>CM042694.1:277576310-280076310 GCA_023614405.1 Avena insularis | reverse complement strand
ACTTTAGATGGGAACACTTGGTGAAAATGAGTTATGAAAACCTTGGAATGATGAGTCATTCTATTGAGATGTTTTGACATGTGTTGAGAAACACAATGGGTTTATGATGATGAAAATGATGAGGCCTGAGCCTTAACCCTTTTATAAAACTGATGGTTGGATTCGGATGCGATACCATTCCAAATTTACCGTACAACCACATTACCTGAATTGGGTAAGGCTTAGCTGGAAATTTATATGCATTAGTATTAGTTCCCTCACGGGAGAGATTTGAGCTGAGGCTACCTCTCAATGATGACCACCAATGTAGTGCCCAAGATGACTGATGGTCATGGTTGGGAGGCCATGCTCATAGGAGAGGTGCTTGTACTAGGGTGTGTAAAGGGAAGGTTATGTTTGATTATCTGCATACCAAGTATGATGATTCAGGGTTATCCCTGACAGATGTATCGAATGTTGTGGTGAAAGTGTACCACCTCTGCAGAGTGTCAAACTATTTGAATAACACGTCATGATTATGGACAGTTGGAATGGCCATACTGTTTCGTTGTCAGATGTTTTCTAAATACCTTGAAATGAATGATGACCTTTGACTTGACCACAACAGGGTTGTGTTAATGAAATTATCTTCCCAACTTAGGTGATTCTAGAACTTTACTTTATCTTTTCTTGCTTCAGAACTCTGCTTAGGTTTCAAAATTAACTTGATAGTTATTCTTTCAATTCAGCACTTTAACTTAGAATTATAACCCTTGCTAGTAGTAGTTTGCGAGTACTTAAAGAGTACTCATGGATTTTGTCCCTGGATATTATCATGGCCAGACTATGAAGGAGAGTATCAAGATGATGGTCAGCAGGACGGCTATGATAACTAGGACTATCTGCCTTCTTCACAATTGCCTGTGACCCTGAAGATGGACCCCACCGCTACGCTATCGTTTATTTCTGCTGCTTGTTGTATTAAAGACTGGATCATGAGATCCTTATTTGTGTAAAACCTTATGTATGGTTTGTCATGGATGATGTACTATGATATCCACTCCGTTATGTCTCGCAAAAATGGTAATCCTGGGATTGCGAGGTATGCCATAACGGGCATCTGGGATTAAAAATCCGGGTGTTGACACAAAACATCATTGATCAAATCATAAAGTGATACTAGAAGTTGAAAACTGAAGGATCATAAAGGCTATGGTGACTTGAGCCAGTCATAACATGGTGAGAGCATGCGCCAAGTCAACCCAAATAAAGCATCAAAGGAGAATACCACTATACTATGGTTTAATATGCTAAAACAACGCACGATTCATCCAAGGCACATTAAGCAATCTCAATTGTTTATAACAAGTCATGCTATAGCAAAGAATACTAAGCATAAAGCCAAAACAATATCAAGCATGGCATGACATAGCATAGGCCATAGTCAAAAACGAGCTCTTTTTACCACATCAGCATGAACTTTCCTACTCTTTTCCAAACCAAACCAAACTATTTGCAATCCAATGTATGAAATTGGGGTCCAACCAATTTATTCAGAAAACTAAATGAACAAAAACAAACGAAAACCAAAACAGAAACGCAAAAGAAGACGCTCCAAGAACAAAACAACTGTGCATGAAACAATAAAAATGAAGCGTTTGGAAGAAACCTGTGATTTTTATTGATGAAGAAGGGGATGCCTTGGGCATCCCCAAGCTTTGAAGCTTGTACTTATTAGATATTTCTTGGGGTGACACGGATGGCATCCCCAATCTTGAGCTTTAGTCCATCCTTCATCTCATTACTCAGTCCTTTCATACGCCTAAAATTTTTCGTTCATACAAAACTTCACACAATCTTTATTAGCAACATTAGTGCACTCAAGATAAATAAGTCTTAAGGTTCAGTTATAACACCAAATAAACTTCCATTAGAACACTAGCTACTGAAGCACTTCCCTCAGAAAGCTCAATTCCCCAAAAGAACTCAAAAAGGAACCAACAAGAAGCAAATGCAGAAAATGGTAGAAATTTGTCAAAACAGACCAGCAGGTAAATACGAATTTCTTCGAAGACCTTCTATTGCTCAAATCAAAAAGTGTTGAACAAACGAAAGTTAGATAACAACCTGGGGCAGAAGCACAAAAATTCACGCCTTAAAAGGACGTACAAATATTTTACACGAATTTTTATGGTGAAGCATAGATCTGTTTCGGGACAGCAACTTTCCCAATCATTACTTCTCTCTCATTAGAGGTTACTCTTGGCAAAAAAAGAAAATAAAAAGGATAAGGAGCGGTTATTACTGTATTAATAACTTCCAAAACTCATCTAAAACTTTTGGGTTATCTCCCAATAAGTACTTTTCTTTAACGCCTTTAAGTTAGGCAAAAGCAAAAACTAAAAATGGATAAAAATAGAAGTAAGCAGAGATAATCATGGTCGAAACATTGTTTTGTTCAATGAAATCCTTTTGTTAACAAGGTTGATCAGGTCTTGTTACCAAAACAATTTCATACGAGACAAAACTTTGTATTCCACTAATGATTATGTTACCTCAATCTTGATAGCAATGGTCCCAATCATAATAGTTTCAAATTTTTCTCTTGGTATGGGACAATATATTTCTCCAACTTGAATGCCCTCAACATGTTCAAATGAATTCAAACCATAAGTCCTTTCAATCTTCTTGGGGAAATAGATAGTATGTCCCTTGTCATTGACATTGAAGGTCACCTTCCCTTGATTACAATTAATAATAACTCCTGCAGTGTTTAAGAAAAGGCCTCCCAAGAATAGTAGACATATTATCATCTTCAGGCATAAAAGTTTGAGAGGATGCTCTCATAAGAAATAAGAGTTGAAGTAAAAGATAGCATCAAGAAGCAAATTCAAAACACATTTAAGTCTAACCCACTTCCTATGCATAGGAATCGTGTATGCAAATAAATTCGCAAAGAACAAAGTGATTGGCATAGGAAGATAAAACAAGAGTAACTTCAAAACTTTCAGCACATAGAGAGGTGTTTCAATACCATGAAAACTTCTACCACCATATTTGCCTCTCTCATAATAATTTTCAGTAGCCTCATGAATAAACTCAACAATATAGCTATCACATAAAGCATGTTTTTCATGATCTACAAGCACTAGAGCTTTATCATAAACATCTTCAAAAGAATCCTCAGGAACATAACATTCATCCTTCTTTAGTAAGCATGGGGGACAATCAAATAATGTAAGGGATAAAGAGTTACTCTCATTAGAAGGTAGGCATGGGTAGCTAATCCATTCTTCCTCCTTTTGTTCATCACTCTCCTCCTCTTTTTCATCAAATGAGATTTCAGGTTCATCAATTTCTTCTTCCATAGGATCCTACAAGGCATTAGTCTCTTCCATTTGTGGAAAGCATCTAAAATATTCAAGAATATAGCCATTTTCATCCTTGTAATTATCAAAGCAAAATTTAAGTATACCATACACCTCATATTTGTAAGGTGAATCATCAATATTTTCAAGCAAACTAGAAAGTTCAAATGCACCCTTCCAAGCAATAAATTCCTCAATTTGTTACACATCATAAAGGTCATAATTTCTCTTAACATAGGAAGATATGGTAACATTATCATTATACTCACTGAAAAGGGAGGTGTTTGTACCTCCTACAGCAACAAGATTTATCAAGGCAATAAGTAACATTATAAGTAGAGCACACATTTCTAGCAATGGTATAAAATCTATCAATTTGTTCCCATAAGTGTTTCCCTTTTTGTGACAAGAGGTGTTCCTTATAATAATCTTTTTGATCTTCCGTGAACCCACCTTGCCAATAAGATTTAGTTTCAAAGAAACCAACCATTGACATCAAGCATGATAAACCAAGACAATAACAGACCAACGAAAATAACAACTAGAGTAGGAACTACTTTTTTTTGTATTTTTGATAAAGAAACAAACAAACAAGGAGAAAATAACCTTAGCTTGAACAATAGTGAATCCAAGTGGACCTGATAAATAATGCTATGCTCCCCGGCAACGGCGCTAGAAAATAGTCTTGATGACCCACAAGTATAGGGGTTGTATCGCAGTATTTTCGAGGGAAGTGAAACCCAATTTATTGATTCGACACAAGGGGAGCCAAAGAATATTTATAAGCCTTAACAACTGAGTTGTCAATTCAGTTGGACCTGGAAACAATCTTGCTCACAACAGTTTATCAGTAGCAATAGTTTGGTAGTAGGAATAGCAAAGTAACAGCAGTAGTAAAGCAAAGACAGTAGTAACAAAAGCGATATGATTAGGATTCGAAAGTGCGGTAGGCATAGGGATGGATGGACGGGCGTTGCATGGACAAGACAATTCACATAGCAATCAGAACATAGGGCAATTGCAGATAAATAAGATAAAGCATCCAAGTACTAGAGAATCCTAGCCGTGTGTTCCATATATAGTCATACGTGCTCGCAATGAGAACTTGCACAACATCTTTTGTCCTGCCAGCACGTTTGCAGCGGGGCATCTAGGGAACTACTGGAAATTAAGGTGCTTCTTTTAATAGAGTACCAGAGCAAAGCATTAACACTCCGTGAATACATGTGATCCTCACATCAAAGCCATTCTCTTCCGGTTATCCCGATTTCTGTCACTTCGGGGCCATAGGTTCCGGACAACAACGTGTGTATACAACTTGCAGATAAGACCAAGAACAATCCTATCATAATGAATCAAGAACATGTTCAGATCTGAAATCATGGCACTCGGGCCCTAGTGACAAGCATTAAGCACAACAAGTCGCAACAAAGTCATAAAGCACTAATAAAAGATACTAGGCACCATTCCCTAACAATCTGATGCCATTACATGAACGATCTCATCCAATCCCTACCATCCCCATAGCCTACAGCGGGGGATTACTCACTCATAGATGGGGGAAACATGGATGGTCGAAGGAGATGATGGTGGAGATCAATGGAGATGGCTCCGGGGGCACTTCCCGTCCAAATGAGTGCCTAACAGAGACTTTCTATCCCCCGAATCTCCCCTTCGGTGGTGGCGGTGCTGCGGAACTTCTTCTGGAAAAACGTCGAACCCCCCGAAGTTTTTAGGTCAGAAGGCTTCTTATAGGCGAAGAGGGAGACCGAGGGGGTGCCTGGGGCCACCACACCATGCCCTGACGCGGCCAGGTCCAGCCCGTGCCTGGGGTTGGTGTGGCCATCCCCTGGCCCTCCTCCGTCTCGTATTCTGGCTCCTGGATTCTTCTGGAAAAATAGGCACTTTGGCTTTTGTCCCGTCCAATTTCGAGAATATTCATTTTCTGACTTTCCTTGAACCAAAAACAGCGGAAAACAGGCAGCTGGCACTATGGCTCTTGTTAATAGGTTAGTCCAAGAAATTATATGAAAAGTACTCCAAAGTGTGGACAAAACACAAGAAAGTGAATAAAACCAAGCATGGAGCATCAAAAATTATAGGTACATTTGCAATGTATCACCAGCCGAGGTATCGAAGCTAACCCGACAAAAATCTGGGCTATAGAAAGAACAAAACTGCCAAAGTCCCTTAACAATGTACATAAGTTCACTGGTTGCCTGGCATCGTTAAGCCGATTTGTAAGTCGGCTGGGAGAGAAGTCATTATCCCTCGACCAGTTAATGAAAAAGGAAGACAAATTTACATGGACACCGCATGCGGACAGTGCTTTCGGCGAGTTTAAAAATATGTTGTCTTCTGCACCAATATTAGCCGCCCCACTACCTAAAGAGCCAATGCTGCTCTATATAGCCACGACCAACCAGGTTGTAAGTGCAATGGTAGTGGTGGAACGTGACGAGGAAGGAAAATCAATGCAAAGACCGGTGTATTACTTGAGCGAGGTATTATCATCCTCAAAATAGAATTACCCTCACTACCAAAAGATGGCATATGATGTGTATATGGAGGCCAAAAAACTCAAGCATTACATTGAGGAACACCCCATCAAGGTTATATGTGAGTCACCCATATCCGAGATTATGAGCAACAAGGACGCTAGTGGCCGAATCACATAATGGCCAATCGAGTTAGCCCCATATACGCCACAATTCAATAGAAGAGATGCGATCAAGTCACAAGCTATGGCGGATTTCTTTGTGGACTAGGCCGAGATACAATACGAACCACCTTTCCCGGACTCCAATTACTGGCGAATGCATTTTGACGGGTCAAAGCTAAAAGAAGGACTAGGGGTCAGGGTAGTTGCTAATATTCGATGGACACCGACTTAAGTTTGAGGTCGGCCTCCTTCAGTAGGTCATTGTCCTTGGTGATCTGAAGATTTATGTGCTCCTTTTCCTCGGAGAACTCCCGGTAAGCCTTGCCTAGATCAGATTTGTGAAGATCCTTGAGCCTTGGGATTTCGGTGTTCAGCTGAGTAATCTCAGCGTCCTTGAGGCAAAGCTGTGCAATCTCATCATCTTTCCTTTTCAGTTCGGCCTGATGCTTTCCTGCTTGTTCGAGAAAGTGAAGCATCATATCAGGAATAGGAACGCTATCCTGAAGTGACACTGCAACAGTAGGTTGACCCGGCAGAGCCGAGGTAAAAATTATCTGCCAAGTCAAGATGCGAGCATGCGAAGGTTAAAGGATCAAGATGGATTACCTTCGACCTCGGCCAGATTCTTGCGCATAATAATATTCTCAGCCTCGGCCTTAGCTGTATAACCTGAATGACAAGTTAACATGGATAGATAGTAACACAAATAAATGGAGGCAAAAGATCTTGCGCAAAATAACATACCCTTCTTCTTGTATTCAACAAGTAATTTGCCGTGTTTGGCGCGGAGATCCTTAAATGTGTCTAGCAAGCGCTGGAACTCTGCAGTTCGGCAGGTTGTGGTAATCTAAGGATAAAGCAAATGTTAGCTCAGAAATAAAGAAAGATATTCGAAGTCTACAAGATCTGAGCCAAGTGGAACTTAACCCGGCTCTAGGTGTGTGGATATTCGAAGTCTATAAGATTCGAGCCAAGTGGAACTTAACTCGGCTTTAGGTGTGTGCATATTCGAAGTCTACAAGATCCGGGCCAAGTGGAACTTAACCTGGCTCTAGGTGTGTGGATATTCGCAGTCTGAAAGATCTGGGACAAATGGAACTTAACCCGACTCTTGGTATGTGGATATTCGCAGTCTACAAGATCTAGGCCAAGTGGAACTTAACCTGGCTCTAGATGTGTGGATATTTGAAAATACTAAGGACTTGAGCTAATTTTCTAAGAGCATCTGGCCGAGTAATGAATTACTCCCTCAGAGGCTCGGGGACTAGTGGGTATATCTCTAAGTGTTTACATATGTAAAAATCATGGTGGAAAAGGGGTTTCTTCCATCATGCGACCAACTAGGGAGATGGCCTTGGTGGCAGTGTTCATCTAAGCACTAAACTCCGATGGAACAAACTTCCCCGGGAGATCGTCCTGAGGGTTTATAAACTCGGCATCATTCCAGTTGTTTACATATTCAATGAGCGGCAGACTATCATTCTCCAGGCTAAGCGCCTGGCTCATTACCAGACCCTTAGCATGGGCTTCCCTCCTTGCAGCCTTGGTGGCAGCCAGGCTAGTATGCAAGGTTAATTGCTTACTAGCCTCATACCTGGTGGCGGGATACCCGGCGGCGGTGCTGCCCTTCTTGGTCACGGACGCAAGGGTGCATTGTCCAGACTAAATGTCAGTGCCTTTGGAAGCAGAGCCCTTGGCTAACTCGGTCGTCTTCTTGCCCTTGCTAGCAGATTTTGGCTGCTACGAAGGGGCCGAGGCCATCTAGAAGATGTCCTTAATTGACACAGCCGATCCGGATGTAGCTGCTGGAGATTTTGTCTTGGGATCTAGGGCTGGCATAGCCATTGATGCTGGTTTTGGAGGTGCTGGTGTTGCCGTTGTTGATGCTGTTGTTGGTGCTGGTGCTATTGTTGGTGCCGGTGCAGCTGTTGCTGTTGGTACTGGTGCTACGGTTGCTGTTGGTGCTGGTACTGTTGTTGCTGCTGGTGTTGGTGTTGGTGCTGCTGGAGAAGAAGGAGTAGTCTAGGAAAGTACCGATGAAGCTGGCACCTTGGATGCAAAAGGTTGCGGTGGAGCTGAAGAACTGGGAGTGTCTGGCATGGTCGTATCCCCGGCAGCTCCACTGCCCCCTGCGTCAACGTCACCCTCCTCATGACGAGGTGGGCTCAGATCCTGCGCGGCCGCAGAACACTCTGGGATAGGGCTCAATGGACGAATGTCATCGTCGCGGGGGGAGAAGAGGTACTCCGGATAGGAGAAGAGATACATGGGACACTTTGAGGGATTACCCTTGGAGACCTTCCCAGTCAAGCAAATAACAACAAACTATGAAGAGAAATAGAGACAAGTAACATGCAGAAGAAGGAAGCAAGACCCGGAAAATGGCTTAGGAAGGAAATATGACTTACTCGGCCGAGGTCGGAGGTTCCCGATGCTAGGGCGCTCTACGGATGGTGGCCTTGGGTGCGGGCTTCCCTGCACCCTTAACCTCGGATTTCTTTTGTCTCTTCTTGGGCAGGGGCTCTTCTGAAGCTGGGCCAAAGTAGCCAGACGCTTCTGGGAAGGGGCAGGAGCCAGGCCCTCCACGTCAAGAGGAGGAACCTCATGGACCTGACTGGCCGGGTTAGCTAAAGCCGAAGTAACCGGAAACGCGTATGAGATGGGCACCAGAAGTAACCTCGTCATCATTTGGCCAATCCCTTAAAGAAGAGGCCTTACCAGAAGTTTGCCTAGTGCCATCCAGAGTAGGCAGGAATATCTCTAGGCCAGGCTCGTCCTCGTCCGGCTCCGCACGGTTCGCCACCCATTTGAGGGTCGGCTCCTTGCCATCCTCAATTGTCTGCTGAAGAAACAACTAAGATAAAAAGTACTAAATGGTCAAGTTAGGATATAATCCGACATACCACAAGACTCGGAAAAACATCAGGAGAAGAACATACCTTAGTTGCTAAGTTAACCCGGGTAAAGGGCACGAGCCCCCACTTCCATGACTTGGAGAACTCCTTGTCCACCTTGAAGATGGCTTTAACCCGGCGGAATACATCGGAATTTCTAAGCTCGAAGGAGGACGTCCGGTTGGGGTCAAGGGGGCTGCTCAAGTGATAGAGTGTTTCTGTAAGGGGGAGACCCGGCTGTGGACAAAGGTGATCTTGATGTCCTTGCTGCGCAGCTTCAGCCCGATGAGCTCCTTGACCCGGCAATCTACCTCGGCCGCCATATTAGTAGGTCGCTTCGGGATCTTCTCCCACAAAGAGGTGTCCAGAGGACCAATCTTGAAGGGGAGGAGCCGGATCAGGTCCTCATCTGTGATGTTCCGGATGTAGAAGAAGGTCCGGGCCTAGCCCTTGCAAGATTCAAGGCCGGTAACCCAGGGAAAGGGAGAGTTCTTGTAGGGAGAGATCGAGGCTCCACCTCATTGGGTCAAGTGTTTGTCTGCCAAGGCAAGGATAGGATCCAGGATGACATTTCTCTTAAGACCAAAGAACTTGATCCAAAGTTCTTTGGTGGGCCAGAAGCCAACGTATCCCTCTATGCTGGAGGCGAAAGAGGAAACAGACGTGATTGCGTTGGCAGGAAGATGGTGAGGCTGAAGCTGGTAGATGCTAATGCAATCATGGAAGAAATCGCTTATAGGCAAGCCAAAGCCGCGCTGGAAGTGAGAGAGAAATACAACAAACTCGCCTGGGTTAGGAGAAGGAGCAATTTCCTCGACAGCGAGGGGGACGAGACGGCGGCGGGGATGCGTCATGTTGCGTAAAGCCAATCAATGTCATCTTGGCAGACGAACACGCCCACCCAGGCGCCACGCTCATGGACTTCCTCTTCTGCATCCTCCTCCTCAATGACAATGGAGGTTTCCTCTTCAGTCATCTCCAAATCAAGATCTTCAAAGGAATCGTCTACGGAGGGGAACACTGGTTTGGAGCTGCAAGGCCCCGTGGCAAAGAGCCCGCGATGAAGCGGTCGCGAAAGAGTAGCAGAGCACAGCAGCAGTGGCGCTGTGCTCAAGAAGAAGTGGCAGTGGCGGCGGCGTCGCTGTGGAGAAGAAGGAGGCTAAGGGCAGGGGCACGTGCGAAGTGGGGTAATTTCCCCAAGAACTTCCTCTGCCCCCTATTTAACATGCTTCAGGGCGCGTAGTGGGATTAACTGCTGCGGCACTGCCACACGGTGTGCCCGTGTATTCTCCCAACAATCAATCAAATCCGAGCCACACCAAGGGCCACATGGAGCAGCGAATCCCATGACGTGATGTTATGATACAATTAATGAGGGGGCAGCCACGATGTGACGCTCGCAGCAGTTATTCCTGACAATCAATATAGTAACCGGCGTAGTAAACTGGCACGGCCCTTAAAATGAGGCAATGTGATGATTACCCTCCCCGTGGGATGTGGGGAAGCTTATTAGAGAAGATAACCCAGATACATGGACAATAACCTGGCCAACAAGGAATAACTCGGATCGATCCAAGGGAATGACAATCTGAAGAGACCGGGTTACAAAAAAACTCGGCAAGGGAAGAGTAGATTTGGATAAGTGGAAGCTGATGTGGCCTTAGCAACTCAAGTTGCTAAGACTGCACCAGCTTCGGGGACTAATGTTGGGGGATACCGCCGGGTAGGGTCGCGCCGGGGTATGAAGGCCGAGTTAGCCGAGGTATGGCACAGTCAAAGCAAATGCTGGCTGGGTCACCTCAAGGCAGGCTGACTTACGGAGTAACCCGACCCGGTGGGTGTTTGCCTAACATTAACCCGGCCGGCATAAAAAATATATGTCGGCTATGTTGATCTACCTTGTTTGCAGGTACCCTCGTGTGAGGTTAGCTAGATGCTAGCCAGTTTACCACTTGGATTCCAAGGGAAGGAAGGAATCTATCCTTGGTCAAAAGGTGGCCTTTGCTAACTGAAGCATGAGCGAAGCGAGGCAGAGGCGAGGACCATCAAGTCATGGCCGACAAAGGTGACGAAGCCAGTGTCGGCTGATGCCACCAATGTTGGCTACCGCCAAAAGCAGGGCATCTTACAGAGGATTACGTCCATAGTTCGGACTAGCCGTTTAAAGTGAATAAAGAAGCATCTTGCTTTATCCAAAGGGCATATTCATAGAATATGCTGCCACGTGTGACCTAACTTTGTAACCTGGGCTCCCCTATATAAGGAGCCCCAGGGCCTCCATAGAAGGGTATCGATCATTATTCTGTCTAAGGAAGAACTCTAGAGCATTATAGTGGGAAGTAAGAGAACTAGTCTCCTTCTCACGAACATCTCAAGGAGACCTTGTAATGCACCATTGACATAGTGAAAATACAAAAACTTGTGTGTGGAATCACCACACTATCCCTCCATGGATTCCTCTAGTGCACATTGGCCCCATCTTTATCCTATCGATGGCATCTGCCGTGCCACCACCATGACATTATGTGCTTTATTGCAAATCCTAGTATTGTCATCTAACACCAAAAATAGGGGATTGAAAGAGCATTTCACGATCCCTAGTGTTTTGTGTGTTAGATAACAATGGCAAGGATATTTTAGTTGTGTGGTGAGTGTTGCAGATAATTCTCCCCAAAAGAGCTCCTGGTCAAATAAAGCAGAAGAAAAAATTTAGGGCGAATTTTCTGCCCCTAGAAAAATCGGCTAAGGACCAAGAGCATGACGCTCATAAGGGGGAAGATTATTGGCCGGATATTTGTCACTAGACTAGATGATTTCCCAAGGACGGATTATCCGGCCCCTTCTCTGCTCGGATTATCTGGCCCTCCCAACAATCGACTATGGACCAAGTGCCACTACAAGAAAAATGGCTTTTTCAACGGATGGTTTTTGTGGTAGACGGCCTATTTTTCGTGGTGGAAAAGTCATCTGCGACGGATGACCTCCATGCTAAAAGACCTATCACCAAAGAATCTACCATGATTCTTTCCCGACCGTGGCGGATCGCACATTTATCCATGAAAATTCGTGCAATCGTAGATCGGTTTCCCTACCCCATTGACTATTGACATCATGCACCCAACCACGTGGCAAGCGCTGTTAACGACCAGTTACCTCCGTTAACGGTCATAAAAACTATGGTGGAAGCCAAGGCCTAGCCAAGGCCTGCTAACCATTAAGTGGTCCAGCCCATTAGAGAAGCCCAATAAGATAATGGCCCATTACTGTTTCAGCCTGCCAAAGGCCTACGCTGACTGCATGGGTCCCACCACTTTGCAGCCCAGCTGAGGCCTTTTAAATTTCCGCTCCGTTATTTTTCGGCCTGCTAACGACCTGCGCTGCTTGGTGGGGCCCATCATATTGGAGCACCGCTGGGGCCTGTTAACATCTCGGCCCATTACTATTTTGTCCAGCTTAATGTTAGCGGTGCTTAGTGGGGGCCATCGTATTGCAACCTAGTTACGGCTTGTTAACTTCCAGGCTCATTACTATTTCAGCCTCCATACGGCTCATGCTGCTTAGTGGGGGCCCATCATATTGCAACCTAGTTGTGGCCTGTTCACTTTTTGTCCCATTACTGTTTCGGCCTACTCACGGCCTACGCCACTATAGAATAGTATTTTACTGGGCGTCCCAATGAAGGCCATCTATAAATACGGCCCGATACTATTAAGGCCTACTGTGGGACCGGCCAATTTCTTTGGGGTTGTACTGTACAAACCGGTTATGCCTAGTGAATTTAGTATCGACTACTATTTTGGCCCACAAAAGCCCAGTAATTCTATTAAGCCCCATAACTCAGTTGGGCCCATAACTATTCATCACATTTTCAGACTTTTGTTATTCATGGAAACCCTAGGAGGCACATTTACCTATTCTATAATTACGGAACATTTATTATTTTGAATGGTCTGTTATGAAGGAAATATGCCCTGAGAGGCAATAATAAAGTTGTTATTATGTATTCCTTGTATATGATAGATGTTTATTTTGCATGCTATAATTGTATTGATAGGAAACATCAATACATGTGTGTTTGATAAACAAAAAGGGGTTCCTAGTTATGCCTCTCTTATAGACTAGCTCGTTGATTAACAAGATGATCAAAGTTTCCTGATCATAGACATTGGATGTTGTTAATAATGAGGTCACAACATTTGTGAAATGATGTGATGAACATTCATCCGAAGTATATCATTACGACCAAAGTCATTATGTTTATATTTCTATAACATCATATGAAGTAATCTTAGTCCTTAGACCATGAGATCATGTTAATTGCTAACACCGGAAGAGTATCTTGATAACATCGAACATCACACCGTAACAGGGTGACTAAAAAGGTGGATTCAGTACTACAAAGGTGTTATGTTGAGGCTCATGGATCAAGAGTGGAATTTGTCAATTCCAATGACGAATAGATATACTCTGGGCCCTCTCGGTGATATCACATTAAGATAGCTTGCAAGCAAGTGATGTGATCACTAGAATGTTATATCACGGGAACGACAAAAGAGTACATGTCGGTAACGAGATCAAAGTAGGTATTTGGATACTGATGATCGAATATCGTACATGTATTATATCATGAGACCAAGGGATTAAGTTACTAGCGTTAAAGGTTCTCACGATCATAGAAGTCATCGTTTTAATGTGCAGGAGTCAGTATGGATCTCTAGGTCCCGCTTCTCAATCATGTCTGCATTATTCGTGAACCGTAGGGTGACACACTTAAGGGTTGCTGGACACCATTTAGGAGCACATATGTTTCAGACGAAAGGATTTCAAAGCACAGGAATTGTTTCGATAGAAACCGGAATTGTTTTGGGTGAAATTGCAGAATGTGGTTTTGCATGTGATATTGAAATGTTGCAAGGGGTTTTATGTGAATGTTTGTTAATTAAAGTAATTAACAAAATTCTCAATAAAATAAATAAAATAGTTTTATTAATTGAGAGTTGCATTAAATTTGGTGGAAATTTAATGCATGTGAGTGGAATTTTGGGTGGAGTCAAAATTGATGTGAGTGGAGCTTCCACCACATGAATGAGGAAGAGGTGGGGGCACCCTCCTTGGCTGCTGGCCATGGTAGGGGAGGATCCCCCTCTCCTATAAAAGGCCCCCCTCTCCTCCCTCACAAACCACACCTCCTCCTGAAGGATCTCTCTCCCCCTCTAGATATCCCCCATGGTCTCGGATTAGCGAGATACATGTTCCCGTTGGCCTTGCGTCTGGAAGGAGTTGCTGCTTCCGCTGATTCGCTAGAGCGAGGAGGTGGAGGTTGTACGGTGTCTTGAACGTGTGTGCGAGGACGGATGCGCTACTGATTTGCGGCGCTCGGACTTTCACACGATCTTGAGATCGACAAGCGTACGACTACATCACCCACGAGTTCCAACTCGTTAACAAAACTCTGTTGTCTTCGAGGGTAAGTTCTCCATGGATGTATATCCACCCGTTGCGCTGTATCTAGTAGATAGATCTAGGCGTATAGTTCTCTTCGTAGGAAATTTTTTGTTTTCTATGCTGCGAACCTAACAGTCGTATCAGAGCCTGATCTATGCGTAGGTACTTTGCATGGGTAGTACACATATGTTTATATGTGGGCGATGATGATCATGTTATTGCATATGTATTTTGGATATTGGTAGCATAGTGGGCCCGATTCCATGACTAACATGCAACTAGTTTTGCATAAGTGGCTAGCGGGTGTTTTTCTCTCCTACTATAGTCAATATCTGATTTACAACGAGTTGCTAATAACTTGGTTATCCTTGTTGTGGTTCATGTTAGTAGGTAAGATCGGTTCTATCTCCGAAAGTCTATAGCCACGTAAAACTTGCAATTGATAAATTAGAGGCGTCTAGTTTAGATCGTTGCTGGGCTAGTGTCTTGATATGGTATTGTTGTAAGTAGATGTATGATAGATACTCTTACAACACACTTAACATGTAAGTTCCGTAGACCTTGGCCTTACACAGAAATGAATGATAGAGATCATACCACGATGCAAATGATAGAGATCAAATGCATGGACCATATCATCTCACTTTACACATTAGATGTTTGCATCATATAGTGCTAGTTTGGCGCTTTTGGTAGCATTATAAGATGATCCCTCATTTAGATATCAAGATAAAATGTGTTCTTCTTTAAGTATGCACCGTTTTATGGATCGTGTTTCGAGACATCACATGATGATCGGGTGTTCTCGACTCTATGCTTTCATACGACGGGTGTATGACAATTTTACACACGCGAATACTAAGGTTCTTACTTGGCGAGCCTAGCATGTACAGACATGGACTGTGAACACGGACCGAAAGGTTAAGCATGAGTCATATAGTTGATATGATGCCCATATAGATGCTCGCCTTTGAAGCTACACCGACTCACATGATGATCGGACTTGGTGTAGTGGATTTGGTTCATGTAATCACCAAAATGACACAAGGGATGTCGTTTTTGAGTGGGAATTCATTAGTAATTTGGATTAGTTGAACTCAATCTATCATAAACTTAGTCTAAATATACTTTACAAATTCTGTTGTAGATGGCACCACCTGCTTTTAATTTCAATGTGTTCATGGAGAAAGAGAAACTTGCTGCGAATGGTAGCAACTTCACCAACTGGGCTATGAATTTGAGGATTCTCCTCACTACTGCACAAAAGCAATATGTGCTAGAGGCAACGCTAGGCCCCCCACCAGCTCCTGATGCCCCTGACGAGGAAAAGAATGTCTATGTAACTCGTCAGGAGGACCACAACTTAGTTCATTGCGGCATACTGTATGGGCTAGAGCCAGAACTTCGAAAGCGTTTCGAAAATGACAATGCCTTTGATACCATGGGATAATTGAAAATGATTTTCGAGACCCATGATGCCGTAGAGAGTTATAATGCTTCTGAAAAGTTCTTTAGCTGCATGATGGAGGAGAACAACTCCGTTAGTGAGCACGTACTGAAAATGTCTGGGTACGCTGATAAACTTGTGTCCTTGGGAATAACGATTCCCATTGACTTAGGCATACATTATGTTCTCCAATCTTTGCCACCTAGATACAAGAGCTTCTTGATGAACTATAATATGCAGGGCATGAAGAAGTCTCTTCTCGAGCTTCTGTTGATGCTTAAGACTGTAGAAGTGGAGATTAGGAAAGAACATCAAGTGTTGATGATCAATAAGACCACCGGTTTCAAGATGGACAAGAAAGGCAAGAAGAAGGGAAAGAAGGGCAGCAAATCTATTGCCGCACCTGAAAAGAAACCCCGAGGTGGCCCTAAGTATGATACTGAGTGCTACTATTGCAAGGGGACTGGCCATTGGAAGCGCAACTGCCCCAAGCATTTGGCGGACAAGAAGGCCGGCAAGGCAAACAAAGGTATATGTGATATACATGTTATTGATGTGTACTTGACTAGTACTCATAGTAGCACCTGGGTATTTGATACGGGATCGGTTGCTAATATATGTAACTCGGTTTAGGGGCTGCGGAAGAAGCGACAGCTAGCAAGGAATGAGGTCACAATGCGGGTCGGCAATGGATCAAGAGTTGATGTGATCGCCGTCGGAATGCTGCATCTCCATATGCCATCGGGATTAGTTATAAATCTGATTAATTGTTATTTGGTGCCTGCACTGAGCATGGACATTGTATCCGGATCATGTTTGATGCAAAGTGGTTATTCGTTTAAATCTGAAAACAATGGTTGTTCGATTTATATGAATGATATCTTTTATGGTCATGCACCTGTGTTGAATGGTTTATTTCTATTGGATCTCGAAAGTAGTATTACGCATATTCATAATGTTGATGCTAAAAGGATTAAACTTGATAATGATATACCTTCATATATGTGGCACTGCCATCTAGGTCATATTGGCGTTAAACGCATGAAGAAACTTCATTCTGATGGACTTTTGGAATCACTTGATTTTGAATCATTTGATACATGTGAGCCATGCCTTATGGGAAAGATGAATAGAACGCCGTTTTCCGGTTCAATGGAACGGGCAATAGATTTATTGGAAATCATACATACTAATGTGTGTGGACCAATGAGTGTGTCGGCGCGAGGTGGATATCATTATTTTGTTACTTTCATGGATGATTTGAGTAGATACGGCTATATCTATTTAATGAAACATAAGTCTAAAACCTTTGACAAGTTCAAGGAATTTCAGAATGAAGTGGAAAATCATCGTAACAGAAAGATCAAATTTCTGAGGTCCAACCGTGGAGGAGAGTATCTTAGTTACGAGTTTAGCACACATATGAAAGACTGTGGAATAGTTTCACAACTCACGCCTGCCGGAACACCACAACGTAATGGTGTGTCGGAACGTCGTAATCGTACTTTATTGGATATGGCTCGATCTATGATGTCTCTGACTGACTTGCCACTGTCATTTTGGGTTATGCACAGGAAACTGATGCATTCACTTTAAATAAGGCACCATTTAAATCCGTTGAAACGACACCGTATGAATTATGGTTTGGAAACAAATATAAGCTGTCATTTCTTAAAGTTTGGGGATGAGATGTTTATGTGAAGAAACTTCAACCGGATAAACTCGAACCCAAAGCGAAAAAATGCGTCTTCATAGGATACCCTAAGGAAACGATTGGGTATACCTTCTATCACAGATCCGAGGGCAAGGTTTTTGTTGCCAAGAATGGATCCTTTCTTGAGAAGGTGTTTCTCGCGAAAGGTGTGAGTAGTCAGAAGGTAGAACTCGAAGAGGTTATTGAACCTTCTCTTCATGAATTGGCGACTGGCGCAACACTGAAAGTTGAATCATTGTTGACTTCACCTGATGAAGAGAGAGCTAATGATAATGATCATGAAACTCCAAAAGAGGATACTGCCGAACCTCGCAGGTTAAGCATGACACGTGCAGCTCCTGAACTGTACAGCAATCCTGTTATGAATTTCATGATTGATGAATTAGATGACCCTGCGACGTATGTAGAAGCGATGCTGAGCCCTGATTCCAACAAATGGCTAGAAGCCATGAAATCCGAGATGGAATCCATGTACGAAAACCAGGTTTGGACATTGGTGGACTTACCTCACGATCGAAAAGGTCGTTGAGAATAGATGGATTTTCAAAAGAAAAACAGATGTTGATGGTATTGTGACCATCTATAAAGCTCGAATTGTCGCAAAGGGGCTTCGACAAATTCAAGGAGTTGACTACGATGAGACATTCTCTCCTGTAGTGATGCTAAAGTCGGTTAGGTTTATGTTAGCAATTGCTGCATATTTCGATTATGATATATGGAAGATGGATGTCAAAACAGTATTCCTCAATGGTAATATTGAAGAAGAGTTGTATATGATACAACCTAAGGGTTTTGTCGATCCTAAGGATGCTGATAAGGTATGCAAACTTCAGTGATCCATCTATGGACTAAAGCGAGCATCCCGGAGTTGGAATCTCCGCTTTGATGAGGTGATCAAAGAGTTTGGATTTGTCCAAACTTATGGAGAGGATTGTATTTACAAGAAAGTGAGTGGGAACAATGTGGCATTTCTAATATTATATGTGGATGAAATATTATTGATTGGAAATGATATAGATCTTTTAAACAATGTTAAAAGTTATCTAAACAACAAATTTTCGATGAAAGACCTTGGTGAAGCTTCATATAAATTAGGCATTAAAATATATAGAGATAGATCAAGACGCATAATTGGGCTATCACAGAGTACATACCTTGATAATATATTAAAGAAGTTTAATATGGACGGAAGTAAGAAGGGGTTTTTACCTATGTTGCATGGCAAGACATTGAGTAAGACTCAAAGTCCGGCTATGGCAGAAGAAAGAGAGAAAATGGATAAGATCCCCTATGCCTCAGCCATAGGCTCTATAATGTACGCCATGCTATGTACAAGACCGGATGTGGCACATGCTATTAGTTTGACTAGTAGGTACCAATCTGATCTACGTTCAGAACACTTGATAGCGGTCAAGAATATTCTTAAGTACTTAAGAAGAACTAAGGATATGTTTCTTGTATACAGAGGTGAAGAAGAGCTAGTCGCTAAGTGTTATGTCGATTCTAGCTTTGACACCGAACCGGAAGACTCTAAGTCTCAATCCGGATGCGATGTTTATGTGAAGAAACTTCAATCGGATAAACTTGAATCCAAAGCGAAAAAATGCGTCTTCATAGGATACCCTAAGGAAACGATTGGGTATACCTTCTATCACAGATCTGAGGGCACGGTTTTTGTTGCCAAGAATGGATCCTTTCTTGAGAAGGTGTTTCTCGTGAAAGGTGTGAGTAGTCGGAAGGTAGAACTTGAAGAGGTTATTGAACCTTCTCTTCATGAATTGGCGAGTGGCGCAGCACCGGAAGTTGTTTCAGAGTTGACTTCACCTGATGAAGAGAGAGCTAATGATAATGATCATGAAACTCCGAAAGAGGATACTGCCGAACCTCGCAGGTCAAGCAGGACACGTGCAACTCCTGAACTGTACGGCAATCCTGTTATGAATTTCATGATTGATGAAATAGATGACCCTGCGACGTATGAAGAAGCAATGATGAGCCCTGATTCCAACAAATGGCTAGAAGCCATGAAATCCGAGATGGAATCCATGTACGAAAACCAGGTTTTGACCTTGGTGCACTTACCTCACGATCGAAAGGTCGTTGAGAATAAATGGATTTTCAAAAAAAAACTGATGCTGATGGTAATGTGACCATCTATAAAGGTCGAGTTGTCGCAAAGGGGTTTCGACAAATTCAAGGAGTTGACTACGATGAGAAATTCTCTCCTGTAGCGATGCTAAAGTCGGTTAGGATTATGTTAGCAATTGCTGCATATTTCGATTATGAAATATGGCAGATGGATGTCAAAACTGCGTTCCTCAATGTTAATATTGAAGAAGAGTTGTATATGATAAAACCTAAGGGTTTTGTCGATCCTAAGGATGCTGATAAGGTATGCAAACTTCAGGCATCCATCTATGGACTGAAGCAAGCATCCCGGAGTTGGAATCTCCGCTTTGATGAGGTCATCAAAGAGTTTGGATTTGTCCAAAATTATGGAGAGGCTTGTATTTTCAAGAAAGTGGGTGGGAGCAATGTGGCATTTCTAATATTATATGTGGATGACATATTATCAATTGGAAATGATATAGATCTTTTAAACAGTGTTCAAAGTTATCTAAACAGCAAATTTTCGATGAAAGACCTTGGTGAAGTTTCATATATATTAGGCATTAAAATCTATAGAGATAGATCAAGACGCCTAATTGGGCTATCACAGAGTACATACCTTGATAAGATATTAAAGAAGTTTAATATGGACGGAAGTAAGAAGGGGTTCTTACCTATGTTGCAAGGCAAGACATTGAGTAAGACTCAAAGTCCGGCTACGGCGGAAGAAAGAGAGATAATGGATAAGGTCCCCTATGCCTTAGCCATAGGCTCTATAATGTACGCCATGCTATGTACAAGACCGTATGTGGCACATGCTATTAGTTTGACTAGTAGGTACCAATCTGATCCAGGTTCAGAACATTGGATAGCGGTCAAGAATATCCTTAAGTACTTAAGGAGAACTAAGGATATGTTTCTTGTATACGGAGGTGAATAAGAGCTAGTCGCTAAGTGTTATGTTGATGCTAGCTTTGACACCGATCCGGAAGACTCTAAGTCTCAATCTGGATACATATTTCTCCAAACAACCTGTGGTGGCTAGATCAATGATGGAGGCGGAATATGTTGCTCCTTCAGAAGCGGCGCAGGAAGCGGTTTGGATGAAGGAGTTCATAACAGAACTAGGTGTGGTTCCTAGTGCATTGTACCTAATGGTGATCTATTGTGACAACAATGGAGCCATAGCCAACGCCAAGGAACCAAGGTCTCACAAGAATTTCAAGCATATTAAGCGCCGGTTTCACTCCATCCGTGAGCATGTCATGGATGGAGACATAAAGATTTGTAAAGTGCACATGGACCTGAATGTCGCAGATCCGTTGACTAAAATTCTCCCTAGGGAACAACATGATCAACACCAGAACTCCATGGGTGTTAGATTTGTCACTATGTAAACTAGATTATTGTCTCTAGTGCAAGTGGGAGACTGAAGGAAATATGCCCTGAGAGGTAATAATAAAGTTGTTATTATGTATTACTTGTATATGATAGATGTTTATTTTGCATACCATAATTGTATTGATAGGAAACATCAATACATGTGTGTTTGATAAACAAAAAGGGGTTCCTAGTTATGCCTCTCTTATAGACTAGCTTGTTGATTAACAAGATGATCAAAGTTTCCTGATCATAGACATTGGATGTTGTTAATAACGAGGTCACATCATTTGTGAAATGATGTGATGAACATTCATCCGAAGTATAGCATTATGATCCAAGTCATTATGTTTATATTGCTATAACATCATACGAAGTAATCTTAGTCCTTAGAACATGAGATCATGTTAATTGCTAACACCGGAAGAGTATCTTGATAACATCAAACGGCACACCGTAACAGGGTGACTATAAAGGTGGGTTCAGTGCTACAAAGGTGTTATGTTGAGGCTCATGGATCAAGGGTGGAACTTGTCAATCCCGAGGACGGATAGATATACTATAGGCCCTCTCGGTGATATCACATTAAGATAGCTTGCAAGCAAGTGATGTGATCACTAGAATGTTATATAACGGGAACAAGAAAAGAGTGCATGTCGGGAACAAGATCAAACTAGGTATTTGGATACCGATGATCGAATCTCGGACATGTATTATATCATGAGACAAAGGGATTAAATTACTAGCATTACAAGTTCTCACGATCACAGAAGTCATCGTTTAATGTGCAGGAGTCAGTATGGATCTCCATGTCCCGCTTCTGATTATTGATCTGACAGGAGTCTCAATCATGTCTGCATTATTCGCGAACCGTAGGGTGACACACTTAAGGGTTGCCGGACACCATTTAGGAGAACATATGTTTTAGCCGAAAGGATTGCAAAGCGCAGGAATTGTTTCGAGAAGAAGGAGGCTAAGGGCAGGGGCGCGTGCGAAGAAGGAGGCTAAGGGCAGGGGCGCATGCGAAGTGGGGTAATTTCCCCAAGAACTGCCCCTGCCCCCTATTTAACCACGCCTCAGGGGCACGTAGTGGGATTAACTGCTGCGGCATGGCCACATGGTGTGCCCGTGTATTCTCCCAAACGATCAATCAAATCCGCGCCACACCAAGGGCCACATGGAGCAACGAATCCTATGACGTGATGTTATGATACAATTAACGAGGGGGCGGCCATGATGTGACGCTCGCAGCAGTTATTCCTGACAATCAATACAGTAACTGGCATAGTAAACTGGCACGACCCTTAAAATGAGGCACTGTGATGATTACCCTCCACGTGGGATGTGGGGAAGCTTATTAGAGAAGATAACCTAGATACATGGACAATAACCTGGCCAACGAGGAATAACTCATATCAAGCCAAGGGAATGACAATCTGAAGCGACCGGGTTACAAAATAACTCGGCAAGGGAAGAGTAGATTTGAATAAGTGGAAGCTGATGTGGCCTTAGCAAGTCAAGTTGCTAAGACTGCACCAGCTTCGAGGACTAATGTTGGGGGATACCCCCAGGTAGGGTCATGCTGGGGTATGAATGCCGAGTTAGCCGAGGTACGGCACGGTCAAAGCAAGTGCTGGCTGGGTCACCTCAAGGCAGGCTGACTTACGGAGTAACCCGACCTGGTGGGTGTTTACCTAACTTTAACCCGACCGGCATAAAAAATATATGTCGGCTATGTTGATCTACCTTGTTTCCAGGTACCCTCGTAGTGAGGTTAGCTACATGCTATCCAGGTTACCACTTGGCTTCCAAGGAAAGGAAGGAATCTCTCCTTGGTCAAAAGGTGGCCTTTGCTGACTGAAGCATGAGCGAAGCTAGGCAGAGGCGAGGACTAGCAGGGCATGGCCGACAAAGGTGAAGAAGCCAGTGTCGGCTGACGCCACCAATGTCGGCTACCGCCAAGAGTAGGGCAGCTCACAGAGGATTACGTCCGTAGTTCGGACTAGCCGTTTAAAGTGAATAAAGAAGCATCTTTCTTTATCCAAAGGGCATATTCATGGAATATGCTGCCACGTGTGCCCTAACTTTGTAACCTGGGCTCCCCTATATAAGGAGCACTAGGGCCTCCGTAGAAGGGTATCGATCCTTATTCTATCTAAGGAAGAACTCTAGAGCATTGTAGTGGGAAGTAAGAGAACTAGTCTCCTTCTCACGAACATCTCAAGGAGACCTTGTAATCCACCATTGACAGAGTGAAAATACAAAAACTTCTGTGTGGAATCACCACACTATCCCTCCATGGATTCCTCTCGTGCACATTGGCCCCATCTTTAGCCTATCCATGGCATCTGCCGTGCCACCACCACAACATTATGTGCTTTATTGCAAATCCAAGTATTGTCATCGAACACCAAAAAGAGGGGATTGAAAGAGCATTTCATGATCCCTAATGTTTTGTGTGTTAGATAACAATGCCAAGGATATTTTAGTTGTGTGTTGAGTGCTATAGATAATTCTCCCCAAAAGAGCTCCTGGTCAAATAAAGCAGAAGAAAAAATTTAGGACGAATTTTCTGCCCCTGGCAAAATCAGCGCTCATAAGGGCGAAGATTATTGGCTGGATATTTGTCATCGGACTGGATGATTTCCCAAGGACGGATTATGTGGCCCTCCCAAGAATTGACTAACGACCAAGTGCCACTACAAGAAAAATGGCTTTTTAATGAACGGTTTTTGTGGTAGACGGCCTATTTTTCGTGGTGGAAAAGTCATATGCTACGGATGACCTCCATGCAAAAAGACCTATCACCAAAGAATGTACCATGGTTCTTTTCCCGACCGTGGCGGATCGCACATTTATCCATGAAAATTCGTGCAATCGTAGATCGGTTTCCCTGCCCCATTGACTATTGACATCATGCAACCAACCACGTGGCAAGAGCCGTTAATGGCCAGTTACCGCCGTTAATGGTCATAAAAACTATGGTGGAAGCCAAGGCCCAGCCAAGGCCTGCTAACCATTTAGTGGGCCAGCCGATGAGAGAAGCCCAATAAGATAATGGCCCATTACTGATTCGGCCTGCCAAAGGCCTACGCTGACTGCATGGGTCCCACCACTTTGCAGCCCAGCTGAGGCCTTTTAAATTTCTAGTCCGTTATTTTTTTGGCCTGCTGTAACATCCCAAAACTTTAATCCAAGCTTATCAAGATCCAAATCATCAAACTTTAGGGTTAACAAAAACTTTTCCAAATTAAAAATGAAAGCATTCATGTGTATGTGCATTTAAATTAGGATTTGATTTGAATTGTCATGGTTCTTTGATTCTATGCTTGTAAAACGTTTCTTGGCTGAAATAAACATCATCTACATCATTCCCAAACTTTTCCCAAAGAAGAACAACTCAAAATGAATATTTGAAGTGAATGGTCATTTTGGCCAAATTAACTATCATGCCTACTTTGGCTATTCCTAGTACTCAAAACTTAACAGAAACATGTGTGGATCTTTACACCACTTTATAGTACACATAATGAGGTACCAAGGCCCACTTTGTGATCTGCAAAATTCTTTCAAATGCTAATTTTAAATGATAGTTTAAAATTGAATCTATTTCATATGGGAAGATCCCACTATTTCAAAAACCACTCAAGCAAGCTCAATTTTCAAAACCAAAGCACCCACAGAGTCTCAAGCTTATTCCTAGCAAACCCACCAAAAATCTTTTCAAAATTCAAAAGTTTATTTCTTGCGGCCATTTAATCAAACACTTGGCAGGCAGGGTTAAACTCTAAACCATAGCTCACTGTTTTGAACAGGGTTTTGCCCCCAAATGATCTTCATTTAATCCCTTTGTCCCCCAGGGTCTAACCATGTCATTAACACCCATCCCCTACCCCCCTATTGGCAAGGCCATGCCATGCCGAGCCACCCCTCGCCGGCCGACCATGCACTCGCCCCAGCAGACCAGTTCCGTCTATCTCGCCTTGTCTAGGAGGTAGCCAGGACCTCACCGCCACCCTCTGTCTCCTGTCCAAGCCAAGTGCAGCAGTGGACCACTGAGGAGAGCCCGCGCCCAGTGCCACCGAGCCATGCCGAGCACGCGCCAGAGCACTGCACCCGGCACGCGTGCACAAGCGGCTGCTTGTCTGCAACCCGCGCCCACCGCTCCGCCACGACCCAGGGAACACGACGGACACGCCCGTTCGCCGCCCAACGCACCACAGCCACCTCTGCCGCTCAGAGCGCCAGCTGCCCCCGATCGCATACCACCGCCCCTATGCCCGCATTGAGTTCCTAGAGCACCGCCAGGAGACCGCCTGTCGATCGCTACCCTCAGCCATGCCTCTAGCCGGCCGTAGCCATGTCGCCACCGTCGCCTGCCCATCCCGCTTGGTCTCACCGTCGGGCCTATAAAAGGAGGGCACCCCCAGCCATTTGAAGTACACCACTCCACTCCCCTCACCTCACTGACTGTTCCTCACCTCTAGTTGGAGCAGCGCGAGCATTTTCTCGCCGGAATTTGGCCAGAGTAGCCCGCAGCAGAGGAGGAAGGGGCGCCGCTGATTGCGACCACCCCCGGAGCTGCCTCGACCGTCCCTAAGCTCGTCGTCGACCACCAATCCGTTTGCCCGCCTCGCCGACCTTGCTGGAGCCCTGGTACGCCCCCTATGCACACCCACCAAGCCACTAGGGTTCGAGCTCGCCGGTGACAGGTCCGTCATCGACGACAAGCCACAGCCGTTGATCCTCAGTCTAATCTAACGGCCCACATCGCCCCGTACCACTTCGCACGTTATGAGCCGCTGACTTGTGGACCCCCCTGTCAGTTGAGACCCGCGCCGCGTAGTGAAACTGGGCCGGCCCGTTAGAGTTTCCCGCGCGACCCAGTTAGTTTGAATTAGATTTTCCTATTTAGTTTAAACTTAGTTCTGTCTCTGAGTTTAAAAATCAATTTAGAGAGTCTAACAAATCCAAATTGAATGAAACCAATTTTGCCTGAAAGGTATTGAAATGATCTATACAAGCCCGTTGGAGTTAATTCGATTAGAGTTATAGATCTCTCCTAGTAAAAATAACAAAACAGAAGCATTTGCACCTTGCAACATTTTTATAAAATCAACCAAGATAGATTTTGAGTTGATTCCAACTCTCAAAAATCACATTTCACCATACCTATCTGAATATGTAATAATGTTAAGGTTTACATGCAGTGACTTTGGACTAGTACCAAAATAATGCTATATCGGCATTTCTAGTCACTTTAAATCATTAAATAATGAACTTAAACCAAAGTAATTATGATCCAACCTTTAATTCTCATTCCCACATGTTAGAATATGTGGTGATGACATGTGTCATCATGATCCCATATTTCAAGTGGTGAATATTAAATCTTAGTTAACTTTTCAATGAGTAGAAATTACTTTTCTAAAATAAAAAGGAAGAAACTAGTGAATTAAACTTGTGATGCTTGTGATGATAATAGATCATCAAATGTGTGTCTTAGAATGCTAATTAGATTAATTAAGTATTGTTTGGTGATTGTGTACTTCGTATGTATTTATAGAAGATAGTACTAACCAAGCTTATGAGGAGGAGTGCTACCAAGAAGAAGAAGAAAACTTCAACCACTGCACCAACCAAGGATATCTAGTCCTATCCAAGTTAACCCTTGCAAGTTGTACTTGCAAGCCACCATTAGCAATGCAAGCTAACACTTGCATGTGCAATGCTTAGCAAGCTAGGATTAAACTAGATAGCTTAGCAAGATGCTATAAGCATGCTTGAGTCATATCACTTTGACTATTAGTTACCCCAAGTCTTATTACAAGTTTTACTTCCTTTACTTTACTCAAAGTTCTCCACTTTTTGAAGGTAGCATAAAAAGTATAAAACTTGACCTATTTAGCTAAGCTTTAGATGTCATTCTATGGCATGAGATTGAACCCATCATCTTTCCACCTTAGTGAACACTCTTAACTTAGTAGTTTAGAGTAGATAAAAACTTGAGTCACTTTAGATGGGAACACTTGGTGAAAATGAATTATGAAAACCTTGGAATGATGAGTCATTCTATTGAGATGTTTTGACAGGTGTTGAGAAACACAAATGGTTTATGATGATGAAAATGTTGAGGCATGAGCCTTAGCCCTTTTATAAAACTGATGGTTGGATTCGGATGCGATACCATTCCAAATTTACCGTACAACCACACTACCTGAATTGGGTAAGGCTTAGCTGGAAATTTATGTGCATTAGTATTAGTCCCCTCGCGGGAGAGGTTTGAGCTGAGGCTACCTCTCAATGTTGTCTACCTATGAAGTGCCCAAGATGACTGATGGTCATGGTTGGGAGGCCATGCTCATAGGAGAGGTGCTTATACTAGGGTGTGTAAAGGGAAGGTTATGTTTGATTATCTGCATACTAAGTATGATGATTCAGGGTTATCCCTGACAGATGTATCGAATCTTGTGGTGAAAGTGTACCACCTCTGCAGAGTGTCAAACTATTCGAATAGCCGCGTCCACGGTTATGGACAGTTGGAATGGCCATACTGTTTCGTTGTCAGATGTTTTCCAAACAACTTATGAAATGAACGATGAATCTTGACTTGACCACAACAGGGTTGTGCTTATGATATTAGCTTCCCAACTTAAGTGATTCTAGAATTTTACTTTATCTTTCTTTGCTTCAGAACTCAGCTTAGGTTTCAAACTTAACCTTATAGTTAAACATAGAGTTAGCACTTGACTTAGAATTATATTACTTGTTAGTGGTAGTTTGCGAGTACTTAAAGAGTACTCATGGCTTTTGTCCCTGGCTATTCTCATGGCTAGACTATGAAGGAGACTATCAAGATGATGGCCAGCAGGATGGCTATGATAATTAGGATTATCTACCTTCGTCAGCATTGCGTGTGCCCCTGAAGATGGACCCCACCGCTACGCTTATCTTTTATCTCCGTTGCTTGTTGTATTCAGACTAGATCATGAGATCCTTATTTGTGTAAGACCTTATGTATGGTTTGTAATGGATGATGTACTGTGATATCCAATCCGTTATGTCTCGCAAAAATGGTAATCCTGGGATTGCGAGGTATGGCATAACGGGCATATGGGATTAATAATCCAGGTGTTGACAAGTTGGTATCAGAGCCATCCTGACCATAGGAGACCCTAGTTAGAATGGACATCCGAACAAAAACTTAGTTTCAAAACCAATGTGAGTATTTATGAAAAACTATCTCCTCTCTTATGCTTGGGAATTCTTTCTTTCTCAAAAATTCATGTTCCTCAAAATTCTTACATTACTACTTAAAATTTGACACACTTGATCACTTCACTAATTTCCTCATCCTTAATTCTTGTAGATGGAGACTCAGTTCAGCAAGTTTTACCAGTTGGGAAACGGAGGTCGGCTGATCTTCGAGAGGGATATGGATTCACTGTCGGAGTTCTTGGGACGCCCACATCCGGAGTTTCTTGGAGCTCAACTTCCAGGACCCCCAGGAGGAGACTTACAGTGGCTAGTCATCGCGGATCTTAGAGGAAGTATCGAAGCACCAACTTTTGGAAGAATTCAGTTATCCGTGAGAGAGAACAACTGGCTAGATGGATTAGCCAGAGCAATGCATGAAGCTCTCGCACGTCTATGTGCCCTCAGCATGAACAAAATCCAAGGAACCCGTTTTGCTCACTATGCAAGACGTGACTTCATGAGAATGCCGATGGAGATGCCAAGTCACCCAGGGTTAAGGCGTCAAGTGGAGAATCTTGACTTCTTGCTGCATGACAGATAGCAGGAACTGGACAATGCCCGAGAGTTAGCCAACCAGAACCGTGCCATTGCTAACCAGAAGGCCCAGACTTTCGCACTGCTCGTCCAGGATCGCCAGTCTCTTCGCCGCCAGCGTGCCAAGAAGGATCTCACCATCGCCCGTCTTTGCAAGAAGGTGGCCGACCTCGAGAAGACCATCAAGGAGAAGGAAGCTCAGCTTGCCGCCAAGGAAGAAGACGATGAGGGTGAAGACATCCAGGGAGACATGGATTCTTACCTCAGCAATGATGATGACTTTCTAGAGGAAGATGCCGTGGACTTCTACACTGACGATGAGGACTCCGACTTCATCGATGATGAGTAGATGCACTAGAGCACTGTCGTAGCATGAGTTGTATTGGTCCCACTGTATCGTAGCTTGCAGAATGGTTCTTCAAACCATCTGTTTTCCTTTGTGTTGTTGTGGTGTGTGTTGTATCGTGTGTTTGTCTGCATGAAGGAAATGGAGTTAGTTGAAAAACATGAGTCTAACTCAAAGTTTTAGCTTTGAAACCAAAACCATGAACCTTAGAATTTCCCTCTTACCCCTATATCTACCTCAATCCTCAGATGACTCGTGGAAACCAAGGAGGGAGCAGCTCGTCGCAGGACCCAATGCTGCAGATCTTGCAGAATCTCATCGCTGACCGTGAAGCAAGCAGGGCAGAACGTCAAGCCAACTTAGCAACACTACAGCAGATCGCCCAGATGGCTCTCAACCACCAAGGACATGGAAATCAGGATCACCATGGATCCAAACTCAAAAAATTTCAGAATACCAATCCCCCAATCTTCAACCAATCTGAAATCCCATTAGATGCTGACGACTGGTTATAGACAATGGAAAACAACCTCGAAGTCGCAGGAGTTGATGAAAACGAGAATGTTCTCTTCGCCACCCACTATCTGGTGGGAGATGCAAGAGCTTGGTGGAATAGCATCCGCAATATGAACCATGGTCAAGTGATGACATGGGAAGCATTCAAAGTCAAGTTCAGCCGCACCCACGTGCCGCAAGGTCTCGTCCACAGGATGAGAGATGAATTCCGCGAATTGAAGCAAGGAAGAATGACTGTGGTAGAATACCGTGACATATTCCTGTCACTTGCCAGATATGCACCTGATGAAATCAACACGGAGGCCAAAAAGAAGGAGAGATTCTTGAACGGACTACATGATGAGATGCAGACTGTCCTCGTAACATCCGTTTTCAGGATCTCGAAGAGCTAGTCGACTCTTCCATTCAGACGGAAGGGAAGATTAATCAGGCAAACGACAATCGCAAATGTCGTATGATGCAGCAATCAGGATCTAGCAGTCACCAGGAGTACTGTCCCAACCCCTCACCAGGATATGCACCAAGGAACAACCGACCCCCAATGTCTCGCCCAAGCTACCCCAACCGTAGCAGAGGTAATGTGAAGTCCGGAGGAAACCATCCCAACTCCGGCAATGCCAACAATTTCACCCGTGCCCCTCCCAAGAGCAAAAACAACAACAACAACAACAACAACAACAACAACACTGCACCCAGAACTGGCAGCAATGCTGTGCCTGTCGCAGTCAAGGACAAGTCCCAGATCACTTGTTTCGAGTGTGGAGTGAAGGGTCACTACTCCAATGAGTGTCCCAAGAAGACTGCAGCCAATGCCATTGTGAATGCCCCATCTCAACAGCAGCGTCGTGTTCAACCAGGAAGAAGATTTGCCCCAGGGAACCCTCACAACCGCAACGGTCGTCTCTTCGACATGAACGCAGAAGAAGCCTAGGAAGCGCCAGATGTAGTGCTGGGTATGTTTTCTGTCAACTCAGTTTGATTAAGAGTATTGTTTGATTCGGGAGCATCGCATTCATTTGTCACCGAAGAATTTGCATGCACTAGTAAGATTCACCCAACCAACCTGAAGCATGTCATGATAGTTCAAATCCCCGGTTCAACTACAAAAGCTAGAAAAATTTGCAAAGCTGTACCTATCAGAATACATGGGATAGATTACTATGCCAACCTAATTGTACTAGGAACCAAAGGATTGGAAGTAGTACTAGGTATGGACTGGATGTCAAGGCATAAAGGATTGATAGACTGTGCTAAGAAAGCCATCACCATGACCAGTAGTTCTGGAGTAACAGTAGAGCATATCTCTGAAACCTTACCCCGTCAATTCAAGTGCAACAAGAGTGTAGCCCTGCCCACCATAGACCAGGTCAAAGTAGTCTGTGAATACCCCGACATATTCCTAGATGAATTGCCAGGTATGCCCGCGGATAGGGATATTGAGTTCATTATCAAACTAATCCCCGGAACCGGACCCATAGCCCAGAGAGTCTATAGCATGAACCCCTCAGAGTTAGTGGAACTGAAGAAGCAGTTAGATGCCATGTTAGCCACAGGCTTGATTCAGCCAAGTGCATCGCGATGGAGATCACCAGTGTTATTCATCGACAAGAAATATGGAGGCAATTGTCTGTGTACAGATTACAGAAAGTTGAATGACGTCACCATCAAGAACAATTACCCCTTGCCGAAGATAGAGGATCTATTTGACCAGTTGACTGGAGCCCTGGTATTCTCAAAGATTGATCTTAGGGCTGGTTATCACCAACTTAAGATTCGTGCAACGGATATTCCGAAGACCGCCTTTACTACTCGCTATGGTTTATACGAGTATACGGTTATGTCTTTTGGATTAACCAATGCCCCTGCTTATTTCATGAATCTCATGAATAAGATCTTTATGAATTTCCTATATAAGTTTGTAGTTGTATTTATCGACGACATCCTTATCTACTCCAAGTAAGAAGAAGAGCATGAGCAACATCTGAGAATCATCCTAGAAACCCTGAGAGAGCATTAGTTATATGCCAAGTTCAGCAAGTGTGAGTTTTGGCTGAAACAAGTAGGATTCCTAGGACATATTGTGTCTGCCGGAGGAGTCTCTGTTGATCCCGCCAAGATCAAAGATGTCGAAGAATGGGAAGCTCCAACCACTCAAACCCAAGTCCGTGCATTTCTCGGATTAGCGGGATACTACCGCAAGTTCGTAGAAGGATTCTCGAGCATCACCCGACGCATGACCCAATTATTGAAGAAGGACAAGAAGTTTGAATGGACTGACAAATGTGAAGCCAGTTTCCAGGAGTTGAAGAAGAGATTGATATAAGCCCCAATATTAATCATGCCAGACATCAAGAAGTCGTTTGATGTATATTGTGATGCATCCAAGATTGGTCTAGGATGTGTATTGATGCAAGAAGGCAAAGTCATTGCATATCTGTCTCGACAACTGAAGCAGTATGAGCAGAACTATCCGACCCATGATCTTGAGTTAGCAGCTGTGGTTCTAGCATTGAAGACATGGCATCATTATTTGATGGGTAATCGTTGTGAGATTTACCCAGATCACAAGAGTTTAAAGTATATTTTCACTCACAAGGAGCTGAATATGAGGCAAAGGAGATGGATAGAGTTAATCAAGGATTATGACCTTGACATTCACTATCACCCCGACAAGGCCAATGTGGTAGCGGATGCTCTTAGTAGATTACCGTGTAGGCTAAATACCATGATCAAGGAGAAGAAACCAAGTTTGTATGAAGAGTTGGAGCAGTTCAGGACTGAATTAGTTAGCAAAGGATTCTTAGCTAGCATTGAACTTCAACCCACTTTAATTAGCCAAATCAAGGAAGCCTAGAAGGGGAATGGAAGTATCGACAGAATCAAACATCGTATTGGTACAGGAAAGGTACCTGGATTCACTGAAGACGAAGAAGGAGTACTGTGGTACAAAGGACGTATCTGTGTGCCAGCAGATACGGAGCTGAAGGAAGTTATCATGAAGGAAGCTCATGATACTCTTTATTCTATCCAACCCGGAGGAACAAAGATGTATCCGAATTTGAAAGAGCAATTTTGGTGGCACAAGATGAAGAGAGAAATCAGAAGCTACATCACCAAGTGTGGCATCTGTCAAAGAGTCAAAACAGAGCATCAGAGACCTGCAGGATTGTTGCAACCATTGTAGATTCTGGAATGGAAATGGGATTCTGTAGGAATGGACTTTATCACCAGTTTGCCTACTTCCAGTAGGGGAAATGACTCAATCTGGGTCATAGTTGATAGACTGTCCAAGGTAGCTCACTTCATACCTGTCAAGACAACCTACCAGAGTGCAAAGCTAGCGGAACTGTACATTGCTAGGATTGTTAGTCTTCATGGAATCCCCAAGACCATCGTATCAGATCGAGGAACCCAGTTCACCTCGAGATTTTGGCAGAAAGTTTAGGAAGGATTGGAAACCAAGTTGAACTTCAGTACCGCTTATCACCCGCAAACTGATGGACAGACTAAGAGAGTCAACCAGATCCTAGACTGCCTGTCTTTCGTAGAATTCTCATATAACAACAGTTATCAAGCGAGTTTGCAGATGGCACCATTTGAATTCCTATACGGAAGAAAGTGGCGTACCCCTTTGAATTGGTCGCAAGTAGGAGAGAGTCAGATCTTTGGACCCAACATTCTCTAAGAAGCAGAAGAGAAAGTTCACAAAGTCCGTGAGCACCTCAAGACCGCTCAATCCAGACAAAAGAGTTATGCTGACAAGACAAGGAGAGACCTGACTTTCAATGTTGGAGATTTTGTATATCTCAAGGTTTCACCATTGAAGGGAACTCAACACTTTAGTCTGAAGGGAAAGTTAGCCCCCCAATATATCGGACCTTTCAAGATTCTGAACCATCGAGGAAAAGTATCATATCAGCTGGAACTGCCTGAAGAGATGTCAGCCATCCACAATGTGTTCCATATCTCGTTACTTCGCAAATGCTTGGAAGTGCCGAGAAGACTGAAGTTTTCAAGAACATCGATCATAGAGCTGTAGAGATCAACAATGACCTGACCTATCGGGAAGTGCCCATCCGTATCTTAGAAGAAGCCTAAAGAACCACCAGAACCCGGAGCATCAAGTTTCTCAAGATTAAGTGGAGCAACCATACCGAGGAGGAAGCCACTTGGGAGCACGAAGATTATATTAGGACAGAGTTCCCAGATCTCTTTAGTTCCTAGTTTTCTTTGTAAATCTCGGGACGAGATTTTGTTTAAGGGCGGAACGTTTGTAACATCCAAAAACGTTAATCCAAGCTTATCAAGATCCAAATCATCAAACTTTAGGGTTAACAAAAAATTTTCTAAATTAAAAATGAAAGCATTCATGTGTATGTGCATTTAAATTGGGATTTGATTTGAATTGCCATGGTTCTGTGATTCTTTGCTTGTAAAATGTTTCTTAGGTGAAATAAACATCATCTACATCATTCCCAAACTTTTCCCAAAGAAGAACAACTCATAATGAATATTTGAAGTGAATGGTCATTTTGGCCAAATTAACTATCATGCCTACTTTGGCTATTCCTAGTACTCAAAACTTAATGGAAACATGTGTGGATCTTTACACCTCTTGATAGTACACATAATAAGGTACCAAGGCCCACTTTGTGATCTGCAAAAATCTTTCAAATGCTAATTTTAAATGATAGTTTAAAATTGAATCTATTTCATATGGGAAGATCCCACTATTTCAAAAACCACTCAAGCAAGCTCAATTTTAAAAACCCAATCACCCACAGAGTCTCAAGCTTATTCCTAGCAAACCCACCAAAAATCTTTTCAAAATTCAAAAGTTTTTTTCTTGCGGCCATTTAATCAAACAATTGGCAGGCAGGGTTAAACTCTAAACCATAGCTCACTGTTTTGAACAGGGTTTTGCCCCCAAATGATCTTCATTTAATCCCTTTGTCCCCCCAGGGTCTAACCATGCCATTAGCACCCATCCCCTACCCCCCTACTGGAAAGGCCATGCCATGCCGAGCCACCCCTCGCCGGCCGACCATGCACTCGCCCTAGCAGACCACTTCCCTCTCTCTCTCGCCATGTCTAGGAGGTAGTCAGGACCTCACCGCCACCCTCTATCTCCTGCCCAAGCCAAGCGCAACAGTGGACCACCGAGGAGAGCCCGCGCCTAGTGCCACCGAGCCATGCCGAGCACGCGCCAGAGCGCCGCACCCGGCATGCGTGCACAAGCCGCCGCTCGACCGCAGCCTGCGCCCACCGCTCCGCCACGACCCAGGGAACACAACGGACACTCCCGTTCGCCGCCCAACGAACCACAACCACCGCTTGCCGTGGACATTGCCGCCTCTGCCGCTTAGAGCGCCAGCTGCCCCCGACCGCATACCACCGCCCCTATGCCTGCATTGAGTTCCTAGAGCACCGCCAGGAGACCGCCTGTCGATCGCCACCCTCAGCCATGCCTCTAGCCGGCCGTAGCCATGTCGCCACCGTCGCCTGCCCATCCCGCTCGGTCTCACCATCGGGCCTATAAAAGGAGGGCACCCCAAGCCATTTGAAGCACACCACTCCACTCCCCTCACCTCACTGACCGTTCCCCACCTCTAGCCGAACCAGCGTGAGCACTTGCTCGCCGGAATTTGGCCAGAGTAGCCCGCAGCAGAGGAGGAAGGTACGCCGCTGATTGCGACCACCCCTGGAGCTGCCTCGACCGTCCCTGAGCTCGCCGTCGACCACCAGTCTATTTTCCTGCCTCGCCGACCTTGCTGGAGCCCTGGTACGCTCCCCCTGCACCCCCACCGAGCCGCTAGGGTTCGAGCTCGCCGGTGACAGGTCCGTCGTCGGTGACAAGCCACAACCATTGATCCTTAGTCTAATCTAACGGCCCACATCGCCCCGTACCGCTTCGCGCGTTATGAGCCGCTGACTTGTGGACCCCCTGTCAGTTGAGCCCCGCACCGTGGAGTGACACTGGGCGGGCCCGTTAGAGTTTCCCGCGCGACCCAGTTAGTTTGAATTAGATTTTCCTATTTAGTTTAAACTTAGTTTTGTCTCTGAGTTTAAAAATCAATTCAGAGAGTCTGACAAATCGAAATTGCATGAAACCAATTTTGCCTGAAAGGTATTGAAATGATCTATCCAAACCCGTTGGATTTAATTCAGTTAGACTTATAGATCTCTCCTAGTAAAAATAACAAAACAGAAGCATTTGCACCTTGCAACATTTTTATAAAATCAACCAAGATAGATTTTGAGTTGATTCCAACTCTCAAAAATCACATTTCACCATACCTATCTGAATATGTAATAATATTAAGGTTTACATGTAGTGACTTTGGACTAGTACCAAAATAATGCTATATAGGCATTTCTAGTCACTTTAAATCATTAAATAATGAACTTAAACCAAAGTAATTATGATCCAACCTTTAATTCTCATTCCCACATGTTAGAATATGTGGTGATGACATGTGTCATCATGATCCCATATTTCAAGTGGTGAATATTAAATCTTAGTTAACTTTTCAATGAGTAGAAATTACTTTTCTAAAATAAAAAGGAAGAAACTAGTGAATTAAACTTGTGATGCTTGTGATGATAATAGATCATCAAATGTGTGTCTTAGAATGCTAACTAGATTAGTTAAGTATTGTTTGGTGATTGTGTACTTCGTATGTATTTATAGAAGATAGTACCGACCAAGCTTACGAGGAGGAGGAGTGCTACCAAGAAGAAGAAGAAAAAAACTCCAACCACTGCACCAACCAAGGCAAGCTAGTCCTATCCAAGTTAACCCTTGCAAGTTGTACTTGCAATCCACCATTAGCAATGCAAGCTAACACTTGCAAGTACAATGCTTAGCAAGCTAGGATTAAACTAGATAGCTTAGCAAGATGCTATAGGAATGCTTGAGTCATATCACTTTGACTATTAGTTACCCCAAGTCTTATTACAAGCTTTACTTCCTTTACTTTACTCAAAGTTCTCTACTTTTTGAAGGTAGCATAAAAAGTATAAAACTTGACCTATTTAGCTAAGCTTTAGATGTCATTCTATGGCATGAGATTGAACCCATCATCTTTCCACCTTAGTGAACACTCTTAACTTAGTAGTTTAGAGTAGATAAAAACTTGAGTCACTTTAGATGGGAACACTTGGTGAAAATGAATTATGAAAACCTTGGAATGATGAGTCATTCTATTGAGATGTTTTGACAGGTGTTGAGAAACACAAATGGTTTATGATGATGAAAATGTTGAGGCATGAGCCTTAGCCCTTTTATAAAACTGATGGTTGGATTCGGATGCGATACCATTCCAAATTTACCGTACAACCACACTACCTGAATTGGGTAAGGCTTAGCTGGAAATTTATGTGCATTAGTATTAGTTCCCTCGCGGGAGAGGTTTGAGCTGAGGCTACCTCTCAATGTTGTCTACCTATGAAGTGCCCAAGATGACTGATGGTCATGGTTGGGAGGCCATGCTCATAGGAGAGGTGCTTATACTAGGGTGTGTAAAGGGAAGGTTATGTTTGATTATCTGCATACTAAGTATGATGATTCAGGGTTATCCCTGACAGATGTATCGAATCTTGTGGTGAAAGTGTACCACCTCTGCAGAGGGTCAAACTATTCGAATAGCAGCGTCATGATTATGGACAGTTGGAATGGCCATACTGTTTCGTTGTCAGATGTTTTCCAAACAACTTATGAAATGAATGATGAATCTTGACTTGACCACAACAGGGTTGTGCTTATGATATTAGCTTCCCAACTTAAGTGATTCTAGAATTTTACTTTATCTTTCTTTGCTTCAGAACTTAGCTTAGGTTTCAAACTTAACCTTATAGTTAAACAAAGAGTTAGCACTTGACTTAGAACTATATTACTTGTTCGTGGTAGTTTGCGAGTACTTAAAGAGTACTCATGGCTTTTGTCCCTGGCTATTCTCATGGCCAGACTATGAAGGAGACTATCAAGATGATGGACAGCAGGACGGCTATGATAACTAGGATTATCTACCTTCGTCAGCATTGCCTGTGCCCCTGAAGATGGACCCCACCGCTACGCTTATCTTTTATTTCCGCTGCTTGTTATATTCAGACTGGATCATGAGATCCTTATTTGTGTAAGACCTTATGTATGGTTTGTAATGGATGATGTACTGTGATATCCAATCCATTATGTCTCGCAAAAATGGTAATCTTGGGATTGCGAGGTATGGCATAACGGGCATCTGGGATTAAAAATCCGGGTGTTGACACCTGCTGACGACCTGCGCTGCTCAGTGGGGCCCATCATGTTGTAGCACCGCTGGGGCCTATTAACATCTCGGCCCATTACTATTTCGTTCTGCTTAATGTTGGCGGTGCTTAGTGGGGCTATCATATTGGAACCCAGTTGCGGCTTGTTAACTTCCAAGATCATTACTATTTCGGCCTCCATACTATTGGTGCTGCTCAGTGGGGGCCCATCATATTACAACCTAGCTGCGGCCTGTTCACTTTCTGTCCCGTTATTGCTTCGGCCTGCTCACGACCTACGCCACTTCAGAATAGTATTTTACTGGGCGTCCCAATGAAGGCCAGCTATAAATACGGTCCAATACTATTCATGCCTGCTGTGGGACCGGCCAATTTCTTTGGGGCTGTACTGTACAAACCGGTTATGCCTATTGGTTTTAGTGTTGACTATTATTTTGGCCCACAAAAGCCCAGTAACTCTATTAATCCCCATAGCTTAGTTGGGCCCGTAACCGTTCATCACATTTTCAGACTTTTGTTATTCATGGAAACCCTAGGAGGCACATTTACATATTCTATAATTACAGAACATTTATTATTTTGAATGGTCTGTTATGAAGGAAATATGCCCTGAGAGGCAATAATAAAGTTGTTATTATGTATTCCTGGAATATGATAGATGTTTATTTTGCATGCTATAATTGTATTGATAGGAAACATCAATACATGTGTGTTTGATAAACAAAAAGGGGTTTCTAGTTACGCCTCTCTTATAGACTATCTCGTTGATTAACAAGATGATCAAAGTTTCCTGATCATAGACATTGGATGTTGTTAATAACGAGGTCACGACATTTGTGAAATGATGTGATGAACATTCATCCGAAGTATAGCATTACGATCAAAGTCATTATGTTTATATTGCTATAACATCATACGAAGTAATCTTAGTCCTTAGACCATGAGATCATGTTAATTGCTAACACCGGAAGAGTATCTTGATAACATCAAACGTCACACCGTAACAGGGTGACTATAAAGGTGGGTTCAGTGCTACAAAGGTGTTATGTTGAGGCTCATGGATCAAGATTGGAATTTGTCAATCCCAATGATGGATAGATATACTCTGGGCCCTCTCGGTGATATCACATTAAGATAGCTTGCAAGCAAGTGATGTGATCACTAGAATGTTATATCACGGGAACAAGAAAAGAGTACATGTTGGTAAGGAGATCAAACTAGGTATTTGGATACCGATGATTTAATCTCGTACATGTATTATATCATGAGACAAAGGGATTAAGTTACTAGCATTAAAGGTTCTCACGATCACAGAAGTCATCGTTGAATGTGCAGCAGTCAGTATGGATCTCCAGGTCCCGCTTCTGATTATTGATATGAGAGGAGTCTCAATCATGTCTGCATTATTCGCGAACTGTAGGGTGACACACTTAAGGGTTGCCGAACACCATTTAGGAGCACATATGTTTCAGACGAAAGGATTGCAAAGTGCAGGAATTGTTTCGATAGAAACCGGAATTGTTTCGAGTGAAATTGCAAAAAGTGGTTCTGCATGTGATATTGAAATGTTGCAACGGGTTTTATGTGAACGTTTGTTAATTAAAGTAATTAACAAAATTCTTAATAAAATAAATAAAAGAGTTTTATTAATTGAGAGTTGCATTAAATTTGGTGGAAATTTAATGTATGTGAGTGGAATTTTGGGTGGAGTCAAAATTGATGTGAGTGGAGCTTCCACCACATGAATGAGGAAGAGGTGGGGGCACCCGCCTTGGCCGCTGGCCATGGTAGGGCAGGAGCCCCCCTTTCCTCCCTCACAAAGGACACCTCCTCATGAAGGATCTCACTCCCCCTCTAGATATTCCCCCATGGTCTCGGATTAGAGAGATACATGTTCCCGGTGGCCTTAAGGCCTGAAGGAGTTGCTTCCTTGATTCACTAGAGCGAGGAAGTGGAGGTTGTATGGTGGCTTGAACGTGTGTGCGAGGACGGATGCGCTGCTGATTTGTGGCGCTCGGACATACACACGATCTTGAGATCGGCAAGCGTACGACTACATCATCCATGAGTTCCAACTCGTTAACAAAAATCTATTGTCTTTGAGGGTAAGTTCTCGATGGATGTATATCCACCCGCTGCTCTGTATCTAGTAGATAGATCTTGGCGTATAGTTCTCTTCGTAGGAATTTTTTTGTTTTCTATGCTGCGAACCCAATAGTGGTATCAGAGCCTGATCTATGTGTAGGTGCTTTGCATGGGTAGTACACATATGTTTATACGTGGGCGATGATGATCATGTTATTGCATCTTCTATGTATTTTGGATATTGGTGGCATAGTGGGATGAAGCGGTCCGGACCAACCTTACATGTCATCGTACATGAGACCGGTTCCACGACTGACATGCAACTAGTTTTGCATAAGTGGCTAGCGGGTGTCTGTCTCTCCTACTATAGTCAATATCTGATTTACAACGAGTTGCTAATAACTTGGTTATCCTAGTTGTGGTTCATGTTCGTAGGTAAGATATGTTCTATCTCCGAAAGCCCTAAGCCACGTAAAACTTGCAATTGATAAATTAGAGGCGTCTAGTTTAGATCGTTGCTGGGTTAGTGTCTTGATATGGTATTGTTGTAAGTAGATTTATGATAGATACTCTTACAACACACTTAACATGTAAGTTCCATAGACCTTGGCCTTACACACAAAGGAATGATAGAGATCATACCACGATGCAAATGATAGAGATCAAATGCATGGACCATATCATCTCACTTTACGCATTAGATGTTTGCATCTTATATTGCTAGTTTCGCAATTTTGGTAGCATTATAAGATGATCCCTCATTTAGGTATCAAGATAAAATGTGTTCTTCCTTAAGTATGCAATGTTTTATGGATCGTGTTTCGAGACATCACATGATGATCGAGTGTTCTCGACTCTACGCTTTCATATGACGGGTGTAAGACAATTTTACACACGCGAATACTAAGGTTCTTACTTGGCGAGCCTAGCATGTATAGACATGGCCTCGGAACACGGACCGAAAGGTTAAGCATGAGTCATATAGTTGATATGATGCCCATATAGATGCTCACCTTTGAAGCTACACCGACTCACGTGATGATCGGACTTGGTGTAGTGGATTTGGTGCATGTAATCACCAAAACGACACGAGGGATGTCGTTTTTCCGTGGGAGTTCATTAGTAATTTGGATTAGTTGAACTCAATCTATAATAAACTTAGTCTAAATATACTTTACAAATTCTGTTGTAGATGGAACCACCTTCTTTTAATTTCAATGTGTTCATGGAGAAAGAAAAACTTGCTGCGAATGGTAGCAACTTCACCAACAAGGATATGAATTTGAGGATTCTCCTCACTGCTGCACAAAAGCAATATGTGCTAGAGGTGCCGCTAGGCCCCCCACCAGCTCCTGATGCCTCTGACAAGGAAAAGAATGTCTATATAACTCGTCAGGAGGACCACAACTTAGTTCATTGCGGCATACTATATGGGCTAGAGCCAAAACTTCGAAAGCGTTTCGAAAATGGCAATGCCTTGATACCATGGGAGAATTGAAAATGATTTTTGATACCCATGCTACTGTAGAGAGTTATAATGCATCTGAAAAGTTCTTTAGTTGCATGATGGAGGAGAACAGCTCTGTTAGTGAGCACACACTCAAAATGTCTGGGTACGCCGATAAGCTTGTGTCCTTGGGAATAACGATTCCCATTGACTTAGGCATACATCATGTTCTCCAATCTCTGCCACCTAGCTACAAGAGCTTCGTGATGAACTATAATATGCAGGGCATGAAGAAGTCTCTTCCCGAGCTTCTGTCGATACTTAAGACTGCAGAAGTGGAGATTAGGAAAAAACATCAAGTGTTGATGATCAATAAGACCACCGGTTTCAAGATGGATAAGAAAGGTAAGCAGAAGGGAAAGAAGGGCGGCAAATCTGTTGCCACGCCTGAAAAGAAACCCCGAGGTGTCCCTAAGTCTGATACCGAGTGCTACTATTGCAAGGGGACTGGCCATTGGAAGCACAACTGCCCCAAGTATTTGGCGGACAAGAAGGCCGGCAAGGCAAACAAAGGTATATGTGATATACATGTTATTGATGTGTACTTGACTAGTACTCGTAGTAGCACCTGGGTATTTGATACGGGATCGGTTGCTAATATATGTAACTCGGTTCAGTGGCTGCGGAACAAGCGACAGCTAGCAAGGGATGAGGTCACTATGCGGGTCGGCAATGGATCAAGAGTTGATGTGATCGTCGTCGGAATGCTGCCTCTCCATATGCCATCGGGATTAGTTATAAATCTGAATAATTGTTATTTGGTGCCTGCACTAAGCATGAACATTGTGTCCGGATCGTGTTTGATGCAAAGTGGTTATTCATTTAAATCTAAAAACAATGGTTGTTCGATTTATATGAATGATATCTTTTATGGTCATGCACCTGTGTTGAATGGTTTATTTCTGTTGGATCTCGAAAGTAGTATTACGCATATTCATAATGTTGATGCTAAAAGGATTAAACTTGATAATGGTATATCTGCATATATACGGCACTGCCGTCTAGGTCATATTGGCGTTAAACGCATGAAGAAACTCCATTCTGATGGACTTTTGGAATCACTTGATTTTTAATCATGTGATACATGTGAGCCATGCCTTATGGGCAAGATGAGTAGAACACCGTTTTCCGGTTCAATGGAACGGGCAATAGATTTATTGGAAATCATACATACTGATGTGTGTGGACCAATGAGTGTGTCGGCGCGAGGTGGATATCGTTATTTTGTTACTTTCACGGATGATTTGAGTAGATACGGCTATATCTATTTAATGAAACATAAGTCTGAAACCTTTGAAAAGTTCAAGGAATTTCAAAATGAAGTGGAAAATCATCGTAACAGAAAGATCAAATTTCTGCGGTCTGACCATGGAAGAGAGTATCTTAGTTACGAGTTTAGCACACATATGAAAGACTGTGGAATAGTTTGACAACTCACGCCTGCCGGAACACCACAACATAATAGTGTGTCAGAACGTTGTAATCGTACTTTATTGGATATGGTTCGATCGATGATGTCTCTGACTGACTTGCCACTGTCATTTTGGGGTTATGCACTAGAAACCGCTGCATTGACTTTAAATAAGGCACCATCTAAATCCGTTGATACGACACCGTATGAATTATGGTTTGGAAACAAACCTAAGCTATCATTTCTTAAAGTTTGGGGATGCGATGTTTATGTGAAGAAACTTCAACCGGATAAACTCGAACCCAAAGCGAAAAAATGCATCTTCATAGGATACCCTAAGGGAATGATTGGGTATACCTTCTATCACAGATCCGAGGGCAAGGTTTTTGTTGCCAAGAATGGATCCTTTCCTGAGAAGGTGTTTCTCGCGAAAGGTGTGAGTAGTCGGAAGGTAGAACTCGAATAGGTTATTAAACCTTCTCTTCATGAATTGGCGAGTGGCACAGCACTACAAGTTGTTTCAGAGTTGACTTCACCTGATGAAGAGAGAGCTAATGATAATGATCATGAAACTCCGAAAGAGGATACTGCCGAACCTCGCAGGTCAAGCAGGACACATGCAGCTCCTGAACTGTATGGCAATCCTGTTATGAATTTCATGATTGATGAAATAGATGACCCTGCGACGTATGAAGAAGCGATGATGAGCCCTGATTCCAACAAATGGCTAGAAGCCATCAAATCTGAGATGGAATCCATGTACGAAAACCAGGTTTGGACCTTGGGGGACTTACCTCACGATCGAAAGGCTGTTGAGAATAAATGGATTTTCAAAAGAAAAATTGATGCTAATGGTAATGTGACCATCTATAAAGCTCTACTTGTCGCAAAGGGGTTTCGAAAAAATCAAGGAGTTGACTATGATGAGACATTCTCTCCTGTAGCGATGCTAAAGTCGGTTAGGATTATGTTAGCAATTGCTGCATATTTCGATTATGAAATATGGCAGATGGATGTCAAAACTATGTTCCTCAATGGTAATATTGAAGAAGAGTTGTATATGATACAACCTAAGGGTTTTGTTGATCCTAAGGATGCTGATAAGGTATGCAAACTTCAGCGATCCATCTATGGACTGAAGCAAGCATCCTAGAGTTGGAATCTCCGCTTTGATGAGGTGATCAAAGAGTTTGGATTTGTCCAAACTTATGGAGAGGCTTGTATTTACAAGAAAGTGAGTGGGAGCAATGTGGAATTTCTAATATTATATGTGGATGACATATTATTGATTGGAAACGATATAGATCTTTTAAACAGTGTTAAAAGTTATCTAAATAGCAAATTTTCAATGAAAGACCTTGGTGAAGCTTCATATATATTAGGCATTAAAATCTATAGAGATAGATCAAGACGCCTAATTGGGCTATTACAGAGTACATACCTTGATAAGATATTAAAGAAGTTTAATATGGACGGAAGTAAGAAGGGGTTCTTACCTATGTTGCAAGGCAAGACATTGAGTAAGACACAAAGTACGGCTACTGCGGAAGAAAGAGAGATAATGGATAAGATCCCCTATGCCTCAGCCATAGGCTCTATAATGTACGCCATGCTATGTACAATACTAGATGTGGCACATGCTATTAGTTTGACTAGTAGGTACCAATGTGATCTAGGTTCGGAACACTGGATAGCGGTCAAGAATATCCTTATGTACTTAAGAAGAACTAAGGATATGTTTCTTGTATATGGAGGTGAAGAAGATCTAGTCGTTAAGTGTTATGTCCATGCTAGCTTTGACACCGATCCGGAAGACTCTAAGTCTCAATCCGGATACATATTTCTCTTTAACGGAGCAGTAGTTAGTTGGAGGAGTTCCAAACAACCTGTGGTGGCTGGATCAACCACAGAGGCGGAATATGTTGCTGCTTCAGAAGCGGCGCAAGAAGCGGTGTGGATGAAGGAGTTCATAACGGAACTAGGTGTGGTTCCTAGTGCATTGGAACCAATGGTGATCTATTGTGATAACAATGGAGCCATAGCCAACGCCAAGGAACCAATGTCTCACAAGAATTCCAAGCATATTAAGCGCTGGTTTCGCTCCATCCGCGAGCATGTCAAGATGGAGACATAAAGATTTGTAAAGTGCACATGGACCTGAATGTCGCAGATCCGTTGACTAAAGTTCTCCCTAGGGAAAAACATGATCAACACCAGAACTCCATGGATGTTAGATTTTTCACTATGTAAACTAGATTATTGTCTCTAGTGCAAGTGGGAGACTGAAAGGAATATGCCCTGAGAGGTAATAATAAAGTTTTTATTATGTATTCCTTGTATATGATAGATGTTTATTTTGCATGCTATAATTGTATTGATAGGAAACATCAATACATGTGTGTTTGATAAACAAAAAGGGGTTCCTAATTATGCCTCTCTTATAGACTAGTGATACATTGCAAATGTATCTATAATTTTTGATGTTCCATGCTTGGTTTTATCTACTTTCTTGAGTTTTGTCCACACTTTGGAGTACTTTTCATATGATTTCTTGGACTAACCTATTAACAAGATGCCATAGTGCTAGTTGCCTGTTTTCTGCTGTTTTTGGTTCTAGGAAGTCAGAAAATGAATATTCTCAGAATTGGACGGGACAAAAGCCAAAGTTAATATTTTCCCGGAAGACTCATGAAACCATAAGGAGAGTCAGAGAGGGGCCACAGGGTGGCCACACCCCCCCCCCCAGGCGTGGGTACCCCCAGGCCACGCCAGGGAATGGTGTGGGCCCCCTGGCTGGCCACCGACCTTGCGTCCTTTGCCTATATATTCCTCCCGAGGCAAAAACCCTACATAGTCAATCAGAAAGCCACGAAAAGTTCCGCAGTGCCGCCGCCACCGAAGGGGAGATTCAGGGGATAGAAAGCCTCTGTTCTGGCACCCTGCCGGGATGGGAAGTGCCCCGGAGCCATCTCCATCGATCTCCGCCACCATCTCCATCACCATTCCTGATTCCCATGATGTGGAGGGAGTAGTTCTCTCTCGAGGCTAAGGGTTCTACCGGTAGCTATGTGTCCATCTCTCTCTCTATGCATGACCTTATTGAGATCATGATCTTGTAATCTATAGATCTACCTTGCTACTCAAGTGCTTTAATAGATCTCTGCTCTCCCCATGTGTGTGAAAGTGACAGCGTGCACACCATGGTGGCACTTAGGCTAGATATTACAAATACTTGTTATGAGTTATATTTGGATTTGGATGTCTTCATGAAATTGTGGTGTTTGTTGGACCTATCTAGAGCTCAAGGTGATAGTGTGGGGTTATCTAGATGGGAAAGGCTTACTTTGAGGTGTGCTGTTATAGCCCTACATGGATTAGACTGTCCAACCGGAGAGTAGTTCACCGTAGTATCATAAAGAAGAATATATTTATATGAGAGTGTTCACTAGTGAAAGTATGATCCCTAGGCCTTGTTTTTAAGCACTGAAACACCGTTTACTATTAGATCTATTACATGTTTGCTTGCTTCTATCTTTATTTCAGTTTTACTTTAGTCTTTTCCACGCCATCAAGCTATTTTCATCACTGTTACCACTTGTATTTCACTATCTCTTCACCGAACTAGTGCACCTATACACCTAAAAAGTGTATTGGGTGTGTTGGGGACACAAGAGACTTCTTGTATCTTGATTGCAGGGTTGCTTGAGAGGGGATACCTTTGACCACTTCCTCCCTGAGTTCGATAAACCTTGGGTGATCCACTTAAGGGAAAACTTGCTGCTGTTCTACAAACCTCTGCACTTGGAGGCCCAACAACTGTCTACAAGAATAGAAGTGCGTAGAAATCAAGCTATTTTCTGGCGCCGTTGCCGGGGAGGTAAGGTAAAAGGTATTCACACCAAAATATTAAAGAAGAAGAACCTCCCACGGCAAACGCCTATTTTCTGGCGCCGTTGCCGGGGAGGTAAGGTAAAAGGTACTCACATCCTCCGGTGTGAGTGCTCGAAGTTATTTCCTTTAGATTCTGCAATTTTGTCTTTTTTTTTCTTGTTTTCACTAGTTAGGCTTAATGGAAAACAACAACAAAATTAGAGAGCTTTATAGTATCTATCTTGAGTTAGGACATGAAGTGTTTGAAGAGAAAATTAAAAAACCTATGGAACTTTATTTGCATGCTAATAGAAATATTATTAATATGAATTCTTTGAACACCATTATTGCTAATGCTATGGAAAAGTCTAAGCTTGGGGAAGCTAGTTTTGATGAGCATGATATTTTTAGTCCCCCAAGCACGGAGGAGAAAAAATACTTTGATGATACTATACCTCCGATATATGATGATTACAATGATGAATATGATATTTTCAGTCCACCTACTATTGAGGAGAAAATTAATGATTACAATATGCCTCCTATATTTGATGATTATGGTGATGAGAATAATAATGATAGCTATTTTGTTGAATTTGCTCCCACTACAATTAATAAGAATGACTATGCTTATGTGGAGAGTAATAATTATTATATGCATGTGGCTCATGATAAGAATGTTTTATGTGATAGTTATATTGTTAATTTTATTCCTGATGCTACTGAAAGTTATTATGAGAGAGGGAAACATGGTTTTATGCATCTCAATAATATTAGGTTTCCCCTCTTTATGTTGAAAGTCACGAAGTTGCACTTGTTTTGCTTTCCAATGCTTGTTGCTTTGTGCTTTCATGACTTGTTTCTTTACAAGATTCCTATGCATAGGAAGTGGGTTAGACTTAAATATGATTTGAATTTGCTTCTTGATGCTCTCTTTTACTTCAATTCATATTTTTTATGTGAGCATCTTCTCAAACTATCATGCCTAACTTAAAGGCGTTAAAGAAAAGTACTTATTGGGAGATAACCCAAAAGTTTTAGATGAGTCTTGGAAATTATTACTTCAGTAATAATAGCTCCTTATCCTTTTTATTTGCATTTTGTGCCAAGAGTAACCTCTAATGAGAGAGAAGTAATGATTAGGAAAGTTGTTCTCCCGAAATAGATTTATGTGCTTCACCGTAAAACTTCGTGTAAAATCTCTGTACGTCCTTTTGAGGCACGAATTTTTGTTCTTCTGCCCCAGGTTGTTATCTAACTTTCGTTAGTTCAACACTTTTTGATTTGAGCAACATAAGGTCTTCGAAAAAATTCGTCTTTACCTGTTGGTCTGTTTTGACAGATTTTTGCCATTTTTCTGTATTTGCTTCTTGTTGGTTCCTTTTTGAGATCTTTTGGGGAATTGAGCTTTTTGGGGTAAGTGCTACAGTAGCTAGTGTTCTAATATAAGTTTATTTGGTGTTAGAAATGAACCTTAAGACCTATTATCTTCAGTGCACTAATGTTGCTAATAAAGATTGTGTGAAGTTTTGTATGAAGGAAAAATTTCAGGTGTATGGAAGGAATGAGTAATGAGATGAAGGATGTACTAAAGCTCAAGCTTGGGGATGCCACGCATGTCACCCCAAGAAATATCCAAGAATTACAAGCGTCAAAGCTTGGGGATGCCCAAGGCATACCCTTCTTCATCAATAAAAATCCTAGGTTTCTTCCAAACGCTTCATTTTTATTGTTTCATGCACAATTGTGTTGTTCTTGGAGCGTCTTCTTTTTCATTTTTGTTTTGGTTTTTCATTTGCTTGGTTTTCTTAGTTTTCTGAATAAATTGGTTGGACCCCCTCTTTCATACATTGGTTTTCAAATATTTTGGTTTGGTCTAGAAAAGAGTAGGAAAGTTCATGCTTAAGTGTTAAAGAGAGCTTGTTTTTGACTATGGCCTATGCTTTGTCATGCCATGCTTGATATTGTTTTGGATTTATGCTTAGTACTCTTTGTTGTAGAATGACTTGTTATAAACAATTGAGATTGCTTAATGTGCCTTGGATGAATCATGCGTTGTTTTAGCATATTAAAGCATAGTATTGTGGTATTCTCCTTTGGTGCTTTATTTGGGTTGACTTGGCGCATGCTCACACCATGTTATGACTATCCCAAGTCACCATATTCTTTATGATCCTTTAGTTTTTGACTTGTAATATCACTTTATGCTTTCATTAATGATTTTTTGTCGCTCTGCATGATACTGTCCATTATTGCTCTTTTAGTTTGTCGCTCCCAGTATTTTGCTAGCCTCCACAACGAACTATGAGTTCCACTCATGCATCCAACTCCTTAAACCAAGTTATTCCAAAGAGTCCACCATACCTACCTACTAGCTTACGCTATTCCAAGTATATTCATGCTTTTGTTTACCTTCCAAATTAAACTTGTTATGAGAAAACTAGTGATTAAAGCTCTCACGAACTTGATGGCACACTTTACTTTTCTTGCCCTTAATAAACTTGAACCATTGTGTCGTCTATGTTGTATATGCTTGCATTTATTTGTTGGGGATTAGCAGAACCATGCTTTCATGGGGAACGCTTTCAACATTGCACTTGGTACTTGTACCTAGTTGATATCATGCTCTTTTGTATATGGATGTCGTCGGTGTGAAATGAAAGGGGAGCTTGTAAGTCCATGGAGTTATGTATAAGTGTTAGAGAAATGCCTGGCCCACTGGTCTAATCCATGCTGACATGGTGGAAACCTGCAGCGTAACCATAATGAGCTATCTATGAAGCATTCTTCTTATAAAAAAAGAGTCCTATTGAGAAAAAAGAGAAAAAGAAAAAAAGATTATGAAAAGAGGAAAGAGAGAAAAAACCACCATATTCCCATGGTAAATAAGAAGATTACTGAGATGCTCATTGTCTATTTGACTTGTCATTTTGATATGGGGATTCTTCCGTATCATCGGGCAAGGGGTACCCCGTTGGCGGTTCTCTATGATACACATGTACTTACGATGACAAGAACTTACCGGTGACTAAACTTGAGTATCATGAGGAGCGGCCCTCGTATTCAAGGGACATGAGATTTCCAACTTATACTTTGTCAAGATATACTCCATAGTTGTTCACTTTAACCTTAATCACTTCAAGATGCTTATGATAGGGGCAATGAGAGCTGAAAGCTATTAAGTACCATAATTTTTGGAATCTCTTTATGAAACTTGAATCCCTGCTTCCTTCTATGAAGGCCCTTCTTCCACTTTTATATTGAGTCTCCACCTTCTATCTTTATGCACCTACTTTGAGAGCATAGTGGCCATTATTAGTTCTATGTGCATTGTCCCAAGACTTCTTGATTGATGCATACCTTCATATTGCTTGTTTTAAACTATTTGTATCTAGTCACTCTGATGAACTTTTAAGGTGTCCTATGCATTTATATTTGCTACTCTATGAGGGACAAGCTGAATGCCATTATGCTATGTTTTCTTTATGTGAAACAAACAAACGTCTTGCAAAGCATTGTTATTCATGAATCTTTTGTTTGAGCCTTTTCATCTTGCAACTTAGTTGCTTTGTCTTATTGTTAGAGCTTTGTCTTTCATGTTATGACTGAAGTACTATGATCCCAGCTTTGAATGTTATACAAATACTTTGATCAAGTTTATGATGGTGCATGTCACCTCAAAAACTATTCTTTCTTTTTATCACTTACCTACTCGAGGACGAGCAGGAGTTAAGCTTGGGGATGTTGATACATTGCAAATGTATCTATATTTTTTGATGTTCCATGCTTGGTTTTATCTACTTTCTTGTGTTTTGTCCACACTTTGGAGTACTTTTCATATGATTTCTTGGACTAACCTATTAACAAGATGCCACAGTGCCAGTTGCCTGTTTTCTGCTATTTTTGGTTCTAGGAAGTCAGAAAATGAATATTCTCGAAATTGGACGGGACAAAAGCCAAAGTTACTATTTTCCTGGAAGACTCACTAAGCCAGAAGGAGAGTCGGAGAGGGGCCACAGGGTGGCCACACCCCCCAGGCGCGGGTACACCCAGGCCGCGCCAGGGCATGGTGTGGGCCCCTTGGCTGGCCATCGACCTTGCCTCCTTTGCCTATATATTCCTCCCAAGTCAAAAACCCTAGATAGTCAATCAGAAAGCCACGAAAAGTTCCACAGCGCCGCCGCCACGGAAGGGGAGATTCGGGGGACAGAAAGTCTCTGTTTTCAAGACTGCCGACGGGAAGTGCCCCCAGAACCATCTCCATCGATCTCCACCACCATCTCCATCACCATTGCTGATTCCCAGGATGAGGAGGGAGTAATTCTCTCTCGAGGCTAAGGGTTCTACTGGTAGCTATGTGTTCATCTCTCTATGCATGATCTTATTGATATCATGAGCTTGTAATCTATAGATCTACCTTGCTACTCAACTGCTTTAATAGATCTCTGCTCTCCCCATGTGTGTGAAAGTGACAGCGTGCACACCATGGTGGCACTTAGGCTAGAGATTACAAATACTTGTTATGAGTTGTATTTGGAGTTGGATGTCTTTATGAAATTGTGGTGTTTGTTGGACCTATCTAGAGCTCAAGGTGACAGTGTGGGGTTATCTAGATGGGAAAGGCTTACTTTGAGGTGTGCTGTTATAGCCCTACCATGGATTAGACTGTCCAACCGGAGAGTAGTTCAGTGTAGTATCATAAATACGAATATATTTATATGAGAGTGTTCACTAGTGAAAGTATGATCCCTAGGCCTTGTTTCTAAGCACTGAAACACCATTTGCTATTAGATCTATTACATGTTTTCTTGCTTCTATCTTTATTTCAGTTTTACTTTAGTCTTTTCCACGCCATCAAGCTATTTTCTATCACCGTTACCACTTGTATTTCACTATCTCTTCGCCGAACTAGTGCACCTATACACCTAAAAAGTGTATTGGGTGTGTTGGGGACACAAGAGACTTCTTGTATCTTGATTGCAGGGTTGCTTGAGAGGGGATACCTTTGACCACTTCCTCCCTGAGTTTGATAAACCTTGGGTGATCCACTTAAGGGAAAACTTGCTGCTGTTCTACAAACCTCTGCACTTGGAGGCCCAACAACTGTCTACAAGAATAGAAGTGCGTAGACATCAACTAGATCGTTGATTAACAAGATGATCAAAGTTTCCTGATCATAAACATTATATGTTGTTAATAACGAGGTCACATCATTTGTGAAATGATGTGATGAACATTCATCCGAAGTATAGCACTACGATCAAAGTCATTATTTTTATATTGCTATAACATCATACGAAGTAATCTTAGTCTTTCGACCATGAGATCATGTTAATTGCTAACACCGGAAGAGTATCTTGATAACATCAAACGTCACACTGTAATAGGGTGACTATAAAGGTGGGTTCAGTGCTCGAAAGGTGTTATGTTGAGGCTCATGTATCAAGAGTGGAATTTTTCAATCCCGATGACGCATAGATATACTTTGGGCCCTCTCGGTGATATCACATTAAGATAGCTTGCAAGAAAGTGATGTGATCACTTGGATGTTATATAACGGGAACGAGAAAAGAGTGCATGTCGGCAACGAGATCAAACTAGGTATTTGGATACCGATGATCGAATCTCGGACATGTATTATATCATGAGACAAAGGGATTAAGTTCCTAGCGTTACAGGTTCTCACGATCACAGAAGTCATCGTTGAATGTGTGGAGGAGTCAGTATGGATCTCCAGGTCCCGCTTCTGATTACTGATCTGAGAGGAGTCTCAATCATGTCTACATTATTCGTGAACCGTAGGGTGACACACTTAAGGGTTGCCGGACACCATTTATGAGAACATATGTTTCAGACGAAAGGATTGCAAAGCGCAGGAATTGTTTCGAGAAGAAGGAGGCTAAGGGCAAGGGCCCGTGCGAAGAAGGAGGCTAAGGGCAAGGGCCCGTGCGAAGAAGGAGGCTAAGGGCAGGGGCATGTGCGAAGTGGGATAATTTCCCCAAGAACTACCCCTGCCCCCTATTTAACCACGCCTCAGGGGCCCGTAGTGGGATTAACTGCTGCGGCACGGCCACATGGAGTTTCGATAGAAACCGGAATTGTTTCGGGTGAAATTGCAGAAAGTGGTTCTGCATGTGATATTTAAATGTTGCAAGGGGTTTTATGTGAATGTTTGTTAATTAAAGTAATTAATAAAATTTCTGAATAAAATAAATAATAGAGTTTTATTAATTTAGAGTTGCATTAAATTTGGTGGAAATTTAATGCATGTGAGTGGAATTTTGGGTGGAGTCAAAATTGATGTGAGTGGAGCTTCCAGCACATGAATGAGGAAGAGGTGGGGGCACCCTCCTTGGCCGCCGGCCAAGGTAGGGGAGGAGCCCCTCCTCTCCTATAAAAGGCCCCCCTCTCCTCCCTCACAAAGCACACCTCCTCGTGAAGGATCTCTCTCCCCCTCTAGATATTCCCCCACGGTCTCGGATTAGCGAGATACATGTTCCTGGTGGCCTTGCGTCTGGAAGGAGTTGCTGCTTCCGCTGATTCGCTGGAGCGAGTAGGTGGAGGTTGTCTGGTGGCTTGAACGTGTGTGCGAGGATGGATGCGCTGCTGATTTGTGGTGCTCGGACTTCCACACGATCTTGAGATTGGCAAGCTTACGACTACATCATCCACGAGTTCCAACTCGTTAATAAAACTTTGTTCTCTTCGAGGGTAAGTTCTCCATGGATGTATATCCACACGTTGCTCTGTATCTAGTAGATAGATCTTGGCGTATAGTTCTCTTCGTAGGAATTTTTTGTTTTCTATGATGCAAACCCAACATGTTACTATTTTAACCCTCTAATGGTTGAGTAGGGAACACCATATTACATCAACTAGAAAATTTCAAAATTTATTACAAACCAGAATTTCGATAGAAACTAGATGAAGCATTACAAAGGCATCGCCAGACATGGTTTGGAATAGGGTTTATTCTATGGATCTTACATCGCCATACATGTAACAACTGGCTTACCATGACAGTTGCATAAGACTTATCAAGGAGATGGTCAGTCCAATCTTGTTGATCTTTGAGTTCCTGTATCTCTTCGAATGTAATGGTGATTATTGCATTTGTTTCCTCTATTTCTTGTCCAATTAAATCAATTGTTTGGATTGCAGCCACAACATCTCTTTGTGATGGAACAACTGGAACTTTGTTCATATTGGGCTGATGCAAGAAATAACCACTATCACTACTGCTCTATGAAATGACCTCCACACCTAGCATCTGAGTCCTCCCTTCTTCCTGCATAACTTCATGTGCAGCCTGAAATAAAGACAACAAGTCAGCACAACATACTAGCTCGACCATCTTATATGTAAAATATTTCTAATGCATGACATAACAAATTAAGCAATCAATGATGTGCCTCATACATATCTTTTCGGAATAACAGGAATAGTCGACATCTTGGATCGATGCGGGCATGTGCCAGAATCACAACCACTCTGTGGAACAAATGCTACAAATTATTTGCAGGATAAAACTAAAACATATTATGTTAGAGAAGCAAAGCTAGCAAAAAACCACCATGTTTGTTGTAAAGGAATTTCAAAACTGGCATTGTCTCAATATAAAAAATCAAGCAATTAACATCAGTGTCTCGTGCAGACTAACTAAACTAGAGTGTGGCAATGAATGTAGTCAATCAAGTGACTAGACACTTTCCCGCTTAAAATAATCATATCACTACACAACGGAAATATAGAAAATATAATAAGAAGGCATGGCGACGATTCATGAGCTGCGTAGAACTGGTGCAGTGATATGGGATCAATAAAGATCCAAAGTCCCTGTGATTAACATGCTAGTCCCTGGATCATTAGCTAGCACTCACAGTAGATGAAATATCATGTAAAACACAAGTCTTTACGACATGAATCGAATAATCCAAAGTTCACATTATTACAACAGCAGCAAAATAAATACAACTTGGAGTCCCATCAATGCCATAGGCTAGTTGAGTGAAGACCCGCGATCCTAGCGCACCTTTCAACAATGATCTCCAAATTCTGCACATTAAATGTGCAGCCAAACGAGTTGGTCAATACTTTGAATATATTGGCAAATTACACTATGAAGGAACATACTTAGCTATTTCTACATGCAAGGCTAAGATAAGGCTTTGTGGTTTATTTGCATAAAGCCAATTTTCACAAAGTAAAAGAGAAGTAGAGAGAGGATATTTTATCCTAATTTGCAAACTTTTAGTAAGTAAGATACGGCCGAGTGGCTCACACTGGGTCCTCTAGGCTACCAACTCTGAACCCAACACATGGCACCCAAAATAATAGAGGAAAATCCTTAGGCTCCATCCTTAAGTCTGAGTTCACAGAGCCCACAAGATGCAACTCACAACTTAGGTCTGCAAACATTTTATTTGAAAAAGATAGAGGAAAATCCTTCATAGGCTCCATCATTTAGACGCTCAATGTTGTTCTGTTTCCGTGAACACAGCTGATCGATCAGATTGCAATACTCTTGAGAGGTTGTGCACTTTACCCACAATCCACGATCAAGTCCTTTTATAGACAAAACCATGGCGAGGCTTTCCCTTAGTAGCCCATCTACCTTCTGGATCCAACCGTGCCAAGAACCTCCAAATGTTGGTACCCAGGTGAGGTTTGCCACTAAGTACTAGGACAAGACATAGCCCATATGTATTATGGTTGCACTGGAAGCTTCTGAATTCTGAAATATGGCAGACTTCTTTGATTCCTAGGCGGCCTTCCTCCACCAAATTCCACTCGTTGACCCGACACCATTCCACCCAGAAGAAAACTTAGTTTTTATTTTGAAGTGGATTTGAGAAGAAAAATCACTCAGGAGAGCTTTTATACTTAGAAAATTTCTTGTCTTTCGAACCCCCCAACGGTACTTTATATAGATATATAGCATAGCAAGAAAACACTTACAAAACAGGGGTAACCTATTAGGAGGGATAAATCCTAAGTATAGAGCTACTCATGGCATACTACAAAATCATCGCACTTGCAAAATAATACTAAGCAATTCTACTAGAACACCCTACACATGCATTCTACAGAATTTAAAGGTCAAAACATACATAGTTAAAACTGGGAAAAAACATGAACAAGTGGTGTAACTTGCCTTGATCCGAGCAGCATTCTACGCAATAGTACTCCTCGGCGCACTCCGAACAAACTATCGAATCACAAACATAGATCCAATGACAACTTGCACAAAACATTGCCACAAAAGTAATTATGCATGCATGCAACATGGTAATATGCAAGGATGAGCTCAATTTCGATCAAGATTATTATTTAGGAGTGTTAATGTGTTGAGGGTGTTATTAGTATCGATTTCCCACAGATTTAAAATCCTAAATATGCTCATAAAGGGGTCTTTACTTCCAATCTACTATGATTCAGATCCATAATTTCTAAGCAATATATTCCAATGCCAAAGTATAGATCTCGTAATTACGAAGCCAATGCGACAAGAGTCAACTAAAACGGAGCTATGGTTATTTTTCTATGAATTTTGCAAGGTGCAAAGTTATTCTATTTTTTAAAATTACTGCAATTAGTCTAGGTCATTGGATCTCGATCTGGCAGTGGCGATGTCTCGGCTCATGTCTTAGCTCCAGCTAGTATTCGGCGTGGCCTCCTGGCTCGGCTCGGCTCACTGACGCGGTGCGATGTGATTGGTCAGTACTTGTTCGTTGGCTACCTCAAATCTACGCCCTAGAATCAAGATCAAACGGACGACAACGATTTAGGCGTTTCCTTCGATGGTGGAAGGTCAACGACGACGAGGTGGTCGGTGGCATGGTCGGATTGGTGGTGCTCGAAGGCGTCCCAGCGAGCTCCCGGTTGCGTGAAGTAGACGACGACGTGGCCCTCCTTCTTGCAGTCTCCCTAGTGTGGACGGAGTCGAGCTTCGGTTCCTCAGCTCGCGGTGGTGCTCCATTGATCTCCTCCATCTCCTGCGGAGCTCCGGCGTGCAATTATCAGCGGCGTAGTGCTCTGTGGATGGGGAAAACGGCACGGGATGAAATGGTGGTTCTAGGCAGTTCTATCAGATAATAAATTAGGTGAAGGGAAGCTTGTAATCGACAGTAGATCAACATTATGTAGTTTGTGGCGGCGGAAGAACTCCGACGAGATCTAACCGACCTCGAACTTCATGATTTTTGCGAAAACAATCAGGGATCGGTTCGGGAGTATTTATGGGGCGGACTTCGTGGCGTAGGGGTCATGGACTCGGCCGAATTTGGCAATTTCTGTGGGGATTTCCATTCGGGATCGGGGACGAATTTGTGGCGAGCTGGTCTCCTGGCTGGGGGTGGCGGATGGCAGGTGGGACCATGCTGTCAGGGAGAGATAGGGGAACGGGATAGCTGTCTCCTCTGCTGGGCTGCGCTAGGCCAGGAGAGGGCTGGCGGTGGTTGCTCTGCATCGCGCGATGCAGAGAGAGAAGCGGGGGAGGGGAGAGTTGGTGGGCTGGGCCAGGAATCCAGGTAGCTCGGTTAATTTTTTTATTCTTTACTCTTTTCTTTTTTCTATTTACTATTTTAGTAATTCTTTTATAGATTTAGTTATATAACTCCAAAATATGAAATTCGTGTTGAATTTTTTTAAAATTCAAACACACTAACCAATATTTATAGACCATAGTTTGGTCAAACCAAAAATAACAAGATCGCCATTATGCAGTGTATTTAAGAGAAATTTAAAATAGTGTTTAGAGTTTGATAATTCTGAAATTATTTTTAGGACATCTCAAGAAAAATATTCCTTTCCATCAAATATACAAAATGTATTTTTATTTTAGGAACCTTCATAAGTGGATTTCAATTGGGGTTTTGACACAAGATTCTGAATGAGGGTTCACATGAGATGCCATGACGCAATGCAACACTTTGTTTTTTTGGATTTATACAAAACTTCCAAACGTAATTGGACAATTATGATAAACCATTCATTTTTAGGGGTGCTTAGGAAAGTTTGAACAATCCTAATTTTTTCTTTTCGTTCAAAATTTCAATAAGATCCAACAATTCAATTAACTTATTAATTTTATCTTTAACATTCCAAAACAGGATTTTTTTGAGATGTAACAACTGGTCAGGTCAACAAGCATTTACCTGTAAAACAAAAATAGCATTTAAAAATGGTCTATAGTATGAACTATCCAGATCATTATGCAATTCGAGAACTTATGGTTGCACGTCCAACAACAAAAGGTGGCACTGTTATAATATTGGCAAACTAAGATAATACCTCAGAAAACAAGCAATATATCAAGTGTGTGTGCCTAAAATAGATTAGCAGGATCATTACAGAGAAACAAGATATCAACAACCATTGTGCTTTTAGTAGCCAAATCATTCAAAAAATTTGATCATCTGGCCAATAAAAAAAGAAGAAAAACAAAGAGACAAGTCATTTGCTACCAAAACAATAGTTGGATGTAGCCAAAAAGTAGCACAAAACCTTCTTTGTAATGCCTACAACTATTATATTTCCAAGAAATGACAGTATCATAGGACATATACCTAACCAACTACTAAAATCCAGCAGACAAATAGGCAAATGATACAAGCTCCATGAAGTATTTAAACAACGTATGGCCGATATGAAGTGGCAGATCAAATTAAGCAAAATGTGCATTTTTAGAAGCATTTTGTGTAGCATAGAGAGTAGGTAGCTAGAAAAGGAAGTAATCGTTCACCATGTGATCATATAAACTGCCAAATTATTAGAAAACAGTAGCCAATATATATAATGTCAAGTAAAAGTGTATGAGCTCTGTTATGCACATTATATCCATAGGAACCAAGATAGAATATCGCATTGTTTCAAACAAGTCAACTAAAAACTGCAAAAGACTCATAACAAAATGAACCATCTGGTGCATAATAATAAAGTAGCATGATCATCTTACCACGAATAGATGAAATCCAGAAGACATGAGTCAAAACCTGTGCACAAATGTTTCATGTTTCTTAGTAATCAATAATTGTTTTTCTCACAAAAATTTCCATCGTTTAAGTCACACAAAGCATGACATCTCTTTAATCATGAGCAAAGTAAAGAATCAAATTGGCAATAGAATCTTTTGTGTATCGTGGAGTAGCTAGTGAGATAATGAATTAAGTAATGAAAGACCAGGTGCACGATATAGACTTCTAGATCATATTAAGATGGTTATAGTAGATTGACGAGTCCAAAAATTGAGCACTTTTACTTATTGTTTTAGTACTAGTAGTATATGGTTTTTAGTATTTTATCGCGTTAGCGCGCACCTTTTTTGTCCTTGTTCGAACATGATCCCAATTTACTAAGTCTTTAATGAACATATCATATTACATAGTAATATGGTATTTTTAAGTGATAAAAGTCATTTTATTGATTTACCTTCCCTCCTAGAAGAATTGCCCATGCCCAGGAGGATCCAGCCAGTGTAACGACCAGTGGTATGAGTGGAGCCCACCCGTACCGCGCGCCCGTACGACCCGGAGACGGGACCGCCTCATCAAATTCTTCCTCCACACGAAAACAGAAGACAGATCCGACATTGATAGAAACCTCTAGACATGAAAAACCAGACTAGAAAGGGATCTGAAGGAGGAACTTGAAGAAGGCAAATCCTTGCTACTGCATTGATCATTGGAGGACAATGCATCATCCCCTACATCATCAACCGCTGCATATCCATCACCATCTCTACCCCCATATCCCATCCATTAGATCTTGTTGTAATTATAGATTCAATTGTGGTTTGCACTAGATTCATTCCATTTCTTTTATCCATCCATTTGATTATGATGATGTTATCGATTGCCTCCATGGGTGTGTAGTTCCCTTCATTCTTGGGGAGATGGAGAAACCCTAGCATTATTATGAAATGAAATAAAGATGATATATTACTTGTGTAGAGGATCCATTGATCTATGATGTGTGTTTGATCTCTCCCTTTAGATGATACGTGTAGTCGGCCACATATCATTTGCCTTTGGGTCTAAATTAAGAGGGTGAAACCCTTTGGACGTGCTTGGATGTTTGTGCCAGTTGATATTGTGACTATGAGCACCGCTATCACCCAACGTGGATGAAGGGGGAACAAAGGGAGATTCACTAAGCTAATTACGATATCCACGAGGAAAACCTTAATTGTGGTGGTCTGCATGGTGCTTTCTTCTAGGCATTGTAGTGGTTATTTAGAGATGACCTCATTATTCTGGGCTCAACAAAGAGACTACCTAGGAGCCTTGGTGAACATCTTTTTGTGGAACTCTCTCCACATATATCATGACATAATAAATAGGTTATCCTAATCATGATTTATTATAACATGCTAGAGTTGTATCCTACACCCCCGAGAATGTCTTAGTCCCATCGAGTTTAACCACCATTCCAAAAACACTCTTTTTACTTGCCTTTTTTACTTGCTTTATTTATTTTCCTATACTAAAACTAAAAACCTTTCAAACACCCGTTCACCTGAAATCAAAGGTATCTTATAAGTATCCTTTTGTATATAGTGACGAGGGACATAAAGACCTTAACAAAATAGCTCTCTGTGGGTTCGATACTCTTATTTTGAAACTAGCTACAATTGATCTGTGCACTTGCACTCATTAGTATTTTTCTGGCGCCATTGCTAGGGAGCAAAGCTCTTTTGGTATTTGTTCTTAGTTGCTAATTCTATTAATTGTTTTACTAAAGTTGTTCACTAGTTTTAGGTAAACACCATGGCTACACTTGGACTAATGAATCAGCTAGATGTGGCCGATCACCTCAGGAAAGTCAACTGAGGGCTTGTCAAAGAATTCCCAAGTGGGGATGAACCTGAGTATGAGGTTAACCCTTGTTTTATTGCTATTATTAAAGAAAAAAAATTGTAGGAGATGATCTGGATGAGGATACTTATAATCACCTAATGCATTTTACCGAGTTATGGTTGACACTTAAGTTGAGAGGCTATTCTGATGATGAACTGAAACTTAAATTGTTTAGCCAATCTCTAACCAACACTTCTTTAGCTTGGTATATAATTTGCCATGTAGAGAAGATTAATACCCAGGAAAAGCTTAAGGCGGAATTTGTATTTCGATTTTTCCCAAGGTAAAGACTGTTGAAGTTAGAAGGGAAATTACAAATTTCAATAACCACCCAGGTGAAGGCTTGGTTAGAGCCTTCAAGAGGTACAAATATATCCTTAATAAATGTCCCCATCATGATTTACCTAAATGGTATGTTTTACACATTTTCTATGGGGTACTTAATCAAGAAATTAAACATGAGGTTGATACTAATTTCGGAGGCTCTTTTATGGAGCTAACCATAACTAAAGATTGGGAACTCCTAGAACACATTGACCGCAATAGGGAAACATGGTGATTCGATTTAAATGGCGAAGGAGGAGTTGAAATTGAATATGATTACCTCAATGCTTATAAAGAATCTGGTGAGATAAAAGAAACTACTAATGAGCTTCAACTTGATGATGATATTATTGTACAAATCCTTCAGATGTTCTCAGAACACATTGAAGCTCCCATGAAGGACTGGCTTCATTACACCCCTAAACTAGTGGAACATGTCAATATAATAACTGCAGCTCATGAAGAGCCATCGAGGGAAGTACATTAGTATGTTGAACCCCTTTATTTTCCAAGCACTGTGAGGAAACATATGATGGACCAGCAACTCGAGGACCAATGCGAGGAATAAATATTTTTCCTCAAAATGCTAGAAGAAACACAAGCAAAAAAATCTAATGAGGAAAGCAAAGAGGAGACAGGGGGACCAAAAAAAGAAGATATCTTAACTATGTTTGCACACTGCAACATAATAGAGCTAGATACCGAAGCTTCACGATTTGTTGAGGGGAAGGGAAAAGCTAAAGAAGTTGGTAAAACTATTCTCCTTTTCACTTTTGGTGGATCTTCTTACTATGGTCTTTGCGATATAGGAACAACAGTTAATGTAATCCCCTTTAATTTTTATTTAAAAATTCAAAAAGAATTAGCCCCAGCCGAATTGGAAGATACCGATATGACAATAATGCTTGCTGATAAAACTCTCACAGTTCCTATGGGAGTAATTAGAGATGTTCGAATTTGTATTGGACCCTACAAGTATCCTATTGATTTTGTACCTATTGACATGCCTACTAAAGTTTATTGTCCTATTATTTTTGGAAGAACTTTCTTGAACACTGCAGGAGCAAATATTGATTGTAAGAAAGAAACGGTATCCCTTAAGTTCGGTGAACAGAAAATGGAATTTCACTTGTCAAAATTCCAACATAAACCTACTATTGATGATTTAGACGAATATGAGTTTGGGCAATAGGAAGAAGGTAATATGATTAATCTTGCCTCCAAAGTCATTGAAATTCCCGATGATGATTTGGTTAGGAGTTTAGTTGCTAACAATTATATGCCTCAATATATGGATAAAATTGAGGTAGATGATTATCTTGACTCTACACATGTGGTGTATTCTGGGATAAATCAAAATTATGAAGAACCTATAACAAAAGGTGTCGTTGTATTGGGAACAGCAGTACCTAAACAGGTTAGATAGAGGTGTGGGGACTAGAAGAGAAGCTCTTGACGGTGTTTGTAGGCGGGATTGGATACAATCAAGTGTAGCGAGACACAAGAAGTACCCAGGTTCGGAACCCTCGTGGTGAGGTAAACCTCCTACTCCTGCCGATCTGACTATGAGTGGTATACGGGCTATAATCGCTCCTGGAGCAGTATCTTCTATCTACCTCCTTAAATGCACTGAGACCAACCCTTGCTACTAGAGCCTTGCCTCTCCTTATATAGGTAGAGAGGCAATGGTCTCACTGGCTAATCCGGCTGGCGGGCCCCACTGGTGGGGCCCAGCCAGCTGGTCATCTACAGTATCCGGTATACTTACATCCCATCAAGGTACATGAGGTAGGGTCGTCATGGGTACAATGAACGACGTGTGAGTCTGTCGTCAGCATCTGGCCACTTTGTCCGCGTCACCCAGCAAAGTCTTTGGTATGGCCGTGTAGTTGTGGGTCTTATCGTCATATCAGGGAGTACCGTGCACTATGTAGCACGTTGCCCTGTCCTCCTGATTGCGTCTGGCTACGCTGATGTAGCCGGTCCTGTGTCTTGTCGCTCCTCTTGGTTCCGGCTATGCTAATGTAGCCGGTATGAATTGCTCGTGTCTGGCTGTGCTCAGCCAGCCGGATGCGAACCGACTATCGTAGTTCTTGTTCGGTTGGGGTAATCGGAGGTCATCCCCTAGACACTAGCCCCCGAGCGCATGTAGATTTCGCCCTTAGGTGAAATGTGCGCGTGCTCGTCCCCAATTTTGAAACTTGTGACTGGCTATGCCTCGTGCTTGCGCTACCCGTGACATCAGCGCTGACACCGCCCACACGCGCACATGCCATCAGTGCACTGCAGCGCGCAGTGGACCGTCCCATCGCACGTCGCCTCGTGAAACTGCCGTTTGGCTCTTCGATTTCTGCCCCAGGATCTTCTGTGCACTCAGCGCCTGTACAAAGGATCCTGCGCTATGGAGGGAGTGGGGCGTGGCTCGATGGGCACCGCGTGGCACCACGGACGGTTGCCCTTCCGAGCCTTTAAAAGGTCGCTCGGGGCAGGGCAGTTCCTCCTTCCGCTTGTTGCTTTCCCAGTTGCTTCCCTGTGCCCTTGTCTTCTCGCCTCGTCTCGCCAGTTTCTATCAACGGAGCTTGTTGTGCTGCCCATTGAGTGTCGTCGGAGACACGGGCCACCACCACTCCATGACCAGCACGTTGGACCGTGAACTGATGATGGCATCGGAGCACGGTGCTTGGTGCGGCTCCTCTGTGACGGAGGTGCACATCAAGGAATATCGCGCCACCCTCGTACTACCACCGGAGACGGAGGTGGCGGTGCGTTGGAGCCAGCGGGAGGGGAATCGCCGCACCCAGCAGAGGGGAGACGGGTTATCTTCCTTTCGCACCTCGCCCGCGGCTTCGTGCTGCCGGTGCATCCCTTCTTCCTCACCTTCCTCGCCTTCTTTGATCTCTGCCTACACCACCTCGGTGCCAACGCTATCGGCATGCTGGTGCACTTCGCGGCCTTCTGCGAGAGCTATCTCGGGATCCTGCCGGATCTCGGGATCTTATGCCGCCTATTTCGCGTCCACCCACAGGTGCAGTTCACCCAAGGGCCACTAGTGACATGCAGCGGCACCTCCATCTACTCCCGCACGAAGACCGGATATCCCAAGTTCAAGCTGCAGGACATGGTGCGACTGTGGCAGCAGCCGTACTTCTACATTCGCAACATCACCGACGTGGACCGGATCAATCTGCCGGCTTTCCAAGATGTTGAATCTAGCCAGCAGAATTGGGACTTGAAGATCCACGAGGAGAAGGCGGAGTCGGACACGATGCTGCAGCGGATGTGCTCCCTCGTCACCACCGGCTTGACCGGCCTGGACATCACACTCAATTGGATGTCCCGGCTGATGATGCCACTATAGCAGGGCACACACAAGATGTGCTACTACTCCGCCCGGGTGGACCCGACCCGGCTGTCCCGCCGTGATCTCCGCTACCAAAACCTGAAGGAGTGGGTGTGGACGATCACGAAGGAGCGGTTGCCGGAGCACTGGAAGTTCGGGCTGGCTCCCTACAGCCACGAAAACCGCGCACCCCGGGTAAGTCTCACTAGCCGGTTTTTTGTTTTCTTGTTCCGTCTTTTCATTCGGCTGATCTTTGTCTTCTTTCTTTCATAGACCTTCCCCTGCATCATCCAGGAGGAGAGCGAGGCCCCCCTCTAGAACTTCACGCCTGACGTTCCCGAGCCGCGCTCGCCGGTCCGGCGAGGAGTCATATGGGGATGGCAACGTCTTCCCCAGCCACAACGATGAGCCGGCGCATGACCCCCACGTAGAGGTCAACAAAGAGGAGGAGGCCGCGCCGGCTCCCGAAGAGGTGGAAGCAGCTCTAGCCGGTCTAGCGCCGGTGGGAGCGGCTCTAGCCTGTCTGGTGGAGGAGGAGGCGGGTCCAGTCGGCCTGCTGTGGAGGAGCCGGCCCCCAAGAGAAGCCAGACCGGCGCCCTTTCGCCCAGCCGCCTTGGCCGCACGAAGGGGCCGCCCCCCGTGGTGCCGGGGTAAGTCACCTTCCGACCTCTACGCCTTTTCCTCTTTTTGCTCTTAGACGATCTTTCCTGTCCTTTGCCTTACTTGCTTTCTTCTTTCCCTTCTCTTCTGTTTTTTAGCTCGCTGGACTCTTTCAGTGCCGCGAGGCCGGCGCGGGCGCCCACTGGCTCGCCGTCCCACGCGCCGGACACCGTGCCACCTCCAGCTGCTTCTGCTACCCCTCCTTCACCTAGGGCTCCGTCTCCGCCCCCGTCTCAGGCTGATCCAGCTACCGCAGCCGGAGTAGGGGATGCCTCGCCGACCACAATGGTGCAGCCGGAAACGGCTGCGGCCTCCCCACAAAGTGCATATAGTTCCCCGCGGCGACACGGAGGGCCTCCACCGGCAAGGAGCTTATGGTCATTGCCGACGACAACTCCGATGATGAGCCGAGGGAATAATGGCAAACGGCGGTGCTGGAGGCGAAGGAGTTGCTGGTCTCCAACGTTGTTGACGATGATGCTTCCTCTGCCGCCTCGCTAGAGGATCTTGCTGCCACCTTCGAGCTGGTGGTGAAGGAGATCCGGCTGCTCGAGGCCACGGCCGACAGCAACCGTACCTTGGAGCAGAAGCTGGCGGCTGCCAATGGGACCTCCCAGAGTAAGTACTTTTATCCGGATTCCTTCTTCTTGTTTTTTTGCTGATAGTCAGTTTCTGTAGCCATCGTGGTGTGCGCTCAACGCGAAATCGATCGCCTGAAGAATGCGAACAACCGGCTGAGCAATGCTAGTTCCATTCTCTGGCTGCAGAATAAGGACTGGCACGCCAAGACGGATGCCCTGGAGGCCACAGTCACGGAGCGCGACGCCGCCCTCGCCAGCCGGGCCTAGACCTTTGATCTTCTCGACGCCCAGAGCAAGGACCAAGAGAAGGAGATCAAGAGGCTGACGGTTTGGGAGAAGGCTCTGGTCGAGGAGTTGATGCAGGTCGGGCACACCGCCAAGGGTCAGTTTTTTCCGACTATCTTCGTATTTCCGGATCCGGTAGTTGGATCTAACTTTCCTTCTTTCTGACAGCATTTTATCCCGGCGTAGAGCTATTGGCGTACAACCGGCTGCAGGAGAACTGGCCAGGGGAGTAGCCGATTGCCCAAGAGCTGGCCGTCCTCCTTGGAAAGGAGGCTGCTAAGCTTCGCTAGGCGGATCAGGCGGTCTTCGCGTTCCTGTGGCTGGACATGGCGGTTCTAGAGACGATGGCGCAGCTAGCGGCCAAGGTGGCAGAGGTGCCGGCTACCGTCGACTGTCTTCGGGACCTGGAAGCATGAGCCGGAGCAAAGATGGCCTTGGCCTTGATGCTTTCCTGGTACAAGGACGCGCGCATCGAGACGATCGACCGGGGCTTCCGCACCGGCGCCGACCTTGCCGCCATCCGCCAAGCTCATCCGGAGCTCCGCGCCTCCGCCATCAAGATCGCCGACTATGCGGACGTCGACGAGGTCCTCACGGACTCGGAGTCTTCTGGGAGGCCGGATGCGGGAGCCGAAGCCTCTTCGCAGCCGACTGGAGGGAACGTCGGAGCCAGAACTGCCAATGCGCCTCCTCCGCCTCCCAAGACCACCTCCGGCCAGGATCACCCTCACAGCAAGGGCCCCGCCGCTTAGATATAATCCCCGAAATACTAGGTGAACTTGTAATTATTTCGTTTTGTTGAACTTGGTTGTCTGTGTCGTCTGTCTCTGATTCCGGGTGAACTTATGGGAGCTTTGACTCCCTTTTTATCCCATCGTACTATTTTCTTGCTTCCATTTCCTTATGATTTTCTGTATTATCTTTTGCCGGTTGAAATTATTCGGCTACCTTCGCCCGGCTAAACGCCTTTAGTCGGGGGAACTTCAACTCCAGTGGGGGCGCGCCAGCACACCCACTGGGTGTAGCCCCCGAGATTTGGAGTAGCTGGCATAGCCAGGTGCTTCGAATCTTCTTCTTTCTTTTCTTCAAGCCCTTAGCTTCGACCGGCAAGATGCCTCTAGCCGGCTAACACAATCCGGTAGATATCCGGTTACCTTTCCCAGCTGAACGCATTTAGTGGGAGGACCTTCAACTCTAGTGGGGGCGTGCTAGCGCACCCACTGGGTGTAGCCCCCGATATTCGGAGTAGCTGGCGTAGCCAGGTCTTTCGAATCTTCCTCTTTCTTTTCCTACCCATGCCGTCACCTGGGCCCCAAATTTCTGGCTAAACTCCCTTTAGCCGGTCAGAACTACATGGTTCGACTGGGGGCACGCGAGCGCACCTAGTGGGTGTAGCCCTCGAGATTCAGAGCGCTTGATGAAGGCAAGGACTTCGAATCTTCCCTCTCCTTGAAGTCTGACTTGATGTAGTCGTACAAAACAAATGCACATGTAGGCCCACTTGTTAATAGGTTAGTCGGTTAAGGTATTGCTTATTAACTAGAGGACAACTTTTGTGTTTGAAAACTAGCTTGTACTTATGTTGATACTTAGTCACTTTCCCGTGCGCTTTGCTGTTTATGCTGCGTACTTGTCGGGAAGCCGGGTTGCGGTCTTAGCCGAAATCGAAGGGAGCTAACAATACATTGTGCACGGTATTGAGGGCTTAGTAGCCGGATCATCTCAAACTAGTTGCAAGGCCGGGACGCCCGATCCGTCGCATCTCCTCCCCGTCTTTCATGTGGGATGCCTCGGGCTTTTTCTCTTGCTAGCCAGACAGTCGGGTTGCGGTCTGTAGCTGAGACGAAGAGTGGGCCTCTGACATCATCGCACACTACTCAGCCGGTTTGTTGATTTAATAGGTCAGGCTAGCCGGCGAGCCCCCTGGTAGGGGTTGCCGGAGCCAGAAAAACTGAACTGGAAACAAATACACACAAATTTCTAGCAAGGAGCCCCCGAGTATCTCGCGGGGTCCGCATTTTCATTCATAGAGTTCGCGGGATACATACTGTCTGATGACTAGGTGTAAAATGGGTGGAGCAGGGACATGTTCCAGGGGCGTTCTGTTTCCTCATCCGACTTGTCCATCTTGTTCTTGTGCGGCTGCTGCGCGTCGATGAGGTAGTAGGAGTTGTTGTGCAGCTCCCGGCTGATGATGAAGGGGGCCTCCCAAGGCGGCGATAGCTTGTGTATGCCTTTCGAGTCTTGCACCAACCGGAGAACCAGATCACCCTCACAGAACGCAACAGGCCGGATCCGGCTCGAATGGTAGTGACGTAGGCATTATGGGTACAGGGCCGTTCTAGACAGTGCCAGCTCACGGGCCTCTTTGAGGAGGTCCACACCATCCTCCCGTGCCTCCTGGTTGTCTTTTTTGTCATAGAGGAGCTTGCACGGTGAGTCGAACTCAATGTCCGTGGAGAGGACAGCTTCCGATCCGTAGACGAGGAAGAACAGGGTGAAGCCGGTTGATCTATTCGGCGTGCTGTGGAGGATCCTTAACACGGCCAGAAGTTCCTCAATCCAGCATCCGGGCGATCGCTCCAAAGGCTCGATGAGGCGCGGCTTGATGCCGGATAGTACTAGGCCATTTGCCCTTTCGACTTGCCCATTGGACTACGGGTTCACGATGGAAGCATGGTCTAGCCGGATGCCCTTATTGGTGCAGAACCGAGCGAAGGCCCCCTTGACGAAGTTCATGCCGTTATCCGTGATGATGTTGTTGGGGTAGCCGAACCGGTTAATGATGTTCGTGAAAAAGGTGATGACTATAGCCCCGTCCAGCTTCCGGATAGGCTTGGCCTCTATCCACTTTGTGAACTTGTCGACCGCCACCAGCAGGTGGGTCAGCCCGCGCATGACCTCTTAAAGGGACCGACCATGTTGAGGCCCCAAATAGCAAAGGGCTAATTGATCGGTATAGTTTTGAGCACCGCAACCGGCAGGTGCTTGAGCTTCCTGAAGCGCTGGCACCCGTCGCATGCGTGGACTAGCTTCTCGGCGTCCTCGAAGGTGGTGGGCCAATAGAAGCCATGGTGGAACGCTTTGGCGACTATCGCCCTGGATGAAGCGTGATGTCCGCACTCGCCCTCGTGGATGTCCTTGAGCAGCCGGTAGCCCGTGTCCATAATGAAACATTGCTGGATGATGCCGGATACACTATGCTTGTACAACTCCTTGTTGATAATGGTGTACTTGTGCACGCGTCGCCGGAATTGTCTGGCCTCCACCTCGTCATCCAGAAGTTCTCCATTGGCAATGTAGTTCATGAAGGGCTACGCTCAGGATGGTATATCCCGGATAGGGAGGATGCTTCCGCTCTCGGGTTGAGGGACGTCGGGGGGTCGTACGGATGAGGTACCCGGAACGACAGCCCCCAAGCCGCTTGATGAGTCGGCAGCCCCCTGGTCTTGCGAGCCGGAGGGTGCAGACGTGCCAGAGTTGGTGTGAGCCTTCTTCTTCGCGGGTTCTGCCAGTTCCACATTTGTCGTGCCGTCAACCGGAATGATTCCCGCCCAGATAATGGAATCTGACTTGGGAGACGGATTGATGGAGGGCTTGCGCAGATGCTCCAAGGAGACCCCTAGTGGGATTGCCTGCCTGGTGGATCTGATTCGAGCAAGCGAATCGGCTCCCTCGTTATTGACACGAGGGACGTGATGGAACTCACATCCATCGAAGCAGGCACTGAGCTTATGCGCATGGAACCAGTAGAGTCGCCGAAGCAAAGGATCCTGTTAACGCCAATCTCCCTGACTAGCTAGAGGCCATGCACCAGCGCGTCGTACTCGGCGACATTGTTGGAGGCCTTGAAGTGGATCTGGAGAACATACTCTAGCCGGTCTCCTTTGGGCGAGGTGAGGACGATCCCGGCTCCCAAGCCCCCGAGCATCTTCGAGCCATCGAAGTGCATCCTCCAGTGGTCCGAGTCGGGAACTGGGGGGAGGTATTGGATTTCAGCCTAGTCGACAAGGAAGTCCGCCAGAGCCTGCGACTTGATCGTGAGCCAGGGATCATACTGGATGGAGTAGGCGGCAAGCTCGATGGCCCATTTGGCGACTCGACCGGTGGCTTCCTTGTTGCCGATGATTTCCAAAAGGGGGGCGGTGCACATGACCATAATCGGATGCTCCTGGAAGTAGTGCTTGAGCTTCTTGCACGCTACGTACACACTGTAGCACATCTTCTAGTAGTGGGGGTAGTTCTGCTTGGAGAGGGAGAGAACCTCGCTGAGGTAGTAAATGGGTCATTGAACTAGCTGAGCCTTGCCTTCCTCGGGGCGCTCCACCACCAGAACGACGCTGACGACCCGGATGATGGCTGCGATATAGAGGAATATTGGTACTTGCTAGCTGGCGTGGCTAGAACCAACGTTGTGGATAGCATGTGGTTGAGGTCATGAAAGGCGGCGTCGGCCAGCGAGGTCTAGGAGAACTTGTCCGTCTTCTTCATCAGCTGGTACAGTGGAAGTGCCTTCTCCCCAAGCCGGCGGACGAAACGGCTGAAGGAGGCCAGGCAAGCTCCTGGGCAGCTGCATTCTCTCGATGGCCGTAACCTTCTCCGGGTTTGCCTCAATCCCTCGTTGTGAAATGAGGAAACCGAGTAGCTAGCCATATGGGACGCTGAAGACGCACTTATCTGGTTCAGCTTCATCTGGTACCGATGGAGGTTGCCGAATGTTTCCCCCAAATCCTAGAGGAGGGTGCACTTTTCCTTTGTCTTGATGATGACATCATCTACGTAGGCATGCATGTATCAACCGATCTGTGAGTGCAAACATTTCTGCATACAGCACTGATAGGTAGCACCTGCATTTTTCAAACCAAAAGGCATGGTTACATAGCAGAAAGCCCCATACGGGGTGATAAACGATGTCTTTATCTGGTCAGCTGGGTTTAGCCAGATCTGATTATAACTGGAGTAACAATCCAAAAAGGACAACAAATCACAGCCGACCGTGGAATCAATGACTTGATCGATATGGGGAAAAGCGAAGGGGTCTTTCGGGCACACCTTGTTCAGGCTGGTGTAGTCGATACACATGCGCCAGTTCTTGTTCTTCTTCAACACCAGGACTGGGTTGGCCAGCCAGGTCGGGTGGTACACATCCATAATGAACCCGGCTGCAAGGAGCCGGGTGATCTCGTCAACAATGATCTTTCTTTTCTCCTCTACGAACCGATGCAGAGGTTGCTTGACTGGCTTGACTCCCTCGGCACACCCAGCATGTCCTTGGGCGACCATTCGAAGATGTCCCGATTCTCATGGAGGAAGTCGACGAGCGCGCCTTCCTATTTGTTGTCCAAGTTGGCACCAATGGTGACGAACTTGGTTGGGTCGAAGGGGTTGAGCAGGATCCTCTTCGTCTCCTTGGCCGGCTGGAATGTTGGTTCTCCAGCCGGCTTTCTGCTAGCCGGTACTACTTGCTGGGACATGGCCACATTGTGCATGATCTCGCGCTTCTCTTCGACTATGATGAGGGCTTCAGCCAACTTTGGAGCTGACTGAGGCGCACTCCATCGATCGCCTGAAGCAGCCGGCGATGGTGATTATGCCATTTGGCCCCGACATCTTCGTCTTAAGATACACGTAGTGGGGGACAGCCATGAACTTGGAGAGGGCGGGGCACCCGAGGAGAGCATGGTAGGAGCTCGACAAGTTCACCACCTTGTTGGGCCACATAGAGATAAACAAAAGCTTTTTCCCTACGCGGTACTCCCAAGATCTAGCTCATGTGATAGGCCACGAGATTTACCACTAGACGCGCAGGTGCGGATTGTTGATGAAGCACGTCAGTTGATGCTGTGCCAAACGATCCCTGTACAGCACGTCTAGATCCCCACGGACCTTCTTTTCTCCAGCGCCGCACGTGCAACGCCTCTACCGGTATCCACACGTACAGGAAGGAGCTCTAGGAAGAGGACTTCTAGATCCTATCTAGCCCGAAATGGGAGTGGATAAAGTGACGGATAGGTCAGGGACAATCCCTTGTCACTCCACTTATATACACTCCTAGCTGGGCTCAACCCTTGAGGCCCATCTAGGCCGTACCCAATCTCCACATGGATCGAATCGACATGGGCTCCTTACCCTTAAGTGTGTGATCCTGTAGGTTTACGTATGCCTGGACACGACACGAGTCACCACTCCGAGTCGATAGTTAGTAGCGGTCTCTAGAAAGACGTGCCAACTCCCAAGCGCCATAAAGTCAGAAGACAAACCTTTCTCAATGTGACTTTCGTCCAAGTCCCTTTGCCTCATGATATATCTTGTCAAGATATAGGCGAGTTGTTGCCATCCCTTTAATAGCTCGACTCTCTCTCTTGTCGTTTCGTGATATACAATTCACTGGACTAACACTTAGTTCAACTCCTTGGTTAACACTTAGCCAAGTCGCGCATGGCCATGCTTCCAAATCATATCACACGAGAGGCCCTAGAGAATATCTCTCCATTATAGAGGGGCAAATCCCATCATGGCAATCCACATCACGCAGCTTGTTTCACAACCAACCCGGACCCTACCTTTATAACTGCCCATTTACGGAACAACGTTTGATAGGACCTAAGCTGGCGATCCACAACTTGGATCATGCGATCACCTCAGGTCGAAGGATTCCATTGCTTGAGAATACAAATGACAACATGCTCATTGTATCTCATCTGTGGGTCAGTCTGATTCGCTAAACTCTTTAGCCGAATCAGTGTAAGTCAGAATAGCATCTCCATGCCCATGACAAGTGGAACCGAGTCATCTGCCGACTTTTGCATTAGTCTAAGTTGTGTGTCCAGAACAACCTCAACGACCAAGGACAACTAGTATAAACAACATGAATATGTAGTACCACAATCGAATCACATATTCAATGATACATATCAGTAGTTCATACATGGAAAACTTTATTAATTTATGAATACATTGGGGAATACATCATACATGATTGCCTCTAGGGCATATTTCCAACACACCACGAACCATACCGGCTCGCGCCGGAAGTTCTCCTCGGTCCCGAAGATGACGTCCAGCTGGATTTTACCTAGTGGAGCGCAAGCCGGCCCCGACAGTACGCCGTGGAACGTCGTGGTAGTCGGACGCAGGTCGCACTCGTGAATGCCTGATACATCCATTTTGCATCACTATTATGATGGGTTCGTAGCATGGAAAACAAAAAAATTCTACCGCAAGAACGAACAAAACCCAGATCTAATCTAGATAAAAGCCAAGATCTAATCTATTAGACATGTGCAACGAGATAGATCTGTACTAACCCTTGTAGATCCGAAATCCTTGTGCGAGATCAGATCTCGTGGTTGATGTAGACGATCAATTGTCGATCTCAAGATCGAGTAGACGATCCTTCCGGCGCCGCGTTCCGGCAGCGCTTCCACAGTCGGTCACACGTGCGGAGTCGAAGCAGACCTTCCTCTCCTCGTTTCGGTGAGCAGCAGAGATAGTAGATCTCTCCATGGAATCCCAGCAGCACGATGGCGTGGTGCTGGTGGTGGAGTAGAGAATTCTGCAGGGCTTCGCCTAAGCCAGAGCAGATGGAAGGAGGAGGAGAGAGGCGGCTAGGGTTTGGAGTGGGAGGGGCAAAGGGGGTGGCGCCTCCACCCCTCTATATATAGAGGGAGGGGCGCGGCCTAGGGTTCCCACCCATAGGCCCACCCCTTAGGACCGGCGCACAAGGGAGCTTGTGGGGAGAGTCCTTCCCCCCCAAGTTTCCCTTACTTACCCTTTAAGTTTCCCTTTATCCTTTCTTGGTATTCAAGTAAACTCCAAAAATTCTTCTAGAACCTTCCAGAATGTTCTGAAACCTTCTAGAATCCCCATATAAATACTCCGGAACATTTCCTAACTTCGAAAATGATCTCCATTATATGAATCTTATTCTCCGGACAATTCCAGATCTCCTCGTGATGTCCTGGATCCAATCCGAGACTCCGAACAACATTCGGTCTCCAACGCACATTCCATATGTACTTAAAACAACTTCGAACCTTAAGTGTGTCACCCTATGGTTCATGAATATGCAGACATGATGGAGACACCTCTCCGATCAATAACCATCAGCAGGATCTGGAGATCCATAATGGCTCCCACATACTCAATGATGACTTCATGATCGATAGAACCATTAACATACAAAACCAATTCCCATTGTCACGCGATACTCTACTTATCCGAGGGTTGATCGTCGGTATCTCCATACCTAGTTCTACCTCGTTACTGATAAGTACTCTTTACTCGTTCCATGTTATGTCATCCCTTGTGACCTAGTCACATGCTTGCAAGCTAACTAGATGACATTCCACCGAGAGGGCCCAGAGCATATCTATCCGTCATATGGATGGACAAATCCCAATCTTGGTCCATGCGCTTCAACACATACTTTCAGAATACCCAATGACACCTTTCTAACCACCCAGTTACGAAGCGGTGTTTGATGTCATCAAAGTACCCATCCGGTGATGGTGATTAACATAACCTCATGGTTGAAGGATTAGGTTACTATGCATTTGAAAGCTTGTAGCAATACAAACTTAATGACTTGATCTTATGCTACGCTTACTATGGGTGTGGGTCCATCACATCATTCTCCTAATGATATAACCTTGTTATTAATGACATCCAATGTCCATGATCAGGAAACCATGATCATCAATTAATCAACAAGCTAGTTCAATAAGAGGCTTACTAGGGACTCTTTTATGTTTACAAAACACACATGTATTAGTGTTTCCTTATAATACAATTATAGCATGGGATGCAAACATTTATCATAAACACAAAGATATAATAATAACCACTTTTGTCATTGCCTCTTGGGCATATCTCCATTAGTCTCCCACTTGCACTAGAGTCAATAATCTAGATTACATGGTAATATACCTAACACCCATGGCTTCTGGTGTTGGTCATGCTTTGCTCTAGGGAGAGGTTTAGTCAACAGATCTGCCACATTCAGATCAGTGTGTACTTTGCAAATCTTTATGTCACCATCTCGGACATACTCGCGAATAGCATGGAAACGTAGCTTGATGTGCTTCAGCTTGCTATGTGACCTTGGCTCATGTGCATTAGCTATGGCACCTGTGTTGTCACAGTAGATGGCCATCGGGTCCAACGCACTAGGAACCACGCCAAGTTCAGTAATGAACTCCTTCATCCATATGGCTTCTTGTGCAGCCTCCGAAGCAGCTATGTATTCCGATTCAGTTGAAGATTTCGCCACAACGCTTTGCTTGGCACTCCTCCAGCTCACTACAGCACCATTCAAAATAAATACGTATCCAGACTGTGACTTCGAGTCATCTAGATCAGTGTTCCAACTAGCATCAGTGTAACTGTTTACAACAAGCTGTTCATCACCTCCATAAGAAAGAACCATATCCTTAGTCCTATTCAGGTACTTTAGGATATTATTGACCGCTGTCCAGTGCTCCATTCCAGGATCACTTTGATATCTACTAGTCAAACTAACAGCATGTGCTATATCCGGTCTTGTACACAGCATGGCATACATGATAGAACCTATGGCCGAGGCATAGGGAATATTATTCATCTTCTCTCTATCTTCTGTCGTAGCTGGACTTTGAGTCTTACTCAAGGTCTTACCTGACAACATGGGCACGAACCCTTTCTTGCTCTCTTCCATTCTAAACTTCTTTAGAACTTTGTCCAAGTATGTACTTTGTGAAAGCGCTATTAGGCGTCTTGATCTATCTCTATAAATCTTGATGCCTAGAATATATGCCGCTTCGCCAAGATCCTTCATTGAAAAACTATTATTCAAATAGGCTTTGACACTATTAAGAAGTTCTATATCATTCCCAATCAACAATATGTCATCTACATATAGTACTAGGAATGCTACAGAGCTCCCACTCACTTTCTTTTAAATACAAGCTTCTCCATAAGTTTGTATAAATCCAAAGTTTTTGATTACATTATCAAAACGTTGATTCCAACTCCGGGATGCTTGCTTCAGCCCATAAATGGAGCGCTGAAGTTTGCATACCTTGTCAGCATCTTTAGGATCGACAAAACACTTGGGTTGTACCATATACAACTCTTCCTCAATGTCACCATTAAGGAACGACGTTTTGACATCCATCTGCCAAATCTCATAATCGAAATATGCAGCAATTGCTAACAAAATCCTCACAGACTTTAGCTTCACTACTGGTGAGAAAGTCTCATCATAGTCAACTCCTTGAATTTGTCGGAACCATTTCGCGACAAGTCGAGCTTTATAGACGGTAACATTACCATCAGCATCTGTTTTTCTTTTGAAAATCCATTTGTTCTCGACAGCCTTACGGCCATCCGGTAAGTCCACCAAAGTTCACACTTGGTTTTCGTACATGGATCCCATCTCGGATTTCATGGCTTCTAGCCATTTGTCAGAATCTGGGCTCACCATAGCTTCTTCATACGTCACAGGCTCATCAGTATTGTCCACCAACATGACGTTCAAGGCAGGGTCATACCAATCAGGAGTGGTACGAACCCTCGTTGACCTGCGAGGTTCAGCAGCAACTTCGTTCGAAGTTTCATGATCACCATCATTATCTTCCTCTCCAATTGGTGCAGGCGGCACAAAAACATCTTCTGGTGCTGCGCTACTCTCAACTCCGTGAGAAGGTTCAATAACCTCGTCGAGTTCTACTTTCCTTCCAGTCAATTCCTTCGAGAGAAACTCCTTCTCAAGAAAGGATCCATTCTTGGCAGCAAAAACTTTGCCTTCGGATCTATGATAGAAGGTATACCCAATTGTTTCTTTAGGGTATCCTATGAAGACGCATTTCTCCGCTTTGGGTTCAAGCTTATCAGGTTGTAACTTCTTTACATATGCTTCGCAACCCCAAACTTTAAGGAACGACAACTTAGGTTTCTTTCCAAACCACAATTCGTACGGTGTCGTTTCAACGGATTTAGATGGTGCCCTATTTAAAGTGAATGCGGCTGTCTCTAATGCATAGCCCCAAAACAATAGCGGTAAATCTGTAAGAGACATCATAGACTGAACCATATCTAAGAGAGTTCGATTACGACGTTCGGACACACCATTACGCTATGGTGTTCCCGGCGGTGTCAATTGCGAAAGTATTCCACATTTCTTTAAATGCATGCCAAACTCATAACTTAGATATTCACCTCTGCGGTCAGAACGCAGAAACTTAATCTTCTTGTTATGATGATTTTCCACTTCACTTTGAAATTCCTTAAACTTCTCGAAAGTTTCGGACTTATGTTTCATAAAGTAGACATACCCATATCTACTTAAGTCATCCGTGAAAGTGAGAACATAACGATATCCACCACGCGATGCTACACTCATTGGACCGCACACATCGGTATGTATTATTTCCAATAAGTCTGTAGCTCGCTCCATTATTCCAAAGAATGGAGTCTTAGTCATTTTCCCCATTTGACATGCTTCGCATCTTTCAAGTGATTCAAAATCAAGTGATTCAAGAAGTCCATCACAATGGAGTTTCTTCATACGCTTCACTCCAATGTGACCAAGACGACAGTGCCACATGTATGTAGAATTATCATTCAATTTTGTTCGTTTAGCATCTATGTTGTGAACATGTGTATCACTACTACCGAGATTCAGTAAGAATAAACCATTCATCTCAGGTGCATTACGATAAAAGATATTACTCATATAAATCGAACAACCTTTATTCTCGGACTTAAAAGAGTAACCGTCTCGCAATAAACAAGATCCAGATATAATGTTCATGCTTAATGCAGGCACCAAATAACAATTATTCAAATTTAAAACTAATCCCGAAGGTAGTTGTAGAGGGAGCATGCCAACGGCGATCACATCAACCTTGGAGCCATTTCCAACGCGCATCGTCACCTCGTCTCTCGCCAGTCTTCGCTTATTCCGCAGCTCCTATTTCGAGTTACAAATATGAGCAACCGAACCAGTATCAAATACCTAGGCACTACTACGATTACTAGTAAGATACACATCAATAACATGTATATCGAATATACCTTTCTTCTTGATGTTGATGTTCTTCAGATCTGCCAGGTACTTGGGGCAGTTACGCTTCCAGTGACCAGCACCCTTGCAGTAGAAGCATTCAGTTTCAGGCTTAGGACTAGCCTTGGGCTTCTTAGCAGGTGCGGCAGCTTTCTTGCGGTCCTTCTTGAAGTTGCCCTTGTTCTTAGGCTTGCCCTGTTTCTTGAAATTGGTGGTGTTATTGACCATCAACACTTGGTGCTCCTTCTTGATCTCCACTTCAGCAGTTTTCAGCATGGACGATAGTTCAGGCAACGTCTTGTTCATGCAGTGCATATTGTAGTTCATCACAAAGTTCTTATAACTCGGTGGCAGTGATTGGAGGACACGGTGAATCCCTAACTCATTAGGAATCGTTATCCCCAACTCTTGGAGCTTGTTTGCGTGCCCAGACATGGTGAGCACGTGCTCGCTAACGGAGCTACCCTCTTCCATCTTGCAGTTAAAGAACTTTTCGGAGGCCTCATAGCTCTCCACAGCCGCGTGAGTCTCAAAATTGAGCTTGAGCTCCTTAATGATCTCGAATGGGTCGTGGTGCTCAAAGCGCTTCTGAAGCTCCGTTTCTAAACCGTACAGGATGGCACACTGAACTGTGGAGTAATGATTTTTCCGAGTGGCGTAAACATTCTTTACGTCATCGGTGGCATCTTCTGCAGGTGGGTCACCTAGCGGTGCTTCGAGCACATAGGTCAACTGACCAGCCCTGAGGACAATCTTCAGTCCATGGAGCCAGTCCGTGAAGTTGCTTCCGTTGTTCTTAAGCTTTTCTTTCTCTAGGAACGCATTGAAATTGATGGAGAGGTTCTCCATAATCTACAACAAATTTACAAGTAGTTTAGACTAAGTTTATGATAAATTGAGTTCAATTTTAATTCTTAAATTAACTAGGTGAACTCCCACTCAAAACAACATCCCTCACATTGTCTTAGTGATTACACGAACCAAGTCCGATCTTCACGAGAGAAGATGTAGTTTCATCGGCGAACAATCTTCATGTTCATCATATCATGTATATGATTCATGCTCTACCCTTCGGTATTCCGTGTTCCGAGACCATGTATGTACATGCTAGGATCGTCATGATTAACCTTAGTTTCCGCATGTGCAAATCTGGCTTGCACCCGTTGTATGCACACGTAGAATCTATCACATCCGATCATCACGAGATGCTTCGAAACGACGAGTCTTAGCAACGGTGCCAACTAAGGACGAACACTTTATTACTTGATATTTAGTGAGAGGGATCATCTTATAATGCTACCGTCGCGATCTAAGCAATACAAGATGCATAAAGGATTAACATCACAGGCAATTCATAATTAGTGTGATATGATATGGCCCTTTCTTCTTATGCCTTTGAGCTCCATCTCCAAAGCACGGACATGATCTCCATCATCACCAGCATTGCGTCAAGGTCAGTGGCGCCGCTTCATGGTTGTTCATCATCACTAGCAACTATTACAACTACTTGGAATAAAGCTATTACAAGATGAATAGACACGCAGGTCTTAACAGAATTAAAGATAACCATTAGGCTCCTGCCGGTTGCCATATTACAACAAGGATCATTGCATACATCAAATATAATCACAATCACATGATGGCCATATCACATCACAAAACCCCTGCAAAAAAAAGTTAGACGCCTCTAATTTTCTTTGCATGTTTTACGTGGTTTGGGGCTTTCGAATAAGAACGGATCTTACCTACGAAACTGAACCACAATGTTGATACAAGTGCTATCAAGTGCAAAGTGTAGATTTGATCTATACTGTGGTGGGAGAGATAGACACCCGCAAAGCCACTTGTGCAAAGCAAGTTACACGTCAAGCGTGGAGCAAGTATCATGTGCGATGACATGTAAGGTTAGCCCGAGCCGCTTCATCCCACCAGACCGCAAGATGCAAAGTACACAAAGTAAAAGACGGCACGAGCACCAACGCCCACAAAACCATTGTGTTCTACTCGTGCAATAGATCTACGCATAGACACGGCTCTGATATCATTGATGGGTTCGTAGCATGGAAAACAAAAATTTTATACCGCAAGAACGAACAAAACCCAGATCTAATCTAGATAAAAGCCAAGATCTAATCTATTAGACATGTGTAACAAGATAGATCTGTATTAACCCTTGTAGATCCGAAAGCCTTGTGCAAGATCAGATCTCGTGGTTGATGTAGATGATCACTTGCCGATCTCAAGATCGAGTAGACGATACTTCCGGCGCCGCGTTCCGACAGCGCTTCCGTAGTCGGTCACACGTGCGGAGTCGAAGCAGACCTTCCTCTCCCCGTTCCAGCGAGCAGCAGAGGTAGTAGATCTCTCCACGGAATCCCAGCAGCAAGACGGCGTGGTGGCGGTGGTGGAGTAGAGAATTCTGCAGGGCTTCGCCTAAGCCAGAGCAGATGGAAGGAGGAGGAGAGAGGCGGCTAGGGTTTGGAGTGGGAGGGGCAAAGGGGGGTGGCGCCTCCACCCCTCTATATATAGAGGGAGGGGTGCGGCCTAGGGTTCCCACCCCTAGGCCCACCCCATAGGGCTAGCAAGACAAGGAGCTTGGGGGGAGAGTCCTTCCCCCCAAGTTTCCCTTACTTACCCTTTAAGTTTCCCTTTATCCTTTCTTGGTTTTCAAGTAAACTCCAAAAATTCTTCTAGAACCTTCAGGAACATTCCGAAACCTTCTAGAATCCCCATATAAATACTCTGGAACATTTCCTAACTTAGAAAATGATCTCCATTAATCTTATTCTCCGGACAATTCCGGATCTCCTCGTGATGTCCCGGATCCAATCCGAGACTCCGAACAACATTCGGTCTCCAACGCACATTCCATATCTACTTAAAAGAACTTTGAACCTTAAGTGTGTCACCCTACGGTTCGTGAATATGTAGACATGATGGAGACACCTCTCCGATCAATAACCATCAGCGGGATCTGGAGATCCATAACGGCTCCCACATACTCAACGATGACTTCATGATCGATAGAACCATGAACATACAAAACCAATTCCCTTTGTCACGCGATACTCTACCTATCCGAGGTTTGATCATCGGTATCTCCATACCTAGTTCTACCTCGTTACTGATAAGTACTCTTTACTCGTTCCATGTTATGTCATCCCTTGTGACCTAGTCACATGCTTGCAAGCTAACTAGATGACATTCCACCGAGAGGGCCCAGAGAATATCTATCCGTCATATGGATGGACAAATCCCAATCTTGGTCCATGCGCTTCAACACATACTTTCAGAATACCCAATGACACCTTTATAACCACCCAGTTACAAAGCGGTGTTTGATGTCATCAAAGTACCCATTCGGTGATGGTGATTAACATAACCTCATGGTCGAAGGATTAGGTTACTATGCATTTGAAAGCTTGTAGCAATACGAACTTAATGACTTGATCTTATGCTATGCTTACTATGGGTGTGTGTCGATCACATCATTCTCCTAATGATATAACCTTGTTATTAATGACATCCAATGTCCATGATCAGGAAACCATGATCATCAATTAATCAACAAGCTAGTTCAACAAGAGGCTTACTAGGGACTCTTTTATGTTTACAAAACACACATGTATTAGTGTTTCCTTATAATACAATTATAGCATGGGATGCAAACATTCATCATAAACATAAAGATATAATAATAACCACTTTTATCATTGCCTCTTGGGCATATCTCCAACATATTCTATATCATAATTTACTATTTTTCATTGATATATTTCATATTAAGAGATGATACTTATGTTATTTCATCTGTTTTTGCATGGTTGATGACTTTTGGAGGATGGACCGCTGAAGTAATGATTCTGATGGAAAAGGCACTATTTGGAGGTGAAATTTGTGAAGATAAGAAAATTCTAGAAAATACATGCAAAATCCTATTTTTCTAGAAGACGAAGGTTGCCAGAAGGCGGAGCAGAGATGGGCCACAGGGGGGCCACACCACCCCCTAGCGCGGGCCAGCCCTAGCCGCGCCACCAGGTGGTGTGGCCACCCTGGCCCACCTTTGGCTCTCCCCTTTGGCGTATATTATCCCTACAAAATGCTAAGACTCGAGGAGCGACCATAGAAAGATTCCGCCACCTCTACGGGGTGGAAAACTACTTAGAGAGAAAGAGCTCTCCGGTAGGCAGAAATCTGCTAGGGAAATTCCTTCCAAAGAGGGGAGATCATCGCCATCAACACCACCATCAAGCTGGACTTCATCGGGATCATTATCATCATCATCATCTCCACCATCATCTCCACCAGCACCATCATCACCACTTCATACCGCTGTAACAATTGGGTTGAATCTTGCATAGTTCTTAGGGGAAACTTTCCCTGTATAGATTACTTGTTGTAGTTGATGCTATTGAGTGGAACCATTGAATTATTGTTATGTTCAGATTGTTACTTATCATTATTTCATCTCTGACCTTGATCCATATGATGTCTCGTGAGTAGTTCGTTTAGTTCTTGAGGACATGGGAGAAGTCATGTTGTTAGTAGTGGAATTGTGTTGAGAAAGATTCAATAGTTTGTTATTTAAGTTATGGTGTTATTCTTCTAGTGATGTCATGTGAACATCGATTATATGACACTTCACCTTTATGGGCCTAGGGAATGCATTGTGTATTTGGCTACTAATCGTAGGGATTGCCGGAGTGATAGAAACCTGAACCCCCATTAGGTAACCTTTGCACAAGGGAGTGTAGGATCTCAGAGTTTAAAGTTGTGGTTAGGTTTTTATCTTAATTACTTTCTTGTACTTGCGGATGCTTGCAAGGGGTATAATCAGAAGTACATTAGCACAGGTTCACCCACACAACACTTATCAAACTAAAGAAGATTAATCAACTCTATGAAGCGAAAGCACTTGACGATATCCCCATGTGTCCTCGAGAACGTTTGGTCATCTTAAGTAATACAACCTTCTTGTCCTTTGCTAAAGAAAGGATTGGGCCACTTGCTGCATGTAACATCCCAAAACATTAATCCAATATATTAAGATCCAAATCACCCAATTTAGGGTTCACAAAAACTTTTTCTCATTTAAAATCTTTAAGCATGCATATGAGTGTTGCCTTAAATAGGAGTTGTTTTGAAATGCCATGATTGTTTTTTCTAATGGTTGTAAAATGGCTCTAAGATGAATTCCACATCATCTAGACCATTCCCGGGAAAAATCCAAAGAAAAAGAAACCAAAAAGAATTAAAGAAAGGAAATGGTCACTTTTGCCATTTTAATCAACTAGCCCATTTTGAGTATTCCCAGCACTCATTTTCAAACAGAAACAAATGTGGATCTTTGCACCACTTGCTAGTATAAGTAGTGATGTAACAAGGCCCACTATGTGATCTTATAAAAACTTTCAAACTCTAAATTTAAATTACATTTGAAAATGGAATCTAGTTCATATGTATAGATCACCCTTTTTCAAAAACCACTCAAATTACTTCAATTTAACCAATCCTAGCAACCAGAGATGCTTAAGCATGTGAGAAACAACTCCACCAAATTTCATCTCAAAATTCCAAACTTGATTTCTTTCGGCCATTTTGTCAAACACTTAGAGTGCACAAATCAGATAAAAATCAAAAACACTAGTGTGAGAAGTGTTTTGGCCAAACTTGTCTCCCACATTGCAACCAAAACCTCTCCAGTGCACCCCCTACTCCTTTCTAGCCTGGCCAACCACTGTACCCATGACCAAATGGTCATGGACATTAATGCCGAGCACCATGCGCCCCCTCACCGGCGACATCACTCCCCTGACGCCGCCAGCCTAGCCCACCTTGCCCAACACATCACTCGTGGACCACCTCCCCCTCCAGGCCAGCCCCAACTTGAGGATAGAGCGAGGAGAAGCTAGGAACCGCTGCGCCCGGAACGTGTCTGCCATGCCGACGCCACCCACAAAGCAACCCCGCCTCGCTCTCGCCGCCCACCTACATGATCACCACCACCCCAGGAAGCTGGCAAACATGCCCCTTTCCCTGACCGTGCCCTGTAGTCGACAGAGACATCGTGCGCGCCATGCCGCTCACGTCTCCCGACCACAATTCACTGCACGTGCACCGCCATGACGACCGGTAGGGAACCGCCCACCGTCCTAGCCCACCGTCCAAGCCTCTAGCCCACTGTGCCGTCGTCACCGGCAAGCTCTGCCCATGCCTCACTGCCGCCTTGCCGCGCCTATATAAGGAAGCCACCCCAGCACGAATTCCTCACACCATCTCCATCCACTCCCCCTTAGATCACTCCTAGAGCCCTACTGGAGCATGCCATAGCCCGTAGCACCGGAATTTCGCCGGAGTCTGCCCCGGAAGGAGGAGAAGGGCGCCAGTGATCCAGGCCACCTCTCGGGACGTTGCCGGTACCAGGAGAACCACCGTCGTCGTCTCGTTCATTTGCCCGCCTCGCTGACTAGCTGGAGCCCGGTACATCCCAGCTGCACCCTCACCGACCGTGCTAGGGTTCATCCCCGTCGAGAACTGTTCCGGTGAGGATGATAGATGTGAGCCGTTGATCCAGGATCTGATCCTGCGGCCACCGTTCGCCCATACCGATTCGGCAACCCCTGTTCCACTGACAGGTGGGGCCCTCACTTAAAACCAGCCCGGGTGCTGTGTGGAGTAAACTGGGCCGGCCCATTTATTTCCCGCGCGACCAGTTTAATTCAAATAACTCTTATTCTTTGTAGACTTAGACCTAGTTCTGTCCTTTAGTTTAAAAATCAATTCAAGGAGTGATTCCAATTTTGTTGGAAAGGTAATGAAAATATTTATCCAAGCCCATTGGATTTAAATCATTTAGAGTTAGAGAAGTCTCCAAGATTAAATAACAAGACATAAGCGTTTTCACATTCAAACATTATTATAAAATCAACCATAATAGATGTTGAGTTGATTCCAACTTTCAAAAATCACATTTAACCATACCTATCTAAATATGTAATAATATTAAGGTTTGCATGCAGTGACTTGGACTAGTACCAAAATAATGCTATATAGGCATTTCTAGTCACTTTAAATCATTAAATATTAATATTAAACTTTATGAAGTGTGATCCAACATTTAAATCACATTCCCATGCATTACAATATGTGGTGATGACATGTGTCCACATGATCCCATATTTTAATTGGAGAATATTAAATCTTAGTTAATTTCAATGAGTAGAAATTACTTTTTCTCAAATAAAATAAATGAAACTAGTTCATTAAACCTTGTGATGTTTGTGATGATACTAGATCATCAAATGTGTGCCTTAGTGTGCTAAGTAGACTAGTTAAGTATTGTTTGGTGATTGTGTATTCTGTATGTATTTATAAACAATAGTACCAACCAAGTCTACGAGGAGGAGGAGCTCTACCAACAGGAGGAGGAAGTGAATTTTAACCACTACACCAACCAAGGCAAGCTATTGTTCGCAAGCTAGAATTAAGCAAGATAACCTAAGTAAATGTGTTAGGTATGCTTTGGTTATACCTTTTGACTTATACCTACTCCAAGTTTTATTTACAAGCTTTACCTTCTTTACTTTACCAAAGTTCGTACTTGTTTATAGATAGCATAAAGAGTATAAAACTTGGCCTATCTAGTTAGACTTATATGTCATTCTATGGAATGAGACTGATATTAGCATCCCACAATAGTGAACACTCTTAACTTAGTAGTTTAGAGCTAAACCAAAACTTGATCACTCTAGATGGGAATACTTGGTGAAAATGACTTGTGAAAACCTTGGAATGATGAGTCATTATGTTGAGATGTTTTGACATGTGTTGAGAAACACAACTGGTTTATGATGATGAAAATCTTGAGGCATGAGCCTTAGCCCTTTTCTAAAAAAACTGATGGTTGGGTTCGGATGTGATACCATTCCAATTTTGCCATACAACCACAATACCTGAATTGGTTAAGGCTTAGCCAAAAGTTTATATGCATTAGTATTAGTCCCCTCATGGGAGAGGTTTGAGATAAGGCTACCTCTCAATGTTGTCCACCTATGCAGTGCCCAAGATGATAGATGGTCATGGATGGGAGGCCAAGCTCATAGGAGAGGTGCTTATACTAGAGTGTGTAAAGGAAAGGTTATGTTTGATTATCTGCATACTAAGTATGATGATTCAGGGTTATCCCTAACAGATGTATCGAATTTTGTGGTGAAAGTGTACCACCTCTGCAGAGTGTCAAACTATTCGAATAGTCGCGTCCACGGTTATGGATAGTTGGAGTGGCCATACTGTTCCGTTGTCAGATGTTTTCAAAATGACTTATGAAATGAATTGTGACATGACTTAACCACAAAAAAGTTGTTACTATGACAACTAAGTTCCCACTTAGGTGATTTCAAACTTTAGTTTATCTTTCTTTGTTTCTGAACTCAGCTTAGGTTTCAAACTTAACTTTACAAATAAACTTAGAACTTAGCATTCCTACTAGAACTATCTTACTTGTTAGTGATAGTTTGTGAGTACTTAAAGAGTACTCATGTCTTTGTCCCTGGCTATTCCTATGGCCAGACTATGAGGAGGACTACCCTGAGGGAGGACAGCAGGACGGCTACGACAACTAGGATCATCTCCCATCATGAGATCCTTTATTTGTGTAATACCTTATTATGGTTTGTAATGGATGATGTACTATGATATCCAATCTGTTATGTCTCGCAAAAATGGTAATCCTAGGATTGTGATGTATGGCATAATAGGCATCTCTGATTAAAAATTCGGGTGTTGACACTTCATCTATTATTATTGTCTTTTATTTACTCGCACTTTATTTATCTGCATCATCAAAAACCCCTAAAAATCCGTTTGCTAAGTATTTACAGAGAATTCCTACTCCAAGCCACTCGTCAACACCTTCTGCTCCTTGTTGTGTTCGATACTCTTACTTATCAAAAATACTGCGATACACACCCTATACTTGTGGGTCATCAAGACTATTTCTGGCGTCATTGTCGGGGAGTGAAGCACTATTGGAGAGTGGAACTGGTAAAGGAAACTTCTACTGTGAGTATTGTTTACTTCTATTAGTTACTTTATTTCAATATGGATAATTCACTTAGTTTCTTATTTCGTATTGCTACTACCACTGCGAAGGTAGTAGATGAACCTCCACCTGCTGAAAATGATACTTTTAAAATACCTATAAGAATTATTGATCGTGTCATGGATAACTACTATTTTGGAGATGGAACTGTCCATCCCGGTGATCATTTTCTCTTTATACACGAATTATGCGGGTTGTTCAAGTGTGCAGGTATTACAACAGATCAAGTCAAGAAGAAGTTATTCTCATTATCACTAAAAGGAAGAGCTGAGGAATGGTACAAGCTGCTGAAGAATAGTCAAGCTCTTGAATGGGAGGAAATTGTACCTCTCTTTTATTCAAAGTTTTATCCTCCTAGTGAGATTCATAAAGATCGGAATCAAGTACAGCTCAAGCTTGGGGGAGATTGAAGTTACTAATGCTCAAATGTCCGATTCATGAGCTCCCCAATAATATTATTATCAATAACTTTTATGTAAGACTTTCTCTTCATGATAAGGATCTATTGGATGCTTCTTGTGCTGGATCATTTACACGCATGGAAGAAGAAGCTAAATGGGATCTTCTAGACCGTATTCAAGACAATGCTGAATCATGGGAGAATGATAAAGGAAGAAAGTCAGGTATAAATTATGATTATGGATGCATTAAATCTTTTATGTGAACTGATGATTTTCGTAATATTATTAATGCTTATGGTCTAGACTCTCAAGCTATTGCAACTTATTTTAAGGCTATTGCTTCATATATTGAAATTCCTAAAAAGAAATGGAATAAGTATCATGATCCATATAAAGATATTGTTAATAGTGTTCCTGCAAGAAATACTGAAGTTTATAATTCTAATAATGTTTTACCTGAACCTTACATTGAGAAAATGCCTTTCCCAGTTAAGATAAAGGAACATTCTATGATAGCTAGTATGGTTAATGAAAGTACAAATAAAGCTGTTGAACTTGATGAACAAGTGGATCATGAACCTTAATAGAAAATGTGGAAGACTTTGTCACTAAATATGTAGAAGATGGACACACTATCCTCTATAAGGATACTTCTAATATTGTTTCACAAAGTAGTGTTATGAGAGCTAGTGTCCCTGTGTTTTCTGTTAGGATAATTGATCATTGCTACAATGGTTCATATGATAGTTATATCGTTAAATTTATGCATGATACTGAAAGTTATTATGAGGGAAGACTGTTCTTATGCATCGCAATAATATTAAGTTTCCTTGGTTTATGCTGAAAGTATTTATGATACATTTGTTTTGCCTTCCTATGCTAGCAGCCTCTGGTTTCAACAATTTATTTTCATACAAAACTCCCTTACATAGGAAGTGGGTTAGACTTAAACATGTGTATTTTTGCTTCTTGATGCTCTATTTTACTTCAATTCATATTCTTATGTGAGCATCATTGAAATTATTGAGTTAATGGCTATAAAGAAAAAGCTTTTTGGGAGACAACCCGATATATTTTTGCTTTCAGTTTCTGTTTATTTGAGTCTTGGAAGTTATTTCTTCTACAATAACCTCTCATTATCCTTTTTGTTTAGTTTTTGTGTCAAGATCAACCTCTAATGAGAGAGAAGTAAGATTTGGGGAAGTTGTTGTCCTAAAATAGATTTTTTTGCTTCACTATAAAAAAACGTGAAAAATCCCAGAACGTCGTACTGATCTGTAATTGTTTGTGTGCATGCCCTAGGTTATTATTTAACTTTCGTGAGTTTTGCACTTTTTGATTTGAGCAACAGAAGATTTTCGAAAAAAATTATCTTTACCTACTGGTCTATTTTGACAGATTTTTGCTACTCTTGCATTTGCTTCTTATATCGATTTCCTTTTTGAATTCCTTTTTGGGCTTTCAGAAGGAGTTGCTACAGTATCTTAAGTTTTGATGGATTTCAGTTGAAATTGAACTTAAAAGGTTTATTACCTCTCATGCACTAATGTTGCTAATGAGAATTGTGTGAAGTTTTGTGTGAAAGAAATTTTCAGGTTGTAGGAGAAAATGGTGTAATAAGATGGTCACTACTAGAGATAAGCTTATAGAAGCACTCCTTACCGCTGGCGAAGTGGGCACGTGCTCGTCGGCGGTAAGGGCTTCCAGACCTGTGTACTATTACCATCGGTGACACAAACTTGTCACGCCGGGGCTACGACAAGCACCACCGGCGAACCAGGCCCACGCTCGCCAGGGATAGAGTGGGCCGTGTGCCCCCGGATGGGCCGCCACTTACCGCTAGAGAAACGGCCCGCGGGCGCCGGGGATAGGTGCACGTACCACCGGCGAATGCTTGTACGCTCGCCGGGGATGCATGTGGGACCGGGTGGGCTGCTGAGTCGTGCTATTACCGCCGGCGCTTTTGCTGTTTCCGCCGGTTGTAACCTGGGATTTATTACAAGCTCGAACTAGCCACCTACCAACACCTTCTCACTCACCACTAGCTCACTTTTCATGGAAACTCAACCCCAAGCTTTGCTAGCTAATTCCCCCACTTCTCCCCACCCATTTTAGCTAATTCAACCAACCAAGTTTGATATATTTGAGGAGATGTCGCTCCCCTTGCATGCATTACTAGATCTACCTAGCAAGATCTAGATCTAGATCTCTATCTCCCACCACCTTTCCCACTTCTCTCTATTGGTAGATCTAGATCTCGAGCATAAGGTCCCGACAACACACACACATGCTATCTTCGGTCGACGTTTGGCGTCTCTTCGGTGCTCTTGACCTCGCGTCAACTAATAGGTATAATGTGGTGGAATGTGTGCATGAGTTGGCTACAAGTCACCGGTGATGTCACTTGTGATGGTGAAAAGTGGTTGCACGCATATGTGGACCTTTTTGTGTTGTTTTCCACTGGAATGTGCATGTACAATGAGTTGCCAATGTTTTGCCGGAATGTCGATTAACTTCTGTTCCGGCGAATTTCTGGCACTCTTGCGAGACCATTTTTAGCAAAGGTCATGCCGAATTTTTCCGTGAAAGGCGAGCCGATGATTCTAATCTATGCTCTTATTGTGCAGGCGGCGATGGTCATCGAGATGAAGGAAAGCGACGTGGATAGGTACGTGGAACGCGCGACTACCGACATGTATCAAAATAACCGCATGGAAATAAGATGTCCGTGTAGAAAATGCAAACTGTCGTCATTGTTTGACCCCTTGTCACGCACGGTGAATGAGCACCTGCTTAGTTATAGTTTCATGGAGGGCTACACTCAGTGGATGGATGATGAAGATGACCATGAGGAAGAGGATGACGTTCAACATGAAAATGAAGAGGATGAGGAGGGAGAAGAACAGGATGTCACACATGACGATGACAGTGATGAATAAGGTCAGTAAGAAGAAGAACATGCGGACGACGAGGATAGGAGTAGTAATACCCCGCTAACCGCGGCCATGCACGACCCTCATCTTCAGGAAATTCTTCTTGGGAACGTATCGACCGACCCCAGATTCATCGGTAGATGGAAGTCTAAGCTAGATCAGCTAGAGATAGACTCGAGGACTCCGTTGTACGACGCAGGTCGCGGGCCGGAGGAGACCCGCTTGAGAGTAACTCTCGATCTTGCAGAGATGAAGGCAAAGTACGGATGGAACCATGCAAGCGCAGACGATCTCTTCTGATACTTGAAGAAGTAGTTACCTAAATATAACACGTTGGCAGGTAACCTATAGGAGGCCAAGAAAGTGGTGTGCCCTATTGATTTACCGCACAAAAAATACCACGCCTGCATCAGTGACTGCATGATGTGTCGGAGCGAGCACAAGGACTTGACCGTGTGCCTGAGGTGCGGCGAGCCTCGGTACAAGAGAGGGACAAGAAAATCTCCTCGAAAAGTTGTGTGGTACTTTCCGCTCAGGCCCCGTCTCCAGCGGTACTTCACCGACCCTAAGGAAGCGAATCTCATGCACTGGCACGCGGAAAGGAAGGAGGCGGTGATGAAGGATCTAGTGCGGGTTGAAACCCAGTGTTGATGCACCCTTCGAATGCAATCCAGTGGAAAGCATTAGACGATGAGTATGAAGATTTCAGGAAAGAACAAAGGAACATCAGACTGGGTGCAAGCACCGACGGACTCAATCCGTTCGGGAACCAGAGCAGCAAGCACAACACCTGGCCCGTGTTTGTATGGATGTACACCTCCCCCCATGGCTATGCCTGAAGAAGAAGTACATACACATGAGCATGCTAATCCAAGGGCCGACGCAGCTATGGAGAGATATCAACATGTATCTTGAGCTATTGAAGGAGGAGCTAGCCATCTTGTGGGACGAAAGGATAAAAACATGGAACGCTCACCTCCAACAACCTTTCCGTATGAAAGCAGCACTGATCATGACGGTGTAGGACTATCTCGGATACGGATATATCACGTGCCAGGTGTGCCACGGACACAAGGCTTGTGTGAGGTGCGTGGAAAGGACACCGTTTCTTCAGCTGGGTAAGGATCTCAGGTCTTCGAAAACCATCTACATGAGGACTCGGATGTGGCTACTCGAGAATGACCCATGGAGGAAGCGTGGAGATCTATTTAATGGAAAATATGAGCTCGAAGTACCTCCGCCTAAGCGCAATGGAGAGGAGATCGATGCTTTGTTGAAAAGCTAGAAACACTACCCTCCACCGGGTAAGATAAAGAAGCATAAGCGGAAGCGAGGAGATAAGAAGAAGGAAAAGGAACACGGCTCGCTCATGGGGATATAGAAAAGGAGGTTTTGGGACTTGTCGTACTGGAAGATCCTCGGTACGCCTCATAGCCTTGATGTCATGCATATCACGAAGAAAGTGTGCGAAAGCTTGCTTGGCACTCTGCTCAACATGCCGGATAGGACCAAAGATAGGCTGAAAGCAAGACATGACCCGAAGGCCCTGAATATCAGAGAAGAGCTTCACCCCCTGTCTTCTTCTAGGGTTGAGGAGGAGACAAACATCACAAGTGCAAAAGGGCGGGGAAGCAGTCGGTTGAGGAGGAGACGGAAGATCCTAAGGGAAAAAAGGGCAAATAATAGTGAAACCCCGCGTCCCTCCTACTTCACTCTATATCCTAACGAGCTCGAACAGATGATCGGCTGCCTCCTCGGAACCAAGTATCCCTTAGGCTACACGGGGTTGATACGTAGATGGCTGGACCCGACGAAAGGAATCTTCAGCGGTATGAAGTCTTATGACTATCACATCATGATGATGCAGATACTTCCGGTTACAATCCGAGGGATCATGGAACCGCACGTCCATGCAACACTGACTAGCCTTTGTAACTTCTTCGACGTCATCACATGGAAGTCGATAACCGTCAAGAAACTCGGGAGGCTGCAGGAAGAGATAGTCACCATCATATTCGAGATGGAGATGTACTTCCCGCCCGCATTCTTCGACATCATGATCCACCTGATGCTGCATATAGTGGACGATATCAAGGATCTCGGGCCTCCGTCCCTTCACAACATGATGGCGTTAGAAAGAATGAATGGGATCATCAAAGGATACGTCCATAACAAGGTAGATCCGGATGGAAGCATCATCTAGGGCTTTCTCACCAAGGAGTGCGTCTCTTTCTGCAAGAATTATCTTAACAAGGAAAACCCAGATCCGATTGGTTTGCCCACGAACAAGCACCTCGGCAGGTTCGAGGGAGTAGGGCACCGCACCGGCAAGAAGTAAATGGACGTGGATCAATCTGATAGGAGAGACGACTTTGATAGGGCCCATTTAGTAGCACTACAGCACATGGACGATGTCACGCCTTAGTAGTGGACTTTGATAGGGCGCACTTAGTGGCTCTACAACACATGGTTAAACGACTCAAACAATATGTTTAAGAGGATGAATATATTGATGTTATTCAAGCGGTGACTCTGGAAGAAGTTATTAAATACCAAGTTCAGAGACCTGCAGAGTCTGTTTTTGAATAGGTAACAGTTCTGGTAAGAAAAGGTCCGCGAAAAATCTGTCAAGTTATATTTTTTGTAGTTTTTATATAACAAGGCAAGCAATGAGAAGAAAGAGGGACGGAAATGGAGCCCGGATGGCTCACACCACCCCGTGGAACGGGCCTACCTGGCCGCGCCACCCGGGGGTGTGACCACCCCGGAGCCCGTCTCCAACCCGTTTTCTCCTAGTACTTTCCTTTTGTTGTAAAAATTCGTAATATATAATCCCCTAGATCACCCGAGGTTCGTATATCGTGTTCTCTTGTGTTTTCATTTCGATCTGTTTCTGCCAGGAACTATTCTTAAAGTTTAGAAGCACAATGGTCTCCACCAACAATAAGGGCAAGTAGCCTGCGGACGAGGATCTCCAAGACTCTGAGCAAGAGGAGGAGATCAAGAGTGAAGTTAAAGAGGATGCAAAGGAAGACCAGCATCCGCACACCAGCACCACCATTGCAAGCATTGGAGTGGTGGCAAACTGATGACCCACAAGTATAGGGGGTGTATCGCAGTATTTTCGATAAGTAAGAGTGTCGAACCCAACGAGGAGCAGAAGGTGCTGGCTAGTGGTATGGATCATGAATTCTCTGCAAATACTTAGCAAACGGATTTTTAGGGGTTTTCGATAAAGCAAGTAAACAAAGTACGAGTAAACAAAAGACAGTAGGAATAAATGCAGCAAGTGGCACAATCATTTATGCAGCAAAGGACAAGCCAGTTGAATTTCTATAGATGACCAAACGTTCTCGAGGACACATGGGAAGACTATCAAGTGCTTTCGCTTCATATAGCTGATTAATCTTCTCTAGCTTGCTAAGTGTTGTGTGGGTGAACCTGTGCTAATGTACCACCCCATCCAAGACTAATACATACTTGTGATTAAATCCCTTGCAAACATCCGTAAGTACAAGAAAGTATTTAAGGTAGAAACCTAACCACAGCTTTAAACTCTAAGACCCTTATGTCTTTTGTGCAATGGTTTCCTAACTAATACATACTTGGGGTTCAGGTTTCTGTCACTCCGGCAACCCCTACGATTAGTAGCCAAATGCACAATGCATTCCCCTAGGCCCATATAGGTGAAGTTTCATGTAGTCGATGTTCACATGACACCACTAGAAGAAGTACACCACAACTTAAATAACAATCTATTGAATCTTTCTCAACACAACTCCACTACTAACAACAAGACTTCTCCCATGTCCTCAAGAACAAAACGAACTACTCACAAGACATCATATGGATCATGATCAGAGATGGAATAATGATGAATAACAATCTGAACATAAATAATAATTCAATGGTTCACTCAATAGCATCAACTACAAAGAGTAATCAACACCGGGAAAGTTTCCCCTATGAACTATAGCAAGATTCAACCAATTGTTAAAGCAATATGGAGATGGTAGTGAGGGTGCTGATGGTGATGATGATGATGGTGATGATGATGATGATCCCGATGAAGTCCATCTTGATGGTGGTGTTGATGGCGACGATCTCCCCTCTCCGGGAAGGAATTCCCCCGGCAGAAATCTGTCTGCCGGAGAGATCTTTCTCTCTCGGTGTTTTCTGCCCCGCACAGGCGGCAGAATCTTTCTGTGGTCCCTCCCCGAGTCTTAGGGTTTCGTGGGGATGATATACGCCCGAGGGGAGAGGCTGGAGTGGGCCAGGGCGGCCACACCACTCCCTGGCGTGGCCTAGGCCTGCCCGCGCCATGGGGTGGTGTGGGCCCCCTGTGGCCCACCTCCACTCCATCTTCTGGCATCCTGAGTCTTCTGAAAAAATAGAATTTTCCGTATATTTTCCCGGATTTTCTGATCTTCGTGAATTTTGCCTCCAAACATCACCTTTTCCATCAGAATCCTGACTGCAGCGGTCCATGCTCCAAAAGTCATCAACCATGCAAAAATAGATGAAATAACATAAGTATCACCTCTCAATACGAAATATATCAATGAATAATAGTGAATTAAGACATACAATAGTGATGAAAAATGGACGTATCAACCCCCCCCCCCAAGCTTAGACTTCGCTTGTCCCCAAGCGAAATTGAGCTCAATAAACATGACCTCAAGTTTATGGAGTGAAGAGTCTATAAAACGGTATGGACAAGAAGCATCACATTCATCAAATACATAGATCATAATAGAAGACAACTCACTATTACATAACTCAACTTGCAGTGAGTAAAGGAAACACAATAAAGATACATAAAGTGAATCATAATTAGTAATGGCAAACTTAACTCTTGGTCGAAGAATAGTTGATAATTTGCTGGAGTTCAAAAATAGCTGGTTTTTTCAATGAAAGCTTTCAAAGTAGTAAACTTCAAGATAAGAGCAAATGTGCAAAACAAGGAACATAAGAACATGAGTGAATAAATCATCATATGAATGAATGAAACACATCAACTCAAAATACTTGCTGAGATAGAAGGGAGTAGGTTTACTGACTCAACTACAAAGTAAAAGAAAGGGCCCTTCGCAGAGGGAAGCAGGGATTTCAAGTCTCATAAAGAGCTCCCAAAAATTATGATACTTACTAGCTTTCATCTCTCATTGCCCCTATCATAGGCATCTTTATGTGGTTAAGGTTAAAGTGACACAACTAAGAGGATATGCTTGACAAGTTATAAGTTGAAATCTCATGCCCCTTACTTATGAGTACCGATCCTCATGCTACTCAACTTCAGTCACGAGCAAGCTCTTGTCATTGTAAATACATGCGTATCATTGAGAACCGCCAACGGGGTACCCCTTGCACATGACACAGGAGCTATCCCATAATCAAGATGACAAGGCAAGTAGACAGTGAGCATCTCAGCGATCTTTTTTTTTGCTATTTGCATAGGTTTTTATTGAGGATGCTTCATAGAATGCTCACTATAGTTATGCTGCAAGTTTCCACCATGATTAGGCATAGCTTAGGCTAGCGGCCTAGGAGTTTCTCTAACACACATATAAACTCCATGATCTTACAAGTTCCACTTTTATTTCACACCGTCGGGATCCATAAGCAAAAGAACATGATATCTACTAGGTACATGTACCAACGAAGTGTTGAAAGCGGTCCCCATGATACATGGTTCTGCTAACTTCAACTCATAAAGCGCAAGCATATACGCAACAAAGAAGGACCCAATGGTTCAAGTTTATTAAATGTGAGAAAGTAAAGTGTGCCTTCAAGTTCGTGAGAGCTTTAATCACTAATTTTCACATAACAAGTTTAATTTGGGAGGTAGACAAAACAGGAATTTACTTGGGATAGCAATAATGCTACTAGGTAGGTATGGTGGACACAAATGGCAAAGGTTTTGGTTTAAAGGAGGTGGATGCACGAGAAGAATTCCCTCTCAGTACAGGTTTTTGGCTAGCAAGGCTGGGTAGCAAGTACAAGAGTTAAGGGAAACAAACAAACATACAAGTGATAAAGACAAACATGCAATCTTCCTTGGAAGCACATAAGATCTTAACTAGAGAATACTAGACTTATGAGCAAATCAAGAAAGAAAGATGATGAAATTATTTTTCTCTCGAGTACTTCTATTTTTTTCTTTTCAACTCTCCAAAAGGTGTTGCTACTGACCGAGCCAGGTTTTCCAAAACCAACTAAATTAACTCAATGATCCCAAAGTTCTACCAATACTAACAACAAGATCAATCATATAACCACGAATTGAAAACTAACATAAGCTATGCAAAAGAGTGAATGATAGAACTTCTCATTAATATTCCATAACGGCAACTCACACCAAGGGATACATATCTAACGAGAGAGGGGACACTTCCATAATGCAAACCATACTACAAAATAACTCCTCTATTCATGATATGACTCTACTAATAAGGTAAAAAGATGGAAGATAGTGATATGATACCGCGGTACTCCCCCAAGCTTGGAACAAACCAAGGGGATGCCAAACCTGATGAAAAATTACTCCTTTGGTGGTGGTGGTATCTTCTCGTCTCCGTCCGTCTTCTAGGGTAAAGGCTTCCCATCAACAAAGGACATCGTGGTTTCCAACATCCTGAAACTTGCAGCAGCACTTATGCGTTTAAATCTAGCCTCATACTCACAGTTTTGATTTTGAACGTCATAGAACTGTGCTTGCAGTTTGTTGGTTGATTGGTGGAGTGAGAGGACTTCGTCTTTGAGTTCAGCAGTCTCCTTTTGGTGCTCGGTGATGAGTTCGGAGCAAATCTTATGGATGATATCCACTTCGCGTTCCGCCATCTTCCTGTACCTAAAGACTTCTTGCTCCAGTGCTTCCATCCTATCCTCCAGACTTCCTTTACATTTAGGGCCTTGAACCTCTTTAATCCGGACCTCCCCACCTTCGAGCAACAACTCCTTGGGATGAATCTTCAATTCTCTCATGTATGGGTTGATAATATCTTCTAAGGAATCTCCCTTGGATGATCTAGAGGAAGACACTGTGGCTCCAAATCTGGGATTCTACCTGGCAGAAACATATCGAAACAAAAACACGACGAAAACACGATATACGAACCTCGGGAGATCCGGGGGGTTATATATTATGAAGTTTCATATCAAAAGGAAGGTACTGGGAGAAAACGAGTCGGAGGCGGAGTCCTTGGTGGCCTCACCACCTGGTGGCGCGACCAGGGGTGGGCCCGCGCCATGGGGTGGTGTGGGCCACCCTGGCTCTGTTTCCGTCCCTTTTTCGCTTCATAACTTTCCTTATTGACTGAAAAATGCAAAAATATAGTTGGATTGTATTTTCATAGAACTTTTCTTACCAGAACTGTTACCTAATTGGAAACGGACTCTGCAGGTCTCTGAATTTGGTATCTAGTAGATTCTTCCGGGGTCATCTCTTGAATATCATCGATATCTTCATATTCATATACTTATTACTTGATTCATAAAACCCTTCTCTTCCTTATTACACAATTGTCTCCACTTCCTGGAAATTTCTTTCACACAAAACTTCACACAGTTCTTATTAGCAACATTAGTATAAGTGAAGTGATAAAACCTTTTGAGTCCAACTTCAATTGAAAACCATCAAAACAAAAGCTACTATAGCAAATCCTTCCGAAAACCCAAAAAGAATTCAAAAAGGAAATCGAATAAAGAAGCAAATGCAAGAGTGGCTAAATCTGTCAAAACAGACCAGCAGGTAAAGATCAATTTTTTCGAAAATCTTCTGTTCCTCAAATCAAAAAGTGAAAAACTAACGAAAGTTAAATAACAACCTGGGTCATAAGCACAAAAAATTACAGCTCAATCCGACATACAGAGATCTCTCATGAATTTTTACGGTGAAGCACAAAAATCTGTTTTGGGACAGCAACTTCCCTGAATCTTACTTCTCTCTCATTAGAGGTTGATCTTGACACAAAAACCAAACAAAACGGATAAGGAGCGGTTATTACCGAAGTAATAATTTCCAAGACTCAAAGAAACAAAAACAAACTGAAAGCAAAAACAAATTAGGTTGTCTCCTATAAAGCTCTTTCTTTATAACCATTAAGATGGGCATGATAATTTTGAGGAAGCTCTCATAGTGATATGATTTGAAGTGAAAGAGAGCATTAAGAAGCAAAAACACACATATTTAAGACTAACCCACTTCCTATGCAGGGGGATTTTGTAAACAAACAAGTTGTTGAAACCATAGGAAACTTGCATAAGAAGGCAAAAGAAGTGCAGCATAAAAACTTTCAGCATAAAACGGGGAAACTTGATATTATTGAGATGCATAAGAACACTTTTCCCTCTCTCATAATAACTTTCAGTATCATGCATAAATTTAACAATATAGCTATCACAAGGACTATCATAGCAATGATCACTTATTCTAACAGAAAACACAGGGATACTAGCTCTCATAACACTACTTTGTGAAATAATATTAGAGGTATCCTTACAAAGGATAGTGTGTCCCTCTTTTTCATATTTAGCAACAAAGTCTTTCACATTTGCTACAATAGGTTCATCAACCATTTTTTTATCAGGTTCAACAGCTTTATTCATATTTTCATCTACCATACTAGCCATCATAGAATGTTCCTTTATCTTACATGGGAAAGGGATTTTCTCAATGTAAGGTTCAAGTAAGACATGATTAGTAGTATAAACTTCAGTATTTCTTGCAGGAACACTCTTAGCAACATCTTTATAAGGTTCATGATACTTATTCCACTTCTTTTTAGGCGCTTCAATGTAAGAAGCAAAAGCCTTAAAATAAGAAGCAATAGCTTGAGAGTCTAGACCATAAGCATTTTTAATATTTTGAAAGTCGTCAGTTCCCATAAAAGATTCAATGCATTCATAATCATAATTTATACCTGACTTTCTACCTTTGTCATTCTCCCAAGCTTCAGTATTGTCTTGAATACGGTCTAGAAGGTCCCATTTAGCTTCTTGTTCCATACGAGTGAATGATCCAGCACAAGAGGCATCCAATAAATCTTTGTCATGTAGAGGGAGCTTTGCATAAAAGTTATTGATAATAATAATGTTGGGGAGCTCATGAATGGGACATTTGAGCATTAGTAACTTCAATCTCACTAGGAGGATAAAACTTTGAATAAAAGAGAGGCACTATTTCCTCCCATTCCAGAGCTTGACCATTCTTCAGCAGCTTATACCATTCCTCGGCTCTTCCTTTTAGTGATAATGAGAATAACTTCTTCTTAACTTGATCTGTAGTAATACCTGTAGACTTGAACAACCCGCATAATTTGTGTATAAAGAGTAAATGATCACCGGGATGGACAGTTCCATCCCCAACATAGTAGTTATCCATAACACAATCAATAATTCTTGTAGGTATTTTGAAAACATCTTTCTCAGTAGGTGGTGTCTTATCTACTACCTTAGCAGTGGTAGTAGCATTACCAAATAAGAAACTCAGCGAATTATACATAACGAAAATAAAGCAACTAGCAGAAGTAAACAATACTCACAGTAGAAGTTTTCCTTTACCAGTTCCACTCTCCAATAGCGCTTCACTCCCCGGCAACGGCGCCAGAAAATAGTCTTGATGACCCACAAGTATAGGGGGTGTATTGCAGTATTTTTGATAAGTAAGAGTGTCGAACCCAACGAGGAGCAGAAGGTGCTGGCTAGTGGTATGGATCAGGAATTCTCTACAAATACTTAGCAAACGGATTTTTAGGGGTTTTTGATAAAGCAAATAAACAAAGTACGAGTAAACAAAAGACAGTAGGAATAAATGCAGCAAGCGGCCCAATCCTTTATGCAACAAAGGACAAGCCGGTTGAATTTCTATAGATGACCAAACATTCTCGAGGACACATGGGAAGACCGTCAAGTGCTTTCGCTTCATATAGCTGATTAATCTTCTCTAGCTTGCTAAGTGTTGTGTGGGTGAACCTCTGCTAATGTACCGCCCCATCCAAGACTAATACATACTTGTGATTAAACCCCTTGAAAACATCCGTAAGTACAAGAAAGTATTTAAGGTAGAAACCTAACCATAGCTTTAAACTCTAAGACCCTTACGTCCCTTGTGCAATGGTTTCCTAACGGGGGTTCAGGTTTCTGTCACTCCGGCAACCCCTACGATTAGTAGCCAAATACACAATGCATTCCCCTAGGCCCATATAGGTGAAGTTTCATGTAGTCGACGTTCACATGACACCACTAGAAGAAGTACACCACAACTTAAATAACAATCTATTGAATCTTTCTCAACACAACTCCACTACTAACAACAAGACTTCTCCCATGTCCTCAAGAACAAAATGAACTACTCACAAGACATCATATGGATCATGATCAGAGATGGAATAATGATGTATAACAATCTGAACATAAACAATAATTCAATGGTTCACTCAATAGCATCAACTACAAAGAGTAATCAACACCGGGAAAGTTTCCCCTATGAACTATAGCAAGATTCAACCAATTGTTACAGCAATATGGAGATGGTAGTGAGGGTGCTGATGGTGATGATGATGATGATGATCCCGATGAAATCCAGCTTGATGGTTGTGTTGATGGCAACGATCTCCCCTCTCCGGGAAGGAATTCCCCCGGCAGAAATCTGTCTGCCGGAGAGATCTTTCTCTCTCGATGTTTTCTGCCCCGCAGAGGCGGCGGAATCTTTCTGTGGTCCCTCCCCGAGTCTTAGGGTTTCGTGGGGATGATATACGCCCGAGGGGAGAGGCTGGAGTGGGCCAGGGCGGCCACACCACTCCCTGGCGCAGCCTAGGCCTGCCCATGCCATGGGATTGTGCGGGCCCCCCGTGGCCCACCTCCACTCTATCTTCTGGCATCCTGAGTCTTCTGGAAAAATAGAATTTTCCGTATATTTTCCCAGATTTTCTGATCTTCACAAATTTTGCCTCCAAACAGCACCTTTTCCATCAGAATCCTGACTACAGCGGTCCATGCTCCAAAAGTCATCAACCATGCAAAAATAGAGGAAATAACATAAGTATCACCTCTCAATACGAAATATATCAATGAATAATAGTGAATTAAGACATAGAGTAGTGATGCAAAATGGACGTATCACAAACCCTGCCAGGTTCAAAAGGACTGCACGGATGTCCATTGGAGGTAAGACTCTGCGTCATTGCTTGGCTTCACGGTCACCTTCTCCATGCACCAAGAATCCCTTCCATAGCCATATACATGAGCATCAATACCAAAATATGCCCAAGGAAAAGTTACCCTCCAATTGGGATATGCCTCGTTCTAACCACGAAGGACAAGAATACATCAAGGAGGGAGAGCGGGGAAAGAACCACAAGAGCTGGGATTCAAAGCCCAACATGATCATGAACCGCATTGAGTACAACTCAGAGTTGATTCGTACTCTCACCTTCGAGATTGAGGATTTGAGGAAATTGATTGAAAAGCTCATTGAGAGAACACCACCACCACCGAAGGAGTAAATTCGTCATCAGGTTTTGGCATCCCCTTGGTTTGTTCCAAGCTTGGGGGAGTGCCGCGGTATCACATCACTATCTTTTATCTTTTTACCTTTTTAAGTAGAGTCATATCATTAATAGATAAGTTATCATATAGGATGGTTTGCATTATGGAAGTATCCCCCTCTCGTTAGATATCTATGTATCCCTTGGTGTGAGTTGCCATTGTGGAATATTAATGAGAAGTTCTATCATTTACTCTTTTGCATATTTTATTTTAGTTTTCAATTTTTGTTATATGATTGATCTTGTTGTTAGTATTGGTGTCACTTTGGGATCATTAAGTAGATTTAGTTGGTTTTGGCAAACCTGGCTTGATTAGTAGCAACACTATTATGAGAATTGAATGAAAAAGATAAAATTACTCTTAAGAAATATCATTTCATCATCTTTCTTGATTGGCTCATAATCTTAGTATTCTCTAGTTAACATCTTTTGTGCTTCCAAGAAAGATTGCATGTTTGTTTTTATCACTTGTATGTTTGTTTGTTTCCTTCAACTCTTATGCTTGCTACCCAGCCTTGCTAGCCAAAAACCTGTACTAAGAGGGAATGCTTCTCGTGCATCCAATCCTTAAACCAAAACCCATTCCATTTGTGTCCACCATACCTACCTATTAGCATTATTGCTATTCCAAGTAAATTCATATTTTTATCTACCTTCTGAATTAAACTTGTTATGTGAAAATTAGTGATTAAAGCTCTCACGAACTTGATGTCACACTTTACTTTCTTGCACTTAATAAACTTGAACCATTGTGCCCATCTCTGTTGAGTATATGCTTGCGCTTTGTAAGTTGTGAATTAGCAGAACCATGTTACCATGGGGAACACTTTCAACATTGCACTTTATTTAGTTGATATCATGTTATTTTGCTTATGGATCCCGGTGGTGTGAAATGAAAGGGGAGCTTGTAAGGCTCATGGAGTTCGTATATGTGTTAGAGAAACACCAAGGCGGATGGTCTAAGCCATGCCTAATCATGGTGGAAACCTGCAACATAACCATAGTGAGAAATCTATGAAGCATCCCTTATATAAAAAAACCTATGAAAATAGGAGATAAAAAAGAGAGAAAGAAAAGAAAGAAAAAAAAGATACCTATACAAATAGGAAATAAAAGTATGTTGATATGCTCATTGTTTGCTTGCCTTGTCATTTTAATATGGGGATTCTTCCGTATCATCGAGCAAGGGGTACTCTGTTGGCGGTTCTCTATGATACACATGTACTTACAATGACAAGAACTTACGTGTGACTAAACTTGAGTAGCATGAGGAACGGTACTCATAAGTAAGAGGCATGAGATTTTCATCTTATAACTTGTCAAGCATATCCTCATATTTGATCACTTTAACCTTAATCACCTAAAGATGCTTATGATATAGGCAATGAGAGCTGAAAGCTAATAAGTACCATAATTTTTGGAAGCTCTTTATGAAACTTGAAATCCCTGCTTCCCTTTGCGAAGGGCCTATATTTTACTTTTTAGTTGAGTCAGTAAACCTATTCCTTTCTACCTCAGCAAGTATTTTGAGTTGTTGTGATTCATTCATTCATATGATGATTTATTCAATCATGTTTCTTCTGTTCCTTGTTTTGCACACTGCTCTTATCTTAGTGAATATTACTTTGAAAGCTATCATTGAAAAACCCATTATGTTTGAACTCCTGCAAATTGTTAACTGTTCTTTGACCAAGAGCAAAGTTTGCCATTACCAATTATGATTTACTTTGTGTATATTTATTGTGTTTCCTTTACTTATTGCAAGTTAAGTTATATAATAGTGAGTTGTCTTATATTATGATTTGTGTATTGATGAATGTGATGCTTCTTGTCTGTATTCTTTCATTGACACTTCACTCCATAAACCTGAGGTCATGTTTATTGAGCTCAGTTTTCACTTGGGGACAAGCGAAGTCTAAGCTTGGGGGGAGTTGATACGACCATTTTGCATCACTATTCTATATCATAATTTACTATTATTCATTGATATATTTCATATTAAGAGATGATACTTATGTTATTTCATCTGTTTTTGCATGGTTGATGACTTTTGGAGGATGGACCACTGAAGTCAGGATTCTGATGGAAAAGGCACTGTTTGGAGGCGAAATTCACGAAGATCAGAAAATTCCAGAAAATACATAAAAAATCCTATTTTTTCCAGAAGACGAAGGTTGCTAGAAGGGGGAGCAGAGATGGGCCACAGGGGGCGCACACTACCACCCGGCGTGGGCCATCCCTGGTTGCGCCACCAGGTGGTGTTGCCACCCTGGCCCACCTCTGGCTCTCCACTTTGACGTATATTATCCCCACAAAACCCTAAGACTCGGGGAGCGACCACAGAAAGATTCTGCCTCCTCTGCGGGGCAGAAAACTACAGAGAGAGAAAGAGCTCTCCGGTAGGCAGAAATCTGCCGAGGAAATTCCTTCCTGGAGAGGGGAGATCATTGCCATCAACACCACCATCAAGCTGGACTTCATCAGGATCATAAATCATCATCATCTCCACCAGCACAATCATCACCACTTCATACCTCTGTAACAATTGGGTTGAATCTTGCATAGTTCTTAGGGGAAACTTTCCCGATATTGATTACTTGTTGTAGTTGATGCTATTGAGTGGAACCATTGAATTATTGTTATGTTTAGATTGTTACTTATCATTATTTCATCTCTGATCTTGATCCATATGATGTCTCGTGAGTAGTTCGTTTAGTTCTTGAGGATATGGGAGAAGTCATGTTGTTAGTAGTGGAATTGTGTTGAGAAAGATTCAATAGTTTGTTATTTAAGTTGTGGTGTTATTCTTCTAGTGGTGTCATGTGAACGTCGACTACATGACACTTCACCTTTATGGGCCTAGGGGAATGCATTGTGTATTTGCCTACTAATCGTAGGGGTTGTCGGAGTGACAGAAACCCAAAACCCCGTTAGGAAACCTTTGCACAAGGGAGTGTAGGATATCAGATTTTAAAGTTGTGGTTAGGTTTTATCTTAATTACTTTCTTGAACTTGCAGATGCTTGCAAGGGGTATAATCACAAGTATGTATTAGTCCTAGGAAGGTCAGTACATTAGCATAAGTTCACCCGCACAACACTTATTAAACTAAAGAAGATTAATCAACTATATGAAGCGAAAGCACTTGACGATATCCCCATGTGTCCTCGAGAATGTTTGGTCATCTTAAGTAATACAACCAGCTTGTCCTTTGCTAAATAAAGGATTGGGCCACTTGATGCATCTATTATTATTGTCTTTTATTTACTCACACTTTATTTATCTGCATCATCAAAAACCCCTAAAAATCCGTTTGCTATGTATTTATAGAGAATTCCTGCTCCAAGCCACTCGTCAACACCTTCTGCTCCTCGTTGGGTTCGACGCTCTTACTTATCAAAACTACTGCGATACACCGCCTATACTTGTGGGTCATCAATGCCAAGCTTCTCCAGTGAAGACCGGTAGAGAAGGTTGAGGCTGCTGCCCCCGTTGATGAGGGCGCGCGAAAAGCGGCAGTTGCACACGTTGGAAATAATGAGGGGGTCAAGCACCATGGAGTAGCCCCCAGGATTCGGAAGATGATCCGGCTGATCCTCTCGGCTCTAGGTGATGGGGGTCTCCGACCAGTTCAAGTACTGGGGGACTGGGGAGATGATGGTGTTGACCTCCTTGGACCGCCGCCTGTGGTTGTGCTTGTCGTCCAGCTCGGTCTCGAAGATGTGGTAGGCAGCATGCGGCTGAGGGTAGCCGTTGTTGTTGTTGTTGCCGCTATTGCCGCTGTTACCACCATTGCCGGCTCCCCTAGCCGGCGGTGGGGGTCCAGCGGGAGGGGCGGCGGTAGCCGTTGCTTGTTGCCTTGGTCCTTTAGTTGTCGGGTCTAGCTGCAGTTCCAAGTGGTGTGCATAGCCGGCTTGAAGGGACCGCTATGCCACTTGCATGGGACGTCAAACATTTTGTCGAAGGTGAGCCGTGGCTTCTGCCTTCTTGCGTCGTTAGCCAGTGCGTCGGGTGCACCCTCCACAACATTGACCTGTCGCGCGTGGTAGCGATGCTTCTGCTGTTTGGCTTGGCGGTCCCCATGGAACCAGTTGTCGTTGCCATGGTGCCTGGAGGATCCGGCTTCTCTAGCCGGATTGCTTGGTCGGTCGTGAGCCAGCTTCGAGGGAGTTGGACGCTCGTCAGCACTCACCGGGAGAGGTTTCTTCATTGCGGCATCCGCCATGGCGTACTGGTCCGCAACTGTCATGAGCCCCGTCATGGTTTTTGGCTCATCACACAGTAGCCGGTGGCGAAACATGGTGCCTTCTCGGTATCCCTCAACGAAGAAGCCGATTTCCTGGCTCTCCAGGATGCCCTCGCAAGTGTTGTGCAGTTCCGTCCATCTGGCGAGGTACTCGCGGTCTGACTCGCGGTCGCCCTGGACGCACAAGGCCAGGTCGCGTGGGTGGCCTGGACGCTTGTACGTGCCATTGAAGTTACGCATGAACACCTTCTCAAAATCTGGCCCGGTGTTGATGCTGTTGGGAGCGATGCTATTGACACCATGTCCTCGATGACCCGGTTAGTATTAGGGAGACATACCACATAGCTGCACGCTTGTTCTCGTGGGCAATGCCGACTGCCGTAGCATAGTCGGTCAGCCAATCTTCCGGCTTCATACTGCTGTCGTACTTGGGGGTACCCCAGGGTAGGGTAAACTTATCCGGGAACGGCTCATTCTGGATGTGGGGTCCGAAACAAACCGGTCTGGTGGAGTCTTCCTCTTCCATGACACTGATGGGTTCGTAGCATGGAAAACAAAAAAATTATACCGCAAGAACGAACAAAACCCAGATCTAATCTAGATAAAAGCCAAGATCTAATCTATTAGACATGTGCAACAAGATAGATCTGTACTAACCCTTGTAGACCCGAAAGCGTTACGAGATCGGATCTCGTGGTTGATGTAGTCGATCACTTGCCGATCTCAAGATCGAGTAGACGATCCTTCCGGCAGCGTTCGGCAGCGCTTCATGATCGGTCACACGTGCGGAGTCGAAGCAGACTTTCCTCTCCCCATTCCAGCGAGCAGTGGAGGTAGTAGATCTCTCCACGGAATCCCAGCAGCACGACGGCGTGGTGGTGTTGGAGTAGATAATTCTACAGGGCTTTGCCTAAGCCAGAGCAGAGGGAAGGAGGAGGAGAGAGGCAACTTGAGATCTAGAGAATAGAAGGGGCTAGGGGGCTTGTGCCTCCACCCCTCTATTTAAAGGAGGGAGGCGCCATGGGAGGTGGAGTCCTTGTAGGACTCCCCTCTCCCATGGCCGGCGGATCAAGGAGGTGGGGGAGAGTCCTACTCCCCACGAATCCTTGTCTTACCCCACAAGGATTCCCTGATCCTTTCTTGGTTTTCAAGTAAACTCCAAGAAATCTTCTAGAACCTTCCAGAACATTCCGAAACCTTCTAGAATCCCCATACAAATACTCTAGAACATTTCCTAACTTAGAAATGATCCCCAATATATGAATCTTATTCCCCGGACAATTCCGGATCTCCTCGTGATGTCCCGGATCCAATCCGAGACTCCGAACAACATTCGGTCTCCAACGCACATTCCATATCTACTTAAAACAACTTCGAACCTTAAGTGTGTCACCCTATGGTTCGTGAATATGCAGACATGATGGAGATACATCTCCGATCACTAACAATTAGCGGGATCTGGAGATCCATAACAGCTCCCACATACTTCAACAATGACTTTGTGATCGATAGAACCATTTAACATATGAAACCAATTCCCTTTGTCACGCGATACTCTACTTATCCGAGGTTTGATCGTCGGTATCTCCATACCTAGTTCTACCTCGTTACTGATAAGTACTCTTTACTCGTTCCATGATATGTCATCCCTTGTGACCTAGTCACATGCTTGCAAGCTAACTAGATGACATTCCACCGAGAGGGCCCAGAGCATATCTATCCGTCATATGGATGGACAAATCCCAATATTGGTCCATGCGCTTCAACACATACTTTCAGAATACCCAATGACACCTTTATAACCACCCAGTTACGAAGCGGTGTTTGATGTCATCAAAGTATCCATCCGGTGATGGTGATTAACATAACCTCATGGTCGAAGGATTAGGTTACTATGAATTTGAAAAGCTTGTAGCAAAACGAACTTAATGACTTGATCTTATGCTATGCTTACTATGGGTGTGTGTCCATCACATCATTCTCCTAATGATATGATCTTGTTATTAACGACATCCAATGTCCATGATCAGGAAACCATGATCATCCATTAATCAACAAGCTAGTTTAACAAGAGGCTTACTAGGGACTCTTTTATGTTTACAAAACACACAAGTATTACTGTTTCCTGTTAATACAATTATAGCATGGGATGTAAACACTTATCATAAACTTAAAGATATAATAATAACCACTTTATTATTGCCTCTTGGGCATATCTCCAACAGTCTCCAACTTGCACTAGAGTCAATAATCTAGTTAAAAATTTGTGCATTCAACACCTATGGCTTTCTGGTGTTGTATAGACACTATTGCTAGTGGTAAACATAATCTTTGGATCTGACAGTTCCAGGTCCGTGTGAATTTGCATTTCCTTGCGTCTCTACACATTACTCATTCTCCAATGAGATGGCATTGTATAAATTTGGTCCTTTGGTGAGACCTTTAGTTCCTTGGGATTAAATCATGTTGATACAATTGTCATACAATGTATCTTCATAGTATTATCCCGCTATGAACCACACCTAGTTTGATAACAAACTACTTGACACAAATGCCCTCATTTGCTGCTACAATAGAAGTCATATACTTAGCCTTTTGTTGTAGTATCTGTCACAATGTTTTAACTTTGGTACTCAACCAAATCCATTATGGAACTTCCTTTCCATTACATTGTGCCACCCATAGTTTAATTTGAGATAAACTTAATTTGTGACAAAACTAGTATCAATGTAACAATTTACAATGAACTATTTGTCACCACTATATAAATAATATATTCTTAGTTCTTCCAAAGATCATAGGAATATCCCTACTATTGTCCAATGATCATATTATGAGTCATTCTAGTATATGCTCATAACATTTAGAGCATAGGACATCTAGATGTGTACATCTCAAAGAATGATTGATCAAAATATTCTTGTGATTTCACCAAGTGTCAAAACACTTGAATCTCGTGTCAACACACTTGAATCTTGATTCAGTCCTTTCCGTGTGTCAAGAACCTTTCTTGTTGTTTCCATATTGAACTCATTCAACATCTTATCTATGTACATTTGGCAAAACCATAGTAGCGCCTCAATCTATCCATATAGACATTGATACCTAATTCTTGGGTTATGCCTAAGTCTTTCATCGAAATGAAATTCTTAACCAGTGTCAATAAAAGATACATAATTTCTAATCAACAATATGTCTTTCACATAATGTATTAGAAATATGTCTTAGCGCTCCCACTTAATTTCTTGCAAAATGCAAACATCTTCATCGTCTCTGATGAAATTAAACCTTTTAACGGTTTCATCACGGTGAAGATTCCAACTCCGTGATGCTCACTTAAACCATTGAAGTTTTGCATACTCTTTTAGCATCCTTTGAATTAACAAAACCCTTTGGATCGTGTCATGTACACGTCCTAGGTAACCATTCTATTAGAAGAACTTGTTTTGTTTGTTCAACTACCATATACCAAAATATATATAGTGCTTGCTACATTAATCCGTCCAGACTAAATATCGCTATGAAAGATCAAATCTTATCATAGTCAATTCCATGAACATTGTCGTAAACTCTTTCCGACATGTCGACTATTTCATAGATGTGAAACATCCATGTCTATTTCTTTATAGATCCATATACGACTGTAAGGTCTTGCACCTTTCCAAAGGGTCTTTCAAATTCAAAGCTTGATTTCTCGTGTATGGAATTATCACGGATTTTATGGCTTCAAGCCACTTAACGAAGTCAGGGCCCATCATTGATTATTTGCATGTAGTCGGTTCATCATTGTCAAACAACAATGATTTAACTCTCAAATCTTCGCATTTGATTACTTACCCGACCTACTTGGTTCAATAGTAACTTAGATCTCCGTGACCACAACCTTTGAGGCACGTGAGCCATGAGCATTGTTGCTGCCTCCGGGACACTTACCGATGCTACGCAACTCAGCACATATTAGCCAAGGTTCAACAACCTTGTCAAAGTTCTATTGTCCTCCCACTTGACTTTTCACCAAAAATTCCTTCTCAAGAAAACTCGACATTCTAAGCGACAAACAATTTTGTCTTCGGTGTTATGGAGGAATACCCAATGGTTATTCGAAATAACCTACAAAGACATGCTCATCCGACTTTGGTTGTGAACACTTTACTTATGCCTAGCATACCAAAAATTTAAGAAAGGACAACCTGGGTTTTATCCCAAACCATGACTTATATGGTGTCATTTCAACGGATCACGATGGAGCTCTTTTCAGTGGAAAAGCGGTAGTCACTAAAGCTTTAATCTTTAAAATATAATGGCGGTTTTATAAATGACACCTTTGATCTTATCATGTCAAACAAGGTTTCATTACATATCTTGAACACTCCATACTCCTATGGTGTTTTGGGAAATGCAAATCCATGGAACGATTCCTCAAATCTTAGGTGTTTTGCTAAACTTGTACCTCAAACATCTTTCTCTATGATCCAATCATAATTTTTTTTATTTTCTTGTTACAATGATTTTCCACTTCATCTTGAAAGTCTTTGAACATTTTCCAAATGTTTCATACTTCTTCCTTATTGAGTAAGTATATACTATACTCACTCAAATCTTCGGAGAAAACATATGAAGTTGAAATCCATCGCCCATGACTACACATAATGGACTATATACATCAATATGTACAAATTCCAATCAGTTAGTCGTTCGTTCCTCTTTTTGCCTACGAACGGAGTTCTAATTATCTCCAGGAAAGTATCACAAGCGTCATTTGATCAAAATCAAAGACTCCAAAAATCCATCAACATGGAGTTTCTTCATGTATCCCTAATATAATTTAAACGGTGATGTCACTTCGCAAGTGATCTTTCCATCATTTGTCTTGCAACATTTTAGCATTAGTTTTATGGTCGTTATTTCTCCAACCAGACTTGTATATCATCCATCTATTATGGAATACGGTAATTATTTGAACAACCTTTTGTCATCATAATACCTGATCAAAATAACAATTATTGAAACAAATCTTGAAGGCAAGCTTTGATGTCAATGAGCAACACAACAACCCTTTGTTTGTTTTCGATGAACATCATCACATATTCTCTTGCTAGTTACTTAGGCCATTGCAGTTCATGAATTGTGTTGTCCTGTATGACACTTCATACCAACCAATTTGGTATCCAATACCGCAGAACCACATTGTTTAACAACCAAGGAATACAGCCATAACATGTATCTTCTATATACCTAAGTTGGACATCTCCAATCTTTTATTTTCTGCCAAATATTTTATAGATTCTCTTTCAACAATTCCTTTTCTTTTAAAAGAATCTATCAACATCAATAGTGGTGTCATTCACATGACACATAGTACAAAGTGTGTATAGTCAAATATTAATACCTTTGAACTTGCACTTTGAAGTGGATCACCTTCATCAAATGTTTGGCATTCTTTCAAAATTCCATTCTTTAGTAATCTTTTAGTGTAGTAAACATTTTACTTACATCTTCTATTCATCCTTATCATGACAATTTTCATGATCAAGCTGCTATAGCTTATAAAGGTGAACTGCGAGTATAATGTTTCTTTTCCAAAACCTTTTGGAGGATTAGGACGACTAGCGTCTCCAACCTTCACAAATTCTCATTAAATATGAGGACATATACTCTAGCATGTTGTAACCAATACATTGTTTTAGATATCGCAATACCTTTCACATATGATGGTTTCTGAAACATTGCTTTCAGCTCTTAGATAAACTTGATATTAAAAACAATCTTTTGAGTATCAAGAATCATGGAGGCAAACATGATACATTAGATACTAACACTGGAATTGTTACTCTTGATTTAATACTATTTATTAAACTTCACAGAGTAAACGGAGTTTGCTGAAAGTTTGCAACAGGACTTTTAAACTTTAGATTAACACTCAAAACAATACGATACCAGTTCGTAAAGAAAATATCCAGAATTTCTATAGTTCCACTATCTCAACTATAACTAAGCGTAAGGTGGTGAACGAATGCCAATGACTAGAACAAACTATGCAAATTCACTTTGATTGTGTTTATGATAAATTGAGTTTGACTAATCCAAATTACAAATGAACTCCCACTCAAAACAACATCCCTCGAGTTGTTTTAGTGATTACACGAACCAAATCTACTACACCAAGTCCGATCATCACGTGAGATGATGTAGCTTTAAAGGCGAACAATCAACATGTTCATCATATCATCCATATGACTCATGCTTTACCTTTCGGTATTCCGTGTTCCAAGACCATGTCTGTACATGCTAGGCTCGTCAAGGTTAACCTTAGTATCCACATGTGCAAATCTGGCTTGCGCCCGTTGTATGCACACGTAGAATCTATCACACCCGATCATCACGAGATGCTTCGAAACGACGAGTCTTAGCAACGGTGCCTACTAAGGACGAACACTTTATTACTTGATATTTAGTGAGAGGGATCATCTTATAATGCTATCGTCGCGATCTAAGCAATACAAGATGCATAAAGGATCATCACAGGCAATTCATAATTTGTGTGATATGATATGGCCCTTTCTTATTATGCCTTTGATCTCCATCTCCAAAGCACGAACATGATCTCCATCATCACCAGCATTGCGTCAAGGTCAGTGGCGCCGCTTCATGGTTGTCCATCATCACTAGCAACTATTACAACTACTTGGCATAAAGCTATTACAAGATGAATAGACACGCAGGTCTTAACAGAATTAAAGACAACCATTAGGCTCCTCCCGGTTGCCATATTACAACAAGGATCATTGCATACATCAAATATAATCACAATCACATGATGGCCATATCACATCACAAAAACCCTGCAAAAACAAGTTAGACGCCTCTAATTTTCTTTGCATGTTTTACGTGGTTTGGGGCTTTTGAGTAAGAACGGATCTTACCTACAAAACTGAACCACAACGTTGATACAAGTGCTATCAAGTGCAAAGTGTAGATTGGATCTATACTATGATGGGAGAGACAGACACCCGCAAAGACACTTGTGCAATACGAGTTGCACGTCAACTGTGGAGCAAGTCTCATGTGTGATGACATGTAAGGTTAGCCCGAGCCGCTTCATCCCACCATACCGCAAGATGCAAAGTACACAAAGCAAAAGACGGCATGAGGACCAACACCCACAAAACCATTGTGTTCTACTCGTGCAATAGATCTACGCATAGACACGGCTCTGATACCACTAATGGGTTCGTAGCATGGAAAACAAAAAATTTCTACCGCAAGAACGAACAAAACCCAGATCTAATCTAGATAAAAGCCAAGATCTAATCTATTAGACATGTGCAACGAGATAGATCTGTACTAACCCTTGTAGACCCGAAAGTGTTACGAGATCGGATCTCGTGGTTGATGTAGTCGATCACTTGCTGATCTCAAGATCGATTAGATGATCCTGCCGTGTTAAAGCGTCAATGATCGGTCACACGTGCGGAGTCGAAGCAGACCTTCCTCTCCCCGTTCCAGCGAGCAGTGGAGGTAGTAGATCTCTCCACGGAATCCCAGCAGCACGACGGCGTGGTGGTGGTGGTGGAGTAGAGAATTCTGCAGGGCTTCGCCTAAGCCAGAGCAGACGGAAGGAGGAGGAGAGAGGCAACTTGAGATCTAGAGAATAGAAGGGGCTAGGGGGCTTGTGCCTCCACCCCTCTATTTAAAGGAGGGAGGTGCCATGGGGAGGTGGAGTCCTTGTAGGACTCCCCTCTCTCGTGGCCGGCGGATCAAGGAGGTGGGGGAGAGTCCTACTCCCCCACGAATCCTTGTCTTACCCCACAAGGATTCCTTGATCCTTTCTTGGTTTTCAAGTAAACTCCAAGAAATCTTCTAGAACCTTCTGGAACATTCCGAAACCTTCTAGAATCCCCATACAAATACTTTGGAACATTTCCTAACTTAGAAAATGATCCCCAATATATGAATCTTATTCCCCGGACAATTCCGGATCTCCTCGTGATGTCCCGGATCCAATCCGAGACTACGAACAACATTCGGTCTCCAACGCACATTCCATATCTACTTAAAACAACTTCGAACCTTAAGTGTGTCACCCTACGGTTCGTGAATATGCAGACATGATGGAGACACATCTCCGATCACTAACCATTAGCAGGATCTGGAGATCCATAACAACTCCCACATACTTCAACGATGACTTTGTGATCGATAGAACCATTTAACATACGAAACCAATTCCCTTTGTCACGCGATACTCTACTTATCTAAGGTTTGATCGTCGGTATCTCCATACCTAGTTCTACCTCGTTACTGATAAGTACTCTTTACTCGTTCCATGATATGTCATCCCTTATGACCTAGTCACATGCTTGCAAGCTAACTAGATGACATTCCACCGAGAGGGCCAGAGCATATCTATCCGTCATATGGATGGACAAATCCCAATCTTGGTCCATGCGCTTCAACACATACTTTCAGAATACCCAATGACACCTTTATAACCACCTAGTTACGAAGCGGTGTTTGATGTCATCAAAGTATCCATCCGGTGATGGTGATTAACATAACCTCATGGTCGAAGGATTAGGTCACTATGCATTTGAAAAGCTTGTAGCAAAACGAACTTAATGACTTGATCTTATGCTATGCTTACTATGGGTGTGTGTCCATCACATCATTCTCCTAATGATATGATCTTGTTATTAACGACATCCAATGTCCATGATCAGGAAACCATGATCATCCATTAATCAACAAGCTAGTTTAACAAGAGGCTTACTAGGGACTCTTTTATGTTTACAAAACACACAAGTATTAATGTTTCCTGTTAATACAATTATAGCATGGGATGTAAAGAATTATCATAAACTTAAAGATATAATAATAACCATTTTATTATTGCCTCTTGGGCATATCTCCAACAGACACGCGCTTGAGCGAGGAGCTCGATGCGGTCGCGGGCATCCGGATAATCCGTGTTGGGCGCTCCTACCCGGCTCGAGAGGCGGGAACTGGCAGGTCGTGGCGCTCCGGTTGGTGGAGGGGTGGTGATGGGTTGCTATTCACCATCTGCTCCGGGCGAGGCTGGCCCTTGTTGCCAAAGCTACGGTGCTTGCTGCGGGCCTTAGCCGGAGGAGAGGACGCCTGCTGGGTCTCGCGGGGTGCGCCCTTGCTGTTGCTGGGTGGCTTGCTTCCCATGCTGCCGGTCTCGCTCCTCGCCCTCCAAGTTGGGCAGTTCGTCTGCCGTGGCTCGCGCCGCATGCAGGATCTTCATGGGCGTGCTGTAGGCAGGACAGATGAGAGCAGGTGGCGGATCCGGCTCGCCATCCCTCTCTATCCTTCCGCCTAGTTCGCCGCCTCGGTGCCACACTTGCCCGCGTCGGCTCGGCTCCACGGTAGCCAGAGTGTGGCCATGCGTGCGGTCATACTCGTGCCGGGTGATGTTGATCTGCTTCTTGGTCGCGGCCAACTCGATGGCCTCCTGCAGGAGAAGCTGCCTCTCCATGGCGAAGTTGGCTTCCGCCTCCTCTAGGTTATCCCTGAGGTTAACCGGCATGAGGAGCCGGTCGATGGCCTCTTCCACCGAGTTCCTAGGCCACGGTGAAGCGGAAGTTCCGACCTTGTCCGCGCCCCGCTCCCGAGGCTGGCGGGGCTGAGAGCTGGAACCGACCATCATCACCTCGATGCCGCAAGGAGCAATGGAGGCACCGCTGCCGAGGTACAGCGGTTCCGTGACGGAGACGATCTCCCTAGGGAAACGCTCTGGCATTGTGGCGACGTAGATGGGGAGGTCACCGAAAAGGAGAATAGAGCCATTTGCCAGAAACGTGGATCCGGAAAAACACGAAGCGTTGTTGATGATGCAGTCAAACTTGACAAGCGTAAGCACTAGACCAGAGGCCACGCGCTCACCGGCTGAAGTGCGGGGTCCCGTGCGGAACGTGACTCCGGTCGAAGCCATCTAGCCCCACGATGGGCGCCAAGTGTCATTGTATTGGGAACCACAGTACCTAAACATGTTAGATAGATGTGTAGGGACTAGCAGGGAAGCTGTCGTCGGCGTTCGCAGGCGGGATTGGATACAAGCAAGTGTAGCGAGCCACAAGAAGTAGCCAGGTTCGAAGCCCTCGAGGTGAGGTAAAGCTCCTACTCCTGCCGATCTAACTATGAGTGGTATACGCGCTACAATCGCTCTTGGGGCTGTATCTTCTATGTACCTCCTTAAATGCACTGAGACCAACCCTTGCTACTAGAGCCTTGCCTCTCCTTATATAGGTAGAGAGGTAACTGTCTCACTGGCCAGTCCGGCTAGAAGGCCCCATAGGCGGGTCGCAGCCGGCTGGTCATCTACAGTATCCAGTACACTTACATCCCATCGAGGTACATGCGGTAGGGTCATCATGGGTACAGTGAACGCCATGCGAGTGTGTCGTCAGCATCTGGCCACTATACTCGCGTCACCCAGCAAAGTCTTCGGTATGGCCGTGTAGTTGTGGGTCTTGTCGTCGTACCAGGGAGTACCGCGCACTATGCAGCACGTCGCCCTGTCCTCCTGATTACGTCCAACTACGCTGATGTAGCTCGTCCTGTGTCTTGTCACTCCTCTTGGTTCCGGCTACGTGGATGTAGTCGGTATGACTTGCTCGTGTCCGGCTGCGCTCAGGCAGCCGGACGCGAACCGACTACCGTAGTTCTTATTCGGTTGGGGTATCTGGAGGTCATCCCCTCGACAAAAGGAGACGAGGCACCTGCACCTCCTACACATAAAACATTACCCAAAGAATTAAAATATAGGTTCCTTGATAAAATTAACAATAACTTTCCTGATATTATAAGTTCTAACCTTGCAGAAAGAGAAGAATAAAACTTGATGATGGTTCTCAGAATGTATCGGAATGCCCTTGGGTACTCGATGAGTGACTTGAAGGGGATTAGTCCCTCGATAGCCACTCATAGAATATTTATGGAAGAAGGAGCTCAACCTGTTGCAGATTTCCAGAGACGACGGAAACCTCACATGAAAGAGGAGGTGAGAAAGGAGGTAATTCGCTTACTTGATGCGGGGACTATCTTTCCTGTAGAGGAGAGTGATTGGGTAATCCCTGTTCATTGTGTTCCTAATAAAGGTGGGTTCACCGTTGTTCAAAACAAACACAATGAACCGATACCAACTAGAACTGTAATTGGTCATAGGATGTGCATCAATTATAGAAAACTTAATAAGGAGACAAGAAAGTACCCCTACCCTTTACCATTTATAGATCAAACTTTGGAAAGGCTTGCCATGCATTCCCATTTTTGTTATCTAGACGGTTATTCCGGATTTTACCACATTGTTGTCCACCCTGATGATCAACTTAAAACAATATTCACTTGTTCTTATGGATTATATGCTTATCAACGTATGCCTTTTGGTCTATGTAATGCCCCAGCTACCTTCCAAATATGCATGGCTCCTATATTTGCTGACTATGTTGGAAGTATTATGGAAGTTTTTATGGATGATTTTTCTGTCTATGGAACCTTATTTAATCATTGTCTTCATAACCGTCATAAAGTCTTGCAGAGATGTGAGGATACTAACTTGGTCTTGAATTGGGAAAATGCCATTTCATGGTTCAAGAAGGTATAGTAATTGGTCACAAAATATCAGGTAGAGGCATATAAGTTGATAAAGAGGAAATCAAAGCAATAGAAATGCTTCCCCCTCCTCAAGATATTAAAGGTATTGGCAGTTTCTTAGGCCACGCTAGGTTTTATAAAAGATTCATTAAGAATTTCTCTAAAACTACTAGACCTCTAACTAACCTTTTACAGAAGGACGTTTCTTTTAATTTTGTTGAAAGTTGTCATACTGCCTTGAACATTTTAAAGCAAGATCTTCTTGAAGCTCCTATTATAAAACCCCCTAATTGGAAGAAACCCTTTGAACTTTTCTGTGAGGCTAGCCATGAATCTGTTGAAGCACTTGTTTGCCAGTATGATGTTGATGAACTTAATATCATTCATCATGCTAGTCCTACCTTAAACGGTGCCCAAAAGAGTTACCTCGTGGCAGAAAATATTTTTTCGCAGTGGCTTTCTCTTGTGATAAGTTTACATCTTACATTATTGACTCAAAAGTGAGGGTGCATACGGATCGTGTTGGTTTAAAGGAAATTCTTGAAAGAAATGATGTTATACCAAGGATGATCTGTTAGACTCTACTTTTGCAAGAATTTGACTTGCAGATCCTTCAAAGAAAAGAAGAACTAGAGGACGTACCCATGTGTATTGAGGAAATACAACCACCCAAGGAAGTGTCATCCATATGCATACCATCCGGTAGTCGTTTTCCCAAAAGAAATTTTTTAGTTTCCATCTGCAATGGTATTAGCAACTTCTTGCTACCAACCTTGTTTAAAGGGAAAAAGAAAAAGTTAGGTCAAGAATCAAAGGAAGAAGAAGGTACTCAAATAAACTCGTTTTATTTGGATGAACAATATGGTTGATATATCATTTTATCTTTGTCTCGGCTATCGTTTTTTCTATTTCCGTTTTTGGTTTCTTTGAATTTTCTAAGGTTGCTGCCAGTTTTACGAAGCTGGTACGGGCGGAAGGTACGGCTGGACCCGCCCATACCAGTGATTGTTAAACGGGCAGTAACTTCATGTTTTTGCAAACGAGTTGGTACGACTAGGACGTATGGGCACACTAGCCCGTACATAAGATGGCAATAACTATGTTGTTTTATTATTTTGGCTTGTGTAAAAAAGACACCGTAACCGAACCAGTACGCCCGAGCCGTATGATTGGGTCCCACCCGTACTGACTAGGTCGGTTTACTTCATACTAACTTCACATGGGAGAACTTTGGGAAGGACACGGGTACGGGTGCACCGTATAGGCGTATGCCCGTACCATAGGTCGTTACGAAATCGTTTTCTTCCTTTTCTCTTATTTCCTTCCTTATTTGGTGGGATTCTTTTCTTGCTTAACCCTTTTTCTCCTAGTACAAGTTTTCACGTATTTGTAACACTTCTTGAACCTCCCAAAAGGTGTTCCTCCCTCTTATATCAACAGAGCCAATCTTCTCGATGCGCTACCAAGTTCTAGGTCAAGCCAATCCTCTTGACCTCATGGTTCCTTCGTGGGGATAGTTTCCAGACTTCTTCCATTGAAGCCGATGATCATGAAGCTCAATGCCTTAGCCTGATGAACAAGAGGTATGCCTATGATTTCGATGATGAGGATGATGATGAATTTGATATCTTCATGTAGCAAACAAAGAGAGGATGGAAGCAGCCACCATATCTAGCTATGGTGAAGCCCGAAGATGAAGAAGAAGCAAGGAAACCCCACTGGAAGGGGTGAATCGAGTCGCTCAAGTTCTTCTCCACCAACTACTCTTCACCCAAGCATAAGAAAACTAACTAGGATGGTGTAGGGACTTGTGAGGATACTACAACACACACGTCCACAACAAAGAAGATCACCATGAACACGGTCATGAGTGTGAAACCTCAAGAAGATTGGGAGTTCAATCTTCTGGACATGCCTATCATGCAGCACGTCCTGGAAACTGAACATCGACTTAGTAAGATCGAGAAGGACCAGATGGAAGAACTCATACACCGGGAGATCATGCGCAAGCGTCTCTTGGATCTTGAAGGCAAGAAGTAACTCAACAATGTGCTCAGCAGGGTCGCAGAAGGTATGTTCCGTTTGCATTCAGATCTGTAGAAGTGCCTTCATTGCATATCCGTCTTGGAGGAAACGAACAAGAAACTACGATTGGCTATCTGCACCAATGCCTCTTTGTTGTGAAAGTGCCACGGTATTGAATAATCATGAGGGATTATTTGATCTCGTCAGCTTGATCCCAAGCTTGGGGGAGATCTATAAAACCTTGTAATCTATCTTATAGTTTTAGCATCTTTACTTTACTGCACACATGTTAAGTTTTTATTCAAGAGCAATTGCATTAGTTGCATCAATTTTGATTCCCTTTGTTCAAGAGAAGAATTCTATCCGTTGAGTTTCAAGAATTTATGATATTTGAAGTTATCTTTTTGATTCATGATTATTAAATTAGATGATTGGACTAGGTTCAGTGTTATGATACTTGTACAACTATTATGATTTCAGGATCTTCCACACCAATAGGTATTGATTAAACTATGAGAAGTAAAAACTTGGTAGCATATTATATTCACAAGTTTGAATTATAAAAATCAATAGCAATGATCATTATCACATAGCTGTGCTAAAAAAGAGAGAAAGGAACAGTGAAGAGACAAAAGATTAGCTATCAACAAAGATCCCAATAGTAAAAGAAAGAGTACAAGCTAAAAAAAAGACAAGGGAAAGAGAAAAAAGAGATGATTGCTAATCGGCTCAACACATATCGAGCTCGTTGGGGAACCCCAATAGGAAGGTATGATGAGTACAGCAGCAAGTTTTCCCTCAGTTATAAAACAAAGGTTATCGAACCAGTAGGAGCAAGGAAACACCTCGAAGGTGTTGTTTCAAACTTGGAATCATGCACAACACAACCATAGAACTTTGCCCCCAACTTACAGTGAGGTTGTCAATCTCACCGGTTTTGTAGAAAACAAAGGATTAAACGTATTGTGTGGAAGATAGTAATTGATTGCAGAAATTAAACATAAAACAATAAATAGATTGTAGATTGATGGTAAAAAAATGGACCGGGGTCCATAGTTCACTAGAGGTGATTCTCCTTAAGATAGATGACATGTTGGGTGAACAAATTACAGCGGGGAAATTGATAGACACTGAGAAAGCATACATGCATATACTAATCATCTTGACTCCTACGAGATTTGATTGGGCATTACAACATTATACATAGACTGTAATCCAACTGCATCTATGACTAATAATCCACCTTTAGGTTATCATCCGAACCCCCACCAGTATTAAGTTGCAAGCAACAGATAATTGCATTAAGCAAAGTGTGAAAGTAAACAATACGATTGTTCTATGAACAAAGAATTGCTGTTTTCTCCCTAGTAACAACATCACATCTAGTACCTTAAAGTTTTCTGTCACTTCCCCAGATTCCTAGAGGCATGAACCCACTATCGAGCATATATACTCCCTCTTGGATTTGCTAGCATCTACTCAGCCAAGATAGCTACTAACAACGGAAATCATGCAAGATCAAAAATAACATAGACATGATAAAATCAATAATGAATCTGAAATAGCATCTCAATATCCATGGGATCCCTGCAAACACAACATGTATTATTACAAATAGATGATCTTGATCATGAACGGAGCTCACAAGATCTAAATATGGTAGCACAAAGGAGAAGAACCAACCATCTAGCTACTACATGGACCCGTAGTCCAGGGATGAACTACTCACCCATCACACCGGCGGCAGCCATGGTGATTAAGAAGGCCTCCAGAGTGAATCTCTCCCCTCCGGCAGGGTGTCGGGAAGAGCTTCAGATCCCTCTCGATCTAGGGATGGAGATGGCGGCGGCTATAGACTCTTTCGTGGAATTTTTATCGGGTCCTTCGGGTTTTCGTCCCGGAGGCAATATATAGGCGAAGGGGCAATGTCGGTGGAGTACCTGGGGGCCCACTGTAACACCTCGTCCACTCCTGGGCCCGGGGGGTGTCACTCCTGGTAGCTTAATAGGACATCTAGACTGGCCCCACAGACCAACACTAGTCTTTTCACAAGACTTTGTCCTCACTGCGCGCACGGCACCCATTTCCCGGTCGGTCACCCATCCTAGAATTGCTCTAGGCCAAGCACGCTTAACCTTAGAGTTCTTTTCGAATGAGCTTCCGAAAAAGAAGTTGCAACTTGTTGATATGAGTATCCTATCAATCCTATTAAGCCATGTGCCGGATCTCACACCCACACCCCCTGGTGGCGCGGCTAGGGCTGGCCGCACCACCCAGGTGTGAGGCCGCCCTGGCTCCCCTATTCGTCTCCCCTCCGGACTCTGTATTCCTTCTGGTGAAATATTGACTTGGGCTTTTGTCTGGTCCAATTCCAAGAATATTTCCTTACTAGCTTTTTTGAAACCAAAAACAGCAGAAAACAGGCAACTGACACTGTGGCATCTTGTTAATAGGTTAGTTCCAGAAAATGTGTAAAATTACTCCAAAGTGTGGACAAAACATAAGAAAATAGATATAAAACAAGCATGGAACATCAAAAATTATAGATACGTTTGCAACGTATCAACATCCCCAAGCTTAACTCCTTCTTGTCCTCGAGTAGGTAAGTGATAAAAAAGAATAATTTTTGAGGTGACATGCACCATCATAGTCTTGATCAAAGTATTTGTAAAACATTGATAGCTGGAATCATAGTACTTTAACATAGTATGAAAGATATAGTTCTAACAATAAGACATAGAAACTATGTTGTAACATGAAAAGGTACAAACAAAAGATTCATGAATAACAGTGCTTTGAAAGACGTTTGTTTGTTTCACATATAGAAAACATAATGAGAATGGTATTCATCTTGTCCCTCATAGTGTAGCAAAACATAAATGCATAGGACACCTTCAAAGTTCATAAGAGTGACTAGATACAAATAGTTTAAGAACAAGCAATATTAAAGTTATGAATCAATCAACAAGTCTTGGGACAATGCACATTAAACTAAGAATGGCCACTATGCTCTCTCAATAGGTGCATAAAGATAGAAGATGGAGACTCAACATAAAAGTAAAAGAAAGGCCTCCATAGAACGAATTAGGGATTCAAGTCTCATAAAGAGCTTCCAAAAATTATGGTACTTATTAGCTTTCAGCTCTGCCCCTATCATAAGCATCTTTAGGTGGTTAAGGTTAAAGCTGAAAATCTCATGCCCCTTACTTACGAGTATCGTTCCTCATGTTACTCAAGTTTAGTCACAAGTAAGTTATTCTCATTGTAAGTACATGTGTATCATAGAGAACTGCCAACGGGGTACCCCTTGCCCGATGATACGGAAGAATCCCCATATCAAAATGACAAGGCAAGCAGACAATGAGCATCTCAGCATCTTTTTATTTCCTATTTTCATAGGTATCTCTTTTTTTCTTTCCTATTTGCATAGGTTTTTTTATATAGAGGATGCTTCATAGATTGCTCACTATGGTTACGCTACAGGTTTCCACCATGATTAGGCATGGCTTAGACCAGCCGCCTAGGCGTTTCTCTAACACATATATGAACTCCATGAGCCTTACAAGCTCGCCTTTCATTTCACACCCCCGGGATCCATAAGCAAAAGAACATGATATCAACTAAATAAAGTTCAATGTTGAAAGTGTTCCACATGATAGCATGGTTCTGCTAATTCACAACTTACAAAACACAAGCATATATGCAACATAGATGGGCACAATGGTTCAGGTTTATTAAGTGCAAGAAAAGTAAAGTGTGCCATCAAGTTCGTGAGAGCTTTAATCACTATTTTTCACATAACAAGTTTAAATCAGAAGGTTGAATAAAACATGAATATACTTGGAATAGCAAATGCTAATAGGTAGGTATGGTGGACTCTTTGGACTAACTTGGTTTTATTTGCAGTTGAATGCATGAGTGGAACTCATACTTGGTATGGAGGCTAGCAAAAGACTGGGAGCAACCAACTAAGAGAGCAATAATGGCCATAATCATGCAAATTGACAAAACATTATTGATTAAAGCATAAAGTGATATTACAAGACAAAAACTAAATGATCATAGAGGTTATGGTGACTTGGTATAGTCTGAACATGGTGTCAGCATGCGCCAAGTCAACCAAAATAAAGCATCAAAGGAGAATACCATAATATTATGCTTTAATATGCTAAAACAACGCATGATTCTTTCAAGGAATATTAAGCAATCTCAATTATTTGTAACAAGTCATGCTACAGAAATAATCACTAAGCATAAGGCCAAAACAATATCAAATATGACATGATAAAGTCTAAGTCATAGTCAAAAACAAGCTCCTTTTATACCACTTATAAGCATGAACTTTCCTACTCTTTTCCAATCCAAATCAGCCTATTTGAAACTATGTATGAATGAGGGGGTCCAACCAATTTATTCAAGCAAACTAAGCAAACAAAAACTAAAAACTAAACGAAGACGCTCCAAGAACAACACAATTGTGCATGAAACAATAAAAATGAAGTGTTTGGACGAAACCTGAAATTTTTACTGATGAAGAAGGGGATGCCTTGGGCATCCCCAAGCTTTGACGCTTGTACTTCTTGAATATTTCATGGAGTGACATGTGTGGCATTCCCAAGCTTGAGATTTTGTCCATACTTCATCTTATCACATTACTCTGAAGGAAATATGCCCTAGAGGCAATCATAGAGATGATTGTATTTCATGTGTATCCATGAGTTATTTTAATGTTCCTTGAATATCCATATACCAGGCAACTTGTATTGATTGGCAATTATGTGAATTGTTTGTGAAACTCTTTACTTGTATGGTTATCTAATAATTGTCCCTAGTTGGAGTTCATGTGAGGACACACGTGAATATTAGACTAGCACATCGATTGGTTGATGACTATGTTTCCCAAGTCATAGACATAGAGATGTCAAACCAATGATGTGGACACATGTTATGAACATGGGGTTGGACTGACCCAACATGAGACTGGCAATAATACTTGCAGCTCTCTCTACACATCATGTACATTTTGTCCTTAGACCCGAGATTGCCGCATGTACTTGAGATGTGGATTGACCTTCTTTAGGGCTATCAAACACTACTCCATAACTGGGTAGTTATAAAGGTAGCTTTCGGGTTTGTCCTGATACATGCTGCAAGGCATCGGTCAATCAAGATGGGATTTGCCCCTCTCTACTTGAGAGAGATATCTCTGGGCCCCTCGAGTGATCGGATCCAGAAATGCATGGTCGTGCTACATATGGTTAAGAGTTAACCTAGTAAAGGGATTCCGAATCACAGTATCGAGAAAGAGAGGTCAGCTTGAAGCTAGACCAAATATCATGAGGCAAAGGGAAAGACATGTACTCAACCTTGTGATGGTTTGTCCGAATGATCTTTATATGCGTTTAGGAGTTGGCACGTCTTGCTAGAGGCCACTACCAACTATTGACAGAGTAAGTGTACTCGTGTCATGTCTATACGTGTATGAACCTATAGGGTCACACACTTTAGGGGATGGAAGCCTTATGAGGATTGGATCCAAATTAGACCAGGCTTAGGCTGCTAATGGGCTGCTAATGTAGAACCCCACCAGGGATGCCTATATAAGAGAGTGAGGCGAGCTGAATAGGGTTGAGCATTCCACCCAGCCGCCACTCCTCTTCCGCCTGTGTGACATGTGCAGACCTAGCAGTTTGGCGTGTGAAGGCTTCCACTCTGGACGTGTGGATACCTCGGAGGTGCTACATCTGTAGCACTTGGACGAGCCGCGCAAAGGGGAGCTTCTTGTGGGACGAGGGCAAGGAGGACACGTAGAACATCTACACTGTGGCGATGTGCTTCATCAAGTTCCGCACCTGCGCATGTAGCGGTAATCCCGTGATCTATGACCACAGTATTCCTGGTTGACGCGGTAGAAAATTTTGATTTTACGCTAGTGTATCCTACCCGTTTCCCTACAGATTATTTCCTACACTTTAAATTTTCCTTCATAGAAAACTTCACACAATCTTCATTAGCAACATTAGTGTACTCAAGATAATAAGTCTTTTGGTTCAGTTTCAACACAAGTAAAACTTCCATTAAAACACAATCTACTATAGAACTTCCTTTAAAAAGTTCAAATGATCAAAGAGAACTCAAAGAGAAAGAGATTAAGAGGCAAATGCAAATAATGGCAGAAATCTGTCAAAACAGAGCAGCATGTAAAAACCGATTTTTTCAAAGACCATCTATTGCTCAAATCGACAAGTGGTGTACTAACGAAAGTTGGATAACAACCTGGAGAAGAAGCACAAAAAATTACAGCTCAAACCGACATACAAATATTTTTAACGTATTTTTACAGCGAAGCACAAAAATTTGTTTCGGGACAGCAACTTTCCCAAGCTTGAGCAACATGTTCATTATCAGATTGTTTAAATTTTATAATTTCACTTATCATAGATATAATCTTAGCAGAAGGATAGTATTTTCCAATGAAAGCATGTTTGCATTTAGTCCAAAAATCAATACTATTTCTAGTTAGGGATAACAACCATTCTTTAGATTTTCCTCTCAAAGAGAAAGGAAACAATTTAAGCTTAATAATATCTCCATCTATATCCCTATGTTTTTGCATCTCACAAAGTTCAAAAAAGTTATTAAGATGAGCAGCAGCATCTTCAGTACCAATACCATAAAATTGTTCTTTCATAACAAGTTTCAGCAAAGCAGGTTTAATTTCAAAGAAAGTAGCTTTAGGAATAGGTGGAGCAATAGGTGTGCACATGAAATCATTGTTTTTGGTGCTAGTGAAGTCACACAACTTAGTGTTTTCAATAGTAGTCATTTTTTTTATTTTTAATATAAAGAAGCAAACTAGTACAACTAATGTTTTTGTGTTTTTGATAAAAGAAACAAGCAAACAAAGTAGAATCAAACTAAGAAAAACAAAAAAAACAAAGTAAAGAGATTGGTTATGAGGGACTCCCCTTGTGAAGATGTCCTTGACTCCCTGGAAATGGCGCCAGAAAAAAGCTTACTAATTGGCTCAACACGTATCGAGCTCGTTGGGGAACCCCAAGAGGAAGGTATGATGAGTACATCAGCAAGTTTTCCCTCAGTTATGAAACCAAGGTTATCGAACCAGTAGGAGCAAGGAAACACCTCCAAGGTGTTGTTTCCAACTTGGAATCCTGCACAACACAACCATAGAACTTTGCCCCCAACTTATAGTGCGGTTGTCAATCTCACCGGTTTTGCTGAAAACAAAGGATTAAACGTATTGTGTGGAAGATAGTAATTGCTTGCAGAAAGTAAATAGAAAACATTAAATAGATTGTAGATTGATGGTAAAAGAATGGACTAGGGTCCATAGTTCACTAGAGGTGATTCTCCTTAAGAGAGATGACATGTTGGGTGAACAAATTACAGCGGGGCAATTGACAGACACCAAGAAAGCATAGATGCATATACTAATCATCTTGACTCCTACGAGATTTGATTGGGAATTACAACATTATACGTAGACCGTAATCCAACTGCACCTATGACTAATAATCCACCTTCAGGTTATCGTCTGAACCCCCTCCATTATTAAGTTGTAAGCAACAGATACTTGAATTAAGCAAAGTGTGTAAAGTAAACAATACGATTGTTCTATGAACAAAGGATTGATGTTTTCTCCCTATAGGCAACAACACATCTAGTACCTTAGAGATTTCTGTCACTTCCCCAGATTCCTAGAGGCATGAACCCACTATCGAGCATAAATACTCCCTCTTGGAGTTGCTAGCATCTACTCGGGCAAGATAGCTACTAACAACGGAAAGCATGCAAGATCACAAATAACATATACATGATAGAATCAATAATCAATCTGAAATAGCATCTCAATATCCATCGGATCCCTGCAAACACAACATGTATGATTACAAATAGATGATCTTGATCATGAACGAAGCTCACAACATCTAAACATGGTAGCACAAAGGAGAAGAACCAACCATCTAGCTACTACATGGGACCCGTAGTCCAGGGATGAACTACTAACGCATCACATCAGAGGCAGTCATGGTGATGAAGAAGGCCTCCAGGGTGATCTCTCTCCTCCGGCAAGGTGCCAGGAAGAGCTTTGGATCCCTCCTGATCTAGGGATGGAGATGGCGGCGGCTACAGACACTTTCGTGGAATTTTATCGGGTCCTTAGGTTTTTCATCCCGAAGGCAATATATAGGCAAAGGAGAAAGGTCGGTGGAGTACCAGGGGGCCCACACCCCCTTGTGGCGTGGCTAGGGCTGGCCACGCCACCCTAGGGTGTGGCTGCCCTGGATCCCCTCTTCGTCTCCCCTCTAGACTCTGTATTCCTTCTGGTGAAATATTGACTTGGGCTTTTGTCCGGTCCAATTCCGAGAATATTTCCTTACTAGCTTTTCTGAACCAAAAATAGCAGAAAATAGGCAACTGGCACTGTGGCATCTTGTTAATAGGTTAGTTCCAGAAAATGTGTAAAAATACTCGAAAGTGTGGACAAAACATAAGAAAGTAGATATAAAACAATAATGGAACATAAAAAATTATAGATATGTTTGCAACGTATCAATGATCATGAATCTTCACTATTAATCATGTGCTCAACTGTTTTTAACTTTATGATTTCATAATATGTTCAATCACTAATAGCTTCTACAAAAAGGTGTGGAAGCCTCTAAGTCATGTGATGTGTAAATGTGTAATAAATCTCCCGATGTAACTCTACATCCGATATTCTACTCTTGTTTCAATTTTGGCATAATGTATTGTAAGGACTCATGCCTCATAAACATGATGATCTTGTTCATAAGCCACTGTCTTAATTGGGGACAAGCAAGAGTCTCACTTGGGGAGTTGATGAGTCCAAAAATTGAGCATTTTTACTTTTTTTGCACTAGTAGTATAGGGTTTTTAGTATTTTATCGCGTTAGCGCATACCTTTTTGTCCTTCTTTCAACAGGATCCCAATTTACTAAGTCTTTAATGAACATATCAATTGATACTATCATATTACATAGTAATATGGTATTTTAAGTGATAAAAGTCATTTTATTGATTTACCTTCGCACCTGGAAGAATTGCCCACGCCTAGGAGGCTCCAGCCAGCGTAACGACCAGTGGTACGGGCGGATCCCGCCCATACCATGCGCTCGTATGACCCGGTGATGGGACTGCCTCGTCAAATACTTCCTCCTCTCGAAAATAGAACACAGATCCCACATTCATAGAAACCTCCAGCCACGAAAAACCACACCAAAAGGGATCTAAAGGAGGACTTGAAGAAGGGAAAATACTTGCTTCTGCACGGATCATTGGAGGACAATGCATCATCCCCAATATCATCAACCGCTGCATCTCCATCACCATCTCTACCCCCATATCCCATTCATCAAACCGTGTTGTAATTCCAAATTCAATTGTGGTTTTCACTAGATTCATTCCATTAATTATATCCATCCATTTGATTATTATGATGTTGTTGATTGCTTCCATGTGTGAGTAGTTCCATTCATTCTTGGGGAGATGGAGAAACCCTAGCATTATTATGCAATGAAATAAAGATGATCTATTACTTGTGTAGAGGATCCATGTCGGGGCCCCAGATTAATCTTCCGAGAATCCCTGTTATGCATACACATGATCATATGATCAGTTTGTTGTGGCACATAACCGACAAGTATCAGAGTAAATATCCATTAATTAAGCGGATACATGTCATAACTTATTTTCCATCATGGCTACATCAATCAACATAAGCGGGAGTTCATCAAGCGTAGATCCCGAGCCATGCCTTAACCTACAGGCAACTGACTAGGAGAGCGTCCTAGCTCGCATAGTCGTTGACATCACTTTATTCTTCACTTTGCTTCTCGAATCTGACCAAGTTAATAGCCAGGGACACTACCAGTGAGTACTTTGAATGTACTCACAAACCACCTTAAGAGAATAATAATAACAAGAGAATATGCATCTAAAGATTAGCTCACCCATTTTCTCGTCTCACGGGCATCAATCGACCGGACCTTCCATCTTATGTGATCCTTCAGATAACCTCACCTTCCCTGGTGTCCTTCAGACCACCAGTATTCTAAAACTCTATATTTTCCGAAATCCTTTCCGAAAACAAAACCAACACCACTCTATAGTAGTTTGTCCAACCCGTCCATAATCGTGGACACGGCTCTTCGAAAATATTTACACTCTATAGAGGTTGTACACTTTATGTACACCATCGGTTACCCTCCCCTAATCACCTATGGACCGTGGGTCGAATAACCGATCAAGACTCTCCGGATGCCACTATAGCATAGGCCCTACCCTATGAGTTGTTCCTCTCAACACCGGGACGTATGGATCCACGGACCAACCAGAGCGCAATCTGACTCCTCGAGAGTGGGCACTTTCAATACGAGGAACATAGTATCATCTGACTGCTCCCGAGGGTAGTTCGCATCTCCTCCAGGTGATTGTCTAACAGTTGACCCTTTATGTAATGGAAACCTAGCATTCGAGGGATGTGATCTCTTACAGTAGTTGTGAGAATTCTCACACCAGAGTAGTAAACTTCAAGTCCATCCACTTCCCATATAGGAGTAATTTGGTTGCACGGGTTAAGTTGTTATAGGTAAAGCTGCAAGGAAACGGGTGTGTTTTCATAAACATTTTTCCTCCTCTTGCCTTCAGCAACATTTGTAAAACAAAATCTTTTTCATTTCTCAAACTTCTCTTGGTAGTAAAACCTCACCAAGATTTTATCATAAAACATTTTTGTAAAAAAATTTCGGGGTCTTCCCATCCTATAACTTTGCTTTGGCTTAAACGGGGTCTTGAAAGGGGTATAGTGCTAGACACCATCTACCATACTAGGGATATTAGGTGTACTCCATGGGGTTGTACTTAGTAGTACAAAAGTTATTGGTTGGAGGAGCCAAGCCACTACCAGGTATAAATCATCATATAGTAAAACAATGCAGGTTTTCTTAAATAGGTAGATAAAACATGCACAAGTAAAACAATAAGGTAAGGCTTATGAGCAAGAAGGTGGCTTACCTGTGACCAGAAATATGGCAATATGTCTCTGGACTTCTTCTTGGAATACCATAATAATCAAAAATAACCATCTTCTTCTGGTCTTTGATATAGTCACAACTATCATTGTCAGGGATCATACATGCAGGCAAACAAGGCCACAATCAACATCAGGCATACAAGCACCAATACAATACTTCAAACAAAGATACAACACATTACTCACTTCTGTAGGTTTTGCTACATTGAGTTCATGGCACTTGGAATTACTTTAGTTTCCTTTGTGGAATTTCCTTTATGATTTAATTGCCAAATACCACTTAATAAAGGGGTTTGGAACTAAAGCTTAGGTCTGTATGATATCGATATATAAAAATGATATCAACAGATAGGTATCGAAATAACAAGGCCACCAAAAGTGGTTTCATGATTTTATCACTTTTATTTATTTATATATGAATTATTTAGTGGAATAAACCCTAGTTTAGGTGAAAAATTCACCAAAAAAGATCTATTGCTGAAATAAATTTTTCCTCAGAAGGTTTTGTATACACATGAGTTTATGATTTTTCAGAGTTGGAATCAACTGAAAATATTTAACAGAATGCCCTTGGGAAATCTCGAAATTAGTTCTGTAGGAAGTTTGTATTTTTCACTAGACTTAATATACTTAAGCTTTTGATATGAATCCAAGGGAATATAGTAGGTAATTAAATTACCTTCCTGCAGAAATTGGATTAATTATTTTTAGACATGTAAAACTCCTGTAGTTATTTATCTACTGAATTAACCATGGACAAAGAGGTTTAATTCACCATAAATCAATAATGGCTCAATAATTCTTGATCTCTTGGGATTTTATTGGCCTTGCAGTACTACTATCTTGTGAGTTGGAATCAACCCATAATATGTTGTAGATTTCCCTAGGTTATTTTCTAAAGTCATAAAGGAATTTATTTTGTCATTTTTGCTATAGACAAACTATCGCTCAACTTGGCAGGATCTCAAGGTCAGGGGATAGGTACATTAAGTACCTACTAGAGGAAGTTTAGGATACCCAATTTGCACCAATAAAACATACTAGGTGATTTTATTTGTACAAAAGATACTATTTACTTGTTTAATTTCCAGAAAATAATAAAATTATTTGGGGGACAAGGTTGGCTCTACATGTTAAAGAGAACACCAGGGAACTTGTATAAAATTAGATCTACCCAATTTCTATGAATTTACATTTTCGTTTTCAATTAATCCAAACAACTAAAATTCAGATCTAGTAATTCGAATTTGTAAAAGAAAAGAAAATCGACACACATGCCAGATCCTTGCTGGGTTGGGACGCACCAAAGGAATCCGGCCCACCTGGGGTGTGACTGCACGCGGGAGCTGCCGAGTTTGAAACCCAAGGTAGGACCCGCTAGCCAAGGAGGGAGGGTGGCCGAAGTGGTATTTGCACGGTTAGCCATCCGATTACAGCTAGATCAACGGTCGGAGCTTCTCTACTAGCTCTCGACCGGTTGGCACGATGGAAACCCTCTGTGCAGAGGAGTTTGTCTATGGGCTCACCTCAGGGGCATCTCTGATGACGTGTGGGTGACAGGGCGAAGCGGTGGTCGATGAGGATCTTGAAGAGGGGCGGCAGTGAGGTTTTGTCCTGGAATGAGCCTTGTGTGATGGTGGCCGAGGTGGACCACCACGGTGCCCTCCGGGGAATGCCTGAGAGCCTGCATGTCGAAGGAGGGGGTGTGGGGGCAACAAGGTGGTCGAAGCCGCGTCCATAGTTGGCCGGGAGAGCCTGTTCTAGCTTTGGGAGGAGGTTTGCACGAGGGAGCCCGAGAAGAGCTCACCGGAGTCCGATGGAGGAGGCTATCTATGGCGTCCCTGAGCAGCAAGAAAGGCAGGTTTATGCAGCTCTCATCGATAGAATGACATGCAAGACAAGATCTAAGGATGGGAGGGTCTACACCGATGGCAAACTTCATTAGAAGTCCCCATAGCTAAGGTGGTTTCCTTTTCCGCCTGAGATGTAGGTAGAGAGAGATATGCAGGGCTTTAGGGAGGGGAGTGAGATGAGGTAGAGGGGGCCGAATGATGGTGGATGTGCTGGCTGTGGTGGCCTCTGGTTGTTTTTATCCCGAAGGCCTTGGTTCATGGTGAACCAAGTGCAAGGTTGAGCTAGGGAGAGCCTAGGGCTTCTGATTGGGCATCTTGGGTGGTGGATCTCATGTAGCTAGATCAAAGAGGGCAGGGTGGTGGCCGGATAAGATGTACATAGCAAGGTTACTTGGCTCTTATGTGTTTTGGCCAAAAAGAAAATGGAGAGGAAGTGAGATACTAGGGTGACTAGGGCTGCTCCACTTGTTATGAAGGGGTGTGGGTGCAGGGTTTAGGTCCTATGCATAACCAGAAGGAGTGAGGAGGGTTGTTTGTACCAGACTTCATGGAGTTCGGAATGAATTGATTATCTCTCTCTTTGGTCTTGCATCCAAACACAAGAGGACAACGAGACTAGGAAAGGGTGGTGGGGGTTGTGGAGGATTGGTGGGAAAGATTTTATGGAGTTTGGCTGAGTTTAGTTCAAGGTTTTGATCATATTCCATATTTGGCCAAGTTGATGACTATAAAGAAAATTCTCCAAATTGTTCTTGGCAAGATGAGTTAATGATGATGGTAGCTAGGTAAGGTCAAGTAGCTTCATCAGAATTTGTTTGTTATTTATTCGATCCTTTTGGACCATATTTACATCATTTATTCAAGGGATTTTTATTTTCGTGCCCCTGGTTCGTTAGGTCTACTCAGTTTTCCCTAGCCGCTTAACTTTTTCTCACTTTTCACCTCCCTCAATTCTGAACCCCCATGTCAACACCCGGATTTTTAATCCCAGATGACTGTTATGCCATACATCGCAATCCTAGGATTACCATTTTTTTGAGACATAACAGATTGGATATCATAGTACATCATCCATTACAAACCATAATAAGGTCTTACACAAAAAAAGGATCTCATGATCCAGTCTTAATACAACAAGCAACGGAATAATTAATAAGTGTAGCGGTGGGGTCCATCCTCAGAGTCACAGGCAATGCTGACGATGGAAGATAGTCCTAGTTATCATAGCCGTCCTACTGACCTTCCGCTTGGTAGTCTCCTTCATAGTCTGGCCATAGGAATAGCCACGGACAAAAGCCATGAGTACTCTTTAAGTACTCGCAAACTATCACTAACAAGTAAGATAGTTCTAGTAGGAAATGCTAACTCTAGGTTTATTTGTAAAGTTTAGTTTGAAACCTAAGCGGAGTTCAGAAACAAAGAAAGATAAAATAAAGTTCTAGGATCACTTAAGTTGGGAAGATAGTTTCATAGTCACAACCCTGTTATGGTCAAGTCAAGATTCATCATTCAGTTCATAAGTCATTTCAAAAACATCTGACAACAGAATAGCATGGCCACTCCAACTTTCCATAACCACGGACGCGCCTATTCGAATAGTTTGACACTCTGCAGAGGTGGTACACTTTCACCACAAGATTTGATACATCTGTCAGGGATAACCCTGAATCATCATACTTAGTATGCATATAATCAAACATAACCTTTCCTTTACACACCCTAGTATAAGCACCTCTCCTATGAGCATGGCCTCCCAGCCATGACCATCTGTAATCCTAGGCACTACATAGGTGGACAACATTGAGAGGTAGCCTCAGCTCAAACCTCTCCCGCGAGGGAACTCATACTAATGCATATAAATTTCTAGCTAAGCCTTACCCAATTCAGGTATTGTGGTTGTACGGTAAAATTGGAATGGTATCGCATCCGAACCCAACCATCAGTTTTTATAAAAGGGGCTAAGGCTCAAGCCTCAACATTTTCATCATCATCAACCATTTGTGTTTCTCAACACATGTCAAAACATCTCAATAGAATGACTCATCATTCCAAGGTTTTCACAAGTCATTTTCACCAAGTATTCCCATCTAAAGTGATCTAGTTTTGGTTTTTCTCTAAACTACTAAGTTAAGAGTGTTCACTAAGGTGGGATGCTAAGATCAATCTCATGCCATAGAATGACATCTAAGTCTAACTAGATAGGTCAAGTTTTATACTCTTGATGCTACCTTTAAACAAGTAAAGGACTTTGGTAAAGTAAGGAAAGTAAAGCTGGTAAATAAACTTGGAGTAGGTATAAGTCAAAGGGTATAACCAAAGCATGCCTAATGCATTTGCTTAGATTCTCTAGTTTGCAAGGGTTAGCTTGCATTGTTAACTTGTATAATGCTAGCTTTCCAATAATACCTTGCCTTGGGTAGTGAAGTGGTTGAAGTTTTCTTCCTCTTCCTCTTGGTAGAACTCCTCCTCCTTGAAATCTTGGTCGGTACTATCGTCTATAAATTCATACGGGGTACACAATCACCAAACAATACTTAACTAGTCTACTTAGCACACTAAGGCACTCATTTGATGATCTAATATCATCACAAGCATCACAAGGTTTAATGAACTAGCATCATTCTTTTTATTTGAGAAAAGTAATTTCTACTCATTGAGATTAATTAAGATTTAATATTCTCCAATTAAAATATGGGATCATGTGGACACATTTCATCACCACATATTCTAACATATGGGAATGTGATTTAAATGTTGGATCACATTTTAATAAGTTTAAGTTTAATCATTAATGATTTAAAGTGACTAGAAATGCCTATATAGCATTATTTTGGTACTAGTACCAAGTCACTGCATGCAAACCTTAATATTATTACATATTCAGATAGGTATGGTTAAATGTGATTTTTGAGAGTTGGAATCAACTCAAAAGGTATTATGGTTGATTTTATAAAAATGTTTGAATGTAAAATAGCCTATGCCTTGTTATTTTTACTAGGAGAGATCTCTAACTCTAAATGATTTAAATCCAACGGGCTTGGATAGCGATTTAGATTATCTTTCCAAAAAAATTGGAATCAATTAATTTGGATTTGTATAATTCTGAATAGATTTTTGAACTAAGGGATATAACTAGGTTTTAATTAAAATAGAAAAACCTATATTGAAATTACTGGGTCAACATGGGAAACTAAATGAGCCGGCCCGTGTACACTCTATGGCGCTGAGGGCTCTTGGCAGAGGTCCACATGTCGGTGACTCATCAAACGCAGCGATGCAGGCGATAAGAACCACACGATTAGAACTAGATCTAACGGTCCACGGTCGTCGTCGATGACGGACACGTCGACGGCGAGACTGAACCCTAAAGCAGTCGGTGAGGGTATGGTGAGGGCATACCAGGGCTCCAGCTAGTGCGGCGAGGCAGGAAAACGAACAAGTCAACGACGACGATTCTCCTGGTAATGGCGGTGTCCCTGGAGATGGCCTGGATCAACGGCTCCCTTCTCCTCCTTCCGCGGCAGACTCCGACGAAATTCTGGCGCTGTGGGCTACGACTTGCTCCGGTGGGGCTCTGGGAGTGTTCTGAGGGGGAGTGGAGTCGAATGGTGTGACAAATTGCTATTGGGAGGCGCTCTATTTACAGCGGGGCAAAGCGGCAGTGCGGCATGGGCAGAGCTCGTCGGTGACGATGATACAGAGGCTACCGGCGTGGGCAAGATAGGTGGACGGTGGGCGGTCTGCTGGCGGTCCTCTACGGCGTAATGGCATGGCTAGGGGCAGTGGCTAACGGTCGGGAGCTTGCCGCGCTCTGAGGGACAAAGGCGGTGCTCGACGCGTCTCCCGATGATTATGGGTCGCGCGGTGGTGCATGGCCGTGTCTGGCGGGTTGGTGTGGTGAAGGCGGAGCGGCGTGCACGGTCTGGTGTCGAGGCGCGGTCTATGGCGTGCTGGCGGCAAGGGCGCTTTAGGGGTGCTCTGGCGCGACGTAGAGAGGAAAGGGCGGTGCTTCTCTGGGGTGGTCCAGGGGCTGGCAGTGATCGTGGGGTGGACCGTGGGCGGCGGTGAGGTCATGCCTCACTTCTTGAAGCGGCGGAGAAGGGCTGGCGGTCTACTGTGAGATGCGCATGCTCGATCGGCGAGCATGGCATTGGGGTGGCGTGGTACTGGCGCTGGGGACTAGGGGATGGGTTAGTTTAGGCTTGGTTAGAGCTAGGAGGGACAGAGGGATTAAATTGAGGTCAAATGGGTGGCAAACCCCTGTAGAAACTGTGAGCTAGAACTAGAGTGTGAGTCATGCCTGCCAAGTGTTCGACACAGTGGCCGCATGAACAAAAGATTTGAATTTCTCAAAGATTTTTGGTGGAGTGGTTTATCTTATGCTTAGGCAACTGTGGTTGCTTGGGATTCTGAAATGGAGTTCAATTGGATGGTTTTTGAAAAAGTTTGATCTAGACATATGAACTAGATTCAATTTTCCAATGTCATTTGAAATTAGAGTTTGAATGTTTTTGGGAGATCGTAAAGTGGGCCTTGGCACATCACTACTTGTACTAGCAAGGGGTGCAAATATCCATAATTGTTTCTGTTTGAATTTGAGTGCTAGGAATAGCCAAAGTGGGCTAGGTGATTAAAATGGCTAAAGTGACCATTTCCTTATTTAATTCTTTTTGATTTCTTTCTCTTTGGGATTTGCTTGGGGATGATCTAGATGATGTGGCATTCATCATAGAACCATTTTACAACCAATGGATCACTCAATCATGGCATTTCAAACAACTCCTATTTTAAATGCACACACATATGAATGCTTAAATATTTTTAAATGGAAAAGCTTTTGTTAACTCTAAATTTGATGACTTGGATCTTAATTAACCTTGGATTAAAGTTTTGGGATGTTACAAACCTTCCCCCCTTAAACAAAATCTCGTCCCGTGATTTAAGAAAGAAAACTAGGAACTAAAGAGATCTGGGAACTCAGCCCAAATGTAATCTTCTCACTCCCAAGTGGATTCTTCTTCGGTATGGTTGCTCCATTGAATCTTGAGAAATTTGATACTCCGGATCCTGGTGGTTCTGTAGGCTTCCTCCAAGATACGGATGGGCACTTCACGATAAGTCAGATCCTTGTTTATATCAACAGCTCGGTGATCGATGTTCTTGAAAACTTCGGTCTTCTTCAGCACTTCTAAGCATTTGCGAAGTAATGAGATATGGAACACATTGTGGATGGCTGACATCTCTTCTGGCAGTTCCAGTTGATACGATACTTCTCCTAGGCGATTCAGAATCTTGAAAGGTCCGATATATCTAGGGGCGAACTTTCCTTTCAGACTGAAACGTTGGGTTCCCTTCAATTGCGAAACCTTGAGATATACAAAATCTCCGACATTGAAAGTCAGGTCTCTCCTTCTCTTGACATCATAACTCTTCTGTCTAGATTGGGAGGTCTTGAGGTGCTCACGGACTTTGTGCACTTTCTCTTCGGCTTCTCGGAGAATGTCGGGTCCAAAGATCTGACTCTCTCCTACTTGCGACCAATTCAAAGGGGTATGATAGTTTCTTCCGTATAGGAACTCAAATGGTGCCATTTGCAAACTGGCTTGATAGCTGTTGTTGTATGAGAATTCTGTGAAGGTAGGCAATCTTCCCATTTTGATCCATACTCTAACACACAAGCTCTTAACATATCTTCTATAATTTGGTTGACTCTCTCAGTCTGTCCATCGGTTTGCGGGTGATAAGCAGTGCTAAAATTCAACTTGGTTCCTAATCCTTCTTGGACTTTCTGCCAAAATCAAAGGTAAATTGGGTTCCTCGATCCGATAATATGGTCTTGGGGGTTCCATGCAGACTAACAATTCTAGCAATGTACAACTCTGCTAGCTTCGAACTCTGGTAGGTTGTCTTGACAGGTATAAAGTGAGATACCTTAGACAGTCTATCAATAATGACCCAGATTGAGTCATTTCCCCTACTATAAGTAGGAAAACTGGTGATAAAGTCCATTCCGACATAATCCCATTTCCATTCTGGAATCTGCAATGGTTGCAACATTCCTGCGGGCCTCTGATGTTCCGCTTTGACTCTTTGACAGATATCACACTTGGCGATGTTGCTTCCGATTTCTCTCTTCATCTTGTGCCACCAAAATTGCTCTTTCAAATCTTGATACATCTTTGTTCCTCCAGGGTGGATAGAATAAAGAGTATCATGAGCTTCTTGCATGATAACCTGCTTCAGCTCTGAATCTGCTGGCACACAGATACGTCCTTTGTACCATAGAACTCCTTCTTCATCTTCGGTGAATCTAGGTACCTTTCATGTACCAATACGATGTTTGATTCCGTCAATACTTTCATTTCCCTTCTAGGCTTCCTTGATTGTCTAATCAAAGTGGGTTGAAGTTCAATGCTAGCTAAAAATCCTTTGCTAACTAGCTCAGTTCTAAACTTCTCCAACTCCTCATACAAACTCGGTTGCTTCTCCTTGATCATGGTGTTTAGCCTACACGGCAATCAGCTAAGAGCATCCGCTACCACATTGGCTTTGCCGGGGTGATAGTGAATGTCAAGGTCATAATCCTTGATTAACTCTATCAATCTCCTTTGCCTCATATTCAGCTCCTTCTGGGTGAAAATATACTTCAAGATTTTGTGATCTGAATAAATCTCACAGCGATTACCCATCAGATAATGATGCCATGTCTTCAATGCCAAAACTACGGCTGCTAACTCAAGATCATGGGTCGGATAGTTCTACTCATGCTGCTTCAGTTGTCTAGACAGATATGTGATGACTTTGCCTTCTTGCATCAATACACATCCGAGACCAATCTTGGATGCATCACAATACACATCAAATGGCTTCTTGATATCTGGCATGATCAATATTGCGGATGAAATCAATCTCTTCTTCAGCTCTTGGAAACTTGCTTCACATTTGTCGGTCCATTCAAACTTCTTGTCCTTCTTCAACAATTGAGTCATGGGTCCGGTGATGCTCGAGAACCCTTCTACGAACTTGCGGTAGTATCCCGCTAATCCGAGAAATGCACGGACTTGAGTTTGAGTGGTTGGGGCTTCCCATGCTTCGACATTTTTTATCTTGGTGGGATCAACAGCTATTCCTCCGGTAAACACAATATATCCTAGGAATCCTACCTCTTTCAGCTAAAACTCACATTTGCTGAACTTGGCATACAGCCGATGCTCTCTAAGGGTTTCAAGAATGATTGTCAGATGTTGATCATGCTCTTCTTCTGACTTGGAGTAGATAAGGATATCATCGATAAACACAACGACAAACTTATCCAGAGAATTCATAAAGATCTTATTCATGAGATTCATGAAATAAGCAGGGGCATTGGTTAATCCAAAAGACATGACCGTATACTCGTATAATCCATAACGAGTAGTAAAGGCGGTCTTCAGAATATCCGTTGCATGAATCTTAAGTTGGTGATAACCAGTCCTAAGATCAATCTTAGAGAACACATTTGCTCCAATCAATTGATCAAATAGATCCTCTATCTTTGGCAAAGGGTACTTGTTTTTTATGGTGACATCATTCAGTTTCCTATAATCTGTGCACAAACAGTTGCCTCCATCTTTCTTGTCGACGAATAATATTGGCGATCTCCATGGCGATGCGCTTGGTTGAATCAAGCCTGTTGCCAACATAGCATCTAGCTGCTTCTTCAATTCCACTAACTCTGAGGGGTTCATGTTATAGGGTCTCTAGGCTATGGGTTCGGTTTTGGGGATTAGTTCAATAATGAACTCAATATCCCTATCTGGGGGCATACCGGTCAATTCATTTGGGAATACGTCAGGGTATTCACAGACTACTCTAACTTGGTCTATGGTGGGCAGGGCTAGACTCTTGTTGCACTTGAATTGACGGGGTAAGGTTTCAGATATATGCTCTACTGAGAATCCAGAGCTACTGGTCATGGTGATGGCTTTCTTGGCACAGTCAATCAATCCTTTATGCTTTGACATCCAATCCATTCCTAGTACTACTTCCAAACCTTTGGTTCCATGTACTATTAGATTGGCGTAAAAATCTATCCCATGTATTCTGATAGGCACAACTTTGCAAATTTTTCTAGCTTTTGTAGTTGAACCGGGGATTTGAACTATCATGACATGCTTCAAGTTGGTTGGGTGAATCTTACTAGTGCATGCAATTTCTTTGGTGACAAATGAGTGCGATGCTCCAGAATCAAACAGCACTCTTGCTAAAACTAAGTTGACATAAAACATACCCAGCACTAGATCTGGTGCTTCTTGGGCTTCTTCGGCGTTCATGTGGAAGAGACGGCTGTTGCGGTCGTGAGGGTTCCCTTGGGCGAATCTTCTTCCTGGTTGAACACGACGCTACTGTTGACCTGGGGCATTCACATTGGAAGTGGCGGCAATCTTCTTGGGACACTCATTGGAATAGTGACCCTTCACTCCACACTCGAAACAAGTGATCTGAGACTTGTCTTTCGCTGCCACGGGCACAACATTGCTTCCAGTTCTGGGTGCGGTGTTGTTGTTGTTGTTGTTCTTGGGAGGTGCACGGTTGAAATTGTTGGAGTTGCCATGGTGATTGTTGTTTCCTCCGGACTTCACATTTCCTCCGCTACGGTTGGGGTAGCTGGGGCGAGACATTGGAGGTCGGTTGTTCCTCTGTGCATATCCCGCAGAAGGGTTAGGACAGTACTTCTGGTGACTATTGGATCCAACTTGGTGCATCATAAGACGTTTACGTTCGTCATTTTCTTGGTTAATCTTCCCTTCCATCTGAATGGCAGAGTCGACTAGCTCTTCGAGATCCTCGAAACAGATGTTGACGAGGATTGTCTGCATCTCATCATGCAGTCCGTTCAAGAATCTCTCCTTCTTCTTGGCCTCCGTGTTGATCTCATCAGGTGCATACCTGGCAAGGGACAAGAATCTGTCATGGTACTCCACTACAGTCATTCTGCCTTGCTTCAACCCTCTGAATTCATCCCTCATTCTGGTGACTAGACCCTGTGGCACGTGAGTGCGGCTGAACTTGATTTTGAAGGCTGCTCATGTCATCACTTGACCATGGTTCATTGTGCGGGTGCTGTTCCACCATGCTCTTGCATCTCCTGCCAAATAGTGAGTGGCAAAAAGAAACCTTCTTGTTGGCATCCACTCCTGCTACTTCTAGGTTATTCTCCATTGTCTGCAACCAGTCATCAGCATCTAGTGGGTTCTCTAAAGTGCTAAATATTGGGGGATTTGTATTCTAGAAGTTTTTGAGTTTGGATCCATGATGATCCTGATTTCCATGGTTCTGATTCTTGTGAGCCATCTGGGCGATCTGCTGTAGTGTTTCTAGATTATATTGGCGCTCTGCCCTACTAGCTTCACGGTCTGGAGAGTCTACAGAATCTGCAGCATTGGGTCTTGTGATGAGCTGCTCCCTCCTTTGTTTCCACGAGTCATCTGAAGATTGAGATAGATAAAGGGGTAAGAGGGAAAGTTCTAAGGTTCATGGTTTCGATTTCAAAGCTAAAACTTTGAGTTTGACTCAGGTTTTGCAACTAATTTCTTTTCATTCATTCAAGCAAATCACACGATACAAACACACACACACCACAACATCAAAGGAAAACAGATGGTTTTAAGAACCATTCTGCAAGCTACGATACAATGGGACCGATACTATTTACTCTATGATAGTGCTCTAGTGCATCTACTCATCATCGATGAAGTCGGAGTCATCATTGTCGATGTAGAGTCCACAGCATCCTCCTCCAGATAGTCATCATCATTGCTGAGATAGGAGTCAATATCCCCTTGGATATCTTCACCTTTCTCTTCTTCTTCCTTTACGGCAAGCTGAGCTTCTTGCTCCTTGATGGTCTTCTCGAGGTCGACCACCTTCTTATGAAGACAGTCGATGGTGCGATCCTTCTTCGCGCGTTGACAGCGAAGAGACCGACGATCCTTGACTAGCAGTGAGAAAGTCTAGGCCTTCTGGGAAGCAATGACGAGGTTGTTGTTGGCGACCTATCTAGCATTGTCCAACTCCTTCTGTTTGTCGTACATTAGGAAGTCGAGGTTCTCCACTTCGTGCTTCAGTATTGGGTGACTTGGCATCTCTAGCGGCATTCCCATGGAATCATGCCTTGCATAGTGAACAAAGCGGGTTCCTTGGATTAGGTTGACACTCAGGGCACACAGACGTGCGAGAGCTTCATGCATTGCCTTGGCTAATCCATCTAGCCAGTTGTTCTCTCTCACGGAGAACTAAATCCTCCCAGATACTGGTGCTTCTATCTTGCCTCGAAGATCAATAGTCACTAGACATTGTAAATCTCCTCCTGGTGGACCCGGGAGTTGAGCACCAAGAAATTCCAGATGCGGATGCTCCAAGAACTCAGATAGTGAATCCAGATCCCTCTCGAAGATCAGTTGGCCTCCGTTGCCCAACTGGTAGAACTTGCTGTATTGGGCTTCCGTCTATAAGATTTTAGGAGGAGAAAGTTAGTGAAGTGATCACGTGTGTCAAAGTTTTATGTAGTAATGTAAGAATTTGGAGGAACATGAATTTTTGCGAAAAAGAATTCCCAAGGGTAAGAGAGGAAATAGTTTTCATAAATACTTACTTTGGTTTTTGAAACTAAATTTTTGTTCGGACGTCCATTCTAACTAGGGTCTCCTATATTCAACATGGCTCTGATACCAACTTGTCAACACCCGGATTTTTAATCCCAGATGCCTGTTATGCCATACATCGCAATCCCAGGATTACCATTTTTGCGAGACATAACAGATTGGATATCATAGTACATCATCCATTACAAACCATAATAAGGTCTTACACAAATAAAGGATCTCATGATCCAGTCTTAATACAACAAGCAGCGGAATAATTAATAAGCGTAGCAGTGGGGTCCATCCTCAGAGTCACAGGCAATGCTGACGATGGAAGATAGTCCTAGTTATCATAGTCGTCCTGCTGTCCTTACGCTTGGTAGTCTCCTACATAGTCTGGCCATAGGAATAGCCAGGGACAAAAGCCATGAGTACTCTTTAAGTACTCGCAAACTATCACTATCGAGGGTTTAACTCATCAATGCCCATTATGGACTTGGGTTTTGGAGAAGGAGGGAGCGCTGGAGACATCTATCGGCTAGCAACCAAGCACACAGGGGACAAAGATTTACCCAGGTTCATGCCTCGTAGAGGTCCCTACTCCTGCTTGTCTGCTTGTGGAATTATCGAAGGAACCGAAGGTTACAATGGTGCGAAGATGCAATCTGGCGAGGGTTGTGGAAACTAGGCTTGCGTGTGTCCTCCTCGCCGCCCCCTCCTAGCCCTTATATAGATAGTCTAGGTCTCAGGTAGCAGGTCGAGTCGGTTACAAATTAGGGTTTTCCCCTTCAAACTTTCTATCTTTAGCTTCTTCTTGTTCTTCAAGCAATCGAGAGTCCGTAGGTTACTCGAGTCCTTCATTTGGACCTTAGCGACACCGTGGGCCTGTACGTACTTAGGCCGTATATACCAAGCTCGAGTACCTGTAGGGTATACCCATGTCAGTAGCCCCCGAGTGTCTAGTGGAATCGCAGATTCGACTAGGGACTTTTGAAGTCTTTCGAGTGCATGAATGAGTATATTTCGACTGCTTTATTTGTGTCATAGGGATTGTCAATGTACATGCCTGATATAACCGAAGTATCAGTATCAGTTAACCACCTTAGGGTGAAACAACGCAATCTACTCGAACTCGAGTCCCCGGACTCGAATCTGAAAAAGTGCTAGTGTAATTCGACTCAAGCCGCGGAGGTCTTACAGGAGTCGAATTCCAGTTATATGGGTGTGAGCACTCGACGCGTCCGTCAAGGCATGTTCATCGTACCTGTAGGCACGGATACATTTCTGGTAGTGTGCAGCTAATGCGTTTCTAGGCCTTATTCAGGTCTTACCTTCACGCTGTAAGCGCGGCATCTGAAATTTATCATCGCAGAGACGATTCGGGTGACCCAGGAGACGCAGCCTCTTTGTAGGGGAAAATTGTGAGGCGGTGTCGCCATGAGCTTCGAGTGTGGATGTTATCAACACACAGTTTTTTGTACAAATAATCATAGGGTGCGCGACTAGTGCTCCCTATGGGAGTATCCCCCGAGTGCCTGGTTGAGTCAAAGACTCAGGCAGGGACTAAAGAACTTTTGCGACTGCTGTCATCTTTTGCTTGCTTGTTTCAGTCGAATTTGTTTCCGGCGCTCCCTATGGGAGTAACCCATGTCCATAGTCGAACCGTTATTCGAGTGGTTGGGTTTACCTTTGACTGTGCATGTTCTTGCAAAAAGAAAAGAAAAATCATAGGGTGCGCGACCAGCGCTCCCTATGGGAGTAGCCCCCGAGGGCTTGGTGGAGTCGAAGACTAGAGCAAGGACAAAAGTAGTCGAAGCACTCAGCTGCATAGCTTTGATGACGTCAGTGCTGACGATTTCATGACCTCAGTTGCCCGCGTGAGCGAGTTTGACGGGACGTGACGAGCAGTCGGTCCCATTCTCTGACTTTGATTTGACTGGGCGTGCGTAATCTTTTATTTTAACTGCGTCTCCTCGATTTCCGTGCGTAAAGGGAGTAGTGGAGGGACGGTTCGCGCTTCCACTTATCCACGTGTCCAACACGATGTTTGCCACGCGTCCAGTAGGTTTTTTCTGAGCCGCTGGATTGCATCTTCCAGAGGTTAAGTAGCGGTGCTACGATGGTAATTTTCTCATCTGCTCTCGTTCATCCTTCACTTCCGTCGCCATTGCTGCTGCTCCTCTGCTTTTCTCTGCGCCCGTTCCTTTCGTGACGCTGGACCAGCTCCACTCGTTTCCGAGCTACTTCCTTCGCTCGCATCGTCGTCGCGCAATGGGGAAGAAGAAGGGAGGCGCTGCAGCTGAATCCGTGGCCACCGTTGCCACGGCGAAGAAGAAGGGCGGCTCCGCCGCTGCGGGCACCAGCACCGCCGCCGGCGGGAAGAAGAAGGCCGCAGGCACTCGCGTCACGAATGGTGCGTGGCGCCCCTCCATCATCAAGTCGTCGGATCTCCGCCTTCTTCGTCAAGAAGAAGTGTTATCCAGCGCAGTCGCCGACGCGCGCGTCCCAGGCGGTGAGACAATTCCTGTTCCTCCCGCTGGTTTCCGAGTGATGTTTTTAGCATTCATCATTCATGGTCTCTCCTTGCCTCTTCACCCCTTCTTTAGGGTCCTCCTTTGCTTCTACGGGCTTCAACTCCATCAGTTGTCCCTGAATTCGATTCTCCTTATCTCTTGTTTCATCACTCTCTGCGAGTGCTGGCTCAGAATCGAGCCGCACTTCGGCCTCTTCAAATTGAAGCACCAATCTATGTCTGGCTCTTTAGTCTATGATGTAGGTGGTTGCGGAATCCACGTCGACCCATCCGCCACCTACTTCGACATCAAGCTCATGGCATCCGTCCAAGGGTGGAGGGACAAATGGTTCTACATACGTGATGAGAAGGCTAACGGTGAGCACTTCGGACTCGTGTCCTTCAATCCCGCGACGCCGTGCAAGAGGATGCGGTCCTGAAAGAATGTAGTCATGTCTGGCGAGTCCGCAGAGACAGATGTGCTATACCAGCGCATCTGCGACCTCGAGAGTCGCATTGGCAAAGAGGAGGGAGGCTACGCCCTCATTCTCACTTGGCGGCGCCGTCGCGTCCAACCCCTGCAAGCCAGAGTCCATCCCATGTTTTAGTGGGTTGGCGCTGATGATGCCACTCGTGTGTCTGCCAATGGCATGTCCGCGAGTGAGGTGGACAAGAGGGTTCGACTGGTCACCAAGTACACCGTCAAAGATGTGCTCCCCAGTGAGCCAGTTGTTCCTCCATTTGATGCTTCGAACCCTCCTCATGAGGTATAGTTGTGCTACGCAGTAGCTAAATTTGTCGATTGCTTCTCTGTTGTTTACTTGCTGTTTGCTGAATGTGTTGTCTGTGTGCAGGATTGGGTGGTGTCATCTTGTATGCCCCCTCTACCTGAGGGGATTATCCCTCGTGAAGCTTTGGAAGAGGACGAGTCAGAGTTGACCATCCCTTCTGATGCGGAGGAGGAAGCCCCTGAGTCCGGTAGTCCGGATACTCGCAAGCGTTCATGTAGCAAGGATTCCGGTGCGTCGTCTCCTTCGACTCCGGAAGGTACGTGTGTTGGTGCGGCGTGGCACCATCTTCTCGCAAGAAGATGCGATTTCCCAAGGAGTCTTTGTCAGAGTCGGGGGGAGCCACTTTTGACTATGACAAGTTTGATTGGTAAGTTTCTAGTCGATTTGCTCTTCTCTATTTTTGCTCTTGATGGCTCGTCTCTGGGTTTGCCCTATCTTGATATGGTTTTTGTCTTGTAGTCAAGAGGCATCGTCATCTTCTAGCGACGTCCAGTTTTTGAAGGAATCAGGAGTCGCGACCTCAAGGGCCAAGGAAGAGGTCGAGCGTGCTCCTTCCCCTCCATTGGCGGCCCACTCCGGGCACAACTCTTCCAGTTCTCCTCATGCGGGGGAGCATCGAATGGTTGCCCGGATGATCTGTGAACATCTTGAGTCATTGGAGGACCATGTAAGTGTAGTTTTTCTCCTTTTTGGTGTTGCAGTCGATGTTATCTATTTCCTCTGCTGATTCCTTTCTGTGTGATAGCTCCCTGTGAAAGAAGGCGCGCACTTGGCCAATCAAGTGCTTGCGATGGGTCGCCAGCATGCGATGCTGGAGACGCGTCATCGCGTGGTTGAAAGTGAGTGTCTTGAACTTCTTCTTCTTCTTTGTATCCTTTTTAATATGGTCGACTGATAGTCAATCCCTTTCTGTTTGTAGCCGAACATAACGCTCTCCTGCGCAATGCTGCCACCATGGAAAAGACCCTCGCCACGGCTGTGAAGGGTCGCGACGAAGCAATTGTGGCGCGTGACGAGGCGCAAAGGCACGAAGAGGATCTGCGTGCCTCCTTCGCAGTCAGGGAGAAGTTGTTCGAGGAACAAATGCTCTCAATTTCTAAGGCCCTCTCAGGTACTTTTCTTGTGGATGTTGTTATCCTTCTCTGCTTCGAATGTTCTTGCCGGTGGCGCTGATGTTTTTGTCCATTTGTGTATTTATGTACAGATGCTGGCGATTTGAGCTTTGACCCGCAGGCCCTTCATCGAGATGACGCTCTGGCGGGTGCACTGTCAGCTGTCGAAGACCGCAGCATCGCCGTGCAGGACACGCTCTCCAAGGCCAAAAGCGTACTTAGTCGCCTTCGGGAGGAGCTGATGCCCAAGGCAGAGCTAGTCGAGAATATAGACGAGCTGGTGGAGTCACTCGCTGGAGGTGTGCCTGCCAGCTTCAAGAACTCGCTCCGCTCGGCCGGCGCGTCCATGTCACTTGCCATGGTGCAGGCCCACAGAGTCGAGATTGACCCTGCCGCGGTGTCGAAGGCGATGCCTGTTAGCGCGAACGGCTAGTAGGTAGTCTTTGCTCCTTTCGCGACTGCCTATGGCAAATATGGGCATAGTTTGATAAATACTGTTGCAAAGTATTCTGAGGAGCTGCATCGCGCCAAGAAGGTGGCTAAAGCGGCGGCATCAGGGGATGGTGGAAAGTCAGTGGCATCTGACACTGCCACAGACTCGATGAAGCCCCCGAGGCCGTCGAAGTCGAAGAAGCCAGCTGCTCCTTAGTTAGCTTTTGTAATAGTTAATTAGCTTATCTCCTTTTGTTTAAGAACGTGCCTGCTGGCGAGTGTATCTGCTGATACTTTTGCTGGTCTTGAATGCATTTGAATCCCTTTCATTATGTTGACTTGGTCGTCTTATTTGCTTCTATCTTGACTTGTGGTAGGGTACATCGAGTGATCCTTTGAGGGAAACTTAGGACTCGCCGACTCTTGATGATACTGTGGTACCGCCGCGTTCCAGAGTAGATGAGCTGTCGCTGCTTTCACGACTGCGTGACCGCATGAAGCAGCTAGAGCGTGAGTTGCCCGTGCTCTGCGGTAACGCGGATGTATGGAGGTCGAAGGCGGAAAAAGCCGCCACCCGAGAGCAGTATCTTCTTGGCGAGGTGACACAGCTAGGCGACCAATTCAAGTGTTAGTTTGCCTGCTCTCATCTTCTTCTTGTTGTCACTCGCAATTGTACGTTGTACTTATGCTGCTGTTGCTACTTCGTGTAGTTGTCAGCACGCGTCACCCGTAGGAGGAGAAGGATAGAATTGCCATTCGCGTGGATGATCTCACCCAGAAACAACTTCAAGAGAGTGGATACTTCTGGGTGGATCATGATCGTGCGACTGCGCTGGCTACCCTGCAGGATCGTGCAGCGTGGGTGCTGCACTTTCTGAAGAAGTCGCAGTCATGCTTGAAGAACCTTTATCGGGCGATGTTTCCGCTGGATGATACTCCATCAAGCTTGCCAAGTTTCAGGACCTGACCGTGGTTCGCGAGTACGTGAGGCAACAGTTGGTGGCTGGTGCCAAGGCTGCTCTATCAATGGTGCGACTTCACAGGCCTGACGTTGATGTTGCGGCAATTGCATCTGGGCCGCTTGCACCACCGGAAGGTTCTGCCTGGAATATGGTGCCGCACTACCAGGCGGTGGATTACCCAGCAGAAGAGATCGTTGACTTCTTCGAGGAACAGACCAACGTTCTCTTGCTGCAGTAGTAGCCTAGTTTGTATCCTGCACATAAGTGTACTTGTGTCGTAAAGTTCTTATAAATGTCGTGTATAATTTATTGTCGAATATGTATAAAGAGCTTTTTTAGCATGAAGTGTGTTGCACTATGCGAGTCCCTTTCGTTAGCCTGGTCATGCTTTTATCTCTGTCCCTTGTCAACCTGTCAGATGCGTTGCAGCTGGGTTGATGTTTGTGTCAAGGGTTTCAATTGATGTACCAGCTACTCAGGATATCGCGTTTTGGTTCGTAGAACAGATGTATATAGGGTGGCGCAGCCCCCGAGTAGATAAATTGGAAAAGTAAAGGAAAACACAGAGTTTTGGGGCACTTAGCTTTATTTATTCGAAGAATAGTGCGAGGTACAATGTGTGGCTAAGTAGCCTTGGCTGAGTAGCCTTATTTGCAATGTAAAAAGTAAAGAGCGACTAAGGATAGAAGCGTCGTAGTTGTGCGACGTTCCAGGGGTTGGAGTATGCGACTCCTGTCTCTAAATCTTGAAGGCAATAGGCGCCACCTGGGATTACTTCTGTAATCACGTACGACCCTTCCCAAGGGGACTCGAGCTTGAGATGCCCCTGCTGGTTCAGTCGCAGGACCAGGTCGCCTTCGACGAAGGATCTGGGGCGAAGCCTCCTACTATGGTAGCTGTGGAGGTTCTGCTGGTAGATCGTGGATCTTTCTGTGGCGATTTCCCTTGCCTCGTCAAGGAGGTCGACGGAGTCTTTGAGTGCGAGGGATGACTCTTGCTCGCTGTAAGCAACCACGCGCGACGCCTTGTACCATACTTCGGCGGGTGGCACTGCTTCGGCTCCGTGTACCATGATGAATGGCGTGTAGCCCGTGGCGCTGTTTGGAGTTGTGCGTAGGCTTCAGAGTACGGATGGCAGTTCGTTCGGCCAGCAACCCACGGCTTGTTCGAGTGGCCGGAGGAGTCGCTTCTTGATGCCATCGCAGATGAGCCCATTTGCTTTTTCCACCTGACCGTTGGTCTATGGATGCGCTACTAAGGCGTAGCTGATGTTCATCCCTAGGTTCTCGCAGAATTCTTGGAACTCCTTGGATGTGAAGTTTTTCCCGTTGTCGGTGATGATGCTGTGCGGCACTCCGAAGCGGTAGATGATGGACTCAAAGAACTTGACTGCGCTATGTCCTAATTGGTTGGTCATTGGCATGGCCTCAATCCACTTGGTGAATTTGTCGACTGCGACCAAGAGGAAGACGTAGCCTCCTCGTGAGGACCTTGGGAGTTTGCCAACCATGTCAAGTCCCCATTGCGCGAAGGGCCAGGCCAACGGAATTGGCCGGAGTTCTGCACCAGGTGCGTGCGGCTTGTCCGCAAATCGTTGGCATGCGTTGCACTTCTGGACGATGTCCTTGGCGTCGCGCATGGCCGTAGGCCAGTAGAACCCAGCTCACAGAGCTTTGGCAACGAGGGCGCGACTGCCTACGTGGTGCTCGCAGGTCCCTTCATGGATGTCGAGGAGAACAACTCTTCCGTCGGCCGTGGAGATGCATCGTTGCAGTAATCATGTGATGCTGCGTTTATACAGTTCGCCGTTGATAACAACGAATGCCTTGGATCGCCGCGCGATGTGCTGTGCATCAGTCGGATCGTCTGGTAACCTTTTGCTGAGGAGATACGTGATGTACGGTTGCATCCAGGATTGCTCAATCATCATGACGCTCATTGGTCCCTCGAGTCCTATGTCCAGCTCCAGGTCATCGAGTGCCATTGGCTCATTAGGCGGCGTAGCCCCCGAGTCTGTTGCTGCGCTTGTTTTCTTCTCTGCGGCCTTTGGCTTGATGGAGCGTTCGCAGATGCGCTCGAGAAATACCCCAGGTGGTATGGGGGCACAGGTAGAGCCTATAATTGCGAGTGCGTCCGCCTCTTCGTTGCTTTCGTGACCTACGTGTTGCAGCTCGCAACCGTCAAAGTCTCCTTCGAGTGTGTCGTAGAGGTCGCGCTACACGATCATGTTGTCATTCAGTGCGTCGCACTCATGCATCATTTGGTTGACGACCAACTTAGAGTCGCCGTATATGATGAGCCTCTTGGCGCCGCAGGCTTTTGCCATCCTCATCCCGTGCAACAGGGCCTCGTATTCAACCTCGTTGTTGGAGGCTGTGAATTGCATTCGTAGGATGTACTTTAGCTTGTCCCCTTGAGGTGATGTCAGTATAACACCTGCGCCTACTCCGTCCTTCCATTTGGACCCGTCGAAGTGCATTGTCCATAGGTAGGACATGTCTGGTTTGTTCGGGAGCTGGTTCTCCATCCAGTGCATGAGGAAGTCAGGGAGAACTTGCGACTTGATTGTGTCGCGCTTTTCGTATGTGATGTCTCGTGGAGACAGTTATATTCCCCAAAGCGCGACTCTCCCTGTGGCGTCGGGGTTATTGAGGATATGCCCCAACGGGGCGTCGTTGACCACCACGATTGGGTGTTCCTGGAAGTAATGGCGTAGTCGCCGGGCGGTCATGAAGACACCGTACGGCAGCTTCTGGTAGTGCAGGTACCGCTATTTTGTTGGCGTGAGGACCTCGATGAGGTAGTATACTAGGCGTTGCACGCCGTGGACCTTGTTTTCCTCAGCTCGCTCGACGACGAGCACTGTGCTGACCACCTGGTTGGTGGCTGAAATATATAGCAATAGTGGTTCCCTTTCTCTTGGGGTCACCAACACTGGCGAAGTGGATAGTAGGCGCTTTAGATCTTCGAATGCTTTTTGTGCTTCGTTGGTCCACTCGAATTTTTCAGCTTTGCAGAGGAGCTGGTACAAGGGCAATGTTTTTTCACCCATCCGGCTGATGAATCGGCTGAGGGCCGCGATTCGCCCAGCCAGCTGCTGGACGCCCCTTATGTTTTTCGGCTTCTCCATGGCCAGTATGGCTTTTATTTTCTTCGGGTTTGCCTCGATTCCCCTCGCGGAAATGAGATACCCGAGTAGCTGCCCAGATGGTACGCTGAAAGGGGCATTTGTCTGGATTGAGCTTGATCCGGTAGCAGTCGAGGTTGGCGAAGGTTTTGCGCAAATCGTCGATTAGGGAGGCTTCCTCCTTGGTTTTGATTACTATGTCATCGACATAGACTTGAATGTTGCGACCCAGTTGTTCCTTGAGGCAAGCCTGCATGCACCGCTGGTAGGTGGCTCCCGCGTTCTTTAGCCCGAAGAGCATTGTGTTGTAGCAGAACACACCGAAGGGCGTTGTAAACGCTGATTTCTCTTGATCTTCCTCCTTCATTTGAATCTGATTATAGCCTGAGTAGGCGTCGAGGAAACAGAGGCGCTTGCATCCCGCAGTGGAGTCGATGATTTGGTCGATGCGCGGCAACGGGAAGTGATCCTTTGGGCAGTGCTTGTTCAGAGAGGTGAAGTCCACGCACATCCGCATGATATCCGTGTCCTTTTTTGGTACCAGCACCGTGTTGGCGAGCCAAGTGCTTTCCTTGGTCTCGCGTATGAACTTGGCTTCGAGGAGTCGGTTGATCTCCATTCCAACTGCCTGCGCTCGTGGCTCAGACAATCGCCGAATTGTTTGCTTGACTGGCCTTGCGTCGGGGTTGACGTTGAGTGCGTGCTCGGCGAATTCCTTGGGAACTCCTGGCATATCCTCCATGTCAACAGGTTTTTATGGGCCAATTCATCACCTAAATTGGTAACCATCTCCTCCAAATCCATCCTCTGGCTAGACCACTGGGTTGATTCATCTTGGTGTGCAAAGTACCATGGATCATCAGCCTGCATAGCACACTGTAATAATCGAAAAATAAACCCAATTGAAATCAGTCCGATAGGCCATGGAGGCACTTCAAATTCAATTGTAGTACAAAGATAAGGAGCTACCTACACTTCCTACGTGGTAGTAGAAGGAGACTATGGCCACGACATGATAGATTCCCCATCTTCGCCGGTATACCCACTACGACCCGACACTAAGGACTAATTTGCACCTGCAATATTGAGAAAATTACGTAAACCGATTCGATTAGGCTGGACGGAGTAAGAGTGAAGGTCCTACCAAGCACTACTAGCAATTGTTGTGATTGTTTGTCGAGATATGGTAGGAACAAAATCCCGGTCATCGTGGGCACCGGACCTACCTGCGGTCAGTACTGCCACAACATATAATGCGTGTGGACGAAACAGGTGCTAGAGCCGTGGTTGAGGTGTGGCGCGGAAGTCCGTCTGACGCTGTCGTAGGACGGATCCGGTGACGCACCAACGTGTCGACAATGGCTGCTCTGTCTGCCAGTAGGATAGGAGCTGGTCGGGGCTGGGGGCTGGGAGCGGATGAGAGACAGATACGACCTCACGTGACATACACGACCCCACCTGTCAATGTTTGGGGAGTAGCTGCTCTGGTATTTTTGCATATTTGCCAATTTTTCATATCTGCCAAACTTTTTCTTTGAAATTTGCAAATTTTCCACATGACCACCATATGTCCGTGATACACAAAATGGCAAAAAATGCAAGTTGCAAACTGAAACATGGAAAATATGCAAATCCCCCCTCTAGCCCCACATGACGACCCCATCGGTAATTAGCTTCGACGGCCCCACCGAATGGCCCCACATGGCGGCCCCATCGTACATTAGCTTCGACGATCCCACAGAATGGCCCCATTTATCATTGGCTACATGGGCCACACAATCAGGAAAAATGTGGCCCACAAGTCAGCGGGAGATGGATGGCTGGCCTAATGTTTATCATGGCGCCACCCCTCAGCATGTAATGACCATGGTAGGACCCGCCCCAACACGGTCGCACCGGTCAGCATGTAATGGTCAAGCCTTTGACCTGACGGCATCCATCCGTCCGAGCACCTGTGAGGGTTTTAGAATAGAGGGAGGGGAAAATTGAAGAAGAGTTAAGCGGCTAGGAAAAAATGAGTACAACTAACAAACCAGGGGCATGAAAATGGAAATCCCTTTATTCAAATAGTGCTAAAACTGACTTATGGGTTTTATTTGAGATTTGTGAATTGTAGAAGGGGTGTTTAATGGTTTGAGATGGTCCTAAACATCAATTAAAGAATGATTTTCTCATTTCTGGCAATTAAGAAAATAGGCAAAAAGAAATATTTATTTTTGAAGTGGCGAGATACTGTAGGATAAGTAGGGCTCAATTGTGCCTAAGGATGGACAAGTGTTTTGGATAAATACAAACTTTCCTTTGTAGAAGAATTTTTGGAGTTTTTGTTTAGTAAAAGAATTAAATTGTTTTTTGGTGAAAACAATTATGGAACTCATTGGATAAATTTATATCTCCATGGTATATGATTTCCACCATATGTATCCATAATTTTCAACCTTGGGTTTTGATGATCAAACTTGATTTTGGAAGAATACAATGAATAAAGGATCTAGGGAAATGTTAATTTTATACCTTCAAAACATTGTAGGATTTAGGAGCTCAAAGCTCCCCTTGGGTCATGGGATATATGCATGGATATACCAAGTGATATAGAGGTTTGAGGTTCATCATGATTGATCTCTCCAAGGATTGATGCCAAACTTTGAATAGAATAAGGGTGCCATAACAGATTATCAAATAGCCCTCAAAACCATGTGGGTTTTAGAGTCACAAGGATCCAATTGAAACAAGTGAAGTCGGGATTGATAGAACTTCATGAGTAGAACACATTCATGCAAATATTTTGTCCAAATACGATAGTATGGAGATGTGAGCTTCTGCCAAAGTAGGCTAGTTGATAAGATTTGTAGAAACGATTATTTTCTTGCCTGCAAAACCATCAAGAACTAGTGTGTTGGAGGATGATCTAGCCAAGGGAAAGAGTGGTCCTTGTTAGTACTTATGATGGTCTACAACATGGTTCAAGTTCATTGCCAGAAATGCACATGGGTTGGAAATGAGGGGGACTCAAAGATGTGATATTGATAACCTTTTTCTAGACTTAGCCAAATTTGGCAGATTTGGGGATTTTCACTAGAATACAAGAGTTAATGTTTTTGATTGGTTGCAAGGTTCTGAATTATCATCAAATGGATGATGTTGAAGTGTAGATTGAGTGGAAGGGATCCTTGCTCAAGTGGTCTTCATTGACTTGGATACTATGAGAAAATATTAACTCTGGATTGATTTGGTTAAGGAGATTAGAGGGTCACTTTAGTGACTAGATATCAGATTAGGCGTGAGTAATTTTCTTAGGGCTAGTAATCTGAATTTATCTTGATCCTGGAGGATGAGCTCCTAGGGTAGCTCCTACTACTTCCTAAGAAAACAAGTCAAAATAAGATCAAGGCAATTCATCTAAATAAGCATACCAATCTTCACTAAGGTTATCATCAAGCCTAGCTTGAGATAAGGATGGGTAGTTTGAAAGGTTTGAGTTTTGAAGAAGGTCATGGTCCTTGGTACTTTTACTTAGAATAGAAGCAAGAGATTTATAAAAGGTTTTGGAAAACCTAGAGGTAAGAGTAGTTGAGGGTTCAGTCTTGAGAACATAAGGAGATTATATATCATAGATCTCCATAGTTTTGTCAATAGAGGTTACTAAAATAGTTTGGTTTGCGAAGGCATCTTGGCTCAGGTTTTGAAATGCCAGAACATTTGAGAATATATAAAGTGGGCCAAGACAGTTTTGTTAAATAGCTTTTGTCAACTGATGGTGAGGTAAGGAGTATATCATAAGCTATACATTCAAATGCATAATCACAAACCAACAACAAGCAAGCACTACATTAGTAAACAAGAAAAAGGGTTTGTTCCCTTGTTTTTTTCATTCAGGACAACTAATCAGGGTTGCTAGAATTGGGATGTTACAATCCATTGATCTATGATGTGTGTTTGATCTCTCCCTTTAGATGGTATGTGTAGTCGACCACATATCATTTACCTTTGGAGGGTGAAACCCTTTGGACATGCTTGGATGTTTGTGCCGATTGCTACTATGACTATAAGCACCGCTATCACCCAACATGGTCAAAGGGGGACCAAAGGGAGATTCACTAGGATAATTACGATATCCACGGGAAACACTTAATTGTGGTGGTGTGCATGGTGATTTCTTCGAGACATCACAGTGGTTATTTAGAGATGACCTCATTCTTGGCTCAACAAAGTGACTGCATAAGAGCCTTAGTGAATATCTTTTTTGCGGAACTCTCAACACACATATCATGACACAAGAAATAGGTTATCCTAATCATGATTAACTACAACATGCTAGAGGTGTATCCTACACCCCCGATAACATCTTAGTCCAATTGAATTCAACCACCATTCCAAGAACACTCTTTTTACTTGCTTTGTTTTTACTTGTTTTATTTACTTTCCTGCACTAAAACCAAAACCCTTTCAAACACCCGTTCACCTGAAATCAAAGGCAGCTTATACGTATCCTTTGGTAGATAGTGATGATGGTCATAAACCAAATAGCTGTCTATGGGTTCGATACTCTTGTTTCGAAACTAGTTACAATTGATCTATGCACTTGCAGTCATCATAAATATATATAGTAACTAATTAACATAAAAGCGTGATTATGCTTTTTATATCTAGGGAGGACATTGTTACTTCTCTCAATCAAAAAGTACACTCTATACAAGCTATTTTCTTTTACTAGACTAATCATTTTGGGAGTATCATGCAGCCATGCTAACAACATACATTATATGATACTAGCTATGACACGCTCACCATGTGTAGTCTAGCTAGTATTATAGTATCATACATGTGATTCATCTATGATAGTACCCACAATTTTGGTATAATAACTTGGACTAGTATTATATGTATTTTTACTAGTCTAAGTTACTCCCCACCAAGACCATGGTCATGCTGGGGAGTAACTTAGACTAGTCTGATACATATAACACTAGGCTATGTTCCTACCTCCAAAGTGCATATAAGATCTTAAATAAAGGTTAAAATATTATAATAGACTATAAATTAGAATAAAAGTTGATATACTTAAATCACCACCACCTAATCATGGTATAGTTAATGCTTATGTAGATAGATAGATATATACAATCATGAGTCAAATATAGCAAAGAATAGATCATCGCCATGATTGAGTGAACAAATTGAATTATTAATCGAGCGATTTACATTTGATCTTTGTGTAGACCAACTCATGTGTGAAAAATGGGGTTGTCATATGGGCCTTATTCCACGTGTACTTGCTTACGAAACACGGTTACTTGGAAAATTGTAAACTATTTTTCTAGTCATAAAAGTCAGAAAATAAGCATTGTTTACCATGCCAAGATGCGTCCATTGATGGCTCAAGATATGTAGAGCTCGTTGGGAACCCCAAGAGGAAGGTATGATGAGCACAACAGCAAGTTTCCCTCAGTTATGAAACTAAGGTTATTGAACCAGTAGGAGTAAGGAAACAACTCCAAGGTGTTGCTAGCAACTTGGAATCCTGCACAACATAACCACAGAACTTTGCCCCAACTTACAGTGAGGTTTTCAATCTCGCTGGTTTTGCTGTAAACAAAGGATTAAACGTATAGTGCGCAAGATAGTAATTGCTTGTAGAAAGTAAGCAATAAATGGTAAACAGTAGATAGTATATCAATGATAAAGGAATGAACTAGGGTCCACATTTCACTAGAGGTGTTTCTCCTTAAGATAAATAGCATGTTGGGTGAACAAATTACAGTGGGGTAATTGACAGATTGAGAAAGCATAACAATGCATATACTAGACATCTTGACTCCTACGAGATTTGATTAGGCATTACAACATAATACATAGACCGTAATCCAACTGCATCTATGACTAATGATGCACCTTCAGGTTATCATCCGAACCCCTTCAAGTACTAAGTTGCAAGAAACAGATAATTGCATTAAGCAAAGTGTGTAAAGTAAACAATACAATTTCCCCATGGACAAAGGATTGTTGTTTTGTCGCTAGTAGCAACAGCACATCTACAACCTTAGATATTTCTATCACTTCCCCAGATTACTAGAGGCATGAACCTACTATTGAGCATAAATACTCCCTCTTGGAGTTACAAGCATCTACTTGGCCAAGATAGCTACTAGCAATGGAGAGCATGCAAGGTACTTATTATGGTAGATCGCAAAGTTTCATAAAGATCTTCCAAAAATTATGGTACTTATTGGATTTCAGCTCTCATTGCCCCTATCATAAGCATCTTGAGGTGATTAAGGTTAAAGTGACACAAATATGAGGATATGCTTGAGAAGTTATAAGTTGAAAATCTCATGGCCCTTTCTTACGAGTACCAAACCTCATGCTACTCAACTTTAGTCACACGTAAGTTATTTTCATTGTAAGTATATGTGTATCATGGAGAACAGCCAACGGGGTACCCCTTGCCCCATGACACAGGAGCTTTCCCATATCAAAATGACAAGGCAACAGACAATGAGTATCTCAGTGATCTTTTTATTTGCTATTTCCATAGGTTTTTATTGAGGATGCTTCACAGAATGCTCACTATGGTTATGCTGCAAGTTTCCACCATGATTAGGCATGGCTTAGGCTAGCCGCCTAGGCATTTCTCTCGCACACATACAAACTCCATGAGCTTACAAGATCCCCTTTTATTTCACACCGCCGGGATCTATAAACAGAAGAACATGATATCAATTGAGTAATAAGTGCAATGTTGAAAGTGTTCCCAATGGTATCATGGTTCTAGTAATTCACAACTTATAAAGTGCAAGCATATAAGAAACATATATCGACACAATGGTTCAAGTTTATTAAGTGCAAGAAAATAAAGTGTCCCATCAAGTTTGTGAGAGATTTAATCACTAAGTTTCACATAAAAAGTTTAATTTGGAAGATAGATAAAAACATGAATATACTTGGAATGTGTAACACACCATGCATAGGAATTTATAGTGGAATCTTTGGAATAACTTGGTTTTTTTGGAGGTTGTATTGAGGAGTGGAACTCATACTTGGTACAGTTGGAGGCTAGCAAAACACTGGGAGCGACCAACTAATAGAGCAATAATGGCCATAATCATGCAAAGCGACAAAACATTATTAATTAAAGCATAAAGTGATATTACAAGTCAAAAACTAAATCATCATAGAGGCTAAGGTGACTGGTTCATAGTCTTAACATGGTGTAAGAATGTGCCAAGTCAACCCAAATAAAGCATCAAAGGAGAATACCACAATATTATGCTTTTGCATGCTAAAACAACGCATGATTCTTTCAAGGAACATTAGGCAATCTCAATTGTTTGGAACAAGTCATGCTACAAAAATAATCACTAAGCATAAGGTCAAAGCAACATCAAACATGACATGATAAAGTCTAGGCCACAGTCAAAACAAGCTCTTTTTGTACCACTTGCATGAAGCTTCCTACTCTTTTCCAACACAAATCAACTTATTTGAAACAACATATAAATGCGGGGGTCCAACCAATTTATTTAAGAAAACTAAAAAAAAAGACGCTACAAGAACAACACAATTGTGCATGAAACAATAAAAATGAAGTGTTTTGGAAGAAAACCTGAGATTTTTATTGATGAAGAAGGAGATGCCTTGGGCATCCCCAAGTTTTGACACTTGTACCTCTTGAATATTTCTTGGGGTGACACGGGTGGCATCCTCAAGCTTGAGCTTTTGTCCATACTTCATCTCATCACATTATTCTTTCCTACACTTGAGAATTTCCTTCATACAAAACTTCACACAATCTTCATTAGCAACATTAGTGTATTCAAAATAATAAGTCTTTGGGTTTATTTTCAACACAAGTATTCCATTAAAACAAAGCTACTGTAGCAATTCCTTCTAAAAGCTCGAGTGATCAAGGAGAACTCAAAGAGAAAGAGATTAAGAGGCAAATGCTAATAATGGCAGAAATCTGTCAAAACAGACCATCAGGTAAAAACCAATTTTTCAAAGACCTTATGTTGCTCAAATAGAACAGTGCTAAACTAAAGAAAGCTAGATAATAACCTGGGGCATAAGCATAGAAAATTATAGTTCAATCTGACGTACGTGGATTTTTCACGATTTTTGTTAGTGAATCACAAAAAATCTGTTTCAGGACAGCAACTTTTCCAAGTCTTACTTCTCTCTCATTAGAGGTTATTCTTGGCACAAAAACCACACAAAAAGGATAAGGAGAGGTTATTACTGAATCAATAACTTCCAAGAATCAAAAAAGAAAAACTTACTGAAAGTAAAAATAATTTGGGTTATCACCCAATAGTGCTTTTCTTTAACACCTTTAAGCTAGGCATAGGAAGCAACATTCAAGTATTTTCGAATGAAGAAGCATTAAGATCGATACCAAAAATATCTTCAACAAGGCAAGGTATCTCATCCAAATAAGTTCTAGAGGATCCTCTCTCAATACTCTTGGGTTCACTATTTTCATCAAACGGGTTTTCAGGAACAATACAAGTTTAAAAGGTATTGGTATTTTAATTTCCTCTCCATTTTTGGATTTGTTATGTTCCAACTTTTCTTGTGTACCAATAACATCTACACATGAGCCTATCATATTAAAACGATCAAAGACCTTTCTAGCTTCCTTAACAACATCATTGAATACTTTAAGGAAAGTTTCTAGAATAAAATCTCTCTTTTCAGTATCCTCAATATCTTTAAGTTTAAGAAATATTACTTGCATCATGTGGTTAAGGTTAACAAACCTTCCCTCCAACATGTGAACTAAAGAAGCTGCATTAATTTCATAATTTGGAGCAAGTTCTGCTAAGGATCTATCCTGAATATCCTCATGCTTACTAACATGATTAAAGAATTCTTAAATATTATCTTTCCCAATTATAGATCCACTACCTATTGAAAGGTCTTTCAGGGTGAACTTAGGGATCAACATGGTGAGCTAAGAACAAGGTCACAACTACAAAAAGAACTAAAAAATTGTTTTTGTTTTTGATAAAAAGGAGCAAACCAGTACAACTAATTTTTTGTATTTTTGATAAAAAGAAACAAGCAAACAAAGCAAAAATAAACTAAGCAAAACAAAAACAAAGTAAAGAGATTGGTTGTGAAAGACTCCCCTTGCAAGAATCTTTTTTCTCCCTGAAAAGTGGTTGACGAGGATGAAGAGAATGAAATTGTCCTTAACACCCCGGCAACGGCGCGAGAAAAGTGCTTGATGGCTCAAGATATGTAGAGCTTGTTGGGAACCCTAAGAGGAAGGTATGATGAGCACAGCAGCAAGTTTACCTCAGTTATGAAACCAAGGTTATCGAACCAGTAGGAGTAAGGAAACAACTCCAAGGTGTTGCTAGCAACTTGGAATCCTGCACAACACAACTACAGAACTTTGCCCCAACTTACAGTGAGGTTGTCAATCTCACTGGTTTTGTTGTAAACAAAGGATTAAACGTATAGTGTGGAAGATAGTAATTGCTTGCAGGAAGTAAACAGTAAATGGTAAACAATAGATGGTATGGTAAAGGAATGGACTGGGGTCCACAGTTCACTAGAGGTGTTTCTCCTTAAGATAAATAGCATGTTGGGTGAACAAATTATAGCGGGGCAATTGACAGATTGAGAAAGCATAACAATGCATATACTAGACATCTTGACTCCTACGAGATTTGATTGGGCATTACAACATAATACATAGACCATAATCCAACTGCAGCTATGACAAATAATCCACCTTCAGGTTATCATCCGAACCCCTTCTAGTATTAAGTTGCAAGCAACAGATAATTGCATTAAGAAAAGTGTGTAAAGTAAACAATACAATTGTCCCATGGACAAAGGATTGTTGTTTTCTCCCTAGTAGCAACAACACATCTACAGACTGAAAGATTTATGTCACTTCCCCAGATTACTAGAGGCATGAACCTACTATCGAGCATAAATGCTCCCTCTTGGAGTTACAAGCATCTACTTGGCCAAGATAGCTACTAGCAACAGAGAGCATGCAAGATTAGAAATAACATAAACATGATAGAATCAATAATCAATCTAACATAGTATCTCAATATCCAGCGGATCCCCGCAAACACAACATATAGGATTACAAATAGAAGATCTTGATCATGAATGGAGCTCACAAGATTAAACATGATAGCACAAAGGAGGAGAACCAACCATCTAGCTTCTGTATGGACCCATAGTCCAAGGACGAACTACTCACGCATCACTCCGGAGGCTGGCATGGTGATGAAGAAGGCCTCTGGGATGATCTCTCCCCTCCGGCAGGGTGCCGGGAAGACCTTCGGATCCCTCCTGATCTAGTGATGGAGATGGAAGCGGCTACATACTCTTTCGTGGAATTTTGATCAGGTCTTTAGGGTTTCTGCATCGGGGTACTTTTATAGGCGAAGGGGCAAGGTCGGTGGCCGCCCGAGGGGCCCACACCAGGGCCTGGCGCGCCCAGGGGGCCACGCCACCCTATAGTGTGGCCACCTCGTGGCCCCACTTCGGCTGCCCTTTGGCCTCCATGTTCCTTCTGGTAAAATATTGACTTTGGCTTTTGTCCCTTACAATTCCGAGAATATTTCCTTACTAGCTTTTCTGAAACCAAAAACAGCAGAAAACAGGCAACTGGCACTGCAACATCTTGTTAAGAGGTTAGTTCCAGAAAATGTATAAAAATACCTCAAAGTGTAAAAAACATAATAAAGTTGATATAAAACAAGCATGGAGCATAAAAAATTATAGATACGTTTACAACGTATCACCCATCTACCAAATATGGGGACCTTATCATAAAGTACGATGTAAACATGGCCATGACCTTGGCTGTTTGGCTTAAAACCGAGTATATTCCTACATGGTAGGCCATATTGCGAAGGAAGTTCTTTTCGGAAGTTACCAAAACTCATGTTTATCATTTATCGTGGTAACCATGGTATGTTCCTACATGGTAGGTCATATTGGTCCTAGGTAATTTGTGGGTATTTGTGGTGGGCCATTTACACATAACATAGTAATCCGTAGGTAATTATTATACAAGCCGGCTACTAGTTATACTATTGGAATTGCTCTACGGTGTGTGAAGTGTGTGCCTTAAACCCAATTCTAGTACGATGGAGAGGGTGGTGCTAGCTATTTGTCTATTACGAAGTACTTTACTACTAGACAGAGGTAGCTAAGGTGGACCCACATGACATACATGAAAGTGTATGACTAGAATATAAAAACAATCTACAAACTGCAATTTTCTTGTTAAATGGGACCCACGAAATGGGGCAAATGTCGGAGTGAACTTTGCAACTCAAGTGTTACTTTTGCTTAGTTATAGCTAAACGGTATAGGCCTACTTAGCAGAGTATAAGTAATAAAATGGTACTACTACTGTATTTTTGCTTATGGCATGTACACCGTGTAGATTGAGCTAAGGAAAAAGGTGGAGTCAAGTCAGCAAAACCAAGTTCGGAGTAGCTCCACCGTTTAGACTCAGCTCGTGAGACCCGGTAAGCAGAGCACGCGGTACTTTTCCTGCCGAACCGCTCTCCCTCCTGATGCTCCCATGGAGGAGAGAGTAGAAGAGAGAGAAGAGGAGTGGGCTCTCATCATGCAGGAGCTAGCTATAGCAAGTGCTCCTAAAGGTACTCTGTGAGTATGTTCGATGGGCCATGTTATAATAAATTGTATTTTTTATAGTTAGCTATTGTAAGATGGATATATTAGTAGTACTTGTAGTACATGACAAACAATTAACTCCTCTAAACAGGCATACACCTAGCTATATTAATATAGCAACCATACAAACAATTAACTTAATAGCCAGCATGTTGGTTCTACTGAATTTGCTCTAATATGGGAAGGAAAACATGTAGAGCTCATTTTTGGGTGGAAGCATAAGGCAAACTGAAGGAAAGTTGAGCTAGACCACCATGGGTCCCAAATTTCTATGCACCGATGCGCCTCACTGTAGTACTCCACTGTGAGGAAGCTACATGGGAAGGAAGAGGTGGCTGCTGTGATGCTACCTCCTAAACATGTGCCGTTGAGTGGAGCAACACAGGTAATGCTGCATTGGAGAGGAGTGAGGGAGGATGATTCCCCTTCATCCAGGACCCTTTGCTCTGACGAGAGGTAGCGACAAGACAACATTTTGGGTGGAGGAGACTGTGCTCGCCTTGCATGAAGTACGAGATTTACTAGGCACCAAAGTTTGGGACCCACATGTAAGAGCTAACAATACACATTCTTGTGACTGAAATTAGTAATATTACTATGTGTACTAGATATTATTATTTTACTGCTTGTGGACACCTATGTATGTTTCCAAACCACACCACAAGTTGGGGGCCCACTTAGTAGTCTTACGGCAAAGGGAGTACTCCATTATGTATGTTGGACAAGCATACCTTAAGATAAGCTTCACATGTTAGAAAAGTAGTCAAATAGTGAACCTTATGGCCAATAGTAGGTAGGACGGCTCTAAAAGTAGGAGTAGTATTTATATATTCCATATGGTAGTCCACAAGCTTGTGGATAGCTTGTATATGTATGTGCAGGTTCTTAAGGTGCACTTTTTGCATGTAGACAGCCTTGTGGAAAAAATAGTGGATAAGCTTGGTCACCCTTAAGATTTTTTGGCTTGTGGACAACCTCCAACTATGTACTACATCCATCCCAAGGAATAATGTGCCTCTCCTTTTGCGTGTTTTTTCCTCAAAAAATGTGCAGTTTTAGGCTTATAGTGTGCTTTTTTCACACACGGCTGACGAACACGCCTGGCACAGACATGAATCCACTAACACAAGGCAGGTCGACACATATGCACAGCGCCTGGTTGTGGACAAGCCAGAGATGACCCGGCCGGGGTGTGGATGGTGATGACTAACAAGGCAGCGAAGGAGAGAGGAAACACAATTTATTTTGCGTGCATATAAATTTCCTACTACTCCGTACTAGCAGTACTACTACTCACTATGCCCTGTACCTTGCATTAGGAATTCATCAGCTTTGCTCTGATATCACACCGCCTTCAACTTCTCCTCTTCCATGCTCTCTTGCATTGCCTCCTCTGTGCTCTCATAGTCTTTTTTTGCTCTTTGTTTTTTACAGAGTCATTTTTATTTTCAAAAAGTCTTCCAGAGTCATTTTTATTTCTTCATGGAAAGTAGTACACGTAGAAAGACGTCGTGAAAATTCTTTTATTATTAGTGTTATAATTTTGTTTGACTGTTTTCAAATCAAGGTCAAATTAGTCTACATGCAAATTACTAGAAAAAAGTTGAATTTTTTAAAAAAACTTGGTGATTTTCAATATATTCACTGTCTAGTGTGTACCTTCAAAAGATATTGTAGATCTTTGAGAGAAATATACCAATTAATTTTATCTTCAAATTTTAACTAACTTTGACAAATTGGCTTAAATACGTTTAAAGAGGCGAAGTTAGCGTGGAAGCTTGAGAACTCATAAAAATTGGTAATCATAATTAAAACATGGTCAAAACTTTGTCTAGGAACTTGTTTTATGGTATTGGGAGACATATTCTCGGTGCTTGTTTTAATTTTAGTAAAATTTCTATTCACTTTAAATATTTAAAATGGTTTTTTTGTTCTTAAATTCGGAAACTCCCATTTTCAGCATTATTATTCACCACGCCACGATGCACCCATCTCCAAATAAAGGAAACTACCATAAAGTATGATGTCCAATTGGCCATTTCCCTTGTCATTCGTCCTAGAGCCTAAGAATGTTCATACATGGTAGCCCATATTCTGAAGCAGCTTGTTTTTTTTCAAAAGTTGTGAATGCTCATGATTATCATTTTCATGACAAGTAGTGCAAGTCAGAGGACGTCGTGCGATGTCTTTTATTTTATTGTTTTCAAATCAAGGTCAAATTTTTCCACATGAAAATTCTTAGCAACAAATCGAGTCTTTCAAAAATCTCATTGGTTTTTGGTATACTGACTGTGTGGTGGGTACATTCAAAAGATAGTTGTAGAACTCGAAGAGCAATCTACCACTTATTTGTAGTTCAAATTTAACCTGACATCAGTGAATCAACTTAAATTGGTTTAAGTGTGTGAAGTTAGATAGGAAGCATGAGTACTCGTAAAATATGGTAATCTTAAGTGAAGCAAGGTCCAAACTTTGTATGGAAACTCGGCTCGCGGCATTCCAAGCCATATATTCACCATGCTTGCTCTTAAGGAAATACACTTGTGTCACTTGAAAAATTGAAATTGGTCGTTCGGCTTGAAATCTAAGAATGTTCATACTCATTTTAATTTTCAAAAAGGTGTAAAACTCATTTTTATTCAATTTTTTTATAGGGAGTATCATCATAAAGTATGATGTAGATATGGCCATGACCTTGGTCGTTCGGCTTGAAATTCCAGAATGTTTAGACTCGTTTTTATTTTCAAATAGTTGTCCAAACTCATTTTAATATCTTCATGGAAAGTAGTACACATACGAAGCATCATGCTAATCCTTTTATTAGTATAATTTTTGTTTGATTGTTTTCAAAACAAGGTCAAATTTATCGACATGCAAATTACTAGCAAGAAGTTGAATCTATCAAAAAACCTCGGTGATTTTCGATATATTGAATGCCCGATGGGTACCTTCAAAAGATATTTGTAAAACTTTGAGAGCAATCTACCACTTACTTTTAGGTTCAAATTTTACCTAACACTCACAAATTGTCTTAAGTTCTTTTAAGGGGGCGAAGTTAGCTAGGAATCTTGATAACCCATAAAACTTGGTAATCTTAAGTGAAACATGGTCAATATTTTGTTTGGGGACTTGGCTTGTGGTATTTTGAACCATATTATTCGTGGTTGCTTTAATTTTAAGGAAAACATTCTTTTCACTTCGAACATTCAAAATGGTTTTTTGTACCTAAAAGTTAGAAACACCCATTATAGGTAGCATTATTATTCACGGTGCCACGATGTAACCATCTACCAAATATGGGAACATTATCATATAAAGTATGATGTCCATAGTACCATTTACCCTTGTCGTTTGGCCTGGAGCCTAAGAATATTCATACATTGTACTAGGCCATATTCTAAAGCAGCTTATTTTTTTCAAAAGTTGTGAACACTCATGATTATCATTTTAACGACAAGCGGTGCAGGTCAGAGTACATCATCCGATGTATTTTTATTGTTTTCAAATCAAGGTCAAATTTGTCAACATACAAATTTTTAACAAGAAGTTGAATCTTTCAACAAATTTGTTGTTTTTAGATATATTAAAAACCTAGTGGATACCTTCAAAAGACACTTGTATACCTTTAAGAGCAATTTACCTGACATTGACAAATAGGCTTAAATTAGTTTAAGTGTGTGAAGTTAGCTAGGAAGCTTGCGAACTCATAAAATTTGGTAATTGTAAGTAAAACATGGTACAAACTTTGTCTGAAAACTAGGCCTGTGATATTCTGAGCCATATTGACTATGTGAGATCTTAAGAAAATAAATATTTACTCATAAATATTTTTGTATTTATTTTCTGCAAAACATAAGTTAGAGGTGCTATTGTGAGAGTTTTAATAAACCTAACATAAATTGATCGTCCAACGGTTTTGAAAAAACTCTTCGATGGACATATTGTAATTTGAGTGAAAAGGCAAACCTTATGTACATATAATTTATGTTCAAAATCAAGTTTATTACAAAAAATTAAATGTTCGATGGGCAAATATTTGGTTCTTTTGTGTAAACATTGACATTTTATTCTATTGCCTTAGATGTCCTCCAAAATCTATAATACACCCTTTGTTTCTGTTTACAAGTCCTACGTGTATATCTAGGTTATTAATTTGACACTAAAATATTAATTTTATATCATTAGAAAATATAACACCTAAAGTTTCTAATAGTACAATTTTTGTGCTACTCCCTCTGTCTCAAAATAGATATATCAAGTTTATCATAATTTAGATGAATCTAGACACTATTTAGTATATAGATTCATCTAAACTTTGATAAACCCACACCCTCTATTTGGAGACGGAGGGAGTATATAATTTATATTTATTGATTAAATTGACAATCTAGGTATATGAGCGGGACTTGTAAACTGAAACGTAGGGAGTACTAGTAAAAGGTATGTTCCACACATGTATATACTATATGAAATGTGATTTTATAGACATTAAGTTGTTATTAACCAACAGTACTGTTAGCGAAAAAAGGCATACGTTAAGTCTATTAATAATAACTATCTACACATATTGAGAATACAACCTATAGTACTAAAGTTTTTTGGAGGGGTGTGACATGATGGTTCTAGAACATGGTGGAGTTTGCTATGGATACTGTTCAGGACGAACCAAATGCTCTAAACCGTTGGATCTAATAGTCCAATGGTCAGGATTGGTGCTATGTATCCAATTCAAAACTGCTCCATTATAGTAGTAGAGATCTCTATAATGTTCATCCCCACTAACATGCATTTAATGTTTGCAAGCTAAAATCTGGTGCAGCTGCATCACCCCAATTTTTTTAGTTCGTTCAATTTCAAATACACAGTCCTGGCGTTCCTATCGCTAGCAAGGTAAGCCCGACTCTGTTTGGACTTTGGATCCCAGCGGAACATCTTCCTTCTTCCCTAGAGCAGTGTGCCTTCTTTAACTGCCCAATTACTTCCTAGGCCATCAAGTGCTAGTAGCAGAGTTAGTGTTCTATCCCATCGGCTTCTCCTTAGTCTTTGTCAACAAAATTTGCCACACACATAAGCTTCAGGAGCGACATTGATTGACCCCTTGGTTTAGTTAATATGTGAAAATAATCTTGGATCACCTCCTTCCTATGTATTCTTTGCCCTTCCCCACAATCCCAGAGCAACAAACCATCACCAATCCCTCCTTACAGCAACATCTCCATCCCCATCAAGCATCCATGGACACCTTCCTGCTACTGCCCGCCGTACCGGAGCGCAAAGTCATGGGCATCTCCGTAGAGGAGGACAATGCCCTGCGCATTTGGGCCTTCTCCCCGCGGAGAAAATAGTGGCCGCTGGTGTGCGCCTTCCTGGACGCCGGCTATGACCGCCTTTACAAGTACCCTATTGACCACCTCTCCAACAATGCATATGGGATGTTGATAGTCCGGTTCACCAACTTCAGGGACGCATGTCTCCTCAATGGCCACGCCTTCCACTTTGGTTGCGAGATGGTGGTGTTCTCTGGCACCAACATCTTCAACTACTAGGACCAGTTCCCCAACAATGGCAACTTCATCCACAGGGTCCTCCTAGAGTTGCCGATGGAACAGGAGGTGCCATCGGCTTATCCAGAGGTGCCGATGGGTCAGGAGTCGACCATGGCGCCGGAGGTCATGGTGGTGCCAGTGGCTAACAAGCTACTACTGGTAGTGTGGGCGCCAGACCTCTAGTAGTTCAGCAGTGAGTCCTATATATGTAAACTCGTGATGTTAAGTTAATGGTAGAATGAAGTGTTTATTCATCCTCGTGCTATTTTAATTCCTATTCTTTTGGACACGTTTTTTGCTATTGCCTCAGCATTTTGTTGGTTCCAAACTCTTGTAATGTGCGTGTGATTGCTATATTAATATAGTGAGGCGAAATCCTGATTCGAGGAGTTTCTTCAAATACACGGCAAATTCTGTTCAGATTTGTCGGATTAGTGCAAACTCTCTTTATCAATTTCCCCAGGTATACGCGATGAATTTCTGTCAGTTTCGTCAGAACCTGAAAAGTAAACACCCCTAAACTTGGTCCCTCACGGTTAATTATCCACAACATGGTCCCTTATTAATAAAGTTAATGATTGCAGTCAATAGCCAGGCGTGCATATATTGTAGGTCCTGAAATTTGCTACTATAGTATAGTACCCTGTACCTCGTGTCAGGAACCCATTGTAGCTTTGCTTTGACATTGCACCACCTTCAATTCCTCCTTTTCACTACTCTCGAGCATTGTTCTCCTTATGGTCTCCTTTGTACCCATTTTTTCAATAGGGGGAAACTTCTAGTGGCAACATAATTTACCATGCTAAGATTCATCCACCTATAGTACCAAATATGGGAAACATTAGCATAAACTATGATGTGGATATGGACATGACCTTGGTCGTTTGGCTTAAAACCCGAGAATATTCAAAAGTTATCAAAACTCGTGTTTATCATTTTTCATGGAAAGTAATACACGCAGAAGGATGCCATACACACCTATTTTTTATTATCCTCGACTTGTTTTCAAAATATGTCCAAATTTTTTGGCATGCAAATTCTTGGATACAGGAACATCAGCACAATGTATGATGTAGATATGGCCATGACCTTGGTCGTTTGGCTTATAATCCAAGAATGTCCACAGTCATGTTTATTCTCAAAAAGTTGTCAAAACTCATGTTTATCTTCATGGAAAGTAGTAAATGTAGGAGATTATTTTCAAAAAGTTTTATTATTAGTAGTATTTTTGTTTGATTATTTTCAAAACAAGGTGAAATTTTCTACATGCAAATTATTAATAAGAAGTTAAATCTTTTAAAAAACCTCTATAGTTTTTGATACTTTAACTGCCCAGTAGGTACCTTGAAAATATATTTGTAGAATTTTGAGAGCAATCTACCACTCACTATTATGTTCAAATTTTACGTAACATTAACAAACATGCTTAAATTCATTTAGATGGGTGAAGTTAGGTAGGAAGCTTAAGAACTCTTAGAACTTGGTAATCGTAAGTGAAACACGGTCCAAACTTTTTTTGGGAACTAGGCTTGTGGTATTCCGAGCCATAATCTTCATACTTGATTTAATTTAAAGGTAAACATTATTTTCACTTTGAAAAGTCAAAATGATTTTTTGTTCCTAAAAGTTGGAAACTCCTATTATTGGCAGCATTATTGTTCGCCGTACCAAGATGTATCAATCTACCTAATATAGCAAAGTTACCTTAAAGTATGATGTACAAATGGTCATTTACCCTTGTTGTTCAGCTTGAAGACGGAGGGAGTATATAATTTACATTTATTGATTAAATTGACAATCTAGGTATATGAGCAGGACTTGTAAACTGAAACATATGGAGTACTAGTAAAAGGCATGTTCCACACATGTATATAGTGTATGAAATGTGATTTTATAGACATTAAGTTGTTATTAACCAATAGTATTGTTAGCGGAAAAATGCATACATTCAGTCTATTAATAATAACTATCTACACAATTGAGAATACAACCGATAGTACTAAAGTTTTTTGGAGGGGTGTGACATGATGGTTCTAGAACATGGTGGAGTTTGCTATGGATACTGTTCAGGACGAACCAGATGCTCTGAACCGTTGTATCTAATAGCCCAATGGTCAGGATCGGTGCTATATATCCAATTCAAAACTGCTCCATTATAGTAGTAGAGATATCTATAATATTCATCCCCACTAACATGCATTTAATGTTTGCAAGCTAAAATCTGGTGCAGCTGCATCACCCCAATTTTTTTAGTTTGTTCAATTTCAAATACACAGTCCTCACTTTCCTATCGCTAGCAAGGCAAGCCCGACTCTGTTTGGACTTTGGATCCCTGCGGAACATCTTCCTTCTTCCCTAGAGCAGTGTGCCTTCTTTAACTGCCCAATTACTTCCTAGGCCATCAAATGCTAGTAGCAGAGTCAGTGTTCTATCCCATCGGCTTCTCCTTAGTCTTTGTCAACGAAATTTGCCACACACATAAGCTTCAGAAGCGACATTGATTGACCCCTTGGTTTAGTTAGTCTGTGAAAATAATCTTGGATCACCTCCTTCCTATCTATTCTTTGCCCTTCCCCACAATCCCAGAGCAACAAACCATCGCGAATCCCTCCATACAGCAACATCTCCATCCCCATCAAGCATCTTTGGACACCTTCCTGCTACTACCCGCCGTACCGGAGCGCAAAGTCATGGACATCTCCGTAGAGGAGGACAATGCCCTGCGCATTTGGGCCTTCTCCCCGCGGAGAAAATAGTGGCCGCTGGTGTGCGCCTTCCTGGACGCCGGCTATGACCGCCTTGACAAGTACCCTATTCACCACCTCTCCAACAATGCATATGGGATGTTGATGGTCCGGTTCACCAACTTCAGGGACGCATGTCTCCTCAATGGCCACACCTTCCACTGTGGTTGCGAGATGGTGGTGTTCTCTGGCACCAACATCTTCAACTACTAGGACCAGTTCCCCAACAATGGCAACTTCATCCACAGGGTCCTCCTAGAGCTGCCGATGGAACAGGAGGTGCCATCGGCTTATCCGGAGGTGCCGATGGGTCAGGAGTCGACCATGGCGCCGGAGGTCATGGTGGTGCCAGTGGCTAACAAGCTACCGCTGGTAGTGTGGGCGCCAGACCTCTAGTAGTTCAGCAGTGAGTCCTATATATGTAAACTCGTGATGTTAAGTTAATGGTTGAATGAAGTGTTTATTCATCCTCGTGCTATTTTAATTTCTATTCTTTTGGACATGTTTTTTGCTATTCCCTCCGCATTTTGTTGGTTCAAACTCTTGTACTGTGCGTGTGATTGCTATATTAATATAGTGAGGCGAAATCCTGATTCGAGGAGTTTCTTCAAATACACGGCAAATTCTGTTCAGATTTGTCGGATTAGTGCAAACTCTCTTTATCAATTTCCCCATGTATACGTGATGAATTTCTGTCAGTTTCGTCAGAACCTGAAAAGTAAACACCCCTAAACTTGGTCCCTCACGGTTAATTATCCACAACATGGTCCCTTATTAATAAAGTTAATGATTGCAGTCAATAGCCAGGCGTGCATATATTGTAGGTCCTGAAATTTGCTACTATAGTACAGTACCTTGTACCTCGTGTCAGGAACCCATTGTAGCTTTGCTTTGACATTGCACCACCTTCAATTCCTCCTTTTCACTACTCTCGAGCACTGTTCTCCTTATGGTCTCCTTTGTACCCATTTTTTCAATAGGGAACATTCTAGTGGCAACATAATTTACCATGCTAAGATTCATAGACCTATAGTACCAAATATGGGAAACATTAGCATAAACTATGATGTGGATATGGACATGACCTTAGTCGTTTGGCTTAAAACCCGAGAATTTTCATAAGTTATCAAAACTCGTGTTTATCATTTTTCATGGCAAGTAATACACAGAGAAGGATGCCATACACACCTATTTTTTATTATCCTCGACTTGTTTACAAAATATGTCCAAATTTTTCGGCATGCAAATTCTTGGATACAGGAACATCAGCACAATGTATGATGTAGATATGGCCATGACCTTGGTCGTTTGACTTATAATCCAAGAATGTCCACAGTCATGTTTATTCTCAAAAAGTTGTCAAAACTCATGTTTATCTTCATGGAAAGTAGTAAATGTAGGAGATTATTTTCAAAAAGTTTTATTATTAGTAGTATTTTTGTTTGATTATTTTCAAAACAAGGTGAAATTTTCTACATGCAAATTATTAATAAGAAGTTAAATCTTTCAAAAAACCTCTATAGTTTTTGATACATTGACTGCCCAGTAGGTACCTTGAAAAGATATTTGTAGAATTTTGAGAGCAATCTACCACTCACTATTATGTTCAAATTTTACGTAACATTAACAAGTATGCTTAAATTCATTTAGATGGGTGAAGTTAGGTAGGAAGCTTAAGAACTCTTAGAACTTGGTAATCGTAAGTGAAACACGGTCCAAACTTTTTTTGGGAACTAGGCTTGTGGTGTTCCGAGCCATAATCTTCATACTTGCTTTAATTTAAAGGTAAACATTATTTTCACTTTGAAAAGTCAAAATGATTTTTTGTTCCTAAAAGTTGGAAACTCCTATTATTGGCAGCATTATTGTTCGCCGTGCCAAGATGTATCAATCTACCTAATATAGCAAAGTTACCTTTAAGTATGATGTACAAATGGTCATTTACCCTTGTTGTTTAGCTTGAAGACGGAGGGAGTATATAATTTATATTTATTGATTAAATTGAAAATCTAGGTATATGAGTAGGACTGGTAAACTGAAACATAGGGAGTACTAGTAAAAGGCATGTTCCACACATGTATATAGTGTATGAAATGTGATTTTATAGACATTAAGTTGTTATTAACCAATAGTATTGTTAGAGGAAAAATGCATACATTCAGTCTATTAATAATAACTATCTACACAATTGAGAATACAACCGATAGTACTAAAGTTTTTTGGAGGGGTGTGACATGATGGTTCTAGAACATGGTGGAGTTTGCTATGGATACTGTTCAGGACGAACCAGATGCTCTGAACCGTTGTATCTAATAGCCCAATGGTCAGGATCGGTGCTATATATCCAATTCAAAACTGCTCCATTATAGTAGTAGAGATATCTATAATATTCATCCCCACTAACATGCATTTAATGTTTGCAAGCTAAAATCTGGTGCAGCTGCATCACCCCAATTTTTTTAGTTTGTTCAATTTCAAATACACAGTCCTCACGTTCCTATCGCTAGCAAGGCAAGCCCGACTCTGTTTGGATTTTGGATCCCTGCGGAACATCTTCCTTCTTCCCTAGAGCAGTGTGCCTTCTTTAACTGCCTAATTACTTCCTAGGCCATCAAATGCTAGTAGCAGAGTCAGTGTTCTATCCCATCGGCTTCTCCTTAGTCTTTGTCAACGAAATTTGCCACACACATAAGCTTCAGAAGCGACATTGATTGACCCCTTGGTTTAGTTAATCTGTGAAAATAATCTTGGATCACCTCCTTCCTATCTATTCTTTGCCCTTCCCCACAATCCCAGAGCAACAAACCATCGTGAATCCCTCCATACAGCAACATCTCCATCCCCATCAAGCATCTTTGGACACCTTCCTGCTACTACCCGCAGTACCGGAGCGCAAAGTCATGGACATCTCCGTAGAGGAGGACAATGCACTGCGCATTTGGGCCTTCTCCCTGCGGAGAAAATAGTGGCCGCTGGTGTGCGCCTTCCTGGACGCCGGCTATGACCGCCTTGACAAGTACCCTATTCACCACCTCTCCAACAATGCATATGGGATGTTGATGGTCCAGTTCACCAACTTCAGGGACGCATGTCTCCTCAATGGCCACACCTTCCACTGTGGTTGCGAGATGGTGGTGTTCTCTGGCACCAACATCTTCAACTACTAGGACCAGTTCCCCAACAATGGCAACTTCATCCACAGGGTCCTCCTAGAGCTGCGATGGAACAGGAGGTGCCATCGGCTTATCCGGAGGTGCCGATGGGTCAGGAGTCGACCATGGCGCCGGAGGTCGTGGTGGTGCCAGTGGCTAACAAGCTACCGCTGGTAGTGTGGGCGCCAGACCTCTAGTAGTTCAGAAGTGAGTCCTATATATGTAAACTCGTGATGTTAAGTTAATAGTTGAATGAAGTGATTATTCATCCTCGTGCTATTTTAATTTATATTCTTTTGGACACGTTTTTTGCTATTGCCTCAGCATTTTGTTGGTTCCAAACTGTTGTACTGTACGTGTGATTGCTATATTAATATAGTGAGATGAAATCCTGATTCGAGGAGTTTCTTCAAATACACGGCAAATTCTGTTCAGATTTGTCGGATACGTGCAAACTCTCTTTATCAATTTCCCGAGGTATACGCGATGAATTTCTGTCAGTTTCGTCAGAACCTGAAAAGTAAACACCCCTAAACTTGGTCCCTCATGGTTAATTATCCACAACATGGTCCCTTATTAATAAAGTTAATGATTGCAGTCAATAGCCAGGCGTGCATATATTGTAGGTCCTGAAATTTGCTACTATAGTACAGTACCCTGTACCTCGTGTTAGGAACCCATTGTAGCTTTGCTTTGACATTGCACCACCTTCAATTCCTCCTTTTCACTACTCTCGAGCATTGTTCTCCTTATGGTCTCCTTTGTACCCATTTTTTTAAATAGGGGGAAACTTCTAGTGGCAACATAATTTACCATGCTAAGATTCATCCACCTATAGTACCAAATATGGGAAACATTAGCATAAACTATGATGTGGATATGGACATGACCTTGGTCGTTTGGCTTGAAAACCAAGAATATTCAAAAGTTATCAAAACTCGTGTTTATCCTTTTTCATGGCAAGTAATACACGCAGAAGGATGCCATACACACCTATTTTTTATTATCCTCGACTTGTTTTCAAAATATGTCCAAATTTTTCGGCATGCAAATTCTTGGATATAGGAACATCAGCATAATGTATGATGTAGATATGGCCATGACATTGGTCGTTTGGCTTATAATCCAAGAATGTTCATAGTCATGTTTATTCTCAAAAAGTTGTCAAAACTCATGTTTATCTTCATGGAAACTAGTACATGTACGAGATTATTTTCAAAAAGTTTTATTATTAGTAGTATTTTTGTTTGATTATTTTCAAAACAAGGTGAAATTTTCTACATGCAAATTATTAACAAGAAGTTAAATCTTTCAAAAAACCTCTATAGTTTTTGATACATTGACTCCCTAGTAGGTACCTTGAAAAGATATCTGTAGAATTTTGAGAGCAATCTACCACTCACTATTATGTTCAGATTTTACGTAACATTAACAAGTATGCTTAAATTCATTTAGATGGGTGGAGTTAGGTAGGAAGCTTAAGAACTCTTAGAACTTGGTAATCGTAAGTGAAACACGGTCCAAACTTTTTTTGGGAACTAGGCTTGTGGTATTCGAAGCCATAATCTTCATACTTGCTTTAATTTAAAGGTAAACATTATTTTCACTTTGAAAAGTCAAAATGGTTTTTTGTTCCTAAAAGTTGGAAACTCCTATTATTGGCAGCATTATTGTTCGCCATGCCAAGATGTATCAATCTACCTAATATAGCAACGTTACCTTAAAGTATGATGTACAAATGGTCATTTATTGTTCAGCTTGAAGCATAATAATGTACATACAATGTAGGTCATATTGCGAAGAAGATTTTTTTTCAAAAGTTGTGAACACACTCATGATTATCATTTTTCACGACAAGCGGTGCAAGTCAAAGTTATCAAATCAAGGTCAAATTTGTCTACATGAAAATTCTTAGTGACATGGGTATACCCTACAGGTACTCAAGCTTGGTATATACGGGCTGAATACAATGGAAGCCCATGGTGTTGCCAAGGCCCAAATGAAGTACTCGAGAAACTAGAGGACTCTTGATTGCTTGAAGAACAAGAAGAAGTAAAGATAGAAAGTTTAAAGGGGAAAACCCTAACCTGTAACCAACTCGACCTACTGCCCGAGACCTAGCCTATCTATATAAAGGCTAGGAGGGGGCAACGAGGAGTACACACGCAACTCTAGTTTCCACAACCCTTGCCAGATTGCATCTGTGCACCATTGTAATCCTCGATTCCTTTGATAATTCCACGAGCAGACAAGCAGGAGTAGGGACCTCTGCGAGGCCTGAACCAGGGTAAATCTTCGAGTCCCCTGTGTGCTTGTTTGCTAGCCGATAGATGCCTCCAGCGCTCCCTCCTTATCCAAAAACCCAAGTCCATAACAATGGGCATTGATGAGTTAAACCCTCGTCAATTGGCGCCGTCTGTGGGAACAGGGAGTGCTGATGTTGCGGCTTCTTCGGCCCCATCAACCACGACCTACAACTCCACAACAGCGGAGATTCACCAGCTCTTCGGCGCGTTCGACTTCACCGTCCACACGCCAGCCACTCGCCCCGCCTTCAAATCCGTGGGCAACGGAATCAGCCTGGCGATCGGGAGCTTCCGCTTCCAAGTTGGTCAGATGGGCACGCTTCGCATGCGTGACCAGACGACGGTACCATCGATTGCCCCAGCATCATGGTTCCCTCCACTGATCGGCACCCTCAGTCAGCTCCACGCCTCGACAATAGTCGAGAATACGGTCAGCGACAGTAGTCGCGAATCCGATCTAGGCAATCTGGCAACTGAAGACGGAGCCTACGGTTCCAGATCTGAAAGTTGTGGGAGCAGCAACTTCCCCAATCACTTCATGCGCGTTGTCATCAACGCAGGCGACACCTCCGCCAATCGCGACAACACGGGCAACTGTGGCCATGAAGCCGACCCGCCAAACAGCGGACCAACCAATGGCGGACCAACCAATGGCGAACCACCAAATGGTGGCCCTACTAACGGCACTCCCGTCAACAACGGGGGCAGCCGAACTCCCCACCATGATCAATGAGAAAACTGGCAAACGCGTCATGATCAGGCTCAACGATCTCGAGTGGGCTCATTGCTGCGAAGCCCTACGAGGCCATCCTCTACCCTTCGGCTCCCTGCAAGAGCTGCTGATGGGCTACCATTGGCTCCTGAAAGAGGAATACAAGTGCCAGCTACAAACAATCGCGCAACTCGAGGCGCGTAAAAAGGCAGCTGACGAGTCAAGCCTCCGACGAGCTGGGCTCTCCTCCCACAGAGGATCCTGCTCTAAGTGCAACGAGTACATCGCCAACAAGAGACGATCTCGACTCGCCCACACCACCGAGCAAGAACGCGTAGAAGCCGCCAAAGTCCTCGACTTCGGCTCCATGATGGTGGATACACGCGGCAATGTGCTCCCAAAAACGCTGCAAGCCGCGGTAACGGCAGCCACCATGTACCTCCTCAACAACCAGCCACCAGCTGGAGACCCTCGAGCTGCCATGCACCGATCTACGATCGCAGGCTTGGGGTTAATCGAGGCCGCCCTCGACAAAGAGCTGGCGTCAAAACCGAAGAAAGGCAAGGCTTTGGCAAAACGCTACTCCTCGCCCTCATCTAGCGATGACAGTCACGATCTGTCTCGACATCGCCGCTCACGGCGAAACGACCACGACTATGATGCGCGCAATGACCTCACACAGTGCAAGATCGACAAATCAAGGGCGCGACATGCTCGGTCGACTGACTCAGAATACGAAGATGTGGAGCTCTGTGGCGCTAGATGCTTCAGTAGGGCCATCAGGCAAAAGCGAATGGCCAAGGGGTTTAAGCTCCCGTCAGAGAATCCGAAGATTGACGGCCTACAGGACCCGAAGATCTGGTTGGAGGACCACATCTCCTCCGTCAGGCTTCACGGCGGAAGTCGAAGCACGGCCATGCAATGCCTACAGCTACAGCTGCAAGGCGCCGCCCGAGCCTGGCTCAACAACCTCCCATGCGGATCCATTCGTAGTTGGGAAGAGCTGGTATACAGCTTTGTGCGCAACTTCAAGGGCACATACAAACGTCCTGCATCAAACGAAGAGCTGAGATGCTGCCAGCAAAGATCGGGCGAATTGCTACGCACCTACATCCAGAGGTGGTCCATCATCAAGAACTCCGCAGATAACATCTCGGAGGATCGCGCGATTGACGCATTCAACGGAGGCCTATGCCAGATAGAGCTTAGGGAGGAGCTGGGCCGCTCGAACCCAAAACCATCGACCATCTGATGGAAATCACGAATCGCTGGGCAGATGGAGAAGATTCGGTGAAAAACCGCGTTCACTCCGACGACGAGGCAGAACTCGAGCGCAGACACGATCGCCGAAGCAAACGCCGCATGCACATCTACGATGACCGCGACGACGTCAACATGGTCATGGCCGGCTGGGCCGACAGACGCGATGACAACCGCAACAGCGGCTACCATAGCGGTGGATACCACGACTCCGGAAAAACCACGCAAGTGTGGCAGCGTCGCAATCGCGATGAGGCACCCGCAACATCCATTGTAGACAAGTTGTCCGGGCCATGCACTGTGCACTTCTACATCGACAAGCATGATGGAAAGAAGAAGTCCAGCCACCTCCTCAAGGACTGCCGCGAGTTCCTCAAACTACATGAGGGACTGGCTCAGATGAATCGCAGCGCAGTCCAAAGGGGTTACGGAGACGCTCCAGGTGCCGTGGCACATGGAGCTCTTCCACCACCACCTGGACTACCCCCAAATGCAGCTGCGCCGGACCAGCACCAGGGAGGCGAACCATACCCATGGGTCATGGGTACCATGATGATCCAAAAGGGACGCCCCTCGAATAGGGTACAGAAGGCCATCACTCACCAAGCCAACTTGGCCACAAACTCGGCACCATCTACCACTGAGTACCTCAGCGGAAGCGAGTCCTGCATCACCTTCGACAAGCGTGACCACCCGCGCCAAGTACCTCGCCTAGGCCATTGTCCCCTCGTCCTCGAGGCACAAATTGGAGGGTTTGACATGAGTCGCGTCTTTATGGACGGTGGAAGCGGCATCAACCTTATGTTCACGAGTACCTTGCAAGCAATGAGGATCCCTCTGACGTTCCTAGAGGCCTCAGACACAACATTCCACGGCATCGTCCCAGGCAAGGGTGTATATCCCCTTGGCAAAATCAACCTCGACGTCATCTTCGGCACACCGAAAAACTTTTGGCGTGAGTGCATCGATTTCGAGGTCATCGACTGGCCCTCGCAGTACCATTGCATCCTTGGACGTGTCCTGTTCGCTAGGTTCATGGTAGTGCCACACTACGCCTACCTGCAGATGAAAATGCCAGGACCTAACAGCGTCATCAAAGTCAACGGGAGCTTCGAGAGGTCTGACAGTTGCGACAGGGAATTCAACAGAATTTCCCAGTCATTCGGCATGCAGGAAGAACTCGCGAGACTAAAGGAGTCGATAGACAACAGTCTGCCTCCCCTGAGCCGGCCAAGTTCACCCGACCTATCTTTCGACTCGTCGGTGCACACAAAGAAAGTTCAGGTCCACCCATCGGATCCCGCCAAGACAACCCTCATCGCCAACAACTTGAGTCCCGCATAGGAACTCGCGCTTGTCGAATTCCTCCGTGAGCACTGGGAAATCTTTGCCTGGTGTCCAGCGGACATGCCAGGAGTTCCCAGGGAATTCGCCGAGCACGCACTCAACGTCAACCCAGACACAAGGCCAGTCAAGCAAACAATTCGGTGATTATCTGAACCAAGAGCAAAGGCAGTCGGAATGGATATCAACAGACTCCTCGATGCCAAATTCATACGCGAGATCAAGGAAAGCACTTGTCTCGCCAACACGGTGCTATTACCAAAAAAGGACACGGATATCCTGTGGATGTGCGTGGACTTCACCTCTTCTAATAAGCACTGTCCAAAGGATCACTTCCTTCTACCGCGAATCGACCAGATCATCGACTCCACTACGGGATGCGAGCGCCTCTACTTCCTCGACGCCTATTCAGGCTATAACCAAATTCGAATGAAGGAGGAAGATCAAGAAAATCAGCATTTACAACGCCTTTTGGTGTGTTCTGCTACAACACAATGCCCTTCGGGCTAAAGAACGCAGGATCCACCTACCAGCGGTGCATGCATTCTTGCCTCAAGAACCAGCTCGGTCGCAACATCCAAGTCTATGTCGACGACATGGTAATCAAGACCAAAGAGGAAGCCTCACAAATCGATGATTTGTGCAAAACCTTCGCCAATCTTGACAGCTACTGGATCAAGCTCAATCCAGACAAGTGCGCCTTCGGCGTACCATCTGGGCAACTACTCAGGTACCTTATCTCCGCGAGAGGGATCGAAGCGAACCCGAAGAAAATAAAAGCCATATTGGCCATGGAGAAGCCGAAAAACATAAGAGGCGTCCAACAGCTGGCTGGGCGAATCGTGGCTCTGAGTCGATTCATCAGTCGGATGGGTGAAAAGGCACTGCCCTTCTACCAACTCCTCCGTAAAGCTGACAAGTTCGAGTGGACCAGTGAGGCGCAGGAAGCATTCGAAGACCTCAAGCACCTACTATCCACCTCGCTAGTACTGGTAACCCCACACGAAAGGGAACCATTGTTGATATACATCTCCGCCACCAACCAGGTGGTCAGCATAGTTCTCGTAGTCGAACGAGCCGAGGAAAACAAGGTCCACTTCTACTACCTCAGCAAGGTACTTACGCCAACAAAACAGCGGTACCCGCACTACCAGAAACTGGCATACGGCGTCTTCATGATGGCCCGGCGACCGCGCCACTACTTCCAAGAACACCCAATCGTGGTAGTCAACGACGCCCCACTTGGGCCCATCCTCAACAATACCGACGCCACTGGACGAGTCGCACTCTAGGGAATCGAACTGTCTCCACGAGACATCAAATATGAAAAACGCGACGCAATCAAGTCGCAAGTTCTCCCTGACTTCCTCGTGCACTGGATGGAGAACCAGCTCCCTGAAAAACCAGATATGTCCTACCTATGGACAATGCACTTCGACGGATCCAAGCGGAAGGACGGAGCTGGTGCAGGTGTCATACTGACATCGCCCCAGGGAGACAAGCTAAAATATATCCTGCGAATGCAGTTCACCGCCTCCAACAACGAAGCTGAATACGAGGCCCTACTGCATGGGATGAGGATGGCAAAAGCCTGCAGCGCCAAGAGGCTCATAATATATGGAGACTCCAAGTTGGTCGTCAATCAGACAATGCACGAGCGCGACGCACTGAACGACAACATGATCGCCTACTGCGACCTCTATGACACACTCGAGGGAGACTTTGACGGGTGTGAGCTGCGGCACATAGGTCGCCAAAGCAATGAAGAGGCGGACACACTCGCCAATATAGGCTCTACCTACGCCCCCATACCACCTGGGGTATTTCTCGAGCGCATATGCGAACGCTCCATCAAGCCAAAGGCCGCAGAGAAGATAACAAGCGCAACAATAGACTCGGGGGCTGCGCCGCCCAATGATCCAATGACACTCGATGACCTGGAGCTGGACACAGGACTCAAAGGGCCAATGAGCGTCATGATGATCGAGCCATCCTGGACTCAACCGTACATCACGTACCTTCTAAGCAGGAGACTACCGGACGATCCGACCGACGCACGACACATCGTGCGGAGATCCAAGGCATTCGCTGTTATCAATGGCGAACTCTACAAGCGCAACATCACAGGAGTGCTCCAACAATGCGTCTCCACGACCGATGGAAGAGATGTTCTCCTTGACATCCATGAGGGGACCTGTGGGCACCACGCCAGCAGTCGCGCCCTCGTAGCCAAAGCTCTACGAGCTGGATTCTACTGGCCTACGGCCATGCGCGGAGCCAAGGACATCGTCCAGAAATGCAACGTGTGCCAGCGATTCGCGGACAAGCCGCACGCACCTGGCGCAGAGCTCCGGCCAATTCCATTGGCCTGGCCCTTCGTGCAATGGGGACTCGACATGGTCGGCAAGCTCCCAAAGTCCTCACGAGGAGGCTATGTCTACCTCCTGGTCACAGTCGACAAATTCACCAAGTGGATAGAGGCCATGCCAGTAACCAATCCATCAGGATACAGCACAGTCAAGTTCCTCGAGTCCATCGTCTACCGCTTCGGAGTACCGCACAGAATCATCACGGACAATGGGATGAACTTCACATCCAAGGAGTTCCAAGAATTCCGTGAGAACGTCAGCTATGCCTCCGCGGCACATCCACAGACCAACGGTCAGGTCGGAAAAGCTAATGGGCTCGTTTGCGGCGGCATCAAGAAGCGACTCCTCCGGCCACTCGAACAGGCCGTGGGTTGCTGGCCAGAAGAACTACAATCGGTACTCTAGAGCCTACGAACAACTCCAAATAGCGCTACAGGGTACACCCCGTTCTTCATGGTGCACGGGGCTTAGGCGGTGCTACCCGCCGAAGTACGATACAAAGCACCGCACGTGGTCGCTTACAACAAGCAGGAATCAACTCTGGCAATCGAAGACTCTGTCGACCTCCTTGACGAGGCAAGGGAAATCACCGCGGAAAGATCAACGAGCTACCAGCAGAACCTGCGCAACTACCACAGTAGGAGGCTACGCCCTAGGTCCTTTGTCGAAGGCGACCTGGTCCTGCGACTGAAGCAGCAAGGGCATCTCAAGCTCGAGTCCCCCTGGGAGGGATCATACGTGATCACAGAAGTAATCCCAGGTGGCGCCTATCGCCTTCAAGATTTAGAGACAGGAGTCGCATACTCCAATCCCTGGAACATCGCGCAGCTGCGACGCTTCTACCCTTAGTCGTTTTTACTTTTGCATTGCAAATAAGGCTACTCAGCCAAGGCTACTTAGCCACACATTGTACTTCGTACTATCCCACGAATAAATAAATCTAAGTGCCCCAAAACTCTGTGTTTTCCTTTAATTTTTCGCAAATTATCCACTCGGGGGGTGCGCCACCCTATACACATCTGTTCTACGAACTAAAACGCGATATCCTGAGTAGCTGGCACAGCAATCGAAACCCTTGACAAACATCAACCTAGTTGCAGCGCACCTGACAGGTTGACAAGGGACTGAGATAAACACAAAGCCAGGCTAACGAAAAGGAGTCGCGTAGTGCAACGCACTCACAAAACATACACGCTAACAAGCTCTTTTACACATCATCATTAATAAATTATACATAGCATATATATACGAACTTTACAACGTTGGTACAACTATGTGCAGGATACAATCTAAACTACTGTTGCAGCAAAAGAACATTGGTCTGCTCCTCGAAGAAGTCGACGATCTCCTCTGCTAGGCAATCTACTACCTGGTAGTGCGGCACCATGTTCCAAGTAGAACCCGCTGGCGACGCAAGTGGTCCAGCCGCAATTGCTGCAACTTCCACATCAGGCCTATGCAGTCGCACCAGTGACAGAGTAGCCTTGGCACTAGCCACTAAATGTTGTCGTACACACTCGCGAACCGCAGTCAAGTCTTGGAATTTGGCAAGGAGGGCCAGCAGGCTCGATGGAACGATGTCAAGTGGAAACATCGTCTGGTAAATATTCTTCAAGCATGACTGCGACTTCTTCAAAAAGTGAAGCACTCGCGACGCACGATCCTGCAGGGTCGCCAATGCGATTGCGCGATCATGCTCCACCCAAAATTACCCACTCGCCTAAAGCTGCTCCTAGGTTAGATCATTCATACGAATGGCGATCCTATCTTTCTCATCCTGAGGATGGCGTGCACTGACAACTATACCAGGCAAAAATAGAAGTATGAAGACAAGGAACTACGGCGACTGACTACAATATAAGGAATAAGAAAACTAACATTTGAATTGGTCTCCCAACTGCGTCACCTTCCCTAGCAGATATTGTTCTCGGGTGGAGGTTTTCTCCGCTTTCGACTTCCATACGTCCGCATTTCCACGGAGTATGGGCAATTCACGCTCCAACTGCTTCACGAGGTCACGAAGTCGCGAGAGCAGAGAAAGCTCCTCCACCCTTGAGCGTGGCGGTGCCAAAGTGTCATCAAGGGGCGGCGAATCCTGAGGCTCCCTCAAAGGATCACTCGATGTGCCCTACCACAAGGCAAGCAAGAGACAATAAGAGGACGAAGGCGAGGCATGGACAAAAGATTCGAGTGCATTCAAGATTAACAGAAGTATCAGCAGATACACTCGCCAACGGGCATGTTCTCAACAAAAGACATAAACTATTTAACTATTACAAGACGTGACTACTGAGGAGCGGCTGGCTTCTTCGACTTCAACTTCAGTTTTGGGGGCCTCATCGAGTCTGTGGCAGTATCAGATGCCACAGACTTCCCGTCGGAACCTTACGTCGCAGCCTTCGCAGCTTTCTTGGTGCGCTGAAGCTCCTTAGAGTACTTCGCAACTATATTGATCAACTGCGGGCCGTACTTGCCACAAGCAGTTGCGAAGGGAGCAAAGACTACTTGCTGGCCATCATCACTGACAGACATCGCCTTGGAGACCTCCGCGGGATCAACTTCGACTCCATGAGCTTGAACAATGGCGAGTGACATCAAAGCACCCGCCGCACGGCGCGAGTTCTTGAAGGTTGCAGGGACACCCCCGGCGAGAGACTCCACCAGCTCGTCCATATTCTCGATCAGCTCAGCCTTGGGCTCCAGCTCTTCCCGGAGGCGACTGAGCACGCCCTTGGCCTTAGAGAGCGTCCCTTGAACGGCAGCGCTGCTATCCTCGACTACTGAAATGGCACCCACCAAGGCGTCGTCACGGCGGAGTGCTTGAGGGTCGAAGCTCAAACCGCTGGCATCTACAACCAAGCATAGGAACATGAGTCATCACCAACAACAAATTCGAAAGAAGAACAAAACACCAAAAATCCAGACAAAGGAATACCTGAGAGAGCCTTGGCAATCGAAAAAAGTTGTTCCTCGAACAACTTGTCCCTAGCCACGATGGAGGCGCACAGATCCTCCTCGTGCTTCCGCGACTCTACACATGCTGCGACTGCCTCATCACGGCTCTTTACCGCCACAACGAGCGTCTTTTCAAGAGAAGCGGCGTCATGGAGGAGTGCATTATGCTCAGCTACAAAACAAACAAAGATAGGCTATCAGCCGGATATATCACAAGGAGGACGAAGAAGAAGCAGGTCACTTACTTTCAACTGCACGGTGGCGAGCATCCAGCATTGCATGCTGGCGACCCATCGCAAGAACTTGCTCCGCTAAGCGAGCGGCTTCCTTCACAATAAGCTACGACAGAAGAAAACATCAAAGGATAAGCAAGATGATAGAAGATGATACACTCGACTACAAAGATAGAGGAAGCAAATACTACACTTACATGATCCTCCAAAGACTCCGAAGTCGATGGATTCACAGTCGTCCGGAGAACCATCTGGTGCTCCACATCATGCGGAGAAATCGATGAATTATGGCCGGAGTGGGCCGCCAATGGAGGAGAAGGAGTACGCTCAGCCACTTTCATGTCCTTGGAGGTCGCGACTCCAGATTCTTTCAAAAATTGTACGTCGCCAGAGGATGATGACGCCGGCTGACTGCAGAACCAAACCAATGTCAAGAAAAGGCAACCCCAAAGAAGAACCAAACGGAAGAGTCATATACTTACCAATCAAACTTGTCAAAATCAAAGGTTTGATCCCCCGACTCTGACGATGATTCCTTTGGCAAGAACATCTTCTTCCGAGAAGAGGGCGCCACAACACTCACAGGAACGGCAGGTATCGGCGACTCTGCACCAACACCTGCACCTTATGGAGTCGAAGTGGACGATGCATCCGAATCCTCTCTGCACGAATGCTTGTGAGTGTCCAGACCACTTGACTCGGGGGCTTCCTCCTCCACATCAGATGGGACGGTCGACTCCGACTTGTCCTCTTCCAAGGATTCACGAGAAATAACCCCCTCAGGAAGAGGGGGCATACAGGGCGACACCGCCCAATCCTGCATACAGAAAACAATTTAGCACAAAGACAAGAAACAACAAAGAAGCCGTCGACAAACAAAGCTACTACGTAGCACAACTGTACCTCAGGAGGAGGGTTAACAACATCGAACGGAGGAACGTCTGGATCATTGGGAAGCACATCCTTGACGGTGTACTTGGTGACCAGTCACACCCTTTTATCTACCTCACTCACGGACATGCCATCGAAAGACACGCGAGAGACATCGTCTGCGCCAGCCTACTGGAACATAGGGTGGACTCTGGCCTGTAGGGGCTGGACGTGATGGCGTAGCCATGTGAAAATGAGGGCGTAGCATCCCTCCTCTTTGCCCATGCGACTCTCGAGGTCGCAGACGTGCTCGTATAGCACATTTGTCTCCGCGGACTCGCCGGGCATAATTACATTCTTCCAGGAACGCCTCCTCTTGCACGGCGTCACGGGATCGAAAGGCGCGAGTCCAAAGTGGTCTTTGTCGGCCTTCAGGTCGCGGATGTAGAACCACTTGTCCCTCCACCTGTAACACCCTCGAATCGTCCCTATGCAAGTTTTAGCCCTTTCCGCCAAACCCGCATAGAAACGATTCAAGGACGCCCACCAGGCACTTTCGTGCGGGTGGAAAACAAAGTAATACCATTACACAACAGTCCTCGATGGGACCCACAGAACAGACATATACAACAACGACTCCATGAGTCAAGAATACAGATATACTATACAAAGATTCAAATCACCTTGAAAACGATAGAGCGTCTGACTACGGACAAGAGGCAAATGGGGCTAAGAGACCTGAAGAATAACCAATGGCATCCATAATCCTGCCTAGGCCAAGCCGGAAGGGTAACCCTGCTAACAACGTCTATCTCAAACTTGCTAAATCAAAAGGGGTGTCGACAAAGGGCAAAGGAAAAAGAGGAGCGTCAGTACTGAGGCCAGTACACGGCGAGGCTAGAATTCGGCGGCTCTCGCCTACATAGGTATGGTGGACTGAAGCGGCAGCGAAGCATGCGCTAAACAACCTATAGAGACTCAATACAACTATCGGCTATTAGAGAGAGATAAGAAAGACCTATTCGGAACCAAACTTATACTAACACCAATCATACCCATCCTGGTATTCCCCCTCGAGACCAAACGAGAGAGTCAAACCGAGGAACTCACACAGTTGGTGGTTTTATTCAATCTTCCTGGCAGTTATCCAACTTACTAGTCATCTCAGATGTAAGTCAAATTATAACAGTAAACTTTAGTTATAGTTGTCTATGATCGAGAAACTGTGCTCCAAGTCGTCCATAACCGCGGACACGGATTTTCAAGAAGATTTAACCCTACAGGGGTGCACCAAAGTATCCACACGCACTTCGACCCTTTTTGCTAGATCAATTAATATACACCCATCGGTATGTCGGCGGGGGCTAAGTCATGACGTTTCCCAGACCCAAAGAAAGTACATGGGGGACTACCCCACTAAGCTACCCGCAACAAAGTCGGATGGCTCCGAGGGGGACCCAGGGTGTGTGCCAATGGCTGTAAACGACTGGGAACCCGAAAGTGTGACTAGGCTTGTCAATACCGTGAAAACATTCCACATCCTTAACAGTATAGGTGCTCCACGCACAATCTTAAATAAAGCAGTAAAGCATGGCATAAGTACAGAATAGTAATAAAGTCCCAAACTACTTGTGTCCCCGGGTACAGTACTTTGAAATCAGGTAGTAAGCCGATGGGGGTGCCCACACACCCAACCTGTGGTTAGCGCGCTCGATCTCGCAACAGGTGTCAGGAACTCAGGTCCTAGGGGACACCAGTGAGCAGTTAAGAACCAAATATTTACTATTACCCACCGGTGCCTCTGCATTAATCTACCATCAACATTAATTCATAAACTGTAATTAGAATCATGATCAGCTCCACCATTAAACATATGCCAACCTCCCAACAACTGTGGAACATCGACGACACGAAGCAACACCTGAGCAAGCAACTACGACTCGCAAGGCCGACTATCTATCAAGCAACAGGCAATGGGATGTGTCCAAGGCAATATAACGGCTGCAAGGAATATATCTGGTACGAAACACTAAAGCATCGCGACACGGATAGCAATAGATCAACAGGAGGAAATAAAGACTATAAATGCAAAATAGGTAGAAAGAGGGAGAATGATCGCCTAGGAAACACTGTCGAAGATACATTATCCGAAGGACTTGTCGATACTCCCATCAACTCATCGGCCTAATCCGCGAAGGAGCAAACACTAGAAGAAACACCGGATGCGATATTTAATACTCCGACAGAAGATCCAGCATGCTTATGATATGATGCATGGCATGGCACAGATGCGGTGCAATTAGGCAATATTACGCAGAACCGGGGTCCCGACAAATAATTATATGGTTCAAGTTATTTATCTACCCCGCAAATTAAATGTTGTATTGACAAGACAAAACTAGGCATCGGTTCGCTACACCAATTTAAATGGAGTCCGGAATAAGATAAAGATATCCCGCAGATGGACTCCATATTTAATTATGAGGTGAATCCGCATAATGCCCCCAAACCACAGACAGGTATGCATGCATGAACAATTTAATATGCGACAGTTGATAATGTCATATTATAAAAAATAGGGGCTTAGGGTCACACATCTGGTTCAGAAGATCTTGGGTTCCGGGGGTCCGGATTCGGTCTCAGGGTTCGACGGGTATGGGGTCGGTCTTCGGAGGAACGTTCTCGGACAACGGAAGTAGATCTTGTCGCATCCGTGGTCTTCGAGTCCGGGAAGGAGGTCTTGCGGTTTTCCGTGAAGGAGATCTTGACGCTTGGCGTCTGTGTAGGCGAACTCGGTGTTCCGCGGTGAAGTGCTTGTTGTTCCGGTGGCGATCTTGGCGGTCATCGGGTTCGGTCTTGGTGTTTGAGAGGAAGAACTTGGCGTTCCAGGACGAAGATCTTGGCGTACCGGGGTCAGTCTTCGGGAACTCGAGATCAGTGTACTCGGGACCTCGGCCATCTTGGTTCGGGGTCGAAGAACTTGGTGTCCGAGAAGGATGCCTTGGGGTTCCGTCTTTGGTCTTTGGGGTTCGGATCCTCGGGATCAAGCTTCAGGGTCTCGGCCATCAAGTCCGGGAAGGCGATCTTGGGGCCATGATGAACTTGGCGTTCGTGAAGAAGGTCTCTGGGTTCAGGGTCTTCGAAGGACCGAGGATTGGCTAGGCAAACTGAACCGAGGCAGAGACGTCACTATGCCTGGGGAAAAACGCAAGCAGCACACGACACGCACCTACACCTGAAAACCAGGGGCGCCGTGTACGACTGGCACGAGACACGAGCGGAGGCGAGGCGAAGGTTCGACAAAAGACGAAGGCCTGGACGATAGAGGACCTGGTGACACGGGCCCCGCAGTGAGGGCTCTAGCGGGTCTGTGCGCGGGCCGGGAAGGAGGCTGAAGACAGAGAGGGAGGCACGGCAGCAGAGCGAGTCGCGCGCCCCTGGCAGCGTAGGCGAGGGACGGCGGCGCTCTGCGGCTCCGGGATGAGGAAGGCAGGGGTCGCGTGGCTGACGACGTGAGGCGGCGCAGGCGGCCGGAGTAGGGTCGTCGCGGGGCGGAGGAGCTCACGGAGCGGCGACCAGCAGAGAGAGGTGGCGGCGGGGACGGTCGCAGAAGGCAGGCGCGAAGGAGGGGCCGTGGGGTGGCGCTGCTCGAAGGAGACCGCGACGGCGGCGAGGAAAACGGTGGCAGTGACAGATGCAGGAGGGGGACAAGGCGACGGCAGACGCGGTGTTCGAAGAGGGGTCGGGTCACACTGTGGATGCAAGCCGTGGGAGGCGCGTGGGGCCGAGGGGAAACGAAGGAGGGCGCGACCGGCCGGCGAGGCGGTGGCTGGTGAGGATGCAGGATGGGGATCGGGGTCTGGTGCGATGAAGGAGGAAGACGGGAGGAAGGAGCGTCAGTGGGAGCAAGCCAGGATGATGGGGCCGAGGGGTCAGGGCTGGCGGTAGGTGGGAGCGATAGGTTGGTTGGGAGCGGGGCTGGCGTGCGTGCGTGTGGTGTGCAGGTAGTAGGCTGGCGATGAGGTGGGAGGGGATGGTGAGGTGGCGAGCTGTGATTGGATGGGGTGAGGTGGAGGGGTGGAGAAAGTGGCTGGCGATCAGGTGGAGTGGGGAGCGCGTCCAGGAGGGCCTGGTCGGCGGGTCAGGTGGCGTCTGGGCGGGAAAAGAGATGGAAGGCGGGAGTTGGAGAGGGAGTAGGTAGGATTAGGGTTAGCTGGTTGGGTAGGATAGGATTTTGGGTTTTTCTTGGGGGTGGCCGGCTGGGTCGGTTCGGCCCGGTTCGGCTGCCCCCTAAAAATAATATAATTATTTTATTTGTTTAAAACGGGGCTTTTGAAATCCGTTTGTAGACGAAACAAAATATTCTGGCCAAGCCCAGGTTTTAATTTGAAATAAAGACAGGGCGTTTAGAAAACAAAACCAGGCTTTTCGAAAATAGTTTTGAGACAAACCATGCATGATGATGACGATGTTCAAATGCAATGTGGCATGATGACATGAGCATGCGGTCATGATGATGCAATGCACAAAAACACAACGATTTTCTAGTAGTGGTTTTAGCGGGGTGCCACACCACCCTTGGACGGACGCCATGAGTTTTATATCAAAGTATGTGGCGGAGGAATCGACATGGATACCGCAACCGCCTACATCATAGACTACGGAGCCAAACGCCGATTGGCACTTCAGCTTGAAGAGGCGCTTGGAAAGGCCGAAGTGCGGCTCGATTCCGAGCCAGCACTCGCAAAGGGCAATGTAGCAAGCTACGTGGAGGATGGAGTTTGGGGATAGCTGATGCAGCTGGAGCCCGTAAAAGCAGACAAGGCCCCTGAAGAAAGGATACAGGGGCAACAAAAGACCACGGATGATGAACGCTAGGAACATCACCCGAAAGCCAGCAGGAGGAGAGGGAATTACCTCACTGCTAGGGACGCGCGCGTCCGCAACTGCGGAAGACAAAACTCCGTCCTGGCGCAGAAGACGAAGCTCTGAAGATTTTATCACGGATGCGCGCCACACACCATTGGTGACGCGAGTGCCCGTGCCCTTCTTTTTCCCGGCGGTGGCGGTGCTGGTGCCCGCAGCGGCGGAGCCACCTTTCTTCTTTGTAGTAGCCGCGGCAGCGGCGGGATTGGCCGCGGCACCACCTTTCTTCTTCCCCATTCCACGGCGGCGGTGTGACCAGAGGAAGTAGCTGGGAAATACGCGGAGTTGGTCCAGCGCCACGAAGGAAAGGAGCGCAAAGAAGCAGAGGAGAAGCAGCAATGGCGACGGAGGCAAAGGCAGAAAAGAAGCAGATGTGAAAATTACCATCGCCGTATCGCTACTTAACCCCCTGGAAGATGCAATCCAATGGCTAAGAAAAACCCTATCAGACGCGTGGCGTTCATCGTGCTCGACACGTGGAGGACCTGAAGCGCGAACCGTCCCCCACTACCCCTATTACGCGTGGAAATCGAGGAGACGCAGTTAAAACAAAGATTACGCATGCCCAGTCAAATTAGAGTCAGAAAATGGGACCCACCGCTCGTCACGTCCCGCCAAACACGCTCACGAGGGAAATTGAGGTCATGGGATCGTCAGCACTGACGTCATCCAAACTTACGCGGCAGAAGATTTCGACTACTTTAGTCCTTGCTCGAGTCTTCGACTCCACCAAGCACTCGGGGGCTACTCCCATAGGGAGCACTGGTCGCGCACCCTATGATTTTTTTTCTTCTTTTTTACAGGAACATGGACAATCAAAGCAAACCCAACCACTCGAAGAACTATTCGACTATGGACATGGCTTACTCCCATAGGGAGCGCCGGAAGCAAATTCGACTGAAACAAGCAAACAAAGACGACAACAGTCATAAAAGTTCTTTAGTCCCTGCCTGAGTCTTCGACCCAACCAGGCACTCGGGGGCTACTCCCATAGGGAGCGCTGGTCGCGCACCCTATGATTACTTGTACATCATACTATGTGTTGATAACATCCACACTCGAAGCTTATGGCGACACCACCTCATGATATTTCCCTACAAAGAGACTGCGTCTCCTGGGTCACCCGAATCATCTCCGCAATGACAAATTTCAGATGCCGCGCTTGCAGCGTGAAGATAAGACCTGAATATGGCCTAGCAATGCATTTTCTGCACACTACCAGAAATATATCCGTTCCAACAGGTACGACGAACATGCCTTGATGGACGCGTTGAGTGCTCATACCCATATACTGGAATTCGACTCCTGTAAGACCTCCGTGGCTTGAGTCGAATTACACCAGCACTTTTCCGGATTTGAGTCCGGGGACTCGAGTTCGAGTAGATGGCGTTGTTTTACCCTAAGGCAGTTAACTGATACCAATACATCGGTTAAATCAGGCAAGCACATCAGCAATCCCTACAACACAAACAAAGAAGTCGAAACACATACTCAGTCATGCACTCGAAAGGATTCATAAAGTCCCCAGTCGAATCTGCGATTCCACTGGACACTCGGGGGCTACTGACATGGGTATACCCTACCGGTACTCGAGCTTGGTATATACGGCCTGAATACAATGGAAGCCCACGGTGTCACTAAGGCCCAAATGAATTACTCGAGTAACCTGCAGACTCTTGATTGCTTGAAGAACAAGAAGAAGTAAAGATAGAAAGTTTAAAGGGGAAAACCCTAACCTGTAACCGACTCGACCTACTACCCGAGATCTAGCCTATCTATATAAAGGCTAGGAGGGGGCGGCGAGGAGTACACACGCAACTCTAGTTTCCACAACCCTTGCCAGATTGCATTTGCGCACCATTGTAATCCTCGATTCCTTTGATAATTCCACGAGCAGACAAGCAGGAGTAGGGACCTTTGCGAGGCCTGAACCTGGGTAAATCTTCGAGTCCCCTCTGTGCTTGTTTGCTAGCCGATAAATGTCTCCAGCGCTCCCTCCTTCTCCAAAACCCAAGTCCATAACAATGGGCATTGATGAGTTAAACCCTCGTCACTTAGCAACAAATCGAATCTTTCAAGAATCTTCTTGGTTTTTCGGTATACTTACTGCCTGGTGGGAACATTCAAAAGATAGTTGTCGAAATTTAAGAGCAAACAACCACTTACTAGTAGTTCAAATTTTACCTAATACTGACATATCGACTTAATTTTGGTTAAGTGGGCAACGTTAGCTAAGAAGCTTGCAAACTCATAAAACTTGGTAATTAATCGTAAACGAATCATTGTCCACACTTTCTCTGAAAAGTAGGTTGTGGAATTCTGAGCCATTTTCTTCATGCTGTTTCTACAGAAAAACATTCATGTGACTTCGAAAATTGATTTTTTTTGTTCCTATAAATTGAAAACTCCCATTGGCAGTGTTATCGTTCACCATGCCAAGAAGTAGCCATGTACCAAATTTGGGTACATCACCATTCCAAGTTCTTGCATAGCTAAGAACTTGAATTTTTGAGATCTCTCGATGGTTTTTCTTTACTGACTTCCTAGTTAATTTTGAAAGATTTTTGGAAAATTTTGAGAGTAGTCTATCGAATTTACATGTACTTCTAGTTAAAATTTGACACAAACGGTGGGAGTACATTTTACATCAAGGACCTCAAAAATAAGAAAATTACATCGAGGTCCATAGATTTTGCACAAAAGGACCCTAAAATTAGGCAAGGAAAACAGAATCGGGTCCGGCTCCTCGAGAGAGCAGTTGAGCCATACTCTTCGTACTAATTTGATAAAATTGCAAGGATTAGTAACTCTTAGTGCAACGGTTGCACGATCCAACAACTCCATTTTTTTGTTGCATAGGCCAGCAACTCCACGAATTTAATGGTTACAAAGAATTCTAATGATAGTTAACAACATATTAGACAATTAGGTCCCACCTTTTGGGTTCACATGGCTGCTAGCGTGGCATGTGTGCCCATTGTGCACAAATTGATGGAAAACCACAAGCCAAATCATGCCAATGGGTACACATTACTCGTCTATCCGATGGGCAAAAACACATTAGAAGTAACAACATGGGACAAAAAACATGGATCTGTAAATGAGAAAATAGCATACCTATCGTGGAGTGGCTATTTTTGTGCTTAATTCGATGTTATAAATGCTCACGGTACCTATTTACCATGTCGAGTGACGGACATGGAAAAAACGTATACCCTTTGACATGTATAAGTATGGTTTACGAGTAAAACTAGCCAGCGATGGGGATGCCAATAGTCAATTCTGGTGACCCCCGATTCACTCCACAAGGGCATGTATAACACATAACGCTTGTAGAGGCGCTTCACACAGAAGAAAAGGACCAAAGTCCTTAGAGTACATGCAAAAGAAGAAGACTACAACGCTAATACGAGAGGGTCAATTCTTAAACAAATTAAATGAATAATAAATAGATAAGAATCAATAGTAAAATTGGCCCATGCGGTAAAGCAAGAGGAAATGCCCAACATAAATTTTCACGTTGACGTAAAGGCTTCTTCTGGGATCGACCAGGATTCATGCCTAACTACCATGAATTATATTATAATGCCTAGGTTAAGCGCCTACATTGTACCTGCCCTAAGTTCCCATGCCAAGTCATTTCCCTTTTCAATCAATATTGTACAAATCATGCGCTATTTGATTCCATTTTTATTTATAAGCAGGTTGATGAAGCTTGGATGGGGAGATGCATTTTTTACAAGTGCTAATATCATTAACAAATTTCCTAAACTATATCATTAACAAATGACATGTGATGTTATGCTAAACTGATTTTTGGGTATAGGACTACAATTTTGGTTCATAATTAAGCCACATTATTTTTATTTTCCTGGTCATGCCATGTTGTTGGCCCATGTCCAGGGTGGTCGCTGGTAGGATGTTAGGTAGGCTGTTAAGGTGTGTTATAAAGTCATTAAAGCTCTTTGTAATATATTACTCCAAGAGTTACTGGTTTGTGCAAAACAAAATTTAAGTCACTGGTATGTGTAACTTTAGCACCAAGAGTTGCTAGTTTGTGCAATTTTCTCTACTACTACACTGTACATCTTACTTCACACACAAAAAAGAGCTCTCCTCACTTTCGAACCAGCTTGTTGCGGGTGTGCTTGGTGCTTCCTCTTCGTAGGGTGTGAAGTGGAACGAATGGAGGTCGAGTAGTGGGGAGTAGGAAGGCTGGCCAGATCATAATGGTGTGCAGCCGATTCGATGAGACATATGAACAATCTCTTGTCCACCACTTAAGTACTCTTGTGAATGGCGATCTTTTGAATACCCTTCCCTCCGAATGTTTGGGAATGAAATGAAAAATTTCAAATCATGAAAGTTTGAATTGCTAATCTACATGCTTTTTGCCGCCACTGTCCAAAATGGTTTCTTCTTATGCACACCAACACACCTAACGAACACGCCAGATACTAACACGGAGCCGCCGACACAATCAAGGAAGGTCGACACACCTGCACGGTGCCACGTTGTGCACGAGGGAGAGATCATCGGGCTAGGGTGTGGATGGTAATGAGGTAGCGAAGAGGAGAGAGAGAGAGAGAGAGAGAGAGAGAGAGAGAAACCATAGTTTGTTTTGCATCCATATATACTAGTACTACTAGTACTAGTGAAGGTCCTGAAATTTACTACTCCTACTCATTATAACTTGTATCTCGTGTTAGCAGCCATCGTAGCTTTGCTCTGATATCACACCTCCTTTAACTCCTCCTCTTCGCTGCTCTCACTCGTGTTGCCTCCTTTGTGCTCATTATCTCTTCTCGCTCTTCATTTTTTTATAGAAAATACATATTCTTCGTATTTGCTTTACAGAAAATACACTCATATCCCTTGGAAAGTTTAAATTGGTCCCATTAAGAAAACAATTGAAATTGGTCCTTCGGCTTGAAATCAAAGAATGTTCATACTCATTTTTTCTTTCAGAAAATTGTCCAAACTCATTTCTATTTCAAGTTTTTGATTGGGAACATCAGCATAAAGTATAGTAAAATTCTTCAATACGGAACATTAGCATAAAGTATGATGTAGATATGGCGATTACATTGGTTGTTCGGCTTGAAGTGTGATACATTGAAAATGTATCTATAATTTTTGATGTTCCATGCTCGGTTTTATCTACTTTCTTGTGTTTTGTTCCAACTTTGGAGTACTTTTCATATGATTTCTTGGACTAACCTATTAACAAGTGCCACAGTGCTAGTTGCCTGTTTTCTGCTGTTTTTGGTTCCAGGAAGTCAGAAAATGAATATTCTCGGAATTGGACAGGACAACAGCCAAAGTTACTATTTTCCCAGAAGTCTCACGGAGCCATAAGGAGAGTCGGAGAGGGGCCACAGGGTGGCCACACCCCCCTTGGCATGGGCAACCCTAGGCCACGCCAGGGCATGGTGTGGGCCCCCTGGCCGGCCACCGACCTTGCCTCCTTCACCTATAAGAGCCCCCCGATGCAGAAACCCTAAATCATCAAGCCTCCAGCCACAAAAAGTTCCGCAGCACCGCCGCCACCGAAGGGGAGATTCGGGGGACAAAAAGTCTCTATTCCGGCACCCTGTCGGGACGGGGAAGTGCCCCCGGAGCCATCTCCATCGATCTCCACCACCATCTCCATCACCGTTGCTGATTCCCATGATGAGGAGGGAGTAGTTCTCTCTCGAGGCTAAGGATTCTACCGGTAGCTATGTGTTCATCTCTCTCTCTATGCTTGATATTATTGAGATCATGAGCTTGTAATCTATAGATCTACCTTGCTACTCAAGTGCTTTAATAGATCTTTGCTCTCCCCATGTGTGTGAAAGTGACAGCGTGCACACCATGGTGGCACTTAGGCTAGAGATTACAAATACTTGTTATGAGTTATATTTGGAGTTGGATGTCTTTATGAAATTGTGGTGTTTGTTGGACTCATCTAGTACTCAAGGTGACAGTGTGGGGTTTTCTAGATGGGAAAGACTTACTTTGAGGTGTGTTGTTATAGCCCTACCATCGATTAGAGTGTTCAACCGGAGAGTAGTTCAGCGTAGTATCATGAAGATGATATATTTATATGAGAGTGTTCACTAGTGAAAGTATGATCCCTAGGCCTTGTTTCTAAGCATTGATACACCATTTGCAATTAGATCTGTTACATGTTTGCTTGCCGCCATCTTTATTTCAGATTGCAATTACCACTTATAATCATCCATATTACTTGTATTTCACTATCTCTTCGCCAAACTAGTGCACCTATACATTCGAGAAGTATATTGGGTGTGTTGGGGACACAAGAGACTTCTTGTATCTTGATTGCAGGGTTGCTTGAGAGGGGATACCTTTGACCACTTCCTCCCTGAGTTCGATAAACCTTGGTTGATCCACTTAAGGGAAAACTTGCTGCTGTTCTACAAACCTCTGCACTTGGAGGCCCAACAACTGTCTACAAGAATAGAAGTGCATAGACATCAAGCTATTTTTTGGTGCCGTTGCCGGGGAGGTAAGGTAAAAGGTATTCACACCGGAGGATTAAAGAAGAAGAACCTCCCACGGGAAACGCCTATTTTCTGGCGCTGTTGCCGGGGAGGTAAGGTAAAAGGTATTCACACCGGAGGATTAAAGAAGAAGAACCTCCCTCGGCAAACGCCTATTTTCTCGCGCCGTTGTCGGGTAGGTAAGGTAAAAGGTACTCACATCCTCCGGTGTGAGTGCTCGAAGTTATTTCCTTTAGATTCTGCAATTTTGTCTTTTTGTTTCTTGTTTTCACTAGTTAGGCTTAATGGAAAACAACAACAAAATTAGAGAGCTTTATAGTATTTATCTTGAGTTAGGACAAGAAGTGTTTGAAGAGAAAATTAAAAAACCTATGGAACTTTATTTGCATGATAATAGCAATGTTGTTAGTATGAATTCTTTGGACACCATCATTGCTAATGCTATGGAAAAGTCTAAGCTTAGGGAAGCTAGTCTTTATGAAAATGATCTTTTTAGTTCCCCAGCTTTGGAAGATAGCTATTCTATTGCTTATGATGATACCAAACCTCCAATATATGATGATTACAATGATGAATATGATATTTTCAGTCCACCTACTATTGAGGAGAAAATTCATTATGATTACAATATTCCTCCTATATTTGTTGAATTTGCTCCCACTACAATCAATAAGAATGACTATGTTTATGTGGAGAGTAATAATTATTATATGCATGTGGCTCATGATAAGAATGTTTCTTGTGATAGTTATATTGTTAATTTTATTCATGTTGCTACTGAAAGTTATTATGAGAGAGGGAAACATGGTTTTATGTGTCTCAACAATATTAAGTTTCCACTCTTTATGTTGAAAATTTTGAAGTTGCACTTGTTTTGCTTTCCTATGCTTGTTGCTTTGTGATTTCATGACTTGTTTATTTACAAGACTCCTATGCATAGGAAGTAGGTTAGGCTTAAATGTGCTTTGAATTTGCTTCTTGATGCTCTCTTTTACTTAATTCATATTTCTTATGTGAGCATCCTCTCAAACTATCATGCCTAACTTAAAGGCATTAAAGAAAAGTACTTATTGGGAGATAACCCAAAAGTTTTAGTTGAGTCCTGGAAGTTATTAACTCTGTAATAACCGCTCCTTATCCTTTTTATTTGCTTTTTGTGCCAAGAATAACCTCTAATGAGAGAGAAGTAATGATTGGGAAAGTTGTTGTCCCGAAACAGATTTCTGTGCTTCACCGTAAAAATTCGTGTAATATCTTTGAACGTCTTTTTGAGGCGTGAATTTTTGTGCTTCTGCCCCAGGTTGTTATCTAACTTTAGTTAGTTCAACACCTTTTGATTTGAGCAACAGAAGGTCTTCGAAAAATTCGTCTTTACCTGCTAGTCTGTTTTGACAGATTTCTGCCATTTTCTGAATTTGCTTCTTGTTGGTTCCTTTTTGAATTCTTTTGGGGAATTGAGATTTTTGAGGGAAGTGCTACAGTAGATAGTGTTCTAATGGAAGTTTATTTGGTGTTAGAACTGAACCTTAAGACTTATTTATCTTGAGTGCAGTAATGTTGCTAATAAAGATTGTGTGAAGTTTTTTATGAAGGAAAAATTTCAGGTGTATGGAAGGAATGAGTAATGAGATGAAGGATGACTAAAGCTCAAGATTGGGGATGCCACGCATGTCACCCCAAGAAATATCCAAGAAGTAAAATCGTCAAAGCTTGGGGATGCCCAAGGAATCCCCCTCTTCATCAATAAACATCCCAGGTTTCTTCCAAACGCTTCATTTTTATTGTTTCATGCACAGTTGTGTTGTTCTTGGAGCGTCTTCTTTTTCGTTTTTGTTTTGGTTTTTCGTTTGCTTGGTTTGCTTAGTTTGCTGAATAAATTGGTTGGACCCCCCTCTTTCATACATTGGTTTTCAAATAGTTTGGTTTGTTTTGGAAAAGAGTAGGAAAGTTTATGCTTAAGTGTTAAAGAGAGCTCGTTTTTGACTGTGGCCTATGCTTTGTCATGCCATTCTTGATATTGTTTTGGCTTTATGCTTAGTATTCTTTTTTGTAGCATGACTTGTAATAAACAATTGAGATTGCTTAATGTGCCTTGGATGAATCATGCGTTGTTTTAGCATATTAAAACATAGTATAGTGGTATTCTCCTTTGATGCTTTATTTGGGTTGACTTGGCGCATGCTCACACCATGTTATGACTATCCCAAGTCACCATAGCCTTTATGATCCTTTAGTTTTCAACTTGTAGTATCACTTTATGCTTTGATCAATGATGTTTTGTCGCTCTACATGATTATGGCCATTATTGCTCTCTTAGTTTGTCGCTCCCAGTCTTTTGCTAGCCTCCACAACCAAGTATGAGTTCCACTCATGCATCCAACTCCCTAAACCAAGTTATTCCAAAGAGTCCACCATACCTACCTTCTAGCTTATGCTATTCCAAGTATATTCATGTTTTTTTACCTTCCAAATTAAACTTGATATGAGAAAACTAGTGATTAAAGCTCTCACGAACTTGATGGCACACTTTACTTTTCTTGCCCTTAATAAACTTGAACCATTGTGTCATCTATGTTGTATATTCTTGCACTTATTTGTTGGGGATTAGCAGAACCATGCTGTCATGGGGAATGCTTTCAACATTGCATGGGTACTTTGTACCTAGTTGATATCATGCTCTTTTGTATATGGATGTCATCGGTGTGAAATGAAAGGGGAGCTTGTAAGTCCATGGAGTTATGTATATGTGTTAGAGAAACGCCTGGGCTGCTGGTCTAATCCATGCTGACATGGTGGAAACCTGTAGCGTAACCATAATGAGTTGCCTATGAAGTATTCTTCTTATAAAAAAAGAGTCCTATATTGAGAAAAAAGAGAAAAGAGAAAAAAAGAGATACTATGAAAAGAGGAAAGAGAGAAAAAAGCACCATATTCCCATGGTAAATAAGAAGATTGCTGAGATGCTCGTTGTCTGCTTGCCTTGTCATTTTGATATGGGGATTCTTCCGTATCATCGGGCAAGGGGTACCCTGTTGGCGGTTCTCTATGATACACATGTACTTACGATGACAAGAACTTACCGGTGACCAAACTTGAGTAGCATGAGGAGCGGCCCTCGTATACAAGGGACATGAGATTTCTAACTTATACTTCGTCAAGCATGTACACCATAGTTTGTTCACTTTAACCTTAATCACTTCAAGATGCTTATGATAGGGGCAATGAGAGCTGAAAGCTATAAGTACCATAATTTTTGGAAGCTCTTTATGAGACTTAAATCCCTGCTTCCTTCTATGAAGGCCTTTCTTCCACCATTATATTGAGTCTCCACCTCCTACCTTTATGCACCTACTTTGAGAGCATAGCGGCCATTCTAAGTTCTATGTGCATTGTCCCAAGACTAGATGATTGATGCATAACTTGATATTGCTTGTTTTAAAATATTTGTATCTAGTCACCCTTATGAACTTTGAAGGTGTCCTATACATTTATATTTGCTACTCTATGAGGGACAAGCTGAATACTATTATGCTATGTTTTCTTTATGTGAAACAAACAAACGTCTTGCAAAGCATTATTATTCATGAATCTTTTGTTTGTTCCTTTTCATGTTGCATCATAGTTTCTTTGCCTTATTGCTAGAACTTTGTCCTTCATGTTATGATTGAAGTACTATGATCCCAGCTTCGAATGTTTTACAAATACTTTGATCAAGTCTTTGATGGTGCATGTCACCTCAAAAATTATTCATTCTTTTTACGACTTACCTACTCGAGGACGAGCGGGAGTTAAGCTTGGGGATGTTGATACATTGAAAATGTATCTATAATTTTTGATGTTCCATGCTTGGTTTTATCTACTTTCTTGTGTTTTGTTCCAACTTTGTAGTACTTTTCATATGATTTCTTGGACTAACCTATTAACAAGATGCCATAGTGCCAGTTGCCTGTTTTCTGCTGTTTTTGGTTCCAGGAAGTCAGAAAATGAATATTCTCGGAATTGGACTAGACAAAAGCCAAAGTTACTATTTTCCCGGAAGACTCACAGAGCCGGAAGGAGAGTCGGAGAGGGGCCACAGGGTGGCCACACCCCCCTTGGCACGGGCAACCCTAGGCCGCGCCAGGGCATGGTGTGGGCCCCCTGGCCGGCCACCGACCTTGCCTCCTTCACCTATAAGAGCCCCCCGATGCAGAAACCCTAAATCATCAAGCCTCCAGCCACAAAAAGTTCCGCAGCACCGCCGCCACCGAAGGGGAGATTCGGGGGACAGAAAGTCTCTGTTCTGGCACCCTGCCGGGATGGGGAAGTGCCCCCGGAGCCATCTCCATCGATCTCCACCACCATCTCCATCACCGTTGCTGATTCCCATGATGAGGAGGGAGTAGTTCTATCTCGAGGCTAAGGGTTCTACCGGTAGCTATGTGTTCATCTCTCTCTCTATGCATGATATTATTGAGATCATGAGGTTGTAATCTATAGATCTACCTTGCTACTCAAGTGCTTTAATAGATCTCTGCTCTCCCCATGTGTGTGAAAGTGACAGCATGCACACCATGGTGGCACTTAGGCTAGAGATTACAAATACTTGTTATGAGTTATATTTGGAGTTGGATGTCTTTATGAAATTGTGGTGTTTGTTGGACTCATCTAGTACTCAAGGTGACAGTGTGGGGTTTTCTAGATGGGAAAGACTTACTTTGAGGTGTGCTGTTATAGCCCTACCATCGATTAGACTGTTCAACCGGAGAGTAGTTCAGCGTAGTATCATGAATATGATATATTTATATGAGAGTGTTCACTAGTGAAAGTATGATCCCTAGGCCTTGTTTCTAAGCATTGATACACCGTTTGCAATTAGATATGTTACATGTTTGCTTGCCGCCATCTTTATTTCATTTTGCCTTTAGTCTCTCCCACGCCTTCAAGTTATTTTCTATCACCGTTACCACTTACAATTATCTATACCACTTGTATTTCACTATCTCTTCGCCGAACTAGTGCACCTATACACCTGACAAGTGTATTGGGTGTGGTGGGGACACAAGAGACTTCTTGTATCTTGATTGCAGGGTTGCTTGAGAGGGGATACCTTTGACCACTTCCTCCCTGAGTTCGATAAACCTTGGGTGATCCACTTAAGGGAAAACTAGCTGCTATTCTACAAACCTCTCCACTTGGAGGCCCAACAACTGTCTACAAGAATAGAAGTGCGTAGACATCAAAGTGTAAGAATGTATAGACTCGTTTTTATATTCAAATAGTTGTCCAAAGTCATTTTTGTTTCTTCATGGAAAGTTGTACATGTAAGAGGACGCCATGGAGATTATTTTATTATTAGTATTATTTTTATTTAATTATTTTCAAAAAAGTCAAATTTTTCTAACGGAAAATTACTAGCAATAAATTGAATCTTCCCAAAAACCTCGATATACTGACTTCCTAGTGGGTACCTTCAAAATATATTTGTAGAACTTTGAGAGCGATCTACCACTTACTTTTAGGATCAAATTTTACCTAACGTTGACAAATTGGCTTAAATTCGTTTAAGGGGGTGAAGTTAGCTAGGAATCTTGAGAACCATAAAACTTAGTAATCATAAGTGAAACATGGTCAACACTTTGTCTAGGAACTTGGCTTGTGGTTTTGTGAGCCATATTCTTCGTGCTTGCTTTAATTTTAAGGAAAACATTCTTTTCACTTTGAATATTCAAAATGGTTTTTTGTTCCTAAAAGTTGGAAACTCCCATTATTGGTAGCATTATTATTCACCATGCCATGATGCTTACCAAATATGGGAACATTACCATATAAAGTATGATGTCCATAAAGCAAATTTACCCTTGTCGTTTGGCATAGAGCCTAAGAATATTCATACATGGTAGGCTATATTCTGAAGCAGCTTGTTTTTCTAGAACTTGTGAATGCTCATGATTATCATTTTCACGACAAGGAGTACTAGTCATAGGACATCATGCAATGTGTTTTATTATTATTTTCAAATCAAGGTCAAATTTATATACTCACAAATTCTTAGCAAGAAGTTGAATCTTTCGACAGATTTATTGGTTTTTGATATATTGATATCCTAGTGGGTACTTTCAAAAGATACTTCTATAACTTTAAGAGCAATCTACCACTTACTAAAAATTAAAATTTTACCTGACATTGACAAATTGGCTTAAATAAGTTTAAGTGTGTGAAGTTAGCTAGGAAGCTTGAAAACTCATAAATTTTTGTAACTGTAATTGAAACATGGTCCAAACTTTGTCTAGAAACTGGGCTTGCGGTATTCCTAGTCATTATCACTATGCATGCTCTTAAGAAAATAAATATTTACTCATAAATGTTTTTTCTATTTATTATCTGCAAAACTAATAATAGTGACACACTAAATAAATCACATGAAAACAATTATGCATTAAAATTTTATGAATAAATCAGGGTGCTTTTGCGAGAGCTGTAATAAATCAAAGATAAATTGATCGTCCGACAGTTTGAAAAAGACTCTTCGAATGAAAGGTAAAACTCATCAATGTTTTTTCTCTTTATTGTCTACAAACCAAATACTAGTGGCACACTAAATAAATCACGAGAAAAAATATATGTTAAAATTTTATGACTAAAGTAATGTTCTTTTATGAGAGTTATAATAAACCAAACATATATTAATCGTCCGATAATTTGAAAAGAACACTTCGATGGACATTTGGTAATTTGAGTGAAGGGTAAAACTTGGAAATGTTTTTTCTATTTACTGTCTATGAAATAAAGACTAGTGACACACTAAATAAATCACGAAAAGAATTATATGCTAAATTTTATGAATAAATTAGGGTGTGGTTGTGAGAGCTGTAACAAACCAAGCATAAATTGATCGTCTGACATTTGAAAAGAACTCTTCGATGGACATCTAGTTATGTGAATGAAAGGTCAAATGTTATGTACAAACAATTTATGATCAAAAACAAGTTTATTAGAAAAAAATAAAGCATTCACAAATTAAATGTTGGATGAACAAAAAATTATTAGAAAATACATATCTCCGCCTCCGTCCTCAAAAGATGTACTTCTCGATTCAAAATGTGTCCATGAAAGTGTGGTCATATTCTCTCAATGGTTGTGGACCTGATTCATTGCCGTTTGTTTTTCAAAATGAAGGGTTTCATTTTTATACTTTTCAAATTGTTTCTCTTAATGTTTCTTCTCTAATGGTTAGAAACTCCCATTCATTTTAATAGGGGAAAACCCCTAGTGGCAATATTATTTATCATGCCAAGATTCACCTTGGTCGTTCGACTTGAAATCCAAGAATGTTCATACTCATGCTTATTTTTGAAAAGTTGTCAAAACTCATGTTTATTTATTCATGGAAATTAGAAGGGAGTATCATTTAGAGAATAGAGAACAAATAAATAATGATTACTGGTGGATCGCTACTCCGGAAGCTACCCCTACATTATATTAACTAGAGTAGAGTAGCACACGTCCGTTTTCATTCTATTCAACCTCCCCTACACTCTTTATCCCCAGTTCCCCATTCCCCTACCTCTACACCAACCGCTGTCTTTTCCACCCTCCACCATGCCGCTTTCCTATCATGTTCACCGCTGATACCTTCTATCCGGATTCACGGATGTAGTATAATAGCTTTTTCCCTAGAAGACCTAGGTTGAAACGAATGTCGGAAAACAATACTAAAAGGTAATAAAAAAGGACACGTATTCAAGACTTTGTTTGTTCATTTTACCTTAGTTGACTGGAGCAATATAGTTTACTTTATAATGGGTTTGAATCAATGGATGGAAATAGGCCAGGGTTAAATATCCACCTGCAGCTGCACATCAAATGGGATAAAAGATAATAATAAGCATAGTCATGTATACTGTTTGAATGGAGATAATCTCTTGTGTGCAACACATCCTAATATTCTAGAGCCCCTGTGATGTAGTGGGCATAGCAATAGACTTTTAATATAATTGAGAGCACACCGAAGCCATGGGCTCACAAACGATTATTAAGTGTAAAACACAGATCAAATCTTTAAGTGGTGATGTAGTTGTTGGTCCCAAATGGGGTGCTAAGTGAATACTATACTACCCTTTCTATCACCGAGTTTCCTATGAGATCGCTGTTTGCCAAGTATCCCACCTCAAGCCTTTATCAATCTATGGGATCTTGGATACCTACAAGTCCATAGATCGAGACAAGAGACGAACAAACAAAAGATACAAATCAAAATTGCAAATAAAATACAATTCTCAAATGATCTAGATGCACATGATCACTACGAGGTTTCTCCCTAACCCATAGCCCGTGAGGACTACTCACTCATAAAATATTGACCGGAGATAGAAAACATCTTACAAATACTTAGATTGAAATCAAATATTCTTACAATGGTCACCAAATCACAAGGAGATCTAAAGTACAAAGCAATGGATATGACTAGTGGATGGATGGATGGGGGAAGTGATGAACAATGGATGAACAATGGGGTGGATCTCCTTTTGTGGTGTTGCAATGTAATATGAGAATGGCGGCTCTCTGGCTGGCGGTTGGAGCCTCGAAATATATAGGCGTCTTCATGAAAGTTGTAGGATTTTACGAGACGAAGCCGTCGCCACCTACGGGCGGTCTGCCCGTACCAGTGGTTGTTAAGCATGCTGACAGCCTGGCATACCTTCCCAATTACTTTGTCGTGTGTAGTTCCTCAAAATCCTTCATTATGACTCCTTATTTTGCATTAAAAGTCATGATTTCCTGCACAACATAAATCAAAGAGAGGATTTGCATATCTTTGTAATTATTAGTCATTAGTGGCAAGGATTGAGAGTTTATTTGGAAATTGCTTGACCAAAAACAATGTTTAAATGCAGTGGAAGATGGCAAAAATCGGAGCCATAAACTTCCCCAAAGCTCAAACCTTGATCGTCCTCGAGCAACAAGAACAAAAAGAACTATAAGGAATTCAGCTTTTAAACTTGTAACAACTAGAATAAGAGTTCACTTACAGTTGGTAGTCGTATGTGCTCAACACTTCATTCATTTGCAAAGCTTATCAAAGTTAGAGAGATGAAAAGAATACTATACAAGCTTCGGTAAGTCAAGAGAATCAAAGTAAAGTTTAATATAAGTATAAGTAACTATAAGTGTAGCAATCAATCCAACTCCTCTAATTAACTCTCATCTTGCCAAGGACACACTAGGATGTGTAAATAGCATAATTGAGTAAGAGAGATTCATGTCCCAAGTAGTATAACAATGAAGAGTCTTATTTACACCCACATCAATAAACCAAGTCTATCAAATACACTTCTAATACAACCATTGTCTTTCAAGAAAAAATCGTAAAGTAGTAATGAGACCATGCCAAGGACTTGTTATGTGGATCCTCATAGATATCTTTTTTCATTCTTTTCATTTTTCAAGGATCGCTGCTTGTTTCTTTTGCAAGTGTTTGCATAACCTTTGGGAGTACCAATATTTTTTCCCATATATTGAAATGTATGCCACTCATGTCATCAACTCATAGCTGAAATCCGAGGTTATACCATAGATCGTACAAAAGCTAGCAGAGTTGTGGGCATCCCAAATGTGCGCATTAGAGACATAGAACAAGGTTGTCTTAATCTTTCTTTTTTTTGAGATAGTACCACGGTTTGATCCACAAGGTTAGCTTTGGCATGCATCACAATTACCACTAGACTTTATTTCAATCAAACAATTTGTTTCATGAGTGTCGTCAAGACTATCAAAATATCTATCGGGTTAAGTATCATCAAGGGTATACTCTTTAGACAATCATTCATCAAACAAGTCGTAAATTTCAGACTTTTCTTATTTTACTTTTTTTGCAATATTATTTCCAAGGCAAGACTCGGTTAACTAAAAGAACTATAGAAAGAGCGTCAACTACTAATAATCATAACAATAAAAAGCCTTACTATAATCATATTAAATTTCTTCCCACTTGCATGGCATCTTAGCAAATCAACCAACTAAGATAAACAACTCAAACTTAATAAGTGGGAGACTAGGACATACCTCTCATAAGTAGGTCCTACTCATAAGTGACCTCATAATCCTCTTCTTATAGGGATATCTTACTTCAAAACTCAAACACGATTACTTTCATAATGATATTAAAGCAAAGAGGCAACGCGTGGATCCACGTTTACAAAAAAAGGAAAAACAGAAAAATATTTTTGTATTTTTGAGGATAGGGATTAAAGAATAGAAAAGAACTTGCGAGGAAGCAAATGTTTAAGAAAAGAAATACAAACAAAAATAAACTAAAACGAAAGCAAATTAAAAATCAAAGGAAAAAAGCAAAGTGTCGGAACAAGCCCACATGAGTGTTTAAAAGCTCCAAAGGAGCTGGAGTACAACCTCATTATTACACAAATATATTTGTCGGGGGAAAACATACCCAAGCTCAGGCTTTTTCAAGCCCTTTTGTTGCTCATTGTGGTGACGGTGGATAATCTCCCACGTTCCATTGGGTGCTCCAATCATGGAACTGGGTGGAGATGCTTGTAGTAGCATCTCGAAGTTTGATGGAGAGGTTGTTCATGTTTTGAATATTTCCTTCGAGTGCATAGATGTCTTCATAGGTGGTGTAGTAATTTGGTGGCTGCTCATCTTGTTCGGGTCCTTCTTGTTCTACTTCTTCATGTTCTCCTCCTCCCACGGGTATTTCTTGTTGGGTTATATTAGCTTCAACCTGCGCATCAAAACGCAAACGTCCATCCTCAATAGAGAATAAACCGTTAGGAAAAGGAGCTGGGATCAAGTGATCCGCTCTAGGTATATCGAAGAAATATCTACCATGATTTTTAGAAATCATACCACATGCTCTTAGAGTAGAAAGACCGAGACGGTGACTTCCAGTCAATGGTTGGATGTTACCTAGGTTGATGCGAAGAGCGCGTGCAAGGACGGTCACAACTCCTCCTTTGCATATGGGTCCTCGAGATTGAAGAGCCTGATGCTTAAGGTAAAACACGAGAAGAGCGCCCAAATTTGGCATTAAGTTACAATTGATAAGAGAAGCTTTTGCAAGGATCAACATGTCCTCCTCATTAACTCTAGTAAACTCACCACGTGCCTACAGTGTGTTAGCAATCACATAGAATAAATATTGAATATCACAATGATCAATTTGGTTACTGACATGGGTATACCCTGCCAGTACTCGAGTTTAGTATATACGGTCCAGATATGGTGGAAGCCCACGGTGTTACCACGGCCTAATGAAGAACTCGAGTAACCTATGGACTCTCGATTGCTTGCGGAACAAGAAGAAGCTAAAGATAGAAAGTATAAAGGGCAAACCCTAATCTGTAACCGACTCGACCTGCTACCTGAGACCTGACCTATCTATATAAAGGCCAAGAGGGAGCGGCAAGGTGAACACACGCAACCCTAGTTTCCACAACCCTTGCCAGATTGCATCTGCGCACCATTGTAATCTTCGATTCCTTCGTTAATTCCACGAGGAGACAAGCAGGAGTAGGGACCTGTACGAGGCCTGAACCTAGGTAAACCTTGTGTACCTGTGTGCTTGTTTGCTAGCCGATTGATTCTTCTAGTGCTCCCTCTTTCTCCAAAACCCAAGTCCATAACAATGGGCATTGATGAGTTAAACCCTCGTCAATTGGCACCATCTATGGGAATTGGGAGTGCTGATGTTGCGGCTTCTTTGGCCCCATCAACTGCGATCTACGACTCCGCAACAGCGGAGATTCACCAGCTCTTTGGTGCATTCGACTTCAATGTTCATACGTCGGCCACTCGCCCGGCGTTCGAGTCCGTGGGCGATGGAATTAGCCTAGCAATCATGAGCTTCCGCTTCCAAGTTGGTCAGATGGGCATGATTCGCATGCGTGACCAGCTGACAACACCATCGATTGCTCCAGCATTGTGGTTCCCTCCACCGATCGGCACCCTCAATGAACTCAATTCCTCGACAACAGTCGAGAATACGTTCAGCGACAGCAGTCGTGAATCCGATCTGGGTGATCTAGCAACTGAAGATGGGGCCTACGGGTCCAGATCTGAAAGTTGTGGGAGCAACAGCTTCCCCAACCACTTCATGTGCGTTGTCATCAATGTTGGCAACTCCTATGCCAATCGCGACAACACGGGCAACGGTGGCAATGGAACCGACCCACCAAACGGTGGCATACCTAATGGCAGACCACCCAACGGCGGCCCCACCAACGGTGCCCCTGTCAACAACGGAGGGGCAGTCAAACCCCCCACGATGGTGAACGAGCACACTAGTGAGCGTGTCGTGATCAAGCTCAACAATCTCAAGTGGGCTTGCTGCCGAGACGCCCTACAAGGCAATCCTCTGCCCCCAGGCACGCCGCAAGAACTGCTGATGGGCTACCATTGGCTACTGAAGGAAGAGTACATACGCCAGCTACAAACAATCGTGCAACTCGAAGTGCGTAAAAAGGTGGCAGACGAGTCGAGCCTTCGAAGGGCCGGACTCTCCTCCCACGGAGGATCCTCCTACAAAGGCAACGAGTACATGGCCAACAAGAGGCGATCTCGAATGGCTCACCTCACCGAGCAGGAACGCATGGAAGCTGTAAAAGTCCTCAACTTCGGCTCCATGACAGTTGACACACGGGGCAACATGGTCCCGAAGACACCGCAAGCAGCGGTGACGGCGGCCACCATGTACCTCCTAAACAACCAGCCGCCAGCTGGAGATCCTCGAGCTTCCATGCACCGATCTAGGATCGCAGGCTTGGGACTAATCGAGGCTGCTCTCGACAAAGAGCCGATGCTGGATCCGATGAAAAACAAGGCTCTGGCAAAACGGTATTCCTCACCCGCATCCAGCGATGACAGTCACGATCTGTCCCGATGTTGCCGCTCACGGCGACACGACCACGACTACGATGCACGTGATGACATCACACAGTGCAAGATCGACAAGTCAATGGCGTGACGCGCTCGATCGACTGACTCAGAAGACGAAGACGTGGAGCTCTGTGGCGCCAGATGCTTCAGCAGGGCCATCAGACAAAAGCGAATGCCCAAGGGGTTCAAGATCCCATTGGAGAACCCAAAGTTTGATGGTCTGTAGGATCTGAAAATCTGGTTAGAAGACCACTTCACCTCCATCAGGCTCCATGGTGGGAGTTGAAGCGCAGCCATGCAACGCCTACAGCTATAACTATATGGCGCCGCCCGAGTTTGGGTCAATAACCTCCCGCGCAGATCCATTCGCAGTTGGGACGAGCTGGTCTACAGCTTTGTGTACAACTTCAAGGGCACCTACAAAAGGCCCACATCAATCGAAGAGCTGAGATGCTGCCAGCAAAGATCGGGAGAGTCATTATGCTCGTACATCTAGAGGTGGTCCATCATCAAGAACTCCATGGAAAATATCTCGGAGGACCAGGCAGTTGACGCATTCAACGGCGGTGTTCGTCGCATAGAGCTCAGGGAGGAGCTGGGCCGCTTGAAGCCCAAAACCATTGACCACCTGATGGAAATCGAGAATCGGTGGGCAGATGGCGAAGATTCGGTGAAAATCCCGTTCACTCCGACCACGAAGCAGAACTCGAACGCAGACGCAATCGCCGAAGCAAACATCCAATGCGCATCTACGATGACCGTGATGATGTCAACATGGTCGCAGCCGGCTACGGCGACAAGCGCGACGATGGCCGCAATAGCGGCTATCGCAGCGGCAGATATCGTGACTCCGGGAAAACCACGCAAGTATGGCAACGCCGCACTCGCGACGAGGCACCCGCAACATCCATTGAGGACAAGCTATCAGGGCCGTGCACCGTGCACTTCTACATCGACAAGCATGACGGCAAAAAGAAATCTAGCCACCTCCTCAAGGACTGCCACGAGTTCCTCAAACTTCATGAGGGCCTAGCTCGGATGAATCGCAACACGGTCAACAGGGGCTATGGAGCCGCCCTAGGAGCTGTGGCACATGGAGCTCCTCCACCACCACCTGGACCACCGCCAACTGCAGCCGCGCCTGACCAGCATCACGGAGGCAAGCCGTAACCATGGGCCATGGGCACCATGATGATCCAAAAAGGCTGCCCCTCCAACCCGGTGCAAAAGGGGCTTGTTCGTCTGCGGTATCAAAGTTGGCAGGCCAGCGCATGGCGGTACCTAAGTTGCCTGAAATTACCGCGTTTCGAAAAGTTGGGCCACCAACTACCGAGAGGGGCCATTTTGATGCAAACTCGTCTCACCCCTACCAAATCCAAACATGCCGTGAAACTTCCCCGTGAAGTAGACGGTCGGGACCCTCATGTCAGTAATATTTCCGTGACGCGAGCGCCAACGCAGCAACCACGTAGGCGAAACGAGATACTAAAGGAGCATCGTGCGTTGACCAAATTCACAAATCCACTCCTTTCCTCCTTTTGCATGAACCCTAGCACCGACTATGTCGAAATCCCCTCTCCAACCAGAATGATCTCTTCAGGCATTTGACTTCTAGTGCCAAGTTGCTGCTCCTACTCGCTGCTACCGAGCTCTAATGCCGAATGTCGTGCTAGCCGTTGCGACGATCTAGCCCGCTTTCATCAACCGAGCTGAGCAGCGCGAAGGATGGCAGATCCATTTGTCGAGGAAGAAGTACTTCTGGCTAATTTCAGGTGAGCTACTCTTCTCTTTGCTATTCGCACTACCTATAACTGCTAGCTGGCTATTGGCATTATAGATATATATCAAACATAGAATTGTTTTCTAGCACGACGCTGACAAACAATTCTTATCTTTTGTCTCCAATTTTCTGTCAACTAGGATCTCCGCTGAACCCAAATACACGGTTCTAGTGAGCATCTGCGGCTACCTCGTTAAATTAGCACATGGGAAGAGCACGTGGAAACAGGCTCAGAGTCTGAAGATGGAAGTAGCACCTGTGCAGTTATGCACTGTCCCTGGTTTGGTTGCTGCTATGCGTGAACTTGCTGAAATGAGGCCAGAGCAGACTGCACGGTTCAGCATCGTTGATGAACGAGGCTTCAGGGTTCCTATAGCGTGTGACAGTCAGCTAATTGGGTTGATGAAACAGCATGCTAGGCTTCGCGTGGTTATGCTGGTGTGTGACATAGTGGATGAGGAAGCTCCTGCTACTGGAAGTCACCCAGCTATTATTGGACAGGGAGGTCTAACTCGAACCCCTGCTGTTGTTGAGCAAAATGTGGTTCCTCGTCCACGACATGATTCTGTCAGGCAACCTCCTCGTAGGAGTCCCCGTATTGCTGTTGTGGAAAACTCGCCTGAATCTGCCGGTAATCGTCCCCGTCCCCGTGCCCATGTTGCTGCTGCTGCTGCTCACCCAATCCATGCCGCTGTTGAGCAAACTAAGGTGCCCGGAGGCTGCCCCACTGTTGTTGCCAAGACCGCCGCCTTGTGTGCTACTCCTCCTCGAAACCATCCTCAAGTTGTGCGAACCCGTGCTTTGGAATCTGCTGGTACTGGTCGTCCTCGTGTTGTTGTTGATCTGGACGCTGTTGACCCAATCCATGCCGATGTTGAGCAAACTAAGGCTTCCAGAGGCTGCCCTACTGTTATTGCAAAGACTGAACCATTCTCTCCTCCTCGAACCCGTGCTCAGGTTCAGCGAGCTGCTGGTCTGAAGCCAGCTCATGGTCTGGACTCTGCTAGCACTTGAAACCTTCTATTGTGGGAACTGCTCCTAATCATCGAGGTGGCATGGCAGCAGCTGATCCTATTGTGGCTGCCGTTAGAAGGGGCCCTGCCTGTCCACCATGTAATGTAGTTCCCGCTGCTAAGGGCCCTCGCCTTGCTCCTGGTCATGGTACTTCCACCGAGGTTGATCCATCTAACGATGACGCTGGTGATGGCGGCGGTGGCATTGGGGCTGGGACTGATGGTGCCGCTCCATCTCTCGAACCTCTCGGAGGTTTCTATCTTGAAGAACCTGATGATGGCAAAGTAATCATTCGTGTCGGTGTCGCGGATTATACTGCAAAATTAGATGATGGCACAGAAAAATTCTATGACGAGTTTGATGTAATCCTTGGCAGATACGACCCTGAAGTGGTAGAGTTATCTGACCTGATGGAATCGTTACGTGTGAAGGTGCTGTGGGGGTCCTCCCCGGAAGCACATTTGTTATATTATGGTTACAGGAGCAAAAAGGCTATCGAAGTGAAAGATACCAAGGATTTAGTCGTACCATTTACAAGGAAACATTATAGAGGTGAAGTTTACTTCCACTTGGTAGTGCTCACGGTTGGAGACGAATTGGAACGCGACAATAGAGATGATGGACTTTTAGAAGGTATGCATGACCTGATCCATGGCATCACTGGGACTGGTGCGACTGAGGGTGGCTTCAAACAGAGGAGAGTCTTACAAAGGAGCGTCATAAAGAGGAGCAGGAAGAGCATCCTTAGAAAGGGCACCCCTAAGAAGAACGTCACCAAGGAGACCACGCCAGAGAAGAGGACGCCCAAGAGTCGCACGACAAAAGGCACCATGCCGCAAATTACACCCCTGAGATCCAGTCAAAATGCCACATCGAACGGTAGCAGCAAAAACACTAAGAGGGCTAGCACGATGGTGAACACTCCCAGGAGTGGTAGCAAAGAGGAGAAGATGGCCAACACAGAGGCTACCACACCCAGTGGGAGCAGAAAAAACACTAATTTGGAGCGGAACACGCCGCTGTCAGGGAATTATGCCAGCACGAAGGAGAACACGCCCAATAGTAGCAGCAAAAGGGCTAATTTGGAGCGGAACACGCTGCTGAGGTTAGGCAATAATGCCAGCACGAAGGAGAAGACACCCAATAGTAGCAGCAAAAGGGCTAATTTGGAGCGGAACACGCCGCTGGGGTCAGGCAATAATGCCAGCACGAAGGAGAACACGCCCAATAGTAGCAGCAAAAGGGCTAATTTGAAGAAGAACACGCCGCAGAGGTCGGGCAATAATGCCAACACCCTGGAGCCAACACCCGTGAGGGGAGGCAGTAAGGAGATCACACCCAAGAGCGGCAGCAAAAGGCCTAGTTCGATGGGGAATGGAACACGGATGTCAAGCCCTACTAATACCATCAGGAAGGAGGATGTACACAGGAAGAGCAAGAGGGTTCTGTACACTCAAGATGAAATTGATTCTGACTACTGTTTGTCTACTGAAGTACCTGGGATGCGTGCAAACATAAGACCACCCCATGTGGTTGTAGCACAACCAACCGAGTGTCTTGGAGAAAACAGAGTTGCCGGTGAGGTGGACTGGGGCAATGTTCCTGTCCATCCGGGTGGAGACGATGGTGCAGCCCCACCCATGGGAGTCAATATGATGTGTGCAATACTAGGCATTAGAGACGATGGCGAAGATTCTGAATCAAATGAAAAAGCAGGCACTGTAGAGGATCAAGAATCTGGTGATGATGAAATAGACGAGGAACTTAACGATGAGGCTGGTATTCAAGTCGATGATTTGGGTGTTGAAGTAGAAGAAATGAAACATGACCACGAGTATCCTATAATTTCGGTCGGCACCGAGTTCAGGAGCATGCATGAGTTCAGGATGTCATTTCGGCATTTTTGTATCAAGGGGGAGTTCGACGTTTATCGACTGAAGAACTCTGCCGAGAGGTATGAGGCCGTTTGCAAGTTAATGTGGATGAATGGACGGGCCTAGGTACATTGTCCATGGAGGATCACAACAAGATCCTTACCTGTGTCGACTGCAATTAGGGTATTGGGGCAATGAATGCAGCAAACCATTAGAACTCTCTTTCTCTCTCTTTTCACTCTATAACTACAATTGATGTGCGATATCTTTCTGGCAACTAGTCGACTCCACTTATCTTTTAAATGAATCTGTGTTGCAGGTGAACAGAATGGGCCCTGCACACATGTGTCCGACAGGAAACAAACTGACATCCTCAATGGCTGATACGGAGTGGGTGGCTATGCAATCTATGTCCATACTAAAGGATAACCCTAAGGAGACCGCGAAGAATATTCAAACTAGCCTCGGTTTTAAATACAACATTGTCCTTCCGTATTACACGGTTTGGAAAGGTAAAGAGAAAGCTCTGGGGGTCTTGCACGGGGATTGGACCAATAGCTTCAGGATGTTGTACAACTTCAAGGCGGAGGTACAAGCTAGGTGTCCGGGGAGTGTTGTGGAGATTGACACCGAATCAGAAGGTTGTAAAATATAATTCAAAAGATTTTTCATGGCGCTTAAACCTTGCATCAATGGATTCAAGGGTGGCTATAGGCCGTATCTGAGTGTAGACAGCACTGTCCTAACTGGCAAATGGAAAGGCTGCCTGCCATCTGCCACAGCACTTGATGGTCACAACTGGATGTTCCTAGTGGAATTGGGGCTGTTTGAAACAGAAACGGAGGAAAACTGGGTCTGGTTTATGAGGCAGCTCAGGAGATCAATAGGCCACATGGATCCATTGGCTATATCCACGGATGCATGCAAAGGGCTGACAAATGCAGTGAAGGAGGTGTTCCCGCGAGCTGAAGGTAGAGAATGTCGTGCCCATATGATTCTCAACTTGTACTCACACTACGCAGGCAGCGTATTTCGTTACATGTTTCCTGCTGCTAGAGTTTACAAACCTAGTAGCATCGATTATTTCATGAGCAAGATTTTTGCCGAAGCCCCTAAACTTCCAGAGTACTTAGCCATCCATCATTCGCAGCTATGGAAGAGGAGTCAATTCAACCCTGACATCAAAGTTGATTACATAAACAACAACCTTGCAGAATGCTTGAATAACTGGGTGAAGAACATAAAAGTGCGTCCCGTTCATATCTTGATGGACAGCATACGTGGTATGATCATGAAGCTGTTAAATATAAGGAGAGAGATCAGTAGGAGACTTAGAGGACATATGTTACCGCTAGTTGTACAGCAACTGCACAAGAGAAGCCGAGGACTTGCTCATCTTAAGGTTCTCCCGTCCACCAACAGAAGTTGTGAGGTGGTCGATATGTCCAAGAGTGGCAAAAGGGATGTTGTGAACATCCAGCTGCGAGAATGCACCTGCTTAGAGTGGCAGCATACCGGGAAACCTTGCGACCACGCCTTGGCCTTCTTGGTGAAGAAAAGAACTCTATCACATTCGGATCAGTATTTGTCAGACTACTACTCTATGAAAAAGTTTAGAGTTGCGTACGCTAGATCCGTCGAGCCATGTACAGACCCATCTCAGTAGCCTCAAGTCCAACTGTCTTTCGAGCTTTGCTAGCCAGTTAGAAAAAGGGGCAGAGGAAGACCCCAGGTGAAAAGGTTTAAGAATTTTCTCGAGAAGAAGGGTTCGGCTTTCTATGCTACAAAGAAGGGCAAAAACAGATGCAAGACCTGCCATCTTATAGGCCATAGAGCAGCTGGATGTCCCCTTAATGCTCCCAAACCTAGGTATGAGATGGTACATACACACAAAAAAATTGTTTATAGTCTGTAGATATAAGGTAGTAATCCATGTACTGTTTTTTTTATAGGAAGCGCAAGGTAAGAAACAAGACAGTCGACTCAGTGATTTTGCTGCGGGAAGAAAACCAAAATGAGTGGAGTGATGATGCCGGACAAGATTCTGGTGCTGATTGGCCTGACTTCCCTCGGCCCGGAGATGCAGGGTACGTGAAGGTAAGAAAATTGGCGCCCAGGAAGAGGAAGAAGGCAGGATATGAAGAAGCCAGTGGACGTGAAGGAAAGAGGAAGAAAGTTGGCACCCAAGCAGAGAAAGAGGGCTAGCAGTGTAGCAGCCTAATGATGTATTGAACTTGATCCGATATATGTAGTTCGGTTAAACTCTGGAGATGTATGCGTGGAACTTGTCGGGCGAAACAATCTGCCTCTCGTACTCGGAGTAAAATGTATCGCGACTTTAGGATTTGATACAGCCGAGGCCACTAGTTGAATCCAAAACTGTGACTGTGCCACTACTATCTGAACAATCGCGATAGCAACACGGTTAAATCCTCTCCAAAATCGATGGGTGTTAGTGGCACAGACATGATTTATTTATAGGTGCTTAATAAATCCCTGTTGTTGGCATTACACTTATGATAAGTTTCTGGGCTAGAAAACAATTTCTTAAGCTGGTCGCTACACTCCACGAAGCAGCAACTTATTTCAGCTGCTGGACAATGACATGACAACATAAACTGCAAATGCAACAGATAATGCCCAGATAATGAGGAAATTGTGTCCACTATCTGGCCTAATCTTGAGCCCGTTTGTCTCACCACCTCCCTACCCCTGCCTCCCCTGCACCTGGCGAAGCTCCCGGATCTCTCGCTCCATCGCACGAATCTCCTCTTTCTTGTCCCACACAGCATCACGCAGATCCTGAACAAGCTCTTTGTGAAAACCTGTCAGTGGCTTTTCGATCCACACAAACTTGTCACAGCCAGTCCCCCTCCCTTCCTGCGTAGTAGATCGAAGGAAACAAAAAAAAGAATTACATTACGCTTTCCGGATCCGGGTTACCATTGTACCTACAGTAGGAACTTATCACTCTGATGCTGTAGTTGCTGAATTTTCCTGCAGTATTTTCGTCGGTCCATGAAATCCATCTCGGCATCTTCTCACCACACAAACACAACATATCAGGGTAGTAATCGTAGGGCGCCCTCCGGTACCTGATGGGGGCACCCGCCTGACGGCGTTGAGTCGACCCTGATTCTGCCCGAGACGAACTGCACGAGCTGCGAGCCATGAGCGAGGGGAGCGAGGGAAGAAGAAAGAGGAGTCTTTGGATGTCAGGGTAGTGGTGAAGCGTGATTTATCCCTACTTAATAACTCGGGCAGAATCCTACCATCCACATTCGACTGGCAGGTGGGGGACCTAGCGTGTGGACTTGTCAAAAGAAACTCGCGCCTTTGTGGTTCAAAAGCCCTGTCGTGCTGATGACCCACAAGTATAGGGGGTGTATCGCAGTATTTTCGAGGGAAGTGAAACCCAATTTATTGATTCGACACAAGGGGATCCAAAGAATATTTATCAGCCTTAACAACTGAGTTGTCAATTCAGCTGCACCTAGAAACAATCTTGCTCACAGCAGTTTATCAGTAGCAACAGTTTTGTAGTAGGAATAGTAAAGTAACAGCAGTAGTAAAGCAAAGACAGTAGTAACAAAAGCAGTAACAGTGGGATTCGAGTGCGGTAGGCATAGGGATGGATGGACGGGCGTTGCATGGACAAGACAATTCACTTAGCAATCAGAACATAGGGCAACTGCAGATAAATAAGATAAATCATCCAAGTACTAGACAATCCTAGGCATGTGTTCCATATATAGTCATACGTGCTCGCAATGAGAACTTGCACAACATCTTTTGTCCTGCCAGCCCGTTTGTAGCGGGGCCTCTAGGGAACTACTGGCAATTAAGGTGCTCCTTTTAATAGAGAACCGGAGCAAACCATTAACACTCCGTGAACACATGTGATCCTCACATCAAAGCCAATCCCTTCTGGTTATCCCGATTTCTGTCACTTCGGGGCCATAGGTTCTGAACAACAATGTGTGTATACAACTTGTAGATAAGACCAGAAACAATACTATCATAATGAATCAGTAACATGTTCAGATCTGAAATCATGGCACTCGGGCCCTAGTGACAAGCATTAAGCACAACAAGTCGCAACAATGTCATAAAGCACTAATAAAAGATACTAGGCACCAGGCCCTAACAATCTGATGCCATTACATGAACGATCTCATCCAATCCCTACCATCCCCATAGCCTACAACGGTTGATTACTCACTCATAGATGGGGGAAACATGGATGGTCGATGGAGAAGCGATGGTGATGATGATGGCGATGATCTCCTCCAATTCCCTGTCCCGGTAGGGTGCCAGAACGGAGTTTCTGGTGCTGTTTCGTGGAATCTGGTGGTGGCGGCGGAGCGGAACTCCTTCTGGAAAAACGTCAAACCCCCCGAAGTTTTTAGGTCAGAAGGCTCCTTATAGGCGAAGAGAGAGGCCGAGGGGGTGCCTGGGGGGCCCACACCACCCCCTGGAGTGGCCTGGCCTGGCCCGCGCCACCAGGTGGTGTGGCCACCCCCTGGCTCTTCTCTGCCTCAGATTCGCTCGAGTCTTCGGGTGAAATAGGCTTTTGGCATATTTTCCGGATGTTTCGATAGTTGGTTTTACGCCGTGACAAAAGTAGACACTAAGGCAATTCTGCTGAAAACAGCGTCAGTCCGCATTAGTTGTATCCAAATCACACAAGTATAGAGGAGAAACAATAGCAAAAGTGTTCAGGAAAGTAGATACGTTTTGGACGTATCAACTCCCCCCAAGCTTAGCTTATTGGTTGTCCTCAAGCAATTCAGTTGAAAACTGAGTGTGATAAAAGAACTTTCACGAACACATTTGCTTCATAAGATGTAAATATTCTCAGCAATGTGATCAACTACTTAGACAATTCATAATAAAGAGTATGCAACTGAGTCTACTTAATAGTCTTTGCAAGCTATGAAGAGATTCCAACTCAAGAATAATAAGTAGCATGAAGCACAAACATAAGCAACATTACAATGCTCATAAAATGGTATGATAGAGTGGTATCTCGCTTGCCCTTTGATTATGAATAACTAGGCACCTCTGAAGTTCAAGTGATGACTAGAAGTAAATATATCAAGGATACAAGCATCAAAGTCATAACACAAATAATCAAGTAATGGAGCAAACACAAAGAATGACAACTATGCTCTCAAGAAGGTGCTCAAAGAATATGTGGAGACTCAACAAGTAGAAGAAAAGGTTTTGAATAATTTGAAAGTCTTCCAAATGCTGAAAGTATGGTACTCGTTAGCTTTGAGCTCTCATTGCCCTTGTCATAAGCATCTTTAATGTGGTTAAGGTGAAAGTGAGGTCCAATCTGAGTTATATGCTTGACAGAATATAAACTGAAAATCCCAAGTCTCTTGAGTACGAGGGCCGCTACTCATGCTACTCAACTTTAGTTACCGGTAAGTTCTTGTCATCGTAAGTATGTGCGTATCATTGAGAACCACCAACGGGGTACCCCTTGCCCGATGATACGGAAGAATCCCCATATCAAAATGACAAGGCAAGCAGACAATGAGTATCTCAACAATCTTCTTGTTTACCATGGGAAAATGGTGCTTTTTTCTCTCTTTCCTCTTTTCATAAAACTCTTTTTTTCTTTTTATTTTTCTCAATACCTATCTCTCTCTTTTCTATAAGAAGAATGCTTCATAGATATCATTATGGTTACGCTGCAGGTTTCCATCATGTCAGCATGGATTAGACCAATGACCAGCGCTTTCTAACACACATACATAACTCCATGGACTTACAAGCTCCCCTTTTATTTCACACCGACGACATCCAGAAACAAAAGAGCAAGGTATAAACTAGCTATATATTTACAAGTGTTGAAAGCGTTCCCCATGACAGCACGGTTCTACTAATCCCCAGCCTATAATTTGCAAGCATATAACTTTCATGGAGAGTTCACAATGGTTTAGGTTTATTAAGTGGAGGAAATAAAGTGTGCCATCAAGTTCGTGAGAGCTTTACTAACTAATTTTCCCATAGCAGGCAAACATTTTATTCGGAAGAAAACAAGGCATATTGAATATGCACGGGAGTAGCAAATGATGCTAATAGGTAGGTATGGTGGACACTTTGGAAATATTTGGTTTAGGGAGTTGGAAACATGAGTAAACACTTAGTGGAAGTGAAGGCTAGCAATAGTAAGGGAGCGACAAACGAGAGAGCAATAGCTGTCATTATCATGCTTGCAACAAAACAGGACTAATCATGGCATGAAAGTGATTCAAGATCCTCAAGGAAAAATAATTCATCGAGGCTTAACTGATTATTACAGTCATGTGCATGCGTGAGCATGTGCCAAGTCAATTCAAATGAAACATTCAGAGGAGGATACCACGGTGTCATACCAATTTATGAATAGAGCAATGCAAGCAAACATTCATAAGACATGCTACAAACTATTAGCGAGCTGGAGCTAATCATAAGAAAGCAAGAACTACTAAGCATCCAAAGATAACATACACCCTACTTGAACGGACTAAGAAAGCCCACAGTAATGAGTATATGTACAAAAATGAAAACAAATAGAGTTCGTTACCAGCCTCTTACCACGCCTCAAGTTGTCATTGATCCTCATTATTGCTCTTCACTTGTGTGGCTTGAATAATAATATGAAACCAATATCCACTAAGGACTGCCGAACCCTGTAGCAAACTCGCAAAAACCAAAGAAGAAACGAGAAATATTTTTGGTGTTTTCGATTTTTAAACAAGAACCAAAAGAGAAAAACAAGCAAAGCAAAATCTTTTTGGGTTTTTCGAATAGTTCAAACAAAGCAAAAAGGGAAAAGCAAACCAAGGCAAAAAGAAGAAGAAAACCAAAGAGAAACAACAGAAATAGTTTTGGTCCTTTTGTGTTTTTTAGAAAGCAAAAGCAAAGAAGAACGAAAACTAAAAAGAGAACAAAAACATGAATATACAAAGTACCGATGCAACATGATATGGAGATGAGTGCGGTGTCGGTGTACCTCCCCCCAAGCTTAGGCTTTTGGCCTAAGTGGGTATCAATCCATGTACGAATAGGGGTTCCAAGCGGGTGGATCTTGGTAAGAATGGTCGTAGCTGGGCCCATGAGAAGAAGAAGAAGTTCCCCAATCATAAGCGGGCTGCTGATATGAAGACTCTCCCTCATTCCAGGGCTGGACCGAATCATCCGTGACCTCCCTTCTAGTGTCCTGCTCCTATTGGGAGAGCTCTTCCAAGTACGTGTCAAGCTCCTCCTCAGTGAGGGACCATCCTTCCCTGTTATCAAGGTTAAACAAAACAGGTGCAGGCAAAAGAACAACACACTCAGACTTTCTCTTTCTCCAACTAGATTTGAGAAAGGTTATTTCATAAGATAACTCACTCATACTAGCCCACGAGGAAACAAATTTATGTTGAATCATGGAATTAAGATCAAGCCTCTCTATGGGAAACTGTAGGTCTAGATGATGAGGCACTAAACCATGCAATGCTAGTTAACGAGAAGCAATGAGGCCTCCACAAATTCCACCTTTCTCACGGTTAGCACTAATACGGAAAGCTATCAAAGCACCTAAGTTGTAAGACCTATCTCGTTTAAGAGCAGCAGAGATAAATGCTAGATCAAACGAAGATTACTTATTGGCAGTTTTCCTAGCAAGAACACACTTGGCAATAAAGTAGGCAAAGTAGCGAATGGAGGGAAGAAGAATGTTACGGATTTTTCCATTCTCCTTTGAGAAGCTACTCCCTTGGCAAATTTCTGCGTATAAATCCATAAGTGGTTCAGGTCTCTCCTTAATCTTTCTACATGATCCCCATTGAGGTACCTTAATAGCTGCACAAAAATCATCAAGAGAAAGGTCGACAGCTATATTATAAATTTTGTAATGGACCATGGGGTTAGGCAAAGAGTGACTAAATTGGAAGTCCTGCACCACAGACATGGTTATCTTCACAAATTGACAAGGTTCATCCTCCAAAAAGTGCTCTAACCCTGCATTAGAAACCAAAGTGTGGAAATCTTGTAGAATTCCCGCAGCTCTCATGAACTCAGAGCATGGGTAAATGGAAGGAAAAACTTCCCCCGGTGTACCTTCATGACCTCAGGTACCCAAAGCTCATGTTGGTTTAGGTGGTGTTCACTCATCTTCTACTCTGAAATTTAAACACCTATTAAACAAGTGATTGCAAAGTAAATATAAAGAAGGATTCTACTCATAGGGACTTGCAAGAGGCCTAAACATGCATCAAAACTATATCTCTAAGCATCAAACAAGCTTACAAGCTCTCATAACCAGTCACCTACAGCAGCAAAATACTCAACATATAATCCACTAAACACAAATCTACTTGGACAAGGGGAGGAGTCACATACTAGGGAACAAATGCTCCAAATTTCAGCAAGAAAGATGGGCTGAGCAAGGAGATCGAAAAAAATAGAGAGCAAGCACAGCAAGAGCGCAATTTTGAGCAATGAACTGGAGCTTAATCGGGAGAGAGAAGAAAGTGGCAGGTGAGAGAGTTAGTGGGGGGCCAGGGGTGGCCCACACCAGGGCATGGCGCCACCCAAGGCTAGCCGCGCCACCATGTGGTGTGCCTGCCTGGTGGGCCCCCCTGGTACCTCCCAGGTACTCCTCTGCCCCTTTTTTCACGTAAAAATTTAATATGAATTTTCTGGAATTTTTCGAGACACTTTATTTTTGGGCATTTTTCAGAAATAGAAGAATGATTTTTGTGGAGACAGATTTTTTTTCTTTTGGAAACAAGATGCAAGGACAAAACAAGGCTAGAACTACAAAAGTTCTAACATGCAAGCAACTAACAACAAAAAGAAAACTAAACGAACGCAAAAACTAAAATGCAAAGGATAGAAATAAACGGAGATAATCATAATGAAAACATTGTTTTGTTTAATGGAATCCTTTTGTTAACAAGGTTGATCAAGTCTTGCTACCAAAACAATTGCATATGAGACAAAACTTTGTACTCCACTAATGATTATGTTACCTCAACCTTGATAGCAATGGTCCCAATCATAATAGTTTCAAATTTTTCTCTTGGTATGGGACAATATATTTCTCCAACTTGAATGCCTTCAACATGTTCAATTGAATTCAAACCATAAGTCCTTTCAATCTTCTTGGGGAAATAGACAGTATGTTCCTTGTCATTAACATTGAAGGTCACCTTTCCTTGATTACAATTAATAACAGCTCCTGCAGTATTAAGAAAAGGTCTCCCAAGAATAATAGACATATTATCATCTTCGGGCATTTCAAGCACAACAAAATCAGTTAATATCAAGCAATTGTGAGCCACCTGAACAGGTACATCCTCACATATACCCACAGGAATAGTGGTAGATTTATCAGCCATTTGCAAAGATATATCAGTTGGTATTAATATTTCAAGTTGAAGCCTCTTATAGAGAGAGAAAGGCATAACACTAACTCCAGCTCCCAAATCACACAAAGCAGTTCTAACATAACTGTTCTTAATAGAGCAAGGGATAGTTGGAATCCCTGGGTCTCCAAGTTTCTTAGGAACCTTACCATTGAAGGAATAATTAGCAAGCAAAGTAGAAATTTCTTCATTAGGGATCTTCCTTTCATTCGAGACAATGTCCTTCATATACTTTGAGTAAGGAGGCAATTTAATAGCATCAGTCAAAGTAATTTGCAAGAATAAAGGCTTCGTCCACTCACAAAACTTATTATAGTGCTCATCTTCCTTTGACTTGTGTTTCTTATCAGGGAATGGCATAGGTTTTTGTACCCAAGGCTCTCTTTCACTACCATGTTTCTTAGCAACAAAATCTTCTTTGGTGTATTTAGTATTCTTAGTGTGGTTTTCAGGTTCTTCTTCAACTTTTTCTTTGTTAGGAACTTCATTTTCTTCATTACCACTTTCAGTTTCAGCATTAGAGATAGATATACTATTAGGATCTATAGCAGGTTTAGAGGGTTCTACATCAGTTTTATGTTTCTTTTTCCTTTTCTTACGAGTAGAACCACTATTTTCAGCTTGTTGAGAATCCTGCTCAATTCTTTTGGGATGCCCCTCAGGATATAGAGGATCTTGGGTAGCAGCACCACTTCTAGTTCTAATTTCATAAGCATGTTTTTCTTTAGCAGCATTAACTAGCAAGTCGTTTTGCACTTTAACAAGTTGATCTATTTGAGTTTGAACCATTTGAAAGTGTTTAACAATCATTTTAACATCATTAGAGGTTCTTTCCACAATATCTTTCAACTCAACAATAGCTCTAGTGTTTTCCATTAAATGATTTTGCACCCTTTTATTAAAATTATCTTGCTTAACAATAAAGATATCAAATTCTTCTAAGCATTGATCAGTAGGTTTAGAGTAAGGGATATCACCTTCATCAAAGTGTTGGAGAGAGTGTACCTCAATAGTGGGTGAGTAGAGAATAGGCTTACATAATTATTCTATAGGAGGTAAATTCTGGACATCTGCAGCTTTAATTCCCTTCTCCTTAAGACATTTCTTAGCTTCCTTCATCACTTCATCATTTAATTCAACAACTCCCCTTTTCTTTGATGTTGGAATAGGCACAGGAATAGATGGTTCAGGTACAATTACTTCAGGTATAGCTTGTTTAGGAGGAGTCCAATCTTCATAATTCTTGCTTATTTTAGCCATTAATTCCTCAGCTTCCTTAGGAGTCCTATTCCTGAAAACACAATTAGCACAACTATCTAGGTATGTCCTAGATTCCTCGGTTAGTCCATTATAAAATATATCAAGAAGCTCATTCTTAGGTAATGGACTTCCAGCCTGTGCATGAATCAAAGCACAAAACCTTGCCCAAGATTCGGGCAATACCTCTTTTTCTCCTTGTTTAAAATCAAAAAGTTCCTGCAAAATAGCATGTCTAGCACTGGGAGGAAAATATTTCTGCAGGAAAGTACCAATCAAGCACTTAGGGATATCAATAGATCCAGGAGGTAAATTACTAAACCAAGTTTTAGCTTCTCCTTTTAGTGAAAAAGGGAAAATCTTAGCAACAAAGTAAGTACGCATCTTAATATCATCAGAAAACAAGCCACTCATGGTAGAAAGTTCATTCATATTTGCTACCGCACTTTCATTCTTAGTCCCACAAAAAGGTTCTTTCTCGACAATAGCTATGTAAGATAGATCTAGAGAGAAATTATAATCTTCATCTATAATGTTTATGGGAGAAGCAGCAAACTTAGCATCAGGAGACAATTTGTGTCTAATAGTACGCCTCTCAAGGAGACTCTTAGCAGCGCTCCTATCATGGGTGTTCTTACATTCTTTAATAAACTCATCGGTCATCTCAACATAACCATCTTCAATATCATAACTCTCACTCGACTCAGGTGAGCTAACAGGTGTGGTAGTGTCTTCATTAGGAGTTTCGGTATTTCCAGCTATAGTTATAGAAATCGTAGCATCTAGGAAAGGACCTAATGAACCACTCTTATCAAGCACAGTAGAAGCAGCATCATAAGCATCAGAAGTTTTAGATTCAGCAGTAGTAGCAGTGTGTGTAGCATGTGTATGTGGTGGTGTAAGGAACTTACTCAAAACAGACGGTGAATCAAGAGCAACAAAGGTGTTCAGAACCGTACCTCTTCTTGTAGTGGATGGTAAAATAGGACCTTGCCATCACGAGACTTACCCATGATGGATGGATAGCAGCGAACAATAGAGAATCCAAGTGAGCTTGATAAATAAAGCTATGCTCCCCGGCAATGGCGCCAGAAAATAGTCTTGATGACCCACAAGTATAGGGGGTGTATCGCAGTATTTTCGAGGGAAGTGAAACCCAATTTATTGATTCGACACAAGGAGAGCCAAAGAATATTTATCAGCCTTAACAACTGAGTTGTCAATTCAGCTGCACCTAGAAACAATCTTGCTCACAGCAGTTTATCAGTAGCAACAGTTTTGTAGTAGGAATAGTAAAGTAACAACAGTAGAAAAGCAAAGATGAGTAACAAAAGCGAATAAAGGATTCGAAAAGGTAGGCATAGGGATGGATGGACGGGCGTTGCATGGACAAGACAATTCACTTAGCAATCAGAACATAGGGCAACTATAGATAAATAAGATAAATCATCCAAGTACTAGACAATCCTAGGCATGTGTTCCATATATAGTCATACGTGCTCGCAATGAGAACTTGCACAACATCTTTTGTCCTGCCAGCCCGTTTGTACCGGGGCCTCTAGGGAACTACTGGCAATTAAGGTGCTCCTTTTAATAGAGCACCGGAGCAAAGCATTAACACTCCGTGAACACATGTGATCCTCACATCAAAGCCATTCCCTTCCGGTTATCCTGATTTCTGTCACTTTGGGGCCATAGGTTCTGAACAACAACGTGTGTATACAACTTGTAGATAAGACCAGAAACAATACTATCATAATGAATCAATAACATGTTCAGATCGGAAATCATGGCACTTGGGCCCTAGTGACAAGCATTAAGCACAACAAGTCGCAACAATGTCATAAAGCACTAATAAAAGATACTAGGCACCAGGCCCTAACAATCTGATGCCATTACATGAACGATCTCATCAAATCCCTACCATCCCCATAGCCTACAACGGTTGATTACTCACTCATAGATGGGGGAAACATGGATGGTCGATGGAGAAGCGATGGTGATGATGATGGCGATGATCTCCTCCACATCCCTGTCTCCGTAGGTGCCGAACGAAGTTTCGTGCTGCTAAATGGAATCTGGTGGTGGCGGCAGAGCGAACTCCTTCCGAAAAACGCCAAACCCCAAGTTTTTAGGTCAAGGCTCCTTATAGGCGAAGAGAGAGGCCGAGGTGCCTGGGGCCCATTAACCCCGCGCTGGCACTGCCCGCACCACCAGGTGGTGTGGCCACCCCCTTGCTCTTCTCTGTCTCGTATTCTGGCTCCTGGAGTCTTCGGGTGAAATAGGATTTTTGGCATATTTTTCGGGATTTTTCCTGATAGTTGGTTTTCTGCATAAAAAGTAGACACCAAGGCAATTCTGCTAAAAACAGCGTCAGTCTGCATTAGTTGTATCCAAATCACACAAGTATAGAGGAGAAACAATAGCAAAAGTGTTCGGGAAAGTAGATACGTTTTGGACGTATCACGCGCGCATTGGACGAAATTTTTTGGTACCTTGCCCGCATACATATCATTGGGAGGTCTTGCTTAGGAACTAGACACGCCTGGCCCACAATCTTACTCCCTCCTAGGAACTTGTCATGGCTCGTGCTGGCAGATCCATCTGCTCCACCGCTTCCGGTAGGGCTCGCCGCGGCGGATCCACCCCAAGATCCTACCGTCGTAGTATCAAATGGCCATGGTTTCTTGAGAGGCGCGACGATGCTACGTATGCAAGCTCGGCCCCTCCTACCTGTAGAAGACTGATGCGGCGTCAAGCTCGAGCAGGAGCCGACAGGCGCGACGGCGCTCGGTCCATGCCAACCCCGTCACCTTCGTCATTGTCGATTCCGATGTGGAGGGCGACCGGGACAAAGATGTGGAGAACGCCATTGTTGCCTCCTTGGCGAAGGGCAAGCCACGGGCGGGAGTGGATGTCGCCGGGAAGGGCACGGCGGTGTCACCAATCGAGGTGGACTCCGATGACAGCTATGTGATGTGGGTTTAGATGTTGTTTAGGATGGTTGCAATTTCGGTTTTGTTTAATGCGAGTACAATTATTGTAATGTGTTTGTCGAGCTATATTAAGAAATGTGTACAATAGCAGCTGGTGAGTGCTTCCACTTTAGAAATTGTGTCTGTGCCATTTGCATGTTGCATTATCAACGTAGATTACTTGTAAACAATCCAACGAAAATCATTAGATTACAACCATCAGACAGGAGTGGCAGGATGGAAGAGAAGTTGGGACAGTGGCTTCAAGGGGAAGGACACTGGCAGGTGGGCCCTCGGAACACGTGACACTGACATGCGGGAGCGGGAGCACATGGTATTACCGGTCTGTCCAGAGCAAGCGGACTTTGCAACGTGACAACAGCAAGCTGATTGGACCAATATAATAACTCGTCGAAGTATTAAGGAGTACTGAAAACTACAACTGGGGTACATTCGCACAACACATATGCTCTAAGCACGTGAGAAGCATCGCTTAAGTCTAAAGAACGACAAAGACAAGTACTACATTTGTCTATCGGTCTTCTCGATACAAATTTAGAAATGCATCTGCCTGCTCGGTCCAGCACCGACAAGGTACTGAGATGGCACGCATAGGATCGACCTTAGATCCACATACTGCACCTCCCGCGACATCGGGCAGCTCGGCGCCTCGGCTAGCACAAGAATGCTATCCGACGACGGCGATCGGGCGCCATACGCGCGATCGTGTATACGGCGCCTGAAGACCGACTGACGACACGGCACCCACGATGGTGGGCCCGCTCGGTTCCCGTAACACCGGCGGCGATGATGGTCGACGAAACAGCCCCCTAGAAAATTAGCAGGCGGCATGCCAAGTCAGTGAACGGCACCTGCTCTTGGAGAAGTTGGGCTTGCCCTTACGAGATCCTAATCACTTCGATCAAGTGCCCATCTGCAAGGTGGACGATGAGCTCTGCCGGTGGGCCGGTGTAGTTGCAGCCTAGCTCCGTGCAGGCACACGTGTCGTGCAAGCACGCAAGCTCTTGGAGCGGGAGCTCGCGGTAGGAGTAACGACGAAAGCATCCTAGGTGGGAGCACACGAGCAGGAACGCCGCTGCGAAGTTGCGCGAGGATCTCCAGATTCTTGGGCTCCCACATCTGCCACAACTGAGGAAGAGAAGTACGGGGAGGAAGAGAAGTAATGGGGAGGAAGTGAAGTGGGGAAAGTGGCTTCGAGGGGAAGGAAGATAAGTATGGGGAGGAAGAGAAGTTACGGGGACGTGACACTGGGATATGGCCCACTGAACTCGTGAGTCGTAACACTCGCAACATGCCCGTTTGTCTAGAGAAAGCGTGGCCAATCATGCCACAGAACAGCCTACTCGAGGATCACTCTCGGGAAGACCATCCCAATCGTCCAAGCGCCCCAATCGAACAGTATGTAATAATCGTCAAGCAGAACAACTGTGTTATGGTGTGCCTTCTAGAAGACTCGGTCTAACGGTGGATCCATTGGGGGGCAGTGCTAGTTTTAGTATAAGAACAAACATGAAATGACTCAAATGGATCCATGTGTGGTTTGTGGAAATAACACACATGCAATGACTCTAGTGGTTGATCCATGTGTGGTTTGTGGAAATAACACACATGCAATGACTATAATGGATCCATAAGTGGTTTATGGAAAAGAACCCACATGCAATGACCATTGGTTTATCCATATGTGGTTTATGGAAATAACACACATGCAATGACTCTAGTGGTTGATCCATGTGTGGTTTGTGGAAAGAACACACATGCAATAACTCTAGTGGTTGATCAATGTGTGGTTTGTGGAAAGAACACACATGCAATGACCACTGGTGGATCCATGTGTGGTTTGTGGAAAAGAACACACATGCAATGACTCTAGTGCTGGTTTGTGGTTTTAGTATAAGAACACACATGAAATGTCTCTACTGGTTGATCCATGTGTGGTTTGTGGAAATAACACACATGCAATGACTGTAATGGATCCATAAGTGGTTTATGGAAAAGAACCCACATCCAATGACCACTAGTTGATCCATATGTGGTTTGTGGAAAAACACACATGCAATGGCTCTAGTGGTTGATCCATGTGTGGTTTGTGGAAACAACACACATGCAATGACTCTGGTTGATCCATATGTGGTTTGTGGAAAAGAACACACATGCAATGACTCTGGTTGATCCATATGTGGTTTGTGGAAATAACACACATGCAATGACTCTAGTGGTTGATCCATGTGTGGTTTGTGGAAAGAACACACGTGCAATGACTCTGGTTGATCCATATGTGGTTTGTGGAAAGAACACACATGCAATGACCACTGGTGGATCCATGTGTGGTTTGTGGAAAAGAACACACATGCAATGACTCTAGTGCTGGTTTATGGTTTTAGTATAAGAACAAGCATGCAATGACTCTAGTGGTTGATCCATGTGTGGTTTGTGGAAAGAACACACATGCAATTACTAGTGGTTGATCCATATGTGGTTTGTGGAAACAACACACATGCAATGACCACTGGTGGATCCATGTGTGGTTTGTGGAAAAGAACACACATGCAATGACTCTAGTGCTAGTTTGTGGTTTTAGTATAAGAACACACATGTAATGACTCTAGTGGTTGATCCATGTGTGGTTTTTGGAAAGAACACACATGCAATGACCACTGGTGGATCCATGTTGGTTTTAGTATAAGAACACACATGCAATGACTGTAGTGGTTGATCCATGTTTGTTTGTGGAAATAACACACATGCAATGACTCTAGTGGTTGATCCATGTGTGGTTTGTGAAAAGAACACACATGCAATGACTCTAGTGTTGGTTTTAATATAAGAACACACATGCAATGACTCTAGTGGTTGATCCATGTGTGGTTTGTGGAAATAACACATATGCAATGACTCTAGTGGTTGATCCATGTGTGGTTCGTGCAAATAACACACATGCAATGATTGTAATGGGTCCACATGTGGTTTGTGGAAAGAACACACATGGAATGACCATTGGTTGATCCATAAGTTGTTTGTGGAAAAGAACACACATGCAATGACCACTAGTGGATCCATGTGTGGTTTGTGGAAAAGAACACACATGCAATGACTCTAGTGCTGGTTTGTGGTTTTAGTATAAGAACAAAGATGCAATGACTGTAATGGGTCCACATGTGTGGTTTGTGGAAAGAACACACATGCAATGACTCTGGTTGATCCATATGTGGTTTGTGGAAAGAACACACATGCAATGACCACTGGTGGATCCATGTGTGGTTTGTGGAAAGGAACACACATGCAATGACTCTAGTGCTGGTTTGTGGTTTTAGTATAAGAACACACATGCAATGACTCTAGTGGTTGATCCATGTGTGGTTTGTGGAAAGAACACACATGCAATGACCATTGGTTGATCCATAAGTTGTTTGTGGAAAAGAACACACATGCAATGACCACTAGTGGATCCATGTGTGGTTTGTGGAAAAGAACACACATGCAATGACTCTAGTGCTGGTTTGTGGTTTTAGTATAAGAACAAAGATGCAATGACTGTAATGGGTCCACATGTGTGGTTTGTGGAAAGAACACACATGCAATGACTCTGGTTGATCCATATGTGGTTTGTGGAAAGAACACACATGCAATGACCACTGGTGGATCCATGTGTGGTTTGTGGAAAAGAACACACATGCAATGACTCTAGTGCTGGTTTGTGGTTTTAGTATAAGAACACACATGCAATGACTCTAGTGGTTGATCCATGTGTGGTTTGTGGAAAGAACACACATGCAATGACTTGTGGTTGATCCATATGTGGTTTGTGGAAAGAACACACATGCAATGACCACTGGTGGATCCATGTTGGTTTTAGTATAAGAACACACATGCAATGACTCTAGTACTGGTTTGTGGTTTTAGGATAAGAACAAACATGCAGTGACTCTAGTGGTTGATCCATGTGTGGTTTGTGAAATATTACACATGCAATGACTCTAGTGGTTGATCCATGTGTGGTTTGTGGAAAGAACACACATGCAATGACCACTGGTGGATCCATGTTGGTTTTAGTATAAGAACACATATGCAATGACTCTAGTGGTTGATCCATGATTGTTTGTGTAAATAACACACATGCAATGACTATAGTGGTTGATCCATGTGTGGTTTGTGAAAAGAACACACATGCAATGACTCTAGTGTTGGTTTTAGTATAAGAACACACATGCAATGACTCTAGTGGTTGATCCATGTGTGGTTTGTGGAAATAACACATATGCAATAACTCTAGTGGTTGATCCATGTGTGGTTTGTGGAAATAACACACATGCAATGACTCTAGTGGGTCCACATGTGTGGTTTGTGGAAAGAACACACATGCAATGACTCTGGTTGATCCATATGTGGTTTGTGGAAAGAACAAACATGCAATGACTCTAGTGGTGGATCCATGTGTGGTTTGTGGAAAAGAACACACATGCAATGACTCTAGTGCTGGTTTGTGGTTTTAGTATAAGAATAAACATGCAATGACTCTAGTGGTCGATCCATGTGTGGTTTGTGGAACGAACACACATGCAATGACTAGTGGTTGATCCGTATGTGGTCTGTGAAAAGAACACACATGCAATGACCACTGGTGGATCCATGTGTGGTTTGTGGAAAAGAACGCACATGCAATGACTCTAGTGTTGGTTTGTGGTTTTAGTATAAGAACAAACATGCAATGACTCTAGTGGTTGATCCATGTGTGGTTTGTGGAAAGAAAACACATGCAATGACTCTAGTTGATCCATATGTGGTTTGTGGAAAGAACACACATGCAATGACTCTAGTGCTGGTTTGTGGTTTTAGTATAAGAACAAACATGCAATGACTCTAGATGTTGATCCATGTGTGGTTTGTGGAAATAACACACATGCAATGACTCTGGTTGATCCATATGTGGTTTGTGGAAAGAACACACATGCAATGCCCACTGGTGGATCCATGTGTGGTTTGTGGAAAAGAACACACATGCAATGACTCTAGTGTTGGTTTGTGGTTTTAGTATAAGAACAAACATGCAATGACTCTAGTGGTTGATCCATGTGTGGTTTGTGGAAAGAACACACATGCAATGACTCTGGTTGATCCATGTGTGGTTTGTGGAAAGAACACACATGCAATGACCACTGGTGGATCCATGTGTGGTTTGTGGAAAAGAACACACATGCAATGACTCTCGTTGAGCCATATGTGGTTTGTGGAAAGAACACACATGCAATGACCACAGGTGGATCCATGTGTGGTTTGTGGAAAAGAACACACATGCAATGACTCTAGTGTTGGTTTGTGTTGTTAGTATAAGAACACACATGCAATGTCTCTAGTGGTTGATCCATGTGTGGTTTGTGGAAAGAACGCACATGCAATGACTCTGGTTGATCCATGTGTGGTTTGTGGAAAGAACACACATGCAATGACCACTGGTGGATCCATGTGTGGTTTGTGGAAAAGAACACACATGCAATGACTCTAGTACTGGTTTGTTGTTTTAGTATAAGAACACACATGCAATGACTCTAGTGGTTGATCCATGTGTGGTTTGTGGAAATAACACACATGCAATGACTCTAGTGGTTGATCCATGTGTGGTTTGTGGAAAGAACACACATGCAATGACCACTGGTGGATCCATGTTGGTTTTAGTATAAGAACACACATGCAATGACTCTAGTGGTTGATCCATGTGTGGTTTGTGGAAATAACACATATGCGATGACTCTAGTGGTTGATCCATGTGTGGTTTGTGGAAATAACACACATGCAATGACTCTAGTGGGTCCACATGTGTGGTTTGTGGAAAGAACACACATGCAATGACTCTGGTTGATCCATATGTGGTTTGTGGAAAGAACACACATGCAATGACTCTAGTGGTGGAACCATGTGTGGTTTGTGGAAAAGAACACACATGCAATGACTCTAGTGCTGGTTTGTGGTTTTAGTATAAGAACAAACATGCAATGACTCTAGTGGTTGATCCATGTGTGGTTTGTGGAAAGAACACACATGCAATGACTAGTGGTTGATCCATATGTGGTTTGTGGAAAGAACACACATGCAATGACCACTGGTGGATCCATGTGTGGTTTGTGGAAAAGAACACACATGCAATGACTCTAGTGTTGGTTTGTGGTTTTAGTATAAGAACAAACATGCAATGACTCTAGTGGTTGATCCATTTGTGGTTTGTGGAAAGAACACACATGCAATGACTCCAGTTGATCCATATGTGGTTTGTGGAAAGAACACACATGCAATGACCACTGGTGGATCCATGTGTGGTTTGTGGAAAAGAACACACATGCATAAGGGTTATCATGTCCGCTAGATCACAGAGGATCAACGGTTGGTGGGAAAAACTGAGTACAACTGAATCGCCATGGTTAGACACGAGGGAAAAAACGTGACTCACGGTACGCGTGTGCGGTGCACGGGGCGGTAACGGACACATGTGGCCGTGCACGGTGCATTAGCCTATGCGGTGCATGGTAGTGCAACGAAACGCCGCTTCCCTTCTCCTTTAATAGAGGCCCCCCCACTCCCACTCCCACTCATCACGCACTCGCTCACTCAACCGTTTCCACTGTCTCATCACCTTCTGCAAACGCCCAACAAAACCCCAACCACGCCGGTGATGGAGAATATCGGTGCGGTGGCCATCGGCGCCTCCAAGGCAGTCGGCGAGGAGCCCCCGTCCCCGTCCCCGCATCCACCGTAGCCTCCAGCGAGGAGGCCGTCGCCGGTCTCGGACAGATCCCACTCGGCTGGGACCCCTACGAGGAGGTTGTCTACATAAGGCCAGAGAACCCCTACGACACCAGCATCGCCGACCCATGGTCTGAGGTAACCAGGGTTTTCTCCCCTTCCCTTGTTCTTCCCCCGTTCCCATCGTTGGATGCTAGATCGTATGTTATTAGGGCTCGGCTGTTCGTATTTTCTACAGTAGCTAATCCTATTGTGTTAGATCTCGATTTTCGATGAATCCCCCTATTCGTAGTTGGGATCGGTATTCGATTTGGTTTGAGATTTGGGGAACAATCGGGAGATCTCATTAGGTTAATTTATGCAAAAAATCAGTCCCGATAATCAAAGTATCTCAATCATGTCCTTATTTCACTCTTCTGTTTTTTTCCAACAGGAGGATAGCAGCGACCTCCGCAGCGACGACGAGTCGCAGGACACCAAGACTCTTCATGTGCTGAGGAGGCTGAAGTCCGGTCAGTACAACAACGTCTTCGCTGGCGACGTGTACAGGTGCCCCTTCTGCCCCACCAGGAGGCTCCGCGGCACGGACTTCAACTCCCTCATGAAGCATGCCGAGGACGTGAGTACCTGCGGTGAGTCCATGAATGTCCACGGCTTCAGGGCCAAGCACCAAGCGCTCGGTCTTCACCTCCGCAACCTCCAGAAGGTGGCTATCGAGGAGGGTCGTATGCCCCTGATCAGACCCAAGGTGCCCAAGGTCAACGGGCTGGCAGCAAGAAGTGGAGGAGGAGCTAGAGGGAGGAGGCGGATGCCCTCCTGGCAGAGGCCACGAGGGGCCACGGATCAGCTGCTGCTGCTGCTGCTGTAAAGCAGCTTCTTTTGTCTTGTCTGTGTTGAAGCGGTCCGCTGCTGCTACTGAGCAGCCTAATTGTCGAACCTCGTTAAGTATCGTACTATATAACCTATATTAGCTGCTTTATCTACATCTGCTCTATTTACTAACTTTATTTATGGTGCTGGTTTGTTTTGCTGCTCTAGATTTGGTACCAGATTAGGGTAAAACGATCGCAAAAAGAACAATGAATGAAGAGAGAAGCTGCTCTAGATTCCCTACCTTTTTGGGCAAAAAAACACAATTGTTAGAGAGAGAGGGGAAAAGGCGCTCTTTAAAAAGGCCACTTTAGGCGTCATGGCGCACATAACGGCCAAGCCTTTGACCAGATGGCACCCCCCTCCAAGCGCATGTGAGGGCTTCGGAATATCGGGAGGGCAAAAGTGAGGACAAACGAGACACAATGTTGTTATAGCTAAATCTAACAAAAAGCTGAATTTGGCTTTACCATGCAATTTGGCTAGAGCTCCACAATGTAGCTATTCTAAATCCCTAAACTATGTGGTGTGTTGAAACCTAATGCTTTTTACCGACACGTGTGTTGCAAAGTTGCTTGATCATGCATGTTTACACAAGTGTCCTACAGAGAAACTTATAGAAGCATGGGCAAACGAGCTTCATTTTGGCAAATTCGGGACAAACTTTGCGCAATTGGCAGGCCTGATCGGCTAGGCGGCTGCCCCGGGGTGCAGGGATGCTAGGTCCATGTCTATGCTTACACTTCTTAAACTTGTACACTTCCTTCTGTCCTGTCACGTTACGTCGTGTCAGCACCGCGCACCCGCTGCGGATCGGCAACGGGATGGTGGTCTACGTGACCGGTCTCTGCCACGCCAAAGCCACGTCGCACACCCGTCCCATCGCCTACCGGGACGGATGCCGAATTTAATCGCTAGGATTGGAAACCATCGGTGCTCGCCCGGTCAAACTTGCTTCCGCATGGGTATGACCGGAATATTGGTAAACGGAATTTAAGCATCGCCTTCTATCTCCTCAGCACATCACTGTGCAAAAATCCCCAACTCATTCCTTCCGTCGGCGCCGCCACCGCAAGAACCATCGACGCTGCCGCAGGCACCGCCTCCGCCTAGCCATACCACCGCAACAGATCAGTCCACCTCCATGCCCAGTCCCAGCCACCGCTACCGAAACTAGGCCACCATCGCCGCATTAGCTGCTGCCATGGATGCAGAGTACGACGTGTTCGGCGACGGGTGCGACTACACCGACGAGTACACCGTCACTTCCCATGGCACCACCAAGATGACGGTCGTCCATAGAAATGCGTCAGTGGAGGTGGCCAAGGTCATCGCAATGTACGAGCGGTGGCTACAAGATCCGATGGACAAGTACAAGATCGTCGGCCTTGACCTTGAGTATACCAGAGATAGGAAGAGGACGGCGCTTTTGCAGCTGTCCATGCGCAACCACTGCCTATGATATCACGTATGTAGGGCCAAATCTGTATGCCCGGAGCTTCACTAGTTCCTACAGAGGAGGGAGATCTACTTCGCCAGCGTCAACATCAAGAACGACACTTCGAAGCTAGAACGGGATCTCCTCGTTCATGTCGTCAATCACGTCGATCTCCAACGTTTGTGGAGGTACCCGGATGGCGGTACGGGGAAAGCCGTCATGGCTAGACTCTCTTCCGACATCATCGACCGCGAGTAGGCCGGCATGAAAATCGAGTTCCCGAAGCACCTACACGAGCGATGGGAGTGGAGGCACCTGGATTACGATGCGATCAAGTACGCAGCCAGGGACGCGTATATCTGCTACGAGATGCTCAACGGGATCTGGCGGGTGGGTGAGTGTGTTGTTTACCACTACTAGTTTCACATTTCGTTCCTAGTTTTATCTCGCCTGTATTTTATCTCGCTTGTATTTTCTAAGCATTTTGTGTGTAAGAACCAAGCTCGTATGATCCCTGTGCTATAAGCTACTTAACCTGTATGAATTACATTCCCCCTTTTGTATGCTCAACATTCATTCTTACAAATTCTGTCTATGCCATTTGCATGCGGCAGAATCCAGGACTGACATGCATAAGGTGTGATACAGTCATAAGTCATAACCAATCCTAGATTATAGAGGAGGATACAATCATAAACCAGATTATAGTTTGACAAAGATAATACACAGCAGTTCGTAATTGCTCACATAGTGTACTTATGAAATAACATGTTTTCATAAACACAACAATCATGCACTAATAGTCTACATCCTAGCCTGTTGGAGAAGGCAACCGATCCCAAGATGTCTTCGGTCGCTTGCCCCGGTTTGTAGATTCATCTATGATCCGGCATCTGGGACAAACAACCTGCCTTGGTGGTGGTTCAATGATGCGATGCCTGGAACGAGATTTTACAATCTGGCGGTACAGCTCGTGGCTAACATACCCGTCAATTGCAGCGTACTTCAGATTAGGTTCAGAAAGTGGCTTATCCTCCCAGTAATCGTGCCCTAAATGCCTCCACGAACATCTCGGCAATCTGTCCTTCATGTCAGCATACCACGGGTCTATGAGTTCGGAGGCAAGAGCGGCCATCTCGGTCTTGCTACCCTTCGTCCCTAGGATCCAGTAAATTTCCTGGATGTCCACTCTACACTCCTTTGGGATTCTAATGTTGACAGTCGGGCTTTCAAGTAGTTTACTGTCATTCGTGATGTCAACACTGGTAAATGTTATGTGCGGGTTCACGAGAAAGTCATGAAACAGATCCCTAATTCTTTCGTCCCACATGCATGAAAATGAATTCAGACAAATAATATAGCAATAAATTTTGCAAACAGACGGTTTAGGAACAAAAAGACAGCAAAGTCTACTAGATCCCGTCAGCCCCCTTCTCGCAAAATGGCTGGTATACGAGGACGTGCCCCTTCATGGAGAGTTGCACCATGGTGATCCTTCGGCAATCGTGGCTGTACTCGAGGTCGAGACCTACGAACCTGTTTTCTTCGAACTGCAGCCAACTCGTGAAATTATTCAGAGTGTTCCTCACCATCCGAGGGTCGGTGGTGTAGACGACATCGATCTTCTTCCCGCCATGTACTTCGATGTCGAAGTGCGCAGTTTCTTGCCTGCCGTCGTTTCGGTCGTCCGGAGCGTCCATGACTACAGGCAAGAGGGAAAGGATACGGAGGAAGAGGGTGGCGTGGTGGTGGAGGAAATGGATGAGGCCATGGAGGAGGAAATGAGACGGAGAAGTGAAAGATTGGAACCGCCCTTACCAATATCTGGAATGGTGCACGACCGTTCGTAGTAGGGTGAAGGTGGAGAAAAACGGAGGTTTTACACGTCGACGCTAGCGCTTCCTAAAATTTGTTTTGTGCCACTTGCATGTGGTGGAATCAATTCAAACGTAGGCACGTTTGCACGTGCCGACCTTCAATCACTGACAGGCGGGCCGCACATTTCTCTCTTACGATTTATTTTTTCACTTCCTCTAGACGGTTTCGGTGCCCGCCCTCAATAATTACGCTCCCCCTTCTTGTCTTCCACGCGGACGAGAACCGGCAACGGTGGCGGTTCCTTGCAGATTCACTCCCCACTCGAACAACTGCCCCCATCCCTGATTCCATCCCCTCTCGAATCCATCCACCTCCTTATCACACAGCCTCCATTAATCTACCGGATTCCAGACTCCATTTGCCGCTATGGGTAGAGCTTGGGGTAGCAGCAGGCTGAAGCGAAAGGCATGCGACGACGACATACGTATGGCAGGCGACCGCTACGCGAGGATTGGGGATGGCGAACCTCGCCCTTGAACGTGCACAGGATCGCCTCGGAGTTGGACATCATCTCAGCCGGCCGCCTCGCTCGCTGCATCCCTGGCTACCGCGTGACGATGCGGAACATGGACGAACAACCGTTCGGCATGCCAGGCCTTCTTTACCTCGATAATAGCAAATGGCCAAACGACCACGATGGCCACATAAGTTCTAATATCTAGCTTATTCGTTCAGTCATATCGTTGATTCATATGTGCTGAACTCTCATCGGAATCCTATGTTCCTTTCGTCGAACGTGTTGTGTGCACGCGCGGTTTGAACAAATCGAACCATTTAAGACTATTATGTACAGCGGAAGCTCTGCTCGTACCTGATATTCTGGTATTTTCGTAGTGACACAGTCTTACTTTAGGTGATAGACGAGTTGTCAATTTCGATTTTGCAATGGAATGCCTGCTAGGTGATATTCTGTTTCCTAAAATAAAAACAAACATATTAGACGATTTAAGGTTGTTATGCCCCGAGCTATTTAATTATGATCATCGTCAGGATTTTGTTCTGGGGGCTCTGCTCCTACTCCATATATTGAGTATCTTCGTAGTGACATAGGCACAACTTAAGCGATATCTGAGGAGACACTCGTATTTAGGCGATATTTTGTGTACTTTAATATAAAGGTCCAGTTGTCAAATTGTATCTGCAATGGAATCCATGCTAGGTGATTGTACCAACTGACAACAAACTCTGCAGAATATTCATGCAAAACTGATGCTGCTGGATAAGTGGTCGGAATCAGTAGTGGTGAATATCAAGGAAGAACAAGAGACGAAAATGAGAGATGACTAGAACTGGGTGGGTGGCAACGACGAGTGGCTGGTCCTCCCAGGATGGGAGTACTTGGACTCTTAAAAATTGCTACAGATCGAAGAGACTTACAGTGCCATCTTTGAAGGGTGTCGGCATTACTGCATTCAATAGTGGGTGGCCGCCGCCCATTTCCGAATTCGCTTACAGGTTCAATATGGCAGAACTTGAGCTCGTGAAGGTACAGCTCCCACATAGACCGCGGGAGGGGGCGTGGAAGAACTGGGAGTACAACCTCTTAGCGGTGTTCGACAAGGCAATCGCATTCATTAGATGCCCAGAAGACAAGGAATGGACAGTCTTGCGCGATGACTTCCTGCGGCCGGAGAAGTATTCGACGCTGTCTTCACCTACGGCTACTCTTCGTACAGACCGCAACGCATTTATGCGGTCACTGAACCTAGCGACGACGTGCGTGTTTGGGAGCCGTCCATTTGGGGTGAGTCATGGTGTCATATAGCATGTAAAATCCCATTCAAAATTCTGCTTACTGACTGTTAGTAACACGCAGGTACACACGCAGCCCCGCGCATACTTCCAGCTCCGGTCATCGGAGATGCAATAGCAGATGCTGAACTTGGGACACGGTGCTGGTTCCTGGCACCTCTCGGAGACAACACGGAAAAGCATGATGAACTCTTGTGGATTCATATCAGGGGAGCACTAAACAGCGTTGGTGATACAAAAGAACATATGGGGACACAACTTTCTTCATACCCATCGCTGCGGTGTCACGTTTTCTTGAGGTCCGCATGCCCATCCGAAGACCCAGTAGAGCAAGTCTAGAGCAGAGTCAACAATCTAAAGGGACAATCTGTGTTTCTTGGGATCAACTACCCTTTCTTTGTCAGAGCCCCTGGAGCTGTTGAACCTGTAATTGCTCAGGCAGCCCTGGCCCCTGATGCTGGTGGTGGTGGTGTTGGTGGTGGTGGAGCTGATGAAGAACTAGCTGCTGCTGTTGGTGAAGCTGACTAAATACGTGGTGATGCTGCTGCTGGTGAAGCTGACAAAATACTTGCTAATGCTGCTGCTAGTGAAGTCGACGAATACACCGCTAAAGGCTGCTGCGAGTCCGTGAAGAACATCTTTGGTGTTGTTGCTGAGGTGCCAGCACTTCCAGTGTTGATAGCAGACTATGTGTTTGCTGAACACTCACGCGCCTATCATGTTGACACTATAGATCTGACCTGGAGCCGAATCCACGTCGAGGGAGGGGTCCTACAATTGGCTCATCAGTGGGGTCATACTATTTGAAGGAGAATGAAAGACGGCCAAACGCAGCATTCTGGTTCGTTTCGACGATACCACCAGCTCCAGGGACCTAGTGCTCATACTGGCAGATCCGATGAACCATTTGTCTTTATATTTATCATTAGTTACGCTTATGTGTGTAAATACTAAGATGTGCTTATTTGTGTAAGACTAAGTTAGGCCTAACTGCATAATATTCAGTGAAGCCCAGCTTTTCTTTCCACGCCCATAACAACAGAATTGTACCATAGAACATACAAATGTAATGTGCATACCACGCATTTTTGCTCAGGATAACAACCACTTCAAGCAAATGATACATGGTGTACACATTTGAACGCATCACTAGAATGTGCCACCTATTGATGATTGATGACATGGATCTAGCTTTTTTGCGCTTATTTGCATTGAATCGCTCATTGATTTGTTCACATATTTTTTGGCAATGGCAGATGAACTCCACTCTCTTGGTAACTTGCTTTGTCAGTGAGCACTTGTTGATGCAATGCAAAGTACAGAACATGGTCGTCATCGTCATTCCATTTAGGTTCTCTATATTTCGTCATCACGGAGCTACTAATTTCAAATGAAAATCTAGTAAACAGTATATGTGTACATTGTTAGAGTATGCTACGGCCACGGTACATACATGTTTTTCTACAATCACAAGAAGAAAACTTGATGCATTTTCACCTTGTTGGTGTTGTGCCAAACTAGGTGGATGTGGCTTTGGGGTTCGGAGAGGAAAGCACCATGGCTGGTGCGTGTGCGACCACGGCGACGAAGAGCTCGGATTCTGGAGGAGACCAATAGGACCGAGCATGGTCGGCATGGTACAGATCTCACCCGGGAATGAATTCCCGTCCCCGCGCCATGCCAATGGTGTGGTCATGGTGAGGGCGAGCTCTGATTCGGGATGGGGAGGAGAACGGGCCGAGCAGGTTTGTCCAAGTCCTAGCTCCGCGCCATGGCCGCGACCACAGATTGCTGCCCCGGAGGAAGAAGCAGACACGTAAAGGATGCATGCGCCAACGCTGCAAGCCTACATGGCAGCATACATGGCAGCGACGACGACAGTGACATAACAGCGAAAGCTGACAGCGGGGACCCAACTTGACGGCTGTTAGCCTGATTTTTTGTATTGAAACGTAAAGTTGAATTCATGCTGAAAAGGACCCTCTAAGTATTTGGCACACCAATTATAGTCATCGCGGATGATATCAGGGAACTCGGGTACCGCGTTGCCTGGCCACCCCAACTTTCGGGCCGCAAAATGATATTCTCGTGCAAAAGGCCATCACTCTCCAAGTCAATTTGGCGACAAACTCACCACCATCCACCACTGAGTACCTCAGTCGAAGTGACTCCTGCATCACCTTCGACAAGCACGACCACCCGCGCCAAGTACCTCGTCCAGGCAATTGTCCCCTCGTACTCGAGGCACAGATTGGAGGCTTCGACATGAGTCGCGTCTTCATGGATGGTGGAAGCGGCATTAACCTCATGTTCGCAAGTATCTTGCGAGCAATGAGGATCCCTCTGACCTGCCTAGAGGTCCCGGACACGACATTCCACGGCATCATCCCAGGCAAGGGCATATATCCCCTTGACAAAATCAACCTCGACATCATCTTCAGCACGCCGAAAAACTTTCGACGTGAACGCATCTACTTCGAAGTCGTCGACTGGCCCTCACAGTACCACTACATCCTTGGACGTGTTGTGTTCGCCAGGTTCATGGCAGTGCCACACTATGCCTATCTGCAGATGAAAATGCCAGGCCCTAACGGCGTCATCACAATCAATGGGAGCTTCGAGAGGTCCGACAGTTGCGACAGGGAATTCGACAGAATTTCCCAGTCCTTCGGCATGCAGTAAGAACTCACAAGATTGAAGGAGTTGATAGACAACAGTCTGCCTCCCCTGAGCCGGCCAAATTCACCCGACCTATCCTTAGACTCGTCGGTGCATACGAATAAAGTTCAGGTCCACCCATCAGACCCCGCCAAGACGACCCTCATCGCCAACAACTTGAGCCCCGCATAGGAACTCGCACTCGTCGAATTCCTCCGTGAGCACTAGGAAATCTTCGCCTGGTGTTCAACGGACATGCCAGGAGTCCCCAGGGAATTCGCCGAGCATGCACTCAATGTCAACCTAGACACAAGGCCAGTCAAACAAACAATTCAGCGACTGTCTGAGCCAAGAGCAAAAGCGGTCAGAATGGAGATCAATAGACTCCTCGATGCCAAATTCATACGCGAGATCAAGGAAAGAACTTGGCTCGCCAACACGGTCCTAGTACCAAAAAAGGACACGGATATCCTACGGATGTGCATGGATTTTACCTCTCTGAATAAGCATTGCCCAAAGGATCACTTCCCGCTGCCGTGAATCGACCAGATCATCGACTCCACCATGGGATGTGAGCGCCTCTGCTTCCTCGATGCCTACTCAGGCTACAATTAGATCCGAATGAAGGAAGAGGATCAAGAAAAAACAGCGTTTACAATGCCTTTTGGTGTGTTATGCTATAACACAATGCCCTTCAGTCTAAAAAACGTAGGACCAACCTATCAGTGGTGCATGCAGGCTTGCCTCAAGAACCAACTTGGTCGCAACATCCAAGTCTATGTTGATGACATCGTAATCAAGACCAAAGAGGAAGCTTCACTAATCAACGATTTACGCGAAACCTTTGCCAACCTCGACCGCTACCGGATCAAGCTCAATCCGGACAAGTGCGCCTTCAGCGTACCATCTGGGCAACTACTCGGGTATCTCATCTCCGCGAGAGGGATCGAGGCGAACTCGAAGAAAATAAAAGCCATACTAGCCATGGAGAAACCGAAGAACATAAGAGGTGTCCAACGGCTGGCTGGGCGAATTGTGGCGCTCAGTAGATTCATCAGTCGAATGGGCGAAAAGGCACTACCCTTCTACCAACTTCTCCGCAAAGCTGACAAGTTCGAGTGGACCAATGAGGCATAGGAAGCATTCGAAGATCTCAAGCGTCTATTGTCCACCTCACCAGTACTGGGTGACCCCGCACGAAAGGGAACCACTGTTGCTGTACATCTCCGCCACCAACCAGGTGGTCAGCATGGTGCTCGTGGTGGAACGAGCCGAGGAAAACAAGGTCCACGGAGTACAACGCCCAGTCTACTACCTCGCGAGGTACTCACGCCAACAAAGCAGAGGTACCCGCACTACCAGAAGTTGGCATATGGCGTCTTCATGATAGCCAGGCGACTGCGCCACTACTTCAAGGAGCACCCAATTGTGGTGGTCAATGACGCCCCACTTGGACACATCCTCAACAACCCCGACGCCACCGAACGAGTCGCGCTTTGGGGAATCGAGTTGTCTCCACGAGACATTACATATGAAAAACGTGATGCGATCAAGTCGCAAGTTCTCCCTGACTTCCTCGTGCACTGGATGGAGAATTAGCTCCCCGAAAAACCAGATATGTCCTATCTCTGGACAATGCACTTCGACGGATCCAAGTGAAAGGACGGAGCTGGTGCAGGTGTCATACTGACATCGCCCCAGGGAGACAAGCTGAAATATATTCTGCAAATGCAGTTCACCGCCTCCAACAACAAAGCTGAATGCGAGGCCCTGCTACACGGAATGAGGATGGCAAAAGCTTGCAGTGCCAAGAGGCTCATAATATACGATGACTCCAAGCTGGTCGTCAACCATACAATGCACGGGTGCGACACACTAAACGACAATATGATCACCCAATGAGCCAATGGCACTCGAGTACCTGGAGCTTGACACATGACTCGAAGGACCGATGAGTGTCATGATGATCGAGCCATCACATACCTTCTTAGCAAGAGGCTACCGGATGATGCAACTGACGCACGGCACATTGCGTAGCGATCCAAGGCATTCGTTGTTATCAACGACGAACTGTACAAGCGCAGCATCATAGGCGTACTCCAACGATGCGTCTCAAATGCTGATGGAAGAGCTGTTCTCCTCGACATCCATGAGGGGACTTGCGGGCACCATGCCGGCAGTAACGCCCTCATCACCAAAGCTCTACGAGCTGGATTCTACTGGCCTAAGGCCATGCGTGACACCAAGGACATCGTCCAAAAATGCAACGCTTGCCAGCGATTCGCGGACAAACCACACGCACCTGGCGCGAAGCTCCGGCCAATTCCATTGGCCTGGCCCTTCGCACAATGGGGACTCGACATGGTCGGCAAGCTCCCAAAGTCCTCGCGAGGAGGCTACGTCTACCTCTTGGTTGCAGTCGACAAATTCACCAAGTGGATAGAGGCCATGCCGGTGACTAACCAGTCAGGAGCCAGCATAGTCAAGTTCTTCGAGTCCATTGTCTATCGCTTCGGAGTGCCACACAACATCATCACGGACAATGGAACAAATTTCACCTCTAAGGAGTTCCAGGGCTTCTGTGAGGACCTGGGAATCAATGTAAGCTATGCTTCTGTAGCTCATCCACAGACCAACGATCAAGTCGAAAAAGCCAACGGGCTCGTCTATGGCGGAATCAAGAAGCGACTCCTTAGGCCACTCGAACAAGCCACAGGATGCTGGCCAGACGAGTTGCAATCGGTACTCTAGAGCCTACGCACAACCCCAAACAGTGCAACGGGGTACACCCCGTTCTTCATGGTGCACGGTGCTGAAGCGGTGCTACCCGCAGAGGTATGATACAAAGCACCGCGAGTGGTCGCTTACAGCAAGCAGGAATCAACTCTTGCACTCGAAGACTCCGTCGACCTCCTTGATGAGGCACGGGAAATCGCCACGGAAAGATAAACGATCTACCAGCAGAACCTGCGCAACTACCACAGCAGAAGGCTACGCCCCAGGTCCTTCGTCGAAGGAGACCTGGTCCTACGACTAAAACAACAAGGGCATCTCAAGCTCGAGTCCCCCTGGGAGGGACCGTACGTGATTACAGAAGTAATCCCAGGTGGCGCCTATCGCCTTAAAGATTTCGAGACAGGAGACGCGTACTCCAACCCCTGGAATGTCGCGCAGCTGCGGTGCTTCTACCCTTAGTCGTCTTTTATTTCTTGCATTGCAAATAAGGCTATTCAGCCAAGGCTACTTAGCCACACATTGTACCTCGTACTATCCTATGAATAAATAAAGCTAAGTGCCCCAAACTCTGTGTTCTTTTATTTATTTTTGCAATTTATCCGCTTGGGGGTTGCGCCACCCTATACACATCTGTTCTACAAACCAACGCGATATCCTGAGTAGCTGACGGACTAATCGAACCCTTGACAAACACAAACCCAATTGCACCGCACCTAACAGGTTGGCAAGGTGCTGAGATAAACATAAGTCAGGCTAACGAAAAGGAATCGCATAGTGCAACGCACTCGCAAAACATACGAGCTAACAAGCTCTTTATATACATCAATGTCAATCAATTATACACAACATATATATGAACTTTACAACACTGGTGCAAGTATGTGCTGGATACAAACAAAACTACTATTGCAACAACAGAACGTTTGTCTACTCCTTGAAGAAGTCGACAATTTCCTCCGCTAGGCGATCCACCGCCTGGTAGTGAGGAACCATGTTCCAAGTCGAACATCTTTGGTATTTGGCGGTCAAAGAGCAATCGCTGCAACATCCACATCAGGTCATGCGCAGCATACCGACAGGGCAGCCTTGGCACCAGCCACTAACTGTTGTCGTACACACTCGCGGACTGCACTCAAGTCTTGAAATTTTGCAAGAAGGGCCAGCAGGCTAGATGGAACGACGTCTAGCGGAAACATTGTCTGATAGATATTCCTTAAGCACTATTGCGATTTCTTTAGGAAATGAAGCACCCGTGAGGCACGATTTTGCAGGGTCGCCAGTGCAATTGCGCGATCATGATCCACCAAGAAGTACCCACTATCCTGAAGCTGCTCTTGGGTCAGGTCATTCATGCGAACGGCAATCCTGTCCTTCTCATCTTGCAGATGGCGTGCACTGACAACTATACCAAGCAAAGGCAAAAGTATGAAGACAACAAACTACTGCGAGTGGCTACAAGAAAATATAAGTAAGTAGAAAGCTAACACTTGAATTGGTCGCCCAATTGCGTTACCTCCCCTAGCAGATATTGCTCTCAGGCAGTGGCCTTCTCTGCCCTCGACTTCCAGGTATGTTACCACGGAGCACACCAACTGCTTCATCGCTTCACGCGGTCACGGAGTCGCGAGAGCAGAGACAACTCATCCACCCTTGAGCGCGACTGCGCTAAGGTATCATAAGTTGATGGCATATTACGAGGTTCACTCAAAGGACCACTCAATGTGCCCTATCACAAGTCAAGCAAGAGATAATAAGAAGACCAAGAAATACACTGGCAAACACTCAAAGTGCATTCAAGCATAACAAAATATCAACAGATACACCCGCCAACGACATGTTCAAGACAAAAGGGGTCAAGCTATTAACTATTACAAATATGACTACTGAGGACCAACCGGCTTCTTTGACTTAGACTTCGGTTTCAGGGGCCTCATCAGTGAAGCGTGATCGACGCCATGCACTTCCCGGCCCCGACACGCCGCAGCCTTCGCCACCTTCTTGGCTCGCTGCAGCTCCTCAGAGTACTTCGCGACTGTGCTGATTAGCTGCGGCATGTACTTGCCACAGGCAGTTGCAAAAGGAGCAAAAACTACCTGTTGGCCATCCGCGCTGAAAGGCATTGCCTTGGAGACCGCAGCAGGATCAACCTCGACTCCATGGGCTCGAACCATCGCGAGTGGCATAGAAGAGCCAGCCGCCCGGAGTGAGTTCTTGAAGCCTGCAGGAATGCCTCCAGCAAGGGACTCCACCAGATCATCTACATTTTTTATTAACTCAGCTTTGGGCGCCAGCTCCTCACGAAGGCGACTAAGTATGCCCTTGGCCTTGATCAGCGTCCCCTGTATGGAAGCACTTCGATCTTCGGCTGCCGCAATGGCACCTGCCAAGGCATCATCACGACGGAGAGCCTGGGCGTCGAAGCTCAGATCGCCGGCATCTACACAAGAGCAAAGTGTTGGCACAAAAAGTCAGTACAATAACAAATTCAAAAGAAGGGACACGGCGGAAATCCAGACGAAGGAATACCTGAAAGAGCATTGGCAATCGAGAAGAGTTGTTCTTTGAACAACTTCTCCCTAGCCACGATGGAGGCGCGCAAATCCTCTTCACGTTTCCGCGATTCGTCAAGCGCTGTGACTGCCTCATCGTGACCCTTCACCGCCGCGGTTAGCGTCTTTTCAAGGGAAGCGGCATTGTGAAGTAGTGCGTTATGCTCGGCTGCAAAACAAATAAAGACAGACCATCAGTCGAATATATCATAAAGATGAAGAAGAAGAAGCAAAAAACACTCACTTTCAACCACGCGATGGCGATTGTCCAGCATTGCATGCTGGCGACCCATTGCAAGCACCTGCTCCGCTAGGCGAGTAGCTTCCTTACAATAAGCTGTGACGGTAGAAACAGCAAAGGATCAGCAGATGGTATGGATGATAAATTCGACTGCAAAAATCAGAAGAAGCAACATTGCACATACGTGATCCTCCAGTGACTCCGAAGTTGATTGACACGCAGTCGTTTTGACAACCATCTGATGCTCCACATCATGTGGAGAACTTGATGAACTGTGCCTGGAGTGGGCTACCAATGGAGGAGAAGGAGTCCGCTCAGCCACATTCTTGGCCTTGGAGGTCGTGACTCTAGATTCTTTAAAGAACTGGACGTTACCAGAAGATGACGATGCCGGTTGACTGCAACACAAATCCAAACTCAGGATAATGCAACTCCAAAAAAGAACCAAGAGAAGAATTGTGTACTTACCAATCAAACTTGTCAAAATCGAAGGTTTCGCCCTACGATTCCGACGACGACTCCTTCGGCAGCCACATCTTCTTACGGGAGGATGGCGCCACAGCACTCACAGGAACCGCAGGTATCGGTGACTCCGCACCAATAGCTGGGCCTTCCGGAGTCGAAGGAGATGACGCATCCGAATCCTTGCTGCACGAACGCTTGCGAGTGTCCAGACCGCTAGACTCGGGGGCTTCCTCCTATTCTTCAAATGGAACGGTCGACTAAGACTTGTCATCCTCATCTACTTCTCGAGGAATAACCCCCTCGGGAAGAGGGGCATACTGGGAGACACATTCCAATCCTGCATATAGACAACAAGTCAGCACAAGTCAAGGAAAAAGAAGTACTCGACAAACAAAGCTACTTCGTAGCACAACTGTACCTCAGGAGGAAGATTAGCAGCATCAGATGGAGGTACGACTGGTTCACTAGGGAGCACATCCTTGGCGGTGTACTTGGTGAGCAGTCGCACCCTCTTATCTACTTCACTCGCAGAAATGCCATCGATAGATACGCGAGTGACATCGTCCGCGCTAGCCCACTGGAACATAGGGTGGACTCTGGCCTGCAGGGGCTGGACGCGACGGCGCAAACACGTGCGAATGAGGGCGCAACCTCCCTCTTCTTTACCCATGTGACTCTCAAGGTCACAAATGTGCTCATACAACACATCTATCTCCTCGAACTCGCTGGGCATCACCACGTTCTTCCAGGAGCGCCTCCTCCTACACGACGTCACGGGATCGAATGGTGCGAGTCCGAAGTGCTCTCCGTCGGCCTTCTGGTTGCGGATATAGAACCACTTGTCCCTCCATCCTTGGACGGACGCCATGAGATTGATGTAAAAATACGTGACGGAGGAGTCGACGTGGATACCGCAGGCCCCTACATCATTGACTATGGAGCCAGACACCGACTGGCGCTTCAGCTTGAAGAGGCGCTTGAAGAGACCAAAGTGCGGCTCGATTCCGAGCCAGCATTCGCAAAGCGTAATGTAGCAGGCAATATGGAGGACAGAATTGGGGGATAGATGATGGAGATGGAGCCCATAGAAACAAAGGAGCCCCCTAAAGAAAGGATGATGAATGCTAGGAACATCACCCGGAAACCAGCTGGAGGGCAAGGGGTTACCTCACCACCTGGGACCCGTGAGTCACCGACCGCGGAAGAAAGAACTTCGTCTTGGCGCAGGAGACGGATCTCGGATGACTTGATGATGGACGCGCGCCACGCGCCATTGGTGATGTGAGTGCCCACGCCCTTCTTCTTCCCGACGACGGCGGCGCTGGTGCCCGCAGCGGCGGAGCCGCCCTTCTTCTTGGCAGCAGCAATGGCAGCAGCGGATTTAGTTGCGACACCTCCTTTCTTCTTCCCCATCTTGCGGTGGCGATGCGGCCGGAGGAAGTAACTAGGGAATACAAGGAGCTGGTCCAGTGTCGCGAAGAAGATGAACTCTAGGGAGCAGAGGAGCAGCAGCAATGGCGATGAAGGCAAAGGCAGAGAAAAGAGCAGATGGGAAAAATTACCTCCGCAGCACTGCTACTTAACCCCCTGGAAGATGTAATTCAACGGCCAGCAGAAATCCTATCAGACACATGGCACCCATCGTGATCGACACGTGGAGGACCTGAAGCACGAACTTTCCTCCACTACTCCCATTACGTACGGAAATCGAGGAGCCACAGTTAAAAATAAGATTACGCATGCCTGGTCAAGTCAGGGTCAGAAAATGGGACCCACCGCTCGTCACGTCCCGTCAAACTCGCTCACGCGGGCAACTGAGATCATCACATCATCAGCACTGATGTCATCAAAAATTGAGCAGCAGAAGACTTTGACTACTTTAGTCCTTGCTCGAGTCTTCGACTCCACCAAGCACTCGGGGGCTACTCCCATAGGGAGCGCTGGTCGTGCACCCTACGATTTTTCTTTTTCTCTTCTGCAGGAATATGGACATTTAAAGCATACCCAATCACTCGAATCCGTGATTCGACTATGGACGTGGGTTACTCCCATAGGGAGCGCCGGAAATAAAATCGACTGAAACAAGCAAACAAAAGACGACAGCAGTCGCAAAAATTCTTTAGTCCCCGCCTGAGTCTTCGACTCAACCAGGCACTCGGGGGCTACTCCCATAGGGAGTGCTGGTCATGCACCCTATGATTATTTGTACATCATACTATGTGTCGATAACATCCACACTCGAGGTTTATGGCGACACCGCCTCATAATTTTTCCCCTACAAAGAGACTGTGTCTCCTGGGTCACCCGAATCATCTCCGCGATGACAAAATTCGGATGCCGCGCTTGCAGCATGAAGATAAGACCTGAATAAGGTCTGGCAACGCATTTGCTGCGCACTACCAGAAATATATCCGTGCCTATAGGTACGATGAACATGCCTTGACGGACGCGTCGAGTGCTCACACCCATATACTGGAATTCGACTCCTGTAAGGCCTCCGCGGCTTGAGTCGAATTACACCAGCACTTTTCCGAATTCAAGTCCTGTGACTCGAGTTCGAGTAGATTGCGTTGTTTTACCCTAAGGTAGTTACACTACCAGGAAAATGGCTATAGGTAATCCGCACATCCGTGGCGCACGTGCTAGTGGTTCCCCACGGCTAAAATATGTGTGGCGCACTAGCCACAGGTGCCCTACGGCTAACTACCGTAAGCGTGACGCACATGCGGATGGTACGCCACGGCTGTGTGTGGGCCAGGGCACTATTGGCCGTAGACCACATAGCCATAGCGCACCCGTGTGAAGTGTGCTACGGGTGTGGCCGATAGTCGTGGCGCACATGGCCACCATGCGCTACAGGCAAGATAGGGCCACCCTGCTGTGTAACTAGGAAAACACGTCTCTGGCGCACGGCGGTATGTGCGCCACGGATGTTCTTTATTCCTGTGGCGCACCGCTCCATGTGCGCCACAGATGTGCGTTCTGCTACTACTTTTGGCAGATACCTTTGCACATTTGACTAGATCTCACCATCTCCCACTTCACTTTCCCCTCCTTCTTCCTCCTTGGATCTCGCCCCCCTCCCCCTTACACCTCAATTTCTCGACTCTTTCACCATTTGTAGCATGTAAAACTTACCTTGGATGCTACATACCTAATAGAGGAAAGCTCTCCTCCGGCCACCATCCTCTCGGTCTCTTACCTCTCCTTCGTGATCTTCTCGGTCTCTCATCTTGGTAAGTTGTCTATGTAAGAGGATGTGTTTATGTGTATGGATGATACGGTCACATATCTATGGAGAGGATCGATGTTGTCATACGTTTGGAGAGCATGCATTGCATGCTCTCTCATATATTGGCATTGTTTTGCCAAAATGTTGATTCATTTCCATTCTGGCAAGACTTTGGCATTTCGCAAAGGTCCTAATTTTAGGATAGGTCATGCTGAAATTTTCCATAGACCATTGCATGCATCCATTGGTTCTGTGGTTGTAATAAACTTCTAATTCTACCTTGTACACCGCGCATGCAACCATGGTCCGCATAATGAGCGAAGGCATTGTGGCTAGATATTTGAAATGCGTGACGGCCGACATGATACGAAATAACATGACGGAGATAAGATGTCCATGTAGAAGATACAAACTCAATTGGTTGATCGACCCAGATTCCGGAAATCTGCAGGCGCACCTGCTCCGCTATGCTTTCATGGATGGCTACAGTCGGTGGATAAGTGATGACGAAGACGATGAGGCTGTAAATGGGGCGAATGAGGAAGGCGGGCAACATGATCATGATCACGGCAAGGACGGGCGAGATGAAGAAGAGTCTCCTGGAGATGGTGAAGGTGCGGAAACAGACCAAGATGATCATGATCTAGATGCCGGAGCAGACGATGGAACAACGTCAGGCTGGGTGCAGGACCCTTATGTTCAAGAACTGCTTCTCAAGCAAACGAGTAACGCCAGAGCTGCCGCTATAGAGAAAGCCAAGCTTGCGCAACTTGAGAAAGACGCGGTTACTCCATTGCATGAAGGTTCCAAGCCCTATGATACCCGGTTGAATGTAACGCTCAAGGCTATGGAGATAAAGGCAAAACACAAATGGACCGACTCAAGCTTCGACGATATGATGGCATTCTGGCATGATCGTCTCCTGGAAGGGATTACGTGCCCAACTAGTATCGAGGACGCCAAGAAAATCGTGTGTCCTCTTGATCTACCGCACATTAGATACCACGTCTACATCAACAATTGCATCATTTATCGGGGCAAGGACGCGGAGAAAACCACATGCCCGGTGTGCGGCGTTAGTCGATACAAGAAAGGGAAGAAAGCTCCTCGAAAAGTGGTATGGTACTTTCCTATCACTCCTCGTCTGCAGCGCTATTTCGCAGACCCTAAGGAAGCAAATCTCATGTGCTGGCATGCGGAAAGAAAGAAGCCAGGAGATGACGATGACCCTTAAAAGGATGAGCTGCTGACGCACCCTTCAGATGCTAGCTAGTGGAAAGCATTAGACCTTGAATTCCAAGAATTCAGTGGAGATTCGAGGAACATCAGGCTAGGTGCGAGCACCGATGGACTCAATCCGTTCGGTAGCCAGAGCAGCACGCATAACACTTGGCCCGTGTTTCTATGGATGTACAACCTCCCTCCCTGGTTGTGCATGAAAAAGAAGTACATACAAATGAGTATGCTAATTCAAGGGCCAAAACAACCTGGTACCGACATCAATCTATATCTCGGACTATTGAAAGACGAGCTAGCCATGTTCTGGGAATCCGGAGCCAATACGTATGACGTTGTCGCACAAGATTATTTCACTATGAGAGCCGTGTTGGTCACTACGGTCCAAGACTATCCAGGTTGCGGATATTTCTCGGGGCAGGTTATCCAAGGATTCTACGCATGCGTTAGGTGCATGGATAACACGACCTATCTCCAACTAGAGAAAGATCCAGGGTCTTCAAAAACCGTGTTCATGGGGCACCGGAGGTGGCTTGGAAAGAATGATTCATGGAGAAAACGTGGAGATCTATTCAATGGGAAATCCGAGACCCGAGGAATCCTAGAGCGGAGGAGCAACGAAGAAGTGGATGAATTGCTGAAAAACTGGAAAGAGTGTCCTAAACCAGGAAAGAAGCGAAAGAGGCAGCAAGACAAGCCGTTGATGAAGGTATGGAAAACAAGGTCTGTTTTCTGGGAGTTGCCATACTGGAAGTTTCTCCGTATGCCTCATAGCCTTGACATCATGCATATCACGAAGAACGTGTGCGAGAGTCTGGTCGCCACCCTAATCAACATGCTAGATAGGACGAAAGATTGTCCTAAAGCAAGGAACGACTTGATATTCATGGGCATCTGGAAGGATCTTCACGGAGGACGCCCTACTCCTGATGATCAGGAAGATGACGATGATCATCAGTTGGAGGCGACACAAGGTCGTCGAAAGGGTAAAAAGGTCAAGAAGAACAAATATTACTGCCCCCCTTCGTGCTTCACACTAAGCCATGATGAGATCAAACAGTTATTCAAGTGCCTTCTAGGAGTCAAATTTCCTTACGGCTACGCGGGCAAGATAAGCAGGTACCTAGACGAGGCTAAGCAGAGGTTTAGTGGGATGAAGTCTCATGACTGTGCCGTGCTAATGACGCAGATACTTCCGGTTGCACTACGAGGTATAATGGACGAGCATGTCCGAGAAACATTGTTTAGGCTCTGCAAGTTTTTCGACGTCATCTCTCGAAAGTCAATTGGCGTGAAACAGCTCGGGAGGCTACAAGAGGAGATCGTGGTGATACTATGCGAGCTCGAGATCTACTTCCCGCGCGCATTCTTCGACATTATGGTGCATCTGATGGTCCATATCATGGACGATATCATCCAACTCGGGCCGATGTTCCTCCGCGGCATGATGCCGTTCGAAAGGATGAACGGACACATCAAAGGATACGTTCGCAACAGGTCCCGTCCAGATGGAAGCATAGCCAAGGGATTTCTGGCCGAAGAGTGCATCTCTTTCTGCACGAATTATCTAAGCATCGAGAACCCTGTCAGTCTTCCCGTCAATAGGGACCTTGGCAAGCTCGATGGATTGGGTCACCGAGAGGGTCGTCGCGTACTGCATGCAGACTATGATTGTCGACGCGCAGACTTTGATAGAGCAAACCTGATCGTGCTACAACATTTAGAACCGGTCGATCCTTGGGTACAAAAGCAAAAAGGTCAATCGAGAAGAAGTACAGTGACCGGGGCATACAGAGGACGCAGGGAGAAATAATCAAAGAGCACAACTCAGATTTCACGCGTTGCTTTAGGCAGGCGCTCCTAGATAATCCCCCGCAATCCCATTCTACGGAGGAAAATATCATATTCACCTTGTCGTAGGGACCCATGCACAACCTGGTGACCTATCAGGCATATGATATCAACGGCTACACATTCTACACAGAGGAAAAGGACAACAAGTGTGACTATCAGAATTCAGGCGTAACATCGGAATTCTACACCAATGACAACATGAAGGAAAGATTTTACGGAAGGATCGAGGAGATCTGGGAGCTCGACTACTGTGGAGAAAAGGTGCCAATGTTCCGTGTCAGATGGGCCAAGAGCGTCGAAAGAGAAGACCGGTATTACACAACCATGTTAATACCCAAGCAGCCAAATCCAAGGCTGCCGGTGCGCACGTCGCCGTGAAAAATGAACCGTGGGTACTGGCTAGCAAAGTGGACCAATGTTTTTTATTACCGACCCGACAAAGCCTAGTCATGTTGTCGTGAGGAGAGGAAAAATAAACATCATCGGAATAGATGGAGTCGCCAACGAGCAAGACTTCGACCAGTACGGCGATCCAAAGATTGAAGATGACGACGACTACAGTGAAGAAACATACATCACAAGAAGAAAAAGGACAACCTTACCCAAAAAAGGTAGCCCGGTCGAGCAAAGAAACATAAAAGTCCCGGGGCTAAATTATTCAACCGCGACAAAGAAGGGAAAAAAGATTGTAAAACGCTAGCTCAAAAAAGATTGTAAAACGCATGCTCAAAAAAGATTGTATTGATGCATATGGATGGCATATTATTAATGGACACATTACTATTTAATTTCTTTCTACTTTGAATCACTTTTGTACCACTTTTGATGATATATATGTACCGCTTTTGTCATATAAAACATATAGTAGATATTTTATATAGTTTACATAATTTTTGGGATATTTTTAACATTTTAAAGTAGTTTTAAAATAAAAACAAAAAAAAGGGGCACCAGGGTTCAAACCTGGGTGCTCCAGGTTTAGTGAGCGTACATAGCTAGGGCGGAACCAGTGGGATATGGAAGTGCTAGTGTCAATAAATGGGGCGGCAGCCCTCTTGTTTGACTTGACACCGCACTTAGCCCTAGCGCACCCTTACCTAGTGCGCTACGGGTAACCGTAGCGCACTAGGTAAGGGTGCGCTACGACTAAGTGTTGTGACAAGTCAACTGCTGCGCACGGTCCTCTCCCATCTATCTCAAACAGATAAGTTGCTACCGATGCACCGCCGTCGCTCGATCTGCCCCCTCCGCTCGGCCGCTGCTTGTGTCCGAGGAGGAGGAGAGGAGGTCGCTGCGTCCATGGAGGAGGAGAAGAGGCCGCCGTGTCCGAGGAGGAGGAGAGGAGGCCGCCGTGTCCATGGAGGAGGAGAGGAGGCCGCCGCGTCCGAGGAGGAGGAGAGGAGGCTGCCGCGCGTCCATGGAGGAGCTCCGTCCATGCTCTTCATCATTGTCCGCGTGCTCTTTGTCGTCGTCATCTTTGAGGTGAGCGTCCCCTCTCTCCCTCTCTCCCCTCTCTGACCTAGAACATCGTTGCCTACCTTCCTGAGCCACCCTCCCACAAGCACCGCTCCCCTCACTGAACCACCAGAATCTCCACCAGTAATCTTTGCACCAAATTTTGTGAGGGGGTCTTCATGTGCTAGATTCACGAACAAACAGCATTCTGCAAGTTTCATGATCAAACAGCCTGTGGTTTTAGTTTCTGCTATTGCTTCTACGCTAATTCACACATAAATATGATATGTTGTATGTTGACATCAATCTGCTAGTAGGTTAGCAATTCTAGTAGGTTAGCTATACTATGTTACTGTATTATGTTACTGTTTAATTTGATTCTAATAAAAACATTTGTTTGAGGGTCGCAAAATACTTGGACAAGTTTTTATTGCATGTTATATTGCTGCTATGTGCACCACCTGATCACATCTCGAAAAACATGCATGTTATGCAACGAGCACAAAGCATATCTGCTGATGAAAAAGCCGAGAAAATGAGGATATTGTCTTCCAAATTCTTAATTGTTGTGAAATGTTAACTTCTATGAAGTAAAAGATTTAATAGTTCTAGTGCCATTGTGATGGCTCGGTGTTGATGTAGAGCTCGTTGGGAACCCCAAGAGGAAGGTATGATGAGCACAGCAGCAAGTTTCCCTCAGTTATGAAACCAAGGTTTAATCGAACCGGTAGGAGCAAGGAAACACGCCAAAGGTGTTGCTAGCTGAGCCTTGGCGGGGGTAGCAACGCGTGGAGACCTACACAACAGAACCACAGAACTCTGTCCCCAACTTGCGATGAGGTTGTCAATCTCACCGTGTTTTGCTGAAAACAAAGGATTGAACGTATCGAATGGAAGGAAGTAATAGTTTGCAGAAAGTAAACACAAAGCAGTAAATAGTTTATAGATTGTATGTAAAAGAAAAGGACCGGGATCCATAATTCACTAGATGGCTCTCCTTAAGATATATAACATGTTGGGTGAACAAATTACAACTGGGCAATTGACAAACATCGAGAAAGCAATACATGCATATACTAATCATCTTGACTCCTTTGAGATTCGATTGGGCATTACAACATTATACATAGACCGCCATCCAACTGCATCTATGACTAATAATCCACCTTCAGGTTATCATCCGAACCCCCTCTAGTATTAAGTTGCAAGCAACAGATTATTGCTTTACCAATTGCGTGTAATGTAAACAATATGATTGTTCTATGAACAAGGGATTGTTGTTTTCTCCCTAGTAGCAACAACACATCTAGTACCTTAGAGATTTATGTCACTTCCCAGTTACGGAGGCATGAACCCACTATCGAGCATAAATACTAACTCTTGGAGTTGCTAGCATCTACTTGGCCAAGATAGCTACTAACAACGGAAAGCATGGAAGATCACAAATAACAAAGACATGATAGAATCAATAATCAATCTGAAATAGCATCTCAATATCCATCGGATCCTCGCAAACACAACATGCAGAATTACAAATAGATGATCTTGATCATGAACGGAGCTCACAAGATCTAGACATGAAAGCACAAAGGAGGAGAACCAGCCATCTAGCTACTACATGGATCCGTAGTCCAAGGATGAACTACTCACGCATCACACCGGAGGCTTGCATGGTGATGAAGAAGGCCTCCAGGGTAAATTCCCCTCTTCGGCAGGGTGCCGGGAAGAGCTTCAGATCCCTCCCGATCTAGGGATGGAGATGACGGCGGCTACAAACTCTTTCGTGGATTTTTGATCGGGTACTTAGGGTTTTCGTCCCGAGGGCATCTTATAGGCGGAAGGAGAGGCCGAGGGGGTGCTGGGGTTGGCCTGACCACCCCTTGGTGCGGGCCAGGCCTGATCGCGTGGCCAGGTGGTGTGGCCGGCCCCCAGCCCTTCTCCGTCTCGTATTCTGGCATTTGATGACTTCTGGAAAAATAGGCACTTTGGCTTTTGTCCCGTCCAATTCCGAGAATATTCATTTTCTGACTTTCCTGGAACCAAAAACAGCAGAAAACAGGCAGCTGGCATTGTGGCTCTTGTTAATAGGTTAGTCCAAGAAATCATCTGAAAAGTACTCCAAAGTGTGGACAAAACACAAGAAAGTAGATAAAACCAAGCATGTAACATCAAAAATTATAGATACATTTGCAATGTATCACATTGCCTTATTGCTCCCTTGTCCTTTGTTATAAGATGTTCAAAGGGAACATCATTCAATAATCTCTTATTCTCAGCAAGCTGAACATTATCTTTTTGCTAATCACAATTCCCTTGAGCATGCCACTGAATAAAGCCATCCCATGCCATGCATGTAAGCTACATGAGATGTGATATAACTTCCATTTGTAGGATATTTCTATGTTCTGGGGGTGTCTTAACCTTTTTTCAATTGCCCAGTACTGCATTGGCATATTTTTTCTGAGAATTCCTTGTTTACTATTAGCCACACAGTCATCTGGATACTCGCAAACATTAGTCTTATAACTGGACAGATGATTCATTTTGCCATTTTAGGAAAAAAACTGTTGTATGGGCATGCTGGTAACAAATTAGTGTACTGATCCTGTGTACTCCCTCTGTTTGACCATCTATTTGATTAAGAAAATATGACTTACATGCCACAAAAATTTCACTAATGGAAACTTCTTTTAAATGTGAATCCAGTGATATACTTTTTGTTGCGTATTACTCATATATTGTCTCTTATCTTAAGTTGTTATAACCTATAAATGTAACATGAGAGACACTCAGCTCATTGTGTTAAATACAAGTTAGAGTGGTGTCCTTGCTTTGTTGTATTCGTAGCTATATTACCCTGCATAGTTGTATTCGTATGCAGGTGCTTGTATGAAATGAGTCCCGATTTTCACTGAAATGTTCATTAACTTCCGTTTCGGTAGAAATCAGGCACTGCTAGTTTAACAAAAATGAGCAAAGGTCATGCCAGATTTTTCCGCGCACTTTACTAACCATTATTTGCCTTTTATTAGTGCAAACATGTGTGACAACGACGAGGCTGGCTCTTCTCAACGTATCAACGCTGAAGGAGAAGTGAGACCTCAAAAGAGACCCTTGTCATTCTGGGAGGAGGTCGAGCGGTTAGAAAGAATGACAGAGGGCGATGAAGAATACAACCCTTCCGAGAGCGACGACGATGAGATGGAAGACGCGGAGGAAGAAGAAGCGGCCGAAGGAACGGCGGATGATGAAACCACTAATGGCGGCGAGGGCACAACAAGTGGTAGTAATCCGCCTAAGAAGAAGAAGGAAAGGCGCCCGAACACGGTCGGCACCGTCAGAGAAGAAATTACCGAAGTGAGCCCAACAGGGGTTCCTTTGGCGCCCGACCATGTCGTCAAATGGTACGGTGGGCAAGTGGCGGCTATCACCCGGACCGCCATCTTGATCAACACCGAGAATCTCCGGCATAAAGATAATGGCCATTTGCGCACACTCCTCTTCGAGAAGCTGCACGCAAGATACAAGTTCCCCCTTCAGTATCAGAACACAGATTGTCATGGGAATGAAGTAAATAAATCTGCCCTCACGAGGATGAGCACCGCCCTGGCCAGCTGGAGAACCCGGATAAAGAAGAAGATATTTAAAGAAGGTAAAAGTCTCGAGGAGATCCATAAGATTGACCCGTAGATCACCGAAGATCAATTCCAGGAGTTCAAGGCCAAGTGCAAATCCGAAGCAGCCAAGGCCTCGAGTAGGCGGGGAACGGAATTGCAGGCGATGAATATAGGTCACGACCATCTCGGATCTGGTGGTTATAGAGCTGCGGAGCCCAAATAGGATAAGGAGGATGACGAGTATAGAGCTAAGGGGATAGCTAACCCCTTTTCGAAATTCGAAAACAGGCAGCTTCGAAACTTTATCAGGGCTCATTACCATGTGGACCCCAAAACCAAAGAACTCACCACGGAAACTAAGGTGAAGGACTTCGAGGTTCTTGTGGTAAGTAATTTAATTACCACGGATCAAGTCGATTGCATTCTAATCGATCAAGTTGAATTTCTAAACGGTTCACGTTACTTCTTCTGTAGGAGAAGGAAATTTCTAGTCAGGGATCCCATGGTTCCTCATCCCATGGGTCGACGGCGCCCACCCGATGGGATAACCCTTTTAATAGGGCGATGAACCAGGCCAAGAAAATCACGCTGGTTACAAAGAAGCCATCGTCGGCTGGCTGGCTGGCCGGCTTCGGGGCTAAGAATTGGGTGGATCATTTTGGTCCACCCCCGAGGACACGTGTGGAGGGAAGGAGCGACGAGGAAAACCGCGAGGTTCAGGAACTTAAGGAACAAGTGGCGCGGATCCTGCAGATCGTCCAAGACAACCTGGCAATCACCCTCACCTCCATCCTACCTACCTTGGTGGAATCAATAGCAAACTAGAGTGCGGGTGGTCAAAAAGTGTTGTGCCCGATTCCAAGCATGGATAGTAGCCACTCAAACAATGCGGCGTCGGCGAACCCGATGAATTATGTGTTCGCGACTCCGCTCGCTAGCACGGTGGCGCCGGAAGCATTGGTGACTCCCCCTGCCATCACCGCGGCGCCGGAGCTTAATTCACCCAATATGGAGAATACACCGGCGGCCGGCACCGCGCCATCAAGCAGCCCCTCCGTCTCTTGCATGCCCATCGTCTTATGCAGTGCCTCGACATTAGCCAAGCTCGACGCCATCACGGTAAACCAAATACTTTACCGCCTTGCCATTTATTACTCTTATGGCATCTTTTTAATGCCATACATGTTTTTCGTAGATGAATGTTCCATGCACTCTCTTAAGCTTCATGAACAACGAGTTGAGGGATGTTGCCAAGGGTACCATCATTCAACCCTTGCACCACACGTTCCACTCAAAGCCGATGCCAGATAGCGTGCATAGGGTTAAAATTATCCAGGTGCTAAGCGGCTGTGACGACGTGGAACCTCCCATTCAACCCCCAGGAGTGGATGAAGAAGAGTCGGCTGTCCTCAGAAGTTGCTTTGGCTTATTCCTGCTATGGCCAAAGAGCATGATTCGTTTGGGGACAACCGGAGCCATCACCCCACAGACAACAACACCGCCTACGTGCCAGCACCAAGCCATGGCAAGACCCCCACACCGCTACCGCCGTCACCTCCACGGGATTGTTCGGCTAGTCATATATACATGACCATGGCGCAGGATCCGAACGAGGATGACGAAGATTACTTCGATGATTTCATCAACACTTATATTTTCCCCGGCGACCTAAACGAAGACCCAGCTGGTGGCCCTGCAGAGAAAGCCACTTGCAACAAACATCTCTTTGGTTCTCAAGAGACGCCTCCAGCTTGCACCTTCACCGAGCCAGCGGATACATCCAACCGGCCCTTTGTTCTAAGCCCTGACACACTACATAGGGCAATCGATGCTCATATTGGGTGCCTACCCACTTCCCAAAAGGCAAGAAGGCCATGAAAAGAAAATCTTGCAGCTCGAGCCAGCCGATGGCGTCAACTGCGAATCCGATCAGGTTTCAGGACGGGCCACAAAGACCCAAGGGTATTATGTGGAGGATGCATGTGGCGGGTGAGCCCATGCTAACTAAGAAATTGCTCAGGCTCACCACTGTAGAAATGAGGAGTGTGCATAACGGTGTGCTGATGATAGAGAGACGCCTTCTTGCGGAGAAAGATCCCTCGCACCCGATATTCGTGGTTAAGGTGCCACGAGGCTTGGGCTTCGTTGATAATGTCCCCGCGGATATGTTCTTCCTACGGTTTGACGACATCTTCAATATGTTCCACCTGTATCCGATGCACTATACCATGGTACGCCTGTTTTCTCTCATCCTGGCCATTCAGATCATAGAGAGAACACCCCGGGCATCGCTATAGTGGACCCCTACTACATGTGTGATGGCTGCTTGGGAAGCGCCATTGAACGGCGATTCATGGCCTTGTACCTCCAAGGCATCTTGGTGGCGAACAAGACAAAGGAATACATTCTCATGCCTTTCTTTCCCGAGTAAGTCATTATTCACTCGCCGCCATAACATGGTTTATTAGATTTTCATCATTCCTTTTCCAACACATCCCGTTTGAATTGTTTTGCGCAGAGATCAACACTGCACTCTCATCTGCTTGTCACTGAAACATTCGCAAGCCACGTATTTCGACTCAGGGAGTCAAGAAAAGAAGAAAAACTACGAAAAGATCAAGGAAGTTCTGGATGATGCTCTCACCGACTATGCCTCAGCGGAAGACGTCACCTTCGTGTGTAAGATGCTCAAGTTTGGCAGGCACGTCTTCACCCATGTGACGGAATTCCCTTGCGTGAAGCAGCCGGCAGGCAGTCAGAAGGAAGCCTACTATGCACTCCATCACATGAGGGCATTCCTACTAGAGCAACAGAATTCTACGCTGCCAGATCATCTCAAACGGTGGGCCGAAGCCAAGGCTAGGATCAATGATTCAGATATTAGACAAGAGATGTATCGCATCCAGCAATAGTTTGGGGCAATCATCAGCCGTGATTTCATGATTTCAGGGGGTCTTTTACAGAGGCAATCCCCCGAATAACCTTGACGTAGTAGATCGCCTAAAGATGCAGGGTGACTATAGGGCGTTCATGACGAAACAAGGCGTCCTCCCGTTCCCTGAGCCGAGCCAAAAGTCTTGATGTGTTGGTCTAGTTGTAGTTCTTTATCCCCACAAGTACTTGTGTGTGTCGACATGTACATGCTACTACTTATTAGGTGTCAACACCCGGATTTTTAATCCCAGATGCCCGTTATGCCATACCTCGCAATCCCAGGATTACCATTTTTGCGAGACATAACAGAGTGGATATCATAGTACATCATCCATTACAAACCATACATAAGGTTTTACACAAATAAGGATCTCATGATCCAGTCTTTAATACAACAAGCAGCGGAAATAAACGATAAGCGTAGCGGTGGGGTCCATCTTCAGGGGCACAGGCAATGCTGACGAAGGCAGATAGTCCTAGTTATCATAGCCGTCCTGCTGACCATCATCTTGATACTCTCCTTCATAGTCTGGCCATGATAATAGCCAGGGACAAAAGCCATGAGTACTCTTTAAGTACTCGCAAACTACTACTAACAAGGGTTATAATTCTAAGTTAAAGTGCTGAATTGAAAGAATAACTATCAAGTTAATTTTGAAACCTAAGCTAAGTTCTGAAGCAAGAAAAGATAAAGTGAAGTTCTAGAATCACCTAAGTTGGGAAGCTAATTTCATTAACACAACCCTGTTGTGGTCAAGTCAAAGGTCATCATTCATTTCAAGGTATTTAGAAAACATCTGACAACGAAACAGTATGGCCATTCCAACTTTCCATAACATGACGCCGACTATTCGAATAGTTTGACACTCTGCAGAGGTGGTACACTTTCACCACAAGATTCGATACATCTGTCAGGGATAACCCTGAATAATCATACTTGGTATGCATATAATCAAACATAACCTTCCCTTTACACACCCTAGTACAAGCACCTCTCCTATGAGCATGGCCTCCCAACCATGACCATCGGTCATCTTGGGCACTGCATAGGTGGTCATCATTGAGAGGTAGCCTCAGCTCAAACCTCTCCCGTGAGGGAACTAATACTAATGCATATAAATTTTCAGCTAAGCCTTACCCAATTCAGGTAATGTGGTTGTACGGTAAATTTGGAATGGTATCGCATCCGAATCCAACCATCAGTTTTATAAAAGGGTTAAGGCTCAGGCCTCATCATTTTCATCATCATAAACCCATTGTGTTTCTCAACACATGTCAAAACATCTCAATAGAATGACTCATCATTCCAAGGTTTTCATAACTCATTTTCACCAAGTGTTCCCATCTAAAGTGAATCAAGTTTGATTTATTCTAAAACACTAGGTTAAGAGTGTTCACTAAGGTGGAAAGGTGGGATCAATCTCATGCCATAGAATGACATCTAAGGGTTTCTAATTAGGTCAAGTTTTATACTCTTTATGCTACCTTCAAAATTAATTAAAGAACTTTGTGTCAACTAAGGGGGTGTGATCAAAGTATGCTTAAGGCATCTTTACTAAACTATCTAGTTTTATTCTAGCTTGCTACAATAGCTTACTAAAGCATGTTTGCAAGGATTAGCTTGCCACTAATATCTTGCCTTGGTTGGTGTAGTGGTTGAAGTTTTCTTCTTCTTCTTGGTAGAACTCCTCCTCCTCGAAGGCTTGGTCGGTACTATCGTCTAGAAATACATAGGGAGGGCACAATCACCAAACAATACTTAACTTAGGCTAAGTAGTATTCTAAACCACACAATTGATGATCTATTATCATCCAAAACATCACAAGTTTAATTCAATAGTTTCCACCTTTTTATTTTGGAAAAGTAATTTCTACTCATTGAAAAAATAACCATAATTTAATATTCACCACCAAAATATGGGATCATGTGGACACATGTCCTCACCACATATTCTAACCTGTGGGAATGAGATTTAAAGGTTGGATTACTATTACTTTGGTTTAAGTTTATTATTTAATGATTTAAAGTGACTAGAAATGCCTATATAGCATTATTTTGGTACTAGTCCAAAGTCACTGTCTGTAAACCTTAATATTATTACATATTTGGATAGATATGATGAAATGTGATTTTTGAGAGTTGGAATCAACTCAAAAGCTAACTTGGTTGATTTTACAAAAATGTTTCAAGTTGCAAAAGCTTCTGTCTTCTTATTTTTATTAGGAGAAATCTATAACTCTAAATGAATTAAATCCAATGGGCTTGGATAGAGCATTTCAATACCTTTCATAAAAAATTGGTTTCATGCAATTTGGATATGTCAAACTCACAGAATTGAATTTTGAAACACTGGACAGAAACTATATTCTAACTAAAAAGAAAAATCCTAATTTGAATCTCAGGCTTGGCGGAAAGGAAATGGGCGACCAGTGGAGCTGTCTGACACAGGGCTCAGGTGACAGGGGTCCTGCTTGTCAGACACTTAACATCTTGACGATACGCTGCTTGTGGTAGTCTTGATTAGAAGCTAGATCTCTGGTGAGGGTCGTCAATCAACGACCAGACGGGTCGCCAGCGAGCTCAAACCCTAGCGGATCGGTGGGGTCTCTGAGGCGTACCAGGGCTCCAGTGAAGTCGGCGATCGTCTGAACAAAGTGGAAGGCGAGGCGGCAGCGTGGTCATGGCGGAGCTTGGTGGCGAATCAAGCACCCTTCTTCTCCAGAGGCGGCTCCGGCTCCAATTCTGGCGAGCTGCTGCTCCACTTGCTCCAGAGGTGGTTGAGGTTCGAGAGGTGAGGGAGTGGAATGGTCTGAGTCTTTGGTGCTGGGAGTGCTCCTTTTATAGGCTCGGCGGTGAGACCAAAGCGGGATGGCGACATGGCATAGCTCTGACGAGCTAGTGGCATGGCTGGGGATGGCAATCGATGGGCGGTCCCCTGGCGGTGCTCTAGCGCTTCAATGCGGGCGTAGGTGCGGTGGCATGCGGTCGGGGTGAGGTGGTGCTCTGCGCGGCCGAAGCGGCTGTGTCCACGGCGAGCGGTGGCTGTGGGGATTTGGGCGGCGAACGGGGGTGTCTAGGGTGTTCTCCAGGTCGAGGCGGAGCGGTGGGCGCGGGCTGGTGTCGAGCGGTGGCTTGTGCACGCGGGGACAGGGCGCGCTCTGCGGGCGGCGTCGGCATGGTCCGGTGGCACTGGGCGCGGTTTCTCCTCGGTGGTCCACGGCTGCTCTTGGCTCGGGCAAGGGACAGAGAGGGGCGGTGCGGCGTTGGCTACCTCCTAGACATGGCGAGGGAAGTTGGCGGCTACTGTGGCGTGATGTCGCCGGTGGGGGTGCTCAAGGTGCTCGGCCTTAATGGCCATGACCATTTGGTCGTGTGCACAGGGTGTGGCCGGGCTAGCAAAAGGTAGGGCTGGTACTGAGGGAACAAGGGGACAAGGTTAGGCACAAATGGTGACCAAGATCACTGCTCAAAACAGTGTTTTAATTTTGGCCAGATTTGTGCACACAAGCTGTTTGATGAAATGGCCGCACGAGAAGTTTTGAATTTTGAGTTCAAAATTTTTGGGTGATCTCCACTAGTGCTAGGTAGTCTCTGGTTGCAAGGGTTTTGAAAATGGTGCTCAATTAGATGGTTTTTGAAATAGGGGTGATATATGCATATGCATTAGATTCAATTTTGAACTGCCATTTAAAATAGTTTCCAGAATGTTTTTAGAAGATCAAAAGGTGGGCCTTGGTACCTCATTATGTGTAATAGCAAGGGGTGCAAAGATCAAGAATTGTTTCTGTTAAGAATTGAGTACTAGGAATAGCCAAAGTAGGCATGAGAGTTAAATTTGTCCAAATGACCATTCCTTTATTTTAATTCTTTTTGATTTGATTTCTTTTAGGAAAATTTTGGGAATGATGTAGATGATGTTTAATTCCCTTAAGAAACATTTTAGAAGCAAAGGATCACACAATCATGGCACTTCAAAACAACTCCTATTTTAAATGCTCACATATATGAATGCTTTTATTTTAAATATGGAAAAGTTTTTGTTAATCCTAAATTTGGATGATTTGATCTTTGATACTCTTGGATTGAAGTTTTGGGATGTTACATTAGGGTTATGAATCAACGCTTACTTCTTTTGCTTATTATTAGGGTTATATATGGACCAATGCTTAGTTTGTTTGCTTACTCTTTGGTCCTTTTTTGCTTACTTTGGTCCTTTTTTGCTTACTTTTTGGTATTTTTTGCTTACTTTGTTACCTTATTTGATATGCGACTTTTACTTGTTTTTTCACCCACCATTTAATTATTATTCCCAACTTTTAGATGACGTGGTACGTCGTGTACAAGGGACGGCTTCCCGGAGTCTACGATGATTGGGAAGACTGCTGGAGACAGGTGCACCGTTTCAGCGGCAATAGCTACAAAGGGTACAACAGTATGGCGGAGGCGGAAGCTAGATATGCACGCTATCTAGCGGGAGTTAGGACGAGGAACCGAATGAAGACCTACACCTCCGTCGCGGTGATCCTTATCGTCCTTGGTTGTCTGTCCTGCATGTTCCTACTTTAGATGTCTAGGCGAGCTGCCACGAGCTCTAACTTGGTTGAGACATGTATTCATGTCATCACTAGCTACTTTGTAACTTGATCAAAACAATGTAACTTATACTGTGTATTTATGTATGTGACTTATCTATATGTATTTGTTTCTATCTTGTCTGTGTATTTATTTTTGTATTGTATATCTGTGTATTTATTTCTGTACTGTATATCTATGTATTTATTTCTGTACTGTATATATGTGTATATCAGATGTATTGTATATAATCTGTATTGAATATCATCTGTATTGAGTATTTCTTTTTTTTTGAGAAGCTCAGCCGTGGCGCACATATACTTGGTTAGTGGCGCACTATGTTAGTGGCGCACGTTGTCAAATATTAGTAGCGCACTACATCATGCACCACAGGAAAAACAGTCGTGGCGCACAAAGCAGTGCGCTACCACTAACTCGAGATACCTGTAGCGCACCTGGCAGTGCGCTCGTGACGCACCCCTAGTGCGCCACGGAAGGGGAAAACAGGTGTGTCACAGACTTGCGTTTTCCTAGTAGTGTTAACTGATACCGATACATCGGTTAAATCAGGCACGCACATCAACAATCCCTATGACACAAACAGAGCACTCGAAAATACTGAGTCATGCACTCGATAGACTTCATAAAGTCCCCAGTCGAATCTGCGATTCCACTGGACACTCGAGGCTACTGACATGGGTATACCCTACCGGTACTCGAGTTTAGTATATACGGTCCAGATATGGTGGAAGCCTGCGGTGTTGCCACGGCCCAATGAAGAACTCGAGTAACCTATGGACTCTCGATTGCTTGTGGAACAAGAATAAGCTAAATATAGGGCAAACCCTAATCTGTAACCGACTCGACCTGCTACCTTAGACCTGGCCTATCTATATAAAGACCAGGAGGGGGCGGTGAGGAGAACACACGTAACCCTAGTTTCCACAACCCTCGCCAGATTGCATCTGCGCACCATTGTAATCTTTGATTCCTTCGTTAATTCCATGAGTAGACAAACAGGAGTAGGGACCTCTACGAGGCCTGAATCTGGGTAAACCTTGCGTCCCTGTGTGCTTGTTTGCTAGCCAATTGATGCTTCCAGCGCTCCCTCCTTCTCCAAAACCCAAATCTAAAAGTGTTGAACCAACAAAAGTTGTCTAACAACCTGGGGGATTTATTCAGAAAATTACAGCTCAATCCGATATACAGTGATTTTTCACGAATTTTTACAGTGAAGCACAAAATTCTGTTTCGGGACAGTACTTACCCAAATCTTACTTCCCTTTCATTAGAGGTTATTGTTGGCACAAAAATCAAATAAAAAGGATAAGGAGAGGTTATTACAGAAGTAATAACTTCCAAGACTCAATAAAACTACTGGGTTATCTCCCAAGAAGTACTTTTCTGTAACGCCTTTAAGTTCGGCATGATAGTTTGAGAAGATGCTCACATAAGAAATATGAATTGAAGTAAAAGAGAGCATCAAGAAGCAAATTCAAAGCACATTTAAGTCTAACCCACTTCCTATGCATAGGAATCTTGTAAAGAAACAAGTCATTAAAGCACAAAGCAACAAGCATAGTAAACCAAAACAAGTGCAACTTCCAGACTTTCAACATAAAGAGGGGAAACTTAAAATTATTGAGATGCATAAAACCATGTTTACCTCTCTCATAATAACTTTCAATAGCATCATAAATAAAATTAACAATATAACTATCACATAAAACATTCTTATCATGAGCCACATACATATATTAATTATTACCCTCCACATAAGCATAGTCATCCATATTAGTTGTGATGGGAGAAAATTCAACAAAATAGCTACAATTATTATTCTCATCACCATAATGCTACCCTGAACTACTCTCCGGTTGGACGATGTAGGGCTATAACAGCACACCTTAAAGTTCGCATTCCCCATCTAGATAACCCCACACTGTCACCTTGAGCTCTAGATGGTTCCAACAAACACCAAAATTTCATAGAGACATCAAACTCCAAATATAACTCATAACAAGTAATTGTAATCTCTAGCCTAAGTGCCACCATGGTGTGCATGTTGTCACTTTCACACACATGGGGAGAGCAGATATCTATTAAAGCACTTGAGTAGCAAGATAGATCTACTTACAAAGCTCATGGTCACAATATGATCATGCATAGAGAGAGATAAACACATAGCTACCGGTAGAACCCTTAGCCTCAAGAGAGAACTACTTCCTCCTCATCATGGGAACCAGGAATGGAAATGGAGATGGTGGTGGAGATCGATGGAGATGGCTCCGGGGACACTTCCCCGTCCCGGCAGTGTACCGGAACAAAGACTTTCTATCCCCCGAATCTCCTCTTCGGTGACGGCGGCGCTGCAGAACTTTTCGTGGCTGGAGGCTGGATTCTTTAGGGTTTTCTCATCTGGAGCTTCTTATAGGCGAAAGGGCAAGGTCGGTGGAGTCCTGAGGGGCTCACACCACCTGGTGGCGTGGCCAGGGGGACCCACGCCACCCTATGGTGTGGCCATCCCCTGGCCCCTCTCCGTCTCGTCTTCTAGCTCCGTGTTCCCCTCGGTGAAATATTGACTTTGGCTTTTGTCCTGTGCAATTCCGAGAATAATCATTTTCTAGCTTTTCTGGAACCAAAAATAGAAGAAAACAGGCAACTGGCACTGTGGCATCTTGTTAATAGGTTAGTCCTAGAAAATGTGTAAAAATACTCCAAAGAATGGACAAAACATAAGAAAGTATATATAAAACAAACATGGAACATCAAAAATTATAGATACGTTTTCAACGTATCACCCTGCCCAAGCCAAATCCGGAAGGGTAATCCTGCTAACGACGTCGAACTTATACCTGCTAAACAAAAGGGGTGCCGATAAAGGGCAAAGGAAAAAAGGGAGCGGTTAGTAGTGAGGCCAGTACACGGCGAGTCTAGAATTCGGTGGCTCTCGCCTGTATGGTGGACTGAAGTGGCAGCGCAGCATGCACAAAACAATCTATAGAGACTCGATTCAACTGACGGCTATTAGAGAGGGATAAGAAAGACCTATTTGGATCCAACCTGATAGTAACACCAAAACATAACCATCCTGGTATTTCCCCCTCGAGACCACACGAGGAAGTCAAACCGAGGAACTAACACAGTTGGCAGTTTTATTCATTCCATTATAGTTGTAGCACTTACTAGTCAAATACAATTAGCATAATACATTCCAAATCCAGCAGTTGTTGGCAATTTTATTTACTCATTCCGTTGTAGTGAAACTGATTACTAGACATGTCAAAGTCAAATTTATAGCACTACTTTAGTTGTAGTTGTCTATGATCGAGATATTGTGCTCCAAGTCGTCCATAACCGCGGACACGGCTTTTAGAAAGTTTTACCCTGCAAGGGTGCACAAATAGCAACACACACACGATCAACCTCGGGAAGAACCAAATAAAACACAACATGGCCTCACGACAAAGAATTCACAGCATTCATAAATTATTTCAGGGGGACACCCCACTAAGATACTCGCAACAAAGTTGGACGGCTCCGAGACGGACCCAGGGTTTGTGTCAATGGCTGTAAATGACTGGGAACCCGAAAGTGTGACTGGGCTTGTCAATATCGCGAAAACATTCCACATTCCAAAACAGTACAGGTGCTCCACGCACAATCGTAAATAAATAAGTAAAGCATGACATAAGTACAGGATAGTAATAAAACCCCAAACTAGTTTGTGGCCCCAAGAAATAAAGTGTGAATCAAGCTCAGGCAAAGGGGATTCATAGAGTCTCCCATATGTGGATAATGCGAATAGTCGAAGAACAGGTATCAAGTATTTGGAGCCTACGGGACACAAGTGAGCGTGGAAGAACCAAATATTAGCTATTACCCACCGGTGCCTCTACATTAGTTATATCTATTCCCAGCATTTTAATTATTAGTTGAAATTAAATGCATGATCATTTCCACCATTAAGCATGTGCCAACCTTCCAACAACGATGGAACAACAATGACGCGAAGCAGCACCTGAGCAAGCAACTATGACTCGCAAGACCGACTATCTATCAAACATTGGGCAATAGGATGTGTCCAAGGCAATATAGAGGCTACAAGGAATATAAATGGTCCACAAAAACTAAAGCATCACAATACGGATAGCAATAGATCAACAGCAGGAAGTAAAGACTATAATACAAAATAGCTAGAAAGGGGGAGATTTCTCGCCTAGGAAACAAAGACGAAGATACACCGGAGATTGGGTAGATAATCGCATCCACTCATCAGCCTAGTTCGTGAAGAAGCAAAACACTAAAAGCAACACTAGATGCACTATTTAATTCTATGGAAGAAGATCAGGCATGATGTATGTATGATGCATGACATGGCAAAGATGTAGTGCAATTAGGCAATATTAAGCAGAACCAGGATCCCGACAATTAATTAGAAGGTTCGTGTTATTTAGATACCCTGCAATTTAAATGTTGACTTAACAAGGCAAAACATGGCATCGGTTCGCTACGCAAATTTAAATGGAGCCAATATAAGACTAGAATAGCCCGCATATAGCCTCCATGTTTAATTATTAGGTGAATCGACGAAATAACCCGCACCCACAAAATACGTATGCATGCATGAACAATTTAATTATGCAACAAGATAGATGTCATTTATAAAATAGGGGTCTCGGAAAAAGGGGGTCACACATTAAGGTCCAAAGATCTTGGGTGCCGAGGGTTCGATGGGGGTTCGGGCTTGGCAGGATCGGTCTTCGAGGATCCTTCTTCGGAGTCCGGGAAGTAGGTCTTGGCATTCGTGAGGTAGATCTTGTCGGTTCCACCCCAAAGGCCTTGTTGTTCCGTGACGGAGATCTCCGGGTTCGGGTTCATGGTTCCTCGTCGACGGCTTGGGGTCATTTTACCGGGAAGGAGATATTGGCAATGATTTTGTCGACTCGAGATAACTTGTAGTAGTCTTCTACCAAAGACAAATCACCAAAACACGACAGCAGACACTAAACAGGATGCTACACGGAGGCCCGTGTCCCATTCATACATTAACTCGAACACCTTGCCGACGGGACACATCCGGATGGCAACAAACTGGCTCGGTGGCAGGACTCGCGCACGGGCGGTGGTTCTTGCTCAACAAGGCGGGGAGGGGTCTCTGGCCATGGACAAAGGAGGTCCCTGTGAGGCCGGCTTGCAGCAGGTGGAGGCGCTCGCGGACGGGAAGGGGTAGAGCAGCAAAGGGGAGACGCCGCGACGACGGCCAAAAGCAGGCTGGGAGGAGCTTCCGGAGGCGGCCGGAACTGCCTAGGGTTGATCCTGTGGAGGCGCGGAAGCAGGGACTCGAGGGAGGGCATGCCAGTGGTGAAGGGCGAGGTCGGTGCAGGGCCTGCTCGGGTGGCGCGCGCCAGGCGGCTCTGTGGCAAGGTCGCGGGTCGACGGCGGCGGTGCAGGGACGCTGGCGGCAGCATTGCTCAGGGAAGCAGAGGGCCTCGGGCTTGGCGGCTCTCGTGGATAGCAACGGCGAGGCACAACAGCCTGCGAGAGCGGCGACAGGCATTGGGGCACGGCCGGAGCAGGGCCCACGAGGCGAGGAGCTCGTGGTGGGCAGCTTGGGAAGAGCCGAGGGTGACCTTGGCAAGGAGAGGTAGCGCGGATCGACAGGGCCTCGAGCGAGCGGGGCCGGGGCAAGCTCGCCGCGGTGGTGGGTTGTTGCTCTACGCGGGGTAGAGGTCGACGGGGCTAGGTGGGGAACGCGAGCAGGGAGAGGATCGAGGGGAGCGGCGGAATTTGGGGACGCGAGGAGGGGAGCGTGTGAGCGGTTGGTGGGGCCGGGCTCGGGAGAATGAAGAGAGCGGGCAGGGTCGGGCGTGGTCACGTCTGACGTGCGCGTGATTGGTCGAGCATGCAGCATGCGGGTTTCGTGTCTAGGGAAGGTGGTGTGATGTGTGTTGTACGCGTTGTTGCGGGTGGGTGGCGGCGGCGGGGCTAGGTAGGATTAGAATTAGGGTTAGGGTTTGCTCCGGTTTGGGTTGGGCCAGGGTTGTAGGTGGCCTGGCCTATGGGCCGGGCTGCCTCCCCCGATCAAAATATTTTTATTACTTATTTATCTATTTGTATTAGCGAGACTTTTGTAAATAGGTTTTAGACAAAATAAAAGATCTGAAAAAGACAGGGGTTTTGATTTGAAATAAAGACGGGGGATATTTATAAAATAAATATAAGATTTTAGAAATAGTTTTAGACAAACCTATGCATGATGATGACGATCCTCAAATGCAATATGGCATGATGACATGAGCATGTTGTCATGATGATGCACAAAACAAAAACACCAAGCGATTTTCTAGTAGTGGTTTTAGCGGGGTGCTACAATTCGACACCACTAACAATGGATCTCGCCCTCGAGATCCGCCTCATGGTACGGAGAAGAAGGATGATGACCTGAATCTTCTTGCTTCGTGTAGATCTTTGCGACAACACTAACAAAGATTCTTCTCTGTCTTGAAATCGGCGAAACCACCAACAAGAGGTGGTTGCTCACGTTCGTCGAGAGAACACTCTAAGAAACAAAGACGAAGGTAAATGTCTCACAAGATAAGGCCACCTTTAACTTCTGGGACAGGAGTAAAATTGCATTGATCCTCCATTCAATGTACAAAAGCGAATGATAAGAGTAGTAGTATGGTACCTACTCCATCCCGCACTCAAAGCATTACTCTATACACGAATAGAAGAATCATGCAACCACTCTCGGAATTCAGACTAAAGATGTTCACAAGCAAGGTTTTGAAAACAAAGGAGTGATGCAATCTCTTCATCGGATCTGGCGTAGATGATGTCGTCGTCTTGGAAACACCGGAAGATACCAAGAAATATTTTAGTGGATTTTGGTCCACTGAAAGGTACATAGAGGGAAATTCCTCAGATAGCATGAAGACCAGATGTAGCAACACCATTACGAAAAGAAGGAAGAGAAACCCTGAAGGTACAACGGAAACTCAACCACGAGATATCCTGAACTCGAAGAAAATATAAGAGTAGATTCAAAACACGCAGAGGTAAGAGGAGAATAACATAGGGGTAAGGAGTAAAATATACCTAATCGGATTTATCCAACTGATTTTGCAAAATAGTTTTGACTCTCTACATCGTTCGTTAGCTAGATTATCCTATAGGCTGGACCAGTGGGGTATCGCAACTGCTGAGCTCTGATACCACTTTGTAACACCCTCGAATCGGAACTACGCAAGTTTTAGCAATTCCCGCCAAACACGCATAGAAACGATTCAAATATGCCAACCAGGCACTTGCGTGCAGGTGGAAAATGAAGTAATATCATTACACAATAGTTCCTGATGGAACCCACAGAACATATATATATATACAACAATGACTCAACGAGTCAAGAATACAGATATACAATACAAAGATCCAAATCACCTGGAATACGATACACATCCAAGTACGAATAAGAAGTAAATGGGGCTAAGAGCCCTGTGATGACCCACAAGTATAGGGGGTGTATCGCAGTATTTTTGATAAGTAAGAGTGTCGTACCCAACGAGGAGCAAAAGGTGTTGGCTAGTGGTATGGATCAGGAATTCTCTGCAAATACTTAGCAATCGAATTTTTAGGGGTTTTTGATAAAGCAAGTAAACAAAGTACGAGTAAATAAAAGACAGTAGGAATAAATGCAGCAAGTGGCCCAATCCTTTATGCAGCAAAGGACAAGCCGGTTGTATTACTTAAGATGACCAAACGTTCTAGAGGACACATGGGAAGACTGTCAAGTGCTTTCGCTTCATATAGTTGATTAATCTTCTTTAGCTTGCTAAGTGTTGTGTGGGTGAACCTGTGCTAATGTACTGACCTTCCTAGGAGTAATACATACTTGTGATTATACCCCTTGCAAACATACGTAAGTACAAGAAAGTACTTAAGGTAGAAACCTAACCACAACTTTAAACTCTAAGACCCTTACGTCCCTTGTGCAATGGTTTCCTAACGGGGGTTCAGGTTTCACATCCGCAACCCCTACGATTAGTAGCCAAATAGACAATGCATTCCCCTAGGCCCATATAGGTGAAGTGTCATGTAGTCGACGTTCACATGACACCACTAGAAGAAGTACACCACAACTTAAATATCAAACTATTGAATCTTTCTTAACACAACTCGACTACTAACAACATGACTTCTCCCATGTCCTTAAGAACTAAACGAACTACTCACAAGACATCATATGGATCATGATCAGAGATGGAATAATGATGTATAACAATCGGAACATAAACAATAATTCAATGCTTCACTCAATAGCATCAACTACAAAGAGTAATCAACACCGAGAAAGTTTCCCCTATGAACTATGCAAGATTCAACGCAATTATTACAGCAATATGGAGATGGTGATGAGGGTGCTGGTGATGAAGATGGTGGTGATGATGATGATGATGATGATCCTGATGAAGTCCAGCTTGATGATGGTGTTGATGGCGACGATCTCCCCTCTCCGGGACGGAATTCCCCCGGTAGAATTCTGTCTGCCAAAGAGATCTTTCTCTCTCGGTGTTTTCCGCCCCGCAGAGGTGGCAGAATATTTCTGTGGTCGCTCCCCAAGTCTTAGGGTTTCGGGAGGATAATATACGCTATGGGGGTGCTCTGAGTGCCGTGGAGGCCACACCACTGCTCGGCGTGGCCTAGGTCGCCAGCCAGGTGGTGTGGCCCCCCTATGGCCCATCTCCAGCCCCCCTTCTGGCTTCCTTCGTCTTCTGGAAAAATAGGATTTCCGTATATTTTCCCAGATTTTCTGAACTTCGCGAATTTTGCCTCCAAATAGCACCTTTTCCATCAGAATCCTGACTGCAGCGGTCCATGCTCCAAAAGTCAGCAACCATGCAAAAACAGATGAAATAACATAAGTATCACCTCTCAATACGAAATATATCAATGAATAATAGTGAATTAAGACATAGAATAGTGATGCAAAATGGACGTATCAACTCCCCCCAAGCTTAGACTTTGCTTGTCCCCAAGCGAAACTGAGCTCAATAAACATGGCCTCAGGTTTATGGAGTGAAGAGTCGATAAAAGAATACGGACAAGAAGCATCACATTCATCAAATACATAGATCATAATAGAAGACAACTCACTATTATATAACTCAACTTGCAATGAGTAAAGGAAACACAATAAAGATACATAAAGTAAATCATAATTGGTAATGGCATACTTAGCTCTTGGTCGAAGAATAGTTGATAATTTGCTAGAGTTCACAAATAACTGGTTTTCAATGATAGCTTTCAAAGTAGTAAACATCAAGATAAGAGCAATGTGCAAAACAAGGAACAAAGAAACATGAATGAATAAATCATCATATGAATGAATGAAACACAACAACTCAAAATACTTGCTGAGATAGAGGGGAGTAGGTTTACCGACTCAACTACAAAGTAAAAGAAAGGCCCTTATCAGAGGGAAGCAGGGATTGCAAGTCTCATAAAGAGCTCCCAAAAATTATGATACTTACTAGCTTTCAGCTCTCATTGCCCCTATCATAGGCATCTCTAGGTGATTAAGGTTAAAGTGATCAAATATGAGGATATGCATTGACAAGTTGTAAATTGAGAATCTCATGTCCCTTGAATACGAGGGTCGCTCCTCATGCTACTCAAGTTTAGTCACCGGTAAGTTCTTGTCATCGTAAGCATATGTGTATCATAGAGAACCGCCAACGGGGTACCCCTTGCCCGATGATACAGAAGAATCCCCATATCAAAATGACAAGGCAAGCAGACAACAAGCATCTCAGCAATCTTCTTATTTACCATGGGAATATGGCGCTTTTTTCTCTCTTTCCTCTTTTCATAATCTCTTTTTTTTCTTTTTCTCTTTTTTCTCAATATCGGACTCTTTTTTTATAAGAAGAATGCTTCATAGATGCTCGTTATGGTTACGCTGCAGGTTTCCACCATGTCAGCATGGATTAGACCAGCGCCCAGCGCTTTCTCTAATGCATATGCATAACTCCATGGACTTACAAGATCCCCTTTCATTTCACACCGACGAAATCCATAGACAAAAGAACATGATATCAACTTGGTACTAAGTACCAGTGCAATGTTGAAAGCGTTCCCCATGACAGCATGGTTCTGCTAATTCACAACTTACAAAGCGCGAGAATATACGCAACATAGGTGAGCACAATGGTTCAAGTTTATTAAATGCAAGAAAGTAAAGTGTGCCATCAAGTTCGTGAGAGCTTTAATCACTATAGCTTTAATCACTACTTTTCACATAACAAGTTTAATTTGGGAGGTAGACAAAACAAGAATTTACTTGGAATAGCAATAATGCTAATAGGTAGGTATGGTGGACACAAATGGCAAAGGTTTTGGTTTAAAGGAGTGGATGCACGAGAAGAATTCCCTCTCAGTACAGATTTTTGGCTAGCAAGGCTGGGTAGCAAGTACAAGAGTTGAAGGAAACAAACAAACATACAAGTGATAAAGACAAACATGCAATCTTCCTTGGAAGCACAAAAGATCTTAACTAGAGAATACTAGACTTATGAGCAAATCAAGAAAGAAAGATGATGCAATTATATTTCTTTAGAATACTTTTATCTTTTTCATTCAACTCTCAAAAATAGTGTGCTACTGACCGAGCCAGGTTTGCCAAAACCAACTAAATTAACTCAATGATCCCAAAGTGATACCAATACTAACAACAACATCAATCATATAACCACAAATTGAAAACTAATATAATCTATGAAAAAGAGTGAATGATAGAACTACTCATTAATATTCCATAACGGCAACTCACACCAAGGGATACAAATGTAACGAGAGAGGGGACACTTCCATAATGCAAACCATACTACATAATAACTTCTCTATTCATGATATGACTCTACTAAAAAGGTAAAAAGATAGAAGATAGTGATGTGATACCGCTGCACTCCCCCAAGCTTGGAACAAACCAAGGGGATGCCAAACCTGATGATGAATTACTCCTTCGGTGGTGGTGGTAATATTTTCTTAGTTGACGTGAGGAAATCTTCCGAGATCTCAGAAGCCTATTATTCTCCCATTGAAGCATGTCCACCTTCCTCCTCAAGTCTCGGTACTTATCGCAGAACTCCTTAGTGACTCGTAGGGCTTCCGTGGATGCAGGGCAAGAGACTAAAGGTGCCAACCCCTGCTTGAGATCTTGGATATCCTCCTCCATAGGCTCATTCCCCTTATCCTTGGCGGACACCATTGTGCTCCTAAGCTTTCAAAGATAGTTCCTGGCAGAAACAGATCGAAACAAGAACACGACGAATACACGATATACGAACCTCGGGGGGTCCGAGGGATTATATATTACAAAGTGTCATATCAAAAGGAAGGAATTGGGAGAAAATGAGTCGAAGACGGAGTCCGGGGTGGACTCACCACCTGGTGGCGCGGCCAGGGGTGGGCATGCGCCACAGGGTGGTGTGAGCCACCCTGGCTCCGTTTTCCATCCCTTTTTCGCTTCGTAGCTTTCCTTATTGACTAAAAACTGCAAAAATTTAGTTGGATAGTATTTTCGTGGAACTTTTCTTACTAGAACTATTACCTATTTGAAAACGGACTCTGCAGGTCTCTGAATTTGGTATCTAGTAGATTCTTCCGGAGTCATCACTTGAATATCATCGATATCTTCATCTTCATACACTTACTACTTGAGTCATAAAACCCTTCTCTTGCTTATTACACCATCATCTCCACTTCCTGGAAATTTCTTTCACACAAAACTTCAAACAGTTCTCATTAGCAACATTAGTATAAGTGAAGTGGTAAAACCTTTTGAGTCCAACTTCAACTGAAAACCATCAAAACATAAGCTACTATAGCAACTCGTTTCAAAGACCCAAAAATAATTCAAAAATGAAATCAAATAAAGAAGTAAATGCAAGAGTGGCAAAATCTCTCAAAACAGACCAGCAGGTAAAGATCAATTTTTTCGAAAATCTTCTGTTGCTCAAATCAAAAAGTGCAAAACTAACGAAAGTTAAATAACAACCTAGGGCAGAAGCACAAACAATTGCAGCTCAATCCTACATACAGATATCTCTCACGAATTTTTACGGTGAAGCACAAAAATCTGTTTCGGGACAGCAACTTCCCCAAATATTACATCTCTCTCATTAGAGGTTGATCTTGACACAAAAACCAAATAAAACGGATAAGGAGCGGTTATTACCATAGTAATAACTTCCAAGGCTCAAAGAAACAAAAACAAATTGAAAGCAAAAGCAAATTGGGTTGTCTCCCAAAAAGCTCTTTCTTTATAGCCATTAAGATGGGCATGATAATTTTGAAGATGCTCACTCAGGAATATGAATTGAAGTGAAAGAGAGTATTAAGAAGCAAAAACACACACACATTTAAGTCTAACCCACTTCCTATGCAAGGGGATCTTGTAAACAAACAAGTTGTTGAAACCAAAGGCTACTTGCATAAGAAGGCAAAACAAGTGCAACATAAAAACTTTTAGCATAAAAAGAGGAAACTTGATATTATTGAGATGCATAAGAACACTTTTCCCTCTCTCATAATAACTTTCAGTATCATGCATAAACTTAACAATATAGCTATCACAAGGAGCATCATAGCAATGATCACTTATTCTAACAGAAAACACAGGAATACTAGCTCTCATAACACTACTTTGTGAAACAATATTAGAGGTATCCTTACAAAGGATAGTGTGTCCCTCTTCTTCATATTTAGTAACAAAGTCTTTCACATTTGCTATTATAGGTTCATCAACCTTTTGTTTATCAGGTTCAATAGCTTTGTTCATACTTTCATTAACCATACTAGCTATCATAGAATGTTCATTTATCTTAACTGGGAAAGGCATTTTCTCAATATAAGGTTCAGGTAAGACATGATTAGCAGTATAAACTTCAGTATTCCTTGCAGGAACACTCTTAGCAACATCTTTATAAGGTTCATGATACTTATTCCACTTCTTTTTAGGCACTTCAATGTAGGAAGCAAAAGCCTTAAAATAAGAAACAATAGCTTGAGAGTCTAAACCATAAGCATTTTTAATATTTTGAAAGTCATCAGTTCCCATAAAAGATTCAATGCATTCATAATCATAATTTATACCTGACATTGTACCTTTGTCATTCTCCCAAGATTTAGCATTATATTGAATGCGGTCCAGACGATCCCATTTAGCTTCTTCTTCCATGCGAGTGAATGATCCAGCATAAGAAGCATCCAATAAATCTTTATCATGTAGAGGGAGCCTTCCATAAAAGTTATTGATAATAATATTGTTGGGGAGCTCATGAATGGGACATTTGAGCATTAGTAACTTCAATCTCCCCCATGCTTGAGATGTACTCTCTCCATCAAGGGGCCAAAAGTTGTATATTTGATTCTGATCTTTATGAATCTCACTAGGAAGATAAAACTTTGAATAAAAGAGAGGCACTATTTCCTCCCATTCCAGAGCTTGACCATTCTTCAGCAGCTTATACCATTCGTTAGCTATTCCTTTTAGCGATAATGAGAATAACTTCTTCTTAACTTGATCTGTAGTAATACCTGCACACTTGAACAACCCGCATAATTCGTGTATAAAGAGTAAATGATCACCGGGATGGACAGTTCCATCCCCAACATAGTAGTTATCCATAACATGATCAATAATTCTTGTAGGTATTTTAAAAACATCATTCTCAGCAGGTGGTGGTTTATCTACTACCTTAGCAGTGGTAGTAGCATTACCAAATAAGAAACTCAGCAAATTATCCATAACAAAATTAAAGCAACTAACAGAAGTAAACAATACTCACAGTAGAAGTTTCCTTTACCAGTTCCACTCTCCAATAGCGCTTCACTCCCTAGTAACAGCGCCAGAAAATAGTCTTGATGACCCACAAGTATAGGGGGTGTATCGCAGTATTTTCGATAACTAAGAGTGTTGAACCCAACGAGGAGAAGAAGGTGCTGGCTAGTGGTATGGATCAGGAATTCTCTGCAAATACGTAGCAAACAGATTTTTAGGGGGTTTTGATAAAGCAAGTAAACAAAGTACGAGTAAATAAAAGACAGTAGGAATAAATGCAGCAAGTGGCCCAATCCTTTATGCAGCAAAGGACAAGCAGGTTGTATTACTTAAGATGACCAAACGTTCTCGAGGACACATGGGAAGACTGGCAAGTGCTTTCGCTTCATATAGTTGATTAATCTTCTTTAGCTTACTAAGTGTTGTGTGGGTGAACCTGTGCTAATGTACCGACCTTCCGAGGACTAATACATACTTGTGATTATACCCCTTGCAAACATCCCGAAGTATAAGAAAGTAATTAAGGTAGAAACCTAACACAGCTTTAAACTCTAAGACCCTTACGTCCCTTGTGCAATGGTTTCCTAACAGGGGTTCAGGTTTCTGTCACTCCGGCAACCCCTACGATTAGTAGCCAAATACACAATGCATTCCCCTAGGCCCATATAGGTGAAGTGTCATGTAGTCGACGTTCACATGACACCACTAGAAGAAGTACACCACAACTTAAATATCAAACTATTGAATCTTTCTCAACACAACTCCACTACTGACAACATGACTTCTCCCATGTCCTCAAGAACTAAACGAACTACTCACAAGACATCATATGGATCATGATCAGAGATGGAATCATGATGTATAACAATCTGAACATAAAAAATAATTCAATGGTTCACTCAATAGCATCAACTACAAAGAGTAATCAACACCGGAAAAGTTTCCCCTATGAACTATGCAAGATTCAACACAATTGTTACAGCAATATGGAGATGGTGATGAGGGTGCTGCTGATGATGATGGTGCTGATGATGATGATGATCCCGATCAAGTCCAGCTTGATGATGGTGTTGATGGCGACGATCTCCCCTCTCCGGGAAGGAATTCCCCCGGCAGAATTCTGTCTGCCGGAGAGATCTTTCTATCTCGGTGTTTTTCGCCCCGCAGAGGCGGTGGAATCTTTCTGTGGTCGCTCCCCGAGTCTTAGGGTTTCGGGAGGATAATATACGCTAAAGGGGAGTGCGTGGAGTGGGCCAGGGCGGCCACACCACCTGCTGGCGTGGCCTAGGGCTGCCCGCGCTAGGGGTGGTGTGGGCCCCTTGTGGCCCATCTCCAACCCCCCTTCTGGCTTTCTTCGTCTTCTGGAAAAATAGGATTTTCCGTATATTTTCCCGGATTTTCTGAACTTCACGAATTTTGCCTCCAAACAGCACCTTTTCCATCGTCCTCGAATCGCAATGTCCATGCTCCAAAAGTCATCAACCATGCAAAAACAGATGAAATAACATAAGTATCACCTCTCAATACGAAATATATCAATGAATAATAGTGAATTAAGGCATAGAATAGTGATGCAAAATGGACGTATCACCCTGAAGAATAACCAATGGCGTCCATAACCGTGCTCAGGCCAAGCCGGAAGGGTAACCCTGCTAACGACGTCGAACTTATACCTTCTAAACAAAAGGGGTGCCTACAAAGGGAAAAGGAAAAAAGGGAGCGGTCAGTACTGAGGCCAGTACACGGTGAGTCTAGAATTCGGTGTCTCTTGCCTACATAGGTATGGTGGACAGAAGCGGCAGCGCAGCATGCACAAAACAATCTATAGAGACTCGATTCAATTGTCGGCTATTACAGAGGGATAAGAAAGACCTATTTAGATCTAACCTGATAGTAACACCAAAACATACCCATCCTAGTATTTCCCCCTCGAGACCAAATGAGGAAGTCAAACCAAGGAACTCACACAGTTGGCAGTTTTATTCATTCCATTATAGTTGTAGCACTTACTAATCAGATACAATTACATTAATACACTCCAAATCGAGCAGTTGTTGGCACTTTTATTTACTCATTCTGTTGTAGTGAAACTGATTACTAGACATGTCAAAGTCAAATTTATAGCACTACTTTAGTTATAGTTGTCTATGATCGAGATACTGTGCTCCAAGTCGTCCATAACCGCGGACACGACTTTCAGAAAGTTTTACCCTGCAGGGGTGCACAAATAGCAACACACACACGATCAACCTCGAGAAGAACCAAATAAAACACAACGAGACCTCACGACAAAGCATTCACAAGATTCATAAATTATTTCAGGGGATCACCCCAATAAGCTACCCGAAACGAAGTTGGCCGGCTTCGATACAGACCCAGGGTTTGTGTCAATGGCTGTAAACGACTGGGAACCCGAAAGTGTGACTGGGCTTGTCGATACCACGAAAATATTCCACATTCCAAAATAGTACAGGTGCTCCACGCACAATCGTAAATAAAGTAGTAAAGCACGTCATAAGTACAGGATAGTAATAAAGCCCCAAACTAGTTCGTGGCCCCAAGAAATAAAGTGTGAATCAAGCTCAGGCAAAGGGGGATTCATAGAGTCTCCCGTATGTGGATAGTGCGAATAGTAAAGGAACAGGTATCAAGTACTCGGGGCCTACGAGACACAAGTGAGCATGGAAGAACCAAATATTTGCTATTGCCCACCGGTGCCTCTGCATTAGTTTTATCTATTCGTAGCATTTTAATTATCAATTGAAATTAAAACTGATCATCTCTACCATTAAGCATGTGCCAACCTTCCAACAACGGTGGAACAACAACGACGCGAAGCAGCACTTGAGCAAGCAAGTATGACTCGCAAGACCGACTATCTATGAAACAATTGGCAATAGGATGTGTCCAAGGCAATATAGAGACTGCAAGCAATATAAATGGTGCACGGAAACTAAAGCATCGCAATACGGATAGCAATAGATCAACAGGTGGAAGTAAAGACTATAATGCAAAATAGGTAGAAAGGGGGAGATTGCACGCCTGGGAAACAAAAACGAAGATACACCGGAGATTGGGTAGATACTCGCATCCACTCATCGGTCTAGTCCGTGAAGAAGCAAATCACTAAAAGAAACACCGGATGCACTATTTAATTCTACGGTAGAAGATCGGGCATGATGTATGTATGATGCATGACATGGCAAAGATGCAGTGCAATTAGGCAATATTAAGCGGAACCAGGATCCCGACAATTAATTAGAAGGTTCATGTTATTTAGAAACCCCGCAATTTAAATGTTGACTTAAAAAGGCAAAACATGGCAATAGTTTGCTACACAATTTTAAATGGGGTCAATATAAGACTAGAATAGCCTGCATATAGCCTCCATGTTTAATTATTAGGTGAATTGACGAAATAACCCGCACCCACAAAATACGTATTTAACTGCAATCCCGAATCTTTAGCAGATGAACCCCCAAATTGGTTTTGTTGAACCAAACTTAAAAGGTTAAGCTTTATCTCATATGTTTCCGCATCAACTGCGGGCTGAGTGATGGGTGCACAAATAAAATCATTAGTGGGAGTAGCATACTCCCCTAATCTCTTTTGAGCCATGGCTCTTATATTTTTGCTAATTTTTAAGTAATGAAAACGAATAACAAGTAACTAATTTTTGGGGGTTTTCAAATAGATAACAAGAAAGTAAACTAATAACAATAATTAAACTACAACTACTAATAAAACAAAAAACAAGGTCTCTAATGACCTCACCAGGATAGCAAAATTGCTTCCCCGGCAACGCGCCATAAAAAGGGTTGATACCTTTGATCTGGATTCACAGATGTAGTATAATAGCTTTTTCCCTAGAAGACCTAGGTTTAATCGAACCTCGGAAAGCAATGCTAAAAGGTAATAAAAAAGGACATGTCTACAAGACTTTGTTTGTTTGTTTTACCATAGTTTACCGGACCAATCTAGTTTAATTTATAATGGGTTTGAATCAATGGATGGAAATAGGCCAGGGATAAAGATCCACCTGCAGTTGCACATCAAATGGGATAAAAGATAATAATAAGCATAGTCATGCATAATGTTTGAATGGAGATAATCTCTTGTGGGAAACACATCCTAATATTCTAGAGCCCCAGTGATACAGAGGGCATAGCAATAGACTTTTATTCCAACCGAGAGCACACCGAAGCCATGGGTTACAAACGATTATTAAGTGTAAAACACAGATCAAAGTTTTAAGTGGTGATGTTGTTGTTGATCCAGAATGGGGCGCTAAGCGAAGACCGTACTATCCTTTCTGTCATCGAGGTTCCTATGAGATTGCCGCTAGCCAAGTATCCCAAACCAAGCCTTTATCAATCTATGGGATCTTGGGTACCTACAAGTCCACAGATCAGACAAGAGACAAAGAAACAAAAGATACAAATCACAATTGCAAACAAAATACAATTCTCCCATGATCTAGATGCACATAATCACTGAGGTTTCTCCTCAACCCGCAGCCCGTGAGGACTACTCACTCATAACAAATAGATCGGAGATAGAAAACAACATACAAATACTTAGATTGAAATCAAATATTCTTAGAATGGTCGCCAAATCACAAGGAGATCTAAAGTACAAAGAAATGGCTATGGCTAGTGGATGGATGGATGGGGAAGTGATGAACAATGGATGAACAATGGTGTGGATCTCCTTTTGTGGTGTTGTGATGTAATCTGAGAATGGCGGCTCTCTGGCCGATGACCGGAGCCTCAAAATATATAGGCGTCTTCACGAAAGTTGTAGGTTTGACGAGACGAAGTCGTCGCCACCTGGTACGGGCGGGCGGTACGGGCCGACCGCGCTTGTACTAGTGGTTGTTAAGCATGCTGACGCCCTGGCATAGCTTCCCAATTAGTTGGGCATGTGTACTTCCTAAAAATCCTTCATTATGACTCCTTATTTTTCATTAAAAGCCGTGATTTCCTACACAACATAAATCAAAGAGAGGATTTGCATATCTTTGCAATTATTAGTCATTAGTGGCAAGGATTGAGAGTTTTTTTGGAAATTGCTTGATCAAAAACAATGTTTAAACACAGTGGAAGATCAGAGCCATCAACAACACAATTTTAGAGTGCTTGTTCTTCTTCCTATCCCTCCTGCCACCATCGATCCTCCCTCTTTTCTAGAAAACCAAATCAGGCCGTTGTGTGAACATACCTAGCTCCCTTGAGATGGCAGGACCGAGCAAGGACAATGATGATTCTGATATGTTCTAGGTGGTTTTTACCGAAGGACTACTTGAAGAACTCATAACTAGATGCGACATCATCACCGCCGCGAGCCTCGCTATTTCGTCCAAACATCTTGTCGACTCGACAAAATATAGTGCAATTTTACAAGCTTCTCAGCCGTTTGGCCTCCCTTGTGTTCTTCATTCTCACCTGACTAAGAAACCATGGGAATGTAACGAGTACTTCAAGGGAAAGGGCACGACATGCAAACCAACACCGCTGGACAGGTTCTCCTCCAACGCAGTGTTCCCGAATTGTATGGGTAAGCAGTGGGTAGGTGCCAACGGAGATTGGATCGCCACTATTGGGTGCGACTGCAAGTGGGAGCTTGTGAATGTGTACACTCATCAACACATTCCTCTCCCACAAGTCAAGGAGTTTGTATCCACCAATGATCTGTTTACATTCATGCAGAATGATCACCCTATTCTCCTATGGACGATTGCTATTTTCCAAGTTCCCATAGCTAGTATGGATTATTTAGATTTCTCTCTTATTGCTAACTTCGACTAATCAATTACTACCCTTGATGGTGATGAGTATGCATGGACAGTTCTTGAGAACCAGTTCCAGTGCTATTTCAAATACAGCAATGCAGTTATCCACTAGGGTCTCGTGTTTGCAGCCAGTGAGAGGGGTAGTATTTATGTTTGGAATCATCTGTATTTTGGTAAGTTTTATCTACTCCTGTTGTATATATTAGCTTTAGTTTTAATGGATGTAAACTAGTTTCGCTAATTTGGTAGTCATTTCTTTTTCAAGGTCCTCTTCTGCTCCGGGTACCACCCGGTGAGAATCTCGGGGTGGGCAACCTTGATGACATACATCTCGATGACTATGAACCTAGTTTATGGTTCTTAGCAATATCTGCAGATGAATCTTGCCTTCTTCTTATTAATACCAAGGCTGTTATTGACGAGGAGTTTTATGGCGGTACTAGTCATGGTCATGGCAATCCTATTGTTGATCATAGTGTTAATCGCTGCATTCACACTTTTGGCACCTATGCTACTGGGTTTGGTTGCAAGGTGTATTCAAAGGACAATACTTACTTGTATCCACCTAATCCATGGATAACGATTGATGACCTGGGAGCAGATTCCATTTTCCTTGGATTAAACTATCCGATTAACATGGAAGAAGGCGGTGCATATGTTGCCCCAGGATATTTGACGAGAAGCAACTATGTCTACACCTCCCACCATGCAACTCGACTTGGATATATGCAGTTTCGTGAAATATGTCGCTTCAGTCTCAATACTAAAGAACTAGTTGTTGGTTGCTCAACCAATGTTGACTGGAAATCTCTCGATAATCCATTATGATTCATCCCGAGATTCGAAAATGCTTGGGATTGGAACCTAGCTACCACAAGTACTACTAATACTATGTAAAAGGATAGCGCAATTTGTATTGACCCTTTTGTACTATTTATTTTGTCTGGTTTGTTTCACTAGATAAAGAAATCGGTGCATGCCATGACCTACAATGTGATCGAACATTTATTATAATCATTGTATGGAGTTTTGGTAGGGTTCAATGCATAATTCCTTCATTCCTATGAGCAGTGCGGCATCGGGCATCATCTAGAAGGAAGAGCATTTCATGTTGGTGTACCTGGATATTTCTGAGATCACCCAGGGCATGCATTAATCCATATGCATTCATCGAGAGGGATAATTTCTCAATTGATCCTTCTTCTCCCCAAGAATTTAGTTATTCCACTCTGTAGATACAGGGGATTTCAATGTGTTGGAGCTTGGATTATGGCTGCAAAGTGAGTAATACTAGTATAGTACTAGTTGTTGGGGATATACTTTTTGGGTATACCCACTGTGACTCACTGACCAGGGTGACCCATTTCCGGGTTAGAGCTATGTGTCATGGGCGTCCAAGTTAGGGAGATAAGATGGAAGCCCATCCAACAACGGTAAGGACCAGAAGACTTACCGACTTAGGCATGTAGTGTTACTTCTTGTCCAAGATGTACTATGTAACCGAATCTACATCGTATCCGGATAGGACTCTCCTGTAGCCCTAGGACTAGATGACTATATAAGCCATCCTAGGGATAGGCCTTTAGGGAATCGACAATCACAACCTCAACTCGCACAGGAGAAACCTCTCTTGTAATCTATACTTCAGGCTCTACCGTTTTACTGGATTGCTCGCAAGAGTAGGATCCGTCCATCATAGGCGGATTCGAACCTTGGTAAAGCTTGTGTTCTCACCATCCTAGAACTCCTTCGTCTCACACCCCATCTTTCTCCATGCCTCGAGGACCCCTTCATGGTGTACTTTTCATCAGTTCGCCGATAGTTGGCTCCCACCATGGGGTTTACAAACTACTCCTAACAGGTCAACCGTATATACACCTTTCTTCTTGGTCTACGATGCAGAGGCAGTTCTTCCGAGTGATCTTATCCATATTTCTCCCCGAGTCGTTGTGTATGTCGAAGAGGATGCCGAAGTTTCTCGACACGATTACCTTGATATACTCGAGGAAGTTTGCATCCTTGCTAAGCAGAGATCTACAGCCTATCAGCAGAAGTTATGCAAGTATCATAGTCAGAGAGTGAAAAATCGGTCTTTCAAGTAGGTTGATCTAGTTCTCCAACTAGTGAAAAAAAGATAGCACAAACTTTCCCGATCTAGGAAGGGCCCTTTATGGTTAGTAGCGTATTGCACAATGGTTCATACTACCTAACTGCCATGAGGCCAGAAAAGAAAGACCTGCTACTAAGAAGAGAAAGAGAGCTGGAGGTAGTATAGACCCGAATGAGATAGACTGTCCATGGAATTTTGCTCAGCTACGTCCCTTTTATTCTTAAAATTTCTTTCTTTGTAATAATATCAATGTACATGTTCAAAGTGAAATAAAGTATTGGTCTCCTTAATGTTTTTTATGAGATGTTTTTTAAGCACCATATTATTTCCTAATGATCATGTCATAGTCGAAAATCCCAGGGTACTTGAATGTACTTTATGCTCATGTTTGTTCTAGTTAGATTCTGATTCTAAAAATGCTACCTTTGGGTATAAGTCTAATTTCAGTTTATACTTGGGTTTTTTTTGTTGCTGGATGCGGGTATTTTCCGAGTAGTGAATTGTTGGTACTAGAAGCCGGCTTTGATTCCCATTTTAAACTGGTTTAGCAATTAAGATCCATTGCTCGGTAAAGTTTCCACGCTGAAGGTTTGTCGGCTCATGAAAGGGACGAGGCAGAAAGTCAGATAAACAAAGAGTATGAACAAAAAAGTTCTTAAGTATTTTGCAAGCAGAAAAAGCAAAAATAGATATGTGCTAAAAGTAAAGAATAAGTTTTTACATAGCAACACCACAAAATGAATAAATTTAAACCATTAAATCAAGGTTTGCTTCAGAATAACACAAAGATTCTTGCAAATTTCTCATGTTGCAGGAGAATGATTTGCCGACTTGCTGGTGCCATCACCCAAGTTGCCTTGATCTTTTTCGAGATGGGGACGTCGGACTCGGTCTGCTCATCATGGTGCTCGGGAATTTCTTCGTCTTCTGGGTTTGAATAATGGCATCTCGTAGTTTGTTGTATCGGCTACGCGGAAAGCATAACCGGCAAAAGAATCCTAGATAGCACTAATGTTCTGAAGCTTGCCATCTTCATCAACTATCGAATATCCCTTGGTAACCTGCCAGATTTCCATGTTTCCATGGTCGCTCATTACCATTGTGAGGGAATTTTGTGCTGCGGTGTAGGCATAAGATATCTTCCAATCCTCGACCAACTATGGGATATCCTTCACTTTGTCACGTAGCTCAAAGACAGACATCTTGTCTAAGTAGGGTAGATTAACGGTCTCGCCAATATCCTCAAAGGATTGGCAGAAATCATGAAGTAAATGTCCGATTGCGACAAGCCGATCGGTGTGTTACTCAAACGAAGATGAATCAAGGAGGTTGAGAGGCCCTGAAAAGGGATCAATGTTAGAAAAATCTTACTGAGAAAGTCAGAATAATCAAGCAAACAAGTCGTAATGGAAGTAAAAACATACCAAAGATATATTCGTCTACTTTGGTATTCTCCTCCCTCAGACTCTGGAGTTCATCCTAGTGGGCCTAGGTGGTATCCTTCTGACTATCTAGTTCAACTTTTAATTCCAGGAATTCTTTATCCTAGTGAGCAATAATCATATCACATTCTTTGGTGGCATGATTGCTCGACTCAAGGATGTTGCTGACGCTGCGCTCATGGTCCTCTAGTAATTTCTTGAGTTTCTCACACAGGCCAACATACTCAGATTACAGAGTTTTTTAAACTTTGGCTTCGTCCACAAGTTTTTAGGATTCAGCAGCAAGTCTAGAGTAAGACACATGAGTTAGTCAAATTCGACTGAAAAATAAATCCGAGAAGAGATTGACGGAAAACTTACTTTCGACATCATCCTTCTTAACTTTCAACTGAGCATTTTCACGAAGGAGAGCTTTGATTTCTATCCGCTTGTTGCAGATGTTCTTTAACAATTCCTGGTTGTGATCATAAATTTTCTATAAGTCAGAATGGTCACCAGAGTCAGAAAGCTACTAAGACTCGGGCTGTTATTTTTAACTAAATTTTAGCACGAGCCTTGGGTGTTGCACTACTTCATTCTTTGGCATCCTACTAAAGCATAAACTTGGATTTATGGTTTTATCCAACTTCATGCTTGGGGGCTAGAGGATATGACATAAATAAAATAAAAAAGAGTCGAAAGAGGACTTATGAAATGCTCGTGTTGCAATTTGTTGAGGCTGCCATTGATATCAGCAGAAACCTTCTCGACAAAAGTTATGGGGATGATAGGTGATGGTGGAACCTCACCAGCCTTCAGCTTCTCGTCGCGAACGGACTTGATCCACCAACTCCACAAGCATCATGTCTTCAGCTTCTTGAGCCTCCTCCTCAGCCATAATATTTCTAGTATCCATGTAGTGGAGGGCCAGTTTCTGGATTTCTTCTATGCTTTTTCGAGTGAGACCAAGTTTGGCAACACCCGGATTTTGCAGAAGGTTCTCTGCAAAAGTTTCAGCTATGCGATCATTACCCTTAGAGGGTTCACCCTTATCAACTCCCGAGTAACTCATGGTGACGTCGAGCTGGGAACCAATGTTCACTGGCTCTTCGGATTGAGCCACAAGATCTTCAATGTGCGGAGACGGAATATCCTCTGGCACTAAAGATGGGTTCAGAGTAGGAGTTGGAGGTGCGACAGCGAGTGAGACAATGGTTAGCTTCTGCTAACGGAAAACCTTTTTCGTCTTTCCTTTTCCTTTCCCCTTGATAATTGATTTAGCTCTAGACAATAAAAGAACAAGATCATTATGACTCAAAAAGAACATAAACAAAAATGCATAGTTTGATGGAAGAACTCACTTCTTGACAACTGGCATAACTTGTGGGACATCTTGCACAACCGGAGCTTTGCACTTCCAGGTAAGTTTTTTCTAGCAGCACTTCCACCTCTTCATCCTCCTAAGGAACTGGATCCTCAGGTGGATATCCCTCGATAGGAGCTAGATCCAACTCAGGGAGATTAGCAAGCTGAAAGACAAATTATCTCAGTATTGCGAATTAAACATACAAATGAACAAGTACAGGGGAAGTCAGTCAAAAATCTTATTGGGGTCAAGGGCATTTCTGCCGTGAACATGTCTAGAGAGACATATGGGATCTTACGGTCTATCTCCTCCTTGATCAACCACTTGACCCGGGTCTTATATTCTTTGTTGGGAATCGAGAGCCGGCTAATCCCAAGGCATCCCCCTCTTCATCAATAAAAATCCCAGGTTTCTTCCAAACGCTTCATTTTTATTGTTTCATGCACAGTTCTGTTGTTCTTGGAGCGTCTTCTTTTTCGTTTTCGTTTGGGTTTTTCATTTGCCTTTGTTTGCTTAGTTTTCTGAATAAATTGGTTGGACCCCCTCTTTCATACATTGGTTTGCAAATAGTTTGGTTTGGATTGGAAAAAAGTAGGAAAGTTCATGCTTATGTGGTAAAAAGAGCTCGTTTTTGACTGTAGCCTATGCTTTGTCATGCCATGCTTGATATTGTTTTGGCTTTATGCTTAGTATTATTTTCTGTAGCATGACTTGTTATAAACAATTGAGATTTCTTAATGTGCCTTGGATGAATCATGCGTTGTTTTAGCATATTAAAGCATAGTATAGTGGTATTCTCCTTTGATGCTTTATTTGGGTTGACTTCGCGCATGCTCACACCATGTTATGACTATCTCAAGTCACCATAGCCTTTATGATCCTTTAGTTTTCAACTTGTAGTATCACTTTATGCTTTGATCAATGATGTTTTGTCGCTCTGCATGATTATGGCCATTATTGCTCTCCTAGTTTGTCGCTCCCAGTCTTTTGCTAGCCTCCACAACCAAGTATGAGTTCCACTCATGCATCCAACTCCCTAAACCAAGTTATTCCAAAGAGTCCACCATACCTACCTACTAGCTTATTCTATTCCCAGTATATTCATGCTTTTGTTTACCTTCCAAATTAAACTTGTTATGAGAAAACTAGTGATTAAAGCTCTCACGAACTTGATGGCACACTTTAATTTTCTTGCTCTTAATAAACTTGAACCATTGTGTCGTCTATGTTGTATATGCTTGCACTTATTTGTTGGGAATTAGCAGAACCATGCTGTCATGTGGAACACTTTCAACATTGCACGGGTACTTGTACCTAGTTGATATCATGCTCTTTTGTATATGGATGTCGTCGGTGTGAAATGAAAGGGGAGCTTGTAAGTCCATGGAGTTATGTATATGTGTTAGAGAAACGCTCGGGTCATGGTCTAATCCATGCTGACATGGTGGAAACCTGCAGCGTAACCATAATGAGCTGTCTATGAAGCATTCTTCTTATAAAAAAAGAGTCCTATATTGAGAAAAAACAGAAAAAGGAAAAAAAGAGATTTATGAAAAGAGGAAAGAGATAAAAAAGCACCATATTCCCATGGTAAATAAGAAGATTGCTGAGATGCTCGTTGTCTGCTTGCCTTGTCATTTTGATATGGGGATTCTTCCGTATTATCGGGAAAGGGGTACCACGTTGGCGGTTCTCTATGATACGCATGTACTTACGATGACAAGAACTTAGCGGTAACTAAACTTGAGTAGCATGAGCAGCGGCCCTCGTATTCAAGGGACATGAGATTTCTAACATATACTTCGTCAAGCATGTACACCATAGTTTCTTCACTTTAACCTTAATCACTTCAAGATGATTATGATAGGGGCAATGAGAGCTGAAAGCTATTAAGTACCATAATTTTTGGAAGCTCTTTATGAGACTTGAATCCCTACTTCCTTCTATGAAGGCCCTTCTTCCACTTATATATTGAGTCTCCACCTTCTACCTTTATGCACCTACTTTGAGAGCATAGTGGCCATTCTTAGTTCTATGTGCATTGTCCCAAGACTTGTTGATTGATGCATACCTTGATATTTGTAACACCCTCAGAATCGGCCCTATGCAAGTTTTAGCGATTCCCGCCAAACCCGCATCGAAACGATTCAAAGGTGCCCACCAGGCACTTTCGTGCGGGTGGAAAACGAAGTAATATCATTACACAATAGTCCACGATGGAACCCACAGAACAGATATATACAACAACGACTCCATGAGTCAAGAATACAGATATACAGTACAAAGATCCAAATCACCTTGGAAACGATATAGCGTCCGAGTACGGACAAGATGCAAATTGAGCTAAGAGCCCTGAAGAATAATCAATGGCGTCCATAACCCTGCCCAGGCCAAGCCGGAAGGGTAACCCTGCTAACGACGTCGATCTCAAAACCTGCTTCAACAAAAGGGGTGCCGACAAAGGGCAAAGGAAAAAGAGAGCGGTCAGTACTGAGGCCAGTACACGGCGAGGCTAGAATTCGGCGGTCCTCGCCTACATAGGTATGGTGGACTGAGCGGCAGCGCTGCATGCACTAACAACCTATAGAGACTCGATATAACTGACGACTATCAGAGAGGGATAAGAAAGACCTATTCGGAAACAACCTGATTCTACCACCAAACATACCCATCCTGGTCTTTCCCCCTCGAGACCAAACGAGGAAGTCAACCGAGGAACTCACACAGTTGGCAGTTTTATTTATTCAGTTATCGTTGCAGCAATTACTAGTCAGGTATAGATAGTCATCCTGATATAATAAGCAGTGGGCACTTTTAGTTAACCATTCCATTGTAGTTGCAACACTTACTAGTCAGATACAATTAGCATGAGATATCCCAAACCCAGCAGTTGTTGGTACTTTTATTTAGCCATTCCGTTGTAGTGGAGCTGATTACAAGTCATATCGGATACAAGTCAAATTATAACAGTAAACTTTAGTTATAGTTGTCTATGATCGAGAACTATGCTCCAAGTCGTCCATAACCGTGGACACGGCTTTTCGAAAAGATTTAACCCTGCAGGGGTGCACCAAAGTATCCACACGCACTTCGACCCTTTTGCCGATCGCTAACATACACCCATCGGTATGTCGGGGCCTAAGTCATGACGCTTCCTGCACTCCAAAGCAAGTACATGGGGGCCACCCCAATAAGCTACCCGCAACGAAGTCGGCCGGTCTCCGAGACGGACTCAGGGTTTGTGTAGCCGGCTGTAAACGACTGGGAACCCGAAAGTGTGACTGGGCTTGTCGATACAGCGAAAACGGGTCACGGTCCTAAACAGTACAGGTGCAGTACATCGCACAATTTAAATTAAGTAGTAAAGCATGGCATAAGTACAGAATAGTAATAAAGCCCCAAACTAATTGTGGCCCCCGGTACAATACTTTGAAATCAGGTACTAATCGATGGGGGTGCCCACACACCCCACCTATGGTTAGCGCGCTCGATCTCGGAACAGGTGTCAAGAACTCGGGGTCCTACGGGACACAAGTGGACGGTTAACAACCAAATAACATCTATTGCCCACCTGTGCCTCTACATTTACCTACTTCAATTTTTAGTTATTAAACGGTAATTAAAGCCAGGATCATCTCCAACATAAAGCATATGGCAGCCTTCCAACCGCTGTGGTTCTGGACGACACGCAACAGCACTTGAGCAAGCGACTACGACGCGCAAGTCCAACTAGCTACCAATCAACAGGTAATAGGATGTGTCCAAGGCAATATAAGGCTGCAAGGGATATCACGGGTACGAAAACTAGAGCATCGCAACAAAGATAGCAATAGATCAACAGGAGGGAAATAAATACTATAAAAGTAAGATAGGTAGAAAAGGGGAGATGCTCGCCTGAAAACATTGTCGAAGGTTTATCCGAAGATCGGGTCGACACTCGCATCAACTCATCGGCCTAATCCGTGAAGAAGCAAAGCACTAGAAGAAACATCGGATGGACTATTTAATACTACGGTAGAAAATCGGGCATGATGCATGTATGATGTATGACATGGCAAAGGTGCGATGCATTTATGCCATATTAAGCGGAACCGGGGTCCCGACATTTAATTAAACGGTTCAAGTTATTTATCTACCCCGCAAATTAAATGTTGGATTAGCAAGACAAAACATGGCTTCGGTTCGCTATGCCAATTTAATTGGAGTCCGGAATAAGACAAAGATATCCCGCATATAGACTCCATATTTAATTATGAGATGAATTGGCATAATGCCCCCAAACCACAAACAAGTATGCATGCATGAACAATTTAATATGCATCAGTTGATAATGTCATATTATAAAAATAGGGGTCTCGGATAAATGGGTCATACATCTGGGTACGGCAGATCTTGGTTCCGGGGGGTTCGGGGTCAGTCTCAGGGATCGACGGGAGAACGGCTCGACGAGATCGGTCTCGGACAACGGAAGTCGATCTTGTCGCATCCGAGAAGAAGAACTTGGTTGCGTCGGGGGCGCATCGGTTTTCCCCGGGTCGGTGTCGATCTTGTCGTTGCGAAGTTCTTGACGAGTCTGCGCCATCGAGTCGATCTTGGCATCGGGGATGAAGTACTTGGCGTATCCGAGATGAAGCGCTTGTCGTTTCGTGTGGCGATCTTGGCGTCCGAGCGACGATCTTGTCGCAACCGCGGTCGTCGGGTCATGTCGTCGGTCTTGTCGCTTCACAGCGGAGATCTTGTCGTCGGCGCGCTCAGGGTCGCAGGTTCAGCGCCGATGGTTCATCACGGTCAATCTTGGCGACATCGGGTCATCAACTCCGGGAAGGAGATCTTGGAGCGGCGCCGGGTTCGGTCTTCGGGTATCGTGGGTTCTCAGCATGGTTCTCTCGGCTACTCGTGGGTACCGAAAACTTGTCGAAGATCTTGTCAACGGGGGAAGAGGGGCCTTGCCGAACACTGTTCTAGGCTTGCATGGAGGGATCACTTGAGCGACCTCACTGGCATCTTCTACTAGACCTACACCTGCAGTAACAAAACAGGCAGAGGCAGCCGACGGGGGCCTGCACGGGCACGCAGAGGCAGAGGCCGGTCTCAGGCAAGACAGCGGCCAGGAAGGGTCGCGGTCAGGCGACGGCAGCGGAGGCGACCTGGGCGGCGGCCTTCCGATCTTGGCGGCGGGGTGGCTCCTGATGGCGGCGAGGCGCGCCTCTGGCCGGAGCAGAGCGGGGACCCGGTGAGGCGGAAGGTGGAGGTCGGCGGCGGCGAGGAGCTCGCTGGCGAGCGAGAGGAGGAGGCCAGCGTGGGGCTCGCGGGGGAGGGCGATGGGCAACGAGGAGGGGGTACGGAGGCGCGAGCGACGACCGGCGATGAGGGAGACCAGCGGCGGAGGCGACCTGAGGTGGACGAGGTCGCCGCAGAAGGAGGGTGGCGAGGCGGCTCCGTCGATGGGGCCGAGCGGGGCCGGGCGCGGAGCTCTAGGCGGCGGAGCGAGCGCGAGCGACGGAGGGCGGAGCGAGGGCGGAGCGAGGGCGGCGAGGGGATGGCGATGACGAGCGGGTCGCGGAGATGGGGAAGAGCGCGGCGGTCGGAGGCGAACCAGAGAGGGAGAGGGCCGAGGCTCGGGCTGGCCGGGCTCGCCGGAGAGGGGGAAAGCGGTGGTCGTGGGGAGTGGTTCGAGGGGCGGGGCAAGCGAGGAGGTGGGCCAGGCGGTGGCGTGGCGTCGCGGGATGGGCAGGTGGTAGTGCGAGGCGGGGCCCACGCGGGCAGGATCCCGAGGCGGGGCCTGCCGGGCGGGGGTGGCGTGGGAGTGCGCCTAGGAGGGCATGGTCGGTGGTGGGGCCAGGCCCCACAGGCGGTTGGTGGGATTGGGGGTCCAGGGGGGGTGAGGTGGACCAGGAAGGTGAGGTGGAGGGCTGGGAGTGGCTGGGGGTTGGGGGAGAGGTGAGGTGGCGGGTTGGGAATGGTCGGGGTGATGTGGCTGGGGACTGGGTAGGTTAGGGTTAGGTAGGAAAAGATTTTGGTTAGGCTGGTTTTTGTACTGGGGTGGCCGACTGGGTCGGATCGGCCCGGTACGGCTGCCCCCTAAAAATAATTAAATAGTTTATTTATTTAAAACAGGGCTTTTGCAAACCGTTGGTAGACGAAACAAAAATAATCCGGAGACCCGGGTTTTGGATTTGAAATAAAGGTGGGGTATTTAGAGAACAAAAATATGTTTTTCAAAAAAATAGTTTCAGACAAACAAATGCATGATGATGACGATGCTCAAATGCAATGTGGCATGATGACATGAGCATGCGGACATGATGATGCAATGCACAAAAACAACGCGATTTCCTAGTAGTGGTTTTTGCGGGGCACCACAATTCGACACCACTAACAATGGATCTCGCCCTCGAGATCCGCCTCATGGTACCGGAAAGAAGGGCGGCGATCTGAATCTTCTCGCTTCTCGTAGATCCTCGCGACACCACTAACAAGAGGTCGTTGTCCGTGATCATCAAGAGAACACTCCGGGAACAAAGGGCGAAGGTAGAGGTATCCACAAATAAAGCCACCTCTAACTTCGATAGAAGGAGAGAAAAGATGCGGCCTATCCCACTTCAATGTACAAGAGCGAATAGAAAGGGTAGTCGGCATGGGGGCCAATCCATCACGCACCCAAACTATTACTCTGCACAATCCGTAGAATAGCGTGCAACCATTCTCGGAATCAGACTGAATATCTCGACAATCGAGGTTCAGAAACAAAGGAGTGATGCATCGCACTCGGATCGATCCGCGTAGATGAGGTCGTCGCGCCGGAAAACACCGGAAGGCACGAGAAGGAACAAAGAGAAGCCACCAGACGAAGGATTCCTCGGATAGCATGAAGACCAGTTGTAGCAACACCGTTACCAAAGGAGGAAGCGAAACCCTGAAGGTACGATGGAACCCAACCACGAGAATCCTGGACTCGAAGAGAGAGAAGAGAGCGGATTCAAAACACGCAGAGGTAAGAGGAGAATAGCAGAGGGGTAAGGAGTAAAAGCAGACCTAATCAGATCTATCCAACCGATTTTTGCAAAAATAGTTTTGACACTCTACTGCGGCCATTAGCTAGGTTATCCTACAGGCTGGACTTGTGGGGTATCGCAACTGCTGAGCTCTGATACCACTCATAACACCTCGAATCGGCCCTATGCAAGTTTTAGCGATTCCCGCCAAACCCGCATCGAAACGATTCAAAGGTGCACACCAGGCACTTTCGTGCGGGTGGAAAACGAAGTAATATCATTACACAATAGTCCACGATGGAACCCACAGAACAGATATATACAACAACGACTCCATGAGTCAAGAATACAGATATACAGTACAAAGATCCAAATCACCTTGGAAACGATACAGCATCCGAGTACGGACAAGATGCAAATTGAGCTAAGAGCCCTGAAGAATAATCAATGGCGTCCATAACCCTGCCCAGGCCAAGCCGGAAGGGTAACCCTGCTAACGACGTCGATCTCAAAACCTGCTTCAACAAAAGGGGTGCCGACAAAGGGCAAAGGAAAAAGAGCGGTCGATCTTGAGGCCAAGACACGGCGAGGCTAGATTGCGGTCCTCGCCACATAGGTATGGTGGATCGAGCGGCAGCCGCATGCACTAACAACCTATAGAGACTCGATATAACCGATTTACCATCGAGAGGGATAAGAAAGACCTATTCGGAAACAACCTGATTTTACCACCAAACATACCCATCCTGGTCTTTCCCCCTCGAGACCAAACGAGGAAGTCAACCGAGGAACTCACACGATTGGCGATTTTATTTATTCAGTTATCGTTGCAGCAATTACTAGTCAGGTATAGATAGTCATCCTGATATAATAAGCAGTGGGCACTTTTAGTTAACCATTCCATTGTAGTTGCAACACTTACTAGTCAGATACAATTAGCATGAGATATTCCAAACCCAGCAGTTGTTGGTACTTTTATTTAGCCATTCCGTTGTAGTGGAGCTGATTACTAGTCATATCGGATACAAGTCAAATTATAACAGTAAACTTTAGTTATAGTTGTCTATGATCGAGAACTGTGCTCCAAGTCGTCCATAACCGTGGACACGGCTTAAAAGATTTAACCTGCAGGGTGCACCAAAGTATCCACACGCATTTTCGACCCTTTTGCCGATCGCTAACATACACCCATCGGTATGTCGGCGGGCCTAAGTCATGATGTTTCCAGACCCAAAGCAAGTACATGGGGCCACCCCACTAAGCTACCCGCAACGAAGTCGGCCGGTCTCGAGACGGACTCGGGGTTTGTGGCCGGTGTAAACGACTGGGAACCCGAAAGTGTGACTGGGCTTGTCGATACAGCGAAAACGGGTCACGGTCCTAAAGAGTACAGGTGCAGTACATCGCACAATTTAAATTAAGCAGTAAAGCATGGCATAAGTACAGAATAGTAATAAAGCCCCAAACTAATTGTGGCCCCCGGTACAATACTTTGAAATCAGGTACTAATCGATGGGGGTGCCCACACACCCCACCTGTGGTTAGCGCTCGATCTCGGAACAGTGTCAAGAACTCGGGTCCCACGGACACAAGTGGACGGTTAACAACCAAATAACATCTATTGCCCACCTGTGCCTCTGCATTTACCTACTTCAATTTTCAGTTACTAAACGGTAATTAAAGCCAGGATCATCTCCAACATAAAGCATATGGCAGCCTTCCAACCGCTGTGGTTCTGGACGACACGCAACAGCACTTGAGCAAGCGACTACGACGCGCAAGTCCAACTAGCTACCAATCAATGTAATAGGATGTGTCCAAGGCAATATAAGGCTGCAAGGGATATCACGCACGAAAACTAGAGCATCGCAACAAAGATAGCAATAGATCAACAGGAGGGAAATAAATACTATAAAAGTAAGATAGGTAGAAAAGGGGAGATGCTCGCCTGAAAACATTGTCGAAGGTTTATCCGAAGATCGGGTCGACACTCGCATCAACTCATCGGCCTAATCCGTGAAGAAGCAAAGCACTAGAAGAAACACCGGATGGACTATTTAATACTACGGTAGAAAATCGGGCATGATGCATGTATGATGTATGACATGGCAAAGGTGCGATGCATTTATGCCATATTAAGCGGAACCGGGGTCCCGACATTTAATTAAACGGTTCAAGTTATTTATCTACCCCGCAAATTAAATGTTGGATTAGCAAGACAAAACATGGCTTCGGTTCGCTATGCCAATTTAATTGGAGTCCGGAATAAGACAAAGATATCCCGCATATAGACTCCATATTTAATTATGAGATGAATTGGCATAATGCCCCCAAACCACAAACAAGTATGCATGCATGAACAATTTAATATGCATCAGTTGATAATGTCATATTATAAAAATAGGGGTCTCGGATAAATGGGTCATACATCTGGGTACGGCAGATCTTGGTTCCGGGGGGTTCGGGGTCAGTCTCAGGGTTCGACGGGAGAACGGCTCGACGAGATCGGTCTCGGACAACGGAAGTCGATCTTGTCGCATCCGAGAAGAAGAACTTGGTTGGCGTCGGGGGCGCATCGGTTTTGCCCGGGTCGGTGTCGATCTTGTCGTTGCGAAGTTCTTGACGAGTCTGCGCCATCGAGTCGATCTTGGCATCGGGGATGAAGTACTTGGCGTATCCGAGATGAAGCGGGGCCTGCCGGGCGGGGGTGGCGTGGGAGTGCGCCCAGGAGGGCATGGTCGGTGGTGGGGCCAGGCCCCACAGGCGTTTGGTGGGATTGGGGGTCCAGGGGGGTGAGATGGACCAGGGAGGTGAGGTGGAGGGCTGGGAGTGGCTGGGGGTTGGGGGAGAGGTGAGGTGGCAGGTTGGGAATGGTCGGGGTGATGTGGCTGGGGACTAGGTAGGTTAGGGTTAGGTAGGAAAAGATTTTGGTTAGGCTGGTTTTTGTACTGGGGTGGCCGACTGGGTCGGATCGGCCCGGTACGGCTGCCCCCTAAAAATAATTAAATATTTTATTTATTTAAAACAGGGCTTTTGCAAACCGTTGGTAGATGAAACAAAAATAATCCGGAGACCCGGGTTTTGGATTTGAAATAAAGGTGGGGTATTTAGAGAACAAAAATATGTTTTTCGGAAAAATAGTTTCAGACAAACAAATGCATGATGATGACGATGATCAAATGCAATGTGGCATGATGACATGAGCATGCGGTCATGATGATGCAATGCACAAAAACAACGCGATTTCCTAGTAGTGGTTTTTGCGGGGCGCCACAATTCGACACCACTAACAATGGATCTCGCCCTCGAGATCCGCCTCATGGTACCGGAAAGAAGGCGGCGATCTGAATCTTCTCGCTTCGTGTAGATCCTCGCGACACCACTAACAAGAGGTCGTTGTCCGTGATCATCAAGAGAACACTCCGGGAACAAAGGGCGAAGGTAGAGGTATCCACAAATAAAGCCACCTCTAACTTCGATAGAAGGAGAGAAAAGATGCGGCCTATCCCACTTCAATGTACAAGAGCGAATAGAAAGGGTAGTCGGCATGGGGGCCAATCCATCACGCACCCAAACTATTACTCTGCACAATCCGTAGAATAGCGTGCAACCATTCTCGGAATCAGACTGAATATCTCGACAATCGAGGTTCAGAAACAAAGGAGTGATGCAGACTCTGCATCGGATCTGGCGTAGATGAGGTCGACGCGCCGGAAAACACCGGAAGGCACGAGAAGGAACAAAGAGAAGCCACCAGACGAAGGATTCCTCGGATAGCACGAAGACCAGTTGTAGCAACACCGTTACCAAAGGAGGAAGCGAAACCCTGAAGGTACGATGGAACCCAACCACGAGAATCCTGGACTCGAAGAGAGAGAAGAGAGCGGATTCAAAACTCACAGAGGTAAGAGGAGAATAGCAGAGGGGTAAGGAGTAAAAGCAGACCTAATCAGATCTATCCAACCGATTTTTGCAAAAATAGTTTTGATACTCCGCTGCGGCCGTTAGCTAGGTTATCCTACAGGCTGGACTTGTGGGGTATCGCAACTGCTGAGCTCTGATACCACTCTGTAACACCCTCAGAATCGGCCCTATGCAAGTTTTAGCGATTCCCGCCAAACCCGCATCGAAACGATTCAAAGGTGCCCACCAGGCACTTTCGTGCGGGTGGAAAACGAAGTAATATCATTACACAATAGTCCACGATGGAACCCACAGAACAGATATATACAACAACGACTCCATGAGTCAAGAATACGAATATAAAGACAAAGATCCAAATCACCTTGAACGACGTCATCCAAGTACGGACAAGATGCAAATTGAGCTGAGAGCCCTGAAGAATAATCAATGGCGTCCATAACCATGCCCAGGCCAAGCCGGAAGGGTAACCCTGCTAACGACGTCGATCTCAAAACCTGCTTCAACAAAAGGGGTGCCGACAAAGGGCAAAGGAAAAAGAGAGCGGTCGATCGAGGCCAAGACAAGGCGAGGCGGTCCTCGCCTACATAGGTATGGTGGACTGAGCGGCAGCGCTGCATGCACTAACAACCTATAGAGACTCGATATAACTGATGGCTATCAGAGAGGGATAAGAAAGACCTATTCGGAAACAACCTGATTCTACCACCAAACATACCCATCCTGGTCTTTTCCCCTCGAGACCAAACGAGGAAGTCAACCGAGGAACTCACACAGTTGGCAGTTTTATTTATTCAGTTATCGTTGCAGCAATTACTAGTCAGGTATAGATAGTCATCCTGATATAATAAGCAGTGGGCACTTTTAGTTAACCATTCCATTGTAGTTGCAACACTTACTAGTCAGATACAATTAGCATGAGATATCCCAAACCCAGCAGTTGTTGGTACTTTTATTTAGCCATTCCGTTGTAGTGGAGCTGATTACTAGTCATATCGGATACAAGTCAAATTATAACAGTAAACTTTAGTTATAGTTGTCTATGATCGAGAACTGTGCTCCAAGTCGTCCATAACCGCGGACACGGCTTTTCGAAAAGATTTAACCCTGCAGGGGTGCACCAAAGTATCCACACGCACTTCGACCCTTTTTGCCAGATCAGTTAACATACACCCATCGGTATGTCGGCGGGGCCTAAGTCATGACGTTTCCCAGACCCAAAGCAAGTACATGGGGGCCACCCCACTAAGCTACCCGCAACGAAGTCGGCCAGTCTCCGAGACGGACTCAGGGTTTGTGTAGCCGGCTATAAACGACTGGGAACCCGAAAGTGTGACTGGGCTTGTCGATACAGCAAAAACGGGTCACGGTCCTAAACAGTACAGGTGCATTACATCGCACAATTTAAATTAAGCAGTAAAGCATGGCATAAGTACAGAATAGTAATAAAGACCCAAACTAATTGTGGCCCCCGGTACAATACTTTGAAATCAGGTACTAATCGATGGGGGTGCCACACACCCCACCTGTGGTTAGCGCGCTCGATCTCGGAACAGGTGTCAAGAACTCGGGGTCCTACGGGACACAAGTGGACGGTTAACAACCAAATAACATCTATTGCCCACCTGTGCCTCTGCATTTACCTACTTCAATTTTTAGTTATTAAACGGTAATTAAAGCCAGGATCATCTCCAACATAAAGCATATGGCAGCCTTCCAACCGCTGTGGTTCTGGACGACACGCAACAGCACTTGAGCAAGCGACTACGACGCGCAAGTCCAACTAGCTACCAATCAACAGGTAATAGGATGTGTCCAAGGCAATATAAGGCTGCAAGGGATATCACGGGTACGAAAACTAGAGCATCGCAACAAAGATAGCAATAGATCAACAGGAGGGAAATAAATACTATAAAAGTAAGATAGGTAGAAAAGGGGAGATGCTCGCCTGAAAACATTGTCGAAGGTTTATCCGAAGATCGGGTCGACACTCGCATCAACTCATCGGCCTAGTCCGTGAAGAAGCAAAGCACTAGAAGAAACACCGGATGGATTATTTAATACTACGGTAGAAAATCGGGCATGATGCATGTATGATGTATGACATGGTAAAGGTGCGATGCATTTATGCCATATTAAGCGGAACCGGGGTCCCGACATTTAATTAAACGGTTCAAGTTATTTATCTACCCCGCAAATTAAATGTTGGATTAGCAAGACAAAACATGGCTTCGGTTCGCTATGCCAATTTAATTGGAGTCCGGAATAAGACAAAGATATCCCGCATATAGACTCCATATTTAATTATGAGATGAATTGGCATAATGCCCCCAAACCACAGACAAGTATGCATGCATGAACAATTTAATATGCATCTGTTGATAATGTCATATTATAAAAATAGGGGTCTCGGATAAATGGGCCATACATCTGGGTACGGCAGATCTTGGTTCCGGGGGGTTCGGGGTCAGTCTCAGGGTTCGACGGGAGAATGGCTCGACGAGATCGGTCTCGGACAACGGAAGTCGATCTTGTCGCATCCGAGAAGAAGAACTTGGTTGGCGTCGGGGGCGCATCGGTTTTGCCCGGCTCGGTGTCGATCTTGTCATTGCGAAGTTCTTGACGAGTCTGCGCCATCGAGTCGATCTTGGCATCGGGGATGAAGTACTTGGCGTATCCGAGATGAAGCGCTTGTCGTTCCGTGTGGCGATCTTGGCGTCCGAGCGATGATCTTGTCGCAACCGCGGTCGTCGGGTCATGTCGTCGATCTTGTCGCTTCACAGCAGAGATCTTGTCATCGGCGCGCTCAGGGTCGCAGGTTCAGCGCCGATGGTTCATCACGGTCAATCTTGGCGACATCGGGTCATCAACTCCGGGAAGGAGATCTTGGAGCGGCGCCGGGTTCGGTCTTCGGGTACCGTGGGTTCTCGGCATGGTTCTCTCGGCTACTCGTGGGTACCGAAAACTTGTCGAAGATCTTGTCAACGGGGGAAGAGGGGCCTTGCCGAACACTGTTCTAGGCTTGCGTGGAGGGATCACTTGAGCGACCTCGCTGGCATCTTCTACTTGACCTACACCCGCAGTAACAAAACAGGCAGAGGCATCCGGCGTGACGGGCACGCGAAGAGGCGAGGCGGTCTCAGTAAGGACGACGGGCACGGCGCGTAAGCGCCGCCAGCAGCAAGACATCGGCCAGGAAGGGTCGCGGTCAGGCGACGGCAGCGGAGGCGACCTGGGCGGCGGCCTTCCGATCTTGGCGGCGGGGTGGCTCCTGATGGCGGCGAGGCACGCCTCTGGCCGGAGCAGAGCGGGGACCCGGTGAGGCGGAAGGTGGAGGTCGGCGGCGGCGAGGAGCTCGCTGGCGAGCGAGAGGAGGAGGCCGGCGTGGGGCTCATGAGGCGATGGGCGGCGGAGGAGGTACGGCGGCGACCGGCGATGAGGGAGACCAGCGGAGGCGACTGAGGTGACGAGGTCGCAGAAGGAGGGTGGCGGCGGCTCGTCGATGGGCCGAGCGGGCGGCGGAGCTAGGCGGCGGGCGAAGGCGAGCGAGGGGAAGCGGAGCGAGCAAGGCGAGGGCGGCGAGGGGATGGCAATGACGAGCGGGTCGCGGGGTTGGGGAAGAGCGTGGCGGCCGGAGGCGAACCGGAGAGGGAGAGGGCCGAGGCTCGGGCTGGCCGGGCTCGCCGGAGAGGGGGAAAGCGATGGTCGTGGGGAGTGGTTCGAGGGGCGGGGCGAGCGAGGAGGTGGGCCAGGCGGTGGCGTGGCATCGCGGGATGGGCAGGTGGTAGTGCGAGGCGAGGCCCACGCGGGCAGGATCCCGAGGCGGGGCCTGCCGGGGGGGTGGCGTGGGAGTGCGCCTAGGAGGGCATGGTCGGTGGTGGGGCCAGGGCCAAAGTGATTAGTGGGATTGGGGTCCGGGGTGAGGTGGACCAGGAAGGTGAGGTGGAGGGCTGGGAGTGGCTGGGGGTTGGGGGAGAGGTGAGGTGGCGGGTTGGGAATGGTCGGGGTGATGTGGCTGGGGACTGGGTAGGTTAGGGTTAGGTAGGAAAAGATTTTGGTTAGGCTGGTTTTTGTACTGGGGTGGCCGACTGGGTCGGATCGGCCCGGTACGGCTGCCCCCTAAAAATAATTAAATATTTTATTTATTTAAAACAGGGCTTTTGCAAACCATTGGTAGACGAAACAAAAATAATCCGGAGACCCGGGTTTTGGATTTGAAATAAAGGTGGGGTATTTAGAGAACAAAAATATGTTTTTCGGAAAAATAGTTTCAGACAAACAAATGCATGATGATGACGATGCTCAAATGCAATGTGGCATGATGACATGAGCATGCGGTCATGATGATGCAATGCACAAAAACAACGCGATTTCCTAGTAGTGGTTTTTGCGGGGCGCCACAATATTGCTTGTTTTAAACTATTTGTATCTAGTCACTCTTATGAACTTTGAAGGTGTCCTATGCATTTACATTTGCTACTCTATGAGGGACAAGCTGAATACCACTATGCTATGTTTTCTTTATGTGAAACAAACAAATGTCTTGCAAAGCATTGTTATTCATGAATCTTTTGTTTGTGCCTTTTCATGTTGCATCATAGTTTCTTTGTCTTATTGCTAGAAGTTTATATTTCATGTTATGATTGAAGTATTATGATCCCAGCTTTGAATGTTTTACAAATACTTTGGTCAAGTCTTTGATGGTGCATGTCACCTTAAAAATTATTCTTTCTTTTTATCACTTACCTACTCGAGGACGAGCAGGAGTTAAGCTTGGGGATGTTGATACATTGCAAATGTATCTATAATTTTTGATGTTCCATGCTTGGTTTTATCCACTTTTTTGTGTTTTGTCCACACTTCGGAGTACTTTTCATATGATTTCTTGGACTAACCTATTAATAAGAGCCATAGTGCTAGCTGCCTGTTTTCTGCTGTTTTTGGTTCTAGGAAAGTCAGAAAATGAATATTCTCGGAATTGGACGGGACAAAGGCCAAAGTGCCTATTTTTCCAGAAGACTCACGGAGCCAGAATACGAGACGGAGGAGGGCCAGGGGATGGCCACACCCCCCTAGGCGCGGGCTGGGCCTGGCCGCGCCAGGGCATGGTCTGGCCGCCCCAGGCACCTTCTCGGTCTCCCTCTTCGCCTATAAGAAGCCTTCTAACCTAAAAACTCTGGGGGGTCGACGTTTTTCCAGAAGGAGTTCCGCTCCGCCGCCACCACCAGATTCCACGAAAAAGTACCAGAAACTCCGTTCTGGCACCCTGCTGGGATGGGGAATTGGAGGAGATCATCACCATCATCATCACCATCGCTTCTCCATCGACCATCCATGTTTCCCCCATCTATGAGTGAGTAATCCCCCGCTGTAGGCTATGGGGATGGTAGGGATTGGATGAGATCTTTCCTGTAATGGCATCAGATTGTTAGAGCATGGTGCCTATTTTATTTTTATTAGTGCTTTATGACTTTGTTGTGACTTGTTATGCTTAATGCTTGTCACTAGGGCCCGAGTGCCATGATTTCAGATCTGAACATGTTATTGATTCATTATGATAGTATTGTTTATGGTCTTATCTGCAAGTTGTATACACATATTGTTGTCCGGAACCAATGGCCCCGGCGATGTAAATCGGGATAACCGGAGGGAATGGCTTTGATGTGAGGATCACATGTGTTCACAGAGTGTTAATGCTTTGCTCCGGTGCTCTATTAAAAGGAGCACCTTAATTGCCAGTAGTTCCCTTGAGGACCCACTTCAAATGGGATGGCAGGACAAAAGATGTTGTGCAAGTTCTCATTGCGAGCATGTATGACTATATATGGAACACATGCCTAGGATTATCTAGTACTTGGATGCTTTATCTTATTTATCTGCAATTGCCCTATGTTATGATTGCCATGTGAATTGTCTTGTCCATGAAACACCCGTCCATCCATCCCTATGCCTACCGCACTCGAATCCTACTGTTTACTACTATTGTTACTACTGTCTTTACTTTACTACTGCTGCTACTTTACTATTCCTACTACAAAACTGTTGCTACTGATAAACTGCTTTGAGCAAGATTGTTTCTATGTGCAGCTGAATTGACAACTCAGTTGTTAAGGATTATAAATATTCTTTGGCTCCCCTTGTGTCGAATCAATAAATTGGGTTTCACTTCCCTCGAAAATACTACGATACACCCCCTATACTTGTGGGTCATCACTCCAATGGTCGGGTGTGTCTGGGGAAAAGGGCAAACTAATCGTGCGACAAGGTTTTTAGAGCTGAAGCAAGAACTAGTTCTCTTTGTGCTGCTATTGAATTTTAGGGTTTGTATTGCTGAATCGGTCACTTTGAAATGCTATTGAATCATTCAAGTGCTGCTGAATATGAACTGTGAATCTATCAGTATTTTTTGTCTTATTCTGTACTGCTGAATTTTTACATGAATATCTGTCAAAAGAATTATCCTTTCCCCCCTCCCATTGTGAGGTCTTTTATTCCAATCCGGCCGAGCCACAACACAATGCAACTTTTGTGAGCGAGGAGAAATAATCTAGCCCACTCAGCCTCTCTTTATCCTAGAACATTCAAATTTGGCCTTTAATTTTTAGGGCACTACTGACCACAACCCAGTGAAATTTGAGAAAGGAGCTCAAGGAGCATAACCCAGGATATTTTAATTCAGCATTTTCGGTGTCAGGGGACTACTGACCACAACCTAGTGAAATTAGAGATAGGAGCTCGTGGAGCATAGCCCAGAACATTTTTCTTTTGGCCTTTTCGACGTTAGGGACTACCGAGCACAACCCAGTGAAATTTGTGAAAGGAACCCATGGAGCATAGCCCATGTAGAATAACCAAAATCTTTTTAATTTGCCCTTTTCGCATTTCCCCGCACCTGTTAAAAAACTCCACCCACACATGTTTTTAAGAAACTACTTCATTATGTGGCATTTTATAAATTCAAGTGTCAGGAGTGCTACCCTTTTATTTTAGAAGTGATAAACATGGACACACAAAATCTTTTTAAGAACACTAATACATAAGCTATACTAGGTGCTAACAAATCTTTAATGATAACTTCTTTAGAAATATCGTTGGCGTAGTGGTGATGCACTCAATTTACATCTATTGAAAGTCTTGAGTTCGAACCCTATGTGCATACATATCTTGAGTTTATATTTTTTATTGTAGCAATATATTGCTTTACGGAGAGTCTAACATCACAAACCCACTTCAGCATCCCTCGAATTTAATGTGCGGGTTTGAAAAAAAAGTTAAGTACTTGTACAGAGAGGCTGGCATCAGGGACCCACCAGCCAGGACATACCAACCACACAAAAAAGTTAAGAATATCAAAGTAACGGACACGACCGAAACAAAAAAAAAGTCCAGCATGCACATGTTTCTTCTAATGAGAAGCTGACATGTGGGACCTAGCCGCCTGAATAAATGACTGATGCAGCGAGCAACATTATCGAGTTCACATCAGGGAGGCACGATCCAAATAAAAAAATCCACCATGCACACGTTTCTTCTAATTAGAGGCTGACATGTGGGACCTGACAGGCTAAATAAATGGAAGATGCAGCGAGCAAAACGTTATCAAGTTTGAAACAGGGAGATGCGAGCGAAGAAAAAAAGTTCAGCATGGACACATTCCTTCTATTGTGAGAATGACATGTGGGACCCAGCAGCATGACCAAACGGCAGATGCGTCGAGCAATGCTATAAGTCCAAAATAGGGAAGCGCGAGCGAAGAAAGAATTCCATCATAAACGTGATTCTTGTAACAAGAGGCTGACATGGGGACCCACCAGCCTGATTAAACGGCTGATGCATTGATCAACGTTATCGAGTTCACATCAAGGAGGCACGAGCCAAGGAAAATATCCATCATACACACATTTATTCTAATGAGAGGCTGGCATGTGGGACCTATAAGCCTGACTAAACTGCAGATGTATCGAGCAATGCTATGAAGTTGGGAACAGGGTAGAGTGAGCAAAGAAAAAATTCCATCATACACACGATTCTGCTAATGAGAGGCTGACATGCGGGACCCAGCAGCCTGACTAAATGGTAGATGCCTCAAGCAATGTTATCGAGTTCAAATCAGGGAGGCACGACTAAAAAGTTTGGTCCGCTAGAGACATTGACATCCGGGACCCGCATGCCTCAAAAGATTTAGCTTGGTCAACATCGAGCGAGAAACCGAAAAACTTACTTCTTCCACGCGCCGTCCGAGCTTCGTCCATATTTTCAGCGGTTTCGTCGTAGTACAGGGCCGCAAAACAGGGAAAAATGTTTTCCATCGGCCACGGTCGAAAGAAGGAATTCGTCGCGAAAGACGTGCCTTGTACAACGACCAATGGGCCAAATAGTTGCGGATGGAAACATTTCTTGTAGTGTGTGTGCCGCTCAGATGGGAGGCCAGAGTTTTCCCCCGGATGTTTGGTCAAGGCTGGAGCTTTTGCCCTGAACGGATAATCCACCCCTCCATGGGCTAGATTATCAGCCCTCGGGGATTTTGCTAAGGACTAGCGATGCATCATGTAGAAGGGGGCATATGTTTGGGATGGAGTATTTGCTCCGGGCCAGATTTTAGCCCCCAGCTAGATTATCCGACCCCCATTTAGGCTAGAATATCTAGCCCTAGTTGACTCCATCAGGTACATCTCAAGACGGGCTAAAAATACCCCTCCCCATATTTAACCTACTGTCTCTTGAATCTGACAAAAAAGCATTGTACTATTGAGCTCCAATTTCCACAAGATATCTCCATTCAACCATCCGAAGGTCTTGATCTTTAGAGAATCGGAGGAGGAGGCCTTGACCTACATCCACTACACCACAGTATAATATTTCCTACAGACGTTAGTTGGAAAAAGTCCTTATATACCAACATATAGTTGGTTGGAAATGATTCTATCAGACTGTTGGTCGGCAACATTAACCCATACCGACAGATTGGGTGTTGGAAAAGCTACGACCTATACCATCAGATCATCGGTCGGCGATAGCATGACTCCCATCGCGTTGTCGGTCGACAAAACAACACCGACCAATCATGGGTCGATAACTGGGCCGGCCTAGCGCGCGGTAACTTGAAAACATTAGCGCGAAAAATCCAGCTCGAAAATTTTCGCTGCCGCCCCCAACCCCAAGCCCAAAAAGATTAACCCTATCTCAATCGCCTCCACCCATACGCCCTCAGTTCACTGCATCCACCGCCTACACGCTACCGGCGAGCTTCCGCCGGACGCGCCCTACCGCCCCTGCCGTTGTGCTCCCGGCCGCCTGCCGACACTCTCCCGATGCGCGACTCCTCAACCCTACCCGCCTCATACGCCTCTCTCTTCCCAATATGAGCATGTCCTGGATCGTATCCATCCTAGATCCCATCTCCTCAGCCGCCACTACTATTCAGATTTGCCGAGGTGGGTGAGGCCGCGGCAACCGGAGGAGGGGCACGGCCGTACGAGTGGTTGACCATGCCATCCAAGGGAGACACACGGCTCCACTCACGCTCAAGTGACGGTGTGCTGCATCCACCTCTCGTCTGTACTCTTCTTCGTCAGATTTCATCTTATGTACTTGTCTCCTCTGCCACCTTCCTATTGTTCATTTGCTCGTGTTTAGGCCGCTTTCCATTTTTGCTTACTTGTCAGGTAGATCCGGGTAAAGATATTAATGAATGTAGCTAGATTATTCACTCAGTTTGCTATTCCTGTTGTTGTTGGATAGGGAGTATGGAGTGGGGACCAGGGACGAATGAGATTTGGAGTTAAGAGGCATGTCAGGGTATGCAAGGAATGCCATTATTCTTGTCTGCTAGCCTGCTAGTATCTCCTACACCATGGAAGAAGTGTTGTTAAACTTTGGGAGTTTGGGAATACACATCATATTAGAGTGTAAACCAGCCGTAAGCTTACTTATATGTTTTCATGTTCATGCCTATTTTGGATTAGCATCTGATGTATAACTGTGTATTGGAAGGTGCAAAGGGGAATACAGATTGAGGAGGCAAGGATGAGTATCACCCAATCAGTCGTAGTTAATCAAGAAAAAGGAGTCAGAGAATTGGTAGGTACTTTGTTGACAAACCTTATTTTTTTTATTGTGGTAGTACTTGATGCTGCAATTTTAAATATACTATTTGTGCTTGAGGAATAGTTAGGGCTAAGCTTCCTATGCTATTTTCTACTCCCTCCGTTTCAAAATATAAGATGTTTTAACTTTGTGAAAAGAGTGTATCTAGACCTCTTTTAGTGTGTAGGTTCATATAGGTTTGGAGTGAACCTACACACAAAAAGGGGTCTAGATACACTCCTTTTACAAAGCTAAAACATCTTATATTTTGAAGTAGAGGGAGTATTTTGACGAATTTACAGATTGAAAGGTTCTTGCTGCTGATATTTTACAATGAAAATGCAATTACACATGTACAAAGTTGTCACATGGACATTAAGAAATACAAGTTGAAGGCTATTGATAAACTCAAGCAGTTAATCTTTTTTGTCCTGACTACATGTATTCCCAAGTAAATATGAACTAGTGCTTCTACTACTGGGGCTGGTATAGAAGAGAAAAAAATCATTGCCAATGCTTCAATGCTCGTTAGCACACAATTGAGAATCGTGAGGTGTCATTCTTAGGATAACAAAGCTTCTTAGGCCGTAGGTATGGCTAACCTTCTTTTTTGTGCATGTTGATTCTGTTGGTGTTACTTTGATGCCGATGTACAGAAACAAGACAGTTGGTAGATGGGATTATTTCAGCAGTCTAATTACGTTTAAGGTTCTTGATTTGTTGGCATGTAGATGATGGATGAGCCAAGCTAATTCAACAACTTGTAGCTGGCAGGATGATTGAGGAATATGTGAAGTAACAGATTTTCATGGTGTTTGGGTAGCGAGAAGTGGAGGCGGCTCTTATGCAACAGCAACACCAAGTGGCAAATCAAGCAGATTTACAAGACAATGAAGCTGGGCCACAATCAAGTATGTGTGATACTTACACGTGCATCAAATCTTTTTTGGAATTATAATCTATTTGATTCGAGACAGGCTGTTGCATACTTGCTCTAAGCTACTATGGTACTGTACGTCCGAAAACATAGCGACACATGATAATGCATTGAGCACCAGGCCCATGGTCATTACACGATTGTTTAGATGAGTTTGATCTCCCTCCATCTACAGCAACAAACAACTCATCCTTTTCCTACTAGTTAGATAGTCACTGTATTTAGTATCATTTTTGGTTCTCTTAAAATGTACCGGTACTTCAGGGAAAAGCAGACCTATATTGTACATCATACCCATGACACTTGTTATGATCATTAACACATAACTTTGCCCATTTGTAGGCATTATTGTTGGCGATGAACTTGCAGTAGTCAGATTTGGTTTACAAGTGTGTTAGACCCAGGTTTGTGTCTTCGTTCAGCCAAGTTGCCAACTTGTCGTTCTGGATGGAAGAAAGTTGAGAGAAAACTCGATGCATACATCAGGCACAAGCTTAAGTGATGGCCCAATGTGCATTTTTATATTTTTCTTGGATACTTCTAAAGATACAGAAGGGAAGAATCTGCTCTGTTTATGACCTTCCAACTGGAGGTTAGTTCCTCACTTATTCTCCATTATTCCTCTTTGAAGTTCTTGGTCCTTGAAGAGTAATACTTGTAGCTTTCTCACTAGTGTGGCAGTTTTATCATTACAAAGTTGATTGATATGTGAAACAAATAGATGCATGTACTTCAGTGCAGCTGTGAATTCCTTTTCATAGGCTAATTCGGTCATCTCCTAGTAGTACATTTTCCTTGTGCATAGCGCCAGTACTCAATACCTGCTTGCATGTGTTGTGTGAACCAGTGCAGCCATGGATCCGGGAACGTGTTTTCAGTATCCTATGACATCAAATGGTCAGTAGAAGGTTATTTCTAGTTAAATTAATTTGCAGTAATGTTGAGTCAATGATTTTTGCCATTGACTAACGAATAGCCATGCATACGCAGCGAGAGGCAAAGAAAGTGTTTGCAGTCTCTTTGTTTTTGTCAGGTCAAATTCTTTGATCCATCTTCATGAACTTTGACTTTAGCTTTCAAATAGATAACTGATACTATTATAACCACAACTAAGTGACTATTGTCTTAATGAAATTATCTAGGTATCGATACAGCCCCAAAAACATATAATAAATCACCAAATTTTATACATATTGTACCTTGCAAATTTCTGTCTTTTCAATCTCATATTTTTATGTTATGTGTCTGCAGGAATCTGTGGAACTTTTGTTGCAGCATGTACTCCATCAAGCAGATGACTTTTCGGATCAAGTGGATGTTCTATGTAAATTTCATTGGACACATGCCTTTTAGCTATCAGTTTGTAAACCTGATGTATGCAATAATCTTGTTTAGAACAAATAAACAAGATATATGTACATGCAAAAAATAATGCAAGCAATTATTTACCATTGTTTAACTCGTAATATTTTGAATTTTATATGAATGTTAATGAGTCAAATGTATGATTGTTGTGAAATAAATGTAATGTAACTGTGAACCAAGGCTATGTGCTTGTACTTGGTAATGTTGGTCGGCAAAACAGATGTTGGTCGGGGAAGGCTCTTGCATGGCCAATGGAAAATTGGTCGGTAGAACTAATACCGTCAGAATGTCGGTTGGGAAAAAATGTTGGTTGGGAAAGTAAACGTTGGTTGAAAAAAATATGTTGGTCGGGAAAAGTTTAGCACTACTGACAGATAGTTGGTCGGCAAAAATATGTTGGTCGGGAAAGATCTTTGCCGACGGGACTATTAGTGACAGACAAAGTTGGTTGGCAAAAGCTTTTCCTGACCAACATTCTGTTAATGAAAGCTGTTTTGCCAACTAACTTTGCTGTTGGGAATGTACGTCTATGGTGTAGTGATCATCACTGAAGAGATCTTCAATTCCACCCTCATTCATTTGAGGGGCCTTCGATCTAGAGTTTTATTTGAATTTCTAGATATCAATTTCATGTCTTTATGAACTTGTTTTTTGTGGCAGATTGTTGTTATCTCGGGAGCCTCCAATTCAGTTGTGGATGCGTGTGCCCCCCTCTTGTTGTAAAGGGGCTGGTTCCTACTTCGAAGGGTACCGTATAGTGGAAAGGTGGATCAGGCCAGTTGTGGCGAGATCCATCGGAGAACAGGGTGAGGCCTATTGTGGCATGGTGGTCTTAGTGCCTCCCACCCCTCCAACGCAGATGTACTTCCCCTAAAAAGGAAGGAATTGTGGTAAAACAAATCATGTGTCTCCGTGTGCTTCACTCTCGGTTACCTTGTTCCTCTCACCGCCTTTACTCGTTTAGTAGTTAGGTTGGCATATAGGTAAATTCAATGTAGTTGCATATCTAGAGCATTTAGCTTTGTGTCAAGCATAAATTGAAAACTATTAAAATTTGAAGTAGAACCTATTCACCCCCCCTCTAGGTGCCTATACTATCCATTTGAAACATGGTCCCACTCTTCATCATGTATGGTAAGGCTGACAGATAGACTCTATGAGAGTGTCAGACAAGAAGTTGGGCAAAAGTGAAGAAAAATTTAGCATTTGGGAAAAAGTGAGTACAGCTAAGGAAACAGGGGAACAAAAATAGAAATCCCTAACTTATTTTGCTTGTATATTCATCATATAATTTGATCACTATCTTGGGAGTAACTATTGTATAAGAAACCATTTTGCTTATAGACATTTCATATGCCTCTCTGACCACTCCTGCAGTCCCCTTGCCCACCCCCAAAAGGTAACCAACATCAAGCTGCTGGCACCGACACTTGCACTGCCATCTGTTGACCTAAGGAGAAAGAATAGAGGTAGTAACTTAATTTTCTTGTATACTCATCATATCCTCAGATCATTGTCTTGTGAGTAACTATTGTATAAGAGAGTATTTTGCTTGTACACATCTCATAAGCCTCTACCACTCCTATAGTTAGCTTACCTACCCCAAGAAGAAATCTAGCATCAAGCTTCTAACGCCGGCACCAGTACAGACTCCTCAACTACCCCCTATAAATAACTATATCAACACCATCTCCTGCACTAGTCCATGTTCCTGCACCAGCACCAGCTACTGCACCATCCCCATCACAGGCACCAGCACCATCCCTAGCATAGGCATGGACACAAGCTCCTACATCAGCCCGGGCACTGCCTTGTCACATCATCTCCTACACATGTGTGATCACTAGGTCACATAGGACTATGTTTGTGAGTATATGGTGGTAGATAAACTACCCTTAATGTCTTCTCCTTAAGTTTCACATGATTCGGTGCATTGCTCTTACTAATTGTGCGACTATATCTTGCTTCGACTCTGAAATTTCCTAAGAGTGCCACAAAGAAACTCTAGGCCAGACGAAAGGGCACAATAGTCATCAAGATGCAGAGCGAACGAGTGCAAATCGAGGGACGCTATGCCATTAACTAAACAAATGAGCGCTTAGTAGCTACTTCTAGGTGGAACAAGTTCTGGAAAACAACCAAACTTACAATTGGAAGAATGGTCAAGGTCAATGTACCTCATTGCCCTGAATGTCACATGCTGGTCATGAAGTTCCTAGCTATCTATCTCTTTGGTTGCATGCTTTTATAATTAATTTTGTGGTTGTCTTATCTCCACTAATCATATATGGGTGATAAAACTGTGACAACCTCTTGCTGGATTGGAGCTATTACTAGTACGTACTGGTATGGTATATTTGTATCTATATGAAGGTTCTCTATGCAACCAACTAATATGACAATGATTGTGTTTCATCTTAATTTGTATTTTGTCCATGGGATGTTGGGGAGTAAGCAGACTGAACTCTGAGGGGAAAATTGGCCGTGCACAAAGGTTTTTAGAGCAAAAACAACTGATTCCCTCTGAACACTTTTATACATGAATCGCTCTCAAAAGAACTACTCCCTCGGTCCGCAAAAAGTGACTTGGGATTGTCTAGATTCGTATGTATCTATACACTAAAACATGTCTAGATACATTCGAATTTAGATAAATCCAACTCACTTATTTGTTGAGAGAGGGAGTATCTCTTCTTTTTCCTCCCTTAGTGAGGTAGTTTTTTCAAATCTAGCCGAGCCACAACACAATGCATTTTTTACTAATGAGCAGATGAAAGCTAGCCCCTTCGGTTCGTCATTAGCCCAAAATCTTCTAATTCGGACTTTTCGAGGTCAGGGTACTGCTGAGCATAGTCTTGTGAAATTTGAGAAAGGACCCCATGGAGCATAGCCCATGGAGTATAGCCCATGTAGAATAGCCAAAATATTTTCAATTCATCCTTTTGGGAAGTGCCCCCAACGTCTAAAATAACTCCGCCAACCCATGTTTTAAAGAAACTACTCCATTATGTTGCATTTAATAATTGAGATGCCAGGAGTGCTGCCATTTTATATTAGAAGACATAAGCGTGGACACACAAAATATTTTTAAGAAGACTAATACATAATTTATAGGTACTAAGAAATGTTTAATGATAACTTTTCAAGAAATATATTTGGCATTGTGGCAACACACTCAGTTTACATCTATTGAAATTCTTGAGTTTGAATCCTCTGTGTGTACATATATTTATCCCAGGTTCACATTTTCTTACTTTACCAATATTTCTTTATGGTCACGGACCAACGCTCGAGTTTAATGGGTGGTTTGAAAAAAAAGGTAAGTAGTTCTATAGAGAAGCTGGCATCAGGGACCCACCAACCAGAACATATAGGGTTGTATCGAGATATGTTAAGAAGGTCAAAGTAATAGACACGGCCAAAAGAAAAGTCCAACATAGACACGTTTCCTGTATAAAGAGGCTAACATCAGGAACCCATTAGTCAGAACATTCATGGCTACTTCATCAAGCCAAGTTCGCAAGGTCACAACGGTGGTCGCTACCAAAGCAAAGAAGACCAAGATAAACACGTTTCTTACCAAGAGAGGCTGACATTAGGGCCCCAATAGAAAAACAATAGACAGATGCCGTATCGAGAAACGTTACCAAGATAAAAACAACGGATGCAACCGGAAAAAATGTCCAACATACACACATTTCTTCTACAGAGGAGGCTGGCGTGAGGGACCCACCAGCCTGAATAAATGGTCGATGCATCAAGTAACAATATCAAGTTCAAAATAGGAGGCACAAGGAGATATAGATAGTCCATCATACACACGTTTCTTTTAATGTGTGGTTGACATGGGACCCACCAGCTTGACTAAACAATTGATGCACTGAGCAATATTATCGAGTTCAAATCCGGGAGGCGCGACCGAGGAAAAAAGTTCCATCATACACACATTTCTTATAATGAGAAGCTAACATGTGGGACCCAGTAGCCTGAGTAAACGTCATATGCATCGAGCAACACTATCAATTTCAAAATAGGGTGGCGCGAGCGAAGGAAAAAAATTAATCATACACATGATTCTTCTAATGAAAGGATGACATAGGGGACCCAACAACCTGAATAAATGGTGGATGCATCGAGCAATGTTATCGAGTTCAAATGAGGGAGGCGCGACTGAAAAGTATGATCCGCTAGAGACATTGACATCCGGGACCCACACGCCTTAAAAGATTTTAGTCAATATTGCGAGATGGATCGGAAATCTCACTTCTGCCCCGCGCTGGTCGAGCTTTGTCCACATTTTTAGCGGTTTTGTTGTAGTAGAGGGCCTCGAAAACGGAAAAAATTTCCATCAGCCACGATCGAGCGAGGAAATTCGTCGCGGAAGAAATTCATCTAGGAAGCGCGATGGGCCAAACCGTTGCAGATGGAAACATTTCTTGTATTGTCAGCTACTAGATCCCCTGAAACCACAGGTGACAATAGTCTCTTGGTCCAACAGTCATACCACAAAACTAGGGGGTTATAATGATTATTAAGTAGAACAGATAAGATCAGTGATGTTACTATTGATCCCAAGTGGATCACTAAGCGAATACCTTTACTCCCCTTTCTATCATTGGGGTTTCGCGTGTCAAACATCATTATCCACTCATATCACCTCACACCTTTATCAATTCACGGGGTCTTGGGTACCTAAAAGTCCTCGGATCGAGGTAGAGACAAAGATACAAGATAACAAAGCTCCTATTCAATAACTACACAATATACACATAGAATTAGATGCACATAGACGTTGCAAGGCTTCACCCCAACCCGCATCCTATAAGGACTACTCAATAATCACTGCAAGTACACATATCACTTGTAGCTAGTTTCTAATAAGAGTATCAAACCCATAGAGAGATATTTGGTTAAGGTATTTATGCCCCTCTTCAATATCTATCAAAGGAGACTTGTCAGTTGCCTTCGGTCTCAACTAAAGAGTGTTTAAAATGTGTTGTGTTTGTGTGCAAGAAGATAATGAAAGAAAGTAATCAAAGTAACAATTGTGTTGGGATTGTTGTTGGAACTCAATAAGGATTAAATGTTATCTGGGATGTAGGATACACCACTAGCATGTGAGAATTACTTATGATTAGGATAACCTATATCTTTCATCATGATATGTGTGGAGAGAGTTCCATAATAAGATGTTCACCAACAAATCTCGTGAGAAAACCACTTCTACAAGTCCTGTGATAGATGAGGTCATATATAAATAACCACTACAATGTCTGCAAGCAAGTCACTTCTATAGACCACCATAATTAAGGTTTTCCCCATGGATATCGTTAAATCTGAGTGAATCTCTCTTAAACCCCCTTTAACCATGCGGGCTATAAGATAATGCTTGCAGTCACAAAGTAGCACCCACCATACTCCCATACATGTCCAAAGGGTAGTTCTCACTCTTTAGTACGGAAGGAAAATGTTATGTGGTCGACTTTGCATACCATCTAGAGAGAGAGAGAGATCTAACACAATATCATAGATCAAGTTAAGATCAAAGACCAAAGTTATAGATCATCTTTATTTAATTTCATAATAATATTAGGGTTTCTCCTTCTCCCCAAGAACTCAGGGAACTACTCACACATGGAGACAATCAACAACAACATCATATTCATATGGATGGATTGAAAGTGCAAAGGTAGAATCAAGTGCAAACCACAATTGTATTTGGAATTACAACAAGATCTAACAAATGAGAGAGGGGATGATGGTGTTGATGGAGATGCAACAGTTGATGATGAGGGGGATTACGTGTTGTCCTCCGGTGATCCGTGTAGTAGAAACGATTTCCCCTTCTCCAAGTTCCTCCTCCAGATCCCTTCCTGGCATGGTGTTTCGTGGATGGAGGTGTCTATGAACGTCAGATTTCAGATCCATCTTTGTGTGGTGAAAGTATTTGACGAGGCCGACGTCCTGGTAGGCAGTACGGGCAGACGGTATGGGCGGGCTCCGACTATACCGCAGGTCATTAAGACTCGAGTAACTTCACCTCACATCCTCTCTTCTCCTAAGAACATGGAAAATCAATTAAATGACATTCATCACTTAGAAATATCATATTATTACATAACATGACAATCCCAATTGATATATTCACAAAAGACCTAATAAAATTCGGATCATGTTGAAACAAGGGTAAAAGGTATGCACGAGCTCCATAAAATACAAAAATCCTAACTCTACTTATGTAAAAACATAATATAAATATGCTTAAAAATGTACTCATCAACTTCCCCAAGCTAGACTCTTGCTCGTCTCCGAGCAAGTTAGTGACTTATGGACAAGGTCATCATGTTCATGAGGCACGAGTCATTATAATAAATGAGGCATTTGAAGCATAATTACAATATAAAATATAGAACTACATCGTGAGTTGTATCATACTCTCACACATGACATGGCTTAAAGGCTCCCGCACCTTTTGTATTAATAGTTTATTTGAAGTTTAGAAATTTTGCAGATTATAAAATCATCAAGTTTATCTAGATGAGCACTTGATTGAGTATAGAATAGTCTATGATCATTGTTTGAGCACCTTTATCAACTTGCACCTTTCTTTTTGATTCTTTCATAACATAATTTTATTTTTGTTTCTTCAAAAAAATTGTATCATGTTTATATCCTTTATGGCTCTTATCGGTCTAAACCAATAGTTTTAACATCGTTTCAAAATTTCTTCTCTTATATTATCAATACTTTATTGGTGTGGAAGATCCTAAAATCATAACTATGGTACAAGTATCATAACACTCATCCTAATTCATACATCTAATACAATAATCATAAATAGAAATCACTTCAAATATCCTAAAGTGTCAAAACTCATTGGATATAATTCTTTCTTTTCACCAAGGAAGTTGATCATGCAACTAATGTAAACTTCGGAAATTAAAAACCTATCATGCGTGCAATAAGGTAAACATGCTAAAACTGGAAGATAGATTACAAGGTGTTAAAGATCTCCCCAAGATTTGAATCAAGCCAAGTGGGCTCAAATAACACCTCGTGATTATTTGATACTGTAGGGGTTCGTAGCATGGAAAACAAAAATTTTCTATCGCACACAAACAAACAAGCCAAGATCTATCTACTAGATTGTAGCAACGAGTCGATGGAATAACTCACCCTCGAAGATTCCAAAGTGTTTAACGAGAGCAGATTCTCGTGGGTGATGTAGTAAATACTCTTTCCGATCTCAAGATCACGTAGACGATCCTTCCCGCGCCATGCTCCTTGACGAAGACCTTCTTCCTCTCCTTGTTCCAGTGCATGGAGGTTGTAGCACTCTCCTCGTGATTCCCGCGACAACGGCGTGGTACCGAGGTAGAGGGAGATCCTGAGGCTTCGCCTTAAGCCGGTGCGAGTATGGTGGAGCTTATGAGAGAGGCTATTAGTGGTCTAGTAATTAGACACACCAATTAGAAGGCTCTAAACCAATTAGAAGGCTCTAAACCGAAACAGCTCTAAACCGGGGTCTAGGTCTAGTTTCTAGTTTAGAGGATAGGAACTTGTGTGTCTCTAGAGGGGAGGCCCCTGCCTCCCTTTATAGGTGGGAGGGCTGGCGCCCAGGGAGGAGGAGTCCCTCCCCAACTCGGCCTAGGGCTGGCCGGCTTGGGAGGAGGACTCCTCCCCAAGTCGGTTTCAACTTCTCCTCTTCCAAAAGCTGGCGGTTTGACTTTTTTTCCAATTTAGGAATTAAATAAACCCTTTATTTTGGACAGCGAGAACACTTAGTACATGATGCAATCATTCCATCTTGCAATGACACATTCATGTACCCCTTCCCCCAGTGCTTGGGACATTCCGGACCTTCTAGAATGTTCGATGAAAACACCTAACCATTCCCCAACTCCGAAACGGGACTTTCCTTATATGAATCTTATTCTCCGGACCATTCCGGATCACCTCGTGATATCCTGGATCCCATCCGAGACTCCGAACAACATTCGGTCTCTTTCTCATAATACCAGAACTACTCAAACAACGTCAATCCTTAAGTGTGTCTCCCTACGGTTCGTGAATTATGCGGACATGATCGAGACACTTCTCCGAACAATAACCAATAGAGGAATCTGGAAATTCATACGGCTCCCACATATTTCTACGATTACTTTGCGATCGAATGAACCACTTACATACGATACCAATTTCCCTTTGTCTCACGATATGTTACTTATCCGAGGTCATGATCGTCGGTATCTCGCATACCTAGTTCAACCTCGTTCTCGATAAGTACTCTTTTCTCGTTCGTGATATGTGATCCCTTGTGACCAAGTCACATGCTTGCAAGCTAATTGGATGACATTTCACCGAGAGGGCCAGAGAATATCTATCCGTCATGTGGATGGACAAATCCCACTCTTGATCCATGTGTTTCAACCAATACTTTCCGAACACCCAATGCCACTTTTATAGCCACCCTGTTACGGTGTGGTGTTTGATGACATCAAAGCATCCATCCAGTAAAGGCAATATGCATGATCTCATGGTCGAAGGAATTAGGTTACTATGTATCAGAAAGCATATAGCAATTGAACTATTGAAATGACTTGATCTTTATGCTACGCTTGTCTATAGGAGTATGTCCACCATATCATTCTCCTAACGATATGATCTTGTTGTTGATAACATCTCAATGTTCATGACAAAGAAACCACATCATCAATCAACCAACAAGCTAGTGAAGTATAGAGGCCATACTAGGGACTTCAAATTAAGTTTACAAATCACACAAGTATTAATGGTTTCCTTGTTAATACTATTATAGCATGAATGTAAACATTTATCATAAACACAAAGATATATAATAATAACTACATTTATTATTACCTCTATGGCATATCTCCAACAGTCTCCCACTTGCACTAGAGTCATCTAATCTAGATTACATGGTAATATACCGAACACCCATGGCAGTTTGGTGTTGGTCATGTTTTGCCCTTGGGAGAGGTTTAGTCAATGGATCCGCCACATTCAGATCTGTGTGTACTTTGCAAATCTTTATATCCCCATCCTGGATATGTTCTCGAATAGCGTGAAAACGCAGCTTGATATGCTTCAGCTTCTTGTGTGACCTTGGTTCTTGCGCAGTGGCTATGGCGCCCATGTTATCACAGTAGATAGACATTGGGTCCAGCGCACTAGGAACCACACCCAGCTCTGTAATGAACTCTTTCATCCATATCGCTTCTTGTGAAGCCTCCGAAGCAGCCATGTATTCCGATTCAGTTGAAGATCTCGCCACAACGCTTTGCTTTGCACTCCTCCAGCTAATTGCTGCACCATTCAAAATAAATACGTATCCAGATTGTGATTTAGAATCATCCGGATCGGTGTTCCAACTAGCATCGGTGTAACCATTAACAACGAGCTGTTCATCACCTCCATAAGAAAGAACCATATCCTTAGTTCTTCTCAAGTACTTAAGGATGTTTTTGACCACTGTCCAATGATCCACTCCTGGATCACTTTGATATCTCGCTAGTTAGACTAACAAGATATGCGATGTCGGGTCTAGTACATAGCATGGCATACATTAGAGATCCTATGGCTGAGGCATAGGAGTCTTACTCATCTTTTCTCTATCTTACGCGATGTCGGACTTTGAGTTTTACTCAAGGTCATATTACAACATGGGCAAGAACCCTTTCTTGCTATCTTCCATTCCAAACCTCTTTAGAACTTTGTCCAAATATGTACTTTGTGACAATGATATTTGGCGTTTCGATCTATCTCTATAAATCTTTATGCCTAATATGTAAGCTGCTTCGCCAAGATCCTTCATTGAAAAACTATTATTCAAATACTCTTTGACACTATTAAGAAGGTCTACATCATTCCCAATCAACAATATGTCATCCACATACAGTATTAAGAATGCTACAGAGCTCCCACTCACTTTCTTGTAAATACAAGCTTCTCCATAAGTTTGTATAAAACCAAAACTTTTGATTACCTTATCAAAACGTTGATTCCAACTTCGATGCTTGCTTCAATCCATAGATGGACCGTTGAAGTTTGCATACCTTGTTAGCATCTTTAGGATCGACAAAACCTTTGGGTTGCATCATATACAACTCTTCATCAATGTCTCCATTGAGGAATGCTGTTTTGACATCCATCGCCATATCTCATAATCATAATATGCAGCGATTGCTAACACAATCCTCCACAGACTTTAGCTTCGCTACCGTGAGAAAGTCTCATCGTAGTCAACTCCTTGAATTTGTCGAAACCCTTTTGCGACAAGTCGAGCTTTATAGACGATAACATTACCATCAAGATCTGCTTTCTTCTTGAAAATCCATTTGTTCTCGACAGCCTTCCTACCATCCGGTAAGTCCACCAAAGTCCATACTTGGTTTTCGTACATGGATCCAATCTCGGTTCATGGCTTCTTGCCATTTATTGGAATCTGGGCTCATCATTGCTTCCTCATATGTCTCGGGGTCATCGGTGTTGTCCACCAACATGACATTCATAACGGAATCATACCAACTGGAGGTGGTACGATTTCTCGTTGACCTCGAGGCTCAGTAGCAACTTCAACCAAGTTTCATGATCACCATCACTAGCTTCCTCTCTTATTGGTGCAGGCACCACAGAACTTCTTCCGGTCGCGCTACTCGCAATTCGAGAGAAGGTTCGACAACCTCGTCGAAGTTCTACTTTCCTTCCAGTCACTTCTTTCGAGAGAAATTCCTTCTCTAGAAAGGATCCATTCTTGGCAACAAAGATTTTGCCTTGGATCTATGATAGAAGGTATACCCAATAGTTTCCTTCGTATCCTATGAAGACGCATTTTCCGCTTTGGGTTCAAGCTTGTCCGCTGTAACTTCTTTACATAGGCTTCGCATCCCCAAACTTTAAGGAACGACAATTTAGGTTTCTTCCCAAACCATAATTCATACGGTGTCGTTTCAACGGATTTAGACGGTGCCCTATTTAAAGTGAATGCGGTTTGTTTCTAATGCATAACCCCAAAATGATAGTGGCAAATCTGTAAGTGACATCATAGAACGAACCATATCTAAGAGAGTTCGATTCTGACGCTCGGACACACCATTACGTTGTGGTGTTCCCGGAGTCAATCGAAAGTATTCCACATTTCTTCAAATGCTCGCCAAACTCGTAACTTAGATATTCACCTCCACGATCGTAACGTAGAAATTTAATCTTCTTGTTACGTTGATTCTCTACCTCACTTTGAAACTCCTTAAACTTCTCGAAAGTTTCGGACTTATGTTTCATGAAATAGATATATCCATATCTACTCAAGTCATCCGTGAAGGTAAGAACATAACGATAACCACTGCGCGATGCTACACTCATTGGACCACACACATCGGTATGTATGATTTCCAATAAGTCAGAGCTCGCTCCATCATACCGTAAAATGGAGTCTTAGTCATTTTACCCATCGACATGCTTCGCATCTTTCAAGTGATTCAAAATCAAGTGATTCAAGAAGTCCATCGAATGGAGTTTCTTCATACGCTTCACTCCAATGTGACCAAGGCAGCGATTGCCACATATAGGTCAAATTATCGCTGATTTCAAACGTTTAGCTTCAATGTTATTAATATGTGTATTTCTACTATCGAGATTCAATATGAATAGACCATCTATCAAAGGTGCATGTGCATAAAACACATTACTCATATAAATCGAACAACCATTATTCTCGGATTTAAACAAGTAATCGCCTCGCAATAAACAAGATCCCGATATAATGTTCATGCTCAACGCAGCACCAAATAACAATTATTTAAGTATAAAACTAATCCCGATGGTAGATGAAGAGGTAGTGTCGACCGCGATCACATCAACCTTTGATCCGCTTCCCACGCGCGCCGTCACCTCGTTCTTTACTAGCTTCCGCTTATTTCAGTAGCTCTGCTTTGAGTTACAAATATGAGCAACCGAACCAGTATCAAATACCCGCACTACTACGAATACTAGTGAGATACACATCAATAACATGTATATCAGATATACCTTTCTTCTTGATGTTGCCGTTCTTCAAATCTGCCAAGTACTTTGGGCAATTCCGCTTCGAGGACCTTCTCCCTTGCAGAAAAGCACTCGGTTTCAGGCTTGGGTCCAGCCTTGGTCCTCTTAAATCGGTATGGTAACTTTCTTACCACCCTTCTTGAAGTGTCCCTTCGCTTAGACTTGCCTTTCTTGAATTTGGTGGTCTTATTGACCATCAACACTTGGTGCTCTTTCTTGATCTCCACTTCGCAGATTTTAACATAGCAAATAGTTCGCAACTCTTTGTTCATGTTCGCATGTTGTAGTTCATCATAAAGTTCTTGTAACTTGGTGGTAGTGATTGGAGGATGCGTAAACCCCCAAAGTATTAGGAATCACTATACCCAAACTTTGAAGTTTATTTGCGTGCCTGCACATCTTAAGCACATGCTCACCGACGAGCTACCCTCTTCCATCTTGCGGTTAAAGAACTTTTGAAGCTTCATAACTTTCAATTGCATGAGTCTCAAAGATTAATTTGAGATCCTCGACAATATCATATGGGTCGACTCTTCAAACCTTTTACAAGCTGATTCTAAACCATACAAGATAGCACACTGAACTATGGAGTACGATTCTTAGAAGCGAGGTAAACATTCTTTACTTCATCGGTAGCATCACCGCAGTGGGTCACCTAGCGGTGCATCCAGACATAGGTCAAATTACCAGCTGTGAGGACAATCCTCAAATTGCGGAACCAATCCGCCGGTTGCTTCCATTGTTTTCAACTTTTCTTTCTCTAGGAACGCATTAAAATTGATGGTAGGGCTGCCATTGATCTACAACATATTTGCAATAGTTTAGACTAAGTTTATGACAAATTGAGTTCAAATTAATTAATGAAATTAAACTAGGTGAACTCCCACCAAAACAACATCCCTCACATTGTTTTAGTGATCACTAACCAAATCCACTACATCAACACCGATCATCACGAGTTGATATAGTTTCAATGGCGAACAATCATCATGTTCATCATATCTACTATATGATTCATGCTTTGCCTTTCGCGATCCGTGTTCCTGAGGCCATGTCTGACATGCTAGGCTCACAAGACAAACCTTAGCTTCCGTGATAAGCAAATCTGGCTTGCTTACGCTAGAAGTCACCATGAATCAAAGACACCCGATCATCACGTGGTGCTTCAAGCAGCAAGCTTTGGCAACGGTGCATACTAAGGGTGAACACTTTAGAACTTGAAATTTATGTGCATGAGGGATCATCTTATAATGCTACCGCCGCCTACTAAGCAATACAAGATGCATAAAGGATTAACATCACATGCAATTCATAATATGTGATATGATATGGCCTTTCTTCTTTGTGCTTCCGATCTCCATCTTCAAGCACGAACATGATCTCCATCATCTCCCAGATAGCATCAAGGTCAATGACGCTTCTTCATGGTTGTCGCCCACCAGCTTCAACTATTACAACTATTTTGAATAGACACGCAGGTCTTAACAGAAATTAAAGACAACCATATGGTTTCTCGGGTTGCCAACTTACAATAAGGAACATTGCATACATCAAATATAATCACAATCATGGCCATATCACATCATCAGCACCCCCGCAAAACAAAGTTAGACGCTTCTACTTTCTTTGCATATTTTACGTGGTTTGGGGCTTTCCATAAGTGTCGCTCTAACTTACGAACAAGAACCACAACATTGATACTAGCATTGTTGATTACCCGCTGTAAATTGGATCTTAACTATGCTAGGAGAAACAGGCACCATAAAGCCACTTATGCAATACAAGTTGCATGTTGCGGAGCAAGTCTCATGAACGATGTCATGTAAGGTTAGCCCGGCCGCTTCATCCCAACATACCGCAAGATGCAAAGTACACAAAAAGCAATAAAAGCATCAACGCCCACAATGACCATTGTGTTCTACTGCAACAGATCTACATATAGACACGGCTCGATACCACCGTAGGGGTTCGAGCATGGAAAACAAAATTTTCTATCGCACACAAACAAACAAGCCAAGATCTATCTACTAGATTGTAGCAACGAGTCGATGGAATAACTCACCTCAAGATTCCAAAGTGTTTAACGAGAGCAGATTCTCGTGGGTGATGTAGTCGCATTTTTCCGATCTCAAGATCGCGTAGACGATCCTTCCGGGCGCCAGCCTCAAGCGCTCCCGCAGTCGGGTCACACGTTCGATTGATTTAAGACCTTCCTCTCCTTGTTCCAAAGAAAGCGGAGGTTGTAGCACTCTCCTCGTGATTCCTAAGACAACGGCGTGGTACCTGAGGTAGAGGGAGATCCCAGGCTTCGCCTTAAGCCAAAGTAGTATGGTGGAGCTTATGAGAGAGGCTATTAGTGGTCTAGTAATTAGACACACCAATTAGAAGGCTCTAAACCAATTAGAAGGCTCTAAACCAAACAGCTCTAAACCGGGTCTAGGTCTAGTTTCTAGTTTAGAGGATAGGAACTTGTGTGTCTCAGAGGGGAGGCCCTGCCTCCCTTTATAGGTGGGAGGGCTGGCCAGGAGGAGGGAGTCCCTCCCAACTCGCCTAGGGCTGGCCGCCGGCTTGGGAGGAGGACTCTCCCCAAGTCGGTTTCAACTTCTCCTCTTCCAAAACTGGCAATTTAAAACCGGCAGCTTGACTTTTCCAATTTAGGAATTAAATAAACCCTTTATTTTGGACAGCGAGAACACTTAGTACATGATGCAATCATTCCATCTTGCAATGACACATTCATGTACCCCTTCCCCGAGTCTGGGACATTCCGGGACCTTCTAGAATGTTCCCGATGAAAACACCTAACCATTCCCCAACTCCAAATGGGACTTTCCTTATATGAATCTTATTCTCCGACCATTCGGATCACCTCGTGATATCCCGGATCCCATCCGAGACTCAACAACATTCGGTCTCTTTCTCATAATACCATAACTACTCAAACAACGTCAATCCTTAAGTGTGTCTCCTACGGTTCGTGAATTATGCGACATGATCGAGACACTTCTAACAATAACCAATAGAGGAATCTGGAAATTCATACGGCTCCCACATATTTCTACGATTACTTTGCATCGAATGAACCACTTACATACGATACCAATTTCCTTTGTCTCACGATATGTTACTTATCCGAGGTCATGATCGTCGGTATCTCGCATACCTAGTTCAACCTCGTTATCGATAAGTACTCTTTTCTCGCTCCGTGATATGTGATCCCTTGTGACCAAGTCACATGCTTGCAAGCTAATTGGATGACATTTCACCGAGAGGGCCCAGAGAATATCTATCCGTCATGTGGATGGACAAATCCCACTCTTGATCCATGTGTTTCAACCAATACTTTCCGAACACCCAATGCCACTTTTATAGCCACCCTGTTACGGTGTGGTGTTTGATGACATCAAAGCATCCATCCAGTAAAGGCAATATGCATGATCTCATGGTCGAAGGAATTAGGTTACTATGTATCAGAAAGCATATAGCAATTGAACTATTGAAATGACTTGATCTTTATGCTACGCTTGTCTATAGGAGTATGTCCACCATATCATTCTCCTAACGATATGATCTTGTTGTTGATAACATCTCAATGTTCATGACAAAGAAACCACATCATCAATCAACCAACAAGCTAGTGAAGTATAGAGGCCATACTAGAGACTTCAAATTAAGTTTACAAATCACACAAGTATTAATGGTTTCCTTGTTAATACTATTATAGCATGAATGTAAACATTTATCATAAACACAAAGATATATAATAATAACTACATTTATTATTACCTCTAGGGCATATCTCCAACAGATACCATGGTGTCTTCTATATCGAAAATGGAGCCCCTCCGCTATGGAGCCTTTCATGAAGTGTCTTGTTTATTGCCTCCAGGATCATGATGCGAATTCTGCGTTGCTAGCTAATTGTTTCTATCTAGGCCACACATGCTTTGTACATCTCAATCATTTTCTTATGTGTCTCGATGGCTTGAAGGCTAATGTCGAGGTTGGATTCTAACCCTTTCATTATCTTCAAGTCCATCAGATCCAGATAACGACACAACAGTTCAATATTCTTCGAATATCCCAGAAATTTTACCTCAATCTTCTTGATACGGCGATCAAGGTTATCAAGAGAGGCGTGTATCTCCTTCCTTGATGCTTTAGATTTTCCAAATAAGACTCCCATTCTTCCTTGGGATTGAGCTAGACTTCTTCCAAATCACCATCTTGACCTACCACGAGGCTAAACACCTTACGCCCATCCTTGACCATCTCCATCAGCTTGAATCCATCTTCAGCTCCTAGTTGATTGCACCATAATTCTTCCTTTATCTTCACTTTGATGGCTATATCCTTGGGATCTTCTGAGATCACATGCCTCAAGGAGGATCCTTGATAGTGTCCTTGAGGATGAGCGATGTTCCAAGGTTTAGACATAGATGCGAGGTTCTTAGAGGATGGGAACATACAGTACGGGCGGGCGTTTCCTATACTGCCCGCCTGTACTAGAGGTTACTGACCTTTTTGATGCGGTAAAGTTATTTTTATTTTATTTAGCAAAGTGAAACAAAACGATATGAAAATTACAATGAGAATAACAACTTGGCGTATGGCAGGAGACGACCGTACGGTCCGGTCATACTGATCTGTGAAAACAAACAGAAAAAAATGGAGTACTACACGCTTAACGACCTCCGGTACGGGAGGGTCCGACCATACTTCCCACCCGTACCAGTGTCAGAAAGCTGGCAGTAGACTCGGAAATCGCAAGGAGCACAAAAACAAATACGAAAACAGCAAATTAGCGACTGAAATCATAGAAGAGCAAGGTTGAGATTTACTTACTTACCTAGTGATTGCGAAGTTTGCTTTGGGGGCTTACCTCCATTCAACTTTTACATTATTTTCTTGTTTCCTTTAAATATGGTTGGTCGCAAGAAATTGCTAAAATGATTGCAAAGAGAAACATAAATTTTTCGTTCAGGATGAATAATGCCTGGGGGTATGTATATTGATGACACTCCTTCTTGCGGTCTCATCTCTTGAATCATCATTGGTGTGTCAATCTGTTCCTCTTTTCTTCGCATAATCTACAAGTCAAACTCTTGCAAAAGTAAAGTCCAATGGATCAGCCTTTGCTTAACATTAGTTCTTTCAAGAATTCCCTTTAAGCTATTATAATCAGTATGAACTCTAACTTTCAATTCAATTATATAAGATATAAATTTTGAAAGGAATATGCCGGAGAGGCAATAATAAAGTGGTTATTATCTTATTCCATGTTTATGATAAATGTTTATTTTGCATGCTATAATTGTATTGATCGGAAACGTCAATACATGTGTGTTTAATAAACAAAAAGGGTTCTTAGTTATGCCTCTCTTATAGACTAGCTTGTTGATTAACAAGATGATCAAGGTTTCCTGATCATGGACATTGGATGTTGTTAATAACAAGGTCACAACATTGGTAGAATGATGTGATGAACATTCATCCGAAGTTTAGCATTACGATCAAAGTCATTATGTTTATATTGCTATAACATCATACGAAGTAATATTTATCCTTAGACCATGAGATCATGTTAATTGCTAACACCGGAAAAGTATCTTGATAACATCAAACGTCACACCGTAACAGGGTGACTATAAAGATGGGTTCAGTGCTACGAAGGTGTTATGTTGAGGCTCATGGATCAAGAGTGGAATTTGTCAATCCCGATGACGGATAGATATACTCTGGGCCCTCTCGGTGATATCACATTGAAATAGCTTGCAAGCAAGTGATGTGATCACTAGAATGTTATATCAATGAACGAGAAAAGAGTGCATGTCGGTAACGAGATCAAACTAGGTATGGAGATACCGATGATCGAATCTCGGACATGTAATATATCGCGGGACAAAGGGATTTAGTTACTAGCATTAAAGGTTCTCATGATCACAAAAGTCATCATTGAATGTGTAGGAGTCAGTATGGATCTCCAGGTCCCGCTGCTGATTATTGATTGGAGAGGGGTCTCGATCATGTCTGCATTATTCGCGAACCGTAGGGTGACACACTTAAGGGATACCGACACCATTTGGAGCAAATATGTTTCAGATAAAGATTTAAGAAAGTGCTGGAATTATTTCAATAGACACCAAAACTGTTTCGGGTGAAATTGCTGAAATTGGTTCTGCATGTAATATTGAAATGTTGCAGGGGGTTTTATGTGAATGTTTGTTAATTAAAGTAATTAACAAAATTCTGAATAAAAATAATAAAAGAGTTTTATTAAATGGGAGAGCATTAAATTTGGAGAAATTTAATGCATTTAAAGTGGAGACTTTAAAAGAGAATGTGAAGGGGCAAATTTATGTGGAGGGAGTTACCACCACATGAATGGAGGAGGTGAAGAGTCACCTCCTCCATGCGCCGACCATGAAGGAGGGGCACCCCTCCTCTGTTGGAGATATGCCCAAGAGGCAATAATAAAGTGGTTATTATTATATCTTTGTGTTTATGATGAATGTTTACATCCCATGCTATAACTGTATTATAAGGAAACACTGATACATGTGTGTTTTGTAAACATAAAGAGTCCCTAGTAAGCCTCTTGTGGAACTAGCTTATTGATTAAATGATGATCATGGTTTCCTGATCATGGACATTGGATGTCATTAATAACAAGGTTATATCATTAGGAGAATGATGTGATGGACACACACGCATAGTAAGCGTAGCATAAGATCAAGTCATTAAGTTCATATTGCAGTAAGCTTTCAAATGCATAGTAACCTAATCCTTCGACCACGAGGTTATGTTAATCACCATCACCGGATGGGTACTTTGATGACATCAAACACCGCTTCGTAACTGGGTGGTTATAAAGGTGTCATTGGGTATTCTGAAAGTATGTGTTGGAGCGCATGGACCAAGATTGGGATTTGTCCATCCATATGACGGATAGATATGCTCTGGGCCCTCTCGGTGGAATGTCATCTAGTTAGCTTGCAAGCATGTGACTAGGTCACAAGGGATGACATAACATGGAACGAGTAAAGAGTACTTATCAGTAACGAGGTAGAACTAGGTATAGATACCGACGATCAAACCCTGGATAAGTAGAATATCGCGTGACAAAGGGAATTGGTTTCAGATGTTAATGGTTCTATCGATCACGAAGTCATCGTGAGTATGTGGGAGCCGTTATGGATCTCAGATCCGCTGATGGTTATTGATCGGAGAGGTGTCTCCATCATGTCTGCATATTCACGAACCATAGGGTGACACACTTAAGGTTCGAAGTTGTTTTAAGTAGATATGGAATATGCGTTGGAGACCGAATGTTGTTCGGAGTCTCGGATTAGATTCGGGACATCATGAGGAGATCCGGAATTGTCCGGAGAATAAGATTCATATATTGGAGATCATTTTCTAAGTTACACTTAAGGTTCGAAGTTGTTTTAAGTAGATATGGAATATGCGTTGGAGACCGAATGTTGTTCGGAGTCTCGGATTGGATCCGGGACATCACGAGGAGATCCGGAATTGTCCGGAGAATAAGATTCATATATTGGGGATCATTTTCTAAGTTAGGAAATGTTCCGGAGTGTTTGTATGGAGATTCTAGAAGGTTTCAGAATGTTCTGGAAGGTTCTAGAAGAGTTCTTGGTGTTTGCTTGAAAACCAAGAAAGGGTCAAGGAAACCTTGTGGGGGCTAGACACGGATTCGTGGGGGAGGAGGACTCCTCCCCCCTTCCCAACCCGCTGGCCAAGGAGGGAGGGGAGTCCTACTAGGACTCCCCCTCCCATGGCGCGCCTCCCTCCTTTAAATAGAGGGGAGGGGGCGCCACCCCCTAGACCTCTCCCATAACAATCCCTAGCCGCCTCTCCCTCTTCCTTCGCCTCCGCTTAGGTGAAGCCCGCAGAATTCTCTCCACCACCACCACCACACCGTCAGGTTGCTGGGATTCCATGGAGAAGATCTACTACCTCACGTCACTGAACGGGAGAGGAAGGTCCGCTTCGACCAAGACGTGTGACCGATCATGGAAGCGCCGAATGCGCGCCGAAGGATCGCCCACACGATCTTGAGATCGGCAAGTGATCGACTACATCAACCCCGAGATCTAATCTCGAACGCTTTCGGTTCTACGAGGTTAGTACAGATCTATCTCGTTGCACATGTCTAATAGATTAGATCTTGGCTTTTATCTAGATTAGATCTGGGTTTTGTTCGCTCTTGCGGTAGAAATTTTTGTTTTCCATGCTATGAACCCATCGCTGGTATCGAGCCTTGTCTATGTAGATCTGTTGCACGAGTAGAACACAATGATGTTGTGGGCGGTGCTCGTGCTGCCTTTTGCTTTGTGTACTTTGCATCTTGGTATGGTGGGATGAAGCAGCTCTGCTAACCTTACATGTCATCGCACACGAGACTTGCTCCACGCTTGACGGTAACTTGCTTTGCACAAGTGGCTTTATGGGTGTCTCTCTCCCATCATAGTATAGATCCAATCTACACTTTGCACTTGATAACACTTGTATCAACGTTGTGGTTCAGTTTCGTAGGTAAGATCCGTTCTTATTCGAAAGCCCCAAACCACGTAAAACTTGCAAAGAAAATTAGAGGCGTCTAACTTGTTTTTGCAGGGGTTTTGTGATGTGATATGGCCATCATGTGATTGTGATTATATTTTATGTATGCAATGATCCTTGTTGTAATATGGCAACCGGCAGGAGCTTAATGGTTGTCTTTAATTCTGTTAAGACCTGCGTGTCTATTCATCTTGTAATAGCTTTATTCCAAGTAGTTGTAATAGTTGCTGGTGATGATGGACAACCATGAAGCGGCACCACTGACATTGATTCAATGCTGGTGATGATGGAGATCATGTCCGTGCTTTGGAGATGGAGATCAAAGGCATAAGAAGAAAGGGCCATATCATATCACACTAATTATGAATTGCCTGTGATGTTAATCCTTTATGCATCTTGTATTGCTTAGATCGCGACGGTATCATTATAAGATGATCCCTCTCACTAAATATCAAGTAATAAAAGTGTTCGTCCTTAGTTGGCACCGTTGCTAAGACTCGCCCTCAAGCATCTCGTGATGATCGGATGTGATAGATTCTACGTGTGCATACAACGGGTGCAAGCCAGATTTGCACATGCGGAAACTAAGGTTAATCTTGACGAGCCTAGCATGTACAGACATGGTCTCGGAACACGGAATACCAAAAGGTAGAGCATGAATCATATAAGTGATATGATGAACATGAAGATTGTTCGCCGATGAAACTACATCTTCTCTCGTGAAGATCGGACTTGGTGTAGTGGACTTGGTTCGTGTAATCACTAAGACAATGTGAGGGATGTTGTTTTGAGTGGGAGTTCACCTAGTTAATTTAAGAATTAAAGTAGAACTCAATTTATCATAAACTTAGTCTAAACTACTTGCAAATTTGTTGTAGATTATGGCGAATCTCTCCATCAATTTCAATGCGTTCCTAGAGAAAGAAAAGCTTAAGAACAATGGAAGCAACTTCACGGACTGGCTCCGTGGTCTGAAGATTGTCCTTAGGGCTGGTCAGATGACCTATGTGGTCGAAGAACTGCTAGGTGACCCACCTGCAGATGATGCCACCGATGACGTAAAGAATGTTTACGCCACTCGGAAAAATCATTACTCCACAGTTCAGTGTGCCATCCTGTACGGTTTAGAAACGGAGCTCCAGAAGCGTTTTGAGCACCACGACCCGTTCGAGATCATTAAGGAGCTCAAGTTCATTTTTGAGACTCAGCGACCGTGGAGAGCTATGAGGCCTCCGAGAAGTTCTTTACCTGCAAGATGGAAGAGGGAAGCTCCGTTAGCGAGCACGTGCTCACCATGTCTGGGCACGCAAACAAGCTCCAAGAGTTGGGGATAACAATTCCTAATGAGTTAGGGATTCACCGTGTCCTCCAATCACTGCCACCGAGTTATAAGAACTTTGTGATGAACTACAATATGCACGCATGAATAAGACGCGTTGCTGAACTATCGTCCATGCTGAAAACTGCTGAAGTGGAGATCAAGAAGGAGCACCAAGTGTTGATGGTCAATAAGACCACCAATTTCAAGAAACAGGGCAAGCCTAAGAAAAAGGGCAACTTCAAGAAGGACGGCAAGAAAGTTGCCGCACCTGCTAAGAAGCCCAAGGCTGGTCCTAAGCTCAAACCGAAAGTGCTTTGATCGCAAGGGTGCTGGTCATCGAAGCGAATCGCCCCAAGTACCGGCAGATTCAAGAACGGCAACATCAAGAAGAAAGGTATATTCGATATACATGTTATTGATGTGTATCTTACTAGTAGTCGAGTAGTGCTCGGGTATTTGATACCTGGTTCGGTTGCTCATATTTGTAACTCAAACAGAGCTGCGGAATAAACGAAGACGGCAAGAGACGAGGTGACGGCGATCGTTGTAAATGGCTCCAAGGTTGATGTGATCGCCGTCGGCACGCTCCCTCTACATCTACCTTCGGGATTAGTTTTAAATTTAAATAATTGTTATTTGGTGCCTACGTTAAGCATGAACATTATATCTGGATCTTGTTTATCGCGAGACGGTTACTCTTTAAGTCTGAGAATAAAGGTTGTTCGATTTACATGAGTAATATCTTTTATGGTAATGCACCTGAGATGAATGGTTTATTCTTATTGAATCTCGATAGTAGTGATACACATGTTCACAACATAGATGCTGAACGAATAAAATTGAATGATAATTCTACATACATGTGGCACTGTCGTCTTGGTCACATTGGAGTGAAGCGTATGAAGAAACTCCATTCTGATGGACTTCTTGAATCACTTGATTTTGAATCACTTGAAAGATGCGAAGCATGTCTAATGGGAAAAATGACTAAGACTCCATTCTCTGGAATAATGGAGCGAGCTACAGACTTATTGGAAATAATACCTACCGATGTGTGCGGTCCAATGAGTGTAGCATCGCGTGGTGGATATCGTTATGTTCTCACTTTCACGGATGACTTAAGTAGATATGGGTATGTCTACTTTATGAAACATAAGTCCGAAACTTTCGAGAAGTTTAAGGAATTTCAAAGTGAAGTGGAAAATCATCATAACAAGAAGATTAATTTTCTGCGTTCTGACCGCGGGGGTGAATATCTAAGTTATGAGTTTGGCATGCATTTAAAGAAATGTGGAATACTTTCAGCTTGACACCGGGAAGACCACAACAGAATGGTGTGTCCGAACATCGTAATCGAACTCTCTTAGATATGGTTCGGTCAATGATGTCTCTTACAGATTTACCGCTATCATTTTGGGGCTATGCATTAGAGACAACCGCATTCACTTTAAATAGGGCACCATCTAAATCCGTTGAAACGGCACCGCATTTAATTGTGGTTTGGTAAGAAACCTAAGTTGTCGCTCCTTAAAGTTTGGGGTCAAGTGTATGTAAAGAAGTTACAACCTGATAAGCTTGAACCCATAGCGAGAAATGCGCCTTCATAGGATACCCTAAAGAAACAATTGGGTGTACCTTCTATCATAGATCCAAGGCAAAGTTTTTGTTGCTAAGAATGGATCCTTTCTTGAGAAGGAGTTTCTCTCAAAGAAGTGACTGGAAGGAAAGTAGAACTCGACGAGGTTATTGAACCTTCTCTCGGAGTTGAGAGTAGCGCAAGACCGAAGATGTTTTTGTGCCGCTGCACCAACCGGAGAGGAAGCTAATGATGGTGATCATGAAACTTCAATGAAGTTACTCACGAACCTCGCAGTCAACGAGGGTTCATACCACTCCCGAGTGGTATGACTCGCTTTGAACGTCATGTTGGTGGACAACACCGATGACCCCGCAACGATGAAGAAGCTATGGTGAGCCCAGATTCCGACAAATGGCTAGAAGCCATGAACCGAAATGGGATCCATGTACGAAAACCAAGTATGGACTTTGGTGGACTTACCGGATGGCCGTAAGGTGTCGAGAACAAATGGATTTTCAAAAGAAAACAGATGCTGATGGTAATGTTATCGTCTATAAAGCTCTACTTGTCGCGAAAGGGTTCCGGCAAATTCAAGGAGTTGACTACGATGAGACTTCTCACCAAGAGCAAGCTAAAGTCTGTGGAGGATTTTGTTAGCAATCGCTGCATATTTCGATTATGAGATTTGGCAGATGGATGTCAAAACGGCGTTCCTTAATGGAGACATTGAGGAAGAGTTGTATATGGTACAACCCAAGGGTTTTGTCGATCCTAGTGATGCTGACAAGGTATGCAAACTTCAGCGCTCCATTTATGGACAAGCAAGCATCCTGGAGTTGGAATTAACGTTTTGATAAAGTAATCAAAAACTTTGGATTTATACAAACTTATGGAGAAGCTTGTATTTACAAGAAAGTGAGTGGGAGATCTGTAGCATTCCTAGTACTATATGTAGATGCCATATTATTGATTGGGAATGAAATAGAACTTCTTAATAGCGTCAAAACCTATTTGAATAATAGTTTTTCAATGAAGGATCTTGGAAGGCATATATTCTAGGCATCAAGATATATAGAGATAGATCAAGACACCTAATAGCGCTTTCACAAAGTACATACTTAGACAAAGTTCTAAAGAAGTTTAGAATGGAAGAGAGCAAGAAAGGGTTCGTGCCCATGTTGTCAGGTAAGACCTTGAGTAAAACTCAAAGTCCGCCACGCAGAAGATAGAGAAAAAATGAATAATATTCCCTATGCCTCGCCATAGGTTCTATCATGTATGCCATGCTGTACAAGACCGGATATAGCACATGTCGTTAGTTTGACCAGCAGATATCAAAGTGATCCCGAATGGAGCATCGGATAGGGTCAAGAATATCCGAAAGTACCTGAATAGGACTAAGGATATGGTTCTTTCTTATGGAGGTGATGAACAGCTTGTTGTAAACGGTTACACTGATGCTAGTTGGAACACCGATCTAGATGACTCGAAGTCACACCGGATAATGATTTATTTTGAATGGTGCTGCAGGAGCTGGAGGAGTGCCAAGCAAAGCGTTGTGGCGAAATCTTCAACTGAATCGGAATACATAGTCGCCTGGAGGCTGCACAAGAAGCCATATGGATGAAGGAGTTCATTACTGAACTTGGCGTGGTTCCCAGTGCGTTGGACCCGATGGCCATCTACTGTGACAACACAGGTGCCATAGCTAATGCACAGGAGCCAAGGTCACATAGCAAGCTGAAGCACATCAAGCTACGTTTCCATGCTATTCGCGAGTATGTCCGAGATGGTGACATAAAGATTTGCAAAGTACAAACTAATCTGAATGTGGCAGATCCATTGACTAAACCTCTCCCTAGAGCAAAGCATGACCAACACCAAAACACCATGGGTGTTAGGTATATTACCATGTAATCTAGATTATTGACTCTAGTGCAAGTGGGAGACTGTTGGAGATATGCCCAAGAGGCAATAATAAAAGTGGTTATTATTATATCTTTGTGTTTATGATGAATGTTTACATCCCATGCTATAATTGTATTATAAGGAAACACTGATACATGTGTGTTTTGTAAACATAAAGAGTCCCTAGTAAGCCTCTTGTGGAACTAGCTTGTTGATTAAATGATGATCATGGTTTCCTGATCATGGACATTGGATGTCATTAATAACAAGGTTATATCATTAGGAGAATGATGTGATGGACACACACCCATAGTAAGCGTAGCATAAGATCAAGTCATTAAGTTCGTATTGCAGTAAGCTTTCAAATGCATAGTAACCTAATCCTTTGACCATGAGGTTATGTTAATCACCATCACCGGATGGGTACTTTGATGACATCAAACACCGCTTCGTAACTGGGTGGTTATAAAGGTGTCATTGGGTATTCTGAAAGTATGTGTTGAAGCGCATGGACCAAGATTGGGATTTGTCCATCCATATGACGGATAGATATGCTCTGGGCCCTCTCGGTGGAATGTCATCTAGTTAGCTTTCAAGCATGTGACTAGGTCACAAGGGATGACATAACATGGAACGAGTAAAGAGTACTTATCAGTAACGAGGTAGAACTAGGTATAGAGATACCGACGATCAAACCTCGGATAAGTAGAATATCGCGTGACAAAGGGAATTGGTTTCATATGTTAATAGTTCTATCGATCACGAAGTCATCGTTGAGTATGTGGGAGCCGTTATGGATCTCCAGATCCCGCTGATGGTTATTGATCGGAGAGGTGTCTCCATCATGTCTACATATTCACGAACCGTAGGGTGACACACTTAAGGTTCGAAGTTGTTTTAAGTAGATATGGAATATGCGTTGGAGACCGAATGTTGTTCAGAGTCTCAGATTGGATCCGGGACATCACGAGGAGATCCGGAGTTGTCCGGAGAATAAGATTCATATATTGGGGATCATTTTCTAAGTTAGGAAATGTTCCGGAGTGTTTGTATGGAGATTCTAGAAGGTTTCAGAATGTTCTGGAAGGTTCTAGACGAGTTCTTGGTGTTTTCTTGAAAACCAAGAAAGGGTCAAGGAAACCTTGTGGGGGCTAGACACGGATACGTGGGGGAGGAGGACTCCTCCCCCCCTTCCCAACCCGCGGACCAAGGAGGGAGGGGAGTCCTACTAGGACTCCCCCTCCCATGGCGCGCCTCCCTCCTTTAAATAGAGGGGAGGGGGCGCCACCCCCTAGACCTCTCCCATAACAATCCCTAGCCGCCGCCTCTCTCCTCTTCCTTCGCCTTGCTCCGGCTTAGGTGAAGCCCTGCAGAATTCTCTCCACCACCACCACCACACCGTCGTGCTGCTGGGATTCCGTGGAGAAGATCTACTACCTCCGCTGCTCGCTGGAACGGGGAGAGGAAGGTCTGCTGACTCGCACGCAGTGACCGATCAGAAGCGCTGCCGGAACGCGGCGCCGGAAGGATCGTCCACACGATCTTGAGATCGGCATGTGATCGACTACATCAACCCCGAGATCTAATCTCGTAACGCTTTCGGTTCTACGAGGGTTAGTACAGATCTATCTCGTTGCACATGTCTAATAGATTAGATCTTGGCTTTTATCTAGATTAGATCTGGGTTTTGTTCGTTCTTGCGGTAGAAATTTTTTGTTTTACATGCTACGAACCCATCATCCTCCTCCTATAAAAGGCCCCCCTCTCCTCACTTCTCACACACACCTCCTTGTGAAGGATATCTCTCCCCCTCTAGTATTATTCCCCCATGGTCTCGGGTTAGAGAGATACATGTTCCCGGTGGCTTTATCTGGAAAGGAGTTGCTGCTTCCGCTGCTTTGCTGAAGCGAGGGACGGAGGTTGTCGGGCATCGGACGGTGTGCGATCACGGATGCACCGCTTATGTGCTGGACTTGGTGGTGCTGGAGCTGGATCTGATGGACGTGCTGGAGCCGGACCTGCTGGACTTCATCACGATCTTGAGATCGGAAAGTGTACGACTACATCAACCACGAGTTCCTACTCGTTAACAAAGCTCGTTGTATACGAGGGTAAGTTCTCGTTGGATGTATGTCCACCCGTTGCTTTGTACCTAGTAGATAGATCTTGGCGTGTAGTTCACACCGTAGGAATTTTTTTGTTTTCTATGCTGCGGACCCAACAGTGGTATCAGAGCCTGATCTATGCGTATGTGCTTTGCACGGGTAGTACACATATGTTTATATGTGGGCGATGATGATCATGTTATTGCATCTTCTATGTACTTTGGATATTGGTGGCATAGTGGGATGAAGCGGCCCGGACCAACCTTACATGTCATCGTACATGAGACCGGTTCCACGACTGACATGCAACTAGTTTTGCATAAGTGGCTAGCGGGTGTCTGTCTCTCTTACTGTAGTCAATATCTGATTTACAATGAGTTGCTAATAACTTGGTTATCCTCGTTGTGGTTCATGTTCGTAGGTAAGACCGGTTCTATCTCCGAAAGCCCTAAGCCACGTAAAACTTGCAATTGATAAATTAGAGGCGTCTAGTTTAGATCGTTGCTGGGCTAGTGTCTTGATATGGTATTGTTGTAAGTAGATGTATGATAGATACTCTTACAACACACTTGACGTGTAAGTTCCATAGACCTTGGCCTTACACACAAAGGAATGATAGAGATCATACCACGATGCAAATGATAGAGATCAAATGCATGGACCATATCATGTCACTTTACACATTAGATGTTTGCATCTTATATTGCTAGTTTGGCGCTTTTAGTAGCATTGTAAGATGATCCCTCATTTAAATATCAAGATAAAATGTGTTCTTCCTTAAGTATGCACCGTTCTATGGATCGTGTTTCGAGACATCACGTGATGATCGGGTGTTCTCAACTCTACGCTTTCATGCAACGGGTGTAAGACAGTTTTACACACGCGAATACTAAGGTTCTTACTTGGCGAGCCTAGCATGTGCAGACATGGCCTCGGAACACGGACCGAAAGGTTAAGCATGAGTCATATACTTGATGTGATGACCATATTGATGCTCGCCTTTGAAGCTACACCGACTCACGTGATGATCGGACTTGGTGTAGTGGATTTGGTTCATGTAATCACCAAAAAGGCACGAGGGATGTCAATTTTGAGTGGGAGTTCATTTCTAATTTGGATTAGTCGAACTCAATTTGTCATAAACTAAATCAAAGTGAATTTGCATAATTTGTTGTAGTCAATGGGATCTGTTCACTACCTTATGCTTAGTTTTAATTGAGATAATAGAACTATAGAATTCTGGATATTTACTTTACGAACTGGTATCGTATTGTTTTGAATGTCAATTTAAAGTTTATAAGTCCTATTGCAAACTTTCAGCAAACTCTACTTACTCCATGAAGTTTAATAATTAGTATTAAATCAAGAGTAAGAATTCCAATGTTAGTATCTAAAGTATCATGTTTGCCTCCATGATTATTGATATTCAAAAGTTGTTTTAATATCAAGATTATATTGGAGCTGGAAATTGTTTCAAAAACCATCATGTGTGAAAGATATTGTGATATCTGAAACAATGTTTTTGGTTGCACTATGATAGAGTATAATTTAGCAAAATACATGTTCTCATATTGTATGAGAATTTGTGAAGGATGGAGATGCTAGGCATCCGAATCTACCAAAAGGGTTCTGGGAACTGATATTATACTCTCGATTCTTCCTTATAGGCTATAGTAGCTTGATCATGAAAGTTGTCATGATAAGGATGAGTAGAAGATGTAAGTAAAATGTTTACTACACTAATAGATCACTAAAGAATGGATTTTTGAAAGAACACCAAACATTTGATGATGGTGATCCACTTCAAAGTGCAAGTCCAAAGGTATTAGTATTTGACTATATACGCTTTGTACCATGTGTCATGTTGATGACACCATTATTGATGTTGATAGATTCTTTTAAAAGAAAAGGAATTGCTGAAAGAGAATCTATAAAATATTTGGCATAAAATAAAAGGTTGGAGATGTCCAACTTAGGTATATAGAAAATATACATGTTATGGCTATATTCCTTGCTTGTTAAACAATGTGGTTCTTAGGTATTGGATACCAGTATTGGATACAGAATTGGTTGGTATGAAGTGTCATACAGGACAACGCAATTCATGAACTACAATGGCCTAAGTAACTACCAAGAGAATGAGTGATGATGTTCATCGAAAACAAATAAAGTGTTATTGTGTTTTTCGTTGTCATCAAACCAAGCCTTCAAGATTTGTTTAAATAATTGTTATTTTGTTCCGGTATTACGAGAACAATGGTTGTTCAAATAATTACCGTATTCCATAAAGGATGGATGAACTTTTACAAGTCTAGTTGGAGAAATCACATCCATAAACACTATTGCTAAAATGTTGCAAGACAAATGATTGAAAGATCACTTATGAAGTGACATCGCTGTTTAAATTATATTGGAAAGAAAACATGAAGAAACTCCATGTTGATGGATTTTTGGAGTCTTTGATTTTGATCAATTGACGCATGTGAGACTTTCCTCGAGATAATTGAAACTCCGTCCATAGGCCACAGAGGAACGGATGACTGGCTTATTGGAAATTGTGCATGCTGATGTGCATAGTCCATTATGTGTAGCCATATGCGATGGATCTTTTTGCTTCATAAGCTTTCTCCGAAAATTTGAGTGAATATATCTGTATATTTACTTAATAATGAGGAAGTATGAAACATTTGAAAGTTGTTCAAAGACTTTCAAGATGAAGTTGAAAATCATTGTAACAAGAAAATAAAGAGTTTATGATTCGATCATAAAGAAAGATATTTGAGTTACATGTTTAGCAAAAACACCTAAGAATTGAGGAATTGTTCCATGATTTGTGTTTCCCGATAAACCATAGGAGTATGGAATATTCGAGAGATGAAATCAAACCATGTTTGACATGGTAAGATCAAAGGTGTCATTTATAAAACTGCCATTATGTTTTAAAGATTGAAGCTTTAGAGACTACCGCTTTTAATCGAAAAGAGCACCATCGTGATCCGTTGAAATGACACCATATGAGTTATGGTTTGGGATAAAACCCGAATTGTCTTTTCTTAAATTTTGGTATGCTATGCATAAGTAAAATGTTTACAACCAAAGTCGGATAAGCACGTGTTTGTAGGTTATCCCAAAGAATTTGTTGGGAATTTCTCCATAACACCGAGGACAAAAGAGTTTGTCGCTTGGAACGTCAAGTTTCTTGAGAAGGAACTTTTCGTGAAAAGTTAAGTGGGAGGACAATAGAACTTTGATAAGGTTGTTGAACCTTAGCTATATGTGCTAAGTAGCGCAGAATGAAAGTGTCCCGGTGGCGGCCATAATGCTCATGGCTCTCGTGATTACAAAAGGTGTGATCTCGGAGATTAGAGTTCCTATAGAACCGTGTGGGTCAGTAAGAATCAAATAGTAAGATTTGATAAGCAAGTCGTTATTGTTTTGACAATTATGAACCGACTACATGCAAAGAAGCGATGATGGGCCCTAACTCCATAAAATGACTAGAAGTCATAGAATCCGTGATAGTATCCATACACGAGAAATCAAGTTTCTGAACTTGGAAGACCCTCCGGAAACGTGTGAAGCCTATCGGTCGTGTTTGGATCTATAAAGAAATAAGACATGGATGTTTAACATCTATGAAATAGTCGACATGTCGGAAAGAAGTTTACGACAATGTTCAAGGAGTTGACTATGACAAGATTTGATCTTTCATAGCGATATATAGTCCTTGACGGATTAATGTAACAACCACTACATATAATTTGGTATATGGTAGTTGAATAAACAAAACAAGGTTCTTCTAATAGAACGGTAACCTAGGACATGTACATGACATGGTCCGAAGGGTTTTGTTAATTCAAAGGGTGCTAGAAGGGCATGTAAACTTCAATAGTTGAAGTAAGCATAGCGGAGTTGGAATCTTCACCATGACGAAACTGTTAAAAGAGTTTAAATTCATCGGAGATGATGAAGATGCTTGCATTTGCAAGAAATTAAGTGGGAGCGCTGAGACATATTTCTAATACATTATGTAGAGGACATATTATTGATTGGAAATGATGTATCTTAAATTGACACAAGTTAAGGATTTCATTAAAATAAGATTTCGATGAAAGACTTGGGCAAACCCAGAATATTAGGCATCAATATCTATATGGATAGATTAAGGCGCTAATATGGTTGTGCCAGACATACATATATAAGATATTGAAAGGGTTCAATATGAGATATTGAAAGGGTTCAATATGGAAACAACAAGAAAGGTTCTTGCTGCATGGAAAGGATTGTATCAAAATTCAAGTGTTTCAACACTTGGTGAGTAAAATCACATGAAGATTTTGATCGATTATACCATGATATGTATATATCCAGAATGTCCTATGCTCTAAAATGTTATGAGCATATACCAGAATGATTCATAAGATGATTATTGGACAATAGTAAAGATATTCTTATGAGCTTTGGAAGAACTAAGAATATATAATGTATAAGTGACAAATAGTTAAAGGTAGTTCATTGTAAAGTGTTACATTGATACTAGTTTTGTCACAAGATACAAATTAAATTTATCTCAATTTAGACTATGGGTGGCACAATGTAATGGAAAGGATGTTCCATGATGGATTTGTATGAGTTCCAAAGTTGAGACATTGTGACGGATACTACAAAAAAAGGCTAAGTATATGACTGCTATAGTAGCAGCAAAGGAGGGAATTTGTGTTAAGTAGTTTGTTATCAAACTAGGTGTGGTTCAAAGTGGGCTAATACTATGAAGATATATTGTGTGACAATAATATCAACATATTTTGAGCCGAACGAACTAAAGGTCTCACCAAAGGACCAAATCTATACAATGCCATCTCATTTGAGAATGAGTGATGCGTAGAGACGCAAAGACATGCAAATACACACGGACCTGAAACTGTTAGATCCAGAGATTATGTTAACCACTAGCAATAGCGTATATGCAACACCATAAAGCCATAGGTGTTCAATACGCAAAGTTTTTCAAACTAGATTATTGACTCTAGTGCAAGTGGGAGACTGAAGGGAATATGCCCGAGAGGCAATAATAAAGTGGTTATTATCTTATTCCATGTTTATGATAAATGTTTATTTTGCATGCTATAATTGTATTGATCGGAAACGTCAATACATGTGTGTTTAATAAACAAAAAGGGTTCCTAGTTATGCCTCTCTTATAGACTAGCTTGTTGATTAACAAGATGATCAAGGTTTCCTGATCATGGACATTGGATGTTGTTAATAACAAGGTCACAACATTGGTGGAATGATGTGATGAACATTCATCCGAAGTATAGCATTACGATAGAAGTCATTATGTTTATATTGCTATAACATCATACGAAGTAATCTTTATCCTTAGACCATGAGATCATGTTAATTACTAACACCGGAAAAGTATCTTGATAACATCAAACGTCACACCGTAATGTGGGTGACTATAAAGATGGGTTCGATTACTGAAGGTGTTATGTTGAGGCTCATGGATCAAGAGTGGAATTTGTCAATCCTGATGACGGATAGATATACTCTGGGCCCTCTCGGTGATATCACATTGAAATAGCTTGCAAGCAAGTGATGTGATCACTAGAATGTTATATCACGGGAACAAGAAAAGAGTGCATGTCGGTAACGAGATCAAACTAGGTATGGAGATACCGATGATCGAATCTCGGACATGTAATATATCGCGGGACAAAGGGATTTAGTTACTAGCATTAAAGATTCTCACGATCACAAAAGTCATCGTTGAATGTGTAGAGTCAAGATGGATCTCGTGTCCTGGGCTGATTATTGATCGGAGAGGGGTCTCGATCATGTCTGCATTATTCGTGAACCATAGGGTGACACACTTAAGGGATATCGACACCATTTGGAGCAAATATGTTTCAGATAAAGATTTAAGAAAGCACTGGAATTATTTCAATAGACATCGAAACTGTTTCAGGTGAAATTGTTGAAATTGGTTCTGCATGTAATATTGAAATGTTGCAGGGGGTTTTATGTGAATGTTTTTTAATTAAAGTAATTAACAAAATTCTGAATAAAAATAATAAAAGAGTTTTATTAAATGAGAGAGCATTAAATTTGGAGAAATTTAATGCATTTAAAGTGGAGACTTTAAAAGAGAATGTGAATGGGCAAATTTATGTGGAGGGAGTTACCACCACATGAATGGAGGAGGTGAAGAGTCACCTCCTCCATGCGCCGGCCATGAAGGAGGGGCACCCCTCCTCCTCCTATAAAAGGCCCCCATCTCCTCACTTCTCACACACACCTCCTTGTGAAGGATCTCTCTCCCCCTCTAGTATTATTCCCCCATGGTCTCGGATTAGCGAGATACATGTTCCCGGTGGCTTTATTTGGAAAGGAGTTGCTGCTTCCGCTGCTTTGCTGGAGCGAGGGACGGAGGTTGTCGGGGTACCGGACGTGTGTGCGATCACGGATGCACCGCTGCTTTGCGGTGCTGGACTTGGTGGTGCTGGAGCTGGATCTGATGGACGTGCTGGAGACGGACCTACTGGACTTCATCACGATCTTGAGATCGGCAAGTGTACAACTACATCAACCACGAGTTCCTACTCATTAACAAAGCTCGTTGTCTACAAGGGTAAGTTCTCATTGGATGTATGTCCACCCGTTGCTTCGTACCTAGTAGATAGATCTTGGCGTGTAGTTCACACCGTAGGAATTTTTTTGTTTTCTATGCTGCGGACCCAACAAATTTATCACATGAGAAAACAACGATGAAGAGTTCCTTCTCTGCCATTGGGTAGTTATTTTGAGCACTGTTTAAGGTATAATTAACATGATTAATGATATTAAGTTCACCACCATCACGCTGAGAAAGAATAGCTCCCACAGCTTCATGAATGTCTTCAAAAATGAATGAAAAGGCTTTTTCCAGTTCGGTGGTTTAATAATAGGAGCATTAACTAAGAAGGGCTTGTTTTAATATGGTGAAAGCAGTAAGATAGTTTTCATCAAAACTAAAAGTAACCTTCTTTTGTAAAAGGTTAGTTAACGGTATTGCAACCTTAGAGAAGTTCTTAATAAGCCTTCTATAAAACACTGCATGACCTAAGAAACTTCTTATACCTTTTACATCTCGAGGAGGTGGTAGCCTCTCTATTGCTTCTATTTTTGCTTGATCGACTTCTGTGCCCTTACCTGAGATCTTATGACCAATTACTATACCTTCCTAAACCATGAAGTGGCACTTATCCCAATTTAGAACCAGGCTAGTGTCTTCACATCTCTATAAAACCTTATGAAGATTACTTAGGCAATGGTTAAATGAAGTCCCATAGACCGATAAGTCATCCATGAATACTTCCATAATATTTTAAACCTAATAAGCAAATATAGTGGTCATACATCTTTGAAAGGTAGTAGGTGCATTACAAAGACCAAAAGGCATACTATGATAGGCATATAAACCAAAAGGACATGGGAATATTGTTTTTAATTGGTCATCTGGATGGATAGCTGTTTGAGAAAAACCAGAGTATCCATCTAAGTAGCAAATATAAGAGTGCATATAAAGTCTCTCTAAAGTTTGATCTATAAATGGCAAAGTTTAGTGATCCTTTCGATTTTCCTTATTAAGTTTTCTAAAATCAATGCACATCCTATGAGCAATGACAGTTCGAGTAAGGACTAACTCATCGCATTCATTCGGGGCTATAGTGAACCCACCTTTCTTTGGAAAACAATGAACATGACTTAACCAATCGCTTTCCTCCACATGAAAAATGATACCTACATCTAAGAGGCGGATTAACTCCTTTCTCATTTCTTCTTTCATTTGAGGTTTAAGTCTTCTTTGGAAATTTGCAACCTACTGGCCTCCCTCTTCCATAAATATTCTATGAGTGGCTATCGAAGGACCAATCCATTTCAAGTCATCCATAGAATAACAAAGATCCTTACGGTGCATCCTTAAAACTACCATTAAGTTTTCCTCTTCCTTCTCTAAAATATTAGAACTTATAATAACAGGAAATTTGTTAGTACTATCAAGGAACATGTACTTCAATTCTTTAGGAAGGGGTTTGAGTGTAGGAGGGGGAATATCCTCATCTCCTTTTGTCTCTGGTTTCTCATAAATTTGATTCAATTCAGGATCAACTATAGGGACTCAGTTAAGATATTTATAAGTTTCCATTTTCTCTATATCTTTGGGATGATTGTCATTTTCAACCAAGCTACTTTCTAGTTTATCATTAGGAGTTTCATAAAACACAACGACAAGTCTAGTAATGTTACCTTCATATTCTTGCTTTTGTTCATGTTCTTCAAACTCCTCATAAGTTGGCTTGTGTTGGAATTTAGAAAAAATGGAAATTCATTTTATCTTCGCCAAACTTGAGAGACACCATCTCCTTTTTGCATTCAATGTTTGCTCATGCGGTATTCAAAAAATTTCTTCCCAAAATATTTGGCAAATAAATATTGGTAGGCAAAGCAACAAGTACAAAATCAATAGTATACTTGTAATGTAACATCCCAAAATTTCATCTGAAATCATCATCATTGCACTCATATCATCATAGCATGTAATTGCATTGCATTTAGAATGTCCTCCAAAAATTTGGTGCAATTTTGAGCCATGAATAAAAAGATATGAATTATTTTGAAAATAGAATCAAAGAAAATGCTATATTACCTATTAAGTCCAAGTAAATACTTTGGATTAAAATATAATATAATTATGTTTTATAATACCCTAAAAACCTAATTTGAGTTTTTACAAATGTTCACAAATTGGTTTGAATCAAATTAAATCCTTAAGTCAAAAGTTTAGGAGAAAACATAATTAGAAAAAGAAAAAGAGTAAAGGAGGAAAAAAAATAAGCAGCAGACAGCTTCTGGCCTTTCGGCCCAAACCCAGCCCACTAAGCCCACCCGGCTTTTCCCCTCTCCCCTGTTTTTCTTACGCACATCGACTACCCTCCTCCGACAGATCGACCCGTCACCCCACCACCCCGTCGTCTTCAACCCCCGGCGACGAATCGCCCCCCTTCTCTGCCGTTTCGAATCGATTCGATTCCGGCTGTTTCTCGTAGTAATTCCCCCGGTGATTACCTCTACTTAATCCCCTTAACCCTCCTCATCATTTCCCCGCCACACTGGAGAGCCCCTGCTCCCAAACTTCGACCTCGGACCGCCACCGACAAGATTCGGCGACAATTCCGGTGAACCCAGGCCACCCGGCGCCCTCCCCTCTGTCCCATCTGTTTCCCCATATCCTAGCGCACCTACTAACCGAGCCACGTGCTCCCTCTTGCTCCAGGTCGATGACTCGGACCAAGTCCGACGGTTTTTTTGATAAGGGCAAGGTTCCCGCCGCTCCTTTTTGGCCACTGCTAGATAGTGCAGAACCAGGCGCATTCCCCTGACCCTTTTATTTGTCTGCTCGAGTACCAGATCGACGCCACCGTCTCGTGGCTGTGACCTCCGCCGTCGACGCAACTCCGGCGAGGAATACCGAGCGAAGCAGAGCTCCCCTCTCTCCATCGCGACCACCAACCAGATCGCCGAGACCACCACAAACCCTCGGTAAGACTGCCTTTTCCCCTACCCCTCTAGAATCACCAGAACGTCGGTCACCTGACGTGCCACCGCCGCGCGCCGTCGCTAGCGTCGCTAGTCTACGGCGAGATGTTTAGTAGCCGTTCGATCAGATTTTAGCGGATAGGATTAGATCACTAATTGAAAGGGTACGGGCTAATCAGATCCGTCCGTAGTCACTTAAGATCTGACGGCCCACAGCGATCGATCCGGCCGAACCGGTACGGGCCAATTAGATTGCGCCACGTCGCCCAGGATTGTCTGTTTAAATAGAAATTAGACATATTTTGGATTAAACTTAGAAAATCCATAACTTTTGTTCCACAATTCAGAAAAATGCAAATTTGGTGTCTATGGATTCAGAAAAATAAGATCTTTATTATAGAGGCCTTGTTTCACACTTTTGCCTCTATAAAATTGGAATTATAGGCAGAACCTTTTTAGGAGTATTTTGCTCATGAAAATTGTTCTATAAATTATTTTTGAGTATTTCTTATGCATTTAGATGAGGTATTCTACCCTCTGTACTGTAGACGCTGTGAATTATAGAGTTGTGATCATATCATTGCATTTTGCATGCATTCATGTTTTTGTAATGTTTTATTGATTGAATTATTATTGTTGTATTGATCTTGTGTAGATTGTGTGGATTGTGAAGTTTGTTGCTGTGAGGATTGTACCTATTCCCCTAGCTACCAAGGCAAGTGATATTTCATCCCATGTCCTATTATTTTCACTATTGCACTAGTGATATTTTGGTAGATCTTAGCATGATAGAATTATTCATATGTTACCATACTATGCTATGCTACCCTATAGTCTATATCTTGGTAGTATCCCCTAGTTAAAAGACTTTGTATGCTAGAATGCTTAGCTATGCTAGTAGAATTCGTGGGTGGAAAATACATATCAAGATAGTATGGAAAGATATTATTTTTGTTTGACTAAGAAAACAACTATTATTAATGAAACACCAGGTGGATTGGGACTTGCTTGGATTATGTTGAGTGGTTACTCAGGGACATGTCTATGGTCACTAGTGTATCACACTTGTGGATGGCCACCCAGAACAAAGAGATTGGAGACATTCTTGTCATGAAGCTTCCAAGGCAACCACATGGCATATGGGCTCTGCCTTGACCAACTAAGTTGCAAGAACTCAGCCAAACGGATGAAGGTGGTAGATATGATAGGAGGGAACGTCTGTGGTGGTCGAGGGATTGCTTCAAAAGTCTTGTCTCGATGCATGTCGAGTCTTGTGGGAAAGTGCACCACCTCTCGAGAGGGTAAAACTAAGTACTTATCCGTGTCCCGGTTATGGACAATTTCTGAGCCTCAAGACAGTGAAGTAGTTCAATAATCTCCTCATCCAAATTTCTCTAAGATAAAACTTGTGGGTGAACATGGGTAAAGGTTCAGTGATGTCTATCATTGGTACCTTATAGCTGGAAGAAAAACTTCTTCAAAAAAACTATAAGTTAAACTAATTTTAGCAAAGCCAGCCATAACCCCACTTAGCCATATATTCATGTAGTTGTTGGATTATACTAAGTACCTATGGTATCACTTGCCAATACAATTCCAAATTTATTGACCCTTGTGGCTATAACTTATTATGTTGCAGGATACTCTGATGATGAGTAGGGTTGCGGGTCTACACTCGACATGCTTGCCTGTGGCGCATGAAGACTAAAGACTCTATTATTATTATGCTATGTAATGTGAACTTTAAGTGTCTTAGCCTTGGGCTAAGTGAGTTGTAAGAACCATTATATTCCTGGATATGCCATGTAATAATGACCTTTGTTTCTGTGTACTTCATCTTAAACTGTGGGTGCTAGCATTTTCGATCCAGGGACTAGCACTGCAATCACAGGGATCTTACCTTATTATGGTGAGATCTTACAGATGGTATTAGAGCATTGTGTTGCCTGTAGGTTCGTGACCCTAGAATGGATTAGACTAAGGAGAACCCTTAGGAAAAATAACTCTATATTTCAGACCTCACACTTGTCTTTTCATCTCGTAAAGCTTTCCCTAATCATCCTTCCCATCTATTTTTGTAGATGTCCACCATCAATGAATCTGTCAAGAAGGGACCACTGATGACTATGACCCTGGAGTGTGAGACAGAATTTCCCAATGTACTCAAGAACCTCATGCTCGGCTTGGGGATGAATGGTGAAGCCGTGTACAAGGGATTTCCTATGATAGATGAAGGACAAGAGTATTGGTGGGTGCAACTCCACTTGTACAAGAACAAGGAAGACGATCCCAAGAGTACAGGATTCTGCATGTTCACCAACTCTGAAATGCACCCGTCATTCTTTGACTCTGCAAGGAATGCTGCATGGAAAGCTATTGAAGAGCTTGGGGAGAGACTCAAGTATAGAATGCTCAATACTCAGGAAGATTTCAAGGAGGAGAAGCGTCTCGTCCAAGACGCAAAGGCCATTGTGAAACTCCTAAGTAAGGATATCATAGGCCTAGATTTGGAGGTATGTGACCAAGACAAGCAGATGGCTACCAAGGATGCCCAGATTGCCACCTTGGTTAAGAAGGAGTGAGATATTAGTTGGACCACCACCCTTGGCATTTTATCACGTTAGTATTTTGATCATACCAACCTATGTGGTATGGCAAAAATAAGTTATGTCTGGAACCTTGAGTGCTTGAGTTGAATTAATGTAATGCTACTTGGAATGTCTTGTTGGTTGATTTTTCTTTTATTTTGTGACTTGTATTTTCTTTCCCTATTGTGTGTTACTAATTTTCTCTATACTATGCAAAAGATGCCAAATTTTGTCTACAACACGGCCGAGGATTTCAAAGGGACTCGCTTTGGGACTCGTATGTTGGAGCTAGTCCAAGTGCTCGCTCTTCCAATCCCCACTATTCAGGGACTTCAGCTGAGGAAGTTTCAGAGGAAGGACTTATGGGGATTTAGAGTTACCCAGCCAGGGCGTGAGACAGAGCCCCAAACTGGGGAGATTACCTTCAAGATTCTCCATGATGACATGGAGAGGGGCCTCGACGTCGCTATGCAGGAGCTGTTGGGACGCCTATGTGGACGTCACTCTTCTGAGATCAAGAGCCACTACTTCCACTTCTTTGGGAGGCGCGACGAGGATGGAGAGCCTATTGTGTTGGACAAGGCTACTAAGGAGTCTATCAAGCCCGTGCGTCACTACCTCCAGGACTTAGAGACCTTATCAGACACCTTGATACTGATAGGACTAACATGATGCTTAGCAATGATGAACTACGAGTCCAACTCAAGGAGAAGGACAAGGCCTTCCAGGAACAGGAAAATCAAATCAAGGAAATGGAGAAGAAGTTTGAAGACCAAGAGAAGAAGTTCAAGAGCCAAGAGAAGAGAGTTCAGGAGAAGAACAAGAAGATTAGAGACTTGGAGACCGAGTTAGAGCTGGAGAACATTGAGCTGGAAGCGGATCACGAGGTGATAGAGAGGCTACGCACACAGAAGAGAGAGTTACAAACAAAGATCGATGCTTTGACTACAAGCTTAGAGGAATACAAGGCAGGATTCACCGCAGCAGGACTTGCTCTATTGGAGGAGGAAGTTGACATGGAGGAGTAGTGATACTATTCCGTCTACCTATCGTTTTATTATTATTGAGTTGCATAGGTCATACCGACTTGTGGGTGACTATGCTAGTATGTTATTTTTGCAAACTCTATTATTGTTGTGATGTTGGAAGTTGCATGTGCTTGTTTGTCTGATTGTTGTTTTACTTTGGTTGTCTATCATTACTTACCCTTACTAAACCCACAGATGCCTCCCCGACGCAACAACGAGGATAACAATGACAATGGCAATGGAATGCAGCAGATGATGGCTACACAGACCCAATTGATGCAAATGATGACTCAATTTATGGCAAACTAGAATCAGAACAACAATAATAACAATAACAACAACCAGAACAATCCACCACCTCTGGATATGCTGACCAGATTTCTAAGGCTGAGACCTGCTAAGTTCTCGGGTACCTCTGACCCCATGGTAGCAAACGATTGGCTACGTTCTGTGAATAAGGACCTAGTTACGGTTGGATGCACGGATGCAGAAAAAGTCAGATTCGCAGCACACTTATTGGAAGGTCATGCAACTGCTTGGTGGGACAATTTCCAAATTACTCACCATATTGAGGAAGTGACTTGGGCAATGTTTGAAGATGGGTTTCGCACCACTCACATCTCTGCTGGAATAATGGGGTTGAAGAAAAAGGAGTTTCATAACCTCAAGCAACGCCACCATAGTATTTCTAAATACATTGAGGAGTTCAATAATTTGTCACGTTATGCACCCGATGATGTTGACACTGATGCGAAGAGGAAGGAGAAGTTCCTAGATGGGCTGAATGATGAAATTTCTATGCAACTATCTGTTGCATATGTTCCAACTTATCAATCTTTGTGTGATAAAGCTACCATCCTGGAAAACAAGATGAAACAAGTGGAGGGTAGAAAGAGGAAGCACCATTTTGATAAGTTTGGATCAGGATCTCCTCACAAGCGCTCTCATGGTGAAGGAAGTGGGAGTTCAGGATTCCACAAGAATGGGAATCATAATAACCATCGTAACAATAACCATAACCATGATGGAAACAATCATCTGGGCATAACAAAGGTGGATTCAGGAACAATCACAATAATCATGGCCATGGGAACCAAAATGGTCAGAACCATCACAGTTAGCCAGCGAAGAAAGACATCCGTCAGGTGGAATGTTTCAAGTGTAAGAAGATAGGACACTATGCTAATGAATGCCCAGAAAAGAAGACTGATGGGGCTAAGCCAAACCCATTCCAAAAGGGTCATGTGAATAACATTAATGTGGAGGAAATTCAAGTAGGAGCTGATGCCGTGATCGGTAAGTTCAAGATTAATGCCTTTCCTGCACTTATCCTTTTCGATACTGGCGCATCGCATTCATTCATTTCAAGAGCATTTGTAATCAAAAACGAACTCTCCACTGAAACTATTGGATGTCATATAAAGGTAAGTTCTCCGGGTGGAGAAATGATAGTAAATTTAGGGTGCCGACATATCATCCTAGAAATTGGAAAGCACAAGTTCCCGATTAGTTTAATAATCCTAGAGTCCCAAGGATTAGATGTTATATTAGGGATGGACTGGTTGACCCGTTATGAAGGGGTGATTGATTGTGCCAAGCGAACTGTTATGCTCACTACCCCAGAAAAGAAAAGGATCAGGTTCAAGTCTAACTTTGAACCCAAGGGGAGCAAGGTTAATTATCTTAAGGGGGTTAGCCTAGATAATGTGCCAATAGTGAAGGAATATCCAAATGTGTTCCCCAAGGAATTACCTGGCATGCCACCAGATAGGGACGTGGAGTTTCTGATAGACCTATTGCCAGGAATGGGGCCTATAGCAAAGAGACCTTATAAAATGTCGGTGGACGAGTTAAAAGAACTCAAGAAACAGCTGGGAGGACAGTTGAAAAAGGGATTTATCCAACCAAGCTCGTCGTCTTGGGGAGCACCAGTCTTGTTTGTCGAGAAGAAGGACCGAAGTCAAAGGCTATGCATAGATTATCGTTCACTTAATGAAGTGACCATAAAGAATAAGTATCCCCTGCCTAGAATAAATGATCTCTTCGATCAGCTAGAGGGAGCATGTGTGTTCTCAAAAATTGATCTTCGATCAGGATGCTTCCAACTAAAGATTAGAGAACATGACATACCCAAGACCGCATTCACCACTAGATACGGGTTGTATGAATATACAGTGATGCCATTCGGATTGACTAATGCACCAGCCTACTTCATGAACATGATGAATAAGGTATTCATGGAATTCCTTGACAAGTTCGTAGTGGTATTCATCGATGATATATTGGTATATTCCAAGAGCAGCAAAGAACATGAAGAACATCTACGCCTGATTCTAGAGAAACTTAGAGAACATAAACTTTATGCAAAGTTCAGCAAATGTGAATTCTGGCTGAATGAAGTGGGTTTTCTTGGACATATAGTATCTGGAAATGGTATAGCTGTTGATCTAGCAAAAGTGGCAGCTGTGACAGAATAGGAACCTCCTAAATCAGTTAAAGAAATCCGTAGCTTCCTTGGCCTAGCAGGGTACTATCGGAGGTTCATTGAAAATTTCTCTAAGATTGCAAAGCCCATGACTAATCTGCTGAAGAAGGAGAATAAGTTTAATTGGACAGAAGCTTACGAAACCAGCTTTCAGGAATTGAAAAAGAGGCTAGTGTCAGCACCAGTGTTATGTTTGCCAGATCTTGAGAAAAACTTTCAAGTATACTGTGATGCATCTCACCAAGGATTAGGAGGTGTACTGATGCAGGAAGGTAGAGTTGTAGCTTATGCATCAAGACAACTAAAAAATCATGAAGTAAGCTACCCTACTCATGATCTAGAGTTGGCATCAGTTGTGCATGCCCTAAAAACATGGAGGCATTATCTTACGGGAAAACGTTGTGAGATGTTCACTGATCACAAGAGTCTGAAATACATTTTTACACAGAAAGAACTCAACATGAGACAAAGAAGATGGCTAGAACTTATCAAATATTACGACTTAAGTTTGCAATACCACCCTGGAAAGGCAAACGTCATAGCCGATGCATTAAGCCGCAAGGCTCATGTAAATGGCCTCAATAAAAGAGAATTGCCGGAGGAGTTATTACCCAATTTAGAAAGCTGAGACTTGAAATAGTGCTTGAAGGGTACCTTGCATCCTTGGAAGTGCAACCCACACTAATGGACAAAATTCAAGAAGCCCAAAAGTTGGACAAAGAAATAGAAGAAATCAAAAGTAAAGTTAGTGAAGGCAAGGAAAAAGGATTCCATGTAGATGATCAAGGAATCTTATGGTACGAAAAACGTATTTGTGTTCCGCAGGATCTTGAACTTAAGAAGTTGATCTTACAAGAGGCGCACAACTCACCATATTCAATTCATCCTGGCAACACCAAGATGTATATGGATGTTCAGGAGAGGTTTTGGTGGAATAATTTAAAGAAGGACATAGCAGAGCACATTGCCTTGTGCGACGTGTGTAGTGTAAAGGCGTAACATCGAAACCGCAGGATTATTACAACCACTGCCAATACCTGATTGGAAATGGGATAAAATTGGTATGGATTTTATCACCGGACTACCCAGGACTAAATCTGGATACGATTCCATATGGGTTATCATTGACCGCTTGACAAAAGTGGCCCATTTCATTCCAGTAAAGACCACTTATACAAGTGCAAATCTAGCCAAGATTTACATGAATAGAATTGTATGTTTGCATGGGGTACCTAAAAGTATCGTGTCCGACAGAGGAACTCAGTTCACTTCGCACTTTTGGCGACAACTTCACGAGTCACTGGGAACTCGGTTAGAATTCAGCACTACATTTCACCCACAAACTGATGGGCAGATAGAAAGGACCAATCAAATATTAGAGGATATGCTAAGAGAATATGCGTTAGATTATGGAGAGAAACCTATTAAGATTATAGAGACCGCAGAAAGAATTACCCGTACCAAGACCATCAGATTCTGCAAAGTGCAGTGGAACCATCACACTAAATCAGAAGCAACCTGGGAGTGAGAGAATGAACTTCGGAGAGATCACCCTCACCTATTTGCTAGCCAACCCGAATCTCGAGGGCGAGATTCATCTTAAGGGGGTTAGATTTGTAACATCCCAAAATTTCATCTGAAATCATCATCATTGCACTCATATCATCATAGCATGTAATTGCATTGCATTTAGAATGTCCTCCAAAAATTTGGTGCAATTTTGAGCCATGAATAAAAAGATATGAATTATTTTGAAAATAGAATCAAAGAAAATGCTATATTACCTATTAAGTCCAAGTAAATACTTTGGATTAAAATAGAAGATAAATATGTTTTATAATACCCTAAAAACCTAATTTGAGTTTTTACAAATGTTCACAAATTGGGTTGAATCAAATTAAATCCTTAAGTCAAAAGTTTAGGAGAAAATAGAATTAGAAAAAGAAAAAGAGTAAAGGAGGAAAAAAATAAGCAGCAGACAGCTTCTGGCCTTTCGGCCCAAACCCAGCCCACTAAGCCCACCCGGCTTTTCCCCTCTCCCCTGTTTTTCTTACCACGCCATTGACTACCCCCTCCCGCTGATAGACCGACCCCATGCCACGTCACCCCACCACCCCATCGTCTTCAACCGCCGGCGACGAACCGCCCCTCCTTCTCTGCCGTTTCGGATCGATTCGATTCTGGCCGTTTCTCGTAGTAATTCCCCCGGTGATTACCTCTACTTAATCCCCTTAACCCTCCTCATCATTTCCCCCAGTCGCCACCCCCGGAGAGCCCCCAGGCTCCCCAAATTTCGAGCTCGGACCGCCGCTCATTGACAGTACTCTGGTGACAATTCCGGTGAACCCAGGCCGCCCGGCGCCCTCCCCTCTATCCCATCTGTTTCACCATATCCTAGCGCACCTACTAACCGAGCCACGTGCTCCCTCTTGCTCCAGGTCGACGACTCAAACCAAGTCCAGTGAACTCCCTCTGCCGCCACCGTCCGACGATTTTTCCGGTAAGGGCAAGGTTCCCGCCGCTCCTTTTTGGCCACTACTAGATAGTGCAGAACCAGGCGCATTCCCCTGACCCTTTTATTTGTCTGCTCGAGTACCAGATCGACGCCACCGTCTCGTGGCTATGACCTCCGCCGTCGACGCAACTCCGGCGAGGAATACCGAGCGAAGCAGAGATCCCCTCTCTCCATCGCGACCACCAACCAGATCGCCGAGACCACCGCAAACCCTCGGTAAGACTGCCTTTTCCCCTACCCCTCTAGAATCACCAGAACATCGCTCACCTAACGTGCCGCCGCCGCGCGCCGTCGCTAGCATCGCCAGTCTCCGGCGAGATGTTTAGTAGCCGTTCGATCAGATTTTAGCGGATATGATTAGATCACTAATCGAAAGGGTACGGGCTAATCAGATCTGTCCGTAGTCACTTAAGATCTGACGGCCCACGGCGGTCGATCCGGCCGAACCGGTACGGGCCAATTAGATTGCGCCACGTCGCCCAGGATTGTCTGTTTAAATAGAAATTAGACAGATTTTGGATTAAACTTAGAAATTCCATAGCTTTTGTTCCACAATTCAGAAAAATGCAAATTTAGTGTCTATGGATTCAGAAAAATAAGATCTTTATTATAGAGGCCTTGTTTCACACTTTTGCCTCTGTAAAATTGGAATTATAGGCAAAACCTTTTTAGGAGTATTTTGCTCATGAAAATTGTTCTATAAATTATTTTTGAGTATTTCTTATGCATTTATATGAGGTATTCTACCCTCTGTACTGTAGACTCTGTGAATTATAGAGTTGTGATCATATCATTGCATTTTGCATGCATTCATGTTTTTGTAATGTTTTATTGATTGAATTATTATTGTTGTATTGATCTTGTGTAGATTGTGTGGATTGTGAAGTTTGTTGCTGTGAGGATTGTACCTATTCCCCTAGCTACCAAGGCAAGTGATATTTCATCCCATGTCCTATTATTTTCACTATTGCACTAGTGATATTTTGGTAGATCTTAGCATGATAGAATTATTCATATGTTACCATACTATGCTATGCTACCCTATAGTCTATATCTTGGTAGTATCCCCTAGTTAAAAGACTTTGTATGCTAGAATGATTAGCTATGCTAGTAGAATTCGTGGGTGGAAAATACATATCAAGATAGTATGGAAAGATATTATTTTTGTTTGACTAAGAAAACAACTATTATTAATGAAACACCTGGGTGGATTGGGACTTGCTTGGATTATGTTGAGTGGTTACTCAGGGGCCATGTCTATGGTCAGATGGTGTATCACACTTGTGGATGGCCACCCAAGAACAAAGAGATTGGAGACATTCTTGTCATGAAGCTTCCAGTGCAACCACATGGCATATGGGCTCTGCCTTGACCAACTAAGTTGCAAGAACTCAGCCAGATGGACAGAAGGTGGTAGATATAATAGGATGGAACGCGTCCGTGGTGGTTTGAGAGATTGCTTCTGAAAAGTCTTGTCTTGATGCATGTCGAGTCTTGTGGGGAAAGTGCACCACCTCTCGAGAGGGTAAAACTAAGTACTTAGCCGTGTCCCCGGTTATGGACAATTTCTGAGCCTCAAGACAGTGAAGTAGTTCAATAATCTCCTCATCCAAATTTCTCTAAGATAAAAAATTATGGGTGAACATGGGTAAAGGTTCAGTGATGTCTATCATTGGTACCTTATAGCTGGAATGAAAAACTTCTTCAAAAAAACTATAAGTTAAACTAATTTTAGCAAAGCCAGCCATAACCCCACTTAGCCATATATTCATGTAGTTGTTGGATTATACTAAGTACCTATGGTATCACTTGCCAATACAATTCCAAATATAATGACCCTTGTGGATGTAACTTATTATGTTGCAGGATACTCTGATGATCAGTAGGGTTGCGGGTCTACACTCGACATGCTTGCCTGTGGCGCATGAAGACTAAAGACTCTATTAATATTATGCTATGTAATGTGAACTTTAATGGTCTTAGCCTTGGGCTAAGTGAGTTGTAAGAACCATTATATTCCTGGATATGCGATGTAATAATGACCTTTGTTTCTGTGTACTTCATCTTAAACTGTGGGTGCTAGCATTTTCGATCCAGGGACTAGCACTGCAATCACAGGGATCTTACCTTACTTGTGTTGGAATTTAGAAAAAATGGAAATTCATTTTATCTTCGCCAAACTTGAGAGACACCATCTCCTTTTTGCATTCAATGTTTGCTCATGCGGTATTCAGAAAATTTCTTCCCAAAATATTTGGAAAATAAATATTGGTAGGCATATCAACAAGTACAAAATCAATAGTATACTTGTAAGGTCCAATACAAATTGTAATATCTCTAATTATCCCATAGGAATTCTGAGTGTTTTATCCGCTAGCATTTTTGTCATATCAGTATTTTCTAATTCAGCTAGTTTGAGTTTATCCTAAATGTGTAAGTAAAAGTTATAAGGGGTAACGTTAGCATCTGTTCCAATATCACAAAGTGCATAATGATAAGATTCACCAAAAGTGCAAGGAAGAATATGTTAAATAACATTTTAGCTTTTACCTTACCTTCAACAAATTGAGAGGCTTTGGTGTCCAATTCAACTATATCGCAATGCACATACATAGTCAATATATCTTCTTTAGTTACCTCAGCCATATCATGCATGCTCCCTTGAACAATTTCTTCTATCTTTGCCTCTTCTTCTCGCTTTTTGAGGATCATTCTTTCCTCTTCTAGTTTTTCTTGAAGTTGTTGGGCTGCCATATGTTTCTCACCGTCCATGCAAAAGGAAGTGGGTCAGCATACAGTGCTCTTTCACTTGATGGCTCTAAAGGGGCCACAATTTCCATTTATACATCTTCAACTTGCTTAGGTAGTGGAGTATATTAAATCCATTCTTTCTTCAGAGCTTCAATGTGTTCTATAAAATACTAAAGGATTTTCAAGATAATATCATCAACTTGAAGTTCATTAGCAGTTTCCTTAACCTTACCGGATGCCTTGCAAGCCTTGAGACAATCATATTAAAATTCTATAGCTCCTTCGCCTCCTAAATCGAATCCCCAAATTTCTCTATATGATGAATTCTTTCTAATAAAGGAACCTCCGGAATTTGAGTCAAGTTCATGCTTTATTTCTTGATATAGTTCCACATAGAAAATGTGTAAAACATACCATTCACGTAAATCATAGTGGGGACATCTATTATGAATAGATTTATACCTTCTAAAAATTCTTACCAAACCTTCTCCTGGGAGATTCTTGAAGTTTGTGATCGCCCTTCTTACCTCATTCGTCTTTATTTTGGGAAAAAATCGAAATATAAATTCTCCTTTAAGCTTTTCTCAAGTGTCAATTTTCTTTGCATGGCAAATTCTATACCAAGTTAGAGTAGTGTTGGTTAGAGATTGCCTAAACTTAAGTTTTAATTCATCATACGAATAGCCTTTCAATTTAAGTGTCCAGCATAAATCGGTAAAATGCATTAAATGAGCATATGGATCATCATCTGGATCATCTCATGCAAAAGTTTTCTCATGAATAATAGCGATGAAACGAGGGTTAACCTCATATTATTGTTTGCTTCCCCTCGGGAATTCCTTAGCGAATCCTCTATTAAACTTCCAAAGGTATTTTCATTGCATCAAGATGATTCATCAACCCTAGTGCAGTCCTGGTGTTCACCTGAAACTAGTAAACAACTTTATTAAAACATTTAATAGATTTAGCAATTAAGAACAAATACCAAAAGCATTTAGTTCCCCAACAATGGTGCTAGAAAATATCTTTATGACAGCAAGTGCACGGATCAATTGTAGCTAGTTTCAAAATAAGAGTATCGAACTCACAAAGAGCTATTTGGTTAAGGTATTTATGCCCCTCGTCACTAGCTACCAAAGGATACTTGTAAGTTTCCTTTTATCTCAAGTAAAGAGTGTTTAGAGTGTTTTATGTTTATGTGCAAGAAAGTAATGAAAGCAAGTAAACAGAGTAACAAGTGCGTTGGGATTGCTGTTGGAACTCAGTAAGGCTTAAATGTTCTCGGGGATGTAGGATACACCACTAGCATGTGAGAATTACTTATGATTAGGATAATATATATCTTTCATCATGATATGTGTGGAGAAAGTTCCATAATAACATGTTCTTTTGGGGGGATACCCCTGGGTAGGGTCATGTCGGGGGATAAAGGTCGTGTTAGCCAAGGTACGACAAGGTCAAAGCGAGAGCTGACCGAGTCACCTGAAGGCAGACCGACTTACGGAGTGACCCGGACCGGAGGATGTTCATCTAACCTTAACCCGACCGATATATAGCATATGTTGGCAAGAGTTTTGTGTCTTGTTTGTAGGTACCCACGTAGCCAGGTTAGCCAGGCGCTAGCCGGGTTACCACTTGGCTTCCAAGAGAAGGAAGGAATCTCACTGGTCAAAAGGTGATCTCTATCCACTATAGAATGAGCAAAACAGGCAGAGGGAAGGACCAGCAGGGCATGGCCGACAAGGCTGACGTAGCCAGTGTCGGCTGATGCCACCAGTGTCGAGTGATGCAACGCTGCAGAGGGGCTCAGGGAGGCTTATGCCCTGAGCCCGGACTAGCCGTTTAAAGTGTAAAAAGAGGCATCTGACTTTATCCAAAGGGCATATTCGGAGAATATGCCTCCATGTGTGCCCTAGATTTGTAACCTGGGATCCCCTATATAAGGAGCACTAGGGCCTCCTTACAGAGGGATTGGTCATTTCGTCTAAGGAGGAACCCTAGAGCACAATAGTGGGCAGTAAGAGAACTAGTCTCCTTCTCACGAACAGCTCGAGGAGCCCTTGTAATCCACCATCATCAAGAGAGAAATAGAAACATCTATGTGTGGAATCACCACACTATCCCTCCCTGGATTCCTCTAGTGCACATTGGCCCCATATTTAGCCTATACATGGCATTTTCCGTGCCACCACCACGACTGTTGGTGCCCACCGTGGGGCTAGCAGCGCTAGTAGGATTAAAAATCCAGACGAGAAACATCTTCGGCACCGGCGAACACATCGTCTCTAGGATGGTTTAGCTCTTTGGAGCGCTGGACTACCTCAGCGACAATGTTGGGAGCTTCGGCAGGCGCCCTCCTCCGTGCAAAAGCCTCTTCATCAAACTTGGCACCTAGAAGATCTACGTCGGTGTCGACGAGTCCTGCGTACATCCGCAACACATCGTCGAGGGAGGCGAACCACCTCTTAGCACGTCTCGCGGTGCATATCACTCGCCTCGCAAGCTGCGTTGAGGTCATGATGATGGCGCCAGATGCACGAGTAAGCAAGGATCTAGCACAGAACCAGGACGCCACACCGAAGCAGGCAAGGTCTAGATTTCCTCCCTAGAGAGGCCAGAGAATGTACTGTCGCAGGCAATAGATAGCTTAGCAACACCCATAGCTCTGGTAGTAGATCCGGCTCAGGCGCATACTGAGTTAAAGGAAACTAGGCAGAAAAAATGCTAGCTGGTGCGAAAAAAGTAGCTGAGTTGCAGCAGTCACTGAACATCACTCTGCGGGAGTATGCAAAGGCAAACCATATAGATGCAGTAAAAATATAGGGTAGAAACTTGATCACTAAGATTGACAAGGAGTATGTGCCTAACCGGGTCAGACAGCTACTATAGTGACAACAGGGTTGGAGAGGTACAATACCCCGATGAAGAACCTCAGGGATGCAAATGCGGTTGCATCTGAGTTAGAAGGTTTAATCGGGGAAGCCCGAGAGAGGCAACAGGAGAGAGTTAATCACTTGTTGAGGGTGGCATTTCAATAGAATGAGGAAATAAACAAGTCAAACCCGGCACAACTCGGAGCATCGCATGTGGTTTACTCGGCTAGGAATAACCCGGTGAAATCTGCTAGGGTTGTGTCGTCACCTCATGATGGCCCCAGAAGAGAGGAAGTGGTAACCTCGGGGACGAAAGACAAGAAAATGGTCCCGTGTTACCCGGTAAGGGCAGGAAAATGAAAAGCAGTGCAAGTTGATGAGGATCGTCACAGTGCCAGCCGGGGTGAAGCTGGCCGAGGGGCTTGTTGGTTTGCGGCCTGAAAGTTCCTGGGCGAGTGCATCACGATACCCAAGTTGCATGTAATTGCCGCATTTCGTAAAGTTAGGCTGCCAACTACTGAGAGGGGCCATTTCGAGGCAAACTCATCTCACCCCTACCAAATTCAAACATTCCGTTCAACTGCCCCCTGAAGTAGATGGTCGGGACCCACATGTCGGTCATCTGTCCGTGACGCGAGCACCAACGCGGTAACCTCTTAGGAAAATCAAGGAACTAAGTGGCTTGGATGCGTTGACCAATTTTACAAATCCAATCCCTCCTTTCCCCTAGCACCGACAGCGTCGAAATCCACCCTCCAGGCAGAACCATCCCTTCGGACATTTGACATCCTGTGCCAAGTTGCTACGCCTAGTTGTTGCGCCCATTCGCTAATCCCGAGCTCCAATGGCGCATGTCATAGCCGCCGTTGCAAGGCTCTTGCTCTAGCCTGCCTCCGCCGCCGACGAGCTGAGCAGCTCGGAGGATGGTGGATCCTACTACCAAGGAAGAAGAAATTCTGGCTACATGCGGGTGAGCTACCCTTCTCTTTGTTATTTGCACTAATGATTACTGCTAGCTGGCTACTGAACCTAAAATTGTTTGTTAGCCCAACGCTGACAAACATATTTTGTCCATAGTTTTTTGTCAAGTGGGATCTTCGCGGACCACCCTTACCTGGTTACGGTAGCCCTCTTCAGGTACGACTCGAAATCAGCAAGGGTGAAGGGCAAGTGGTATGGACACCATTGTATCACGATGGAAGAAGCGCCTGTGCAGATCTGCACTATCCTTTGTAAGGTTGCTACTCTGCGTAATCATGATGAAATATGGCTGAAGCAGACTGCAAAGTTCAGCTTCATGAATGAACAAGGCATCATGGTTCCTCTAACGTGTGACAGTCAGCTAATTGGGTTGATGAAAAGGTATGCTTCGGCTTGCATGTTTGAGCTGAATTGTGATGTACTGGATGTGGAAGCTCAAACCCAATTAGCTCTTGGTAAGCAAAAGTCTCTTGGGGTTCGCATGTTTGTGCTGAATTGTAATTTTTGTTTTAATTACTATGTAGATATTAGGCAGTTATGCAACAGTCATGTTTCTTTGATAGGAAGCCCTGCACGATTAGAAACATGACTGTCGGGTCAGTCCTTTTGCTGCCGGAAGAAAATAAAAACGAGTGGAAAGATGATGCTGGACATGATTCTGGTGCTGACTGTCCTGGCAATGCAGACTACGTGAAGCTAAGAAAATTGGCACCAAGGAAGAGGAAGAAGGCAAGAAATGAAGAAGCCAGTGGACATGAAGGCTTGGCACCCAGGCGGGGGAAGAAGGCTGCTGGAAATGAAGATGCATAATAATGTGTTGAACTTGAACCTATATATGTAATTCGGTTAAATTCTGGAGTTCTGTGTGTGGAACTTGTTGAGCAAAACACTCTACCCACGTTCTCGGAGAAAAATGTACCACGACTTAGGCTTTGGAAACGCCCGAGTCAGTAGTTGAATCAAAAATTGTGATTGTGCCACTACTATCTAAAAACACGCAGCATCGGTTCCACGATTGCCGATGGGCAGGAGGTCTCTAAATTCGATGGAATGTAAGTGGCATAGAAATAAATTATTTAAGCTGCTACACTCCACGAAACAACATCTTGTTTTAGCTGTTGCACAACGACATGGCAACATAAACAGCAATGACAACCTATAATACCTAGATGATGAGGAAATCGGTACCACTTTCTGGCCTAATCTTGAGCCCGTCTATCTCACCGCCTCCTTGCTCCTACATCCCCTGCATCTGGCGAAGCTCCCGGATCTCTAGTAACAGGGTGTATGTGCTTCCACTTTATAAATTGTGGTTGTGCCATTTTCATGCGGCACAATCCATGTAGATTACGTTTAAACAAACCACCAATGGCAAAGTACCACCATCATTAGACAAAAGGAAGTAATGCAGGGTTAAGACAGATTAACAGGCGACCATTTTTTTCTCCCAGGACTCCGAGACCACTAGTTCAGACCGCTAGTATGTACAAGTATTACTATTACAACTTAAAAAAGTATATATCTCAAGATAAATAAAACTAGTTATCACACATCTCCTTGATCTTCCTAATCTTAGCTCGATGCGCATCTTCCTACGAGAGCAAGGATTGAATCGTCTGCTCCTTCCTTTTAGCATCTTCCTTGCACAACTTCAATTGTTTCTCTACATTTATCCTCATGCACTTGTCAATACTCATAGTTGTGAACTATAGGACTTTGGCCTGGTGAAGTTCATTCCTTGCTTGAGTCAGTTCTTGCTCTGCTTTAGCCTTCAGGGCCAACGCCATGTCCCTCTCCTTCTCGACTTTCCTAACCTTGTCTTGCACCCTCCTGAGATCTTGGTTAAGCTTGGTTGTGTCAACTTGGTCAAATAGCTTCATCTTAGCACTATCAAGAAGTGAGTTGACTATGGATTCTTTTAACTCAACAGTCATATCCCATAGTTTGTCGAGCGTTTTCTGCATCTATTTGGGCTACTCTGGATCTACCCATTTGACAACGCTTCAACTTCTGCCTTGCATCATTGCACGATGTCCTTGACACCGTAAAAACCTCCTGCCTACATTTCGTCCTTCGAACGGTACAAATTTAGCGGCACATATCCATGTTTACATAGCGGAGGACTGTCTTCCTCTGCTAAACCGTGATAGTAAGAGTCGTACAACGTCTGGTTGGCCTAACACATCATACGTGTATGAGTAAACATAGTAGATCTAGCTCAAAGTAGATAATTTGCCACATATGATACAGATGAGACGACTCACATCGAAATCACCATCCCTGTCATCACGACGAGTTTCCTCACCGTCTCCCTTGAACCCATGGCGAGAGGGGGGTAGGGGACTAGGCTGGAGGCACCATCGGCTTGTGGCTACGGCAGGATGGGAGAGAAGTGGGTAAATTGGCTTCGAGGGTAAGGAAGAGAGGTATGGGGAGGAAGAGAAGTAAAGGGGACGTGACACTAGCATATGGCCCATGGAACTCGTGACACTCGCAAAAGGGGAGCGCATGGTGTTGCCAGTTTCTCTAGAGAAAGCGGACAGTAAGCGTGGCCAATCATGTCGCAGAACAGCCTACTCGCCGATCACTCTTACAAAGAACTATGCCAATCGTCCAAGCGCCCCGATCGAACGGTATGTAGCAATCGTCATGCAGAACAACTGTGTTAGGGCGTGCCTTCTAGAAGACTCGGTTTAACGGCCTCCACCATTGGGGGCTAAGGTTAGTGCTCTCCTAAGGTTAGGATCCATGTGGTTTATGAAATCAACACACATTTCAATGACATTGGTGGATCCATGTGGTTTATGAAAAGAACACACATGCAAATTACTCTGGTGGATCCATGCGTGGTTTGTGAAAAGAACACAGATTCACTGACTCTAGTTGTGGTTCATGAAAAGAACACACATGTAATGACACTGGTGGATCCATATGTGGTTTGTGAAAAGAACACACATGCTCATGTGGTTTATGAAAAGAACAAACATCAAATGACTCTAGCTGTGGTTTAAAAAGAACACACATGCAATGACACTGGTGGATCCATATGATTTCTGAAAAGAACAGACATGCAATGACTCTAGCTGTGGTTTATGAAAATTACAAACATGCAATGACTCTAGTGGATCCATATGTGGTTTATGAAAAGAACACACATGCAATGACTCTGGTGGATCCATATGTGGTTTGTGAAAAGAACACACATGCAATGACTGTAGTGGATCCATATGTTGTTTGTGAAAAGTACAGACATGCAATGATTCTAGTGGATCCTTATGTGGTTTGTGAAAAGTACAAATATGAAATGACTCTAGTGGATCCATATGTGGTTTGTGAAAACAGCAGACATGCAATGACTCTAGGTGTGGTTAATGAAAAGAACACACATGCAATTACTCTGGTGGATCCATATGTGGTTCATGAAAAGAACACGCATGCAATGACTCTAGTGGATCCATATGTGGTTTGTGAAAAGAACAGACATGCAATGACAGTGGTGGATCTATATGTTTGTGAGAATAATAGAAGCATCTATATGTGGTTTGTGAAAAGAACAGACATGCAATGACTCTGGTGGATCCATATGTGGTTTGTGAAAAGAACAGACATGCAATGACTCTGGTGGATCCATATGTGGTTTGTGAAAAGAACACACATGCAATGAATCTAGTTGTGGTAAATGAAAAGAACACACATGCAATGACACTGGTGGATCCATGTGTGGTTTGTGAAAATACACCACATTCAATGACACTGGTGGATCCATATGTGGTTTGTGAAAAGAACACACATGCTCATGTGGTTTGTGAAAATAACACACATGCTCATGTGGTTTATGAAACGAATAGACATTCACTAACTCTAGTGGATACTTATGTGGTTTGTGAAAAGAATGCACATGCAATAACACTGGTGGATCAATATGTGGTTTGTGAAAACAATACACATCCAACGACTCTAGTGGATCCTTATGTGGTTTGTGAAAAGAACAGACATGCAATGACTGTAACTGTGGTTTATGAAAAGAACAGGCATTCAATGACTTTGGTGGATCCATGTGTGGTTTGTGAAAGAACAAACATTCACTGACTCTAGTTGTGGTTCATGAAAAGAACACACATGCAATGACACTGGTGGATCCATATGTGGTTTGTGAAAAGAACACACATCCAATGTCTCTATTTGTGGATCCATATGTGGTCTATGACAAGAACACACATGCTCATGTGTTTTATGAAAAGAACAGACATTCACTGAATCTAGTTGTGGTTCATGAAAACAACAGACATTCACTGACTCTAGGTGTGGTTCATGAAAAGAACACACATCCAATGACTCTAGCTGTGGTCTATAAAAAGAACACACATGCAATGACACTGGAGGATCCATATGTGGTTTGTGAAAAGAACAGACATGTAATGACTCTGGTGGATCCATATGTAGTTTATGAGAAGAACAGACATGCAATGACTCTGGTGGATCCATATGTGGTTTGTGAAAAGAACATACATGTAATGACTCTAGTTGATTGATACGTTGCTAACGTATCTATAATTTTTTATGTTCCATGCTTGTGTTATATCTACTTTCTTATGTTTTGTCCACACTTTGGAATATTTGTATACACTTTCTTGGACTAACCTATTAACAAGATGCCATAGTGCCAGGTGCCTGTTTTCTACTGTTTTTGGTTCCAGGAAAGTCAGAAAATGAATATTCTCGGAATTGGACGGGACAAAAGCCAAAGTCAATATTTCACCGAGGGGGACACAGAGCGAGAATACGAGACGGAGAGGGGCCAGAGTCCGGCCACACCACCTGGCCACGTGGCCAGGCCTGGCCCGCGCCAGGGGGTGGTGTGGCTGCTTAGGGAACCTCCTCGGCCTCCCCTTTCGCCTATAAGATGCCTCCGATACAGAAACCCTAAGTACCCGATTAAAATTCCACGAAAGAGTCTATAGCCACCATCATCTCCATCCCTAGATCAGAGGGATCTGAAGCTCTTCTCGGTACCCTGCCGGATGGGAGAATTCACCCTGGAGGTCTTATTCATCACCATGCAAGCCTCCGGTGTGATGCCTGAGTAGTTTATCCTTGGACTACGGGTCCATGTAGTAGCTAGATGGTTGGTTCTTCTCCTTTGTGCTACCATGTTTAGACCTTGTGAGATCCGTTCATGATCAAGATCATCTATTTGTACTCATACATGTTGTGTTTGCTGGGATCCGATGGATATTGAGATGCTATTTCCGATTGATTATTGATTCTATCATGTCTTTGTTATTTGTGATATTGCATGCTCTCTGTTGTTAGTAGATATCTTGGCCGAGTAGATGCTAGCAACTCCAAGAGGGAGTATTTATGCTCGATAGTGGGTTCATGCCTCTAGTAATATGGGGAAGTGATAGAAATCTCTAAGGTATTAGATGTGTTGTTGCTACTAGGGAGAAAACATCAATCCTTTGTTCATAGAACAATCGTATTGTTTACTTTCCATGCAATGCTTAATGCAATTATCTGTTGCTTGCAACTTAATACTGGAGGGGGTTCGGATGATAACCTGTAGGTGGATTATTAGTCATAGATGCAGTTGGATTATGGTCTATCTATAATGTTGTAATGCCCAATCAAATCTCATAGGAGTCAAGATGATTACTATATGCATGTATGCTTTCTCGATGTTTGTCAATTGCCTCGCTGTAATTTCTTCACCCAACATGTCATCTATCTTAAGGAAAATCACCACTAGTGAACTATGGACCCCGGTCCTTTCTTTTACTATCAATCTACAACTATTTACTATTTTCTGTTTACTTTGTACATGAAATTACTATCTTCCACACAATATGTTTAATCCTTTGTTTTCAGCAAAACCGGTGAGATTGACAACCTCATTGTAAGTTGGGGCAAAGTTCTGTGGTTGTGTTGTGCAGGATTCCAAGTTGGAAACAACACCTTGGAGGTGTTTCCTTGCTCCTACTGGTTCGATAAACTTGGTTTAATAACTGAAGGAAACCTTGCTGATGTGCTCATCATACCTTCCTCTTGGGGTTCCCCAACGAGCTCGATATATTTTGGGCCATCAAGCTATTTTTCTGGTGTTGTTGCCTGGGACTGAAGAAGAAGAAGCTCCCATGTCAACCACGCGCCATCAAAGTATTTTTCTGGTGCCATTGCCGGGGAGTCAAGGACATCTTCACAAGGGGAGTCCCTCATAACCAATCTCTTTACTTTGTTTTATTTGTTTTGATTAGTTTATTTTTACATTGTTTGCTTGTTTCTTTATTAAAAACACAAAAAAATTAGTTGTACTAGTTTGCTTCTTTATACTAAAAAATGACTACTCTTGAAAACACTAAGTTGTGTAACTTCACTAGCACCAACAACAATGATTTCATGTGCACACCTATTGCTCCATCTGTTCTTGAAGCTACTTTCTTTGAAATTAAACCTGCTTTACTCAATCATGTTATGAGAGAACAATTTTCTGGTATTGGTACTGAAGATGTTGCTGCTCATCTTAATAACTTTGTTGAACTTTGTGAAATGCAAAAGCATAGGGATATAGATGGAGATATTATTAAGCTTAAATTGTTTCCTTTCTCTTTGAGAGGAAAAGCTAAAGAATGGTTGCAATCCCTAACTAGAAATAGTATTAATTCTTGGACTAAATGCAAAGATGCTTTCATTGGAAAATACTATCCTCCTGCTAAGATTATATCTATGAGAAGTGAATAATGAACATGTTGCTCAAGCTTTATAAAGAATGAAATCTTTGGTAAAGAATTGTCCCACTCATGGACTGACTGCTTGGATGATTATACAAACCTTTTATGCAGGACTGAATTATTCTTCAAGAAATCTACTGGATTCTGCTGCTGGAGGTACCTTTATGACCATTACTTTGGGTGCTGCATAGATAATATGATGGTTAACTATTCGGAATGGCACACTGAGAGAGCTCCATAAGGTAAGAAGGTAAATTCTGTTGAAGATACCTCTTCCTTGAGTGATAAAATGGATGTTATTATGTCTATGCTTGTTAATGGAAAAGCTCATATTGATCTAAATCATGTTCCCTTAGCCTCTTTGGTTGCTCAAGAAGAGAAATATGATGTGAACTTTATAAGAAAGAGTAATTTTGGCAACAATGCCTACATGAATAATTTTGGTAATAATAATTATAGGCCATATCCTCCCAATAATGGTAATGCTTATGGAAATTCATCCAACAATAATACAAGTGCACCCTCTGAACTTGAAGTTATGCTTAAAGATTTTATTAGTAAACAAACTGCTTTCAATGAAACTATTGAGGAAAAACTCTCTAGTGCTGAAAGAAATATAACATCATTGGTTGAAGCACAATCTTGTTTTAATAAAATGGTTGCTAAACATGAAACTATTGAGAATACTTTTGCTGCTACTAATGCCATACAAGTTATAATTGATGAAAATGTTAGACTATTAGCTAAATTGCATGCTAAGTGGGAAACAGAAGATGAAATTGCTAGAAAAATACGTATTTCTACTATCACTACCACTAATGTTGAAGCTAGTAAACCCAATGGAACCTTTTCTAATAAAAATGGTGAAATGCTTCGAAATATGGGAAACAATAGGTCTACTACTTTAGATGATAATTATGATTTTGATCTTGATGGTTGCAATATCTATGAAGTAATTAAGTTCCTACAAAAGCTTGCTAAAAGTCCTAATGCTAGTGCTATGAATATGGCCTTTACAAAACACATTACTGATGCTCTCATAAAAGTTAAAGAAGAAAATATGAAACATAAAGCTTCTATTCCTATGAAATTAGAAGATGGTTGGGAACCCATCATTAATATGAAAGTAAATGATTTTGATCTCAAAGCCTTATGTGATCTTGATAGTAGTGTTTCTATTATGCCTAGAAAGATTTATGAAATGCTTGATTTGCCACCATTGGAAGATTGTTATTTAAATGTCCCACTTGATAATAATGCTAAAAAGAAACTCATGGGGAGTATTAATTATGTTCTTATTTTGGTTAACAATGCCTATGTCCCCATTGATTTCTATGTTTTGGATGTTGAATGCAATGCTTCTTGTCCTATTATTTTGGGAAGACCTTTTCTTAGAACTGTTGGTGCAATTATTGATATGAAAGAAGGCACCATTAAATATCAACTCCCACTCAAGAAAGGTATGGAACACTTTCCTAAGAATAGAGAGAAAATTCCTTTTGCCTCTCCTATTAAAACAAAATTTGGTCTTAATGCTTCTTCATTTGAGAATACTTGATCCTTTTTCTTGCTTCTTATGCCTAACTTAAAGGCGTTAAAAAAGTACTTATTGGGAGATAAACCAAATGTTTTAGATGAGTCTTGGAGGTTATTACCTCTGTAATAACTGCTCCTTATCCTTTTTATTTTCTTTTTGTGCCAAGACTAACCTCTAATGAGAGAGAAGTAATGCTTGGGAAAGTTGTTGTCCCGAAACAGATTTTTGTGCTTCGCTGCAAAAATTCGTGTAAAATCTCTATACGTCGGGTTGAGATTTGATTTTTTGTGCTTCTGCCCTAGGTTGTTATCCAACTTTCGTTGGTTTACCACTTTTCGATTTGAGCAACAGAAGGTGTTCGAAAAAATTGGTTTTTACCTTCTGGTCTGTTTTCACAGATTTCTGACATTATTTGCATTTGCTTCTTATTGATTCCTTTTTGGGGAATTGAGATTTTTGAGGGAAGTGCTACAGTAGCTTGTGTTTTTGGAAGTTTTATTGGTGTTGAAACTGAACCGAAATACTTATTATCTTGAGTGCACTACTATTGCTAATAAAGATTGTGTGAAGTTTTGTATGAAGGAAAAATTTTAGGTGTAAGGAGAGAATGATGTAATGAGATAAAGAGGGGACTAAAGCTCAAGCTTGGGGATGCCACCTGAAATGGGTATACCCTACAGGTACTCGAGCTTGGTATATATGGTCACGACAGAAGCCCACGGCGTTGCTAAGGCCTAGTGGAGAATTCGAGTGGCCCACATACTCTCGATTGCTTGCGAGACAAGAAGAAGCTTAAAGATAGAAAGTTCAAAGGGAAAACCCTAATCTATAACCGACTCGACCTGCTACCCGAGACCTAGACTATCTATATAAAGGCTAGGATGGGGTGGCGAGGAGGACGATCACCACCCTAGTTTCCACAACTCTCGCCAGATTGCATCTGTGCGCCCCTGTAATCTTCGATTCCTTCGTTAATTGCAAGAACATACAAGAAGGAGTAGGGACCTCTACGAGGCCTGAACCTTGGTAAAACTTGTGTCCTTATGTGCTTGTTTGCTAGCCGACTGATGCCTCCAGCGCTCCCTCCTTCTCCAAAACCCAAGTCCATAACAATGGGCATTGACGAATTAAACCCTCGTCAATTGGCGCCGTCTGTGGGAACTGGGAGTGCTGATGTCGCGGATTCTTCGGCCCCATCAACCGCGATCTACAACTCTGCAACAGCGGAGATTCGCCAGTTCTTCGGTGCGTTCGACTTCACCGTCCACACGCCAGCCACTCACCCGGCTTTCGAGTCCGTGGGCGATGGAATCAGTCTGGCGATTGGGAGCTTCCGCTTCCAGGTTGGTCAGATGGGAACGCTTCGCATGCCTGACCAGCCGACGACACCCGTGATTGCTCCAGCATCGTTTCCCGCCACCAATTGGCACCCTCAGCGAGCTCAACCCCTCGGCAATAGCCGGGAGCACGGATAGCGACAACAATCGCGGATCCAATCTGGGTGACCTGGCCACTGAAGATGGACCCTACGGTTTTGGATCTGAAAGTTGCGGGAGCAACAGCTTCCCCAACCACTTCATGTGTGCAGTCATCAATGCAGGTGACACTACCGCCAATCGTGAAAACGTTGGCACTGGATCTGGCACTGGACCGCCCAACGGCAGCGCGCCCAACGGCACCGGACCACCCAACGACAGTATGCCCAACGGCGGCCCCACCAAAGGTTGCAACGGCGCGCCCATCAGCATGGAGCGGGAGGAGAACCGCCAACCATAGTGAACGAACACACTGGAGAGCGCGTAGTGATCAAGCTCAATGACAATGAGTGGGCCCGCTGTCGAGAAGCTCTGCGAGGCAATCCATACCCCTCAACTCCCTGCAAGACATGTTGATGGGTTACCATTGGCTACTAAAGGAGGAATACAGACGCCAGCTACATGCAATCGCGCAACTCGAGGCGCGTAAAAAGGCGGCGGACGAGTCAAGCCTTCGGTGAGCCGGGCTCTCCTCCCATGGAGGATCCTCCTCCAAAGGCAACGAGCACCTGGCCAACAAGAGAAGATCTCGACTGGCCCACCTCACCAAGGAGGAGCGCGTAGAAGCCGCGAAAGTCCTCGACTTCTGCTCCATGACGGTGGATACGTGGGGTAACGTGCTCCCGAAGACGCTGTAAGCCATGGTAACGGCAGTCACCATGTACCTCGTCAACAACCAGCCGCCAGCTGGAGATCCACGAGCTGCCATGCACTGATCTATGATCGCGGGCTTGGGGCTAGTCGAGGCCGCCCTCGACAAAGAGCCTGCACCAGAGACAAAGAAAAGCAAGGCTCTAGCAAAACGCTACTCCTTGCCCTCGTCAAGCAACGATAGCCACGATCTGTCTCAGTGTTGCCGCTCATGGCGGCATGATCACGACTACGATGCGCACGATGACCTCACACAGCACAAAGTCGACAAGATGCGGGCAAGACGCGCTCATTCGACTGACTCAGATGAAGATGAGACTTAGCTCTGTGGCGCCAGATGCTTCAGCAGGGCCATCAGGTAGAAGAGAATGCCTAAAGGGTTCAAACTCCCATCAGAGAACCTGAAATTTGACGGTCTACAGGACCCAAAAATCTGGTTGGAGGACCACATCTCCTCCGTCAGACTACATGGCGGGAGTCGAAGCACGGCCATGCAATGCCTGCAGCTACAGCTACAGGGCACCGCTCGAGCATGGCTCAACAACCTCCAGCACGGATCCATTCGCAGCTGGGAATAGCTAGTCTATAGCTTCATGCGCAATTTCAAGGGCACTTACAAAAGGCCCACATCAATGGAACAGCTGAGAAGCTGCCAGCAAAGATCGGGCGAATCGGTATGCTCATACATCCAGAGGTGGTCCATCATCAAGAACTCCACAGAAAACATCTCGGAGGACCGCGCAATCGACGCATTCAACAGCGGAGTTTGCCGTATAGAGCTTAGGGAGGATCTAGGCCTCTCGAAGCCCCAAACGATTGACCACCTGATGGAAATCGCGAATCCATGGGCTGAGGAGAAGACTCGGTGAAGAACCACACCTACTCCGATGAAGAAGATTACCTCGAGCGCAGACGCGACCGCCGAGGAAAACGTCGGATGCACGTCTATGATGACCGCGATGAGGTCAATATGGTCGCAGCCGGCTACACCGACAAATGCGACAACAACCGCAACAGCGAATAACGCAGTGGTGGATACCGTGACGGCAAAAACACCACGCAGGTGTGGCAACGCCGCACTCGCGAAGAGGCACCCGCAACACCTATAGAGGACAAACTGTCCGGGCCATGCAACATGCACTTCTACATCGACAAGCACGATGGCAAGAAGAAATCCAGCCACCTTCTCAAGGACTACCGCGAGTTCCTCAAACTTCACGAGGGCCTGGCCCAGATGAATCTCGACGCGGTCAACTGGGGCTATGGAGCCACCCTAGGCACTGTGGCACATGGAGCTCCTCTACCACCGCCCGGACCGCCACCACCTGCGGCCGCGCCATTCTAGCATCACGGAGGCAAACCATACCCACGAGCCGTGGGCAACATGGGTATGATCCAAAAAGGGCGTCCGTCAAATCGAGTGCAGAAGGCGATCACTCGCCAAGTCAACTTGGCGATAAACTCTCCACCTTCCACCACTGAGTACCTCAGTGGAAGCGACTCCCGCAACACCTTCGACAGGCGTGACCACCCGTGCCAAGTTCCTCGTCCAGGCCACTGTCACCTCATCCTCGAGGCATAGATCGGGGGCTTCGATATGAGTCGCGTCTTCATGGATGGCGGCTGTGGAATGAACCTCATGTTTGCGAGTACCTTGCGTGCAATGAGAATCCCCCTGACTTGCCTAGAAGTCTCCGACACAACGTTCCACGACATTGTCCCAGGGAAGGGCATATATCCCCTAGGGAAAATCAACCTCGACGTCATCTTCGGCACACCGGAAAACTTTCGGCGAGAGCGCATCGACTTTGAAGTCGTCAACTGGCCTTCACAATACCACTGCATCCTCGGACTTGTCGCGTTCTCAAGGTTCATGACAGTGCCGCTCTACGCCTACCTGCAGATGAAGATGCCAGGTCCAAACAGCATAATCACAATCAACAGCAACTTCGAGAGGTCCAACAGCTGTGACATGGAATTCAACAGAATCTCCCAGTCCTTCGGCATGCAGGAGGAACTCGCAAGATTAAAGGAGTCGACAAACAACAATCTGCCTCCCTTGAGCAGGCCAAGTTCACCCGACCTGTCCTTTGACTTGTCGGTGCACATGAAGAAAGTATAGGTCCACCCAACAGACCCGACCAAGACGGCCCTCATGGCAAACAACTTGAGTTTCGCATAGGAACTTGCGCTCGTCGAATTCCTCCGTGAGCACTGGGAGATCTTCGCCTGGTGTCCAACGGACATGCTAGGAGTTCCTAGGGAATTCGCCAAGCACTCACTCAACATGAATCTGGATGCAAGGCCAGTCAAGCAGACAATTCGGCGACTGTCTGAACCAAGAGCAAAAGCAGTCGGAATGGAGATCAACAGACTCCTCGATGCAAAATTCATACGCGAGATCAAGGAAAGCACTTGACTCGCTAACACAGTGCTTGTGCCCAAAAAAGACATGGATATCCTATGGATGTGCGTAGAATTCACCTCCTTGAATAAGCACTGCCCAAAGGATCACTTCCTGCTGCCGCGAAACGACCAAATCATCGACTCCACCACGGGATGTGAGCGTCTCTGCTTCCTCGATGCCTACTCAGGCTACAATCAGATTCGAATGAAGGAGGAAGTTGTAGCATCCCAATTGTCTAACAATTGCAATGCTACTAGCCTAGTCTATATAAATGCTACTTCCTATATACAATTGTTGCACCATAATTATATTAGGCTCATGTCATCATGCCACCTTGCATTTGAGCATCATATAAAACCCTTTTTCTTTTGGTTCTCCTCTCATATGCATTATTAATTGTATTTGCCTCTTGATATTGTATTTGGTTATTGATATATGGTTTAAATGCCCAAGTTGAGTTGGGGGCATATCTTTTATTCCAATTCCACCACCTCTCTTTGTCACCACCTTATAATTCCACCATCCCATTATCCATGAGCTTGTTTCTCTTTTTCTTTTGATTTTATTTTAGCTCATGTGGGTGGGGTGGATCTAAATCTATAAATTCTTTGCTTGGCTTTTATTCCACTTCTTTGGAATGCATAAGAATAATGCCATATTATTATTATTATTGTTTTTACAAAATAAAACATGGCATTAATTATTTTGCATGGGCCACGCAACCATCACCACCTTGTTCTCCTTCCTTACCATGTGTCTCAACATCATCACCTCCTTTGGTTATGTTCCATGCAAGATCTTATGAGATCAAGGGAAATACCCTTCACCTAATCTATCATGTCTCTTTTCCTCTATTCACCATATCTTTGTCTCTCTCTCTTTTCAGGTGACCTTTAAATCTAGCTTCTCTCCTACTCAAACCCTACAACCTAATTTTTTCCTTGCCATCTCTTTTAGTCCTTGCATGATCTTGTTAGATCATACCACACCCCTCACCCAAAACCTACCCCTACCCTCTCTCTCTATTCCACTCTCCAAAAACCTAGTTCTAAGCTAAACCCTAAACCTACCTCACCTCACCCTCCTCTCTTCTTGGCCGAGGTGCTCCCTCTCTCTTCCATGCTGGCCCCACCTGGCCGTCTCACCTCACCTGCCCTTCCCCTTTTTCTTTGGCTCCAAGACAAAGAGAAGAAGGAGGAAGAGAAGACCTACCCGACCCCCTCCTCACTTTTTGCAAAGCTACCACCACCCATGTGCTTCCCTTTCCCTCTCTACTGCCTCACCCACCTCAGATCTTGTCCATGAGCCGCCCAAGTTCCTCTCCACTTCCCCTTCTTCCTCCCTGGACGACAAGACCACCACCTAGAGCCAAAACCCTAGCTTCTACGTTTCGCTCGAGTTCTGCGCGCCCCTGCGCTCCCCAAACCCCGCCAGGAGCACCGACGAGGTCGTCCACGTCCCCTTCTTCGCCTCGTACCAGCCCGGGACCACAGCCTCGCCGGAACAAGCCGAGCGCCACCGTGAACTGGAGAAGGCCGAGGTCGCCGTCCACGAGCCCGGCGCCAGATCCACCCCACCTCCGCGCGTACGACCACGCCGGTGACACCGCGGTGAGCTCCCGCAACCCCTGGACATGGTCTTCCCCTCCCTCCTGCGCCGTAGCCCTGCCGCACTCCGTCGAACGCTCGGCGCGCCGCCTTGAGCCGTGCGCGTGCTGTTGGCAATAGCCCCGCGTGTTTACCCTCTCTATTCCCCCGTGAAGCCCGGCCAGCATAGCCCCCCTCCGGTGTTTCTCCCTGCACGAAAGTTGTAGCCCGATGTCCTCTCTTCGTTTTTCCTTTTTGCGGCTTAGCGAGATTCGCCGCCGATTCGTCGCCACCGACAACGGAAGACAGCCAGATCCGCCGCCGTCAGAGCCTGACCGTCAGCGCGCAGCAGCAGCCGATGACATTCTTGCACTTGGCCCCTTGCCCTTTTTCCTGCCTAAACCCGTAGTCCTAGGAGCCCACCTGCCAGCCCCGGTGAGATCTTACAAGAAAACCCCCGCGGTCTGGAGATTCTCCGCCCGCGCAGCCCCGGACCGCCCACGTCACACGCCTGCCAAGCACAGGGTAACCCACTGAGTTCGACCCTACACCGTGATTTGCGGCTAAGGGAGGTCCCGGTGAGAAAAGTTGACGGCGCGTTTTTCCCGCGCGTTCAGCGCTAGCCCAACCGTCTGTGGCTGGGGCTGAATTCGCCTGGGTATGAAAAGTTTTTTTCCATTTTCTGTTTTCAATTAACACTTCCAGAAATTTATTTAAATTCAAATTCAAATCAGTTTTTAAATAACTTTTAATTTACAAATCCAAATAATACTTATGATATATGTTTTGAAATCAGAAAAATGTGAGGAATTAAAATATGCCATTCAAATTTTTTTGAGCACTTTAAAATTTCAAGATAATTAAAATTACAATAAAATTCCCTTTATCTTAATTAATTAATAACTTTTGTTTTATAACTCCAAATTTGACAAATAATATGTCTAAATCGATCAGCGCGACGAGCCCGTTCTATCTATGCATTCCATGTTCTGAATTGCAGCATGTATCATATGAATAACAAGTATACAGAAAGTGTTATGAGAGCAAACCGGGCTAAAAACTTAATTAAATGCTTTAATCTTGTACCCCACACCTCACCCATGCCATGCTACATTATTGCCATGCAAATTGCGTATCATTCATCATGGCATGATTGTTTGCTTGTCGCATTTTAATTCATATGCTTGTGCACTCTACTTATGTTGGCCCTTGGTTGTTTGGTTCTTCTTCGAATAGACGCTGAGCAGGGGATATATCAGGAATCCCAGGAGCACTACCCAGATCCGTCCGTCGCTTCAACTGAGCTGCCAGGCAAGCACTACCACATGCTTGCATACATATAGTACCTATTGCCTCTATCTTATTCTTGCATCATTGAGTCGCGATTGCATTAAATTGAATCCCAAGTACTGCATAGCCTGTACTTTTAAACCCCACCGAAGCTTGTTCCTCCATCCCATGAGCCATTACTACAGGAGTTGTTTGAGCCATGCGGGTCGTAGAACAACATGTGTAGGGTATGTGAGAGTCTGATGGATAACGAGGTACCTAAACAACTTAACCTGAGTAGTAATGGGATAACTAATGAAAGTGGCACCGGTGAGCAATATCTGCTATTTGGTTCTTCATGCTCACTTGTGTCCCGTAGGACCCCGAGTACTTGATTCCTGTTCCTTGACTATTCGCACTATCCACATCCGGGAGGCCTTATGGACCCCCCTGAGCCAGAGCTTGATTCATTCTTATTTCTTGGGGCCACGAAGTAGTTTGGGGCTTTATTACTATCCTGTACTTATGCCATGTTTTACTGCTTTATTTAAGATTATGCGAGGAGCACCTGTACTGTTTAGGATTGCGGAGTGTTTTCGCGGTATCGACAAGTCCAGTCACACTTTCGGGTTCCCAGTCGTTTACAGCCATTGGCGCAAACCTTGGGTCCGTCTCGGAGCCGGCCAACTTCGTTGCGAGTAGCTTAATGGGGTGGCCCCCTGAAACATTTCTGAATCCTGTGATCGCTTTGTCGTGAATGCCTCGTTGGGTTTTGATTTGGTTTTTCCGAGGTTGATCGAGTGTGTGTTGCTATTTGTGCACCCCTGCAGGGTAAATCTTTCTGAACGCCGTGTCCGTGGTTACGGACGACTTGGAGCACAGTTTCTTGATCATAGAAAAGTATAACTAAAGTATCGCTTTTAATTTGACTAAGTACCTGACTAGTAAATAGTGCAACACTCATGGAATGGATAATAAAACTGCCAACGGATGGGGGCTGTTCGTCCGCTTCCTCGTTGGTAAGCGAGGAGGAGGATGGATCTGTTAATATTACTGTTACAATTGTTGCTATTAATTCACGGACATCCGTCTATCTTTGGTTAGGCGGATGGTTAGCGAGTATCTATAGAATTGTTAGGTATTATCTTTTGCTGCAATTGCGTCACCCGTGTTGTGTCCCTTTAGAGGCATAAAGACTTCTGAGTACCCTAGGGTCTCACACGATAAATTGTTTGATTCAGATGAACAGGTGTACCGCAAGATGGATCTTTGGGTGGAAGAGGCAGATGATGTTGGCGACCACTCGGTGTAGAGATTCCGGAACGGGATCCGTGAGATCTATGGGGGATGTGTTTATTTATGGGGCATCTTATGCCGATTTGCTTCTTATCCGTGCTCGGATCTTGTTTTCGCTTCACTTTGATACTCTGATGTTTGATGTATGAGGAGATATCCTAAACTATTATATCTATCTAGGACATTTGGATCTTGCCGTATGGCATTGCAATATTTCTATTTCTTTTAGATGGAATGGCTCTGAGGACTGTTGTATGTGTCTTGCATACATACTCATTTGTGTATGTAGTTGATCCCTTCGCCTGCTGATTACGCCGCTCGTTCTTGTCCTGATGTTTGGAAATGGTTAGGATGGCCGAAAGGTCTACCTGTGAGTGGCATTTGGCCCTACCGTACTATTTTAACCATTTCCGCTCATCCAGGCTTGTAACTAAGAGCGTAATTCACCGAGGTAGTTACAATTGGTATCACAGCCATCCCGCCCTTCAGGGTGTCAGCCAAATGGTCGTTGTCAGTTTAGCAAATATTTTGAGTAGTTATGTATACTAGGGAAAAACAAAACGTGAGAGTAGGACTGCTTCCACTTTTCTTCTTACCCACCCACCCACCCTTTTCTGGTAAGGAAGTGTAACGTTTTCAATCCTCTTCTAAAATTCAAACTAGGATTCACGTGTTCTGGGTTCCGTAGTACCATAGGTTGTGTGTGTGTGTGTGTGTGAATTCCTTATCTATCTGTTGCATCCAACATGTTATCTTTATCTGCCTTTTGGTTATCAACTGTTGGTACATTCCATACCGACAGGCTTTTGCAAACCGGCGCGATCTATCCGACTCCTTGTTAACCGGTGCCATCTTCTTAAGGGTGTTCTTCCTTCCAGCATGCTTTCACAGAATGTGGAGTTGCTAATCTCTATCTGCTAAGTGGTTTTGTGCATCTATTGGTATTTTAATGCCGAAAAATGCGGAATTTTTTTCTTTGATACATCTGTGTTTCCACACTCCTCTTCAGTCGTGTGTGAAACATTATCTTTCTTCCTCTATCGGCATGTTCATGTTAACTCATTCTTTTGTCACCGGCGCTTAATCCTGGAGTTTTATTTCATCTCCAATTCCCTTGGGCTAATTACATAACAAGTGTCGATCCGATGCTGGTGATTGTAATTTGGTTCTCGGCATAGCTATATGACACTTATCATGAGTGGAATATGGAAAAATGCTATCAACGCTATCCACCAAATGGTGGCGGATATCTCCTATGATTTTTAAGTTATACCGGGATCATATCCTTGTCATATTCAAGTATCTTTGTCAATCCGGAGTTTTTCTTAAGGCCCTACGGTGGTCTATCACCTGTTCATCATGCGGCACATCTTTTTGAACTCCATATATGCAAAATTCTCTTTGATACGAGGGAATTGCATTCATCTCTGATAGCTTTGCTTAAGGTATGAGCTATCATCTTTTCCTTATCCAAGATCTCTTTATCTTTGTAACCGGTGATCCGATCGACAATGTGAACCAGGTGGCTTTTCCTGTTCTCTTCTCAAGGACCAGATAATCTATTCTTCCAGTGCATCTTTCCTACATGAATCCTTACTCGTAACATTGATCTTTCAAAGAGTGTTAAGCCTAGAAAGTGTTTCGAGCATTTGTTCGTTCTCCCGTCTTTTGAACTTGATATTCTTGGAATATCTTGTTAATCCATGGTGGTATATCTTGATGATATGCTTGCCTAGTCTATATCAATGGAGGAACATGGAAGATCATCTGTGTCTCTTTATCTCAAGCTGCGAGAACGACGCTTGTGTGCAAAGTTCTCAAAGTGTGAATTCTGGCTTCTTGAAGTCACCTATCTCGACCACGTCCTTCTGCTAAATACATTACATCAATTCTGGAACCAGCAAGTCCATTGTTAATTCCATCCTCCATCTTCAACCAATCGGGAGTATTCCTTGTTGGCAAGTTATCATCGTCGTTCCGCTAAAGATTTTCCTCAAGACTGCTAAATCTTTCTCAATCATTTCAAGAAGAACATGGAGTTCTTTTCACCTCAGTCTCGTCAAGTAATCTTTTGAAACCCTCTCGTTCTATCGTCTATGCTCAATCCACCGGAGGCCATGAAGATTTTTCAGATCTTTTGTAATCCTTATGTTCAAGTGGTGCTACCTTTTTCTGTATCTGTGGAATCTTGCAGTCATCTCCGTGATCTTCCTTCATATCTTTCCGGTGGCTTGTTACTTATGATATGACGACAACATCATCACCCTTATATATCTTGGATCCGGTGAATCGTTTGCATCAATCTTTGTTTTCTTACGGAGTTCCATGAGCTCTTATTGTCAATACCTTCAGTCTGTTTTGGTAGTTGGGTTGCATGGTTTTCTTATTCAGGTGCGGAGTAATGCTTTGAGTGCGGGATGGAGTAGCTACCATACCACTACTCTTATCATTCGCTCTTGTACATTGAATTGGTGAATTAATGTGATTTCACTCATTCCACGGAAGTTAGAAGTGGCCTTTATTCCTCGATACTTTTACTTCCGTCCTTGTTTTCCGGAGTGCTCTCTCGAAGAAAGTATTCAATAATCTCTTGTTGGTGGTCTGTCTATTCTAGATGGAGCAAAATCTTCAATTATCTGGTGGAAACAAACGCAAACTCTTTTCTGTCCTCGTCATTCTACCGATGCTCGGCATCCCCAAACAAGATGAAAGGAAACTATCTCTCTTTGTGTCATCAATTCTTATTCTGTGGGAAGCCAATTATGGTTGATGCCATCAGCCGCAAATCTATCGCGTTAGCCTCAAGGCTAAAGAAAGCAATAAGTATCTCTACAATAAACTCCAGATCCTCCATATTCTTTGCTTCTCGGGATTCCACCATGATCTAGCTTCACATCCGTCTCTGGAAGTTATATCCGCGCACCTCAATTGCGTGATCCTTTGGATCTTACCAGCACAAGAAGAATCTAATCCGACGATATCTAACTAAATCTTTCCGTTGATATCAAGGAACTCTATTGTTTGAAGGCAATATTGTTTCCGAACTTCATTTCTCAAATCCGAGAGAAGATACAATGCTATTGTCATAGTGGTTCAAAACCTCTCCAATCTAGCTCTTTTCTTCCGGCGAGACAAAGATTCATCCTCTCTCGTATCGGTAAATCTTTAATCTTAATGGTGTGTCGTTTCTGTATCCCTGATACATCATCCTTCCTTTTTCCTTAACAAGTGGTTCTTTTCTTTTATCATGTTTCTTGAGAAAACCGAAGCTATGTTCATACTATCCTTCTTGTCTCACGACAATCCTTCAATTCTTCTAACCCTTTGTTTCTTCAAGCAAAATGCAAGACTCGCAACAAGTCTAGCAAGTTTTGCAAGGTGTAGTGGTCGCACCATTCCGTGGTTCATCAACTTGGGAACGTGAGGGTCACCTTCGTTCCGGACACCCGCCTCGCCTTGTGTTGTGTGCGTTTTCCTAGGAATCTCGGGGCGAGATTCTTGTTTAGTGGGGGAGAGTTGTAGCATCCCAATTGTCTAACAATTGCAATGCTACTAGCCTAGTCTATATAAATGCTACTTCCTATATACAATTGTTGCACCATAATTATATCATGCTCATGTCATCATGCCACCTTGCATTTGAGCATCATATAAAACCCTTTTTCTTTTGGTTCTCCTCTCATATGCATTATTAATTGTATTTGCCTCTTGATATTGTATTTGGTTATTGATATATGATTTAAATGCCCAAGTTGAGTTGGGGGCATATCTTTTATTCCAATTCCACCACCTCTCTTTGTCACCACCTTATAATTCCACCATCCCATTATCCATGAGCCTTTTTCTCTTTTTCTTTTGATTTTATTCTAGCTCATGTGGGTGGGGTGGATCTAAATCTATAAATTCTTTGCTTGGCTTTTATTCCACTTATTTGGAATGCATAAGAATAATGCCATATTATTATTATTGTTTTTACAAAATAAAACATGGCATTAATTATTTTGCATGGGCCATGCAACCATCACCACCTTGTTGTCCTTCCTTACCATGTGTCTCAACATCATCACCTCCTTTGGTTATGTTCCATGCAAGATCTTATGAGATCAAGGGAAATACCCTTCACCTAATCTATCATGTCTCTTTTCCTCTATTCACCATATCTTTGTCTCTCTCTCTCTTTTCAGGTGACCTTTAAAATCTAGCTTCTCTCCTACTCAAACCCTACACCCTAATTTTTTCCTTGCCATCTCTTTTAGTCCTTGCATGATCTTGTTAGATCATACCACACCCCTCACCCAAAACCTACCCCTACCCTCTCTCTCTACTCCTCTCTCCAAAAACCTAGTTCTAAGCTAAACCCTAAACCTACCTCACCTCACCCTCCTCTCTTCTTGGCTGAGGTGCTCCCTCTCTCTTCCATGCTGGCCCTACCTGGCCGTCTCACCTCACCTGCCCTTCCCCTTTTTCTTTGGCTCCAAGACAAAGAGAAGAAGGAGGAAGAGAAGACCTACCGACCCCCTCCTCACTTTTTGCAAAGCTACCACCACCCATGTGCTTCCCTTTCCCTCTCTACTGCCTCACCCACCTCAGATCTCGTCCATGAGCCGCCCAAGTTCCTCTCCACTTCCCCTTCTTCCTCCCTGGACGACAAGACCACCACCTAGAGCCAAAACCCTAGCTGCTACGTTTCGCTCGAGTTCTGCGCGCCCCGGCGCTCCCCAAACCCCGCCAGGAGCACCAACGAGGTCGTCCACATCCCCTTCTTCGCCTCGTACCAGCCCGGGACCACAGCCTCGCCGGAACAAGCCGAGCGCCGCCGCGAACTGGAGAAGGCCGAGGTTTCCGTCCACGAGCCCGGCGCCAGATCCACCCCACCTTCGTGCGTACGACCATGCCGGCGACACCGTGGTGAGCTCCCGCAACCCCTGGACATGGTCTTCCCCTCCCTCCTGCACCATAGCCCTGCCGCACTCTGTCGAACGCTCGGCGTGCCGCCGCGAGCCGTGCGCGTGCTGTAGGCAACAACCCCGCGCGTTTACCCTCTCTGTTCCCCTGTGAAGCCAGGCCAGCCCATCCCCCCTCCGGTGTTTCTCCCTGCACGAAAGTTGTAGCCCGATGTCCTCTCTTCATTTTTCCTTTTTGCAGCTTAGCGAGATTCGCCGCCGTTTCGTCGCCACCGACAACGGAAGACGGCCAGATCCGTCGCCGTCAGAGCCTGACCGTCAGCGTGCAGCAGCAGCCGATGACATTCTTGCACTTGGGCCCCTGCCCTTTTTCCCGCCTAAACCCGTAGTCCCAGGAGCCCACTTGTCAGCCCCGGTGAGATCTTACAAGAAAACCCCCGTGGTCTGGAGATTCTCACAGCAGCCCGGACCGGACGCCCGTGTCACGCCACTAGGCGGCCAGCGTGGCCCGCTTGAATTCGACCCCACACATGCCGGGTTGCGGCTAAGGGAGGCCCCGGTGAGAAAAGTTGACAGCGTGTTTTTCCCGCGCGTTCAGCGCTGGCCCACCCGTCTGTGGCTGGGGCTGAATTCACCTGGGTATGAAAAGTTTTTTTCCATTTTCTGTTTTCAATTAACACTTCCAGAAATTTATTTAAATTCAAATTCAAATCAGTTTTTAAATAACTTTTAATTTACAAGTCCAAATAATACTTATGATATATGTTCTGAAATCAGAAAAATGTGAGGAATTCAAATATGCCATTCAAATTTTTTTGAGCACTTTAAAATTTCGAGATAATTAAAATTACAATAAAATGCCCTTTATCTTAATTAATTAATAACTTTTGTTTTATAACTCCAAATTTGACAAATAATATGTCTAAATCGATCAACGCGACGAGCCCGTTCTATCTATGCATTCCATGTTCTGAATTGCAGCATGCATCATATGAATAACAAGTATACAGCAAGTGTTATGAGAGCAAACCGGGCTAAAAACTTAACTAAATGCTTTAATCTTGTACCCCACACCTCACCCATGCCATGCTACATTATTGCCATGCAAATTGCGCACCATTCATCATGGCATGATTGTTTGCTTGTCGCATTTTAATTCATATGCTTGTGCACTCTACTTATGTTGGCCCTTGGTTGTTTGGTTCTTCTTGAATAGGCTGGCGGGGATATATCAGAATCCTGTGAGCACTACCCAGATCCGTCCGTCGCTTCAACTGAGTTGCCAGGCAAGCACTACCACATGCTTGCATACATATAGTACCTATTGCCTCTATCTTATTCTTGCATCATTGAGTCGCGATTGCATTAAATTGAATCCCAAGTACTGCATAGCCTATACTTTTAAACCCCACCGAAGCTTGTTCCTCCATCCCATGAGCCATTACTACAGGAGTTGTTTGAGCCATGCGGGTCGTAGAACAGCATGTGTAGGGTATGTGAGAGTCTGATGGATAACGAGGTACCTAAACAACTTAACCTGAGTAGTAATGGGATAACTAATGAAAGTGGCACCGGTGAGCAATATCTGCTATTTGGTTCTTCATGCTCACTTGTGTCCCGTAGGACCCCGAGTACTTGATTCCTGTTCCTTGACTATTCGCACTATCCACATCCGGGAGGCCTTATGGACCCCCCTGAGCCAGAGCTTGATTCATTCTTATTTCTTGGGGCCACGAAGTAGTTTGGGGCTTTATTACTATCCTGTACTTATGCCATGTTTTACTGCTTTATTTAAGATTGTGCGAGGATCACCTGTACTGTTTAGGATTGCGGAGTGTTTTCGCGGTATCGACAAGCCCAGTCACACTTTCGGGTTCCTGGTCGTTTACAGCCATTGGCGCAAACCTTGGGTCCGTCTCAGAGCCAAGCCTTCGCTATGGTAGCTTAATGGGGTGGCCCCTGAAACATTTCTGAATCCTGTGATCGCTTTGTCGTGAATGCCTCGTTGGGTTTTGATTTGGTTTTTCCGAGGTTGATCGAGTGTGTGTTGCTATTTGTGCACCCCTGCAGGGTAAATCTTTCTGAAAGCCGTGTCCGCGGTTATGGATGACTTGGAGCACAGTTTCTCGATCATAGACAAGTATAACTAAAGTACCGCTTTTAATTGGACTAAGTACCTGACTAGTAAATAGTGCAACACTCATGGAATGGATAATAAAACTGCCAACGGATGGGGGCTGTTCGTCCGCTTCCTCGTTGGTAAGCGAGGAGGAGGATGGATCTGTTAATATTACCGTTACAACTGTTGCTATTAATTCACGGACATCCGTCTATCTTTGGTTAGGCGGATGGTTAGCGAGTATCTATAGAATTGTTAGGTATTATCTTTTGCTGCAATTGCGTCACCCCAGGTTGTGTCCCCTTTAGAGGCATAAAGACTTGCTGAGTACCCCTAGGGTCTCACACGATAAATTGTTTGATTCAGATGAACAGGTGTACCCGCAAGATGGATACTGGGTGGAAGAGACAGATGATGTTGGCAACGACCACTCGGTGTAGAGATTTCGGGAACAGGGATCCGTGAGATTTGTGGGTGGGATGTGTTTATTTATAGGGCATCTTATGCCGATTTGCTTCTTATCCGTACTCGGATCTTGTTTTCCGCTTCCGCCTGATACTCCGATGTTTGATGTATGAGGAGATATCCTAAACTATTATATCTATCTAGGATATTTGGATCTTGCCGTATGGCGTTGCAATATTTCTATTTCTTTTAGATGGAATGGCTCTGAGGACTGTTGTATGTGGCTTGCATACATACTCATTTGTGTATGTAGTTGATCCCTTCAGCCGATTATTCGCCGTTCTTGTCCCGATGTTTGGAAATGGTTAGGACGGCCAAAAGGTCTACCTGTGAGTGGCATTTGGCCCCACCGTACTATTTTAACCATTTCCGCTCATCCAGGCTTGTAACTAAGAGCGTAATTCACCGAGGTAGTTACAGAAGACCAAGAGAAAACGATGTTTACAACGCCCTTTGGTGTGTTCTGCTACAACATGATGCCTTTCTGGCTAAAAAACGCAGGAGCCACCTATCAGCGGTGCATACATGCTTGCCTCAAGAATCAACTTGGTCGCAACATCCAAGTCTACGTTGACGACATCGTCATCAAAACCATGGAGGAAGCTATGCTAATCAACGATCTATGCGAGACCTTCGCCAACCTCGACCGCTACCGGATCAAGCTCAATCCAGACAAATGCGCCTTCGGCATGCCATCTGGGCAGTTACTCGGGTATCTCATCTCCGCGAGAGGGATCAAAGCAAACCCGAAGAAAATAAAGGCCATACTCGCCATGGAGAAGCCGAAGAATGTAAGAGGCGTCCAACAACTGGCTGGGAGAATCGTGGCGCTCAGTCGATTCATCCGTCGCATGGGCGAAAAGGCATTTCCCTTCTACCAACTTCTCCGCAAAACTGACAAATTTGAGTGGACAAACGAGGCGCAAGAAGCATTCGAGGACCTCAAGCGTTTACTATCCACCTCGCCGGTACTGGTGACTCCACGCGAAAAAGAGTTGTTGTTGCTCTACATCTCCGCCACCAACCAGGTGGTCAGCATGGTGCTTGTGGTGGAACGAGCCAAACAAAACATGGTCAACAGGGTCTAGCGCCCAATCTACTACCTCAGCGAGGTGCTCACGCCAACAAAACAGCGGTACCCGCACTACCAGAAGCTGGCGTGCGGCATCTTCATGACAGCCAGGCGACTGCACCACTACTTCCAGGAGCACTCAATCGTGGTGGTCAATGACGCCCCAATCGGGCATATCCTCAATAACCCTGATGCCACCGGGCGAGTCGCGCTTTGGGGAATCGAACTGTCTCCATGAGACATCACATACGAAATGCGCGAACGCGATCAAGTCGCAAGTCCTCGCTGATTTCCTCGTGCACTGGATGGAGAACCAGCTCCCCGACAAGCCAGATATGCTCTGGACAATGCACTTCGATGGGTCCAAATGAAACAGAGCCAACGCAGGTGTCATACTGACATCGCCCTAGGGAGATAAACTGACATACATTCTGTGAATGCAGTTCACTGCCTCCAACAATGAAGCCGAGTACGAGGCTCTCATCCATGGGATGCGGATGGCGAAAGCCTGTGGTGCCAAGAGGCTCATCATCTACGGCAACTCCAAACTGGTGGTCAACCAAACGATGCACGAGTGAGACGCACTGAGCGACAACATGATTTCCTATCGCGACCTCTACGACACACTCGAAGGGGACTTCGACAGCGGTGAGCTACGGCACGTCAGCTGCGAAAGCAACGAAGAGGCGGATCTCCTCGCCAATATCGGCTCCACCTACGCCCCCATACCACCTGGGGTATTTCTCGAGTGCATCTGCTAATGCTCCATCAAGCCAAAGGCTCTAGAGAATAAAGAAAGCGTGTCAATGGACTCGGGCGCTACGCCACCCAATGAGCCAATGGCACTCAACGACCCGGAGCTTGATACAGGACTCGAAGGACCAATGGGCGTCATGATGATCGATCCATCTTGGACACAATCCTACATCACATATCTACTCATCAAGAGGCTGCCAGATGATCCGACTGACGCGCGGCACATCGCGTGACGATCCAAGGCATTCGCCGTCATCAACGGCGAACTATACAAGGGCAGCATCACAGGAGTGCTCCAACGGTGCATCTCCAACGGAGACAGAAGGGCCGTCCTCCTTGACATCCATGAAGACACTTGCGTGCACCATGCTGGCAGTCACGCCCTCGTTGCCAAAGCTCTACGAGTTGGATTTTATTGGCCCATGGCCATATGCGACGCCAAGGACATCGTCCAGCACTACAACGCTTGGCAGCGATTCGCAGACAAACCTCACGCACCTGGTGCAGAACTCCGGCGAATACCATTGGCATGGCCCTTCGCGCAATGGGGACTCGACATGGTCGACAAGCTCTGAAAATCCTCGCAATGAGGCTACATCTACCTCTTGGTCGCCGTCGACAAATTCACCAAGTGGATCGAGGCCATGCCGGTGACAAATCAATCAGGAGCCAGCGCAGTCAAGTTCTTTGAATCCATTGTCTACCGCTTTGGAGTGCCACACAGCATCATCATGGACAATGGGACGAACTTCACCTCTAACGAGTTCCAGGAATTCTGCGAAAACCTCGGAATAAACATAAGCTACGCCTCGGTGGCTCACCCGCAGACCAACGGTAAAGTCAAAAAGGCCAACAGCCTCATGTGGGGCGGAATCAAGAAACGACTCCTCCAGCCACCCGAACAAGCCGCCGGATGCTGGCCAGACGAGCTGCAATCCGTACTCTGGAGCTTGCGCACAACTCCAAACAGCGCCGCGGGATACACCTCGTTCTTCATGGTGCATGGTGCTGAAGCGGTGCTACATGTAGAAGTACGCTACAAAGACCCACGGGTGGTTGCTTACAGTGAGCAGGAGTCAACTCTTGCACTCGAAGACTCCGTCGACCTCCCTGACGAGGCACAGGAAATCACAGCCGAGAGATCAACGATCTACAAGCAAAACCTCCGCAACTACCACAGCAGAAGGCTACGCCCAAGATCCTTCGTCGAAGGAGACCTGGTCCTGCGACTAAAGCAGCAAGGGCATCTCAAACTCGAGTCCCCTTGGGAGGGACCTTATGTGATTACAAAAGTAAACCCAGGAGGCGCCTATCGCCTTAAAGATCTCGAGACAGGAGTCGCATACTCTAATCCCTGGAACATCGCGCGGCTGCGTTGCTTCTACCCCTAGTCGGTTTTACATTTACAAATAAGGCTATTCCGCCAGGCTACTTAGCCACGCATTGTACCTCATACTATTCTGCGAATAAATAAATCTAAGTGCCCCAAAACTCTGTGTTTTCCTTATTTTCCTTCAAATCGATCACTCGGGGGCTACGCCACCCTTTACACTTTCGTTCTACGAACAAATCGCAGTTTTCCTAAGTAGCTGACACAACATTAATCGAACCCTTGATAAACACCAACCCAGTTGAAACGCACCTGACAGGTTGGCAAGGAGCTGAGATAACACAAGTCGGGCTAACAAAAAGGAACTTCAGAGTACAAATACACTCGCAAAATATAAAAGCTAGCAAGCTCTTCACATATCAATAAGTATTAATTATATCCAACATATTCATATGAACTTTACAACACTTGTACAATTATGTGCAGGATACAAGTCATGCTACTGCTGCAACAGGAGAACGTTCGTTTGTTCCTCAAAGAAGTCGACAATTTCTTCTACTGGGCGATCAACCGCTTGGTAGTGCGGAACCATGTCCTAGGTCATACCCTCTGGCGAAGGTGGCGGCCCAGCGGAAACAGCCACAACATCTACATCCGGCCTATGTAGTCGCACTAGCGACAACGCAGCGTTAGCACCAGCTACTAACTGCTATCGCACGCACTCGCGAGCCGCACTCAAATACTAGAACTTCGCTAGAAGAGCCAACAGGCTTGAAGGGACGGCATCCAGCGGAAACATTGTCGGATAGATATGCCTAAGGCACGATTGCGCCTTCTTAAAAAGTGAAGTACTCGAGAAGCACGATCCTGCAAGGTCACAAGTGCGATTGCACGATCATGGTCCACCCAAAAGTACCCACTCGCCTGTAGTTGCTCCTGGGTCAAATCGTTCATTCGAATGGCAATCCGGTGTTTCTCATCCTGCGGATGACGAGAACTAACAAATACACCAAACAAAAGGGCAAAGTATGAAGACAAGGCATCGACGCGACTGACTAAAAGAAAATATAAGAGGGCAGAAAGCTAACATTTGAACTGCTCACTCAACTACGCCACCTCCTCCAAGAGATACTTCTCGCGGGCGGTAGCCTTCTCTGCCTTCGACTTCCATACATCTGCGCTACCACAGAGGATGGGAAACTCAGGCTCCAGTTGCTTAATGCGATCGCGCAGCCGCGAAACCAAGGACAACTCCTCCACCTTTGAGCGTGGCTGCGGCAAGGTTTCATCGGTAGATGGAGGATCACGAGGATCACTCGAAGGACCACTCGACGTACCCTATCACAAACCAAGCAAGAGCAAATAAGGGACCAATAATACATTGATAAAAGGCTCGAATGCATTCAGGCACGGCAAAAGTCTCGACAGGGATACTCCCACAAAAGCATGGTTTCAACATGAAAATAAACTACAACTATTACAGAATAGCTACTAAGGAGCAGTCTGCTTGTTCGACTTCGACTTGGACTTCGGGGGCCTCATCAAATCCATGTCAGTCTCTGACGCCACAGACTTTCTAGTGCCAGCCCCTAAAGCTGCAGCCTTGGCCGCATTCTTCGCTCGCTACAGCTCTTCGAAGTATTTGGCCACTATATTGATGAGCTGCGGCCCATATTTACCAAAACCAGTAGCGACGGGAGCAAACACTACCTGTTGGCCATCCGCGCCAACGGGCATCGCCTTGGAGATCGCGAGAGGGGTCCACCTCCACGCCATGGGCTTGCACCATCGCGAGTGCCATAGTGGCGCCGACAGACCACTGGGAGTTCCTGAAGTCCATGGGAATACCCCCAGCAAGGGATTCCACCAGGTCCTCAAGGTTGTCAATCAGCTCAGCCTTGGGGCTTCGATCCTTGCGTATGTGACTAGGCACACCCTTTGCCTTCGTCAGCGTCCCCTGAAGGGAAGCGTTGTGGTCTTCGACTGTGGCGATAGCACCAACCAACGCATCATCATGACGAAGGGCCTCGGTGTCAGAGATCAGGCCGCTGACATCTACATACACCAAAGTGTCAGCATAATAACATGATGTCGAAGCAAGAAACAACGAAAATTCATCTGAGATAATACCTGAGAGGGACTTAGGAATCGAGAAAAGTTGCTCCTCGAACAACTTCTCCCTCTCGGCATTGGAGACGCACAAGTCCTCTTCGCGCTTTTGCAAGTCTTCTTCGCGCTTTCGCAAGTCTTCTTCACGCTTTTGTGACTCCTCCAAGGCCGCGATTGCTTCGTCACGACTCTTCGCCGCTGCGGCAAGCGCCTTTTCGAGGGAAGCAGCATGACGAAGAAGTTCGTTATGCTCGACTGCAAAGCACAGGACGAATCATCAATTGAATCTAGAAACTTCACGAAGACAAAGACAAAGCCAAAACTAACCTTCAACAACGCGATGGCGATTGTCCAGTCGTGCATGCTGTCGACCCATGTCAAGGACTTGCTCTGCTAGGCGAGCAGCTTCCTTCACGATGAGCTGCATCAGAAGAAAACAAAGTTCAGCAACAGCACCAAGTATATATTTGACTGCAAAAGAATGCTTACATGGTCATCCATAGACTCCGAAGATGACTATTGAGCAGTCATCCGGGCAACCACCTGGTGTCCCCCAGCATGCGGGGAACTCGACGAGTTTTGCCCGAAGTGGGCTGCCAATGGAGGAGAGGAAGATCATTCGACCACTTCCTTTGCCTTGGAGTCTACGACTCTGGATTCCTTCACAAATTGGACGTCGTTAGAAGACGACGATGCCGCTTGACTACAAAATAGATCTAGCAAAAACTTCAGGGAAAGCAGCTCCAAAAAGAAACCAATACAAAGTCGCGAATGCAGAACTCACTAGTCAAATATATCAAGGTCGAAGGATTGCTCCTCCGACTCTGACGACTCCTTCGGCAGTCGCATCTTCTTCCGGGCAGAAGGAGCCATGGAACACACATGAACGGCGGGGATTGGTTCCTCTGCAGCAGCAGACGGACCTTCCGGCATCGTCGGAGAAGTAGCATCAGAATCCTTGCTGCGGAACGCTTGTGAGTGTCCTGGTCGCTGGACTCGGGGGCTCCCTCCTCCTCTTCGATTGGGACGATCGACTCTGACTCATCCTCATCATCCACCTCGCGAGGGATAACCCCTTCAAGACGAGGGGGCAAATTGGGAGACACCTTCGAGTCCTGCATTCAGAAGATACAACATTATATATCCAGTACCCAGTGGCAATCGACAAAAAGAACTACTTCGTAGTACAATTCTACCTTAGGAGGAGGGTTAGAGGCGTCGAATGGAGGCACGACTAGTTTGCCCGGGAGATCCTCCTTGGCGGTATATTTGGTCACCAATCGCAACCTCCTATCTACTTCACCCGCAGAAATGCCATCGGCAGATACGCGAGTGGCATCGTTCACACCGGCCCAGCGGAACATGGGGTGGACTCTGGCTTGCAGAGGCTGGACGCGGCAATGCAACCATGTGCGAATGAGGGCAGCGCCTCTCTCTTCTTTGGCTATGCGACTCTTGAGGTCACAGACACGCTTGCACATCACATCTGTTTCCTCGGACTCGCCGGGCATCACGATATTCTTCCAAGAGCGCCTCCTCTTGCACGGCGTCATGGGATCAAAGGGCGCGAGTCCGTAGTGTTCTCCGTCGGCCTTTTGGTCGCGGATGTAGAACCACTTGTCCCTCTACCCTTGGACGGACGCAGTGAGCTTGATATCAAAGTAGGTGATAGCGGAGTCGATGTGGATTCCGCAGCCTCCTATGTCGTAGACTACCGAATCGGACGCCGACTGGCGTTTCAGCTTAAAAAGCCTCTTGAAGAGGCCAAAGTGCGGCTCGATTCTGAGCCAGCACTTGCAAAGAGTAATTAAGCAGGAGATGTGGAGAATAGAATTTTGGGACAGCTGATGCAGCTGGAGCCCATAGAAGCAAAGGAGTCCCCTGAAGAAAGGATGCAGGGGGGAGAAAGACCTTGGATGATGAACACAAGGAACATCACCTGGAAACCAGTAGGAGGACAAGGAATTACCTCCTCGCCGGGCACTCGCGAGTCGTCTTCCACGGACGGAAGAACTCTATCTCGACGATGAAGTTGTAGCTCGGCGGGCTTGATGATGGACGCGCGCCAGGCGCCGTTGGTGATGCGGGTGCCCACACCCTTCTTCTTCCCAGCACCGGCAGCGCTGGTGCCCACGGTGGTGGTACCGCCCTTCTTCTTGGTGGCAGCAATGGCCGCCGCGGACCCAGCGGCGGTGCCTCCCTTCTTCTTGCCAATCTTCCGATGGCGGTGAGAACGGAGGAAGTAATTGGGGAAGACACGGAGCTGGTCCAGTGCCGCAAAGAGAAAGTGCGCAAGGAAGCAGAGAGCAGCAGCAATGGCGATGGAGGCACGAGCAAAGAAGACAAATGGGGAAAATACCGCAGCTGCGCTGCTACTTAACCTCCTCGCAGACACCATCCAACGGCTAGCAGAAACCCTATTACACGCATGGCGCACATTGCCATCAACACGTGGCGAAGCTGAAGCACAAACCGTCCCCCACTATTCCCATTACACACGGAAATCAAGGAGATGCAGTTAAAACAGAAGATTATGCACGCCCGGTCAAATCAAAGTCAGAAAGTGGGACCCACCACACGTCATGTACCGTAAAATCCGCTCACGCGGACAACCGAGGTCGTCACATCGTTAGCACTAACGTCATTGATTTTAGCAGCAGAAGATTTCGACTACTTTAGTCCTTGCTCGAGTCTTCGACTCAACCAAGCACTCAGGGGCTACTCCCATAGGGAGCGCTGGTTGCGCACCCTACAATTTATCTTTATGCAGGTATATGAACATTCAGGACATACCCACTACTCAAATCTACGATTCGATTGTGAATTATGGGTTACTCCCATAGGGAGCGCCGAAAGCAAATTCGACTGAAATAAGCAACAAAAGACGACAACAGTCGCAAAAGGTCTTTAGTCCCCCCTTGAGTCTTTGACTCAACTAGGCACTCGGGGTCTACTCCCATAGGGAGTGCTGGTCGCACCCTATGATTATTCGTACATCGTACTATGTGTTGATAAGATCCACACTCGAATGCTATGGTGACTCCGCCTCATACTATCCCTACAAAGAGACTGCGTCTCCTGGGCCACCCGAATCATCTTTGTGATGAAAAAAATTCGGATGCCACGCTTTCAGCATGAAGATAAGAACTAAATAAGTCCTGGCAACGCATCTGCTGCGCACTACCAGAAACATATCCGTGCCTGCAGGTACGATGAACACGCCTTGATAGACGCGTCGAGTGCCTACACTTATACACTGGAATTCGACTCCTGTAAGACCTCCGCGGCCTGAGTCGAATTATGCCAGCAGTTTTCCGAATTCGAGTCCAGGGCCTCAAGTTTGAGTAGATTAAGTTGTTTTACCCGAAGGCAGTTAACTGATACTGATACATCAGATAAATCAGGCACGTATATCAACAATCCCTATGACATAAACAGAACACTCGAAAAACGCTCAGTCATGCACTCAAAAGACTTCATAAAGTCCCCAGTCGAATCTATGATTGCATTGGACACTTGGGGGCTACTGACATGGGTATACCCTACAGGTACTTGAGCTTGGTATATATGGTCCAGATACGGCAGAAGCCCACAGCGTTACCAAGGCCTAGTGGAGAATTCGAGTGGCCCACGGACTCTCGATTGCTTGCGAGACAAGAAGAAGCTTAAAGATAAAAAGTTCAAAGGGAAAACCCTAATTTGTAACCGACTCAACCTACTACCTGAGACCTAGCCTATCTATATAAAGGCTAGGAGGGGGTGGCGAGGAGGATGATCACCACCCTAGTTTCCACAACTCTCGTCATATTGCATATGCGCGCCCCTCTAATCTTCGATTCCTTCGTTAATTCCAAGAGCAGACAAGCAGGATTAGGGACCTCTATGAGGCCTGAACCTGGGTAAAACTTGCATTCCTATGTTCTTGTTTGCTAGCCGACTGATGCCTCCAGCGCTCCCTCCTTCTCCAAAACCCAAGTCCATAACAATGGGCATTGATGAGTTAAACCCTCATCACCACCTGTGTCACCCCAAGAAATATCCAACAAGTATAAGCGTCAAAGCTTGGGGAAGCCCAAGGCATCCCCTTCTTCATCAATAAAAATCTTTGGTTTCTTCCAAACACTTCATTTTTATTGTTTCATGCACAGTTGTGTTGTTCTTGGAGCGTCTTTCTTTTGTTTTTGGTTTTAGTTTGCTTGGTTTGCTTAGTTTGCTTGAATAAATTGGTTGGACCCCCTCTTTCATACATTAGTTTTTAAATAGGTTGGTTTGGATTGGAAAAGAGTAGGAAAAGTTCATGCTTAAGTGGTAAAAAGGAGTTTGTTTTTGACTGTGGCCTATGCTTTGTCATGTCATGCTTGATATTGTCTTGGCTTTATGCTTAGTTATTTGTGTTGTAGCATGACATGTTATAAACAATTGAGATTGCTTAATGTCCCTTGAAAGAATCATGCGTTCTTTTAACATAATAAAGCATAGTATTGTGGTATTCTCCTTTGATACTTTATTTGGGTTGACTTGGCGCATGCTCACACCATGTTAAGACTATCCCAAGTCACCATAGCCTCAATGATCCTTTAGTTTTCGACTTGTAATATCACTTTATGCTTTAATTAATGATGTTTTGTCACTTTGCATGATTATGGCCATTATTTCTCTCTTAGTTGGTCGCTCCCAGTCTTTTGCTAGCCTCCATAACCAAGTATGAGTTCCACTCATGCATCCAACTCGAAATAAAACCAAGTTATTCCAAAGAGTCCACCATACCTACCTATTAGCATTTGCTATTCCAAGTATATTCATGTTTTTATCTACCTTCCGAATGAAACTTGTTATGAGAAAACTAGTGATTAAAGCTCTCACGAACTTGATGGCACACTTTACTTTTCTTGCCCCTAATAAACTTGAACCATCGTGTCATCTGTGTTGTATATGCTTGCACTTATATGTTGGGGATTAGTAGAACAATGCTGTCATGGGGAAGGCTTTCAATATTGCACTTGTACATTGTACCTAGTTGATATCATGCTCTTTTGTATATGGATGTCGTAAGTGTGAAATGAAAGGGGAGCTTGTAAGTCCATGGAGTTATGTATGTGTGTTAGAGAAACGCCTAGGCCGCTGGTCTAATCCATGCCTAATCATGGTGGAAACCTGCAGCGTATAATGAGCAATCTATGAAGCATTCTTCTTATAAAAAAAGTGTTATAGATTGAGAAAAAGAGAAAAAAAAGGAGATGAGAAAAGAGGAAAGAGAGAAAAAAGCACCATTTTCCCATGGTAAATAAGAAGATTGCTCAGATGCACCATTTTGATATGGGGATTCTTCCGTATCATCGGGCAAGGGGTACCCCGTTGGCGGTTCTCTATGATACACATGTACTTACTATGACAAGAACTTACCGGTAACTAAACTTGAGTAGCATGAGGAGCAGCCCTCTATGATATACATGTACTTATACTTTGTAAAGCATATACTCCATGGTTTGTTCACTTTAACCTTAATCACTTCAAGATGATGATGATAGGGGCAATGAGAGCTGAAAGCTAATAAGTACCATAATTTTTGGAAGCTTTTATGAGACTTGAATCCCTGCTTCCTTCTATGAAGGCCTTTCTTTTACTTTTATGTCGAGTCTCCATCTTCTGTCTTTATGCACCTATTGAGAGAGCATAGTGGCCATGAAGGAAATATGCCCCGAGAGGCAATACTAAAGTTGTTATTATGTATTCCTTGTATATGATAGATGTTTATTTTGCATGCTATAATTGTATTGATCGGAAACATCAATACATGTGTGTTTAATAAACAAAAAGGGTTCCTAGTTATGCCTCTCTTATAGACTAGCTTGTTGATTAACAAGATGATCAAGGTTTCCTGATCATGGACATTGGATGTTGTTAATAACAAGGTCACGGCATTTGTGAAATGATGTGATGAACAGTCATCTGAAGTATAGCATTACGATCAAGTCATTATGTTTATATTGCTATAACATCATACGAAGTAATCTTTATCCTTAGACCATGAGATCATGTTAATTGCTAACACCGGAAGAGTATCTTGATAACATCAAACGTCACACCGTAACAGGGTGACTATAAAGATGGGTTCAGTACTACGAAGGTGTTATGTTGAGGCTCATCGATCAAGAGTGGAATTTGTCAATCCAGATGACGGATAGATATACTCTGGGCCCTCTCGGTGATATCACATTAGGATAGCTTGCATGCAAGTGATGTGATCACTAGAATGTTATATCATGGGAACGAGAAAAGAGTGCATGTCGGTAACGAGATCAAACTACGTATGGAGATACCGATGATCGAATCTCGGACATGTAATATATCGAGAGACAAAGGGATTTAGTTACAAGCGTTAAAGGTTCTCAGGATCACAGGAGTCATCGTTGAATGTGTAGGAGTCAGTATGGATCTCCAGGTCCCGCTGCTGATTATTGATCGGAGAAGGGTCTCGATCATGTCTGCATTATTCGCGAACCGTAGGGTGGCACACTTAAGAGTTACCGGACACCATTTTGGAGCACAAATGTTTCAGACGAAAGAATTGCAAAGCGCAGGAATTGTTTCAATAGAAACCGGAAATTATTTTGGGTGAAATTGCAGAAGGTGGTTCTGCATGTGATATTGAAATATTGCAAGGGGCAATATGTGAATGTTTGTTAATTAAAGTAATTAACAAAATTCTGTATAAATTTAATAAAAAGAGTTTTATTAAATGAGAGAGCATTAAATTTGGAGAAATTTAATGCATTTAAAGTGGAGACTTTAAAAGGGAATGTGAAGAGGCATTTTAATGTGGAGGGGTTACCACCACATGAATGGGGGAGGTGAGGGGTCACCCCCCATGCGCCGGCCATGGAGAGAGGGGACACCCCCCCTCCTCCTATAAAAGTCCACCCATTTCGTCCTTCATCCACACACCTCCTTGTGAAGGATCTCTCTCCCCCTCTAGAATTATTCCCCCATGGTCTCGGATTAGCGAGATACATGTTCCCGGTGGCATTTCGTCTGGAAGGAGTTGCTGCTTCCGCTGGATCACTGGAGCGAGGAGGTGGAGGTTGTCCGGTGGCTTGAACGTGTGTGCGAGTGCAGATGGCTCTTGAGTTGCTGGACTTCCTCACGATCTTGAGATCGGTAAGTGTACGACTACATCAACCACGAGTTCCTACTCGTTAACAAAGCTCGTTGTCTTCGAGGGTAAGTTCTCCATGGATGTATGTCCACCCGTTGCTCTGTATCTAGTAGATAGATCTTGGCGTATAGTTCTCATCGTAGGAAATTTTTTGTTTTCTATGCTGCGGACCCAACAGTGGTATCAGAGCCTGATCTATGCGTAGGTGCTTTGCACGGGTAGTACACATATGTTTATATGTGGGCGATGATTATCATGTTATTGCATCTTCTATGTACTTTGGATATTGGTGGCATAGTGGTATGAAGCGGCCCGGACCAACCTTACATGTCATCGTACATGAGACCGGTTCCACGACTGACATGCAACTAGTTTTGCATAAGTGGCTAGCGGGTGTCTGTCTCTCCTACTATAGTCAATATCTGATTTACAACGAGTTGCTAATAACTTGGTTATCCTTGTTGTTCATGTTCGTAGGTAAGACCGGTTCTATCTCCGAAAGCCCTAAGCCACGTAAAACTTGCAATTGATAAATTAGAGGCATCTAGTTTAGATCGTTGCTGGGCTAGTGTATTGATATGGTATTGTTGTAAGTAGATGTATGATAGATACTCTTACAACTCACTTAACGTGTAAGTTCCATAGACCCTGGCCTTACACACAAAGGAATGATAGAGATCATACCACGATGCAAATGATAGAGATCAAATGCATGGACCATATCACCTCACTTCACACATTAGCATCTTATATTGCTAGTTTGGCGCTTTTGGTAGCATTATAAGATGATCCCTCATTTAGATATCAAGATAAAGTGTGTTCTTCCTTAAGTATGCACCGTTTTGTGGATCGTGTTTTGAGGCATCACGTGATGATCAGGTGTTCTCGACTCTACGCTTTCATACAACGGGTGTAAGACAGTTTTACACACGCAAATACTAAGTTTCTTACTTGACGAGCCTAGAATGTATAGACATGGCCTCAAAACACGGACCGAAAGGTTAAGCATGAGTCATATAGTTGATATGATGCCCATATAGATGCTCGCCTTTGAAGCTACACCGACTCATGTGATGATCGGACTTGGTGTAGTGGATTTGGTTCATGTAATCACCAAAAGGACACGAGGGATGTCGTTTTTGAGTGGGAGTTCATTAGTAATTTGGATTAGTTGAACTCAATCTATCATAAACTTAGTCTAAATATATTTTACAAATTCTGTTGTAGATGGCACCACCTGCTTTTAATTTCAATGTGTTCATGGAGAAAGAGAAGCTTGCTGCGAATGGTAGCAACTTCACCAACTGGGCTATGAATTTGAGGATTCTCCTCACTACTGCACAAAAGCAATATGTGCTAGAGGCGCCGCGAGGCCCCCCACCAGCTCCTGATGCCCCTGACGAGGAAAAGAACGTCTATATAACTCGTCAGGAGGACCGCAACTTAGTTCATTGTGGCATACTGTATGGGCTAGAGCCAGAACTTCGAAAACGTTTCGAAAATGGCAATGCTTTTGATACCATGGGAGAATTGAAAATGATTTTCGATACCCATGTTGCCGTAGAGAGTTATAATGCTTCTGAAAAGTTCTTTAGCTGCATGATGGAAGAGAACAGCTCCGTTAATGAGCACGTACTCAAAATGTCTGGGTACGCCGATAAGCTTGTGTCCTTGGGAATAACGATTCCCATTGACTTAGGCATACATCGTGTTCTCCAATCTCTGCCACCTAGCTACAAGAGCTTTGTGATGAACTATAATATGCAGGGCATGAAGAAGTCTCTTCCCGAACTTCTGTCAATGCTTAAGACTGCAGAAGTGGAGATTAGGAAAGAACATCAAGTGTTGATGATCAATAAGACCAGCGGTTTCAAGAAGGACAAGAAAGGCAAGCAGAAGGGAAAGAAGGGCGACAAATCTGTTGCCGTGCCTGAAAAGAAACCTCGAGCTGGCCCTAAGTCTGACACCGAGGATTCTGCATGTGATATTGAAATATTGCAAGGGGCTATATGTGAATATTTGTTAATTAAAGTAATTAAAAAAATTCTGAATAAATTTAATAAAAAGTGTTTTATTAAATGAGAGAGCATTAAATTTGGAGAAATTTAATGCATTTAAAGTGGAGACTTTAAAAGGGAATGTGAAGAGGCATTTTAATGTGTAGGGGTTACCACCACATGAATGGGGGAGGTGAGGGGTCACCCCCCATCCGCCGGCCATGGAGAGAGGGGGCACCCCCTCCTCCTATAAAAGGCCACCCATTCCCTCCTTCATCCACACACCTCCTTGTGAAGGATCTCTCTCCCCCTCTAGAATTATTCCCCCATGGTCTCGGATTAGCGAGATACATGTTCCCGGTGGCATTTCGTCTGGAAGGAGTTGCTGCTTCCGCTAGATCGCTGGAGCGAGGAGATGGAGGTTGTCCGGTGGCTTGAACGTGTGTGCGAGTGGGGATGCGCTGCTGAGTTGCGGCGCTCGGACTTCCTCACGATCTTGAGATCGGCAAGTGTACGACTACATCAACCACGAGTTCCTACTCGTTAACAAAGCTCGTTGTCTTCGAGGGTAAGTTCTCCATGGATGTATATCCACCCGTTGCTCTGTATCTAGTAGATAGATCTTGGTGTATAGTTCTCATCATAGGAATTTTTTTGTTTTCTATGTTGCGGACCCAACATGCCATTCTTAGTTTAATATTTATTGACCCAAGACTTGTTGATTGATGCATAACTTTTATATTGCTTGTTCTTAAACTATTTGTATCTAGTCACCCTTATGAACTTTGAAGGTGTCCTATGCATTTATGTTTTGCTACTCTACGAGGGACATGCTGAATACCATTCTCATTATGTTTTCTTTATGTGAAACAAACAAACGTCTTGCAAAGCATTATTATTCATGAATCTTTTGTTTGTTCCTTTTCATGTTACAACATAGTTGTTATGTCTTATTGTTAGAACTATATCTTTCATGCTATGTTAAAGTACTATGATCCCAGCTATCAATGTTTTACAAATACTTTGATCAAGTTTATGATGGTGCATGTCACCTCAAAAATTATTCTTTCTTTTTATCACTTACCTAGTCGAAGATGAGTAGGAGTTAAGCTTGGGGATGTTGATATGTTGCCACTTACCTTCTTTCTTGGACTAACCTATTAACAAGATGCCAGAGTGCCAGCTACCTGTTTTCTGTTGTTTTTGGTTCTAGGAAAGTCAAAAAATGAATATTCTCGGAATTGGATGGGACAAAAGCCACAGTCAATATTTCACAGAGGGGGACACAGAGCGAGAATACGAAACGGAGAGGGGCTAGAGCCCAGCCACACCACCTGGCCACGCGGCCAGGCCTGGCCCACGCCAGGGGGTGGTGTGGCCGCCTAGGGAACCCCCTCGGCCTCCCCTTTCGCCTATAAGATGCCTCCGATATAGAAACCCTAAGTACTCGATCAAAATTCCACGAAAGAGACTGTAGCCGCCGTCATCTCCATCCGTAGATTGGGAGGGATCTGAAGCTCTTCCCGGCACTCACGAGGAGAGAATTCACCACAGGCCTTCTTCATCATCGTGCAAGCCTCCAGTGTGATGCGTGAGTAGTTCATCCTTGGACTACGGGTCCATGTAGTAGCTAGATGGTTGGTTCTTCTCCTTTGTGCTACCATGTCTATATCTTGTGAGCTCGATTCAAGATCAAGATCATCTATTTGTAATCATACATGTTGTGTTTGCGGGGATTCGATGGATATTGAGATGCTATTTCAGATTGATTATTGATTCTATCATGTATTTTTATTTGTGATCTTGCATGCTTTTCGTTGTTAGTAGATATCTTGGCTGATTAGATGCTAGCAACTCCAAGATGGAGTATTTATGCTCGATAGTGGGTTCATGCCTCTAGTAATCTGGGGAAGTGACAAAAATCTCTAAGGTACTAGATGTGCTGTTGCTACTAGGGAGAAAATAGCAATCCTTTGTTCGTAGAACAATCATATTGTTTATTTTACACGCAATGGTTAATGCAATTATCTGTTGCTTGTAACTTAATACTGGAGGGGGTTAGAATGATAACCTGAAGGTGGATTATTAGTCATAGATGCAGTTGGATTATGGTCTATGTATAATGTTGTAATGCCAAATCAAATGTCATAAGAGTCAAGATTATTAGTATATGCATGTATGCTTTCTCGATGTTTGTCAATTGCCCCGTTGTAATTTGTTCACCCAACATGTCTTCTATCTTAACGAGAATGACCAGTAGTGAACTATGGACCCCGATCCTTTCTTTTACTATCAATACACAACTATTTACTGTTTTCTGTTTACTTTTTGCAAGCAATGACTATCTTCCACACAATACGTTTAATGCTTTGTTTTTAGCAAAACTGGTGAGATTGAAAACCTCACTGTAAGTTGGGGGCAAAGTTCTGTGGTTGTGTTGTGCAGGATTCCAAGTTGAAAACAACACCTTGGATGTGTTTCCTTGCTCCTACTGGTTCGATAACCTTGGTTTCATAACTGAGGGAAAACTTGTTGCTGTGCTCATCATACCTTCCTCTTGGGGTTCCCCAACGAGCTTGATATATTTTGGGTCATCAAGCTATTTTTCTGGCGCCGTTGCTGGGGACTGGAGAAGAAGAAGCTCCCACGTCAACCACGCGCCATCATGGATCCTTATGTGGTTTGTGAAAAGAACAAATATGAAATGACTCTAACTATGGTTAATGAAAATAACACATTCAATGACACTGGTGGATCCATACGTGGTCTGTGAAAAGAACAGACATCCAATGACTCTAGCTGTGGTTACTGAAAAGAACAAATGGAATGACTCTAGTGGATCCATATCTGGTTTGTGAAAATAATAGACATGCAATGACTCTAGTTGTGGTTCATGAAAAGAACACACATGCAATGACACTGGTGGATCCATATGTGTTTTAGGAACATTCAATGACACTAGTGGATCCATATGTGGTTTGTGAGAATAACACACATGCTCATGTTGTTTATGAAAATAACACACATCCAATGACACTGGTGGATCCTTATGTGGTTTGTGAAAATAACACACATGCAATGACACTGGTGGATCCATATGTGGTTTGTGAAAAGAACACACATCTAATGACCCTAGTGGATCCTTATGTGGTTTGTGAAAAGAACAGACATGCAATGACTCTAACTGTGGTTTATGAAAAGAATAGGAATGTAATAACTCTGGTGGATCCATGTGTGGTTTCTGAAAACAATAGACATGCAATGACTCTAGCTGTGGTTCATGAAAAGAACACACATGCAATGAAATTGGTGGATCCATATGTGGTTTGTGGAAAGAACACACATCCAATGACTCTAGTTGTGGATCCATATGTGGTGTATGAAAAGAACACACATGCTCATGTGGTTTATGAAAAGAACACACATCCAATGACTCTAGCTATGGTTTGTGAAAAGAACAGACATGCAATGACTTTAGCTATGGTTAATGAAAAGAACACACATGCAATGACTCCGGTGGATCCATATGTGGTTCATGAAAAGAACACACATGCAATGACACTAGTGGATCCATATGTGGTTCGTGAGAAGAACAGACATGCAATGACTCTGGTGGATCCATATGTGGTTTGTGAGAAGAACACACATGCAATGACTATTGTGGATCCATATGTGGTTTGTGAAAAGAACACACATGCAATGACTCTAACTATATCCCTATGTGGTTTGTGAAAAGAACAGACATTCACTGACTCTAGTTGTGGTTCATGAAAAGAACACACATGCAATGACACTAGTGGATCCATATGTGGTTTGTGAAAAGAGCAGACATGCAATGACTCTGGTGGATCCATATGTGGTTTGTGAGAATAATAGACATGCAATGACTCTGGTGGATCAATATGTGGTTTGTGAGACGAACATACATGCAATGACTCTGGTGGATCCATGTGTGGTTTGTGAAAAGAACACACATGCAATGACTCTAGCTGTGGTTAATGAAAAGAACACACATGCAATGACTCTAGTGGATCCATGTGTGGTTTGTGAAAAGTACACACATTCAATGACACTGGTGGATCCATATGTAGTTTGTGAAAATAACACACATGCAATGACACTGGTGGATCCATATGTGGTCTATACAAAGAACACACATGCTCATGTGGTTTATGAAAAGAACAGACATTCACTGACTGTAGTTGTGGTTCATGAAAAGAACACACATGCAAGGACTCTGGTGGATCCATATGTGGTTTGTGAAAAGAACACAGATCCAATGACTCTAGTGGATCCATATATGGTTTGTGAAAAGAACAGACATGTAATAACTCTAACTCTAGTTCATGAAAAGAACACACATGCAATGACACTGATGGATCCATATGTGTTTTAGGAAAAGAACACACATCCGAAGACGCCGCAAGCTGTGGTGACAGCGGCCACCATGTACCTCCTGAACAACCAGCCACCAGCTGGAGACCCGCGAGCTGCCATGCACCGATCTATGATTGTGGACCTAGGGCTAATCAAGGACGCCCTCGACAAAGAACCAACACCAGAGCCGAAGAAAAGAAAGGCTTTGTACAACTACTACTACTCGTACTCCTCTAGTGACGACAATCACGATATGTCACGGCGACGCCCCTCACGGTGGCATGACAATAATTACAACGCGTGTGATGACATCACGCAGCGCAAGGTTGACAAGATGCGGGCAAGGAGTGCTTGTTTGACTGACTCGGAAGAAGACGAGACTGAGTTATGCGATGCCAGATGCTTCAGTAGGGCCATCGGGAAGAAGCGAATGCCTAAGGGGTTCAAACTCCTGTCGGAGAACCCAAAATTTGACGGCCTGTAGGACCCGAAAATCTGGTTGGAGGACCACATCTCCTCCATCAGGCTGCACGGCAGGAGTCGAAGCACGGCCATGCAATGCCTACAGCTACAGCTGAAGGGCGCCGCTCGCGCATGGCTCAACAACCTCCCACGTGGATCCATTCGCATATGGGAAGAGCTGGTCTACAGTTTTGTGCGCAACTTCAAGGGCACTTACAAAAGGCATGCATCAATCGAAGAACTGAGAAACTGCCAGCAAAGGTCTAGCGAGTCGCTGCGCTCGTACATCCAGAGGTGGTCCATCATCAAGAACTCCGCAGAAAACATCTCGGAGGACCCCGCAATCGATGGGTTCAACGGTGGAGTTTGCCGCATAGAGGTCAGGGAGGAGCTGGGCCGCTCGAAGCCCAAAACAATCGACCACCTGAAGGAAATCGCGAATCGGTGGGCTGATGGAGAAGATTCGGTGAAAAATCGCACCTACTCCGACGATGACGATGACATCGAGCGCAGACGTGACCGCCGAGGCAAACATCCAATGCGCGTCTACGAGGACCTCGACGAAGTCAGTATAGTCACAGCCGGCTACGCCGACAAATGCGATGACAACCGCAACAGTGGATATCAAAGCGTTGGATACCGCGATGGTGGTAAAACCATGCAAGTATGGCAACGCCACACTCGTGAAGAGGCACCCGCAACATACATCCAGGACAAACTATCTGGACCATGCGACATGCACTTCTACATCGACAAGCACGACGGCAAGAAAAAATCCAGCCACCTTCTCAAGCACTGCCAGGAATTCCTCAAACTCCACGAGGGCCTGGCTTAGATGAATCGCGACGCGATCAACAGGGGCTATGGAGCTGCCCCAGGCGCTGTGGCACATGGCACTCCGCCACCACCGCCCGGGCCACCACCACCCGCGGATGCACTAGTCCAACATCATGGAGGTGAGCCGTACCCGCGAGCTGTGGGCAACATGGGGATGATTCAAAAAGGATGCCCCTCCAATCGAATGCAGAAGGCAATCACTCGCCAAGTCATTTTGGTGATAAACTCTCCACCTTCCACCACTGAGTACCTAAGTGGAAGCGACTCCTGCATCACCTTCAACAAGCGCGACCACCCGCACCAAGTTCCTCGTCCAGGCCACTGTCCCCTCGTACTCGAGGTGTAGATCGGGGTTTTCGATATGAGTCGCGTCTTCATGGACGGCGGGAGAAGCATTAACCTCATGTTCGCGAGTACCTTGCATGCGATGAGGATCCCTCTGACTTGTCCGGAAGTTTCAGACACGGCGTTCCACAAAATCGTCACAGGGAAGGGCATATATCCCCTGGGCAAAATCAACCTCGACGTCATCTTCGGCACGCTGCAAAACTTTCAGCAAGAGCGCATTGAATTTGAAGTCATCGACTGGCCCTCACAATACCACTGCATCCTTGGATGTGTCGCGTTCTCTAGGTTCATGGCAATGCCGCACTATGCCTACCTACAGTGAAAATGCCAGGTCCAAACAGCGGCATCACAATCAATGGAAGTTTCGAGAGGTCCAATAGCTGTGATAGGAAATTCAACAGAATCTCCCAATCCTTCGGCATGCAGGAGGAACTCGCAAGATTGAAGGAGTTGACAGACAACAATCTGTCTTCCCTAACCAGGCCAAGTTCACCCGACCTGTCCTTCGACTCTGTGAGATCTAGGCACATGGCTTAATAGGATTGATAGGATACCCATATCAACAAGTTGCAACTTCTTTTCCGGAAGCTCATTCGAAAAGAACTCTAAGGTTAAGCGTGCTTTGCCTAGAGCAATTCTAGGATGGGTGACCAATCGAAGTGGGTAAACCGGTGCGCATTTATGAGGACAAGAAAATACTAGTGTTGGTCTGTGGGGCCAGTCTAGATATCCTATTAAGCTACCAGGAGTGACACCCCCCGGGCCCAGGAGTGGACGGGGTGTTACAGACTCGTCGGTGCACACAAAGAAAGTCTAGGTCCACCCAACGGACCCGACCAAGATGGCCCTCATCACCAACAACTTGAGTTCTGCATAGGAACTCACGCTCGTCGAATTCCTCCGTGAACACTGGGAAATCTTCGTCTGGTGTCTAGCAGACATGCCAGGGGTTCCCAAGGAATTCGCCGAGCACTCACTCAACGTGAATCCAGACGCAAGGCTAGTCAAGCAAACAATACGACGACTGTCTGAACCAAGAGAAAAAGCAGTCGAAATGGAGATCAACGGACTCCTGAATGCAAACTTCATACGCGAGATCAAGGAAAGCACCTGGCTCGCTAACACAGTGCTTGTACCTAAAAATGACACGGATATCCTGCAGATGCGCGTGGACTTCACCTCCTTGAATAAGCACTGCCCAAAGGATCACTTCTCGTTGCCACGAATCGATCAAATCATTGACTCCACCGCGGGATGTGAGCATCTCTGCTTCCTCGACGCCTACTCAGGCTACAATCATATTCGAATGAAGGAGGAAGACTAGGGGAAAACAATGTTTACAACGCCTTTTGGTGTGTTCTTCTACAACACGATGCCCTTCGGGCTAAAATACGCAGGAGCCACCTATCAGCGGTGCATGCAGGCTTGCCTCAAGAACCAACTTGGTCGCAATATCCAAGTCTACGTTGACGACATCGTCATCAAAACCAAAGAGGAAGCCAGGTTAATCGACGATCTCCACGAGACCTTCGCTAACCTCTACCGCTACCGGATCAAGCTCAATCCGGACAAATGCGCCTTCGGTGTGCCATCTGGGTAATTATTCGGGTATCTCATATCTACGAGAGGGATCGAGGCAAACCCGAAAAAAATAAAGGCCATACTGGCCATGGAGAAGCCGAAGAACGTAAAAAGGCGTCCAAGAGCTGGCTGGGCGATTCACGGCCCTCAGTCGATTCATCAGTCGAATGGGCGAAAAGGCACTGCCCTTCTACCAACTTCTCCGCAAAGCTGACAAGTTCGAGTGGACAGACGAGGCGCAAGAAGCATCCAAAGATCTCAAGTGTCTACTATCCACCTCGCCAGTATTAGTGACGTCTCGCGATAAGGAACCGTTGTTGCTCTACATCTCCGCCACCAACCAGGTGGTCAGCACGGTGCTCGTGGTGGAACAAGCCAAAGAAAATAAGGTCCATGGGGTCCAGCGCCCAGTATACTACCTTAGCGAGGTGCTCACGCCAACAAAGCAGCGGTACCCACACTTCTAGAAGCTAGAATATGGCATCTTCATGACATCTAGGCGACTGCGTCAGTACTTCCAGGAGCACCCAATCGTGGTGGTAAACGACGCCCTGCTCGGGCATATACTCAATAATCCTAATGGCACCGGACGAGTCGCGCTCTAGGGAATCGAACTGTCTCCATGAGACATCATATACGAGAAGCACGACGCGATCAAGTCGCAAGTTCTCCCAGAATTTCTCATGCACTGGATGGAGAATCAGCTCCCCGACAAGCCAGATATGTCCTATCTTTGGAAAATGCACATCGACAGGTCCAAGCGAAATAACGGAGCTTGCACAGGTGTCATACTGACATCGCCCAAAGGAGACAAGATGAAATACATTCTGTGAATGTAATCCACTACTTACAATAATGAAGCCGAGCACGATGCCTTAATCCATGGGATGCGGATGGCAAAAGCCTACGGCGCCAAGAGGCTCATCATCCACGGCGACTCCAAGCTGGTGGTGAACCAAACGATGCATGAGTGCGATGCACAGAGGAACGACATGATCGCCTATCGCGACCTCTAGGACACACTCGAGGGAGACTTTGACGGCTGTGAGCTGCGGCACATGGGCCGCGAAAGCAACGAAGAGGCGGATCTACTCGCCAACATTGGCTCCACCTGCACCCCCATACCACCTGGGGTATTCCTCGAGCGCATCTGCGAGCACTCCATCAAGCCCAAAGCTCCAGAGAAGAAAGCAAGAACGCCAATGGACTCGGGGGCTACGCCATCCAACGAGCCAATGGCACTCGACGACATGGAGCTCGATACAGGACTCGAAGGACCAATGGGCGTCATGATGATCAAGCCATCCTGGACACAACCCTACATCACATATTTACTCAACAAGAGGCTGCTAGATGACCAGACTGATGCGCGACACATCGTGCAACGATCCAAGGCATTCGGCCTCATCAACGGCGAACTGTACAAGCGCAGCATCACAGGAATAGTTCAACGGTGCGTCTCCAATGGCACTTGCGGACACCATGCTGGCAGTCGTGTCCTCGTCGCCAAAGCTCTGCGAGCTGGATTCTACTGGCCCGCGGCCATGCGCGATGCCAAGGACATCGTCCAGCGCTGCAACGCTTGCCAGCGATTCGCGGACAAACCACACGCACCTGGCGCAGAACTCAGGCCAATACCATTGGCTTGGCCCTTCGCACAATGGGGACTCGACATGGTCGGCAAGCTCCCAAAGTCCTCCTGAGGAGATTACGTTTACCTCTTAGTCGCGGTCGACAAATTTAGCAAGTGAATCGAGGCCATGCTAGCGATGAATCAATCAGGGGCCAGCGCTGTCAAGTTCTTCGAGTCCATTGTCTACTGCTTTGGAGTGCCACATAGCATCATCATGGACAATGGGACGAACTTCACCTCCAAGGAGTTCTAGGAGTTCTGCAAAAGCCTGGGAATCAACATAAGCTACGCCTCGGTGGCTCACCCGTAGACCAACGGTCAAGTCAAAAAGGTCAACAGCCTCGTGCACGGTGGAATCAAGAAGCGACTCCTCTGTCCACGAGAACAAGCCACTGGATGCTGGCCAGACGAGCTACAATCTTAGTTTGGAGCCTACGCACAACTCCAAACAGCACCACGGGATACACTTTGTTCTTCATGGTGCATAGTGCAGAAGCGGTGCTACCCGCCGAGGTATGCTACAAAGCCCCACGGGTGGTTGCATACAGCGAGAAGGAGTCAACTCTCGCACTCGAAGACTCCGTCGACCTCCTTGACGAGGCATGCGAGATAGCAGCAGAGAGATCAATAATCTACTAGCAGAGCCTCCACAACTACCATAGAAGAAGGCTATGCCCTAGATCCTTCGTCGAAGGAGACCTAGTCCTGCGACTGAAGCAACAAGGGCATCTCAAGCTCGTGTCCCCTTGGTAAGGACCTGACGTGATTACAAAAGTAATTCCAGGTGGCACCTATCGCCTTAAAGATTTCGAGAGCGGATTCGCATACTCCAACCCCTGGAACGTCGTGCAGCTGCGCCGTTTCTACCCCTAGTCGTTTTTACATTACAAATAAGGCTATTCAGCCAGGCTACTTAGCCACACATTGTACCTCATACTATTCCACTAATAAATAAAGCTAAGTGCCCTAAAACTCCGTGTTTTTCCTTATTTTCATGCAATTTCATCACTCAGGGGCTACGCCACCCTTTACAGTTTCATTCTACGAACAAATCGTAGTATCCTAAGTAGCTGACACAATACCAATTGAACCTTTGATAAACACCAACCCAGTTGCAACGCACCTGACAGGTTGGCAAGGTGCTAAGATAAATACAAGTTAGGCTAACAAAAAGGAACTGCAGAGTACAATACACTCGAAAAAACACAAGCTAGCAAGCTCTTCACATATCAATGGGTACTAAATACACCCAACATAATTATATGAACTTTTACAACACTCATACATCTATGTGCAAGATAGAAACTATGCTAGTACTACTGCAGAAAATGAACATTTGTCTTATCTTCAAAGAAGTTGACGATGTCCTCCGCCGGCCGATCAACCGCCTGGTTTTTTGGCACCATGTTCCATGTCATCCCTTCCGACGGTGACGGCGACCCAGAAGCAACGGACGTTATGTCCACATCTGGCTGATGCAGTCGCAGAAGCGACATGGCAGCCTTCGCACCTGTGACCAGTTGTTGACGCATGCACTCGCGTACCCCGCTTATATCTTGAAACTTGGCTAGAAGAGCCAACAAGCTTGAAGGGACGTCGTACAACGAAAACATCGTCTGATAAATGTGCCTAAGACACGATTGCGCCTTCTTCAAGCATTGGAGCACTCGAGAAGAACGATCCTGCAGGGTTGCCAGCGCGACTGCACGGTCGTGGTCCACCCAAAAATACTCACTCGCCTACAGCTGCTCCTGGGTCAGGTTGTTCATCCGAATGGCCACCCGGTCCTTCTCATCCTGCGGATGGAGAGCGCTAACAACTACACCAAGCAAGAAGCAAAGTATGAAGACAAGGCCTCGCCGCGACTGACTAAATGAATATATGAGAAGGTAGAAAGCTAACATTTAAACTGCTCATTCAATTGCGCCACTTCCTCCAAGAGATACTTCTCATGGGCGGTGGCCTTCTGAGCTTTCGACTTCCACACATCCGCGTTACCGCGGATGATGGGAAACTAACGCTCCAACTGCTTAATGCAATCGCGCAGTCACGAAAGCAATGACAACTCCTCCACCTTTGAACGCGGCTGCGCCATGGTATCATCAGTGGGAGGAGAATCATGAGGACCACTCGAAGTCCCCTAGGTACAATCAAGCAAGAGGCAAATGAGACTCATCACACATCGATAAATAGAGGATTGCATTCAAATTTGATAAATGTTAAGAGAACACCCCCCGCCCCCACAAAAGCATGATTCAGACAAAAGACTAGCTATAGCTATTACACATGGCAACTAGGGAGCATTCTGCTTCTTCAACTTGGACTGCGGGGGCTTTATCGCATCCGTGGCAGTCTCCAATGCCATGGACTTGCTGGTGGTAGCCCCAGATGCCACGGTCTTCGCTGCCTTCACTCGCCGCCGCTCCTTAGAGTATTTGGAAACTGTCTCAATAAACTGAGGCCCGTATTTACCACAGCTACTAGCAAAAGGAGCAAACACTACCTGCTGGCCTCCGGCGTCGACATGCATCGCCTCGGAGATCGTGGCGGGTTCCAACTCCACGCCATGGGCTTGCACCATAGCGAGTGCCATGGTGGCGCTGACAGACCGCTAGGAGTTCCTGAATTCCATGGGAATACCTCCAGTGAGGGATTCCACCAGGTCATCAAGATTGTCGATCAGCCCGGCCTTGGGAGTCAGGTCCTCACAGATGCGACTGAGCACACCCTTGGCCTTCCCCAACATCTCCTGAAGGGAAACACTGCGGTCCTCGACTATGGCAACGGCGCCAGCCAAAGCATCTGCGCGACGAAGAGACTGGGCGTCAAAGCTCAGGCCAGCAGCATCTACGTACACAGAGTGTTAGTGCATCTACAAGACGATAAGAAAGGAGCAATGCGGATCAACCTGAAAATTACCTAAGAGAGCCTTGGCAATCGAAAAAAGTTGTCCTTCGAACAACTTCTCCCTTTTAGCATTGGAAGAGCGCAACGCTTCCTCACGCTTCTACGACTCTTCCAGAGCCACGACTGCCTCATCGCACCTTTTCTCCGCCATGGGAAGCCCCTTCTCGAGGGACGTAATGCGATGAAGAAGTTCATTGTGTTCACCTACATAAAGCACATGGCGTATCACCAATCGAGTTGACAAATTTCCACGAAGACAGAGATAAAGCCAAAACTAACCTTCGACAACACGGTGGAGATTTTCCAGCAGAGCATGTTGTCGACCCATGGCAAGGACTTGCTCGACAAGGCGAGCAACTTCCTTAACAATGAGCTACACCAAGGAAAACGAAGACTCAGCGGCAACCCAAAGTACAAATTTGACTGCCAAACAACAAAAAGACACTCACATGTTCCTCCACGAACTCCGAAGATGACTGTCACATAGTCATCCGGGCAACCATCTGGTGCTCCCCAGCATGTGGGGAACTCGAAGAATTAGCGCCGGAGTGGGCCACCACTAGAGGATAAGGATACCGTTCGGCCACCTCCTTGGCCTTGGAGTCTGTGACTCCGAACTCTTTCACAAATTGGACGTCATCAAAAGACGACGATGTCGCTTGAGTACAAAACATGCCCAACACCACTTCAGAAAAAGCAACCTCAAAGAAAGCAAGACAAACTCGCCGACATTAAAAGCTTACTAGTTGAATTTGTCGAGATCAAAGGAGTCATCCGACGACTCATTCGGCAGTCGTAGCTTCTTTCGAGCAGGAGGAGCCATGGTGCGCACAGGTACGGCGAGAATTGGGTCCTCTGCAGTAACAGAGGGACCTTCTGGTGTCATCGGCGAAGAAGCGTCAGAGTCGTTGCTGCGGGACCTCTTGTGAGTGTCGTGGCTGCTGGACTCGGGGGCTCCCTCTTCTTCTTCAATTGGGACGGTCGATTCCGACTCGTCCTATTCATCCGCTTCGTGAGGGATAACCCCTTCAGGTCAAGGAGGAAAATTGGAGGACAATTTCCAGTCCTGCATTCAGAAGAAACATCAGCACAGATTAAAGCACTTGGTAGCCAATCGAACAAATACAATACTACTTCGCAAAAACTCTACCTCAGGCGGAGGGTTGTTGGCATCGAAAGGGGCATGACTGATTCACTTGGGAGATCCTCCTTGGCGGTATACTTGGTCACCATTCGCAACCTCCTATCTACCTCACCCGCAAAAATGTCGTCCGCAGATATGCGAGTGACATCGCCAGCATCGACCCAGCTCTACATTGGATGGGCAATCGCCTGTAGAGGCTGGATGCGGCGGCACAACCACGTGCGAATGAGAGTGGCGCCACCCTCTTCTTTGCCTATGCGGCCTTCGAGGTCACAGACGCACTGATACAGCACCTCTGTTTCCTAAGACTCTCCAGGCATCACAACAATCTTCTAGGAACGCCTCCTCTTACAAGCTTCCACGGGGTCGAAGGGCGCGAGTCCATAGTGCTCTCCGTCGGCCTTCTGTTCGCGGATGTAGAACCACTTGTCTCTCCACCTTTGGACAGACATGGTGAGCTTGATATCAATGTAGACGGCGGAGGAGTCGACGTGGATTCCACAGCCTCCTATGTCATAGACTACCGAACCATACGCCGACTAACGTTTGAGCTTGAAAAGCCTCTTGAAGAGGCCAAAGTGTTACTCGATTCCGAGTCAGCACTCGCAAAGTGTGATGAAGCAAGAGATGTGGAGAATGGAATTTTTGGATAGCTGGTGCAACTGGAGCCCATTGAAATAAAGAAGACCCCTGATGAAAGGATGCAGGGGAAGAGAGAGACCTCGAATGACGAACGCAAGGAACATCACTCGGAAACCTGAAGGAGGACGAGGGATTACCTCATCGCCAGGCACTCGCGAGTCATCTTCCGCGGACGGAAGAGCTCCATCTTGATGAAGAAGGTGCAGCTCAAACGACTTGATGATAGATGCACGCCAGGAGCCATTGGTGACGCGGGTGCCGCCCTTCTTTTTCCTAGCGGCGGTGGCGCTGGTGCCCACGGCAGTGGTACCGCCCTTCTTCTTGGCGGCAGCAATGGTGTCCATAGATCCAGTGGTGGCGCCTCCCTTCTTCTTGCCCATATTTTGATGGAGATGCAAGCGGAGAAAGTAACTGGGGAAAACGCGGAGCTGGTCTAGTGCCATGAAGAGGAAGCGCGCAAGGAAGTAGAGAGAACAACAATGGCGAAGGGGGAACGAGCAAGAAGATAGATGAGGAAAATTTACCGCAGCTGTGCTGCTACATAACCTCCTCACGGATGTCATCCAACGGCCAACAAAAACCCTACTGAACGCGTGGCGCACATGGCCATTAACACGTGGCGAAGCTGAACCACGAACTGTCCCCCACTACTCCCATTACATGCGGAAATCGAGGAGACGCGGTTAAACTAGAAGATTACGCATGCCTAGTCATATCAAAGTCAGTAAGTGGGACCCACCGCTCGTCACGTCCCGTCAAAGCATCTCACGCGGGGAACTGAGGTTATCACATCGTCAGCATTGACGTCATCGATTCCATCAGAAGAAGATTTTGACTACTTTATTCCTTGCTCGAGTATTCAACTCAACCAAGCACTCGGGGGCTACTCCTAACAGGATCACTAGCCGCGCTCCCGGAAGAAGTTTTATGCATGTGTATGAGCTTCACGAAAACCCATCACTCGAATCAATGATTCGATTGTGACCTACCGGTTACTCCCATAGGGAGCACTAGAAGCACATTCGACTGAAACAAGCGACAAAAGACAACAGAAGTCGCATAATGTTATTAGTCCCCTCTCGAGTCTACGACTCAAATAGGCACTCAGGGGCTACTCGCATAGGGAGCGCTGGTCGTACACCTATGATTATTTATACATCGTAATGTGTGTCAAGAACATCCACACTCAAATGCTATGGAAACTCCGCCTCATATTTTCCCTACAAAGATATTACGTCTCCTAGGCCACCCGAATCATCTCCATGATGACAGAAATTTAGATGCCACGCTTACAATGTGAAGGTAAGACCTGAATAAGGCCTGGCAACGCATCTGTTGCGCACTACCAGAAATATATTCGTACCTACAGGTACGATGAACATGCCTTGACGGACGCGTCTAGTGTTCACACTTATACACTGGAGTTCCACTCCTATAAGACCTCCGTGGCCTGAGTCGAATTACGCCAACACTTTTCCAAATTCGAGTCTGGGGACTCGAGTTTGAGTAGATTGCTTTGTTTTGCCCTAAGGAAGTTAACTGGTACCGATACATTGGATAAATCAGGCATGTATATTGGCAATCCCTATGACACAAACAGAACACTCGAAAAGATACTCAGTTAGGCACTTGAAAGACTTCATAAAATCTCCAGTCGAATCTGCGATTCCACTGGACACTCGGGGGCTACTGCCATGGGTATACCCTATACTCGATTTTAGCATATACAGTCCAGATACGGCAGAAGCCCACGGAGTTGCCAAGGCCCAATAAAGAATTCGGGTGACCACGGACTCTCCGATTGCTTGCAATGCAAAAAGAAGCTTAAGATAGGAAGTTAAAAGGGACGGACCCTAATTTGTAACCGACTCGACCTGCTACCCGAGACCTAGCCTATCTATATAAATGCTAGGAGGGGGCTGCGAGGAGGATGATCACAACCCTAGTTTCAACAACTCTCGCCAGATTGTATCTACGCACCACTGTAATCTTCAATTCCTTCAATAATTCCAAGAGCAGACAAGCAGGAGTAGGGACCTCTACGAGGCATGAACCTGGGTAAACCTTGCGTCCCTGTGTGCTTGTTTGCTAGCCGATTGATGACTCCAGCGCTCCCTCCTTCTCCAAAACTCAAGTCCATAACAATGGGCATTGACGAGTTAAACCCTCGTCACTAGTGGATCCATATGTGGTTTGTGAGAAGAACACACATTCTCATGTGTTTATGAAAAGAACACACATCCAATGACGCTGGTGGATCCTTATGTGGTTTGTGAAAAGTACACACGCAATGACACTGGTGGAACCATATGTGGTTTCTGAAAAGAGCACACATCCAATGACTCTAGTGGATCATTATGTGGTTTGTGAAAAGAACAGACATGCAATGACTCTAATTGTGGTTTATGAAAAGAACATGCATGCAATGACTCTGGTGGATCCATGTCTGGTTTGTGAAAAGAACAGACATGCAATGACTCTAGCTGTTGTTCATGAAAAGAACACACATGCAATGACACTGGTGGATCCGTATGTGGTTTGTGAAAAGAACACACATCCAATGACTCTAGCTGTGGATCCATATGTGGTATATGAAAAGAACACACATCCAATGACTCTACCAGAAGTTGGCATATGGCGTCTTCATGATAGCCAGGCGACTGCGCCACTACTTCCAAGAGCACCCAATCGTGGTGGTCAATGACGCCCCGGTTGGACACATCCTCAACAACCCCGACACCACCGGACGAGTCGCGCTTTGGGGAATCGAGCTGTCTCCATGATACATTACATATGAAAAACGTGACGCGGTCAAGTCGCAAGTTCTCCCTGACTTCCTCGTGCACTGGATGGAGAATCAGCTCCCCGAAAAACCAGATATGTCCTATCTCTGGACAATGCACTTCGATGGATCCAAGCAAAAGGACGGAGCTGGTGCAGGTGTCATACTGACATCGCCCCAGGGAGACAAGCTGAAATATATTCTGCGAATGCAGTTCACCGCCTCCAACAACGAAGCTGAATACGACGCCCTGCTACACGGAATGAGGATGGCCAAAGCTTGCAGTGCCAAGAGGCTCATAATATACGGCGACTCCAAGCTGGTCGTCAACCAGACAATGCACGAGTGCGACGCACTAAACGACAATATGATCGCCTACCGCGACCTCTACGACACACTCGAAGGGGACTTCGACGGTTGTGAGCTGTGGCATATAGGCCGCGAATGGAATGAAGAGGCAGACGCACTCGCCCCATACCACCTGGGGTATTTCTCGAGCGCATCTACGAACGCTGCATCAAGCCAAAGACCGTAGAGAAGAAAACAAGCGCAACAACAGACTCGGGGGCTGCACCGCCCAATTAGCCAATGGCAGTCGACGACCCGGAGCTTGACACAGGACTCGAAGGACCGATGAGTGTCATGATGATCGAGCCATCTTGGACTCAACCGTATATCACCTACCTTCTCAGCAAGAGGCTACAGACGATCCAACTGACAACAACACATTGCTCGGTGATCCAAGGCATTCGCTGTTATCAACGACGAACTGTATAAGCACAGCATCACAGGCGTACTCCAACGATGCGTCTCAAATGCTGATGGAAGAGCTATTCTCCTCGACATCCATGAGGGGACTTGCGGGCACCACGCCGGCAGCCGCGCCCTCGTTGCCAAAGCTCTACGAGCTGGATTCTACTGGCCTAAGGCCATGCGTGACGCCAAGGACATCGTCCAAAAATGCAACGCTTGCCAGCAATTCACGGACAAACCACATGCACCTGGAGCGGAGCTCCGGCCAATTCCGTTGCCCTGGCCCTTCGCACAATGGGGACTCGACATGGTCGGCAAGCTCCCAAAGTCCTCGCAAGGAGGCTACATCTACCTCTTGGTTGTAGTCGACAAATTCACCAAGTGGATAGAGGCCATGCCGGTGACTAACCAGTCAGGAGCCAGCGCAGTCAAGTTCTTCGAGTCCATTGTCTATCGCTTCAGAGTGGCACACAGCATCATCACGGACAATGGAACAAATTTCACCTCTAAGGAGTTCTAGGGCTTCTGCGAGGACCTGGGAATCAATGTAAGCTATGCTTCTGTAGCTCATCCACAGACCAACGATCAAGTCGAAAAAGCCAACGGGCTCGTTTGCGGCTGAATCAAGAAGCGGCCCTTAGGCCACTCGAACAAGCCGCAGGATGCTGGCCAGCCGAGCTGCAATCAGTACTCTAGAGCCTACGCACAACCCCAAACAGTGCAACAGGGTACACCCCGTTCTTCATGGTGCACGGTGCTGAAGCGGTGCTACCCGCAGAGGTATGATACAAAGCACCATGAGTGGTCAATTACAGCAAGCAGGAATCAACTCTTGCACTCGAAGACTCCGTCGACCTCCTTGATGAGGCACGGGAAATTGCCGCAGAAAGAACAACGATCTACCAGCAGAACCTGCGCAACTACCATAGCAGAAGGCTACGCCCCAGGTCCTTCGTCGAAGGATACCTGGTCCTGCGACTGAAACAACAAGGGCATCTCAAGCTCAAGTCCCCCTGGGAGGGACCGTACGTGATTACAGAAGTAATACTAGGTGGTGCCTATCGCCTTAAAGATTTTGAGATAGGAGACGCGTACTCCAACCCCTAGAACGTCGCGCAGCTGCGGCGCTTCTACCCTTAGTCGTCTTTTATTTCTTGTATTGCAAATAAGGCTATTCAGCGAAGGCTAGTTAGCCACACATTGTACCTCATACTATCCTACGAATAAATAAAGCTAAGTGCCCCAAACTCTGCGTTCTTTTATTTATTTTTGCAATTTATCCGCTTGGGGGTTGCGCCACCATATACACATCTGTTCTACGAACCAACGTGATATCCTGAGTAGCTGACGCACTAATTGAACCCTTGACAAACACCAACCTAGTTGCACCGCACCTGACAGGTTGGCAAGGTGCTGAGATAAACATAAGTCAGGCTAACGAAAAGAAATCGCATAGTGCAACGCACTCGTAAAACATACGAGCTAACAAGCTCTTTATATACATCAATGTCAATCAATTATACACATCATATATATGAACTTTACAACACTGGTGCAAATATGTGCAGGATACAAACAAAACTACTATTGCAACAACAGAACGTTTGTCTGCTCCTCGAAGAAGTTGACAATTTCCTTCGCTTGGCGATCCACCGCCTGGTAGTGAGGAACCATGTTCCAAGTCGAACCTGCTGGCGGCGTTGGCGGTCCAGCAGCAATCGCTACAACATCCACATCAGGCCTGTGTAGTCGCACTAGCGACAGAGCAGCCTTGGAACCAGCCACTAACTGTTGGCGTACACACTCGCGGACTGCACTCAAGTCTTGAAATTTTGCAAGAAGGGCCAGCAGGCTCGATGGAACGACGTCCAGTGGAAACATCGTCTGATAGATATTCCTTAAGCACGATTGCGATTTCTTCAGGAAATGAAGCACCCGTGAGGCACGATCCTGCCGGGTCGTCAGTGCAATTGCGCGATCATGATCCACCAAGAAGTACCCACTCGCCTGAACCTGCTCTTGGGTCAGGTCATTCATGCGAACGGCAATCCTGTCCTTCTCATATTGCGGATGGCGTGCACTAACAACTATACCAAGACAAGGAAAAAGTATGAAGACAACGAACTACCACGAGTGGCTACAAGAAAAGATAAGGAAGCAGAAAGCTAACACTTAAATTGGTCGCCCAGCTGCGTCACCTCCCCTAGCAGATATTGCTCTCGGGCACTGGCCTTCTCTGCCCTCGACTTCCATACATCCATGTTACCACGGAGCACGGGCAGTTCGCGCTCCAACTGCTTCACGCGGTCACGGAGTCACGAGAGCAGAGACAACTCATCCACCCTTGAGCACGACTGCACTAAGGTATCATCAGTGGATGTCATATTCTGAGGTTCACTCGAAGGACCACTCAATGTTCCCTATCACAACTCAAGCAAGAGATAATAAGAAGACTAAGCAATACACTGGCATACACTCAAAGTGCATTCAAGCATAACAAAATACCAATAGATACACCCGCTAATGGCATGTTCAAGGCAAAAGGGGTTAAGCTATTAACTATTACAAATATGACTACTGAGGAGCAACCGGCTTCTTTGACTTAGACTTTGGTTTTGGGGGCCTCATCGAGTCTGTGGCACTATCAGACACCACAGACTCCCGTCGGCCCCTGCCGTAGCCTTCATCGCCTTCTTGGCTTGCTGCAGCTCCTCAGAGTACTTCGCGACTATGTTGATTTGTTGCATACCGTACTTGCCACATGCAGTTGCAAAAGGAGCAAAAACTACCTGTTGGCCATCCGCGCTGAAAGGCATTGCCTTGGAGACCGCAGCAGGATCAACCTCGACTCCATGGGCTCGAACCATCGCGAGCGACATAGAAGAGCCAGCCGCACGGAGTGAGTTCTTGAAGCCTGCGGGAATGCCTCTAGCAAGGGACTCCACCAGATCATCTACATTTTTGATTAATTCAGCTTTGGGCGCCAGCTCCTCACGAAGGCGACCGAGTACACCCTTGGCCTTGATCAGCGTCCCCTGGATGGAAGCACTGTGATCTTTGGCTGCCGCAATGGCACCTGCCAAGGCATCATCATGAAGGAGAGCCTGGGCGTCGAAGCTGAGACTGCCGGCATCTACACAAGAGCAAAGTGTTGGCACAAAAAGTCAGTACAATAACAAATTCGAAAGAAGGGACATGATGGAAATCCAGACGAAGGAATACCTGAAAGAGCGTTGGCAATCGAGAAGAGTTGTTCTTCAAACAACTTCTCCCTAGCCACGATGGAGGCGCGCAAATCCTCTTCATGTTTCCGCGATTCGTCAAGCGTTGCGACTGCCTCATCGCGACCCTTCACCACCGCGATTAGCGTCTTTTCGAGGGAAGCGACATTGCGAAGTACTACGTTATGCTTGGCTGCTAAACAAATAAAGACAAACCATCAGTCGAATATATCACAAAGATGAATAAAAAGAAGAAGAAGCAAAAAACACTCACTTTCAACCACGCGATGGCGATTGTCCAGCATTGCATGCTGGCGACCCATTGCAAGCACCTGCTCTGCTAGGCGAGCAACTTCCTTCACAATAAGCCGCGATGGCAGAAACAACAAAGGATGAGCAGATGGTATGGATGATAAATTCGACTGCAAAAATCAGAAGAAGCAACATTACACATACGTGATCCTCAAGTGACTCCGAAGTTGATTGACGCGCAGTCGTCCGGACAACCATCTAATGCTCCACATCGTGTGGAGAACTTGATGAATTGTGCTCGGAGTGGGCCGCCAATGGAGGAGAAGGAGTCCACTCAGCCACCTTCTTGGCCTTGGAGGCCGCGACTCCAGATTCTTTAAAAAACTTGACGTCGCTAGAAGATGACGACGCCGGTTGACTGCAACGCAAATCCAAACTCAGGACAATGCAACTCCAAAAAAAGAACCAAGAGAAGAATTGTGTACTAACCAATCAAACTTGTCAAAATCGAAGGTTTGGCCCTACAATTCCGACGATGACTCCTTTGGCAGCCGCATCTTCTTACAGGAGGATGGTGCCACAGCACTCACGGGAACCGCAGGTATCGGTGACTCTGCACCAATAGCTGGGCCTTCCGGAGTCGAAGGAGATGACGCATCCGAATCCTCGCTGCGCGAACGCTTGCGAGTGTCCGGACCGCTAGACTCGGGGGCTTCCTCCTATTCTTCAAATGGAACGGTCAACTCTGACTTGTCATCCTCATCTACTTCTCAAGGAATAACCCCCTCAGGAAGAGGGGGCATACTGGGAGACACATTCCAATCCTGCATACAGACAACAAGTCAGCACAAGTCAAGGAAAAAGAAGCACTTGACAAACAAAGCTACTTCGTAGCACAACTGTACCTCAGGAGGAGGATTAGCAGCATCAGATGGAGGTACGACTGGTTCACTGGGGAGCACATCCTTGGCGGTGTACTTGGTGAGCAGTCGCACCCTCTTATCTTCTTCACTCGCAGAAATGCCATCGACAGATACGCGAGTGACATCGTCCGCGCCAGCCCACCAGAACATAGGGTGGACTCTGGCCTATAGGGGCTGGACGCGACAACGCAAACATGTGCGAATGAGGGCGCAGCCTCCCTCTTCTTTACCCATGCGACTCTCAAGGTCGCAAACGCGCTCATACAACACATATGTCTCCTCAGACTCGCCGGGCATCACAATGTTCTTCTAGGAGCGCCTCCTCCTGCACGGAGCCGCGGGATCGAAAGGTGCGAGCCCGAAGTGGTCTCCGTCAGCCTTCTGGTCGCGGATATAGAACCACTTGTCCCTCCATCTTTGGACGGACGCCATGAGCTTGATGTCAAAATACGTGACGGAGGAGTAGACGTGGATACCGCTGCCCCCTACATCATAGACTACGGAGCCAGACGCCGACTGGCGCTTCAGCTTGAAGAGGCGCTTGAAGAGACCAAAGTGCGGCTCGATTCAGAGCCAGCACTCGCAAAGCGTAATGTAGCAGGAAATATGGAGGATAGAATTGGGGGACAGCTGATGGAGCTGGAGCCCATAGAAACAAAGGAGCCCCCTGAAGAAAGGATGCAGGGGCAGGGAAAGACCACGGATGATGAACGCTAGGAACATCACCCGAAAACCAGCCAGAGGGCAAGGGGTTACCTCACCACCTCGGACCCGCGAGTCACCGGCCACGGAAGAAAGAACTCCGTCTTGGCATAGGAGACGGAGCTCGGATGACTTGATGATGGACGCGCGCCACGCGCCATTGGTGACGCGAGTGCGCACACCCTTCTTCCCGACGATGGTGGCGCTGGTGCAAACAGTGGTGGAGCCGCCCTTCTTCTTGGCAGCAGCAATGGTAGCGGCGGATTCAGTCGCGGCACCTCCTTTCTTCTTCCCCATCTTGCGGTGGCGATGTGACCGGAGGAAGTAACTAGGGAATACGCCGAGCTGGTCCAGTGCCGCGAAGAAGATGAAGTCTAGGGATCATAGGAGCAACAACAATGGTGATGAAGGCAAAGGTAGAGAAAAGAGCAGATGGGAAAAATTACCGCTGCATCACTCCTACTTAACCCCCTGGAAGATGTAATCCAACGGCCAGCAGAAACCCTATCAGATGCGTGGCACCCATCGTGATCGACATGTGGAGGACCTAAAGCACGAACCGTCCCGCACTACTCCCATTACGCGTGGAAATCGAGGATGCACAGTTAAAACAAAGATTACGCACGCCCAGTCAAGTCAGGGTCAGAAAATGGGACCCACCGCTCGTCACGTCCCGTCAAACTCGCTCACGCGGGCAACTGAGATCATCACATCGTCAGCACTGATGTCATCAAAAATTGAGCAGCAGAAGGCTTCGACCACTTTAGTCCTTGCTCGAGTCTTCGACTCCACCAAGCACTCGGGGGCTACTGCCATAGGGAGCACTGGTCGTGCACCCTACGATTTTTCTTTTTCTCTTCTGCAGGAATATGGACATTCAAAGCATACCCAATCACTCGAATCCGCGATTCGACTATGGACGTGGGTTACTCCCATAGGGAGCGCCGGAAATAAAATCGACTGAAACAAGCAAACAAAAGACGACAATAGTCACAAAAATTCATTAGTCCCCGCCTAAGTCTTCGACTCAACCAGGCACTCGGGGACTACTCCCATAGGGAGCGCTGGTCGTGCACCCTATTATTATTTGTACATCGTACTGTGTGTCGATAACATCCACACTCGAGGTTTATGGCGACACCGCCTCATAATTTTCCCCCTACAAAGAGATTGTGTCTCCTGGGTCACCCGAATCATCTCCGCGATGACAAAATTCGGATGCCACGCTTGCAGCGTGAAGATAAGACCCGAATAAGGCTTGGCAACGCATTTGCTATGCACTCCCAGAAATATATCTGTGCCTACAATACAATGAACATGCCTTGACGGACGCGTCGAGTGCTCACACCCATATACTGGAATTCGACTCCTATAAGACCTCCGCGGCTTGAGTCGAATTACACCAGCACTTTTCGGAATTCGAGTCCTGGGACTCGAGTTCAAGTAGATTGTGTTGTTTTACCCTAAGGTAGTTATACTACCAAGAAAATGGCTATAGGTAATCCGCACATCCGTGGCGCACGTGCTAGTGGTGCCCCACGACTAAAATAGGCGTGGCGCACTGGCCACAGGTGCCCTACGGCTAACTATCGTAAGCATGGCGCACATGCGGATGGTACGCCACGGCTGTGTGTGGGCCAGGGCACTATCGGCCGTAGACCACATAGCCGTAGCGCACCCGAGTGAAGTGCGCTATGGGTGTGGCCGGTAGTCGTGGCGCACATGGCCACCATGCGCTACAGGCAAGATCGGGCCACCCTGCTATGTAACTGGGAAACATGTCTGTGGCGCACGGCCGGTATGTGCGCCACATATGTTCTTTATTCATGTGGCGCACCGCTCCATGTGCACCACGGATGTGCATTCTGCTACTACTTTTTGGCAGATACCTTTGCACATTTGACTAGATCTCACCATCTCCCACTTCACTTTCCCCTCCTTCTTCCTCCTTGGATCTCGCCCCCTCCTCCTTCCACCTCAATTTCTCCACTCTTTCACCATTTGTAGCATGTAAAACTTACCTTGGATGCTACATACATAATAGAGGAAATCTCTCCTTCCGGCCACCATCCTCTCGGTCTCTTACCTCTCCTTCAAGATCTTCTCGGTCTCTCATCTCGGTAAGTAGTCTATGTAAGAGGATGTGTTTATGTGTATGGATGATATGGTCACATATCTATGGAGATGATCGATGCTCTCATGTGTTTAGAGAGCATGCATTGCATGCTCTCTCATATATTGGCATTGTTTTGCCAAAATATTGATTCATTTCCATTTTGGCAAGACTTTGGCATTTCGTAAAGGTCCTAATTTTAGGATAGGTCATGCTGATATTTTCCATCGACCATTGTATGCATGCATTGGTTCTGTGGTTGTAATAAACTTCTAATTCTACCTTGTACACCACGCATGCAACCATGGTCCGCATAATGAGGGAAGGCATTGTGGCTAGATTTTTGAAATGCGCGACGGCCGACATGATACGAAATAACATGACAGAGATAAGATGTTCATGCAGAAGATGCAAACTTAATTGGTTGATCGACCCAGATTCCGAAAATCTGCAGGCGCACCTGACCGCCATGGTTGCATGGATGGATACACTCGGTGGATAAGTGATGACAAAGACGATGAGGCCATAAACGGGGCAGCGGAAAATGAGGAAGGCGGGCAACATGATCATGATCACGGCGAGGACGAGCGAGCTGAAGAAGAGTCTCCTGGAGATGGTGAAGGTGCGGAAGCAGACCAGGATGATGATGATCTAGATGCTGGAGCAGACAATGGAACAACGTCAGGCTGGGTGCAGGACCCTTATGTTCAAGAACTACTTCTCAAACAGACGAGTAATGCCAGGGCTGCCACTAGAGAGAAAGCCAAGCTTGCGCAACTTGAGAAAGACGCGGTTACTCCATTGTATGAAGGATGCAAGCTCGATGATACCCGGTTGAATGTAACGCTCAAGGCTATGGAGATGAAGGCAAAACACAAATGGACCAACGCAAGCTTCAACGATATGATGGCATTCTAGCACGATAGTCTCCCGGAGGGGAACACGTGTCCAACTAGTATCGAGGACGCCAAGAAAATCGTGTGTCCTCTTGATCTACTGCACATTAGATACCACGTCTGCATCAACGATTGCATCATTTATCGGGGCGAGGACGCGAAGAAAACCACATGCCCGGTGTGCGGCGTTAGTCTATACAAGAAAGGGAAGAAAGATCCTCGAAAAGTGGTATGGTACTTTCCTATCACTCCTCGTCTGCAGCGCTATTTCGCAGACCCTAAGGAAGAAAATCTCATGCGCTGGCATGCGGAAAGAAAGAAGCCAGGAGATGACGATGACCCTGAAAATGACGAGCTACTGACGCACCCTTCAAATGCTAGCCAGCGGAAAGCATTAGACCTCGAATTCCCAGAACTCGGTGGAGATTCAAGGAACATCAGGCTAGGTGCAAGCACTGATGGACCCAATCCGTTAGGTAGCTAGAGCAGCACGCACAGCACTTGGCCCGTGTTTGTATGGATGTCCAACCTTTCTCCCTGGTTGTGCATGAAAAAGAAGTACATACAAATAAGTATGCTAATTCAAGGGCCAAAACAACCTGGTACCGACATCAATCTATATCTCGGGCTGTTGAAAGAGGAGCTAGCCATGTTATGGGAATCCGGAGCCAATACGTATGACGCTGTCGCACAAGATTATTTCACTATGAGAGCCGCGTTGGTCACTACAGTGCAAGACTATCCAGGTTGCGGATATTTCTCAGGGTAGGTTCCAAGGATTCTACGCATGCGTTAGGTGCATGGATAACACGATATCTCCAACTAGAGAAAGATCCAGGGTCTTCGAAAACCGTGTTCATGGGGCACCGAAGGTGGCTTGGAAAGAATGATGCATGGAGAAAATATGGAGATCTGTTCGATGGGAAATCTGAGATCCGAGGAATCCCAGAGCTGAGGAGCAGCGAAGAAGTGGATGAATTGCTAAAAAAACTGGAAAGAGTGTCCTAAACTGGGAAAGAAGCGAAAGAGGCAGCAAGACAAGCCGTTGATGAAGGTATGGAAAACAAGGTCTGTTTTCTGGGAGTTGCCATACTGGAAGTTTCGCCGCATGCCTCATAGCCTTGACATCATGCATATCACGAAGAACGTGTGCGAGAGTCTGGTCGCCACCCTAATCAACATGCCAGATAGGACAAAAGATGGTCCTAAAGCAAGGAACGACTTGATATTCATGGGCATCCGGAAGGATCTTCACGGAGGACGCCCTACTCTTGATGATCTGGAAGATGACGGTGATCATCTGTTGGAGGCGACACAAGGTTGTCGAAAGGGTAAAAAGGTCAAGAAGAACGAATATTACTGCCCCCCCCTTCATGCTTCACACTAAGCCAGGATGAGATCAAACAGTTTTTCAAGTGCCTTCTAGGAGTCAAATTTCCTTACGGCTACGCAGGCAAGATAAGTAGGTACCTAGACAAGTCTAAGCAGAGGTTTAGTGGGATGAAGTATCATGACTGTGCCGTGCTAATGACGCAGATACTTCCGGTTGCACTACGAGGTATAATGAACAAGCATGTCCGAGAAACATTGTTTGGGCTCTGCAAGTTTTTCGACGTCATCTCTCGAAAGTCAATTGGTGTGAAACAACTCGGGAGGCTACAAGAGGAGATCGTGGTGATACTATGCGAGCTCGAGATCTACTTCCCGCCCGCATTCTTCGACATTATGGTGCATCTGCTGGTCCATATCATGGATGATATCATCCAACTCGGGCCGATGTTCCTCCGTAGCTTGATGCCGTTCGAAAGGATGAACGGACACATCAAAGGATACGTTCGCAACAGGTCCCGTCCAGATGGAAGCATAGCCAAGGGATTTCTGGCCGAAGAGTGCATCTCTTTCTGCACGAATTATCTAGGCATCGAGAACCCTGTCGGTTTTCCCGTTAATAGGCACCTTGGCAAGCTCGACGGATCGGGTCACCGAGAGGGTCGTCGCGTACTGCATGCAGACTACGATTGTCGACGCGTAGACTTTGATAGAGCAAACCTGGTCGCGCTACAACATTTAGAACTGGTCGATCCTTGGGTACAAAAGCACAAAAGGTCAATCGAGAAGAAGTACAGTGATCGGGGCATATAGAGGATGCAAGGAGAAATAATCAAAGAGCACAACTCAGATTTCACGCGTTGGTTTAGGCAGACGCTCCTAGATAATCCCCCGCAATCGCATTCTGCGGAGGAAAACATCATATTCACCTTGTCGCAGTGACCCATGCACAACCTGGTGACCTATCAGGTGTATGATATCAACGGCTACACATTCTACATGAGGAAAAGGACATCAAGTGTGACTATCAGAACTCAGGCGTAACATCAGAATTCTACACCGATGTCAACATGAAGGAAAGATTTTACGGAAGGATCGAGGAGATCTGGGAGCTAGACTACTATGGAGAAAAGGTGCCAATGTTCCGTGTCAGAAGGCCAAGAGCGTCGAAAGAGAAGACCGGTATTACACAACCATGTTAATACCCAAAGCAGCCAAATCCAAGGCCGTCGGTGCGCACGTCGCCACGAAAAATGAACCGTGGGTACTAGCTAGCAAAGTGGACCAATGTTTTTTTATTACCGACCCGACAAAGCCTAGTCGTGTTGTCGTGAGGAGAGGAAAAAGAAACATCATCGGAATGGATGGAGTCGCCAACGAGCAAGACTTCGACCAGTACGGCGATCCAAAGATTGAAGATGACGACGACTACGGTGAAGAAACATACATCGAAAGAAGAAAAAGGACAACCTTACCCAAAAAAGGTAGCCCGTTCGAGCGAAGAAACATAAAAGTCCTAGGGCTAAATTATTCAACTGCGACAAAGAAGGGAAAAAAGATTGTAAAACGCTAGCTCAAAAAAGAATGTAAAACGCATGCTCAAAAAAGATTCTATTGATGCATATGGATGGCATATTATTAATGGACACATTATTATTTAGTTTCTTTCTACTTTGAATCACTTTTGTACCACTTTTGATGATATATATGTACCGCTTTTGTCATATAAAACATATAACAGCTATTTTATATAGTTTACATAATTTTTGGGATATTTTTTAACATTTTAAAGTAGTTTTAAAATAAAAACAAAAAAAGGGGGCACCAGGGTTCAAACCTGGGTGCTCCAGGTTTAGTGAGCGTACATATCTAGGGTGGAACCAGTGGGATATGGAAGTGCTAGTGTGAACAAACGGGGCAGCAGCCCTCTTGTTTGACTTGACACCGCACTTAGCCATAACGCACCCTTACCTAGCGCGCTATGGGGAACCGTAGCGCACTAGGTAAGGGTGCGTTATGGCTAAGTGTTGTGATAAGTCAACTGCTACGCACGGTCCTCTCCCATCTATCTCAAACAGATAAGCTGCTACCGACGCGCCGTCGCCGCTCGATCTGCTGCCTCCGCTCACCTGCTGCCTGTGTCCGTGGAGGAGGAGAGGAGGCCGCTGAGTCTTAGGAGGAGGAAAGGAGGCCGCCGCGTCCGTGGAGGAGGAGAGGAGGCCGCCGTGTCCGAGGAGGAGGAGAGGAGGCCGCCGTGTCCGTGGAGGAGGAGAGGAGGCCGCCGCATCCGAGGAGGAGGAGAGGAAGCCGCCGCGCGTCCGTGGAGGAGCTCCATCCGTGCTCTTCGTCATTGTCCGCGCGCTCTTTATCGTCGTCGTCTTTGAGGTGAGCGTCCCCTCTCCCCTCTCTCCCTCTCTCCCCTCTCTGACCTAGAACATTGTTGCCTACCTCCCTGAGCCACCCTCCCACAAGCACCTCTCCCCTCACTGAACCACCAGAACCTCCACCAGTAATCTTTGCACCAAATTTTGTGAGGGGGTCTTCATGTGCTGGATTCATGAAAAAATAGCATTTTGCAAGTTTCATGAACAAACAACCTATGATTTTAGTTTCTGCTATTGCTTCTACGCTAATTCACACATAAATATGATATGTTGTATGTTGACATGAATCTGCTAGTACGTTAGCAATTCTAGTAGGTTAGTTGTATTATGTTACTGTTTAATTTGATTCTAATAAAAACATTTGTTTGAGGGTCGCAAAATACTTGGACAAGTTTTATTGCATGTTATATTGCTGCTATGTGCACCACCTGATCACATCTCAAAAAACATGCATGTTATGCAACAAGCACAAAGCATTTCTGCTGATGAAAAAGTCGAGAAAATGAGGATATTGTCTTCCCAATTATTAATTGTTGTGAAGTGTCAACTTCTGCGGAGCAAAAGATTTAATAGTTCTAGTGCCATTGTGATGGCTCGGTGTTGATGTAGAGCTCGTTGGGAACCCCAAGAGGAAGGTATGATGACCACAGCAGCAAGTTTCCCTCAGTTATCAAACCAAGGTTTAATTAAACCAGTAGGAGCAAAGAAACACCCCAAAGGTGTTGCTAGCTGAGCCTTGGCAGGGCGCACTACCGGTGCTAGTAGCAACGTCGAGACCTGCACAACACAACCACAGAACTCTGTCCCCAACTTGCGATGAGGTTGTCAATCTCACCGTGTTTTGCTGAAAACAAAGGATTGAACGTATCGAATGGAAGGAAGTAATAGTTTGCATAAAGTAAACACAAAGCAGTAAATAGTTTATGGATTGTATGTAAATGAAAAGGACTGGGATCAATAGTTCACTAGAGGTGGCTCTCCTTAAGATTGATAACATGCTGGGTGAAAAAATTACAGTGGGGCAATTGACAAACATCGAGAAAGAAATACATTCATATACCAATCATCTTGACTCCTTTGAGATTCGATTGGGCATTACAACATTGTACATAGACCGCCATCCAACTGCATCTATGACTAATAATCCACCTTCAGGTTATCATCCGAACCCCCTCCAGTATTAAGTTGCAAGCAACAGATTATTGCTTTACGAATTGCGTGCAATGTAAACAATACGATTGTTCTATGAACAAGGGATTGCTGTTTTCTCCCTAGTAGCAACAGCACATCTAGTACCTTAGAGATTTCTGTCACTTCCCCAGATTACCAGAGGCATGAACCCACTATCGAGAATAAATACTAACTCTTGGAGTTGCTAGCATCTACTTGGCCAAGATAGCTACTAACAACGGAAAGCATGCAAGATCACAAATAAAAAAGACATGATAGAATCAATAATCAATTTGAAACAGCATCTCAATATCCATTGGATCCCCGCAAACACAACATGCAGAATTACAAAAAGATGATCTTGATCATGAACGGAGCTCACAAGATCTAGACATGAAAGCACAAAGGAGGAGAACCAGCCATCTAGCTACTACATGGATCCGTAGTCCATGGATGAACTACTCATGCATCACACCGGAGGCTTGCATGGTGATGAAGAAGGCCTCCAGGGTGAATTCACTCTCCAGCAGGGTGCCGGGAAGAGCTTCAGATCCCTCCCAATCTAGGGATGGAGATGACGGCGGCTACAGACTCTTTCGAAGATTTTTGAACGGGTACTTAGGGTTTTTGTCCCCAGGGCATCTTATAGGCGGAAGGAGAGGCCGAGGGGGTGCTGGGGTTGGCCAGACCACCCCCTGGCGTGGGCCAGGCCTGGCCACGCGGCTAGGTGGTGTGGCTGGCCCCCAGCCCTTCTCTGTCTTGTATTCTGGCATCTGGTGACTTCCGGAAAAATAGGCACTTTGGCTCTTGTCCTGTCAAATTTTGAGAATATTCATTTTCTGACTTTCCTGGAACCAAAAACAGCAGAAAATAGGCAGCTGGCATTGAGGCTCTTGTTAATAGGTTAGTCCAAGAAATCATATGAAAAGTACTCCAAAGTGTGGACAAAACACAAGAAAGTAGATAAAACAAAGCATGGAACATCAAAAATTATAGATACATTTGCAATGTATCACATTGCCTTATTACTCTCTTGTCCTTTGTTATAAGATGTTCAAAGTGAACATCATTTAGTAATCTCTTATTCTCGGCAAGCTGAACATTATCTTTTTGCTAATCACAATTCCCCTGAGCATGCCACTGAATAAAGCCATCCCATGCCATGCATGTAAGCTACAGGAGATGTGATATAACTTCCATTTGTAGGACATTTCTATGTTTTGGGGGTGTCTTAACCTTTTTTCAATTGCCCAGTACTGCAATGGCATATTTTTTCTGAGAATTCCTTGTTTACTATTAGCCACACAGTCATTTGGATACTTGCAAACATCAGTCTTATAACTGGACAGATGATTCATTTTGCCATTTTAGGAAAAACAAACTGTTGTATGGGCATGTTTGTAACAAATTAGTGTACTGATCCTGTGTACTCCCTCTGTTTGACCATCTATTTGATTAAGGAAATATGACTTACATGCCACAAAAATTTCACTAATGGAAACTTCTCTTAAATGTGAATCCAGTGATATAATTTTTGTTGCGTATTACTCATATATTGTCTCTTATCTTAAGTTGTTATAACCTATAACTGTAACATGAGAGACACTCAGCTCATTGTGTTAAATACCAGTTAGAGTGGTGGCCTTGCTTTGTTGTATTTGTACCTATATTACCCTGCCTAGTTGTATTCGTATGCAGGTGCTTGTATGAAATGAGTCCTGATTTTCGCCGAAATGTTGATTAACTTCCGTTTCGGCAGAAATCAGGCACTCCTAGTTTAACAAAAATGAGCAAAGGTCATGCCGGATTTTTCCGCGCACTTTACTAACAATTATTTGCCTTTTATTAGTGCAAACATGTGTGAGAACGACGAGGCTGGCTCTTCTCAACGTATCAACGCTAAAGGAGAAGTGAGACCTCAAAAGAGACCCTTGTCATTCTGGGAGGAGGTCGAGCGGTTAGAAAGAATGACAGAGGGCGATGAAGAATACAACCCTTCTGAGAGAGACGACGATGAGATGGAAGATGTGGAGGAAGAAGAAGCGGCCAAAGGAACGGCGGATGATGAAACCACTGATGGCAGCGAGGGCACAACAAGTGGTAGTAATCCCCCTAAGAAGAAGAAGGAAAGACGCTCGAACACGGTCGGCACCATCAGAGAAGAAATTACTGAAGTGAGCCCAACAGGGGTTCCTTTGGCGCCCGACCATGTCGTCAAAGGGTACGATGGGCAAGTGGCGGCTATCTCGATCAACACCGAGAATCTTCGCCATCTCGATCAACACCGAGAATCTTTGGCATAAAGATAATGGCCATTTGCGCACACTCTTCTTCGAGAAGCTACACGCAAGGTACAAGTTCCCCCTTCAGTATCGGAACACAGATTATCATGGGAATGAAGTAAATAAATCCTCTCTCACGAGGATGAGCACCACCCTGGCCAGCTGGAGAACCTAGATATAGAAGAAGATATTTAAAGAAGGGAAAAGTCTCGAGGAGATCTAGAACATTGACCCGTAGATCACCGAAGATCAATTCCAGGAGTTCATGGCCAAGTGCAAATCCAAAGCAACCAAGGCCTCGAGTAGGCAGGGAAAGGAATTGCTGGCGATGAATATAGGTCACCACCATCTCGGATCTGGTGGTTACAGAGCTGCGGAGCCCAAATGGGATAAGGAGGACGACGAGTATAGAGCTAAGGGGATAGCTAATCCCTTTTCGAAATTCGAAAATAGCCAGCTTCGAGACTTTATCCGGGCTCATTACCATGTGGACCCCAAAACCAAAGAACTCACCGCGGAAACTAAGGTGAAGGACTTCGAGGTACTTGTGGTAAGTAATTTAATTACCGCAGATCAAGTCGATTGCATTATAATCGATCAAGTCGAATTTCTAAACGGTTCATGTTACTTCTTCTGCAGGAGAAGGAAATTGCTAGTCAGGGATCCCATGGTTCCTCATCCCACGGGTCGACGGCGGCCACCCGGTGGGATAACCCTTTTAACAGGGCGATGAACCGGGCCAAGAAAATCACGACGGTTACAAAGAAGCCATCGTCGACTGGCTGTCTGGCTGGCTTCGGGGCTAAGAATTGGGTGGATAATTTTGGTCCACCTCCGAGGACGCGTGTGGAGGGAAGGAGCGACGAGGAAAACCGCGAGGTTCAGGAACTTAAGGAACAAGTGGCACGGATCCCACAAATCGTCCAAGACAACCTGGCAATCACCCTCACCTCCATCCTGCCTACCTTGGTGGAGTCAATAGCGAACTGGAGTGCGGGTGGTCGACAAGGGCCATACCCGATTCCAAGCATGGTCAGTAGCCACTCAAACAATGCGGCGCCAGCAAACCCGGTGAATTATGTGTTCGTGACTCCGCCCGCTAGCACGGCGGTGCATGAAGCATTGGTGACTCCGCCTGCTAGCACGGCGGCACCGGAAGCATTGGTGACTCCCCCTGCCATCACCGCGGCGCCGGAGCTTAATGCACCTGATAGGGAGAATACACCAGCGGCCGGCAACGCGCCATCAAGCAGCCCCTCCCTCTCTTGCACGCCCGTCGTCGTATGCGGCGCCTCGACATTAGCCGAGCTCGACGCCATCACGGTAAACCCAATACTTTACCTCCTTGCCATTTATTACTCTTATGGCATCTTTTTAATGCCATACATGTTTTTCGCAGACGGATGTTCCATGCACTCTCTTAAGCTTCGTGAACAACAAGTTGAGGGATGTTACCAAGGGTACCATCATTCAACCCTTGCACCGCACGTTCCACTCAAAGCCGATGCCAGATAGCGTGCATAGGGTTAAAATTATCTGGGTGCTAAGGGGCTGTGATGACCTGGAACCTCCCATTCACCCCCCAGGAGTGGATGAAGAAGAGCCGGCTGTCCTCAGAAGTTGCTTCGGCTTATTCCTGCTATGGCCAAAGAGCATGATTCATTTGGGGACGGACGGGGCCATCACCCCACAGACAACAACACTGCCTGTCGTGCCAGCGCCAAGCCATGTCAAGACCCCCACACCGCTACCGCCGTCACCTCCACGCGATTGTTCGTCTGGTCATATTGACATGACCATGGAGCAGGATCCAAACGAGGATGACGAAGATTACTTCGATGATTTCATCAACACTAATATTTCCCCGGCAACCTAAACGAAGACCTAGCTAGTGGCCCCGTAGAGAAAGCCACTTGCAACAAACGTCTCTTTGGTTCTCAGGAGACGCCTCCATCTTGCACCTTCACCGAGCCAGCGGATACATCCAACCGGCCCTTTATTCTAAGCCCTGACACACTACATAGGGCGATCGATGCTCAGATTGCGGTGCCTACCCACTTTCCAAAAGGCAAGAAGGCCAGGAAAAGAAAATCTCGCAGCTCGAGCCAGCCGGTGGCGTCAACTGCGAATCCAATCAGGTTTCAGGACGGGCCACCAAGACCCAAGGGTATTATGTGGAGGATGCATGTGGCGGGTGAGCCCATGCTAACTAAGAAATTGCTCAGGCTCGCCACTTCAGAAATGAGGAGTGTGCATGACGGTGTGCTGACGATAGAGAGACGCCTTCTTGCGGAGAAAGAGCCCTCGCACCCGATATTCGTGGTTAAGGTGCCACGAGGCTTGGGGTTTGTCGATAATGTCCCCGCGAATCTCTTCTTCCTGCGGTTTGACGACATCTTCAATATGTTCCACCTGTATCCGCTGCACTATACCATGGTACGCCTGTTTTCTCTCAGCCTGGCTGTGGGACCCCCGGATTAATCCTCCGAGAATCCCTGTTATGCATACAACCACGATCCCATGATCAGTTAGTCGTGGCACATAACCGACAAGTATCAAAGTAAGCACCCAGTACATAACAAATACATGACGTACCTTATTTGCCATTATGGCTACATCGATCAACAACAGCGGAACCTCATTAGGCGTAGGGCCCGATCCATGCCTTAACCTACAGGCAACTGACTGGGAGAACGTCCTAGCACGCATAGTTGTACCCTTTACCTTCGTCTTGATATCTGACCATGTTAATAGCCAGGGACAATGCCAGTGAGTACTTTGAATGTACTTGCAAACCACCTTAAGATAACAGTAATAACAAGAGGATATGCACTATGGCTGTGGTAGTAGGAGGGCTCCAAGAGGGGTTCTTTTCTCAAATAGTTTCTCTTGTAGATATAGCATCTACATATCTTTGTTGAAAACTTTTGTAAAACGTTTTGAAAACCTTTTTATTTGAAAAGTTTTAGAAAACATTAGGAATGGGTGACCCATTTGTTCCTTTCTCCCGGTCGTCCCACGACTAAACTCCTTCCATCCCTTTCTGACCATCCCATGGTCATAGTAGGGATCCTTGCCGACCATACCATGGTCAAAACATTCTGAAAACCATTTATTTTCAGAAGTCCTTTTTGAAAATAAAACCTGCACCGCTCTAGAAAAGTTTGTCCAACCCGTCCTTAACCACGGACACGGCTATTCGAATAGATTTACACTCTGCAGAGGTTGCGCACTTTACCCACACCATCTGGGTACCCTACCCTGATCTTCACCGATCGTGGGTCGAGTAACCGATCAAGACTCTCCGGATGCCCACTCCAGTATAAGTGCCTACTCTATGAGTGTTAATCCCCTTAACACCGGGACATCGGGCGAGGACCAACCGGAACACCTCCCAGGTGTGCTTTCCATGAGGGGCTCATAGTAACGCGTGGAGGCCTGCCGATCCTTCATTCCTTCTCCAGGTCGATGTCCCACATGGACCCTTACGTGAGAAGGCCCACCCTCCAGGGACTTTCGGTCCCCTGTAGTTGTTGCGAGGCAGCTTATACCAGGGTAGACAAACATCAAATCCAGCCTTGTCCCATACCAGAGTAATGTGGTTGCACAGGGTTAAGTTGTTATAGCTAGACTACAAAGAACCAGGTGCGTTTTTGTAAACCTTTTTCCTCCATCTTTTCTTCAGAAATTTTGTAAAACAAAACCTTCTCCTTTTTCAACATCTCTTGGGAGGTCCCACCTCACCAAGGTTTTATCATAAAACATTTGGTAAAACTTTTTTTTCCGGGGTCTTCTCATCCTCTAGTTTTTCTTCGGCCAAATCGGGGTCTCCAAAGGGGTATGGTGTAATACACCATCTCTTGTACTAGGGTCAAGTAGGTGTCACCAAGGGGGATTTACTTAATAGTACAAAGGTATAATGGTTCGAAGGAGCCAAACCACTACCATATATATATACATCAATATATAGCAACGCAATGCAGTTTTAATAAGCAGTTGCTAAAACATGCATAAGTAAAATAGTAGGACAAGGCTTATGAGCAAGAAGGTGGCTTGCCTGATGATCAGCAATATGTCATAATTGTCCATGGACTTCTTCTTTAGAATACCCAAATATAAAATAATAACCATCTTCTTCTGCTCTCCGATATAATCGCAACTATCGTCGATAGGGAACACATGCAAACAAACAAAAGGGCACAATCAATACAAGGCATACAATCACCACTACCATTCAACAAACAAGCAATTGAATAAACTCCAATTAAGGTTCAGATGGTTTTGAGAGATTGAGATGGCCTTGGAGAAGGGAATGAATACCCCTTAGGATTTATAGTCTAGAAACTACCTAAGAGATGGATTTTTGGACAAGACCATATTCTGTATGGTACCATTGTAAAAACATGATACCAAAAGATAGGTATTGATAAAATGAAACTAACAAAAGTGGTTTCACTATTTTATCAATTACCAAAGGTTTATAGTGATTTTTATAGTGAAAAAGACTCTAGTTTTAGGAAATAATTCACCAGAGAAGTTCTGGAGCTCCAATACCTTTCTGTAGAAATTGGAATCACCCTTTTTGGAGCTGTATAGCTACTGTAGTGAATTTAGATGTGAATAAACCATGCACATAATAGTTTAATTCATAGAAAAATATCCAGGGCTCAATAAATCATGAGCTCCTGGATTTGGATAGGCCTTAGTGTACCACCTCACTGGGATTTGGATTTGGGTCTAATGGACTCTTGATTTGGTCTAGGGAATTTGCTAAAGTCAGAGAGGAGCTGATTTTGTTATTTATGTTATAGGAAAACAAATGCTCCACTTGGCATGAGGCCAATTCCATGAGATAGGTATATGCCACATCTACTAGATATAATTGGATTTACCCAATTTGGGTTTACCAAACTCTCTGAAAGATTTATTTAGTGAAAAGGTCATCATGTGGTATTTTAATTATCAGCAAAGAACAAAAGTCCTTTTCGGGAAAACAGAGGTACTGCATGTTGCACAACATACCAAGGTACCTGGGAAAATTTGTGCTCAAGATAGAAAGTGTATTTTACATTTTTATTTGTAATTAAAGCAACAACTATTCAAATCTGCACTAGGAAAAAAAATATTAAAGGGAAAAGGGGCACGGGCCAGGGATGGGCCTTACTGGGCCGCAGCGCCGCCAGCCCAACCTGGCTGCGGAGGAGCGTGCGGTCGCGTGTTTGAAACGGCGGAGTGGGGCCCGGGTGTCGGCAACACAGAGCCCTGAAGGGGTATTGGGGCGCTGGGGTCGTCCGCTTTAGGCGAGATCGACGACAAGGGGCCGTCGTCTCTGGTGAGACAGGGGTGGCGCGGCGGAAACCCTAGGGCAGCGCTGGCAGGGACAGGGAGCTCACCTGGGGCGCGGAGGGATGCCGGGGAGGTGCTGAGGCGACGAAGGACTCCGGGGCGAGTCCGTAGAGGGGCGACATGAGGGGTTCTCGCGACTGGAGGGGTCTGGCGCGACGGTGGCCGAGAGATCCTCGCCGGAGCTCGACGGAGCTCTTCGTGGAGCTATTCCTGTGCAATAAAAAGGGAGTGGATTAGATGCAGTAGGGTGCGGGGGTTCCCGTACAATGACCTGCAGAGGGTAAGAGACGTGGGAGAGAGCTCGGGGCCTAGATCTTGTAGATGGCCGAGGAGAGTGTTTCTCCTTCTCCCGGACAGTGGAGAGGGAGAGAGAGTCTGAGCTTCTGGGGGAAGGAGTAAGGGGTGGAGGGGGTCGCAGTACCGTGACATGTAGAGGGGTGAGGCAGGGTGGAAGGAGCTTGGTTCAATTCCATGGAGCAGGCCGAGATGCTTCTCTCTCCTTCTCATGTGCAAGATAGAGCAAGGGGGAGGAAGGGAGGGGCTCTAGGGAGGTGAGTGGAGGGGAAGCAAATGGTGGGGCAGAGCATGCTGGGAGGCCTCTGGCCCATATATACCAAGGGGAGGTGCTAGATGAGGTGAATTACCAAAATGGACATGGTGGGGAGGGAGGGCTGGCCAAGGATTGGTCCAGGGTTTGGTGGAGAGGGGTAGGACTGGTATTTGGGCGTGCTGGATCAGAGAGTGGGGTGGTGGCAGCTGTGTTAATTAAGGGGGACAAATCTTGTAAGATTTTGATGTATCTCTCTCTCTTAGTACTAGTACAAGAGCAACATGAGGATTTTTTGGGGTGGTGTAACAGTTGTGGTCGACCAGTGGGGTGTCCTGGTGCTGAGGATGAGCTTTGATCAAGCTTTGGTGAAATTGGAAGTGGTTTAGATTAGTGGTTTGCTAAATGGCCAAAGCTGATCAAACTAGAGGTTTATGAAGGAAGTCCAAAAAGTTACATTGAACCAGAGAAGAAAATGGTACTGGAAGATAGGGGATGTCAATGTAGACTCCTAGGATTTAATGGGGATTTTTATGTGGAGTTTAAGTCAACTTAAATCCATTTACTCAAAAAGGACAGAAGTGATTTTTAGAATATCATTTGATAAATTTCCATTGGGCAAGGTTGGATTTTGATGGGGAAGAGTCCCAAATGTGAATACACACCTAGGGGAATTTTCCCAAGATTTATTGGGGATTAAAAGTATTTAAAACAATTATTATTCCAATTTAGCTACTTAAGAAAATGGGCAAAAAGAAATAGTAAAGCTTCTCAAAAATATTTATTTTTGAGATGGGAAGGTGGGGTATGATTTGTGTAACTCACATGAGCCAAAAGTTAGGCGAGTGTTTTGGCAAAAACCAAACTTTCCTTTATGGAAGGAGTTTTGAAGATTGACTACTAAAGAGATTTATTAGATTTGGAGCCCTAATAATTATGGATAATATTTGATAAATTTTTATGACCAGGGTAGATAATGTAGACAAGGTGTAGCAAGCATTTTCAACCTTGGGATTGGAGAATCCAAGTTGATTTTGGTGGAATACCTAGATTAAGGATCTATGGTGATGTTAATTTCATACCATCCAAACATGGTTGTATCTTGGAGTTCAGATATCCCCTTGGGGCATGGGGTAGATGGATGGATAGACCAAGTGATATAGATCAACATGGTATAGAGTTTTGAGCTTGATATTGTTTGAATTCACCAAGATATGTTTTCAAACTTTGAATAAAATAAGCCTGCCAAAGCAGATTATCAACTAGCCCTCAAAACCTTGTGGGTTTTGGCAGCACAAGGATCCACTTGGAACAAGTGAAGTAGATGTTGGTAAAACTATATGAGTAGAACACAACCATGCAAAGAGTTGGTCCATAGAAGGTTAGATGGTGGTGTGAGCTTCTATCAAAGTAGGCATGTGGACTAGATTTGCAGGAAGAGTTATTTTCTTGCCTACAAAACCATCAAGAACAAGTGGGTTGGAGGAGGATCTAACCAAGGTAAAGTGTGGACCTTGGTAGTCCTTAGGATGGTTAACAATATGATTCAGGTGCATTACCAAAAATGCACAAGGGTTGAGAAAGGGAGACATCCAAAAAGGTGATGTTGGAAATAGTTTTCCAGACTTGGCCAAATTGGGCAGATTTAGGGTTTTTGACTAGAATAAGAGGGAGGATGTTCTTGATTGATTTCAAGGTACCAAGGCATAATCAAGTGGATGATGTTAAAGTGTAGATGAGTAGGAATTATCCTTGCTTGATATTGGTCTTCATTTACTTGGAAGCTTCTAGAAGGGATCACTGTAGAGTTGATCTAGTTAAGGGCTTTAGATGATCACCTAGTGGCTAGAGATTAGATCTAGATTGTATTCTTGCTTAGGGTGGGACGATTTGGAGACATCTTGATCCTAGTGATGAGCTCCTAGAGTAGCTCATACTATCTCCTAAGCAGACAATTCAAACAGCAGATCAATGCAACTCATCTTACAAACAAATCAACTACTACTGGGGTTACCATCAAGCTTAGCTTGAGGTAAGGTTGGGTATTTTGAAGAGTTTGAGTTTTGAATAAGATGAGGGTTCTTGGTATCTCTACCAAGAGTAGAATTCAAATGGTTTGGACAAGAGTTTTGGGAAAACTAGAGATAAGGTTAGTTGAGTGTTCTGTCTTGAAAACATAAGGAGATTGTATTATATCTCTCTCCATAGTTCTATTAATAGAAACTACCAAAATAGTTTTGGGTTACATAGGCATCTTGGCTCATGTTTTGAAATGCCAGAACGTTTGAGAATATGTAAAGTAAGCCAAGATAGTTTTGGTAAATAGCCTTTGCCAACTGAGGTTGAGGTAAGGAGTATCCTAAGATACACTTCATAAGCACAAGTGCAAACAATCAACAAGCAAACACTGCACTAAAGCACAAGAAAAAGTTTTTGTTCCCCCTGATTTTTGCATTCTGGGCAACTAATTAGGGTTGCTGAATTTGGGATGTTACAGATCTTTCCCCCTTAAAAGAATCTCGTCCCGAGATTTCGGAGAATAAGGTTAGGGGATTTTGAGCCGGGTTGATACTAGGGGTCTTACGCGTACTATCTTAAGGACTCCGTCTTTGAAAGTGACTACTCTGCCGAGGAAGTTGATTTTAAGTCTTCGGGGTTGGACTGAGAGTTGAGCAGAGTCCAGTCTTGATTTTGAGAGATGACCTTCTTTTCCCTCCGAACTCTATATCATTGAGGGCTTATACTGGGCAGACTCTCTTGATGCTGAACTTCACGGGGTACTAGTCGGAGGGTAGAATCTACGGTTGGGAGTACCTTTCTCTAAGGATTCATAGCTCTTCCTTAGGGTCGTAGCGTATCCTAATTGAAGATTTTATGGTCGGGACTCCTGAGTTTGCTTCAGCGAAGGGTTATTCTATTATGTGGGAAAGACACAGTCTTTCCCCCTTAGGATTTGACTAAGTTAGCTCAAAGATAACGCATTCCTTCCTTCTTGTCTTCATTGGTGGCGGTTCTGAAGATTGTCGTCCATCTTTCTTCTGGAGTAGAGACCTTCGGAAGTCTTTCGGGATTATCACTTACTGGGCTTATCTTCTACTATGATTCGTACTTAACCTATTGGAGTTGTGAGAATCTCACTTCCTCTAAGCATTAAGGACCTAGGGTTAGCGGTTCGGCGGTCCCGCGGGTGGGGCCTCAACTGAAGTAGCGCAGGGACTTCGTAGAATCTTTAGTTAGTTTTTCATCGGATAACTCACGGTTGTTACTTGGCGGGAAGACTTCGGATCCGGGGACATTTTTTTACGTATCTTCGGGTAGACAGTCTTCTGGAGATTGAGTGGGAAAAATGTCATCTTTCCACCTTAGAGCTTCACTAAGGTGCTTTGGGGGGGGGGGTGCGGATCTTCTGTCTTCAATAGTTTGGGGCAATCATCAGCCGTGATGTCATGACTTCAGGGGGGGTCTTTTACGGAGGCAATACCCCGAATAACCGTGACGTAGTAGATCGCCTAAAGATGCAGGGTGACTATAGGGCGTTCATGACGAAACAAGGCGTCCTCCCGTTCCTTGAGCCGAGCCAGAAGTCTTGATGTGTTGGTCTAGTTGTAGTTCTTTATCCCCACAAGTACTTGTGTGTGTAGACATGGACATGCTACTACTTATTAGGGTTATGAATCAATGCTTAATTCTTTTGCTTATTATTAGGGTTATATATGGATCAATGCTTAGTTTGTTTGCTTACTCTTTGGTCCTTTTTTTTGCTTACTTTTGTCCTTTTTTGCTTACTTTTTGGTATTTTTTGCTTACTTTGTTACCTTATTTGATAAATATATCTTTATATGCGACTTTTACTTGTTTTTTCACCCACCATTTAATTATTATTGCCAACTTTTAGATGACGTGGTATGTCGTGTACAAGGTACGGGTTCTGGAGTCTACGATGATTGGGAAGACTGCCGGAGACAGGTGCACCGTTTCAGCGGCAATAGCTACAAAGGGTACAACACTATGGCGGAGGAGGAAGCTAGATACGCGCGCTATCTAGCAGGAGTTAGGACAGGGAACCGGATGAAGACCTACACCTCTGTCGCGGTGATGCTTATCGTCCTTGGTTGTCTGTCCTGCATGTTCCTACTTTAGATGTCTAGGCAAGCTTCCGCGAGCTCTAACTTGGTCGAGACATGTATTCATTTCATCACTAGCTACTTTGTAACTTGATCGAAACAATGTAACTTATACTGTGTATTTATGTATGTGACTTATCTATATGTATTTGTTTCTATCTTGTCTGTGTATTTATTTTTGTATTGTATATCTGTGTATTTATTTCTGTACTGTATATCTGTGTATTTATTTATGTACTGTATATCTGTGTATATCAGCTGTATTGTATATAATCTGTATTGAATATCATCTGTATTGAGTATTTCTTTTTTTGAAAAGCTCAGTCGTGGCGCACATATACTTGGTAAGTGGCGCACTACGTTAGTGGCGCACATTGTCAAATATTAGTAGCGCACTACATCATGCGCCACAGGAAAAACAGTCGTGGCCCACAAAGAAGTGCGCTACCACTAACTCGAGATACCTGTAGGGCACCTGGCAGTGCGCTACGGGCACTTTTTAGCCGTAACACAGAACTCGTGGCGCACCCCTAGTGTGCCACGGAAGGGGAAAACAGGTGCACCACAGACTTGTGTTTTCCTAGTAGTGTTTACTAATACCAATACATCGGTTAAATCAGGCATGCACATCAATAATCCCTATAACACAAACAGAGCACTTGAAAATACTCAGTCATGCACTCGACAGACTTCATAAAGTCCCCAGTCGAATCTGCGATTCCACTAGACACTCGGGGGCTACTGACATGGGTATACCCTACTGGTACTCGAGTTTAGTATATACAGTCCAGATATGGTGGAAGCCCACGGCGTTGCCACGGCCCAATGAAGAACTCGAGTAACCTATGGACTCTTGATTGCTTCCGGAACAAGAAGAAGCTAAATATAGGGCAAACCTAATCTATAACCGACTCGACCTGCTACTTGAGACCTGGCCTATCTATATAAAGGCCAAGAGGGGGCAGCGAGGAGAACACACGCAACCCTAGTTTCCACAACCCTCGCTAGATTGCATCTGTGCACCATTGTAATCTTCGATTCCTTCGTTAATTCCACGAGCAGACAAGCAGGAGTAGGAACCTCTACGAGGCCTGAATCTGGGTAAACCTTGCATCCCTGGGTGCTTGTTTGCTAGCCGATTGATGCTTCTAGTGCTCCCTCCTTCTCCAAAACCCAAATCTAAAAGTGTTGAACTAACGAAAGTTGTCTAACAACCTCGGGGATTTATTCAGAAAATTACAGCTCAATCCGATATACAGTGATTTTTCACGAATTTTTATAGTGAAGCACAAAATTCTGTTTCGGGACAGCACTTCCCCAAATCTTACTTCCCTTTCATTAGAGGTTATTGTTGGCACAAAAATCAAATAAAAAGGATAAGGAGAGGTTATTACAGAAGTAATAACTTCCAAGACTCAATAAAACTATTGGGTTATCTCCCAAGAAGTACTTTTCTTTAACGCCTTTAAGTTAGGCATGATAGTTTGAGAAGATGCTCACATAAGAAATATGAATTGAAGTAAAAGAGAGCATCAAAAAGCAAATTCAAAGCACATTTAAGTCTAACCCACTTCCTATGCATAGGAATCTTGTAAAGAAACAAGTCATTAAAGCACAAAGCAACAAGCATAGTCAAGCAAAACAAGTGCAACTTCAAGACTTTCAACATAAAGAGGGGAAACTTAATATTATTGAGATGCATAAAACCATTTTTACCTCTCTCATAATAACTTTCAATAGCATCATAAATAAAATTAACAATATAACTATCACATAAAACATTCATATCATGAGACACATGCATATATTAATTATTACTCTCCACATAAGCATAGTCATCCTTATTAATTGTGATGGGAGAAAATTCAACAAAATAGCTATCATTATTATTCTCATCACCATAATGCAACCCTGAACTACTCTCCAGTTGGACGATGTAGGGCTATAACAGCACTCCTTAAAGTTCACATTCCCCATCTAGATAACCCCACACTGTCACCTTGAGCTCTAGATGGTTCCAACAAACACCAAAATTTCATAGAGACATCCAACTCCAAATATAACTCATAACAAGTAATTGTAATATCTAGCCTAAGTGCCACCATGGTGTGCATGCTGTCACTTTCACACACATGGGGAGAACAGATATCTATTAAAGCACTTGAGTAGCAAGATAGATCTACTTACCAAGCTCATGATCACAATATGATCATGCATAGAGAGAGATAAACACATAGCTACCGGTAGAACCCTTAGCCTCAAGAGAGAACTACTCCCTCCTCATCACGGGAATTAGGAATGGAAATGGAGATGGTGGTGGAGATCGATGGAGATGGTAGTGTACCGGAACAAAGAGTTTCTATCCCCCGAATCTCCTCTTCGGTGACGGCAGCGGTGCAGAACTTTTCGTGGTTGGAGGCTAGATTCTTTAGGGTTTCCTCATCGGGAGCATCTTATAGGCGAAAGGGCAAGGTCAGTGGAGGCCTGAGGGGCTCACACCACCTGGTGGCACGGCTAGGGGGACCAGCGCCACCCTATGGCGTGGCCAGCCGCTGGCCCCTCTCTGTCTCGTCTTCTGGCTCCGTGTTCCCCTCGGTGAAATATTGACTTTGGCTTTTGTCCTTTCCAATTCCGAGAATATTCATTTTCTAGCTTTTCTGGAACCAAAAACAGAAGAAAATAGGCAACTGGCACTGTCGCATCTTGTTAATAGGTTAGTCCTAGAAAATGTGTAAAAGTACTCCCAAGTATGGACAAAACATAAGAAAGTATATATCAAACAAGCATGGAACATCAAAAATTATAGATACGTTTGCAACGTATCACCCTGCCCAAGCCAAGCCGGAAGGGTAACCCTGCTAACGACGTCGAACTTATACCTGCTAAACAAAAGGGGTGCCGACAGAGGGCAAAGGAAAAAAAGGGAGCGGTCAGTAGTGAGGCCAGTACACGGCAAGTCTACAATTCGGCGGCTCTCGCCTGTATGGTGGACTGAAGTGGCAGCGCAGCATGCACAAAACAATCTATAGAGACTCGATTCAACTATCGGCTATTAGAGAGGGATAAGAAAGACCTATTCGGATCCGACCTGATAGTAACACCAAAACATACCCATCCTGGTATTTCCCCCTCGAGACCACCCGAGGAAGTCAAACCGAGGAACTAACACAATTGGCAGTTTTATTCATTCCATTATAGTTGTAGCACTTACTAGTCAGATACAATTAGCATAATACATTCCAAATCCAGCAGTTGTTGGCAATTTTATTTACTTATTCCGTTGTAGTGAAACTGATTACTAGACATGTCAAAGTCAAATTTATAGCACTACTTTAGTTATAGTTGTCTATGATTGAGATACTATGTTCGAAGTCATCCATCACCGCGGACATGGCTTTTAGAAAGTTTTACCCTGCAGGGGTGCACAAATAGCAACACACCCACGATCAACCTCGGGAAGAACCAAATAAAACGCAACATGGCCTCACGACAAAGCATTCATAGCATTCATAAATTATTTGGGGGGGGACACCCCACTAAGCTACCCGCAACAAAGTTGGACGGCTCCGAGACGAACCCAGGGTTTGTGTCAATGGTTGTAAGTGACTAGGAACCCGAAAGTGTGACTGGACTTGTCGATATCGCGAAAACATTCCACATTCCAAAACAGTACAGGTGCTCCACGCACAATCGTAAATAAAGCAGTAAAGCATGGCATAAGTACAGGATAGTAATAAAGCCCCAAACTAGTTTGTGGCCCCAAGAAATAAAGTGTGAATCCAGCTCAAGCAAAGGGGATTCATAGAGTCTCCCGTATGTGGATAGTGTGAATAGTCTAGGAACATGTATCATGTACTTGGAGCCTACGGGACACAAGTGAGCGTGGAAGAACCAAATATTAGCTATTACCCACCAGTGCCTCTGCATTAGTTATATCTATTCCCAGCATTTTAATTATCAGTTGAAATTAAATGCATGATCATCTCCACCATTAAGCATGTGCCAACCTTCCAACAACGGTGGAACAACAATGATGCGAAGCAGCACCTGAGCAAGCAACTATGACTCGCAAGACCGAATATCTATCAAACATCAGGCAATATGATGTGTCCAAGGCAATATAGAGGGTGCAAGGAATATAAATGGTGCACGAAAACTAAAGCATCGCAATACGGATAGCAATAGATCAACAAGAGGAAGTAAAGACTATAATGCAAAATAGGTACAAAGGGGGAGATTTCTCGCATGGGAAACAAAGACAAAGATACACCAGAGATTGGGTAGATAACCGCATCCACTCATCGGCCTAGTCCGTGAAGAAGCAAAACACTAAAATAAACACCAGATGCACTATTTAATTCTACGGCAGAAGATCGGGCATGATGTATGTATGATGCATGACATGGCAAAGATGCAGTGCAATTAGGCAATATTAAGCGGAACCAGGATCCCGACAATTAATTAGAAGGTTCGTGTTATTTAGATACCCCACAATTTAAATGTTGACTTAACAAGGCAAAACATGGCATCCGTTCGCTACACAAATTTAAATGGAGCCAATATAAGACTAGAATAGCCCGCATATAGCCTCCATGTTTAATTATTAGGTGAATCGACGAAATAACCCGCACCCACAAAATACGTTTGCATGCATGAACAATTTAATTATGCAACAAGATATATGTCATTTATAAAATAGGGGTCTCGGAAAAAGGGGGTCACACATTAAGGTCCAAAGATCTTGGGTGTCGAGGGTTCGACGGGGGTTCGAGCTCGGCAGGATCGATCTTCGAGGATCCTTCTTCGGAGTCCGGGATGTAGGTCTTGGCGTCCATGAGGTAGATCTTGTCGGCTCCACCCCAAAGGCCTTGTTGTTTCGTGACGGAAATCTCCGGGTTCGGGTTCGCGGTTCCTCGTCGACGGCTTGGGGTCATTGTACCGGGAAGGAGATATTGGCAATGATCTTGTCAACTAGAGAGAACTTGTAATAGTATTATACTAAAGACAAATCACCAAAACACGACAGTAGACACTAAATAGGACGCTACACGGAGGACCGTGTCCCATTCATACATTAACTCGAACACCTTGCCGACGGGACACATCCGGATGGCAACAAACTGGCTCTATGGTAGGACTAGCGCGCGGGCAGTGGTGCTTGCTCAACGAGGCGGGGAGGGGTCTCTGGCCACAGACAAAGGAGGTCCCCACGAGGCCAGCTTGCAGTAGGTGGAGGCGCTAGCGGACGGGAAGGGGTAGAGCGGCGAAGGGGACACGCCGCGACGATAGCCAAAAGCGGGCTAGGAGGAGCTTCAGGAGGCGGCCGGAGCTGCCCAGGGTTGATCCTGTGGAGGCTCAGAAGCCGGGACTCGAGGGAGGGCATGCCAGTGGTGAAGGGCGAGGTTGGTGCAGGGCCTGCTCGGGTGGCGTGCGCCAGGCGGCTCTACGGCAAGGTCGCGGGTCGGCGACGACGGTGCAGGGACGCTGGCGGCAGCGTTGCTCGGGGAAGCAGAGGGCCTCGGGCTCGGCGGCTCTCGTGGACAGGGACGGGGAGGCACAACAGCCTACGAGAGCAGCGAGAGGCATCAGGGCACGACCGGAGCAGCGCCCACGGGGCGAGGAGCTCGTGGCGGGGCAGCTTGGGAAGAGCCGAGGGCGACCTTGGCAAGGAGAGGTAGCGTTGGTTGACAGGGCCTCGAGCGAGCGGGGCCGGGGCAAGGTCGCCACGACGGTGGGATGTTGCTCTACGCGGGGTAGAGGTCGACGGGGATAGGTGGGGAACGCGAGCAGGGAGAGGATCGAGGGGAGCAGCGGAATTTGGGGACGCTAGGAGGGGAGCGTGTGAGCGGTTGGTGGGGTCGGGCTCGGGAGAAAGAAGAGAGCGGGCGGGGTCAGGCGTGGTCACGTCTGACGTGCGCATGTCTGGTCGAGCATGCATTATGCGAGTTTCGTATCCAGGGAAGGTGGTGTGGTGTGTGTTGTGCGCATCGTTGTGGGTGGGTGGCGGCGGCGGGGCTAGATAAGATTAGAATTAGGGTTAGGGTTTGCTCCGGTTTGGGTTGGGCCAGGGTTGTAGGTGGCCTGGCCTATGGGCTGGCCTGCCTCCCCCGTTCAAAATATTTTTATTACTTATTTATTTATTTGTATTAGCGAGACTTTTGTAAATAGGTTTTAGAGAAAATAAAAGATCTAAAAAAGACCGGGGTTTTGATTTGAAATAAAGACGGGGGATATTTATAAAATAAATATAAGCTTTTAGATAATAGTTTTAGACAAACCTATGCATGATGATGACGATGCTAAAATGCAATGTGGCATGATGACATGAGCATGTTGTCATGATGATGCACAAAACAAAAACACCAAGCGATTTTCTAGTAGTGGTTTTAGCGGGGTGCTAAAATTTGACACCACTAACAATGGATCTCGCCGTCGAGATCCGCCTCATGGTACGGAGAAGAAGGATGATGACATGAATCTTATTTCTTCGTGTAGATCTTCGCGACAACACTAACAACGATTCTTCTCTGTCTTGAAATCGGCGAAACCACCAACAAGAGGTCGTTGCTCACGTTCGTCGAGAGAACACTCTAAGAAACAATGACGAAGGTAAAGGTCTCACAGGATAAGGCCACCTTTAACTTCTAGGACAGGAGTAAAATCGCATTGATCCTCCATTCAATGTACAAAAGCGAATGATAAGAGTAGTAGTATGGTATCTACTCCATCCCGCACTCAAGGCATTACTATGTACACGAATGACCACTCTCGGAAATCAGACTAAAGATGTTCACAAGAAAGGTTTGGAAAACAAAGGAGTGATGCAATCTCTTCATCAGATCTGGCGTAGATGATGTCGTCGTCTTGGAAACACCGGAAGATACCAAGAAAGATTTTAGTGGATTTTGGTCCACTGAAAGGTACATAGAGGGAAATTCCTCAAATAGCATGAAGACCAGATTTAGCAACACCGTTATGAAAAGAAGGAAGAGAAACCCTGAAGGTACAACAGAAACCCAACCACGAGAAATCCTGAACTCAAAGAAAAGATAAGAATAGATTCAAAACACCCAGAGGTAAGAGGAGAATAGCATAGGGTAAGGAGTAAACTAGACCTAATCAGATCTATCCAACCGATTTTGCAAAATAGTTTTGAGTCTCTACATCGTTAGTTAGCTAGGTTATCCTACAGGCTGGACCAGTGGGGTATCGCAACTGCTGAGCTCTGATACCACTTTGTAACACCCTCGAATCGGCCCTATGCAAGTTTTAGCAATTCCAGCCAAACCCGCATAGAAATGATTCAAAGATTCAAAGTGCAAATAATAGACACTATCTTCAAGCTCCTTCAGGAGACGAGTCCACCAACTAAACCATCCGTAAATAAAACCTGAAACTTAGGCACATGGTTAAACCATAATTGAAGTTGTCATCAACACCAAAATACAAGGAGAAATCAATATCCTTTCACCACCCTCATCATCTTGAGTTCTTCTACCGGATTTGTCTCGGGTTTTCTAGCAAACTTTGCTAGTATGAGAGCTTGGCTCTTGGCTACCTTCCCCAGCTGAGCCTCCACGGTCTTTGTTGTCTCCTGTAGAACCTGCTCATCATTTCTAATTGCAATGTCCTGGTTAAATAATCTTCCTATACTACTTTCATAAATGTCATGATCTTAATAAGCATATTATTTTGCTTGGTTTGAGCTTTTATAAATGTTCTAACGGTTTGCTCAAACGAGAGATTCCATGAGTTGCTCCATTAATATTGTCATAATTATTATAATGAGCTCCTACATGATTAGCATGATATTTTTGATCATTGGAAGCATACTTATATTTCCATGTTGGATTAAAAGGAGTACAAGCTATAAAATTAACATGATTAACATCAATAGTGATAACATTAACTTGGGTTTCTTCGTTATCCTTTACTAAGCTAAGCAACTCATCTACCTTAGATGTAAGCTCTTCATTATTTAGCTCGGTAATTGAACTTACTCTCTTCGAGGTTATTTCCACATGCCATTGGGCATGGTTATTTTGCATATCATCAAGTAATTTCTTTGCAACACTCACTTGCTTTCCCATTATTGTTCATCCTACTGCAGTATCTAGCATAGACTTAGACATTGGGTTAAGACCATTATAAAACAAATGTAATATAAGCCACTCTTCCATCCCATGAGTAGGACAGTTCATTACAGCTTCATTCATCCTTTCCCACGCAAGCGCTAGTGGCTCACGGTTTACTTGTCTAAAGCTTGTAATGTTGGATCTTAGCTGCATAGTCTTAGCTGGGGGAAAAATTTAGTCATAAACAAATTAGTATATTCCTCCCAAGGTTTAATAGTTCCCTTTGGTAGAGCTAGAAACCAATCCTTAGCATTTCCTCTAAGAGAGAAAGGAAAGAAGCTTAGCTTAGCAGCATTTGGATCTACATCCTTAATACACATCATGTCACAAATTTTAGTAAAAGTATTTAACTCCAATCCCGAATCTTCAGCGGATGAACCCCCAAATTGGTTTTGTTGAACCAAACTTAAAAGGTTAAACTTTATCTCATATGTTTCCGCATCAACTGTAGCCTGAGTGATGGGTGCACAAATAAAATCATTAGTGGCAGTAGCATACTCCCCTAATCTCTTTTGAGGCATGGCTCTTACCTTTTTGCTAATTTTTAAGTAATGAAAACAAATAACAAGTAACTAATTTTTGGGGGTTTTCAAATAGATGACAAGAAAGTAAACTAATAACAATAATTAAAGTACAACTAATAATAAAACTAAAAACAAGGTCTCTAATGACCTCACCAGGATAGAAAAATTGCTTCCCCGACAACGCGCCATAAAAAGGGTTGATACCTTTGATCTGGATTCACGGATGTAATATAATAGCTTTTTTCCCTAGAAGACCTAGGTTTAATCGAACCTCGTAAAGCAATGCTAAAAGGTAATAAAAAAGGACATGTCTACAAGACTTTGTTTGTTCGTTTTACCTTAGTTGACCGGACCAATCTAGTTTACTTTATAATGGGTTTGAATCAATGGATGGAAATAGGCCAGGGATAAAGATCCACCTGCAGTTGCACATCAAATGGGATAAAAGATAATAATAAGCATAGTCATGCATAATGTTTGAATGGAGATAATCTCTTGTCGAAAACACATCCTAATATTCTAGAGCCCCCGTGATGCAGAGGGCATAGGAATAGACTTTTATTCCAACCAAGAGCACACCAAAGCCATGGGTTACAAACGATTATTAAGTGTAAAACACAGATCAAAGCTTTAAGTGGTGATGTTGTTGTTGATCCCGAATGGGGCGCTAAGCAAAGACCGTACTATCCTTTCTGTCACCGAGGTTCTTATGAGATTGCCGCTAGCCAAGTATCCCACATCAAGCCTTTATCAATCTATGGGATCTTGGGCACCTACAAGTCCACATATCAGACAAGGGACAAAGAAACAAAAGATACAAATCACAATTGCAAACAAAATACAATTCTCCCATGATCTGGATGCACATAATCGCTGTGAGGTTTCTCCTCAACCCGCAGCCCGTGAGGACTACTCACTCATAACTAATAGATCGGAGATAGAAAACAACATACAAATACTTAGATTGAAATCAAATATTCTTATAATGGTCGCTAAATCACAAGGAGATCTAAAGTACAAAGAAATGGCTATGGCTAGTGGATGGATGGATGGGGGAAGTGATGAACAATGGATGAACAATGGTGTGGATCTCCTTTTGTGGTGTTGTGATGTAATCTGAGAATGGCGGCTCTCTAGCCGGTGACCGGAGCCTCAAAATATATAGGCGTCTTCACGAAAGTTGTAGGTTTGACGAGACGAAGCCGTCGCCACCGGGTATGGGCGGGCGGTACGGGCGTATCGCGCCTGTACCAGTGGTCGTTAAGTGTGCTGACGCCCTGGCATAGCTTCCCAATTAGTTGGCCATGTGTACTTCCTAAAAATCCTTCATTCTGACTCCTTATTTTTCATTAAAAGCCGTGATTTCCTACACAACATAAATCAAAGAGAGGATTTTCATATCTTTGCAATTATTAGTCATTAGTGGCAAGGATTGAGAGTTTCTTTGGAAATTGCTTGATCAAAAACAATGTTTAAACGAAGTGGAAGATCAGAGCCACCAACCACACAATTTTAGAGTGCTTGTTCTTCTCCCTATCCCTCCTGCCACCATCGATCCTCCCTCCTTTCTAGAAAACCAAATCAGGCCATTGTCCGAACATACCTAGCTCCCTTGAGATGGCAGGACCGAGCAAGGACAATGATGATTCTGATATGTTCTAGGTGGTTTTTACCGAAGGAATACTTGAAGAACTCATAACTAGATGCGACATCATCACTGCCGCGAGCCTTGCTATTTCGTCCAAACATCTTGTCGACTCGACAAAATATAGTGCAACTTTACAAGCTTCTCAGTCGTTTGGCCTCCCTTGTGTTCTTCATTCTCACCTGACTAAGAAACCATGGGAATGTAACGAGTACTTCAAGGGAAAGGGAACGATATGCAAACTAACACTGCTGGACAGGTTCTCATCCAACGCAGTGTTCCCGAATTGTATGGGTAAGAAGTAGGTAGGTGCCAACGGAGATTGGATCGCCACCATTAGGTGCGACTTCAAGTGGGAGCTTGTGAATGTGTACACTGATCAACACATTCCTCTCCCACCAGTCAAGGAGTTTGTATCCACCAATGATCCGTTTACATTCATGCGGAATGATCACCCTATTCTCCTATGAAAGATTGCTATTTTCAAGGATCCCACAGCTACTATGGATTATTTAGATTTCTCTGTTGTTGCTACCTTCGACTAATCAATTACTACCCTTGATGGTGATGAGTATGCATGGACAGTTCTTGAGAACCAGTTCCAGTGCTATTTCAAATACAACAATGCAGTTATCCACTAGGGTCTCGTGTTTGCAGCCAGTGAGAGGGGCAGTATTCATGTTTGGAATCATCTGTATTTTGGTAAGTTTGATCTACTCCTATTGTATATATTAGCTTTAGTTTTAATGGATGTAAACTAGTTTCACTAATTTGGTAGTCATTTCTTTTTCAAGGTCCTCTTCTGCTCCGGGTACCACCCGGTGAGAATCTCGGGGTGGGCAACCTTGATGACATACATCTCGACGACTATGAACCTAGTTTATGGTTCTTAGCAATATCTGCAGATGAATCTCGCCTTCTTCTTATCCATACCAAGGCTATTATTGACGAGGAGTTTTATGGCGGTACTAATCATGGTCATGGCAATCCTATTGTTGATCGTAGTGTTAATCGCTGCGTTCGCACTTTTGGCACCTATGCTACTAGGTTTGGCTGCAAGGTGTATTCAAAGGACACTACTTACTTGTATCCACCTAATCCATGGATACCGATTGATGACCTAGGAGCAGATTCCATTTTCCTTGGATTAAACTATCCGATTAACATTGCAGTAGGCGGTGCATATGTTGCCCCAGTATATCTGTCGAGAAGCAACTGTGTCTACACCTCCCACCATGCAACTGGACTAGGATATAAGCAGTTTTGTGAAATATGTCGCTTCAGTCTCAATACTAAAGAACTAGCTGTTGGTTGCTCAACCAATGTTGACTGGAAATCTCTTGATACTCCATTATGATTCATCCCGAGATTCGACAATGCTTGGGATTGGAACCTAGCTACCGCAAGTACTACTAATACTATGTAAAAGGATAGCGCAGTTTGTATTGACCCTTTTGTACTATTTATTTTGTCTGATTTGTTTCACTAGCTAAAGAAATCGGTGCATGGCATAACCTACAATGTGATAGAACATTTCTTATAATCATTGTACGGAGTTTTGGGAGGGTTCAATGCACAATTCCTTCATTCCTATGAGCAGTGCGGCGTCAGGCATCATCTAGAAGGAAGAGAATTTCATGTTGGTGTACCTGGATATTTCTGAGATCACCTAGGGCATGCATTACTCCATATCATTCATCGAGAGGGATAATTTCTCAATTTATACTTCTTCTCCCCAAGAATTTAGTTATCCCACTCTGTAGATACAGGGGATTTCAATGTGTTGGAGGTTGTATTATGGCTGCAAAGTGAGTAATACTAGTATAGTACTAGTTGTTGGGGATATACTTTTCGTGTATACCCACTGTGACTCACTAACAAGGGTGACCCATTTCCGGGTTAGAGCTATGCATCACGGGCGTCCAAGCTAGGGAGAGAAGATGGAAGCCCATCCAACAATGGTAAGGACCAGAAGACTTACCGACTTAGGCCTGTAGTGTTACTTCTAGTCCAAGATGTACTATGTAACCGAATCGACATCGTATCCGGATAGGCCTCTCCTATAGCCCTAGGACTAGATGACTATATATGCCGTCCTAGGGATAGGCCTTTAGGGAATCGATAATCACAACCTCAACTCGCATAGGAGAAAACTCTCTTGTAATCTATACTTGAGGCTCTACCGTTTTACTGGATTGCTCGCAGGAGTAGGATCCATCCATCGTAGGTGGATTCGAACCTTGGTAAAGCTTGTGTGCTCACCATCCTAGAACTCCTTCGTCTCACACCCCATCTTTCTCCATGCCCTGAGGACCCCTTCATGGTGTACTTTTCATCAATTCGACGACAGTTGGCTCCCACCGTGGGGTTTACAAACTACTCCTAACAGGTCAACCATGTATACACCTTTCTTCTTGGTCTACGGTGCAGAGACAGTTCTTCCGAGTGATCTTATCCATATTTCTCCCTGAGTCGCTGTGTATGTCGAAGAGGATGCCGAAGTTTCTCGACAAGATTACCTTGATATACTTGAGGAAGTTTGCGTCCTTGCTAAGCAGAGATCTATAGCCTATCAGCAGAAGTTATGCAAGTATCATAGTCAGAGAGTGAAAATTCGGTCTTTCAAGTAGGTTGATCTAGTTCTTCGACTAGTGAAAAAAAGATAGCACAAACTTTCCCGATCTAGGAAGGGCCCTTTATGGTTAGTAGCGTATTTCACAATGGTTCATACTACCTAACTTCCATGAGGCCAGAAAAGAAAGACCTGCTACTAAGAAGAGAAAGAGAGCTGGAGGCAGTATAGACCCGGATGAGATAGACCGTCCATGGAATTTTGCTCAGCTACGTCCCTTTTATTCTTAAAATTTCTTTCTTTGTAATAATATCAATGTACATGTTCAAAGTGAAATAAAGTATTGGTCTCCTCAATGTTTTTTATGAGATGTTTTTTAAGCACCATATTATTTCCTAATGATCATGTCATAGTCGAAAATCCCAGGATACGTGAATGTACTTTATGCTCATGTTTGTTCTGGTTAGATTCTGATTCTAAAAATGCTATCTTTGGGTATAAGTCTAATTTCAGTTTATACTTGGGTATTTTCTGATTAGTGAATTTTTGGTACTAGAAGCCGGCTTTGATTCCCGTTTTAAACTGGTTTAGCAATTAAGCTCCATTGCTCGGCAAAGTTTCCACGCTGAAGGTTTGTCGGCTCATGAAAGGGACGAGGTAGAAAGCCAGATAAACAAAGAGTATGAACAAAAAAGTGCTTAAGTATTTTGCAAGCAGAAAAAGAAAAAATAGATACGTGCTAAAAGTAAAGAATAAGTTTTTACATAGCAGCACCACAAAATGAATAAATTTAAACCATTAAATCAAGGTTCGCCTCAGAATAACACAAAGATTCTTGCAAATTTCTCATGTTGCAGGAGAATGATTTGCCGACTTGCTCGTGCAATCACCCAAGTTGCCCTGATCTTTTTCGAGATGGGGATGTCGGACTTGGTCTGCTCTTCATGGTGTTCGGGAATTTCTTCGTCTTCTGGGTTTGAATAATGGCTTCTCGTAGTTTGTTGTATCGGCTACGCGGAAAGCATAACCGGCAAAAGAATCCCAGATAGCACTAATGTTTTGAAGCTTGCCATCTTCATCAACTATCAAATATCCCTTGGTAACCTGCCAGATTTCCATGTTTCCATGGTCGCTCATTACCATTGTGAGGGAATTTTGTGCTGCGGTGCAGGCATAAGACATCTTCCAATCCTCGACCAACAACGGGATATCCTTCACTTTGTCACGCAGCTCAAAGACAGACATCTTGTCTAAGTAGGGGAGATTAACGGTGTCGCCAATATCCTCAAAGGATTAGCGGAAATCATGCAGTAAATGTCTGATTGCGACAAGCCGATCGGTGCGTTACTCAGATGAAGATGAATCAAGGAGGTTGAGAGGCCATGAAAAGGGATCAATGTTAGAAAAATCTTACTAAGAAATTCAGAAAAATCAAGCAAACAAGTCGGAATGGAAGTAAAAACATACCGAAGATATATTCGTCTACTTTGGTATTCTCCTCCCTCAGACTCTGGAGTTCATCCTAGTGGGTCTGGGTGGTATCCTTTTGACTATCCAGTTCAATTTTTAATTCCAGGAATTCTTTATCCTAGTGAGCAATAATCATATCACATTCTTTGGTGGCACGATTGCTCGACTCAAGGATGTTGCTGACGCTGCGCTCATGGTCCTCTAGTAATTTCTTGAGTTTCTCACACAGGCCAACATTCTCAGATTACAGAGTTTTTTAAACTTTGGCTTTGTCCACAAGTTTTCAGGATTCAGCAAGCAAGTCTAGAGTAAGACACACGAGTTAGTCAAATTCGACTGAAATATAAATCCGAGAAGAGATTGACGGAAAACTTACTTTCTACATCATCCTTCTTAACTTTCAACTGAGCATTTTCACAAAGGAGAGCTTTGATTTCTATCCGCTTTTTGCAGATGTTCTTTAACAATTCCTGGTTGTTATCATAAATTTTCTATAAGTCAGAATGGTCACCAGAGTCAGAAAGCTACTAAGACTCAGGCTGTTATTTTTAACTAAATTTTAGCACAAGCCTTGGGTGCTGCACTACTTCATTCTTTGGGATCCTACTAAAGCATAAACTTGGATTTATGGTTTTATCCAACTTCATGCTTGGGGGCTAGAGGATATGACATAAATAAAATAAAAAAGAGTCAAACAAGGACTTATGAAATGCTCGTGTTGCAATTTGTTGAGGCTGCCATTGATATCAGCAGAAACCTTCTCGACAAAAGTTATGGGGATGATAGGTGATGGTGGAACCTCACTAGCCTTCAGCTTCTCGTCGCGGACGGACTTGATCCACCAACTCCACAAGCATCACATCTTCAGCTTCTTGAGCCTCCTCCTCAGCCATAATGTTTCTAGTCTCCATGTAGTGGAGGGCCAGTTTCTGGATTTCTTCTGTGCTTTTTCGAGTGAGACCAAGTTTGGCAACACCCAGATTTTGCAGAAGGTTCTCTGCAAAAGTTTCAGCTATAGGATCATTACCCTTAGAGGGTTCACCCTTATCAACTCCCGAGTAACTCATGGTGACATCGGGTTGGGAACCAATGTTCACTGGCTCTTCAGATTGAGCCACAAGATCTTCAATGTGCAGAGACGGAATATCCTCTAGCACTGAAGATGGGTTCAGAGTAGGAGTTGGAGGTGCAGCAGCGAGTGAGACAATGGTTAACTTCTGCTAACGGAACACCTTTTTCGTCTTTCCTTTTCCTTCCCCCTTGATAACTGATTTAGCTCTAGACAATAAAATAACAAGATCGTTATGACTCAGAAAGAACATAAACAAAAATGCATAGTTTGATGGAAGAACTCACTTCTTGACAACTGGCATAACTTGTGGGCCATCCTGCACAACCGGAGCTTTGCTCTTCCAGGTAAGTTTTTTCTAGCAGCACTTCCACCTCTTCATCCTCCTAAGGAACTGGATCCTCAGGTGGATATCCCTCGATAGGAGCTAGATCCAACTCAGGGAGATTAGCAAGCTGAAAGACAAATTATCTCAGTATTGCGAATTAAACATACAAATGAACAAGTACAGGGGAAGTCAGTCAAAAATCTTATTGGGGTCAAGGGCATTTCTGCCGTGAACATGTCCAGAGAGACTTATGGGATCTTACGGTATATCTCCTCCTTGATCAACCACTTGACCCGAGTCTTATATTCTTTGTTGGGAATTAAGAGCCGGCGAATCCTTAGGCAATGGTTTCTGCTTTTGGTGATTGTGTGCATCAGTCGACCTCCACAGTGCTGAAGAGGTTGAATCCGACGAGCTAGCTAGCAATGAACTAAGTCCGATCCCTTCAGTCCTCTGTGCTTCATCAAAAATTCAACCCGCTTGTTTGCGCGGATCAAACATTTAGTAAGAGTCGGTACATCTGTGTCGCAAGATTCTTGGGGAGCTGCGGCACTGTCAACAAAAGCCAGCAAGCCATCCTGCTTGCCGGGAGCCATCTTGTCCTTATGATAGAAATAATGTGGACGACCATCTCTTCACTGATTCACTAGCTATGACCTTAGGATAGACTCGGTCTCTCCCAAGGAATAGGCTAAGGGTTCCATCTATGTATGGAACACCAACAGTGATGGATTTTTTCCTAGTACTAAAATAGTACCGAAAGAAAGTAAGACTCGGCTTAATTCCGAGATAACCCTCGCAAAGAGAGACATAGGTGCTAAGCTCTAGAATCGAATTGGGAGGAATATATGGAGTTGCACACCATAATGATTAATCACCTCGGAGAAGAACTCCGAGGGTGGAAAACTAAGACCTCGATCAAGATGAGTACCAAAGTGTACAACGCTCATCATTGCGAGGGGTGGGAAGAGGCTCATCGAAGCCGCTCCGCCACTCGCCGACAAGGAGGAGACCTTCTGTCTCGACTCCATGGAGCTTATCGTCATCCAGGACGAAGGGGATCCAAACCCCGTGATGTCCTATGTCTTCCACCACCGCTGTAGACGTCGCCACACCGGAGCTTGATTCGTCTACCATCTCGCCGGAGAGTTTGACCTTAGGTGGGAGGCACTGAGGATATTTGGGGGCAGAGAGGAGGAGGAGATGGGGCATAGATTTTTGGCTGGAGGGGAAGAAAGGCAAGGGTATTGGTGAGAAGAAAATGAGGAGATTTCACCCCTTATAACCTCACCTACACAAGGATTGGTGTAAACACACGACATTTGCGCCACACGTCATGGAAGGAGCAAGGAAACTTCCCCGAGAAGTTTGCACCACCGCGATCTCCATGCACACATTGAAACGGCACCTCGGTTCCGCGCATAGCAGACCCACCAACAACACTAACATAATGATTGTTAGTGATAATACTAGACCTTGACTGATGTCAGGTTGCATCTGAGATCAGTTTCCAGCTTAGTTTGAAATCAAGCATGGAAAACAATAATGAAATATTAATAGGTCCGACTCATTTTCTTGAGTCTCGGATCCTACTTTTGTTTTAGAGTTTCAGGAACCCTTGAAGATTCTACTACCAAAGAAGAATCAAGCTAGACAATGAAATCTTACTTTGGATCTTGGAGGCTTCTAGGGGCTACTATTGGGGATATACTTTCCGACTATACCCACTGTGACTCACTGACCAGGGTGGCCCATTTTGCGTGTTAGAGCTATGCTTCACGGGAGGCCCAGTCGGGGAGAGACGATGGAAGCCCATCCAGTTACGGGAAGGCCCAGAAGACTTACTGACTTAGGCCTGTAGTGTTACTTGTAGTCCAAGATATACTATGTAACCGACTCTGTATCATAGCCGGATAGGACTCTCCTGTAACCCTCGAACTGGATGACTATATAAGCAGTCCTAGGGATAGGCCTTTAGGTCATCGACAATCACAACCTCAACTCGCGCATGAGAAACCTCTCTTGTAATCTATACTTTCGTTGACGCTATATTACTGGATTGCTAGCAGGAGTAGGGTCCGTCCACCGCAGGCGGATTCAAACCTGGGTAAAGCTTGTGTGCTCATCGTCCCGGAATACTATCGTCTCACAACCCATCTTTCTCCACGCCCCGAGGACCCCCTCATGATGTACTTGTCATCAATCCCACAACACTAGTTCTTGTACTTCGGAATATTTTATACCATAAACTGGTTGTACTTGTCTAGATCAAGTGCAAGATATGGTCTTGCTTTGACTTTGTTCTGTTGTTGCTATTACTATAGTATTTTATAGAACTAATACTGATGTACTAGTACTTCTTTAGATCAAGTGAAGTTGATGATCATGCTTTTGTTTTGTAACTTGGCCTTGTCATAAACTGATAATCTAGACGAGGCTTGGGCATTGTGGGTTGCATATGGAGGTCATACACAAGCATCGACGTGAGAAGGAGGTATGCATACCAAATCGGTCAAAATATACTGCTGAATCTTTCAAATGATACCAAATCGGTCAAAATATACTGTCTTTACTATTGGTACAATATTTTCTTGAGCTAATAGTGATGTACTGGTTCTTGTTTAGATCAAATGCAGCAGATTGTCTTACTTTTCTTTTGAAACTTGGTGTTGTCACAATATAGATGAGTCCTTGGCATTTTGGGTTTCATATGGGGGTCGCATGGGCATTGATGTGAGAAGGAGGTATTCACATAGAAGCAGACTTGATTGTTAGTTTTGCTTGCTCCAATGATCGAGTGTGTTTAGGGAAAAGGGCAAACTAATCATGCGCCAAGATTTTTTGAGCTAGAATAAGAACTGATTCTCTTTGTACTGCTATTGAATTTCAAGTAGGAAAGCTACTGAATCTCTCAAATGTTCGGTCGTTGCTATTACTAAAGCATTTTGTGGAACTAATACCAATGTTCTAGTACTTGTTTAAATCAAGGGAAGTAGATAGTCTTGCTTTTATTTTGAAACATGGCCTTGCCACAATCTAGATGAGACTCGGGAATTTTGGGTTGCATATGGGGGAATCACGCAAGAATTGATGTGAAAATAATGTACTCAAAAGTAGACTTGATCGTAAGTTTTACTTGCTCCAATGGTCGGGTGTGTCTGGAGAAAAGGGAAAACTAATCGTGCGACAAGGTTTTTAGAACTGAAGCAATAACTAGTTCTCTTTGTGCTGCTATTGAATTTCAGGGTTTGTATTGCTGAATCGGTCACTTTGAAATGGTATTGAATCATTCAAGTGCTGCTGAAAATGAACTATGAATCTATCAGTATTTTTTTGTCTTATTCTATACTGCTGAATTTTTACATGAATATCTGTCAAAATAGTTATCCTTTCCCCCCTCCCATTGTGAGGTCTTTTATTCCATTCCAGTCGAGCCACAACATAATGCAACTTTTGTTAGCGAGGAGAAGTAATCTAGCCCACTCAGCCTCGCTTTATCCTAGAACATTCAAATTTGGCCTTTTTGTTTTTAGGGCACTATTGACCACAACCCACTGAAATTTGAGAAAGGAGCTCATGGAGCATAGCCCAGAATATTTTAATTCAGCATTTTCGGTGTCAGGGGACTACTGACCACAACCTAGTGAAATTAGAGATAGGAGCTCGTGGAGCATAGCCCAGAACATTTTTCTTTTGGCATTTTCGAGGTTAGGGACTACCGAGCACAACCCAGTGAAATTTGAGAAAGGAACCCATGGAGCATAGCCCATGTAGAATAACCAAAATCTTTTTAATTTGCCCTTTTTGCATTGCCCCAGACCTCTTAAAAGACTCGACTCACACATGTTTTTAAGAAACTACTTCATTATGTGGCATTTTATAAATTCAAGTGTCAGGAGTGCTACCCTTTTATTTTAGAAGAGATAAACATGGACACACAAAATCTTTTTAAGAAGACTAATACATAAGCTATACTAGGTGCTAACAAATCATTAATGATAAATTCTCTATAAATATCATTGGCATAGTGGTGATGCACTCAATTTACATCTATTGAAAGTATTGAGTTCGAATCCTATATGCATACATATCTTGAGTTTACATTTTTTATTGTAGCAATATATTGCTTTACGGAGAGTCTAACATCACAAACCCACTTCTCAAATTTAATGTGCGGGCTTGAAAAAAAAGTTAAGTACTTGTATAGAGAGGCTGGCATCAGGGACCCACCAGCCAGGACATACCAACCACCCAAAACAAATTTAAGAATATCAAAGTAACGGACATGACCAAAACAAAAAAAAAGTCCAGCATGCACATGTTTCTTCTAATGAGAAGCTGACATGTGGGACCTAGCCGCCTGAATAAATGACTGATGCAGCAAGCAACATTACCGAGTTCACATCAGGGAGGCACAATCCAAAGAAAAAAATCCACCATGCACACGTTTCTTCTAATTAGAGGCTGACATGTGGGACCTGGTAGGCTAAATAAATGGCAGATGCAGCGAGCAACGTTATCAAGTTTGAAACAGGGAGATGCGAGCGAAGAAAAAAAAGTTCAGCATGGACACATTCCTTATATTGAGAGAATGACATGTGGGACCCAGCAACATGACCAAACGGCAAATGCGTCGAGCAATGTTATAAGTCCAGAATAGGGAAGCGTGAGCGAAGAAAAAAATTCCATCATACACGTCATTCTTGTAACAAGAGGCTGACATGGGGACCCACCAGCTTGATTAAACGGTTGATGCATTGATCAACGTTATCGAGTTCACATCAAGGAGGCACGAGCCAAGGAAAATATCCATCTTACACACATTTATTCTAATGAGAGGCTAGCATGTGGGACCCATAAGCCTGACTAAACTGCAGATGTATCGAGCAATGCTAAGAAGTTGGGAACAGGGTAGAGTGAGCAAAGAAAAAATTCCATCATACACACGATTCTGCTAATGAGAGGCTGACATGCGGGACCCAGCAGCCTAACTAAATGGTAGATGCATCGAGCAATGTTATCGAGTTCAAAACAGGGAGGCACGACTAAAAAGTTTGGTCCACTAGAGACATTGACATCCGGGACCTGCATGCCTCAGAAGATTTAGCTTGGTCAACATCGCGCGAGGAACCGAAAAACTTACTTCTTCCACACGCCATCCAAGCTTTGTCCACATTTTCAGCGGTTTCGTCATAGTACAGGGCCAAAAAACAGGGAAAAACATTTTCCATCGGCCATGGTCGAAAGAAGGAATTCGTCGTGGAAGACGCACCTTGTACAACGACCAATGGGCAAAATAGTTGCGGATGGAAACATTTCTTGTAGTGTGTGTGCCGCTCAGATGGGAGGCCAAAGTTTTCCCCCGGATATTTGGTCAAGGCTGGAGCTTTTGCCCTGAACGGATAATCCGCCCCTCCATGGGCTAGATTATCAGCCGTCGTGGATTTTGCTAAGGACTAGCGATGCATCATGTAGAAGGGGGCATATGTTTGGGATGGAGTATTTGCTTCGGGCCAGATTTTAGCCCCCAGCTGGATTATCCGGCCCCCACTTAGGCTGGAATATCTGGCCCTAGTTGACTCCAGCAGGTACATCTCACGACGGGATAAAAATACCCCTCCGCATATTTAACCTACTGTCTCTTGAATCTGACGAAAAAGCATTGTACTATTGAGCTCCAATTTCCACAAGATATCTCCATTTAACCATCCGAAGGTCTGGATCTTTGGAGAATCGAAGGAGGAGGCCTTGATCTACATCATCACCGAAGAGATCTTCAATTCCACCCTCATTCATTTGAGGGGCCTTCGATCTAGAGTTTCATTTGAATTTCTAGATCTCAATTTCATGTCTTTATGAACTTGTTTATTGTGGCAGATTGTTGTTATCTCGGGAGCCTCCAATTCAGTTGTGGATGCGTGTGCCCCCCTCTTGTTGTAAAGGGGTCGATTCCTACTTTGAAGGGTACTGTATATATGGAAAGGTGGATCAGGCCAGTTGTGGCGAGATCCATTAGAGAAGAGGGTGAGGCGTATTGTGGAGTGGTGGTCTTAGTGCCTCCACCCCTTCAACGTAGATGTACTTCCCCTAAAAAGGAAGGAATTGCGGTAAAACAAATCACGTGTCTCCGCATATAGGTTGGCATATCGGTTACCTTGTTCCTCTCACCACCTTTACTCGTTTAGTAGTTAGGTTGGCATATAGGTAAATTCAATGTAGTTGCATATCTAGAGCATTTATCTTTGTGTCAAGCATAAATTGTAAACTATTAAAATTTGAAGTAGAACCTATTCACCCCCCCTCTAGGTGCCTATACTATCCATTTGAAACATGGTCCCACTCTTCATCACTTATGGTAAGGCTGACAAATAGACTCTATGAGAGTGTCAGATAAGAAGTTGGGCAAAAGTGAAGAAAAATTTAGCATCTGGGCAAAAGTGAGTACAACTAAGGAATCAGGGGAACAAAAATAGAAATCCCTAACTTATTTTGCTTGTATATTCATCATATAATTTGATCACCATATTGGGAGTAACTATTGTATAAGAAACCATTTTGCTTGTACACATTTCATATGCCTCTCTAACCACTCCTGCAGTCCCCTTGCCCACCCCCAAAAGGTAACCAGCATCAAGCTGCTGGCACCAACACTACCTGCACTGGCATCTATTAACCTAAGGAGAAAGAATAGAGGTAGTAACTTAATTTGCTTGTATAACCATCATATCCTCTGATCACTCTTGTGAGTAACTATTGTATAAGAGAGTATTTTGCTTGTACACATCTCATAAGCCTCTACCACTCCTATAGTTAGCTTACCTACCCCAAGAAGAAATCTAGCATCAAGCTGCTAACGCTGGCACCGGTACCGACTCCTCAACTACCCCCTATAAATAACTATATCAACACCATCTCCTGCACTAGTCCATGTTCCTGCACCAGCACCAGCTACTGCACCATCCCCAGCATAGGCATGGACACAAGCTCCTACATCAGCCTGGGCACTGCCTTATCACATCTTCTCCTACACATGTGTGATCACTAGGTCACATAGGACTATGTTTGTGAGTATATGGTGTCAGATAAACTACCCTTAATGTCTTCTCCTTAAGTTTCACATGATTCGATGCATTGCTCTTATTAATTGTGCGTCTATATCTTGCTTCGACTCGGAAATTTCCTAAGAGTGCCACAAAGAAACTCCAGGCCAGACAAAAGGGCACAATAGTCATCAAGATGCAGAGCGAAGGAGTGCAAATCGAGGGACGCTATGCCATTAACTAAACATATGAGCGCTTAGTAGCTACTTCTAGGTGGAACAAGTTCCGGAAAGCAGCCAAACATACAATTGGAAGAATGGCCAAGGTCAATGTATCTCATTGCCCTTAATGTCACATGCTGGTCATGAAGTTCCTAGATATCTATCTCTTTGGTTGCATGCTTTTGTAATTAATTTTGTGGTTGTCTTATCTCCACTGATCATATATGGTTGGTAAAACTGTGACAACCTCTTGCTGGATTGGAGCTATTACTAGTACGTACTAGTATGGTATATTTGTATCTATATGAAGGTTCCATATATAACCAACTAATATGACAATGATTGTGTTTCATCTTAACTTGTATTTTGTCCATGGGATGTTGGGGAGTAAGCAGAATGAACTCTGAGGGGAAAACTGGCCATGCACAAAGGTTTTTAGAGCAAAAACAACTGATTCCCTCTGAACACTTTTATACATGAATCGCTCTCAAAAGAACTACTCCCTCGGTCCGTAAAAAAGTGACTTGGGATTGTCTAGATTCGTATGTATCTATACACTAAAGCATGTCTAGATACATTCAAATTTAGATAAATCCAACTCACTTATTTGTTGAGAGAGGGAGTATCTCTTCCTTTTCCTCCCTTAGTGAGGTAGTTTTTTCAAATCTAGCCGAGCCACAACACAATGCATTTTTTTACTAATGAGCAGATGAAAGCTAGCCCATTCGATCCGTCATTAGCCCAAAATCTTCTAATTCGTACTTTTCGGGGTCAGTACTGTTGAGCATAGTCTTGTGAAATTTGAGAAAGGACCCCATGGAGCATAGCCCATGGAGTATAGCCCATGTAGAATAGCCAAAATATTTTCAATTCATCCTTTTGGGAATTGCCCCCCACGTCTAAAAAAACTCCGCCAACCCATGTTTTAAAGAAACTACTACATTATGTTGCATTTAATAATTGAGATGCCAGGAGTGCTGCCATTTTATATTAGAAGACATAAGCGTGGACACACAAAATATTTTTAAGAAGACTAATACATAATTTATAGGTACTAAGAAATGTTTAATGATAACTTTTCAAGAAATATATTTGGCATTGTGGCAACACACTCAGTTTATATCTATTGAAAGTCTTGAGTTTGAATCCTCTATGTGTACATATATTTATCCCAGGTTCACATTTTCGTACTTTACCAATATTGCTTTACGGCCGCAGACCAGCGCTCGAGTTTAATGGGCGGGTTTGAAAAAAAGTTAAGTAGTTCTACAGAGAGGCTGGCATCAGGGACCCACCAACCAGAACATATAGGGTTGTGTCGAGATATGTTAAGAAGGTCAAAGTAATAGACACGGCCAAAAGAATAGTCCAACATAGACACGTTTCCTATACAGAGAGGATAACATCAGGGACCCATTAGTCAGAACATTCATGGCTACTTCATCCAGCCAAGTTGGCAAGGTCACAACGGCGATCGCGACCAGAGCAAAGAAGACCAAGATAGACACGTTTCTTACCAAGAGAGGCTGACATTAGGGCCCCAATAGAAAAAACATAGACAGATGCCGTATCGAGAAATGTTACCAAGATAAAAACAACGGATGCAGCTGGAAAAAATGTCCAACATACACACATTTCCTCTACAGAGGAGGCTGGGGTGAGGGACCCACCAGCCTGAATAAATGGCTGATGCATCAAGTAACAATATCAAGTTCAAAATAGGAGGCACGAGCAGATATAGATAATCCATCATACACACATTTCTTTTAATGTGTGGTTGACATGGGACCCACCAGCCTGACTAAACAATTGATGCATTGAGCAACATTATCAAGTTCAAATCCGATAGGCGCGACTGAGGAAAAAAGTTCCATCATACACACATTTCTTATAATGAGAAGCTAACATGCGGGACCCAGTAGCCTGAGTAAACATCATATGCATCGAGCAACACTATCAATTTCAAAATAGGGTGGCGCGAGCGAAGGAAAAAAATTAATCATACACATGATTCTTCTAATGGAAGGATGACATATGGGACCCAACAACCTGAATAAATGGTGGATGCATCGAGCAATGTTATCGAGTTCAAATGAGGGAGGCCCGACTAAAAAGTATGATCCGCTAGAGACACTGACATCCGGGACCCACACGCCTTAAAATATTTCACTCAGTAATTATTGCGAGATGGATCGGAAATCTCACTTCTACGCCGCGCTGGTCGAGCTTTGTCCACATTTTTAGCGGTTTTGTTGTAGTAGAGGGCCTCGAAAACGGAAAAAAATTCCATCAGCCACGATCGAGCGAAGAAATTCGCCGCGGAAGAAATTCATCTAGGAAGCGCGATGGGCCAAACCATTGCAGATGGAAACATTTCTTGTATTGTCAGCTACTAGATCCCTGAAACCACAGGTGACAATAGTCTTTTGGTCCAACATTCATACCACAAAACTAGGGGGTTACAATGATTATTAAGTAGAACAGATAAGATCAGTGATGTTACTATTGATCCCAAGTGGATCACTAAGCGAATACCTTTACTCCCCTTTCTATCATTTGGGTTTCGCGTGTCAAACATCACTATCCACTCATCTCACGTCACACCTTTATGAATTCGCGGGGTCTTGGGTACCTAAAAGTCCTTGGATCGAGGTAGAGACAAAGATACAAGATAACAAAGCTCCTATTCAATAACTACACAATATACACATACAATTAGATGCACATAGATGTTTCAAGGCTTCAGCCCAACCCGCATCCCATGAGGACTACTCACTAATCACTGCAAGTACACAGATCAATTGTAGCTAGTTTCGTAATAAGAGTATCAAACCCATAGAGAGATATTTGGTTAAGGTATTTATGCCCCTCTTCAATATCTACCAATGGAGACTTGTCAGTTGCCTTCGGTCTCAACTAGAGAGTGTTTAAAGTGTGTTGTGTTTATGTGCAAGAAGATAATGAAAGAAAGTAATCAAAGTAACAATTGCGTTGGGATTATTGTTGGAACTCAATAAGGATTAAATGTTCTCTGGGATGTAGGATACACCACTAGCATGTAAGATCCTAAAATCATAACTATGGTACAAGTATCATAACACTCATCCTAATTCATACATCTAATACAATAATCATAAATCGAAATCACTTCAAATATCCTAAAGTCTCAAAACTCATTGGATATAATTCTTTCCTTTCACTAAGGAAGTTGATCATGCAACTAATGTAAACTTTGGAAATTAAAAACCTATCATGCGTGCAATAAGGTAAACATGCTAAAACTGGAAGATAGATTACAAGGTGTTAAAGATCTCCCCAAGATTAGAATCAAGCCAAGTGGGATCAAATAATACCTCGTGATTATTTGATACCATGGTGTCTTCTATATCGAAAATGGAGCCCCTCCGCTATGGAGCCTTTCATGAAGTGTCTTGTTTATTGCCTCCAGGATCATGATGCGAATTCTGCGTTGCTAGCTAATTGTTTCTATCTAGGCCACACATGCTTTGTACATCTCAATCATTTTCTTATGTGTCTCGATGGCTTGAAGGCTAACATAGAGGTTGGATTCTAACCCTTTCACTATCTTCAAGTCCATCAGATCCAGATAATGACACAACAGTTCAATATTCTTCCAATATCCCGGAAATTTTACCTCAATCTTCTTGATATGGCGATCAAGGTTATCAAGAGAGGCCTGTATCTCCTTCCTTGATGCTTTAGATTTTCCAAATAAGACGCCCATTCTTCCTTGGTATTCAGCTGGACTTCTTCCAAATCACCATCTTGACCTACCATGCGGCTAAACACCTTACGCCCATCCTTGACCATCTCCATCAGCTTGAATCCATGTTCAGCTCCTAGTTGATTGCACCATAATTCTTCCTCTATCTTCACTTTGATGGCTAGATCCTTGGGATCTTCTGAGATCACATGCCTCAAGGAGGATCCTTGATAGTGTCCTTGAGCATGAGCGATGTTCCAAGGTTTAGACATATATGCGAGGTTCTTAGAGGATGAGTACATACAGTACATGCGGGCGTTTCCTATACTGCCCATCTGTACTAGCGGTTACTGCTTTTTGATGCAGTAAAGTTATTTTTATTTTATTTAGTGAAGAGAAACAAAACGATATGAAAATTACAGTGAGAATAACAACTTGGTGTATGGCAGGAGACGACCATATGGCCCGCTCATACCGATCTGTGAAAACAAACAGAAAATAAAATGGAGTACTACATGCTTAATGACCTCCGGTACGGGACGGTCCGACCATACTTCCCACCCGTAACAGTGTCAGAAAACTGGCAGTAGACTCAGAAACCGCAAGGAGCTCAAAAACAAATACGAAAACAACAAAATAGCGATTGAAATCATAGAAGAGCAAGGTTGAGATTACCTTACTTACCTAGTGATTGCGAAGTTTGCTTTGGGGGCTTACCTCTGTTCAACTTTATATTATTTTCTTGTTTCCTTTAAATATGGTTGGTCGCAAGAAATTGCTAAAACGATTGCAAAGAGAAACATAAAATTTTCGTTCAGGATGAATAGTGCCTGGGGGTATGTATATTGATGACACTCCTTCTTGTGGTCTCATCTCTTGAATCATCATTGGTGTGTCAATTTGTTCCTCTTTTCTTTGCATAATCTACAAGTCAAACTCTTGCAAAAGTAAAGTCCAATGGATCAGCCTTTGCTTAACATTAGTTCTTTCAAGGATTGCCTTTAAGCTATTACAATCAGTATGAAGTCTAACTTTCAAGTCAATTATATAAGATATAAATTTATCACGTGAGAAAACAACGATGAAGAGTTCCTTCTCTACCATTGGGTAGTTATTTTGAGCACCGTTTAAGGCGTAATTAACATGATGAATGATATTAAGTTCACCACCATCACGCTGAGAAAGAACAGCTCCCACAACTTCATGAATGTCTTCAAAAATGAATGAAAAGGCTTTTTCCAGTTCGGTGGTTTAATAATAGGAGCATTAACTAAGAAGGGCTTGTTTTAATATGGTGAAACAGTACGATAGTTTTCATCAAAACTAAAAGTAAGGTTCTTTTGTAAAAGGTTAGTTAACGGTATTGCAACCTTAGAGAAGTTCTTAATAAGCCTTCTATAAAACACTGCATGACCTAAGAAACTTCTTATACCTTTTACATCTCGAGGAGGTGGTAGCCTCTCTATTGCTTCTATTTTTGCTTGATCGACTTCTGTGCCCTTACCTGAGATCTTATGACCAATTACTATACCTTCCTAAACCATGAAGTGGCACTTATCCCAATTTAAAACCAGGTTAGTGTCTTCACATCTCTATAAAACCTTATGAAGATTACTTAGGCAATGGTTAAATGAAGTCCCATAGACCGAGAAGTCATCCATGACTACTTCCATAATATTTTAAACCTAATAAGCAAATATAGTGGTCATACATGTTTGAAAGGTAATAGGTGCATTAACAAGACCAAAAGGCATACTATGATATACATATAAACCGAAAGGACATGTGAATGTTGTTTTTAATTGGTCATCTGGATGGACAGCTATTTGAGAAAAACCAGAGTATCCATCTAAGTAGCAAATATAAGAGTGCATACAAAGTCTCTCTAAAGTTTGATCTATAAATGGCAAAGTTTAGTGATCCTTTCGATTTTCCTTATTAAGTTTTCTAAAATCAATGCACATCCTATGACCAACGACAGTTCGAGTAAGGACTAACTCATCGCATTCATTCAGGGCTATAGTGAACCCAGCTTTCTTTGGAAAACAATGAACATGACTTAACCAATCGCTTTCCTCCACATGAAAAATGATACCTACATATAAGAGGCAGATTAACTCCTTTCTCATTTCTTCTTTCATTTGAGGTTTAAGTCTTCTTTGGAAATTTGCAACCTACTGGACTCCCTCTTCCATAAATATTCTATGAGTGGCTATCAAAGGACCAATCCATTTCAACTCATCCATAGAATAACGAAGATCCTTACGGTGCATCCTTAAAACTACCATTAAGTTTTCCTGTTCCTTCTCTAAAATATTAGAACTTATAATAACAGGAAATTTGTTAGTACTATCAAGGAACATGTACTTCAATTCTTTAGGAAGGGGTTTGAGTGTAGGAGGGGGAATATCCTCATCTCCTTTTGTCTCTGGTTTCTCATAAATTTGATTCAATTCAGGATCAACTATAGGGACTCAGTTAAGATATTTATAAATTTCCATTTTCTCTATATCTTTGGGATGATTGTCATTTTCAACCAAGCTACTTTCTAGTTTATCATTCAGAGTTTTGTAAAACACAACGACAAGTCTAGTAATGTTACCTTCATATTCTTGCTCTTGTTCATGTTCTTCAAACTCCTCATAAGTTGGCTTGTGTTGGAATTTAGAAAAAATGGAAATTCATTTTATCTTCGCCAAACTTGAGAGCGTCTCCTTTTTGCATTCAATGTTTGCTCATGCGGTATTCAGAAAATTTCTTCCCAAAATAATTGGAAAATAAATATTAGTAGGCATATCAACAAGTACAAAATCAATAGTATACTTGTAAGGTCCAATACAAATTGTAATATCTCTAATTATCCCATAGGAATTCTGAGTGTTTTATACGCAAGCATTTTTTCATATCAGTATTTTGTAATTCAGCTAGTTTGAGTTTATCCTAAATGTGTAAGTAAAAGTTATAAGGGATGATGTTAGCATCTGTTCCAATATCACAAAGTGCATAATGAGAAGATTCACCAACAGTGCAAGGAAGAATAGGTTAAATAACATTTTAGCTTTTACCTTACCTTCAACAAATTGAGAGGCTTCGGTGTCCAATTCAACTATATCGCAATGCACATACATAGTCAATATATCTTCTTTAGTTACCTCACCCATATCACGCATGCTCCCTTGAACAATTTCTTCTATCTTTGCCTCTTCATCTCGCTTTTTGAGGATCATTCTTTCCTCTTCTAGTTTTTCTTGAAGTTGTTGGGCTGCCATATGTTTCTCACCGTCCATGGGAAAGGAAGTGGGTTAGCATACAATGCTCTTTCACTTGATGGCTCTAAAGGGGCCACAATTTCCATTTAGACATCTTCAACTTGCTTAGGTAGTGGAGTATATTAAAGCCATTCTTTCTTCAGAGCTTCAATGTGTTCTATAAAATACTAAAGGATTTGCAAGATAATATCATCAACTTGAAGTTCATTAGCAGTTTCCATAATCTTACCGGATTCCTTGTAAGCCTTGAGACAATCATATTCAAATTCTATAGCTCCTTCACCTCCTAAATCGAATCCCCAAATTTCTCTATATGATGAATTCTTTCTAATAAAGGAACCTCCGGAATTTGAGTCAAGTTCATGCTTTATTTCTTGATATAGTTCCACATAGAAAATGTGTAAAACATACCATTCACGTAAATCATAGTGGGGACATCTATTAAGAATAGATTTATACCTTCTAAAAATTCTTACCAAACCTTCTCCTGGGAGATTCTTGAAGTTTGTGATCGCCCTTCTTACCTCATTCGTCTTTATTTTGGGAAAAAATCGAAATATAAATTCTCCTTTAAGCTTTTCTCAAGTGTCAATTTTCTTTGCATGGCAAATTCTATACCAAGTTAGAGTAGTGTTGGTTAGAGATTGCCTAAACTTAAGTTTTAATTCATCATCCGAATAGCCTTTCAACTTAAGTGTCCCTCATAAATCGGTAAAATGCATTAAATGAGCATATGGATCATCATCTGGATCATCTCATGCAAAAGTTTTCTCATGAATAATAGCGATGAAACGAGGGTTAACCTCATATTATTGTTTGCTTCCCCTCGGGAATTCCTTAGCGAATCCTCTATTAAACTTCCAAAGGTATTTTCATTGCATCAAGATGATTCATCAACCCTAGTGCAGTCCTGGTGTTCACCTCAAACTAGTAAACAACTTTATTAAAACATTTAATAGATTTAGCAATTAAGAACAAATACCAAAAGAATTTAGTTCCCCAACAATGGTGCTAGAAAATATCTTGATGATAGCAAGTGCATGGATCAATTGTAGCTAGTTTCAAAATAAGAGTATCGAACTCACGGAGAGCTATTTGGTTAACGTATTTATGCCCCTCATCACTAGCTACCAAAGGATACTTGTAAGTTTCCTTTTATCTCAAGTAAAGAGTGTTTAAAGTGTGTTATGTTTGTGTGCAAGAAAGTAATGAAAGCAAGTAAATAGAGTAACAAGTGCGTTGGGATTGCTGTTGGAACTCAGTAAGGCTTAAATGTTCTCGGGGATGTAGGATACACCACTAGCATGTAAGAATTACTTATGATTAGGATAACCTATATGTTTCATCATGATATGTGTGGAGAGAGTTCCAGAATAACATGTTCTCTTGGGGGGATACCCCTGGGTAGGGTCATGCCGGGGTATAAAGGTCGTGTTAGCCAAGGTACGACAAGGTCAAAGCGAGAGCTGACCGAGTCACCTGAAGGCAGGCCGACTTACGGAGTGTCCCGGACCGGAGGATGTTCATCTAACCTTAACCCGGCCGATATATAGCATATGTTGGCAAGGGCTTTGTGACTTGTTTGCAGGTACCCACGTAGCCGGGTTAGCCAGGCGCTAGCCGGGTTACCACTTGGCTTCCCAGAGAAGGAAGGAATCTCACTGGCAAAAGGTGACCTCTATCCACTGTAGCATGAGCAAAACAGGCAGAGGGAAGGACCAGCAGGGCATGGCCGACAAGGGTGACATAGCCAGTGTCAGCAGACACCACCAGTGTCGGGTGATGCAACGCCGCAGAGGGGCTCAGGGAGGCTTATCCCCTGAGCCCGGACTAGCCGTTTAAAGTGTAAAAAGAGGCATCATACTTTATCCAAAGGGCATATTCGGAGAATATGCCTCCACGTGTGCCCTAGATTTGTAACCTGGGCTCCCCTATATAAGGAGCACTAGGGCCTCCTTAGAGAGGGATCAGTCATTTCTTCTCAGGAGGAACCCTAGAGTATAGTAGTGGGCAGTAAGAGAACTAGTCTCCTTCTCACGAACAGCTCGAGGAGCCCTTGTAATCCACCATCATCAAGAGATAAATACAAACATCTATGTGTGGAATCACCACACTATCCCTCCCTGGATTCCTTTAGTGCACATTGGCCCGATATTTAGCCTATACATCGCATCTGTCGTGCCACCAACATGACAGTTGGTGCCCACCGTGGGGCTAGCAGCGCTAGCAGGATTAAAAATCCGGACGGGAAAGATCTTCGGCACCGGCAAACACATCGTCTCTAGGATGGTTTAGTTCTTTGGAGCGCTGGACTACATCAATAACAATGTTGGGAGCTTCGGCAGGCGCCCTCCTCCACGCAACAGCCTCTTCATCAAACTTGGCACCTAGAAGATCTACGTCGGTGTTGACGAGTCCTGCGTACATCCGCAACACGTCCTCGAGGGAGGCGAACCACCTCTCAGCGCGTCTCGTGGTGCATATCACTCGCCCCGCAAGCTGCGTTGAGGTCATGATGATGGCGCCAGATGCAGGAGCAAGCAAGGATCTAGCACCAAGCCAGGACGCCACACCGAAGCAGGCAAGGTCTAGATTTCCTTCCTAGAGAGGCCAGAGAATGTACTACGGCAGGCAATAGATAGCTTAGCAACACCCATAGCTCTGGTAGTAGATCCGGCTCAGGCACAGGCTGAGTTAGAGGAAACTAGGCAGAAAATGCTAGCTGGTGCAAAAAAGTAGCTGAGTTGCAGCAGTCACTGAACATCACTCTGCAGGAGTATGCAAAGGAAAACCATATAGATGCAGTAAAAATACAGGGTAGAAACTTGATCACTGAGATTGACAAGGAGTATGTGCCTAACTGGGTCAGACAGCTACTATAGTGACAGCAGGGCTGGAGAGGTACAGTACCCCGATGAAGAACCTCAGGGCTGCAAATGCGGCTGCATCCGATTAGAAGGTTTAATCGGGGAAGCCCGAGAGAGGCAACAGGAGAGAGTTAATCACTTGTTGAGGGTGGAATTTCAATAGAATGAGGAAATAAACAAGTCAAACCCGGCACAACTCGGAGCATCGCATGTGGTCTACTCGGCTAGGAATAACCCGGCGAAATCTGCTAGGGCTGCATCGTTACCTCATGATGGCCCCAGAAGAGAGGAAGTGGTAACCTCGGGGACGAAAGACAAGCAGATGGTCCCGTGTTACCCGGTAAGGGCAGGAAAATAAAAAGCAGTGCAATTTGATGAGGACCGTCACAGTGCCAGCCGGGGTGAAGCTGGCCGAGGGGCTTGTTGGTTTGCGGCCCGAAAGTTCCTGGGCGAGTGCATCGCGGTACCCAAGTTGCATGTAATTGCCGCGTTTCGTAAAGTTGGGCTGCCAACTACTGAGAGGGGCCATTTCGAGGCAAAGTCATCTCACCCCTACCAAATTGAAACATTCCGTTTAACTGCGCCGTGAAGTAGATGGTCGGGACCCACATGTCGGTCATCTGTCTGTGACGCGAGCACCAACGCGGTAACCTCTTAGGCAAATCGAGGAACTAAGTTGCTTGGATGTGTTGAACAATTTTACAAATCCATTCCCTCCTTTCCCCTAGCACTGGCGGCGTCGAAATCCACCCTCCAGGCAGAACGATCCCTTTGGACATTTGACATCCGGTGCCAAGTTGCTGTGCCTAGTAGCCACTGTTGCGAGGCTCTTTCTCTAGCCTGCCTCCGCTGCCGACGAGCTGAGCAGCTCGGAGGATGGCAGATCCTACTACCAAGGAAGAAGAAGTTCTGGCTACATGCGGGTGAGCTACCCTTCTCTTTGCTATTTGCACTAATTATAACTGCTAGCTGGCTACTGAACCTAAAATTGTTTGTTAGCCCAACACTGACAAACATATTTTGTCCATAGTTTTCTGTCAAGTGGGATCTTCGCGGACCACCCTTACCTGGTTACGGTAGCCCTCTTCAGGTACGACTCTAAATCAGCAAGGGTGAAAGGAAAGTGGTATGGACACCATTGTATCATGAAGGAAGAAGCGCCTGGGCAGATCTGCACTATCCTTTGTATGGTTGCTGCTCTGCGTAATCATGATGAAATATGGCCGAAGCAGACTTCAAAGTTCAGCTTCATGAATGAACGAGGCATCATGGTTCCTCTAAAGTGTGACAGTCAGCTAATTGGGTTGATGAAAAGGTATGCTTTAGCTTGCTTGTTTGAGCTGAATTCTGATGTACTGGATGTGGAAGCTGCTGCAACTGGGACTCGCCCTTCTATTCTTTGACAGGGTGGTCTCTCGAACCCAATTAGCTCCTGGTAAGCAAAAGTCTCTTGGGGTTCGCATGTTTGTGCTGAATTGTAATTTTTGTTTTATTTACTATGTAGATATTAGGCAGTTATGCAATAGTCATGTTTCTTTGATAGGAAACACTGCACGATTAGAATCATGACTGTCGGGTCAGTCATTTTGCTGCCGGAAGAAAATAAAAACGAGTGGAAAGATGATGATGGACACGATTCTGGTGCTGACTGTCCTGGCGATGTAGACTACGTGAAGCTAAGAAAATTGGCACCGAGGAAGAGGAAGAAGGAAGGAAATGAAGAAGCTAGTGGACATGAAGGCTTGGCACCTAGGCGGGGGAAGAAGGCTACTGGCAATGAAGATGCATAATAATGTGTTGAACTTGAACCTATATATGTAATTCGGTTAAATTCTGGAGCTCTGTGCGTGGAACTTGTCGAGCAAAACATTCTACACACATTCTCAGAGAAAAATGTACCACGACTTAGGGTTTGGAAACGCCCGAGTCAGTAGTTGAATCCAAAATTGTGATTGTGCCACTACTATCTAAAAACACGCAGCATCGGTTCCACGATTGCCGAGGGGCAGGAGGTCTCCAAATTCGATGGAATGTAAGTGGCATAGAAATAAATTATTTAAGCTGCTACACTCCATGAAACAACAACTTGTTTCAGATGTTGCACAACGACATGGCAACATAAATAGCAGTGGAAACCTATAATACCTAGATGATGAGGAAATCGGTACCACTTTCTGGCCTAATCTTGAGCCCGTCTATCTCACCGCCTCCTTGCTCCTGCATCCCCTGCATCTGGCGAAGCTCCCGGATCTCCAGTAATAGGGTGTATGTGCTTCCACTTTATAAATTGTGGTTGAGCCATTTTCATGCGGCACAATCCATGTAGATTACGTTTAAACAAACCACCAATGTCAAAGTACCACCATCATTAGAAAAAAGGAAGTAATGCAGGTTAAGACAGATTAACATGCGACCATTTTTTCTCCAAGGTCTCCGAGACCACTAGTTCAGACCGCTAGTATGTACAAGTATTACTATTACAACTTAAAAAAGTATAGTTCTCAAGCTAAATAAAACTAGTTATCACACATCTCCTTGATCTTCCTAATCTTAGCTCGATGTGCATCTTCCTGCGAGAGCAAGGATTGAATCGTCTGCTCCTTCCTTTTAGCATCTTCCTTACACAACTTCAATTGTTTCTCTGCATTTATCCTCATGCACTTGACAATACTCATATTTGTGAACTACATGACTTTGGCCTGGTGAAGTTCATTCCTTGCTTGAGTCAGTTCTTGCTCTGCTTTAGCCTTCAGGGCCAACGCCATGTCCCTCTCCTTCTCGACTTTGCTATCCTTGTCTTGCACCCTCCTGAGATCCTGGTTAAGCTTGGTTGTGTCAACTTGGTCAAATAGCTTCATCTCAGCACTGTCAAGAAGTGAGTTGACTATGGACTCTTTTAACTCAACAGTCATATCCCATAGTTTGTCGAGCGTTTTCTGCATCGATTTGGGATACTCTGGATCTACCCATTTGACAACACTGCAACTTCTGCCTTGCATCATTGCACAATGTCCTTGACACCGTAAAAACCTCCTGCCTACATTTCGTCCTTCGAACGCTACAAATTTAGCGGCACATATCCATGTTTACATAGCGGAGGACTATCTTCCTCTCCTAAACCGTGATAGTAAGAGTCGTACAACATCTGGTTGGCCTAACACATCATACGTGTATGAGTAAACATAGTAGATCTAGCTCAAAATAGATAATTTGCCACAGATGATAGAGATGAGACGACTCACATCGAAATCACCATCCCTGTTGTCACGACGAGTTTCCTCACTGTCTCCCCTTGAACCCATGGCGAGAGGGGGGTGGGGGACTGGGCTGGAGGCACCATCAGCTTGCGGCTACGGCAGGATGGGAGAGAAGTGGGTAAATTTGCTTCGAGGGTAAGGAAGATAAGTATGTGGAGGAAGATAAGTAAAGGGGACATGACACTAGCATATGGCCCATGCAACTCGTGACACTCGCAAAAGGGGAGTGTGTGGTGTTGCCAGTTTCTCTAGAGAAAGCGGACAGTAAGTGTGGCCAATCATGTCCCAGAACAGCCTACTCGCCGATCACTCTTACGAAGAACCATGCCAATCTTCCAAGTGCCTCGATCGAACGGTATGTACCAATCGTCATGCAGAACAACTGTGTTAGGGTGTGCCTTCTAGAAGACTCGGTCTAACTGCCTCCACCATTGGGGGCTAAGGTTGGTGCTCTCCAAAGGTTAGGATCCATGTGGTTTATGAAATCAACACACATTTCAATGACATTGGTGGATCCATGTGGTTTATGAAAAGAACACACATGCAAATGACTCTGGTGGATCCATGCGTGGTTTGTGAAAAGAACACACATTCACTGACTGTAGTTGTGGTTCATGAAAAGAACACACCATATGTGGTTTCTGAAAAGAACACACATGCTCATGTGGTTTATGAAAAGAACAAACATCAAATGACTCTAGCTGTGGTTTTAAAAGAACACACATGCAATGACACTGGTGGATCCATGTGGTTTATGAAAAGAACAGACATGCAATGACTCTAGCTGTGGTTTATGAAAATTATAGACATGCAATGACTCTAGTGGATCAATATGTGGTTTATGAAAATAACACACATGCAATGACTCTGGTGGATCCATATGTTGTTTGTGAAAAGAACACACATGCCATGACTATAGTGGATCCATATGTGGTTTGTGAAAAGTACAGACATGCAATGATTCTAGTGGATCCTTATGTGGTTTGTGAAAATACCAGACATGAAATGACTCTAGTGGATCCATATGTGGTTTGTGAAAAGATCAAACATGCAATGACTCTAGCTATGGTTAATGAAAATAACACACATGCAATTACTCTGGTGGATCCATATGTGGTTCATGAAAAGAACACACATGCAATGACTCTAGTGGATCCATATGTGGTTTGTGAAAAGAACACACATGCAATGACTCTAGGGGATCCATATGTGGTTTGTGAAAAGAACGGACATGCAATGACTCTGGTGGTTCCATATGTGGTTTGTGAAAAGAACACACATGCAATGAATCTAGCTGTGGTAAATGAAAAGAACACACATGCAATGACACTGGTGGATCCATGTGTGGTTTGTGAAAAGAACACACATTCAATGACACTGGTGGATCCATATGTAGTTTGTGAAAAGAACACACATGCTCGTGTGGTTTGTGAAAATAACACACATGCTCATGTGGTTTATGAAACGAATAGACATTCACTAACTCTAGTGTATCCTTATGTGGTTTGTGAAAAGAATGCACATGTAATAACACTGGTGGATCAATATGTGGTTTGTGAAAACAATACACATCCAACGACTCTAGTGGATCCTTATGTTGTTTGTGAAAAGAACAGACATGCAATGACTGTAACTGTGGTTTATGAAAAGAACAGGCATGCAATGACTTTGGTGCATCCATGTGTGGTTTGTGAAAGAACAAACATTCACTGACTCTAGTTGTGGTTCATGAAAAGAACACACATGCAATGACACTAGTGGATCCATATGTGGTTTGTGATAAGAACACACATCTAATGACTCTAGTTGTGGATCCATATGTGGTCTATGACAAGAACACACATGCTCATGTGGTTTATGAAAAGAACAGACATTCACTGAATCTAGTTGTGGTTCATGAAAAAAACAGACATTCAGTGACTCTAGTTGTGGTTCATGAAAAGAACACACATCCAATGACTCTAGCTGTGGTCTATGAAAAGAACACACATGCAATGACACTGGATGATCCATATGTGGTTTGTGAAAAGAACAAACATGCAATGACTCTAGTGGATCCATATGTAGTTTGTCAGAAGAACAGACATGCAATGACTTTGGTGGATCCATATGTGGTTTGTGAAAAGAACACACATGCAATGACTCTAGTGGATTGATACGTTGCTAACGTATCTATAATTTTTGATGTTCCATGCTTGTGTTATATCTACTTTCTTATTTTTGTTCACATTCTGGAGTATTTGTATACACTTTCTTGGACTAACCTATTAACAAGATGCCACAGTGCCAGGTGCCTGTTTCTGCGGAATTGGACGGGACAAAAGCCAAAGTCAATATTTCACCGAGGGGGACACGGAGCAAGAATACGAGACGGAGAGGGGCCAGAGTCCGGCCACACCACCTGGCCGCGTGGCCAGGCCTGGCCCGCGACAGGGGGTGGTGTGGCCGCCTAGGGCACCTCCTCGGCCTCCCCTTTCGCCTATAAGATGCCTCCGATACAGAAACCCTAAGTACCCGATTAAAATTCCACGAAAGAGTCTGTAGCCGCTGTCATCTCCATCCCTAGATCGGGAGGGATCTGAAGCTCTTCCCGGCACCCTGCCAGAGGGGAGAATTCACCTTGGAGGTCTTCTTCATCACCATGCAAGCCTCCGGTGTGATGCGTGAGTAGTTCATCCTTGGACTACGAGTCCATGTAGTAGCTAGATGGTTGGTTCTTCTCCTTTGTGCTACCATGTTTAGATCTTGTGAGCTCCGTTCATGATCAAGATCATCTATTTTTACTCATACATGTGTTTGCGGGATCTGATGGATATTGAGATGCTATTTCAGATTGATTATTGATTCTATCATTTCTTTGTTATTTGTGATCTTGCATGCTCTTTGTTGTTAGTAGATATCCTGGCCGAGTAGATGCTAGCAACTCCAAGAGGGAGTACTTATGCTCGATAGTGGGTTCATGCCTCTAGTAATCTGGGGAAGTGATAGAAATCTCTAAGGTACTAGATGTGTTGTTTCTACTAGGGAGAAAACATCAATCCTTTGTTCATAGAACAATCGTATTGTTTACCTTAGAGAAATCCGCACCAGCGGTCCTAGTTCTTTTCCGGCACCTTCAGTTTGGTCCCAGTTCTTTAAAATCGCATGTTTAAGTCGTAAATCTTTTATAAGTGATTCAGACGAGGTCCTAAACGGGTCTGACCTGCGTTGACTGCTGCCACATCAACACTAGGACCTAGAAAACAGACAGCCTGGCACACATATTTGCAAATAGCCCTTTGGAGTTGTATTTGTTCCAAAACACAATCTGGGAAGCAGATGCTCGTAGCAACTTGCAGCTGAGCACGTGCATGCATTAGCTAAGCAAGCATCAGCTAGCACACGGCATTGAGACCGCATAGTAGCAATCGAAGGTCACGGTTGTCACGATTGGCGCAGCAGCGTCGATGTCTCGTCTCGCGGGACAGCAGTGGTACTAGCGATCTCGCAGGAGGTGAGCATAGCGAGTGCCGAGCCGAGGCTGTAGACGGTGACTGTGATCCTAATCCGCGTCACGCTCTTTCCGCCGTCATACTCATGGACGGTCCTCTGCACCTTGCCGCGCACCTAGTGCTGCAAGCCACCGGCGCCTAGCCAAGGGTGGTGAAGCGCCTCCAGAATCCGCTTTCCACCAGCGGCTCCTCCTCGTAGATGATGCCACCCTGATCGCGGCGCCGTAGTGGTTGGGAGTCAAGTGAGAGTGTAGTGGAAGTTGTCCAGCCACTCACGGCATGTCTTCGTGCCATGGTACGCGATGACGATGTCGTAGCACCTGAGCTGCTCGATCTCGCCCTCGAACGTGCACCGCCATGTAGCTAATGTAGCTTGAGCTGCACGTGCACGACGATGACAGCCATCTCGACGCCGAGGTAGACGCCCCGTGCAGGAGGCCGATGACTGTGTAGCCAGCTCGATGCTACCTGATCGCGGCACAGACGAACTCCACATACCGGACGTGCTCGCCACGAGCGCATCATCAAGCTCGCCACCGAGTGCGCCATGGAGTGGTTGGGTACTGCGTGTAATATAGCTAGCGTGCATGTAGGTTGTAGAAACCCATACACCATCAACAAGCCAATATTCAAATTGTTAGTAGCTAGCTACAGAAGCAGCTTTGATCGATTCTGGACTAGGACATGAACGAAGTAGCTAGCTTTTGCTTGATTTGAAGGATCGACTTCGCCAAGGACCGTGTGTGTGCATCGTGCTCTAGGCCCCGCCTCTGACGGCCACCATTGCCATCTGGCGAGGCGGTGATTCGAGGCCATAGGCGTCTTGGCGTAGGCGGTCCATCTTGTCACTACAGTACATACGGTGGTTCATTGGAGGGCACAGGGTCCTTTTCGCAAATACACATGTCCAACTGGTATCCCTATTGCTGACGTGGCAGTGGTCAACGTGCCACGTAGACATGTCAAAGCGATCAGAGTAAAATAGGACCTCGGGTGAATCACTTACGTAAGATTTAGGACTTGGATGTGCGATTCTAAAGATTTAGGACCAAACTAAAGATATTGACAAAGAATAAGGACCGCTCATGTGGTTATCTCTTTACTTTACACGCAATGCTTAATGCAGTTATCTGTTGCTTGCAACTTAATATTGGAGGGGGTTCGGATGATAACCTGAAGGTGGATTATTAGTCATAGATGCAGTTGGATTACGGTCTATGTATAATGTTGTAATGCCCAACCAAATCTCATAGGAGTCAAGATGATTACTATATGCATGTATGCTTTCTCGATGTTTGTCAATTGCCCCGCTGTAATTTGTTCACCCAACATATCATCTATCTTAAGGAGAATCACCACTAGTGAACTATGGACCCTGGTCCTTTCTTTTACTATCAATCTACAACTATTTACTATTTTCTGTTTACATTCTATAGGAAATTACTATCTTCCACACAATATGTTTAATCCTTTGTTTTCAGCAAAACCGGTGAGATTGACAACCTCACTGTAAGTTGGGGCAAAGTTCTGTGGTTGTGTTGTGCAGGATTCCAAGTTGGAAACAACACCTTGGAGGTGTTTCCTTGCTCCTACTGGTTCGATAACCTTGGATTAATAACTGAGGGAAACCTTGCTGATGTGCTCATCATAACTTCCTCTTGGGGTTCCCCAACGAGCTCGATATATTTTGGGCCATCAAGCTATTTTTGTGGTGCCGTTGCCGAGGACTGAAGAAGAAGAAGCTCCCAAGTCAACCACGCGCCATCAAAGTATTTTTCTGGCGCCGTTGCCGGGGAGTCAAGGACATCTTCACAAGGGGAGTCCATCATAACCAATCTGTTTACTTTGTTTTATTTGTTTTGATTAGTTTATTTTTTCCTTGTTTGCTTGTTTTTTTATTAAAAACACAAAAAAAAATTGTTGTACTAGTTTGCTTCTTTATACTAAAAACAAAAAAAAATGACTACTCTTGAACACACTAAGTTGTGTAACTTCACTAGCACAAAAAACAATGATTTCATGTGCACACCTATTGCTCCACCTGTTCTTGAAGCTACTTTCTTTGAAATTAAACCTGCTTTACTCAATCATGTTATGAGAGAACAATTTTCTGGTATTGGTACTGAAGATGTTGCTGCTCATCTTAATAACTTTGTTGAACTTTGTGAAATGCAAAAGCATAGGGATATAGATGGAGATATTATTAAGCTTAAATTGTTTCCTTTCTCTTTGAGAGGAAAAGCTAAAGAATGGTTACAATCCCTAACTAGAAATAGTATTGATTCTTGGACTAAATGCAAATAGGCTTTCATTGGAAAATACTATCCTCCTGCTAAGATTATATCTATGAGAAGTGAATAATGAACATGTTGCTCAAGCTTGGGAAAGAATTGTCCCACTCATGGACTGACTGCTTGGATGACTATCCAAACCTTTTATGGAGGACTGAATTATTCTTCAAGAAATCTACTGAATTCTGCTGCTGGAGGTACCTTTGTGACCATTACTTTGGGTGCTGCAACAAAGCTTCTAGATAATATGATGGTTAACTATTCGGAATGGCACACTGAGAGAGCTCCATAGGGTAAGAAGGTAAATTATGTTGAAGAGACCTCTTCCTTGAGTGATAAAATTAATGTTATTATGGCTATGCTTGTTAACGGGAAAGCTCATACTGATCCAAATCATGTTCCCTTAGCCTATTTGGTTGCTCAAGAAGAGCAAGTTGATGTGAACTTTATAAGAAATAGTAATTTTAGCAACAATGCCTACAGGAATAATTTTGGTAATAATAATTATAGGACATATCCTCCCAATAATGGTAATGCTTATGGAAATTCATACAACAATAATAGAAGTGCACCCTATGAACTTGAAGTTATGCTTAAAGATTTTATTAGTAAACAAACTGCTTTCAATGAAACTATTGAGGAAAAACTCTCTAGTGCTGAAAGAAATATAGCATCATTGGTTGAAGCACAATCTTGTTTTAATAAAAAGGTTGCTAAACATGAAACTATTGAGAATCCTTTGCTGCTACTAATGCCATACAAGTTAGAATTGATGAAAATGTTAGACTATTAGCTAAATTGCATGCTAAGTGGCAAAGAGAAGATGAAATTGCTAGAAAAATTAGTATTTCTACTATCACTACCACTAATGTTGAAGCTAGTAAACCCAATGGAACCTTTTCTAATAAAAATGGTGAAATTCTTCGAAATATGGGAAACAATAGGTCTACTACTTTAGATGATAATTATGATTTTGATCTTGATGGTTGCAATATCTATGAAGTAATTAAGTTCCTACAAAAGCTTGCTAAAAGTCCTAATGCTAGTGCTATGAATATGGCCTTTACAAAACACATAACTGATGCTCTCATAAAAGTTAAAGAAGAAAATATGAAACATAAAGCTTCTATTCCTATGAAATTAGAAGATGGTTGGGAACCCATCATTAATATGAAAGTAAATGATTTTGATCTCAAAGCCTTATGTGATCTTGATAGTAGTGTTTCTATTATGCCTAGAAAGATTTATGAAATGCTTGATTTGCCACCATTGGAAGATTGTTATTTAAATGTCCCACTTGATAATAATACTAAAAAGAAACTCATGGGGAGTATTAATTATGTCCTTATTATGGTTAACAATGCCTATGTACCCATTGATTTCTATGTGTTGGATGTTGAATGCAATGCTTCTTGTCCTATTATTTTGGGACGACCTTTTCTTAGAACTGTTGATGCCATTATTGACATGAAAGAAGGCACCGTTAAATATCAACTCCCACTCAAGAAAGGCATGGAACACTTTCCTAAGAATAGAGAGAAATTTCCTTTTGCCTCTCCTATTAAAACAAATTTTGGTCTTAATGCTTCTTCATTTGAGAATACTTGATCTTTTTTCTTGCTTCTTATGCCTAACTTAAAGGCGTTAAATAAAAGTAATTATTGGGAGATAACCCAAAAGTTTTAGATGAGTCTTGGAGGTTATGACCTCTGTAATAACCGCTCCTTATCCTTTTTATTTGCTTTTTCTGCCAAGAGTAACCTCTAATGAGAGAGAAGTAATGCTTGGGAAAGTTGCTGTCCCAAAACAGATTTTTGTGCTTCGCTGCAAAAATTCGTGTAAAATATCTGTATGTCGGTTTGAGCTTTGATTTTTTGTGCTTCTTCCCTAGGTTGTTATCCAACTTTTTTTAGTTCAACACTTTTCGATTTGAGCAACAGAAGGTCTTCGAAAAATTGGTTTTTACCTGCTGGTCTGTTTTCATAGATTTCTGCCATTATTTGCATTTGCTTCTTGTTGATTCTTTTTGGGTTCTTTTTGGGGAATTGAGATTTTTGAGGGAAGTGATACAGTAGCTTGTGTTTTTGGAAGTTTTATTGGTGTTGAAACTGAACCCAAAGACTTATTATCTTGAGTGCACTACTATTGCTAATAAAGATTGTGTGAAGTTTTGTATGAAGGAAAAATTTCAGGTGTAAGGAGATAATGATGTAATGAGATGAAGAAGGGACTAAAGCTCAAGCTTGGAGATGCCACCTGAAATGGGTATACCCTACAGGTACTTGAGCTTACAATATATGGTCCAGATACGGCAGAAGCCCACGGCGTTGCCAAGGCCCAGTGGAGAATTCGAGTGGCCCACAGACTCTCGATTGCTTGCGAGACAAGAAGAAGCTTAAAGATAGAAAGTTCAAAGGGAAAACCCTAATCTGTAACCGACTTGACCTGCTACCCGAGACCTAGCCTATCTATATAAAGGCTAGGAGGGGGTGGCGAGAAGGACAATCACCACCCTAGTTTCCACAACTCTCGCCAGATTGCATCTGTGCGACCCTGTAATCTTCAATTCCTTCGTTAATTCCAAGAACAAATACGCAGAAGTAGGGACCTCTACGAGGCCTGAACCTTGGTAAAACTTGCATCCCTATGTGCTTGTTTGCTTGCCGACTGATGCCTCCAGCGCTCCCTCCTTCCCCAAAACCCAAGTCCATAACAATGGGCATTGACGAATTAAACCCTCGTCAATTGGTGTCGTCTGTGGGAACTAGGAGTGCTGATGTCGTGGCTTCTTCGGCCCCATCAACCATGATCTACAACTCTGCAACTGTGGAGATTCGCCAGTTCTTCGGTGCATTCGACTTCACCGTCCACACGCCAGCCACTCGCCCAGATTTCGAGTCCGTGGGCGATGGAATCAGTCTGGCGGTTGGGAGCTTCCGCTTCAAGGTTGGTCAGATGGACACGCTTCGCATGCCTGACCAGCCGACGGCACCCGCGATTGCTCCAGCATCGTGGTTCCCGCCACCAATTGGCACCCTCAGGAAGCTCAACGCCTCGGCAAGAACCGGGAGCACGGACAGTAACAACAATCGCGGATCCAATCTGGGTGACCTGGCCACTGAAGATGGAGCCTACAACTCTGGATCTGAAAGTTGCGGGAGCAACAGCTTCCCCAACCACTTCATGTGCGCAGTCATCAATGCAGGCGACACTACCGCCAATCGATAGCGCGCCTAGCACCGGCACCGGACCACCCAACGGCAGCCCCACCAACGGTGGCAACATCGCGCCCATCAGCAATGGAGCGGGAGGAGAACCGCAACCATAGTGAACGAACACACTAGAGAGCGCGTTGTGATCAAGCTCAACGACAACGAGTGGGCACGCTGTCGAGAAGTTCTACGAGGCAATCCTCTGCCCCTCAACTCCCCGCAAGACATGCTGATGGGTTACCATTGGCTACTTAAGGAGGAATACAGGTGCCAGCTACATGCAATTGTGCAACTCGAGGCGCGTAAAAAGGCGACGGATGAGTCAAGCCTTCGGTGAGCCGGGCTCTCCTCCCATGGAGGATTCTCCTCCAAAGGCAATGAGCACCTGGCCAACAAGAGAAGATCTCGATTGGCCCACCTCACCAAGGAGTAGCGCGTAGAAGCCGCGAAAGTCCTCGACTTCGGCTCCATGACGGTGGATACGCGGGGTAACGTGCTCCCGAAGATGCTGCAAGCCACGGTAACGGCGGCCAGCATGTACCTCTTCAACAACCAGCTGCCAGCTGGAGATCCACGAGCTGCCATGCACCAATCTATGATCGCGGGCTTTGGGCTAGTCGAGGCCGCCCTCGACAAAGAGCCCGCACCAGAGCCAAAGAAAAACAAGGCTCAGGCAAAACGCTACTCCTCGCCCTCGTCAAGCGACGATAGCCAAGATCTGTCTCAGCGTCGCTGCTCACGGCGGCATGATCGTGACTATGATGCGCACGATGACCTCACACAGCGCAAAGTCGACAAGATGCGGGCAAGACGCGCTCATTCGACTGACTTAGAAGAAGACGAGACTCAGCTCTGTGGCACTAGATGCTTCAGAGGGACATTAGGTAGAAGCGAATGCCTAAAGGGTTCAAACTCCCATCGGAGAACCCGAAATTTGACGGTCTACAGGACCCAAAAATCTAGTTGGAGGACCACATATCCTCCGTCAGACTACATGGTGGGAGTCAAAGCACGGCCATGCAATGCCTGCAGCTACAGCTGCAGGGCACCTCTCGCACATGGCTCAACAACCTCCCGCGCGGATCCATTCGCAGCTGGGAAGAGCTGGTCTACAGCTCCATGCGCAATTTCAAGGTCACTTACAAAAGTCTCGCATCAATGGAAGAGCTGAGAAGCTGCCAGCAAAGATCGGGCAAATCAGTACGCTCATACATCCAGAGGTGGTCCATCATCAAGAACTCCACAGAAAACATCTCGGAGGACCACGCAATCGACGCATTCAACAGCGGCGTTCGCCGTATAGAGCTCAGGGAGGATCTAGGCCGCTCGAAGCCCAAAATGATCGACCACCTGATGGAAATCGCGAATCGGTGGGCTGACAGAGAAGACTCGGTTAAGAACCACACCTACTCCGATGAAGAAGACGACCTCGGGCGCAGACGCGACCGCCGAGACAAACGACGGATGCACGTCTACAATGACCACGATGAGGTCAATATGGTCGCAGCCGGCTCCACCGACAAACGCGACGACAACCGCAACAGCGGATATCGTAGTGGTGGATACCGCGACAGCAAAAAAACCACACAGGTGTGGCAGCACCGCACTCGCGAAGAGGCACCCGCAACACCTATGGAGGACAAACTATCTGGGCCATGCAACATGCACTTCTACATCGACAAGCACGATGGAAAGAAGAAATCCAGCCACCTTCTCAAGGACTGCCGCGAGTTCCTCAAACTTCACGAGGGCCTGGCCCGGATGAATCTTGACGCGGTCAACAGGGGCTATGGAGCCGCCCCAGGCACTGTGGCACATGGAGCTCCTCTACCACCGCTCGGACCGCCACCACCCGCGGCCGTGCCGTTCCAGCATCACGGAGGCGAACCATACCCACGAGCCGTGGGCAACATGGGGATGATCCAAAAAGGGCGTCCGTCAAATCGAGTGCAGAAGGCCAACACTCGCCAAGTCAACTTGGCGATAAACTTTCCACCTTCCACCATTGAGTACCTCAGTGGAAGCGACTCCCGCATCACCTTCGACAGGCGTTACCACCCGCGCCAAGTTCCTCGTCCAGGCCACTGTCACCTCATCCTCGAGGCATAGATCGGGGGCTTCGATATGAGTCGGGTCTTCATGGATGGCTGCAGTGGCATTAACCTCATGTTTGCGAGTACCTTGCGTGCAATGAGAATCCCCCTAAGTTGCCTGGAAGTCTCGGACACGATGTTCCACGGCATTGTCGCAGGGAAGGGCATATATCCCCTGGGCAAAATCAACCTAGACGTCATCTTCGGCACACCGGAAAACTTTTGGCGAGAGCGCATCGACTTTGAAGTCGTCAATTGGCCTTCACAATACCACTGCATCCTCGGACGTGTCGCGTTCTCAGGGTTCATGGTAGTGCTGCACTATGCCTATCTGCAGATGTAGATGCTAGGTCCAAACAGCATAATCACAATCAACGGCAACTTCGAGAGGTCCAACAGCTGCGATAGGGAATTCAATAGAATCTCCTAGTCCTTCAGCATGCAGGAGGAACTCGCAAGATTAAAGGAGTCGACAGACAACAGTCTGCCTCCCCTGAGCAGGCCAAGTTCACCCGACATGTCTTCGACTCGTCGGTGCACACGAAGAAAGTATAGGTCCACCCAATGGACCCAACCAAGACGACCCTCATCGCCAACAACTTGAGTTCCGCATAGGAACTCACGCTCATCGAATTCCTCCGTGAGCACTGGGAGATCTTCGCCTGGTGTCCAGCGGACATGCCAGGAGTTCCCAGGGAATTCGCCAAGCACTCACTCAACATGAATCCGGATGCAAGGCCAGTCAAGCAGACAATTCGGCGACTGTCTGAACCAAGAGCAAAAGCAGTCGGAATGGAGATCAACAGACTCCTCGACGCAAAATTCATACGCGAGATCAAGGAAAGAACTTTTCTCGCTAACATAGTGCTTGTGCCCAAAAAGACACGGATATCCTACAGATGTGCGTGGAATTCACCTCCTTGAATAAGCACTGCCCAAAGGATCACTTCCCGCTGCCGCGAATCAACCAAATCATCGACTCCACCACGGGATGTGAGCGTCTCTGCTTCCTCGATGCCTACTCAGGATACAATTAGATTCGAATGAAGGAGGAAGAGCAAGAGGAAACGGCGTTTACAACGCCCTTTGGTGTGTTTTGCTACAACACGATGCCTTTCCGGCTAAAAAACACCGGAGCCACCTATCAGCGGTGCATACATGCTTGCCTCAAGAATCAACTTGGTCGCAACATCCAAGTCTATGTTGACGACATCATCATCAAAACCAAGGAGGAAGCCACGCTAATCGACAATCTATGCGAGACCTTCGCCAACCTTGACCGCTACCGGATCAAGCTCAATCCGGACAAATGTGCCTTCGGCGTGCCATTTGGGCAGTTACTCGGGTATCTCATCTCCGTGAGAGGGATCAAAGAAACCCGAAGAAAATAAAGGACATACTAGCCATGGAGAAGCCGAAGAATGTAAGAGGTGTCGAGCAGCTGGCTAGGAGAATCGTGGCGCTCAGTCGATTCATCAGTCGCATGGGAGAATAGGCATTTCCCTTCTACCAACTTCTCCGCAAAACTGACAAATTCGAGTGGACAGACAAGGCGCAAGAAGCATTCGAGGACCTCAAGCGTTTACTATCCACCTCGCCGGTATTGGTGACTCCATGCGAAAAAGAGCCGCTATTGCTCTACATCTCTGCCACCAACCAGGTGGTCAGCACGGTGCTTGTGGTGGAACGAGCCGAAGAAAACAAGGTCAACAGGGTCTAGCGCCCAATCAACTACCTCAGCGAGGTGCTCATGCCAACAAAACAACGGTACCCGCACTACCAGAAGCTGGCGTACGGTGTCTTCATGACAGCCAGGTGACTGCACCACTACTTCCAAGAGCACTCAATCGTGGTGGTCAATGACGCCCCACTCGGGCATATCCTCAATAACCCTAATGCCACCAGGCGAGTCACGCTTTGGGGAATCGAACTGTCTCCACGAGACATCACATACGAAAAGCGCAAACGTGATCAAGTCGCAAGTCCTCCCTGATTTCCTCGTGCACTGGATGGAGAACAAGCTCCCCGACAACACAGATATGGCCTACCTCTGGACAATGCACTTCGATGGGTCCACACAAAAGGACGGAGCCAGCGCAGGTGTCATACTGACATCGCCCCAGGGAGACAAACTGACATACATTCTTTGAATACAGTTCACTGCCTCCAACAATGAAGCCGAGTACAAGGCTCTAATCCATGGGATGCGGATGGCGAAAGCCTGTGGTGCCAAGAGACTCATCATCTACGGCGACTCCAAACTGGTGGTCAACCAAACGATGCACTAGTGAGATGCACTGAGCGACAACATGATTGCCTATCGCGACCTCTACGACACACTCGAACGGGACTTCGACGGCTGTGAGCTGCGGCACGTCGGTCACAAAAGCAACGAAGAGGCAGATCTCCTCGCCAATATCGGCTCCACCTGCGCCCCCGTACCACCTGGGGTATTTCTCGAGTGCATCTGCGAATGCTCCATCAAGCCAAAGGCTCTAGAGAAGAAAGAAAGCGTGTCAATGGACTCGGGGGCTACGCCACCCAATGAGCCAATGTCACTCGACGACCTGGAGCTTGATATAGGACTCGAAGGACCAATGGGCGTCATGATGATCGAGCCATCTTGGACACAATCCTACATCACATATCTACTCATCAAGAGGCTGCCAGATGATCTGACTAACGTGCGGCACATCGCGCGACGATCCAAGGCATTCGCCGTCATCAACGGCGAACTGTACAAGTGCAGTATCACAGGAGTGCTCCCACGGTGCGTCTCCAACGGAGACGGAAGGGCCGTCCTCCTCGACATCCATGAAGGCACTTCCGTGCACCATGCTGGCAGTCACGCCCTCGTCGCCAAAGCTCTACGAGTTAGATTTTAGTGGCCCACGGCCATATGCGACGCCAACGACATCGTCCAGCACTGCAACGCTTGACAGCGATTCGCTGACAAACCTCACGCACGTGGTGCGGAACTCCGGCGAATACCATTGGCTTGGCCCTTCGCGCAATGGGGACTCGACATGGTCGGTAAGCTCCAAAAATCCTCGCGAGGAGGCTACATCTACCTCTTGGTCGCCATCGACAAATTCACCAAGTGGATTGAGGCCATGCCGGTGAAAAATCAATCAGGAGCCGGCGCAGTCAAGTTCTTCGAATCCATTGTATACCGCTTTGGAGTGCCACACAGCATCATTATGGACAATGGGACGAACTTCACCTCTAAGGAGTTCTAGGAATTCTGCGAAAACCTCAGAATCAACATAAGCTACGCCTCGGTGGCTCATCCGCAGACCAACGGTAAAGTCGAAAAGGCCAACAACCTCATATGCGGCGGAATCAAGAAACGACTCCTCCAGCCACTCGAACAAGCCGCCGGATGCTGGCCAGACGAGCTGCAATCCGTACTCTGGAGCTTGCGCACAAATCCAAACAACGCCATGGGATACACCTCGTTCTTCATGGTGCACGGTGCTGAAGCGGTGCTACCCGCAGAAGTACGCTACAAAGCCCCACGGGTGGTTGCTTATAGTGAGTAGGAGTCAACTCTTGCACTCGAAGACTTCGTCGACCTCCTTGATGAGGCACAGGAAATCACAGCGGAGAGATCAACGATCTACCAGCAAAACCTCCGCAACTACAGCAGCAGAAGGCTACGCCCAAGATCCTTCGTCGAAGGAGACCTGGTCCTACGAATGAAGCAGCAAGGGCATCTCAAACTCGAGTCCCCTTGGGAGGGAACTTATGTGATTACAAAAGTAATCCCAGGAGGCGCCTATCGCCTTAAAGATCTCGAGACAGGAGTCGCATACTCCAATCCCTGGAACATCGTGTAGCTGCGTCGCTTCTACCCCTAGTCGTTTTTACATTTACAAATAAGACTATTCAGCCAGGCTACTTAGCCACACATTGTACCTCATACTATTCTGCGAATAAATAAAGCTAAGTGCCCCGAAACTCTGTGTTTTCCTTATTTTCCTTCAAATCGATCACTCGGGGGCTGCGCCACCCTTTACACTTTCGTTCTACGAACAAATCGTAGTTTTCCTGAGTAGCTGACACAACATTAATCGAACCCTTGATAAACACCAACCCAGTTGCAACACACCTGAGAGGTTGGCAAGGAGCTGAGATAACACAAGTCAGGCTAACGAAAAGGAACTTCAGAGTACAAATACACTCGCAAAAAATAAAAGCTAGCAAGCTCTTCACATATCAATAAGTATTAATTACATCCAACATATTCATATGAACTTTACAACACTTGTACAATTATGTGCAGGATACAAGTCATGCTACTGCTGCAACAGGAGAATGTTCGTTTGTTCCTCAAAGAAGTCGACAATTTCTTCCACTGGGCGATCAACCGCTTGGTAGTGCGGAACCATGTCCCAGGTCATACCCTCTGGCGGAGGTGGCGGCCCAGCGACAATAGCCACAACATCTACATCTGGCCTATGTAGTCGCACCAGCGACAACGCAGCCTTAGCACCAGCTACTAACTGCTGTCGCACGCACTCGCGAACCGCACTCAAATCCTGGAACTTCACCAGAAGAGCCAACAGGCTTGAAGGGACGGCGTCTAGCGGAAACATTGTTGGATAGATATGCCTAAGGCACGACTGCGCCTTCTTCAAAAAGTGAAGTACTCGAGAAGCACGATCCTGCAAGGTTGCAAGTGCGATCGCACGATCATGGTCCACCCAAAAGTACCAACTCGCCTGTAGTTGCTCCTGGGTCAAATCGTTCATTCGAATGGCAATCCAGTGTTTCTCATCCTGCGGATGACGAGCACTAACAACTATACCAAACAAAGGGCAAAGTATGAAGACAAGGCATCGACGCGACTGACTAAAAGAAAAGATAAGAGCGCAGAAAGCTAACATTTGAACTGATCACTCAACTGCGCCACCTCCTCCAAGAGATACTTCTCGCGGGCGGTAGCCTTCTCCGCCTTTGACTTCCATACATCTGCGCTACCACGGAGGATGGGAAACTCAGGCTCTAGTTGCTTAATGCGATCACGCAGCCGCGAAAGCAAGGACAACTCCTCCACCTTTGAGCACGGCTGCGCCAAGGTTTCATCGGTAGATGGAGAATCACGAGGATCACTCGAAGGACCACTCGATGTACCCTATCACAAACCAAGCAAGAGCAAATAAGGGACCAAGAATACATTGATAAAAGGCTCGAATGCATTCAGGCACGACAAAGGTCTCGACAGGGGTACTCCCACAAAAGCATGGTGTTAACATGAAAATAAACTACAACTATTACAGAATAGCTACTAAGGAGCAGTCTGCTTCTTCGACTTCGACTTGGACTTCGGGGGCCTCATCAAATCCATGGCAGTCTCTGACGCCACAGACTTTCTAGTGCCAGCCCCTAATGTCGCAGCCTTGGCCGCATTCTTTGCTCGCTACAGCTCTTCGGAGTATTTGGCCACTATATTGATGAGCTGCGACCCATATTTACCACAGCCAGTAGCGAAGGGAGCAAACACTACCTGTTGGCCATCCGCGCCAATGGGCATCGCCTTGGAGATCGCGGCGGGGTCCACCTCCACGCCATGGGCTTGCACCATCACGAGTGCCATAGTGGCGCCAACAGACCACTAGGAGTTCCTGAAGTCCATGGAATACCCCCAGCAAGGGATTCCACCAGGTCGTCAAGGTTGTCAATTAGCTCAGCCTTGGGGGTTAGATCCTTGCGTATGCGACTAAGCACACTCTTGGCCTTCGTCAGCGTCCCCTGAAGGGCAGTGTTGCGGTCTTCGACTGCGGAGATAGCACCAGCCAACGCATCGTCATGACGAAGGGCCTCGGTGTCAAAGCTCGGGCCGCTGACATCTACATACAACAAAGTGTTAGCACAATAACATGATGTCGAAGCAAGAAACAACGAAAAATCATCTGAGAGAATACCTGAGAGGGACTTAGCAATCGAGAAAAGTTGCTCCTCGAACAACTTCTCCCTCTCGGCATTGGAGACTCACAAGCCCTCTTCGCGCTTTCGCAAGTCTTCTTCGCGCTTTCGCAAGTCTTCTTCGCGCTTTTGTGACTCCTCCAAGGCCGCGGTTGCTTCATCACGACTCTTCGCTGCCGTGGCAAGCGCCTTTTCGAGGGAAGCAGCATGACGAAGAAGTTCGTTATGCTCGACTACAAAGCACAAGACGAATCATCAATTGAATCTAGAAACTTCACGAAGACAAAGACAAAGCCAAAACTAACCTTCAACAATGCGATGGCGATTGTCCAGCCGTGCATGCTATCGACCCATGTCAAGGACTTGCTCCGCCAGGCGAGCAGCTTCCTTCATGATGAGCTGCATCAGAAGAAAACAAAGTTCAGCAACAACACCAAGTATATATTCGACTGCAAAAGAATGCTTACATGGTCCTCCAGAGACTCGGAAGATGAATATTGAGCAGTCATCCGGGAAACCACCTGGCCATGCGGGGAACTCGACGAGTTGTGCCCGAAGTGGCCCGCCAATGGAGGAGAGGAAGATCATTTGACCGCTTCCTTTGCCTTGGAGTCTACGACTCCGGATTCCTTCACAAATTGGACGTCGTTAGAAGACGACGATGCCGCTTGACTACAAAACACATCCAGCAAAAACTTCAGCAAAAGCAGCTCCAAAAAGAAACCAATACAAAGTCGCGAATGCAGAACTCACCAGTCAAATCTATCAAGGTCGAAGGATTGCTCCTCCGAATCCGACGACTCCTTCGGTAGTCGCGTCTTTTTTCGGGTAGAAGGAGCCATGGAACACACATGAACGACGGGGATTGGTTTCTTTCCAGCAACAGACGGACCTTCCGGCATCATCGGAGAAGTAGCATCAGAATCCCTGCTGCGAGAACGCTTGCGAGTGTCCTGGTCGCTGGACTCGGGGGCTCCCTCCTCCTCTTTGATTGGGATGGTCGACTCCGACTCGTCCTTGTCATCCACCTCGCGAGGGATAACCCCTTCAGGATGAGGGGGCAAATTGGGAGACACCTTCCAGTCTTGCATTCAGAAGATACAATATTATATATCCAGTACCCAGTGGCAATCGACAAAAAAGAACTACTTCGTAGTACAATTCTACCTCAGGAGGAGGGTTAGAGGCGTCGAATGGAGGCACGACTGGTTCACCCGGGAGATCCTCCTTGGCGGTATATTTGGTCACCAATCGCAACCTACTATCTACTTCACCCGCAAAAATGCCATCGACAGATACGTGAGTGGCATCGTTCACACCGGCCCAGCGGAACATGGGGTGGACTCTGGCCTGCAGAGGCTGGACGCGGCAAAACAACCATGTGCAAATGAGGGTAGCGCCTCCCTCTTCTTTGCCTATGCAACTCTTGAGGTCACAGACACGCTTACACATCACATCTGTTTCCTCGGACTCGCCGAGCATCACGATATTCTGCCAAGATCGCCTCCTCTTGCACGACGTCGCGGGATCAAAGGGCGCGAGTCCGTAGTGTTCTCCGTCAGCATTCTGGTCGCGAATGTATAACCACTTGTCCCTCCACCCTTGGACAAACGCAGTGAGCTTGATATCAAAGTAGGTTACAGCGGAGTCGACGTGGATTCCGTATCCTCCTATGTCGTAGACTACCGAACCGGACGCCGACTGGCGTTTCAACTTAAAAAGCCTCTTGAAGAGGCCAAAGTGCGGCTCGATTCCGAGCCAGCACTTCCAAAGAGTAATGAAGAAGGAGATGTGGGGAATAGAATTTGGGGACAGCTGATGCAGCTGGAGCCCATAGAAGCAAAGGAGGCCCCTGAAGAAAGGATGCAGGGGGGAGAGAAAGACCTTGGATGAAGGACAAGGAATTACCTCCTCACCGGGCACTCGCGAGTCGTCTTCCACATACGGAAGAACTCCATCTCGACGATGAAGTTGCAGCTCGGCGGGCTTGATGATGGACGCGTGCCAAGAACCATTGGTGAAGTGGGTGCCCACATCCTTCTTCTTCGTAGCGTCGGCAGCGCTGGTGCCCATGGTGGTGGTACTGCCCTTCTTCTTGGTGGTAGCAATGGCTGCCGTGAACCCAGCGGTGGCGCCTCCCTTCTTCTTGCCAATCTTTCGATGGCGGTGAGAACGGAGGAAGTAAGTAGGGAAGACACAGAGCTGGTCCAGTGCCGCAAAGAGAAAGTGCGCAAGGAAGCAGAGAGCAGCAGCAATGGCGATGGAGGCACGAGCAAAGAAGACAGATGGGGAAATTACTGCTGCTGCGCTGCTACTTAACCTCCTCGCAGACACCATCCAACGGCCAGCAGAAACCCTATTACATGCGTGGCACACATTGCCATAGACACGTGGCGAAGCTGAAGCACGAACTGTCCCCCCACTATTCCCATTACACGTGGAAATCGAGGAGATGCAGTTAAAACATAAGATTACACACGCCCGGTCAAATCAAAGTCAAAAAGTGGGACCCATCACTCGTCACGTCCAATAAAATCCGCTCACGCGGGCAACCGAGGTCATCACATTGTTAGCACTGATGTCATTGATTTTAGCAGCAGAAGATTTTGACTACTTTAGTCCTTGCTCGAGTCTTCGACTCAACCAAGCACTCGGGGGCTACTCCCATAGGGAGCGCTGGTCGCGCACCCTACAATTTATCTTTTTGCAGGTATAGGAACATTCAGGACATACCCACTACTTGAATCTATGATTCGATTGTGAATTATGGGTTACTCCCATAGGGAGCGCCGGAAGCAAGTTCGACTGAAACAAGCAACAAAAGACGACAGCAGTCGCAAAAGGTCTTTAGTCCCCGCTTGAGTCTTTGAGTCAACTAGGAACTCGGGGTCTACTCCCATAGGGAGTGCTGGTCGTGCACCCTATGATTATTTGTACATCGTACTATGTGTTGATAACATCCACACTCGAATGCTATGGTGACTCTGCCTCATACTATCCCTACAAAAAGAGACTGCGTCTCCTGGGCCACCCGAATCATCTCTGCGATGACAAAAATTTGGATGCCGCGCTTTTAGCGTGAAGATAAGAACTGAATAAGGCCTGGCAACGCATCTGCTATGCACTACCAGAAACATATCCGTGCCTGCAGGTACGATGAACACGCCTTGACGGACGCGTCGAGTGCTCACACTTATACACTGGAATTCGACTCCTGTAAGACCTCCGCGGCCTGACTAGAATTATGCCAGCACTTTTCCGAATTCGAGTCCGGGGACTCGAGTTTGAGTAGATTAAGTTGTTTTGCCCTAAGGAAGTTAACTGATACCGATACATTAGATAAATCGGGCACGTATATCAACAATCCCTATGACATAAACAGAACACTCAAAAACGCTCAGTCATGCACTCAAAAGACTTCATAAAGTACCCAGTCGAATCTATGATTCCACTAGACACTCGGCGTCTACTGACATGGGTATACCCTACAGGCACTCAAGCTTGGTATATATGGTCCAGATACGACAGAAGCCCACGGCGTTACCAAGGCCCAGTGGAGAATTCGAGTGCCCCACAGACTCTTGATTGCTTGCGAGACAAGAAGAAGCTTAAAGATAGAAAGTTCAAAGGGAAAACCCTAATCTGTAACCGACTCAACCTACTACCCGAGACCTAGCCTATCTATATAAAGGCTAGGAGGGGGCGGCGAGGAGGATGATCACCACCCTAGTTTCCACAACTCTCGTCATATTGCATATGCGTGCCCCTCTAATCTTCGATTCCTCGTTAATTCCAAGAGCAGACAAGCAGGAGTAGGGACCTCTACGAGGCCTGAACCTAGGTAAAACTTGCATCCCTGTGTGCTTGTTTGCTAGCCGACTGATGCCTCCAACGCTCCCTCCTTCTCCAAAACCCAAGTCCATAACAATGGGCATTGACGAGTTAAACCCTCGTCACCACCCGTGTCACCCCAAGAAATATCCAAGAAGTACAAGCGTCAAAGCTTGGGGATGCCCAAGGCATCCCCTTCTTCATCAATAAAAATCTCAGGTTTCTTCCAAACACTTCATTTTTATTGCTTCATGCACAGTTGTGTTGTTCTTGGAGCGTCTTTGTTTTTGCTTTTGGTTTTAGTTTGCTTGAATAAATTGGTTGGACCCCCTCTTTCATACATTAGTTTTTAAGTCGGTTAGTTTTGATTCGAAAAGAGTAGGAAAAGTGCATGCTTAAGTGGTAAAAAGGAGTTTGTTTTTTACTGTGGCCTATGCTTTGTCATGTCATGCTTGATATTGTCTTGGATTTATGCTTAGTGATTTTTGATGTAGCATGACATGTTATAAACAATTGAGATTTCTTAATGTCCCTTGAAAGAATCATGCGTTCTTTTAACATAATAAAGCATAGTATTGTGGTATTCTCCTTTGATGCTTTATTTGGGTTGACTTGGCGCATGCTCACACCATGTTAAGACTATCCCAAGTCACCATAGCCTCAATGATCCTTTAGTTTCTGACTTGTAATATCACTTTACGCTTTAATTAATGATGGTTTGTCACTTTGCATGATTATGGCCATTATTGCTCTCTTAGTTGGTCGCTCCCAGTCTTTTGCTAGCCTCCATAACCAAGTATGAGTTCTACTCATGCATCCAACTCAAAATAAAACCAAGTTATTCAAAAGAGTCCACCATACCTACCTATTAGAATTTGCTATTCCAAGTATATTCATGTTTTTATCTACCTTCCGAATTAAACTTGTTATGAGAAAACTAGTGATTAAAGCTCTCACGAACTTGATGGCACACTTTACTTTTCTAGCCCCTAATAAACTTGAACCATTGTGTCATCTATGTTGTATATGCTTGCACTTATATGTTGGGGATTAGTAGAACCATGTTGCCATGGGGAACGCTTTCAATGTTGCACCTGTACATTGTACCTAGTTGATATCATGCTCTTTTGTCTATGGATGTCGTTAGTGGGAAATGAAAGGGGATCTTGTAAGTCCTTGGAGTTATGTATGTGTGTTAGAGAAATGGCTGGGCTGCTGGTCTAATCCATGCCTAATCATGGTGGAAACCTGCAGCGTATAATGAGCAATCTATGAATCATTCTTCTTATAAAAAAGAGTTAGAGATTGATAAAAAGAGAAAAAGAAAAAAAGGAGAGGAGAAAAGAGGAAAGAGAGAAAAAGCACCATTTTCCCATGGTAAATAAGAAGATTGCTTAGATGCACCATTTTGATATGGGGATTCTTCCTTATCATCGGGCAAGGGGTACCCCGTTGGGGGTTCTCTATGATACACATGTACTAACTATGACAAGAACTTACCGGTAACTAAACTTGAGTAGCATGAGGAGCAGCCCTCGTATTCAAGGGACATGAGATTTCCAACTTATACTTTTTCAAGCATATACTCCATGGTTTGTTCACTTTAACCTTAATCACTTCAAGATGCTTATGATAGGGGCAATGAGAGCTGAAAGTTAATAAGTACCATAATTTTTGGAAGATCTTTATGAGACGTGAATCCCTGCTTCCTTCTATGAAGACCTTTCTTTTACTTTTATGTTGAGTCTCCATCTTCTATCTTTATGCACCTATTGAGAGAGCATAGTGGCCATTCTTAGTTTAATGTTCATTGTCCCAAGACTTGTTGATTGATGCATACCTTTGATATTGCTTGTTCTTAAACTATTTGTATCTAGTCACCCTTATGAACTTTGAAGGTGTCCTATGCATTTATGTTTTGCTACTCTATGAGGGACATGCTGAATACCATTCTCATTATGTTTTCTTTATGTGAAACAAACAAACGTCTTGCAAAGCATTATTATTCATGAATCTTTTGTTTGTGCCTTTTCATGTTACAACATAGTTGCTATGTCTTATTGTTAGAACTATATCTTTCATGCTATGTTAAAGTACTATGATCCCAGCTATCAATGTTTTACAAATACTTTGATCAAGTTTATGATGATGCATGTCACCTAAAAAATGATTCTTTCTTTTTATCACTTACCTACTGGAAGATGAGCATGAGTTAAGCTTGGGGATGTTGATATGTTGCCACTTACCTACTTTCTTGGACTAACCTATTAACAAGATACCAGAGTGCCAGCTGCCTGTTTTCTGCTGTTTTTGGTTCCAGAAAAGTCAGAAAATGAATATTCTCGGAATTGGACGGGACAAAAGCCATAGTCAATATTTCACAGAGGGGGACACAGAGCGAGAATACGAAATGGAGAGGGGCCAGAGGCCAGCCACACCACCTGGCCGCGCAGCCAGGCCTGGCCCGCGCCAGGCGGTGGTGTGGCCGCCTAGGGCAGCCCCTCGGCCTCCCCTTTCGCCTATAAGATTCCTCCGATACAGAAACCCTAAGTACCCGATCAAAATTCCACGAAAGAGTCTGTAGCCGCCGTCATCTCCATCCCTAGATCGGGAGGATCAAGCTCTTCCGGCACCACGAGGGGAGAATTCACCCTGGAGGCCTTCTTCATCACCATGCAAGCCTCCGGTGTGATGCGTGAGTAGTTCATCCTTGGACTACGGGTCCATGTAGTAGCTAGATGGTTGGTTCTTCTCCTTTGTGCTACCATGCCTAGATCTTGTGAGCTCCGTTCATGATCAAGATCCTCTATTTGTAATCATACATGTGTTTGTGGGGATCCGATGGATATTGAGATGCTATTTCAGATTGATTATTGATTCTATCATGTCTTTTTATTTGTGATCTTGCATGCTCTTCGTTGCTAGTAGATATCTTGGCTGAGTAGATGCTAGCAACTCCAAGAGGGAGTATTTATGCTCGATAGTGGGTTCATGCCTCTAGTAATCTTGGGAAGTGACAGAAATCTCTAAGGTACTAGATGTGCTGTTGCTACTAGGGAGAAAATAGCAATCCTTTGTTCGTAGAACAATCGTATTGTTTACTTTACACTCAATGGTTAATGCAATTATCTGTTGCTTGCAACTTAATACTGGAGGGGGTTCAAATGATAACCTGAAGGTGGATTATTAGTCATAGATGTAGTTGGATTATGGTCTATGTATAATGTTGTAATGCCAAATCAAATCTCATAGGAGTCAAGATGATTAGTATATGCATGTATGCTTTCTTGATGTTTGTCAATTGCCCCATTGTAATTTTTTCACCCAACATGTCATCTATCTTAAGGAGAATCAGCACTAGTGAACTATGGACCCCGGTCCTTTCTTTTACTATCAATCCACAACTATTTACTGTTTTCTGTTTACTTTCTGCAAGCAATTACTATCTTCCACACAATACGTTTAATCCTTTGATTTCAGCAAAACTGGTGAGATTGACAACCTCAATGTAAGTTGGGGGCAAAGTTCTATGGTTGTGTTGTGCAGGATTCCAAGTTGGAAACAACACCTTGAAGGTGTTTCCTTGCTCCTACTGGTTCGATAACCTTGGTTTCATAACTGAGGGAAAACTTGTTGCTGTGCTCATCATACCTTCCTCTTGGGGTTCCCCGACGAGCTTGATATATTTTGGGTCATCAAGCTTTTTTTCTGGCGCCGTTGCTGGGGACTGGAGAAGAAGAAGCTCCCACGTCAACCACGCACCATCATGGATCCTTATGTGGTTTGTGAAAAGAACAAATATGCAATGACTCTAACCGTGGTTAATGAAAAGAACACATTCAATGACACTGGTGGATCCATATGTGTACTGTGAAAAGAACAGACATCCAATGACTCTAGCTGTGGTTACTGAAAAGAACACATGGAATGACTCTAGTGGATCCATATCTGGTTTGTGAAAATAATAGACATGCAATGACTCTAATTGTGGTTCATGAAAAGAACACACATGCAATAACACTAGTGGATCCATATGTGTTTTAGGAACCCTCAATGACACTAGTGGATCCATATGTGGTTTGTGAGAATAACACACATGCTCATGTGGTTTATGAAAAGAACACACATCCAATGACACTGGTGGATCCTTATGTGGTTTGTGAAAATAACACACATGCAATGACACTGGTGGATCCATATGTGGTTTGTGAAAAGAACACACATCTAATGACTCTAGTGGATCCTTATGTGGTTTGTGAAAAGAATAGACATGTAATGACTCTAACTGTGGTTTATGAAAAGAACAGGAATGCAATGAGTCTGGTGGATCTATGTGTGGTTTGTGAAAAGAACAGACATGAAATGACTCTAGCTGTGGTTCATGAAAAGAACACACATGCAATGACATTGGTGGATCCATATGTGGTTTGTGAAAAGAACACACATCCAATGACTCTAGCCGTGGATCCATATGTGGTATATGAAAAGAACACACATGCTCATGTGGTTTATGAAAAGAACATACATTTACTGACTCTAGTTGTGGTTCATAAAAAGAACACACATCCAATGACTCTAGCTATGGTTTGTGAAAAGAACAGACATGCAATGACTTTAGTTGTGGTTAATGAAAAGAACACACATGCAATGACTCCGGTGGATCCATATGTGGTTCATGAAAAGAACACACATGCAATGACACTGGTGGATCCATATGTGGTTTGCGAGAAGAACAGACATGCAATGACTCTGGTGGATCCATATGTGGTTTGTGAGAAGAACAGACATGCAATGACTATTGTGGATCCATATGTGGTTTGTGAAAAGAACACACATGCAATGACTCTAACTATATCCCTATGTGGTTTGTGAAAAGAATAGACATTCACTGACTCTAGTTGTGGTTCAGGAAAAGAACACACATGCAATGACACTAGTGGATCCATATGTGATTTGTGAAAAGAACAGACATGCAATGACTCTGGTGGATCCATATGTGGTTTGTGAGAAGAATATACATGCAATGTCTCTAGTGGATCAATATGTGGTTTGTGAGACGAACAGACATGCAATGACTCTGGTGGATCCATTTGTGGTTTGTGAAAAGAACACACATGCAATGACTCTAGCTGTGGTTAATGAAAAGAACACACATGCAATGACTCTGGTGGATCCATGTGTGGTTTGTGAAAAGCACACACATTCAATGACACTGGTGGATGCATATGTAGTTTGTGAAAAGAACACACGTGCAAGGACACTGGTGGATCCATATGTGGTCTATACAAAGAACACACATGCTCATGTGGTTTATGAAAAGAACAGATATTCAATTACTCTAGTTGTGGTTCATGAAAAGAACACACATCCAATGACTCTAGCTATGGTTTGTGAAAAGAACACACATGAAGGACTCTAGTGGATCCCTATGTGGTTTGTGAAAACAATAGACATTCACTTACTCTAGTTGTGGTTCATGAAAATAACACACATGCAATGACAATGGTGGATCCATATGTGTTTTAGGAAAAGAACACACATTCAATGACACTAGTGGATCCATATGTGTGTTGTGATAAGAACACACATGCTCATGTGGTTTGTGAAAAGAACAAGCATGCAATGACTCTGGTGGATCCATATGTGGTTTGTTAGAAGAACAGACATGCAATGACTCTGGTGGATCCATATGTGGTTTGTGAAAAGAACACAGATCCAATGACTCTAGTGGATCCATATATGGTTTGTGAAAAGAACAGACATGTAATAATTCTAACTCTGGTTCATGAAAAGAACACACATGCAATGGCACTGATGGATCCATATGTGTTTTAGGAAAAGAACACACATCCGAAGACGCCGCAAGCTGCGGTGACAGCGGCCACCATGTACGTCCTGAACAACCAGCCACCAGCTAGAGACCCGCGAGCTGCTATGCACCGATCTACGATTGCGGGCCTAGGGCTAATCAAGGACGCCCTCGAGAAAGAACCAACACCAGAGCCAAAGAAAAGAAAGGCTTTGGACAACTACTACTACTCTTACTCCTCCAGTGACGACAGTCACGATCCGTCATGGAGACGCCGCTCACGGCGGCATGACCACGATTACGACGCGTGTGATGACATCACATAGTGCAAGGTTGACAAGATGCAGGCAAGGCGTGCTCATTCGACTAACTCGGAAGAAGACGAGACTAAGCTATGTGGCGCCAGATGCTTCAGTAGGGCCATCAGGAAGAAGCAAATGCCTAAGGGGTTCAAACTCCTGTTAGAGAACCCAAATTTGATGGCCTGCGGAACCCAAAAATCTGGTTGGAGGACCACATCTACTCCGTCATGCTGCACGGCAGGAGTCGAAGCATGGCCATGCAATGCCTATAGCTGCAGCTGCAGGGCGCCGCTCGTGCATGGCTCAACAACCTCCCACGTGGATCCATTCGCAGCTGGGAAGAGCTGGTCTACAGTTTCGTGCGCAACTTCAAGGGCACTTACAAAAGGCATGCATCAATCGAAGAACTGAGAAGCTGCCAGCAAAGGTCTGGCGAGTCGCTGCGCTCGTACATCCAGAGGTGTGATACATTGCAAATGTATCTATAATTTTTTATGGTCCATGCTTGGTTTTATCCACTTTCTTGTGTTTTGTTCCAACTTTGGAGTACTTTTCATATGATTTCTTGGACTAACCTATTAACAAGAGCCACAGTGCCAGCTGCCTGTTTTCTGCTGTTTTTGGTTCCAGGAAAGTCAGAAAATGAATATTCTCGGAATTGGACGGGACAAAAGCCAAAGTGCCTATTTTTCCGGAAGGGATCAAAGAATACGAAACATAAAGCGACCAGGGGGCCACCACACCACCTGGCAGCACAGCCCAGCCTGGCTCGCACCAGGGGGTGGTGAGGCTAGCCTTGGCACCCCCTCGGCCTCTCCTTCCGCCTATAAGTTGCCCTCCGGACGAAAACCCTAAGTACCTGATCAAAAATCCACGAAAGAGTTCAGAGTCCGTCATCTCCATCCCTAGATCGGGAGGATCTGGCTCTTCCGCACCACGAAGAGGGAATTCACCCTGGAGGCCTTCTTCATCACCATGCAAGCCTCCGGTGTGATGCGTGAGTAGTTCATCCTTGGACTACGGATCCATGTAGTACCTAGATGGCTGGTATCTCCTCCTTTGTGCTTTCATGTTTAGATCTTGTGATCTCCGTTCATGATCAAGATCATCTATTTGTAATCCATACATGTTGTGTTTGTGGGGATCCGATGGATATTGAGATGCTATTTCAGATTGATTAATGATTCTATCATGTCTTTGTTATTTGAGATCTTGCATGCTTTCCGTTGTTAGTAGCTATCTTGGCCAAGTAGATGCTAGCAACTCCAAGAGTTAGTATTTATGCTCGATAGTGGGTTCATGCCTCTGGTAATCTAGGGAAGTGACAGAAATCTCTAAGGTACTAGATGTGTTGTTGCTACTAGGGAGAAAACAACGATCCATTGTTCATAGAACAATTGTATTGTTTACTTTACACGCAGTTCGTAAAGCAATAATATGTTGCTTGCAACTTAATACTGGAGGGGGTTCGGATGATAACCTGAAGGTGGATTATTAGTCATAGATGCAGTTTGATGGCGGTCTATGTATTATGTTGTAATGCCCAATCAAGTCTCAGAGGAGTCAAGATGACTAGTATATGCATGTATTGCTTTCTCGGTGTTTGTCCATTGACCCGCTGTAATTTGTTTACCCAGCATGTTATCTATCTAAGGAGAGCCACCTCTAGTGAACTATGGATCCCGGTCCTTTACTTTACATACAATCTACAATCTTTTACTGCTTTGTGTTTACTTTCTGCAAACTTTTACTTCTTTCCATTTGATACGTTTAATCCATTTTTTTCCACAAAACACGGTGAGATTGACAACCTCATCGCAAGTTGGGGAAAAAGTTCTGTGGTTGTGTTGTGCAGGTCTCCACGTTGCTACTAGCATCGGTAGTGCACCCTGCCAAAGCTCAGCTAGTAACACCTTTGGGGTGTTTCCTTGCTCCTACTGGTTTGATTAAACCTTGGTCTCATAACTGAGGGAAAACTTGCTGTTGTGCCCATCATACCTCCTCTTGGGGTTCCCAACGAGCTCTACATCAACCACGAGCCAGCAAAGATTTTTCTGGCACCGTTGCCGGGGACTGAAGAAGAAGAAGCTCCCACATCAACCTCGCGCCATCAAAGTATTTTCTGGCGCCGTTGCCGGGGAGTCAAGGACATCTTCACAAGGGGATTCCCTCATAACCAATCTCTTTACTTTGTTGTTTTTGTTTTTCTTAGTTTCTTTTTGCTTTGTTTGCTTGTTTTGTTCTTCAAAAAAAACAAAAAAATTAGTGTTACTTGTTTGCTTTCTTATTTCAAAAACACAAAAAAAATTAGTTCCTATCTCATTATGTCTAGCCTTGCTCCTGTCACTATGTCACCCGAGGAAATGATTTTCACTTTTAAACAAGGAATTGAGGAAAGTTTTAAGGAATCTTGGTCTAGAATCTCTGATCTACATGAAAAAACTGAGCCTAAAATGACTCAAAGCTTGTTCCTTAGCAGTTTTTACCTTGGGATTGCTCTTTGCTATAGATATGCCCTAGATGCTATTGTGGGAAGAGACTTCCTCCAATGTAATGAGGATGATGCTATTAATGCTATAAAGAAATTTATCCTCACTTACAACATGCCTAGCCAAACTGATATTTCCTTCGCAAAAATATTTGCTAGGTTGGACACTCTTGAGGCTAGCACTACTAGATTAGAAGGGTGCTATATTACGCTTAGGGAGCATCATGATTATGTCCCAATAAACTCTGAACCATCAAATTGGTTCCCTACAGTAAAGATTGAGATGAACGCTGAAACTTTTCAAGCTCGCCGTGATATCATGTCTGAATTTTGCCTTATGCCCAAAGATATTTATAAATCTCTGAATACTTGGGGGCTCATTGAGGGAGGAAAAGAAATATCTGTTACTAATAATACTACCATATTACCTCTTGGAATAGCTGAAGGAGTGTTAACAAAGATCCTTGGGAAAATGATTTCTATTGATTATCTTGTTATTGAATGTGCGGGAAAAGGACAAATTACACTTGGAAGGTCCCTATTGGAACTTCTTGGAGCAATAATAGATGTGGGAAAGGGGACCATGCACCTTTCTTCTCCACCAAACAATCATATTTTCCCCAAGGATAAGAATAAAAGTAAGAGAGGTAAGGGCAAGAAAGTTGGTTTTAATGCTTCTTCATTTGAGAACACTTGATTCTTTCTTTGCTTCTTATGCCTAACTTAAAGGCGTTAAAGAGAAGTACTTGTTGTGAGATAACCCAAGAGTTTTAGATGAGTCTTGGAAGTCATTACCTCTGTAATAACCTCTCCTTATCCTTTTTATTTTGTTTTTGTGCCAAGAGTAACCTCTAATGAGAGTGAAGTAATGATTGGGAAAGTTGTTGTCCCGAAACAGATTTATGTGCTTCACCCTAAAAATTCCTGAGAGAGCTCTGTACGTCGGATTGATCTGTAAGTTTTGTGCTTCTGCCCCAGGTTGTTATCTAACTTTCATTAGTTCAACTCTTTTTTATTTGAGTAACAGAAGGTCTTCGAAAAAATTCGTCTTTACCTGCTGGTCTGTTTTGACAGATTTCTGCCATTTTCTGCATTTGCTTCTTGTTGGTTCCTTTTTGAGTTCTTTTGGGGAATTGAGATTTTTGAGGGAAGTGCTAAAGTATCTAGTGTTCTAATGGAAGTTTATTTGGTGTTAGAACTGAACCTTGAGACTTATTTATCTTAAGTGCACTAATGTTGCTAATGAGATTGTGTGAAGTTTTGTATGAAGGAAAAATTTCACGTGTATGGAAGGAATGAGTAATGAGATGAAGGATGGACTAAAGCTCAAGCTTCGGGATGCCATACGTGTCACCCCAAGAAATATCCAAGAAGTACAAGCGTCAAAGCTTGGGGATGCCCAAGGCATCCCCTTCTTCATCAATAAAAATTCCGGTTTTCTTCCAAACGCTTCATTTTTATTGTTTCATGCACGGTTGTGTTTTTCTTGGAGCGTCTTATTTTTCGTTTTTGTTTGGGTTTTCGCTTGCTTTGGTTTGCTTACTTTTATAAATAAGTTGGTTGGACCCCCTCTTTCACACTTTGGTTTGCATTTAGTTTGGTTTGCTTTGGAAAAGGGTAGGAAAGTTCATGCTTATGTGGTAAAAAGAGCTCGTTTTTGACTGTGGCCTATGCTTAGTCATGCCATGCTTGATATTGTTTTGGCTTTATGCTTAGTATTTTTTGTTGTAGCATGACTTGTTATAAACAATTGAGATTTCTTAATGTGCCTTGGATTAATCATGCGTTGTTTTAGCATATTAAAGCATAGTATAGTGGTATTCTCCTTTGATGCTTTATTTGGGTTGACTTGGCACATGCTCACACCATGTTATGACTATCACAAGTCACCATAAGCCTTTATGATCCTTTAGTTTTCAACTTGTAGTATCACTTTATACTTTGATCAATGATGTTTTGTCGCTCTGCATGATTATGGCCATTATTGCTCTCTTAGTTTGTCGCTCCCAGTTTTTGCTAGCCGCCACCACCAAGTATGAGTTCCACACATGCATCCAACTCCCTAAACCAAGTTATTCCAAAGAGTCCACCATACCTACCTACTAGCTTATGCTATTCCAAGTATATTCATGATTTTGTTTACCTTCTACTTGTTATGAGAAAACTAGTGATTAAAGCTCTCACGAACTTGATGGCACACTTTACTTTACTTGCCCTTAATAAACTTGAACCATTGTGTATTCTATGTTGTATATGCTTGCACTTATTTGTTGGGAATTAGCAGAACCATGCTTTCATGGGGAACGCTTTCAACATTGCACTTGGTACTTGTACCTAGTTGATATCATGCTCTTTTGTATATAGATGTCGTCGGTGTGAAATGAAAGGGGAGCTTGTAAGTCCATGGAGTTATGTATATGTGTTAGAGAAACGCACGGGCATTGGTCTAATCCATGCTGACATGGTGGAAACCTGCAGCGTCACCATAATGAGCTGTCTATGAAGCATTCTTCTTATAAAAAAAAGAGTCCTATATTGAGAAAAGAGAAAAAGATAAAAAAAAGAGATACTATGAAAACAGTAAAGAGAGAAAAAAGCACCATATTCCCATGGTAAATAAGAAGAATGCTGAGATGCTCGTTGTCTGCTTGCCTTGTCATTTTGATATGGGGATTCTTCCGTATCATCGGGCAAGGGGTACCCGCTTAGGTTCTGAATGATACACATGTACTTACAATGACAAGAACTTACCGGTGACTAAACTTGAGTAGCATGAGGAGCGGCCCTCGTATACAAGGGACATGAGATTTCTGACTTATACTTCGTCAAGCATGTACACCATAGTTTGTTCACTCTAACCTTAATCACTTCAAGATGCTTATGATAGGGGCAATAAGAGCTGAAAGCTTTAAGTATCATAATTTTTGGAAGCTCTTTATGAGACTTGAATCCCTACTTGCTTTTTACAAAAGGCCTTTCTTCCACCATTATATTGAGTCTCCACCTTCTATCTTTATGCACCTACTTTGAGAGCATAGTGGCCATTCTTAGTTCTATGTGCATTGTCCCAAGACTAGTTGATTGATGCATAACTTGTTATTGCTTGTTTGAAACTATTGTATCTAGTCACTCTTATGAACTTTGAAGGTGTCCTATGCATTTATATTTGCTACTCTATTGAGGGACAAGCTGAATACTATTATGCTATGTTTTCTTTATGTGAAACACACAAACGTCTTGCAAAGCATTGTTATTCATGGATATTTTGTTTATGCCTTTTTCATGTTGCATCATAGTTTCTTTGCTTATTGCTAGAACTTTGTCTTTCATGTTATGATTGAAGTACTATGATCCTAGCTTTGAATGTTTTGCAAATATTTTGATCAAGTCTTTGATGGTGCATGTCACCTAAAAAATTATTTCTTTTTATCACTTACCTACTCGAGGACGAGCAGGAGTTAAGCATGGGGATGCTGATACATTGCAAATGTATCTATAATTTTTGATGTTCCATGCTTGGTTTTATCCACTTTCTTGTGTTTTGTTCCAACTTTGGAGTACTTTTCATATGATTTCTTGGACTAACCTATTAACAAGAGCCACAGTGCCAGCTGAATGTTTTCTAATGTTTTTGGTTCCAGGAAAGTCAGAAAATGAATATTCTCGGAATTGGACGGGACAAAAGCCAAAGTGCCTATTTTTCCGGAAGGGATCAAGTGCCAGAATACGAGACGGAGAGGGACCAGGGGGCGACCACACCACCTGGACACGCGGCCCAGCCTGGCCCGCGCCAGGGGGAGGTGAGGCTAGCCCTGGCACCCCCTCGGCCTCTCCTTCCGCCTATAAGTTGCCCTCAGGACGAAAACCCTAAGTACCCGATCAAAAATCAACGAAAGAGTCTGTAGCCACCGTCATCTCCATCCCTAGATCGGGAGGGATCTGAAGCTCTTCCCGGCACCCTGCCGGAGAGGGGAATTCACCCTGGAGGCCTTCTTCATCACCATGCAAGCCTCCGGTGTGATGCGTGAGTAGTTCATCCTTGGACTACGGATCCATGTAGTATCTAGATGGTTGGTTTCTCCTCCTTTGTGCTTTCATGTTTAGATCTTGTGAGCTCCGTTCATGATCAAGATCATCTTTTTGTAATCCATACATGTTGTGTTTGCGGGGATCCGATGGATATTGAGATGCTATTTCAGATTGATTATTGATTCTATCATGTCTTTGTTATTTGAGATCTTGCATGCTTTCCGTTGTTAGTAGCTATCTTGGCCAAGTAGATGCTAGCAACTCCAAGAGTTAGTATTTATGCTCGATAGTGGGTTCATGCCTCTGGTAATCTAGGGAAGTGACAGAAATCTCTAAGGTACTAGATGTGTTGTTGCTACTAGGGAGAAAACAACGATCCATTGTTCATAGAACAATTGTATTGTTTACTTTACACGCAGTTCGTAAAGAAATAATATGTTGCTTGCAACTTAATACTGGAGGGGGTTCGGATGATAACCTGAAGGTGGATTATTAGTCATAGATGCAGTTTGATGGCGGTCTATGTATTATGTTGTAATGCCCAATCAAGTCTCAGAGGAGTCAAGATGACTAGTATATGCATGTATTGCTTTCTCGGTGTTTGTCCATTGCCCCGCTGTAATTTGTTTACCCAGCATGTTATCTATCTAAGGAGATCCACCTCTAGTGAACTATGGATCCCGGTCCTTTACTTTACATACAATCTACAATCTTTTACTGCTTTGTGTTTACTTTCTGCAAACTTTTACTTCTTTCCATTTGATACGTTTAATCCTTTTTTTCCACAAAACACGGTGAGATTGACAACCTCATCGCAAGTTGGGGAAAAAGTTCTGTGGTTGTGTTGTGCAGGTCTCCACGTTGCTACTAGCATCGGTAGTGCACCCTGCCAAAGCTCAACTAGTAACACCTTTGGGGTGTTTCCTTGCTCCTACTGGTTCGATTAAACCTTGGTCTCATAACTGAGGGAAAACTTGCTGTTGTGCCCATCATACCTCCTCTTGGGGTTCCCAACGAGCTCTACATCAACCACGAGCCAGCAAAGATTTTTCTGGCACCGTTGCCGGGGACTGAAGAAGAAGAAGCTCCCACATCAACCTCGCGCCATCAAAGTATTTTCTGGCGCCGTTGCCGGGGAGTCAAGGACATCTTCACAAGGGGATTCCCTCATAACCAATCTCTTTACTTTGTTTTTTTTGTTTTCCTTAGTTTCTTTTTGCTTTGTTTGCTTGTTTTGTTCTTCAAAAAAACAAAAAAATTAGTGTTACTTGTTTGCTTTCTTATTTCAAAAACACAAAAAAATTAGTTCCTATCTCATTATGTCTAGCCTTGCTCCTGTCACTATGTCACCCGAGGAAATGATTTTCACTTTTAAACAAGGAATTGAGGAAAGTTTTAAGGAATCTTGGTCTAGAATCTCTGATCTACATGAAAAAACTGAGCCTAAAATGACTCAAAGCTTGTTCCTTAGCAGTTTTTACCTTGGGATTGCTCTTTGCTATAGATATGCCCTAGATGCTATTGTGGGAAGAGACTTCCTCCAATTTAATGAGGATGATGCTATTAATGCTATAAAGAAATTTATCCTGACTTACAACATGCCTAGCCAAACTGATATTTCCTTCGCAAAAATATTTGCTAGGTTGGACACTCTTGAGGCTAGCACTACTAGATTAGAAGGGTGCTATATTATGCTTAGGGAGCATCATGATTATGTCCCAATAAACTCTGAACCATCAAATTGGTTCCCTACAGTAAAGATTGAGATGAACGCTGAAACTTTTCAAGCTCGCCGTGATATCATGTCTGAATTTTGCCTTATGCCCAAAGATATTTATAAATCTCTGAATACTTGGGGGCTCATTGAGGGAGGAAAAGAAATATATGTTACTAATAATACTACCATATTACCTCTTGGAATAGCTGAAGGAGTTTTAACAAAGATCCTTGGGAAAATGATTTCTATTGATTATCTTGTTATTGAATGTGCAGGAAAAGGACAAATTACACTTGGAAGGTCCCTATTGGAACTTCTTGGAGCAATAATAGATGTGGGAAAGGGGACCTTGCACCTTTCTTCTCCACCAAACAATCATATTTTCCCCAAGGATAAGAATAAAAGTAAGAGAGGTAAGGGCAAGAAAGTTGGTTTTAATGCTTCTTCATTTGAGAACACTTGATTCTTTCTTTGCTTCTTATGCCTAACTTAAAGGCGTTAAAGAGAAGTACTTGTTGTGAGATAACCCAAGAGTTTTAGATGAGTCTTGGAAGTCATTACCTCTGTAATAACCTCTCCTTATCCTTTTTATTTTGTTTTTGTGCCAAGAGTAACCTCTAATGAGAGTGAAGTAATGATTGGGAAAGTTGCTGTCCCGAAACAGATTTATGTGCTTCACCCTAAAAATTCCTGAGAGAGCTCTGTACGTCGGATTGATCTGTAAGTTTTGTGCTTCTGCCCCAGGTTGTTATCTAACTTTCATTAGTTCAACTCTTTTTTATTTGAGTAACAGAAGGTCTTGAAAAATTCGTCTTTACTCTGGTCTGCTTTTGGATGATTTCTGCCATTTTCTGCATTTGCTTCTTGTTGGTTCCTTTTTGAGTTCTTTTGGGGAATTGAGATTTTTGAGGGAAGTGCTAAAGTATCTAGTGTTCTAATGGAAGTTTATTTGGTGTTAGAACTGAACCTTGAGACTTATTTATCTTAAGTGCACTAATGTTGCTAATGAGATTGTGTGAAGTTTTGTATGAAGGAAAAATTTCACGTGTATGGAAGGAATGAGTAATGAGATGAAGGATGGACTAAAGCTCAAGCTTGGGGATGCCACACGTGTCACCCCAAGAAATATCCAAGAAGTACAAGCGTCAAAGCTTGGGGATGCCCAAGGCATCCCCTTCTTCATCAATAAAAATTCCGGTTTTCTTCCAAACGCTTCATTTTTATTGTTTCATGCACAGTTGTGTTTTTCTTGGAGCGTCTTCTTTTTAGTTTTTGTTTGGGTTTTCGCTTGCTTTGGTTTGCTTACTTTTCTAAATAAGTTGGTTGGACCCCCTCTTTCACACTTTGGTTTGCATTTAGTTTGGTTTGGTTTGAAAAGGGTAGGAAAGTTCATGCTTATGTGGTAAAAAGAGCTCGTTTTTGACTGTGGCCTATGCTTAGTCATGCCATGCTTGATATTGTTTTGGCTTTATGCTTAGTATTTTTTGTTGTAGCATGACTTGTTATAAACAATTGAGATTTCTTAATGTGCCTTGGATTAATCATGCGTTGTTTTAGCATATTAAAGCATAGTATAGTGGTATTCTCCTTTGATGCTTTATTTGGGTTGACTTGGCACATGCTCACACCATGTTATGACTATCACAAGTCACCATAAGCCTTTATGATCCTTTAGTTTTCAACTTGTAGTATCACTTTATACTTTGATCAATGATGTTTTGTCGCTCTGCATGATTATGGCCATTATTGCTCTCTTAGTTTGTCGCTCCCAGTCTTTTGCTAGCCGCCACCACCAAGTATGAGTTCCACTCATGCATCCAACTCCCTAAACCAAGTTATTCCAAAGAGTCCACCATACCTACCTACTAGCTTATGCTATTCCAAGTATATTCATGATTTTGTTTACCTTCTACTTGTTATGAGAAAACTAGTGATTAAAGCTCTCACGAACTTGATGGCACACTTTACTTTACTTGCCCTTAATAAACTTGAACCATTGTGTCTTCTATGTTGTATATGCTTGCACTTATTTTTTGGGAATTAGCAAAACCATGCTTTCATGGGGAACGCTTTCAACATTGCACTTGGTACTTGTACCTAGTTGATATCATGCTCTTTTGTATATGAATGTCGTCGGTGTGAAATGAACGGGGAGCTTGTAAGTCCATGGAGTTATGTATATGTGTTAGAGAAACGCCTGGGCCGCTGGTCTAATCCATGCTGACATGGTGGAAACCTGCAGCGTCACCATAATGAGCTGTCTATGAAGCATTCTTCTTATAAAAAAAAGAGTCCTATATTGAGAAAAGAGAAAAAGATAAAAAAGAGATACTATGAAAACAGTAAAGAGAGAAAAAAAGCACCATATTCCCATGGTAAATAAGAAGAATGCTGAGATGCTCGTTGTCTGCTTGCCTTGTCATTTTGATATGGGGATTCTTCCGTATCATCGGGCAAGGGGTACCCCGTTGGCGGTTCTGAATGATACACATGTACTTACAATGACAAGAACTTACCGGTGACTAAACTTGAGTAGCATGAGGAGCGGCCCTCGTATACAAGGGACATGAGATTTCTGACTTATACTTCGTCAAGCATGTACACCATAGTTTGTTCACTCTAACCTTAATCACTTCAAGATGCTTATGATAGGGGCAATAAGAGCTGAAAGCTTTAAGTATCATAATTTTTGGAAGCTCTTTATGAGACTTGAATCCCTACTTCCTTTTTACAAAAGGCCTTTCTTCCACCATTATATTGAGTCTCCACCTTCTATCTTTATGCACCTACTTTGAGAGCATAGTGGACATTCTTAGTTCTATGTGCATTGTCCCAAGACTAGTTGATTGATGCATAACTTGTTATTGCTTGTTTGAAACTATTGTATCTAGTCACTCTTATGAACTTTGAAGGTGTCCTATGCATTTATATTTGCTACTCTATTGAGGGACAAGATGAATACTATTATGCTATGTTTTCTTTATGTGAAACACACAAACATCTTGCAAAGCATTGTTATTCATGGATCTTTTGTTTATGCCTTTTTCATGTTGCATCATAGTTTCTTTGTTTATTGCTAGAACTTTGTCTTTCATGTTATGATTGAAGTACTATGATCCCAGCTTTGAATGTTTTGCAAATACTTTGATCAAGTCTTTGATGGTGCATGTCACGTAAAAAATTATTTCTTTTTATCACTTACCTACTCGAGGACGAGCAGGAGTTAAGCATGGGGATGCTGATACATTGCAAATGTATCTATAATTTTTGATGTTCCATGCTTGGTTTTATCCACTTTCTTGTGTTTTGTTCCAACTTTGGAGTACTTTTCATATGATTTCTTGGACTAACCTATTAACACGAGCCACAGTGCCAGCTGAATGTTTTCTACTGTTTTTGGTTCCAAGAAAGTCAGAAAATGAATATTCTCGGAATTGGACGGGACAAAAGCCAAAGTGCCTATTTTTCCGGAAGGGATCAAGTGCAGAGATCGGAGAGGGACCAGGGGCGACCACACCGGACACGCAGCCCGCCAGGCCCTGGGTGGTGAGGCTAGCCCTGGCACCCCCTCGGCCTCTCCTTCCGCCTATAAGTTGCCCTCGGGACGAAAACCCTAAGTACCCGATAAAAAATCCACGAAAGAGTCTGTAGCCACCGTCATCTCCATCCCTAGATCGGGAGGGATCTGAAGCTCTTCCAAGACCTCACGGAGAGGGAATTCACCCTGGAGGCCTTCTTCATCACCATGCAAGCCTCCGGTGTGATGCGTGAGTAGTTCATCCTTGGACTACGGATCCATGTAGTATCTAGATGGTTGGTTTCTCCTCCTTTGTGCTTTCATGTTTAGATCTTGTGAGCTCCGTTCATGATCAAGATCATCTATTTGTAATCCATACATGTTGTGTTTATGATCCGATGGATATTGAGATGCTATTTCAGATTGATTATTGATTCTATCATGTCTTTGTTATTTGAGATCTTGCATGCTTTCCGTTGTTAGTAGCTATCTTGGCCAAGTAGATGCTAGCAAATCCAAGAGTTAGTATTTATGCTCGATAGTGGGTTCATGCCTCTGGTAATCTAGGGAAGTGACAGAAATCTCTAAGGTACTAGATGTGTTGTTGCTACTAGGGAGAAAACAACGATCCTTTGTTCATAGAACAATTGTATTGTTTACTTTACATGTAGTTCGTAAAGAAATAATATGTTGCTTGCAACTTAATACTGGAGGGGGTTCGGATGATAACCTGAAGGTGGATTATTAGTCATAGATGCACTTGGATGGCGGTCTATGTATTATGTTGTAATGCCCAATCAAGTCTTAGAGGAGTCAAGATGATTAGTATATGCATATATTGCTTTCTCGGTGTTTGTTAATTGCCCCGCTGTAATTTGTTTACCCAGCATGTTATCTATCTAAGGAGAGCCACCTCTAGTGAACTATGGATCCCGGTCCTTTACTTTACATACAATCTACAATCTTTTACTTCTTTGTGTTTACTTTCTGCAAACTTTTACTTCTTTCCATTCGATACGTTTAATCCTTTGTTTTCTGCAAAACACGGTGAGATTGACAACCTCATCGCAAGTTGGGGACAAAGTTATGTGGTTGTGTTGTGCAGGTCTCCACGTTGCTACTAGCACCGGCAGTGCGCCCTGCCAAAGCTCAGCTAGTAACACCTTTGCGGTGTTTCCTTGCTCCTACTGGGTCGATTAAACCTTGGTCTCATAACTGAGGGAAAACTTGATGTTGTGCTCATCATACCTTCCTCTTGGGGTTCCCAACGAGCTCTACATCAACCACGAGCCAGCAAAGTGGTCCATCATCAAGAACTCCGCAGAAAACATCTCAGAGGACCGCGCAATCGACGCGTTCAACGGTGGCGTTCGCCGCATAGAGCTCAGGGAGGAGTTGGGCTGCTCGAAGCCCAAAAGAATCGACCACCTGATGGAAATCACGAATCAGTGGGCTGATGGAGAAGATTCGGTGAAAAATCGCACCTACTCTGACGATGACGATGACCTCGAGCGCAGACGCGACTACCGAGGAAAACATCAAATGCGCGTCTACGAGGACCGCGACAAAGTCAATATAGTCGCAGCCGGCTCGCCGACAAATGCGATGACACGCAACATTGGATATCATAGCGGTGGATACCGCGATGGTCGGAAAACCATGCAAGTGTGGCAACACCGCACTAGCGAAGAGGCACCCGCAACATACATCCAGGACAAACTGTTCGGACCATGCAACATGTACATCTACATCGACAAGCACGACGGCAAGAAAAAATCCAGCCACCTTCTCAAGGACTATCGCGAGTTCCTCAAACTCCACGAGGGCCTGGCTCAGATGAATCGTGACGTGATCAACAGGGGCTATGGAGCTGCCCCAGGCGCTGTGGCACATGGCGCTCTGCCACCACCGCCTGGGCCACCACCACCCGCGGCTGCAACAGTCCAACATCATGGAGGTGAGCCGTACCCGCGAGCTGTGGGCAACATGGGGATGATTCAAAAAGGACGCCCCTCCAATCAAATGCAGAAGGCAATCACTCACCAAGTCATTTTGGTGATAAACTCTCCACCTTCCACCACTCAGTACCTCAGTGGAGGCGACTCGTGCATCACCTTCAACAAGCGCGACCACCCGCGCCAAGTTCCTCATCCAGGCCACTTTACCCTCGTACTCGAGGCGCAGATCGGGGTTTTCGATATGAGTCGCGTCTTCATGGACGGCGGGAGCAGCATTAACCTCATGTTCGCGAGTACCTTGCGTGCGATGAGGATCCCTCTGACTTGTCTAGAAGTTTCAGACACAGCGTTCCACAACATCGTCACAGGGAAGGGCATATATCCCCTGGGCAAAATCAACCTCGACGTCATCTTCGGTACGCTGCAAAATTTTCAGCGAGAGCGCATTGACTTTGAAGTCGTCGACTGGCCCTCACAATACCACTGCATCCTTGGACGTGTCACGTTCGCTAGGTTCATGGCAGTGTCGCACTATGCCTACCTACAGATGAAAATGCAAGGTCCAAACAGCGGCATCACAATCAATGGAAGCTTCGAGAGGTTTGACAACTGCGATAGGAAATTCAACAGAATCTCCCAATCCTTCGGCATGCAGGAGGAACTCGCAAGATTGAAGGAGTTGACAGACAACAGTCTGTCTTCCCTAAGCAGGCCAAGTTCACCCGACCTGTCCTTCGACTCGTCGGTACACACAAAGAAAGTCCAGGTCCACCCAACGGACCCGACCAAGATGGCCCTCATCGCCAACAACATGAGTTCTGCATAGGAACTCGCGCTCGTCGAATTCCTCTGTGAGTACTGGGAAATCTTCGTCTGGTGTCTAGCGGACATGCCAGGGGTTCCCAAGGAATTTTCCGAGCACTCACTCAACGTGAATCCAAACGCAAGGCCAGTCAAGCAGACAATACAGCGACTGTCTGAACCAAGAGAAAAATCAGTCTGAATGGAGATCAACAGACTCTTGGACGCAAACTTCATACGCGAGATCAAGGAAAGCACCTAGCTCGCTAACATAGTGCGTGTACCTAAAAAAGAAACGGATATCCTGCAGATGTGCGTGGACTTCACCTCCTTGAATAAGCACTGCCCAAAGGATCACTTCTCGTTGCCACGAATCGATCAAATCATCGACTCCACCGCGGGATGTGAGCATCTCTGCTTCCTTGACGCCTACTCAGGCTACAGTCAGATTCAAATGAAGGAGGAAGACCAGGGGAAAACAGCGTTTACAACGCCTTTTGGTGTGTTCTTCTACAACACGATGCCCTTCGGGCTAAAATACGCAGGAGCCACCTATAAACGGTGCATGCAGGCTTTCCTCAAGAAACAACTTGGTCGCAATATCCAAGTCTATGTTGACGACATCGTCATCAAGACCAAAGAGGAACCCAGGTTAATCGACGATCTCCACGAGACCTTCGCTAACCTCTACCGCTACCGGATCAAGCTCAATCCGGACAAATGCACCTTCAGCGTGCCATCTGGGCAATTACTCGGGTATCTCATATCTGCGAGAGGGATCGAGGAAAACCCGAAAAAATAAAGGCCATACTGGCCATGCAGAAGCCGAAGAACGTAAAAGGCGTCCAGGAGCTGGCTGGGCGAATCACGACGCTCAGTCGATTCATCAGTCGAATGGGAGAAAAGGCACTACCCTTCTACCAACTTCTCTGCAAAGCTGACAAGTTCAAGTGGACAGACGAGGCGCAAGAAGCATCCGAAGATCTCAAGCGTCTACTATCCACCTCGCCAGTATTGGTGACGCCTCGCGATAAGGAACCGTTGTTGCTCTACATCTCCACCACCAACCAGGTGGTCAGCACGGTGCTCGTGGTGGAACAAGCCAAAGAAAATAAGGTCCATGGGGTCCAGCGCCCAGTATACTACCTCAGCGAGGTGCTCACGCCAACAAAGCAACGGTACCCGCACTACCAGAAGCTAGCATATGGCGTCTTCATGACATCTAGGCGACTGTGCCACTACTTCCAGGAGCACCCAATCGTGGTGGTAAACGACGCCCTGCTCGGTCATATACTCAATAATCATGATGCCACCGGACGAGTCGCGCTCTAGGGAATCAAACTGTCTCCACGAGACATCACATACGAGAAGCGCGACACGATCAAGTCGCAAGTTCTCCCAGACTTTCTCGTGCACTGGATGGAGAATCAGCTCCCCGAAAAGCCAGATATGTCCTATCTTTGGACAATGCACTTCGACAGGTCCAAGCGAACGGACGGAGCTGGCACAGGTGTCATACTGACATCGCCCAAAGGAGACAAGATGAAATACATTCTGCGAATGCAATTCACTACCTACAATAATGAAGCCGAGTACGATGTCTTAATCCATGGGATGCAGATGGCGAAAGCCTATGGCGCCAAGAGGCTCATCATCTACGGAGACTCCAAGCTAGTGGTGAACCAAACGATGCACGAGTGTGATGCACTGAGCAACGACATGATCGCCTATCGCGAACTCTACGACACACTTGAGTGAGACTTTGGTGGCTGCGAGCTGCGGCACGTGGGCTGCGAAAGCAACAAAGAGGTGGATCTACTCGCCAACATTGGCTCCACCTGCACCCCCATACCACCTGGGGTATTCCTCAAGCGCATCTGCGAGCGCTCCATCAAGCCCAAAGCTCCCGAGAAGAAAGCAAGAACGCCAATGGACTCGGGGGCTACGCCATCCAACAAGCCAATGGCACTCGATGACATGGAGCTCGATACAGGACTCGAAGGACCAATGTGCGTCATGATGATCGAGCCATCCTGGACACATCCCTACATCACATATCTACTCAGCAAGAGGCTGCCAGATGACCAGACTGATGCGCGACACATCGCGTGACGATCCAAGGTATTCGCCCTCATCAACGGCGAACTGTACAAGCGCAACACCACATGAATAGTTCAACGGTGCATCTCCAACAGGGACGGAAGGGTCGTCCTCCTTGATATACATGAAGGCACTTGCGGACACCATGCTGGCAGTCGTGTCCTCGTCGCCAAAGCTCTACGAGCTGGATTCTACTAGCCCATAGCCATGCGCGACGCCAAGGACATCGTCCAGCGCTGCAATACTTGCTAGTGATTCGCGGACAAACCACACGCACCTGGCGTGGAAATCAGGCCAATACCATTGGCTTGGGCCTTCGCACAATGGGGACTCGGCATGGTAGGCAAGCTCCCAAAGTCCTCGTGAGGAGGTTACGTTTACCTCTTAGTCGCGGTCGACAAATTCAGCAAGTGGATCGAGGCCATGCTAGCGACGAATCAATCAGGGGCCAGCGCTGTCAAGTTCTTCGAGTCCATTGTCTACCGCTTTGGAGTGCCACATAGCATCATCACATACAATGGGACGAACTTCACCTCCAAGGAGTTCTGCAAAAGCCTGGGAATCAACATAAGCTACGCCTCGGTGGCTCACCCCCAGACCAACGGTCAAGTCAAAAAGGTCAACGGCCTCGTGTGCGGTGGAATCAAGAAGCGACTCCTCCGTCCACTAGAACAAGCTGCTGGATGCTGGCCAGACGAGCTACAATCTTACTTTGGAGCCTACGCACAACTCCAAACAACACCACGGGATACACTCTATTCTTCATGGTGCATAGTGCCAAAGCGGTGCTACCCGCAGAGGTATGCTACAAAGCCCCATGGGTGGTTGCATACAACGAGAAGGAGTCAACTCTCGCACTCGAAGACTCCGTCGACCTCCTTGACAAGGCATGCGAGATAGCAGCAGAGAGATCAATAATCTACTAGCAAAGCCTCCACAACTACCATAGCAGAAGGCTACGCCCCAGATCCTTCGTCGAAGGAGACCTAGTCCTGCGATTGAAGCAACAAGGGCATCTCAAGCTCGAGTCCCCTTGGGAAGGACTTTACGTGATTACAAAAGTAATCCCAGGTGGCGCCTATCGCCTTAAAGATTTCGAGAGCGGAGTCACATACTCCAACCCCTGGAACGTCGTGCATCTGCACCGTTTCTACCCCTAGTCGTTTTTACATTACAAATAAGGCTATTCAGCCAGGCTACTTAGCCACACATTGTACCTCATACTATTCCACTAATAAATAAAGCTAAGTTCCCCAAAACTCTGTGTTTTTCCTTATTTTCTTGCAATTTCATCACTCGGGGGCGACGCCACCATTTATAGTTTCATTCTATGAACAAATCGCAGTATCCTAAGTAGCTGACACAATACCAATCGAACCTTTGATAAACACCAACCCAGTTGCAACACACCTGACACGTTGGCAAGGTGCTGAGATAAATACAAGTCAGGCTAACGAAAAGGAACTGCAGAGTACAATACACTCAAAAAATACACAAGCTAGCAAGCTATTCACATATCAATGGGTACTAAATACACCCAACATAATTATACGAACTTTTACAACACTCATACATCTATGTGCAAGATAGAAACTATGCTAGTACTGCTGCAGAAGATGAACATTCGTCTTCTCTTCAAACAAGTTGATGATGTCCTCCGCCGGCCGATCAACCGCCTAGTTGTTTGTCACCATGTTCCATGTCATCCCTTCTGGCGACGATGGCGGCCCAGAAGCAACGAACATTATCTCGACATCTGGCTGATGCAGTCGCACTAGGGACAGGGTAGCCTTCGCACCTGTGACCAGTTGTTGACGCACGCACTCGCGTACCGTGCTTATATCTTGAAACTTGGCCTGAAGAGCTAACAGGCTTGAAGCGACGTCGTACAGCGGAAACAACGTCTGATAAATGTGCCTAAGACACGATTGCGCCTTCTTCAAGCATTGGAGCACTCGAGAAGAACGATCCTGCAGGGTCGCCAGCGCGACTGCACGGTCGTGGTCCACCCAAAAATACCCACTCACCTACAGCTGCTCCTGGGTCAGGTTGTTCATTCGAATGGCCACCCGGTCCTTCTCATCCTGCGGATGGCGAGCGCTAAAAACTACACCAAGCAAGAAGCAAAGTATGAAGACAAGGCCTCACCGCGACTAACTAAAAGAAAATATGAGAAGGCAGAAAGCTAACATTTAAACTGCTCATTCAATTGCGCCACTTCCTCCAAGAGATACTTCTCATGGGCGGTGGCCTTCTTAGCTTTCGACTTCCACACATCCGCGTTACCACGGACGATGGGCAACTCACGCTCCAACTGCTTAATGCAATCGCGCAGTCGCGAAAGCAATGACAACTCCTCCACCTTTGAACGCGGCTGCGTTGTGGTGTCATCAGTGGGAGGAGAATCATGAGGACCACTCGAAGGACCCTCGGTACAATCAAGCAAGAGGCAAATGAGACTCATCACACATCGATAAATAGAGGATTGCATTCAAATTTGATAAATGTTAAGGGAACACCCCCCTCCCACAAAAGCATGATTCAGACAAAAGACTAGCTATAGCTATTACACATGGCAACTAGGGAGCATTCTTCTTCTTCGACTTGGACTTCGGGGGCTTTATCGCATCCGTGGCAGTCTCCGATGCCATGGACTTGCCGGTGGTAGCCCCATATGTCGCGGTCTTTGCTGCCTTCGCTGGCCGCCGCTCCTTAGAGTATTTGGCAGCTGTCTCAATAAGCTGAGGCCCGTATTTACCGCATATACTAGCAAAAGCAGCAAACACTACCTGCTCGCCTCCGGCGTCGACAGGCATCGCCTCGGAGATCGTGGCGGGATCAAACTCCACGCCATGGGCTTGCACCATCGCGAGTGCCATGGTGGCACCGACAGACCGCTGGGAGTTCCTGAATTCCATGGGAATACCTCCAGCGAGGGATTCCACCAGGTTATCAACATTTTCGATCAGCCCGGCCTTGGGAGTTAGGTCCTCACAGATGCGACTGAGCACACCCTTGGCCTTCCCCAACATCTCCTGAAGGGAAACACTGTGGTCCTCGACTATGGTAACGGCGCCAGCCAAAGCATCTACGCGACGAAGAGACTGGGCGTCAAAGCTCAGGCCAGCAGCATCTACGTACACAGAGTGTTAGTGCATCTACAAGACGACAAGAAAGGAGCAATGCGAATCAACCTAAAAATTACCTAAGAGAGCCTTGGCAATCGAAAAAAGTTGTCCTTCGAACAACTTCTCTGTTTCAGCATTGGAAGAGCGCAGCTCTTCCTCACGCTTCTACGACTCTTCTAGAGCCGCGACTGCCTCATCGCACCTTTTCTCCGCCATGGCAAGCCCATTCTCGAGGGACGTAACGCGATGAAGAAGTTCATTGTGTTCACCTACATAAAGCACATGGCGTATCACCAATCGAGTTGACAAATTTCCACGAAGACAGAGATAAAGCTAAAACTAACCTTCGACAACGTGGTGGCGATTGTCCAGCAGAGCATGTTGTCGACCCATGGCAAGGACTTGCTCCACAAGGCGAGCAGTTTCCTTAACAATGAGTTACACCAAGGGAAACAAAGACACAGCGGCAACCCAAAGTACAAATCTGACTGCCAAACAGCAAAAAGACACTCACATGTTCCTCCAGGGACTCCAAAGATGACTGTCACCCAGTCATCCGGGCAACCATCTGGTGCTCCCCAGCATGTGGGGAACCCGAAGAATTGGCACCGGAGTGGGCCGCCAGTAGAGGAGAAGGATACCGTTCGGCCACCTCCTTGGCCTTGGAGTTTGCGACTCCGAACTCTTTCACAAATTGGACGTCATCAAAAGACGACGACCCCGCTTGACTGCAAAACGTGCCCAGCACCACTTCAGAAAAAGCAACCTCAAAGAAAGCAACACAAACTCGCGGACATTAAAATCTTACTAGTTCAATTTGTCAAGATCAAAGGAGTCATCCGACGACTCCTTCGGCAGTCGCAGTTTCTTCCGAGAAGGAGGAGCCATGGTGCACACAGGTACGGCGGGAATTGGCTCCTCTACAGTAACAGCGGGACCTTCCGGTGTCATCAGCGAAGAAGCGTCAGAGTCCTTGCTGCGGGACTGCTTGCGAGTGTCGTGGCCGCTGGACTCGGGGGCTCCCTCATCTTCTTCAATTGGGACGGTCGATTCTGACTCGTCCTCTTCATCCGCTTCACGAGGGATAACCCCTTCAGGTCGAGGAGGAAAATTGGAGGACACTTTCCAGTCCTACATTCAGAAGAAACATCAGCAAAGATTAAAGCAGTTGGTAGCCAATCAAACAAATACAATACTACTTCGCAAAAACTCTACCTCAGGCGGAGGTTGTTGGCATTGAAAGGGGGCACGACTGATTCACCTGGGAGATCCTCCTTGGCGGTATACTTGGTCACCATTCGCAACCTCATATCTACCTCACCCGCAGAAATGCCCTCCGCAGATATGCGAGTGACATCGCCAGCACCGGACCAACTGTACATCGGATGGGCATTGGCCTGTAGAGGCTGGATGTGGCGGCACAACCACGTGCGAATGAGAGTGGCGCCACCCTCTTCTTTGCCTATGCGGCCTTCGAGGTCGCAGACGCACTAATACAGCACCTCCGTTTCCTCGGACTCGCCAGGCATCACGACGTTCTTCTAGGAACGCCTCCTCTTACAAGCTTCCACAGGGTCGAAGGGTGCGAGTCCATAGTGCTCTCCGTCGGCCTTCTGGTCGCGGATGTAGAACCACTTGTCTCTCCACCCTTGGACAGACACGGTGAGCTTGATATCAAAGTAGACGGTGGAGGAGTCGATGTGGATTCCGCAGCCTCCTACGTTGTAGACTACCGAACCAGACGCCGACTAACGTTTGAGCTTGAAAAGCCTCTTGAAGAGGCCAAAGTGTGGCTCGATTCCGAGTCAGCACTCGCAAAGTGTGATGAAGCAAAAGATGTGGAGAATGGAATTTGGGGATAGCTGGTGCAACTGGAGACCATTGAAACAAAGAAGACCCCTGATGAAAGGATGCAGGGGAAGAGAGAGACCTCGAATGACGAACGCGAGGAACATCACTCGGAAACCCGAAGGAGGACGAGGGATTACCTCATCGCCAGGCACTCACGAGTCATCTTCCACGGACGGAAGAGCTCCATCTTGATGAAGAAGGTGCATCTCAAATGACTTAATGATAGGCGCACGCCAGGAGCCGTTGGTGACGTGGGTGCCGCCCTTCTTTTTCCTAGCGGCGGCGGCGCTGGTGCCCATGACAGTGGTACCGCCCTTATTCTTGGCGGCGGCAATGGTGGTCGTAGATCCAGCGGCGGCGCCTCCCTTCTTCTTGCCCATATTTTGATGGAGATGCAAGCGGAGAAAGTAACTGGGGAAAACGTAGAGCTAGTCTAGTGCCACGAAGAGGAAGCACGCAAGGAAGCAGATAGAACAACAATGGTGAAGGGGGCACAAGCAATAAGAGAGATGAGGAAAATTTACCGCAACTTTGCTGCTACTTAACCTTCGCACGGATGTCATCCAACGGCCAACAAAAACCCTACTAAACGCGTGGTGCACATCGCTATCGACACGTGCGAAGCTGAACCACGAACAGTCCCCCACTACTCCCATTACACGCGGAAATCGAGGAGACACAGTTAAACTGGAAGATTACGCATGCCCAGTCATATCGAAGTCAGTAAGTAGGACCCACCGCTCGTCACGTCCCGTCAAAGCCACTCACGCGAGAAACTGAGGTCATCACATCATCAGCACTTACGTCATCGATTCCATCAGAAGAAGATTTTGACTACTTTAGTCCTTGCTCGAGTCTTCGACTCAACCAAGCACTCGGGGGCTACTCCTAACAGGATCACTAGCCGCGCACCCGAAAGAATTTTTATGCATGTGTATGAGCTTCACGAAAACCCATCACTCGAATCAATGATTCTATTGTGACCTACGGGTTACTCCCATAGGGAGCACTGGAAGCACATTCGACTGAAACAAGCAACAAAAGACGACAGCAGTCACAAAATGTTTTTAGTCCCCTCTCGAGTCTATGACTCAAATAGGCACTCGGAGGCTACTCGCATAGGGAGCGCTGGTCGTACACCTATGATTATTTATACATTGTAATGTGTGTCAATAACATACACACTCAAATGCTATGGCGACTCCGCCTCATATTTTCCCTACAAAGAGATTACGTCTCCTGGGCCACCCGAATCATCTCCGCGATGATAGAAATTCAGATGTCACGCTTACAACGTGAAGGTAAGACCTGAATAAGGCCTGGCAAGGCATCTGCTGCGCACTACCATAAATATATCCGTACCTACAGGTATGATGAACATGCCTTGACGGACGCACCGAGTGCTCACACTTATACACTGGAATTTGACTCCTATAAGACCTCTGTGGCCTGAGTCGAGTTACGCCAACACTTTTCCAAATTCAAGCCTAGGGACTCGAGTATGAGTAGATTGCGTTGTTTTCCCCTAAGGAAGTTAACTAATACCGATACATTGGATAAATCAGGCACGTATATCGGCATTCCCTATGACACAAATAGAACACTCGAAAAGATACTGAGTCAGGCACTCGAAAGACTTCATAAAATCTCTAGTCGAATCTGCAATTCCACTGGACACTCGGGGGCTACTGACATGGGTATACCCCATAGGTACTCGATTTTAGCATATACAGTCCAGATACGGCAGAATCCCACGGCGTTGCCAAGGCCCAATAAAGAATTTGGGTGACCCATGGACTCTCGGATTGCTTGCAATGCAACAAGAAGCTTAAGGTAGAAAGTTCAAAGGGACGAACCCTAATTTGTAACCGACTTGACCTGCTACCCGAGACCTAGCCTATCTATATAAATGCTAGGAGGGGCGGCGAGGAGGATAATCACAACCCTAGTTTCAACAACTCTCGCCAGATTGCATCTACGCACCCCTGTAATCCTCGATTCCTTCAATAATTCCAAGAGCAGACAAGCAGGAGTAGGGACCTCTATGAGGCATGAACCTGGGTAAACCTTGTGTCCCTGTGTGCTTGTTTGCTAGCCGATTGATGACTCCAGCGCTCCCTCCCTCTCCAAAACTCAAGTCCATAACAATGGGAATTGACGAGTTAAACCCTCGTCACTAGTGGATCCATATGTGGTTTGTGAGAAGAACACACATTCTCATGTGGTTTATGAAAAGAACACACATCCAATTACGCTGGTGGATCCTTATGTGGTTTGTGAAAAGAACACACGCAATGAAACTGGTGGAACCATATGTGGTTTGTGAAAAGAGCACACATCCAATGACTCTAGTGGATCATTATGTGGTTTGTGAAAAGAACAGACATGCAGTGACTCTAATTGTGGTTTCTGAAAACAACAGGCATGCAATGACTCTGGTGGATCCATGTGTGGTTTGTGAAAAGAACAGACATGCAATGACCCTAGCTGTTGTTCATGAAAAGAACACACATGCAATGACACTAGTGGATCCATATGTGGTTTGTGAAAAGAACACACATCCAATGACTCTAGCTGCGGATCCATATGTGGTATATGAAAAGAACACACATGCTCATGTGGTTTATGAAAAGAAAAGACATTCACTAACTCTAGTTGTGGTTCATGAAAAGAACACACCTCCAATGACTCTAGCTATGGTTTATGAAAAGAACAGACATGTAATGACTCTGGTGGATCCATATGTGGTTTGTGAGACGAACATACATGCAATGACTCCGGTGGATCTATATGTGATTTGTGAGACGAACAGACATGCAATGACTCTGGTGGATCCATATGTATTTTGTGAAAAGAACACACATGCAATGACTCTAGCTGTGGTTAATGAAAAGAACACACATGCAATGACTCTCGTGGATCCATGTGTGGTTCGTGAAAAGAACACACATTCAATGACACTGGTGGATCCATATGTAGTTTGTGAAAAGAACACACATGCAATGACAGTGGTGGATCCATATGTGGTCTATACAAAGAACACACATGCTCATGTGGTTTATGAAAAGAACAGACATTCACTGACTCTAGTTGTGGTTCATGAAAAGAACACACATCCAATGACTCTAGCTATGGTTTGTGAAAAGAACACACATGCACTGACTCTGGTGTATCCCTATGTGGTTTGTGAAAACAATAAACATTCACTAACTCAAGTTGTGGTTCATGAAAAGAATTCACATGCAATGACACTGGTGGATCCATATGTGTTTTAGGAAAAGAACACACATTCAATGACACTACTGGATCCATAGGTGTTTTGTGAGAAGAACACACATGCTCATGTGGTTTGTGAAAAGAACAAACATTCAATGACTCTGGTGGATACATATGTGGTTTGTGAGAAGAACAGACATGCAATGACTCTGGTGGATCCATATGTGGTTTGTGAAAAGAACAAACATCCAATGACTCTAGTAAATCCTTATGTGGTTTGTGAAAAGAACAGATATGCAATGAATTTAACTATGGTTAATGAAAAGAACACACATTCAATGACACTGGTGGATCCATATGTGGTTTGTGAAAAGAACACACATCCAATGACTCTAGCTATGGTTAATGAAAGGAACACATGAAATGACTCTAGTGGATCCATATCTGGTTTCTGAAAAGAACAGACATGTAATAACTCTAACTTTGGTTCATGAAAAGAACATACATGCAATGACACTGATGGATCCATATGTGTTTTAGGAAAAGAACACACATCCATGACACTAGTGGATCCATATGTGGTTTGTGAGAAGAACGCACATTCTCTTGTGCTTTATGAAAAGAACACACATCCAATGACACTAGAAGATCCTTATGTGGGTTATGAAAAGAACACACATGCAATGACACTGGTGGAACCATATGTGGTTTGTGAAAAGAACACACATCTAATGAATCTAGTGGATAATTATGTGGTTTGTGAAAAGAACAGACATGCAATGATTCTAACTGTGGTTTATGAAAAGATAAGGCATGCAATGACTCTAGTGGATCCATATGTGGTTTGTGAAAAGAACAGACATGCAATGCCTCTAGCTGTTGTTCATGAAAAGAACATACATGCAATGACACTGGTGGATCCATATGTGGTTTGTGAAAAGAACACACATCTAATGAATGTAGCTGTGGATCCATATGTGGTCTATGAAAAGAACACACATGCTCATGTGGTTTATGAAAAGAATAGACATTCACTGACTCTAGTTTTGGTTCATGAAAAGAACAAACATGCAATGACTCTAGCTATGGTTTATGAAAAGAACAAACATGCAATGACTCCGGTGGATCAATATGTTGTTTGTGAGACGAACAAACATGCAATGACTCTGGTGGATCCATATGTGTTTTGTGAGACGAACAGACATACAATGACTCTGGTGGATCCATATGTGGTTTGTGAAAAGAACACACATGCAATGACTCTAGTTGTGGTTAATGAAAAGAACACCCATGCAATGACTCTGGTGGATCTATGTATGGTGTGGCACCCCGCTAAAACCACTACTAGAAAATCACTTGAATTGTCCACTACTTTGTGCATCATCATCATGCATATGTTTGTCTAAGACTATTTTGCAAAAGCCTATTTTAATTTTCCAGATAACCCCCTCTTTTATTGCAAATCTAAACCCCAGGTCTTCCAGGATATTTTAATTGTCTAAAAACTAATTGCAATAGTCTTATAAATAAATAATTAAAACTTATATTATTTTTGGGAGGCAGCCAGCCAGGCCCGAAATCCTAGCCGGCCACCTCCAACTAAACCCTAGCTAAACCTAATCCTAGATCTACCACCCTAGACCAAACCCTGAAGCTCCGACCCCGAAGTCCGATCCCGCCGAGACCAAACCCCATCGACCCCCGGTGAACACCAAGTTCGCCGAACCCCGATGTGTGACCCCTATCCGAGACCCCTATTTTTTATAATATGATATTGTCACTTGTTGCATATTAAATTGTTCATGTTGGCATACATGTTTTGTGGGTTGGGGCATTATACCGATTCACCTAAATTAAATATGGAGATTATATGCGGGCATTTTCTAGTCTCATATTGGCTCCATTTAAATTTGTGTAGCGAACCAATGCCATGTTTTGCCATGTTAATACAACATATAAATTGCGGGGTAGCTAAATAACTTGAAGATTCTAATTAATTGTCGGGACCCCAGTTCCGCTTAATATTGCCTAATTGCAACGCATCTTTGCCATGCCATGCATCATACATACATCATGGCTGATGTTTTGCCGTAGTATTAACTAGTGCATTCGGTGTTTCTTTTCGTGATTTGCTTCTTAGCGGATTAGGCTGTTGAGTTGATGCGAGTACCGACAAGTATTTCGGATAATGAACCTTCGGCAGTGTTTCCTAGGCGAGCATTCTCCCCCTTTCTACCTATTCTTCATTTATAGTCTTTACTTCCTCCTGTTGATCTATTGCTACCCGTATTGCGATGCTTTAGTTTCCGTGCACCATTTATATTCCTTGTAGCCCCTATATTGCCTTGGACACATCCTATTGCCTATTGTTTGATAAATAGTCGGCCTTGCGACTCGTAGTTGCTTGCTCAGGTGCTGCTTCGCGCTGTTGTTGTTCCACTATAATTGGAAGGTTGACACATGCTTAATGGTGGAGATGCTTAATGGTGTAGATGATCATAACTTTCAATACACCTATTAAATTGCTAAGAATAGATATAACTAATGAAGAGGCATCGGTGGGCAATAGATGTTATTTGGTTCTTCCATGCTCACTTGTGTCCCGTAGGACCCCGAGTACTTGATACTTGTTCCTTGACTATCGCACTATCCGCATGTGGGACCATGAATCACCTTAGCCAGAGCTTGATTCATTTCTTATTTCTTAGGGCCACAAACTAGTTTGGGGCTTTATTACTATCATGTACCTATGCCATGCTTTACTGTTTTATTTACGATTGTGCGTGGAGCACCTGTACTGTTTTGGATCGTGACACGTTTTCGCTGTATTGACAAGCCCAGTCAAACTTTCAGGTTCCCAGTCGTTTACCGCCGTCCACACAAACACTGGGTCCGTCTCGGAGCCGGCCAACTTCGTCGTGGGTAGCTTAGTGGGGTGGCCCCTTGAAATATTTTATGAATCCTGTGATTGCTTTGTCGTGAAAGCCTCGTTGGGTTTTGTTTTGGTTTTTCCGAGGTTGATCGTGCGTGTGTTGCTATTTGTGCATCCCTGCAGGGTAAATCTTTCGGAAAGCCGTGTCCGCGATTATGGACGACTTGGAGCACAATATCTCGATCATAGACAAGCATAACTAAAGTAGTGATATAAATTTGACTTAATATGTGACTAGTAATCAGCTTCACTATAATGGGATGGATAATAAAAGTTCCAACAACTGGTGGAACTGGTGTGTATCGTGTCATGTTATACCTGCCTAGTAAGTATCGCAACTCCAATGGAATGAAATAAAAGTGCCAACAACTATTGGGTTTGGGATGTCACATGCTAATTGTATCTAACTAGTAAGTACTGCAACTACCACAGAATAGTTAACTAAAACTGCCCACTACTTATGCTATCAGGATGACTCATGATATCTATATCTGACTAGTAAGTGCTGCAACTATAATGGAATGAATAAAACTGCCAAATGTGTGAGTTCCTTGGTTTGACTTCCTCGTTTGGTCTCGAGGGGGAATACCAGGATGGGTATGATTGGTGTTAGTATCAGGTTGGTCCTGACTAGGTCTCTCTTATCCCTCTCTAATAGCCGACAGTAGCATCGAGTCTCTATAGGTTGTTTAGTGCATGTTGCGCTGCCGCTTCAGTCCACTATACCTATGTAGGCGAGAGCCGCCGAATTCTAGCCTCGCCGTGTACTAGCCTCAGTACTAACGCTCCTCTTTTTCCTTTGCCCTTTGTCGGCACCCCTTTTGCTTTAGCAGGTTTGAGATCGACATCGTTAGCAGGGTTACCCTTTTGTCTTGGCCTGGGCAGCGTTATGGACGCCATTGGTTATTCTTCAGGGCTCTTAGCCCCATTTGCATCTTGTCCGTACTCGGACGTTGTATTGGTTTCAAGGTGATTTGGATCTTGTACGGTATATCTGTATTCTTGACTCATGGAGTCATGTTGTATATATCTGTTCTGTGGGTTCCATCATGGACTATTGTGTAATGGTATTACTTCGTTTTCCACTCGCACGAAAGTGCCTGGTGGGCGTCCTTGAATCGTTTCTATGCGGGTTTGGCGGGAAGCGCTGAAACTTGCATAGGGCCGATTCGAGGGTGTTACAGAGTGGTATCAGAGCTCAGCAGTTGCGATACCCCACTGGTCCAGCCTATAGGATAACCTAGCTAACGGACGTTGTAGAGTGTCAAGACTATTTTGAAAAATCGGTTGGATATATCTGATTAGGTCTGCTTTTACTCCTTACCTCCATGCTCTTCTCCTCTTACCTTCGAGTGTTTTGAATCTACTCTTATCTTCTCTTCGAGTCCAGGAATTCTCGTGGTTGGGTTTCCATCATACCTTCAGGGTTTCGCTTCCTCCTTTGGTAACGGTGCTTCTACATCCAGTCTTCGTGCTATCTGAGGAATCCTTCATCTGTTGGACTTCTCTTTGTTCCTTGTTTGTGCCTTCCGGTGTTTTTCCACATGACAACATCCTCTACGCCAGATCCGATGCAGAGCCTGCATTACTCCTTTGTTCCAAACCTCGCTTGTCAAAATCTTTAGTCTGAATTCCGAGAAGGGTTGCATGCTTTTCTACGGATTGTGCGGAGTAATAGTTTGGGTGTGTGATGGATTGGCCCCTATGCCGACTACTCATTCTATTCACTCTCGTACATTGAAGTGGATTAGATTGCACTTATTCTCTCCTCTCACAGAAGTTAAAGGTGGCCTTATCTTTTGATACCTTTGTCTTCATCCTTTGTCCTCCGGAGTGTTCTCTCGATGATCGTGAGCAACGACCATTGTGGGTGGTGTCGTAGATTTCAAGATAGAGTAAGCATCCTTGTTAGTGGTGTCGCGAAGATCTACACAAAGCGAGAAGATTCATGTCATCAACATTCTTCCCCGGACCAAGAGGCGGATCTCGAGGGCGAGATCCCTTGTTAGTGGTGTCGAATTGTGGCACCCCGCTAAAACCACTACTAGAAAATCGCTTGAATTGTCCACTACTTTGTGCATCATCATCATGCATATGTTTGTCTAAGACTATTTTGCAAAAGCCTATTTTCATTTTCTAGATATCCCCCTCTTTTATTTCAAATCTAAACCCTAGGTCTTCCGGGATATTTTATTTGTCTAAAAACTAATTGCAATAGTCTTCTAAATAAATATTAAAACTTATATTATTTTTGGGAGGCAGCCAGCCAGGCCCGAAAGCCCAGCCGGCCACCTCCATCTAAACCCTAGCTAAACCTAATCCTAGATCTACCACCCTAGACCAAACGCTGAAGCTCCGACCCTAAAGACCGATCCCGCCGAGACCGAACCCCATCGACCCCCGATGAACACCAAGTTCGCCGAACCCCGATGTGTGACCCCTATCCGAGACCCCTATTTTTTATAATATGATATTGTCACTTGTTGCATATTAAATTGTTCATGTTTGCATACATGTTTTGTGGGTTGGGGCATTATATCGATTCACCTAAATTAAATATGGAGATTATATGCTGGCATTTTCTAGTCTCATATTGGCTCCATTTAAATTTCTGTAGCGAACCAATGCCATGTTTTGCCATGTTAATACAACATTTAAATTGAGGGGTAGCTAAATAACTTGAACATTCTAATTAATTGTTAGGATCCCAGTTCTGCTTAATATTGCAAAATTGCATCGCATCTTTGCCATGCCATGCATCATACATACATCATGCTGGATCTTTTGCCGTAGTATTAACTAGTGCATCCGGTGTTTCTTTGCGTGGTTTGCTTATTTGCGGATTAGGCCATTGAGTTGATGCGAGTACCGACAAGTCCTTCGGATAATGAACCTTCGGCAGTGTTTCCCAGGCGAGCATTCTCCCCATTTCTACCTATTTTGCATTTATAGTCTTTACTTCCTCCTGTTGATCTATTGCTACCCGTTTTGTGATGCTTTAGTTTCCGTGCACCATTTATATTCCTTGCAACCCCTATATTGCCTTGGACACATCCTATTGCCTATTGTTTGATAAATAGTCGGCCTTGTGAGTCGTAGTTGCTTGCTCAGGTGCTGCTTCGTGCCATTGTTGTTCCACCGTAATTGGAAGGTTGGCACATGCTTAATGGTGGAGATGCTTAATGGTGGAGATGATCATAACTTTAAATACAACTATTAAATATAACTAATGAAGAGGCATCGGTGGGCAATAGATGTTATTTGGTTCTTCCACGCTCACTTGTGTCCCGTAGGACCCCGAGTACTTGATACCCGTTCCTTGACTATCATAGTATTTGCATGTGGGACCATGAATCCCCTTAGCCAGAGCTTGATTCATTTCTTATTTCTTGGGGCCACAAACTAGTTTGGGATTTATTACTATCCTGTACCTATGCCATGCTTTACTGTTTTATTTACGATTGTGCATGGAGCACCTGTACTGTTTTGGATCGTGACACGTTTTTGCTGTATCGACAAGCCCAGTCGCACTTTCGGGTTCCCAGTCGTTTACCACCGTCCACACAAACCCTGGGTCCGTCTCGGAGCCGGCCAACTTCGTCGCGAGTAGCTTAGTGGGGTGGCCCCCTGAAATATTTTATGAATCCTGTGATTGCTTTGTCGTGAAAGCCTCGTTGGGTTTTGTTTTGGTTTTTCCGAGGTTGATCGTGCGTGTGTTGCTATTTGTGCACCCCTGCAGGGTAAATCTTTCGGAAAGCCGTGTCCGCGGTTATGGACAACTTGGAGCACAGTATCTCGATCATAGACAAGCATAACTAAAGTAGTGCTATAAATTTGACTTAATATGTGACTAGTAATCAGCTTCACTATAATGGCATGGATAATAAAAGTGCCAACAACTGGTGGAACTGGTGTGTATCGTGTCATGTTGTACCTACCTAGTAAGTATCGCAACTCCAATGGAATGAAATAAAAGTGCCAACAACTGTTGGGTTTGGGATGTCACATGCTAATTGTATCTGACTAGTAAGTTCTGCAACTACCACATAATGGTTAACTAAAACTGCCCACTACTTATGCTATCAGGATGACTCATGATATCTATATCTGACTAGTAAGTGCTGCAACTATAATGGAATGAATAAATCTGCCAACTGTGTGAGTTCCTTGGTTTGACTTCCTCGTTTGGTCTCGAGGGGAATACCAGGATGGGTATGATTGGTGTTAGTATCAGGTTGGTCCCGACTAGGTCTCTCTTATCCCTCTCTAATAGGCGACAGTAGCATCGAGTCTCTATAGGTTGTTTAGTGCATGCTGCACTGCCGCTTCAGTCCACTATACCTATGTAGGCGAGAGCCGCCGAATTCTAGCCTCGCCGTGTACTGGCTTCAGTACTGACGCTCCTCTTTTTCCTTTGCCCTTTGTCGGCACCCCTTTTGTTTTAGCAGGTTTGAGATCGACATCGTTAGCAGGGTTATGGACGCCATTGGTTATTCTTCAGGTCTCTTAGCCCCATTTGCATATTGTCCGTACTCGGACGTTGTATTGGTTTCAAGGTGATTTGGATCTTGTACTGTATATCTGTATTCTTGACTCATGGAGTCATGTTGTATATATCTGTTCTGTGGGTTCCATCATGAACTATTGTGTAATGGTATTACTTTGTTTTCCACCCGCACGAAAGTACCTGGTGGGCGTCCTTGAATCGTTTCTATGCGGGTTTGGCGGGAAGCGCTGAAACTTGCATAGGGCCGATTCGAGGATGTTACAGTGTAACACCCCGTCCACTCCTGGGCCCGAGGAGTGTCACTCCTGGCAGCTTAATAGGATATCTAGACTGGCCCCACAGACCAACACTAGTCTTTTCTGCGCACTTTGTCCTCACTCGTGCGCACCTTTGCTACCCATTTCCGGTCGGTCACCCATCCTATAATTGCTCTAGGCCAAGCACGCTTAACCTTAGAGTTCTTTTCGAATGAGCTTCCGGAAAAGAAGTTGCAACTTGTTGATATGGGTATCCTATCAATCCTATTAAGCCATGTGCCTGGATCTCACATACACCCACCCTTTAGAAGATCGATGCCCTCATCGATCAAGCACACCCTAGGAACGTTCCCTCTTGGCACGCGTCTGTGCGTCCAGTGCCGGCACATGTGCCATGCCGTGTCCACTTCGGGCCACACACGCCATGCTCCACATGTCCCGCCACTGACCTGCACACACCTGTGTAATCGCAAGGGTCGGCTCTGATACCACTTGTAACACCCCGTCCACTCCACAGGCCCGGGTGTCACTCCTGCACCTTAATAGGATATCTAGACTGGCCCCACGCACCAACACTAGTCTTTTCTGCACTTTGTCCTCACTGCGTTGCGCACTTCCTTCGTCGGTCACCCATCCTATAATTGCTCTAGGCCAAGCACACTTAAACTTAGAGTTCTTTTCAAATGAGCTTCCGGAAAAGAAGTTGCAACTTGTTGATATGGGTATCCTATCAATCCTATTAAGCCATGTGCCTGGATCTCACATATGGGTTGAGAAAAGAGCACACATTCAATGACATTGGTCGATCCATATGTAGTTTGTGAAAAGAACACACATGCAATGACACTGGTGGATCCATATGTGGTTTATACAAAGAACACACATGCTCATGTGTTTTATGAAAAGAACAGTGATTCACTAACTCTAGTTGTGGATCATAAAAATAACACACATCCAATGACTCTAGCTATGGTTTGTGAAAAGAACACACATGCAATGACTCTGGTGGATCCCTATGTGGTTTGTGAAAACAATAGACACTCACTGACTCTAGTTGTGGTTCATGGAAAGAACACACATGCAATGGCACTGGTGGATCCATATGTGGTTTAGGAAAAGAATATACATTCACTGAATGTAGTTGTGCTTCATGAAAAGAACACACATGCAATGACTCTAGCTATGGTTTATGAAAAGAACAGACATGCAATGACTCTGGTGGATCCATATGTCGTTTGTGAGACGAACAAACATGCAATGACTCTGGTGGATCCATATGTGGTTTGTGAGACGAACAGACATACAATGACTCTAGTGGATCCATATGTGGTTTGTGAAAAGAACACACATGCAATGACTCTAGCTGTGGTTAATGAAAAGAACACCCATGCAATGACTCTGGTGGATCCATGTGTGGGTTGTGAAAAGAGCACACATTCAATGACATTGGTCGATCCATATGTAGTTTGTGAAAAGAACACACATGCAATGACACTGGTGGATCCATATGTGGTCTATACAAAGAACACACATGCTCATGTGTTTTATGAAAAGAACAGGGATTCACTAACTCTAGTTGTGGTTCATGAAAAGAACACACATCCAATGACTCTAGCTATGGTTTGTGAAAAGAACACACATGCAATGACTCTGGTGGATCAATATGTGGTTTGTGAAAACAATAGACACTCAATGACTCTAGTTGTGGTTCATGGAAAGAATACACATGCAATGGCACTGGTGGATCCATATGTGTTTTAGGAAAAGAACACACATTCAATGACACTAGTGGATCCATATGTGTTTTGTGAGAAGAACACACATGCTAATGTGGTTTGTGAAAAGAACATACATCCAATGACTTTGGTGGATCCATATGTGGTTTGTGAGAAGAACAGACATGCAATGACTCTGGTGGATCCATATGTGGTTTGTGACAAGAACACACAAACAATGACTCTAGTGGATCCTTATGTGGTTTGTGAAAAGAACTAACATGCAATGACTCTAACTATGGTTAATGAAAAAAAACACATTCAATGACACTGGTGGATCCATATATGGTTTGTGAAAAGAACACACATCCAATGACTCTAGCTATGGTTAATGAAAGGAACACATGAAATGACTCTAGTGGATCCATATCTGGTTTGTGAAAAGAACATACATGTAATAACTCTAACTTTGGTTCATGAAAAGAACACACATGCAATGACACTGATGGATCCATATGTGTTTTAGGAAAAGAACACACATCCAATGACACTGGTGGATCCTTATATGGTTTGTGAAAAGAACAGACATGCAATGACACTGCTAGAACCATATGTGGTTTGTGAAAAGAACACACATCCAATGACTCTAGTGGATTATTATGTGGTTTGTGAAAAGAACAGACATGCAATGAATCTATCTATGGTTTATGAAAAGAACGGGCATGCAATGACTCTGGTGGATCCATGTGTGGTTTGTGAAAATAACAGACATGCAATGCCTCTAGCTGTTGTTCATGAAAAGAACACACATGCAATGACACTGGTGTATGCATATGTGGTTTATGAAAAGAACACACATCTAATGACTCTAGCTATGGATCCATATGTGGTCTCTGAAAAGAACACACATGCTCATGTGGTTTATGAAAAGAAAAGACATTCACTGACTCTAGTTGTGGATCATGAAAAGAACACACATCCAATGACTCTAGCTATGGTTTATGAAAAGAACAGACATGCAATGACTCTAGCCATGGTCTATGAAAAGAACACACATGTAATGACATTCGTGCATCCATATGTGGTTTGTGAAAAGAACAGACATGCAATGACTCTGGTAGATCCATATGTGGTTTGTGAGAAGAATAAACATGGAATGAATCAGGTGGATCCATATGTGGTTTGTGAAAAGAACACACATGCAATGACTCTAAATGTATACCTATGTGGTTTGTGATAAGAATAGACATTCACTGACTCTGGTTGTGGTTCTTGAAAAGAACACACATGGAATGACACTGGTGGTTCCATATGTGGTTTGTGAAATGAACATACATGCAATGACTCTGGTGGATCCAAATGTGGTTTGTGAGAATAATAAACATGCAATGACTCTGGTGGATCCATATGTGTTTTGTGAGAATAACAGACATGCAATGACTTTGGTGGATCCATATGTGGTTTGTGAAAAGAACACGCATCCAATGAATCTAGTGGATCCTTATGTGGTTTGTGAAAATAATACACATGCAATGACTCTAACTATGGTTTATGAAAAGACCAAGCATGCAATCACTCTGGTGGATCCATGTGTGGTTTGTGAAAAGAACACACATGCACTGACTGTAGCTGTGGTTCATGAAAAGAACACACATGCAATGACACTGGTGGATCCATATGTGGTTTGTGAAAAGAACACACATCCAAGGATTCTAGTTGTGGATCCATACGTGGTCTATTAAAAGAACACACATGCTCATGTATTTTATGAAATAATTGATATTCACTGACTCTAGTTGTGGTTCATGAAAAGAACACACATCCAATGACTCTAGCTATGGTTTCTGAAAAGAACGTACATGCAATGACTCTAGCTATGGTCTATGAAAAGAACACACATGCAATGACACTGGTGGATCCATATGTGGTTTGTGAAAAGAATAGACTTGCAATGACTCTAGTGGATCTATATGTGGTTTGTGAGAAGAACAGACATGCAATGCCTCTAGTGAAATCATATGTGGTTTATGAAAAGAACATAGATGCAATGACTCTAACTGTATCCCTATGTGGTTTGTGAAAAGCATAGACATTCACTAACTCTTGTTGTGGTTCATGAAAAGAACACACATGTAATGACACTGGTGGATCCATATGTGGTTTGTGAAAAGAACAGACATGCAATGACTCTGGTGGATCCATATGTAGTTTACAAAAAGAACATGCATACAATGACTCTGGTGGATCCATGTGTGGTTTGTGAAAGAACAAACATTCACTGACTCTAGTTGTGGTTCATGAAAAGAACACACATGCAATGACACTGTGAATCCATATGTGGTTTGTGAAATGAACACACATCCAATGACTCTAGTTGTGGTTAATGAAAAGAACAAATGAAATGACTCTAGTGGATCCATATGTGGTTTGTGAAAAGAACAGACATGCAATGACTCTAGCTGTGGTTCATGAAAAGAACACACATGCAATGACACTGGTGGATCCATATGTGGTTTGTGAAAAGAACACACATCCAAGGACTCTAGTTGTGGATCCATACGTGGTCTATTAAAAGAACACACATGCTCATGTATTTTATGAAATAATTGATATTCACTAACTCTAGTTGTGGTTCATGAAAAGAACACACATCCAATGACTCTAGCTATGGTTTCTGAAAAGAACATACATGCAATGACTCTAGCTATGGTCTATGAAAAGAACACACATGCAATGACACTGGTGGATCCATATGTGGTTTGTGAAAAGAATAGACTTGCAATGACTCTAGTGGATCTATATGTGGTTTGTGAGAAAAACAGACATGCAATGCCTCTAGTGAAATCATATGTGGTTTATGAAAAGAACATAGATGCAATGACTCTAACTGTATCCCTATGTGGTTTGTGAAAAGAATAGACATTCACTAACTCTTGTTGTGGTTCATGAAAAGAACACACATGTAATGACACTGGTGGATCCATATGTGGTTTGTGAAAAGAACAGACATGCAATGACTCTGGTGGATCCATATGTAGTTTACAAAAAGAACATGCATACAATGACTCTGGTGGATCCATGTGTGGTTTGTGAAAGAACAAACATTCACTGACTCTAGTTGTGGTTCATGAAAAGAACACACATGCAATGACACTGTGAATCCATATGTGGTTTGTGAAATGAACACACATCCAATGACTCTAGTTGTGGTTAATGAAAAGAACAAATGAAATGACTCTAGTGGATCCATATGTGGTTTGTGAAAAGAACAGACATGCAATGACTCTAGCTGTGGTTCATGAAAAGAACACACATGCAATAACACTGGTGGATCCATATGTGTTTTAGGAAAAGAATACACATTCAATGACACTAGTGGACCCATCTATGGTTTGTGAGAAGAACACACATGCTCATGTGGTTTATGAAAAGAACACACATCCAATGACACTGGTGGATCCTTATGTGGTTTGTGAAAAGAACACACATGCAATGACACTGGTGGATCCATATGTGCTTTGTGAAAAGAACACACGTCCAATGACTCTAGTGGATCCTTATGTGGTTTGTGAAAAGAACATACATGCAATGACTCTAACTGTGGTTTATGAAAAGAACATGCATACAATGACTCTGGTGGATCCATGTGCGGTTTGTGAAAGAACAGTCATTCACTGACTCTAGTTGTGGTTCATGAAAAGAACACACATGCAATGACACTAGTGAATCCATATGTGGTTTGTAAAATGCACACACATCCAATGACTCTAGTTGTGGTTAATGAAAAGAACACATGACTGTAGTGGATCCATATGTGGTTTGTGAAAAGAACAGACACGCAATTACTCTAGCTGTGGTTCATGAAAAGAACCCACATCCAATGACTCTAGCTATGTTTTGTGAAAAGAACATACATGCAATGACTCTAGATATGTTCTATGAAAAGAACACACATGCAATGACACTGGTGGATCCATATGTGGTTTGTGAAAAGAGCAGACATGCAATGACTCTGGTGGATCTATATGTGGTTTGTGAGAAGAACATACATGCAATGCCTCTGGTGGAATCATATGTGGTTTATGAAAAGAACCTAGATGCAATGACTCTAACTGTATCCCTATGTGGTTTGTGAAAAGAACATACATTCACTAACTCTAGTTGTGGTTCATGAAAAGAACACACATGTAATGACACTGGTGGATCCATATGTGGTTTGTGAAACGAACAGACATGCAATGACTCTGGTGGATCCATATGTAGTTTATGAAAAGAACATGCATACAATGACTCTGGTGGATCCATGTGTGGTTTGTGAAAGAACAAACATTCACTGACTCTAGTTGTGGTTCATGAAAATAACACACATGCAATGACACTGGTCAATCCATATGTGGTTTGTGAACTGAACACACATCCAATGACTCTAGTGGTGGTTAATGAAAAGAAAAAATGAAATGACTCTAGTGGATCCATATGTGGTTTGTGAAAAGAACAGACATGCAATGACTCTAGCTGTGGTTCATGGAAAGAATACACATGCAATAACACTGGTGGATCCATATGTGTTTTAGGAAAAGAACACACATTCAATGACACTAGTGGACCCATCTGTGGTTTGTGAGAAGAACACACATGCTCATGTGGTTTATGAAAAGAACACACATCCAATGACACTTGTGGATCCTTATGTGGTTTGTGAAAAGAACACACATGCAATGACACTGGTGGATCCATATGTGCTTTGTGAAAAGAACACACATCCAATGACTCTAGTGGATCCTTATCTGGTTTGTGAAAAGAACATACATGCAATGACTCTAACTGTCGTTTATGAAAAGAACATGCATACAATGACTCTGGTGGATCCATGTGCGGTTTGTGAAAGAACAGACATTCACTGACTCTAGTTGTGGTTCATGAAAAGAACACACATGCAATGACACTGGTGAATCCATATGTGGTTTGTGAAATGAACACACATCCAATGACTCTAGTTGTGGTTAATAAAAAAACACAGGAAATGACTCTAGTGTATCCATATGTGGTTTATGAAAAGAACAGAAACACGCAATTACTCTAGCTGTGGTTCATGAAAAGAACACACGTGCTCATGTGGTTTATGAAAAGAACACACATCCAATGACACTGGTGGATCCTTATGTGGTTTGTGAAAAGAACACACATGCAATGATAATGGTGGATTCATATGTGCTTTGTGAGAAGAACACATGTCCAATGACTCTAGTGGATCCTTATATGGTTTGTGAAAAGAATAGACATGCAATGACTCTAACTGTGGTTTATGAAAAAAACATGCATACAATGACTCTGGTGGATCCATGTGTGGTTTCTGAAAGAATAGACATTCACTAACTCTAGTTGTTGTGCATGAAAAGAACACACATGCAATGACACTGATGAATCCATATGTGGTTTGTGAAATGAACACGCATCCAATGACTCTAGCTATGGTTAATGAAAGGAACACATGAAATGACTCTAGTGGATCCATATCTGGTTTGTGAAAAGAACAGACATGCAATTACTCTAGCTGTGGTTCATGAAAAGAACACACATGCAATGACACTGGTGGATCCATATGTGTTTTAGGAAAAGAACACACATTCAATGACACTGGTGGATCCATATGTGGTTTGTGAAAAGAACAGACATGCAATGACTCTAACTGTAGTTTATGAAAAGAACGGACATGAAATGACTCTAGTGGATCTATGTGTGGTTTGTGAAAAGAACATACATTCACGGACTCTAGTTGTGGTCTATGAGTAGTTGCGTGAGTAGTTCATCCTTGGACTACGGGTCCATGTAGTAGCTAGATGGTTTGTTCTTCTCCTTTGTTCTACCATGTTTAGTTCTTGTGAGCTCCGTTCATGATCAAGATCATCTATTTGTAATCCTACATGTTGTGTTTGCGGGGATCAGATGGATATTGAGATGCTATTTTAGATTGATTATTGATTCTATCATGTCTTTATTATTTGTTATCTTGCATGCTCTCTGTTGTTAGTAGATATCTTGGCTGAGTAGATCCTAGCAACTCCAAGAGGGAGTATTTATGCTCGATAGTTGGTTCATGCCTCTAGGAATCTAGGGAAGTGACAGAAATATCTAAGGTACTAGATGTGTTGTTTCTACTAGGGAGAAAACATAAATCCTTTGTTCATAGAACAATTGTATTGTTTATGTTACACGCAGTGCTTAATGCAATTATCTGTTGCTTGCAACTTAATATTGGAGGGGGTTCGGATGATAACCTGAAGGTAGATTATTAGTCATAGATGCAGTTGGATTACGGTCTATGTCTAATGTTGTAATGCCCAATGAAATCTCGTAGGAGTCAAGATGATTAGTATATGCATGTATTCTGTCTTGATGTTTGTCAATTGCCCCGCTATAATTTGTTCAGCCAACATGTCATCTATCTTAAGGAGAATCACCTCTAGTGAACTATGGACCCCAGTCCTTTCTTTTACTATCAATCTACAATCTATTTACTGTTTTTTGTTTACTTTATGCAATCTATTACTATCTTCCACACAATACGTTCAATCCTTTGTTTTCAGAAAAACCGGTGAGATTGACGACCTCACTATAAGTTGGGGGCAACGTTCTGTGGTTGTGTTGTGCAGGATTCCAAGTTGGAAACAACACCTTGGAGGTGTTTCCTTGCTCCTATTGGTTCGATAACCGTGTTTTCATAATTGAGGGAAAACTTGCTGCTGTGCTCATCATACCTTCCTCTTGGGGTTCCCCAACGAGCTCGATATATTTTGGGACATCACCCCTCTCTGCATACCCACTCTCACTCTTGCTCACTCTCCTTACACAACCCTCTCCACTGTCCCACCAGCTTCTGCAAACTCGGGAGAAAACCCCATCCGTGCCGGCGGTGGCGAAGGAGGATACGGTGGCCATCATCGCCTCCATGGCCACCGGCGAGGAGGCCCCCATCTCTGTCCCAGTCCCCCTCGACATGTTGAAAGCAACTGTCGTTCCCGTCTAGGACCCCGTCGAGGCATCGATGGTAGTCGCCGTTCCCGTCCAGGCCCCCGTCCCCGCTACCGACATAGCCGCCGGTGAGGAGGCCCCTGCCGGCAAGGAGGCCCCCACTAGTAACGAGAAGATCCAGCTCTTCTGGGACCCCTATGATCTAGAGGAGTACATCACTCCGGTGGACCCCTACGACACCGGCATTGAAGACCCATGGTAGGAGGTAACTATGGTTTCCTCCCCTTCCCTAGTTCTTCTCCCGTTCCCATCGTTGGATGCTAGATCTTGGTTTATTAGGATTCGCTTGTTCGCATTTTGATTCCTCGATCTTCTTACATCATCTAATCCTCCCTTTTCCTTTCCTTCCAATAGGTTTATGGCAGCGACGTCTGCAGCGATGACGAGGCCAGGCACACCAAGACTCGTCAGTTGATGAGGAGGCTGCAGGCCGGCCAGTACGACGCCTTCTTCGCTGGCGGCGTCTATAGTTGCCCCTTCTGGAGGATGAGACTCGCCGGCACCAACTTCAACTGCGTCGTGATGCATGTAGAGGGCCCGAGCTCCAGCACCCCCAAAGTCAGCTAGACCATGAACGTCAACACCTACATGACTGAACACCAGGCTCTTGGCATTCACCTCTGAAACCTCCAGTGGGTGGCCATCGAAGAGGTTCACATGCCTTTGATCAAGCCCAAGGCCCCCAAGATCAAGGGACTGGGCAGCAAGAAGTGGAGGAAGCGCCAAAGGGAGGAGGTGGAGGCACTAGCGCATGCTAGGAGGGGTTGAACGTGTCTGCTGCTGCTAAGCAGCTTCTTTTAATTTTCTATATTTTGCGTGTATCCTTTTTCTTCACGGAAGGAGGGGTTGAATGTATCGAACCTCGTTAAGCAACCTACTTTCTATCGCTATATCCTATTTAGTTGCACACAGCTATATCTACATTTGTTTTGTTTTCTGAATGAATGTATTCTTCCTAGTGTGATTTGCTGCTCTAGATTTGCTACCAGATCGGAGGAAAAACAAGGTCCAAAAGGGAACGAATATTCAAAGAGAGAAGCTGCTCTAGATTTGCTACCAATTTGGGCAAAATGAAACATATCTGTTTAGGGAGAGAAGAAAAAGGTACTCTTTCAAACTGCCAGTTAACGAGCTGCCATCTTGACAAGCTACCAGACACATACAAAAACATAACACAAAGAAGTAAAAATTATTTTACTACTCTCACTTGAGGCGCTAGCCATCTTGACAAGCTAACTGAGTTCCATAAAACAGAAACATAACACAAAGGAAGTAAAATTTAATTCACTTCTCATCAGAACACTTGAGGCGCTTGCCATCGTTCCTAGGCGACCAACTGCCATCATTCTAGGTGGATCTTACATTTTCGGTGCTCCACAGCTCACAAAGTTCATCCCACCTAGGATCTGACTTGGCCTCCCTATCTTTAGCATCCTGCGACACAATTAGAGGTGCATCACAGGCCTGATTGTTGCCGCTAGAAGATGCTGCGTCTCTGTTTGCTGCTTCAGCTGCAGCCTCTCTATCAGCTGCTTCTGCAGCCTCTCTGTCAACTGCTTCAGTTGCAGACATTTTCTTTGCATATGCAGCTTAAAACTCAGCTATTCTGCATTTTCTACAAAGGGCTCCCCTAAGCTTGTCTTCCCTCTTCCAACTAGGGAAAAACACGAGGTAATGTAGAAAGAAATGGATCTTCTTGTATAGCTGGTAGGTCATGTAAGCCTCTATGGCTGCATATTTCAGGTTTATATCAGACAATGGCCACTCCTTCCAGAAATCGTGCCTATCCGTAGGGAAATCTGCCTTCATTCCGTCGTACGACTCATCGATGATTCTAATTTCGAGTGTAGCCATTTCATCCTTCCTTGATCCCCCTATGATCTTTACAAGACCCTAAATATTGATCCAGTTGTGCGCAGGAATTGTAATTTCCTCTTGATGAAATTTCAAAAAATTAGTTATATTGTCGACACTGCAGAAAACAATTATTTTTTCTACAAGCAATTGGCACAGCGCCGGACAATTCATGTTATTCCTAAAAGTATGTAGTTTTTCATCACCAAAATTTGTAACTACAAATATTTTGTCAATGCAAGATCATCATCTGAATATAATTTGAAAAAGTCTAGTAAATGCAAGATCAAGACTCTCAACATTGGCTTGTCATAATTTATTTGGTCCTAAATAAAATTCAGTAGTTGCAAGATGAGCAAATGGATAAAGAACAAGAGGAGAAAACCCTAAAAGCGGTTAACTGTAGAGATCGGATCTACAAACCGGGAGAAGTGGTAGACGAGGATGTGTTTCCTCATGGCCAGTTGAACGATGGCGACTTCATTCTCAACATATAGTTCCTCCGAGGTGTACTCGAGGTCCAATTCCACAAACTTGTCCTTGTCTTTCTCAAGCCAACCCTCGTACATCCTCAGGACTCACACCACTGTCTCCTCCTCATTATTGTAGACGACGTCTATCTTCTTATTGTCATGGGTAGTGAAGCTTGTCTCTAGAGTGCGACGACGTTCCATGGTGGCAAGGAGAAGACGGAAAGAAGACAGATGACAAGAAGAAGAAGAGTGGTTTCTTCTAGACAGGGGAACCGTGGAACCGTCAATGCGTTTCTAAGGTAGTGGTTAACGATGGGGACGGAATTCCAATAGAGAGACACGTGGCGGTGGCCATTCCAGCTTCTGAGTAAAAAAATTAATTATAACAACGATATATGTGCCCTGTTTTGTCATGTCAATACACTAGGCCGGTCGTGTTGTCCTATCCACTGCACTAGCGCTGCAAGCCTACGTGACAGCCACCACGCCTAAGCGACGGGAGCGACATAACGGCAAAAACTGATAGGGGGCCCAACTTGACGGGCGTTAGCCTGATATTTTGTATTGAAACATTAAGTTCAATTCGTGCTGAAAAAAGACCCTTTGAGTATTTGGCACGCCAAATGTGGTCATCGCGGCTGATTATAGGCAACTTGGGTACCGTGTTGCCTGGGCACCTCCGCAAAATGATATTCTCCTAACCTTGGTAACCGCGACCAAGGAAACGCCGGTCAGAGGAACGCTGCGAACGGCAATGCCGGACAGTGCAATCCGGCGGGAACATCGCAAAATGTGCCTCGGCAACAACAACATAAGTACGCACCTCGGCAGGGGAGAAGTGTTGGTCCAGCAGTGTAGTAGAAAAATGCTCGTCCGGGTCAGGATAGGTACAATGATGGTTAGTCGGCAATGGCCAATGCCGGATTCCCTAGACCGGAGCACCATGTGATTGGATCGAGAATGGGAAACAGGAATTTGCAGTCAGATGACACAAGACTAAAGCTGGAATGAATCTATAGGTCAGAGATGATTGAGGTGAAGGGTCCTCCGGGTCCGGCATGCTTTGGGCCTCAGATCGTGAGAGAACCACCTATGGCGAACTTTCAGTTAGCTCGAGGGACGAACACGTATGACGGCAGCACCATACCAGATGATTGGCTCATTGGTTATGCAACTGCGCTGAACATTGCAACGAGTAACTTGAGATGGGCTATGAGATATGTGCCCTAGATGTTGGAAGGACCAGCAAGGGTTTGGTTGAACAACTTACCGCCAGGAAGCATCAACTGTTGATTAAATTTTGAGGACCTATTCATCAGCAATTTCTCGAGCACCTACAAGAGGCCGAATAGGCCACAAACCTTGGCACTGTGCAAGCAGAGACCGAATAAGACGGACCGAGAGTTTTCGACTCGGTGCTGTAATGTGCACTATTCCTGTGAGGGGGTAATTAGATCACAAGCAATCGCATGGTTCGCTCAAGGCTACAGGTATGGAAGTATGTTGTGGCAGGGGTTGCAGCGGGATATGCCAACCACCCTGGCTAAGACGATCTGAATCGCTGATTCATATGCTTTGGGAGATCCAACCCAACCTCGGCTAATGTCAAGAGAGTCAAATGAGGAGTACTACAATAGAGATGGTTCCGAATTATCCCGGAGGCATGACTTCCGAGGTAAAAGAAGGGATGATCGCCAGGATTACAGGTACAACTCGTAGAAAGTGGCGGTTGTAGATCAGGATTAGCCCAATGCCGGCGCCAGCTAGCGTCAGAAAACTGGAGGGCAGCATTGGCAGCAAAAGGGTGAAGGCAAGAAGCCTTGGATGCCAGAGCAGAAGAAACAGTGGCAGAAAAGAAAGGATCGACCGAGATACACATTCGAATCTATATTGGATCTACTGTGCAAGTTTCACATGCCAAGTCCAAATAATCTGGTGAATCATACCACCCGGCAATAGCTCGGGGAATGCTCAGGCACCTCGGCACGACGCACCTCGGCATGATGGACCTCGATACGAAGCACCTTGGAATGAAGCACCTCGGCAGCAACTGCTCACTAGGGGAATGGACAGCAGCTGATGTTTCCTCCACCTCCACCGATGTATGAAAATCAAGAAATGGGGGATGTAGTGCATCAAGTGAATAACCAGCAACAACAAGACCAAGGGTATCACGGGAATGAAGGGAGGAACGAGTACATGGAGCATCACCAAAGCTACTGTGTGTTCACCACAGAGGAGACTGACAGAAAGAGCTTGCAACAGGGACATATGGAGGTGAACACAGTAATGCCAGTTGTGACAAGGTACATGTCATGGTCAGATTAGGAAATCACTTGGATTATCAAGGATCACCCCAGGATCATGCCGAGTCCTGTATCGTATGCACTGGTGTTGGATCCGACATTCATTGGGCCGAATATCAATGTGAGGTTTTCCAAGGTGCTGATAAACAATGGTAGTAGCATTAACATCATGTACAAGGATACAATGCACAAGTTGGGAATATCAGAGAATATGCTTCAAGCAACAAGGACCACTTTCCATGGCATCGTGTCGGTATCTCCCGTGAGCCCATTGGTAAGGTCCCAGTGGACGTGTTATCCGGCACAAGGGACAACTGCCGGACTGAGAACTTGGAGTTTGATGTTATGAACCTAGAAAGCACATATCACGCGTTACTCGGCAGGCCTGCTCTGAACAAGTTCAGGGTGTGCACTCAAATCAGTTACCTGAACATGAAATTGCCCAGACCAAGGGGTGATTACCATAGATAGGGACTTCAGGCATTCTATTGAGTGTGCTTCTATCGGATCTAACCTGGCCGAGTCACTTGTGATTTTGCAAGAGAAGAGGAGAATTCAGGAGGTGGCGGCATTGGCTCAGTCCGTGCAGCAGCATATGCCGACTCTGACCAACCCGCATGGGAGTGTGTCATTTCAAGCGATAGAAGATACAAAGAAGGTTCCCATTGATGATTAGTTCCCAGAGCGCACCGTGACCATTGGTTCCGGGTTAGGAGGCCAATAGGAAAGCGATCTTGTCAACTTCTTTCGTGAGAATCGGGATATCTTTGCTTGGTCCACATAGGATCTGCATGGTGTGCCGAGGGAGTTGGCCAAGTACTCTTTGAATGTAAGACCCCGGGCTAAGCCGGTGAAGCAACCTCTCCACCGCTTTGCTGAAGATAGGAGAAAAGCCATTGGAGATGATATAGCTCAGCTACTTGTAGCCGGGTTTATCATGGAAGTACTTTACCTAGATTGGCTCTATAATCCGGTGCTCGTGGAGAAGAAGAAGGATGATCCAAATGCAGCTGTTGTGTGGCGTATATGTATCGATTATATGAACCTAAATAAGGCGTGTCCAAGAGATACATTTTCACTGCCAAGGATAGACCAGATCATAGACTCAACTACCTAGTGTGAACTGTTATCATTCATAGATGCATATTCTGGTTTCCACCAGATACCCTTAAACCTGGATGATCAAATAAATACTACATTTATCACCCCGTATGGGGCTTATTGCTATCGCACTATGCCATTTGGTTTACATAATGCAGGAGCAACGTATCAATGATGCATGCAAAAATTTCTACATGACCAAATTGGTCGAAATGTGCAAGTTTACGTGGATGATGTTGTGATAAAAACCAAGGAAAGAAAAACAATCCTTGCTGATATCCGGTAGACATTCATGAACCTAAGGTGGTTTCGAATGAAGCTTAACCCAGAGAAATGTCCTTTTGATGTGCCGGCTGGGAAGTTACTCGGTTTTCTTGTATCCAGCCGAGTTATCGAGGCTAACCCCAAAAAATTCCAAGCTATAGAAAGAATGGAACTTCCAAAATGTCTTAATGATGTGCAAAAGTTTACTAGTTGCCTGGCATCACTAAGTCGGTTTGTAAGTCGGCTGGGAGAGAAGGCATTGCCCCTCTACTAGTTAATGAAAAAGGCAGACAAATTTACATGGACACCGCAAGCTGATAGCGCGTTCCAAGGAACACCCCATCAAGGTGATATGCGTGGCACCAATATCCGAGATTATGAGCAACAAAGACACCAGTGGCCGAATTTCAAAATGGGCAATTGAGTTATCCCCATACGCACCACAGTTTGATAGAAGAGATGCGATCAAATCACAAGTAGTAGCAGATTTCTTTGTGGATTGGGCTGAGATGCAATACGAACCACCTTTGCCAGATTCAAACTATTGGAGAATGAATTTTGATGGTAGTGCTTACCTCGCCCAAGAAGGATCAGTTGAAATATGTCCTCCAAATCCATTTTAGCGCATCAAACAATGTTGTCGAGTATGAAGCACTCGTGCATGGACTTAAAGTAGCAAAAGAAGTGGGAATACATCGGATACAGTGTTTTGGAGATTCGGATTTGGTGGTACAGCAAGTGTCTGGCAATTGGGATGCTCTGGATGCAAACATCGCCCTTTATAGGTTCCAAGTTCAAAAGATAAGTGGGTTCTTTGAGGGATGTGAATTCCGCCACATACATCGGATTGAAAATCAGGCAGCCGACGTATTATCTTAGTTGGGGTTATCTCGGCAGCCAATCCCGGTAGGTGTTGCATTGGAACATTTGAGAAATCCATGCATCACACTGGATCTGACTCAATTTATGTCCTGGCTCTCTCCGGATCAGAAGCTACTCCTATGGATATAGACTGGGGAAGCACCTCAGCAAACTCGGGAACTACTTCGGTAGACCTGAGGACTGCCTCGCGGAACCCGGGGACTATTCAGCTTGATCCGACTGGAGTTATGTTAGTACATGCAATGGAAATTGACGAAGAGCTCTTCCCTATTCGACCAATACCTACATGGGCAAAGCCAATATTTCAATTCTTAAAAGAGGGACTTTGTCGAGTGATGAGATACTCGCAAGGCAAATCCAGAGAAGAGCAAAGGCATACACTATTATCAATGCCGAATTACACAAAAGGAGAGTCACAAGTGTTCTAGAATAATGAGTAGACCTAGAAGAAGGTCTCGACATCCTCCGAGATATTCATCAAGGGGAATGTGGTCATCATGCATCTTCCAGGGCTTTAGTGGCAAAATCTTTCCAGCATGGATTCTATTGGCCAAGTGCCTTGGAGCAAGAAGAGGACCTTGTGAGAAAATGCAATGGCTGCCAAAGGTACGCCACAAAGACGCATATGCCTATGTTAGAACTAGAAACTATACCTATCACTTGGCCATTTGCGGTATGGTGTTTGGATATGGTCAGCCCATTTAAGCCGGCAAAAGGAAACATGACTCATATCTTGGTCATGGTGGACAAGTTTACCAAGTGGATTGAGGTAAAGCCAATCAGGAAATGTGATGGGGCAACAGCTGTGATGTTCCTCAAAGATACAATCCTGAGATATGGCTATCCCCATAGTATCATAACTGATAATGGCACGAATTTTGCTGAAGGAGCATTTGCAAGGTTCTACCGAGAAAAGAAGATCCGTCTAGATATCACCTCAGTAGCCCACCCCACATCGAATGGACAAGTGGGAAGATCCAACAGACTAGTTCTGTCCAGGATAAAACCCCAGCTCATTGAGCCGCTACAAAGATCAGTGGGGTGTTGGATAGAAGAGCTACCAGGGGTACTATGGAGTTTAAGAACAACTCCGAATTGATCAACAGGCTATACACCATTCTTTATGGTATATGGGGCAGAAGCTGTACTACCAGCCGACATAGAGCATGATTCACCCAGGGTCACCCAATACACCAGAAGCAGAAGTGCGAGAATCCCGGCAAAATGATGTTGATCGGCTGGAAGAAGCAAGAGAACTGTCCTTGTCCAGATCCGCCATATATCAGCAAAATCTCCGACACTACCATAGCCGGAAAGTAAACCCCCGAGTCTTCTGGGAAGGTGATCTCGTACTTCGGCTGGTGTAACGCACCCCTGGCATGCATAAGTTATCCCCTCCATGGGAAGGACACTTCATTGTAAGCAAAGCGTTACACAATGATTCCCATTATCTTATCGATGCACAGCCACAGGAGAAGAACAAGGCGGATATGTCCGACGAAGAATCTAACCGTCCATGGAATGTAGCCCTACTTCTTCCATTTTACACTTAGCAAAGAGGTGTATATATCCGAGATTCTCATATGTCGGTATGTATGTCGGCAATGAGTATGTCAATGAAACCTCGGCACCCCAAGCAGAAACTCGAGGACTGCCTTAATAATTGTCTTTTCGGTATTTACTTTCTATATGTCGGTTGGCTTAAATTACTTACACCTTAGTTGGATTAGTAGTGTGTAAGCACCAAAAACCTAACTCTTCGACTTGCTCCTGTCCAACATGAATTGGCTTCATGGAAAGAAAGAGAACAAGTTCGGAATTGCAAGGCACATGAAAAAAGACTAAGCAAAGGAACATAATCGAGCCGACATTTGTTATTTGGACTAACCCTATATTTACTTTATTTATGTTGTGTCGAATTATTTTGAGCTCTTCCCAAAGTCTCAAGTATTGTTGAGTCCATTTTTTGAACCTCGGACTCGTAAGTCAAAAACCGAATCAAGGTAGACGCGAGCCAAATCATGAAATTGGAGGAACAAGAAAAGGAAACTTGGGGACTCCTCCCAAGTTAAACCGGCATTAAGAACTTAGTAGCAAAACACAAACAATTGTAGCAAAACACAAACCATTGTGCATAGTACATTTGCACCCGTCATATCAGGGATCTGATGAATGTCAAAGTGTTTTTTGGCTCATGGAGCAGCAATAGGAGCCGGATCATCGATCAAAGGAGGGGGTAAGTCGTTGTCTGTAGGCGGAGCACTGGTCCCTGCCTCGTCTTCTGGGTTAGCACCCCCATCCTCCAGATCCTCGCCGAACTCAGAGGCTTCTTCTTATTATTATTCATCGTCTCCGCCATCCAAAACATAAGCATCATCGATGGCAGAAAGTGTACTGGATGAGGTCGTAGGCGCAAGCCTTACGTTGAGCGATGCACTATGGATCATTGGTCCATTTGGATCCGGTGCGCATGCGATCAAGCAACATCAGATCTAGCGTCTCGTACCACGAGAGGACGAAGCTCAATGTCGTATCAGCCCCCGCGTGTGCAGCACATTCTCGCCAAAGGTTTAGCTGGGTCTCACACTCCATCAGCTTTGCTATGAAGGCTGTACTGCCTTTGGGAGTGGGGTCAGTGGGCCAGAGAGCATTGATCATCCGGGCAGCTGTAGGCATAATGTCAGCGCCATAATTCTTCAGGACTTCAACTCGAGCAGCGAGGCTCACCAGCATGTCCTCCGTGTCATAAGGAATAGACTCGGAGTTGGGACCACCCGAGGTACCTTGATGCAGGTGGAACTTGGCAACAGCGCCTGAAGCGAGGGCATCTCTCTCTGGAAACTTACCTGTGAACAAAACAAGTAATATCAATAAGTACAGGCGCCTGACCCAGAAAAACAAGTGTCGGCGGGAGGAATAAAACACACGAGCAATGTGGCTGAGGATTTGGGTCAGCTCCTTTTGGCCATCAAGTGTCCTCATCTAGAGCTCATCTGGAGCATGTAATATTCGGTGGTCAACTCAAGTTTGATGTCGGCTTGCTTCAGCAATTCATTGTCCTTGGCCAGCAGATTCTTCAAGCGTTCTTTCTCCTCTGAGAAGTCCTAGTCGGCCTTGTTAAGCTCGGCTTTGTGAAGATATTTGAGCCTCTGAATTTCGGCATTCAGCCGAGTTATCTCATCGTCCTTGAGGCGAAGCTTGGTGATCTCATCCACCTTCTTTTTGAGTTCGGCGTGATGTGTTCCTTCTTGTTTGAGAAAGTGAAGCATCATGTCAGGCATAGGAACGCTATCTTGAAGTGTCACTACAATAGTTGGTTGACCCGGTAGAGCCGAGGTATAAATATCTGCCGAGTCAGAATAAGAGTAAACAAAGGATAAGTGGCCAAGATGAGTTACCTGTGACCTCGGCCAAGTTCTTTCGCATGATGATGTGCTCAACTTCAACCTCGGCAGTACAATCCGGATGACAAGTTAATAAGGATAGGAAGTAGCACAGAGAAGCGAAACTGAAAGATCCTAAGTGAAGTAACTTACACTTTTTCTTCAGCTTAGCAATCAGTTTGATGTTCTTGGAGCGCAGATCCTTATATGTGTCTAGCAGACGCTAGAACTCAGCAGTTCGGCGGTTGGTGGTGATCTAAAACAAGCAAATGTTAGTTAAGAAATAAAATATGAGTGGATATTCGAAGTCTACAAGATCCGGGCCAAGTGGAACTTAACCTGGCTCTAGGTGTGTGGATATTCAAAGTCTACAAGATCCGGGCCAAGTGGAACTTAACCCGGCTCTAGGTGTGTGGATAATCGAAGTCTACAAGATCCGGTGAAAGTGGAACTTAACCCGGCTCTAGGCGTGTGGATATTCGAAGCCTACAAGATCCAGGCCAAGTGGAACTTAACCTGGCTCTAGGTGTGTGGATATTCGAAGTCTACAAGATCGGGGACAAGTGGAACTTAACCTGGCTCTAGGTGTGTGTATATTCGAAGTCTACAAGATCCGGGCCAAGTGGAACTTAACCCGGCTCTAGGTGTGTGGATATTCGAAGTCTACAAGATCCGGGTCAAGTGGAACTTAACCCGGCTCTAGGTGTGTGGATATTCGAAGTCTACAAGATCCAGGCCAAGTGGAACTTAACCTGGCTCTAGGTGTGTGGATATTTGAAGCTACTAAGGACCTGCGCTAGTTTTCTAAGAGCATCCATCCGAGTAATAAATTACTCCCCTAGAGGCTCGGGGACTAGTGGGTATATCACAAAGTGTTTGCGCATATTAAAGGCATGACGGAAAAGGGGTTACCTCCATCATACGACCAACGAAGGAAATGGCCTTGGTAGCAATGTTCATCTGGGCGCTGAACTCAGCCGGACCAAATTTCTCTAGGAGATCATCCTAGGGGTTGATAAAATTAGCGTCATTCCAGTTGTTTACATATTCGATGAGCGTCAGGCTATAATTCTCCCTGCTGAACGCCTGACTCGTCACCAGACCCTTGGCATGGGCCTCTTGCATCGCGATCTGGGCAGCAACTAGGCTGGTATGCAAGGTAAGTTGCTTGCTACCCTCAGATCTGGTGGCAGATGACCCAGAGGCGGCGCCATCCTTCTTAGTCATGGACGCGAGCATGCGTTGTCCAGACGCAATATTGGTGCCTTTGGAGGCTGGATCCTTGGCAACCGCGGCAGCCTTCTTACTCTTGCTGTCAGACTTGGGCCGCTGCAAAGCAACCAAAGTGTGTGCTCTGGATTGGGCCTAGGATGCTGGCTAGAAAATATCCTTAATGGAAAGAGTTGGTCCGGATGCAGCTGCCTGAGGCTTTTTGGGCGCCGGTGCTGGTGCTGGCCCTGGTGCTGATGTTGGTGTTGCTGCTGGTGCTGGCGAGGATGCCGGTGTCGTTGATGTTGCTGGTGCTAGTGCTGATGCTGGTACTGGTGCTGGAGCTGATGCTCCTGCTGATGTTGGTACTGAAAAAGAAGAGGTCTGGGTTGGTGCCGATGAAACTGGCACCTCAGTAACGGTGGGTTGTGGTTGAGCTAAAGAAGTACTAGGGAGGTCTGGCATAGCCGTATCCTCAGCATCCCACTTCCCCCCGCGCCGACATTACCCTCCTCATGACGAGGTGGGCTCAGATGCGGCGCGGCCGCTAAGCTCTCTTGGATAGGGCTCATTGGGCGAACGTTGTCGTCATGGGGGGGGGGGGGGAGATGGAGCACTTTGGATAGGAGAGACGATGCTGGGACCACTCTGGGGGATCACCCTGGGAGCCCTGCCAAATCAGATAATGGACAACAAGTTAAAAGGAGAAAGAGAGACAAGTAATAGGTGAAGACAGTGAAGCATGGCCCAGAAATGAACGAGGAAGGAAAAACGACTTACTCGGCTAAAGTTGGAGGTTCCTGGGGCTTGGGCGCTCTCTGGACAGTGGTCTTGGGTACTGGCTCGTTGGCACCCTTAACGCCGGATTTCTTTTGCCACTTCTTGGGCGGAGGCGCCTCAGAAGCTACTGCCGAGGTTGCTGGGTGTTTCTGAGAAGGGGCAGGAGCTGGCTCATCCACAGCAAGAGGAGGATCCTCGTGGACCTGTCCGACCCAAGTTAGGTGAAGTCGAGGCAACTGGAAACGCGTAAGAAATGGGCACTGGATCAAGTACCTCCATAATCTCAACATCGGAGTCGTCATCATCCGGCCAATCCCTCAAATAAGAGGTGTTACTAGAGGTTCGCTTGGAGCCATCCAGAGTCGGCAAGAACATCTCTGTGTCCGGCTCAACTATGTTCGGGTCTGAGTGGTCCTCTGCCCATTTAAGGGATGGCACCTTGCCATCTTCCATAGTCTATTGAAGATACAACTGAGAGCAAAAGTACTAAAAGGATCAATTAAGGATACGGTCCGACATACCACGAAACTCGGAAAAAAAGTCAAGAGAGGAACATACTAGAGGAGGCAAGTTATCCTGGGTGAAGTACTCAAGCCCCCACTTCCACGCCTCGGTGAACTCCTTTTCTATCTTAAAGATAGTCTTGACTCAGGGAAATATGTCAGAGTTGTCAAGCTCGAAGGATGAGGTGTGATTGGGGTCAAGAGGACCACTCAAGTGGCAAAGCTTGTACGTGCGCTTCTGGAGACGGGAGATCCGGCTGCGAACGAAGTTGATCATAACGTCCTCGCTGTGTAGCCCCTGCTTGACCAGCTCCTTGATCCTCCTGTCTACCTGATTCACCAAGGTGGTTGCCCGCATGGGGATCCGGTCCCACAAGGACGCATCCAGAGGACCCATCTTGAAGGGAAGCAGCCAGATCAGATCTTCATCTGAATCATTCCTTACATGAAGTAGGTCCAGGACCAGCACTTGTAGGATTCGAGGCCTCTGACCTAGGGGAAAGCATAATTTTTGCAGGGAGAGATAGAAGCTCCACCGCACTGGTTCAAAAGATTGTCAGATGGCACAAGATGAGGGTCAGGAATGATGTTTTTACGAAGACCAAAGAACTTGATCCAGAGTTCCTCGGTGGGCCAGAGGCCGACATATCCCTCTATGTCGGAGGCAAAGGAAGAAACGGAAGTAATGGCGTTTGTCGGAAGATGATGCGGCTGAAGCTTGTAGGTGTTGATAATGTCATGGAAGAAATCACTCACTAGGAGGCCCAAGCCACGCTAGAAGTGAGATAAGAAGATCAAAAACTCACCCGAATTGGGGGAGGGAGCAATCTCCTTGGCAGCGAGGCGGCAGGTCACGCCTACGGGGATGCGGCAGGTCTGGTAAAGTTAGTCAAGATCATCTTGGCAGACCCACAAGCCCGCCCAGGCACCGCGCTCGTGCGCCTCATTTTCCTCCTCCTCTACCTCAGCAATGATGATCTCCTCTTCTGTCATCTCCAAATCGCTATCCTCGTGGAAGCAATCTACGGTTGGGGGAAAGGACCTGGATTGGCGAGGCTACGTAGCGGCGAGCTTGCGCATGAGGAGCGAAGCAGGTGAAGAAGAACGGCGAAGCACATCGGTGGCGGCCCTACACGAAGTAGAAGCAATGGCGGCAGCGGTGTTGTTGTGGAGAAGAAGGAAGAATATGGGCAGGGGCGTGTGCAAAGTGGGGGGAAATCCCCAAGGGCCACACCTATCCCCTATTTAACCACGCCCCTGGGAGGCGTAGTGAGATCCAATGCTGCGGCGCTGCCACACGAAGTGGCCGTGTATTCACCAAGCCAACCAGTCAGATGCGCGCCACACCACGAGCCACATGGAGCAGCGGAACCCACGACGCGGCATGGTGATATAGTTAACAAGGAGGTTTCCATGACGTGATGATTGCAACAGTTATTCCTAACAATGAATATAGTAACCGGTGCACTAACTGGTGTGAGCCCTTAAAATGAGGCAAAGTGATGATTACCCTCCATGTAGGACATGGGGAAGCGTTTGAGAGCAGTAATGATGATCCGGATATATAGATAATTACTCGGCCAGCGAGAAGTAACTCGGAATGATCCAAGGGAATGTCAAGCAAAAGTGCAGATCTTGGTAAGTTGAACCTGTTGTGGCCTTATCAGCTGATGTTGCTAAGACCGCACCAGCTTCTGGGACTAATGTTGGGGGGATACCCCTGAGTAGGGTCACGCCGGGGTATAAAGGCCGCGTTAGCCGAGGTACGACAAGGTCAAAGGGAGAGCTAGCTGAGTCACCTGAAGGTAGGCCGACTTACAAAGTGATCCGGCCTGAAGGATGTTCGTCTAACCTTAACCTGGCCGACATATAGCATATGTCAGCAAGGGCTCTGTGACTTGTTTGCAGGTACCCATGTAGTCGGGTTAGCCGGGATACCACTTGGCTTCTAAGGGAAGGAACAGATCTCGCTGGCCAAAAGGTGGCCTCTGTCCACTGTAGCACGAGCGAAGCAGGCTGAGGGAAGGACAAGCAGGGCGTGGCCGACAAGTGTGGCGTAGCCAATGTTGGCTGACGCCACCAGTGTCGGGTGATGCAAAACCACAGAGGGGCTCAGGGAGGCTTACGCCCTAAGTCTGGACTAGCCGTTTAAAGTGTAAAAAGAGGAATCTTACTTTATCCAAAGGGCACCAGGGCCTCCTTAGAGAGGGATCAGTCATTTTGTCTAAGGAGGAACCCTAGAGCACACTAGTGGGCAGTAAGAGAACTAGTCTCCTTCTTATGAATAACTCGATGAGCCCTTGTAATCCACCATCATCAAGAGAGAAATATAAACATCTGTGTGTGGAATCACCACACTATCCGTCCCTGGAACCCTCTAGTGCGCATTGGCCCCATCTTTAGCCTATACATGGCATCTGCCGTGCCACGACCACGACATGTTCACCAACAAGTCTCATGAGCAAACCACTTCTATGAGTCATGTGATAAGGTCATATCTAAATAACCACTACGATGCCAATGAGCAAGTCACTTATATAGACCACCACAATTATGGGTTTCCCCATGGATATCGTTGTTAGCTTAATGAATCTCTCTTAATCCCCCTTTGACCATATAGATTATAAGCCAATGCTTGTAGTCACAAAGTAGCACCGCACATACCCCCATACATGTACAAAGGGTAGTTCCCTCTTTTTAGTCCCTAAGGCAATTGTTATGCGGTCGACTTCACATACCATCGAGAAAGAGAGATCTAACACAATATCATAGACCAAGCAAATATCAAATACCAAAGTTATAGATATTATTATTTCATTACATAATAATGCTAGGGTTTCTCCATCTCCCCAAGAACAAAGGGAAGTACTCACACATGGAGGCAATAAAGAACATCATCATATTCATATGGATGGATTGAAAGTGCAAAGGTAGAATCAAGTGCAAACCACAATTGTATACGACAAGATCTAATAACTAAGAGAGGGGATGATGGTGTTGATGGAGATGACGTGGTTGATGATGAGAGGGATGATGTGTTGTCCACCGATGATCTGTGTAGCAGCAAGGATTTGCTCTTCTCCAAGTTCCTCCTGATCCCTTCCTAGCATGGTGTTTCGTGGCTAGAGGTGTTTGTGAATGTCAGAACTCAGATCCTTATTCGCGTGCTGAAAGTATTTGACGAGGCACACATCTTAGAAGGTAACACGGGCAGATGGTACAGGCGGGCTCTCGACTGTACCACATGTTGTTAAGCCTCCAATAACTTCTCCTTACATCCTCTCTTCTCCTAGATGCGTGGAAAATAAGTTAAATGGCTTTTGTAACTTAGAAATATCATATTATTACATAACATGATAGTACCAATTGATATATTCACAAAAGAGATTAATTTGGGATGTTGTTGAAACAAGAGTAAAAGGTGCATGCGAGTGACGTAAAATACCAAAATCCTAACTCTACTTATGCAAAAACATAAGATAAATATGCTTCAAAAATGGACTCATCACTCACTCACAACAATAAGATCAAGAATATGAATCATTGGCAAAATACTTAGATTGAAATCAAATATTCTTACAATGGTCGCCAATTCACAAGATCTTAATTACAAGATAATGACTATGGCTATGAAGGAGGTAGGAGATGGTGGTGACAAACTATGGTGGTGTGGATCTCCTTCTGTGTGTGAAGGATGAGATATGAATGACAAATGGGTTATGTGGCAGCTAGAGGGTGCGTCTATCCTCAAATGATCTCACTTCCTTCATATAAGTAATTTGGTTTGACCTAAGGAAGGAACCGGCGTGCGGTATAGGAAGACAGTACGGGCATGCTTCTCCCATACCGATGCTCGTTACACCTCCTGGAAACGCCTTTTCGCCCTTGGTTGACTTGGTTATGTTGGTAACAACATATTCTTCACTAATTGCTCCTGATCTCGCCATAAAGGCATAGTTTTCTGCACATCACAAATCAAGAGATGGATTCGCACATCTTTACAACAATTAGTCATTAGTATTAAGGCCAGAGAGTTATTTAGTCAATTTATTGACTTAAAAATAAGATTTAAACATGGACATAGATGGCTATTTCCAGAGCGATCGTTGCTCTGTTTAATGTAGGTAGAGATAATGATCCCATGTGTGTCCATTTTGTATTCAAATGCAAAATATTGAATAATGCACAAATCATGGTGTAGTTCTCCTATATTATTTAGAACACTCCTTTTATGCTTCATCATAATATGTTTTGACCCATACCATGTTTTTTGTATTTGGAAGACAAATCTATTCTTTGGTACTTTGTGTCATCTTGAAAAGTGTTGAGAGTTTGGTTTGATTGTTGTAACCGTTCTCTCTTTTTGGGAGTTGATTCTCTCATTCCATGTTTTCGATTCGAACTTATGAATAAGATAAATCATTGAGCATTTGTATTTGTTTATCCTTTTTATAATTTGGACAATCGTTAGCCATGTCACACTTTGGTGTGCCTTCTTGGTTTACTTTGTGTTTTGTTCAAATTATATCTTTGTTTGGTTCTTCAAACTCTTCTGCAAGCATATTACTATATGTATATATCATGGCATGCTTGCTTTCCGTGATCCAATATATAGGGTAAACTCCATAAATCCTAAATAGGCTAAGATGTGCATGAAATTAAAATTCATATCTACATATACATATTTATGTGGAGTATGCATTATGTATTGTAGTTTCTCTAACTACTTTGGACCCAATATGTTTGGGGACCATATTGTACTTGAATTTTGGTATAGGTACATTCGAGATGCATTGGATGTTTATCTCTTTCATAAGGAGGACGTGATGGCTCAATGATAATTAGAGGGAAGCTAGGATGATAAACGAACTCCTATCTACTTCATCACACCAATGATATCTCGGTAACAAGTATATCTTACTCATGCATACATATCTTGCTTCCAACCTCTTGTAGGTTGCATCTTGGCATGAATTTTCATACTTGCAACTATTGTGGTTCTTTCTATGGTTTTAAAGAAAGCTCTACATTTCATATGTGAGTAATTTGAGGTGAGTGCACATAATGGGTACTAGACAAAATCATGGTCATGATTCACCAATCCCAAATATGTCAATGTAGTAATCTTATTACCTATCTTTTCCTCAAATGCCCTCATGTGCAATAGTGATAATTTTGCGAAGTTGATATCTCTTTGTGGTACTTTTTGCCTTTCTCAATATATTCCAACTATCTATTTTCCCTTAGTGATAGTTGTGATGTATTTGATATGTTTGTGGTTGAAGTTTATCAATATAAATTAAGATAAATTTGAGCCTTTTGTCCATGCTATCAAGAAAATATTTTATTGGTATATTGTATGAATTTGTTTTGGATATCACACTCTATTTTTTTAGTGTCTATTTGTGTGTACATTTTTCTTTGTATAAAAATACCTTCGTGAGGTTGTCTACTTAGAAACTTATACATATGAGAGATATTACTTATATATTTTTGATATCTTCTTTGATCCATCTGTGTTGTATGGTCATACTAAGTAACATCATTCATTGAAGACTGTGTTGATGCTAAACTCTCATCCTTGTATTAGTCTTATAATATATTTTTTCATGCCTCTCACACAATCCTATTATTGAGCCTAATATTATGTTGTATCTTACTTGTTGCTCAATCATCAGTTTATTGCAAGATTTATGCCTTCGTATGTGCTCTTTTGCATATAGTTGTGTTTTAAATAAAATAGAGGGAGTGAGGATTCCATATTGTACATATTGTATTCAAATACAAAAATCTAATGTGTGCACGTACCTTAGTGGAGCTTCCTAATCAGGAGTAAATAATAGTGCTAGATTGTTTCGGCTCAAACTGCTATCCATGTTATCCCTTTTTCGGCAGTGGGATGGACGCCGAGGAGGACACACGACAACGTCGTAATGGAGCCCGGCTATTCCGTCAGGCGGGCCTCGCTGCGAGCCAGGGAGAAAGATTCCATACTGTGTATGGGTGTACCACGCGACGTTGTATCCCGCGTCCCTGGATGGTGGGCCGCGCGCACGACATGGGCCCACCGTCAGCACACGTGGGAAGGATCAGGCTGTGTGAGAGGCATTCCCGGCGCGTCAGGCCTCCATACCCGCCAAAAGTTGCCGTGATGATGTGATATCTTGCCATCTGTGGACTATCACGGACGCGGGGCCCGCCGATAGCCGACGTGGCACCATAAGCCCATGCGGGCTGCGTATTCTCATGGATGTGGGGCCTGCCCATTAAGGACGTGGCGTCGTAAGCCCATGTTGGCCATGTTTTTTCACGTATGCGAGGCCCATCTAGAGACAACGTGGCGCCGTAAAATAATTCCATGCATGAGCGTATATCATAGAGGACATGTTTGGCTAGCCGACATTGCACCGTAGACTATAGACATCCGCAGGTTATCACAGGACGATCGTGTTGTGGTCCCGTTTTGAAGATATCGTGCCTAAGGAAATTTGAAACAGCTGTTGTGATCTCGGGAGAGAGAATGTCTATCCTAGGCAGGCCACGTGAGCTAGTTGCATTGACTATAGCCGTCCGCGGGTTGTCATGGCTATGCCTTGTGGTGGGTCCCGTTCACGGACAGGCGTATCATGAGAGTGCTTGTGTTGCAACTATAAAAAAACTAGCGTAAGTTTTCGTGCTAACCACTGTTTACCTCTCTCTATTCTTCTTCTCTCTTTTTGTTATCGTCGGCGTGTTTTGGTTCTCTCCAGTGGTCGGTTGCACGCGCCGTTCTGGTGACCATACCTGGAACTAGCGCTTTCCGCTTCCCACCGGCGGTAGCCTTGATGTTTCTACGGTCAGATGCTCTCAAAATTCACCGCTATAGCACCGTCCGTGCGCACTTTTTAGTCCTCTCTTCTTCTTCTGGTAGTGTCATTTTCACCTATTTCCATCGCCGAGATCCGCGCTTTGTTCGGTGATCATACCCAGGACAGACGCGGATGTTGAACAACGAGTTTGTGTGTACTACCATTATCTCCTAAAACGTTGACTGTGAAGCTTATTTAAAATAGTTGATTGTGAATCCTACAAAATACATGTTTCCTAGGAATTATATGGGATATCCGTTGACTATGATACGTGCGAAAAAATGTTTACTCAAGATCGTGTTGAATACCCATTGTCTACAAATAGTATGAAAAAACATGGTTCCTACGAATCATGTGCAAATAAAAGTGGACTTTGAACCATGTGAAAGCTCCATGTACAGGTCTATTCTTACGAAAATAACAATGAGTTCGAATCGTATAAGGAGAATCTTAAATGTGAAATATACTAAGCATGTGAAATATTAAGCATTGGCCGGAAATCTAGAAAAATATTACAAAGATATATGTGTTTCGTCCACGGATTAAGAATATATCTTTCATACGTTCGCTTCATTGTCCGAAAGAACAAATTTGTTGTAAACGCTTATTCTAGAACATTTACGACAATCGTACATTAAATTGGCCCCGATTATCTGCTATCATTAAGTCGGACCAGGGTACTCGCCCGTGCAAGGTACTCTTTGTTTGCACTCATATGTCCTACTTCTTATTCTACGTTATGTGGTGTGGATGCGCTTCTTCTTTTCTTGCGGGCATTTTCCGCGTCGGTTTCGTCTTTATTATTCCTCTCATGTCATTCCACACAGCAACATCTTCGGGATCGCCATTTCTTTTCCTTTGTCGTGCAGATGCATGAATTTTTTCTCCCTGTGTTTCTAGATACTCTTTCATCATACTTCTTTCGTGTTCATCTGTTTTTTTTGTTGTGGCACGGGTGTAGTACCGGGGTCGCTGATTCTCCTTCTCCACTTTTAGTCTAGGGTTTTCTTGTGGTGCGGGCGCAGACTCGGGGCTACTGTTTTCTCTCCTCTCCGTCTTCCTTCATTTTCTCTTTGGTGTGAAACCACCTACTAACGATCTGTAGCGTCTTTCTACGCTACCTATTAATGGCAGACGTTTTCCTACTTGTGCCGGCCTATCTTATTCTTCACTGACTCCAAATAATATCTATATGGCAATTTTATTTTCGATATTCCTATGTGCCTTCGCTTTGCGTCCACGCGGCACACTCTTGATATCGATCATATGTCTGAAGTGCCCTATGTTCTTTGGTGTCTTGACCTAGACTATAGTTGAGGTCACACCATAAAGGCCATGACACTAATGATCAACGTGTTTCGCGTATGGATCTGCGAGTTTCCACGTACATTGAAGACATGGAGAGTGTATCTGTCGAGTCATTCAGTCAGGTACTGACAGCATTAGCATGATACCAGCGTTGTATTCCAGTCAGCTCGAATGCAATCATTCTCATGAAAGGAATTTCTTCATGCCCACTCTGCAGAGGGTGTAGAGAGAAGTCTAGGATTTAGCGGTGCAAGAACGCTACTCGGACATGGAAAACACCACAGCGTGTGTAGTACCATTGCATGTAATTGGTGCCGATACGGGAATCGTTTTCGAACATGGTGAGACACGCGCTATAATAATGCGACATTGTTCCACAAAGTCGTTATTACCTAGCATTCTAATAGCAGATCTTTTCACTTGCATGGATATGTAGCGTGATAATATCATGAAGTGTTATGTATGTCGGATGCACCACGGGCAAGGGGAGAAGTCTGACATACACAGGTGTACGCTATTTTTATGCTTATTACAAACCATTCAACATCCATGTTAACCTCTTATAGATGTATAGTCAAACATTTTTCTAACGGCCAAGCCCTAGGGGTGTAGAGAGAAGTCTAGTTTTATTTATAGCACCACTTGTTGGGTTTGCAGCATAGAAAACAAAATGTTTCTTACGATGTGAACTACTAAGCACCAAGATCTATATAACTAGATACAATCAACTGGTGGATATACATCCATAGAAAACATACCCTTGAACAACGACAAAGCGTTACGAGGTTATACTCATGGATGATGTAGTCATACACTTGCTGATCTCAAGATCATAATAAAGTCCAGCGAGTCCAGCAGGTCCGGGACCAGCAAGCCCAGCACTACAAAGCAGCGGTGCATCCATGATCATACGTACGTCCGGTACCCTTACAACCTCCACCTCCTCGCTCCAGCGATGCAGCGGAAGCATCAACTCCTTCCAGATAAAGCCACCCAGAACATGTATCTCGCTAATCTGAGACCATGGGGAACAAATTCTAGAGGGGGACAGAGATCATTCACGAGGAGGTGTGTTGTGAGAGGAGGAGAGGGGGGCATCCCCCTCCCATGGCAGGCGGCCATGGAGGTTCCCCCACCTCTTCCTTCATTCATGTGGGTGGATGCTCCACTCACATAAACATTCCTCCACTCACACTCCCACTCACATGCATTAATTTTCCACCAAAATTAATGCAACTCTCATTAAATAGAACTATTTTATTTATTTTATTCAGAATTTTGTTAATTACTTTAATAAAAAAATTCACATAAAACCCTCTGCAACATTTTAATATCACTTGTAGAACCAGTTTCTGCAATTTCACCCAAAACAATTCTGTTTTCCATCAAAATGATTCCAGCGCTTTCTTAAATCTTTATCTGAAACATATCTGCTCTAACTGGTGTCGATATCCCTTAAGTATGTCACCCTACGGTTCGTGAATAATGCAGACATGATCGAGACCCCTCTCCGATCAATAATCAGCAGCGTGGCCTGGAGATCCGTACTGACTCCCACACATTCAACGATGACTCTAGTGATCATGTGAACCTTTAATGTCGTAACTAAATCCCTTTGTCTCGCGAGATATTACATGTCCGAGTTTCGATCATCGGTATATCCATACCTAGTCTGATCGCGTTACTGATATGCACTTTTACTCATTCTCTCGATATAACATTCTAGTGGTCACATCACTTGTTTGCAAGCTATCTCAATGTGATATCACCGAGAGGGCCGAGAGTATATCTATCCATCATCAGGATGGACAAATCCCACTCTTGATGCATGAGCCTCTACATAACAACTTCGGAGTATCTGAACCCACCTTTATAGTCACACTATTATGGTGTGAAGTTTGATGTTATCAATTTACTCTTCTAGTGTTAGTGATTGACATGATCTCATGGACTAAGGACTAGAATTACTTCGTATGATGTTATAGCAATTTAAATACAATGACTTTGATCGTATTGATATACTTCGGATGAATGTTCAACTCATCATTCCACCAATGTTATGACCTTATTATTAACAACATCCAATGTCCATGATTAGGAAACCTTGATCATCTTGTTAATCAACAAGCTTGTTTATAAGAGAGGCATAACTATGAACTCTTTATTTTCTTTATTAAACACACATGTATTAATGTTTCCAATTAATATAAATATAGCATGCAAAATAAACATTTATCCTAAACAAGAATAAGATAATAACCACTTTGTTATTGCCTCTCAAGCATATTCCCTTCAGTCTCCTACTTGCACTAGAGTCAATAATCTAGTCTATAAAACTTGCACATTCAACACCTATGGCTTTCTGCTGTTGTATATACGTGTTTTCTAGTGGTTAACATAATCTCCGGATCTGACACTTTCAGGTTCCTGTGTATTTGCATTTCTTTGCGTCTCTACGCATCACTCATTCTCTAATGAGATGTCATTGTATAAATTTAGTCCTTTGGTGAGACCTTTAGTTCCTTTGGGTTAAAACATGTTAATAGTAATTTCATACAATATATCTTCATAGTATTAGCCCACTGTGAATCACACCTAGTTTGATAACAAACTACTTAACCAAATTCCCTCCTTTGTTGCTACTATTGCAGTCATATACTTAGCCTTTTGTTGTAGTATCCGTCATAATGTATCAACTTTGGAACTCATCCAAATCCATCATGGAACGTCCTTTCCATTATATTGTGCCACACATAGTTTAAATTGAGATAAATTTTATTTGTATCTTATGACAAATTAGTATCAAGGTAACACTTTACAGTGAACTACATTTAACTATTTGTCACTTATACATGATATATTCTTAGTTCTTCCAAAGCTCATAAGAATATCTTTACTATCGAAAACGCTAGAAAAAGGGCGTCCTCATGGGAGTACGCTCCGCGACGCTGCTCGTGGCAGCACGTGGATGATTTTGGTGCGTCCCGTCGAGGGGGGGTGTCTTGTTTTCTCGACACGTATAGTTCTTGTAGCGCTTCTGGATGTTTGGGTTGGGGCGTTCGGCGGTTTTGTTCCGTCACGGGACGTCTCCCGGTTTTTCCGTTGTTTTGTCGGTTTTTTCTCTTTTCCAGTTCGTATGAACTGCGATTTGTGTTGCTTGCACTGCTTGTAGGAGGAGTTCTAGTTACTCGTAGGACTAGAGGCTATGCACAATAATCTGTCTTGGCAGTGGCGCAGTGCTATGGTTACTCTTTTTTGGTCCTATTTTTCTCTTTGTCGGTCTTTTTTTCCTATTTTTTGGTAGTTAGTATCTGCTTTTATTTTTTTACTTTTATTTATTTTTGTTTGTTTTCTTTTATTTACGGGCAATGGAGATTTTGTGGGGTGTAATGGGAGGGGTCCTACTTTGAACTCCTATTTATCTATACTTTGAACAAAGTCTTTTAAGGTTACTGTTTTCAATGCTATTGTGTTTTTAATAGAATGTGAGGCGGTGCAGTGTCTAATAAAAATGGAGGTGGCTCATCTATTTATACCGTGAGCATCTGCGCTTTGCTGACTAGTGCACTGCTTACAGTAGGATTTCGAGTAGCTTGTTGGTAGCACAGGGCGGCAGTGCATTGTTTGTATCTTGAGCAGTACATGGCGTGTAGTGCTGGGCAACTGCGTTGTACTAAGTCGTGCACTACTTACACGAGTCCATGCACCGCTTACCGGAGTAGTTCGAGTGGCTTGCCGGTAGCACAGTGAGGCAGTGCACCGGTTGTAGATTGAGCAGTTCATGGAGTGCCCTGCTCGCCATCTGTTCTGTGCTAGTCCGTGCACTGCTTAGAGTAGAATTTCGAGTGGCTTGCTGGTAAGACATAGAGACAGTGCATAGCTTGTATCCTGAGCAGTGCGTGGCGTGCAGTGCTGTGCATCAGGAGGCCATGCACTGCTTACAGGAGGAGTTCGAGTGGCTTGCTTGTAGGACAGGGAGGCAGTTCATTGTTTGTATGTTCGGCAGTGCACGGCGTGCAATGCTGAGCATCTGTGCTTTGTTGTGCAGTGCACTGCTTACAGGAGGAGTTCGAGTGGCTTGCTTGTAGGACAGGGAGACAGTTCATTGTTTGTATGTTCAGTAGTGCACGGCGTGCGATCTTTGAACATCTGCGTTTTTTGGCGATGCTGCTTACGAGATTTCGAGTGGCTTCTTTGGTAGCCAGGGCATGAGGCATTGTTTGTATCTTGGGCAGTGCATGGCATGTAGTGATGGGCATTTGCGTTGTACTGAGTCGTGCACTGCTTACAGGAGTCCATGCACTGCTTACCGGAGTAGTTCGAGTGGCTTGCTGGTAGCATAGTGAGGCAGTGCACCGGTTGTAGACTGAGCAGTTCATGGAGTGCCCTGCTCAGCATCTGCTCTGTGCTAGTCCGTGCACTGCTTAGACTAGAAGTTCGAGTGGCTTGCACGTAGGACATACACGCAGTGCATAGCTTGTATCCCGGGTAGTGCGTGGCATGCAGTGATGTGCATCAGGAGGCCATGCAGTGCTTACAGGAGGAGTTCGAGTGGCTTGCTTTTAGGACAGGGAGGCAGTTCATTGTTTGTATGTTCAGCAGTGCATGGCGTGCAGTGCTGAGCATCTGCGCTTTGGCAAGGCGATCGCTTACGATGAGATTTCGAGTGGCTTGCTGGTAGCACAGGGCCGTAGTGCATTGTTTGTATCTTGGGCAGTGCATGGCATGTAGTGCTGGGCATTTGCGTTGTACTGAGTCGTGCACTGCTTACAGGACGCCATGCACTGCTGACCGGAGTAGTTCGAGTGGCTTGCTGGTAGCACAATGAGGCAGTGCACCGGTTGTAGACTGAGCAGTTCATGGAGTGACCTGCTTAGCATCTGCTCTGTGCTAGTCCGTGCACTGCTTAGAATAAAAGTTCGAGTGGCTTGCTCATAGGACATAGAGGCAGTGAATAGCTTGTATCCCTAGCAGTGCGTGGCGTAGAGTGTTGTGCATCAGGAGGCCATGCAGTGCTTACAGGAGGAGTTCGAGTGGCTTGCTTTTAGGATAGGGAGGCAGTTCATTGTTTGTATGTTCAGCAGTGCACATCGTGTAGTGCTGAGCATCTGCGCTTTGCTGGGCAGTGCACTGCCTACAGTAGGATTTCGAGTGACTTGCTGGTAGCACAGGGCCGCAATGCATTGTTTGTATCTTGGACAGTGCATGGCGTGTAGTGCTGTGCATCTGCGTTGTACTGAGTCGTGCACTGCTTACAGGAGGCCATGCACTGCTTACAGGAGTGCAATGCATTGGTTGCAGAATGGGCAGTGTATATAGTGCAGTGCTGATCATCTGCGATTTGTTGGGTCTTGCACTGCTTATAGGATGAGATCGATTGGCTTGCTCGTAGCATAGGAGGCAGTGCATTTGTTGTAGCTTGAGCAGTGCGTAGTATTCAATGTCCAAGATTCACATATGCAATATTTAGAAGATGATTAAAGTGTTCAACTTACTGAGTACATTCATTGACATTACAGTAGATTAAAGATGTTCAATTTACTAAACAACACGGGTACAATATACTTCAACACTAGATTAAACAAGAAAAGATGATTATCTGAACAGTGTTTTCCCAAGTTAACCACTAGATGACAATCTCAACAAAGTTCAGACCAAGGTGCTCCTGCATATGCTCTACTTTAATGAGAAGTAGTGATGCCCATCCAACATCAGCAGCAAATGTGAAGTTAGACCATCCTGTGGTGAAGCTGACACATCCATTGTCCCTTTGTACAGTATATGCGCATGCAATATAATTCTCTTCTTCTCCTTCAAGATCATGTCCCTGTCTGTACATATGTGATATACCCTGAGTTGGGTACCTGAAACCATCTACAGCCTCAATTGGCATGAACTGCAATAAAGAAAAATTCAGTATTTTAACAAGCTTTCTAAATTAACAAGTTCACTAAATTATATGTTTAATCTGAACATAAAATATTATTAAATATGTGGAAACTAACCAGTGCATTATGGTCATGGTTATCCATATTCATCATGTGTAGCCAGAAATGCTTTTCATCTTTACTTTCAAAAAACTGATGTTCTGTGACATGAAGATCTTTGAAAATGTCAAACAGGATTGAAGCCATTTGCTGCTCAGTTAGTGCATTTATGTCTGAGAAGATGGTCCTGTGCAGAATGCTTCTGATGGATGTAGGCACATCTCCCACCTCTGATGAATGATTGGAAATACATGTTGAGTATTAAAGAATGTTATTATGATGAAATAGTAGTAGGACAAGGAAAAACTGTATGTGCAAATTATTTATAGTAAATAAGGGAAATACCAGTTGCTTCATGAATCTTTTTCTCTTCACCATTAGAGTAAACAGTGACATGAAATAAGTTGGTCAAGTTCAAACCAACATCATCAAGTTGGTCGTCATCGTATTAAAAATGCACTACATCTCCAAGTGCTATTACATAAACCCTCATCAGAGACTTCTAGTATGGACCACAAATTATTGTCCTAACATTAGACTTCTTGAGGAACAAATCAAAATTCCTTAATGCTTCACTGTTTGCAACCATCCAATTATTTGGAGTGAAATCATTCAGTCTTTCCCTAAATGAGCATGGCACTACCTGAAGGTAAACAACATGGTTCAGTTCATGTGACAACAAGACAGTAAAAGAAACATTATATAAAATGAAAATTTTGAACTTTTTGAATAAAACCTTCGAAAACTTTCTCCTTAATATGTAACAACTTACCACACCATTGATGGGAAAACCTTGAACAATGTTAACCTGGAAGCTGGTTGCTCTCCTCTGTGCCCTACCATAATTGTTGGTAGGTTGGCCGCACACTGTACAGTCCATTCCAAGAAACACCTGATAAAATTAATAATGCATTTAAGGAGTGAACTGTGCATTAACTCCTAATCTAGAAAGTGTCAAACAGATCATTTATCAGGCATAAGTTACACCATAGTATTACAGGGATAAGATGATAGGAAGAACACATAAAGGATTACGAGGAAACTAAAAATAATAATTGGAAGTGTGATGCAAAACTCACCATCGATTTGTACTAAGACAATGGAATGGATATTAAAATAAAAGAACAAAGCTTGTTGAAATGAAGAAACAAATAAGGATTAGAACTCAAACCAATAAAGAAAAGGAAAGGGATACAAAATTATAGGAGAAAACTCGATCGGGAGGGGACGAACTTTTTGAGAAACTGCTCTGCTCTGAGGAACTGTTCTCGGGAACTGTTCTCGGGAAGTGCTCTGGACGTGCGTAGTGGGAGAGAGGTGGAGAGAACTGAACGGGGTCCCTTCGGTTTCCCTGCATTTATAAATCAAGCAACTAAAACGGTTATGTGCTAACGCTTCGACGTGCTATTCCCCTGCCCACTGTCTGAGGTATCCTATCGTTTACCATCTGAGACTGACAATCCCTCTGTCCCTATGCAACAAAATTGAAAGTCTGACAGACTAACAACAAATCTGAACTTGTACATCCAGTCAGTTCATAGTTGACACTTTTCGCAGTGCATATTATGTTTTTTATTTACGGGTAATTGAAATTTTATAGTTCATTTTAGTCAAAGTATTATACTTTTTATCAAGTTTCTACATTGAGTACTGCACAGTTTATCTGTGTGCACTGCCATATTATTAGCTTGTTGAAGTGCCCTAGTATTGTATTATGTTGAACTGCTCTATTTTTACTGCAGTGTCATACGTATTGTTGTTCGCAACCTCGGTAAACTTAACTTTCGATCCGCGTGTGCTGTTTCATTCGCTGAATTGTTAATTGCGTTTACATTAGGCATAGTATTATACCTTTGGTCAATCTTTGGTCTTGGATGATGTGTGGGGTGTGTTTTATTGTTGGTAGGTGAGACGACTGTTCAATGTGTATAAGTACATTATAAATTCAGACGTCGATGCTTAACATTTCACATTCCAGTCCCAGTTGCTCTTCTACTAGATGGTTTGTTTTCCTCTAGACGGTTCATCTTCCAGTTCTGTTTTGAGTTCTTTCTGCCATGGATCCAATGAGGAAGCCTATGTCTAGAAAGCAGCAGACAGCTGTTACGAAACGTTGGAAGCTGTTAAGCGGAGGAGATGGGGCTTGGAGGGCGCTCCCCTGCTGCCCACCACCGTGGATTCCTTTGCCGAAGGTTCGTCGTCGTCTCGATGCAACCATAGCAAGATCGACGAGTCCGGGTTAGTTTTGCTTTTTTTAATCTTTTCTTGTATTCATTTCTAAGTTTTCGGATTAGATTGTTGAAACTCTTGTTGTGTCATTGACGTTTGGAACTTACATATAGGGCTTACTCCTCTGGTGTTCATGGTTGCTCGCATTTGGCATCTACTCCGTCATGCTCCTCTGTGGTGCATCCGAGCGGGCTAATCAATGTGCGTGTATTTGTATGTTGGCTATTTTTTAGTGCGATCAGTTCTATTTACACTAAATCTTGTTGTTGTTTTCTGTGGAAATATTAGGATTCATTGCCATTAGTTACAGGAGTTTCAGATGGCAGTAATCATGTTGATGCAGAATATCAGAGGCTTCGTAATGAACTTGCTGCTGAGAATGCTAAGGTATCAGAATTGTGTGTCAAACTCTCCGAGAAGGAGGCAGAAAAGATGACTATTACTGTAGAGTGTGACCATCTTCGACACGAGATCGTCGGAATGTAGCACATTATCGAAGATGCTGCTATGATGAAGGTGGAGCTGAACAAGTCTAAAGCTAGCGCTGCAACCTGGGACTTAGATCGGGATACTCTGACGATGGATATGGCTCAGCTACTAGCTGATAGACAATCGTTTTGATGAGCAATTGGCCGACATGATAGCCAATCGTTTTGAAGACATTGAAACAATAAAAAATGCACGTCTTGACAGGCTACATGCAATGCAATCTCGAAAGGACATTCTTGAGCGCCGTCGTAACTGCACAGAGTGCATGGATGACATTTATAGAGAGGTCAAGGAGCTTGATAAGAAACTATCCAAATAACTTGTGAAGTGTCTTCCATGTTTTAAATGCTAGCTAAATTTGACCTATCATGTTGTAAGTATTTGTAATGGTGTTTGTGAAGAGCACTTAATGAATGTGATGGAGCAAGATTGTATGTAATTTAGTAAGTACGTACGTGCAAGTGTCTGTCTGTCAGTGAATTTTCTATTTGCACTGCTCTAACTAGCTACGGTGCGCTGCGGTGTTCTTTCCGTGTGTGGTATACAGCTTATTTGTTCTGCCTTGACCAGACTGGTTACACTGTCGTATTTATTCATGTACTCATGGTTCTATGGTAGTGCAAGGATATCTATTTAGGCAGTTTTTGAAACGATCATCTAGAAGCCGTTTATACTCTGTTGAGTGCGCTGAAAATATAATTTTCACACATAGGGATGGAAGAGTGTTTTTAGTGGTACATTCACTACCCACGTAAATTTAGGTGCACTGCCTCGTACATACGTATATTCTGCCTTGTGCTGATTTTTGGCACTGCCTTCTTTACTTATGTATGCAATTTGTCCATGGTAGTGCAAGGATACCTATGTAAGCAGTTTGTTTAAAGACTACTTAGAGGAAGTTTATACTAGGTTGATTATTATCGTCATGTGGAAGAAGTTTATACTTGGTTCAGTGTGATAAAAATATAATTTTTACACATAGCTATGCAATTGTTTTTATCGTTGTATGTGTTTGTGATATGCACTGCTCACATAGATGTCAGTTATTATTTGGTCCATTGTGATGAAATTATAATTTTTACACATAGCTATGCAAAAGTGTCTGCAGATGCACTAGCCCATAGATGTCGATACACTGCAAGTAGATATTGCTCTACCAACTTAAAATCAGAAATCAAGTTAACTGTTACAGATTAACAAGCGTGTACTTACACCCACAGATATTGTTATTTCCTTTGCCTCTATCTAGTTATATGCAATATGTGCATGCAATCAGGGTTGACGAAATAATGTACATGTTTCAGAATCTTCTTCTAATCACTTAATGTTATTGCAATTTGTGGCATCTCCATGTCTGGGCCCAACTCCCTAAGATCTGCTGGTAGGTTCTTTAGTTCTTGGTTAGATCTGTGGAACAACATTGTGTACAATTGTTCATCTCAGATACTGGAGCTTGTGTCCTGATAAGTATTGTTAGTTTTCAAGTATATTGAATCAACATTTTTGAAAAATTTCTATCTAACTACTGCTTACACTTGACGTCTTTCCTTTTTCTATAATTTTGCCATTGTATCTCTGCAGGTAATATAATGTCCACAGTCCACATGTGTCTTCATCTTGTTTTTTAGTTCTGACGTAGCGTGCACTTTTAAATGATGCACTCCATCTTGGCAATGTGTCATCTTTGTAAATGCACTCTAGCACTTTTTCGAACCTACTTAGTTGTATATTGAAACATTATAGTGACATTGTTAGATAAAAAGGCTAGTAAGTTCTGATATGTTTTTTTAGAAATAACACTCTTACTATAGTAAAAAAATTCTAGTAATGTCTACATTTTGGTAGGAGTCTTACCATAGTTTGTCCTATGTTACTGTGGTAATCCTGCATCTCTGTACTGTTATTATATGCGAAGGAGTCTATGATCTCAACCTTTGGATTCCAAGCAGACCCATTTAAGACATAAACTGAAAAATGTTTCTTGCAATGAACCGCTAGTAGTATCTATGTATGGAGGTAGATATAATACTCAAGTAAGTTTTAAACATGTGGTAATTTTTAGTTTTATGAGGTGTCTTAATACTGAATATAGAAATTTATGCTTATTTCTAAAATAACTCACCGTGCCTGCTTTTGTAAGGTCGTCTGTTCCTATGAGGTAACCAATTGTGCGTGCAATATCTTCAGGTTCAAATTTTTTGTTTTTGTCCATAAAATCTAATACTGATGTTACCTGTGTGGGTAGGATTACCCTTTTACCTTCCTGGAAAAGATATTTGAACTCATCATTACTTCTCCATGTGTGGATGACGGCATCTAAAATTCATTGTCTATCCATCCATTCTCTTTGAAACTGTCTGCTAGTTCATGTGCAGTATATGTCAGATTAAAATCTCTTGATTCATTGGATCTAGTTGTCTTGGTAAAAAATCTCATGGTGTATTACCAAAAACAGGATTAGTATTATAGGGGTGTTAGTTTAGATTAGATAAAAAAATATCTAGGCTAATTAAAAGAGATCTAGCTGTATCAAGTTAAGCTTTACACTTACTCTCCGTAATCTGGTTTTGATGCATATTCGTTTAGTTTTTGCCGTACTTTCCTTGCATTCTCTGTTTCTTTAAATTCTACTGGAATGAAAACAAGTCTTTCTTCTGGATTTCGATTTTTCTGTTCTTCCATTGAAACCTTGCACCTTTTTGGATTTCTTCTATATCTTTCTCTGAAGATCTCTTTCTCCTTAGTTTCTTTCAGTTGTATCATTGATTTGTTTGACATCTTGTTTTCTTTCTCTTGAATTCCTAGCAATATATCTCTCTTCAAGTCCTGGAAATCTCTTCTTGTGAATAGCTCTTGATATTCGGAATGGCCTATAGATGCAGCAAATTTGTAAATACTTGTGTTGCACTTGATAGTAACAATGTTATGAAACAACATACTGTAGTATGAACAATACTAGTCAAAAAACCATGTAAAGGATTACCTAATATTCTATCATTTAATGTTTCGATGTTTACGTTGAAGATGTCTGATGTCAGCATCCTCATGTGAAGCATTTCCTTGTAACCCGGAATATCTTTTTTGGTGAATTCCAGAATGTGATCTCTGGTGCAGTTCTCAATCATATAGAGCATGAAGAACCCACAGTCACATCTGCATAACGTTTTTCGTTTTAGTTGTTGTCAGATTGTTAAAAGTTGACAAAGATAAGTAGTTCAATGCAAGACTATATTTTATGTTATGTATGAACATTTACCCGTTATCTTGTAGAGGCATGTGTTCATATACTACCTCAAAATCATCCAGCGTTTGGACTTTTGTTTCTGTTGTTCCAAAACCTTCACTCCAAAATGTCTTTATTTTCCTTATCAATTTTGAGCACACTTTTTCAAGATCAATATCCCCTGGCTCTCTCAATGAATCATAAATTCTAAACTTCTTCTCCAAAATATCTACTGTCAATTTGAACCAGTGACCTACTGAACCTGAAGTTTCCTTAGGAGGTCGCTCTAGAAAAGGAAACATTATCTGCATGAGCAATTATTTAAAATTTGTTAACATATTTTTTCTGTTTAAAAAATGAATATACAAGCTTGTATTTTCGCAGTATGGTGTTCTTCAAGTTGTCAAAAAATATACTGTAATGAACATTATTGTTCTACTTACTAGTTCGTATTTGTCTAGACGGTCTGTTGCGTCTAGTTTAAACAAGTCCTCTACCCGATGCATACTTCTTTTACGTCTTTTACTGCTCTAATGTTAATAAGTTTTTGCTGCAAAACAACTGTTAGTTAGTTTGCTCTTATTATATAAAACCTTTGTTTATTATTTTCAGTTGCTTTTTCTGTAGTACTTACAGTTGCTCTGTAATGAATAATTTTCTTCTTTGACTTGGTTCTCCTAAGTTGTTCTTCAAGATAGGTTAACACAAATTCACCATCTGTATCGCCTAGCAGTCCTTCGTTTCTGAAAGCACTTGATATGTAATAAAGTGGCACATTCATATTGGTTTTCTCATGCTTCAAGATATACCGAGATCTGCAGAGTGGAGTAATTTTTATTACAACACAGTATGGTTCCGAAAAATATGCAAAGTGCAAAATGATAATTTTTAAAATCATCTCACTTTAATATAGCTGTATCTTCTCTTGACAGTTTTTTGTCTATGAACTTGCATATCAGGTTATACAATTTTGATCATTCTGATTGTATTTGCCTGCTGTCCTTGTTTGCTTGGTCTCCACTATCTGTATCTGTGGAAAGAAAAAACTATTAGTGTCTGAAAAAATGAAGTGCAGAAAAATCAGTGCAATGATTGATGTTAGGGAGTGCATCCGAATGGTAGTTCGATGACAGTTCATTTCTGATAGTTGAGGCAGTTCTTGGTTCAAGCTAAATGTATATGACAAGTGCAAATGGTAGACTGCTAGTACTTGTAACCATAATCGTTGATACAAATCTCTCCATGGTCATTACAGCCAGATTTTTTGATATGTTTAGCAAGCTCTATTTTGCAAGTGTATCTTTAATTTATTTACACTAGTAGAAACATGGTATGTTTACAAATGAATCAAATTATTCAACAAATTAATTTTCATAGAGATCTTATATTGTCAGATTGGTACTGACTGGCAGTAAATCTTCTGCTTTGTGTCCAACTTCACTGTCTTTAACTTTGATCTTCTGTTTTTCTTTATCTTCTGTCTGATGTTCCTCTTGTTTATCTTGTTACTTCATATTCGCGGTGTCAGATGAGCGTATGCTTGTTTCTGCTGCTGCTGCTTTGTCGGAGGGGGTTTGGTTGTTTGTATCTCCTCCTACGTCCTCCTACAATCAGAAGTTTATATTAGTTCTTTGTTAAATTGTTATGAATGTTATAACCATCATCAGATTTTTATTTTTGCTTTATATTATAGCAAATTGTCCCCTTTCTACTAAATGAGCGTCTACCTTTAGAGATTTCTCTTTTGTTATTGTTGATGTTGCATGCTCCTGTCCTTCTGCTGTAGTTTCATTATTGGTATCATCTGCCTGATTTTCCAATCCATTTAGAAATAAAAATACAGGACAGTTAAACTAGGAGAAATCATTCTTATTATATCGTGCAATAACTTGCAATAGGTATATAAATTACCTTTGTAGCTTCGGTCGTTTTGTCTTCTGTTTTTTTTAGACGTATCAACACTGCCAGAGTTGTTTTTCTCAGTTTCATTCTGTGGCAATGAACATGATGCAGGATCTTCCATTCTGACAGGTCCTTTTTTTGCTGTTAATCTAACTGCTATATCTTTTGCCGACTCCATGTATAACTTAAGCTTATCCATTGAGTCTAGAATCTCAAATCCTGCTCTCTTGACATCTTGTCTGTAGTTACTGATGAGGCCTAGTTTGTTGTTAGTTTCTAAATTTTGACATATGTTTTATGGGTTGTCTGCAATATGTCTTAGGAGATCCATTGCTTGCTGCATCTTCTCAACATCTGTCATGAGACCTCCGATTGGATTTGGCTGGACAGAAGGTTCTTCAGTTGGAATGTTTGAGTTGTCTCCGACAAGAACTATTGCATACTTGTTCTTCCGGTTCTCCTGGTCATTATCCACCACCGTATTTCAGGAACTGTTTTTCTTTGTATGAAAACCTTTGTTGTAGTGTTGCAGCTCAGAACTAGTCTCAACCTGTTTCATGTGAAGAGGACAATTTAGATATTTTTATGCTCAATCTTATTATATTACGGAATTAAATCAGATATGCAGTAAGGAAATACAAATATACATATTACCAGTATGTGTACTTACATATTTCAATGCTCCGAATTCCTCAATGTTATGTTTTTGTCTGTCCTTCTTCACAATGGATGACAATAATTCATTGTCAAGAACATGCAGTCGTGGTGTTTCAATCGTGTTGATTGAATTCTCACACCTTTTAGTGTCCAGATAGACTATTAAAGGCAGAATTGCGCATCCCTCGGCTCCTTTGGTATTTGTTTTTTAACAGGACCCTTACCCTTTTTCTTTTTTCTGATTTTCTTTTCTGCAAAAAAATTCTGAACTCCTCTCTTCAGTTCATCCACTACTACGCGGCAGATATCCATTTTTTGGAGCTTCTTGTAGTCTACATTTTGTATCATTCTAGCCTCTCGGCCTATCCTTGCGTGTAGAGTGGGGCAGACAATACTCTTGAAAATGACCAGAAATATGCATTGCATTGTGAAAGGACTTGTGCCACCTTTCTTTATTTGCTTATACAAATCATTAAGTTGAACTTGTTTTGTCGCTGTTATTCCAAGTTCTTTCCTTAGCCATTTTAGAGCTTCTGTGTTACCATCCACTGATGGTAATGGAGCTGCGCTAGGTCCGTCAGGGAAGCCGAACACTGATTTCACAACTTCTGGTGTTATTTCAATGTCCACGCCGGCTCCAAGTTCCATTACCATTGTAACTCTATCAATTTTCTCGTATAACCACAAGATCATTGGCCGTGACAGGTTTGATGTTACTCTGTAATTAAACAGGAATCCCCACCCAACATTTGATACCTCTGTAAGCAATTTGTTGAGATCTTTGAGTGAACACCTTACTGTGTAGTTTCTGTCTGTGTCCTTGCGTAGCTTTTTGTCACCTATTGTCAAGGTTCCTTGAATCATATTCTTGCTCTGATCCTTGCATTTGCGTTTTCTCCCAGCTTGCTGCATGTAAGATTTTATGATGTCAGTTCATGCTATGGATTTTCCAAAATGAATGTCATATGGTTAATTTATTTATGTAAATCTTTACTAACCTGATTATCCAATTCTCCTTCATTTTCTTCCGTATCACCTGCAGCATCATCATCTTCTGTTTCAGGTTGTGTTCCTTCTAGAAGAATGTTGTAGTCTTCATCATCGTCGTCGCTGCTCTCATCCTCATCTGTGTTGTTCTCTTGCTCTTTCAGATGTCCTTTTTCTTCCTTTGATATTCTAGATGCTCTCCTCTTTTTTTCCAGAGGGTTATCTTGCTCTTCTGGTACTATTGCTTTCCTCTTCTTCAATCTTCTTGTACTGGACTGTAAATCTACTATGGTACTGCTGTCTAGAAGCTGAACACTCAGTGGGATTGGGTCATCCTGGGGTATGTTTTGTTCATTTTTTTCATCGTCCACACTTTCTTCAGAGATTGATGCAAGAGGTAGTTTTTTCTTAACTTTATCCAGGTTCAATTTCCTTTTTTTACTGCTTCCTTTTTCTTTTTCTTCTCTTCCTCTTCTGCTAGTTGATCTTCCACTTGCCATTCCTGTGTGGGTGTTTCTGTGCAGTCCACACTTTGTGATGGTGTTATTGATAGCTGGCTGGTGTGGACCTGACTGCTGTCCTGGTTATCTGTTTTGGGGCAATCTTTTCCTTACTACATGAAGAAGTAACACTAATAATATGTACTTTTACTTTGTTTTACAGCATTACCTTGGGTCAGCAATGACTTTTTTTGTCAGCATCCGTATTATCAGGTATGCTCTGCAAAGAAGTTGTATTAAATAAATGCTATTTCTATATTTATGTTAGTGATGACTACAAGGTATGTTGTATATTGCTCTATACCTTCCCAGGACTAGGACTTCTGTTGTCCTCCATTTCACCTAATAATTAAATAATATTTTTAGCATAAGACAATTCTTAATAAACGTGGCAGAAAATTAGTAATTCTTTATGCAATTTTCTAATCCTTAGTAATTATTTTCATAGATTCGATGTTTTAATATATTTGTCTATCCTTTCTATATATGAATTCTATTTCCCTATTTTTCTCAATAATTACTAACAAAAAACAATTGTACATATGTAATCTCTAAACTGTAGTCACATATGCTTTGTATGGCGATAAGGAACTGAAATGAATGAATAAAAAGTGGAGTTAGATAGTATGTACTTTAAATTTTACTTTCTATACAGATTTGTGAAGAATCTAGTGTTAAACCGGAATTATATGATTTTGATTGATATGAATTGGGCGTACCTCTTGTTGTAGGTTCCTACGCTTACTTGTTTCTTGAATAAGAGGAAGCAGGGGCCTTCCCTCGCGCTCTCGCCTTCTGCCGTTTACTTTTTTTGTGAATGTATCCTCTCTATCGAGATCGCCGGGGAGTTCCGTTCCAAATCGGTGCAGGTTGCTGAGGACGAACTTGCAACCGTCGGAGGATTGTTTGGTGCGGGCGCTGGTGTGTTGGATTTGAAGGGTTGGACTAGATACTGTTGGAGTGCATCGGCGGGGGCGGGGTGATCTGGGGTGGTTGCTCTTGGCGGAGCGTGGTGTGTGCTGTTGGTGTTGGGGGTGTGGGAAGGTGGTTGTTTTCACGGTTGCCGGCATTGGGCGGTTTGCTCCTGGTCGACGGCAATGACGGTAGCAGAATGAGTCTGTTTTCCGCGGGTTTTGTTTCTTCAGACTACCTTTCTGTGGGTTGGATACTAGAGGGAATACTAAATCGTGTATGGGGTGGTAGTTTTGGTTGCTCTGCCTTGTTTAGAAGCAATGCACTGCCTTGTGTCTGCTTAATTTTGACGCCTCGGGTGATCGTGAGTGATCGGCCGTAATTTTATTTGACTAACTGCCTTATTAGATTTCATTGATGCACAACACCAGCTGTATCTAAGTTGTACGGAGTGTACTGCCTAAGTTGTAATTCGGGCACTTCTTTCTTATTGACCAATATATGTTTACTTCTCTTTGCTTGCACACAGTTTGTATTTTCTTGTTGTTTGGATATGTTTATGCATATGGAAGTGTATTAGATGATATACTCCTTACCTTAACACTAGTTGACAAAAGCTACTTTCCAAAACTGTCTTGGCTTATTTTCCATATTCTCAAATGTTCTGGCATTTCAAAAACCTGAGCCAAGAAGCCTTTGCAAGCAAACTATTTTAGTAGCTTCTATTGATCAAAATATGGAGAGCTACATATTATAATCTCCCTATGTTCTATAGACGGGACCTTTCAACTACTCTTACCTCTAAGATTTCCAAAACCTTTTATAAATATTTTCAACTCTACTCTTGGTAGGGATACCAATGACTCTTACCTTACTCAAACTCCAACCTTTCAAAATTGCCCATCCTTACCTCAAGCTAAGCTTGATGGTAACCCTAGTAGTAGTTGATTTGTTTGTAAGATGAGTTGCCTTGATCTGCTGTTTGACTTGATTGCTTAGAGGTAGTATGAGCTACTCTAGGATCTCATCCACTAGGATCAAGATACTCGAAAATCACCAAACCCTAAGAAATAGTACAATCTGGGTCTAATCTCTAGATACTAGGTGATCATCTAAAACCCTTAAATAGATCAGCTCTAAAAGTAATCTAATTCTAGAAGTTTCCAAGTCAATGAAGACTAGTATCAAGCAAAGATCCTTCCTACTCAATCTATGCTTCAACATCATCCACTTGATGATGCTTTGGTACCTTGCAACCCACCAAAATCATCACCACCCACATTCTAGTCAAAAACCCTAAATCTGCCAATGAAGGCTAAGTCTGGAATATGTTTCAACATCACCTTTTTGGATGTCTCCCTTTCTCAACCCTTGTGAATTTTTGGTAATGCATCTGAACCATGTTGTTAACCATCCTAAGGACTACCAAGGCCCACTCTTTCCCTTGGTTAAATCATCCTCCAACCTACCTGTTCTTGATGGTTTTGTGGGAAAGAAAATAACTATTCCTGCAGATCTAGTCAACATACCTACTTTGACAGAAGCTCACACCATCATCCAACCTTCTATGGACCAAATATTTGCATGGTTATGTGCTACTCATATAGGTCTATCAATACCTACTTCACTTGTTCCAAGTGGATCCTTGTGCTTCTTAAACTCACAAGGTTTTGAAGGCTAGTTGATAATCTGCTTTGGCAAGCTTATTTTATTCAAAGTTTGAAATCAATTCTTAGTGAACTCAAGCCAGATCAAGCTCAAACCTCTATACCATGTTGATGTACATCACTTGGTATATCCATCCATCTATCCCATGACATAAGGGCAGATCTGAGATCCAAGATCCAACAAGGTTTTGGTGGCATGAAAACAATCTTACCCAAGATCCTCAAATCTCTAGTTTTCACCAAATTCAACTTGGATTCTCCAATCCCAAGGTTGAAAATGCTTGACACACCTTGTATACATCATATACCTTGACCATCAAGATTTGCCAAATATTACCCATAATTATTATGGCTCCAAATCTAATTAATCTCTTTAATAGACCAAAACTCCAAAACTTCTCCCATAAAGGAAAGTTTGGTTTTTGCCAGAACACTTCCCCAACCTTTGGCTGAATTGAGGTCCACATATCATACCCCATATTCCCACTTCAAAGATAAATATTTCTGAAGAGCATTATTATTTCTTTTTGCCAATTTTCTTAAATGGCTGAATTGGAATAATAATTGTTTTAAATACTTTTATCTTCCAATAAATCTTGGGAAAATTCCCCTAAGTGTGTATTCACATTTGGGAACATATCACATAAAGAACTCCACCTGTCCAATGTAAATTTATCAAATGAGCTCCAATACTTCACTTCTGTAGTTTTTGGATAAATGGATTTAAGTGGACTTCTAATTCTCTGAAAAATCCCAAATAAATCTTAGAGATGCCTCTTAACCCTACCCATGTACCAGCATCCTTATCTCAGTTGGTCAAGATCAAAAATCAAGACATACCACTTGATCATCCTTTATTGTTGATTTGGACATTAACCTCTTAGTACCCAAAAACCAAATCAAACCCCATCCAATCTTCTCCAACAAGCCTCCACATCACCACCCCTCAGTCCTGGTCGTGTGCAATGTAGCTAAGCTACTGTAGCAACCCCTCTCCCTTGTCCTCTAGAGTTTGGAGGTAGAGAATTGGAGTGGGACAACCACCTATTGCCAAAGGCTCTTGCCATAGCAGCAACCCTTCCTCCCTCTGCCCTCTACACACCACCAGAAACCATTATCCACGCCCACAACATCCTCCCCCCTGGTTTCCACCTCCCTCCATACCTCTCCATGGGACAAGTCCACCATGAGCCTCACCCTTCGGTTTATAAGGGACAGAGGCCACCAACCCTCCCCTACTCCCTCATTTCTCCCCCTCACACCCCACCTCACCTTCCCCGAGCCCCCTCTCCCTCTCCTCTATCGTGTGCTGCTCTCGAGAGAGAGAGAGAAAAGAGCCTCGGGCTTCTCCCTCTAATTGAGCTAAGCTCCCTCCTCTTTGACTCTCTCTCTCTCTGCATGTCACCGTGTGGTGCTCCCCTAACCTCTCATACCCTTTCCCTGCTGTTTCTTTGCCTAGGAACGAGCCTAGTAGCAGCTCCGGTGAGTTCCCGAGAGCACAACCGTGAGCGCCGTCGTGGGAACTCCTCCCCGACGCAGAAACCGGCCATGCCGCCCCTCTCCGGCATCGCCGTCATTGACTAAATCGTCTCTGCCATCCCACGGTCGCTGGCGAGCCCTCTGGTAAGCTCCCCACGATGCCTCACCACTAGCTAGGGGTTCGCCGTCGCCTGGCCGGCGCGAGCGAGGACGACGAGCCACCTCCGTCCATCGCCCTTTAATCCAACGGCGGAAAACAGCCCATACACCTTCGCCCTCCCGCACCCGCTGACAGGTTTGAAATCCGTCCCGCGTGCGGTGTCGCCCACCGTGGGCTGATTTCCCCCCTCCCCGGCCTAGTGTGCCCCAGATCCCAGCCCAACAAGCCTCTGTGCTTTATTCTTTTTATTCCAGATCTATTTTGACAACTTGGTTTAATTCTTTTTGAAAATGGAAATCAACACAAAATGCCCAGATCTAAATTTTCGTAGGTGCATGTATGCTTTCCCTAACACTCAGTACCTTTGGTTAGCCCATTATATGTATAGATTATCTATATTAAATCAATCCTTAGAAGGTATCTAAGACACTCCTAAAATCCTTCTGGTAGTTTTATAACTCCAATTGGAGTGAAACCTCTGGATACTGAAATCCATCCTAGATACCTTGCATATCACGTTGGCCTAACCCTAGTTTGGTTTGTAGTTTGCCTGTAGCGAAAATAACAAAATCAGGGAAAATCTGCCTAGTGGAATTTCCCTAGGCCAAAACAAAGAAGGTATTAACCTAATTCCAACTCCTAGAGAAGTGGACCATCAATACCTATCTAAAACCAGGAGATAAGGATTTATTGACCCACTATTAAATTTCAGTTAAATAAATACTTCTGTAAGAAATATTATCACTAAATAAAACACTCCAGGAGTTTGAAAACTCCGAAAAGAGTGAATCCAAATCCTAAAGAAAGGTATTCTAAGTGCCTACCATGTTCCCTTGGAATAAAATCAAAAACTTCTGTAGATTTAATCTGGTGAAAAAGAGAATTTGTCTACAGAACTTCCTTTGGAAATTTCCAGAGGGCATTCTCATAATTATTTTGGCATGATTCCAACTCTCAGTGAACAAGTGCATCAATACCTACCTAATCATCCAAGGAAATAATTTTTGGAGCTCCAGAACTTTTCTGGTGAATTATTTCCTAAAACTAGAGCTTTTACCACTAGAATATTCATAAGAAATTAAAGAAAATTGATAAAATAGTGAAACCACTTTTGTTGGTTTCATTTTATCAAATTCTATCTATTGGTATCATTTTTACATAATGGTATCATACATAATATGTCCTTGGTCCAAAAGCCCTCTTAGGTAGTTCCTCGGCTATAAATCCTAAGGGGATTTTCCTGCATATTTCCAAGACAAGGCCAATCTTATTTAATCCATTCTCCCTAAGACCTACTGATTTGTAAACTTGTATTGTTCATTGCTTGCTGTATGTATTGATGTTTGTATGCCTGGTGTTGATTGTGACCTTTGTTTGCTTGCATGTGATCCATATCGATGATAGATGCAATTATATCGGAGACCAGAAGAACTAGGTTATTATAATTGGTTATTTTGGTATTCTTACAAGAAGTCCAGGAACATATATGCCATATTGCTGATCTCAGGCAAGCCACCTTCTTGCTCATAAGCCTTGTCCTACTGTTTCACTAATGCATGTTTTATGTTCTATTTATTTAAAATTGCATTGTTTTGCTATATGTTGATGTATATGGTAGTGGTTTGGCTCCTCCGAACTATTACACTTTCGTACTATTAAGTACAACCCCCTTGATGAAACCTACTTGCCCCTAGTATGGTAGATGGTGCAATACACCATACCCTTTGGAGATCCCCGATTTAGACGAAGCAAAGCTAGAGGATGGGAAGACCTCGGAAAATTTTTTACCAAATGTTTTATGATAAAACCTTGGTGAGGTGGGACCTCCCAAGAGATGTTGAGAAAGAAAAAGGTTTTCTTTTACAAAATGCTGAAGGAAAGATGCAGGAAAAAGTTTTACAAAAACGCAACCAGTTCGTTGCAGTTTTGCTAGAACAATTAACCCTATGCAACCACATTACTCTGGAATGGGACAGGGATGGATTTGATGGTTGTTTATTCTGGTATAAGCTGCCTCATAACTACTATAGGGGATCGCGATCCCTGGAGGGTGGGCCTTCTCTGATAAAGTTCCATATGGGACATCGACCTCGAGAAGGAACGAAGGGTCTGCGGGCCTCCACGTGTTACTATGAGCCCCTCATTGAAAGCGCCCATTGTGTAAAGTGTAAAATGCGCTCCGGTTGGTCCTCGATACCCGACGTCCTGATTTTGAGGGGAGTAACACTCATAGGGTAGGCACTTATATTGGAGTGGGCATACGGAGACTCTTGATCGGTTACTCGACCCACGATCAATGTAGATCATGGTAGTGTACCCGGATGGTGTGGGTAAAGTGCGCTGATACATTGCAAATGTATCTATCATTTTTGATGTTCCATGCTTGGTTTTATCCACTTTATTGTGTTTTGTTCCAACTTTGGAGTACTTTTCATATGATTTCTTGGACTAACCTATTAACAAGAGCCACAGTGCCAGCTGCCTGTTTTCTGCTATTTTTGGTTCCAGGAAAGTCAAAAAATGAATATTCTCGGAATTGGACGGGAAAAAAGCCAAAGTGCCTATTTTTCCGGAAGGGATCAAGTGCCAGAATACAAGACAGAGAGGGGCCAGGGGCCGGCCACACCACCTGGCTGCGCGGCTAGGCCTGCCCGCGCCAGGGGGTGGTCTGGCCGACCCTAGCACCCCCTCGGCCTCTCCTTCCGCCTGTAAGTTGCCCTCAGGACGAAAACCCTAAGTACCCAATCAAAAATCCATGGAAGAGTCTATAGCTGCCGTCATCTCCATCCCTAGATCGGGAGGGACCTGAAGCTCTTCCGATCACCCTACCGGAGAGGGGAATTCACCCTAGAGGCCTTCTTCATCACCATGCAAGCCTCCGGTGTGATGCGTGAGTAGTTCATCCTTGGACTACGGATCCATGTAGTAGCTAGATGGCTGGTTTCTCCTCCTTTGTGCTTTCATGTTTAGATCTTGTGAGCTCCGTTCATGATCAAGATCATCTATTTGTAATTCATACATGTTGTGTTTGCGGGGATCCGATGGATATTGAGATGCTATTTCAGATTGATTATTGATTCTATCATGTCTTTGTTATTTGAGATCTTGCATGCTTTCTGTTGTTAGTAGCTATCTTGGCCAAGTAGATGCTAGCAACTCCAAGAGTTAGTATTTATGCTCGATAGTGGGTTCATGCCTCTGGTAATCTGGGGAAGTGACAGAAATCTCTAAGGTACTAGATGTGCTGTTGCTACTAGGGAGAAAACAACAATCCTTTGTTCATAGAACAATCATATTGTTTACTTTACACGCAGTTCGTAAAGCAATAATCTGTTGCTTATAACTTAATACTGGAGGGGGTTCGGATGATAACCTAAAGGTGGATTATTAGTCATAGATGCATTTGGATGGCGATCTATGTATAATGTTGTATTTCCCAATCAAGTCTCAGAGGAGTCAAGATGATTAGTATATGCATGTATTGCTTTCTCGGTGTTTGTCAATTGCCTAGCATGTTATCTATCTAAGGAGAGCCACCTCTAGTGAACTATGGATCCCAGTCCCTGTCTTTTACATACAATCTACAATCTTTTACTGCTTCGTGTTTACTTTCTGCAAACTTTTACTTCTTTCCATTCGATACGTTTAATCCTTTGTTTTCCACAAAACACGGTGAGATTGACAACCTCATCGCAAGTTGGGGACAAAGTTCTATGGTTGTGTTGTGTAGGTCTCCACGTTTCTACTAGCACCGGTAGTGCGCCCTGCCAAAGCTCAACTAGTAACACCCTTAGGTGTTTCCTTGCTCCTATTGGTTCGATTAAACCTTGGTTTCATAACTGAGGGAAACATGCTGCTTTGCCCATCATACCTTCCTCTTGGGGTTCCCAACGAGCTCTACATCAACCACGAGCCATCAACACTTTTCTAGGCGCCGTGCATTGAGCCATCATACCTTCCTCTGCAGAGTGTAAATCTATTCGAATAGCCGTGTCTGCAGTCATGGACGGTTGGGATGGTTGTTGTAGAGTGGTGCTGGTTTTGTTTTCCAAAAGGATTTCGGAAAAGAAATGGCTTTGGAAATGTTTTGAGCATGGGATGGTCGGAAAGGATACCTGTTTTGACCATGGGATGGTCAGAACAGAATGAAAGGAGTTTGGTCATGGGATGACCAGAAGGAGGAACAAATGGGTGACCCAGTCCTGATGTTTTCCAAAACTTTTCAAGAGGTTTCAAAAATGGTTTACAAAAGATTTCAACAAAGATATGTAGATGCTATATCTACAAGAGAAACTATTTGAGAAAAGAACCTCTCTTGGATCCCTCCTATTACCACAGCCTTATTGCATATCCGCTTTTTTTATTATTATTCTCTTAAGGTGGTTTGCGAGTACATTCAAAGTAATCACTGGCATTGTCCCTGGCTATTAACTTGGTCAGATATCAAGAAGAAGGTGAAATTGATGGCTAAGCGAGCTAGGACATTCTCCCAGTCAGTTGCCTGTAGGTTAAGGCATGGCTCGGGCTCTACGCTTAATGAAGTTCCGCTGATGTTGATAGATGTAGCCATAATCGCAACAAAGGTATGACATGTAATTGTTATGTATTGGATGTTTACTTTGATACTTGTCGGTTATGTGCCACAACTAACTGATCATGGGATCGTGGTTGTATGCATAACAGGGATTCTCAGAGGATTAATCCGGGGGCCCCACATTCTACCCGTGCAAAGCATCTACGCATAGATTAGGCTCTGATACCACTGTTGGGCTCGCAACATAGAAAACAAAAAATTTCCTACGATGTGAACTACTAAGAACCGAGATCTATATAACTAGATACAATCAATGGGTGGATATACATCCATAGAGAACATACCCTTGAAGAGCAAAAAAGAATTACGAGGTTGTAGTCGTGGATGATGATGTAGTCGTACACTTGCCGATCTCAATATCGTGATGAAGTCCAGCGAGTCCAGCAAGTCTAGCACCAGCAAGTCCAGCACCGCAAAGTAGCGGTGCATCTGTGATCGCAGACACGTCCAGCACCCCGACAACCTCCACGTCCTCGCTCCAGTGATGCAGCGGAAGCAACACCTCCTTTCTAGATAAAATCACCGGGAACATGTATCTCTCTAATCCGAGACCATGGGGAATAACTTCTAGAGGGGAGAGAGATCCTTCATGAGGATGTGTGTTATGAGAGGAGGAGAGGGGGCCTTTTATAGGGAGAGGGGGCAGCCCCCTCCCATGGCCAGTGGCCATGGAGGTGCCCCCAGCTCTTCCTTCATTCATGTGGGTGGATGCTCCACTCACATAAACATGCCTCCACTCACAATCACATGCATTAATTTTCCACCAAAATTTGCATCGATCATTAAATAAAACTATTTTATTTATTTTATTCATAATTTTGTTAACAACTTTAATTAACAAACATTCACATAAAACCCCCGCAACATTTCAATATCACATGCAGAACCAGTTTCTGCAATTTCACCCAAAACAATTCTAGTTTCCATCAAAATGATTCCAACGCTTTCATAAATCTTTATCTGAAACATATTTGGTCCAAATGGTGTCGGTATCCCTGAAGTGTGTCACCCTGCAGGCATGATCGAGATACCTCTCCGATCAATAATTAGCAGCAGGACCTGGAGATCAATAATTAGACACCCACACATTCAACGATGACTCTAGTGATCATGTGAACCTTTAACATCGCAACTAAATCCCTTCGTCTAACGATATATTACATGTCCAAGATTCGATCATCGGTACCTCCACACCTAGTTTGATCTCGTTACCAACATGCACTCTTTTCTTATTCCCGTGATATAACATTCTAGTGATCACATCACTTGCTTGCAAGCTATATCAATGTGATATGACCGGTTGGGCCTAGATTATATCTATCCGTCATCAGGATGGACAAATCCCACTCTTGATCCATGAGCCTCTACATAACACCTTCGGAGTATCTGAACCCACCTGTATAGTCACCCTGTTGCGGTGTGATGTTTGATGTTATCAAGTTACTATTCTAGTGTTAGTGATTGACATGATCTCATGGTCTAAGGACTAGAATTACTTCGTATGATGTTATAGAAATTTAAGCACAATGATTTTGATCGTATTCCTATACTTCAGATGAATGTTCATCACATCATTCAACCAATGCTATGACCTTGTTATTAACAACATCCAATGTCCATGATCAGGAAACCTTGATCATGTTGTTAATCAATGAGCTAGTTTATAAGAGAGGCATAAATAGGAACACATTATTTTGTTTATTAAACACACATGTATTAACGTTTCCAATTAATACAATTATAGCGTGCAAAATAAACATTTATCATAAACAAGAAATAAGATAATAAGCACTTTATTATTTCCTCTCTGGCATATTCCCTTCACCACTTTATGCTTATCATATTTTTATTCTTGGTATTTTGTTTGGTGTAAATGATATCGAGGGAGTGAGGATGCCATGTTTCTTCATATTGTATTCAAATGCAAATCATAATTTGTGCACAAACCTTGGGGATCCTCCTCATATTATTTAGAGAACTCTCTTCTCTATCTTATCGTAATATCTATGTTTCATTTGATGTCTTCCTTTGGTCAAGTGGTTCTCTGGATATTTTGATTGCTTGTATCATTCATTGATGCTTCGTCACCTTGTTATATTTGTGCAATCTTTTGATCCTCAATATAGTTTAACTTCCTCCCAAGTGTTCATCATTGGATATGTGCAAATGTTTCCAATCATAAGAAATTGGTTTCAAATGCACACCTTTGGAGAAATTCTCACTATATTGACCATCTATTACTTTTCACCGATTTTGGGAATCGATGCAAATGTGGGAGAAGTTTTGGAGGGTTTAAGGTAAGTTGATTTTATGCTTTGAGTTTTGTTCATAAGCATTTGCACCTCACGCTCTTGCATCTTTGTTGTTGCTTTGCATGTTGAATATATATTTGAAAATCCACCAACAGTAATGGTTGGCAATATATGCAATGAAATTCAAGTTCATCACACGTGCATATATTGTGGAGGAGCTTGCTCTATATATTGTGGGTGTACCAACATCACGTACTTGTGTAGTATTTGATGTTGGTGCAACCATTTTTGTTCGTTAAATTCCTTATATAAACCCTCTCAAAGTGATTGTCATAAATTACCAAAATGTGGGATATTGAAAGAGCATGGAGCCCCCATGTGTGGTTTTGGTAATTAATGACAATCCCTATGGACGAATGTTTGCATTGAGTTATAATTAAGGATATATCCATAGGCAATGCTTGAGCCATATGATGGTCTCAAGGTTGAAATAATAATAAAATGAAGAAGATTTAGTGATTACCAAGATGTTCAAGGAGTTATCCAAAGATTGGTCATGAGAGAGTTGATCCTACGATAAGAGTGTCTTGAAGAATAAGATGGAGTGATATCTCATGTGTACCTTCGAGACATCAATATAAAAAAGAAAGAAGAATTGAAGTACAAGTTCAAGATGAAGCTTTCCAATGTTATGGTGATTATGGATATGTGAATATATGCCTAAAAAAGAGTCTCTCCCATAGTGTAGTACGGGGAGAAATTTGCGCATCCTCACCAAGCTAACGCAATAAACAAAGTTGTTCCATCATGAGGTGACAAGATCATCATCATCAAGCTCAAGTGGAATATGTGCATGGGAAAGGTATGTTCTTGATAGGGTTTCTTTCTTACCGGTCTCTTGGTGTTAGTTGGGGAGACCAGCTTATAGGATAGATAACCGTACTATCAAGAGGAGATCTCGTGTGAGTAACTTGATAATATCTTTCAGAGAGAGCTAAAACCTTTGCATACATGGCATCATATTTCTTGGTTCTTATCCATGAGAAGATTTATATATTGTGTTAATCTCAATGACAAGCTCAAGTTTATCGAAAACGGATTTCATACGCATTCTCTATTGCGTTTCCGTTATTGGAGGTTTTAGCGGCTTCTGTTTTATAGATAGATTAAACCTTTATTCATTTGGTTCTATCCTCCCTTGCTGGAGTATGATGGTTCCATGAATAACCTTTTATTGCTTGTTACTATCTTTGAAATGACCCCAAGGTCATCAAAATCGGAGTCCTGATGCATAAGTTATGATTGTTTCAGTTTTGCTATTTCTGCTAGTTTTCGGAGGGGCGGATTATCTGTCCCAAATATCCGGCTCCCATACTGAGGCACGTTCGCCGAAGTCCTTAACCATATTTTGGCCCGGCGAACCCAAAATATCTGGGGTAGGGGCGGATAATCCGGCCTAGGTTGTCCCCAACGGTCATATTTAGTTGTAGGGGCTATAAACGCCCCCCTTCTCCCCCTTGGGCTGGTTCCTTGCATCTCCCTCTATCCTCCATTTTTTCGACCTCCAAGAGGTTTCAAATACCCCCAATACCTCCCAATACCTCCCATATTTCTTGTATCTTTTTAGGGGATTTGAAAGGGATATATAGATCTACAACTCCACCAATCCATCTCTCCTCTATGTGATGGGAACATCTTGGGATCTAGATCTTGGGATTTGTTTTGTGAATTTCCTCTTATGTTTTTCCTCTCTTATTCCCCCAATAGTTTTTTTAGCTTTGGTGGAATTTGAGAGTGAGGGACTTGTCATTGCACTAGGTGCATCGGTTTGAGTGCTCTATGGAGAACTAGTTGGTGAAAGCTTTTCAGCTTGTTACTCTTGGGTTCTGGAACACGAGACGGTTGTGGCCTTGGTGGTGTTTATTGGGGCCTCCAATTAAGTTTTGGAGCTTCCTCAAGCTTGTGGGATCTTGTGGAATTATGTTGGGAGCCTCCAATTGAGTTGTGGAGGTTGCTCCAAGCTTGTACGGGTTCGCTGACCACCCACAAGATTCCCATAGTGGATAGTGGTCTCTCTTTTGTGCATCCCCACACCACTCCAATGGAGAGTAGCACCCGCAAGGGTGCGAACTTTGGGATACATCATCATCTCTGCGTGACTCGGTTATTCCTATCACCGAGCTCATTTACTTATGCACTTTACTTTGTGATAGCCTTCATGCTTTAATTCATATATCTTGCTATAACATAGTTGATTGTCTTGCTAAGCGTAAGTTGTTGGTGCACATAGGTGAACCGTAGTTTATATAGGTTTTATGCTTTACAAATTAAACGCTAGTTTTATTCTGCTTTTGTTGAGCCCCTCTCGTAAAAGTTTTAAACCTCCTATTCACCCCCTCTTCTAGGTGGAATATGTTTCCTTTCAGCGTCGGCTTTGGCCAACAACTCCATCCACCTTGCGTCGTTCTCAACATGGCGACCTTGGTTGTTGGAGGTCACCTCAACGATCACTTCTTGAAAGAGGCCTCAACAGAGGCCATTGAGGCTGCATCGTTCCTCTCAGCCTTGGTCTTCTTGTTTTTGATGGGGCAGTCAGCTGAGAAATCGACCAATGCTTGCACTTCAAAGGGCTTGCCATTGTTGAGCTCATACCGGAATTTCTCCTATTTCTTGCACTTCTCAATTTACGTGAAAACATGCATGTAGGGAAAATCCTTCTGCCCATTGGTTCTGTTGTACAAAGACACCATTTCTTTCAACAAAAATGAAGAAAATGCACATACCGTATGCAAAGTACATGGAATAAACATGGGTCAATATCTCACCACATCGACTTAGTTTTGGACACTTGTTTTCCTATTGCGGACTTTCTCCACACATCCATCTAAGAGGTTTCACACCTTTTTACTATCATCCCACCTATGAGACAAGGCATTTTGGTTGTGGATCATGTGAAACTTCACGTCATCTCCATAGATCTTGCGTTCTTCGAATTAGGCGAAGATCCTCATCCAATAGGTTGTGCTGGTTTGGTTTGCAATAATGATAGGGTCAAGGCTAACGACCTTCCAAACATTGTCCAAGCATAATTCCTTGACCATCTTCCAATGAATTCCCTTGCCACTGAAGCGCTTCGTTATCACCTAGATTTTTAATCCCAGATGCCTGTTGTGCCATACCTCGCAATCCCAGGATTACCATTTTTGCGAGACATAACAGATTAGTATCACAGTACATCATCCATTACAAACCATAATAAGGTCTTACAAATAAATGATCTCATGATCCAGTCTTAATACAAATCATGCAGCGGAAAATAAACGTAGTAGGGGCTCCATCTTCAGAGTCACGGGCAATGCTGGTGATGGGAGATGATCCTAGTTGTCTTAGACGTCCTGCTGTCCATCATCCTGGTAGTCCTCCTCATAGTCTGGCCAGGGGAATAGCCAGGGACACTACTCTTTAAGTACTCACAAACTATCACTAACAAGTAAGGTGGTTCTAGTAGGAATCTTAAGCTCTAGGTTTATTTGCAAAAAGCCAGATTTATCTAAAACTGAGTTTAGAAGTAAAGAAAACTAAGTTAATGTTCTAAAGCACTTAAGTGGGAACCTAGTTTTCATATCCACAACCCTGTTGTGGTCTGATAAGTCCATTTTGCATCACTATTCTATACCATAATTTACTATTATTCATTGATATATTTCATATTAAGAGGTGATACTTATGTTATTTCATCTGTTTTTGCATGGTTGATGACTTTTGGAGCATGGACCGCTGCAGTCAGGATTCTGATGGAAAAGGTGTTGTTTGGAGGTGAAATTCATGAAGATCAGAAAATCCAGGAAAATACATGGAAAATTCTATTTTTCTAGAAGACGAAGGTTGCCACAAGGGGGAGTGGAGATGGGCCACAGGGGGCCCACACCACCCCCTGGCGCGGGCCACCCCAGGCCACGCCACCAGGTGTTGTGGCCAACCTGGTCCACTCCTGGCTCTCCCCTCTAGCATATATTATCCTCCTGAAACCCTAAGACTGGGGGAGCGACCACAGAAAGATTCCACCGCCTCTGCGGGGCGGAAAACATCGAGAGAGAAAGATCTCTCTGGTAGATAGAATTCTTCCGGAGGAATACCTTCCCGGAGAGGGGAGATCGTCGCTATCAACACCACCATCCAGTTGGACTTCATGGGATCATCATCATCACCATCACCACCATCATCTCCACCAGCACCATCATCACCACTTCATACCGCTGTAACAATTGGGTTGAACCTTGCATAGTTCTTAGGGGAAACTTTCCCGGTGTTGAGTACTCTTTGTAGTTGATGCTATTGAGTGAACCATTGAATTATCTTTTATGTTCAGATTGTTACTTATCATTATTTCATCTCTGATCATGATCCATATGATGTCTTGTGAGTAGTTCATTTTGTTCTTGCGGTCATGGGAGAAGTTATGTTGTTAGTAGTGGAATTGCCTTGAGAAAGATTCAATGGTTTGATATTTAAGTTGTGGTGTATTTCTTCTAGTGGTGTCATGTGAAGGTCGACTACATGACACTTCACCTATATGGGCCTAGGGGAATGCATTGTGTATTTGGATACTAATCATAGGGGTTGCCGGAGTGACAGAAACCTGAACCCCCGTTAGGAAACCTTTGCACAAGGGATGTCAGGGTCTTAGAGTTTAAAGCTGTGGTTAGGTTTCTACCTTAATTACTTTTTGTACTTGCGGATGCTTGCAAGGGGTATAATCACAAGTATGTATTAGTCCTAGGAAGGTCGGTACAGTAGCATAGGTTCACCCACACAACACTTAGAAAACTAAAGAAGATTAATCAACTATATGAAGCGAAAGCACTTGACGATATTCCCATCTGTCCTCGAGAATGTTTGGTCATATTAAGTAATACAACCGGCTTGTCCTTTGTTAAAGAAAGGATTGGGCCAGTTGCTGCATTTATTCTTATTGTATTTTATTTACTCGTACTTTATTTTCCTCCATTATCAAAAACCCCTAAAAATCCGTTTGCTAAGTATTTACAGAGAATTCCTGCTCCAAGCCATTCGCCAACACCTTCTTCTCCTCGTTGGGTTCGACACTATTACTTATTGAAAATACTGCGATACACCCCCTATACTTGTGGGTCATCAAGACTATTTTCTGGCGCTGTTGCTAGGGAGTGAAGCGCTATTAGAGAGTGGAACTGGTAAAGGAAACTTCTACTGTGAGTATTGTTTATTTCTGTTAGTTGCTTTATTTTCATTATGGATAATTTGCTAAGTTTCTTATTTCGTAATGCTACTACCACGGCTAAGGTAGTAGATGAACCAACACCTGCTGAGAATGATACTTTTAAAATACCTACAAGAATTATTGATCGCGTTATGGATAACTATTATGTTGGAGATGGAACTGTCCATCCCGATGATCATTTGCTCTTTATACACGAATTATGCAGGTTGTTCAAGTGTGCAGGTATTACAACAGATCAAGTCAAGAAGAAATTATTCTCATTATCACTGAAAGGAAGAGCTGAAGAATGGTATAAGCTTCTAAAGAATGGTCAAGATCTTGAATGGGAGGAAATAGTACCTCTCTTTTATTCAAAGTTTTATCCTCCTAGTGAGATTCAGAAAGATCGGAATCAAATATACAACTTTTAGCCTCTTGATGGAGAGAGTACAACTCAAGCTTGGGGGAGATTGAAGTTACTAATGCTCAAATGTCCCATTCATGAGCTCCCCAACAATATTATTATCAATAACTTTTATGCAAGGCTTTCTCTTCATGATAAGGATTTATTGGATGCTTCTTGTGCTGGAGCATTTACACGCATGGAAGAAGAAGCTAAATGGGATCTTGTAGATCGTATTCAAGAAAATGTTGAAGCATGGGAAAATGACAAAGGAAGAAAGTCAGGTATAAATTATGATTATGAATGCATTGAATCTTTTATGGGAACTGATGACTTTCAAAATATTAAAAATGCTCATGGTCTTGACTCTGAAGCTATTGCAACTTCTTTTAAGGCTTTTGCTTCCTATATTGAAGTTCCTAAAAATAAGTGCAATAAGTATCATGAACCATATAAAGATATTGCTAAGTGTGTTCCTACAATAAATACTGAAGTTTATACTGCTAATCATGTTTTACCTAAACCTTATATTGAGAAAATACCTTTCCTAGGTAAAGTAAAGGAACATTCTATGATAGATAGTATGGTTAATGAAAGTACAAATAAAGCTGGTAAACCTGGTAAAAAAATGAATGATGAACCAATAATAGCAAATGTGAAAGACTTTGTCACTAAATATGTAGAATATGGACACACTATCCTTTGTAAGGATACCCCTAACATTGTTTCACAAAGTAGTGTTATGAGAGCTAGTGTCCCTGTGTTTTCTATTAGGATAAGTGATCATTGCTACAATGGTTATTGCGATAGTTATATCGTTAAATTTATGCATGATACTGAAGGTTATTACGAGAGAGGAAAGACTATTCTTATGCATCTCAATAATATAAAGTTTCCTCGTTTTATGCTTAAAATCTTTATGTTGCACTTGTTTTGCCTTCCTATGCTTGCCGCTTCTGGTTTCAACAAGTTGTTTATTTCAAAAATTACCTTACATAGGAACTCGATTAGAATTAAACATGCATATTTTTGCTTCTTGATGCTCTCTTTTACTTCAATTCATATCTTATGTGAGCTTCATTGAAATTGTCATGCCCATCTTAATGGCTATAAAGAAAGAGCTTTTTGGGAGACAACCCAATATATTCTTACTTTCGGTTTGTTTTCGTTTCTTTGAGTCTTGGAAGTTATTACTTCGGTAATAACCTCTCCCTATCCATTTTGTTTGTTTTTTGTGTCAAGATCAACCTCTAATGAGAGAGAAGTAAGATTTGGGGAAGTTGTTGTCCTGAAACAGATTTTTGTGCTTCACCGTAAAACTTCGTGAGAGATCTATGTACGTCGGATTGAGCTGTAATTTTTTGTGATTCTGCCCCAGGTCGTTATTTAACTTTCGTTAGTTTTGCACTTTTTGAATTGAGCAACAGAAGATGTTCGAAAAAAATTATCTTTACCTGCTGGTCTGTTTTGACAGATTTTGCCACTCTTGCATTTGCTTCTTAAGTTGGCTTCCTTTTTGAATTCTTTTTGATTTTCGGGAGAAGTTGCTACAGTAGCTTATGATTTGATGGATTTCAGTTGAAATTGGACCTAAAAGGTTTATTACCTCGCTTAAACTAATGTTGCTAATGAGAATTGTGTGAAGTTTTGTGTGAAAGAAATTTTCAGGTTAGTGGAGAAAATGGTGTAATAATATAGTGAAAGGTTTCATGACTCGAGCAATATGTGTGTGAAGATGAAGATACTGATGTTATTCAAGCGGTGACTCCGGAAGAATCTGCAAAATTCCAAATTCAGAGACCTACAGAGTCTGTTCTCGAATAGGTAATAGTTCTGTTAAGAAAAGTTTCGTGAAAATTCTGTCCAGTTATATTTTTGCAGTTTTTATCCAACAAGGAAAGCTACAAAGCAAAAGAGAGACGGAAATGGAGCCAGGATGGCTCACACCACCCCCTGGCGCGGGCCCCCTAGCCACGCCAGCAGGTGGTGTGGCCGCCCCGGACTCCGTCTTCAACCCGTTTTCTCCCAGTACCTTCCTTTTGTTATAAAACTTCGTAATATATAATCCCCCGGATCCCCCGAGGTTCGTATATCGTGTTCTCATCATCTTTTTTATTTTGGTCTGTTTTGTTAAGATGTCATTCAGGGGTTCATCTTGACAGGATTATGAGCTGCAACGCAGTCGTGAGCTCCATCACAATCTTGAGCAGAAGACATTCATAGGATGGGTGGAAGAAGAAAGGACCACAACTAGGCGCGAAGACATGGATCGGAACGGAAGGGAGGAAGTAAAGGACATGACAGTAGGCATGAAGGGGCTGATACCTCTAACTCTAGATCTCAGTTCCTGCCCTGCTGCAGTGGAAGCTCTACGAGTAACTGATGAGTTCTGCGACAAGTATCGAGTCTTGAGGAGGAAGGTGGGTATGCTTCAAGAGGAGAATAACAGGCTTCACAAGATACTAGAAGATTTCCTCGCGCCAATCGAGAGAATACCACCACCACCAAACGAGTAATTCGTCATCAGGTTTTGGCATCCCTTTGGTTTGTTCCAAGCTTGGGGGAGTGCCGCGGTATCATATCACTATCTTCTATCTTTTTACCTTTTTAGTAGAGTCATATCATGAATAGAGAAGTTATCATGTAGGATGGTTTGCATTATGGAAGTGTCCCCCCTCTCGCTAGATATCTATGTATCCCTTGGTGTGAGTTGCCATTATCGAATATTCATGAGAATTTCTATCATTTACTCTTTTGCATATCTTATTTTAGTTTTCAATTCATGGTTATATGATTGATCTTGTCGTTGGTATTGGTATCACTTTGGGATCATTCAGTTAATTTAGTTGGTTTTGGCAAACCCGGCTCGGTCAGTAGCAACACTATTTTGAGAATTGAATGAAAAAGATAAAAGTACTCTTAAAGAAATATAATTTCATCATCTTTCTTTCTTGATTTGCTCATATGTCTAGTATTTTGTAGTTAAGATCTTTTGTGCTTCCAAGGAAGATTGCATGTTTGTTTTTATCACTTGTATGTTTGTTTGTTTCCATCAACTCTTATGCTTGCTACCCAGGCTTTCTAGCCAAAAACCTTTACTGAGAGGGAATGATTCTCATGCATCCAATCCTTAAACCAAAACCTATGCCATTTGTGTCAACCATACCTACCTATTGGCATTATTGCTATTCCAAGTAAATTCATGTTTTTATCTACCTTCCAAATTAAACTTGTTATATGAAAATTAGTGATTAAAGCTCTCATGAACTTGATGGCACACTTTACTTTCTTGCACTTAATAAACTTGAACCATTGTGCCCATCTATGTTGCGTATATGCTTGCGCTTTGTAAGTTGTGAATTAGCAGAACCATGCTATCATGGGGAACGCTTTCAACATTACACCGGTACTTTGTACCTAGTTGATATCATGTTCTTTTGTCTATAGATGTCGTCAGTGTGAAATGAAAGGGGAGCTTGTAAGTCCATTGAGTTATGTATGTGTGTTAGAGAAACGCCTGGGCCGCCGGTCTAATCCATGCTATCATGGTGGAAACCTGCAGCGTAACCATAATGAGCATCTATGAAGCATTCTTCTTAAAAAAAGAGATAGAGATTGAGAAAAAGAGAAAAAGAAAAAAAAAGAGATGAGAAAAGAGGAAAGAGAGAAAAAAGCACCATATTCCCATGGTAAATAAGAAGATTGCTGAGATGCTTGTTGACTGCTTGCCTTGTCATTTTGATATGGGGATTCTTCCGTATCGTCGGGCAAGGGGTACCCTGTTGGCGGTTCTCTATGATACACATGTACTTACTATGACAAGAACTTACCGGTGACTAAACTTGAGTAGCATGAGGAGCAGCCCTCGTATTCTAGGGACTTGAGATTTTCAACTTACAACTTATCAAGCATATCCTCATATTTGATCACTTTAACCTTAAACACCTAAAGATGCCTATGATAGGGGCAATGAGAGCTGAAAGCTAATAAGTATCATAATTTTTGGAAGCTCTTTATGAAACTTGAAATTCCTACTTCCCTCTGCGAAGGGCCTATCTTTAACTTATTAGTTGAGTTAGTAAACCTATTCCCTTGTACTTCAGCATGTATTTTGAGTTGTTGTGTTTCATTCATTCATATGATGATTTATTCAATAATGTTTGTTATGTTCCTTGTTTTGCATATTTGCTCTTATCTTAGTGTTTACTACTTTGAAAGCTATCATTAAAAAACCTTTATGTGTGAACTCCTACAAATTGTCAACTATTCTTCAACCAAGAGCTAAGTTTGCCATTACCAATTATGATTTACTTTATGTATCTTTATTTTGTTTCCTTCACTTATTGCAAGTTAAGTTATACAATAATGAGTTGTCTTCTATTATGATTTATGTATTGATGAATGTGATGCTTCTTGTCCGTATTCTTTTATCGACTCTTCACTCCATAAACCTGAGGTCATGTTTATTGAGCTCAGTTTTCGGTTGGGGACAAGCGAAATCTAAGCTTGGGGGGAGTTGATACGTCCATTTTGCATCACTATTATATATCATAATTTACTGTTATTCATTGATATATTTCATATTAAGGGATGATACTTATGTTACTTCATCTATTTTTGCATGGTTGATGACTTTTGGAGCATGGACCGCTGTAGTCAGGATTCTGATGGAAAAGGTCTTGTTTGGAGGCAAAATTCGCGAAGATCAGAAAATCCGGGAAAATACATGGAAAATTCTATTTTTCCAGAAGACGAAGGTAGCCAGAAGGTGGAGTGGAGATGCCCACAGGGGGCCCACACCACCCCCTGGCGCGGGCCACCCCAGGCCGGGCCACCAGGTTGTGTGGCCGCCCTGGTGCACTCCTGGCTCTCCCCTCTGGTGTATATTAACCTCCTGAAACCCTAAGACTGGGGGAGCGACCACAGAAAGATTCCGCCGCCTCTGCTAGGCGGAAAACACTGAGACAGAAAGATCTCTCCGGCAGACAGAATTCTGCCAGGGAAATTCCTTCTCGGAGAGGGTAGATCGTCACCATCAACACCACCATCAAGCTGGACTTCATCGGGATCATCATCATCACCATCACCACCATCATCTCCACCAACACCATCATCACCACTTCATACCGCTGTAACAATTGGGTTGAACCTTGCATAGTTCTTAGGGGAAACTTTTCCGGTGTTGATTACTCTTTGTAGTTGATGTTATTGAGTGAACCATTGAATTATCGTTTATGTTCAGATTGTTACTTATCATTATTTCGTCTCTGATCGTGATTCATATGATGTCTTGTGAGTAGTTCGTGTTGTTCTTGAGGACATGGGAGAAGTCATGTTGTTAGTAGTGGAATTGTGTTGAGAAAGATTCAGTGGTTTGATATCTAAGTTGTGGTGTATTTCTTCTAGTGGTGTCATGTGAATGTCGACTACATGAAACTTCACCTATATGGGCCTAGGGGAATGCATTGTGTATTTGGCTACTAATCATAGGGGTTGCCGGAGTGACAGAAACCTGAACCCCCGTTAGGAAACCTTTGCACAAGGGATGTCAGGGTCTTAGAGTTTAAAGTTGTGGTTAGGTTTTTACCTTAATTACTTTCTTGTACTTGCGGATGCTTCCAAGGGGTATAATCAGAAGTATGTATTAGTCCTAGTAAGGTTGGTACATTATCATAGGTTCACCCACACAACACTGAGCAAACTAAAGAAGATTAATCAACTATATGAAGCGAAAGAACTTAACGATATTCCCATGTGACCACGAGAACGTTTGGTCATCTTAAGTAATACAACCGGCTTATCCTTTGCTAAAGAAAGGATTGGGCCACTTGCTGTATTTATTCTTATTGTCTTTTATTTACTCGTACTTTATTTTCCTAAATTATCAAAAACCCCTAAAAATCCGCTTGCGAAGTATTTACAGAGAATTCCTGCTCCAAGCCATTCGCCAACACCTTCTGCTTCTTGTTGGGTTCGACACTCTTACTTATCGAAAATACTGTGATACACCCCCTATACTTGTGGGTCATCATAGTCAAGTCAAAGTCATAGTTCAATTCACAAGTCATTTTGAAAACATCTGACGACGAAACAGTATGGCCACTCCAACTTTCCATGACCGCGGACGCGGTTATTCGAATAGTTTGACACTCTGTAGAGGTTGTACACTTTCACCACAAAATTCGATACATCTGTCAGGACAACCCTGAATCATCATACTTAGTATGCAGATAATCAATCATAACCTTTCAATTACACACTCTAGTATAGGCAGCTCCCCTATGAGCTTGGCCTCCCAGCCATGGCCATCTGCCATCTTGGGCAATGCTTAGGTCGACATTCACACTCGCGAGGTAGCCTCATCTCAACCTCTTCTACGAGGGAACCCATACTAAGGCATATAAACTTCCAGTTAAACCCACGGGCGGAGCCCGCAACACACACTCCGAAATACAAGGCGCTCCGAAATACAGGGCGCTCCGAAATACATATATGTACTGCTCTTAATATACAAACGCACTGCGTTACTGTAATCCGTTCAAAGTCAATATATTCCGCTGTGCTAAATCATGTTTGTACTGCTTTTAATATATAAATGCACTATGTTACTGTAATCCGTTCAAATTCAATACATTCCACTTTGTTGAATCATCTGTGAACTATTGTTAATATACAAACGCACCGCGTTACTGTAATCCGTTCAAAGTCAATATATTCCGCTGCGCTGAATCATCTGTGTACTGCTCTTAATATACAAAGGCACTGCGTTACTGTAATCCGTTCAAAGTCAATACATTCCGCTGCGCTGAATCAAGTTTGTACTGCTCTTAATATATAAATGCACTACATTACTGTAATCTGTTCAAAGCTAATTCATTGTGTTGTACAAACTAGACCCCTCCCATTACACCCCATAAAATCTCCATTGCCCGTAAAGAGAAAAAAAGATAATAAAAATGAATGAAAAATGGAAAAGAGAAGAATGAAAATAAACGAAAATGAAAAAGAAAACAAACTAAAAACAGAATTGATAGAAAGTGTATACTTAACGTGCGAAGCAGAGAACAGTGTACAAAGATAAAAAACCGGAAAGAGAAAAAACCAGAAAAGAGAAAAAGCAGGCGACATCTGCGCGATCAGTTTCCCGGGATGATTTTGCGACGACACGTGTCGGATACCCACGGCGGGTTGCTCGCGCGTTCTCGCGGCGCGCATCGCGCGCATGCTAGTCGCTCTCCTTTACTATCGTCCAATGATCATCTTATGAATCATTCTGGTTTATGCTCACAACATTTAGAGCACATGACATATCTGTATATATATATCACAGTATTATTGATCAAAATATTCATGTTATTTCACTTACCAAGTGTCGATACACTTGAATCTTAATTCCATCCTTTCCATGTAGCAAGAACCTTTCTTGTCATTTCAATATTGAACCTTTTCAATATCTCATATATATACATCTCGCACAACCATATTAGCGCCTCAATCTATCCATATAGACATTGATGCCAAATATTCTGGTTTTGCCCAACTCTTTCATCGAAATCCAATTTTAATGAAATTCTTAACCCGTGCAAATAAAAGATACATCATTTCCAATGAACAATATGGCCTCTACATAATGTATTACAAATATGTCTCAATGCTCCCACTTAATTTCTTGCAAATGCAAGCATCTTCATCGTCTCTGATGAAATTAAACCTTTTAACAGTTTTATCACGGTGAAGATTCCAACTCCCCTATGCTTACTTCAACCATTGAAGTTTGCATGCCCTTTCAGCATCCTTTGAATTAACAAAACCCTTCAGACCATGTCATGTACACGTCCTAGGTAACCATTCTATTATAAGAACTTTGTTTTGTTTGTTCAACTACCATGTACCAAATTATATGTAGTGGTTGCTATATTAATCCATCAAAACTAAATATCACTTCGAAAGATCAAATCTTGTCATTGTCAATTCCTTGAACATTGTCGTCAACTCCTTTCTGACAAGTCGACTATTTCATAGATGTCAAACATCCATGTCTATTTATTTATAGATCCAAATACGATGATAGACTTCATGCCTTTCTAAAGGGTCTTCCAAGTTCAGAAACATGATTTCTCGTGTATGGATACTATCACGGATTTTATGACTTCTTAGTCATTTTATGGAGTCAGGGCCCATCATCACTTCTTTGTATGCAGTCGGTTCATCATTGTCAAAACAATAACGACTTGTTTATCAAATATCGCTATTTGATTGTTACCCGACGCATACGGTTGAAATAGGAACTCTAATCTCCAAGATCACAACCTTTGTAATCACGGGAGCCATCAGCATTGTGGCTGCCACTGAGACACTTTCTGGTGATGTGCTAGTTAGCATATATAGCTAAGGTTCAATAACCTCATAAAAGCTCTATTGTCCTCCCACTTAACTTTTCACAAAAAATTCCTTCTCAAGAAACTTCATGTTCCAAGCGAGAAACTCTTTTGTCCTCGGTGTTATGGAGGAATACCCAACAAATTCTTTGGGATAACCTACAAAGACGTGCTTATCATACTTTTTTTATAAATATTGTACTTATGCATAGCATACCAAAATTTAAGAAAAGACAACTCGGGTTTTATCCAAAACCATAACTCATATGGTGTCATTTCAACAAATAATGATGGTGCTCTTTTTAGTGTAAAATCGGTAGTCTTTAAAGCTTTAATCCTTCAAACATAATGGAAATTTTATAAATGACACATTTGATCTTACCATGTCAAACATGGTTTGATTTCATTTCTCGAACATTCCATACTCTTATGGTTTATCGGGAAACACAAATATATGGAACAATTCCTCAAATCTTAGGCGTTTTGCTAAACATGTAACTCAAATATCTTCCTTTATGATTGAATGATAAATTCTTTATTTTCTTGTTACAATGATTTTCCACTTCATATTGAAAGTCTTTAAAGAATTTTCAAAAAAATCATACTTCTTCCTTATTAAGTAAATATACAGATATATTCACTCAAATTTTCGGAGAAAGCATATGAAGTCGAAAGATCCACCGCACATGGCTACATGTAATGGACTATATACATCAACATGCACAATGTCTAATAAGTTAGTCATCCATTCCTCTTTGTCCTATGAATGGAGTTTGAATTATGTCGAGGAAAGTCTCACAAGCATCATTTGATCAAAATCAAAGACTCCAAAAATCCATTAACATGGATTGTCTTCATTTTTTCTTTCCAATATAATTTAAACAACGACGTCACTTCGTGAGTGATCTTTCAATTAGTTGTCTTGTGAAATTTGAGCATAAGTTTTATGGATGTGATTTGTCCAACTAGACTTGTAAAAGTTCATCCATCTTCTATGGAATATGGTAATTATTTGAACAATCATTGTTTTGATAATACTGGAACAAAATAACAATTATTTAAAGAAATCTTGAAGGCCAGCTTTGATGTCAATGATGAACACAATAAAACTTTATTTGTTTTTGATGAACATCATCACATATTATCTTGCCATTGTAGTTCATGAATTGTGTTATTCTGTTTGACATTTCACACCAAACAATTCGGTACCCAATACCTAAGAACCACATTGTGTAACAAGCAAACAATACATCCATAACATGTATATCTTCTATATACTTAAGCTGGACATTTCTAGTCTTTTTATTTTCTACCAAATATTTTATAGATTCTCTTTTAGCATTCCCTTTTCCTTTTAAAACAATCTATCAACATCAACAGTGGCTCCATAAACATGACACATAGTCCAAAGTGTATATATTCAAGTACTAATACCTTTGGACTTCCACTTTGAATTAGATCATCATCATCAAATGTTTGGCGTTCTTTCAAAAATACATTCTTTCATAATCTTTTAGTGTAGTAAACATTTTACCTACATCTTCTATTCATCCTATCATGACAACTTTCATGATTAAGCTACTATATCCTATAAGGTTGAATCGCGAGTATAATGTCAGTTCCCAAAACCTTTTTGGGGAGATTAGGAAGTCTAGCGTCTCCAACCTTCGCAAATTCTCATATAATATGAGAACATGTATTTTTCCAAATTATACTCTATCATATTGCAACCATAAACATTGTTTTAGATATCACAATATCTTCCACATATGATGGTTTCTGAAACAATTCATTGAGCTCCTAGATAACCCTGATACTAAAACATCTTTTAAATATCAAGGATCATGGAGGCAAACATGATACTTTAGATACTAACACTAGAATTGTTACTTTTGGTTTAATACTACTTATTAAACTTCATGGAGTAGATGGAGTTCGCTAAAATCTTGCAATAGGACTTTAAACTTTAAATTTACACTCAAAACAATATGATACCAGTTCGTAAAATAAATATCTAGAATTCTATAGTTCTATTATCTCAATTAAAACTAAGTGCAAGGTAGTAAACATATGCCAATGACTACAACAAAATATGCAAATTCACTTTGATTTAAGTTATGATAAATTGGGTTCAACTTTAATCATATCACTACATGAACTCCCACTCAAAAACGACATCCCTCCTGTCTTTTTGCTGAGTACATGAACAAAATACACTACACCAAGTCCGACCATCACGTGAGTCAATGTAGCTTCAAAGCGAAGCATCTATATGGGCATCATATCAACCATACGACTCATGCTTAACCTTTTGGTCTATGTTTCGAGGCCATGTCTGTACATGCTAGGCTCACCAAATAAGAACCTTAGTACTCGCATGTGTAAAACTGTCTACACCCATTGTATGAAAGCGTAGAGTCAAAAACACCCCATCATCATGTGGTGTCTTGAAACGATGAACTTTCTTAACGGTGCATACTTAAGGAAGAACACATTTTATCTTGATATGTAAATGAGGGATCATCTTATAATGCTACTACAACGCCATACAAGCAATATAAGATGAAAACAAACGTCATATGCATAAAGTGAAATGGTATGATTCTTGCACTTGATCACTGTCATGTGCATCATGGTATGATCTGTATCATTCCTTTATGTGTAAGGCCAAGGTCTATGGAACTTACACGTTAGGTATGCTATAATTTCCAAAAGTACCAACTATACTTCAAATTATAAAATTAACATATCATGACACTTGCCCAGCAAGAACTAAACTAGACACTTCTAATTTATCAATTGCATATTTTTACGTGGCTTAGGGCTTTCGAGGATAGAGTCGGTCTTACCTACGATCATGGAACCACAACGGTGATAACCATATTATTAGCAACTCGTTGTAAATTAGATATTGACTATAGTAGGAGAGACAGACACCCGCTAGCCACTTATGCAAAACAAGTTGCATGTCAAGAGTGGAACAGGTATCATGTACGAGGACATGTAAAGTTAGTCCGGGACGCTTCATCCAACTATGCCACCAATATCCAAAATATATAGAAGATGCAATAACATGATCATCAATTCCCACATACTCATACATGTTCTATGTAACATCCCAATTCCAGGAACCCTGATTAGTTGTCCAGAATGCAAAAATCAGGGGGAACAAAAACTTTTTCTTGTTTGATGCTAAAGTATTTGCTCGTTGTTTGGATATGTTTATGCATATGAAAGTGTATTAGATGATATACTCCTTACCTTAACACCAGTTGACAAAAGCTACTTTCCAAAACTGTCTTGGCTTATTTTCCATATTCTCAAATGTTCTGGCATTTCAAAAACCTGAGCCAAGAAGCCTTTGCAAGCAAACTATTTTAGTAGATTCTATTGATCAAAATATGAAGAGCTACATATTATAATCTCCCTATGTTCTATAGACAGGACCTTTCAACTACTCTTACCTCTAAGATTTCCAAAACCTTTTATAAATCTTTTGAACTCTACTCTTGGTAGGGATACCAAGGACTCTTACCTTACTCAAACTCCAACCTTTCAAAATTGCCCATCATTACCTCAAGCTAAGCTTGATGGTAACCCTAGTAGTAGTTGATTTGTTTGTAAGATGAGTTGCCTTGATCTGCTGTTTGACTTGACTGCTTAGAGGTAGTATGAGCTACTCTAGGAGCTCATCCACTAGGATCAAGATACTCGAAAATCACCAAACCCTAAGCAAGAGTACAATCTAGGTCTAATCTCTAGATACTAGGTGATCATCTAAAACCCTTAACCAGATCAAGTCCGAAGTAATCTAATTCTAGAAGTTTCCAAGTCAATGAACACCAGTATCAAGCAAAGATCCTTCCTACTCAATCTAAACTTCAACATCATCCACTTGATGATGCTTTGGTACCTTGCAACCCACCAAAATCATCACCACCCACATTCTAGTCAAAAACCCTAAGTCTGGAATCTGTTTCAACATCACCTTTTTGGATGTCTCCCTTTCTCAACCCTTGTGCATTTTTGGTAATGCATCTGAACCATATTGTTAAACATCCTAAGAACTACCAAGGCCCACTCTTTCCCTTGGTTAAATCATCCTCAACCCTACCTGTTCTTGATGGTTTTGCAGGCAAGAAAATAACTATTCCTGCAAATCTAGTGAACATGCCTACTTTGACAGAAGCTCACACCATCATCCAACCTTCTATGGAGCAACTCTTTGAATGTTTATGTGCTACTCATATAGGTCTATCAATAGATACTTCACTTGTTCCAAGTGGATCCTTGTTCGGGTATTGTGGTTATACGGTAAAATTGGAATGGTATCGCATCTGAACTCAACCATCAGTTTTTATAAAGGGCTAAGGCTCATGCCTCCACGTTTTCATCATCAAATCCTTTTGTGTCCATACCACATGTTAAAACATTTCAATAGAATGAATCTTCATTCCAAGGTTTTCATAATCATTTTCACCAAGTATTCCCATCTAAAGTGATCAACTTTTATGCTTAGCACTAGCCACTAAAGTTGAGAGTATTTGTCATGGTATTGACCACGGTAGATGCTACAGGGTGGCTTACATAGAAGAAAGGGCAAGGCGACGTAGGAAAATCCGGGAGCGAGATTGGCACGCGATGTACCCAGGTTCACGTCCCCTCGATGGAGGATCGCTACGTCCTGCTAGCAATCTAGTATATGATCATAGATTGGTTTACATGGAGCCACCGTGGGCACAGGAAGAGACTAGATCTAATGAGACATGGGAGAGACGTCCCCAAAGGGGTGCCCTTGGTGGCTTTATATATGCAGCCAGTTAGGGTTTACAAGTGCTAATGGGCTTTTTATTAGAGTCGTCCTCTTGGGCCTCCAGTCGGCGTGTCGTCTGGGTCCAGTATGCGCCAGTCGGCTAGGGTTAAGGTTCAGTCGGCTCGCTCCAGCTGGCGACTCGCTTCATGGGTATACCCCGATTGCTATTCCCCCATCAGTAGTCCCCGAGCGTGTCAGGGACTCGGCGATGACTTTAAGCCACCAAATTGACGCAGGTGATTCCAGGGTGGAGTCGATGGTGAGTCATTGGCGAGCTCCTAAAATAGAGAAATAGCTCATGAAGTAGCACAATCGCCAAGGCGAGTCGACGCGTCGGGCGAGTCGTCATTGGACGGAGTCTCCCCTTGTAGAAGTTTGACCGACGCCTTGTCAACTTGCTGTCGTAGAGGACAAGGAGGCCACCAAATCATTGATGGTGAAGTCGCCAAGTCGGTGCAGGGGAATACGTGAGATGAGTCCTTGAGGGGCGAGTCCCCGATCATGTTAATCTGTGAGGCGAGTCCCGATGGCGGGTCCCGGCGTGTTGATCTGTGAGGCGAGTCGCGGTGACGAGTCCTGGCGTGTTGGGTATCTTGGCGAGGCAAGCAGCGATGGCGAGTCCACGAGCATGTTGAGTACGGCGAGCCGAGCGCGATGGCGAGTCCCGGCGTGTTAGTCTGTGCGAGTCTGCGGTGGGGAGTCCCAGCGTGAGTCCGTGGTGGTGAGTCCCCAAGCATGTTGAATCTGCGAGCAAGTCATGATGGCGAGTCCCCGGCGTGTTGAATCTGTGACGAGTCCGGATGGCGAGTCCCCGGCGTGTTGAGTATCTTGGCGAGGCGGTGGCGAGTCTCCGGCGTGTTGAGTACTGGCGAGTCCGTGGTGGCCAGTCCCGGCGTGTTAATGGCGAGCGGCGAAACCGTTGTGGTGAGTCGGCGTGTTGAGTCGCGAGTGAGTCCATGATGGCGAGTCCCCGGCGTGTTGAATCTGTGAGGAGAGTCCGCGGTGGCGAGTCCCGAGCATGTTGATCTGCCGAAAGTCATGATGGCGAGTCCCGGCGTGTTGACTACGTGAGTACGATGGCGAGTCCCCGGCGTGTTAATCTGTGAGGCGAGGCGAGGTGGCGAGTCCCCGGCGTGTTAGGTCTGTGACGAGTCGCATGATGGCGAGTCCCGGCGTGTTGCGTCGTGGCGAGTCCATGGTGGCGAGTCCTCGAGCGTGTTGAGTACGTGAGGGCGAGGGCGAGCCGCGGTGGTGAGTCCCCGAGCGTGTTGAGTACACGAGGGCGAGTCCCCCAGCATGTTGAGTACGCATGGGCGAGGGCGAGCCGCGGTGGTGAGTCCCCGAGCGTGTTGAGTACGCGAGGGTGAGTCGGTGGTGGCGAGTCCCCGAGCGTGGTGAGCCACGGTCGTGGAACCATGCGCACACGCAGTATGCCTAGGAGTAGTCCCCGAGGATCGAGTTGGCTTGTAGAGGCGACATGAGGCTCTTTAGAGATGCATATTCTGAAAATAATAGTGGTTGTTGTTGAGCATGGCGAGTCCGCAAGGGAGAGTCCGCGGTGGCGAGTCCGCGATGATTGCGAGTCCGCGAGGGGAGAGTCCCCGAGTGTGGCGAGTCCGCGATGATTGCGAGTCCACGATAACGTTGATTGCGCTGTTTTTGTTAGTGAGTCTCTCATCTTGGCCCAGGGGGCCAGTCGCATGGCGACTCCAAAGATGGCTCTCGGCTGGGCGTTCTTCCTGGACGATTCGAGGCTCAGTTTGCGATTCCTCGTCCGCGGTACTTGGTCGTATGAGTCGCACTATCTAAGGTTGATGAGGACATGGTAATGTTTGTGTAGCACTGCAATTTGTCTTGGCCCGGAAGGCCAGGCGAGCAAGGCGACTCCAATGATAGCTCTCGTTTAGCGTTTTTCATGGACGATCCGAAGCTCGGTTTGCGAGTCCTCGTCCGCACTACTTGGCCATAGCGAGTCGCTCTTTTAAAGGTTGACAAAGAGAAACTGATTTTCCTGAGGGGGAGAGGTGCCCAGTGGTGACTCCATGCAGCGTGGCATGCGATCCTCTCTAGCGACTCGGACGATGAAGGTCCCTTAGTAGGCGCGGCGTATGTATTCGACGTAGCCGGAATGATTTGACGCGGCGGAAGTATGGTCGCGCTTTGGCGAAGTCGACGCAGCGGACACAGGGTCGACGCGACGGACGGAGGTCGCGCTTTGGCGAAGTCGACGTGGCGGACATGGGGTCGACGCGGCGGACGGAGGTCGCGCTAGGGCAAAGTCGACACGGTGGAAATGGGGTCGACGCGGCGGACGGAGGTCGCGCTTTGACGCAGTCGACGCGGCGGGCATATGGTCGCGCGGCGGATGGGATCGCGCTTTGGCGAAGTCATCGTGGCGGACACGGGGTCGACGCGGCGGACGGAAGTCGTGCGGCGTGTAGCCGGTAGCCTGGTGAGTAGTGGTAGCGAGCTCGATCGGACCATCGGTCGGATGGAGTCACGTTGTGGAGTCGCGTTGTGGAGTTGCTTTGTTGGAGGCGTGTGCGCGACTAGCCAGTCCCCGAGCCTAGCGAGTCCGCGTTTAGGCGAGTCCCGGAGTGTGGCGAGTTGCGCGAAGGCGATTCCGTGATCATGGCGAGACACTGCGGGTGAGTCCATGATGGTAGCGAGTTCGTGCGGGTGGCGAGTCCATAGAAGGCGAGCTAGTAATGGTTGAACCAGCGACCGATTGGCGCGGCGCTCGGTGAACTGCACAGTGCGACTTGGTTTTCCTCGTACTTGCAGAGACAAGACGATTGATTAATAGATATAATAAAATATAATAATTAAAATAAACTTGAGTTAAGATAAAATCATTAGCCATAGCCGAGCCATCGCTGGCAAAGTTGTAGGCAGCCGTGGCGGTGAAAAGTCGAAGCTCTTTGCGGTAGTGCAATCAATTGAAACCTTCGGAAAAAATCGCGACAGCGCATCTAACCTGAGCTTTGCATGGTGGAATCACGGATGATGGTCCGTTGACGTAGTCAGATCTTCTGAAGTGTAAAACCAAACCAATGTAATCGCGGCTGTTCGATTTAATCCCTCGAACACAATCAGCACCTTGAACGGAATATATCAACAAAAAGCAAGACGATGGCATGGACAATACTCCAATTGATGCACATGAGTGAGCTAATTAGATCGGAATAAAATAATAATTAAAAAGGATAATCAAGGCATGAGAGAGATATGAGATAGGAAAAAACCGTCGGTCACGGCCGCACGCGAACGATCGCGTATTCGCGTGAACTAGGTCACGTGGAGGCTGCCCAATTTGATCTGATTCAATCTCTCTCCAACTTTGATCACGGCCATGTCTTCACAAGCCAGACGCTCCTGCTGATTACATGGGCAGGTCTTGCCCCAAATAATGGGGTGATCATGCATAAGTTTTAGCTAGGCATTAGTATCATGATTAATTAAACAGACCAATAACAATAACTGTAGTGGAGTCTTACGCTCTTGCGAACGATCAGGTACTCACGACTAGATTTAATAATGGGGAAAAGCATGCACATTACCGGCCGATCTGGGTCTATACGACTGAATCAATATTGGCGTTAGCTTTCGTACTAAACTTCTCACCACGCCTGATGCCCACGGTTGTATCGCATATGACCGATAGGGATCTCGTCGACGTTGATGAAGATCTCGCCCGAATAATGATTCCAAGCACCGCTTGCCCCACGGTGGGCGCCAATTATCGTGGTATTGACCACAACAGATGCTACATGGTAGCTTACGTAGAAGAAAGGGCAAGGCGACGTAGGAGAATCCTGGAGCGAGATTAGCACGCGATGTATCCAGGTTCACGTCCCCTCGATGGAGGATCGCTACGTCCTGCTAGCAATCCAGTATATGATCATAGATTGGTTTACATGGAGCCGCCGTGGGCAGAGGAAGAGACTAGATCTAATGAGACGTGGGAGAGATATCCCCAAAAGGGTGCCCCTGGTGGCTTTATATATGCAGCCAGTTAGCGTTTACAAGTACTAATGGTTTTATTGGAGTCGCCGTCTTAGGCCTCCAGTCGGCGTGTCGTCTGGGTCCAGTATGCGCCAGTCGCCGTATTTGGTCTATCGGTTCGCCTAGGGTTAAGGTTCAGTCGGCTCGCTCCATCTGGCGACTCGCTTCATGGGTACACCCCGTTTGCTATTCCCTCATCAGTAGTCACTAATGAGGGGTGCTAATCAAGTGTAACTATCCAACTCTAATCTCATTCCTTGGAATGACATCTAAGTATAACTAGTTAGGCCTATTTTTATACTCTTTATTGTCTGTACACTATTTTTCCAAAACTCACAAAGCACTAACTAAAAGTAAAGAACTTTGGTAAAGTAAAAGAATAAAGCTTGCAAGTAAAACTTAGGATCGGTATAATCAAAGGTATATAACAAAGCATGCTTAATGCATTTTTATTAAATTATCAAGTGGGCAAGTGTTAACTTGCATAGTTAACTTGTAACGCTAGGCTTGCATAGGTATAATACTTGCAAGTGTTAGCTTGCCTTGAGTAGTGTAGTGGTTGAAGATTTCTTCTTCTTCTTCTTGATAGTACTCCTCCTCCTTGTATCCCGGGTCCGTACTATCGTCTATAAATGAAATACAAGGTACACAATCACCAAACAATACTTAACTACTTCTATTTAGCACACTAAGGCCCACACCTGATGATCTAGCATCATCAAAATCATCACATGAAATAAAGACTTAATCTTGTTTATCTTATTTCAGAAAAGTAATTTCTACTCATTGAAAATACTTAAGATTTAATATTCTCCAATTAAAATATGGGATCATTTTGACACATGTCATCACCATATATTCTAATACTTGGGAATGTTAGTGTTGGTCATATTTTATAAACTTTAACATTGTTATTTAATAGAATTAAAGTGACTAGAAATGCCTAAATAGCATTTTTTTGGTACTAGTCCAAAGTCACTGTATGCAAACCTAAATATTTTTACATATTCATATAGATCTTATCAAATGTTATTTTTGAGGGTTGGAATCAACTCAGAAGCATTTATGGTTGATTTTTGAAAAATGTTTGAATTTGGAAAAATATTTGCCTTGTTATTTTTTCTATAGGTGATCTCTAACTCTAAATGGTTTGAATCCAGTGGGTTTGGATAGATAATTTAAATACCTTTCTAACAAAATTGGAATCATGCAATTTGGTTTCGTGAATCTACCTGAATTGATTTTTAAATCTACTGATAGAATATGGTTTTAACTAAATTGGAAAATAATTATTTGAATCTACAGGCCTGCGCGAGAAACTAACTGGGCCCGCCCAATCTGCACAGCGTGGCGCAGCGGGAAGCTGACAGGGGGGTCCCACTAGTCAGCGACCTAAACTAACTGAAACGGTATTGTGCAATCTAGGCCCTATGATTAGAACACGATCTAACGGCTGAGGTTCATCATCGACGATGAACAGCTCCGGCGAGGTCTAAACCCTAACACGGCGGTGGGGGTCGTGTGAGGCTCACTAGGGCTCCAGCTAGGGTCGGCGATAGGGGCGAACGACGTGGTCGACGGCGGTGATTCAAATGGTGGTCGCGGCTGCTCCTAGGGCGGCTCCAATCGATGGCGCCCTTCCTTCACTGCAGCGGCGGGCTCTAGCTAAATTCCGGCGAAGCGGTGCTCGCCTTGCTCCGGGGAAGGGTGTGGGAGGTGTGGTGAGGAGTGGGGAGTGAGGTGGTATGAAGAATTGAGGCGGAGAGGGCCTCTATTTATACACCGATGAGAGGACCGAGCGAGATGGCTGGCTTCTCCGGCGAGGGCGGTACAGCGAGCTAACGGCATGCTGAGGGTAGGGGCGACACGATGCTCCCTAGAGGTCATCATGGGCGTAATGGTACGGCACGGGGAAGTCGCGGTTGGTCGGGCGCGTGCAACGCTCTACGCGGATCCGGCGGTGTTCGATACGGCGCACGGGGGCTACAGGTCGCACGGCAGCGAACGGGGGTGTCTGGGGGCTAGCTGGGGTTAAGGCGAGTTGGTGCATGCGAGGCGAGGTTGAGGCGTGGTGCGTGTGAGCTGGTCGGCTGTGGCGCTCTGGCGCGCTCTCAGCACGGCACAGAGAAACTGGGCGTGGCGCTGCTGGGGTGGTCCATGGCCAGGCTATGGTCGTGGGATGGACAGGGGGTAGCGGTGGACGGTCGCCTGTCTCCTGTGTGCTGGGGAGAGGGTGGCGTGGTCCGTGGCGCTCTGTCCATGGTCGGCCGGCAAGGGTGGCTTTGGGCGGCGCTTCACTGACGCAACAACAAAGGGGGGCTGCATTTCTGGTGCTGCTAGAGCCTAGGGGAGACATGGGGAGTGCAATGGGGGCATTTGGTCTAGTGATCACTACTCAAAACAGTGAAGTTAGGCCAAGGTTAATTAGTATCTGCAAGGTGTTTGATTAAATGTCCGAAAGAAATTAAGTTTGAAAATTTTGAATGAAATTTGGTGAGTGATCTAAACTTATGCATGGTAGTCTCTGGTTCTTGGAAAAGTCAAGGTGAATTGATTTGAGGGGATTTTGCAAAATGGTGATCTTACCAACTAGATTCAAATTTGAACTGTCCTTTAAATAGATTTGGAAATAGTTTTTGTGAGTTTGTAAAGTGGGCCTTGGTTCACTTTTACTTGGTTTAGCAAGGGGTGAAAAGAAGTAGAAATTGTTTCTGTTAGAAATTCTTTACTAGGAACACTCAAAGTGGCCTAGTGGTTAACTTTGGTCAAAATGACCATTTGATCATTTTATTCATATTTGAATTATTTTTCTTTGGATTTTGTTTATAATTGGCCTAGATGATGTAGCATTCACCTTTAAACCATTTCTCATCATTTGTAGCAATCAAACATAGCAAATGCACTCATTCACATAATAATGCAATCACACATGCACTCATATTTAATTTAGCAATAAAAGCTTTTGTTAACCCTAAATTTGGGTGACTAGAACTTAATAATCTTGATTAGCATTTTTGGGGTGTTACAAACCTTCCCTCGTTAAACAAAATCTCGTCCCAAGATTTAATAAAAACTAGGAACTAAAGAGATTTGGAAACTCTGTCCTAATGTAATCTTCTCGCTCCCAAGTAGCTTCCTCTTCAGTATGGTTGCTCCACTGGATCTTGAGAAACTTGATACCCCAGGTCCTGGTGGTTCTGAAGGCTTCTTCCAAAATACGAATGGGTACTTCACGATACGTCAGATCCTTGTTGATATCTATGGCTCGGTGATCGATGTTCTTGAACACTCCGGTCTTCTCTGCAACTTCTAGGCATTTGCGAAGTAACGAGATATGGAACACATTATGGATGACTGACATCTCCTCTGGCAGTTCCAGTTCATAAGAAACTTCTCCTCGGCAATTCAAAATCTTGAAGGGTCCAATATATCTGGGAGCTAACTTTCCTTTCAGTTGAAAACGTTGCATTCCCTTCAAGGGTGACACTTTGAGGTACACAAAATCTCCGACATTGAAGGTCAGATCTCGACGTCTCTTGTCATCATAACTCTTCTGTATGGATTGGGCGGTCTTGAGGTGTTCACGGACTTTGTGAACCTTCTCTTTGGCTTCGCGTAGGATGTCGGGTCCGAAAATCTGACTCTATCCTACTTGCGACCAATTCAAGGGGGTACGTCACTTCCTTCCATACAAGAACTCAAATGGGGCCATTTGCAAACTGGCTTGATAACTGTTGTTGTATGAGAATTCTGCGAACGACATACAATCTTCCCATTTTGATCCATGTTCTAGAACACAAGCTCTCAACGTATCTTCTAAGATTTGGTTGACTCTTTCAGTCTGTCCATCGGTCTGTGGGTGGTAAGCTGTGCTAAAATTCAACTTGGTTCCTAATTCTTCTTGGACTTTATGCCAAAATCTTGAGGTAAACTAGGTTCCTCGATCCAACACTATGGTCTTAGGGGTTCCATGCAAACTTACAATTCTAGCAATGTACATCTTTGCTAGCTTCGAACTCTGGTAGGTTGTCTTGACAGGTATGAAATGCGCTACCTTAGACAGTCTATCCACTATGACCCAAATAGAGTCATTTCCCCTGCTAGAAGTAGGCAAACCGGTGATGAAATCCATTCCGACAGAATCCCATTTCCATTCTAGAATCTGCAATGGTTGCAAAAGTCCTGCGGGTCATTGATGTTCCGCTTTGACTCGCTGACAGATATCACACTTAGCTATGTAGCTTCCGATTTCTCTCTCCAGCTTGTTCCACCAAAATTGCTCCTTCTAATCCTGATACATCTTTGTTCCTCTGGGGTGGATAGAATAAAGAGTATCATGAGCTTCCTGCATGATAACTTTCTTCCCCTCGAAATCTCTTGGAACACAGATATGTCCTTTGTACCAAAAAACTCCTTCTTCATCCTCGGTGAATCCGGGTACCTTTCCTGTAACAATACGATGTTTGATTCCGTCGATACTCGCATTTCCTTTCTGCGCCTCCTTGATCTGACTATTCAAACTGAGTTGAAGTTCAATGCTAGCTAAAAATCCTTTGATAACTAGCTCTATTCTAAAATGCTCCAACTCTTCATGTAAACTTGGTTGGGCTTCTTTAATCATGGTGTTTAACCTACACGGCAATCTGCTAAGAGCATTCGCTACCACATTGGCTTTGTCGGGGTGATAGTGAATGTCAAGGTCATAATCCTTGATTAACTCTATCCATCTCCTTTGCCTCATATTCAGCTCCTTCTGGGTGAAAATTTACTTCAGGCTCTTGTGATCCGAATAAATCTCACAGCGGTTACCCATAAGGTAATGACGCTATGTCTTCAAGGCTAAAACTACGGCTGCTAGTTCAAGGCCATGCGTAGGGTAGTTTTGCTCATGCTACTTCAGTTGTCGGGATAGATATGTTATGACTTTGCCTTCCTGCATCAACACACATCCAAGACCAATTTTGGATGCATCACAATACACATCAAAAGGCTTCTTAATATCTGGCATAATCAGAATTGGGGCTGAAATCAATCTCTTCTTGAGCTCTTGAAACCTTGCTTCACATTTATCTATCCATTCAAACTTCTTATCTTTCTTCAACAATTGGGTCATTCATCTTGAGATGCTCTAAAATCCTTCAACAAACTTGCGGTAATATCCCACTAATCTGAGAAATGCGGGGACTTGGGTTTGAGTGGTTGGGGCTTTCCATTCTTCAACATCTAGGCGGGATCGACAGTGTCTCCTCTTGCTGACACTATATGTCCTAGGAATCCTACTTCCTTCAACCAGAACTCACACTTGCTAAACTTGGCATACAAGTGATGTTTTCTAAGGGTTTCAAGGATGGTTCTGTAGTGTAGCTCATGGTCTTCTTCTGACTTGGAATAGATCAGAATATCGTCGATAAAATCAACGACAAACTTATCTAGGAAGTTCATAAAAATCTTATTCATGAGATTCATGAAATAAGCGGGGGCATTGGTTAATCCAAAAGACATGACCGTATACTCATAGAATCCATATCTTGTGGTAAAGGCGGTCTTTGGAATATCCGTTGCACAAATCTTGAGTTGATGATAACCAGTTCTATGATCAATCTTAGAAAACACTCTGGCACCAGTCAACTGGTCAAACATATCCTCTATCTTTGGCAGTAGGTACTTGTTCTTGATGGTGACATCATTCAGCTTTTGGTAATCCGTGCACAAATGGTTACCTCCATCTTTCTTATCCACAAAAAAACAGGCAATCTCCATGGTGATGCGCTTGGTTGAATCAGACCTTTCTCCAACATAGCATCAAGTTGTTTCTTCAGCTCCACTAATTCAGATGGGTTCATACTATAAGGTCTCTAAGCCTTGGGTCTAGTTCCAGGAACTAGTTCAATGATGAACTCGATATCCCGATCTGGGGGCATACCGGGCAATTCATCTGGGAATATGTCAGGGTAGTCACAGACTACTCTGACTTGGTCTAGGGTTGGTTGGGCTAGACTCTTGTTGCATTTGAATTGACGGGGCAAGGTCTCAGATACATGCTCTACTGATACTCCAGAGCTACTGGTCATGGTTATGGCTTTCTTGGCACAGTCAATCAATCCTTTATGTTTCGACATCCAATCCATTCCTAGTACTACTTCCAATCCTTTGGTTCCAAGTACTATTAGATTGGCATAAAAATCTATTCCATGGATTCTGATAGGTACATCCTAGCAAATTTTTCTAGCTTTGGTGGTTGAACCAGGTATTTGAACTATCATAACATGCTTCAATTTTGTTAGTTGAATTGTACTAGTGCATGCAAATTCTTGTGTAACAAACGAGTGCGATGCTCCAGAATCAAACAACACTCTTGCAAGTACTGAGTTAACAGAAAACATACCCAGCACAACATCGGGCGCTTCCTGAGCTTCTTCAGCATTCATGTGGAACAGACAGCCATTACGGTTGAGAGAGTTCCCTGGGTAAATCTCCTTCCAGGATGAACACGGCGTTGCTGCTGAGCGGGTGCAATCACATTGGTGGTTGCTGCAAGCTTCTTGGGACACTCGTTGGAGTAGTGACCCTTGACTCCGCATTCAAAGCAAGTAATCTGGGACTTGTCTTTTCCTGCAACAGGCACGACATTGCTTCCAGTCCTTGGGGCAGTATTGTTGTTGTTGTTGGACTTGTGCGGTGCACGGTTGAAGTTATTGGAGTTGCCGGGTTGTTGTTGTGGTTTCCTCCAGACTTCAGGTTTCTTCTGCTACGATTGGGATAGTTTAGACGGGACATAGGGGGTCTGTTGTTTCTTGGGGCATATCCTGCAGACGGGTTGTGGCGATACTTCTAAGTATGGTGGGATCCAGTATGGTGCATCATCCTGCGCTTGCGATTGTCATTGGCTTGGTTGATCTTCCCTTCCATTTGAATGGCAGAGTCTACTAGCTCTTCTAGGTCTCCAAAACGGATGTTGACTAACACAGTCTGCATCTCATCATGAAATCCATTTAGGAACCTTTCCTTCTTCTTTGCTTCAGTGTTAATCTCATCAGGGGCATATCTAGCTAGCGACAGAAATTTTTCATGGTACTCAACTACCGTCATCCTTCCTTGCTTCAGTTCTCTGAACTCATCTCTCATCCTGGTGAACAAACCTTGGGGCACATGGGTCCGGCTGAACTTGATCTTGAATGCTTCCCAAGTAATCATTTGACCTTCGTTCATGGTACGGGTGCTATTCCACCAGGCTATCATTGGCTTCAACTCCTGCGACCTCCAAGTTGTTCTCCATGGTTTGCAGCCAGTCAACAGCATCTAAGGGATCCTTAGACTTATTAAAGATAGGTGGGCCATCTGAGCTATCTGTTTCTGTGACGTTGGTTATTGTGGGCCATCTGAGCTATCTGTTGAAGAGTGGCTAGGTTGGCTTGGCGTTTGGCTCTAATAGCTTCCCGGTCAGAAACTAGCATTTGCAGAATCTACAACATCGGGTCCTGAGATGAGCTGCTTCCTCCCGGGTTTCCACGAGTCATCTGAAGATTGAGATAGATAATGAGAAAAGAGGGAAATTTCTAAGGTTCATGGTTTTGTTTTCAAAAGCTTAAACTTTGAGTTTGACTCGGGTTTTGCAAACTAACAACTTCCTCTCATTCATTCATTCAAAGCACACCATACAAACACACACCACAACACAAATAGAAAACAGATGGTTTTAAGAACCATTCTATGAAACTATGATACAGTGGGACTGGTACAACTCATTCCTACGGTAGTGATCAAGCATCATCATCAGTATGGAACTCCATGGAATCATCCTCCAAGTAGTCGTTATCATCACTGAGGTAAGAGTAAAGATCTCCCTGGATATCTTCACCTTCCTCCTCCTTCACTTCAAGCTGGACTTCCTGTTCACGGATGGTCTTCTCGAGAGCGGCTACCTTCTTGCGAACAGAATCGATGGTGCGATCCTTATTGTCACATTGATGACGAACTGATTGGCTCTCCTTGGCAAGAATGACGAGGGTCTGGTCCTTCTTGACTGCAATGGCCTAGTTGTGGTTGGCATAGGCATGGGCGTTGTCCATCTCCTTCTGCCTATCATACAACATGAAGTCAAGATTGTCCACCTGGTGCTTCAGCTCCGGGTGTCCTGGCATCTCCAAGGGCATTCCCATAGAATCACGCCTTGCGAAGTGAGCAAAGCGAGTTCCCTGGATCAGGTTGATCTTTTGCCCACACAGACGGGCAAGAGCTTCATGCATACCCTGGCTAATCCATCTAGCCAGTTGTTCTCACGCAAGGTGAATTGGATCTTCTCTGAAGTGGGTGCTTCCATCTTGCCTCTGAGATCTGCAACTATCAGCCATTGTAGATCTCCTCCTATGTGATCGTTGAGTTGGGTCCCGAAGAATTTCGGGTGCGTGCGCTCAAGATACTCTAATAGTCCATCTAGATCCCTCTCAAAGATCAGTTGGCCTCCATTGCCCAGCTGGTAGAACTTGCAATACTGGACATCCATCTATAAGAATTTAGGGTGAGTAAGTTAGTGAGTTAATCAAGTGTGTCAAATTTTATGTAGGAATGCAAGAATTTTTGAGGAACATGATTTTTTTTTGAAAGAAACAAGGATATGAGTGGGAATAGGTTTTCATAATTTTTTGAGGAATAGGTTTAGGGGTTGATCATGAGGGAGGCGAACGTGTATCGCGAAGCTCCTCGCATGCGACCGCGGTGTGGGATGGCGACGTAACAAGAGGCAAAGGAGTCCGAAGACACTTGTCGTGATGGCACGCCACGAATTTGCACTAGGCCTCTAAAATCATTTAAATTAACTGCAAATTAATTAAGATCAATACCACATGAAAGGACAATTCTTCTCTTAAAGAAAATTACCAAATCATCCTTTGACCTAATTCTTGGCAAAAAATAATAACCATTGGATCTTCTTAAGAGAATCTCTAGCAGATACCGCATTCTACGGTAACGGATGCAGTGTACTGCAAACCACGTTTGCAGTATGTAAAATGCTCGGGCAAAACAGATATACTAGATCCGAACTGCATATTCAAAAAACATCACACATTGGCGCCAAATTCATACATATGAGAGGTTTTAATCATTGAGATCTATATATGTACGTCAAGCACGGTGCAGATGGAGTTAAACTTTGCCCCTAAATTCCATAGTACTACGACGTACCTAATGTTTTACTGCTACCAAAATTCCAGGGTGTGCATCAGTCACCAGACTTCGTGACCATTCATGTGAACTAAAAGCAACAATGTAAACACGGAATTGCAGAAATTGCTAGGTTGCGTCCAGCCGATGAGTCCCAGAAAGCGACTTCCTTTGACTAAATTGCGAGGGCAAACAAAGAAAGGGCCACGCACTACCGAAAGCTATTTTCTTTGACTATGCTGCCGTAGCAAACAACGAAGAACCAAATTTAGGAGCAGTACTACCTTGACTTCATCTGAGCTGACGACTCACAGAAAACTACTTTACTTTTTAATTACTATACTAATGAAATTACAAGGCCATGATAAACAACAAAGAACTAGTACATCGAAACTGCAGGCTAATCTATCGTCAGCGCTTCTTGCTAGGTGAAACTACAGGATTAGGCAAGTTCATCTCATCAAAGAATTTAGCCACGTTAAGAAACTTTTTATACGGCAGTATCCGTGATTCCCAAGCGACTAGCTCAAACTGTTCCTTTGGCAAAATTGCAGAACCGGCAATCAGGTCTCCAAACATAACCTTAGGAAAATCCTTTCTGCAACGATCGTTCTCGCCGTGAGGAGGCATCAGGCGAAGTGGAGTAGCTGACGATGCAATGTTGGATATATCAATCGGATGATCTTTATCCATCAGATGCCTTGGGTGTTCACCAAATTCCGATAGATTACTCCACACGACATTGCTGTACTTCTTCCAGACACTGAACCAAAATTTAGCGCTCTGATTCTTCCTCAGCACATCAGCATACACGTTTGCCGTGATCATTGATCCTCCCAGAACTGCTGCTATGTCTTTCGCTATTGATGCTAACTGAGGGTGCTCCTTCGGGTTTGTGCTTCCGAAAGCAAGAACCTTGAAGAGATAGCTATACTCCTCAGGTGAGAAGCTGTTCAAGCACACTGGCCTTACCGTTCCGAACCGGGTTAGCTTCTGAACCTTGGTTATGATTATGATCTTGCTTCCTCTGCCCATATGTGCTGCTGTTGTTGAGTAAAACTTTTGCCAAGTCTCGTCGTCCACGTCTGAAGTGAACTCAACCACAACCAAAGTCCGTCCTGCCTGGATTAACACTTCGTGATCAGTTCTACAGAAGCTTTCTCCATTCAAGTGCAGGATTGAGGAAAAGTGTGATATGACCTTTTGGTTGTTACAAACGTGTGCGACCAGAGATTTCTGACCAATTCTACCGGCGCCTGTGATCGGCAGTACAGTTGGAGCAGAAGGAGTAGAGTTATCTTGCAGTAAGATATTGATGATCTGCTACTTTTCTACGTGGCGTCCAAACATGAAGCAAGACAAACTCTAGGAGCAAGACAAACTCTGCCATGTTAGAAACCATGGTCTCTAAATTATCCAGTGCACTTTGAAGCTCATGGTAAGCGGCAGAGGCAGTGCTCCGTGTGGAGCGAAAAGAGTGAATGGAAGAACCAGAGCTGCTAACCTCCTCTTCTTAAACCCTTGAGATGCGAAGGGCCTGAGACTTGACAGTGTCGAGGACATGATACCCTCGGTACATGGCATCACCAAGCTTCTTGAGCTCGAGCAGCATCTTGGAGTTGGTAAGGTGTCGACCCTCGGCCTCCTCGACGACCATGTGAACCCTATGAAGAAGCTGTTGCAACCTCTCCATCTTCTCATCAAGATTTACTTGGTTGTTGTACTTCTTGAGAATGAAGGATATGAATCTATTTACCAGGTCGCCTGCAATTGAAGACACAACCAGCTCCATATGCTCCAAATTTCTCTTCATGTTTGTGTTTTGTGTTTCTCCTACTCTGTACGAGAGAGAGATACAGAGAGGGAATATATACTGGAGTCTGATCCTAGGTTTGGAATTGACGCGTTTTGTGTGACCAAGATGCCTTAATGTCGCAGTCAGTATTTCCCTGGTGGTACGGAGTAACAACACTAACTTTTCTTGCTTACGTCTAAGTTTGACCAATTCTACCCCCATTTCCTAGTCGTTCTTCAAGCCAAAAGTATATATGTGCCACTCAGTTTGGTGCCGTGAGTCTGTGATGTAGAATAAAACCGGAGCGAGAGTTTCTTTTTTAATTTCTATATATTGCTATATTATTGCTTTAATGGGGCCAATGAAATTTTTTCCCAACTTGCCAACTGTTGGGAGGATCAAAGTACTAAAGTACACAAATTTAAGGGGCTTTTAGCATAAAAAAGACAAGGAGGTAGGAGGGCCAGGGCCTGCCCATCCCCCCCCCACATGTCTCCGCCACTGCCCGTGTCCTTCTCAGAGTCGTTACGGAGAACCTTCTCTCCATCGCCACCATCCCTTACCACCGCCGCCGCCGCCAGAGGAGGCCGCCCTGAGGGCGGACGGCGGCGGCGATGAGTTCTCCTCTGTTGTATTGTGCCATTGACCTAACATCTCTTTACCTCTCTCCTCCAAGATCTGATCCAACTGCTAGTACTGGCCAAGATCTCACCATTCCTGGCGTGGCCCCCGATGCGTTGATCGCTCACTAAGCACGACGGCTATGTCGACGGGCAATGCGGCGGAGGAAGCCATGGTGGCGGCAGTGAATTTTTTGGTTGCCATGATTTGCAAGAGCGTGTTTAGGCTTGAGGTTGCATAAAACCTCTATTGTAGCAGTTGGCTACCTATAGTGGTTCATGGCCTGTGTTATATGTTCTGCATCTCAAGATCTGTAGTGTCATGCAAGGAGATCCCGCACCAAAGACGGTCCCAACGGCTCTTGGGTTGTGGTGAGAATTCTGCAGGATGCGATTCCACAGACCAAAATGGAGTGTGGCGATGGTTACACTACGGACACAAGATGATTTCTGAAGGGATTCCCCCATAAGATTAGTCACCTTAGTGTTGTCGTCTACGACTTCGTTTATCAAGATCCACTTTTGCCGACACATTAGGGTATATCTTTTTTCTAGAACTCACAAGAGATCCGCGTTTCTATATATTAAGATAGAAAGAGTTAGTTTTAAAAATCATCCGTGCCACACTCGGTCGCTCAATGAAAACTCCACCCGAGGAAACACTAAGGGATTACTTTTGCTAACCTACCTCCACCACACAGTTTCCACTTCTTACAAGTATCCTTAATCCCACCTACTACTACCCATCACGGGCATCCCTTTGACTCAAACACTTGGTTGTTTATATTAAGCCAAATCATGCGCATCGAGCACATTATGACTGATTGAATCCACTCCTTATCTTAGATAGAATTGCGTCTTGGTAGCAAATCTCCCACTCTCTAGGAGAGGCGGCGTTTGATGGTGCTAAGTGAGTGAAACCAATCTAACTGAGTGAGTAAAACCAGACCTCGCGTGCAAAGGTACATCTCACGAGCAAATGGGCAATGATCTCCTGGGCTTGATCACACAACAGGCACACTGACTGGTGCGGAAGGCATCTCCACGATAACCTCTCTGAGGTCTAGCAATGATCCATGAGCGCTAGCCAAGAAAACAACTTAAACTTCAACGGTGCCCATGGTTTCAAGACTTCCATTGTCCATCAACAGTTGATTCTTCCCTCAAAAGCGATCTTGTAAACTGATTTGCATGAGTGCACTCCATAGCTAGTCCATTTCTAGATCCAGCTATCTCCCCTTGTGAAAGCAGCTGCTCTGCTTCGAGTAGCAACGAAATCTTTAAGTACTATATTATTGCTTCCACTATCAGATACACCGCTACATCACGAATCCACGCGTTTCCCGCTCGTGCCTCAACTATTGTACGACTCCTCATGGCCTTGGGCTTGACAAAGGCACAAAGGGATGACGCGAGGTCTTGGATCGATTGGCTTCACAACCATGGATTTTAAGGGAATATGTCCTGAAAGGCAATAATAAAGTTGTTATTATATGTATTTCAAGTATATGATAGATGTTTATTTTGCATGCTATAATTGTATTAATACAGAAACCTTAATACATGTGTGTTTAATAAACAAACAGAAAGTTCCTAGTTATGCATCTCTATAAACTAGCTCATTGATTAGCAAGATGATTAAGGTTTCCTAATCATAGACATTGGATGTTATTAATAACAAGGTCACAACATTGGTGAATGATGTGATGAACATTCATCTGAAGTATAGCATTATGATCAAAACCATTATGTTTATATTGCTATATCATCATACAAAGTAATCTTTATCCTTAGACCATGAGATCATGTTAATTTCTAACACCGGAAGAATACTTTGATAACATCAAACGTCACACCGTAACAGGGTCACTATAAAGATGGGTTCAGGTATTCCGAAGGTGTTATGTTGAGGCTCATTGATCAAGATTGGAATTTGTCAATCCTGATGAAGGATAGATATACTCTAGGCCCTCTCGGTGATATCACATTAAGATAGCTTGCAAGCAAGTGATGTGATCACTAGAATATTATATCACGGGAACAAGAAAAGAGTGCATGTCGGTAACAAGATCAAACTAATTATTGAGATACTAATGATCGAATCTCGAACATGTAATATATCACAAGATAAAGGGATTTAGTTACTATTGTTAAAGGTTCTCTCGATCACAGAAGTCATCGTTGCATATGTGGGAGTCAGTATGTATCATTGAAATGTTGTACGGGGTTTTATGTGAATGTTTTTTAATTAAAGTAATTAAATTTTTTTGAATAAAATAAATAAAAGAATTTATTAAATGAGAGTTGCATTAAATTTGGTGGAAATTTAATGCATGCAAGTGGAACTTTGAGTGGAGGCATGTTTATGTGAGTGGAGCTCCCACCCACATGAATGAGAGGAGGTGGAGGGGATCCTCCATGGCCGCCGGCCATGGGAGGGGGTCCCCCCTCCCCTATAAAAGGCCTCCCTCTCCTCCCTCACAAGGCACACCTCCTCGTGAAAGATCTCTCTCCCCCTCTAGAATTATTCCCGCATGGTCTCGGATTAGGGAGATACATGTTCTCGGTGGCATTTCGTCTGGAAGGAGTTGCTGCTTCCGCTGCATCGCTGGAGCGAGGAGGTGGAGGTTGTTCGGTGGCCTGAATGTGTGTGCGAGGACGGTTGCGCTGCTGATTTGCGGCGCTAGAACTTCCACACGATCTTCAGATCGGCAAGGATTCGACTACATCATCCATGAGTTCCATCTCGTTACAATTTGTCAGTCTTCAAGGGTATGTTCTCTATGGATGTATATCCACCCGTTGCTTGTATCTAGTAGATAGATCTTGGCGTATAATAGTTCCCATCATAGGAAAAAAATTGTTTTCTATGCTACAAACCCAATAGTGGTATCAGAGCCTGATCTATGCGTAGATTCTTTGCACGGGTAGTACACATATGAGTATGTGGGCGATGATGATCATGTTATTGCTTCTTTCATGTATTTTGTATATTGGTGGCATAGTGGGATGAAGCGGCCCGGACTAACTTTACATGTCCTCGCACATGAGACCTGTTCCACGCTTGACATGCAACTAGTTTTGCATAAGTGGCTAGCGGGTGTATATCTCTCCTACTATAGTCAATATCTGATTTACAACAAGTTGCTAATAATTTGGTTATCGTCGTTGTGGTTCTATGTTCGTAGGTAAGACCGGTTCTATATTCGAAAGCCCTAAGCCACATAAAACTTTGAAAGTGCATGTGTGCCCCTTGTGTGGTTTTGGTAATTAATGGCAATATTTATGGACTCATGTTTGCATTGAGCTTTTACTTGTTGGATTTGTCCATAGGCAATGCTTGAACCATGTGTTAGCTTCAAGGTTCGAAGAAGAAGAAAGTAGAGAAGATCAAGTGTTGACCAAGGTTTCAATGAGTGATCCGGAGATTGGTCAAGTAAGAGTTGGGCCTATAGTAAGTGTGTCTTGAAGAATAAAGTTGGAGCGATATCTCTTATGTACCTTCAAGACACCAACATAATGAAGAAAGAAGAAATGATGTGCAAGTTCAAGATGAGCCATCTTGAAGAGATCAATTGCTTGAATCTTGCCATCCTATGGTTATCATGGATATGGGAAGATGATATGACCAAGAGAGAAACTCTACCATAGTGGAGTATGGGAGGCAATTTGCATGTCTTCACCAATCTAGTGCAATCAAGAAAGGTGTTCCATCTTGAGGTGGACAAGATCGCTATCGTCAATCTCAAGTGGAATATTCCCAAGGCAAAGGTATGTAATTGATAGGGTTTCTTTCATACCGGTCTCATGGTGTTAGTTGGGCAGAGCGGTTTATAGGATAGATAGTCGTACTATCAAGAGGGGCTCTCGAGTGAATAACTTGATCATATCCTTCGTGAGAGCTCAAACCTTTTCTTACATGGCATCATCTTTCTTGGTTTATATTTGGATCTTATCCATGTGAGGTTCTATTGCGTATTTGGTTGTGGTAATATTCATAACAATCTCTAGTTCATCGAAAACGGATTTCATATGCATTATCTATTGCGTTTCCGATATTGGAGTTTTTACCGGTTTGTCTTTTAGAGATTGGTAAAACCTTCCATTATTTGGTTCTTATCATTGAGAGGATTTAGAGCTTGTGTTAAGCTTCATTACAAGCTCCAGTTCATCGAAAATGGATTTCATATGCATTCTCTATTGCATTTTCGATGTTGGAGGTTTTACCGGTTCATCTTTTTGAGAGAGGTTAAACATTTCATCATTTTGTTCTATCCTCCCTTGATGTAATATGATGGTTCCCTGTATGATATTTTAGAGTTTGTTGTCCTCTTTAAAACTAGCCCAAGATCATCAAAATCGGAGTCCAGATGCAAAAGTTACGGTTGTTTTTGTATTGCTGTTTCTATCAGTTTTGCCTTGGCCGGAATGTCTGGAGTGAATAGGCCGGACACTCCGGTGTGGCGCAGAAATCTCAGATTTCAGTCGTGTGGAGTGAATAAACTACCCGGAAACAGGGCGGAATATCCGGCCCGCACGCTCCAGGGCTGTTAGATTTTGGAGGACCTATATAAGGGGCCTTCTTCCCCAATGTTTACCTAACCTTCCTTGCACGTTTTCCCCTCCATTGCTGACCTTCTTGATCTTGCTATTCCTCAATCCCTCCATTGATTCTTTCATATTCTTAAGGGATTTGAAAGAGGATATCTAGATCTACAACCCCACCAATCAATCTCTCCTCTAACTAAGGGGAACATCTTGGGAACTAGATCTTGGAGTCTTTTGTGGATTTCCTCCATTGTTCTTCCTCTCTTATTCCCCCATAAGCTTTTGTAGATTTGATGGAATTTTGGAGAGAAGTACTTGATCACTTCGTGTGCTCTTGCCTTTGCATTTGGTGCATCGGTTTGAGTTCTCAGTGAGGATTAGATTGGGTGAAAGGTGAGAAGCTTTTTACTCTTGTGTTCTTAAAACCCTAGATAGTTTGGTTGTATCGTAGGTTTGTGGATTTCTAGGGGCCTCCAATTAAGTTGTGTAGATTTCCCCAATCTTGTTTGTTGGGAGCCTCCAATTGAGTTGTGGATAAGTGCCCCAACCTTGTGAGAGGTTCCGGATTGCCACCAACAAGTGCACCAATAGTGGAAGTGTGGATCGATCCCATTGGGGTGAGATTCACAGGAGAACAAGGGATGAATTTTGTAGTGTTGGTGTTTTGATACCTCCCCCTCTCCAAACGAGACGTACTCCATTGTTGGGAGGAACTCGGTAAAACAACATCGTCCCTACGTGCCTTGGTTATCCCTATACCCGAGCATTTACTTATGCACCTTACTTTGTGATAGCCTTCGTGCTTGAAGTCTATATCTTGCTATCACATAGTTGCTTGTCTTGCTTAGCGTAAGTTGTTGGTGCACATAGGTGAACCATAGTATATATATATAGGTTTTGTGCTTGACAAAATAAACGCTAGTTTTATTCCGCCTTTGTTAAGCCCATCTTGTAAAAGTTTTAAACCGCCTATTCACCCCCTCTAGGCGACATTTGTGTCCTTTCAATTCGTATTAGAGCCTGGTCTCTCATTTTAGTCTTCACCGCCTTGAGAGTAAATATGTCGGCTAGGGGATTAATACATAATGAAATATTCATATTTGATGGCACAAATTATGATATATGGAAAACTCGTATGCTTATTCATTTTCAGGACATGGACCCAAATTTGGAGCATATTGTAGATATAGGTTTTTCTCCTCCTATGGATTTAAAAAATCTATCTTGTGAGGATGAGAAAAACTTATATCTTGATGCTTAAGCTTCTAATGTGCTTGTTAATGGTTTGAGCTATGTAGTTACATCTTCAATCATTCCTTTTTGGAGCGTTGATGAGTTATGGACAAAACTTCAAGATAAATATGTTATGTCTAATATTCTTGAGGATGATTGTGTTGCCTCCACTTCCGGTCGAGATGAGTTCTCATCTTCTACCACCTCATCAACATGTGATTCTTCACAAGGTAATGATACGGTGAGTGGTGATAGAAATTGCAATATTGATAGTGAGCTTACTATTAGTCATCCTTCATCTATATCTAGTTGTAATGGTCTATCATTGGACTCTAACACTTGTAGCACCTAAAACTCCTTATATGCTTGTGTTGGTAGTCCTTGCATATCATGTAGAAATGGCTTGAATAAATCTTATGATGATTTGCTTGTGTTGTCTTGTTGCGATGATAAAGATCCTTCTATTTCCTCTACTGCTTGTGTTGCTAACCATGTAGGGGAAAATGAAGATTCTATGAACCAAGACAGGGTTTTGAATGGAGCTTCAAATAATTCATCATCGTCTCATGGTACCCACCTATGCCTTTTGTCTAGGGATTCAGGATTCAAAGGTAACTCCTACTTTGAAACCCAATACCTCTTGTGATGATAAGGATGAGGATAATGAGGAAGAAGAGTTAGATGTTGATTATTTATATGAAAAGGGTGAGATGGTTTACCATGCTCTTGTTAAGAATAATATTTCTTGCTCTAACTTCGTTGAAATATTGGACTTTGCTATTAAGAGCAGAGAACATATTGATAAGTTAAAAGCACAAATTGAGGAGCATGATAACACCATTGATAAAATGAGTAGCTTTGAGCGTGAGTATGCTAATCAAATTGCACATCTAAATGAAGTTCTTGAAGAGGAACGAACAACTAAGGAATCTCTTGAGGAGACTTTTGCTCTAGAGTTGTCTGGAGTGAAGGAATCTCATGATCGAGATCTTGAGGTGGCAAGTGATCTCAAAAGTAAAAATGATGGGCTTCAAGTTTCTTATGCGAACCTCCTTGAGGATTTTGAGCACCTATAAAATGGCTCTAGGGTCATCAAGGAGAGCTCATCAAACTCACCGAGTCACATGAGCAACTTAAAGCCTCTTACTCAAAAGAGCTTTCGAAGTTGCCCTCACCTCTTGCAATTAATTATGATGCTTGTCCTACTAACTCTATTTCTTGCGAAGCATCTATTTTGAAGGAGAATGTTGAGCTAAAGACTCAACTTTCTTTGCTAACTAGCAACTATGGGATCTTGGAAGAAAGTCATGGTAAGATATCAAGCTCTGATGATGATCTTCTAGCATCCCATGCTAGGCTAAAGTTAGCTCATAAGGCTAGATGTACAAATGTAATGTCTTGTGAGCCTCATGTGGTCACTAGAACAATCTCTACGAATAATGCTATATTGCCATGTGCTAGTCCTTGTAATTCGTGCACTCATGCCATTGCTACATCTTGTGATGAATTACATTATGTACCTTGTTGCTCTAACAATGTAGCTTCCACTTCCTCTAGTATTGTTGTTCACACTAACCATGTAGAGGAAATTAAAGAGCTCAAGGCTCAAGTCACTTCGTTGAAGAATGACTTGAAAAAGGGTCATGAAGGGAAGACCACACTCAAAAAGATCATGAGTGTGCAAAAATCCCCCAATGACAAGAGTAGGCTTGGATTCAAATCCAATGTTAAGAACAAGTTCACTAACAAGAAGAAGTCCAAGAGCAACAATAAGAAGGGCCAAGAACAATTCAAGAATTCGGCCAAAATTGGTTGCTTCAAGTGCAAAATTGAAGGGCACCATGTTAGATCTTGCCCTCTGAAGAAGAAGCCTCTTGATGAGCAGAAAAAAGGGAAGCGTCCTCTAGTTCAAGGTCATGGCCAATCTCATGTTGGAGAAATGCCACTTGCTAAGGAGATTAAAGCTAATGCTCCCATTATGGAGAAATCAAGTGAAAGGAATGGGAAGAGAAGAACTTGCTACATATGTCGTGAGAAGGGTCACATCTCTTCCTCTCGCACTATTGGTAACTCCTCATCCAACCCATTCATGATTGATGATGTTTATTCTCTTGGGAAGGATAAGGTTGGCAATGTGTTTGCCAAATATGTTGGTGCTCAAAGTGGTGTCAAGAAAAGAACCATTTGGGTTGCCAAACCTATTGTGGCTAACTTCTTAGGACCCAACTTGGTTGGGGACCATCAAGCTAAAACTTGATCAATAGGTGTTTGATTGGAGGGAATTGGAGACTTGGATACATCATGAAGAATTAAGGGGACTTCAATTATATTCTCTCAAGCCAAGTCATTTAGATTATCATAACTCTGTCATATATCCGTTGCTCCTCCTTGTGGTAACATGCTCTCAAATGATTTACATTGAAAGTTACTTGCCCCTTGTGCATGTGTTAGTTTTGTACCTTGCATGTGTTTTGAATTTGTTGTGCTTCCTACTTTCTTAACTTGAGAAATAAAGTTTGTGTGTGTTGGATTGCACATCATGTACGTGTTTTGTGTTTGAACCTATTGCATATTGTTTATATCTTAGTTGGCTCTTGTTGGAGATTAATGGACTATCCCATTTTGGGGGAGTGTGATGTCCTTTGGGGCACCTCACAATCCTAAATAGGTATACATGAGGAATACCACTTAGAATCGATATTTCAAGATTATCTAGTCTCTACGTGGTATGTCATGCTCATGAGAAATTCAAATTCTATAATATCCATTAATGTTCTCTAGTTGTATTTTATTTGCCTCTTATGAGAAGAAATGTTTTATCACATTATGGGGGAGTAATATACTTTGTGAATATTACAAACCGAGAAAATGTGAATAGTTGAGGTTGTGTCACATAGAATTGATATTGGAAATTATCTAGCTCATGTGTGGCATGTGAGCTCAAACAAGTTCTTTTCGGTCTAATGCTTTTATTCCTTTTCTTTTGGATCTTGTTTCCAAGAGATTTCCTTGGTATTGGTTTCATAATATATGAATTCTTATATCTAAGCTGGCAAGAATTTTGCCACTAGTTATTCTAATCATTGCTTTGCATGATTGGTTAACTAGTTGAAACCCTCAAGGATCTCTTTCATGTCTTGGTGGTTTTAACTCCTATCTTTTGACATCTGCTTTCTCTTTGTGAATATGATCTTGGATATATTTGCTATCTATCACTGGGAAATATTTGCAAGTCCCTTATCCTTAGACAATCGGTACTATAATATGTGGTAGATCTTCTTGAGCATTTTCACATTGGCTTTTTCTTTAGTTGCCTTATCTCTCGCCAAGAATTTTTTGTGTTTTGTCTCCCATGTCTTCCTCAATTCTTATGGATCTTTCTTTGTCTTGAAATCATTTTGTGCTCTAGTTGATGTAGGTAAGGATGATGATCCCATGTGTGTGCATTTTGTATTCAAATGCAAAGTCTTAAATGATGCACTTATCATGGGGGAGTTCTCCTATATTATTTAGAATGCTCCTTTTATGTTTCTTCATGACATGTTTTGATCCCTACCATGTTTTATGTCTTTGGAGGATAAATATTTTCTTTGGTACTTTGTGCCATCTTCAAAAAAATGGACTCGTGTTTGCATTGAGCTTTTACTTGTAGGATTTGTCCATAGGCAATGCTTGAACCATATGTTGGCCTCAAGGTTGGGAGAAGAAGAAAGTAGAAAAGATCAAGTGTTGACCAAGGTTTCAATGAGTGATCCGGAGATTGGTCAAGTAAGAGTTGGTCCTATACCAGTGTGTCTTGAAGAATAAAGTTGGAGGATATCTCTTATATACCTTCAAGAAACCAACATAATGAAGAAAGAAGAAATGATGTGCAAGTTCAAGACGAGCCATCTCTAAGAGATCATTTGGTTGAAGCTTTCCATCCTATGGTTATCATGGATATGGGAAGATAATATACCCAAGAGAGAAGCTCTACCATAGTGGAGTATGGGAGAGCAATTTGCATGTCTTCACCAAGCTAGTGCAATTAAGAAAGGTGTTCCATCTTGAGGTGGACAAGATCGCTATCAGCAATATCAAGTGGAATATGCTCAAGGCAAAGGTATGTTCTTGATAGGGTTTCTTTCATATCGGTATCATGGTGTTAGTTGGGGAGACCGGTTTATAGGATAGATAGTCGTACTATCAAGAGGGGCTCTCGAGTGAGTAACTTGATCATATCCTTCGTGAGAGCTCAAACCTTTGCATACTTGGCATCATATTTCTTGGTTGTTATTTTTATCTTATCCATGTGAGGTTCTAGATCTTGTGGTAATATTCATAACAAGCTCTAGTTCATCGATAATGGATTTCATATGCATTCTCTATTGCGTAAATTATATTGGAGATTTTACCGGTTTGTCTTTTAGAGATTGGTAAAACCTTCTATTATTTGGTTCTTATCCATGAGAGGAGTTAGAGGTTGTGTTAACCTTCATTACAAGCTCTAGTTCATCGAAAATGGATTTCATATGCATTCTCTATTGCGTTTTCGATGTTGGAGGTTTTACCGGTTCGTCTTTTTGAGATAGGTCAAAACTTTCCTCATTTGGTTCTATCCTATTTCTGGACTATGATGGTTCCCTACATGATCTTGTAGAGTTTGTTTTACTCTTAAAAACGAGCCCAAGATCATCAAAATCGGAGTCCGGATGCAAAAGTTATGGTTGCTTTCATATTGATGTTTCTGTCAGTTTTGCCTTGGCCGGAATGTCCGGAGTGAATAGGCCGGACACTCCGGTGTGGCGCAGAAATCTCAGATTTCAGTCGTGTGGATGCCATTCCGGTGTCCAAACCAGAAACTACCCGGAAACTGGGCGGAATGTCCGGCCCGCATGCTCCAGGGCTGTAACAGTTGGATTTTGGAGGACCTATATAAGGGGCCCTTCTTCCCCAATGTTTACCTAACCTTCCTTGCAAGTTTTCCCCTCCATTGCTGACCTTCTTGAGCTTTCTATCCCTCGATCCCTCCATTGATTCTTTCATATTCTTGAGAGATTTGAAAGAGGATATCTAGATCTACAGCCCCACCAATCAATCTCTCCTCTAAGTGAGGGGAACATCTTGGGATCTAGATCTTGGAGTTTTTTCTGGATTTCTTCCATTGTTCTTCCTATCTTATTCCCCCATAAGCTTTTGTAGCTTTCGTGGAATTTGGGAGAGAAGTACTTGAGCACTTCGTGTGTTCTTGCCGTTGCATTTGGTGCATCGGTTTGAGTTCTCGATGAGGATTTGATTGGGTGAAAGGTGAGAAGCTTTTTACTCTTGGGTTCTTGGAACCCTAGACGGTTTGGTTATATCGCAGGTTTGTGGATTTCTTGGGGCCTCCAATTAAGTTGTGGAGATTTCCCCAAGCTTGTTTGTTGGGAGCCTCCAATTGAGTTGTGGAGAAGTGCCCCAACCTTATGAGAGGTTCGGGATTGCCAACGACAAGTGCACCGATAGTGGAAGTGTGGATCGATTCCGTTGGGGTGAGATTCACATGAGAACAAGGCAGGCCTTTTGTGGCATTGGTGGTTTGATACTACCCCCTCTCCAAACGAGACGTACTCCATTTTTGGGAGGAACTCGGTAAAACAGCATCGTCCCTGCGTGCCTCGGTTATCACTATACCCGAGCTTTTACTTATGCACCTTACATTCTGATAGCCTTCGTGCTTGAAGTCTATATCTTGCTATCACATAGTTGCTTGTCTTGCTTAGCATAAGTTGTTGGTGCACATAGGTGAACCATAGTACATATATAGGTTTTGTGCTTGACAAAGTAAATGCTAGTTTTATTCCACCTTTGTTAAGCCCATCTCGTAAAAGTTTTAAACCGCCTATTCACCCCCCTCTAGGTGACATCTGTGTTCTTTCAAACTTGCAATTGATAAATTAGAGGCGTCTATTTTAGATCGTTGTTGGGCTGGTGTCATGATATGGTAATGTTGTAAGTTGATGTATAGTTGATACTCTTGCAACACACCTATCGTGTAAGTTCCATAGACCTTGGCCTTACACATAAAGGAATGATAAAGATCGTACCACGATGCACATTATGGTGATCAAGTGCAAGAACCATATCATATCTATATGGTGTTTTAGTAGCATTATTAGATGATCCCTCATTTAGATATCAAGATAAAAATGTGTTCTCCCTTAAGTATGCACTGTTCTATGTTTTGCTGGTTCAAGACATCACCTGATGATCGGGTGTACTTGAATCCACAATCATAAACGGGTGTAAGACAATTTTACACATGCGAGTACTAAAGTTATTACTTGGCGAGCCTAGCATGTACAGACATGGCCTCGGAACACGGACCAAAAGTATAAGCATGAGTCATAGTTGATATGATGCCCATATAGATGCTCGCCTTTGAAGCTACACCGACTCACGTGATGATCGGACTTGGTGTAGTGGATTTGGTTCATGTAATCACCTTAAAGACACGAGGGATGTTATTTTTGAGTGGGAGTTCATTAGTAATTTGATAAGTTGAACTTGATATATCATAAACTTGGTCTAAACTTTACAAATTCTATTGTAGATGGCACCACCTCTTTTAATTTCAATGTGTTCATGGAGAAAGAGAAACTTGCAGCAAATGGTAGCAACTTAACCACCCGGGCCATGAATTTGCGGATTCTACTCACTGCTGCACAAAAGCAATATGTGCTAGAAGCGCCACTAGGCCCCCCACCAGCTCTTGATGCCCGTGACGAGTAAAAGAACGTCTATTTGACTCATCAGGAGGACTACCACTTAGTTCATTGTGGCATACTATATGGGCTAGAGCCAAAACTTCAAAAGCGTTTCGAAAACGGCAATGCCTTTGATACCATGGGTGAATTGAAAATGATTTTCGATACACATGCTATCGTAGAGAGTTATAATGCTTCTGAAAGGTTCTTTAGCTGCATGATGGAAGAGAATAGCTCCGTTAGTGAGCATGTACTCAAAATGTCTTGGTACGCCGATAAGCTTGTGTCCTTGGGAGTAACAATTCCCATTGAGTTAGGCATATATCCTATTCTCCAATGTCTGCCACCTAGCTACAAGACCTTTATGATGAACTATAATATGCAGGGCATGAAGAAGTCTCTCCTCGAGCTTCTATCAATGCTTAAAACTGCAAAAGTGGAGATTAGGAAAGAACATCAAGTGTTGATGATCAATAATACCACCGGTTTCAAGAAAGACAAGAAGGGTAAACAGAAGGGAAAGAAGGGCAGAAAATCTACTGCCACGCCTAAAAATAAATCCCAAGTTGGCCCTAAGTCTGATACCGAGTGCTATTATTGTAAGGGGACTGGCCATTGGAAGCGCAACTGCCCCAAGTATTTGGCGGACAAGAAGGCTGGCAAGGAAAACAACGGTATATGTGATATACATGTTATTGATGTGTACTTGACTAGTACTCGCAGTAGCACTTGGGTATTTCATACTGGATCGGTTGCTAATATATGTAACTCGATTTAGGGGTTGCAGAACAAGCGACGGCTAGCAAGGGGTGAGGTCAAGATGTTTGTCGATAATGGATCAAGAGTTTGTGTGATCGCCGTCGGAACGCTACCTCTCCACCTACCGTCGGGATTAGTTATAAATCTTAATAATTGTTATTTGCTGCCTGGGTTGATCATGAACATTGTATCCGGATCATGTTTGTTGCAAAGTGGTTATTCATTTAAATATGAAAACAATGGTTGTTCGATTTATATGAATGATATCTTTTATGGTCATGCACCTATGATAAATGGTTTATTTCTGTTGGATCTCGATAATAGTGTTACACATATTCCTAATGTTCATCCTAAAAGGATTAAACTTGATGATGATATATATGCATATATGTGGCACTGCCATCTAGGTCATATTGTCGTTAAATGCATGAATAAACTCCATTATGATGTACTTTTGGAATCACTTGATTTTGAATCATTTGATACATGTCAGCCATGCCTTATGGGCAGGATGACTAGAACACCGTTTTCCGGTTCAATGGAACATGCGACAGATTTATTGGAAATCATACATACATGTGTATTTGGTCCAATGAGTTTGTTAGCGCGAGGTGGATATCATTATTTTGTTACTTTCACGGATGATTTGAGTAGATAAGGGTATATCTATTTGATGAAACACAAGTCTGAAACCTTTGAAAAGTTCAAGGAATTTTATAGTGAAGTGGAAAAACATCATAATAGAAAGATTAAATTTATGTAGTCTAACCGTGGAGGTGAGTATCTTAGTTTCGAGTTTAGCGCACACATGAGAGATTGTGGAATAGCTTCACAACTCACACCTGCCGGAAAACCACATGGTGTGTCTGAACATCATAATCATAGTTTATTGGATATGGTTCGATCTATGATGTCTCTGACTCACTTGCCACTGTCATTTTGGGGTTAAGCACTAGAAACTGTTGCATTCACTTTAAATAGAGCACCATCTAAATCCATTGAAACGACACCGTATGAATTGTGGTTTGGAAAGAAACCTAAGCTGTTATTTCTTAAAGTTTGGGGTTGCGATGTTTATGAAGAAACTTCAGCCTGATAAACTCGAACCCAAAGCAGAAAAATGTGTCTTCATAGGATACCCTAAAGAAATGATTGGGTATTCCTTCTATCATAGAATCGAGGGCAAGGTTTTCGTTGCTGAGAATGGATCCTTTCTAGAGAAAGAGTTTCTTGCGAAAGGCGTGTGTAGTCAGAAGGTAGAACTCAAAGAGGTTACTGAACCTTCTCTTCATAAAACGGCGAGTGGCGTAGTGCCGGAAATAGTTTCAGAGATCACTTCACCGAATGAAGAGGGAACTAATGATAATGATCATGAAACTCTGAAAGAGGACATTGCCAAACCTCGCAGGTCAAGAAGGACATGTGCAGCTCCTAAACTATACGGAAATCATGTTATGAATTTCATGGTTGATGAAATAGATGACCTTGCGACGTGAAGAAGCGATGATGAGCCTGGATTCCAACAAATGGCTAGAAGCCATGAAATCCGAGATGGAATCCATATATGAAAACTAAGTTTGGACCTTGGTGGACTTACCTCATGACCAAAAGGCCATTGAGAATAAATGGATTTTAAAAAGAAAAACTGATGTTGATGGTAATGTGACCATCTATAAAGCTTGACTTGTCGCAAAGGGGTTTCGACAAATTCAAGGAGTTGACTACGATAAGACATTGTCTCCCATAGCGATGCTAAAGTCGGTTAGGATTATGTTAGCAATTGCTACATATTTCGATTATGAAATATGGCAGATGGATGTCAAAACTGCGTTCCTCAATGGTAATATTAAATAAGAATTGTATATGATGCAACCTAAGTGATGAGGGTTTAACTCATCAATGCTCATTGTTATGGACTTGGGTTTTGGAGAAGGAGGGAGCGTTGGAGACATCTATAGGCTAGCAAACAAACACACAGGGGACTCAAAGATTTACCCAGGTTCAGGCCTCGTAGAGGTCCCTACTTCGGCTTGTCTGCTCGTGGAATTATTGAAGGAATCGAGGATTACAATGGTGCGCAGATGCAATCTGGCGAGTGTTGTGGAAACTAGGGTTGCGTGTGTCCTCCTCGCTGCCCCCTCCTAGCCTTTATATAGATAGGCTAGGTCTCGGGTAGCAGGTCGAGTCGATTACAAGTTAGGATTTTTCCCTTTGAACTTTCTATCTTTAGTTTCTTCTTGTTCTTCAAGCAATCGAGAGTCCGTAGGCTACTCGAGTTCTCCATTTGGGCCTTGGCGACACCGTGGGCTTCCACTATACTCAGACCGTATATACCAAGCTCAAGTACCTGTAGGGTATACCCATGTCAGTAGCCCCCGAGTGTCCAGTGGAATCGCAGATTCAATTGGGGACTTTATGAAGCCTTTCGAGTGCATGACTGAGTATGTTTTTCGACTGCTCTATTTATGTCATAGGGATTGTTGATGTGCGTGCCTGATTTAACCGATGCATCGGTATCAGTTAACTACCTTAGGGTAAAACAACGCCATCTACTCGAACTCGAGTCCCCGGACTCGAATCCGGAAAAGTGCTGGTGTAATTCGACTCAAGCCGCGGAGGTCTTATAGGAGTCGAATTCCAGTATATGGGTGTGAGCACTCGACGCGTCCGTCAAGGCATGTTCATCGTACCTGTAAGTATGGATATATTTCTGGTAGTGCATAGCGAATGCGTTGCCAGGCCTTATTCAGGTCTTATCTTCACGCTACAAGCGCGGCATCCAAATTTTCTCACCGCGGAGATGATTCGGGTGACCCAGGAGACGCAGTCTCTTTGTAGGGAAAATTCTTGAGGCGGTGTCGCCATAATCTTCGAGTGTGGATGTTATCAATACGCGATACAATGTACAAATAATCATAGGGTGCACGACCAGCGCTCCCTATGGGAGTAGCCCCCGAGTGCCTGGTTGAGTCGAAGACTCAGGTAGGGACTACAGAACTTTGCGACTGTTGTCGTCTTTTTTTGCTTGTTTCAGTCGAATTTGCTTCTGGTGCTTCCTATGGGAGTAACCCACGTCCATAGTCGACTTATGTTTCGAGTGGTTGGGTTTGTTTTGATTGTCCATGTTCCTGTAAAAAAGAAGAAGAAAAATCGTAGGGTGCGCGACCAGCGCTTCCTATGGGAGTAGCCCCCGAGTGATTGGTGGAGTCAAAGACTTGAGAAAGGACTAAAGTAATCGAAGTCTTCTGCTGCATAATTTTGGATGACGGCAGTGCTGATGATGCGATGACCTCAGTTGCCCGCGTGAGCGTGTTTGACGAGACGTGACGAGCGGTGGGTCCCATTTCCCGACTCTCATTTGACCGGGCGTGCGTAATCTTTGTTTTAACCGCGCCTCCTCGATTTCCGCATGTAATGGGGGTAGTTGGGGACGGTTCGCGCTTCAGGTCCTCCACGTGTCGACCACGATGAACGCCACGCGTCTGATAGTGTTTTTCTTGGCCGTTGGATTGCATCTTTTAGGGGGTTAAGTAGCGATGCGGCGACGGTAATTTTCACATCTGCTTCTTTTCTCTGCCTTTGCCTCCGTCACCATTGCTGTTGCTCCTTTACTCCTTTGCGTTCCTCTTTTTCGTGGCGCTAGACCAGCTCCACGTATTTCCCAGCTACTTCCTCCGGTCACACCGTCGCCGCGGAATGGGGAAGAAGAAGGGAGGTGCCACGGCCGATGCCGCCACCGCCACGGTTGCTACGAAGAAGAAGGGTGCCTCCGCCACTGTGGGCACCAGCACCGCCGCCGCCGGGAAAAAGAAAGGCACGGGCACTCGCATCACTAATGGTGCGTGGCGTGCATCCGTGATCAAGTCTTCCGAGCTTCATCTTCTTTGCCAAGACGGAGTTTTGTCTTCCGCAGTCGCTGACGCACGTGTCCCTGGCAGTGAGGTAATCCCCTCTCCTCCTGCCAGCTTTTGGGTGATGTTCCTAGCATTCATCATCCGTGGTCTTTCTTTGCCCCTGCATCCTTTCTTTAGGGGCCTTCTCTGCTTCTATGGGCTCCAACTCCATCAGCTGTCCCCCAACTCCATCCTCCATGTAGCTTGCTACATTACTGTTTGCGAGTGCTGGCTCGGAATCGAGCCGCACTTCGGTCTCTTCAAGCGCCTCTTCAAGTTGAAGCGTCAATCGACGTCTGGCTCCATAGTCTATGATGTAGGCGGCTGTGGTATCCACGTCGACTCCTCCACCACATACTTTGATATCAAACTCACGGCGTCCGTCCAAGGGTGAAGGGACAAGTGGTTCTACGTCCTTGACCTGAAGGCCGACGGAGACCACTTCGGACTAGCGCCTTTCGATCCCACGATGTCGTGCAAGAGAAGGCGTTCCTGGAAGAACGTAATTATGCCCGGTGAGTCTGCGGAGACAAATGTGCTATACAAGCACGTCTGCGACCTCGAGAGTAGCATGGGTAAAGAGGAAGGAGGTTGTGCCCCATTCGCACATGGCTGCACCGCCGCGTCTAGCCCCTGCAGGCCAGAGTACACCCTATGTTTCAGTGGGCTAGCACGGACGATGTCACTCGGGTATCTGCCGATGGCATTTCCGCGAGTGAGGTAGATAAAAGGGTTCGACTGGTCACCAAGTACACCGCCAAGGATGTGCTTCCCAATGATCCAGACGTTCCTCCGTTCGATGCTGATAACCCTCCTCCTGAGGTACAATTTGTGCTACGTAGTAGCTTTTGCTTGTCGACTGCTTCTTTACTGCTTCATGACTTTGTGCTAAATTGTTTTCTTTATGCAAGATTGGGCGGTGTCAACCTGTATGCCCGCTCTTCCCAAGGGGGTTATCCGTCCCATCTGATGTGGAGGAGGAAGCCCCCGAGTTAAGTGGTCCGGACACTCACAAGCGTTCGCGTAGCAAGGATTCAGATGCATCGTCTCCTTCAACTACGGAAGGTGCAGGTGTTGGTGCAAAGTCGCCGATACCTGCCGTTCCTGTGAGTTCCATGGCGCCATCCTCTCGCAAGAAGATGCGGCTGCCAAAGGAGTCGTCGTCAGAGTCGGGGGATCAAACCTTCGATTTTGACAAGTTTGATTGGTAAGTATACGAGTCTTCCTATTGGTTCTTCTTTGGGGTTGCCTTTTCTTGATGTTGGTTTGGTTATGCATTCAGCCAACATCGTCGTCTTCTGGCGACGTACAATTTTTGAAAGAATTTGGAGTCGCGACCTCCAAGGCCAAGAAAGTGGCTGAGCGTACTCCATCTCCTCCATTGGCGGCCCACTCCGGCCATAATTCATCGAGTTCTCCGCATGATGTGGAGCACCAGATGGTTATCCGGACGACTGCGAATCCATCGACTTCGGAGTCTTTGGAGGATCATGTAAGTGTAGTATTTGTTTCCTCTATTTTTGCAGTCGAATGTATCATCTTCTATCACCTGCTTAGCCTTTGATGTTTTCTCTTGTCGCAGCATATTGTGAAGGAAGCCGCTCGCTTAGCGGAGAAAGTTCTTGCAATGGGTTGCCAGCATGCAATGCTAGATACTCGTCACCGCGTAGTTGAAAGTAAGTGTCTTGCTTCTTCTTCGTCCTCCTTGTGATATATCCGGCTGATAGCCTATCTTTGTTTGTTTCATAGCTGAGCATAATGCACTCCTCTGCGACACCGCTTCCGTTGGAAAGGCGCTTGTCATGGTGGTAAAGAGTCGCGATGAGGCAATCGCAGCACGTGACGAGTCGCGGAAACACGAAGAGGATCTGCACGCCTCCATCGTGGCTAGAGAGAAGTTGTTCGAGGAACAACCTTTCTCGATTGCCAAGGCTCTCTCAGGTATTCCCTTGTCTGGATTTTCATTGTTTTTCTTCTTTCGAATTTGTCGTTGGTGCTGACCTTCGTGCCCATGCTTAGGTTCTATATAGATGCCAGCGATTTGAGCTTCGACCCTTAGGCACTCCGCCGTGACGATGCCAGGCGGGTGCCATTTTGGCAGTCGAGGATCGCAGCGCTGTTGTTCAAGGGACGGTCTCCAAGGCCAAGGGCGTGCTCAGTCGCCTCTGGGAAGAACTGGCGCCCAAGGATGAGCTGATCGAGAATATGGACGAGCTGGTGGAGTCCCTTGTCGGGGGCGTCCCTGCAAGCTTCAAGAACTCGCTCCTTGCGGCTGGCGCTTCGATGTCACTCGCAATGGTTCAAGCCCATGGAGTCGAAGTTGATCCTGCGGTGGTCTCCAAGGCGATGCTTGTCAGCGCTGATGGCCAGCAGGTAGTCTTTGCTCCCTTCATGACTGCACGTGGCAAGTACGGCCCGCAGCTGATCAATACAGTTGTGAAGTACTCTAAGGAGCTTCAGCGAGCCAAGAAAGCTACGAAGGCTGTGACGTCAGGGGCCGGCCGGAAGTCTGTGGCATCTGATACTGCCAAAGACTCGATGAGGCCCCCAAAACCAAGGTCGAAGTCGAAGAAGCCAATCGCTCCTCAATAGTCGCCTCTTGTAATAGTTAAATAGCTTATGTCTTTTGTCAAGAACATGCCTGTTGGCAAGTGTATCTGCTGATACTTTTGTTAATCTTGAATGCACTCGAATCTTTTGTCTATGCCTCGCCTTAGTCCTCTTATCGTCTCTTGCTTGACTTGTGATAGGGCACATCGAGTGATCCTTTGAGGGAGCCTCAGGATTCGCCGCCCCTTGACGACACTTTGGCACCGCCATACTCAAGGGTGGATGAGCTTTCTCTGATGTCGTGACTCTATGACGGCGTGAAGCAGTTGGAGCGTGAACTGCCCGTACTCCACGGAAATGCGAACGTATGGAAGTCGAAGGCGGAGAAAGCCGCCGCCCGAGAACAATATCTGCTAGGGGAGGTGACGCAGTTGGGCGACCAATTCAAATGTTAGTCTTTTTTCTTCCTGTTGTTTCCTTGTAGTCACTCGCAGTAGTTCGTTGTGCTCATATTTTGCCTTTGCTTGGTATAGTTGTCAGCGCGCGCCATCCGCAAGATGAGAAGGATCGGATTGCCATTCGCATGAATGACCTGACCCAAGAGTAGCTTCAGGCGAGTGGGTACTTCTGGGTAGATCACGATCGCGCTATCGCATTGGCGACCCTGCAGGATCGTGCGTCGCGAGTGCTTCACTTCTTGAAGAAGTCGCAATCATGCTTGAAGAACATTTACCAGACGATGTTCCTGCTGGACGTTGTTCCACCGAGCCTGCTGGCCCTTCTTACTAAATTCCAGGACTTGAGTGCGGTCCATCAGTGTGTACGGCAACAATTAGTGGCTGGAGTCAAGGCTGCTCTGTCGTTGGTGCGACTGCATAGGCCTGATGTGGACGTTGCAACAATTGCGGCCGGACCGCCTGCGCCGCCATCGGGTTCGACTTGGAACATGGTGCCGCATTACCAGGCAGTGGATCGTCCGGCAGAGGAGATCGTCGACTTCTTCGAGGAGCAGACCAACGTTCTTTTGTTGCAACATTAGTTTAGATTGTATCCTACACATAGTTGTACCAGTGTTATAAAGTTCGTATATATACTGTGTATAATTGATTGACAATGATGTGTAAAAGTGCTTGTTAGCGTGTATGTTTTGTGGGTGCGTTGCACTATGCGATTCCTTTTCGTTAACCTGACTTGTTTTTATCTCAGTCCCTTGCCAACTGATACGTCCAAAACGTATCTACTTTCCCGAACACTTTTGCTATTGTTTCTCCTCTATACTTGTGTGATTTGGATGCAACTAAGGCGAACTGACATAGTTTTCAGCAGAATTGCCTTGGTGACTACTTTTTGTGCAGAAAATCAACTATCAGGAAAAATCCCAGAAAATATGCCAAAAATCCTATTTCACCCGAAGACTCCAGGAGCCAGAATACGAGACGGAGAAGAGCCCTGGGGTGGCCACACCACCTGCTGGCCTTGGCCAGCCAGGCCGCTAGGGGTGGTGTGGGCCCCTGTGCACCCTCGGCCTCTCTCTTCGCCTATAAGGAGCCTTCTGACCTAAAAACTTCGGGGGGTTCGACGTTTTTCCAGAAGGAGTTCCGCTCCGCCGCCACCACCAGATTCCACGAAACAGCACCAGAAACTGCGTTCTGGCACCCTGCCGGGACGGGGAATTGGAGGAGATCATCGCCATCATCATCACCATCGCTTCTCCATCGACCATCCATGTTTCCCCCATCTATGAGTGAGTAATCCCCCGCTGTAGGCTATGGGGATGGTAGGGATTGGATGAGATCGTTCATGTAATGGCATCATATTGTTAGGGCATGGTGCCTAGTATCTTCTATTACTGCTTTATGACATTGTTGCGACTTGCTGTGCTTAATGCTTGTCACTAGGGCGCGAGTGCCATGATTTCAGATCTGAACTTATTATTGATTCATTATGATAGTATTGTTTTGGGTCTTATCTGCAAGTTGTTTACACACATCGTTGTCTGGAACCTATGGCCCCGAAGTGACAGAAATCGGGATAAATGGAAGGGAAAGGCTTTGATGTGAGGATCACATGTGTTCACGGAGTCTTAATGCTTTGCTCCGGTGCTCTATTAAAAGGAGCACCTTAATTGCCAGTAGTTCCCTTGAGGCCCTGCAAAACGCAAGGTGACAAAAGATGTTGTGCAAGTTCTCATTGCGAGCACGTATGACTATATATGGAACACATGCCTAGGATTGTCTAGTACTTAGATGCTTTATCTTATTTATCTTCAATTGCCCTATGTTCTGATTGCTATGTGAATTGTCTTGTCCATGCAATGCCCGTCCATCCATCCCTATGCCTACCGCACTCGAATCCCACGGTTACTGCTTTTGTTACTATTGTCTTTGCTTTGCTACTGCTGTTATTTTACTATTCTTACTACAAAACTGTTGCTACTGATAAACTACTGTGAGCAAGATTGTTTCTAGGTGCAGCTGAATTGACAACTCAGTTGTTAAGGCTTATAAATATTCTTTGGCTCCCCTTGTGTCAAATCAATAAATTGGGTTTCACTTCCCTCGAAAATACTACGATACACCCCCTATACTTGTGGGTCATCAAGACTATTTTCTGGCGCCGTTGCCGGGGAGCATAGCTTTATTTATCAAGTTCACTTGGATTCTCTATTGTTCGCTGATATTCATCCATCATGGGTAAGTCTCGTGATGGCAAGTTTCCTATTTACCATCCACTACAAGAAGAGGTACGGTTCTGAACACCTCTGCGGTTCTTGATTCACCGTCTGTTATAAGTAAGCTCGTTACACCACCACATACACATGCTACACACACTGCTACTACTGCTGAATCTGAAACTTCTGATGCTTATGATGCTGCTTCTACTGTGCTTGATAAGAGTGGTTCATTAGGTCCTTTCCTAGATGCTACGATTGCTAGAACTATAGCTGGAAATACCGAAACTCCTAATGAAGACACTACCACACCTGTTAGCTCACCTGAGTCTAGTGAGAGTTATGATCTTGAAGAAGATTATGTTGAGATGACCGATGAGTTTATTAAAGAATGTAAGAACACCCATGATAGGAGTGCTGCTAAGAGTCTCCTTGAGAGGCGTACTATTAGACCCAAGTTATCTCCTGCTGCTAAGTTTGCTGCTTCTCCCATAAACATTACAGATGAAGATTATGATTTCTCTCTCGATCTACCTTACATGGCTATTGTCGAGAAAGAACCTTTTTGCGAGACTAAGAATGAAAGTGTGGTAGCACATATGAATGAACTTTCTACCATGAGTGGTTTGTTTTCTGATGATATTAAGATGCATACTTACTTTGTTGCTAAGATTTTTCCCTTTTCTCTGAAAGGAGAAGCTAAAACTTGGTTTAGTAATTTACCTCCTGGATCTATTGATAGCCCTGAGTGCTTGATTAGTACTTTCCTGCAGAAATATTTTCCTCCCAGTGCTAGACATGCTATTTTGCAGGAACTTTTTGATTTTAAACAAGGAGAAAAAGAGGTATTGCCTGAATCTTGGGCAAGGTTTTGTGCTCTGATTCATGCATAGGCTAGAAGTCCATTACCTAAGAATGAGCTTCTTGATATATTTTATAATGGACTAATCGAGGAATCTAGGACATACCTAGATAATTGTGCTGATTGTGTTTTCAGGAATAGGACTCCAAAGGAAGCTGAGGAATTAATGGCTAAAATAAGCAAGAATTATGAAGATTGGACCCCTCCTAAACAAGCTATACCTGAAGTAATTGTACCTGAACCATCTATTCCTGTGCCTATTCCAACATCAAAGAAAAGGGGAGTTATTGAATTAAATGATGAAGTGATGAAGGAGGCCAAGAAATGTCTTAAGGAGAAGGGAATTAAAGCTGCAGATGTCAAGAATTTACCTCCTATAGAAGAATTGTGCAAGCCTATTCGCTACTCACCCACTATTGAGGTACACTCTCTCCAACACTTTGATGAAGGTGATATCCCTTACTTGAAACCTCCCGATCAATGCTTAGAAGAATTTGATATCTTTATTGTTAAGCAAGATAACTTTAATAAAAGGGAGCGAAATCATCTAATGGAAATCACTAGAGCTATTGTTGAGTTGAAAGATATTGTGGAAAGAACCTCTGATGATGTTAAAATGATTGTTAAACACTTTCAAATGGTTCAAACTCAAATAGATCAACTCGTTAAAGTGCAAAACGACTTGCTAGTTAATGCTTCTAAAGAAAAACATGCTTATGAAATTAGAACTAGAAGTGGTGCTGCTACCCAGGATCCTCTATATCCTGATGGGCATCCCAAAAGAATTGAGCAGGATTCTCAACAAGCTGAAAATAGTGGTTCTACTCGTAAGAAAAGGAAAAAGAAACATAAAACTATTGTAGAATCCTCTGAACCTGCTATAGATCCTAATAGTATATCTATCTCTGATGGTGAAACTGAAAGTGGTAATGAAGAAAATGTTGTTCCTAATGAAGAAAAAGTTGAAGAAGAACCTGAAAACCACATTAAGAATACTAAATACACCAAAGAAGATTTTATTGCTAAGAAACATGGTAGTGAAAGAGAACCTTGGGTCCAAAAACCTATGCCCTTCCCTGATAATAAACATAAGTCAAAGGAAGATGAACACTATAATAAGTTTTGTGAGTGGATGAAGCCTTTATTCTTGAAAATTCCTTTGATTGATGCTATTAAATTGCCTCCTTACTCAAAGTATATGAAGGACATTGTCTCTAATAAAAGGAAGATCCCTAATGAAGAAATCTCTACTTTGCTTGCTAATTATTCTTTCAATGGTAAGGTTCCCAAGAAGCTTGGAGACCCAGGGATTCCAACTATCCCTTGCTCTATTAAGAACAGTTATGTTAGAACTGCTTTGTGTGATTTGGGAGCTGGAGTTAGTGTTATGCCTTTCTCTCTCTATAAGAGGCTTCAGCTTGAAAAATTGCTACCAACTGATATATCTTTGCAAATGGCTGATAAGTCTACCACTATTCTTGTGGGTATATGTGAGGATGTACCTGTTCAGGTGGCTCATAATTGCTTGATATTAACTGATTTTGTTGTGCTTGAAATGCCTGAAGATGATAATATGTCTATTATTCTTGGGAGACCTTTTCTTAATACTGCAGGAGCTGTTATTAATTGTAATCAAGGAAAGGTGACCATCAATGTTAATGACAAGGAACATACTGTCTATTTCCCCAAGAAGATTGAAAGAACTTATGGTTTAAATTCAATTGAACATGTTGAAGGCATTCAAGTTGGAGAAATATATTGTCCCATACCAAAAGAAAAATTTGAAACTATTATGATTGGGACCATTGCTATCAAGGTTGAGGTAACATAATCATTAGTGGAGTACAAAGTTTTGTATCATATGCAATTGTTTTGGTAGCAAGACTTGATCAACCTTGCTAACAAAAGGATTCCATTGAACAAAACAATGTTTTCATTATGATAGTCTCAGTTTAATTCTATTCTTTGCATTTTAGTTTTTGCTTTCGTTTGGTTTTGTTTCTGTTGTTAGTTGCTTGCATGCTAGAACTTCTGTAGTTCTAGCCTTGTTTTGTCTTTGCATCATGTTTCCAAAAAAAGAAAAAAAAATTGTCTGTCAGAAAATCATTCTTATATTTCTAAAAAAAGCCCAAAAAAAGTGTCTCGAAAAATTCTAGAAAATTCATATTAAATTTTTACGTGAAAAAAGGGGCAGAGGAGTACCTGGTAGGTACCAGGGGGGCCCACCAGGAAGAAACACCATGTGGTGGCGCGGCGAGCCCTGGGTGGCGCCATGCCCTGGTGTGGGCCACCCCTGGCCCCCTACTACTTCTCTCACCTGCCACTTTCTTCTCTCTCCCGAGTAAGCTCCAGTTCATAGCTCAAAATCGCGTTCTTCCTGTGCTTGCTCTCGATTTCTTCGATCTCCTTGCTCAGCCCATCTTTCTTGCTGAAATTTGGAGAAATTGTTCCTTGGTATGTGACTCCTCCCCTTGTCCAAGTAGATTTGTGTTTAGTGGATTATATGTTGAGTATTTTGCTGATGTAGGTGACTGGTTATGAGAGCTTGTAAGCTTTTTTGATGCTTAGAGATATAGTTTTGATGCATGTTTAGGCCTCTTGCAAGTCCCTGTGAGTGGAATCCTTCTTTATATTTACTTTGCAATCACTTGTTTAATAGGTGTTTAAATTTCAGAATACCAAGCATGAACAACCACACTTTTGGAGAGATATTTGAGAGTGATGCACCTAGGAGGTTGAGGCCCTCAAGAACAGCCTATCAAGCTAGGCCTTCATACAATGAAGACCTCATTGCAACACGTTTGGCAGTGAAAGGGTTGATGGAGATGCTCACCCATCCTCTTTTCCTTGTTTTACTTTCTTGCAAGCTGCAGGTATTCTTGATGATTTCTTGCTATTGATTGAGAGGGTTGGCTTGACCTCTTATATGCAAGATGAGAGTGCACGGTACGCTATGCTCACCAAAACTTTTGTTGAGATATTCTCATTTACTAACACATCCTATCAATCTACTGTCTCTTTTAAAATCTATGATATGCCCTTCACCATGCCTTTGGAGAGATTTTGCAGTATTGTAGGTGTGTGTATGACAGGGACCGTGAAGAAAATTCAAGGGCGATCCCCTGATTTGTTGGAGCTTTACCGAGGGGTGACCAATGATGATGACCGCGTGGCGCAGCGCGGAAAGATAAGAAATATCCAACTCCCTGCTCTTAGATACTTTGCATACTATCTTGCCACTAGTGTATTGGGTAGGGAGAACACTAGTAATATCTCCAACTATCACTTAGCTTTCCTTGCTGCTGCGCTCAACAATGATACTCGGTACAATCTTGGCTCACTTATTGCTCGCCGCCTAGCTGCTAGGGGGCCTATCTATGGGGGCATCATTGCCTCGCGTGTAGTCAATGCATTAGGCCTTTCAGTGGCTCCTGATGATGCTATGCTATCACCATAGAGGCTCGACCTTGTTGCTATGAAAACTCATCACTTTGTCACTGATACCTCTGATTTGAACAATCTAGTATATAGGATGCTTTTCACTGACGGGGATGAAAGGGAGATCCTTTTGCCACAACCTGCTTTGTTTAGTGTTGACAGGAGACCGTGGTCGCGCTCCAAGGAGGAGGTAGACGAGCAGCTTCTCTTGTTGGGTTTCCATGAGCAGCACCAGGAGGATGTGCCCTCCTATGAGTACTCCGCACATTACGGAGGGGCGTACTCGAGCTCGCACCAGGACGAGGGTACCTCCTCGTCGTACCCCGGTGATACTTCATCCTGGCCAGCTTGGGATTGATACCCACTTAGGCCAAAAGCCTAAGTTTGGGGGGAGGTACGCCGACACCATGCTCATCTCCATATCATGTTGCGTCGGTACTTTGTATATTCATGTTTTCGTTCTCTTTTTAGTTTTCGTTCTTCTTTGCTTTTGCTTTCTAAAAACACAAAAAGACCAAAAATATTTTTGTTGTTTCTCTTTGGTTTGCTTCTTCTTTTTGCCTTGGTTTGTTTTTCCCTTTTTGCTTTGTTTGAACTATTCGAAAAACCCAAAAATATTTTGCTTTGCTTGTTTTTATCTTTTGGTTCTTATTTAAAAATCGAAAACACCGAAATATTTGTCGTTCTTCTTTGGTTTTTGCGAGTTTGCTACAGGGTTCGGCAGTTCTCAGTGGACTATTGGTTTCATATTATTATTCAAGCCACACAAGTGAAGAGCAATAATGAGGATCAATGACAACTTGAGGCGTGGTAAGAGGCTGGTAACGAACTCTATTTGTTTTCATTTTTGTACATATACTCATCACTGTGGGCGTGCTTAGTTTGTTCATGTAGAGTGTATGTTTTGTTTGGATGCTTAGTAGTTCTTGCTCCAGCTCGCTAATAGTTTGTAGCATGTCTCATGAATGTTTGCTTGCATTGCTCTATTCATAAATTGGTATGACACTGTGGTATCCTCCTCTGAATGTTTCATTTGAATTGACTTGGCACATGCTCACGCATGCACATGACTGTAATAATTAGTTAAGCCTTGATGAATTATTTTGCCTTGAGGATCTTGAATCACTTTCATGCCATGATTACTCCTGTTTTGTTGCAAGCATGATAATGACAGCTATTGCTCTCTCGTTTTTCGCTCCCTTACTATTGCTAGCCTTCACTTCAACTGAGTGTTTTACACATGTTTCCAACTCCCTAAACCAAATATTTCCAAAGTGTCCACCATACCTACCTATTACCATCACTTGCTACTCCCGTGCATATTCAATATGCCTTGTTTTCTTCTGAATAAAATGTTTGCTTGTTATGGGAAAATTGGTTAGTAAAGCTCTCACGAACTTGATGGCACACTTTATTTCCTGCACTTAATAAACCTGAACCATTGTGAACTCTCCATGAAAGTTATATGCTTGCAAATTATAGGTTGGGGATTAGCAGAACCGTGCTGTCACGGGGAACGCTTTCAACACTTGTAAATATATACCCAGTTGATACCTTGCTCTTTTGTTTGTGGATGTCGTCGGTGTGAAATAAAAGGGGAGCTTGTAAGTCCATGGAGTTATGTATGTGTGTTAGAAAGCACTGGGCATTGGTCTAATCCATGCTGACATGGTGGAAACCTGCAGCGTAACCATAATGATATCTATGAAGCATTCTTCTTATAAAAAAAGAGAGATAGCTATTGAGAAAAAGAAAAAAAAGATTTATGAAAAGAGGAAAGAGAGAAAAAAGCACCATTTTCCCATGGTAAATAAGAAGATTGCTGAGATACTCATTGTCTGCTTGCCTTGTCATTTTGATATGGGGATTCTTCCGTATCATCAGGCAAGGGGTACCCCGTTGGCGGTTCTTAATGATACGCACATACTTACGATGACAAGAACTTACCGGTAACTAAAGTTGAGTAGCAGGAGGAGCGGCCCTCGTATTCAAGGGACTTGGGATTTCCAGTTTATAGTCTATCAAGCATATAACTCAGATTGGACCTCACTTTCACCTTAACCACGTTAAAGATGCCTATGATAGGGGAAATGAGAGATCAAAGCTAACAAGTACCATACTTTCAGCATTTGGAAGCCTTTCAAAATTCTCAAAACCTTTTTCTTCTACTTGTTGAGTCTCTACATATTCTTTGAGCACCTTCTGGAGAGCATAGTTTTCATTCTTTGTGTTTGTCCCATTACTTGATTATTTGTGTTATGACTTTGATGCTTGTATCTTTGATATCTTTACTTCTAGTCATCACTTGAACTTCAGAGGTGCCTTGGCATTCATAATCAAAGGCAAGCGAGATACCACTCTATCATACCTTTCTATGAGCATTGTAATGTTGCTTATGTTTGTGCTTTGTGCTACTTATTATTCTTGAGTTGGAATCTCTTCATAGCTTGCAATGACTATTAAGTAGACTCAGTTGCATACTCTTTATTATGAACTGTCTGAGTAGTTGATCACATTGCTGAGGATATTTACATCATATGAAGCAAATGTTTTCGTGAAAGTTCTTTTATCACACTCAGTTTTCAACTGAATTGCTTGAGGACAAGCAATAAGCTAAGCTTGGGGGGAGTTGATACGTCCAAAACATATCTACTTTCCCGAACACTTTTGCTATTGTTTCTCCTCTATACTTGCGTGATTTGGATGCAACTAATGTGAACTGATGCTGTTTTCAGTAGAATTGCCTTGGTGTCTACTTTTTGTGCAGAAAATCAACTATCAGGAAAAATCCCGGAAAATATGCCAAAAATCCTATTTCACCCGAAGACTCCAGGAGCCAGAATACGAGACGGAGAAGAGCCCTGGGGTGGCCACACCACCTGCTGGCACGGGCCAGGCCAGGCCGCGCCAGGGGGTGGTGTGGGCCCCCTAGGCACCCGCTCGGCCTCTCTCTTCGCCTATAAGGAGCCTTCTGACCTAAAAACTTTGGGTGGTTCGACGTTTTCCAGAAGGAGTTCCGCTCCGCCGCCACCACCAGATTCCACGAAACAGCACCAGAAACTCCGTTTTGGCACCCTACCGGGACGGGGAATTGGAGGAGATCATCGCCATCATCATCACCATCGCTTCTCCATCGACCATCCATGTTTCCCCCATCTATGAGTGAGTAATCCCCCGCTGTAGGCTATGGGGATGGTAGGGATTGGATGATATCATTCATGTAATGGCATCAGATTGTTAGGGCATGGTGCCTAGTATCTTCTATTAGTGCTTTATGACTTTGCAGTGACTTGTTGTGCTTAATGCTTGTCACTAGGGCCCGAGTGCCATGATTTCAGATCAGAACTTATTATTGATTCATTATGATAGTATTGTTTTGGGTCTTATCTGCAAGTTGTTTACACATGTCGTTGTCCGAAACCTATGGCCCCGAAGTGATAGAAATCGGGATAACCGGAAGGGAAAGGCTTTGATGTGACGATCACAGTGTTCACGGAGTGTTAATGCTTTGCTCCAGTGCTCTATTAAAAAGAGCACCTTAATTGCCAGTAGTTCCCTTGAGGCCCCGCTGCAAACGGGCTGGCAGGACAAAAGATGTTGTGCAAGTTCTCATTGCGAGCACGTATGACTATATATGGAACACATGCCTAGGGTTGTCTAGTACTTGGATGCTTTATCTTATTTATCTGCAATTGCCCTATGTTCTGATTGCTATGTGAATTGTCTTGTCCTTGCAACGCCCGTCCATCCATCCCTATGCCTACCGCACTGGAATCCCACTGTTACTGCTTTTGTTACTACTATCTTTGCTTTGCTACTGCTGTTACTTTACTATTCTTACTACAAAACTGTTACTACTGATAAACTGCTGTGAGCAAGATTGTTTCCAGGTGCAGCTGAATTGACAACTCAGTTGTTAAGGCTTATAAATATTCTTTAGCTCCCCTTGTGTCGAATCAATAAATTGGGTTTCACTTCCCTCGAAAATACTGCGATACACCCCCTATACTTGTGGGTCATCACCAACATGTCAGGTGCATGGCAGCTGGGTTGGTGCTTATCAAGGGTTTTTATTCATGCGTCAGCTACTCAGGATATCGCGTTAGTTCGTACATCAGATGTGTACAGGGTGGCGCAACCCCCGAGTGGATTAATTGCAAAAAATAAAAAGGAACATATAATTTTGGGCACTTAGCTTTATTTATTCGCAGAACGGTACGAGGTACAATGTGTGGCTGAGTAGCCTTGGCTGAGCAGCCTTATTTGCAATGTAAAAGTAAAGACGACTAAGGGTAGAAGCACCGCACCTACGCGACGTTCCAGGGGTTGGAGTATGCGACTCCTGTCTCGAAATCTTTAAGGCGATATGCGCCACCTGGGATTACTTCTGTAATCACGTATGGTCCCTCCCAGGGGGACTCGAGCTTGTGATTCCCTTGTTGATTCAGTCGCAGGACCAGGTCGCCTTCGACGAAGGACCTGGGGCATAGCCTCCTGCTATGGTAGTTGCGTAGGTTCTGCAGGTAGATCGTTGATCTCTCTGCGGCAATTTCCCTTGCCTCGTCAAGGAGGTCGACGGATTCTTCGAGTGCAAGAGCTGACTCCTGCTAGCTGTAAGCGACCACGCGGGGGTGCTTTGTATCGTACTTCGTCCGGTAGCACCGCCTCAGCTCCGTGCACCATGAAGAACAGGGTGTACCCTGTGGCACTGTTTGGAGTTGTGCGTAGGCTCCAGAGTACCGATTGTGGCTGGTCTAGCCAGCAGCCCGCGACCTGTTCGAGTGGTCTGAGGAGTCGCTTCTTGATGCCGCCACAGACAAGCCCGTTAGCTTTTTCGACCTGGCCGTTGGTCTGTGGATGTGCTATGGAGGCATAACTGACATTGATTCCTAGATTCTCGCAGAATTCCTGGAACTCTTTGGATGTGAAGTTTGTCCCATTGTCCGTGATGATGCTGTGTGGCACTCCGAAGCGATAGACGATGGACTCGAAGAACTTGACTGTGATGTATACTGACTGATTAGTTACTGGCATGGCCTCTATCCACTTGGTGAATTTGTCGACTACGACTAGGAGGTAGACGTAGCCTCCCCGTGAGGACTTTGGGAGCTTGCCGACCATGTCAAGTCCCCATTGCACGAAGGGCCAGGCCAATGGAATTGGTCGGAGCTCTATGCCAGGTGCGTGCGGCTTGTCCGCGAATCCCTGGCAAGCGTTGCGTTTTTGGACGATGTCCTTGGCGTCGCGCATGACCGTAGGCCAGTAAAATCCAGCTCATATAGCTTTGGTGACGAGGGCGCGACTGCTGGCGTGGTGCCCGCAGGTCCCTTCATGGATATCGAGTAAAATACCTCTTCCATCGGCCAGGGAGACGCATCGTTGGAGTACTCCTATGATGCTGCGCTTGTATAGTTCGCCGTTGATAACAGCGAATGCCTTGGAGTGTCGTGCGATGTGTCGGGCATCAGTCGGATCGTTCGATAGACTCTTGCTGAGTAGGTACGTAATGTATGGGTTGGTCCAGGATGTCTCGATCATCATGACGCTCATTGGTCCCTCGAGTCCTGTGTCTGGCTCCAGGTCGTCGAGTGCCATTGGCTCATTGGGCGGCGCAGCCCCCGAGTCCGTTGTTGCACTTGTTTTCTTATCTGCTGCCTTTGGCTTGATGGAGTGTTCGCAGATGCGCTGGAGAAATACCCCAGGTGGTATGGGGGCGCAGGTAGAGCCTATGTTGGCGAGTGTATCCGCCTCTTCATTGCTTTCGTGACCTATGTGCCGCAGCTCGCAACAGTCGAAATCCCCTTCAAGTGTGTCATAGTTGTCACGGTAGGCGATCATGTTGTCATTCAGTGCGTCGCACTCGTGCAAACATTTTGGTTGACATCCAGCTTGGAGTCGCCGTATATAATGAGCCTCTTGGCGCCGCAGGCTTTTACCATCCTCATGCCGTGTAGCAGGGCTTCGTATTCGGCTTCGTTATTGGAGGCGGTGAACTGCATTCGCAGAATATATTTCAGCTTGTTTCCTTGGGGCGATGTCAGTATGACACCTGCACCAGCTCCGTCCTTCCGCTTGGATCTATCGAAGTGCATTGTCTAGAGGTAGGACATATCTGGTTTTTCAGGGAACTGATTCTCCATCCAGTGCACGAGGAAGTCAAGGAGAACTTGCAACTTGATTGCGTCGCATTTTTCATATGTGATGTCTCGTGGAGACAGTTCGATTCCCCAAAGTGCGTCTTGTCCGGTGGCGTCGGGATTATTGAGGATGTGCCCAAGCGGGGCGTCGTTGAATACCACGATTGGGTGTTCTTGGAAGTAGTGGCGGAATTGTCAGGCCGTCATGAAGACTCCATACGCTAGTTTCTGGTAGTGCGGGTACCGCTGTTTTGTTGGCATAAGTACCTCGCTGAGGTAGTAGACTAGGCACTATACCCCGTGGACCTTGTTTTCCTCGGCTCGTTCAACTACGAGCAATGTGCTGACCACCTGGTTGGTGGCGGAGATGTACAGCAACAATGGTTCCCTTTCATGTGGGGTCACTAGTACTGGCGAGGTGGATAGCAGGTGCTTGAGGTCTTCGAATGCTTCGTGCACCTCATTGGTCCACTCGAACTTGTCAGCTTTGTCGAGGAGTTGGTAGAAGGGCAGTGCCTTTTCACCCATGACTGATGAATCGACTGAGCGCCGCAATTCGCCCAGCCAGCTGCTAGACACCTCGTACGTTTTTGGCTTTTCGATGGTCAGTATGGCTTTTATTCTCTTCGGGTTCGCTTAGATCCCTCTCGCAGAGATAAGATACCCGAGTAGTTGACCATATGGTACGCCGAAGGCGCACTTGTCCGGATTGAGCTTGATCCAGTAGCGATTGAGGTTGTCAAAGGTTTCACCCAAATCGTCGATTAGTGAGGCTTCCTATTTGGTCTTGATTACTATCTCGTCGACATAGACTTGAATGTTGCTACCAAGTTGGTTCTTGAGGAAAGCCTGCATGCACCCCTGGTAGGTGGCTCCTGCGTTCTTTAGCCCGAAGGGCATTGTGTTGTAGCAGAACACACTAAAGGGCATTGTAAACGCTGTTTTTTCTTGATCTTCCTCCTTCATTCGAATCTGGTTATAGCCTGAGTAGGCGTCATGGAAACAGAGGCGCTCGCATCCCGCGGTGGAGTCGATGATCTGGTCGATTCGCGGTAGCGGGAAGTGGTCCTTTGGACAATGCTTATTCAAAGAGGTGAAGTCCACGCACATCCGCAGGATATCCGTGTCCTTTTTTGGTACTAGCACCGTGTTGGCGAGCCAAGTGCTTTCCTTGACCTCGCGTATAAATTTGGCGTCGAGGAGTCTGTTGATCTCCATTCCAACTGCCTTTGCCCTTGGTTCGGACAATCGCCGAATTGTTTGTTTAACTGGCCTTGCGTCTGGGTTGACATTAAGTGCGTGCTAGGCGAATTCCCTGGGAACTCCTGGCATGTCCACTGGACACCAGGCGAAGATTTCCTAGTGCTCACGGAGGAATTCGACGACCGCGAGTTCCTATGTGGGACTCAAGTTGTTGGCGATGAGGGTCATCTTGCCGGGATCCGATGGGTAGACCTGAACTTTCTTTGTGTGCACTGATGATTCGAAAGATAGGTCGGGTGAACTTGGCCGGCTCAGGGGAGGCAGACTGTTGTCTATCGACTCCTTTAGTCTCGTGAGTTCTTCCTGCATGCCGAAGGACTGGGAAATTCTATTGAATTCCCTGTCGCAACTGTCGGACCTCTCGAAGCTCCCGTTGACTGTGATGACACCATTAGGGTCTGGCATCTTCATCTGCAGATAGGCGTAGTGTGGCACTGCCATGAACCTAGCGAACGCGACATGTCCGAGGATACAGTGGTACTGTGAGGGCCAGTCGACGACCTCGAAGTCGATGCGCTCGCGCCGAAAGTTTTTCGGCATGCCGAAGATGACATCGAGATTGATTTTGCCAAGGGGATAGACGCCCTTCCCTGGGACGATGCCGTGGAATGTTGTGTCTGAGGCCTCTAAGTAAGTCAGAGGGATCCTCATTGCTCGCAAGGTACTCGCGAATATAAGGTTGATGTCGCTTCCGCCATCCATGAAGACGCGGCTCATGTCGAAGCCTCCAATTTGCGCCTCGAGTACAAGGGGACAGTGGCCTAGACGAGGTACTTGGGGCGGATGGTTGCTCTTGTCAAAGGTGATGCAGGACTCGCTTCCGCTGAGGTACTCAGTGGTAGATGGTGGCGAGTTTGTGGCCAAGTTGTCTTGGCGAGTGATGGCCTTCTGCACCCGATTTGAGGGGCGTCCCTTTTGGATCACATGGTACCCATGGCCCGTGGGTATGGTTTGCCTCCGTGGTGCTGGTCCGGCGCAGCTACATTTGGGGGTGGCCTAGGCAGTGGTGGCGGAGCTCCATGTGCCACAGCGCTTGGGGCGGCTCCGTAGCCCCATTCGACTGCGTTGCGATTCATCCGAGCCAATCCCTCATGCAGTTTCAGGAACTCACGATAGTCCTTGAGGAGGTGGCCGTACTTCTTTTTTCCGTCGTGCTTGTCGATGTACAAGTGCACAGTGCATGGCCCGGACAACTTGTCTTCAATGGATGTTGCGGGTGCCTCATCGCGATTGCAGCGTTGCCATACTTGCGTGGTTTTCTCGGAGTCGCAGTATCCGCAGCTACTGTAGCCGTTGTTGCGGTTATCATCATGTCTGTCGGTGTAGCCGACTGCGACCATGTTGACATCGTCGCGGTCATCATAGATGCACATGCGGCATTTGCTTCGTCGGTCGCGTCTGCGCTCGAGTTCTACTTCCCTGTCGGAGTGAACACGATTTTTCACCGAATCTTCTCCGTCAGCCCACCGATTCGCGATTTCCATCAAGTGGTCGATGGTCTTAGGCTTTGAGCGGCCTAGATCCTCCCTGAGCTCTATGAAGTGAACGTCGCCATTGAATGCGTCAATTGCGCGGTCCTCCGAGATATTTTCTGCGGAGTTCTTGATGATGGACCACCTCTGGATGTACGAGCGTAGCGATTCGCCCGATCTTTGCTGGCAGCACCTTAGCTCTTCGATTGACGCGGGCCTTTTGTATGTGCCTTTGAAGTTGCGCACGAAGCTGTAAACCAGCTCTTCCCAACTGCGAATGGATCCGTGTGGGATGTTATTGAGCCATTCTCGGGCGGCACCATGCAGCTTTAGCTGCAGGCATTGCATGGTCGTGCTTCGACTTCCGCCGTGAAGCCTAACGAAGGAGATTTGGTCCTCTAACCATATTTTTGGGTCCTGTAGACCGTCAAACTTTAGGTTCTCTGAAGGGAGCTTAAACCCCTCCAGCATTCTCTTTTGCCTGATGGTCCTGCTGAAGCATCTAGCGCCACAGAGCTCCACATCTTCCTCTTTGAGTCAGTTGATCGGGCACGTCGCGCCCTTGACTTGTCGATCTTGCGCTGCGTGATGTCATCACGTGCGTCGTAGTTGTGATAATGTCGCCGTGAGCGGCGGCGTCGAGATAGGTCATGGCTATCATTGTTGGAGGAGGGCGAGGAATAGCGTTTTGCTAGAGCCTTGCCTTTCTTTGGTTCTGGTGTTGGCTCCTTGTCGAGGGCGGCCTCGACTAGTCCCAAGCCCGTGATCGTAGATCGGTGCATGGCGGCTCGGGGATCCCCAGCTGGCAGTTGGTTGTTCAGGAGGTACATGGTGGCTACCGTCATCGCAGCTTGTGGCGTCTTTAGGATCACATTGCCCCGTGTGTCGTCTATCATAGAGCTGAAGTCGAGGACCTTTGTAGCTTCTATGCGTTCTTGTTCGGTGATATGGGCCATCTGGGACTGCCTTTTGTTTGCGATGTGCTCGTTTACCTTTGAGGAGGATCCTCTGTGGGAGGAGAGCCCAACACATCGAAGACTCGACTCATTTGCCACCTTTTTGCACGCCTCGAGTTGCACGATTGTTTGCACTTGGCGCTTGAATTCCTGCTTCAGGATCCAATGGTAGCCCATTAGCAGCTCTTGCGGGGATCCAAAGGGTAGAGGGTTGCCCCGTAGGTCATCACGGTAGCGAGCCCACTCGAGTTCATTGAGCCTGATCACGACGCGTTCACGAGTCTGCTCGTTTATTATAGTTGGAGGCTCGACGGCTCCCCCGTTGTTGACGGGGGCGCCGTTTGGTGGCGGTCCGCCGTTGGGTATGCCGCCATTTGGCGGGTCGGCTCCGTGGCCGCCGTTGCCCGTGTTGTCGCGATTGGCGGAGGTGTCGCCTGCGTTGACGACGGCGCACATGAAGTGGTTGGGGAAGCAGCTGGTCCCACAACTTCCAGATCCAGAACCATAGGCTCCATCTTCAGATGCCAAATCGCTCAGATTGGATTCTCGACTACTGTCGCTGACCATATTCTCGATAGTTGTCGAGGCGTTGAGCTCACTGAGGGTGTTGATCGGTGGAGGGAACCACGATGCTGGAGCAATCGATGGTGTCGTCGGCTGGTCAGGCATGCGAAGCGTGCCATTCTGACCAACTTGGAAGCGGAAGCTCCCGATCGCCAAGCTGATTCAGTCGCCCACAGACTCGAAATCCTGGTGAGTGGCCGGCGTGTGGACGGTGAAGTCGAACGCGCCGAAGAGCTGGCGGATCTCCGCTGTTGCGGAGCTATAGATCGCGGTTTATGGGGCCGAAGAAGCCGCAACATCAGCACTCCCAATTCCCACAAACGGCGCCAATTGACGAGGGTTTAACTCATCAATGCCCATTGTTATGGACTTGGGTTTTGGAGAAGGAGGGAGTGCTGGAGACATCTATCGGCTAGCAAACAAGCACATAGGGGACTTGAAGATTTACCCAGGTTCAGGCCTCGCAGAGGTCCCTACTCCTGCTTGTCTGCTCGTGGAATTATTGAAGGAATCGAGGATTACAATGGTGCGCAGATGCAATCTGGCGAGGGTTGTGGAAACTAGGGTTGCGTGTGTCCTCCTCGCCGCCCCCTCCTAGCCTTTATATAGATAGGCTTGGTCTCGGGTAGCAGGTCGAGTCGATTACAAGTTAGGATATTTCCCTTTGAACTTTCTATCTTTAGTTTCTTCTTGTTCTTCAAGCAATCGAGATTCCGTAGCCTACTCGAGTTCTCCATTTGGGCCTTGGCGACACCGTGGGCTTCCGCTGTACTCAGGCCGTATATACCAAGATCGAGTACCTGTGGGGTATACCCATGTCACTAAGGGTTTTGTCGATCCTAAGGATACTGATAAGGTATGCAAGCTTCAGCGATCCATCTATGGACTGAAGCAAGCATCCCGGAGTTGGAATCTCTGCTTTGATGAGATGATCAAAGAGTTTGGATTTGTTCAAACTTATGGAGAGGCTTGTATTTACAAGAAAGTGAGTGGGAGCAATGTGGAATTTCTAATATTATATGTGGATGACATATTATTGATTAAAAATGATGTAGATCTTTTAAATAGTGTGAAAAGTTATCTAAACAACAAATTTTCGATGAAGGAATTTGGTGAAGCGTCATATATATTAGGCATTAAGATGTATAGAGATAGATCAAGGCGCCTAATTGGGATATCACAAAGTACATACCTTGATAAGATATTAAAAAAGTTTAATATGGACAGGAGTAAGAAGGGGTCCTTAGTATGTTGCAAGGCAAGACATTGAGTAAGACTCAAAGTCTGGCTACAGCGGAAGAAAGAGAGATAATGGATAAGATCCCCTATGCTTCAGCCATAGGCTCTATAATGTATGCCATGCTATGTAAAAGGCCAGATGTGGCACATGCTATTAGTTTGACTAGTAGGTACCAATCTGATCCAGGTTCAGAACACTAGATAGCGGTCAAGAATATCCTTAAGTAGTTAAGAAGAACTAAGGATATGTTTCTTGTATACAGAGGTGAAGAAGAGTTGGTCGCTAAGTGTTATGTCGATGCTAGCTTTGACACTGATCCAGATGACTCTAAGTCTTAATCCGGATACGTATTTCTCTTGAATGGAGCAGCAGTTAGTTCGAGGAGTTCCAAACAACTTGTGGGGGCTAGATCAACAACGGAGGCAAAATATGTTGCTACTTCAGAATCGGCACAGGAAGCGGTTTGGATGAAGGAGTTCATAACCGAACTAGGTGTGGTTCCTAGTGCGTTGGACCCAATGGTGATCTATTGTGACAACAATGGAGCCATAGCCAACACCAAGGAACCAAGGTCTCACAAGAATTCTAAGCATATTAAGTGCCGGTTTCACTCCATCCGCGAGCATGCCAAGGATGGAGATATAAAGATTTGTAAAGTACACACGAACCTAAATGTAGCAGATTCATTGACTAAAGTTCTCCCTAGGGAAAAACATGATCAACACTAGAACTCCATGGATGTATGATAGATGATAGATGTTTATTTTGCATGCTATAATTGTATTAATACGGAAACCATAATACATGTGTGTTTAATAAACAAATAGAAAGTTCCTAGTTATGCCTCACTATAAACTAGCTCATTGAGTAATAGGATGATCAAGGTTTCCTGATCATGGACATTGGATGTTGTTAATAACAAGGTCACAACATTGGTGAATGATGTGATGAACATTCATCCGAAGTATAGCATTACGATCAAAGTCATTATGTTTATATTTCTATAGCATCATACGAAGTAATCTTTATCCTTGGACCATGAGATCATGTTAATTGCTAACACCGGAAGAATACTTTGATAACATCAAACGTCACACCGTAACAGAGTGACTATAAAGATGGCTTCGGGTATTCCGAAGTTGTTATGTTTAGGATCATGGATAAAGAGTGGAATTTGTCAATCCCGGTGACGGATAGATATACTCTGGGCCCTCTCAGTGATATCACATTAAGATGCTTGCAAGCAAGTGATGTGATCACTAGAATGTTATATCACGGGAACGAGAAAAGAGTGCATGTTGATAACTAGATCAATCTAAGTATTGAGATACCAATGATCGAATCTCGTACATGTAATATATCGCAAGAAAAAGGGATTTAGTTACTACCGTTAAAGGTTCTCTCGATCACAAAAGTCATCGTTGAATGTCGGGGAGTCAGTATGGATCTCCAAGTCCCGCTTCTGATTATTGATCTGAGAGGGGTCTCGATCATGTCTGCATTATTCGTGAACCGTGGAGTGACACACTTAAGGGTTGCCAAACACCATTTGGAGCAAATATGTTATAGACGAAATAATTGCAAACCGCTGGAATTATTTCAATGGACACCAGAATTGTTTCGGGTGAAATTGTTGATTGGTTCTGCATGTGATATTGAAATGTTGCAGGGGGTTTTATCTGAATGTTTGTTAATTAAAGTAATTAACAAAATTCTGAAAATAAGAGTTTTATTAAATGAGAGTTGCATTAAATTTGGTGGAAATTTAATGCATGTGAGTGGAACTTTGAGTGGAGGCATGTTTATGTGAGTGGAGCTCCCACCCACATGAATGAGAGGAGGTGAAGCGGATCCTCCATGGCCGCCGACCATGGGAGGGGGTGCCCCCTTCCCTATAAAAGGACCCCTCTCCTTCCTCACAAAGCACACCTCCTCGTGAAGGATCTCTATCCCCTCTAGAATTATTCCCCATGGTCTCGGATTAGCGAGATACATGTTCCCGGTGGCATTTTTTCTAGAAGGAGTTGCTGCTTCTGCTGCATTGCTGGAGCGAGGAGGTGGAGGTTTTTCGATGGCCTGAACGTGTGTGTGAGGACAGATGCGCTGCTGATTTGTGGCGCTAGGACTTCCACACGATCTTGAGATTAGCAAGCGTTCGAATACATCATCCACGAGATCCATCTCGTTACACTTTGTTGGTCTTCGAGGGTATGTTCTCTATGGATGTATATCCACCCATTGCATGTATCTAGTAGATAGATCTTGGCGTATAATAGTTCCCATCGTAGGAATTTTTTGTTTTCTATGCTGTGAACCCAACATGATTGGCCTTGAATAGGGTTTTGCAGCCATCCCGGATCTCAACTACGACTGAAGAGTTAAACATTTCTGTCGCTTCTTTAGATATCGCCAGGTTAAGTTGCGACCAACGAAGGTTCTGGCATCCATCATGATATTTCCCAGGTTGCCATTGACAAGAACCCTAGATCCCGAGATGCGCAACAACAAGGAGGTCATGTCTCTGTATTGTGGTCCAAATCCACAGTGTTTCAAGACTTTCATCAAAAAGGGCCAAGCAACAGAACCAAACGACCTCGCAAGATCCAAATTCAACAGGATAGCCGGGATCTTCCTACTATGTAGTAGTTTGATAGATTGCTGCACCAAGAAGATGTTGTCGTTAATTCTCATTCCTTTCACAAAAGCGCTCGGGTTCTTGGAGATCAGGTAGTCGTGGGCATAAGAGGTTGTCCATCATCATAGTGATCAACTTGGCGAACCTATTGACCTGACTTATGGGATGCAAATCTCTCAAATCCACAAGATTGGAAAAGTAAATATGTTACTCGATATTATTAAGTAAATAGGTTACTTAAGCTTTCCCAATAACTAAAAGTTGTAAGGAAGAAATGAAACTTTAAGAAAAGATATAAAGCTCGATTTGTCACAAGATGTTTTGACAAATTCAAAGTTTGGTTACGATATGTAGTGATTATTAAGTATTTTTGGTTTACACCAACAAATACTACAATTTTATAATTGGTAGAAGGTTGTCAAACTACATGTTCTTCAATATCAAGATTGAAGAAGGTTATAACTAGTACCAAAAGTTGGTTTTGTGAATCAAATGGATACTAGTGTCTCGTAGATGGAATTCTCGAGTTGATGGATGATGAAGGAATTTTGGAATTTCCGAAATATCAAGAGGACCTACATTTACATGAAATTGAGTGGGAGCTAAATAATTTTCCTGAATCTTAATATGTAGATGACATATTTTCAGGGGGAGCTGAGTGATTATCCTAGTCCCATATATGGATGACGTATTTGAGTAGGAGCGTGACAACATTCTTACAAATGTGGATGACATATGGTGAATGATGTAGTTGGTACTAATAGTTATTTAAATTCGTAAATAGTTGAAAAATGAAGTTGAACAAGTATTAAACATTGAAATCTAAAAGTCAAAAGGTTTTCTGAATTATATTATAAAATAAGTTCGGAATGTCTTAGTTTAGATTTTGAAGTAGTTTAGAATAGAACAAGTACGGAAAGATATTCTTGTGAAAGTAGGAGAAGTGATGACCCACAAGTATAGGGGGTGTATCGCAGTATTTTTGATAAGTAAGAGTGTCGAACCCAACGAGGAGCAGAAGGTGCTGGCTAGTGGTATGGATCAGGAATTCTCTGCAAATACTTAGCAAATGGATTTTTAGGGGTTTTTGATAAAGCAAGTAAACAAAGTACGATTAAATAAAAGACAGTAGGAATGAATGCAGCAAGTGGCCCAATCCTTTATGCAGCAAAGGACAAGCCGGTCGTATTACTTAAGATGACCAAACGTTCTTGAGGACACATGGGAAGACTGTCAAGTGCTTTCGCTTCATATAGTTGATTAATCTTCTTTAGCTTGCTAAGTGTTGTGTGGGTGAACCTGTGCTAATGTACCGACCTTCCTAGGACTAATACATACTTGTGATTATACCCCTTGCAAACATCCGTAATTACAAGAAATTAATTAAGGTAGAAACCTAACCACAACTTTAAACTCTAAGACCCTTACGTCCCTTGTGCAATGGTTTCCTAACGGGGGTTCAGGTTTCTGTCACTCTGGCAACCCCTACAATTAGTAGCCAAATAAAAAATGCATTCCCCTAGGCCTATATAGGTGAAGTGTCATGTAGTCGATGTTCACATGACACCACTAGAAGAAGTACACCACAACTTAAATATCAAACTATTGAATCTCTCTCAACACAACTCCACTACTAACAACATGACTTCTCCCATGTCCTCAAGAACAAAATGAAATACTCACAAGATATCATATGGATCATGATCAAAGATGAAATAATGACGTATAACAATCCGAACATAAACAATAATTCAATGGTTCACTCAATAGCATCAAATACAAAGAGTAATCAACACTGGGAAAGTTTCCCCTATGAACTATGCAAGATTCAACACAATTGTTACAGCAATATGGAGATGGTGATGAGGGTGCTTATGATGATGGTGGTGATGATGATGATGATGATCTCGATGAAGTCCAGCTTGATGGTGGTGTTGATGGCGATGATCTCCCCTCTCCGGAAAGGAATTCCCCCGGCAGAATTCTGTCTGCCGGAGAGATCTTTCTCTCTCGGTGTTTTCCGCCCCGCAAAGGCGGCGGAATCTTTCTGTGGTCGCTCCCCGAGTCTTAGGCTTTCGGGAGCATAATATACGCCAGAGGGGAGAGCCAGGAGTGGACCCGGGCGGCCACACCACCTGATGGCGTGGCCTAGGGTGGCCCGCTCTAGGGGGTGGTGTGGGCCCCTGTGGCCCATCTCCAGCCCCCCTTCTGGCTTCCTTCGTCTTCTGGAAAAATAGGATTTTCCATGTATTTTCCTAGATTTTCTGATCTTCACGAATTTTGCCTCCAAACAGTATCTTTTCCATCAGAATCCCGACTGTAGCGGTCCATGCTCCAAAAGTCATCAACCATGCAAAAACAGATGAAATAACATAAGTATCACCTCTCAATACGAAATATACCAATGAATAACAGTGAATTATGATATAGAATAGTGATGCAAGATGCACATATCAACTCCCCCAATCTTAGACTTCGCTTGTCCGCAAGCGAAACTGAGCTCAATAAACATGGCCTCAGGTTTATGGAGTGAAGAGTCGATAAAGGAATACGGACAAGAAGCATCACATTCATCAAATACATAGATCATAATAGAAGACAACTCACTATTATATAACTGAACTTGCAATAAGTAAAGGAAACACAATAAAGATACATAAAGTAAATCATAATTGATAATGGCAAACTTAGCTCTTGGTCGAAGAATAGTTGATAATTTGCTGGAGTTCACAAATAACTCGTTTTTCAATGATAGCTTTCAAAGTAGTAATCACCAAGATAAGAGCAATGTGCAAAACAAGGAACATAAGAAACATGATTGAATAAATCATCATATGAATGAATGAAACACAACAACTCAAAATACTTGCTGAGATAGAAGGGAATAGGTTGACTGACTCAACTACAAAGTAAAAGAAAGGCCCTTTGCAAAGGGAAGCAGGGATTGCAAGTCTCATAAAGAGCTCCCAAAAATTATGATACTTACTAGCTTTCAGCTCTCATTGCCCCTACCATAGGCATCTTTAGGTGATTAAGGTTAAAGAGATCAAATATGACGATATGCATTGAAAAGTTTTAAGTTGAGAATCTCATGTCCCTTCAATACGAGGGCCGCTCCTCATGCTACTCAAGGTTAGTCACCAGTAAGTTCTTGTCATCGTAAGCATATGTGTATCATAGAGAACCGCCAACGGGATACCCCTTGCCGATACGGAAGAATCCCCATATCAAAATGACAAGGCAAGCAGACAACAAGTATCTCAACAATCTTCTTATTTACCATGGGAATATGGTGCTTTTTTCTCTCTTTCCTCTTTTCATTATCTTTTTTTTCTTTTTCTCTTTTTTCTCAATATAATACTCTTTTTTTATAAGAAGAATTCTTGGTAGATGCTTGTTATGGTTACGCTGCAGGTTTCCACCATGTCAGCATGGATTAGACCAGCATGGTTCTGCTAATTCACAACTTACAAAGCTCAAGCATATACGCAACACAGGTGAGAACAATGGTTCAAGTATATTAAGTGCAAGAAACTAAAGTGTGCCATCAAGTTCGTGAGAGCTTTAATCCTAATTTTCACATAACAAGTTTAATTTGGGAGGTAGATAAAAACAAGAATTTACTTGGAATAGCAATAGTGCTACTAGGTAGGTACGGTGGACACAAAAGGCAAAGGTTTGGTTTAAGTATTGGATGCACGAGAAGAATTCCCTCTCAGTACAGGTTTTTGGCTAGCAAGGCTGGGTGGCAAGTACAAGAGTTGAAGGAAACAAACAAACAAACATACAAGTGATAAAAACAAACATGCAATCTTCCTTGGAAGCACAAAAGATCTTAACTAGAGAATACTAGACTTATGAGCCAATCAAGAGAGAAAGATGATGAAATTATTTTTTTCTTTAGAGTACTTCTATCTTTTTCATTCAACTCTCAAAAATAGTGTTGCTACCGACCGAGCCAGGTTTGCCAAAACCAAATAAATTAACTCAATGATCCCAGAGTGATACCAATACTAACAACAAGATCAATCATATAACCATGAATTGAAAAATAATATAAGTTATGCAAAAGAGTAAATTATAGAACTTCTCGTTAATATTCCATAACGACAACTCACACCCAGGGATACATATCTAACGAGAGAGGGGACACTTCCATAATGCAAACCATCCTACATGATAACTTCTCCATTCATGATATGACTCTACTAAAAAGGTAAAAAGATAGAAGATAGTGATGTGATACCGTGGCACTCCCCCAAGCTTGGAACAAACCAAGGGGATGCCAAACCTGATGAAGAATTACTCCTTTGGTGGTGGTGGTATTCTCTCGATGAGCTTCTTGACCAATTTCCCCAAGTCTTCAATCTCGAAGGTGAGGGTACGAATCAACTCCGAGTTATGCTTGATGCGGTGCATGATCATGTCAGATTGTGGATCCCAGCTCTTGTGATTCTTTTTTCGTTCTTCCCTCTTGGAGTCTTCTTTTCCTGCATGGTTATGGATAAAGGTATGGAAGGGACTCTTGGTGCTTGGAGAAGGTGTCCTTGGTGCCAAACAGTGACGCGGAGGATTCCCTCCAGTTGACATCCGTGCAGTCCTTCTGATCCTTGCAGGGTTCGCCACCACTCCAATGCTTGCAACGGTAGTGCAGGTGTGCTTTGCCTCCTCTTCACCTTCACTCTTCATCTCCTTATCCTGCCCGAGGTCTTGGAGGTCTTCCTCCATAGGCTCCTTCCCTTTATCCTTGGCGGACACCATTGTGCTTCAAAGCTTTCAAAAATAGTTCCTAGCAGAAACAGATCGAAACAAAAACACGACGAAAACACGATATACGAAACTCGGGGGATCCGGGGGATTATATATTACGAAGTTTCACAACAAAAGGAAGGTACTGGGAGAAAACGAGTCAGAGCCGGAGTCCGGGGTGGACTCACCACCTGGTGGCGCGGCCAGGGGTGGGCCCGCGCCACAGGGTGGTGTGAGCCACCCTGGCTCCGTTTCTATCCCTCTTTCGCTTCGTAACTTTCCTTATTGGCTAAAAACTGCAAAAATATAGTTGGATAGTATTTTCGCGGAACTTTTCTTACCATAATTGTTAACTATTTGAAAACGAACTTTGCAGGTCTCTGAATTTGGTATCTAGTAGATTCTTCCAGAGTCACTTCTTGAATAACATCAATATCTTCATCTTCATACACTTATTACTTGAGTCATAAAACCTTTCTCTTCCTTATTACACCATTACCTCCTCTACCTGGAAATTTCTTTCACACAAAACTTCACATAGTTCTCATTAGCAACATTAGTATAAGTGAAGTGATAAAACCTTTTGAGTTCAAATTCAACTGAAAACCATCAAAATATAAGCTTTTGTAGCAACTCCTTCCGAAAACCCAAAAAGAATTCAAAAAGGAAATCGATTAAAGAAGCAAATGCAAGAGTGGTAAAATCTGTCAAAACAGACCAGCAGGTAAAGATCAATTTTTTCGAAAATCTTCTGTTTCACAAATCAAAAAGTGCAAAACTAACGAAAGTTATATAATAACCTAGGGCAGAAGCACAAAACATTACAGCTCAAACCGACATATAGAGATCTCTCACGGATTTTTACGGTGAAGCACAAAAATCTGTTTCAGGATAGCTACTTCCCCAAATATTACTTCTCTCTCATTAGAGGTTGATCTTGACACAAAAACAAAAAAAAGGATAAGGAGAGGTTATTACCAAAGTAATAACTTCCAAGACTCAAAGAAACAAAAACAAACTGAAAGCAAAATAAATAAATTGGGTTGTCTCCCAAAAAGCTCTTTCTTTATAGCCATTAAGATGGGCATGATAATTTTGGAGATGCTCACATAGGAATATGAATTGAAGTGAAAGAGAGCATTAAGAAGAAAAAATACACAATTTAAGTCTAACCCACTTCCTATGCAAGGGAATTTTGCAAACAAACAAGTTGTTGAAACCAGAAACTACTAGCATAAAAAGGCAAAACAAGTGCATCAAAAAACTTTTAGCATAAAACGAGGAAACTTGATATTATTGAGATACATAAGAACACTTTTCCCTCTCTCATAGTAACTTTCAGTATCATGCATAAACTTAACAATATATCTATCACAAGGGCCATCGTAACAATGATCACTTATTCTAACAGAAAACACAGGAATACTAGCTCTCATAACACTACATTGTGAAACAATATTAGAGGTATCCTTACAAAGGATAGTGTGTCCCTCTTCTACATATTTAGTAACAAAGTATTTCACATTTTCTATTATAGGTTCATCAACCATTTGTTTATCAGTTTCAACAACTTCATTTGTTCTTTCATTAACCATAGTAGCTATCAGAGAATGTTCCTTCATCTTAACTGGGAAAGGCATTTTCAAAATGTAAGGTTCAGGTAAACATGATTAGCAGTATAAACTTCAGTATTTCTTACAGCAACACACTTAGCAATATCTTTATAAGGTTCATGATACTTATTCCACTTCTTTTTAGGCACTTCAATGTAAGAAGCAAAAGCCTTAAAATAAGAAGCAATAGCTTGAGAGTCTAGACCATAAGCTTTTTTAATATTTTGAAAGTCATCAGTTCCCATAAAAGATTCAATGCATTCATAATCATAATTTATACCTGACTTTCTACCTTTTTCATTCTCCCAAGCTTTAGCATTGTCTTGAATATGGTCTAGGAGATCCCATTTAGCTTCTACTTCCATGCGAGTGAATGATCCAGCACAAGAAGCATCCAATAAATCCTTATCGCGAAGAGAAAGCCTTGCATAAAAGTTATTGATAATAATATTGTTGGGGAGCTCATGAATGGGACATTTGAGCATTAGTAACTTCAATCTCCCCCAAGCTTGAGCTGTACTCTCTCCATCAAGAGGCCAAAAGTTGTATATTTGATTCTGATCTTTATGAATCTCACTAGGAGGATAAATCTTTGAATAAAAGAGAGGCACTATTTCCTCCCATTCCAGAGCTTGACTATTCTTCAGCAGCTTATACCATTCCTCAGCTCTTCCTTTCAGTGACAATGAGAATAACTTCTTCTTAACTTGATCTGTAGTAATACCTGCACACTTGAACAACCCACATAATTCGTGTATAAAGAGCAAATGATCACAAGGATGAACAGTTCCATCCCCAACATAGTAGTTATCCATAACACGATCACTAATTCTTGTAGGTATTTTAAAAGCATCATTCTCAGCAGGTGGTGGTTCATCTACTACCTTAGAAGTGGTAGTAGCATTACGAAATAAGAAACTCAGCGAATTATCCATAAAGAAAATAAAGCAACTAACAGAAGTAAACAATACTCACAGTAGAAGTTTCCTTTACCAGTTCCACTCTCCAATAGCGCTTTACTCCCCGACAGCGGTGCCAGAAAATAGTCTTGATGACCCACATGGTGAGGAAATCGGTAATCGTTAACTGCTCGGTCAGCTTGGGAGTAGCGACTAATCGGAATTCGGATGATTAACTGATTTAATCGGTCGGCTATTAATCGGTGTAAACTACACAAACTAGCACCTAAAACACATGTACTATATAAGAAATAAATAGTATATGGGCCTTTATATTCCCAACCATACTTATATAAAGCCCAAAAGCGCACTAAAACACATGCGCTTCTCCTCTGACCTTTGAAGTTGCTCTTGTCCCACCACCTACCTGTGTATCCGGCCGTGACGTTGTCGTGAGCGGGAGCTTCGCAAAACCTACTTCATTGGAGCAGGCTAGTGGTTGGACAGGTGATATGCATTGAAAATTTTGCAACTTTTTTAACCAAGTGTAGTAGTTAACCGGGAATATACCTAGTAATCGGTTTATCAGAGCTATTAGTCGGGCTAAAGGATTAACACAACAGATTAATGGTAATCAACACGGTTAGGTCCCTAGTACCGATTAATCGGCCTATTAATCGCTGATTCAGACGATTTTTTGAACAGTATAGGGGTTGTATCGCAGTATTTTCGATAAGTAAGAGTGTCGAACCCAATGAGGAGCAGAAGGTGCTGGCTAGTGGTATGGATCAGGAATTCTCTGCAAATACTTAGCAAACGGATTTTTAGGGGTTTTTGATAAAGCAAGTAAACAAAGTATGAGTAAATAAAAGACAGTAGGAATGAATGCAGCAAGTGGCCCAATCCTTTATGCAGCAAAGGATAAGCCGGTCGTATTACTTAAGATGACCAAACGTTCTCGAGGACACATGGGAAGATCAGTGCTTTTTCATATAGTTGATTAATCTTCTTTAGCTTGCTAAGTGTTGTGTGGGTGAACCTGTGCTAATGTACCAACCTTCCTAGGACTAATACATACTTGTGATTATACCCCTTGCAAATATCCGTAAGTACAAGAAAGTAATTAAGGTAGAAACCTAACCACAACTTTAAACTCAAAGACCCTTATGTCCCTTGTGCAATGGTTTCCTAATGGGGGTTCAGGTTTCTGTCCCTCCGGTAACCCCTACGATTAGTAGCCAAATACACAATGCATTTCCCTAAGCCCATATAGGTGAAGTGTCATGTAGTCGACGTTCACATGACACCACTAGAAGAAGTACACCACAACTTAAACATCAAACTATTGAATCTCTCTCAACACAACTCCACTAGTAACAACATGACTTCTACCATGTTCTCAAGAAGAAAACGAACTACTCACAAGACATCATATGGATCATGATTAGAGATGAAATAATGATGTCTAATAATCTGAATATAAACAATAATTCAACGGTTCACTCAATAGCATCAACTACAAACTCTACTGCAGAAATGCTTATAACCTCCAGGTGGTTAGTGACAGGGAAAACTGAGCCCGTCACTAGTAAGTGTTACCAGTGACAGACACGTATAGGCCTGTCACTAGTACAAAACACCAGTGACAGGCGTATAAAAGTGATTGTCACTACTATTTTTTATTAAGACTGATTGAATGAAAAAGTATCTTAGTGACGGGTATCTATAAATGCATGTCACTGGTAAAGCTATGACTAGTAACAGCTTCAAAATGTGCCCGTCACTAATATTTTTCGTGGAGCTCGGCTGAAAGGGCAAATATCTTAGTGACAGGCATCATTAAAGACATGTCACTGTTAATAGGGACATTTTCAATTGTTCTGTACATTAGTTTAGAGTACAAATGAACTTGATATTAAGCCGCTACAGTTTTCAACAAGGTATTCAAGTTTGATTGAATCCATTTTATTTTAGTCTAAGTCACTAATTGAAGTGGTAAATCTACAATTTCTGCAATACTAGAGTTGGCAGAAAATATTATTTTGTAGATAAAAAAGAATTGATAGTTTATTTATTTATTTTTAGAACAAGAATTAGTATACGAATACGTTTTTTGATGGCCTCCTCTAATTCATTTTTCCTGTACTCCAAAAAAGGAATTTCCCTTGTAAAAGGTTCAAGTGTGCGTGCAATTTCCTCCAAGTTTTCCAAAACATTCTCATACTCCCTTGGAACATAATTTTTGTTTTTAGATTTGTCTAGATTCGTGGATCGGAGGGAGTACTGAAAATAAATGTGTGGACGATAACTTTTTTGGAAGTTGGCATGCGAGTTCTATAATTCGCGGTTTTTCCTTAGTACCTTCATTTTCCATTAGCCGTAAACCTCTCATCTCCTCATCTCATATCCACGTAATCAGGTCCCGCTAATTACATACCTATTCACGTCTTCTATTGATCTCGTCCGACAGATCAAACCCGTGAACTAAATGCCCCTAAACCCACGGCCGCGACTCGGCCGCCCCATCCGCGGCCTGTTGATGCAGGATCCCTAAATAGGTGAATCCCATTACTATTTTACGGCCCAACTAGCCTCGACGCTCGTTTAGCTCGATCGATCAGATCGAACGCCGCATCTCGCGAAGTGCGATGGATCACGATGTACCCATCCGCATCTTGTTCGACCCAGCATCACGGCGTCTGGTTCTCTCTTCCGTTGTTCGCCCCTGCCGTCCCCCGATTTCCCGATCGATGTGAGTGATTGCAGCTCCTGAGCGATTGATTCATGATGATCAATGACTTGGCTTGATTTGATTGAACATGTCTTCCTTTTTCTTTAAATCTTTCTGCAGGATAGAGGGGATTGCATCGTGTCCTGCAATTTATGATCATCTGCGAACAGTGCTAATTAGCCTGCATTATTCTAGCTATTTCTTCAGGTGACATAGCAAATTCGCTCTTAGATTGATCTGCGGGTGCTTTGCATTTTTTCCAGCCCCGTGTGTTTCACTTGTTCCTGCCAGGTGATTCCTGGTTGTCTAGTTTTTGCGGGCAGTCGACAGATCGATAGACGAGCCTAGGAGCAGCAGATCGATCGAGCTAGAATGGCGAGCTACAACCCTACCACTGCGCCATGGGCTCGCTGTCCGATCGGCGAGGTCTTGCTCCTCACGAGAGATGCTCGCGCCCCTGCCATGTCCGTTGTCCCTTGTCGTCCATCCTCGCCATCGTGGCCTTCACCACGGAACTCTGATGATATTTATTCTGGATATCCATTTATCGAGGTATCATTGATTTTGTTTAAAATTTTTTACTTGAACGAATTTTGCATGAGGCGACTCCCCGATTTCAAATCACCCATACGAGATGGCACCAACGATTTTGTTTTGTACGGAATGGGCATGTGAGCATGATACATGTAGCATGCAGGTTTTTATTTATTTAACGAAATGCTTATAAGTCATATTGTTCCTATCCGGATTGGTCCAACCCATTTTTGTCAGTTTTATTTCTTACCCAGGCTCCCATGGGCTCCCATAGGATGATTGTTCATCTGAATGTGGAGGGTCACTAGAGTTAAAGGCTGTCATTTTTGTGTTTAATTAATCAAATGAGGGGATGGTTGATGCCCCTACCTAACTAAGCAGTATTATTCCAAAAATGATCTAACCAAGAAATATAAAATCTTTTAAGAATAGAAATTTGATTTGGATAATTGATCTGAATACTGATAGCATCATCTATAATTTTCTGATATTGTTGTATTCTTATATGCACATTTGCTTTGATCGATGAGTTATGATCTAATGTACAGCGAAGACTTGGTTACGATGAACTGATGAAGTGTTTGGCGTTCATGGGCAATCGACACCCCCTCTAAGCGTGCTCTGAGTGGCTTCCCTGTTCTCATGATTCTAGATATTCCTATGTGATTGTATGCCTCCTTGCCATGCTCCAACCCACTTTCCCTTTGCTTCCATTAATAAATAGAAGTAGGAAATATAAGGAGCTGTTCTGATTATTCCTTGACTATTGTTTGTATGAATTTCACTATATGAAATATAAATATTATATTATATTGGGCTATGTGAATGTATCATTGTACAACATCTTATTGTGATATATATATATATATATGAAATATTCGTGAAAAATGCATTTAATTTCTCATAAAAGCTTATTGCACTATATGGAATATTCGTGGAAAACAGATTTAATTTCTTTATTACCAAAATTCAAATTAGTGATAGGCAAAATAATGAGCATGTCACTACAAAACCCCATGGGGTTGTGGTTTTTGATTGCAACCAGTGACATGCATCTCTTTTGTATGTCACTAGTATACACATACTAGTGACTGACACACGTAAATGCCTGTTACTAGGACACATACCAGTGACAGGCACTTGCCTGTCATTAGTAACCTCATACCAGTGACTAGTCATCAGTGACAGACGTTTTGCCTGTCACTAATGACCCTTTTTGGCCTGTCACTAATAACTTATTCTGCAGTAGTGAAAGAATAATCAATACCAGGAAAGTTTCCCCTATGAACTATGCAAGATTTAACACAATTGTTACAATAATATGGAGATGGTGATGAGGGTGCTGATGATGATGGTCGTGATGATGATGATGATGATCCCGATGAAGTCCAGCTTGATGGTGTGTTGATGGCCATGATCTCCCCTCTCCGGGAAGGAATTCTCCCGGTAGAATTCTGTCTGCCGGAGAGATCTTTCTCTCTCGGTGTTTTCCGCCCCGCAGAGGCGGCGAAATCTTTCTGTGGTCGCTCCCCGAGTCTTAGGGTTTCCGGAGGATAATATACGCTAGAGGGGAGAGCTAGGGGTGGACCAGGGCGGCCATACCACAGTGGCGCCCGAGGTGGCCGATGCAGGTGGTGTGGGCCCCCTGTGGCCCATCTCTAGCCCCCCTTCTGGCTTCCTTCGTCTTATGGAAAAATAGTATTTTCCATGTATTTTCTCGGATTTTCTGATCTTCGCGAATTTTGTCTCCAAACAACATCTTTTCCATTAGAATCCTGATTGCAGCGGTCCATGCTCCAAAAGTCATCAACCATGCAAAAACAGATGAAATAACATAAGTATCACCTCTCAATACGAAATATATCAATGAATAACAGTGAATTATGATATAGAATAGTGATGCAAAATAAACGTATGAAGAAGCATTGAGTTAGTCTCGGTATAAGAAACAATGGTTAAAAATGAGTAAAAGGGATGATCTACATCCCCTATGGTTCTATCGTAGGATTTTCCATATAACCATATTGTATACTCGACATAACGTGACCCAAGTTCTTAGTTAGAAGAACAGGTTCCAAAGTGATTCCAGAGTAAATCACTAAACAAGAATTAAGTATATCTTTAAGTTGAAAGAAGCATGGGTAGGAATAGAAGTTGCATATTATGCATTGACAATTGAATCTACATTAATATTGAAGTATGTGGCTTCTCTAGTAGTATCAAGTATAATAGTTATGGCTTAGGAATATCGACTTCTAACTGAGTATGTTTCTAGTATACATGAATGTCGTGAAATTGTACCTGACTCAACATATGTCATTGTATACACAAGGAAACAAATGTGTCACTCTTCCACCAAACATATACTTCGACATATTATGTGATAATAGGATAATGTGAAGCAAAGTGATATTACATGATTTGCAAAGAATATACGGATCTTGTAACATCCCAATTTCAGCAACCCTGATTAGTTGTCTAGAATGCAGAAATCAGGGGGAACAAAAACTTTTTATTGTTCTCTGATGCAGTGATTGCTTGTTCTTGGTTTGTCCTTGAGCATGTGAGTGTTTACCATATGATACTCCTTACCTCACCATCAGTTGGCAAAATCTATTTAACAAAACTATCCTGGCTCATTCTACATATTCTCAAACGTTCTGGAATTTAAAAACCTGAGCCAAGATGCTTGTATAACCAGAAACAGTTTAGTAGCCTCCATTGTCAAAACTATGGAGAGCTATAACCTCCTTATGTCTTCAAGATAGAACCTTCAACTATCCCCACCTCTAGGGTCTTCAAAACCTTTTATTAAGCTTTTGAATTCTACTCTTGGTAGAGGTACCAAGGACTCCCATCTTACTCAAAAATCCAACCCCTTCAAAATGCCCAAATCTTACCTCAAGCTAGGCTTGATGGTAAACCCAGTAGTGGATTTGCTTAGTTCATAAGATGAGTTGCCTTGATCTACTGTTTGATTTGTCTGCTTAGGAGATAGTATGAGCTACTCTAGGATCACATCACTAAGATCAAGATGTTTCCAAATCACCACACCCTAAGCAAGAATACAAATATGGATTCAATCTCTATCCACCAGGTGATAATCTAAAACTCTTAACCAGCATCATGATTCATCTGGTATGGCAGCCTTATTTTCAACAAAGTTTGCAATCACTTCCAAACCACCTCAAATGTAATCAATCCAAAATCCTTTTTACATGATCATATATATGACTTGGTCTAACTATTCATCTTTCCCTTGAATCAAGGTGAGCTCTAAGCTCCAAGATCCAACAAGCTTTTGGTGGTATAAAAATAACCTCACCCTCGATCCACACCATGTTTTCCATCCTATCCAAGTTGGATTTACAATTCCCAAGGTTGCAAATGTTTGCTACACCTTGTCTACATCATCTACCTTGATCATCAAGATTTATAAAATATTATCCATAATTATTATGGACCAAATCTATTTAATCCCTTTAATAGACAAAATTCCCAAAACTTGATCCACAATGGAAAGTTTGACTTTCTCCAAAACACATCCCCATGTGTAAGCTCTTTGGAAGTCTAATTATCATACCCTATCTTCCAACTTCAAAAATAAATATTTTTAAGAGCTTTAATAATTATTTTTGCCCTTTTTCCTAAATGGCAGAAATAACAAAATAAATATTTTAAATACTTCTATGCCCCAATAAATATTGGGAAAATTCCCCTAAGTGTGCATTCACATTTGGGACCCTCTCACGCCAAAAACCAACCTTGTGCAATGTAAATATATCAAATGATCTTCTAGAATCTACTTCTGCACTTTTTGAATAAATGGACTTAAGAGGACTAAAACCCCTTATAGAAATCCCAAATAAATCCTAAGAGCGTACCTTGACCATACCCAGCTACCAGTACTATCTCCCCCATCTTTTCCAAGGAAAATACTTGAACTCCTTCACAAGCTCTATTGGGATCAAATTTTTCCAAACAAACAAACTTGAGCAAAACCAAGACCAAACCATCACGAAAGCTTGTCAAGCACTCCTTTCTAGCAACCAATACTCCCCTAGTCGTGAGCACTGTAGCTCCACCCTAGCACTTGCCCCTTTTACCCTTGGATTAGTACAGAGAGAGAGACAACCATATCATACAAAGATATGCCCATTAAATTAACACAGCTCCCTTCCTCTATCTCTGCCCGACCAAATCCCACTCCTACCCTCCTCACCGCCCTCTAAGCCAATCATAGGCCAGCACTACCCCTCCCCATGTCCAAAGTGGGGATTTTCACCATGGATCTCTCCCCCTTGGTATAAAGGCCAGAGGCCACCCCCAACACCCCTCTCTGGCTCATTTGCCCCCTCTCCTGATCACTTACCTCCCCCAGCACCCTCTCTTCCTCCCCTGCCTTGTCTTGCCCGAGAAGAAGAGAGATAGAGCTCTTGGCCTCCCTCAGAAATTTGAGCAAGGCTCCCTCCCCCGTGCTCCCCCTCCTTTGCACGTCACTCTACAGAGATCCCCTCTTCCCCCTCTACCTAACCGTGCGCTTATTTTGACCTAGCTCAGTCCCCTCGAGCCGCACCGACGAGCTCCGACGAGCTCTCCTCGATCGTCGTCGCGCGAGCCAGATCCCGGCGAGGAACGCCCTTGTTCCACCCATCCCCGAGGTCGCCGTCGTCCACCGAGTCGCCCCGTCGCCTCCCCGACACCTTTCGAGCCCCTGGTAAGCTCCCTCGGCGAGCTTCACCATCCCCTAGGGTTTCCCCTCCGCTCTCCCGGCGAGCGCTGCCAGAGGTCGAAGACGACGCTGCGTCGTCGATCTCTCTTTAAACTGACGGTCTTCGTCGCCCGATACCCCTTCATGCCCCCGCTGTCACTGACGCCCGGGCCCCACCTGGCAGTTTCAAAACTACGCCCCCCGCGCTGGCTTGCCCGACGTGGGCCGAATCCCCTCCCTGTGGCCCATTTCCCCACAGATTCGGGCCAGCTTCCCCGTTCCTTTTCTTTTAATTCTAGATCAAGAATTGTATCAGTTAAATTAAATCCTTTTAAAAATATAAATAAAATCCTTATGCCAAGATCTAAATTTCTAAGAGTCCTCAGATTTTTCTTAATCATGGATAGGTCAACCCTAGTCAAAAATAATTCCTATTAATTGTTGGTATTTATTCTGCAGCAAGGTGTATTTTACACCAAATAAATTCCTCAGAGAGTTTCTCTTATCCTTTTGGAAAGAATCAAAACTCTACTGGAAGGTATTTGATATACCTGTCATCTAGCATAGGTCATATGCCAAGGTGAATAGTAGTGTGCCCTTAGAAAAAATAACCAAAAACAGCCACTATCTGCCTTAGAAAATTTCCCTAGGTTAAACCAAATGAGGTGTTGATCTAATTCCAACTCCCATGGGTGTGTCTTATCAGAATCCATCAAACCCCAGCAGCTCAGATTTTATTGAGCTCTGGTTGAATTGTAGTGAATTAATCTATTCTATTTACCCCTTTTTCACTACATAAATTCTTCCAGTATTTCTGGTTATTCAAAATGGATAATTATAATTTCTACAGAAAGGTACTTCCAGTACCTACCATGTAAAATTGGAATCACACTAAAACCTTCTGTAAAAGAAATCTGGTGAGAAAGACAAAAACCTTGCAGAACTGCCTTGGGGAATTTTCTGAGGGCATTCTGGTAATTATTTGTACTTGATTCTAACTCTTAGCGGACAAGTATGTCAAACACTACCTAACCACACAAGGAAATAATTTTTAGGTCCCCAGATAAATTCTGGTGAAATAGTTTCTCAAACAAGAGTTTATTCCACTATAAAAAACATAACTAAATCTAGGTAAGTGATAACCTAGTAAAACCACTTTTGTGGGTCTTGTTTTGTCAAGACCTATCTAAGGATATCATGGTTGCACATTGGTATCCTACAGACCTCAAGTCTCCACCCCAAGCCTTTGGTATATACCCTAGACAACTATCTTCCAAGGGAAAAACACCTCTATGGCAAACTAGTAATTCCATTACTAGTACGCAAATTCTCCAAAACCACTAAGTTAAGTAGGATTCCTTATGTTTGTTTGATGTATGTTTTGATGCCTGTATGCCTTTTATTGATTGTGGTATTGTCTGCTTGCACGTATCCTCGATGACGGCGAGAGTGTGATTGTTTGATGACGAGAAGAAAATGACTTCTTATTATTATTTGTTGGGTATTCTTGGTTATCTAAGGAAGTACAGGGACTTATATCTGATCACAGGCAAGCCACCATTCCCTAATTCCGATACTTGTCCTACTCTTCTACTACCTGTTTTGTATCTCCTTTATAAAATGCATTATTTACCTGCATGTCTTCTTTTACAAATACTGCGATATAACTTGGCTCCTCCAAGTTATGACCTGGTGTCTATAATGACACCACCCTTGAATGTACCCACCATTTTACCCTTTTGATCGAGGTTATGATGCTTAGCATCCTACCCCGTCGAGAAACCATGGATTTTTTAAATAAACTGTTTTGAGATTTACCGTACTACAAATGTTTCAAAACTGCTTCGTAAAACCTTGGGGAAGAGCCATCATTCCAAGCGGATGTTTTAAATGAAGAAGTGGTGATAATGAGAAATGAGAAAGGGAACAAGATAAAGAGAAGGGATGTTCTACGCCTTTACCAGAACAATTCTTATCCGTGCAACAACATTGCCCCAGGTGTTGGGGCTTAGCTCGTAGTTTGTCTTCATTAGCCGAGGCACCTTGTACAATGCTTATAGGGAGAAATCCCTTGAATTCCGGGCAGGCTCTATCAGTTCTTCGGATCTGGAGCCTGCACCTTGCTTCGGCAAGAGTGAGCCTGTCTTGGCAGGAGTGCCAGTGCAACAATGGGGTCTCCCGCGGAAGGTATGACTTAGGTGGTACGAAAGTAAGTGGAGTCACCAAGTTAAGGTATACACCAAGATGTGGATTGGGTATACGCGTGTACGGAAGGCAGGACTATGGCTGGGATCCACATACTCGTTGCCGGGGAGAACAAACCCAAAAGGAAAAGCAGCCTTTGCTAGGGTCGAGAACCGAAAGGTTAGGTTTGATTATCCGGACCCCCATCTACCATGGGTAGTGGGCCGTGGTTTTATCCCGGCGGATGTATTGATTCTTGTGGGGAAAGTGCGCAAACTCTGCAGAGTATAATCTATTCGAATAGCCGTGTCCATGATCAAGGACGGTTGGAAAGGTGTTGGCTAGGTGTACCCAAATGGTGCTTGTTTGGAAAAATGGATGAAAAGTATAGAGGTTCCGGGGGAACCTGAGTTTAAAGCTTTGTTTTGGCCATAGGTGGTCAAAGACGTTTAAAAGGGATTTTCTCCAAAACTATTTTCAAAAAGGTTTTCAACAAGGATATGGAGATATCTTGATTTATAAAACAGAGGCATGTTTCAAAACTCTTTTTCAACAAAGATATGGAGATGCCATAACTTCAAGAGATAGTCTAAGCTTTTCAAAAACAACCCTAGATAGAGCTATCTCACCACAGTCAGAATTGCATTCCTTATTTCACTTATCTTGGTGGTTTGCGAGTACATTCAAAAGTACTCATGGCATTGTCCCTGGCTATTTACTTGGCCAGGCTTTTTAGAGTTTTGACATCGGATGATTAAGGTGACGTCCAGCGAGCTAGGCCATCTTCCCAGTCAGTCGCCTGTAGGTTGAGGCACGATTGGGATCTGCGCGTGATGATGTTCCACTGCTAAAGATGGTATAGCCATAATGGCATTTATGTAAGCCTTGTAAATTCGTTATGTTTGGGATTTTGTAATGATACTTGTCGGTTATGTTCGACGGCTCACTTATCATGGAAACGTGGATATATACATAACAGGGATTTATCAGATGGTTAATCCGGGGAGCCCACAGACTTGGTATCAGAGCCATCCTGACTATAGGAGACCTTAGTTAGCATGGACGTTAGACAGGAAACGACAAACCTATTTTCTGAAAGAGAAGGGAGAAGAGATGACTATTTGCAAAAGTGCTTATCTCTTTTCCCCTCCATTATGAAAACCACTTGCATTAATATGATTTTCTAATCTTAAAATCCCGCACACTTGTCACTAACCCAAACCAATCTCAAAAATTTGTTGTAGATGGCCTCCTTCCGCTCGGAACGCATCTTCATTGGAGAGAGTTTCTGGCCTTTTGAAGAGAAGCTTCACGACCTGTTGAAGAGAGTCAATAGGCACACGCCAACGATTGAAGGAACCGAACTCCCTCGCAGTAACACCAATGTGATGCAATGGGTCATCAAGGCTGTGATTCCCTCCCCCGATGAAGACACCGCGCCCAGAATTTTCATCTTCCTTGACAGCAGCTGGGTAGATGGTGTGGTGCGAGCCATACAGGAGATCATGGAGCGCCTCTACAAGATCCACAAAGATGAGCTGAAAGATACCCCCTACCACCTGTTTGGAAAGCGCGACAATGATGGACTTCCTACCGAGTCCATCCTCACCTACTGCATTGGGAATCAATTAGAGAACATGGAATACCTACTCCAACGTTCCCAGGAAGATCTTGACAAGGCCAGGTGAGAGAATCTGCTTCTAAAGATGGATATCTACCTACTCCATAAGCGCGAAAGAAGTCTTAGAGCCACCAATGTGCGCTTGGAGAAGAAGCTGACCATTGAAGTACCCCCAACCCCTGAACACGAGAATCCCGGGATTAACAATGAACTCCCCTTCCTCAATGAGTACCACCCTATCGTACAGTCGCCCGCGCCGGCCGAGCCAACATCCAACCCTGCACCTTGGGAAGGCACCACTCTCACCTTCACTGAAGACGAGTTGAATATCCCACATACCCTAGAGGATCTGCAGTAGCTGAACCCCCCCCCCCTCGGAGTGAGCCACGAACCATAGATGCACCCTCCGAGTAATCACCCGCGTTGTAGTACTTGCCCAACTAGCAATAGGGTAGAGTCATATATCGTCCCTGAACGTGTTTTGTAATGTTTAAGCACTAATAGCACCTTCGGGTGCAGACTGTTTGGTTATGTAATAACTTCCTTGGATTACTATGCTTGCTTTGATTGTTTTCCTTCTTGCGTGTTTATCCATGACGCTGCATCAGACCCAACCCAGAACGCTTGCCACCAAAGGGAAGTTCCTCCCCAGAAAGCCAAAATACTTTAGTTCCCCGAAGACGAGGATGCATGAAGACAACGAGTCCACTCCAACCTCAAGCAGAAGCAACGCAAGAGATTCAAGTGAGGACCTATTCACCGACGCTGACTGCATCAACCCTGACTAAACACTAGCCAAGAGAGTCATAAACCGCTAGCTTGCCCTAAGCTCCCTCCATAAGGCGTCGTTAGGAACCCCCCCCCCTCACCAAGATGTAGAGGATAGGGCGTCGCTTGACGACCTTAGCTCAAGACTCCAGGAAGATGCAGCCTTCCGCTAGCCTCAGGTCAGCACCCCCAGACAGAAGATCGGCACCACTCCTAAAGCGCCTTCATGAAGCTCTAAGGTGGAAAGACCGTGTCTTTCCACTCAACCCTCAGAAGACTGTCTACTCGAGGATACTTCAGAAGACCTCCAGAATGGGACGTCTTCTGACGATATCGACTCCAGGAGAAATATGGACGTCAGCATTCAAAACATCCATCTGCGACTCCAAGAAGGAAGGACTATGTCAACTCTCCGAACTACCCTAGTCTAATCTTAAGGGGGAAAGACTGCGTCTTTCCGGCAAAATCGAAGAACCCTCTGCCAGAAGCAATCCAATAGTTGGACCCAAAGATGCAAACTAGGATACGATAATCCCTTAGGAGAGATGTCGTGAATCCTTACAGCAGGAAGGCCAGTCCTCGCAATCCTGATTGAAGCCTGCTCAACACTCATGCTCTCAAGGCGATTGAAGTTCAACCTCACTGTCGAAGTGACCCTGTTCAAAGACAAAGGCGACAAGTTGGTATGTGAGAAACACATAGCACTAATTCCAACACAAATCCCCTACCTTACTCTCCCGAATCTCGGGACGAGATTCTTTTAACGGGAAAGGTCTGTAACATCCCAATTTCAGCAACCCTGATTAGTTGTCCAGAATGCAAAAATTAGGGGGAACAAAAAAAATTCTTGTTCTTTGATGCAGTGCTTGCTTGTTGTTGGTTTATCCTTGAGCATGTGAGTGTTTACCATATGATACTCCTTACCTCACCATCAGTTGGCAAAAGCTATTTAACAAAACTATCCTGGCTCATTCTACATATTCTCAAACGTTCTGGCATTTCAAAACCTGAGCCAAGATGCTTGCGTAACCAAAACCAGTTTAGTATCCTCCATTGACAAAACTATGGAGAGCTATAACCTCCTTATGTCTTCAAGACATAACCTTCAACTATCCCCACCTCTAGGGTCTTCAAAACCTTTTATTAAGCTTTTGAATTCTACTCTTGGTAGAGGTACCAAGGACTCCCATCTTACTAAAAAATCCAACCCCTTCAAAATGCCCCAAACTTACCTCAAGGTAGGCTTGATGGTAACCCCAGTAGTGGATTTGCTTGGTTCATAAGATGAGTTGTCTTGATCTGTTGTCTGATGAATTGCCTTGATCTACTGTTTGATTTGCCTGCTTAGGGGATAGTATGAGCTACTCTAGGAGATCATCACTAGGATCAATATTTTTCCAAATCACCACACCCTAAGCAAGAATACAAATCTGGATTCAATCTCTAGCCACTAGGTGATAATCTAAAACCCTTAACCACATCAATTCTACAGTGATCCATTCCAGAAGTCTCCAAGTCAATGAAGACCAATATCAAGCATGGATCCCTTCTACCCAATCTACTCTTAAACATCATCCACTTTATGATGCTTTGGTACCTTGCAACCCCTCAAAATCATCACCACCCACATTCTAGTCAAAAACCATCAATCTGCCAAATTTGGCTAAGTCTGGGAAAACTATTCCCAACATCACCTTTTTGGATGTCTCCCTTTCTCAACAGTTGTGCATTTTTGGTAATGCACTTGAACCATCTTGTTAACCATCCTAAGGACTACCAAGTACCACTTTTTACCTTGGTTAGATCATCCTTCAACCCACTTGTTCTTGATGGTTTTGCAGGAAAGATAATAACTTTTCCTGCAAATCTAGTCATCATGCCTACTTCGACAGAAGCTCACACCATCATCCAACCTTCTATGGACCAACTCTTTGCATGGCTGTGTTCTAATCATATAGTTCTATCAAAATCTACTTCGTTTGTTCCAAGTGGATCTCTGTGCTTCTTAAACCCACTTGGTTTATAAGGCGTAATGATTCAACAAAGGTTGCCATCACTTCCAGACCACTTCAAATGTAATCAATCCAAACTCCTTATGCCATGATCATCTATATGACTTGGTATAACTATTCATCTATCCCCTGCATCAAGGTGAGCTTTGAGCTCCAAGATCCAACAAGCTTTTGGTGGTATAAAAATAACCTCACCCTGGATCCACACCTCCTTGTTTTCCATCCTATCCAAGTTGGATTTCCAATTCCCAAGGTTGCAAATGCTTGCTACACCTTGTCTACATCATCTACCTTGATCATAAAGATTTATCAAATATTATCCATAATTATTATGGACCAAATCTATTTAATCCCTTTAATAGACAAAATCCCCAAAACTTCATCCACAATGGAAAGTTTGACTTTCTCCAAAACACATCCCCATGTGTAAGATCTTTGGATGTCTAATTATCATACCCTATCTTCCAACTTCAAAAATAAATATTTTGAAGAGCTTTAATAATTCCTTTTGCCCTTTTTCCTAAATGGCAGAAACAACAAAATAAATGTTTTAAATACTTCTATGCCCTAATAAATATTGGGAAAATTCCCCTAAGTGTGCATTCACATTTGAGGCCCTCTCACCCCAAAAACTAACCTTGTGCAATGTAAATATATCAAATGATCTTCTAGAATCTACTTTTTCCCTTTTTGAATAAATGGACTTAATAGGACTAAAACCCCTTATAAATATCCCAAATAAATCGTAGGACTGTACCATGACCATACCCAGCTACCAACACTATCTCCCCCATCTTTTCCAATGCAAATCCTTGAACTCCTTCACAAGCTCTCTTGGGATCAAATTTTGCCAAACAAACAAACTTGAGCTAAACCAAGACCAAACCATCACCAAAGCTTGTCAAGCACTCCTCTCCAGCAACCAATACTCCCCTGGTCATGAGCACTATAGCTCCACCCCATCACTTGCCTTTTTACCCTTGGATTAGTAGAGAGAGAGAGAGAGAAAACCATATCTTACAAAGATATGCCCATTAAATTACCACAGCCTCCTCCCTCTATCTCTGCCCGACCAAATCCCACTCCTACCCCTCCTCATCGCCCTCTAAGCCAATCACAGGCCAGCACTAACCCTCCCCCATGTCCAAAGTGGGCATTTTCACCATGGATCTCTCCCCCTCGGTATAAAGGCCAGAGGCCACCCCCAGCACCCCTCCTTGGCTCATTTGCCCCCTCTCCTCCTCACTTACCTCCCCCAGCAGCCTCTCTTCCTCGCCTGCCTTGTCTTGCCCGAAAAGAAGAGAGAGAGATATCAGCCTCCCTCTGAAATTCGAGCAAGGCTCCCTCCCCGTGCCCCCCTCCTCTGCATGTCACTCTAAAGAGATCCCCTATTCCCCCTCTACCTAACCGTGCGCTTATTTTGACCTAGGTCACTCCCCTCAAGCCGCATCGACAAGCTCCGACGAGCTCTCTTCGGTCGTCGTCGTGCGAGCCATATCCCGGCGAGGAACCCCCTTCTTGCGCCCATCCCCGAGGTCGTCGTCGTCCACTGCGTCGCCCCGTCGCCTCCCTGACACCTCACGAGCCCCTAGTAAGCTCCCCCGGCAAGCTCCGTCGTCCCCTAGGGTTTCCCCTCCGCTCTACGCTGCCGGACGTCGAAGACGACGCTGCGTCGTCGTTGCCCGATACCCCTTCGTGCCCCGAATGTTGGCTCGCCCGCCCTGGGCCGAATCCCCTCCTTGCGGCCCATTTGCCCGCAGATCCAGCCCAGCTGCCCGGTTTCCTTTTCTTTAAATTCTAGATCCAGAATTGTATCAGTTAAATTAAATCCTTTTATAAATATAAATAAAATCCTTATGCCAAGATCTACATTTCTGAGAGTCCTCAGATGTTTTCTTAATCATGCAGAGGTAAACCCTAGTCAAAAATAATTCCTATTAATTGTTGGTATTTATTATGCAGCAAGGTGTATTTTACACCAAATAAATTCCTCAGATAGTTTCACTTATACTTTTGGAAAGAATAAAAACTCTACTGGAAGGTATTTGATATACCTGTCATCTAGCATATGTCATATGCCAATGTGAACAGTAGTGTGCCCTTAGCAAAAATAACCAAAAACAACCACAATCTGCCTTAGGAAATTTCCCTAGGTCAAACCAAATGAGGTGTTGACCTAATTCCAACTCCCACGGATGTGTCTTATCAAAATCCATCAAACCCCAGCAGCTCAGATTTTATTGAGCTCTGCTTGAATTGTAGTGAATTAATCTATTCTGTTTACCCCTTTTTCACTAGATAAATTCTTCAAGTAGTTCTGTTTATCCAAAATGGATAATTCCAATTTCTACAGAAAGTTACTTCCAGTACCTACCACATAAAATTGGAATCACACTATAACCTTGTGCAAAAGAAATCTGGTGAAAAAGACAAAAACCTTGTAGAACTGCCTTTGGGAATTTCCTGAGGGCATTCTGGTAATTATTTGGACTTGATTCTAACTCTCAGTGAACAAGTACATCAAACACTACCTAACCACCAAAGGAAATAATGTTTGGGCCTCCAGATAAATTCTGGTGAATTATTTTCTCAAACTAGAGTTTATTCCACTATAAAAAGCATAACTAAATCTAAGTAAGTGATAACCTACTAAAACCACTTGTGTGGTTCTTGTTTTGTCAAGACCTATCTAAGGATATCATGGTTGCACATTGGTATCCTAGAGACCTCAAGTCTAAACCCCAAGCCTTTGGTATATACCCTAGACAACTATCTTCCAAGGGAAAAACACCTCTATGGCAAACTAGTAATTCCATTACTAGTACCCAAATTCTCCAAAACCACTAAGTTAAGTAGGATTCCTTATGCTCGTTTGCTATATGGTTTGATGCATGTATGCCTTGTATTGATTGTGGTATTGTCTGCTTGCATGTATCCTCGATGACGGCGATAGTGTAATTGTTTGACGACGAGAAGAAAAGGACTTTTTATTATTATTTGTTGGGTATTCTTGGTTATCTAAGGAAGTCCAGGGACTTATCGCGGATCACAGGCAAGCCACCATTCCCAAATTCTGATACTTGTTCTACTCTTTTACTACCTGTTTTGTATCTCCTTTATAAAATGCATTATTTACCTGCATGTCTTGTTTTACAAATACTGCGATATAACTTGGCTCCTCCAAGTTATGACCTGGTGTTTATAATGACACCACCCTTGAATGTACCCACCATTTTACCCTTTTGATCGAGGTTATGATGGTTAGCATCCTACCTCGTTGAGAAACTAAAGATTTTTGTTAAATAAACTGTTTTGGGATTTACCCTAGTACAAATGTTTCAAAACTGCTTCATAAAACCCTGGAGAAGAGCCATCATTCCAAGCGGATGTTTTAAGTAAATAAGTGGTGATAATGAGAAATGATAAAGGGAACAAGAGAAAGAGAAGGGATGTTCTAGGCCTTACCGGAACAATTCTTATCCGTACAACCACATTACCCCAGGTGCTAGGGCTTAGCTCGTAGTTTGTATTCATTAGCCGAGGCAGCTTGTACAATGCTTATAGGGAGAAATCCCTTGAACTTCGGGCAGACGCTTCGGCAAGAGTGAGCCTGTCTTGGCAGGAGTGCCGGTGCAACAATTGGGTCTCCCGCGGACGGTACGACTTAGGTGGTACGGACGGTATGATTTAAGGTATACGCCAAGCTGTGGTTTGGGTATACACGTGTACGGAAGGCAGGACTATGGCTAGGAGCCACATACTCGTTGCCAGGGAGAACAAACCCAAAAGGACAAGTAGCCTTTGCTAGGGTCGACAAGCGAAACGTTAGGTTTGATTATCCGGACCCCCATCTACCGTGGGTAGTGGGCCATGGTTTTATCCCGGCGGATGTATTGATTCTTGTGGGGAAAGTGCGCAAACTCTGCAGAATATAATCTATTCCAATAGTCGTGTCCAAGGTCAAGGACGGTTGTAAAGGTGTTGGCTACGAGTACCCAAATGGTGCTTGTTTGGAAAAATGGATGAAAAGTATGGAGGTTCCGGGGGAACCTGATTTCAAAGCTTTGTTTTGGCCATAGGTTCCGGGGGAACCTGGTTTAAAACTGTTTTTAAAAAGGTTTTCAACAAGGATATGGAGATATCTTGATTTATAAAACAGAGGCATGTTTTAAAACTTTTTTTCAACAAAGATATGGAGATGCCATAACTTCAAGAGATAGTCTAGGCTTTTCAAAAACAACCCTAGATAGAGCTATCTCGCCACAGCCAGAATTGCATTCCTTATTTCACTTATCTTGGTGGTTTGCGAATACATTCAAAAGTACTGATGGCATTGTCCCTGGCTATTTACTTGGCCAAGCATTTCAGAGTTTCGACATCGGATAATTGTCCCTGGCTAGGCCGTCTTCCCAGTCAGTCGCCTGTAGGTTGAGGCACGATTGGGATCTGCGCATGATGATGTTCCGCTGCTAAAGATGGTATAGCCATAATGGCATTTATGTAAGCCTTGTAAATTTGTTATGTTTCAGATGTTGCAATGATACTTGTCGGTTATGTTCCACGGCTCACTGATCATGGGAGCATGGATATATACATAACATGGATTTCTCGGATGGTTAATCCGGGGAGCCCACAGATCTGAAGGACGTAAGCCATTGATGAAACATTTTCCGTGAGAAAGCATAATCAAAAGCACACTATATGATACTTTGTTTATGATTAGTAACAAATGCAACTAGATTATTTGTACTCGAGTGCAAGTGGGATACTGAAGGAGATATGCCCTAGAATAAAATAATAAAGAGAGTTTATTATCATATCATAATAGTTAATAATAGTTTTATACCGTGCTATAACTATATCAATCAAAAATATTAATACACGTGTGGTATGTAAAGAAACCAATGTCCCTAGTAGTATCTATTCAACTAGTTCATTGTGCAACTGATGATCAAGGTTCCTAATCATGGACATTTATGTCAATTAACAATGAGGTCGTATCGTTAGTAAATTATGTGATGGACGTGTACCCAACATATGTATTACAACATGATGAAGTCACAATGTTCATCATTGAAATAATTAGGAAATGAAGTATCCTAGTCCTTAGACCATGAGATCATATCTAATCACTATCACCCATGGCCCTTTTGACTTCATCGACCATCACACCATAGCAGGGTGATCATAAAAGTGTCTATCAGATATTCCAAAGATATATATTGAGGCGTATGCATCTAGATTGGGATTTGTTTTCCCGTGTGACGAGAAGATACACTAGACCCACTTGGTGAGATTACATCCGTAAGCTGCATAGTGTATGACTTGGTCATGAAGATAGAATATCATGGGAAAGAGTTCAACACTTGTTAGTAACGAGATTGAACAAGGTATCGTGATACTGATGATCAGGTCTTAGACAAGTCCAGGTATCAAAGTAACAAAGGGAATTGGACTCGACGTTTATGGTTCAAATGACATTCATATCATGGAATGCGTAGGGGTCATTATTGATATCTAGATCTTACCGATGATCATTGATCCGAAAAGAATCTCGATTATGTCTATGATGTTCCTGAACCATAGGGTAAAACACTTAAGGGTTCTACGATTTTTGGAGATTGTTTTGGAATCATTGGGATCACAGAAACAAAGGGTTGAGAATTATGAAAGTGTTCCATGAGAGAACTAGAATTGTTCTGGGAGGATCCAAAGTAGTTCAGAGTGATTTGAAAGGAGTTTCAGGTTAAAAGGGAATTTTATAATATGTATTTTATATTAAATAGACTTCTCATTGCTCCCCTTGGCACGGTTGGTATGTAGAATGCTAGATGACATAGCCGTACCACATTCACTTCTAAGAGCTAAAGGTGGTAGGAAGAATGCTTGATGACATAACAAAAAGTAAGCGGGCATATTATTAGAGAGAACAGGTCAGCTACGGCATGTTTCCATGTTACATATGTCGTTAAGCAGATAACGTGCAAATGATATACCGAGTCATTAAGTTGCTTGCCAGAATAGACTATACTATGCAATGGAGGGAGTAGTAGGAAACTTTTTTCAAACATATGTTTCCGTAGATTGATATTCCACACGTGTCACACACACGCTTGTGCACATCTATATGAAGTACCACGTGTCAGTTACATCATGGGACACGAATACACACTTAACCGTCACTGAAGGAGTTAAGTCTTACGCTCTTTTATGAAAAGACGATGGTAGACCGCTGAACCGACATTCAGGCCATCAATATGAGGCACAGTATCTCGAGCACGACCCCGTTTATAGATCCTATCTTGTCCCTTATAACTCGAGCAGTAGTCTGTCTAAAGATGTTCTCTTATCCATTCAGTCTGGAACAACAACATGCACACTAAAAAGGTAAAAATAAGCGCGTGTAATAAACCTACGAATACGAAGAATAAACAAAGAGGTAGAACCAAAATCCAGTCACATTTTCTAAGAAGTTGTGAAACTAAAAAAACACGCACGAAGATGAAAATGCACAACACACGACAAATCTAAATAAATGGATCCGTTCATTATTTTCATAGAAAAGCTACACAATACACGCGACACATTTCCGTACAATTCTCATCGCATTTGTTTTATTATCATAGAAAAAATGAGCACAAAAGCCTATAGAGAAGGCTATAAAAAAATACAATAGAGGGCCCTAGAGATTCTAGTTTGCGGACATCTTTGATATAGCCGACAAGACAAACACGTTCTGCTTCGTCTTCTTAACAACTATCATGAATTCCTCCGTACGGTGATCGTGAAGCAGCAGAGAGCCGAAAACACCGTTTGCTGGGCCATGAATTCATGGAGAAGATGACCCTGAGAAGCACCAAAACAAATCAGTGAGAAAATGTAAGAGAAGCTAGTAAATAAAAAATCGTAAGCCGCTGATGGCTCTAAAATATAGCCATCTACGTCCACACTTAAACTGGATATTATTCATATTTTTGATAAAATATCTCTCTAAACCCTCCCACTAATGCCTAATATTCAAAGGGGTATGCAATCCTATCTTTCTATTTTTTCTGCGCAGATAATATCGGTTGAAAATGGGAATCACTATATTAAAGTCACAGATACGATATTTGGAACATACAGAAGAAACCAGGAGTCGTGAAGTGGAGCCAGACGCTTTAACGACCAACTATACGACCGGAATAAAATTTCGGCCATATAGTTCCAGTCGTATAGTTGGCGTCGCCATCGCTATGTCAAACAGAACAACTTTCGTGAAGGTACCCCTGTATAAAGAATCCTCAGACAACGAGAAAACAAGCCTGCCTCGCCCAAAAGTCTCTACAAAACATAGACGTCCAAAAATGCAAAAGCAGGAAAATAGAAGAATATGTAGGTAGGTATTTACCATGCGAGATGAGACGAAGCCCGGGGAAAGATATTCTGGCACCACGCACCGATCTGTTCCTCGTCCACGTGAACTAGGAAAGGTGCGAACGGTGCCTATTAGCACACCTTTTCATATGGAAATGTACATGATAAGCTTCGTGCTGGTAGCGATGATGCCCCGCCATGTTGATCGCCTCCGGCGGTCGCCGGACGACATGGCGTGTTGAAAGGACAATGGATGTCGCCTAGAGGGGGTGAATAGGCTTTTAAAATAATTATGGGTTAGGATCTAATAAATACGGAATAAAACTAACGTTTAATTTATCAAAGCACGAAACCTAAATCCACTAGGTTCAACTAAGTGCACCAACAACCTATGCTAAGAAAAACAAGCAACAAGGTGATAGCAAGTTATAATACTTCAAGCAAGATGGCTATCACAATGTAAATTGCAGAAGTAAAGGGCTCGGTTGATAGGTAACCGATAGACGCAGAGACAATGATTTCTATCCCAAGTTCACTGCCAAAGAAGCTATGTATCTATTGGAGAGGTACAATAGCGCAATGCTCTCCAAACGCCACAAATGGTGCACATTGAGGTGTGGTGGCTCAATGCTCACCCACCGCCACACAAGGCATCACCCTAAGATGCAAAGGCATACAACCCACTGATGCCAAAATAGGCTCAACCTATTCTCCTGTGAGCTCACCACAAAGGATTACTCATAATCCACTACGGGACACTTCAGGGAGGTCACTGACCCCGCACAAGCTTGGGTCAAACTCCACAACTCAATTGGAGGGCTCCCAAGAATCACCACAAAGACCTCTACCTTAGGAATCTCCATAACTCAATTTGAGGCCCCAAGGGTATCACACCACTACCACACAACCGTCTAGGATTCCAAGAACCCAAGAGTAACAAGCCCTCAAGCTTGAACTCATCAAATCTCCATGGAGAACTCAAACCTATGCACTAAATGCAAGAGGCAAGTCCTTCACTCTCAAATTTCACCAAAACTACAAAAGCTATTGGTAAAATAAGAGAGGAAGAACATAAGAGGAGAACACAAAACTCTCCAAGATCTAGATGCCAAGAATTCCTTCACAAAGAAGATATTTGGTTTGCTAGATATCCTCTCTCAAATCCCTCAAAAAGATGCAAGAATCATAGGAGGGGGAAGAGAGAGGACAAGATCTTCAAAGTCAACAATGGAGGAGAGAGAGAAAGCCAAGAACCAAGAAAAGAGGTAGTAACCATGAAGGAGGAGAGGGCCCCTTTTAAAGGGCTCTCAAATCTGACCGTTTGGGTGAAAACACGCCTATCCGGTAGTACCGGTAAGTCATCGGAAGTTCTAGTTAGACCCGGCTCGAACGAGTTGAAGGCAGTTGAACCGGGGCTGCCAGCATTCCCATGATCACCAGAACTGGCCCGGTACTTGAACCGGGACTACCAGCACCAAATTGTTCTAGCGGTACTTTCGATGAGGCAGTGGTACTTTTGGTTAGGGAAAACTTTAGAGCCAAAATAGCCATAACTTTTGAATTCGAACTCCAAAAAGGATGGAACCGGAATAAATATGTGAGATATTGGGTATCAGCAAGGGAGAAAATACCATCAATAAATATGTGAGATATCTCCCAAGGTGTGGAGCTGGAAAACCTACAAGATCAAACACACAATAAGATGTTCAAGGGAATTCCATTTTTGATGAACTAGAGCTTGTTATGAAGATAAGCACAAACTCTAGATCCTCTCATGGTCAAGACCCAAACAACAACCAGGAAAGATGATGCTATATATATAAAGGTTTGAGCTCTCCGAAGAAAATGAATGAGCTACTCACTCGAGAGCCCCTCCTGATAGTACGTATATCTATCCCGGTCTCCCAATACTACAAAAGACCGGTAAAATAGAAAACCTATCAAAATCATACCTTTACCTTTGAGCATTCCACTTGAGCTTGATGTGCATGGTATTATCTTCCTCAAGATGGAACATATTTCTTGATTGCTCTTGATCGTGCTTTTCTTGATGCAGACTTGTGAATTGCTCCCCCATACTCAATGGGAAACCTCTTCTTTGAACTTGTATTCATCACACTATGATCAGCGAGGATGGGAAGTTTCAAGCATGTGATCTTCTAGATATGGTGCATTTTGATCTTGCACTTCATTTCTTCTAACTCCGTTAGGATGATGTCTTGATAATAATCATGAGGAAATCCATCTTCTTATTCAAGACACACTTGATCTTGTTCTTCTTCTTCTTCATGATTCCAATGGGCACACAACCCTTGGATATTTCTTCTTTTTCATATCTTCATTTTTCAACCTTGAAGCAAATAAATGGCCCAAGTGATACCACTGGACAATCCTAGAAGTAAAATCAATTCAAACATTAGTCTATACGTGTGGGAACAAATTCACTTTCACATGTGATGATGCAAGTAGACGCAATATCCTCCTACTCCGCTCGTCTAGCGTGATAACCTCGTTGAGAAAAGCTTCGAACGCAACCCACAAACCCTCCTCGCGCTATCCTCAACTCATAAGGCATGCTGAAGAGCACGATGAAGGCTCGGCCCTAACGACCGAGGCAACTATGCCTCACGACATAGGACATGCGACCTACGGTGAAGAAACTATGTCTATAAGAGAGATGCAACACATACGATCGTTACAAGCGAGAGGTGAGATTTATAGAGGAGAGATGTGTGAGGCGCAGAACGTAGGTGGAGGTAATGGATAAGCGGAATCATGTAAAAGTGTTCGACGCGTGGGGCCTATCCTGCCGAAAATAGCTTCTCGCAGCATGGCGTCCATCGTTTTTAGTGCTTACGGCCATCGTATGTGAGAATCTATTTCGCGTGGCGGTGAAACCCTCACCATGAGAACCCCCGTATGGCGAGGGATGACGCTTCTAGCTGGGCCGTCAACCGCGCGATTTTTCAAACGGCAAGAGATAACGTTGCAGAGCCTACTCTACTCGGTACATAGCGTATGGCCTTGACACGAGAAGCTGCAACCATATAGAGCTTACGATGCCAGCACGGCCCTCGCCGCGAGAACCCTCATCCGCCCATGCCATCTGATGATGGATGTGCTGCCAGCTCTGCTTTTCGCCACAAAAAATCGTGTCCGTTGAGGGTCCAACGCACCACGATGGCTCTGTACGGGTCCCATTACTGCGAGAATCCGTGACCAGCATGGGCTTACGGTGCCACAATGACTATGGTAGGGGCCCATGATCGTGAGAGTCTGCAGTTAGCATGGGATCGCCGTGCCACGTTGGCTCTCGGCGGGCCCTACCACCCGACGAGTGTCAAGCGTTGTCACCCCTGGAATGCCTCTCGTAGATCGCGATCCTTCACGTGGAAGCTGACGGTGGACCCATATCGCATGCGCGGCCTACCGTCCAGGGACGCGGGGTATGACGGTGATCGGTACACTCGTCCACGATATGGAATCTTTCGTCCTGGCCCACAACAGGACCTGCCTCACGGGATACCATGGATCTGTTGTGATGTCGCCGCGTGTCCTTCTCAACATCCATCCCATGGCTGAAAAGAATCGGGACGGCGTGGATAGCAGTTGGAGCCAAAACAATCTAGCACTATTATTTACTCCTCATTATTGGAATTTATATTAAAATAATATTTAAAATAAAATTTAGTGTGGCATCCCACCTTAATGGGACAAAACCAAGGAGGCAAGATGCCACTGCCTAGCGATGGGCACGCGGGGTGGGGCCCACCTCGGCCAACAAACGCCCACGGGCCTAGCACGTGGGACCCACTCAGCTGCCTCCCTCCTTGGCACCTCCTCCTCCTCCTCTCTCCTTCAGTCCCTCCCCGGGACTTGGGTGGTGCGATCCCCTATATTTTTCCTTATATAAGAACATGACTATGGGAGGGAAAAAGAACACAAAGAAATCAATATAATTTCTAAGATGGTTTACTTATGGAATATCTCTCTTACGTTGGCTCTCATGTTCGCGGTTCCAAGAAAAACTACGCACGTCGAAGATGATATTTATTCGGCACGCCGTTGCACTGCTGGATCTCTCGTTCCATAAGGTCTATTTCCGCAATCCCGCCTATATCATGGAGAATAACGTTTGTTAACGAGGACCGTACGTGTGCGGAAGAACGGAGGTGCTGCCACTTGTGGCACCTGGATTATCATACGAGGGATTTGCGACCTTCAGTTCGGCTATATCGTTCAACTACATCATCCACGTTTCCCATGAACATTAAAAACATTTGGTCTACAAGGATATGTCACCGAGACCTTCTCCATTATAGCATTATTTCTCGAAAGATCTTGGCATTTGGTGTTGCGCTAGATAGAAAAATTATTGCTTTCTGCTGCAATCCCCATCATGAAATCCTGTCCCGGGGCACTCTACCCATGTGCAAAGCGGGAATGACTGGCTTCCTTCAGTCTCTAGGGAAGGGTACGAGATGCCCGAGTGTGGCGCGTCGAGCTCCGCCACTAGGGTTGAAACTGGAACGGAAACAAACGGAAACATACGTCATCATCTCCTCTTATGTCGTTGGAATTAGAAACGAAACGAAAAACTCTGGAAACTAACATTGAATCTGAATCATTGAAATGGATATGGAACTAATTCGGGATTGATATGATACAACAACGAACATTTGTCGAAATATAATTGTGATATAATATCATGGTATGTACACCAAAAGTAACATATAACAGACAAATAATTTCTCACCACTTCGAAAAATGACAATGAAACATAAAGTAACACACATAATTTAACACTTTTACAGACACATAAGTTCATATAAAAAGTTTCACATAAACGCTAAGACACTGACATGATTAGTATGTCTCCTGGCAGGTAGTACGTATTATGTAGACGCTTAATATATTATATGGCTCAACAAGAGTAAGAGAAATCACCGACACAAAGTACTACTTCGTACATGGGCATCACTTGTTATATTTCTGGAAATTTTCTGTATTTGTTTAACCGTAATTTTCTTACCGATTCATTTTCCGCCAGAAATAGCTCTCTCATTTCCTTTTGCATATTCATTTCGAATATTCCGTTTCCGTTCCTTTTTCGCAAATTATAGTTTCCTTTTACGTTTTTAGCTCTTTGTTTCCATTTTATTTGGAAAAGGATGGAAAGTTTTCTTACTGTTTTCAAACCTATCTATCACGCATGCTCGCGGACCGCGGGTGTCATATGCATATAGCATGTTGACGTACTTTGTTCACCTCCTACGCTCGTCTTCGCCTTCATAGGGTCCCATTGCAAGGAGTCAAGATGATTGACACCCATGTGGCATACTGGGCATTTCTAGAGCCTCTAAGGTGATGACCTTTCCAGCCGACATTGGGCGGAAATACGTTAGCCGCCCGTCGGCCAAAGATGATCATTGCTTCAAGATAGTAGTTGTCTATCGGTCGTTCAACCCCTTTGTTCTGTTTCGGGCCTCTGCGATCTTGCTAACCGTATTCCATACTAGGAGGAATCATGTCTGCTTGGTTGTTTCCTCCGTTAGCCACACTTTTAGCGGATCCGATCGGCATGATGCGGGCACCCCCTACCTAGCACGCCAACCGATGAAGGATTGCTTGCATGATTCCATGATAGCCTCACTTTCAAAGATCGAAAGAGAGTTTATTTATCCGGCAATCGGCTCGAGTCAGCATGTTTCGATCTAAAAAATAAAGATATGTGCATAATGGGAAGGATTCCCTTAGACTTTATTAATAAGGTGATCAAAAAATTATACAACATGCCTACAAGATGATCTCGACATGTTTATAACAGGACCTACCGAGATTATATGAATCTAGGCTTTATGACTGAGGCTAAAGGCTACTTCTTGGGCGATTGTGGTGTGGCCCCTTCTGGTAAATTTGTTCAAGTATATATAGCCCTGTGGATTAAGATTTTCTCTTAGTCATGATAGGTCTTCATATTGTCTTGCATGTTAAGTTGATATTAGATCTCCCTTGAATGCATATCTTTTCTTTGGAAATCTCTAGAGAGCAGTCTTGCAGTCCCACGTGTCAGGTTTTGTAATGAACATTTTGGCCCTAGAAGCCGGCGATTAATAAAATTCATCCCAATTAACCACAAAAAAGGATTAGAACCATGGGTAATTCTTGTTAAGTTCATGCTTCCATTTCATTTTAACATAAAACATCTTGCGTAAATTATGGTGTGCTCGTGCTTATTAAACACAAGATGAACCACAATTATTCTTTTCAATGTTATATAGTAATTAATTTAGGATTCTGATTTAATTAATCCATATGTCTGATATCCCTCATTATGCAATGTTGGAACAATAACAACCACCATTGTACCTTAATTGGGCGTCGTCGGATTGAGGACAAATCTGCCATGAGGGGGTCCTCGGGTGTGGAAATACATGGGGAGTGAAACGTACGGTCGTTCGGGACGGTGAGCACACAAGTTTACCCAGATTCGAATTCTTCTGCGGTGGATGGATCCTACTCCTGCTACAAATTCAGTAATATGGCAGAGCCGGAAGTACAGATTACAAGAGAGGGTTCGCCTCTGCGAGTTGAGGTTATTGTGATTGGTGCCCTAAAGTAAGATCCCTAGGATACCTTATATAGTCATCCGGTCCTAGGGTTATAGGAGAGTCCTATAAGGGTATGATAAAGAGTCCGTTACATAATACATCTTGGACTACAATTATTCCTACAGGCCTAAGTCGGTAAGTCTTCTAGATCTTCCCGTAGCCGGATGGGCTTCCAACTTCTCAGCCTAACTAGGCCGCATGTGAAGCATATCCCTAAACCAAAGTGGGCCACCCTAGTAAGCGAGTCATAGACGGTATACCCAGAAAGTATATCCCCAACAGTAGCGCCTAGAAGTCTCCAATATCCAAATTCAGATTTCATCGTCTAGCTTAATTCTTCTTCGTCTGTAGAATCTTGACAGGTTCCTAAAACTCCAAAACAAAAGGTAGGATCCGAGTCTCAAAAAATGAGCCGGTCCTATTAATATCTCATCATTGTCTCCCTGCTCGATTTGAAACTGAGCCAAAACTTGGTCTAAGATAGAACCGCGTAATTCTAGGTCTAGTCTTGTCACTAACAAATATTCTATCAGTGTGACTGTTGGTGGCATACCCTTCGCAGGGAAGTTGCTATGCTTGTTCCATGACACGTGGCGTAATGTTTGTTGTTTACAATAATCTTGGAGCATGTGAGTTTATAAGGGGTATAATCTCCTCATTTTTCCTTCGACCTGTGCCCTCGTATTCCCTCTCCCCGAGAAAAACCACCGCTCCTATCTCCCTTCTCTCTGCCCCCAATTCCAACAGTGTCGCCCACCCAAGGTCATTCCTCCCGTCTAAGGAAGAAGCCAACCGCGCCGTAAGGCGTATCGAATGGCTCGTAGACGGAGGTATGACTGGCTTGGACCTTGTAACATCCCAAAACTTTAATCCAAGCTGATCAAGATCCAAATGATCAAAATTAGGGTTAACAAAAACTTTTCCAATCAAAAATATGAAAGCATTCATATGTGTGTGCATTTAAAAATAGGAGTTGTTTGAATTGCCATGATTAAGTGATCTATTGCTTGTAAAATGATTCTTAGGTGAAATAAACATCATCTAGATCATTCCCAAACAAATCCCAAAGAAAAACAAATAAAAATGAATAATTGAAGTGAAAGGTCATTTTGGCCAAATTAACTATCATGCCTACTTTGGCTATTCCTAGTACTCAAAACCTAACAGAAACAAATGTGGATCTTTACACCCCTTGCTAGTACACATAATGAGGTACCAAGGCCCACTTTGTGATCTGCTAAAAACATTCAAATGCTAATTTTAAATGACAGTTTAAAATTGAATCTATTTCATATGGGAAGATCCCACTATTTCAAAAACCACTCAAACAAGCTCAATTTTCAAAACCCAAGCAACCACAGAGTCTCAAGCTTATGCCTAGCAAACCCACCAAAAATCTTTTCAAAATTCAACAAGAATTTTCTCGCGGCCATTTCATCAAACACTTGGTAGGCAAGAATCTAACTCTAAACCTAGCTCACTGTTTTGAACAGAGTATTGCCCCCATTTGATCTCCATTTAATCCCTTGGTCCCCTCATGAGCTAACCATGCCATTAGCACCCATCCCCTACTCCCCTAGTGGCATTGCCATGCGATGTCGAGCATCAACTCGCTGGCCGACCATGCCCTCACCACAGCAGACCACCTCCCCCTCTCTCGCCATGTCTAGGAGGTAGCCAGCACCTCACCGCCACCCACTGTGCCCTCCCCGAGCCAGGTAAAGTAGTGGACCACCGAGAAAACCCCGCGCCCAGTGCCACCACGCCATGCCGATCACGCGCCAGAGCGCCGCACCTGGCATGTGTGAACAAGCCACCGCTCGACCGCAGCCTGTGCCCACCGCCTCGCCATGACCCAGGGAACACACCGGACATGCGCGTTCGCCGCCCAACGCACCACAGCCATCGCTCGCCGTGGACACCGCCGTCTCTGCCGCTCAGAGCGCCAGCTGCCCCCAACCGCATACCACCGCCCCTAAGCCTGTATTAAGTTCCTAGAGCACCGCCAGGAGACCCCGCGTCGATCGCCACCCTCAGCCATGCCGCTAGCAGCCCGTAGCCATGTCTCCACCGTTGCCTGCCCATCCCTCGCTGTCGAGCCTATAAAAGGAGAGCACCCCCAGCCGTTTGCAGCACACCACTCCACTCCCTTCACCTCACTAATCGTCCCACACCTCTAGCCGGAGCAAGGGGAGCAGCAGTTCGCCGGAATTGCACCGGAGTAGGCCGCCTCTAGAGAAGGGCGCCGCTGATTGCGACCACCCCCGGAGCTGCCTCGACCGTCCCTGAGCTCGCCGTCGACCACCAGTCCGTTTTCCCGCCTCGCCGTATTCGCTGGAGCCCTGGTACGCCCCCTATGCACCCCCAATGAGCCGCTAGGGTTAGAGCCCGCTGGCGACAGGTCCGTCATCGACGACGATCCACAGCCGTTGATCTCCACTCTAATCTAACGTCCCACATTGCCTCGTACCGCTTCGTGCGTTATGAGCCTCTGACTTGTGGACCGCCTGTCAGCTGAGCCCCGCGCTGTGGAGTGACACTGGGCCGGCTCGTTAGCGTTTCCCGCGCAACCCAGTTAATTCAAATTAGGATTTTTCTATTTAGTTTGAACTTAGTTCTGTCCCTTAGTTCAAAATTCAATTCAGAGAGATTTACAAATCCAAATGAAGTGATTCCAATTTTGTTGGAAAGCTACTGAAGAGATCTATCCAAGCCCGTTGGATTTAATTCATTTAGAGTTATAGAACTCTCCTAGTAAAAATAATAAAACAGAAGCATTTGCACCTTGCAACATTTGTATAAAATCAACCAAGTTAGCTTTTGAGTTGATTCCAACTCTCAGAAATCACATTTCATCATATATACCCGAATATGTAATAATATCAAGGTTTACATGCAGTGACTTTGGACTAGTACCAAAATAATGCTATATAGGCATTTCTAGTCACTTTAAATCATTAAATAATGAAGTTAAATCAAAGTAATTATGATACAACCCTTAAATTACATTCCCACCTATTAGAATATGTTGCGATGACATGTGTCCACATGATCTCATATTTTAAGTGGTGAATATTAAATCTTAGTTAATTTTTCAATGAGTAGAAATTACTTTTCTAAAATAAAAAGGAGGAAACTATGGAATAAAACTTGTGATGCTTGTGGTGATAATAGATCATCAATTGTGTGCCTTAGAGTACTAATTAGACTAGTTAAGTATTGTTTGGTGATTGTGTACTCCGTATGTATTTATAGAAGATAGTAAAGACCAAGCTTACGAGGAGGAGGAGTGCTACCAAGAAGAAGAAAACTTCAACCACTGCACCAACCAAGGAAAGCTATTATTGGCAAGCTAACCCTTGCAAAACTTACTTTAGCATGCCACCATTAACAATGCAAGAAAATCCTTGCAATCTAGATGACCCAAGCAAAGATTCTTTAGGCATGCTTTGATCCTACCACTTTGACTACTAGTTACCCCAAGTCTTACTTTCCAAGGTTTACTTCCTTTACTTTACACAAAGTCCCTTACTTGTTTTGAAGGTAGCATAATGAGTATAAAACTTGACCTATTTAGATAAGCTTTATATGTCATTCTATGGCATGAGATTGAACCCATCATCTTTCCACCTTAGTGAACACTCTTAACTTAGTAGTTTAGAGTAGATAAAAACTTGAGTCACTTTATATGGGAACACTTGGTGAAAATGAATTATGAAAACCTTGGAATGATGAGTCATTCTATTGAGATGTTTTGACATGTGTTGAGGAACACAAATGGTTTATGATGATGAAAATGTTGAGGCATGAGCCTTAACCCTTTTATAAAACTGATGGTTGGATTTGGATGCGATACCATTCCAAATTTACCGTACAACCACACTACCTGAATTGGGTAAGGCTTAGCCGGAAATTTATATGCATTAGTATTAATTCCCTCGCGGGAGAGGTGTGAGCTGAGGCTACCTCTCAATGTTGTCCACCTAAGCAGTGCCCAAGATGACAGATGGTCATGGTTGGGAGGCCATGCTCATAGGAGAGGTGCTTATACTAGGGTGTGTAAAGGGAAAGTTATGTTTGATTATCTGCATACTAAGTATGATGATTCAGGGTTATCCTTGACAGATGTATCGAATCTTGTGGTGAAAGTGTACCACCTCTGCAGACTGTCAAACTATTCGAATAGCCGCGTCCGCGGTTATGGATAGTTGGAATGGCCATACTGTTTCGTTGTCAGATGTTTTAAAAACAACTTATGAGATGAATGATGAATCTTGACTTGACCACAACAGGGTTGTGTTTATGATAATAGCTTCCCAACTTAAGTGATTCAAGAACTTTATTTTATCTTTCTTTGCTTCTGAACTCAACTTAGGTTTCAAACTTAACTTTGTAGTTAACTTAGATTTCTCACTTTAACTTAGCACTATACTACTTGTTAGTGGTAGTTTGCGAGTACTTAAAGAGTACTCATGGCTTTTGTCCCTGGCTATTCTCATGGCCAGAATATGAAGGAGACTATCAAGATGATGGCCAGCAGGATGGCTATGATAACTAGGACTATCTGCCTTCGTCAGCATTGCATGTGCCCCTGAAGATGGACCCCACCGCTACGCTTTATATTTATTCCACTGCTTGTTATAAGACTGGATCATGAGATCCTTATTTGTGTAAGACCTTATGTATGGTTTGTAATGGACGATGTACTATGATATCCAATCCGTTATGTCTTGCAAAAAAGGTAATCCTGGGATTGCGAGCTATGGCATAACGGGCATCTGGGATTAAAAATCCAGGTGTTGACAAGTTGGTATCAGAGCCATCCTGGCCATAGGAGACCCTAGTTAGAATGGACGTCCAAACAAAAACTTATTTTCAAAACCAAAGTGAGTATTTACGAAAAACTATCTCCTCTCTTATCCTTGGGAATTCCTTCTTTCTCAAAAATTCATGTTCCTCAAAATTCTTACATTATTACTTAAAATTTGACACACTTGATCACTTCACTAATTTCCTCATCCTTAATTCTTGTAGATGGAGACTCAGTTCAACAAGTTTTACCAGTTGGGAAACGGAGGTCAGCTGATCTTTGAGAGGGATCTAGATTTACTGTCGGAGTTATTGGCACACCCACATCCGGAGTTTCTTGGAGCTCAACTTCCAGGACCCCAGGAGGAGACCTACAGTGGCTAGTCACCGCGGATCTTAGAGGACGCATCGAAGCCCCAACTTCCGGGAGAATTCAGTTCTCCGTGAGAGAGAACAACTGGCTAGATGGATTAGCCATGGCAATGCATGAAGCTCTCGCACGTCTATGTGCCCTCAGCATCAACAAAATCCAAGGAACCCGTTTTGCTCACTATGCAAGACGTGACTTCATGGGAATGCCGATGGAGATGCCAAGTCACCCAGAGTTGAGGCGTCAAGTGGAAAATCTTGACTTCTTGCTGCATGACAGACAGCAGGAACTGGACAATGCCAGGGAGCTAGCCAACCAGAACCGTGCCATTGCCGACCAGAAGGCCCAGACTTTCGCACTGCTCGTCTAGGATCGCTAGTCTCTTTGCCGCCAGCGTGCAAAGAAGGATCGCAGCATCGCCCGTCTTTGCAAGATGGTGGCTGACCTCGAGAAGACCGTCAAGGAGCAGGAAGCTCAGCTTGTCGCCGAGGAAGAAGAAGATGAGGGTGAAGACATCTAGGGAGACATGGCTTCTTACCTCAGCAATGATGATGACTTTCTGGAGGAGGATGCCGTGGACTTCTACACTGACGATGAGGACTCCGACTTCATCGATGATGAGTAGATGCACTAGAGCACTGTCGTAGCATGAGATGTATCGGTCCCACTGTATCATAGCTTGCAGAATGGTTCTTCAAACCATCTGTTTTCCTTTGTTTGTTGTGGTGTGTGTTGTATCGTGTGTTTGTTTGCATGAATGAAATAGAGTTAGTTGAAAAACCTGAGTCTAACTCAAAGTTTTAGCTTTGAAACCAAAACCATGAACCTTAGAATTTCCCTCTTACCCCTTTATCTACCTCAATCTTTAGATGACTTGTGGAAACCAAGGAGGGAGCAGTTCGTCGCAGGACCCAATGTTGTAGATCTTGTAGAATCTCATCGCAGATCGTGAAGCAAGTAGGGCAGAACGTCAAGCCAACTTAGCAACATTGCAGCAGATCGCCCAGATGGCTCTCAACAACCAAGGGCATGGAAATCAGGATCATCAAGGATCCAAGCTGAAAAACTTCCAGAATAATAATCCCCCAATCTTTAGAACGTAAGAAAACCCACTAGATGCTGATGACTGGTTGCAGACAATGGAAAACAACCTAGAAGTTGCAGGAGTTGATTAAAATGAGAAATTTCTCTTCACCACCCACTATCTGGCGGGAGATGCAAGAGCTTGGTGGAATAGTATCCGCAATATGAACCACGGTCAAGTGATTACATGGGAAGCATTCAAAGTCAAATTCAGCCGCACCCACGTGCCGCAAGGTCTAGTCAACAGGATGACAGATGAATTCCGCGAATTGAAGCAAGGAAGAATTACTGTGGTAGAATACCGTGACAGATTCTTGTCACTTGCCACATATGCACCTGATGAGATCAACACGGAGGCCAAGAAGAAGGAGAGATTCTTGAACGGACTGCATGATGAGATGCAGACTGTCCTCGTCAACATCCGTTTTCAGGATGTCGAAGAGCTAGTTCACTCTACCATTCCGATGGAAGGGAAGATTAATCAGGCAAACGACAACCGCAAACATCGTATGATGCAGCAATCAGGATCTAGCAGTCACCAGAAGTACCGTCCCAACCCCTCACCAGGATATGCACTAAGGAACAACCGACCCCCAATGTCTCGCCCAAGCTACCCCAACCGTAGCAGAGGCAATGTGAAGTCCGGAGGAAACTATCACAACTCCGGCAACGCCAACAATTTCAACCGTGCACCTCCCAAGAGCAACAACAACAACAACATTGTACCCAGAACTGGCAACAATGTTGTGCCTGTCGCAGCCAAGGACAAGTTCCAGATCACTTGTTTTGAGTGTGGAGTGAAGGGTCACTACTCCAATGAGTGTCCCAAAAAGACTGCCGCCAATGCCACTGTGAATGCCCCAGCTCAACAACGACGTCGTGTTCAACCAGGAAGAAGGTTTGCCCCAGGGAACCCTCACAACCGCAACGGTCGTCTCTTCGACATGAAATCAAAAGAAGCCCAAGAAGCGCCAGATGTAGTGCTGGGTATGTTTTCTGTCAACTCAGTTTTTGCAAGAGTATTGTTTGATTCGGGAGCATTGCATTCATTTGTCACCGAAGAATTTGCATGCACTAGTAAGATTCACCCAACCAACCTGAAGCATGTCATGATAGTTCAAATCCCTAGATCAACTATAAAAGCTAGAAAAAATTGCAAAGCAGTACCTATCAGAATACATGGGATAGATTTTTATCCCAACCTAATAGTACTTGGAAACAAAGGATTGGAAGTAGTACTAGGTATGGACTGGATGTCAAGGCATAAAGGACTGATAGACTGTGCTAAGAAAGCCATCACCATGACCATTAGTTCTGGAGTAACAGTAGAACATATCTCTGAAACCTTACCCCGTCAATTCAAGTGCAACAAAAGTCTAGCCCTACCCACCATATACCAGGTCAGAGTAGTCTGTGAATACCCCGACGTATTCCCAGATGAATTGCCAGGTATGCCCCTGGATAGGGATATTGAGTTCATTATCGAACTAATCCCCGGAACCAGACCCATAGCCCACAGACCCTATAGCATGAACCCCTTAGAGTTAGTTGGGTTGAAGAAGCAGCTAGATGCCATGTTAGCAACATGCTTGATTCAGCCAAGCGCATCGCCATGGAGATCACCAGTGTTATTCGTCGACAAGAAAGATGGAGGCAATCGTCTGTGTACAGATTACAAAAAGTGGAATGACGTCACCATCAAGAACAAGTACCCCTTGCCAAAGATAGAGGATCTATTTGATCAGTTGACCGGAGCCCAGAGGTATTCTTAAAGATTGATCTTAGGACTGGTTATCACCAACTTAAGATTCGTGCAACGGATATTCCGAAGACCGCCTTTACTACTCGCTATGGTTTATACGAGTATACGGTTATGTATTTTGGATTAACCAATGCCCCAGCTTATTTCATGAATGTCATGAATAAGATCTTTATGAATTTCCTAGATAAGTTTGTAGTTGTGTTTATCGACGACATCCTTATCTACTCCAAGTCAGAAGAAGAGCATGAGCAACATCTGCGAATCATCCTAGAAACCCTGAGAGAGCATCAGTTATATGCGAAGCAAGTGTGAGTTTTGGCTGAAAGAAGTAGGATTCGTAGGACATATTATGTCTGCCAAGATCAAAGATGTCGAAGAATGGGAAGCTCCAACCACTCAAACCCAAGTCCGTGCATTTCTCGGATTAGCGGGATACTACCGCAAGTTCGTACAAGGATTCTCGAGCATCGCCAGACCCATGACCCAATTGTTGAAGAAGGACAAGAAGTTTGAATGGACAGACAAGTGTGAAGCCAGTTTCCAAGAGCTGAAGAAGAGATTGATATGAGCCCCAATATTGATCATGCCAAACATCAACAAGCTATTTGATGTATATTGTGACGCATCCAAGATTGGTCTAGGATGTGTATTGATGCAAGAAGGCAAAGTCATCGCGTATTTGTCTCAACAACTGAAGCAGCATGAGCAAAACTATCCGACCCATGATCTTGAATTAGCAGCCGAAGTGCTGGCATTAAAGACATGGCGTCATTATTTGATGTGTAATCGCTATGAGATTTACTCAGATCACAAGAGCTTAAAGTATATTTTCACTCAGAAGGATCTGAATATGAGGCAAAGGAGATGGATAGAGTTAATCAAGGATTATGACCTTGACATTCACTATCACCCCGGCAAAGCCAATGTGGTAGCAGATGCTCTTAGCATAGTAAATCAAAATTTTCTACGGAAGCGAACAGAGGGAAAGCCAAGATCTAATCTAGGAGATGCAAACAACGAGAGAGATTGGATTAGATCTTCATACCCTTGAAGATTCGCCTGCAATGAACGTTAAATCGGAGCGTGGGTGATGTAATCGTGCTACTTCTCCTCCTCGCGATCCGATCCGATCTAGCACCACAAGTGGCGGTGCCTCCGTGAGATGCACGTGCAGCACCTCGGCGTCTCCTCCTTCCTCGGACCAGCAAGTAGGGTGGAGATAGATTGGATCTACAGCCACGGCGTGGTGTATATGGTGGAGAATTTCTGCAGCAGGCTTACCAAACAATGGGAGGGAGAGAGGAGGGCAGCAGGGCAACTAGGGTTTGGAGGAAGGTGTGTTCGGGGGGAGGGGGAGCACCAGCCCTCTATATATAGAGGGGGAGTGCGGCCATCCCTTGCCCATCCTCCAAGCCTATCTCTAGTTTAAACGATTTAAACTTTCCCTTATCTAGAAACCCTATCTCTAGTTTAAATGAGTTTAAACTTATCTAGGATCGGCTGGGCCCTATGGGGCCTTGTGCCCCTGGCCCAATGCGGCCAGGACACTCCCTCATAGGCCCATGCCCCCTCCCGGAAGGTGGGGCCACGTTGGTCCCCTTCCGGAAGGTTCTAGAAGCTTCCGGTACAATACCGATTAATCCGGAACAATTCCGAACTCCAAAAACTGCACTGCCTTATATGAATCTTATTCTCCGGACCACTCCGGAACCTCTCGTGATGTTCCGGATCCTATCCAAGACTCCGAACAAAAATTCATAAACCAAGTATCTAATCTATCCTAGCGTCGAGACACATTAAGTGTGTGAGCCTGCGGGTTCGAGAATATGCAGACATGATCTTCTATCAATAATCAACAGCGGGGTCTGGGCACCCATATTGACTCCCACACATTCATCGGTGATCATATCGGATGAAGCACGATGCCAGGATTCAATCAATCCCATATATATATTCCCTTCGTCTCGCGATATTTTACCTGCCCGAGATTCGATCGTCGGTATCGTCATACCTAGTTCAATCTCGTTCACAGCAAGTACTTTACTCGTTCCGTAATCCAATATCACTTTGTGATCAACTCCTTAACCACATGCTTGCAAGCGGTGTTGATATCGATTACGAGTGGGCCCAGTATATCTCTCCGACTTGAAGGGACAAATCCATCTCGATACATACAACCCAATGATACTTTCCGATCACCGAGAGACACCTTTATGATCACCCTCTCATAGGATGACGTTTGATGACCTCAAAGCTTTCTTCCGATACCGGAGTTGTATTATCTCTTGGTCCAAGGAATACAATATTTGACATAGGAAAAGCTTAAAGATGAACACAATGATACGATCTAATTGCTTCGCTTAGTTTGGTCTACATCCACCATCTCATTCTCCCAATGATATGATCTCATTATCAATTGACAACTCATGTCTATGGTTAGGAAACCTTAACCATCATTGATCAATGAGCTAGTCCATAGAGGCGTACTAGGGACACGGTGTTGTTCACAAACCACACAAGTATTAATGTTTCCGCTTAATACAATTCTAGCATGGAATATAAACTTTATCATGAACAAGAATTATAATAATAACATCTTTATTATTGCCTCTAGGGCATAATTCCAACAGTCTCCCACTTGCACTAGAGTCAATAATCTAGTTTACATTTGGCAACAATCTTACACCCATGGCAGAGGTCTGATCATGTTTACGTGGAAGAGGTTTAGTCAATGGATCTGCGACATTCAGATCTGTATGTACTTTGCTGATCTTGGATCTCCATCTGCTATATAATCTCGGATTATATGAAACTTATGATTGATATGCTTGGTCTTTGGAAGATATCTTGGTTCCTTAGCGAGTGCTATGGCGCCGATGTTGTCACAATATCTCCAGTGGGTCCAATGCACTTGGAACCACACCAAGCTCGATGATGAAGTTTGATCCAAACTCCTTCACTTGACGCGCGTCTGCGGCAGCCATGTATTCCGCTTCTCTGTAGATCCGCGATCACGCTTTGTTTGCAGCTTCTCCAACTCAGCTCCTCCATTCAAAATATACACGTATCACATGCGAGATTTAGAATCATCCTTGTCGGTGTCAAAACTAGCATCGACGTAACCTTTTACGAACATAGACTAAGAACATTTCTTTAGTCCTATTTTGGTATCTTAGGATGTTCTTTACGGCTGTCCAGTGTTCCACTCCTGGATCACTTTGATATCTGCTCGTCAAACTAAGAGCATTGGACACATCCGGTCTAGTACACAGCATGTCATACATGATGGAACCTATGGCCGAGGCATAAGGCACTTTGCTCATAGCTTCCCTATCATTTCCGTGGTGGACCTTTGAGCCTTGCTCAATATCTTACCTGACAACATAGGCACTGAACCTTTCAATGCCTTATCCATTCTGAACCTTTTCAGAACTTTGTCTAGGTATGCACTCTGGCTTAAAGCTATCAGGCGTCTTTGTCTATCTCTATAGATTTTGATGCCCAATATATAAGAAGCTTCACCTAGGTCTTTCATTGAAAAACACTTGTTCAAATAACTCTTCACATCGTTAAGCATGTTGATGTCATTTCCAATAATCAATATGTCATCCACATATAGTACCAGAAACGTCACCGAGCTCCCACTCACTTTCTTGTAGATGCAAGCTTAAGCAATTTGGAACAAATCCAAAGCTCTTGATCACTTGATCAAAACGAAGGTTCCAACTCCGAGGCGCTTGCTTGATCCATAAATGGAACGCTGAAGTTTGCATACTTTATCGGCATCCTTAGGATCGACAAAACCTTGGGTTGCATCATATACAACTCTTCATCAATGTTGCCATTGAGGAAAGCGATCTTGACATCCATTTGCCATATTTCATAATCATGAAGCGCAGCAATTGCTAATAAAATCCGAATGGACTTAAACATCGCCACGGAGAGAAAGTCTCATCGTAGTCAACACCTTGAACTTGTCGAAAACCTTTCGCAACAAGCGTGCTTTATAGACGGTAACATTACCATCCGTCCGTTTTCTTCTTGAAGATCCATTTGCACTCAACGGCCTTTCGATTACATTGGAGGGTCCACCAAAGTCCATACTTGGTTTTCGCTCATGGATCCCAATTCGGATTTCATGGCTTCTAGCCATTTCTCAGAGTCTGGGCTCATCATCGCTTCCTCATAGTTCGTAGGTTCGCTGTCTTCTACTAACAAGACAGTCAAGACAGGGTTGCCATACCACTCAAGAGGGGCACGCGACCTTGTCAACCTGCGACGTTCAGTAGCAGCATCGTCCGAAGCTTCATGATCCTTGTCATTATCTTCCTCTATGGTTGGTGCAGGCGGCACTGGAACAATTTCAGGTGCTGCGGTACTCTCCAATTCAAGAGAAGGTTCAATAACCTCGTCTAGCTCTACTTTCCTCCCACTCACTTCTTTCGAGAGAAACTCCTTCTCAATAAAGGAACCGTTCTTTGCGACAAACACTTTGCCTTCGGTTCTGTGATAGAAGGTATACCCAATAGTTTCCTTAGGGTATCCTATGAAGACGCATTTCTCCGCTTTGGGTTCGAGCTTGTCCGGCATCAACTTCTTGACGTAAGCTTCGCATCCCCAAACTTTAAAGCGACAACTTAGGTTTAGCACCAAACCACAGTTCATACGGTCGTCTCAACGGATTTAGATGGAGCCCTATTTAAAGTGAATGCAGCGGTTTCTAATGCATAACCCCAAAATGATAACGGTAAATCAGTAAGAGACATCATCGATCGGACCATATCCAATAGGGTTTGATTCCTAGTTCGAACACACCATTCTTGTTGTGGTGTTCCGGGTGGCGTGAGTTGTGAAACGATTCCACTTGCTTTAAGATGCGTGAGAAAATCATAACTCAAATATTCACCTCCACGATCGGATCGTAGAAATTTAATCTTTCTGTTACGATGGTTCTCCACTTCATTCTGAAATTCTTTGAACTTTTCAAATGTTTCAGATTTATGTTTCATTAAATAGATATACCCATATCTACTTAAGTCATCGGTAAAAGTGAGAAAATAGCGATATCCACCGCGCGTCGAAACACTCATCGGTCCGCATACATCGGTATGTATGATTTCCAACAAGTCCGTTGCTCGCTCCATCATACGGAGAAGCGGGTTTTGATCATCTTGCCCATGAGGCATGGTTCGCATGTGTCAAATGATTCAAAATCAAGAGACTCCAAAAGTCCATCTGAATGGAGTTTCTTCATGCTTTACACCAATATGACCTGAGCGACGATTACCACAAATAAGTAGTATTATCACTATCTACTTTGCATCTCTTAGCCTCAATGTTATGGATGTGTGTTTCATCCCTTTCGAGATTTAGAAGAAATAAACCACTCACAAGAGGTGCATGACCATAAAAGATGTTACTCATATAAATAGAACAACCATTATTCTCCGATTTAAATGAATAACCGTCTTGCAATAAACACGATCCGAAATAATGTTCATGCTCAACGTAGGCACATAATAACATTTATTAAGGTTTAAAACTAATCCGAAGGTAAAACTAAGGAGAGCATGCGGCGACGGCCATCACATCAACTCTTGATCCGTTGCCAGCAGCGCGCCGTCACCTCATCCCTACAAGCCACCGTCTATTCCGTAGCTCTGTTTGAGTTACAAATATTAGCAACCGAAGATCAAATACCCGGGCACTACAACAAGGGCTAGTAAGGAAAACATCAATAACATGTATATCAAATATACCTTTGATGGTGCCAGCCTTCTTGTCCGCTAAGTACTTGACGATTCGCTTCGGTGACCCTTGTCCTTGCAATAGAAGCACTCGATGTCCGGCTTAGGACCAGACTTGAGCTTCTTCTCGGCGAGAACAGCGTGCTTGCCGCCGCTTTTCTTGAAGGGCTTCTTTGCACCTTTACCTTTCTTAAAGGAGGGCTTGTTGACCATCAACACATGATTATCCTTTTTGATGTCCACCTCCGCAGCCTTCAGCTTTGCGAAGAGCTCGGTGATCGTATCAGTGGAACCAATCTGATTATGAGTCACTACAAAACTTTTGTAGCTGGGAGGGAGTGATTGCAGAACCCTGTCAATCTTGAGCTCCTCTGGAATCTTGCACTCCAGTTGCTCAAGGCGTTGAGTGTAGCCTGACATCTTAATGGCGTTCTCACTAACGGAACTCCCTTCCTCCATCTTGCAGTTAAAGAACTTCTCGGAGATCTCATATCTCTCAGAACGGGCCTGAGTCTGAAACATGGTTTTCAACTCTTCAAGAATCTCAAAGGGCCCGGGATAGTTTTCAAAACGATTTTGAAGTTCCGGTTCCATAGCAAACAACATGGTGCTCTTAATCACACCATAATCATCTTTCTTGACGATAGACAGCTTTTTCATCAGCCGCAATGATTGCGGTAGGGGTCACCTAACGCTTTCCCAAGGACATAGTCCTTTTGTCCGCCAGACAGAATGATTCTTAGATTGCGGAACCAGTTGGTGAAGTTAGATCCATTGTTCTTAAGCTTTTCTTTCTCAGCAAAAACGTTGAAGTTGAAGTTGGACTTAGCCATGTGATCTACAATATTTGCAAGTACAAATTAGACTATGTTCATGATAACTAGTTCAACTTTTAATCAAATCACTAGATGAACTCCCACTAAATTCAACATCCCTCAAGTTGTTTAGTGAACACGATCCAAATTCACCACACCTAATCCGATCTTCACGAGAAGAGATGTGGTTTCAATGGTGGACAACAAAGTGTCGATCATATCATTCATATGACTCATGCTTAACCTTTCGGTTCGTGTGTTCCGAGGCCATGTCTGTACATGCTAGGCTCGTCAAGTTAGACCCAAGTATTTCCGCGTGTGCAAAACTGGCTTGCACCCGTTGTATGTGGCGTAGAGTCTATAGCACCCGATCATCACGTGATGCTTGGACACAACAAACTTCATAGCGGTGCATAATTGGGGAGAACACGGTTTTATCTTGATCTTTAAGTGAGGAATCATCTTATAATGCTACCGTCGATCTAAGCATAATAAGATACATAAAAGGATAAACATCACATGCATATAACTTTATGTGACATGGTATAGCCAATCTTAGCAATGATCTCCATCTTGTGCGTTCCGGCATGATCTCCATCACTTCACCATAATTGCCTCCACCACGAATAGCAACTACAACTATTGCTAACTACTTAGCGATAAAGTAAAGCTATTACATGGCGTATAAGAAGTTGACTACAGGTCATACACAATTATAAAGACAACCATATGGCTCCAGCCGGTTGTGTACTCATCGACATGCAAGTCGTGAAACATTACAAAACATGATCATCGCATACAATATACACATCACATCTTGGGCCATACCATATCACAAAAAAACACTCCCTGCAAAAACAAGTTAGACGCCTCTACTTTGTTGTTGCATGTTTTACGTGGCTTATGGGAGTAGATGCTAAGAACGATTCTTACCTACGGAAAGCCACAGCGGTGATATTATGGTTGCCAAACTCGGTGTTAATCCCATGACAACTATAGTGAGAAAGCGACATCCACCAGCCGCATGTGTGGTACAAGCCACACGTCAAGTCTTGAGCGGTCTCATGACGGCGTCGCGTAAGGTTGGCCTGGACCGCTTCAATCTCACTATCCCGTGTCATAAGAAGAACACAAACAAGAGGCTTGCAACAGAAAACATCAACGCCCGCAACAACCATGTTGCGTTCTACTCGTGAATCACATCTACGCATAGATCTAGCTCTGATACCACTGAAGGGTTTCGCAGCATAGTAAATCAAAATTTTCTCTGAGCGAGCAGAGGAAAGCCAAGATCTAATCTAGGAGATGCAAACAACGAGAGAGATTGGATTAGATCTTCATACCCTTGAAGATTCGCAGTTGAGCGTTAAATCGGAACATGGGTGATGTAGTCGTACTCGCTTCTCCTCCTCGCGGTCCGATCCGATCTAGCACCACAAGTGGCGGTGCCTCCATGAGATGCACACGTGCAGCACCTCGACGTCTCCTCCTTCCTCGGACCAGCAAGTAGGGTGGAGAGATAGATTCGATCTACAGCACGACGGCGTGGTGTATATGGTGGAGAATTTCTGCAGCAGGGCTTCGCCTACAAACAGTCGGGAGGGAGAGAGGAGGGCAGCAGGGAAACTAGGGTTTGGAGGAAGGTGTGTTTGGGGGGACGGGGCGCACCAGCCCTCTATATATAGAGGGGGAGTGCGGCCAGCCCTTGCCCATCCTCCAAGCCTATCTCTAGTTTAAACGATTTAAACTTTCCCTTATCTAGAAACCCTATCTCTAGTTTAAACGAGTTTAAACTTATCTAGGATCGGCTAGGCCCTATGGGGCCTTGTGCCCCTGGCCCAATGCGGCCAGGACACTCCCTCATAGGCCCATGCCCCCTCCCGGAAGGTGGGGCCACGTTGGTCCCCTTCCGGAAGGTTCTAGAAGCTTCCGGTACAATACCGATTAATCCGGAACAATTCCGAACTCCAAAAACTGCACTGCCTTATATGAATCTTATTCTCCGGACCACTCCGGAACCTCTCGTGATGTCCCGGATCCTATCCGAGACTCCGAACAAAAATTCATAAACCAAGTATCCAATCTATCCTAGCGTCGAGACACGTTAGTGTGTGACCCTGCGGGTTCGAGAATATGCAGACATGATCTTCTATCAATAATCAACAGCGGGGTCTGGGCACCCATATTGACTCCCACACATTCATCGGTGATCATATCGGATGAAGCACGATGCCAGGATTCAATCAATCCCATATATATATTCCCTTCGTCTCGCGATATTTTACCTGCCCGAGATTCGATCGTCGGTATCGTCATACCTAGTTCAATCTCATTCACAGCAAGTACTTTACTCGTTCCGTAATCCAATATCACTTTGTGATCAACTCCTTAACCACATGCTTGCAAGCGGTGTTGATATCGATTACCGAGTGGGCCCGAAGTATATCTCTCCGACTTGGAAGGGACAAATCCCATCTCGATACATACAACCCAACATATACTTTCCGATCACCTGAGAGACACCTTTATGATCACCCTCTCATAGGATGACGTTTGATGACCTCAAAGCTTTCTTCCGATACCAGGGAGTTGTATTATCTCATGGTCCATGGAATATAATATTTGACATAGGAAAAGCTTCGCAAAGATGAACACAATGATACGATCTAATTGCTTCGCTTAGTTTGGGTCTGTCCACCATATCATTCTCCCAATGATATGATCTCATTATCAATTGACAACTCATGTCTATGGTTAGGAAACCTTAACCATCATTGATCAATGAGCTAGTCCATAGAGGCGTACTAGGGACACGGTGTTGTTCACAAACCACACAAGTATTAATGTTTCTGCTTAATACAATTCTAGCATGGAATATAAACTTTATCATGAACAAGAATTATAATAATAACATCTTTATTATTGCCTCTAGGGCATAATTCCAACAGTCTCCCACTTGCACTAGAGTCAATAATCTAGTTTACATTTGGCAACAATCTTACACCCATGGCACTGAGGTGCTGATCATGTTTTACACGTGGAAGAGGTTTAGTCAATGGATCTGCGACATTCAGATCTGTATGTACTTTGCTGATCTTCAGATCTCCATCTGCTATATAATCTCGGATTATATGAAGTTGATATGCTTGGTCTTTGGATGATATCTTGGTTCCTTAGCGAGTGCTATGGCGCCAGTGTTGTCACACAATATCTCCAATGGGTCCAATGCACTTGGAACCACGCCAAGCTCAGTGATGAAGTTTCTGATCCAAACTCCTTCACTTGACGCTTCTGCAGCAGCCATGTATTCCGCTTCTACTGTAGATCCCGCGATCACGCTTTGTTTGCAGCTTCTCCAGCTCACAGCTCCTCCATTCAAAATATACACGTATCCTGTCTGAGATTTAGAATCATCCTTGTCGGTGTCGAAACTAGCATCGACGTAACCTTTTACGACGAGCTGTTCATCACCCCCATAGACTAAGAACATTTCTTTAGTCCTATTTAGGTATCTTAGGATGTTGTTTACGGCTGTCTAGTGTTCCACTCCTGGATCACTTTGATATCTGCTCGTCAAACTAAGAGCATTGGACACATCCGGTCTAGTACACGACATGTCATACATGATGGAACCTATGGAGGCATAAGGCACTTTGCTCATAGCTTCCCTATCATTTACCGTGGACAGACGGTGAGCCTTGCTCAATATCTTACGACAACATAGGCCTTTGAACCTTTCAATGCCTTATCCATTCTGAACCTTTTCAGAACTTTGTCTAGGAATGTACTCTGGCTTAAAGCTATCAGGCGTCTTTGTCTATCTCTATAGATTTTGATGCCCAATATATAAGCAGCTTCACCTAGGTCTTTCATTGAAAAAACACTTGTTCAAATAACTCTTCACATCGTTAAGCATGTTGATGTCATTTCCAATAATCAATATGTCATCCACATATAGTACCGAAGCGTCCGAGCTCCCACTCACTTTCTTGTAGATGCAAGCTTTGTAGCAATTTGGAACAAATCCAAAGCTCTTGATCACTTGATCAAAACGAAGGTTCCAACACCGAGACGCTTGCTTCAGTCCATAAATGGAACGCTGAAGTTTGCATACTTTATCAGCATCCTTAGGATCGACAAAACCTTCGGGTTGCATCATATACAACTCTTCATCAATGTTGCCATTGAGGAAAGCAGTCTTGAAATCCATTTGCCATATTTCATAATCATGAAACGCAGCAATTGCTAATAAAATCCGAATGGACTTAAACATCGCTACGGGAGAGAAAGTCTCATCGTAGTCAACACCTTGAACTTGTCGAAAACCTTTCGCAACAAGCCGTGCTTTATAGATGGTAACATTACCATCCGCGTCCGTTTTCTTCTTGAAGATCCATTTGCACTCAACGGCCTTTCGGTCGCTAGGAGGGTCCACCAAAGTCCATACTTGGTTTTCGCTCATGGATCCCAATTCGGATTTCATGGCTTCTAGCCATGTCTCAGAGTCTGGGCTCATCATCGCTTCCTCATAGTTCGTAGGTTCGCTGTCTTGTACTAACAAGACAGTCAAGACAGGGTTGCCATACCACTCAGGAGGGGCACGCGACCTTGTCGACCTGCGACATTCAGTAGCAGCATCGTCTGAAGCTTCATGATCCTTGTCATTAGCTTCCTCTATGGTTGGTGCAGGCGGCACTGGAACAATTTCAGGTGCTGCGGTACTCTCCAATTCAAGAGAAGGTTCAATAACCTCGTCTAGCTCTACTTTCCTCCCACTCACTTCTTCTGAGAGAAACTCCTTCTCAAGAAAGGAACCGTTCTTTGCGACAAACACTTTGCCTTCGGTTCTGTGATAGAAGGTATACCCAATAGTTTCCTTAGGGTATCCTATGAAGACGCATTTCTCCGCTTTGGGTTCGAGCTTGTCCGGCATCAACTTCTTGACGTAAGCTTCGCATCCCCAAACTTTAAGAAACGACAACTTAGGTTTAGCACCAAACCACAGTTCATACGGTGTCGTCTCAACGGATTTAGATGGAGCCCTATTTAAAGTGAATGCAGCGGTTTCTAATGCATAACCCCAAAATGATAACGGTAAATCAGTAAGAGACATCATCGATCGGACCATATCCAATAGGGTTCAATTCCGGCGTTCAGACACACCATTGCGCTGTGGTGTTCCGGGTGGCGTGAGTTGTGAAAGGATTCCACTTGCTTTAAGATGTGTGAGAAAATCATAACTCAAATATTCACCTCCACGATCGGATCGTAGAAATTTAATCTTTCTGTTACGATGGTTCTCCACTTCATTCTGAAATTCTTTGAACTTTTCAAATGTTTCAGATTTATGTTTCATTAAATAGATATACCCATATCTACTTAAGTCATCGGTAAAAGTGAGAAAATAGCGATATCCACCGCGCGTCGAAACACTCATCGGTCCGCATACATCGGTATGTATGATTTCCAACAAGTCCGTTGCTCGCTCCATCATACCGGAGAACGGGGTTTTGATCATCTTGCCCATGAGGCATGGTTCGCATGTGTCAAATGATTCAAAATCAAGAGACTCCAAAAGTCCATCGAATGGAGTTTCCATAAACTTTACACCAATATGACCTGAGCAGCGATTGCCAAAAATAAGTAGTATTATCACTATCTACGTTGCATCTCTTAGCCTCAATGTTATGGATGTGTGTTTCATCCCTTTCGAGATTTAGAAGAAATAAACCATTCACAAGAGGTGCATGACCATAAAAGATGTTACTCATATAAATAGAACAACCATTATTCTCCGATTTAAATGAATAACCGTCTTGCAATAAACACGATCCAGAAATAATGTTCATGCTCAACGCAGGCACATAATAACATTTATTAAGGTTTAAAACTAATCCCGAAGGTAAAACTAAGGAGAGGCGTGAGCCATCACATCAACTCTTGATCCGTTGCCAACGCGCATCGTCACCTCATCCCTCGCAAGCCGTCGTCTATTCCGTAGCTCCTGTTTCGAGTTACAAATATTAGCAACTGAACCAGTATCAAATACCCAGGCACTACAACAAGGGCTAGTAAGGAAAACATCAATAACATGTATATCAAATATACCTTTGATGGTGCCAGCCTTCTTGTCCGCTAAGTACTTGAACGATTCTTCGGTGACCCTTGTCCTTGCAATAGAAGCACTCGATGTCGGCTTAGGACCAGACTTGAGCTTCTTCTCAGCGAGAACAACGTGCTTGCCGCCGCTTTTCTTGAAGGGCTTCTTTGCACCTTTACCTTTCTTAAAGGAGGGCTTGTTGACCATCAACACATGATTATCCTTCTTGATGTCCACCTCCGCAGCCTTCAGCTTTGCGAAGAGCTCGGTGATCGTATCAGTGGAACCAATCTGATTATGAGTCACTACAAAACTTTTGTAGCTGGGAGGGAGTGATTGCAGAACCCTGTCAATCTTGAGCTCCTCTGGAATCTTGCAGTCCAGTTGCTCAAGGCGTTGAGTGTAGCCTGACATCTTAATGGCGTGCTCACTAACGGAACTCCCTTCCTCCATCTTGCAGTTAAAGAACTTCTCGGAGATCTCATATCTCTCAGAACGGGCCTGAGTCTGAAACATGGTTTTCAGCTCTTGAGAATCTCAAAGGGCACAGGATAGTTTTCAAAAGCGATTTTGAAGTTCGGTTCCATAGCAAACAACATGGTGCTCTTAATCACACCATAATCATCTTTCTTGTCGATAGACAACTTTCTCATCAGCCAACGGTGATTCTTGCAGGGGTCACCTAACGCTTTCCCAAGGACATAGTCCTTTTGTCCGCCAGACAGAATGATTCTTAGATTGCGGAACCAGTTGGTGAAGTTAGATCCATTGTTCTTAAGCTTTTCTTTCTCAGCAAAAACGTTGAAGTTGAAGTTGGACTTAGCCATGTGATCTACAATATTTGCAAGTACAAATTAGACTATGTTCATGATAACTAGTTCAACTTTTAATCAAATCACTAGATGAACTCCCACTAAATTCAACATCCCTCAAGTTGTTTAGTGAACACGATCCAAATTCACCACACCTAATCCGATCTTCACGAGAAGAGATGTGGTTTCAATGGTGGACAACAAAGTGTCGATCATATCATTCATATGCCTCATGCTTAACCTTTCGGTTCGTGTGTTCCGAGGCCATGTCTGTACATGCTAGGCTCGTCAAGTTAGACCCAAGTATTTCTGCGTGTGCAAAACTGGCTTGCACCCGTTGTATGTGAGCGTAGAGTCTATAGCACCCGATCATCACGTGATGCTTGGACACAACGAACTTTCGCAACGGTGCATACTTGGGGAGAACACGGTTTTTATCTTGATATTTAAGTGAGGAATCATCTTATAATGCTACCGTCGCGATCTAAGCATAATAAGATACATAAAAGGATAAACATCACATGCATATAACTTTATGTGACATGGTATAGCCAATCTTCGCGCAATGATCTCCATCTTGTGCGTTCCGGCATGATCTCCATCACTTCACCATGATTGCCTCCACCACGAATAGCAACTACAACTATTGCTAACTACTTAGCGATAAAGTAAAGCTATTACATGGCGTATAAGAAGTTGACTCGCAGGTCATACACAATTATAAAGACAACCATATGGCTCCAGCCGGTTGTGTACTCATCGACATGCAAGTCGTGAAACATTACAAAACATGATCATCGCATACAATATACACATCACATCTTGGGCCATACCATATCACAAAAAAACACTCCCTGCAAAAACAAGTTAGACGCCTCTACTTTGTTGTTGCATGTTTTACGTGGCTTATGGGAGTAGATGCTAAGAACGATTCTTACCTACGGAAAGCCACAACGGTGATATTATGGTTGCCAAACTCCGGTGTTAATCCCATGACAACTATAGTGAGAGAAACTGACATCCACCAGCCGCATGTGTGGTACAAGCCACACGTCAAGTGCGGAGCCGGTCTCGCGAACGACGTCGCGTAAGGTTGGCCTGGAGCGCTTCAATCTCACTATCCCGTGTCATAAGAAGAACACAAACAAGAGGCTTGCAATAGAAAACATCAACGCCCGCAACAACCATGTTGCGTTCTACTCGTGAATCACATCTACGCATAGATCTAGCTCTGATACCACTGAAGGGTTTCGCAGCATAGTAAATCAAAATTTTCTACTGAGCGAGCAGAGGAAAGCCAAGATCTAATCTAGGAGATGCAAACAACGAGAGATTGGATTAGATCTTCATACCCTTGAAGATTCGCACAGCAGAACGTTCGTCGGAACGTGGGTGATGTAGTCGTACTCGCTTCTCCTCCTCGCGATCCGATCCGATCTAGCACCACAAGTGGCGGTGCCTCCGTGAGATGCACACGTGCAGCACCTCGACGTCTCCTCATTCCTCGGACCAGCAAGTAGGGTGGAGAGATAGATTGGATCTACAGCACGACGGCGTGGTGTATATGGTGGAGAATTTCTGCAGCAGGGCTTCGCCTACAAACAGTCTGGAGGGAGAGAGGAGGGCAGCAGGGCAACTAGGGTTTGGAGGAAGGTGTGTTCGGGGGGAGGGGGCGCACCAGCCCTCTATATATAGAGGGGGGTGCGGCCAGCCCTTGCCCATCCTCCAAGCCTATCTCTAGTTTAAACGATTTAAACTTTCCCTTATCTAGAAACCCTATCTCTAGTTTAAACGAGTTTAAACTTATCTAGGATCGGCTGGGCCCTATGGGGCCTTGTGCCCCTGGCCCAATGCGGCCAGGACACTCCCTCATAGGCCCATGCCCCCTCCCGGAAGGTGGGGCCACGTTGGTCCCCTTCCGGAAGGTTCTAGAAGCTTCCGGTACAATACCGATTAATCCGGAACAATTCCGAACTCCAAAAACTGCACTGCCTTATATGAATCTTATTCTCCGGACCACTCCGGAACCTCTCATGATGTCCCGGATCCTATCCGAGACTCCGAACAAAAATTCATAAACCAAGTATCCAATCTATCCTAGCGTCGAGACACGTTAAGTGTGTGACCCTGCGGGTTCGAGAATATGCAGACATGATCTTCTATCAATAATCAACAGCGGGGTCTGGGCACCCATATTGACTCCCACACATTCATCGATGATCATATCGGATGAAGCACGATGCCAGGATTCAATCAATCCCATATATATATTCCCTTCGTCTCGCGATAGTTTACCTGCCCGAGATTCGATCGTCGGTATCGTCATACCTAGTTCAATCTCGTTCACAGCAAGTACTTTACTCGTTCCGTAATCCAATATCACTTTGTGATCAACTCCTTAACCACATGCTTGCAAGCTGTGTTGATATCGATTACCGAGTGGGCCCGAAGTATATCTCTCCGACTTGGAAGGGACAAATCCCATCTCGATACATACAACCCAACAGATACTTTCCGATCACCTGAGAGACACCTTTATGATCACCCTCTCATAGGATGACGTTTGATGACCTCAAAGCTTTCTTCCGATACCAGGGAGTTGTATTATCTCACGGTCCAAGGAATACAATATTTGACATAGGAAAAGCTTCGCAAAGATGAACACAATGATACGATCTAATTGCTTCGCTTAGTTTGGGTCTGTCCACCATATCATTCTCCGAATGATATGATCTCATTATCAATTGACAACTCATGTCTATGGTTAGGAAACCTTAACCATCATTGATCAATGAGCTAGTCCATAGAGGCGTACTAGGGACACGGTGTTGTTCACAAACCACACAAGTATTAATGTTTCCGCTTAATACAATTCTAGCATGGAATATAAACTTTATCATGAACAAGAATTATAATAATAACATCTTTATTATTGCCTCTAGGGCATAATTCCAACAAAGTCATCGCGTATTTGTCTCAACAACTGAAGCAGCATGAGCAAAACTATCCGACCCATGATCTTGAATTAGCAGCCGTAGTGCTGGCATTAAAGACATGGCGTCATTATTTGATGTGTAATCGCTATGAGATTTACTCAGATCACAAGAGCTTAAAGTATATTTTCACTCAGAAGGAGCTGAATATGAGGCAAAGGAGATGGATAGAGTTAATCAAGGATTATGACCTTGACATTCACTATCACCCCGGCAAAGCCAATGTGGTAGCAGATGCTCTTAGCAGATTGTCGTGTAGGCTAAACACCATGATCAAGGAGAAGCAACCAAGTTTGTATGAGGAGTTGGAGCAGTTCAGAACTGAATTAGTTAGCAAAGGATTCTTAGCTAGCATTGAACTTCAACCACTTTGATTAGCCAAATCAAGGAAGCCCAGAAAGGAAATGAAAGTATCGACGGAATCAAATGTCGTATTGGTACAGGAAAGGTACCTGGATTCACTGAAGACGAAGAGGAGTACTGTGGTACAAAGGACGTATTTGTGTGCCAGCAGATTCGGAGCTAAAGCAAGTTATCATGAAGGAAGCTCATGATACTCTTTATTCTATCCTCCCCGGAGGAACGAAGATGTATAAGGATTTGAAAGAGCAATTTTGGTGGCACAAGATGAAGAGAGATAATCGGAAGCTACATCACCAAGTGTGAGATCTGTCAAAGAGTCAAAGCAGAGCATCAGAGACCTGCAGGACTGTTGCAACCATTACAGATTCCGGAATGGAAATGGGATTCCGTCGGAATGGACTTTATCACCGGTTTACCTACTTCGAGAAGGGGAAATGACTCAATCTGGGTCATAGTTGATAGACTGTCCAAGGTAGCCCACTTTATACATGTCAAGACTACCTACTAGAGTGCGAAACTAGCAGAACTGTACATTGCTAGGATTGTTAGTCTGCATGGAACCCCCAAGACCATAGTATCAGATCGAGGAACCCAGTTTACCTCGAGATTTTGGCAGAAAGTTCAGGAAGGATTGGGAACCAAGTTGAACTTCAGCACCGCGTATCACCTGCAAACAGATGGACAGATTGAGAGAGTCAACCAGATCTTAGAGGATATGCTTAGAGCTTGTGTGTTGGAGTATGGATCAAAATGGGAAGATTGCCTGCCTTTCACAGAATTCTCATATAACAACAGTTATCAAGCTAGTTTGCAGATGGCACCATTTGAATTCCTATACGGAAGAAAGTGTCGTACCCCTTTGAATTGGTCGCAAGTAGGAGAGAGTCAGATCTTTGGACCCAACATTCTCCGAGAAGCCAAAGAGAAGTTTCACAAAGTCCGTGAACACCTCAAGACCGCCCGATCCAGACAGAAGAATTATGCTGACAAAAGAAGGAGAGACCTGACTTTCAATGTCAGAGATTTTGTATATCTCAAGGTTTCACCATTGAAGGGAACCCAACGCTTTAGTCTGAAAGGAAAGTTAGCCCCCAGATATATCGGGCCTTTCAAGATTCTGAACCATCGAGGAGAAGTATCATATCAACTAGAACTGCCTGAAGAGATGTCAGCCATCCACAATGTGTTCCATATCTCGTTACTTCGCAAATGCCTAGAAGTGCCGGAGAAGACTGAAGTTCCAAAGATCATCGATCACAGAGCTATGGAGATCAACAATCACCTGACATATCATGAAGTGCCTATCCGTATCTTAGAAGAAGCTTACCGAACCACCAGGACCAGGAGTATCAAATTTCTCAAGATTCAGTGGAGCAACCATACCGAGGAGGAAGCCACTTGGGAGCGTGAAGATTACATTAGGACAGAGTTCCCAGATCTCTTTAGTTCCTAGTTTTCTTTGTAAATCTCGGGACGAGATTTTGTTTAAGGGGGGAACGTTTGTAACATCCCAAAACTTTAATACAAGCTTATCAAGATCCAAATCATCAAAATTAGGGTTAACAAAAACTTTTCCAATCAAAAATATGAAACCATTCATATGTGTGTGAATTTAAAAATAGGAGATGTTTTAATTGCCATGATTAAGTGATCCATTGCTTGTAAAATGATTCTTAGATGAAATAAACATCATCTAGATCATTCCCAAACAAATCCCAAAGAAAAACAAATCAAAATCAATAATTGAAGTGAAAGGTCATTTTGGCCAAATTAACTATCATGCCTACTTTGGCTATTCCTAGTACTCAAAACCTAACAGAAACAAATGTGGATCTTTACACCCCTTGCTAGTACACATAATGAGGTACCAAGGCCCACTTTGTGATCTGCTAAAAACATTCAAATGCTAATTTTAAATGACAGTTTAAAATTGAATCTATTTCATATGGGAAGATCCCACTATTTCAAAAACCACTCAAATAACCTCAATTTTCAAAACCCAAGTAACCACAGAGTCTCAAGCTTATGCCTAGCAAACCCACCAAAAATATTTTCAAAATTCAACAAGAATTTTCTTGCGGCCATTTCATCAAACACTTGGCAGGCAATAATCTAACTCTAAACCTAGCTCACTGTTTTGAACATAGTCTTGCCCCCATTTGGTCTCCATTTAATCCCCTGGTCCCCTCATGAGATAACCATGCCATTAGCACCCATCCCCTACTCCCCTAGTGGCATTGCCATGCCATGCCGAACATCAACTCGCTGGCCAACCATGCCCTTACCCTAGCAGACCACCCCCTCTCTCGCCATGTCTAGGAGGTATCCAGCACCTCACCGCCACCCACTATGCCCTCCCCGAGCCAGGTCAAGCAGTGGACCACCGAGAAAACCCCGCGCCTAGTGCCACCACGCCATGCCGATCACGCACTAGAGCGCCGCACCTGGCACGTGTGAACAAGCCACCGCTCGACCGCAGCCTGCGCCCACCGCCTTGCCATGACCCAGGGAACACACCGAACATGCCCGTTCTCCGCCCAACGCACCACAGCCACCACTCGCCGTGGACACCGCCGTCTCTGCCGCTCAGAGCGCCAGCTGTCCCCGACCGCATACCACCGCCCCTAAGCCCGCATTAAGTTCCTAGAGCACCGCTAGGAGACCATGCGTCGATCGCCACCCTCAGCCATGCCGCTAGCCATGTCGCCATGTCGCCCATCCCTCTCGGTCTCGCCGTCGAGCCTATAAAAGGAGAGCACCCCTAGCCATTTGCAGCACACCACTCCACTCCTCTCACCTCACTGATCGTCCCACACCTCTAGCCGGAGCACGGGGAGCAGCAGTTCGCCGGAATTGCGCCGGAGCAGGCCGCCTCTGGAGGAGAAGGGCGCCGCTGATTGCGACCATCCCCGGAGCTGCCTCGACCATCCCTGAGCTCGCTGTCGACCACCAGTCCATTTTCCCGCCTCACCGTTGTAGCTGGAGCTATGGTACGCTTCCTATGCACCCCCACTGAGCCGCTAGGGTTAGAGCTCGCCGGTGACAGGTCCGTCGTCTATGACGATCCAAAGCCGTGGATCCCCACTTTAATCTAACGTCCCACATTGCCCCATACCGCTTCGTGTGTTATAAGCCGCTGACTTGTGGACCCCCTGTCAGCTGAGCCCCGTGTTGCGGAGTGACACTGGGCCAGCCCGTTAGCGTTTCCCGCGCGAGCCAGTTAATTAAAATTAGGATTTTTCTATTTAGTTTGAACTTAGTTCAGTCCCTTAGTTCAAAATTCAATTCAGAGAGATTTACAAATCCAAATGAAGTGATTCCAATTTTGTTGGAAAGCTACTGAAAAGATCTATCCAAGCCTGTTGGATTTAATTCATTTAGAGTTATAGATATCTCCTAGTAAAAATAATAAAACAGAAGCATTTGCACCTTGCAACATTTGTATAAAATCAACGAAGTTAGCTTTTGAGTTTATTCCAACTCTCAAAAAATCACATTTCATCATACCTATCCGAATATGTAATAATATCAAGGTTTACATGTAGTGACTTTGGACTAGTACCAAAATAATGCTATATAGGCATTTCTAGTCACTTTAAATCATTAATTAATGAACTTAAACCAAAGTAATTATGATCCAACCCTTAAATTACATTCCCACCTGTTAGAATATGTTGTGATGACATGTGTCCACATGATCTCATATTTTAAGTGGTGAATATTAACTCTTAGTTAATTTTTCAATGAGTAGAAATTACTTTTCTAAAATAGAAAGGAGGAAACTATGGAATAAAACTTGTGATGCTTGTGGTGATAATAGATCATCAATTGTGTGCCTTAGAGTACTAATTAGACTAGTTAAGTATTGTTTGGTGATTGTGTACTCCGTATGTATTTATAGAAGATAGTAAAGACCAAGCTTACGAGGAGGAGGAGTGCTACCAAGAAGAAGAAGAAAACTTACTTTAGCAAGCCACCATTAACAATACAAGCAAATCCTTGCAATCTAGATAACCCAAGCAAAGATGCTTTAGGCATGCTTTGATCCTACCACTTTGACTACTAGTTACCCCAAGTCTTACTTTCCAAGGTTTACTTCCTTTACTTTACACAAAGTCCCTTACTTGTTTTGAAGGTAGCATAAAGAGTATAAAACTTGACCTATTTAGATAAGCTTTATATGTCATTGTATGGCATGAGATTGAACCCATCATCTTTCCACCTTAGTGAACACTCTTAACTTAGTAGTTTAGAGTAGATAAAAACTTGAGTCACTTTATATGGGAACACTTGGTGAAAATGAATTATGAAAACCTTGGAATGATGAGTCATTCTATTGAGATGTTTTGACATGTGTTGAGGAACACAAATGGTTTATGATGATGAAAATGTTGAGGCATGAGCCTTAAGCCTTTTATAAAACTGATGGTTGGATTTGGATGCGATACCATTCCAAATTTACCGTACAACCACACTACCTAAATTGGGTAAGGCTTAGCCGGAAATTTATATGCATTAGTATTAATTCCCTCGCGGGAGAGGTGTGAGCTGAGGCTACCTCTCAATTTTGTCCATCTAAGTAGTGCCCAAGATGACAGATGGTCATGGTTGGGAGGCCATGCTCATAGGAGAGGTGCTTATACTAGGGTGTGTAAAGGGAAAGTTATGTTTGATTATCTACATACTAAGTATGATGATTCAGGGTTATCCCTGACAGATGTATCGAATCTTGTGGTGAAAGTGTACCACCTCTACAGACTATCAAACTATTCGAATAGCCGCATCCGCGGTTATGGATAGATGGAATGGCCATACTGTTTCGTTGTCAGATGTTTTAAAAACAACTTATGAGATGAATGATGAATCTTGACTTGACCACAACAGGGTTGTGTTTATGATAATAGCTTCCCAACTTAAGTGATTCTAGAACTTTATTTTATCTTTCTTTGCTTCTGAACTCAGCTTAGGTTTCAAACTTAACTTTGTAGTTAACTTAGATTTAGCACTTTAACTTAGCACTATACTACTTGTTAGTGGTAGTTTGCGAGTACTTAAGGAGTACTCATGGCTTTTGTCCCTGGCTATTCTCATGGCCAGAATATGAAGGAGACTATCAAGATGATGGCCAGCAGGATGGCTATGATAACTAGGACTATTTTCCTTCGTCAGCATTGCCTCTGCCCCTGAAGATGGACCCCACCACTACGCTTTATATTTATTCCGCTGCTTGTTTGTGTAAGACCTTATGTATGGTTTGTAATGGATGATGTATTGTGATATCCAATCCGTTATGTCTCGCAAAAATGGTAATCCTGGGATTGCGAAGTATGGCATAACGGGCATCTAGGATTAAAAATCCGGGTGTTGATAGACCTAGCCATGTGCTGGTTCACTAGGCAGATCCAACCTCTGCAGTAGCGCTCCGAGTTGATGTGCAAGTACTCCAAGAGCCGGAAGGATCCTATGTACATCTCGCATGATAAATTCTCCAACGACTCCATCAAGCTTCGGCTAAAGGATATTGTCAAGGTTAAGGATAGGAAGTGTGGCTTCAAAATCACCTCCAACATGTTCGAATGCGGCAACTGCCTAGAGGTAGCTTATGTTTCCTTTGTTGCTTCTTACATATACTCTAAGGTTTTTCCATCTTGAAGTCATCACACTAACACTCATTTGTCCTATAGTTGGTGACCTTGGCGGCGGATCGGATGGCCTCCTAGGTCTATGATCCCAAGATGAATGATATCTAGGTGGTGTTCGACGATCATGCCTCGAAGGATCATTTGTCTTCGGCAGCATGAAAGTGGAAGAGCTCCACCTCTAACGCTGCTGCCGAGGGCAAGAAGAAGAAAATGGAGAGTGGAGTCTCCAAGAAATCCACTGCCGCCTTAGAGGCAGAGAAGAAGAAGAAATCCACAAGCATCCCCTTATCTAAGGTGCCTGCTGTGGTGTAAGTGTCTTCATTCTCTGACTTTAAGTTTCATTGCACCCATTCAATTCCTGTACATATACTGAGTATGTTTTAGGAACAAATCTGGCGTTGGCTTGAAGCGATTATCCAAAGATGTTGGAGGGTCCAAAAATATTTGTGATATGCTGACCAAGGATATGGCAGCCAAGTCTTCTCCCGCCACTTATCCCCCTACTCCTGCCGCCAAGCCCGTAATAGGCCCCATTGGGCCCTTGTCCCCCGCCATTCCTAAGACCTCCGCCATGGAGAAAGATATCGATCCACCAACTAATGTCTCAGGCTCTGCCGAAATTGATGTTGTTCCGAGTGGCTAGGCAACACAAGAAAGTACCTCCTCCAAAATGGCTGAAGCTCTGGCTAAGGATGCCATCGAGAAAGGGAAATAGACAATGGAGGGAGTGGAGGCGGAGGCGGTGATACGTTGCTAACGTATCCTTAATTTTTTATGTTCCATGCTTGGTTTATTCTACTTTCTTGTGTTTTCTCCATACTTTGGAGTACTTTTCATATGATTTAATGGACTAACCTATTAACAAGAGCCATAGTACTAGCTGCCTGTTTTCTGTTGTTTTTGGTTCCAGGAAAGTCAGAAAATGAATATTCTCGGAATTGGACGGGACAAAAGCCAAAGTCAGTTTTTCACCGAGGGACACCCGGAGCCAGAATACGAGACGGGGAGGGGCTAGGGTCCATCCACACCACCTGGCCGCGCGGCCAGGCCTGGACCGCTCCAGGGGGTGGTCTGGCTGCCCCAGGCACCCTCTCGGCCCGTCCTTCCGCCTATAAGTTGCCTCCGATATAGAAACCCTAAGCACCCGATCAAAATTCCACGAAAGAGTTTGTAGATGCCGTCATCTCCATCCCTAGACCGGGAGGGATCTGAAGCTCTTCCCGGTACCCTGCCGGAGGGGATAATTCACCCTGGAGGCCTTCTTCATCATCATACAAGCCTCCGGTGTGATGCGTGAGTAGTTCATCTCTGGACTATAGGTCCATGTAGTAGCTAGATGGCTGGTTCTCCTCCTTTGTGTTATCATGTTTAGATCTTGTGAGCTCTGTTCATGATCAAGATCATCTATTTCTAATTCTGCATGTTGTGTTTGCGGGGATCCGATGTATATTGAGATGCTTTTTCAGATTGATTATTGATTCTATCATGTCTTTGTTATTTGTGATCTTGCATGCTTTCCGTTGTTAGTAGCTATCTTGGCCAAGTAGATGCTAGCAACTCCAAGAGTTAGTATTTATGCTCGATAGTGGGTTCATGCCTCTGGTAATCTGGGGAAGTGACAGAAATCTCTAAGGCACTAGACGTGATGTTGCTACTAGGGAGAAAACAGCAATCCTTTGTTCATAGAACAATCGTATTTTTTACTTTACACGCAATTCGTAATGCAATTATCCATTGCTTGCAACTTAATACTGGAGGGGGTTCGGATGATAACCTGAAGGTGGATTATTAGTCATAGATGCAGTTGGATGGCGGTCTATGTATAATGTTGTAATGCCGATCGAGTCTCAAAGGAGTCAAGATGAGTAGTATATGCTTGTATGCTTTCTCGATGTTTGTCAATTGCCCCGCTGTAATTTGTTCACCCAACATGTCATCTATCTTAAGGAGAGCCACCTCTAGTGAACTATGGACCCTGGTCCTTTCTTTTACTATCAATCTACAATCAACTGTTTACTGTTTTGTGTTTACTTTCTACAAACTATTACTTTCTTCCACTCGATACATTTAATCCTTTGTTTTCAGCAAAACCGGTGAGATTGACAACCTCATCGCAAGTTGGGGATAGAGTTCTATGGTTGTGTTGTGCAGGTCTCCACATTGCTGCTGGCACCGGTAGTGCGCCCTGCCAAAGTTCAGCTAGCTACACCTTTGGGGTGTTTCCTTGCTCCTACTGGATTGATAACCTTGGTTTCATAACTGAGGGAAACTTACTGTTGTGCTCATCATACCTTCCTCCTGGGGTTCCCCAATGAGCTCGTTAGTACATGAGTCAGCAAGTATTTTTTCTGGCACCGTTGCCGGGGAGTCAAGGACATCTTCACAAGGGGAGTCCCTCATAACCAATCTCTTTACTTTGTTTTGCTTAGTTTACTTTTGCTTTGTTTGCTTGTTTCTTTATCAAAAACACACAAAAAATAGTTTTACAAGTTTTCTTTCTTTATTAAAAACACACAAAAATTAAGCCTTTCTATAGTTGTTACCTCTTTCCTAGCTCACCATGTTGATCCCTAAATTCACCCTGAAAGACCTTTCAATAGGTAGTGGCTCTATAATTGGAAAATAAAATATTGAAGAATTGTTTAATCATGTTAGTAAGCATGAGGATATTGAGGATAGATCCCTTGCGGAACTTGCTCCAAACTATGAAATTGCTGCAGTTTCTTTAGTTTACTTGTTGGAGGCTAGGTTTGTTAACCTTAGCCCCTTGATGCAAGTAATGACCCTGAAAAGAGAGATTTTATTCTGGAAACTTGATGCTTAAGGAATTCTATGACGTTGCCAGGGAAGGTAGAAAAGTCTATGAACATTTTAATATGCTAGGCTCATGTGTAGATGTTATTGGTACACGAGAAAAGATGAATAAAACCGAACCTAATGGGAAGGAAATTAAGATACCAATACCTTTCAAACTTGTAGCAATGCATGAAGCCATAGAAAAGAATCTTGATTGGATTGTTCCCGAAAACCCGTTTGATGAAAATAGTGAACCCAAGAGCGTTGAGAGAGGATCCTCTAGAACTTATTTGGATGAGATACCTTTCCTTGTTGAAGATATTTCTGGTATTACTCTTAATGCTTCTTCACTGGAGAACACTTGATCCTTTTTCTTGCTTCTTATGCCTAACTTAAAGGCGTTAAAAAAGTACTTATTGGGAGATAACCCAAAAGTTTAGTTGAGTCTTGGAAGTTATTACTTCAGTAATAACCGCTCGTTATCATTATTATTTGCTTTTTGTGCTAAGAGTAACCTCTAATGAGAGAGAAGTAATGATTGGGAAAGTTGTTGTCCCGAAACAGATTTCTGTGTTTCACTGTAAACATTCGTGTAAAATATCTGATGTCCTTTTGAGACGTGAATTTTTTTTGCTTCTGCCCCAGGTTGTTATCTAACTTTCGTTAGTTCAACACTTTTCCATTTGAGCAACAGAAGGGGTTCGAAAAAATTCATCTTTACCTGCTGGTCTGTTTTGACAGATTTCTGCCATTTTCTGCATTTACTTCTTGTTGGTTCCTTTTTGAGTTCTTTTGGGGAATTGAACTTTTTGAGGGAAGTGCTACAGTATCTAGTGTTTTAGTGGAAGTTTTATTGGTGTTATAACTGAACCTAAAGACCTATTATCTTGAGTGCACTCATGTTGCTAATAAAGATTGTGTGAAGTTTTCTATGAAGGAAAAATTTCAGGTGTGTGGAAGGAATGGGTAATGAGATGAAGAATGGAATAAAGCTCAAGCTTGGGGATGCCACGCATGTCACCCCAAGAAATATCCAAGAAGTACAAGTGTCAAAGCTTGGGGATTCCCATGGCATCCCCCTCTTCATCAATAGAAATACGAGGTTCCTTCCAAACACTTCATTTTTATTGTTTCATGCACAGTTGTGTTGTTCTTGGAGCGTCTTCTTTTTCGTTTTTGTTTTGGTTTTTCGTTTGCTTTGTTTGCTTAGTTTTCTGAGTAAATTGGTTGGACCCCCTCTTTCATACATTGGTTATCAAATAGTTTGGTTTGGTTTGGTTTGGAAAAAGAGTATGAAAGTTCATGCTTAAGTGGTAAAGAGAGCTTCTTTTTGACTATGGCCTATGCCTTGTCATGCCATGCTCGATATTGTTTTGGCTTTATGCTTAGTATTCTTGTATGTAGAATGACATGTTATAAACAATTGAGATTTCTTAATGTGCCTTTGAAGAATCATGCGTTGTTTTAGCATATTAAAGCATATTATTGTGGTATTCTCCTTTGATGCTTTATTTGGGTTGACTTGGCACATGCTCACACCATGCTATGACTATCCCAAGTCACTGTAGCCTTTATGATCCTTTAGTTTTCAACTTGTAGTATCACTTTATGCTTTGATTAATGATGTTTTGTCGCTCTGGATGATTATGGCCATTATTGCTCTCTTAGTTTGTCGCTCCCAGTCTTTTGCTAGCCTCCGTAACCAAGTATGAGTTCCACTCATGCATCCAACTCCTAAAACCAAGTTATTCCAAAGAGTCCACCATACCTACCTACTAGCATATGCTAGTCCAAGTATATTCATGTTTTATCTACCTTCCGAATTAAACTTGTTACGAGAAAATAGTGATTAAAGCTCTCACGAACTTGATGGCATACTTTACTTTTCTTGCCCTTAATAAACTTGAACCATTGTGTCGTCTATGTTGTATATGCTTGCACTTATTTGTTGGGGATTAGCAAAACCATGTTGTCATGGGGAACGCTTTCAACATTGCACTTGTACTTTGTACCTAGTTGATATCATGCTCTTTTGTCTATGGATGTCGTCGGTGTGAAATGAAATGGGAGCGTGTAAGTCCATGGAGTTATGTATATGTGTTAGAGAAACGCCTGGGCCGCTAGTCTAATCCATGTTGTCATGGTGGAAACCTGCAGCGTAACCATAATGAGCTGTCTATGAAGCATTCTTCTTATAAAAAAGAGTCGGATATTGAGAAAAAAGAGAAAAAGAAAAAAATATGAGAAAAGACGAAAGAGAGAAAAAAGCACCATATTCCCATGGTAAATAAGAAGATTGCTGAGATGCTCGTTGTTTGCTTGCCTTGTCATTTTGATATGGGGATTCTTCCGTATCATCGGGCAAGGGGTACCCCGTTGGCGGTTCTCTATGATACACATGTACTTACGATGACAAGAACTTACCGGTGACTAAACTTCAGTAGCATGAGGAGCGGCCCTCGTATTCAAGGGACATGAGATTTCCAACCTATACTTCGTCAAGCATATACACCATAGTTTGTTCACTTTAACCTTAATCACTTCAAGATGCTTATGATAGGGGCAATGAGAGATGAAAGCTATTAAGTACCATAATTTTTGGAAGCTCTTTATGAAACTTGAATCCCTGATTCCTTCTATGAAGGTCTTTCTTTTACTTTTTTGTTGAGTCTCCACCTTCTACCTTTATTCACCTACTTTGAGAGCATAGTGGCCATTCTTAGTTCTATGTGCATTGTCCCAAGACTTGTTGATTGATGCATAACTTTGATATTGCTTGTTTTAAACTAATTGTATCTAGTCACTCTCATGAACTTTGAAGGTGTCCTATGCATTTATGTTTGCTACTCTATGAGGGACAAGCTGAATACTACTATGCTATGTTTTCTTTATGTGAAACAAACAAACGTCTTGCAAAGCATTGTTATTCATGATTCTTTTGTTTGTGCCTTATTACTAGAACTTTGTCTTTCATGTTATGATTGAAGTACTATGATCAAGTTTATGATGGTGCATGTCACCTCAAAAATTATTCTTTCTTTTTATCACTTACCTACTCAAGGACGAGCAGGAGTTAAGCTTGGGGATGTTGATACGTTCCTAACGTATCCTTAATTTTTGATGTTCCATGCTTGGTTTTATTTACTTTCTTGTGTTTTGTCCACACTTTGGAGTACTTTTCATATGATTTATTGGACTAACCTATTAACAAGAGCCAAGTGCCAGCTACCTGTTTTCTGCTGTTTTTGGTCCCAGGAAAGTCAGAAAATGAATATTCTCATAATTGGACGGGCTAAAATCCAAAGTCGGGTTTTCACCGAGGGACACTCGGAGCTAGAATACGAGACAAAGAGGGGATGGGGCCCGGCCACACCACCTGGCCGCGCGACCAGGCCTGGCCAGCGCCAGGGGTGGTCTGGCCGCCCTAGGCACCCCCTCGGCCTCTCCTTCTGCCTATAAGTTGCGTCCGATATAGAAACCCTAAGCACCCAATCAAAATTCCACGAAAGAGTCTGTAGACGGCGTCATCTCCATCCCTATATCGGGAGTGATACGGGGTGGCCCGATCTTCTCGTTGAGCATGTTGTAGATGATGGTGGATGTAGTGGAGATAACTTGTGGGATGCTGTGAATCACTGGTTGTTCCCCCGTTGCCAATGCAACAGATCTCAACCCAGATGGTATTCGCAACTTCACACACTTGCGCACGTAGCCGCCGACCACGAAGCGGTTTGCAATCTACCAATCCCCAATGGAACATCAGAAAACACGATAACTTTCAGTAGGATAAACACCAGATCAAATCAAAGTGGTGTGGGATAAATATTTCTGATCGAAACAAAGAGGAACATATAATTTCAGATGAATGCTTGCAACAGTTCAATGAAACAAGTAGTGGTTTAATCTAAACATTGTCTAACACTAATTGCGGCGGCTGTGGGGATACTTAAATAGGTTGGGGCGAGCTCCCCACAAACCAGGCCTAAAACCAGCCTTATTTTGGCCCAAACTGACCCGGTTCGACTCAAACTGATACATACCGACCCATAGATGGGTTCGGCCTAATTGGCGCGCAGGCCAAACATCATGGAACACCTCAAACGTGTATTTCTTGGTGCGCCACATCCCTCTCTTGATCATACATGATTTCCTCATTGTCTCCTAGTGCGCATGCCTCCCTCGCGCACTTGCTGATATTGGAAATCAGTTCTTGTTCTTCTCGCTGCAACTCTCCTTCTCCTCCACGTGGAACGCTTGTGTTGTCAACAAACCTGATCATACAAAGGTGCATAGACTTAGGCAGTATAAAGTTCTGATCAAATAAAATATCAGATTCAATTAAGATTGAGTTCACCTGTTGGCCAAGTAGCTTTGCACATACTCTTGTAATTGGTCCAATTCTAACTTCATTGGAGTTGTCTTGTGCAACACCATTATCATCATCATTGGGAGAAAATGGTAAAGGACTAGGGATGTTCTCATCATCCTCCCCCCTTCAATAGGCGTCGACCTCGACGCTCCAAGGTCTTCTTCATCATATGGTGTTAAATCAGAAACATTGAATGAATTTCTCACGCCAGACACATCAGTAGGAAGATCAATCTTGTATGCATTATCATTTATCTTGGCAAGCACTTTATATGGACCAACACCCCTTGGCTGTAACTTGGACTTGTGCTGTTGTGGAAATCTGTCTTTGCGGAAATGCACCCATACCATGTCACCTGGCTGGAACAACACCTCCTTTCTCTTCTGATTAACACGATCAACGGTGTACTTGCCCTTCTTCTCAATTGATTCCTTTGTCTTCTCATGTATCTTCTTCACAAAATCTGCCCTCTTGGATGCCTCCATGTTAACTCTCTCTTGAAGTGGAAGGGACAGCAAATCAAGTGGTGTAATTGGTTTAAAACCATATACCACCTCAAACGGACAAAGCTGCGTTGTTGAGTGTCCTGCCCTGTTATATGCAAACTCCACATGCGACAAAAAATCCTCCCATACACACAGGTTCTTCTTGATCATTGATCGCAACAATGTTGAAAGTGTGCGATTTACAACCTCCGTTTGACCATCAGTTTGTGGATGACAAGTGGTGCTGAAAAGTAACTTTTCCCCAGCTTTCCCCAAAGTGTCTTTTAGAAATAGCTCATAAACTTCACGTCACGGTCAGAAACAATCGTCTTTGGTACTCCATGTAAGCGGACGATGTCCCTGAAAAACAGATTAGCAACATGCGACGCATCATCGCTTTTGTGGTAGGCAATAAAATGTGCCATCTTAGAAAATCGATCAACTACCACAAAAACTGAATCATGTCCTCTACTAGTTCTAGGTAATCCTAACACAAAATCCATGCTTACATCTTCCCATGGTGTAGTAGGAGCAGGAAGCGGAGTATACAAACCGTGTGGCTTCAGTTTTGATTTTGACTTGTTGGAAGTAATGCATCGCTTCGCAAACCTGTCCACGTCACGCGTCATCTTAGGCCAATAAAAGTGATCAGCGAGCATAAGCAAAGTCTTCTCTCATCCAAAATGACCCATTAAACCGTTGGCATGTGATTCCTGCAACAATAGCAAACGCACAGACGATTCTGGAACACATAATTTGTTAGCTCTAAACAAAAAACCATCATGTATATGGAATTTTTCCCATGCTTTTCCATTAGTACACAAACCATATGGTGCTGCAAAATCATGATCAGTAGCATATAAATCACACAAACTCTCTAAACCAGGAACCTTTACGTCCAAGTGTGTCAACAACATATTTTTCCTAGATAGAGCATCAACAACCACATTATCTTTACCCTTCTTATGCTTAATGATGTATGGGAAAGACTCAATGAATTCAACCCACTTAGCAATACATCTATGCAAGTTGGATTGAGCTTTTAAATATTTCAAAGCCTCAAGATAAGAATGTATGATAAATTCCTTTGGCCATAAATAATGTTGCCAAACCTCAAGAACTCTAACAAGCGCATACAATTCTTTGTCATAAACAGGATAGTTTAAATGTGCACCACCCAATTTCTCAGAAAAATATGCAATTGGTTTACCCTCTTGCATCAGCACACCTCCAATACCAATTCCACTAGAATCGCATTCAATCTCAAATTGTTTAGTAAAATCGGGAAGTGCAAGTAATGGTGCAGTAGTTAACAAACGTTTCAGTTCATCAAAAGTATGATCTTGGGCTGGGCTCCAAACAAATTCAACACCTTTCTTAGTAAGTTCATTCAAAGGTGCAGCAATAGTACTAAAATCTTTCACAAAACATCTATAGAAACCAGCAAGACCGTGAAAGCTTCGTACTTGACTAACATTCATAGGAGTAGGCCAATTTTGTATAGCTTCAATTTTAGATGCAGCTACCTCAACTCCATTTTTAGAAACAACATATCCCAGAAATATGACCTCATCTTTGCAAAAAGTGCACTTATCAAGATTGCCATAAAGCTTATTATCACGCAACACTTGAAAAACCTGTCGAATATGATCACTATGTTCAGATTCATTGCGGTTGTAAATTAATATATCATCAAAGTACACAACCACAAACGTGCCAATGAAATGCCTTAAAACATGGTTCATTAATCTCATGAAAGTACTAGGTGCATTAGTTAACCCAAAAGGCATTACTAACCACTCATACAAACCGAACTTAGTTTTAAAGGATATTTTCCACTCATCCCCTTCTTTCATCCTAATTTGATGATAACCACTACACAAATCAATTTTAGAGAAAATAGAAGCACCACTCAATTCGTCCAGCATATCATCTAAGCGCGGAATAGTATGACGATATCGAATAGTAATGTTATGAATAGCTCTACAATCTACACACATGCGCCATGTTCCATCTTTCTTAGGAACTAAAATAACAAGAACAACACAAGGACTTAGGCTCACACAAATATACCCTTTGTCGAGAAGTTCTTGCACTTGCTTCTGAATTTCCTTCGTTTCTTCGGGGTTGGTGCGGTAGGGGGCTCGATTAGGCAACGACGCTCCTGGTATCAAATCTATTTGATGCTCACTACCTCACAATGGTGGGAAACCTGCAGGTACCTCACTTGGAAACACGTCACCGAATTCCTGTAATACATTAGAAACACCAAGAGAGAGAGAGAGAGGGGTCATGTCGTTAGAAACTAAAATTTCACCCTTGTACATAAGCACAAGTGGTACAGCACTAGGACCCTCAAGAAACTCTCTTAGATCAGACTTGGTGGCTAACACTATTAAGGAATGCACTCCCTCACTTTTCTTTTTACCACTCAATTTTGGTTGTGGGCTCTCACTCACCGAAGGAGTAGTCTCTCGTCTATCTACTCTCTCAGTTTCTTTCTCAAGATTTACTTCACTTTTTTTACGAGATTCATTTACAATATGTTGCGGTGTCATGGGCCTCAAAGTAATGTCTCTATCATGCCAATTCAAATGATATGTGTTGGCTCTCCCATTGTGTTGCACATTGCGATCATATTGCCATGGGCGGCCCAACAACAAATGACACACGGTCATAGGAACCACATCAAATTCAATGATATCTTTGTATGGTCCAATCTAAAATTCCACACGCACCATGTAGCTAACCTTCATCTCTCCATTATCACTTAGCCACTTAATATAATATGGATTGGGGTGCGGTAAATACTTCAGTTTCAGCTTTGCACAAAGCTCTTTGCTAGCCAAATTGCGACAGCTACCATCATCAACTATCAATTTGCATGCCTTGCCAGGACCAACAACAGCCTTTGTTTGGAACAAATTGCATCGCTGATTTTTAGAGCTGGGCGTAACATTCAGAACTTTCTGCAAACAAATAATGGTCAGATAGTGAGTCGCATATGCATCTATAGGACCATCACTTGAATAACCCTCATCAACCAAAAGTTCAGAATTAGGATTAGCATCATCACCGGTTTCATACTCATTGTCCTCATTAATCAACATCACTTTCTTATTAGGACAATCTCTCTTGAGGTGACCCAAGCCACCACATGTGTGACAAGCCATGTCCCGGTTTCTTGCTATAGATGTAGATGAACCAGTACCACTAGCTGCAGGGTTTGTTGTTTTCTTTGCATTAGAAACAATATTATCTGGCTTGTTTGATGATGAAGCACGAAAACCTGAATTGGTACTTTGTGGTGGTATGCTACTAGCTGGTCTTGGTGTGAAACAACCACTAGTTGTAGAAGAACGAGCTTTATATTTGGCTTCTTCAGCTAGCTGAGCTTCAGCTTCACGTGCATGATGTAGGAGATCATTCATATCATGATATTGGTGATGCCGAACAGTGTGCTTGATACTATACGTCAAACCTGAGAGGAAACGCTGCAATGTTTGTTCGGGTTGTTCACGCACTCTAGCAAGCTGCATAATCAACTCCATCTCCTGATAATAATCATCAACACTCTCCGTGCCTTGCTTCAAATTCTGCAGTTTATCGTATAGAGAACGAATGTAGTTGCACGGAATGAATCTGTCACGCATCACTTGCTCCATAGTTCTCCATGTAATGATTGGGGGATCACCTTCTTCTTGCCTTGTATGCACCAGATTATCCAACCAAGGCAAAGCATACCCATCAAATTCAGAACATGCTAACTTGATTTTTCTGTCCTCGGTGTAGTCATGCAAACATCATAGTTTCTCTATCTTCAGCTCCCATATAAGATACTCTTCAACATCATTCGATCCCTCAAACTTGTGAAGAGTAAATTTTGGTTTTCCAAGCCCATCCTCTTGCTGGACCTCAGGATTTTCAAAATTACGATGTGCACCGACAGGCGCAAAACACGGCCATGAGGTATACCAGCACCTCGGCCTCCATTGGCACGGCCTCCAGGATATGCAGCATTAGCCGCTGCAGCACCATCATCAACATGTCCATGATTGTCACCAAGAACACTTGCATGACCCTCTTCTTCCTCAGCAAATTGTTGCTGGTTGCGCTGACGATCAACAGATGCTTGCAATGTAGTCACAGCTTGTGTTAAATCGGCGATAGAACGCTGAATTGCAGTCATAGTGTCCTGAGTTGTGGCTCCTTCTTCTTTTGCCTCCTTAAGTTCCAAATCAACAGCACGTGCATCTTCTTGTATATTAGTAACAACAACATCTATCTGACATGTCAAGTGATCACACAATGCTTCATACTCATTCCAATGCACCACAAAAGTAGGATCATTTTTTGTCTGCACATTAACACTCTTAGACATGATTAGTATGTTAGTGCAAATAAAAATGGTGTATGGTGGAACTATCCCAACTCACTCAAAACTGAAAGAAGACAATGTATCTTGCCGTTCCAAAGTGAATTAGGATAGCTTACCAACTTGTATGAGCAGCACGTGCACGGATGTGACGAAGTGAATACCGAGGGGAAAAACTATCACACGACAACCAGGGGTATAAGGTGGAGCTTGGTATGGATACCTAATAACACCAATTCAGAAATCCTAGTGCTGATCGTATGACACAGACCCACGGAAACACACATGGTGGAGATAAATGGGGCAACTGCAACTATAAAAAAAGAGCTCAAAAATTGATATATGTCGGAGTAATGCTCGTGTTGCAATGCACAAGGAGAGACTCTAGCAATGTCTCAACGAAACGGGTACAAGATTGCTAAACTGAGCAGCCCGCAGAGCACTAAGCACGCTAGTCTCGTAGGATAGTTTTAGACACTAAGAAAGTCTTACTAAGGCTCACAAGGATAGGTACGCTATGTGGACTCAGTAAAAAAAATAAACAAAAAAAATTGACCTGAGAATTGGTCTCTGCCACGGCAGAAAAACGGCCTAAAATCCTGCCACGGCAGGGGAAAAAATCTCTCGCTGGAGGACAGACTTGTCTGTGGTCAGGCGAGGGGTCCGTATTTTTTTTTCGATTTTTTTTTCAACCTGAGGCTTCACGTACGCACAGGCTGAGACTCGTCCGTGGTCAAGTGATAGCGATTGGGAGTTTTTTTGTTCGCTTTTGCCTTTGCTTCAAAGTGAAGCGCACTGACAGCTAGATAGAGATCTGATCGGTTTGTTTTTTCTTTTGTTTTTTCTTCCTTTCTTTCATGTGAAGGAAACTCACGTACGGATTGAGACTTTTTTTTTTGAAACGGATCTACAATTCCAAAACTACAAAGGTAAACTGATCTAGTATATCTAAGACTCAAGAACACGACGAACAATCTCAAGAACAGAAGAAGCAATCTAGAAACAGTCTAGGGACTCCGACGGCCGAACAAAAACAGAAGAAAACTAGACGAAAACTACGACTCGGATTTAGAAGAAAGGCTACACAAAAGAGATTACGGCCAGCAACTAGAACTCACGAACAGTGTTATCTTGGCTATGGCAACACTAAACCTAATATTTTTGTGGCTTTTTCTATATAGGACAAAAACAAGAACTAATCTGCGGATGGATTTCTGGATGCTCATCGAGTAAACGCTGGAATCTAATACCAAGATGATACGGAGTGGCCCGATCTTCTCGTTGAGCACGTCGTTGATGATGGTGGATGTAGTGGAGATAACTTGTGGGATGATGTGAATCACCGGTTGTTCCCCCGTTGCCAATGCACCAGATCTCAACCCAGATGGTATTCTCAACTTCACACACTTGCCACGTAACCGCCGACCATAAAGCGGTTTGCAATCTACCAATCCCCAATGGAACAGCAGAAAACACGAGAACTTTCAGTCGGATAAACACCAGATCGAATCAAAGTGGTGTGGGATAAATATTCCTGATCAAAACAAACAGGAACATATAATTTCAGATGAATGCTTGCAACAGTTCAACAAAACAAGTAGTGGTTTAATCTAAACTTGGTCTAACCCTAATTGTGGCGGCTGTGGGGATACTTAAAGAGGTTGGGGCGAGCTCCCCACAAACCAGGCCTAAAACCAGCCTTATTTTGGCCCAAACTGACCAGGTTCGACTCAAACTGATACATACCGACCCATAGATTCGTTCGGCCTAATTGGCGTGCAGGCCAAACATCATGGAACATCTCAAACGTGTATTTCTTGGTGCGCCACATCCCTCTCTTGATCATACATGATTTCCTTATTGTCTCCTAGTGTGCCTGCCTCCCTCTCCTCCCTCGCGCACTTGCTGATATTGGAAATCAGTTCTTGTTCTTCCCGCTGCAACTCTCCTTCTCCTCCATGTGCAACACTTGTGTTGTCAACAAACCTTATCATACAAAGGTGCATAAACTTAGGCAGTATAAAGTTCTCATCAAATAAAATATCAGATTCAATTAAGATTGAGTTCACCTGTTGGCCAAGTAGCTTTGCACGTGCTCTTGTAATTGGTCAATTCTGACTTCATTGGACTTGTCTTGTGTAGCACCATTATCATCACCATTGGGAGAAAATGGTAAAGGACTAGGGATGTCCTCATCAGGAGGGATCTGAAGCTCTTCCCGGCACCCTGCCAGAGGGGAGAATTCACCCTGGAGGCCTTCTTCATCATCATGCAAGCCTCCGGTGTGATGCGTGAGTAGTTCATCTCTGGACTACGGGTCCATGTAGTAGCTAGATGGCTGGTTCTCCTCCTTTGGGCTATCATATTTAGATCTTGTGAGATCCATTCATGATCAAGATCATCTATTTGTAATTCTGCATGTTGTGTTTGCGGGGATCCGATGGATATTGAGATGCTATTTCAGATTGATTATTGATTCTATCGTGTCTTTGTTATTTGTGATCTTGCATGCTTTTCGTTGTTAGTAGCTATCTTGTCCAAGTAGATGCTAGCAACTCCAAGAGTTTGTATTTATGCTCGATAGTGGGTTCATGCCTTAGGTAATATGGGGAAGTGACAGAAATCTCTAAGATACTAGATGTGTTGTTGCTACTAGGGAGAAAACAACAATCTTTTGTTCATTAAACAATCGTATTGTTTACTTTACATGCAATTCGTAATGCAATTATCTGTTGCTTGCAACTTAATACTGGAGGGGATTCGGATGATAACCTGAAGGTGGATTATTAGTCATAGATGCAGTTGGATGCCGGTCTATGTATAATGTTGTAATGCCCAATCGAATCTCAAAGGAGTCAAGATGAGTAGTATATGCTTGTATGCTTTCTCGATGTTTGTCAATTTCCCCGCTGTAATTTTTCACCCAACATGTCATCTATCTTAAGGAGAGCCACCTCTAGTGAACTATGGACCCTGGTCCTTTCTTTTACTATCAATCTACAATCAACTGTTTACTGTTTTCTATTTACTTTCTACAAACTATTACTTTATTCCACTCGACACGTTTAATCCTTTGTTTTCAGCAAAACCGGTGAGATTGACAACCTCATCGCAAGTTGGGGACAGAGTTCTATGGTTGTGTTGTGCAGGTCTCCACGTTGCTGCTGGCACCGGTAGTGCGCCCTGCCAAAGTTCAGCTAGCTACACCTTTGGGGTGTTTCCTTGCTCCTACTGGATTGATAACCTTGGTTTCATAACTGAGGGAAACTTACTACTATGCTCATAATACCTTCCTCTTGGGGTTCCCCAACGAGCTCATTAGTACACGAGTCAGCAGGCGGCTCTAGAAATAGATGAGGCGGGAGCCTCTGGTCCATCAACTTTCATTGTAACACAACTGGTGGCCAGGGTGTCATCCATGCCTCCGGCTTCGACAACTCCTCTAGCTTTGACTCCTCTGACTCTATGCCTGGAGGATCTCATCAAGGAGGAAATGCTATTTATAACAATGCCTGGACCTTCCATGATTCAAATGCTCACTTGGCCAACGATCTGAAGGTTATTGTCACTGTAAGTTTTTGAACTTTACTTATTTTACTCTGTAATATATCCCACTATAGCCCACGAGGTCTTAGGTGGAAAACCATTATCTTTCGGCCTGAGTGCTCCAAAGAACTAAGTGTAGAAATTGTTAGTGTAGCCCCTGAGTTTCTAGTTTAGAATGATAATTCTGACTAGACACTCCAAGAGAGAACACTTATTGATTATAATCTGATACTGTAGCCCCCGAACGTTTAGTTGAAACTGGATAGTTCCGACTAGATGCTCTAGAGAAACTAAGCATGTTTTCTTCTTTGCAAAATGAGAATAGACGGATGATAGCAGCCAATGAGAGGTTTGCCATCTTGCGGAAGGAACTGGACCTTGAACACCGTAAAATAGCCTTCCTGAAGGAACATATCAAAAATAGTAAGCATCTGTTTTCTTTTAACAGCTCCTTACTTTCCTCATGGGTCTATTTCTACTGAATTCTCATAATGCTTTCCATTTTCCATCTTATAGAGGCTATTTCCAAAGCCAAGAGCATCATCGAGCAATCCAAGCATATTCAAGAGCTTCATGATGAGAATAAAATCTTGAAGAAAGACCTGGCTGAAGCTATCAAGGGCCATGAGGAGGCAATGAAGGCAATGCAAGAGTCTGTTGACGCTGAGATGCAGGGCCTGAAGATCGAGATTGCACAAATCAAGTTACAGAACCAAGCTATTTAAGAGTAGAATGATAGGAACCTTGAGATGTACAATACAGTTCAAAAGGAGCATGGCATAAAGGCGGAGACATGCAAGCAAGCGGAGATCAGTATCTTTTGTAACTTTCTTCTAACTTTGTCAATTCTATAAGATGGGTAGTTGTATTACTTATACTCATGAACTTTTGTCTCTTACAAAAACACAGACCCATTGGTTTAACCAACATGGGTGAAGGTGCTCTAGATCCAAAATAATGCATGATTATTGCCGGCAACTTCATCAACACCTCCATCACGCAAGCCAAGGAGATAGCCAAGAACATGGACATCACCATCAAGGCGGCAAATTCTGCGGCCACGTACTCATAATTTTTGCACCGAGCCCCCGAGAAAATCAAGGACTAGAAAGCCTCTTGTGTCTGGGCTGGTGCTAGGATGGCCTTGTCCTTGGTAAAAGCGCATTATGACAACACCGATATGGACCTGGTGACGTCCAGCATGCCGAAGCACGACGAAGACGGGAATGTGATTGATAGCGATGCTATATGGGATTCCCTCGCCAGCTACGACACCAAGGTTTCCAAGCTGACCAAGGCTGATGTCTTCATGCCTGCCGAGGTGATGGATGATGACATGGCTTCTGCAGAATCTAGCCCTTCGCCTTCTGAATTTGACGATATGTCTATTCCTGGCTCTCTGGCTACTGATGTGAAGGGAATATGCCCTGAGAGGCAATAATAAAGTTGTTATTATGTGTATTCCAAGTATATGATAAATGTTTATTTTGCATGCTATAATTGTATTAATATGGAAACGTTAATACATTTGTGTTTAATAAACAAATAGAAAGTTCCTACTCATGCCTCTCTTTGAACTAGCTCATTGATTAACAAGATGATCAAAGTTTCCTGATCATGGACATTGGATATCGTTAATAACGAGGTCACAACATTTGTGAAATGATGTGATGAACATTCATCCAAAGTATAGAATTACGATCAAGTAATCCTAGTCCATAGACCAGGAGATCATGTTAATCACTAACACCGGAAGAGTATCTTGATAACATCAAACGTCACACCGTAAAAGGGTGACTATAAAGGTGGGTTCAGTACTATGAAGGTGTTATGTAGAGGCTCATGGATGAAGAGTGGTATTTGTCCATCCTGGTGACAGATAGATATACTCTGGGCCTCTCGGTGATATCACATTAAGAATAGCCTGCAAGCAAGTGATGTGATCACTAGAATGTTATATCACGGGAACGAGAAAAGAGTGCATGTCGGTAACAAGATCAAACTAGGTATTTGGATACCGAAGATCGAATCTCGGACATGTAATATATCGTGAGACAAAGGGATTAAGTTACTAGCATTAAAGTTTCTCACGATCACAGAAGTAATCGTTGAATGTGTAGGAGTCAGAATGGATCTCTAGGTCCAGCTTCTGATTATTGATCTGAGAGTGGTCTCGATCATGTCTACATCATTCGTGAACTGTAGGGTGACACACTTAAGGGTTGCCAAACACCATTTGGAGCAAATATGTTTGACACGAAAGAATTGCAAAACACTGGAATTATTTCAATGGACACTAGAATTGTTTTGGGTGAAATTGTTGAAATTGGTTCTGCATGTGATATTGAAATATTGCAGCGGGTTTTATGTGAATGTTTTTTAATTAAATTAATTAACAAAATTGTGAATAAAATAAATAAAATAGTTTTATTAAATGAGAGTTGCATAAAATTTGGTGGAAATTTAATGCATGTGAGTGGAACTTTGAGTGGAGGCAAAATTGATGTGAGTGGAGCTTCCACCACATGAATGAGGAAGAGGTGGGGGCGCCCCCATGGGGACCGACCATGGGAGGGGAGGATCCCTCCTCTCCTCCCTCACAAAGCACACCTCCTCGTGAAGGATCTCTCTCCCCCTCTAGATATATACTCACATGGTCTTGGATTAGCGAGATACATGTTCCCGGTGGCATTTCGTCTGGAAGGAGTTGCTTCTTCTGCTGATTCGCTGGAGCGAGGAGGTGGAGGTTGTTCGGTGGCCTAGACGTATGTGCGAGTACGGATGTGCTACTGATTAGCGGCGCTAGGACTTACACATGATCTTGAGATTGGCAAGGATTCAACTACATCATCCACGAGTTCTATCTCGTCAACAAAACTTTGTTGTCTTCGAGGGTAAGTTTTCTATAGATGTATATCCACCCGTTGCTTGTATCTAGTAGATAGATCTTGGCGTATAATAGTTCCCATCGTAGCAAAAAAAATCTATGCTGCGAACCCTACAGTGGTATCAGAGCCTGATCTATGCGTAGGTCCTTTGCACGGGTAGTACATATATGTTTATATGTGGGCGATGATGATCATGTTATTGCTTCTTTCATGTATTTTGTATACTGGTGCCATAGTGGGATGAAGCAGCCGAGACTAACTTTACATGTCCTCGCACATGACACCAGTTCGACGATTGACATGCAACTAGTTTTGCGTAAGTGGCTAGAGGGTGACTGTCTCTCCTACTATAGTCAATATCTTATTTACAACGAGTTGCTAATAAGTTAGTTATCATTGTTGTGGTTCGATGTTCGTAGGTAAGACTGGTTCTATCTCCGAAAGCCCTAAGCCACATAAAACTTGCAATGGATAAATTAGAAGCGTCTAGTTTAGATTGTTGCTGGGCTAGTGTAATGATATGGTAATGTTGTAAGTTGATGTATAGTTGATACTCTTACAACACACCTAACGTGTAAGTTCCATAGACCTTGGCATTACACACAAAGGAATGATAGAGATCATACCACGATGCACATGATAGTGATCAAATGCATGGACCATATCATTCCCCCTTAGATACATGATGTTTTCATCTTATCTTACTAGTTGGGCATTTTAGTAGCATTATAAGATGATCCCTCATTTATATCAAGATAAAAATGTGTTCCCCCTTAAGTACACACCGTTTATGTTTTGCCGCTTTAAGTACTTGAATCCATGATCATATTTCAGGTGTAAGACAGTTTTACACTCGCGAGTACTAAGGTTCTTACTTGGCGACCCTAGCATGTACAGACATGGCCTCGGAACATGGACCGAAAGGTTAAGCATGAGTCATATAGTTCGTATGATGCCCATATTGATGCTCGCCTTTGAAGCTACGCTGACTCACGTGACGATCGGACTTGGTCTAGTGGATTTGGTTCATGTAATCACGAAAAAGACACGAGGAATGTTGTTTTTGAGTGGGAGTTCATTTGGAATTTGGATTAGTTGAACTTGATCTATCATAAACTTAGTCTAAACTTTACAAATTGTGTTGTAGATGGCACCACCTGCTTTTAATTTCAATGTGTTCATGATGAAAGAGAAACTTGTGACGAATCGTAGTAACTTTACCGACTGGGCCATGAATTTGAGGATTCTCCTTAATGCTGCACACAAGATATATGTGCTAGAAGCGCCGCTAGGCCCCCCACCAGCTCCTGATGCCCCTGACAAGGAAAATAACGTCTATCTGACTCATCAGGAGGACCACAAATTAGTTCATTGCGGCATACTATATTGGATTGATCAGGAACTTCAAAAGCATTTTGAAAATGGCAATGCCTTTGATACCATGGGTGAATTGAAAATGATTATCGATACCCATGCTGTCATAGAGAGTTATAATGCTTTTGAAAAGTTCTTTAGCTGCATGATGGAAGAGAACAACTCTGGTAGCAAGCACGTACTCAAAATGTCTAGGTACACGGATAGGCTTGTGTCCTTGGGAATAATGATTCCCATTGACTTAGGCATACATCATGTTCTCTAATATCTCCTACCTAGCTACAGGAGCTTCATGATGAACTATAATATGCAGGGCATGAAGAAGTCCCTCCCCGAGCTTCTGTCAATGCTTAAGACTGCAGAGGTGGAGATCACGAAAGAACATCATGTATTGATGATCAATAAGACCACTGGTTTCAAGAAAGACAAGAAGGGTAAGAAGAAGGGAAAGAAGGGCGGAAAATATATTGCCACGCCTGAAAATAAGTCTCGAGATGGCCCTAAGTATGATACCGAGTGCTACTATTGCAAGGGGACTGGCCATTGGAAGCGCAACTGCCTCAAGTATTTGGCAGAAAAGAAAGCCGGCAAGGCAAACAAAGGTATATATATGATATACATGTTATTGATGTGTACTTGACTAGTACTCGCAGTAGTACCTAGGTATTTGATACTGGATCTGGTGCTTATATATGTAACTCGAATCAGGGGTTGCAGAACAAGCGACCGCTAGCAAGAGGTGAGGTCAAGATGCGTGTCGGCAATGGATTAAGAGTTGATGTGATCATCGTCGGAACACTACCTCTCCACCTGCCATCGGGATTAGTTATAAACCTAAATAATTGTTATTTGGTGCCTACACTAAGCATGAACATTAAAATTGGATCGTGTTTGATGCGAAATGGTTATTCATTTAAGTCTGAAAACAATGGTTGTTCGATTTATATGAATGATATCTTTTATGGTCATGCACTTGTGATGAATGGTTTATTTCTGTTGGAAGTGGATAATAGTGTTACGCATATTCATAATATTGATGCTAAAAGGATTAAACTTTATGATGATATATCTGCATATATGTGGCACTGTCATCTAGGTCATATTGGTGTTAAACGCATGAAGAAACTCCATTCTGATGGACTTTTGGAATCACTTGATTTAGAATCATTTGATACATGTGATGTGGGGCCCCCGGATTAATTCTCCGAGAATCCTTGTTATGCATACAACCACGATCCCATGATCAGTTAGTCGTGGCACATAACCGACAAGTATCAAAGTAAACATCCAATACATAACGAATACATGTCATACCTTATTTGCCATTATGGCTACATCGATCAACATCAGCAGAACTTCATTAAGCGTAGAGCCCGAGCCATGCCTTAACCTACAGGCAACTGACTGGGAGAACGTCCTAGTTCGCATAGTCATCCACTTCACCTTCTTCTCAATATCTGACCAAGTTAATAGCCTGGGACAATGCTAGTGAGTACTTTGAATGTACTCGCAAACCACCTTAATAGAATAATAAAACAAGAGGATATGCAATATGGTTGTGGCAGTAGGTGGGCTCCAATGGAGGTTCTTTTCTCAAATAGTTTCTCTTGTAGATATAGCATCTACATATCTTTGTTGAAGACTTTTGTAAAACATTTTGGAAACCTTTTTAAAAAGTGTTGGAAAACACTAGGATTGGGTCACAAACTTGTTCCTTTCTTTCGGTCATCCCATGACCAAACTCCTTTCATTCCTTTCTAACCATCCCAAGGTCAAAACAGGTATCCTTCCGACCATCCCATGGTCAAAACATTTCCAAAGCCATTGCTTTTCAAAAATTCTTTTTGAAAACAAAACCAGCACCGCTCTACAGAAGTTTGTCCAACCCATCCATAACCGCGGACACGGCTATTCGAATAGATTTACGCTCTACAGAGGTTGCACACTTTACCCACACCATCCTGGTACACTACCCTGATCTACACCGATTGTGGGTCGAGTAACCGATCAAGACTCTCCAGAGGCCCACTCCAATTTAAGTGCCCACCCTATGAGTGTTGTTCCCCTCAACACCTAGACGCCCTATATAGTTCACAACCAACCGGAGCGCTTTTTCCACTTCCCGAGTGTGCGCTTTCAATGAGGGGCTCATAGTAACGCGTGGAGGTCCGTAGACACTTCAATCCTTCTTCATGTCGATGTCTCACATGGACCCTTACAGGAGAAGGCCCACCCTTCAGGGATTTTTATCCCCTGTAGTCGTTGCGAGGCAGCTTATACCAGAATAAACAAACATCAAATCCAACCCTGTACCATTCCAGAGTAATGTGGTTGCACGGGTTAAGTTGTTATAGCTAAACTGCAAACAATCGGGTGAGTTTTTGTAAACCTTTTTCCTCCAGCTTTCCTTCATCATTTTGTAAAATAAAACCTTTTTATTTCTCAACATCTCTTGGGAGGTCCCACCTCACCAAGGTTTTATCATAAAACATGTGGTAAAAACTTTCTCGGGGGTCTTCCCATCCTCTAGTTTTTGCTTTGGCTAAAACGGGGCCTCGAAAGGGTATGGTGTATTACACCATCTACCATACTAGTGATAAGTAGGTGTCATCAAGGGGGTTATACTTAATAGTACAAAAGTGTAATAGTTCGGAGGAGCCAAACCACTACCATATATACATCAACATATAGTAAAATAATGCAGTTTTAATAAACAGTAGATAAAACATGCATAAGTAAAACAGTAGGACAAGGCTTATGAACAAGAAGGTGGCTTGCCTACGATCAGCAATATGACATAAATGTCCCTGTACTTCTTCTTATAATACCATAATATCCAATAAAAACCATCTTCTTCTGCTCTCCGATATAACCGCAACTATCGTCGTCAAAGATAGCACATGTAAGCAAACAAAACCACAATCAACACAAGGCATACCAGCATCAAAATAATACAGCCAACAATCATTCAACACCCTATTCACTTTAGTAGGTTTTGATGGATTAAGATAGTAGCAATTGGAAATACTTTAATTGCCTCGATGGGATTTCATATATGATTTAAATTGTCCCATACCACCTAATAAGGGGGATTGGACTAAGGCTTGGGTCTGTATGATACCATTGTGTAAAAATGATACCAATAGAGAGGGGTTAATAAAATGAAACCAACAAAAGTGGTTTCACTATTTATCAATTTTCTTTAAATAGTTATGATTTTCCTAGTGATAAAAGATATAGTTTTAGGAAATAATTTACCAGAAAAGTTCTGGAGCTCCAAAAATTATTTCCTTGGATAATTTTGTAGGGTTTGATCTACTGAATATCTAAGAGTATGATTTTGAAGGGTTTGATCTACTGAATATGTAAGAGTTGGAATCACTCCGAAATAATTACCAGATTGCCCTCAGGAAATTCCCAAAGGCAGTTCCGGAGCTGTTTTCTCTTTTTCACCAGATTAATTCTACCGAAGATTTTAATATGCTTCGAAAGACACATGATGGGTATTTGCATTATCTTTCGGTAGGAATTTGAATTTGTAAAACTTCTTTAGTGATTTTTCTACTTGAACTACCCTAGGCAGAGATGATTAATTCACCAAAACTAAACAGAGCCTCAATAAAATTTGATCTCCTGGATTTTGGTAGACCTTAGTGTACCACATCACAGAGAGTTGGAATTAGGTCAATACATTCATATATTGGCCTAGATAATTTCCTAAAATCAGAGATGCCCTGTTTTTGTTATTTTTACTAATGCCAAACCATGGTTCACCTTGTCATGAGGCAAGGACCAAAACATGGGTATTTCAATTATCTATCAGATGAAACTTGATTCATTCCATTTGAATATGTATAACTTTGTGGGTCTTTTATTGATTGAAAAAGGTAACATCTAGGAGATAAATCTACAAAAAAGATACAAATATCATACGGCCAAACTTTTGGTACTGCATGTTGGGTAAAACAACCCTAAACTCTATAAATTTTTGACCCAGGCATTGGGAGCTGGTTTCCATTTTTAAATTGATTTAAACTGAAGGCTAAAATTACTGGATCTGGGCAAAAAGAATAAAATCAAAAGGGGTCGCGGGCTAGGATCTAAGGTTTACTGGGCCGTCTGGGAGGGATTCAGCCCACGGCGCGCGAGGCGACGCGCGGGAGCACGGTTCAAACCTGCGAGGGCGGGGCCCGCCTGTCAGCGACGGAGGGGCGATGAAGGGGGTATGGAGTGCGGCTGGCTGTTGGATCTAAAGGGGATCCGACGGTGTGCGCGCGTCGTCTACCCTAGACAGCAGCGGTGGTGAGGGAAACCCTTGAAGGAAATATGCCCTGAGAGGCAATAATAAAGTTGTTATTACATATTCCTTATACATGATAGATGTTTATTTTACATGCTAGAAATGTATTGATTCAGAAACATCAATACATGTGTGTTTAATAAACAAAAAGGGTTCCTAGTCATGCCACTCTTATAGACTAGCTTGTTGATTAACAGGATGATCAAGGTTTCCTGATCATGGACATTGGATGTTGTTAATAAAAAGGTCACACAATTGGTGGAATGATGTGATGAACATTCATACAAAGTATAGCATTATGATCAAGTCATTATGTTTATATTTCTATAACATTATACGAAGTAACCTTTATCCTTAGACCATGATATCATGTTAATTGCTAACATCGGAAGAGTATCTTGATAACATCAAACGTCACACCGTAACACGGTGACTATAAAGATGGGTTCAGTACTACGAAGGTGTTATGTTGAGGCTCATGGATCAAGAGTGGAATTTGACAATCTAGATGACGAATAGATATACTCTGGGCCCTCTCGGTGATATCACATTAGGATAGCTTGCAAGCAAGTGATGTGATCACTAGAATGTTATATCACGGGAACAAGAAAAGAGTGCATGTCGGTAACGAGATCAAACTAGGTATGGAGATACCGATGATCGAATCTCGGACATGTAATATATCGAGGGACAAAGGGATTTAGTTACAAGCGTTAAAGGTTCTCACGATCACAGGAGTCATCGTTGAATGTGCAGGAGTCGATGCGGATCTCGTGTCCCATGCTGATTATTGATCGAAGAAGGGTCTCGATCATGTCTGCATTATTCGCGAACCGTAGGGTGGCACACTTAAGAGTTACCGGACACCATTTTGGAGAACATATGTTTCAGACGAAAGAATTGCAAAGCGCAGGAATTGTTTCAATAGAAACCGGAAATTGTTTCGGGTGAAATTGAAGAAGGTGGTTCTGCATGTGATATTGAAATATTGCAAGGGGCTATATGTGAATGTTTGTTAATTAAAGTAATTAACAAAATTATGAATAAATTTAATAAAAAGAGTTTTATGAAATGAGAGAGCATTAAATTTGGAGAAATTTAATGCATTTAAAGTGGAGACTTTAAAAGGGAATGTGAAGAGGCATTTTAATGTGGAGGGGTTACCACCACATGAATGGGGGAGGTGAGGGGTCACCCCATGCTTGACCATGGAGAGAGGGCACACCCCCTCCTCCTATAAAAGGCCACCCATTCCCTCCTTCATCCACACACCTCCTTGTGAAGGATCTCTCCCCCTCTAGAATTATTCCCCCATGGTCTTGGATTAGCGAGATACATGTTCCTGGTGGCATTTCGTCTGGAAGGAGTTGCTGCTTCCGCTGGATCCCTGGAGCGAGGAGGTGGAGGTTGTCCGGTGGCTTGAACGTGTGTGCGAGTGCGGATGCGCTGCTGAGTTTCGGCGCTCGAACTTCCTCACGATCTTGAGATCGGCAAGTGTACGACTACATCAACCACGAGTTCCTACTCGTTAACAGAGCTCGTTGTCTACGAGGGTAAGTTCTCGTTGGATGTATGTCCACCCGTTGATTTGTACCTAGTAGATAGATCTTGGCGTGTAATTCACACCGTAGGAAATTTTTTGTTTTCTATGCTGCGGACCCAACAGTGGTATCAGAGCCTGATCTATGCGTAGGTGCTTAGCACGGTTGGTACACATATGTTTGATATGTGGGCGATGATGATCATGTTATTGCATCTTATATGTATTTTGGATATTGGTGGCATAGTGGGATGAAGTGGCCCGGACCAACCTTACATGTCATCGTACATGAGACCGGTTCCACGACTGACATGCAACTTGTTTTGCATAAGTGGCTGGCGGGTGTCAGTCTCTCCTAGTATAGTCAATATCTGATTTACAACGAGTTGCTAATAATTTAGTTATCCTCATTGTGGTTCATGTTCGTAGGTAAGAATGGTTCTATCTCCGAAAGCCCTAAGCCACGTAAAACTTGCAATTGATAAATTAGAGGCGTCTAGTTTAGATTGTTGTTGTGCTAGTGTATTGATATGGTATTGTTGTAAGTAGATGTATGGTGGATACTCTTACACCACACTCAACGTGTAAGTTCCATAGACCTTGGACTTACACACAAAGGAATGATAGATATCATACCATGATGCAAGTACTAGAGATCAAATGCATGGACCATATCATCTCCCTTTACACATTAGATGTTAGCATCTTATACTGCTAGTTTGGCGCGTTTGATAGCATTATAAGATGATCCCTCATTTAGATATCAAGATAAAAATGTGTTCTTCCTTGAGTATGCACCGTTCTATGGATCGTGTTTCGAGACATCACGTGATGATCGAGTGTACTCGAATCTACGCTTTCATAGGAACGGGTGTAAGACAGTTTTACACACGCAAATACTAAGGTTCTTACTTGGCGAGCCTAGCATGTACAGACATGGCCTCGGAACATGGACCGAAAGGTTAAGCATGAGTCATATGGTTGATATGATGCCCATATAGATGCTCGCCTTTGAAGCTATATCAACTCACGTGACGATCGGACTTGGTATAGTGGATTTGGTTCATGTAATCACCAAAAGGACACGAGGGATGTCGTTTTTGAGTGGGAGTTCATTAGTAATTTGGATTAGTTGAACTCAATCTATCATAAACTTAGTCTAAATAAACTTTACAAATTCTGTTGTAGATGGCACCACCTGCTTTTAATTTCAATGTGTTCATGGAGAAAGAGAAACTTGCTGCGAATGGTAGCAACTTCACCAACTGGGCTATCAGCTTTGTGGATTCTCCTCACTGCTGCACAAAAGCAATATGTGCTAGATGCGCCACTAGGAACCCCACCAGGTCCTGATGCCCCTGACGAGGAAAATAATGTCTGTGTGACTCGTCAGGAGGACCACAACTTAGTTCATTGCGGCATACTATATGGGCTAGAGCCAGAACTTCGAAAGCGTTTCGAAAATGGCAATGCCTTTGATACCATGGGAGAGTTGAAAATGATTTTCAATACCCATGCTGCCGTAGAGAGTTATAATGCTACAAAAAAGTTCTTTAGCTACATGATGGAGGAAAACAGCTCCGTTAGTGAGCACGTACTCAAAATGTCTGGGTACACCGATAAGCTTGTGTCCTTGGGAATAACGATTCCCATTGACTTAGGCATACATCGTGTTCTCCAATCTCTGCCACCTAGCTACAAGAGCTTCGTGATGAACTATAATATGCAGGGCATGAATAAGTCTCTTCTCGAGCTTTTGTCAATGCTTAAGACTGCAGAAGTGTAGATTAGGAAAGAACATCAAGTGTTGATGATCAATAGGACCACCGGTTTTAAGAAGGACAAGAAAGGCAAGCACAAGGGAAAGAAGGGTGGCAAGTCTGTTGCCACGCCTGAAAAGAAACCCCGGGCTGGCCCTAAGTATGACACCGAGTGCTACTATTGCAAGGGGACTGGCCATTGGAAGCGCAACTGCCCCAAGTATTTGGCGGACCAGAAGTCCAGCAAGGTAAACAAAGGTATATGTGATATACATGTTATTGATGTGTACTTGACTAGTACTCGCAGTAGCTCCTGGGTATTTGATACCGGATTGGTTGCTAATATATGTAACTCGGTTCAGGGGCTATGGAACAAGCGACAGCTAGCAAGGGATGAGGTCAGGATGCGGGTCGGCAATGGATCAAGAGTTGATGCGATTGCCGTCGGGACGCTACCTCTCCATTTGCCATCGGGATTAGTTATAAACCTAAATAATTGTTATTTGGTGCCTGCACTGAGCATGAACAGTGTATCTGGATCGTGTTTGATACAAAGTGGTCATTCCTTTAAATATGAAAACAATGGTTGTTCGATTTATAAGAATGATATCTTTTATGGTCATGCACCTATGTTGAATGGTTTATTTGTATTGGATCTCGATAGTAATATTACGCACATTCATAATGTTAATGCTAGAAAGATTAAACTTGATGATGATATGTCTACATATATGTGGCACTGCCGTCTAGGTCATATTGGCGTTAAACGCATGAAGAAACTCCATTCTGATGGACTTTTGGAATCACTATATTTTGAATCATTTGATACATTTGAGCCATGCCTTATGGGCAAGATGACTAGAACTCCGTTTTTCGGTTCAATGGAACGGGCGACAAATCTGTTGGAGATCATACATACTGATGTGTGTGGACCAATGAGTGTGTCGGCGCAAGGTGGATATCGTTATTTTGTTACTTTCACGGATGATTTGAGTAGATACGGGTATATCTATTTGATGAAACACAAGTTTGAAACTTTTGAAATGTTCAAGGAATTTCAGAATGAAGTGGAAAATCATCGTAATAGAAAGATCAAGTTTCTACGGTCTGACCGTGGAGGAGAGTATCTAAGTTACGAGTTTAGCACACACATGAAAGTGTGTGGAATAGTTTCACAACTCACGCCTGCCGGAACACCACAACATAATGGTGTGTCGGAACGTCATAATCGTACCTTATTGGATATGGTTCGATCTATGATGTCTCTGACTAACTTACCTCTGTCATTTTTGGGTTATGCACTGGAAACAGCTGCATTCACTTTAAATCAGGCGCCATCTAAATCCGTTGAAACGACACCGTATGAATTATGGTTTGGAAACAAACCTAAGCTGTCATTTCTTAAGGTTTGGGGATGAAGAAACTTCAACCGGATAAACTCGAACCCAAAGCGGAAAAATGCGTCTTCATAGGATACCCTAAGGAAACAATTGGGTATACCTTCTATCACAGATCCGAGGGCAAGGTTTTTGTTGCCAAGAATGGATCCTTTCTTGAGAAGGAGTTTCTCGCGAAAGGTGTGAGTAGTCGGAAGGTAGAACTCGAAGAGGTTATTGAACCTTCTCTTCATGGAATGGCGAGTGGCGCAGCACCGGAACTTGTTTCGGAGTTGACTTCACCTGATGAAGAGAGAGCTAATGATAATGATCATGAAACTCCGAAAGAGGACACTACCGAACCTCGCAGATCAAGCATGACACGTGCAGCTCCTGAACTGTACGGCAATCCTGTTGTGAATTTCATGGTTGATGAAATGGATGACCCTGCGACGTATGAAGAAGCGATGATGAGACCGGATTCCAACAAATGGCTAGAAGCCATGAAATCCGAGATGGAATCCATGTACGAGAACCAAGTTTGGAACTTGGTGGACTTACCTCACGACCGAAAGGCCGTTGAGAATAAATGGATTTTCAAAAGGAAAACTGATGCTGATGGTCATGTGACCATCTATTAGGCTCGACTTGTCGCAAAGGGGTTTCGAAAAATTCAAGGAGTTGACTACGATGAGACATTCTCTCCCGCAGCAATGCTTAAATCGGTTAGGATTATGTTAGCAATTGCTGCATATTTCGATTATGAAATATGGCAGATGGATGTCAAAACTGCATTCATCAATGGTAAGATTGAAGAAGAGTTGTATATGATACAACCTAAGGGTTTTCTCGATCCTAAGGATGCTAATATGGTGTGCAAACTTCAGCGATCCATCTATGGACTGAAGCAAGCATCACGAAGTTGGAATCTCCGCTTTGATGAGGTGATCAAAGAGTTTGGATTTGTCCAAACTTATGGAGAGGCTTGTATTTACAAGAAAGTGAGTGGGAGCAATGTGGCATTTATGATATTATATGTGGATGACATATTATTGATTAGAAATGATATAGATCTTTTAAATATTGTTACAAGTTATCTAAACAGCAAATTTTCAATGAAAGACCTTGGTGAAGCGTCATATATATTAGGCATTAAAATCTATAGAGATAGAACAAGACACCTAATTGGGGTATCGCAGAGTACATACCTTGATAAGATATTAAAGAAGTTTAATATGGACGAAAGTAAGAAGGGGTTCTTACCTATGTTGCAAGGAAGGACATTGAGTAAGACTCAAAGTCTGGCTACGGTGGAAGAAACAGAGATGATGGATAAGATCCCCTATGCCTCGGCCATAGGCTCTATTGTGTATGCCATGCTATGTACAAGACCGGATGTGGCACATGCTATTAGTTTGACTAGTAGGTACCAATCTAATCCAGGTTCGGAACACTGGATAGCGGTAAAGAACATCCTCAAGTACTTGAGAAGAACTAAGGATATGTTTCTCATATACGGAGGTGAAGAAGAGCTAGTCGCCAAGTGTTATGTCGATGCAAGCTTTGACACCGATCCGGATGACTCTAAGTCTCAATCCAGATACGTATTTCTCTTGAACGGAGCAGCAGTTAGTTGGAGGAGTTCCAAACAACCTGTGGTGGCTGGATCAACAACGGAGGCGGAATATGTTGCTGCTTCAGAAGCGGCGCAGGAGGCAGTTTGGATGAAAGAGTTCATTACGGAACTGGGTGTGGTTCCCAGTGCGTTGGACCCAATGGTGATCTATTGTGACAACAATGGAGCCATAGCCAACGCAAAGGAACCAAGGTCTCACAAGAATTCCAAACATATTAAGTGCCGGTTTCATTCCATCCGCGAGCATGTCAAGGATGGAGATATAAAGATTTGTAAAGTACACACGGACCTAAATGTAGCAGATCCGTTGACTAAAGTTCTCCCTAGGGCAAAACATGATCAACACCAGAACTCCATGGGTGTTAGATTTATCACTATGTGAACTAGATTATTGTCTCTAGTGCAAGTGGGAGACTGAAGGAAATATGCCCTGAGAGGCAATAATAAAGTTGTTATTATATATTCCTTATACATGATAGATGTTTATTTTACATGCTAGAAATGTATTGATTCGGAAACATCAATACATGTGTGTTTAATAAACAAAAAGGGTTCCTAGTCATGCCACTCTTATAGACTAGCTTGTTGATTAACAGGATGATCAAGGTTTCCTGATCATGGACATTGGATGTTGTTAATAACAAGGTCACACAATTGGTGGAATGATGTGATGAACATTCATACGAAGTATAGCATTACGATCAAGTCATTATGTTTATATTTCTATAACATTATACGAAGTAATCTTTATCCTTAGACCATGAGATCATGTTAATTGCTAACATCGGAAGAGTATCTTGATAACATCAAACGTCACACCGTAACACGGTGACTATAAAGATGTGTTCAGTACTACGAAGGTGTTATGTTGAGGCTCATGGATCAAGAGTAGAATTTGTCAATCTAGATGACGAATAGATATACTCTGGGCCCTCTCTGTGATATCACATTAGGATAGCTTGCAAGCAAGTGATGTGATCACTAGAATGTTATATCACGGGAACAAGAAAAGAGTGCATGTCGGTAACGAGATCAAACTAGGTATGGAGATACCGATGATCGAATCTCGGACATGTAATATATCGAGGGACAAAGGGATTTAGTTACAAGCGTTAAAGGTTCTCACGATCACAGGAGTCATCGTTGAATGTGCAGAGTCGATCGGATCTCCGGTCCATTGCTGATTATTGATCGGAGAAGGGTCTCGATCATGTCTGCATTATTCGCGAACCGTAGGGTGGCACACTTAAGAGTTACCGGACACCATTTTGGAGAACATATGTTTCAGACGAAAGAATTGCAAAGCGCGGGAATTGTTTCAATAGAAACCGGAAATTGTTTCGGGTGAAATTGAAGAAGGTGGTTCTGCATGTGATATTGAAATATTGCAAGGGGCTATATGTGAATGTTTGTTAATTAAAGTAATTAACAAAATTCTGAATAAATTTTATAAAAAGAGTTTTATTAAATGAGAGAGCATTAAATTTGGAGAAATTTAATGCATTTAAAGTGGAGACTTTAAAATGGATGTGAAGAGGCATTTTAATGTGGAGGGGTTACCACCACATGAATGGGGGAGGTGAGGGGTCACCCCCCCATGTGCCGGCCATGGAGAGAGGGGGCACCCCCCTCCTCCTTTAAAAGGCAACCCATTCCCTCCTTCATCCACACACCTCCTTGTGAAGGATCTCTCTCCCCCTCTAGAATTATTCCCCCATGGTCTCGGATTATAGAGATACATGTTCCCAGTGGCATTTCGTCTGGAAGGAGTTCTTTGCTCATTTGGATCACTGGAGGAGGAGGTGGAGGTTGTCCGTGGCTTGAGCGTGTGTGCAGTGCGGATGCGCTGCTGAGTTGGCCTGGACTTCCTCACGATCTTGAGATCGGCAAGTGTACGACTACATCAACCACGAGTTCCTACTCATTAACAAAGCTCGTTGTCTAGGAGGGTAAGTTCTTGTTGGATGTATGTCCACCCGTTGCTTTGTACCTAGTAGATAGATCTTGGCGTGTAGTTCACACCGTAGGAAAATTTTGGTTTTCTATGTTGCGGACCCAACAACCCTAGCAGAGGGCAGGGCGGCGCGGGGGAGGCTTACCGGAGGGAGGAGAAGAGACGGGGAGGGTGCAGGGCGACGCGGTCGACGACGACGACTCCGGGAAGGGGCGGCATGGTGCCGCTTGCTTTAGAAAAGGATCCTGCATGATGGAGGCCGAGGCGAGCTCGTCGGAGCAGGACTGTGGCGATGGTAGAGGTGGTCCTGAGAAATAAAAGAGGCAGGGTTAGGTAGGCGATGAGGAGGGGGTTCGAGAATAGCCGCATGCAGAGGGACAGGGGCAGGGAGGAGGGGTCCTTGCTCGAATCCATGGGGGAGGCCGAAGCTTCTTCTCCCTCTCTCTCTCTCTCGGGAAGGAGAGGGCAGGGGAGGAAGAGAGGTTCTAGGGGAGGTAAGGTGCATGGTGAGGGAGCAAATGAGCTAGGGGATAAGGCGCTATACTAGCCTGTGGCCTTATAAACCAAAGGGGAGAGGTCCATGGTGGACATAGTGTTGGAGGGCCTTGTGGGAAGGGAGGTGGCCATCTATTGGGCAGTAGGGGTGGTGGAGAGGGGAGTGTGGGGCTCTGGTCGAGCAGAGAGGGTAGGCGGCAGCTGTGGTAATTTTAAATGGGGCATATCTTTGTAAGATGTGGTTGTCTCTCTCTCTCTAATCTTCCAAGGGTAAAGGACAAGTAGATGTGTGATGATGGTACTATAGTTCTACAGTGGTGATGACCAGGAGGGTCATGGTGGCTGGAGAGGAGTGCTTGACAAGCTTTGGTGATTGTTTGATCTTGGTTTAGCTCAATACTAGCTAGGTTTGCCAAGTTGAGTAAATAGGTGATTGTGAAGGAAGTTTAGAAACTTGTCTTTGACAGGATGAGGAAATGGTACTGGGATGTAGATAGGGTCAATGCATAACCCTAGGAATTAATTGGGGATTTTTCAGAGGATTTTAAGTCCACTTAGAATCATTTATTCACTACATGCGGAAGTAGTTTCTAGAATCCCATTTGATATTTGTACATTGTACAAGGTTGGTTTTTAGTGTGAGATGGTCCCAAATGTGAATACACACTTAGGGGAATTTTATCAAGATTTATTGGGGCTTAAAAGTATTTAAAGCAATTATTATTCCATTCCTGCCATTTAAGAGAATAGGTAAAAAGAAATAATAAAACCCTTTTGTTGAAGTTGGAAGTTAGGGTATGACATATGGATCTCAATTGAGCCAAAAGTTGAGGAAGTGTTTTGGCAAAAACCAAACTTTCCATTGTGGATGAAGTTTTGGGGATTTTGTCTATTAAAGGAATTAAATAGATTTGGTCCATAATAATTATGAATAAATTTTTATAAATCTTGATGATCAAGGTAGATGATGTATACAAGGTGTAACAAGTATTTTCAACCTTGGTATTGGAGAATTCAAGTTGATTTTGGTGAAAACTAGAGATTTAAGTGTCTTGGGTAAGATTGTTTTCATGCCACCAAAACCTTGTTGGATCTTGCGGATCAGAGCTCCCCTTGGGGTATGGGACATATGTATGGATAGAACAAGTGATGTAGATCACAAGGGTGTAGAGGTTTAAGCTTGATCCTGCTTGAGCTCACCAAAACAGGCTTTCACTTTGAATAAAATAAGCCTACCAAAGAAGATTATCAAGTAGACTTCAAAACCTTGTGGGTTTAAGAAGCACAAAGATCCACTTGGAACAAGTGAAGTAGATATGGATACACCTATATGAATATAACACAACCATGCAAAGAGTTGGTCCATAGAAGGTTGGATGATGGTGTGAGCTTCTGTCAAAATGGGCATGTTGACTAGATTTGCAGGAAAAGTTATTTTCTTGCCTGCAAGATCATCATGAACAAGTCGATTATAGGGTGATCTAGCCAAGGGAAAGAGTGGTCCTGGGTAGTCCTTAGTATGGTCTACAAGATGGTTCCAATGCATTTCCAAAAATGCACAAGGGTTGAGAAAAGGAGGCACTCAAAAAGGTGATGTTGGAAATAGTTTTCCAGACTTAGGGTTTTCGACTAGAATGTGGGTGGTGATGTTTTTGAGGGGTTGCAAGGGACCAAAGCATCATCTAGTGGATGATGTTGAAGTGTAGATTGAGTAGTAAGGATCCTTGCTTAATACTGGTCTTCATTGGTTTGGGAGCTTCTAGAACTAGATCACTTCAGAGCTGATCTGGTTAAGGGTTTTAGATGATCACCTAGTAGCTAGGGATTAGATCATGCTTTTTAGTCATGCTTAGGATTTGGTGATTTGGAAACATCTTGATCCTAGTGAGGAGCTCCTAGAGTAGCTCATACTATCTCCTAAGCAGACAAATCAAGCAGCAGATCAAGGAAATTCATCTTACAAACAAATTAACTACTACTTGGGTTACCATCAAGCCTTGCTTGAGGTAGGGATGTGGAATTTTGAAAGGTTGGAGTTTGAATAAGGTAATAATTCTTGGTATCCCTACCAAGAGTAGAATTCAAAAGTTCTATACAAGGTTTAGGAAATCCTAGAGGTAAGAGTAGCTGAAGGTTTTGTCTTGAAAACATAAGGAGATTATAGTCCTCCATAGTTTGGTCAATATAAGATACTAAAATAGTTTTGGTTACAGAAGCATCTTGGCTCATGTTTGAAATGCCAGAACATTTGAGAATATGTGAGATGAGCCGAGATGGTTTTGTTAAATAGCTTTTGTTAACTGAGGTTGAGCTAAGGAGTATATCATCTGTGGCACATCTAGAGGCATAAGCACAGGCAACAACAAGCAAAAACTGCAACACTTAACAAGAAAAAGTTTTTTGTTCCCCCTAATTTTTGCATTCTGGAAAACTAATCAGGGTTGCTAAAATTGGGATGTTACAGACCTTCCCCCCTTAAAAGAATCTCGTCCCGAGATGCAGGAGAGTATGGTTAGGGGATTTTGAGTCAAGGTTAGCGCTACTGGTTTCAAGCGTGTAATCTTACAGACTCCGTCTTTGAAAGTGACTACTCTGTCAATGAAGTTAAGCTTCAGTCTTCCGCAGTGCACGGAGAGTTGAGTAGAGTCCAGCCCTGATTGCGAGGGATGATCTTATATTCCTTCGGGGCTTGGTATCTCGAGGGCTTATGCTAGGCAAACGACCACGATTCTAAACTTCACGGAGTACTCGTCGGAGGATAGAATCTACAGTTGGGTGTACCTGTCTCTAAGGATCCACGGCTCTACCTTAGGGGCGTAGCGTATCCTAGTTAACAATTTTAGGGTCGAAACTCTTGAGTTTGCTTATGGCGAAGAGTTACTCTATTTTTGTGGGAAAAACAGTCTTTCCCCTTAGGTTTAAACTAGGGTGGCTTTCGAGGGGTTGATGTAATCCTTCCTTCTTGGAGTCTTAGATTAAGGTTTTGATGACTGTCTTCATTCTTGCTCCTGGATTTGAGCTCTTCAGATGGCTTCCACGAAGCTATGTCTTACGGGGCTTATCTACTACTAGTATTCGTACTTGGCCTATGGGAGTCGTTGTAGTCTCACGTCCTCTAAGTGATTGGAATTGAGCGGTTAGAGGTTCGGTGGTCTTTCGGGTGGGTCTTCAACTGAAGTGGCGGAGGGACTTTGTAGAATCTTCAATTAGTTTCTCCTGTGTTAACTCACGAGTTGCTATTTGGTGAAAGGACATCGGATCCTAAAATCTCTTCTGAAGCCTCTTCTGGTAGGCGGTCTTCTGGATTTGAGTGGAAAGACGCAGTCTTTCCACCTTAGAGCTTCACTAAGGTGCGTTAGGAGTGGTGCGGATCTTCTGCCTTGAAGCGCTAGCGGGATGCTAAGGGAGGTTGTATCTCCTTGGGTCTTGATATGATGTCCTTGAGTGAAGTTCTATTGATTCAACCCTTTCGTGGGTGGCTTCCTAATGAAGTTTGATAGATTTAGCTTAGGGCAAGTTAGCGGTTAACAACTCTCTTGCTAGTCTTCGGACAAGGTAGGGTAGCTAACGTCATAGAAAATCTCTTCACTTGAACTCTTTGCGTTGCTTTTGCTCGATGGTGGAGTAAAATTGGTGTCTACATGCATCCTTGTCATCTGGTTTTAGGGGTAGTTCTGGCCTTCTAGGGAGGAACTTCCCTTTGGTTTGGGTAGGGTCGACTAGATTAGTTAGTCTCCTGAGGCGGTCAGAAGCTCGAATACACTAAAGGTTAGTGTGGTTAGGTCTTCACTTCTTGTCTTGGTTGAGTTATCGGGTGGTTTCTTGTGGATATTGAGGATCCTTTGGTGATCGACTTCCGGCTTCAATGGTATTTGCTATAATAGACTGATGAATAATGGACTAATGCGGTACCGACGTGTCTTGAGAGGTGAGTTCTATGCGGTCTACCATCGTGCTGAGGTGAAGTATTCGAGTTGCTCTGACTTGACGAGGTCGGGCTTCTGTTTTCTGGCGATTATTCGCCTCTGATAAACTCCCGAGGTTAATCTAGGTTCTCATTGGCGATAACTAACCGGGGGTCCTTCCTGAGTTACTAGGTAAGGTACCACTCCTTGAGTCACATTTGTCAGAGGTCTAAGCAACTAGAACACACATACCAGGCGAACAGAGCGAGGGGATCGCAATGTCCTTGGCAAACAGCACACATCAAGCAACACATGATGCACTCAGGCAAGCAAACACGGCCAACTAGGGGGACCAAGGAGTTAACTACTCGCGATATAGGGGAATCCTATCTTAGGACTATTTATCCTAGACATCATTGCTCTTAACGCCTGAGTAACTATCTTGCGTGTGAAGCCTTCGCCGAGTCATTGGACGCTTCTCGATAGTGTAGTACTTGATTTCTTCTGATTAGGAGGATTCTGCTAGTAGGGCGATCTTGTAGTTTCCTTGTGTTTGCTGGTAGTTGCTTCTCTTCATCTCATCCTCAATGTCTTCACCGGGTTCTAGGTCCTAGTTAGTTGAAATACGTAGGTTTGAAATTCGGACGAGGGATAGAGGAAACCATGTTTCGAAATCCTTTAAACTAGAATGAGGTAAGAAGTAGAATGTTTCGAAATGTATTGAGGAATTAGTTTCTGAAAGTCGGTGTTTCCAAAATAGTTTTCCTATCTAACGACCATGCTAACTAGGTTCTCCTACAGTTAGGATGGCTCTGATACCAAGTCTGTGGGGCCCCCGGATTAATTCTCCGAGAATCCCTCGTATGCATACAACCACGATCCCATGATCAGTTAGTCGTGGCACATAACCAACAAGTATCAAAGTAAACATCCAATACATAACGAATACATGTCATACCTTATTTTCCATTATGGCTACATCGATAAACATCAGCGGAACTTCATTAAGCGTAGAGCCCGAGCCATGCCTTAACCTATAGGCAACTGACTGGGAGAACGTCCTAGCTCGCATAGTCGTCCACTTCACCTTCTTCTCGATATCTGACCAAGTTAATAGCCAGGGACCATGCCAGTGAGTACTTTGAATGTACTCGCAAACCACCTTAATAGAATAATAAAACAAGAGGATATGCAATATGGTTGTGGCAGTAGGTGGGCTCCAACGGAGGTTCTTTTCTCAAATAGTTTCTCTTCTAGATATAGCATCTACATATCTTTGTTGAAAACTTTTGTAAAACATTTTGGAAACCTTTTTAAAAAGTGTTGGAAAACACTAGGATTGGGTCACCCACTTGTTCCTTCCTTTCGGTCATCCCATGACCAAACTCCTTTCATTCCTTTCTAACCATCCCATGGTCAAAACAGGTATCCTTTCCGACCATCACATGGTCAAAACATTTCCAAAGCCATTGCTTTTCAGAAATCCTTTTTGAAAACAAAACCATTACCGCTCTACAAAAGTTTGTCCAACTCGTCCATAACCGCGGACACGGCTATTCAAATAGATGTACGCTCTGTAGAGGTTGCACACTTTACCCACACCATCCGGGTACACTACCCTGATCTACATCGATCGTGGGTCGAGTAACCGATCAAGACTCTCCGGATGCCCACTCCAATATAAGTGCCTACCGTATGAGTGTTGTTCCCCTCAACACCGGGACACCCTATATAGTTCACAACCAACCAGAGTGCTTTTTCCACTTCCCAAGTGTGCGCTTTCAATGAGGGGCTCATAGTAATGCGTGGAGGTCCGTCGACCCTTCGTTTCTTCTCCAGGTCGATGTCTCACATGGACCCTTACAGGAGAAGGCCCACCCTCCAGGGATGTTTATCCCCTGGAGTCATTGCGAGGCAGCTTATACCAGAATAAATAAACATCAAATCGAGCCATGTCCCATTCCAGAGTAATGTGGTTGCACGGGTGAAGTTGTTATGGCTAAACTGCAAAGAACCGGGTGCGTTTTCGTAAACCTTCTTCCTCCATCTTTCCTTCATCATTTTGTAAAACAAAACCTTTTTCTTTCTCAACATCTCTTGGGAGGTCCCACCTCACCAAGGTTTTATCATAAAACATGTGTTAAAAACTTTGTCGAGGTGCTTCCCATCCTCTAGTTTTTGTTTCGGCTAAAACGGGGTCTCCAAAGGGTATGGTGTATTACACCATCTACCATACTAGGGACAAGTAGGTGTCATCAAGGGGGTTGTACTTAATAGTACAAAAGTGTAATAGTTCGGAGGAGCCAAACCACTACCATATATACATCAACATATAGTAATATAGTGCAGTTTTAATAAACAGTAGATAAAACATGCATAAGTAAAAACAGTAGGACAAGGCTTATGAGTAAGAAGGTAGCTTACCTACGATCAGAAATATGGCATAAATTTCCCTGGACTTCTTCTTATAATACCATAATATCCAGTAAAAACCATCTTCTTCTGCTCTCTGATATAACCGCAACTATCGTCGTCAAAGATAGCACCTGCAAGCAAACAAAACCACAATCAACACAAGACATACCAACATCAAAATAATACAGCCAAGAAACATTCAACACCCTATTCACTTCAGTAGGTTTTGATGGATTAAGATAGTAGCAATTGGAAATACTTTAATTGCCTCTGTGGGATTTCATATATGATTTAAATTGTCCCATACCACCTAATAAGGGGGTTTGGACTAAGGCTTGGGTCTGTATGATACCATTGTGTAAAAATTATACCAATAGAGAGGGGTTGATAAAATGAAACCAACAAAAGTGGTTTCACTATTTTATCACTTTTCTTTAAATAGTTATGATTTTCCTAGTGATAAAAGCTATAGTTTTAGGAAATAATTTACCAGAAAAGTTCTGGAGCTCCAAAAATTATTTGCTTGGATGATTTTGTAGGATTTGATGTACTGAACAGCTGAGAGTTGGAATGACTCAGAAATAATTACAAGACTGCCCTCAGGAAATTCCCAAAGGCAGTTCTGGAGCTGTTTTCTCTTTTTCACCAGATTAATTCTACAGAAGCTTTTGATATGCTTCCAAAGACACCAGATGGGTATTTGAATTTTCTTTCTGTAGGAATTTTAATCACCCAATTTGGATTTGTAAAACTTCTGTAGTGATTTTTCTACTTGAACTACCCTAGGCAGAGATGATTAATTCACCAAAACTAAACAGAGCCTCAATAAAATTTGATCCCCTGGATTTTTCTAGACCTTAGTGTACCACATCACAAAGAGTTGGAATTAGGTCAATACATTTCATATATTGGCCTAGAGAATTTCGTAAAGTCAGAGATGCCCCATTTTTGTTATTTTTACTAATGCCAAACCATGGACCAAAACATGGGTATTTCAGTTATCTATTAGATGAAACTTGATTCATTCCATTTGAATATGTATAACTTTGTGGGTCTTTTATTGATTGAAAAAAGGTACTATCTAGGAGATAAATCTACATAAAAGATACAAATATCATATGGCCAAACTTTTGGTACTTCATGTTGGGGAAAACAACCCTAAACTATATAAATTTCGACCCAGGCATTGGGAGCTGGTTTCCTTTTTTAAATTGATTTAAACTGAAGGCTAAAATTACTGGATCTGGGCAAAAAGAATAAAATCAAAAGGGGTCACGGGCTGGGATGTGGGGTTTACTAGGCCGTCAGGGGATTGACCTGGCACTTGAGGCAACAGCAGGAGCGTGGTTTAAACCTCAGGGTGGGGCACTTTGTCGATGAGGAGGGCGACGAAGGGGGTACAGAGGGCGGCTGACCGTTGGATCTAAAGGGGATCTGACGGCGCGCGCGTGTTGTCTACCCTAGACAGCGGCGACGGTGAGGGAAACCCTAGAAGAGGGCAGGACGGTGCGAGGGAGGCTTGCCGGAGGGCGGAGAAGAGTCGGGGAGGGTGCAGGGCGACACGGTCGACAACGACGACTCCGGGGAGGGGCGGCATGGTGCCGCTTTCTTTAGAAAAGGAGCCTGCACGATGGAGGCTGAGGCGAGCTCGTCGGAGCGGGACCATGGCGATGGTAGAGGTGGTCCTGAGCAATAAAAGAGGCAGGGTTAGGTAGGGGATGAGGAGGCGGATCAAGAATAGCCACATGCAGAGGGAGAGGGGCAGGGAGGAGGAGTCCTTGCTCGAATCCATGGGGGAGGCCGAAGCTTCTTCTCCCTCTCTCTCTCTCGGGCAGGAGAGGGCAGGGGAGGAAGGGAGGTTCTATGGGGAGGTAAGGTGGGTGGTGAGGGAGCAAATGAGCCAAGGGATAAGGCGTTGTACTGGCCTATGGCCTTATAAACCAAAGGGCAGAGGTCCAGGGTGGACATAGTGTAGGAGGGGCTTGTGGAAAGGGAGGTGGCCATCTATTGGGCAGTAGGGGTGGTTGAGAGGGGAGTGTGGGGCTCTGTTCGAGCAGAGAGGGTAGGGGCAGCTGTGGTAATTTTAAATGGGGCATATCTTTGTAAGATGTGGTTGTCTCTCTCTCTCTCTCTAATCTTCCAAGGGTAAAAGACAAGTAGATGTGTGATGGTGATAATGTAGTGCTATAGTGGTGACGACCAGGAGGGTCAGCTGGAGAGGAGTGCTTGACAAGCTTTGGTTATGGTTTGATCTTGGTTTAGCTCAATACTATCTAGGTTTGCCAAATTGAGTAAATAGGTAATTGTGAAGGAAGTTTAGAAACTTGTCTTTGACAGGATGAGGAAATGGTACTAGGATGTAGATAGGGTTAATCCATAACCCTAGGAATTAAGTGGGATTTTTCAGAGGATTTTAAGTCCACTTAGAATCATTTATTCACTAAGTGAAGAAGTAGTTTCTAGAATCCCATTTGATATTTTTACATTGGACAAGGTTGGTTTTTGGTGTGAGATGGTCCCAAATGTGAATACACACTTAGGGGAATTTTCTCAAGATTTATTGGGGCTTAAAAGTATTTAAAGCAATTATTATTCCATTCCTGCCATTTAAGAGAATAGGAAAAAAGAAATAATAAAACCCTTCAAAAATATTTTTTGGAAGTTAGGGTATGACATATGGATATCAATTGATCCAAAAGTTGAGGAAGTGTTTTGGCAAAAACCAAACTTTACATTGTGGATGAAGTTTTGGGGATTTTGTCTATTAAAGGAATTAAATAGATTTGGTCCATAATAATTATGGATAAAATTTGATAAATCTTGATGATCAAGGTAGATGATGTAGACAAGGTGTAACAAGTATTTTCACCATTGGGATTGGAGAATTCAAGTTGATTTTGGTGAAAACTATAGATTTAAGGGTCTTGGGTAAGATTGTTTTCATGCCACCAAAACCTTGTTGGATCTTGGGGCTCAGAGCTCCCCTTGGGGCATGGGATATATGGATGGATAGACCAAGTGATGTATATCACAAGGGTGTAGAGGTTTGATCTTGATCCTGCTTGAGCTCACCAAGATAGGCTTTCAAACTTTGAATAAAATAAGCCTGCCAAAGAAGATTATCAACTAGCCTTCAAAACCTTGTGGGTTTAAGAAGCACAAAGATCCACTTGGAACAAGTGAAGTATATATGCATAGACCTATATGAATAGAACACAACCACGCAAAGATTTGGTCCGTAGATGGTTGGATGATGGTGTGAGCTTCTGTCAAGATTTGCAGGAAAAGTTATTTTCTTGCCTGCAAGATCATCAAGAATAAGTGGATTATAGGGTGATCTACCCAAGGGAAAGAGTGGGCCTGGGTAGTCCTTAGGATGGTCTAGATGGTTCCAATGCATTTCCAAAAATGCACAAGGGTTGAGAAAAGGAGGCATTCAAAAATGTGATGATGGAAATAGTTTTCCAAACTTAGCCAAATTTGGCAGATTTAGGGTTTTTGACTAGAATGTGGGTGGTGATGATTTTGAGGGGTTGCAAGGTACCAAAGCATCATCTAGTGGATGATGTTGAAGTGTAGATTGAGTAGGTAGGATTCATGCTTGATATTGGTTTTCATTAACTTGGGAGCTTCTAGAATTAGATCACTTCAGAGCTGATCTGGTTAAGGGTTTTAGATGATCACCTAGTTGGTAGGGATTAGATCATGCTTTGTAGTCGTGCTTAGGATTTGGTGATTTGGAAACATCTTGATCCTCGTGAGGATCTCCTAGAGTAGCTCATACTATCTCCTAAGCAGACAAATCAAGCAGCAGATCAAGGCAATTCATCTTACAAACAAATCAACTACTACTAGGGTTACCATCAAGCCTAGCTTGAGGTAAGGGTGGTCAATTTTGAAAGGTTGGAGTTTGAAGAAGGTAAGAATTCTTGGTATCCCTACCAAGAGTAGAATTCAAAAGTTTTATACAAGGTTTTGGAAATCCTATAGGTAAGAGTAGCTGAAGGTTTTGTCTTGAAAACATAAGGAGATTATAGTCCTCCATAGTTTGGTCAATAGAAGCTACTGAAATAGTTTTTGTTACAGAAGCATCTTGGCTCATGTTTGAAATGCCAGAACATTTGAGAATATGTGAGATGACCCAGGAAGGTTTTGTTAAATATCTTTTGTTAACTGAGGTTGAGCTAAGGAGTATATGATCTGTGCACATCCAGAGGCATAAGCATAGGCAACAACAAGCAAACAGTGCAACACTTAACATGAAAAAGTTTTTTGTTCCCCCTATTTTTTGCAGTCTAGACAACTAATCAGGGTTGCTGAAATTGGGATGTTACGTGTGAGCCATGCCTTATGGGCAAGATGACTAGAACGCGGTTTTCCGGTTCAATGGAACGGGCGACATATTTATTGGAAATCATACATACTGATGTATGTGGTCCAATGAGTGTGTCGGTGCGAGGTGGATATTGTTATTTTGTTACTTTCACGGATGATTTGAGTAGATACAGGTATATCTTTTTGATGAACCACAAGTTTGAAACCATTGAAAAGTTCAAGGAATTTCAGAGTGAAGTGGAAAATCATCATAATAGAAAGATCAAATTTCTACCGTATGACCGTGGAGGTTAGTATCTAAGTTAAGAGTTGAGCACACATATGAAATAATGTGGAATAGTTTCACAACTCACACCTGCCGGAACACCACAACGTAATGGTGTGTCGGAACATCGTAATTGTACTTTATTACATATGGTTCGATCTATGATGTCTCTGACCGACTTTCCACTGTCATTTTGGGGTTATGAACTGGAAACCGCTGCATTCACTTTAAATCAGACACCATCTAAATCTGTTGAAAAGACACCGTATGAAGAAACAAACCTACTATCATTTCTTAAAGTTTGGGGTTGTGATGTTTATGTGAAGAAACTTCAACCGGATAAACTCGAACCCAAAGCGGGAAAATGCGTCTTGATAGGATACCCTAAGGAAACTATTGGGTATTCCTTCTATCACAGATCCGAGGGCAAGGTTTTCGTTTCCAAGAATGGATCCTTTCTAGAGAAAGAGTTTCTCGCGAAAGGCATGTGTAGTCGGAAGGTACAACTCGAAGAGGTTATTAAACCTTCTCTTCATGCAACGCGAGTAGGGAAGCACCGAAAATTGTTCCAGAGTTGACTTCACCGAATGAAGAGGGAACTAATGATAATGATCATGAAACTTCGAAAGAGGACACTACCAAACCTCGTAGGTCAAGCAGGACACGTGCAGCTCCTGAACTGTATGGAAATCCTATTACGAATTTCATGGTTGATGAAATAGATGACCCGACAATGTATGAAGAATCGATGATGAGCCCGGATTCCAACAAATGGCTAGAATCCAAGAAATCTGAAATGGAATCCATGTACGATAACCAGGTTTGGACCTTGGTGGACTTACCTCATGACCGAAAGGGTGTTGAGAATAAATGGAGTTGACTATGATGAGACATTCTCTCCTGTAGTGATGCTAAAGTCGGTGAGGATTATGTTAGCAATTACTACATATTTCGGTTATGAGATATGGCAGATGGATGTCAAAACTGCATTCCTCAATGGTAACATTGAAAAAAGAGTTGTATATGATACAACCAAAGGGTTTTGTCGATCCTAAGGATGCTGACAAGCTATGCAAGCATCAGCGATTCATCTATGGACTAAAGCAAGCATACCGCAGTTGGAATCTCTGCCTTGATGAGGTGACCAAAGAGTTTGGATTTGTCCAAACTTATGGGGAGGCTTGTATTTACAACAAAATGAGTGGGAGCAATGTGGCATTTCTAATATTATATGTGGATGACATATTACTAATTGGAAATGATATAGATCTTTTAAACAGTCTTAAAAGTTATCTAAACAACAAATTTTCTATGAAGGACCTAGGTGAAGCATCATACATATTAGGCATAAAGATCTATAGAGATAGATCAAGGCGCCCGATAGGGCTATCATAGAGTACATACCTTGATAAGATTTTAAAGAAGTTTAAAATGGGCAGAAGTAAGAAGGGGTTCTTACCAATGTTACAAGGCAAGACATTGAGTAAGACTCAAAGTCTGGCTACAGCGGAAGAAAGAGAGATAATGGATAACATCCCATGTACTTCCACCATAGGCTCTATAATGTACGCCATGCTATGTACAAGACTGTATGTGTCACATGTTATTAGTTTGACTAATAGGTACCAATCTAATACAAGGTCAGAACACATGCTATTAGTTTGACTAATAGGTACCCTAAGTACTTAAGAAGAACTAAGGATATGTTTCTTGTATACAGAGGTGAAGAAGAGATGGTTGCTAAGTGTTATGTTGACGCTAGCTTTGACACCGATCTGGATGACTCTAAGTCTCAATTCAGATACGTATTTCTCTTGAATAGAGCAGCAGTTAGTTGGAGGAGTTCCAAAGAACCTTTGGTGGATGGATCAACAACGGAGGCGGAATATGTTGTTGCTTCAAAAGTGGCACAGGAAGCGTTTGGATGAAGGAGTTCATAACCGAACTAGGTGTGGTTCCTGGTGCGTTGGACCCAATGGTAATCTATTGTGACAACAATGGAGCCATATCCAATGCCAAGGAACCTAGGTCTCACAAGAATTCCAAGCATATTAAGCGCCGGTTTCACTCCATCCACGAACATGTCAAGGATGGAGATATAAACATTTGTGAAGTACACACGGATCTCAAGTGCAAGTATGAGACTGAAGGGAATATGCCCAGAGAGGAAACAATAAAGTTGCTATTATGTGTATTCCAACTATATGATAGATGTTTATTTTGCATGCTATAATTGTATTAATATGGAAACATTAATACATGTGTGTTTAATAAACAAATAGAAAGTCATTCCTCTCTTTGAACTAGCTCATTGATTAACAAGATGATCAAAGTTTCCTGATCATGGACAGTGGATGTCGTTAATAACAATGTCACAACATTTGTGAAATGATGTGATGAACATTCATCCGAAGTATAGCATTATGATCAAAGTCATTGTGTTTATATTGCTATAACATCGTACAAAGTAATACTAGTGCTTAGACTAAGAGATCATGTTAATCACTAACACTGGAAGAGTATCTTGATAACATCAAACGTCACACCGTAAAAGGGTGACTATAAAGGTGGGTTCAGTACTACGAAGGTGTTATGTAGAGGCTCATGGATCAAGAGTGGGATTTGTCCATCCCAATGACGGATAGACATACTCTGGGCCCTCTCGGTGATATCACATTAAGAATAGCTTGCAAGCAAGTGATGTGATCACTAGAATGTAATATCACGGGAACGAGAAAAGAGCGCATGTCGGTAATGAGATCAAACTAGGTATTTGGATACCGATGATCGAATCTCGTACATGTAATATATCACGAGACAAAGGGATTAAGTTACTAGCATTAAAGGTCCTCACAATCATATCGGTCATCGTTGAATGTGTAGGAGTCAGAATGGATCTCTAGGTCTCGCTTCTGATTATTGATCTGAGAGGGGTCTCGATCATGTCTACATCATTCGCGAACCATAGGGTGACACACTTAAGGGTTTCCAAACACCATTTGAGGCAAATATGTTTCAGACAAAATAATTGCAAAGCGCTGGAATTATTTCAATGGACACCGGAATTGTTTTCGGGTGAAATTGCTGAAATTGGTTCTGCATGTGATATTGAAATATTGCAGGGGTTTTTGTGTGAATGTTTGTTGATTAAAGTAATTAAAAAAATTCTGAATAAAATAAATAAAAGAGTTTTATTAAATCAGAGTCGCATTAAATTTGGTGGAAATTTAGTGCATGTGAGTGGAACTTTGAGTGGACGCAAAATTGATGTGAGTGGAGCTTCCACCACATGAATGAGGAAGAGGTGGGGGCACCCCCCCATGGTTGCCAGCCATGGGAGGGAGGATCCCCCCTCTCTCCCCCTCTTGATATATTCCCCCATGGTCTCAAATTAGCGAGATACATGTTCCCACTAGCATTTCATCTAGAAGGAGTTGCTGCTTCCACTGATTCGCTAGAGCGAGGAGGTGGAGGCTGTTTTGTGGCCTGAACGTGTGTGTGACGACGGATGTGCTGCTGATTTGCGACGCTAGGACTTCCACACGATCTTGAGATTGACAAGCATTCGACTACATCATCCACGAGTTCCATCTCATTAACAAAGATTTGTTGTCTTCAAGGGCAATTTATCTATGGATGTATATCCACCCATTGCTTGTATCTAGTAGATAGATCTTGGCTTATAATAGTTCCCATCGTAGGAAATTATTTGTTTTCTATGCTGCGAACCCGACATGATGATGTAATGAAGTCTGTTGTAGCAGAGCCATAAAAACTTTGATGTATTAAATGTATCTCTGCAGTGTGTATGCGGAAAAACTTGTAGAACTAAGGCGGATAACTTGTACTCAAGTTTTACTGCTACTTATCTGTTTCAAGCATGTATATATTTTTTAAGCAAGTGTTGGTTTATCCATTATTCTGGTTCGTATGCTTGACCTTTCGTGAGATGGAAGACTCGCAACATAGAACTATGCTCTCAAGTGATGATACTTAATAGCACCATCAATAACCTACGAGAAAAATCGTCGTCTTTGAGTGCCGAGAAGTCACTAGTCCGGAATCCACATAAAAACTTTAGAAAACGTGTAGACCAGAAAACTTAAGCTAATAGCCATAGGCATATTTTTCACAAGTGCAAATACAAACTTGCACATAAAGGGTTTATATGATCCAAAAAAGAATAACTAAAGGAAGTAAAAGACTCAGAAATTATGAGTGAACCAAATGCTTTATTTGATTGATCATATAAGAAACTTATTACATAATATAAAATATGCTAAGTGTAAAAGGGACGTAGTTGTGCTATGTTCCATGGCCGATCTGTCTTCGGGTAATCATCATCGGAGTCACATTGCTTGCGCTTGTGATTTTTTGGCCTATCTTTCAACTCGTGAATATAGACGAGGTAATAGGAACCATTGAGTAATGATTTGCTTATGACGAAGGGTCCTTCCAAAGGAGGGGATAGCTTGTGTGATTTCTCCTGCTTGAGTTTAAGCACCAGACCCCCCTGTTTAAACGAGCGATGCCTAACACGGCGACTATGGTAGCAACACAGCTTCTCCTAGTAGATGACGAATCTCTAGGATGCCAACACGTGCTCTTCCTCAAGTAGGTTCATAGATAGGGTCGGGATTCTTCAGCGTCATCCTCCTTGTAGGCGGTGAGGATGTCGGATGGCAGAACAGTTCTGCTCCATAAACCATGAAGAAAGGAGTGAAACTGGTGGATCTGTTGGGTGTTGTTCGTAAACTCCACAATACAGATGGTAATTCCTCTGCCTAGGCTCCAGCTGTTCTATAGTGGTGCCTCTAAGCGTGGCTTGATTCCGTGCTGAATTAGTACATTGGCTCGTTCAACTTGCCCATTTGACTATGGATGTGCCATAGATGCTAGGTCAAGGCGGATGCCTTTTTCATGATAGTATTCCTCAACTTCTCCGAGAGACAAATTTGTGCCATTGTCAGTGATGATGCTGTGTGGGAGACCAAATCTCACCACTACATCCCAAACAAATTTTAGGTTTGTTGCCCCATCGAGCTTTCTAATGGGTTTAGCTTCAATCCATTTTTGTGAATGTCAACACCCGGATTTTTAATCCCAGATTCCTGTTATACCATAAATCGCAATCCCAGGATTACCATTTTTGCGAGACATAATAGATTGGATATCATAGTACATTATCCATTACAAACCATAATAAGGTCTTACACAAATAAAGGATCTCATGATCCTGTCTTAATACAAATAAGCAGCGGAATAATAAGGTAGCAGCAGGCTCCATCTTTAGTGTCACAAGCAATGCTGACGATGGGAGATGATCCTAGTTGTCGTAGCTGTCCTGCTGTCCATCTTCCTGATAGTCCTCCTCATAGTCTGGCCACGGGAATAGCGTGGGACAAAGCCATGAGTACTCTTTAAGTACTCGCAAACTATCACTAACAAGTAAGGTAGTTCTAGTAGGAATCCTAAGCTCTAAGTTTATTTGCAAAAGCCAGATTTATCTAAACTGAGTTCAGAAGTAAAGAAAACTAAGTAAATGTTCTAAATCACCTTAAGTTGGGAACCTAGTTTTCATATTCGCAACCTTGTTGTGGTCAAGTCAAAATCATAGATCACTTCACAAGTCATTTTGAAAACATGTGACGACGGAATAGTATGGCCACTCCAACTGTCCATGACCGCAGACGTGGCTATTCGAATAGTTTCACACTCTACAGAGGTGGTACACTTTCACCACAAAATTCGATACATCCATCAGGGATAACCCTGAATCATCATACTTAGTATGCGGATAATCAATCATAACCTTTCCTTTACACACTCTAGTATAAGCACCTCTCCTATGAGCTTGGCCTCCCAGCCATGGCCATCTGCCATCTTGATCACTGTATAGGTGGACATCATCAAGAGGTAGGCTCAGCTCAAACATCTTTCGCGAGGGAACCCATACTAATGCATATAAACTTCCGTCTAAGCCTTACCCAATTCAGGTATTATGGTTGTATGGTAAAATTGGAATGGTATTGCATCCCAACCCAACCATCAGTTTTTATAAAGGGCTAAGGCTCATGCCTCAACATTTTCATAATCAAATCCATTTGTGTTTCTTAACACATGTAAAAACATTTCAATAGAATGACTCATCGTTCCAAGGTTTTCATAATCATTTTCACCAAGTATTCCCATCTAAATTGATCAAGTTTATACTTAGCACTAGCCACTAAGTTAAGAGTGTTCACTAATGAGGGATGCTAATCTCAATCTCATGCCATAGAATGACGTCTAGTATAGGCCTAGTTTTATACTCTTTATGCTATCTATAATATCTTTCCAAAACCTCACAAAGCATTAACTAAAAGTAAAGAACTTTCGTATAGTAAAAGAGTAAAGCTTGTAAGTAAAAATTGGGATGGGTATAATCAAAGGTATATAACCAAAGCATGCCAAATGCATCTTGATTGGGTTAATCTTGCAATTAATGATGGCTTTCCTTGATTGGTGCAGTGATTGAAGTTTTCCTCCTCTTTTTCGGGGTAGAACTGCTCCTCCTCGTATCCTTGGTCGGTACTATCATCTATAAATGAATACGGGGTACACAATCACTAAACAATACTTAACTAAGTCTATTTATCACACTAAGGCTCACACTTGATGATCTAGCATCATCACAATCATCACATGAAATAAAGAACTAGTTTTATTCAGTTTATTTGAGAAAAGTAATTTCTACTCATTAAAATATGGGATCATGTGGACACATATCATCACCACATATTCTAATACATGGGAATGTGATTTAAAGGGTTGGTCACATTTTATAAAGTTTAAGATTATTATTTAATAGATTTAAAGTGACTAAAAATGCTCTAATAGCATTATTTTGGTACTAGTCCAATGTGACTGCATGCAAACCTAAATATTATTACATATTCAGATAGGTATTATCGAATGTGATTTTTCACAGTTGGAATCAACTCAAAAGCTATTATGGTTGATTTTTGAAAAATGTTTGAAGTTGCAAAAGTCTCTGTCTTGTTATTTTTGCTAAAGATTATCTCTAACTCGAAATGATTTACATCCAACAAGCTTGGATAGATATTTTAATTATATTTCTAGAAAAATTTGAATCATGCAATTTGGTTAAGTGAAACTCTCTGAATTGATTTTTGAATCTAGGGGCAGAAGCTAGTTTAAACTAAAAAGGAAAATAATATTTGAATTTCCAGGCCTGGGCGGGAAAGCTAAATGGGCAGCCCAAGCTGCAAAGACAAGCGCAGCCTTGGTGACGAGAGGGGTCCAGCAGTCGATGACTCATCTAGCGGTATCGTTGATTCTAGGCCGTGCGATTAGAAGCAAGATCAACGGCTGAGGGTCGTCGTCGACGACGAACAGCTCCGGCGACGAGCTAAACCTAACATGGCGGTGGGGGTCTCTCAGGGCTCACCTGGGCTCCATCTAGGCTCGGCGATGGGGGCAAATGACGAGGAAGACAACAGCGAGGCGAGGCGCGGTCATGACAGGGCTCGTGGTAGTCGGAATCGATGGCGCCCTTCTCCTCCAGCAGCGGCGGACTCCGGTGAAATTCCTGCGCAGTGGTGCTTGCCTTGCTTCGGGGAGAGGTGGGGAAGGTCAGTGAGGAGCGGGAGTCGAGTGGTGTGCAGAATGGAGGCGGGGGTGGCCTCCTTTTATAGCTCGACGAGGGAACCGAGCGGTGCGGCGCTGAGCTCGACGGTGGCGTCGCTACAGGCAGCTAGCCGCATGGGCGAGGGCGTAGGATGGTGCGGTGCTCCCTGGCGGTTCTCATAGACTTAAAGGCATGGCATGGGGCGGCGTGGTCTGGTGCAGCGCGTGCCTCACACTCTGAGCCGAGGTGCTGCGGCAGCGTGCGGCGGCTCTGGTCATGCGGCCAGCGAACGGGGGTGTCTTCCGGGGTGGTGTGATCATGGCGAGGCTCCGCGTGCACGGTGAGGGCAAGGCGCGAGCTGGAGGGGCTGGTCGGGCATGGCACACTGCACGCTCTGGAGACGGCGTAGAGAGGCGGTGCGCTGCGTGACTAGAGTGGTCCATGGCTCGATTGGGGCTTTGGCCTGGACAGGGAGTGGCGGTAGGGTGCGGCGATGCTAGTGGACATCCTGGATGGGCGCGGGATGGTCTGGTGCGAGCTGGTTGTGGTCGGCCGGCGATGACCACATGTCAACACCCGGATTTTTAATCCCAGATGCCTGTTATGCCATACATCGCAATCCTAGGATTACCATTTTTGCGAGACATAACAGATTGGATATCACAGTACAACATCCATTAAAAAACATAATAAGGTCTTACACAAATAAAGGATCTCATGATCCAGTCTTAGTATAAACAAGTAGCGGAATGAATAGCATAGCGGTGGGCTCCATCTTCCGTGTCACAGGCAATACTGGCGATGGGAGATGATCCTAGTTGTCATAGCCGTCCTGCTGTCCTCCCTCCTGGTAGTCCTCCTCATAGTCTGGCCACAGGAATATCTAGGGACAAAGCCATGAGTACTCTTTAAGTACTCGCAAACTATCACTAACAAGTAAGGTAGTTCTAGTAAGAATGCCAAGTTCTAAGTTGATTTGCAAAGTTAAGTTTGAAACCTAAGATGAGTTCAGAAACAAAGAAAGATAAAATAAAGTTCTAAATCACCTAAGTGGGAACTTAGTTGTTCATAGTCACAACCCTGGTGTGGTCAAGTCATGTCACAATTCATTTCATAAGTCATTTTCAAAACATCTGACAACGGAACAGTATGGCCACTCCAACTGTCCATAACCGCGGACACGGCTATTCGAATAGTTTGACACTCTCCAGAGGTGGTACACTTTCACCACAACATTCGATACATCCATCAGGGATAACCCTGAATCATCATACTTAGTATGCGGATAATCAATCATAACATTTCCTTTACACACTCTAGTATAAGCACCTCTCCTATGAGCTTGGCCTCCCAGCCATGGCCATCTGCCATCCTGGGCACTGCATAGGTAGACAACATCAAGAGGTAGCCTCAGCTCAAACCTCTCCCGCAAGGGAACCAATACTAATGCATATAAACTTCTGGCCAAGCCTTACCCAATTCAGGTATCGTGGTTGTACGGTAAAATTCGAATGGTATTGCATCCGAACCCAACCATCAGTTTTTATAAAGGGCTAAGACTCATGCCTCAACATTTTCATCATCATAACCCATTTATTTTTCTCAACACATGTCAAAACATTTCAATAGAATGACTCATCATTCCAAGGTTGTCATAAGCATTTTCACAAAGGATTCCCATCTAGAGTGATCAAGTTTTTGGTTTAGCTCTAACCACTAAGTTAAAAGTGTTCGCTAATGTGGGGTGCTAATCTCAATCTCATGCCATAGAATGCCATCTAGTATAAGCCAAGTTTTATACTCTTTATGCTATCTAAACTAGTCTCTAAAATCTCCCAAAGCATTACTATAAGTAAAGAAACTTTGATAAAACAAAAGTAAAACTTGTAAGTAAAACTTAGGACGGGTATATATCAAGAGGTATAACCAAAGCATGCCTAATGCATCTTGCTTAGGTCATCTTGTATAATTCTAGCTTGCTAACAATAGCTTGCCTTGGTTGATGTAGTGGTTGAAATTCTTCTCGTGTTCTTCGGGGTAGAACTCCTCCTCCTCGTAGACTTGGTCAGTACTATCGTCTATAAATAAATACAGGATACACAATCACCAATCAATTCTTAACTAGTCTATTTGGCACACCAAGGCACACAATTGATGATCTAGTATCATCACAATCATCACAAGATTTAAAGGACTAGTTTCATTTATTTTATTTAAGAAAAGTAATTTCTACTCACTGAAATTAATTAAGATTTAATATTCTCCAATTAAAATATGGAATCATGTGGACACATGTCATCACCACATATTCTAATACATGGGAATGTGATTTAAATGTTGGATCACATTTTATAAAGTTTAGGATTCATATTTAAATGATTTAAAGTGACTAGAAATGCCTATATAGCATTATTTTGGTACTAGTCCAAAGTCACTGCTTGTAAACCTAAATATTATTATATATTCATATAGGTATTATCAAATGTGATTTTTGAGAGTTGGAATAATCTCAAAAGCTATTATGGTTGATTTTTGAAAAATGTTTGAATGTAGAAAAGTCTCTGTCTTGTTATTTTTTCTATATGTGATCTATAACTCTAATTGATTTAAATCCAACGGTCATGGATAGAGATTTAAATTATATTTCTAGAAAAATTGGAATTATTCATTTTGGTTTAGTAGAACTCTCTTAATTGATTTTTAAACTAGTGGACAAAATTGAGTTTATGTCTAAAAAGAAAAATCTTTATTTGAATCTGCGAGCTAAGGCGGAAAACTAAATGGGCCGGCCCAGTGACGCTCCATACTTCAGTGGATGACTCTAACGCGAAGCGGTAGGGGGCGATGTGGGCCGTGCGATTAGACAGTTGATCAGGAGTGTTCTCCCCAGTGTATAGTTCGCCGGCGAGCATGAACCCTAGCGGCTTGGTGAGGGTCCATTGGGGACTTACCAGCGCTCCAGCTAACATGGCGATGGGGACGATCGGACTGGTGGACGACGGCAGACTCAGGCATGGTCGCGCCGGCTCCTGGGGTGGTCGCAATCGACGGGCCCCTTTCTCCTCTACTACGGCGCGCTCTGGCACAATTCTGGCGACTGAGGGCTTGAGCGGCTCTGGGGAGAAGTGGGGAAGGTTCAGCGGCCAGAGGGTAGGTGAATGGTGTGCAGAAACGGGATGGGGGTGCCCTCCTTTTATAGGTCAACGAGGGGAGCGTGAGGTGCAACGGTGAGCTTGTCAATGACGATGATACAGGGTGCTAATGGCATGGGCGAGGTAGGCGGACAGTGCTCTGCCTCCTGGCGGTCAGCTACGGCGTAATGGCGTGGCTCGGGGTGGTGGTATGTGGTCAGGAAAGGTCGACGCTCTACGCGGTAGAGGCGGCGTTCGATGCGGATCACGGCGGGTGCTGGTCGCGCGGCAGGAAATGGGCATGTCCGGGGGTGTGCTGGGGTCAAGGCGGAGCAGCGCGTGCAAGCTGAGGGCATGGTGTGGCTTGTGCAAGGCTGTCGGGAGCGGCGCTCTAGCATGGGCTGTGCATGGTGCACAGGCAGAGAGCGTGAGCGTTCCTCGGTGGTCCAGGGCTTGGCATTGCTCGAGGAAGGGACAATGGCTAGCGGTGCTATCACGCCTACCTCCCAGGTACGGCGGAGAGGGGCTGGGTGGTCTCCTGCGAGCTGCCCGTGCTCGACCGGCGGGCATGGGCTCGAGGTGGCGCGGTACTGCTGCTAAAGGCTAAATGGTAGCTCGTTGATGGCATGGTTAGAACTAGGGGAGACCAGGGGAGTGAACTGAGATCAAATGGGTCGACAAAACATTGATCAAAACAGTGTTAGTTAGGCAGGTTTATCTGTGATCACAAGGTGTTCGACACAATGGCGCAAGATAATTTAATTTGAATTTCGAGAAGATTTTTTGTGTGGGTGTTAGTCATAAGCTTGATCATCTGTGGTTGCTTGGGATTGTCAAGGTGAACTTATTTGAGTGGTTTTTGAAAAAGTGGGATCTATGCATATGAAATGGATTCCATTTTCAAATGCCATTAAAAATTAGTGTTTAAATGTTTTCGTATGATTTCAAAGTGGGCCTTGGTAGATCTTTGCTTTTAATAGCAAGGACTGAAAATAGTTAGAATTATTTCTGTTAAGAATTGACTTCTATGAACACCTAAAGTGGCCTAGTAGATTAAAATGGCACAAATGACCATTTGCATTTATTAATCTTATTTAATTTCTTTTTCTTTGGATTTTGCTTGCGAATGATCTAGATGATGTGGCATTCACCTTTCAATCATTTTACAACCATTAGATCAATCAAACATGGCATGTCTAAACAATTCTATATTAATGCAAACACACATATGCATTCCTAATGATTTTAATGATAATTTTTTTTGTTAACCCTAAATTGGGTGATTTGGATCTTGATAAACCTTGATTAAAGTTTTGGGATGTTACAAACCTTCCCCCCTTAAAAAAAATCTCGGCCCTAGATTTAAGAAAACTAGGAACTAAAGAGATCTAGAAACTCAGTCCTAATGTTCTTGAAAAAGAAATGCCAGACATTATGGATGGCAGACATCTCTTCTAGCAGTTACAGTTGATACGATACCTCTCCTTGATGATTCAGAATCTTGAAGGGTCCGATATATCTGGGGGCTAAGTTTCCTTTCAGACTAAAACATTGTGTTCCCTTTACCGGTGAAACTTTGAGATACACAAAATCTCCGACATTGAAAGTCAGGTCTCTACGTGTCTTGTCAGCATAACTCTATTGTCTGGATTGGGCGGTCTTGAGGTGCTCACAGACTTTGTGCACCTTCTCTTCTACTTCTCGTAGGATCTCAGGTCCGAAAATCTTACTCTCTCCTACTTTAGACCAATTCAACGGGGTACGACACTTTCTTCCATATAAGAACTCAAATGGGGTCATTTGCAAACTGGCTTGATAACTGTTGTTGTATGAGAATTCTGCGAAAGGCAGACAATCTTCCATTTTTTATCCATACTCTAGAACACAAGCTCTCAACATATCTTCTAAGATTTGGTTGACTCTTTCCGTCTGGCCATCGGTCTGCGGGTCATAAGCTATGCTAAAATTCAACTTGGTTCCTAATCCTTCTTGGACTTTCTGCCAAAATCTCGAGGTAAATTGGGTTCCTCGATCCGACACTATGGTCTTGGGGGTTCCATGCAAACTAACGATTCTAGCAATGTACAACTCTGCTAGCTTCGTACTCTAGTAGGTTGTCTTGACAGGTATGAAATGGGCTACCTTGGACAGTTTGTCAACTATGACCCAGATTGAGTCATTTCCCCTACTAGAAGTAGGCAAACCGGTGATAACGTCCATTCCGACAGAATCCCATTTCCATTCCAGAATCTGCAATGGTTGCAACAGTCTTGTGGGTCTCTGACGTTCCGCTTTGACTCTCTGACAGATATCACACATGGCTATGTAGCTTCCGATTTCTCTTTTCATCTTGTGCCACCAAAATTGCTCCTTCAAATCTTGATACATCTTTGTTCCTTCGGGGTGGATAGAATAAAGAGTATCATGAGCTTCTTGCATGATAACTTGCTTTAGCTCTGAATCTGCTGGCACACAGATACATCCTTTGTACCACAAATCTCCCTCATCATCTTCAGTGAATCTAGGTACCTTTCATGTACCAATATGATGTTTGATTCCGTCGATACTTGCATTTCCCTTCTGGCTTCCTTGATCTGACTAATCAACGTGGGTTGAAGTTCAATGCTAGATAAAAATTCCTTTGTTAACTAGCTCCGTTCTAAACTGCTCCAACTCCTCATGCGAACAAGGCTAGTTCTCTTTGATCATGGTGTTTAACCTACACGGAAATCTGCTAAGAGCATCCGCTTCCAATTGGCTTTGTCGGGGTGATAGTGAATGTCAAGGTCATAATCCTTGATTAACTCTATCCTTCTCCTTTGCCTCATATTCAGCTCCTTCTGGGTGAAAATATACTTCAAACTCTTGTGATCCGAATAAATCTCACAGCGATTACCCATAAGATAATGACGCCATGTCTTCAAGGCTAAAACTACAGCTGCTAGTTCAAGATCATGGGTAGGGCAGTTCTGCTCGTGTTGCTTCAGTTTTCTAGACATATATGCTATGGTTGGTTCTCTTTGATATGGGTTTGTTAACCTTAACCCCATAATGCAAGTAATGTTTCTTAAACTTAAAGAAATTGAGGACCCTGAAAAGAGAGATTTTATTCTGGAAACCTTGCTTAAAGAATTCTATGATGTTGCTAAGGAAGCTAGAAAAGTCTTTGCTCAATTTAATATGCTAGGCTCATGTGTAGATGTTACTGGTACACGATAAAAGATGGAAAAAACCTAACCTAATTGGGAGGAAATTAAGATACCAATACCTTTTAAACTTGTAGGAATGCATGAAGCCTTAGAAAAGAATTTTGATTGGATTGTTCCTGAAAACCTGTTTGATGAAAATAGTGAACCTAAGAGCATTGAGATAGGATCCTATAGAACTTATTTGGATGATATACCTTTCCTTGTTGAAGATATTTCTGGTATTAATCTTAATGCTTCTTCATTTGAGAATACTTGATTCTTTTCTTGCTTCTTATGCCTAACTTAAAGGCGTTAAAGAAAAGTACTTATTAGGAGAAAACCCAAAAAATTTAGTTGAGTCTTTGAAGTTATTTCTTCAGTAACAAACTCTCCTTATCCTTTTTATTTGCTTTTTGTGCCACGAGTAACCTCTAATGAGAGAGAAGTAATGCTTGGGAAAGTTGCTGTCCCGAAACAGACTTTTGTGATTCGCTGTAAAAATTCATGTAAAATATCTGTATGTCGGTTTGAGCTGTCATTTTTTGTGCTTCTGCCCCAGGTTGTTATCCAACTTTTGTTAGTTCAACACTTTTCTATTTGAGCAATAGAAGGTCTTCCACAAAATCGGTTTTTACCTGCTAGTCTGTTTTGACAGATTTCTGCCATTATTTGCATTTGCTTCTTGTTGATTCCTTTTTGGGTTCTTTTTGGGGTAATTGAGCTTTTTGAGGGCGGTGATACATTATCTTGTGTTTTAATGAAAGTTTTAGTTGTGTTGGAACTGAACCAAAATCTTATTGTCTTGAATACACTAATGTTGCTAATGAAGATTGTGTGAAGTTTTGTATGAAGGAAAAATTTTAGGTGTAGGGAAAGAATGATGTAATGAGATGAAGAATGGACTAAAGCTTAAGCTTGCGGATGCCACCCGTGTCACCCCAAGAAATATCCAAGAAGTACAAGCGTCAAAGCTTGGGGATGCCCAAGGCATGCCCTTCATCAATAAAAATGTTAGGTTTCTTCCAAACACTTCATTTTTATTGTTTCATGCATAATTGTGTTGTTCTTGGAGCGTCTTTGTTTTGTTTTTAGTTTTCGTTTGCTTGGTTTGCTTTGTTTGCTTGAATAAATTGGTTGGACCCCCTCATTCATACATTAGTTTTCAAACAAGATTAGTTTGGATTGGAAAAGAGTAGGAAAGTTCATGCTTAAATGGTAAAAAGAGCTTGTTTTTGACTGTGGCCTATGCTTTGTCATGTCATGCTTGATATTGTTTTTGCTTTATGCTTAGTGATTTTTGTTGTAGAATGACATGTTATAAACAATTGAGATTGCTTAATGTGCCTGGAAAGAATCATGTGTTGTTTTAGCATATTAAAGCATGGTATTGTGGTAGTCTCCTTTGATGCTTTATTTGGGTTGACTTGGCGCATGCTCACACCATGTTAAGACTATCCCAAGTCACCATAGACTCTATGATGCTTTAGTTTTTTACTTGTAATCTCACTTGATGCTTTAATTAATAATGTTTTGTCGCTTTGCATGATTATGGCTATTATTACTCTCTTAGTTGGTAGCTCTCAGTCTTTTGCTAGCCTCCACAACCAAGTATGAGTTCCACTCATGCATCCAACTCCAAATAAAACCAAGATATTCAAAAGAGTCCACCATACCTACCTATTAGCATTTGCTATTCCAAGCATATTCATGTTTTTATCTACCTTCCGAATTAAACTTGTTATGTGAAAATTAGTGATTAAAGCTCTCACGAACTTGATGGCACACTTAATAATATTTCTTGCACTTAATAATCTTTCTTGTGCTTAATAATCTTGAACCATTGTGTCCATGTTTGTTGCGTATATGCTTGCTCTTTATAAGTTGATGTTAGCCGAACCATGTATCATGGGGAACGCTTTCAACATTGCACTTATTATTCCGTTGATATCATGATTCTTTTGCTTATGGATGCCGATGGTGTGAAATAAAAGGGGAACTTGTAAGATCATGGAGTTTGTATGTGTGTTATATAAATGCCTAGGCCGCTAGCCTAAGCCATGCCTAATCATGGTGCAAAACTTGCAGCATAACCATAATGAGCATTCTATGAAGCATCCTCAATAAAAACCTGTGCAAATAGCAAATAAAAAGATCATTGAGATGCTCATTGTCTGCTTGCCTTGTAATTTTGATTATGGGATAGCTCATGTATCATGTGCAGGGGGTACCCCGTTGGCAGTTCTCTATGATACATATGTACTTACAATGACAAGAGCTTACTTGTCACTGAAGTTGAGTAGCATGACGTTCGGTACTCGTAAGCAAGGGGCATGAGATTTCAACTTATAACTTGTCAAGCATATCCTATTAGTTGTGTCAATTTAACCTTAATCGCCTAAAGATGCTTATGATACACTACTAGGAAAAACATTATCAATGGCGCACCAATACCACTTTCTGTGGCGCATCTAGCAGTCACCACTAAAATTATATTTCCGTGGCGCATATGCATATGCGCCACGATTCTTCCCAGATTACGTAGCATATAGCTATATGCGCATACAATCTATGGTACATTACGTATGCATATAGCTATATGCGTTACAGAATCCTTTTTTCAAAATTTTGAAATTTTCAGAATCTGGTACAAATACAGGTATATAACAGGTATATCACAGGAAATACACAAAAATTAACACAAATTCACAGAAAAGCTGCACACAGCAGTACAAATGTTCCAATTCACATATAATACATCAACAAGCACGAATGTTCACAAGTGTTCATCAATCACATCACTTAGAACCGAATAAGTGTACAAGTATATTTCACAAGGGTTCATCTCACTCACATAACTTACAACTGCACAATATTGTCACCGCCTATACCTTAGGACAGAATGTAGTACACCGTAACCGCGATGCCGGTGAGGAGAGCGGCACCAAGATCTTCGTCCGGTTCTTCTTCCACACGTGTCTCCTCCACTTGGCCACCGCCTCCTCTCTAGTCGCGTATCCCTTGTAGCTATTGCCGCTGAACTTGTCCACTTGTTGGTGGCAGTCCACCCACTCCTCGTAGACACCTGGAACCCGACCCTTGTACACAACGTACGTCGACATCTCTATTGACAAGGCATATTAGTACATCATGCAAATATATATGTTGACAAATATTAGAGCAAGGCATTCATAAACATAAATCAATGCGTCGATGACAATGAAAGAAACACGACAACATGTCCACCGATACACACGCTCTCTCGGTGAAGTAGCCTTCTCCTTGCAGGGCGCCGGGAACGGCTTGTACATGTCTTTCGTCGTCCACATCCTGAAGTCACCCTGCGCCTTGAGGCGGGCTTCGATCTCCCTCTTGGTGAACGACCTGGGCTGGTGTAAGAGCCCACCACGTGTGTTGACCTGTTCCATGATGATATATGACAGCTTCACCTGCGTATCATGGAAGTCTTCCCTGAGATCGGGGTCACTGATCCCATGCAACTTTTGGGCCCATCCTTGGACAGAAGATGGCTGCATTAGCATCTCGCAATCCCGGACAAACCCTTTGAGGTGATGGCAAACGTAGAAGGCCTCCTTCACACTATCAGACGGCTGCTTGACGCAGGGGAACTCGAACCCGTGCTTGAACTTGTGTTGGCCATCGTCCATGTAAGCCTCCCCCTTATAGTTGAAGGTGCCTCCCTGATTGGCATAGCCATCGATAGCATCATCCAGAATGCTCCTTACTCTGGCGTAGTTCTTCCTCCTCACACTCCCCGAGTCGAAGTAGGTGGCAAGCGAATACCTCGTGGAGAGGACGATGAGCATGCAGTACTTGTCTCTGCGCAACACACAATGTGGAACGGGAGGTTGGAAAAGAGCAATGGAAAGAAATACTTATGTGTTATCACGGCGGTAGGAGGATGTGTACACTTACTCGGGAAAGATAGGCACAAGGATGTTGTCCTTCCTCTTGTTGTCCATCTATAGCTTCTGAAGGTAGGACTTTGCCCGGGCCTAGGTCCTTGTTCCTTCTTCCAGCTGGCTATCCCGCATGTAGTAGGGATCCGCTATCGCGACGAACGGGGTGTCCTCTCTCTTGACCTTCATCGCCAGATTAAGCGCGAATAGGCGGACCAAGTTCTAGTCCAGCTGTCTCGAGTGGAACAACTTGAAGATGTCCTTGTAGGCTATGAATAACACATCCGCGGGGGCATCGGTGATGAAGCCCACATCCTCCGACACCTTGGCGGTGAACACCGGGTAACTCGGGTCCTTGTCCTTGAGAAGGAGGCCCTCCAGTGTCAGGACACCTTCATGCAAACTCATCATAGCTCCTGAAGCTAGGCGGCGCAGTTCTGGAGGCAGTATGGGCTGACCAGCTTCATGCACTCTGGTCAAGCCATCCTCGCGGGGTGGTACAATGTCGTCCCGGTTATGGATCGGAGCGGGCTGGCTCGCAGCCTTGTCCTTGTTCCTGTTTGGCCTCTTCCTCACCCTCTCCCTCTTTGCATCAGCAGCCTCCACTAGCAATGCTATCCCGTCATCGGCCGTCCAGCGGAGTTTGTCAGGGCTGAAAATGATTCTGGCCGATGGAGGTTGTGTCTCGGTGGCCGGAGGTGTCTCTTGAGAAAACCCACGGAAGACCAGGCGCTTCTTGGGATGGCTAGCTTGATCGCGGAATGATGGTTCTTCAACGAGAGGAGGCATGAACGGTCCTTTGTTGGCGCCGGTGTTGATGAAGGCATTAACGTCGACAGGTGCATCATCATAATCATCCACCTCGATGTTGGCATCGAAGGCCGCCATGTCCATGTCATCCTGGGGTGCTGGAAATGGTTGTTGCGGTGCCACGGCCTTGCCTTTAGGCGGGGGCGATGGCGGTCAAGGAGCAACCACGCCCTTGGCTGCTTGTGGCGCTGGTGCAGACGCTCCCAAGAGTCTCTGGTGACGGCTTGTGGTGGCGGCGACAATGACCGATGCAGCAGGAGGCTTCGTCCTTGGCGGCCGAACGACCGAGGTGGCACCGGTGGAGCGAGACCCAATACGAATCTAGGTCTTTGGCCAAATCATAGGATAGCCATGGCAACCTTCTAGGGTCAGGTGCTCGTCGGCTCCGAGAGGTTGCATGGGAGGGTCCATGTCTTCGCACCCCCCAACACCCGACCCAACTCGACGCGCATCGTGGCATCATCCATGGGCTTGCAGTGCATCGTGCGGTTCACCGGTTGTATTAGCTTGCCCGTGGCAACATCCTTCAACTCGCCGCCGGGCACCTTGTCCTGAGGCATACAGATATGCATCATGAGATGGCACCCAATCAAAGGCATTAAGTAGAGCATGCTGACTGACTACTTATTTTACCTTGGTGAGGGCGCCGAGCTCGGCTAATGTCGAGACACGGGCGGCCGGTGGTTGATCCTTCTTCTTCTCCGTCTCAGGTGCATTAGGAAGCACCGCCGCCGCCGGTTGCTGCGCCTTGGTAGTCTCGGCAGGAAGGGGCAGCTCCGGTGCATCCAACTCCATCGGTTGCGCCGCGGGGATGGAGGGCGGCGGGGTAACCATGTCTGGCGACACTTGGTGGCTCGAGGTGCTGCCGCCGGTGCTGGGCACTTGTATCGGCCCCACCTGACCATCCGCATTCCATTTTTCTATCCCCTCCATCAGCCGAGGGGGTAGCATCTCAAGGATCTTCTGCTGCACTATCGCGTTCACCTCGTCCTGGTCCACCTTACTGGCCTCCAGATGCGCGATCTTCCGCTTCAGCTCTTCCTTCTCGGCTTGATCCTGAGCCGCTAACTGGGTCCGCCTCTCGTTTCTCTTCTTGGCTTCCTCGCTATACTACTCGTGGAACTTTGTGCTCGTACCAAAGCCAGAGATACGACCAAATGACGTGGGCGGCTTGGACTATGGCCTCCCCTTGAAGGCGTTGGTCACCCTGTTGAAAATCGTGTCCCACGGCTCCGTCGAGCCCTGGGACGACGAGTCCGGCGCCTCGCGTGTACCCTTGATTTCAGCGTCCTGCAGATAAGGAAAGGTGAACCCATTTCGGAAGTTGTCTTCATTATTCAAAATGAAAGCAAATGGACCGCGGGTAAATTCCTTACCAGCTTACTCTCAAACTTCCTCACATCGTCATCATCGGTGACGAATTCCTTGGAATCCTTGTCCAGATAGTAGCTCGTCCGTGATTTTTAAAAACGGGTTTTCTTTCCCAAGACGCTCAACCTCGGCGTCCTCCCTTGCCCATATGGCCTTCTTTCCCCTGTAACCGCCGCTTCCACATCGGTGGTTACCTATGTTCTGTTCCTGCATTTCCCGACCCCACTCCGTCCATGCCTTCGCTTCGTCAGTCTCCATCTCCGCCTTGAATATCTTGAACTCGTCTTCGTCGATCATGGGCTCACCCTTCTTGATCTACTCCCGGCTTTCCTTTTTCACGATCTTGTTCTTCACCCGGGTTCTCTAGCTGCTCAAGGCATTGGCCATTTTTGTGATGGCTAACCTGTTCACCTTATTGGATTTTTCCAGTTTGTCGGTGTACGGTGCTGGGAACTTGTACTGTCGGTGAAGCTTCTTAAGGCAGTTTGCCACCAACCGCTCATTCGCTTCACTTCTCAGGTGCTTCGTGTTGATCGACATGCTTTTCCAGATGATGCACCCGAGTTGCATGCCGTACCCGGCGGCAACATCCGAAGGCTCCAACGGAAGGCCACTTTCCGAGAACAGAGTGATCTCGTCGGTGGTGTCGGCGAGCTTTTGTGGCTTCCGATCCTTCCTCGGCTTCTTATTCTTCTCAACGGACGGGTTGCTGCTACCGCCATCCGTGCGGTCCCCGCCATCGGTCGTGCGGCCTCCGCCATCGGTCGTGCGGCCTCCACCATCAGAGGTGGTCGCATCCTCCTCCTCGGCTTCATCTCTTCGGTAGTCCTCGTCCCCCTCTTGTTCATCATCCCCATCATGGCCCGCAGTAGCTGCCACGTCCTCATGCTAAGACTCCGTCGCCTCGTGCTGCGTCGCCGCCTCCCAGAAAGTGAGGTTCGCCGCTCTGGCTTGGTCTTCAACGCTCATGGCGGCCTTAGAAGTGTCGGCCCCATCTGCGTCCGACATGTTTGCACACTTCTAAACAAATTAAAATAAGGAAGTTAGTATTAATTATTTTTGACAATATTTAAAATGAGCTGTCCATTTCTCCCGAAGTGTCAATTCACTTCCACTTCGGTCGAGAAATGGGGCTCATATGTCAAAAAGTTCGGCATGACCTTCGCTAATTTTTTGACATATGAGCCGCATTTCTCGACCGAAATGGATCGAAATCAACATTTCAGCAGAAATGGGCAGCTCGGGTGATTTCCCTGCAAACATTTCACATACAAAAATGCACAAATTGTGCTCCACAGCTACATATATGGTGCTCCAACACCATATAATCCAACAGGGTACAGAGATTTCTGTCATCGTATATATACACACTGTATATATACACAATGCAAGGAAATTCACTGCAAGGAACCCTCACTGCAAGGAAATTCACTGCAAGGAACACATGGATTATTCACATCAAGGAAATTCACTGCAAAGTTAACCACATATTTTTTTCCTTTTTGGTGCAGCTAAGTAGTACTACTACACCTGATTGGCTAGAGCATATATAGTGGTACTGGATGATGATATACTATGATGTCAAGAACCAAAGACAAGGACTCAAGAATTCAACCAAATGGGATTATCCAAGAACTAATGGAATCTTGGTTTTGGTAGAGTGCCAGCGAAGCAATAACTTGGGAAATTAAAATTCAGACCCTGCCTGCTAGAGATTTTCTTTACGTTCACAAGACCCACAAAAACAAATCCCAGGTGTAATGCTAGTTCAACTACTCTCTGCGTTTACAGGTTCATGTGATACAAAATCACAATCACAAGAAAATACTTCTGAGAACTAACCTAGTGTCATCAGTTTCATGTCACATAAACACAGTACTAGAAAATTAGGCGCGGCGACACGCCGCACCTGTGGCTTTACCTATTGGACATGACTGGCTAGTTTGAAAATTAGTGTGGTAATACGAATAATCCACACCGGTAGTTTATAACAAATCTAATGTTCCACACAGAAGAAGAAATATACATATGCATGCTCTGTGCTACTTCAGCTGTCTTTCTCTGCAATTATATTTACCTTAGTAGCTAGAGGACGACCTCAATTCTAGTAGGCATACTTAGATTCTGCAAGTTCTTATAAGATTTACGAAATACACATTTACAGGGCACATAGTCTTCCATTGTGTTTGCCTGTAATATTGGTGAAGAAATTCTCTGTATAAAGCTAGATCATAGTAAGTTTGAGAAGAAAAGGAGATTTAATATACCTTGGCACAATATGATTTCTCATGCAAAAAATAGCTATCGAACTGGGATAGTTCCATATTCACATTTTCATCATCTATGCATGCAATCAGAGGGGGTCACCTGCGGGGTGGTGGTGGCGGTGGTCCTGGACGCTGGAGCGGGCCTCCTCTTGGGGCTCTGCGGGGTGGTGGTGGCGGTGGTCCTGGAGGTTGGAGCAGGCCTCCTCCTCCTGGTGCTCTGCGGGGTGGTGGTGGCGGTGGTCATGGACGCCGGAGCGGGCCTCCTCCTCCTGGTGTTCTGCGGGGTGGTGGTGGCGGTGGTCCTGGACGCTGGACCAGGCCTCCTCCTCCTGGTGCTCTGCGGGGTGGTGGTGGCGGTGGTCCTGGACACTAGAGCGGGCCTCCTCCTCCTAGTGCTCTGCGAGGCCACGACGAGGCCACGACGAGGCAAGGCTGGTGTGGCACGGCGGGGCGGGCGAGAGCGGGGGAAAAGGGGCGGGCGTGGCGGGGCGGGCACGACGGCGAGAGCAGAGGCATGCTAGCTAGGGTTCTGTGGGATTGACTCGATTTGGGGAAAAAGGGGCATTGAGATTGAAAACACTAAGTCAAAGAATTCTGTGGCGCATCTGTACAGATATGCGCCACAGAATTGTTGGAGATGGTACAAAAGGCGTGTTGCGCTGTTGTTTGATAGAAACACTTGCTTACCACACTGGTTCAGCGCTTGCTCCTTTGTTCTGAACCTGGGGTGGCCAGGTTCGATTGCTGGCTGCCACATCTTTTTTTTTGACTTTAAAAAAAATATTTTTAGGATGGTAATAATATATTAAAAGCAAGAACTAATATATTTGCCTATTAAAAACAAGAATTAATATATTTGCCTCGATATTATATTATATATATGCTTGTGTCACACCCACATCAATATCCGCATACATTAGTTTGTCAAAGTAATACATATATGCAGGCGCACGAGCACACATGTGCATTAATTAGTACAAAAAAAGGCGTCAAAAACCGCTAAGTCCGCTCCGAGGTAGCGAGTGTCTTTTCACAACAACTTTCTTGCCCTTCTTCTTCGCGGTAGAATACTTTAGGCCGACCACCTTGAGATTTCTTCTCGTGTACGGGCAAGCTTTAGCCGGTAGGGTAGTCTTCCTTCTTACTTTAGCATAAGTAGTTGGCTTGTCGAAGTACTTGTCGAATTCCTCTTCGATCTTGGGATCGCCGTTCTTGTCGATGTCTTTCTTGTTGGCAGGTCCTTCCATTCCGATGATGCTCCTCTTGCCCCTCCTCACGACAACACGGCTTGGCTTTGCCGGGTCAGTAATGAAGAAGCATTGGTCAACTTGGCTAGCGAGCACCCATGACTCATTTTTCGTGGAGGCGTTCTTCGATTTGGCATCGGGTATAACCATGGTGGTGAAAAACCGGCCATCTTTTTCGATGCTCTTGGCCCATCTGACACGAAACATCGGCACCGTCACTCCGCAGTAGTCGAGTTCCCATATCTCCTCGATCCTTCCGTAGAATCTTTCCTTGACATCTGTCTCGTCATCAGCGTATGATAGCATAGTTACTCTTGAGTTTTGGTATTCGCTATTCTTGTCCTTCTCCTCGGTGTAGAATCTGTATCCGTTGATGTCGTACGTCTGATAGGCCCTAACGTTGCACCAGGGGCCCTGTGAGAGTGAGAATATGAGTTTCTGATCTTCAGTATAAGGCATCGGCATGGGACTTTCCAGTAGCCTTTTCTTGAACCACCCCGTGAAGCTGGCGTTGTGCTCTCTGGTTACGTCTCCCTTCTTCCTCGACTTGCCCATGTTGGCGAGCTTTTGCTCGATTAAGGTTTTGTGCTCATATACCCAGGGGCTGACCAACTGTATGTGTTGTAACGCGACTCGGTTTGCCCTATCAAAGTCGGTGTGTTCGAGTTTGATGCCAATGTGGAGTGCGCGGTAGCCCTCGCGGTGACCAAATCCAGCGAGCCTCTCGAGGTGCTTCCTGGTGGGCAGACCGACATCCTGGTTCTCGGTGCTTAGGTTGTTCTGGCAGAAGGAGATGCACTTGTAGGTCAGAAAGCCCTTGGCTATGCTTCCATCTGGACAGGACCTGTTGCGAACGAATCCTTTGATGACACCGTTTAGCCTTTCGAACGGCATCATGTTGTGCAGGAACGCCGGCCCGAGATGGATGATGTCATCCACGACATGGACAAGCAGATGCACCATGATGTCGAAGAACGCGGGAGGGAAGTAAATCTCGAGCTCGCATAGTATCTCGACGATCTCTTCCTGTAGCTTGCCGAGCAGCTTCACGCCGATAGACTTCCTAGATATGACATCGAAGAAGTTGAAGTGGCCAAATAGCGTCTCACGGACGTGCTCGTCCATTATTCCTCGGATCGCAACGGGGAGTATCTGCGTCATCAGCACGTGATAGTCATGAGACTTCATCCCACTGAACCTCTCCTTCGCTACGTCCAGATGTCTACTTATCTTCCCAGAGTAGCCGTGCGGAACCTTGACTCCTAGGAGGCAACGGAAAAACCTCTCGAGCTCCTCCTCGCTTAGAGTGAAGGATGCAGCTTTAAGCACCCCTCTCGAGCTCCTCCTTGCTTGCGGCGACCCTAGGTCCCTTCCGTCTGTTCATCGTCATTGCCAGCATCATCACTATCAGGGTACTGAAGTTCCTTCTTAATGCCAAGCAATTTTAGGTCGCTTCTTGCTTTCGTCCCATCCTTGGTCCTATCCGGCATGTTCATCAGAGTGCCGAGCAGGCTCTCGATAACGTTCTTTGTGATGTGCATCATATCGAGGCTATGGGGCGTGTGGAGGACCTTCCAGTAAGGAAGGTCCTAGAAAACGGACCTTGCCTTCCATACTCCATGCAGCGGTGATGGCTGTTCCCTCGGCCGCTTCTTTCCTGGAGTAGGGCACTCTTCCCAATTGTCCAGAAGCTCCTTGATTTCTTCGCCTCTCAACGGTCGCCGTGGGGCATTATCGAGCATGTCTTTGCCATTGAACATGTCTCTGCGTTTTCTCCACGGGTGATCCTTGCGGAGCCACATTCGAGTCCTTTGGAACACAGTTTTCGAAGACCCAGGATCCCTCGGCAGCTGCAGATGCGGGGTCTTATCCATGCACCTGACACATGCACAGAATCCGTTGTTCACCTGACACGCTACATATCCGTAACCAGGATAGTTCTGCACCGTCGTGAGCAATGCAGCTCTCAGGTCGAAATAATCTCCAGTGTAGGCATCCCACGTACGTGTTGGCGTCTCCCACAGCATCGCTAACTCCTCTTTTAGGAGCCCGAGATACAAATGCATGTCGACACCTGGTTGTTTTGGCCCCTAGATAAGGATACTCATGTGTACGTACCGCTGCTTCGTGCACAACCCAGGGGGAGGTTGTACGGCCATATAAACACGGGCCAGGTGTTGTGCGTGCTACTATAGTTGCCAAAGGGATTGAGTTCGTCGGTGCTCATGCCCATCCTAACGTTCCTTGGATCGAGCCCGGACTCATCTTGTAATTCGATGTCTAGTGCATTCCACTGGCTAGCATCCGTGGGGTGTGTCAGGATCTTGCCCTTATCCGGATCATCTTCCGGCTTCTCCCTCTTCGCGTGCCATTGCATCAGCTCTGCTTCCTTAGGGTCTACGAAATACCGGTGCAGACGGGAAGTGATAGGAAAGTACCACACCACTTTTTGACGAACTTTCTTGTTCCCTCTCTTGTACCGTCCCTGGCCACACACCGGGCATGTGGTTCTATCCTTGTACTCGTTCCGGTAAATTGCGCAGTCGTTGATGCATGCGTGGTACTTCACGTACGGTAGGTCTAGTGGGAAAACTACTTTCCTCGCCTCCTCGATACTTGTTGGCAATGTGTTGTCCTTGGGAAGACGAGCGTGCCAGAATTTAATGTGAGCGTTAAAGCTAGTGTCGGTCCATTTGTGCTCCGCCTTCATCTCTAGAGCCTTCAGCGTTACACTCAAGCGTGTATCCTCGGGCCGGCAGCCAGGATACAATGGAGTCCTCCCGTCTACCTCCATCTGTGTCAGCTTGGCTTTCTCTCTAGCTGCAGCTCTCGTGTTGGCCGTCCGCTTGAGGAGTATTTCTTGAAGATGAGGGTCTCGCAAGGCCAAAGTTAGCGGCGTGTCCGTGCTCCTGTCTTCTCCGCCGCCACCACCACCATCTGCTCCGGCACCGTCTCCTTCATGATGATCGTGTCTGCCGGCATCTCCTTCTTCATGATGATCATGTTCGTCGGCATCTCCTTCGTAATGATGACCATGTCCAGGAGACCCTTCGTCTTCTCCCCCACCCCCGGCCTCTTCTTCATCATGGCCATCGCCATCTACCGACGGCTCCTCATTCACTAAGAAGCCAGGCATGAAACCGCGCGTGAACAGGTGAGACTCCAGTTGTCTGTAATCAGGGTTGATCCACTTCTGGTGTTTGCACGTTCGACACGGACATCTTATCCTGGTCATGTTGTTCCGAACCATGTCGGCTACCGCGTCAACCTTGTATCTAACCACCCAGCGTTCGCTCATATGGATGATGATGGTCGCTTGTGCTCGAACATAGACCAAATTAAAGAGAGTATGTTAGAACCATGCACACACACGACACACACACATACATGCATGCATGATCGCCGGGAAATTTCAGCATGACCTATCCTAAAAATAGGACGTATGGCTAGTGCAGAAATTTGCTGAAATGGACGTGAATCAACATTTTGGCAAACCTCCATGCACCCGGCGCCGGCAACATGCATTCAAGCACAACACAACCTCCCTCCACAAGCAACATGTATTCAAGCACAACACAAAGTGAAGGAACATCATCTCTCGCCATCGCACATGACCCGCAGGACCATCTTCACCTACAAAACATCCATACACACCGCGCCGAGGCCCGCTGGCCACACAAAACATGCATCACACAAGTACCCATGCACACACGCCTCACAAATCTACAAACCCCATATGCATAGTGTAGCAAGAGGGGGTGTGGGATGTGTGGAGGAGGAAAGTATGAGTGGTTTACTACATTTACAAGTAGGAGTAGCTTCCCCTCACAAGTACATGAACCAAAGTAGGTATAGCTATCAACAATGGAGGTGAGTATGAGCAAAATGGAGTGGGAGGGAGGAGGGGGACGAGCTAGCTAGTTGGAGGTGGTGGGAACAAGGGAAAGGGGGGCTGCCACCTTTTGTAGATCTATTTCGCACATTCTGTGGCGCATATGGAAAATGCTCCACAGAATGTCAAAATTTTGTGGCGCATATAGCTACATGCGCCACAGAAAGTGAGAATTCTGTGGTGCATATGCTATATGCGCCACAGAATTTTGACATTCTATGGCGCATATATCCACACGCCATGCACTGCCTGCCCATGTGCTGGGGTCAGGCCCACATGGGCCCACAGGAATTATGTGGCGCATGTGGCTATATGCGCCACAGAATTCTCACTTTCTATGGCGCATATATCCATGTGCGCCATTACGTAATTGCAGCGCATTTGCTACATGCGCCACATAATTAATTTTAGTGGAGCATTTTTTGCATATGCGCCACAGAATTAAAATCTACCTATAATCGTTTTCCTAGTAGTGATAGGGGCAATGAGAGCTGAAAGACAATAAGTACCATAATTTTTTGAAGCTCTTTATGAGACTTGAATCCCTGCTTCCTTCTATGAAGGCCTTTCCTTTACTTTTATGTTGAGTCTCCATCTTCTATCTTTATGCACCTATTGAGAGAGCATAGTGGCCATTCTTTGCTTAATGTACATTGTGCCAAGACTTGTTGATTGATGCATAACTTTGATATTACTTGTTCTTAAACTATTTGTATCTAGTCACCCTTATGAACTTTGAAGGTGTCCTATGCATTTATGTTTTGCTACACTACGAGGGACAAGCTGAATGCCATTCTCATTATGTTTTATTTATGTGAAACAAACAAACGTCTTGCAAAGCATTGTTATTCATGAATCTTTTGTTTGTACCTTTTCATGTTACAACATAGTTGCTATGTCTTATTGTTAGAACTATATCTTTCATGCTATGTTAAAGTACTATGATCCGAGCTATCAATCTTTTACAAATACCTTGATCATGATTATGATGGTGCATGTCACCTCACAAATTATTCTTTCTTTTTATCACTTACCTACTCGAGGACAAGAAGGAGTATGCTTGGGGATGTTGATACGTTGCAAACGTATCTATAATTTTTGATGTTCAATGCTTGTTTTATATCTACTTTCTTATGTTTTGTCCACACTTTGGAGTATTTTTATACACTTTCTTGGACTAACCTATTAACAAGATGCCACAGTGTCAGCTGCCTGTTTTCTGCTATTTTTGGTTATAGGAAAGTTAGAAAATGAATATTCTCGGAATTGGACGTGACAAAAGCCAAAGTCAATATTTCACTGAGAGGGGCACGGAGCCAGAATACGAGACGGCGAGGGGCCAGAGGCCGGCCACATGACCTGGCCGCGCGGCCAGGCCTGACCCACGCTAGGGGGTGGTGTGGCCGCGTAGGGCACCCCCTTGGCCTCCCCTTTCGCCTATAAGAAGCCTCCGATACAAAAACCCTAATTACCCGATCAAAATTCCATGAAAGAGTCTATAGCCACCATCATCTCCATCCCTAGATCGGGAGGGATCTGAAGCTCTTCCCGGCACCCTGCCGGAGGGGAGAATTCACCCTGGAGGTCTTCTTCATCACCATGCCTGCCTCCGGTGTGATGCGTGAGTAGTTCATCCCTGAACTATGGGTCCATGTAGTACCTAGATGGTTGGTTCTTCTGCTTTGTGCTATCATGTTTAGATCTTGTGAGCTTCGTTCATGATCAAGATCATCTATTTGTAATCATACATGTTGTGTTTACGGGGATCTGATGGATATTGAGATGCTATTTTAGATTGATTATTGATTCTATCATGTCTTTTTTTTTGTGATCTTGCATGCTCTGCATTGTTAGTAGCTATCTTGGCCGAGTAGATGTTAGCAACTCCAAGAGGGAGTATTTATGCTCAATAGTGGGTTCATGCCTCTAGGAATCTAGGGAAGTGACAGAAATCTCTAAGCTACTAGATGTGTTGTTGCTACTAGAGAGAAAATACCAATCCTTTGTTCATAGAACAATCATATTTTTTACTTTACACACTTTGGTTAATGCAATTAATTGTTGCTTGCAACTTAATACTGGAGGGGGTTCGAATGATAACCTGATGGTGGATTATTTGTTATAGATGCAGTTGGATTATGGTCTATGTATAATGTTGTAATGCCCAATCAAATCTCATAGGAGGCAAGATGATTAGTATATGCATGTATGCTTTCTCGATGTTTGTCAATTGCCCCGCTGTAATTTGTTCACCCAACATGTCATATATCTTAAGGAGAATCACCACTAGTGAAATATGGACCTCCGGTCCTTTATTTTACTATCAATCTACAATCTATTTACTGTTTTCTGTTTACTTTATGCAAAGCAATTACTATCTTCCACACAATACGTTTAATCCTTTGTTTTCAGCAAAACCGGTGATATTGACAAACTCACTGAGTTGGGGCAAAGTTCTCTAATTGTGTTGTGCAGGATTCCAGGTTGGGAACAACACCTTGGAGGTGTTTCCTTGCTCCTACTGGTTCGATAACCTTGGTTTCATAACTGAGGGAAAACTTGTTGCTATACTCATCATACCTTCCACTTGGGGTTCCCCAACGAGCTCAACATCTTGAGTAATGTCACATCCCAAGATTTTCCAAATCTTGTAATGTGAAAAATAAAATAAATAAAATAAATCTTTGTTGAAAAACAGGGTGAAAAGAAACTTTTGTTTCTAAAAGGAAGCTGAAAATCCCATCTTGAACAAACTTTGGTAGAAGTTTGAATTCAACAAAAATCCAAATCAAGGGAAATGCATTCCTCAATGAATGTATCAGGAAATTGAACACATGGAAAATAAATCCAAATCCCTAAGCCCTAATGGAAGGAAATCATTTTCCAAAGTATCTCCAAATCTATGGATTTGATCCATACCAAATATGATCAACAAATAATCACAAAGGATCAAGAAAGACCTTAGAGATGGTTTCACTTAGTTTGGAACCATAGACAAAAACCTTATGAATAAATTGTTGAACAATTATAATCCTAAAGGGATTAAAAAGATAAACATTTATCAAAGGAAAATAAATTGTTTTGGAAATATTGTTTTAGATCTTTTAATAAAAGACTTTGGTTTCAAATGAAAAGATAAGCCAAATTAATTTTGGCCAAACTTTTGAAATAAAATATTTTGTTTTGATAAAGTGTGTAAAGGTTTATTTAAATAAAATAAAGGATTTAAATATCCAATTTTATTTAAGTAAAAGCTTTTCCCATTTTAAATGAACACCAGGTATTTTATTACTACTTTGAAATCTTTTATTAAAAGGTTTTGCTTTGATTAAAATTAGTAAAGGATTATTTAAATAAAATAATAAGGATTTAAATATCCAATTTTATTTAAGTAAAGGCTTTCCCATTTTAATTAAAACACCAAAACATATTTATTTATTTAAATAAGTTTCCAAGTATTCTTTTATTTTTCAAATTAAACCTTCTGGTTTGGTTTTGAAAATAATTGGAATTCAAATGGAAATTTTATTTAAATAAATCAAACACTATTAAACAACTAAAGATCCATTTTATTTAATTATTAAATGGATCCTAAAATAAATAGAAATATTATTTCATTTTGAGATTTGGATTATGTTGCCAAACAGAACCAAATTCAAATGAAAAAGTTTGTTGTTTGAATTGATTTGAGTGTTGTTTGATTGTTTGAATAATTGTTTGGAAATTGAAAACAGAAAAAGAATTAGAAAAAGGAAAAAGATTTAGACAGAAAAAAATAGTGCAACAGACTCATTAATAGGCCCAGTCCAGCCCAGATTCTCCTCACGAAGGAAAACATTTTACACCCAGAATCTTGACCCACTCATCCTGGCAGCGTGGACCCACTTCTCCCTCTCACTCACTTTCGTGACAAGACGACCCCACCTCCTCTTATTTCCCCCGAACCGTTTTTCTTCACCGCTTAAACAACCCACTGAGACACTGACTGGTGGACCTCCTCCTCTCTCCTTTTCCCACTGACCGTTGGACCCCATTCCTACTGTTCATCGTCGTTCCCACCGCGACCAATTCTTCCTCCTCTCGTCGGCCGTTTTCTGCTTTGATTCCGCCGAATTAATTCGCGTAAACGCTGCGTTAATCTCTCGCCGTGACCACAGCTACTTAACCGCCTGCTCCTCCTCCTTCCTTCCCCCAGACCTCACACCTCGAGAGCCTCCAGGCTGCCCTCAATCGAAGTCGCACCCTCACTGCTCCAACCACCGTCTCCGGCCGATTCCAGCCAGCACACGCTGCCCCTTGACCTCTCGACCACGCACACATACTACACACTCCCTGGCGCTTCTGTTAGTGCCTTCCATTCATCCGCGGATGCCCTGAAACCTCGCCTTCGACGACGACCTGCAACGCTGCCGTCTGCTTCCTCTCCGGCGAACTCCACAGGTAGCTTCTAGCCGCCCCTCTTCGTTTCAATGATGCGCCTAAGACCAGTGACTTCTTCCGCAACTAATGCCATCGTCCTCGTGTCCTAGCTCACACCATAGCGTCGCCTCGTCGTCAACTGTGAGCAACCGCCGTCTGCTTCTTCTCCGGCAACGTTCCCCGGTAAGCCTCGACCGCCCCGAGCCCTCTCGTTCACGCCCATAGCTCCGACATGATCTCCTACGTCTAACCCAGACCTCCGTTTGTCCTCTCGTGGTCCACAGCACCGTCTTCGACCGTGGACAGAGCCGCCCGACGTTGTTCTCTACTCCGGCGAGGAATCCCGACTGATTTTGTGCGCCCCTCGACAAACTGCAAGCGAGTTGAGCTTCGCCGTGATCCCCTGAGCCCGGTGAGCTACTCCTCCTTATCCCTCACCTCACCCCGAAGGCGTCATTGCCGTCGACCACTTCGCCGCTAATAGCCACCGTCAAAACTCAGCATGAGCCGTTCGATCTAGATCGGGCGGGTACGATAGATCACTTAAGACGCGAATGGGTATGCGCCCTGTACCGTGCGATCTAACTTAATCCAACGCTCCACAGCCACGATCCGGTCGAACCGGTATCGACCAATAAGACAGCGACGCGTGGCCAGGTCTGTTTTAAAAACAGAAATTGAAACAGATTTAAGTACCATTTTCAAACCCTTGTATCTTTGGATCCACACGTCCAAATTTTACAAATTTGATGTCGTTGGAATCAGCAAGACAAGCCCTAGCCAACCCTGCCCTTAGTTTAGCAAATAGTATTTGTTAGCTTGTTTGATTTTGCAGATTCTTTTGTGTGCTTGCTAACATTAGAAAAATCATTTAAAAATGATTTTAAGGTTAAAACCTTTGCCAATTAGTTTATTGTGACCTTACTGACCGAGGAACCAACCCCTGTTTTGGAAAGGTTTAGAATGGATTAATTAGTTTAGTCCATTTCTAGCCAAACAAAACTATTGTTTTGTTTACAAAAATGTTTTTGTAAAGAAAACTTTGAGAAAATGTTTTGAACCAAACCTACTGACCCAAAACACCAAGTTTTGCAATAGCAACTCATTTGGTGAAACCTATAGGTTAATACCCTAGTAGAAATGTTTCTACACCACATAGAATGACACTTTGTTTTGCAAATGGTTTTATAGTGAAACCTTTTGCAAATGACTTAGCCACTTCACAAAATGACCAATAGGTGTGCCCAAATGTCTATGACCCATTAGGAACCCCTTTTTCAAACAAATCAAACCTTGGCATGCTTGCATGCATTACTTGAACTTTGCCACTTTGGTAAATGACCAATTTGGATCTTACAAAGTTTAGGAATCTAATAGAGACCCTCTTTGCAAATGACTTTGCCATTTTGGTAAATGACCAATTTGGAACTTACAAAGTTAGAAGCCTAGTGAAGACCATCCTTACAATAGAACCAACCTTTGCATGCTTATGCATGACTTAGATCCCATTACTTTGTGTGTAAAAAATTGTTTGTTTGACTTTGTTATTTTATGTGTGTAGTTTTGCTTGATTGGTAGATTAAGTTTGTGCCTTGCTTGATTGAATTGTAGTGACTTGAAGAGTGTGAGTGTTGCAAGGACAAGGAGTGAACCTATACCCTCTACCAAAAAGGCAAGTGATATCTTCATGAATATTCCATACCTATATTTTATACTTGCATTAGATATATTTTGTTAGGACTTGCATGCTACTTTTTTCAATTGATGATGGGAAATCCTATTTAGAATAGAATGCTAGAATTGCTAGGAAAATTCCCTAAGGATAAGTTGCCATGCCATGCTTAGCCTAGCTACTAGAAAACAAGGGTGGTTTATATATTCACACTATGGAAAAATATTCTAAGTCTAAGGACTAGTTTTTATTTAACAAAACAACTAAGTTAATGAATCACCTGGGTGGAATGGAAAGAATGGGATATGTTGAGTGGTTACACAAGGCCAGGGGTACTGGTGAACCTTGTGTATCTCACTTGTGGATGGCCACCAAGGAACAAAGAGATTTGAGTTGTCAAATGTTGAGAAGCTTCAAGTGCAACCACTTGGTAATATGGGCTCTGCCATGATCTTAGGATGCTGGAACTTAGTCTCTTGGACAGTGGGTGGTAGATGGGATGATAGGTTGGAGCTCGTCCATTTGACTAAGGAAAGTCTACTGAAGGATCATGTCTTGGGAAACCAAGGCTTGTGGGGAAAGTACACCACCTCTGCAGAGTGTAAAACCTAAGTACTTAGCCATGTCCTGGTAAAGGACAATTTGAGCATCAAGACATGGAAACTTCAAGAATCTCATCACTCCAATTTCTGAATAAAACTTGTGGGTGAACAAGGGTTAAAAGGATCTTCAGTCATTGATTGGTAGATGCCCTGAGTGGATCTGGAGTCTTTGATTGATAGATGCCTTGGGTGTTTTTGCCAAACAAAACTTAGTGTTTTTCAAAAGTTAGGGAAAAATCTATTTTGAGCAAAGCAAGCCTAAGCTCCACCAGCCAAATGCATATAGTATTATAGTCCACTTAAAATATACTAAGGTATCACTTGCCAATACAATTCAAATGTATTGACCCTTGTGGCTGTAACTTATGATGTTGCAGGTTTGATTGATTTAGTGAAGATTGATTGATTAGGATTACAAAGTCTACAACCAACATCTGCCTGTGGCACTTTGAAGATGAAGGACCCATGACTATAGTTATTCCGCTGCAATGTAATGTAAATAGCCAATGAGCTATGTTTGATGTAATAAAATTATTTTATTCCTGGTTATAAAGTTGTATATGACCTTTGTTTCTTGATATTACATCTAAACTGTGGATGCTAGCTATTGATCCAGGGACTAGCATTGTAAACACAGGGGACTCAATCTTATTAAAGGTTGGGGACGCTACAAGTAAGCACTTGTCATCAATGATGATGTAGCCTTTTGCTCTACGTACTATTTGCCGGCTTTAGACTTTGTCGGCGGTCAAAGTTTCTTCTTGTAGATAGTCCATGAACGATTTCGTCTAAGCGGGAGAGGTCACTATTACTATAGTAACAAATGAGTCCACTCTATCCGGGTTGTCAAGGTCCACTCCCTTGATGGATGGTATCCGTAAATGCTCCAGGAAAAGGCCTGGCAAAATTGGTCGACGGGTCCATCCAAGCTTTAACAGCAGATCTGCCGGCTCATTTTCCTGCCTTTTGATGTACTTGACTTCGTAGCTGTCGAAGCACTTGGTTATTTTGTTTACTTTGTCTCGATATGCCGCCATCATAGGGTTCCGCGCATTCCAGGTGCCAGCCACTTGCTGGGAAACCATGTCGGAATCTCCACAACAAACTATGCATTTGATGCCAATATCCTTGGCTACTCGAACTCAATGAACGAGGACCTCATATTCCACCATGTTGTTTGTAGCATTGAAGTGGACCTGCAGAATATATTGTAGCTTTTCTATAGTTAGTGATTGTTGTAATAAACCAGCCCCCGAGGCATTAAGTAACTTGGATCCGTCAAAATGCATGACCCAAAACTCTGGCTCTGGTATAGGAGTGTCTTCTGGTAGCTCTGTCCAATCTGCAATAAAATCCTCCAATGCCTGCGATTTGAAAGCATCGCGTCTCTTGTAGGTGATTTCAAATGCGACAAGCTCAATGCCCCACTTTGCCACTCTCCTTGTTGCATCGCTGTTATTGATGATGTTGGACAGCGAAGCTTTGCTCACCACTGTGATAGGGTGCTCCTGGTAATAATGCATTAACTTCCATGAAGCAAGGAAAACTCCATAAGCTATCTTCTGGTAGTGCGGGTAATGCTGCTTGGACTCCATAAAGACCTCGCTTATGTAGTAAACTGGTCACTGAACTTCGTATTCATGCGTTGCCTCCTTGTGATCCACCACGATGACGATGCTGATGACTCGGTTGCTTGTTGCCTTGTAAATTATAGGCTTCCTTTATACCGGTGCTACAAGTATTGCTGCGGAGGAGAGTATTCTCTTCGACTCCCGATGTGCTGCGTCACCCTCGTCCGTCCATATGAATTTGTCCGTCTTTTTGAGCAACTTGTAGAGCAGCATAGCCTTCTCTCCAAGTCAGCTAATGAACCGTCTTACTGCTGCTACGTAGCCTGTGAACCTCTATATGTCCTTCAAGCACGTCAGGCATTTGATTTCAAGGATGGCCTTGATTTTCTTCGGGTTGACCTCAATTCTGCGACGCCAAACGATTAAGACCAACAATTTGCTGGATGGCACCCCGAAGACGCACTTCTTAGGGTTAAGCATCATGTTGTATTTCCAAAGATTATCGACGGTTTCCTACAAGTCGGTGATTAGGTTGTTTGATTTTTTATACATCACCGCGATGTCGTCAACGTAAACATGTATGTTGCGACCTATCTAGTCATGTAGACAACGCTGCGTCGTACGCTAGTATGTAGCACTAGTGTTTTTCAGCCCAAAGGGCATCATGACATAGCAGTATGTGCCATAAGGTGTGGTGAACAAAGTGGCCAGTTGGTCCGACTTTCATATCTAGATTTGGTGGTATCCTGAGTAAGCATCGAGAAAACACAAAAGTTCTGAGACAGCCTTCGAGTCAATGACTTGGTCAATGCAAGGCAAAGCAAACGGATCCTTCGGACACGCTTTGTTAAAGATGGTGTAATCAACACATATTCTTAATTCTTTGGTTCTCTTTTTGGGTACAAGTACAAGATTTGCCACCCATCGGTTGTGAATAACTTCTCAGATAAAGCCATCCTTAAGTAACCTAGCTATCTCTTTGCCTATTGGCCTTCGTATTGTTGGGTCCGCAGCATAGAAAACAAAAAATTTCCTACGGTATGAACTACACGCCAAGATCTATCTACTAGGTACAAAGCAATGGGTGGACATACATCCAACGAGAACTTACCCTCGTAGACAACGAGCTTTGTTAACGAGTAGGAACTCGTGGTTGATGTAGTCGTACACTTGCCGATCTCAAGATCGTGATGAAGTCCAGTAGGTCCGGCTCCAGCACATCCATCAGATCCAGCTCCAGCACCACCAAGTCCAGCACCGCAAAGCAGCGGTGCATCCGTGGTCGCACACACGTCCGGTACCCCGACAACCTCCATCCCTCGCTCCAGCAAAGCAGCGGAAGCAGCAATTCCTTTCCAGATAAAACCACCGGGAACATGTATCTCGCTAATCCGAGACCATGGGGATAACACTAGAGGGGGAGAGAGATCCTTCACAAGGAGGTGTGTAGTGAGAGTAGGAGAGGGGGCACCCGAGGGCCATGGCGTGGCAGCCATGGTGGTGCCCCCACCTCTTCCACATTCATGTGGGTGGAGCTCCCACTCCCATAAAAAGCCTCCACTCAAAATTCCACTCACACATGCATTAAATTTCCACCAAATTTAATGCAAGCTCTCATTAAATAAAACTATTTTATTTATTTTATTCAGAATTTTGTTAATTACATTAATTAACAAACATTCACATAAAACCCCCTGCAACATTTCAATATCACATGCATAACCAGTTTCAGCAATTTCACCCGAAACAATTTCGGTTTCCATCGAAATGATTCCAGCGCTTTCTTAAATCTTTATCTGAAACATATTTGCTCAAAATGGTGTTTGTATCCCTTAAGTGTGTCACCCTACGGTTCGCGAATAATGTAGACATGATCGAGACCCATCTCTGATCAATAATCAGAAGCGGGACCTGGAGATCCATACTGACTCCCACATATTCAACGATGACTCTTGTGATCGTGTGAACCTTTAACGTCGTAACTAAATCCCTTTGTCTCGCGATATATTACATGTCCGAGATTCGATCATTGGCATCCAAATACCTAGTTTGAACTCGTTACCGACATGCACTCTTTTCTCGTTCCCGTGATATAACATTCTAGTGATCACATCACTTTCTTGCAAGCTATTTCAATGTGATATCACCGAGAGGGCCCAGAGTATATCTATCCGTCATCGGGATGGACAAATCCCACTCTTGATCCATGAGCCTCAACATAACACCTTCGTAACACTGAACCCACCTTTATAGTCACCCTGTTACGGTGTGACGTTTGATGTTATCAAGATACTCTTCCGGTGTTAGCAATTAACATGATCTCATGGTCTAAGGACTAAGATTACTTCGTATGATGTTATAGCAATATAAACATAATGACTCTGATCGTAATGCTATACTTCGGATGAATGTTCATCACATCATTCCACCAATTGTGTGACCTTGTTATTAGCAACATCCAATGTCCATGATCAGGAAACCTTGATCATCTTGATAATGAACAAGCTAGTCTACAAGAGAGGCATGACTAGGAACCCTTTTTGTTTATTAAACAGACATGTATTGATGTTTCCGAATCAATACAATTCTAGCATGTAAAATAAACATTTATCATAAACATGGAATAAGATAATAACCACTTTATTATTGCCTCTCGGGCATATTCCCTTCAGTCTCCCACTTGCACTAGAGTCAATAATCTAGTTTGAAAAACTCTGCGCATTGAACACCTATGGCTTTCTGGTGTTGCATACACGCTATTGCTAGTGGTTAACATAATCTCCGGATGTGACAGTTTCAGATCCGTGTGTATTTGCATGTCTTTGCGTCTCTACACATCACTCATTCTTAAATGAGATGGCATTGTATAAATTTGGTCCTTTGGTGAGACCTTCGGTTTGTTCGGGTTTAAAATATGATGATATTATTGTCACACAATATATCTTCATAGTATTAGCCCACTTTGAACCACACCTAGTTTAATTACTTAACACAAATGCCCTCCGTTGCTGCTACTATAGCAGCTATATACTTAGCCTTTTGTTGTAGTATCCGTCACAATATCTCATCTTTGGAACTCATCCAAATCCATCATGGAACATCCTTTCCATTACCACCCATAGTCTAAATTGAGATAAATTTAATTTGTATCTTGTGACAAAACTAGTATCAATGTAACACTTTACAATGAACTACCTTTAACTATTTGTCACTTATACATGATATATTCTTAGTTCTTCCAAAGCTCATAAGAATATCTTTACTAGTGTCTAATGATCATCTTATGAATCATTCTGGTATATGTGCTCATAACATTTAGAGCATAGCACATATCTGGATACATACATATCATGGTATAATCGATCAAAATATTCATGTGATTTTACTCACCAAGTGTTGAAACACTTGAATCTGAATACAATTCTTTCCATGCAGCAAGAACCTTTCTTGTTGTTTCCATATTGAACCCTTTCAATATCTCATATTGAACCCTTTCAATATCTTATATATGTATGTCTGGCACAACCATATTAGCGCCTTAATCTATTCATATAGATATTGATGCCTAATATTCTGGGTTTGCCCAAGTCTTTCATCAAAATCTTATTTTAATGAAATCCTCAACTTGTGTCAATTCAAGATACATCATTTCCAATCAACAATATGTCCTCTACATAATGTATTAGAAATACGTCTCAGCGCTCCCACTTAATTTCTTGCAAATGCAAGCATCTTCATCATCTCCGATGAATTTAAACTCTTTTAACAGTTTCATCATGGTGAAGATTCCAACTCTGCTATGCTTACTTCAACTATTGAAGTTTACATGCCCTTTTAGCACCCTTTGATTAACAAAACCCTTCGGACCATGTCATGTACATGTCCTAGGTTACCGTTCTATTAGAAGAACCTTGTTTTGTTTATTCAACTACCATATACCAAATTATATGTAGTGGTTTCTACATTAATCCGTCAAGACTATATATCGCTATGAAAGATCATATCTTGTCATAGTCAACTCCTTGAACATTGCCGTAAACTTCTTTCCGACATGTCGACTATTTCATAGATGTCAAACATCCATGTTCATTTCTTTATAGATCCAAACACCGATAGGCTTCACGCCTTTTGAAGGGTCTTCCAAGTTCGAAACTTGATTTCTTGTATGGATACTATCACGGATTCTATGACTTCTAGTCATTTTATGGAGTCAGGGCCCATCATCGCTTCTTTGCATGTAGTCGGTTCATCATTGTCAAAACAATAACGACTTGCTTATCAAATCTTACTATTTGATTCTTACCGACCCACACGGTTCTATAGGAACTTTAATCTCCGAGATCACACCTTTTGTAATCACGAGAGCCATTAGCATTGTGGCCGCCACCGGGACACTTTCCGGCGCTACGCTACTTAGCACATATAGCTAAGGTTTAACAACCTTATCAAAGTTCTATTGTCCTCCCACTTAACTTTTCACGAAAAATTCCTTCTCAAGAAATTTGACGTTCCAAGTAACAAACTCTTTTGTCCTTGGTGTTATGGAGAAATTCCCAACAAATTCTTTGGGATAACCTACAAAGACGTGCTTATCCGACTTTGGTTGTAAACATTTTACTTATGCATAGCATACCAAAATTTAAGAAAAGACAATTCGGGTTTTATCCCAAACCATAACTCATATGGTGTCATTTCAACGGATCACGATGGTGCTCTTTTCAGTGAAAAAGCGGTAGTCTCTAAAGCTTCAATCCTTAAAACATAATGGCAGTTTTATAAATGACATCTTTGATCTTACCATGTCAAACATGGTTTGATTTCATCTCTCGAATATGCCATACTCCTATGGTTTATCGGGGAACACAAATCATGGAACAATTCCTCAAGTCTTAGGTGTTTTTGCTAAACATGTAACTCAAATATCTTCCTTTATGATCAAATCATAAACTCTTTATTTTCTTGTTACAATGATTTTTCACTTCATCTTGAAAGTCTCTGAACAACTTTCAAATGTTTCATACTTCTTCCTTATTAAGTAAATATACAGATATATTCACTCAAATTCTTGAAGAAAGCATATGCAGCAAAAAGATCCATCGCATATGGCTACACATAATGGACTATGCACATCAGCATGCACAATTTCCAATAAGCTAGTCATCCGTTCCTCTTTGGCCTATGAATGGAGTTTCAATTATCTCGAGAAAAGTCTCACATGCGTCAATTGATCAAAATCAAGGACTCCAAAATTCCATCAACATGGAGTTTCTTCATGTTTTCTCTCAAATATAATTCAAACAGCGATGTCACTTCATAAGTGATCTTTCAATCATTTGTCTTGCGACATTTTAGCAATAGTGTTTATGGATGTGATTTCTCCAACTAGACTTGTAAAAGTTCATCCATCCTTTATGGAATACGGTAATTATTTGAACAGCCATTGTTCTCATGATACCGGAACAAAATAACAATTATTTAAACAAATCTTGAAGGCTTGGTTTGATGACAACCAAAAACACAATAACACTTTATTTGTTTTCCATGAACATCATCACTCATTTTCTTGCTGGTTACTTAGGCCATTGTAGTTCATGAATTGCGTTGTCCTGTATGACACTTCATACCAACCAATTCGGTATCCAATACCGGTATCCAATACCTAAGAACCACATTGTTTAACAAGCAAGGAATATAGCCATAACATGTATATCTTCTATATACCTAAGTTGGACATCTCCAACCTTTTATTTTCTGCCAAATATTTTATAGATTCTCTTTCAGCAATTCCTTTTTCTTTTAAAATAATCTATCAACATCAATAGTGGTGTCATCAACATGACACATGGTACAAAGCGTATATAGTCAAATACTAATACCTTTGGACTTGCACTTTGAAGTGGATCACCATCATCAAATGTTTGGTGTTCTTTCAAAAATCCATTCTTTAGTAATCTATTAGTGTAGTAAACATTTTACTTACATCTTCTATTCATCCTTATCATGACAACTTTCATGATCAAGCTACTATAGCCTATAAGGAAGAATCGCGAGTATAATATCAGTTCCCAAAACCCTTTTGGTAGATTCGGATGCCTAGCATCTCCATCCTTCACAAATTCTCATACAATATGAGAACATGTATTTTTCTAAATTATATTCTATCATAATGCAACCAAAAACATTGTTTCAGATATCACAATATCTTTCACACATGATGGTTTCTGAAACAATTTTCAGCTCCAATATAATCTTGATATTAAAACAACTTTTTGAATATCAATAATCATGGAGGCAAACATGATACTTTAGATACTAACATTGGAATTCTTACTCTTGATTTAATAATACTTATTAAACTTCATGGAGTAAATAGAGTTTGCTGAAAGTTTGCAATAGGACTTATAAACTTTAAATTGACATTCAAAACAATACGATACCAGTTCGTAAAGCAAATATCCAGAATTCTATAGTTCTATTATCTCAATTAAAACTAAGCATAAGGTAGTGAACATATGCGAATGACTACAACAAATTATGCAAATTCACTTCGATTTAGTTTATGACAAATCGAGTTCGACTAATCCAAATTAGAAATGAACTCCCACTCGAAAATGACATCCCTCGTGCCTTTTTGGTGATTACATGAACCAAATCCACTACACCAAGTCCGATCATCACGTGAGTCGTTGTAGCTTCAAAGGCGAGCATCAATATGGTCATCACATCAACTATATGACTCATGCTTAACTTTTCGGTCCGTGTTCCGAGGCCATGTTTGTACATGCTAGGCTCGCCAAGTAAGAACCTTAGTATTCGCGTGTGTAAAACTGTCTTACACCCGTTGCATGAAAGCGTAGAGTTGAGAACACCCGATCATCACGTGATGTCTCGAAACACGATCCATAGAACGGTGCATACTTAAGGAAGAACACATTTTATCTTGATATTTAAATGAGGGATCATCTTACAATGGTACAGAAAGCACCAAACCAGCAGTATAAGATGCTAACATCTAATGTGTAAAGTGAGATGATATGGTCCATGCATTTGATCTCTATCATTTGCATTGTGGTATGATCTCTATCATTACTTTGTGTGTAAGGCCAAGGTCTATGGAACTTACACGTTGAATGTGTTGTAAGAGTATCTATCATACATCTACTTACAACAATACCATATCAAGACACTCGCCTAGCAACGATGTAAACTAGACGCCTCTAATTTATCAATTGCAAGTTTTACGTGGCTTAGGGCTTTCGGAGATAGAACTGTTCTTACCTACGAACATGAACCACAACGAGGATAACTAAGTTATTAGCAAATCGTTGTAAATCAGATATTGACTATAGTAGGAGAGATAGACACCCTCCAGCCACTTATGCAAAACAAGTTGCATGTCAGTCGTGGAACCGGTCTCATGTACGATGACATGTAAGGTTGGTCCGGGCCGCTTCATCCCACTATGCCACCAATATCCAAAATACATGAAAGAAGCAATAACATGATCATCATCGCCCACATATAAACATATGTGTACTACCCGTGCAAAGCACCTACGCATAGATTAGGCTCTGATACCACTGTTGGGTCCGCAACATAGAAAACAAAAATTTTCCTACGGTGTGAACTACACGCCAAGATCTATCTACTAGGTACAAAGCAACGGGTGGACATACATCCAACGAGAAATTACCCATGTAGACAACGTGCTTTGTTAACGAGTAGGAACTCGTGGTTGATGTAGTCGTACACATGCCGATCTCAAGATCGTGATGAACTCCAGCAGGTCCGGCTCCAGCACGTCCATCAGATCCAGCTCCAGCACCACCAAGTCCAAAAACCGCAAAGTAGCGGTGCATCCGTGATCGCACACACGTCCGGTACCCTGACAACCTCCGTCCCTCGCTCCAGCAAAGCAGCAGAAGCAGCAACTCCTTTCCAGATAAAGCCACCGGGAACATGTATCTCGCTAATCCGAGACCATGGGGATAATACTAGAGGGGGAGAGAGATCCTTCACAAGGAGGTGTGTAGTGAGAGGAGGAGAGGGGGGACTTTTATAGGGGAGAGGGGGGCACCCAAGGGCCATGGCATGGCAGCCATGGTGGTGCCCCCACCTCTTACACATTCATGTGGGTGGAGCTCCCACTCCCATAAAAAGCCTCCACTCAAAATTCCACTCACACATGCATTAAATTTCCACCAAATTTAATGCAAGCTCTCATTAAATAAAACTATTTTATTTATTTTATTCAGAATTTTGTTAATTACATTAATTAACAAACATTCACATAAAACCCCCTACAACATTTCAATATCACATGCAGAACCAGGTTTAGCAATTTCACCCGAAATAATTTTGGTTTCCATCGAAATGATTCCAGCGCTTTCTTAAATCTTTATCTGAACCATATTTGCTCCAAATGGTGTCGGTATCCCTTAAGTGTGTCACCCTACGTTTCGCGAATAATGTAGACATGATCGAGACCCCTCTCTGATCAATAATCAGCAGCGGGACCTGTTGATCCATACTGACTCCCACATATTCAACGATGACTCTTGTGATCGTGTGAACCTTTAACGTCGTAACTAAATCCCTTTGTCTCGCGATATATTACATGTCCAAGATTCGATCATTGGCATCCAAATACCTAGTTTGATCTTGTTACCGACATGCACTCTTTTCTCGTTCCCATGATATAACATTCTAGTGATCACATCACTTGCTTGCAAGCTATTTCAATGTGATATCACCGAGAGGGCCCAGAGTATATCTATCTGTCATCGGGATGGACAAATACCACTCTTGATCCATGAGCCTCAACATAACACCTTCGTAGCACTGAACCTTCCGGTGTTACGAAGATACTCTTCCGGTGTTAGCAATTAACATGATCTCATGGTCTAAGGACTAAGATTACTTAGTATGATGTTATAGCAATATAAACATAATGACTCTGATCGTAATCCTATACTTCGGATGAATGTTCATCACATCATTCCACCAATGGTGTGACCTTGTTATTAACAACATCCAATGTCCATGATCAGGAAACCTTGATCATCTTGTTAATCAACAAGCTAGTCTATAAGAGAGGCATGACTAGGAACCCTTTTTGTTTATTAAACACACATGTATTGATGTTTCCAAATCAATACAATTCTAGCATGTAAAATAAACATTTATCATAAACATGGAATAATATAATAACCACTTTATTATTGCCTCTCGGGCATATTCCCTTCACGTATTTCGTCACCAAATCTCGTACAGGTTGATTCACAGTTTGGCATGAGGATCAATATTCAAGTTGTGCTCGACAAGTTCCCTAGGTACACCTTTCATGTCGGCAGGTTGCTAGGCAAAGATGTCCCTATTCTCATGAAGGAACTCGATGAGCGCGCTTTCCTATTTTGGATCCAAGTCCGTGCCAATGGCGGTGGTCTTGGAGGAATCTCCTTCAACAAGCTCCACCTGCTTGGTCTTGATGGTAGCCTTCAATGCGGGTTCGTCAGCAGTGATTTGGTTCTTTGAAGGCGGCACCTCCGAGGCATCGACCTGGCTCTGGATCTCCTTGAACTCTACACCGTAGAGGACTACTTCGGTGAAGATAGCTTCGCTGAGTTTGCACTCGTGTGCCTTGGTGAAGCTTCTGTAAACGGTGATGATGTCGTTTGATCTGGGTATCTTGAGCTTGTTGTAGACAAAGCATGGCCTGGAGAGGAAGGAGTGGAAGATGTCACATCCAAAGTTGACGTGGTACATGCTCTTGAAGGGCACCACTTCAAAGGTCATGCGCTCTTGGCGTTAATTGTTGACATCACCAAAGGCAACCGGAAGGGTGATGCAGCCAAGTGAGTTTGCTTGCCGGCTAGGAATAACGCCATGGAAGACGGTGTTGCTCTTCCTTAGTTGAGTCTCCGTCAAGTTCATCTTGTGCAGTGTATCCAAGTACATAATTTTGACGTTGCTTCCACTCTCCACGAGGCACTTGGAGAACTCTGTGCCGTCAATCAAGGGGTTGATGACCATGGCATACTGGTTCTCTGTTGGGATAAGATCTGGATGATCCTTTCTATCCCAAGTGATTAGAATCTCCGACCACCTGACGTACTTGGGAACTAGAGGGAGGGTAGCCATCAGTATCCTCAGAGAGGTTTTATGGGACCAGACGGTGGGAGTACCAAGGAAGGTTTGGTAACACGGAGCCTTTTTTGAAGGGGTTCTTGCCCTTTCCATCGCCCTTGTCGGCGGACATGGGTTCCACGTCTTTGTCCATGTCACTTGATTCCTTGGATTCCTTATCCTTGTTCTTCCCTTTGCCCTTTCCTCGGGGTTTGTTCTTCCGACTTCGCTTATAACCGAACTCAGGGTATTTCTTCAGGTCCTTGACAAACTTGCACTGGCGGTTGGTGTGGGTGGCTTTGCTGTTTGTGTCGAGGTGGACGAAACACGGCATATCGTGGTACTCTTTGTATGTTTAGGGAACGCCAAGCGCTGAGGGTGTAGAGTCACTCCTCTGCTGACCATGGCTAGCCCCCTACCACGACCACACTATCCGCCTCTACCTCTGCGAGTGAACATTGTGGGGACCATGTCGGTTGTTTGCTTCTCTTCAAGCAGAGTCTTCTGCTTATTGTTATTGTATTTTCTGGCCTGGGTAGGGACTTCTATTGCCGGCAACGATCCACGCGCGTCGTCATTAGCAGCAGCAAATTTGCTAGCCATGGCAATCATTGCGTTGAGGTTGAGCTCATTGTTGTCTTCCTTGCGCTTCAATGTATGCCATAGCAAAGTCCCCTTCTCTAGATCGTCGATGAAGGCGGCCATAGCGGTTTGTTCGTGCACCTCCACGCATGAATTTTTCATATCCAGCCAGCGGGAAAGGTAATCACGAGAGGATTCATCCTTTTCTTGTACGCACCGTTGTAGGTCGCTGACAATACAGGGACGTTTGTATGTACCCTCAAAGTTCTTGGTGAACGCTTCATTCATAAGTGGGAGGTACTTGACGGCGACATTAGGGATTCCCCCTGCGATGTGAATCGCTTCGCTATAGTCCTGCAACCATGTGGTTGGCCTGACAGTGCCGTCATAGGGCTTGATGGTCTTGTCAATTCGTAGACCCTTGGGGTAGGTTGGGGCCTATATTACTGGTCCAAAACAACGTGGCCCAAGGTATGGGAGCTCCCGTGCTTCTTGGATCTTGTCCAGCCATGAACATGCATCGTATGGCTCTGGTTGTTTCCCTTTTCCATCATGGGGAGGAGATTTGTGCTGCGATCTATTGGATCCGCCATGTCCTTCGCCATGATGGCTATTGGGTGGCGACGGTTGCGGTGGCAGTGGTGGGTTAGCCTTCTTGCTGCTCCCTCCGTATGACTCCTCACGCCTGTCGCGATTGCTTATTGGACGTGGTGCTTCCTTGTAGGATCTGCTCATGTGTCCTTCATTGTTGCTACGCTCTCCGGCATGCCATGCCTTCTTGCCCTGGTCGCGTATAACAATACTGACCTGGGGATGCCTAGGAGGTGGCATGCTTGTGCGGTTGCACGACTGTGGTTCCTTGTGACGCCGAGATGGTGGTGGTGGCGGCAATCGATGAGGGAGAGCATTTTCTCTATGGTTGGAGGATATGGGTATGGCATCGGTCCTGTTGCGCGCATCCATCTGTCGTCGCTCCGTGGAGCCGTGTGGGATCCCTCGTCATGGGGAGATCTTTGCTTTCTGTGGCTATTCAGGGTTGACTGACAAAGCTCTGGGTTGGACTCAAGCCTCTGCGATGTGGCCTTTTCTTGTTGCTTGTATGCCTTTGCGACGAGGTCGTACACCTGATCAACTGCTTCTGGCGACCTGTCCTGCTCTAGGAGGGTCTTGGCAATGGCCATGTTGAGGACGGGAGTTGGAATTACTTGCCTCCCCTCTGAATCAATATATGTGGTGGCTTTTGCCGGTTTGGATCCATCATATCCCAACTTGCGCCGAACGCCGGGGTCTTCGACAACGTGAGCTGGTGCTTTCTTTTCCTTGTTCTTCAGTAGTAACTGCTTCTACTCAGCATCCTTAGGTCTTGCTGCATTGATATATTGTTGCGCCCTAGCCATGTCTTTGTCCAGTTGAGCGCCCTGTTCTGCAATGCACTTGGCCTCCGCTAGAATTTCTGCACACTTCTCATCAAGCTCCGTAATGCTCCGAGTATGGGTGAGGTAATGGATTCAACAAGGAGTGCACCGTATATCACCTTGTCGGTGGGAGTAACCAATGGGTTGCCAGCTGAAGATGTTGACAGTCGCGGTGGCAGCGGATTTCCTTGCTTGGCAGCACTAGGGCCCATGGTTAGTTCCTACGCCAGCTGTAGGCGGATGGCCAGAGCAGGCATGGCCTTGGCCAGATCCGGATGCTCGGCGACCTTCCTTGTCGTTGCCACTCTGGTAACCACTGGTGTGGGTGGACCTCTCTCATATTCTGGTTCCTGTCCATCTTCTTCCAACACTCTCCCGATGACGACTAGCACCTGATGGGAAGTGTTGGCTTTCTCGGCGTGCTCCTCCTTCTCGATCTCCTCCTCGATCTCCCTTATAACAACATCGTATTCCTACGAGTTATCGTCCGAGCCATATCCATCCATGTTGATGTCGGTGTATAGTGCGTCAAGGACTGAGTCAGAGTTGGCTTCAGTGTTGTTGATGGCGGAGGTAGAGGGTCATGGTGGCGGACCGTTGTTTTGGTTGCCTCCTCCGGTTGCGACGGTGATTTCAGCCTCAACCTCCTCATTGGCGTCTGCATATTCGTTGACGATTGAGACCATTTTGCCAAGGGTGAGCGATCCGGTAGCCTGCCACCTTCTGAGTGTATGCCGGAGGAGTGTGCCGGGCGTGACCCCTTCCACAAAGTGTTAGACGAGTTCGTCAGTGCGGTCACCCTCTAGGGTTTCCCTCACCCTCATCCATCTAGCAAGGTATACGTGGGGAGGTTCTCCGTACCTCTGAACGTACCTGGCCAGATCGAAGATGGTGACGATACCGACAAAGTATGACCTCCGAGTCTCGAGGAATCCAAGCGGATCCATGGGGTCTTTCCACCATTATATCCTGCACAGGGGCAATTTGGGTGGGCCTTGAATTTTCCTGATCTGAGCCACCATACTAGAGAGAGGTATGACCCAGATTCCTCCGCGAACGTGTCCTGCCCGTCTGCGGTCCGTTCGGGTCTTGATGAGTTTCCGACTTCCTGGGAGCAAGGACCCAAGTCAGTTTTGCGGATGAAGATGTGAATGTCTCCGACTAGGATGATGGAGCAACACGTGGGGTTCATCTTTGCCGGGACCCACAATTCTTTCGGAGGAACGATTGGGATGTTGCCGGAGAAAAGAACGTGTCCGATGCCCACAGTTTAGCCAATTCCTGTGAAGAGCTTGGACATCGTCCGATGTAGAGCTCGAAGCGTCTCTAGCCCCATGGTGGGTGCACACTGTCGTGGTATTACCAACGAGTACGCCATGGAGGGGCCCTCGCAGTGCATGTTTAGACACATGGAGGAAGGCAGAGAGTTGGCCGGTACGAGGTAACATATCTTACCTAGGTTCAAGTCCCATAATGGTGGCGGAACTCTACACCTGCTACAAATCACAATAATGGCAATACACCAAATTACAGAGATCGGTTCGCAATGCGAGGTGTTGTACGTTGGATACCCCAATCGTATGAGTCGTTTCCCTAAAGACTACCATAGGTCTGGTTTATAAAGGCACCAGAACCTAGGGTTACAGGGAAAATACCTTGTCGAACAAGGTAATGAGTCCTACACAAATACTAGCCAGTCTTTGTGTCTTGTACTCCAAGACTCCAAGTATGTCGGTGACTCCTGCATAGGCCTCCCTTCTGGATCCGTCTAACTGGGCTACCCAGCAAGCCATAGGCCATGCTACCAATGATGGGCCACCCGGGTTAGCCGGATTAGAGACGTGCTATGGTGATACCCATTTAGCATATCCCCAATAGCCGTTGGAGTTTTTCTCTGAGGTACTTTCCTATTATGGCGTGCAGCTCCATAATCTTCCTCCAAATTTAAGCGCCCATGTCTCTCTTTGTGAGGGTTACCTCAGATTTAAGCCGAGTCTTACTTTGTTCCGGTACTATTTTAGTACTAGGATAAATTCTATCACTATCGGTGTTCCATACAATAGAAGAACCCTTAGCTTAGTCCTTAGGTGAGACTGGGTTTGTCGCAAGGTCATAGCTAGTGAATCAATGAAGATGTTCCCATCAACCTATTTCTATCACAAGGACAAGTCGGCTCCCTTCAAGCTAGAAAGCTTGCTGGTTTTTGTTGACAGTGTCGCCGCCCACCAAGAGTTTTTGGATGCGGAGGCACAAACTCTTATTGAAAACCTAATCCGTGCCAAGTGGCGAATTGAGTTTTTGATGAAGCATAAATGACTGAGGGGGTCTGACTTAGTCCATTGCTAGCTAGATCGTTAGATTCATCCCCTGCAACATTGTGGGGACTAGCTAATGCATACGATCACCAATAACAAGAAAGATAACCTAAGAGTGAGCCGGACCCCAATTCCCACCAAGAAACACGAGACCCGGGTCAAGTGGTTTATCAAGGAATGTTTAAACCTGAAAATTCTGCTGATCTCCATGCCTATGTTCATAATAGAGGACCCCTTGACCCCTTTAAGATTTTCGACTAGCCCATTTTGTACTTATTTATCTGTAAATGTTTTGTTTGCAATGCTGAGATATTCTGACTTTTAGCTTGCTGACCTCCCCGAGTCGGAGCTGTCTCCTCTCGAGGGATATCCACCAGAGGATCCAATTCTTCAAGAAGATGAAGAACTTGAAGTGCTTCCTGAGACGCTTGCCCAGAAGTGTAAAACTCTGGTTGTCCTAGCTGGCCCACAGACAATGCTAGTCGTCAAGAAGTAAGTTCTTCCAATAGACTTCATATTTTTGTCCATATTTTTTGGGTTATAATGATCTTAATCTGTTACAGTCCAGAGCTAAACCTTTGGGAAAAGGAAAGGCAAAGCCGAGGAAAACTCTGCGCTAATAGAAGTTAACTTTGGTTTCAACCGCCATTGCGCCTCCCACTCCTAACCCAACCTCATCTTTAGTGCCGAAGAACATTCTGTCTTCGCATGCTGATGATGTTGAGGCTCAATCTGAAGAGCTAGTGAACCAAGGTTCACAAACCGACGTCACCATGGGTGACTCAGAAACTGATAAGGGTGAACCCTGTAAGGGTAGTGACCCCATGGATAAAACCTTCTCTGACGATCCTATGAAGATCACTGGTAGCCTCACCAGGAAAAGTGCATAAGAGCTTCGGAAGCATGCCCTGAACTGCCTCGAGACCAGGACTATAACTAAAGAGGAAGAGGTTCAGGAAGCTAAAGATGTGACACTTGTTGATATGTTGGATCAAGTTCATCTCCGCAACGAGAAGTTAAAGGCCAGTGCAGTTCCACCTCCACCTATCATTCCTTTAAATCTGTCCAAGAGGGTTTCTGCTAAAACCAACAGCAGCCTCAACAAATTGCAACATGGGCATTTTGTAAGTAATTTTTTGACTCTTTTTACTATATTTATATCATATCCTCTAGCCCCCAAGCATGAAGTTGGATAGACCTATAAATTCGAGTTTATTCTTTTATAGGATGCCAAAGAAAGAAGTAGTGTAGCCCCCAAGGCTCGTGCTAAAAAAATTCTTAGTTAAAATAGCAGTCCAAGTTTTAGTAGCTTTTCTAACTCTGGTTACCATTCTGACTTACTGAAAGTTAATGTTTTCAACTAGGAATTACTGAAGAACATCTACAACAAGTGGAGAAAGGTCAAGGCTCTCCGGCTTGAAAATTCTTAGCTTAACGTTAAAAAGGATGAAGTTGAAAGTAAGTTTTCTAACTATCTATTCTTAGATTATTTATGTTTTTAGCCAAATTATGAACTCGACTAATATTTTCCTCCTTACTCTAGGTTTGCTAACTCAATCCTTCAAACTTGTGGAGCAAACTAAAAACTTCAGAGCCATAGAATCCATGAATGCCGGCCTGCGCGAGCAACTTAAAAATTCCAGGAGGACCATGAATGTAGTGTAACCAATATCCATTAATCCAGCAACATGGGAACCTAAGAACTCAATCGGACCATTGCTCGCCCAGATAAGGAAATCTCGGATTTGAATGCAAAGATGGAAAGGTAGAAGGATACCACTCAAGTCCTATGGGATGAACTCCGGAGTCCGCGAGTGTCGTCGGATTGATGACAAGTACGCCGTGAGGGGGTCCTCGAGGTGTGTGGAAGAGAGGGGTGTTAGACATACGGTATTCTGGGACGGTGAGCACACAAGTTTACCTAGGTTTGAATCCGCCGGCTTTGGACGGATCCTACTCCTGCTAGCAATCCAATAATATGGCAGAGTCGGCATATGGGTTACAAGGGTTTTCGCCTGTGCGAGTTGAGATTGTGGACTATTGCGAGGGTGCCCTAAAGGCTCTCCCTAGGACGGCTTATATAGATATCCGGCCTTGGGTTTACAGGAGAGATCTATCCGGCTACAGATAAGAGTCGGTTACAGAGTACATCTTGAACTACAAGTAACACTATGGGCCTATGTTGGTAAGTCTTCTAGGTCTTCCCGTAGCTGGACTGGACTCCGTCTCTTCTCCCTAACTGGGCAGCCTGTGAAGAAAAGCTCTAACCCGAAGTGGGCCACCCTTGTCAGTGAGGCACAATGAGGATACCGAGAAAGTATATCCCCAACAGCAGCCCCCGGAGGCCTCCAAGATCTAAAGTCGGATTCATCATCATCTAGCTTGATCTTCGGCTTGTAGAATCTTCAAGGGTTCCTAAAACTTCAAAAGAGAAGATACGATCTGGGTCTCAAAAAATGAGTCGGACCTATGAATACGTTATTCGTGTTTCCAGCTTGAAATTCAATGTAAGCCGGAACTTGGTCTCTGATGTAACCTGACAACAGTCATGGTCAAGTCATGTCACTGACAGACATTTCCTATCAGCACAACCGTTGGTGGGTCTGCCTCTCACGGAACCGAGGCATCGTTTCAATGCGTGCATGGAGATCGAGGCGGCGTAATCATCACGTGGGAGTTTCCCAGTCCTTTCCATGATGTGTGGCACGTTCACTGTAGCGTTTACACGAATCTTGACGCGGCTGGTGGATATAAGTGGTGAGGATTCTTTTCCCCATCTCCTTCACTAGTTCCGTGCGCCGTTTCCTTCTCCTCTACTCCTCCCACGAACTTAGAGCTCCACTGCTCCCCAAAAAACCTCCAGCACCGCCCATCAAGGGTCACTGGCGCACCGAAAAAATGGCTTCTACATCATCCTCTGGCTCGGCAGTGATGGCAGCAGCGGCGGCAGCAGAGAAGGAGAGCTACCGTGGGGTTTGGATCCCATGCATCCTTGACGATCCCAAGCTCCGTGTCATTGAAGAAGAAGGGCTCCTCCATGCCACCGACTGGTGGAGCAACTTCGGAGAAACCATCCCCAACCCCCGCCACGACGAGCGAGTGCACGTCGCCACTCACCTTGACAGAGGTCTGAGTTTTCCTCCCTCATATTTCTTTTCCGAGGTCATAGGCCATTACGGAGTTCATCTCCATCATCTCCCCCCGAACTCCATCTTAGAGATGAGTTCGTATGCCTCTTTGTGCGAGGGGTATCTTGGCATTAGGCCGAGCCTTACCCGCTTCCGGTACTACTTTCATGTCCGGAGAAATTCTATAACAGTCGGTAATCCTTACATTACCGGTACCATTAGTTTTTCGGTTAGGAAAGAGCGCGTTTATCCTCGGATCATGGCTAGTAAGTCGGTAAAACAATGGTCATCCACGTTTTTCTATCACAAGGATATTCCGGCTCCCAGCAAAGATCATGATTTGCTGGCTTTCATCGACGGCGCCGCTACGCCCCAAGAATCCTGGGACGAGCTCGCTCTGACTCTCATTGACGATCTAATCCTCACCAAGAGGCGGAACGAGTATCTGATGAAACAGAAGGGCCTGAAAGGGTCCGACTTAGTTCAATGCTAGGTGGCACGCCGGATCCAACCTCTTAAACATCATGGAGATCGACTGATGCATTCCATCACATTGTCAAAGAAGGATTCCCTCCGCATTAGCCCCAAAACCTTAGAGCCAAAAGATTATGTATGCCAAATCATATGGCTGATAGGGGAGCGGATTGAGAGGAAGATTTCGGAACGGTCCCTGGACATGCATACAGCGGAAGATCCTGTTGTGCCGGTAAGCTTCAGCAACAACTCTTTTTATGTGCTCATCTTTATGTTATTTTTGCAATACTGAGATACTTCTCCTTTTCAGCTTGCTGACCTCCCCGAGTCGAAGTTCGCTCCTATCGAGGGATATCCTCCTGAGTTTTCTTAGGATGAGGGTGAATTGGTCCCATTGCCGGACGTCGTTCCTCGGAAACGCAAATCTCCGACATTGGCCATTGGCACAAAAGAAGTGCCTGTTGTGAAGAGGTAATCCTTCTTCATAAGTTTTTCATATTTTTCTCGTAATTCCTTCTTGAGATGTAATGTTCTTTGCTCTATTACCTTCTCAGAGCTAAACAGCTCATGAAGGGCAAGGGGAAAGGAGTTATCTCAAAGCCCCTGCGTCATTCAAAGCTAAAATTGGTCTCTCCTGCCGTGGCTCCTCCGACTCCTGCCCCTCAGCCTTATGCAGCGTTGAACATTACTCCATCTCTGACCGTTGCAGAAGATCTGCCTCAACCAGCCGAGCCAGCGATCCTTGAATCGCAAACTGACGTCACCATGGGTGACTCAGTTTTAAATAAGGGTGAACCCTCTTTGGGTAATGATCCCTCGGTAGAGACCTTCGCCGACAATCTCCTGGACAATACGGGACTTTCCAAACTTGGCCTCTGATCCTGGACCTTCGTCGACAGTTTTAATTAAGTCTGTGGAGGAGATTCGACGGCTAGCCCGGCAATGCCTGGAAATCCGGACTATCTCTGCCGAAGAATAAGCGGACGAAGCATAGGATATCAAGCACTCTGATCCTCTTGAACAAGTTCGTCTTCGTGATGAGAAGCTGAGGACTGGCGAGCTTCCAACTACGCCAGTGATCCCCCTAACCTTCGCTGAAAAGGTTTCCACCAAAGTGAATTGGAGTTTAGACAAACTCATTCACGAACAATATGTAAGTCGGAATTCTAACTCCAGTTTTTCCTTAGTTCATATCATATCCTCTAGCCCCAAGCATGAAGATGGAAAGTCAAATCCGATTTTATGCTTCCTTAGGATGCCAAAGAATGAACTAGTGTAGCCCTCAAGGCTCGTGCTGATATTAGTAAAAATATTAGCCCATGTCTTTAGTAGACTTCTGACTCTAGGTATTCTGACTTACAGAAAGTATATTCCTATAACCAGGATTTGTTGAAGAATGTTTGTAACAAGCGGAAAGAAATCAGAGCTCTCCGGCTTGAAAATGCACAATTGACAGTTTCTAGGGATGAGGCCGAAGGTAAAGATTCCGAAACTCAAACCTTGTCTTCTATTTCACAGTCGAATTTTTGCTGAACTATTGTTCTTTTGACTTACAGCACTGGTGAAGTAGTCCTGTGCTATGATTGAAGAGGCCGAGAATCTTAAGACCCTGGTGGTGGAAAACAAGGAACTTCGCCAAGAGCTGGATAAGCTTAAGGCGGATCATGGGAAGAGCATTGCTCAAATTCTCGAATCCACCTCCATGGCCACCGACGAGCATGATCGTAAGATTACGCTTCAAGATAAGAAAATATCGGATCTCAGTAATGATCTGTTCAGAGAAAGGGACATTTCCGAGGCACTCCGGGCTAAACTATAGAGTCTTCGAGAAGAGAAGGCCAAAGATGACGATGTCATCTTTGGTATGTTTCCCTTTTTCTGACTTATTTGCATCTTCCGAATCTTTGGAGTCCGGGTTTCCTTGACTTACCCTTTGCATTATATGCGCAGGTCCTCTGAACTTGATGGACTCAGCCTCTGCCGAATCTCGCACCAGCCGGCTTACCCAAGTTGGTGATTTGTTGCATGACTTTCGCCAATCTCTCGAAGATATTGGCGAAGTTCTCAAGGTTCCGGACATGCATAGCATGTCCGGCTTTGAGGTGCGAGATAAGGCCAAGGATATGCCACAGCTTGTTCAGGACTAGAACATGTCCTACGCGCGAACCGCAGTGCAAAACGCTCTCACCATGGTTATGAGCCACCATGAAAACATGGAAATCTGGCAAGTAACCAGAGGGTACTACAAGGTGGACGAAGACAGACAGGAGAAAGACATCAAGGCTATCATGGATTCCTGCGCATGATATGGGTGCCACGTAGCTGATTTGACCAGCTACGACACTCCCTTCTTCACCCGCATGGACACGCCTCATCTGCCTTCCGAAGAAACAACTGAAGTATTCGACGATGATCAAACCATATCGGATTTGAACATCTCAGAACGTTATCAAAACTAGGCCGATGTATCCAGCAAGCCGATAGCTCCTACCTCTCCCCTGCATCATAGAGTATCAAAAAGAACAATGTGTTATTCTGAAAACAATTTCGGTATGTAAATAAGTAGTACAATACTTTTGCTAGTGCTAAGCTCTATTTTATCTATTCAGCACTTTTGGTTTTGATATTATGTGCCTGAAATGTTTGCATAAGCACTTGTAATTTTTGTCTGCACTTATCGTTTATCTGGCTTTCCGCCTAGTACCTTTCATCAGCTGGCCAACTTTTAGCACGAAAACTTTGCCGAGCAACGGAGCTCAATTGCTAAACCAGTTTAAACTCGGAAACAAAGCCTGCTTCCAGTACCAACAATTCACTACTCGGAAAATGCTCGCATCCAGCAATCAGACAAATAACCAAAGTATAGACTAGATAATTTAGATTTATAGCGGAAGGTAGCAATTTTAGAATCGGAAATCTAAACTAGAACAAACATGAGCATAAAGTACTTTCAAGTATTCTAGGATTTTTGACTATGACATGATCATTCGGAAATAAGATGGTAAAAACTTCTCAGAAAGATTTTGAGGGAACCAAGACTTTATTTCTTATTGAACATGTACACATATATGATTACAAAGAAAAAATAAACTAAGAATAAAAGGGACGTAGATGAGCAATATTCCATGGTCTGTCTAACTCATCCGGATTTGTACTGCCTCCAGCTCTCTTTCTCTTCTTAGTAGCAGGTCTTTCTTTGACTGGACGCATATCAGTTAGGTAGTATGAACCATTGTGCAATACTCAACTAACTAAAAATGGCCCTTCCCATATTGGGGAAAGTTTGTGCTTTCTTTGTTGCACAACCAGAGAACCAAATCGCCCTTATTGAAAGACCAGTTTCTGACTCTCTGTCTATGATACTTGTGTAACTTCTACTGATAGGTTGTTGATCTCATTCCAGCAACGACGCGAACTTCTTCGACTAAGTCGAGATCATTTTGTCGAGAAATTTCGGCATCCTCTTCAATATACACGGCCACTCTAGGAGAAGTGTGAATCAAATCACTAGGAAGAACCGCTTCTGCGCCATAGACCAAGAAGAAAGGTGTATATCCAGTTGACCTGTTTGGAGTTGTTTGCAAACTCCATACTACAGAAGGTAATTCCTCTGCCCAAGCCCCCGCATCACGTCGTAGTGGTGCTTCGAGTCTTGGTTTTAGGCCTTGTAAGATTAGACCATTTGCTCTTTTAACTTGTCCATTAGCTTGCGGATGTGCGACTGACGCAATATCAAGCCGGATATTTTGTTCATTGCAGAATTCGGCAAGTTCTCCCATAGAAAACTTACTCCTGTTGTACGTGATAATGCTATGTGGATAACCGTATCGGATTATAACATCCTGAACAAATCTTCTGGCTGTTGCTCCATCACAACTAGTGATGGGTTTAGCCTCAATCCATTTGGTGAATTTATCCACCATCACTAATAGGTGGGTAAATCCACTTGGATCCCCTTTTAAAGGTCCTACCATGTCAAGCCCCCAGACCGCAAAAGGCCATGTTATAGGTATTGTTTGCAGCTAATCAGCCGGAACGTGAGCTTGTTTGGCATACTTTTGGCAGCCCTTGCACATCTTGACCAGCCATTCGGCATCTTCCTTGGCTGTAAGCCAGAAAAAACAATGTCAGAAAGCTTTTGCCACTAGAGATTTGGCTGCAGCGTGGTGACCACACTCGCATTCGTGGATCTCTCGTAAGATTTCCACTCCTTCTCCCGGAGATACACAACGCTGAAAGACCCCTGATGCACTCCATTTATAGACCTTACCACTAATTATAGTGTAGGCTTTTTCTCGTCGGACGATCTGTCGGCTCAGAACTTTGTCTTCGGGTAATTTTCCATCTACCAAGAAATCAAGGTAGGGTTGAGTCTAGCTGGGAATCACAGCCAGAACTGCTACTAAAGGTGAGTCGGATTTGGTCGGATATTCCTTGTCTACTCCTTTTATAGAGGGAACTTTGAGGTGCTCTAGAAAAGCGCCATCCGGGACCTTTTTCCGGGCAGAACCGATTCGAGATAGTGCATCTTCTTCCTCATTTTCTGTTCAAGGGATGTGTTGAACTTTAAACCCTTCAAACGATTTAGATAGTTCATCCATGACAGCCCTATATGCCGCCATGTGCTTGTTTGCCTTACAGATATTCGACACTTGTTGAGCAAGAAGATTTGAATCTCCATCACACATTTAACGTCGGATGTCGATGTCCTTAGCAATCCGGATTCCATGCAGTAATGCTTCATACTCGGCAATGTTGTTTGTTGCCGTGAAGTGTATCTGCAATACATAGAAAAGTTTATCTCCTTGGGGTGACTTGAGCACCACGCCAGCCCCCGAGCCCCCGAGCGCTTTAGACCCGTCAAAATGCAAGGTCCAGTATTCCGACTCTGGCAGGGTCATATTCTCCATTATCTCTATCCAATCAGCGACAAAGTCAGCGAGGATTTGGGATTTGATTGTTGTACAAGGTTTGTTCTCAATGTCGAAAGCTGAGAGCTCTATGCCCCATTTGGCGACGCGTCATGTGGCCTCAATATTGTTGATTGTATCTCTCATGGGAGTTGTGCTCACCACGGTAATTGGATGTTCCTGAAAATAATGTCATAACTTACGAGATGCCAAGAACACACCGTAAGCCAGTGATGACCCACAAGTATAGGGGGTGTATCACAGTATTTTCGAGGGAAGTGAAACCCAATTTATTGATTTGACACAAGGGGAGCCAATGAATATTTATAAGCCTTAACAACTGAGTTGTCAATTCAGCTGCACCTGGAAACAATCTTGGTCACAACAGTTTATCAGTAGCAACATTTTCGTAGTAGGAATAGTAAAGTAACATCAGTAGTAAAGTAAAGACAGTAGTGACAATAGAAGTGAATGGTAGGATTTGAGTGTGGTAGGCATAGGGATGGATGGACGGGCGTTGCATGGACAAGACAATTCATATGGCAATCAGAACATAGGGCAATTGTAGATAAATAAGATAAAGCATCCAAGTACTAGATAATCCTAGGCATGTGTTCCATATATAGTCATACGTGCTCGCAATGAGAACTTGCACAACATCTTTTGTCCTGCCAGCCCGTTTGCAGCGGGGCCACAAGGGAACTGCTGGCAATTAAGGTGATCCTTTTAATAGAGCACCAGAGCAAAGCATTAACACTCCATGAACACATGTAATCCTCACATCAAAGCCATTCCCTCCGGTTATCCCGATTTCTGTCACTTCAGGGCCATTGGTTCTGGACAACAACATGTGTATACAACTTGCAGGTAAGACCAAAAACAATACTATCATAATGAATCAATAACATGTTCAGATCTGAAATCATGGCACTCACGCCCTAGTGACAAGCATTAAGCATAACAAGTCGCAACAAAGTCATAAAGCACTAATAGAAGATACTAGGCACCATGCCCTAACAATCTGATGCCATTACATGAACGATCTCATCCAATCCCTACCATGCCCATAGCCTACAGTGGGGGATTACTTACTCATAGATGGGGGAAACATGGATGGTTGATGGAGAAGCGATGGTGATGATGATGGCGATGATCTCCTCCAATTCCCCGTCATGGATGGTTGATGGTGCCAGAACATAGTTTCTGGTGCTGTTTCATGGAATCTTGTGGTGGCGGTGGAGCGGAACTCCTTCTAGAAAAACGTCGAACCCCCCTGAGTTTTTAGGTCAGAAGGCAACTTATAGGCTCAGAGGGAGACCGAGGGGGTGTCTGGGCCGGCCAGACCACCCCCTGGCGCGGCTGCCTGGCTAGCCATGCTGCCAGTGGTGTGTCTGGCTCAAAGCCCCTCCGGAGTCTTCTGGTGAAATAGGATTTTTTGCATATTTTCCGGGATTTTTCCTGATAGTTGATTTTCTGCATAAAAACTAGACACCAAGGCAATTCTGCTGAAAACAATGTCAGTCCATGTTAGTTGCATCCAAATCACACAAGTTTAGAGGAGAAACAATAGCAAAAGTGTTCGGGAAAGTAGATACGTTTTGGACGTATCAACTCCCCCCAAGCTTAACTTATTGCTTATCCTCAAGGAATTCAGTTGAAAACTGAGTGCGATAAAACGAACTTTCACGAACACATTTGCTTCATATGATGTATATATTCTCATCATGTGATCAACTACTTAGACAATTCATAATAAAGATTATGCAACTAAGTTTACTTAATAGGCATTGCAAGCTATGAAAAGATTCCAAATCAAAAATAGTAAGTAGCATGAAGCATAAACATAAGCAACATTGCAATGCTCATAACAAGGTATGATAGAGTGGTATCTCGCTTTCCTTTTTATTGTGAATGCCAAGGAACCTCTGAAGTTCAGGTGAAGACTAGAAGTAAAGATATCAAAGATACAAGCGTCAAAGTCATAACACAAATAATCAAGTAATGAGACAAGCACAAAGAATGACAACTATGCTCTCAAGAAAGTGCTCATAGAATAGGTGGAGACTCAACGAAGAAATGAAAAGGTTTTGAATAGTTTGAAAGGCTTCCAAATGCTAAAAGTATGGTACTCATTAGCTTTGAGCTCTCATTGCCCCTATCATAAGCATCTTTAATATGGTTAAGGTGAAAGTGAGGTCCAATCTGAGTTATATGCTTGACAGACTATAAACTAGAAAATCCCATGTCCCTTGAGTATGAGGGCCGCTCCTCATGCTACTCAACTTTAGTTACCGGTAAGTTCTTGTCATCGTAAATACGTGTGTATCATAGAGAATCGCCAACAGGGTACCCCTTGCCCGATGATACGGAAGATCCCCATATCAAAATGACAAGGCAAGGAGACAATGAGTATCTCAGCAATCTTCTTATTTACCATGGGAAAATGGTGCTTTTTTCCCTCTTTCCACTTTTCTCAAATCTCTTTTTTTCTTTTCTTTTTCTCAATAGCTATCTCTCTATTTTTTATAAGAAGAATGCTTCATAGTTATCATTATGGTTACGCTGCAGGTTTCCACCATGATGGCATGGATTAGACCAGCGGCCCATGCGTTTCTCTAACACACATACATAACTCCATGGACTTACAAGCTCCCCTTTTATTTCACACCGACGACATCTGCAAACAAAAGAGCATGGTATCAACTGGGTATATATTTACAGGTGTTGAAAGCGTTCCCTGTGACAGCACGGTTCTGCTAATCCCTAGCCTATAATTTGCAAGCATGTAACTTTCATAGACAGTCACAATGGTTTAGGTTTATTAAGTGCAGGAAATAAAGTGTGCCATCAAGTTCATGAGAGCTTTACTAACTAACTTTCTCATAACAAGAAAACATTTTATTCAGAAGAAAACAAGGCATAATGAATATGCACGGAAATAGCAAATGATGCTAATAGGTAGGTATGGTGGACACTTTGGCAATATTTGGTTTTAGGGAGTTGGAAACATGAGTGAAACATACTCAGTGAAAGTGAAGGCTAGCAATAGTAAGGGAGCAACAAACGAGAGAGCAATAGCTGCCATAATCATGCTTGCAACAAAACAGGACTAATCATGGCATGAAAGTGATTCAAGACCCTCAAGGCAAAATAATTCATCGAGGCTTAACTGATTATTTCAATCATATGCATGCGTGCGCATGTGCCAAATCAATTCAAATGAAATATTAAGAGGAGGATATCACAGTGTCATACCAAATTATGAATAGAGTAATGCAAGCAAACATTCATATGACATGCTACAAACTATTAGTAAGCTGGGACTAATCATATGAAAGCAAGAACTACTAAGCATCCAAAGATAACATACACCCTACACAAATAGGCTAAGCATGCCCACAATTATGAGTATATGAACAAACATGAAAACAAACAGAGTTCGTTACCAGCTGATGACCCACAAGTATAGGGGGTGTATCGCAATATTTTCAAGGGAAGTGAAACCCAATTTTTTGATTCGACACAAGGGGAGCCAAAGAATATTTATAAGCCTTAACAACTGAGTTGTCAATTCAGCATTTGAAACAATCTTGCTCACAGTTTATCAAGAGCAATAGTTTTCTAGTAAGAATAGTAAAGTAGCAGAGCAAAGCAAAAGCAGTAGTAACAAAAGCGATAAATGGGATTCGAAAGGTAGGCATAGGGATGGATGGACGGGCGTTGCATGGACAAGACAATTCACATAGCAATCAGAACATAGGGCAATTGCAGATAAATAAGATAAAGCATCCAAGTACTAGACAATCCTAGGCATGTGTTCCATATATAGTCATACGTTCTCGCAATGAGAACTTGCACAACATCTTTTGTCCTGCCAGCCCGTTTGCAACGGGGCCTCAAGGGAACTACTGGCAATTAAGGTGCTCCTTTTAATAGAGCATCGGAGCAAAGCATTAACACTCCGTGCACACATGTGATCCTCACATCAAAGCCTTTCCCTTCCGGTTATCCCGGTTTCTGTCACTTCGGGGCCATAGGTTCCGGACAACGACGTGTGTAAACAACTTGCAGATAAGACCCAAAACAATACTATCATAATGAATCAATAATAACTTCAGATCTGAAATCATGGCACTCGGGCCCTAGTGACAAGCATTAAGCACAACAAGTCGCAACAAAGTCATAAAGAACTAATAGAAGATACTAGGCTCCATGCCCTAACAATCTGATGCCATTACATGAACGATCTCATCCAATCCCTACCATCCCCATAGCCTACAATGGGGGATTACTCACTCATAGATGGGGGAAACATGGATGGTCGATGGAGAAGCGATGGTGATAATGATAGCGATGATCTCCTCCAATTCCCCGTCCCGGCAGGGTGCCAGAACGGAGTTTCTGGTTCTGTTTCGTGGAATTTGGTGGTGGCGGCGGAGCGGAACTCCTTCTGGAAATACTGGCAATTAAGGTGCTCCTTTTAATAGAGCACCGGAGCAAAGCATTAACACTCCGTGAACACATGTGATCCTCACATCAAAGCCTTTCCCTTCCGTTATCCTGATTTCTGTCACTTCGGGGCCATAGGTTCCGGACAACGACGTGTGTAAACAACTTGCAGATAAGACCCAAAACAATACTATCATAATGAATCAATAATAAGTTCAGATCTGAAATCATGGCACTCGGGCCCTAGTGACAAGCATTAAGCACAACAAGTCGCAACAAAGTCATAAAGCACTAATAGAAGATACTAGGATCCATGCCCTAACAATCTGATGCCATTACATGAACAATCTCATCCAATCCCTACCATCCCCATAGACTACAACGGGGGATTACTCACTCATAGATGGGGGAAACATGGATGGTCGATGGAGAAGCGATGGTGATGATGATGGCGATGATCTCCTCCAATTCCCCGTCCCGGGAGGGTGCCAGAACGGAGTTTCTGGTGTTGTTTCATGGAATCTGGTGGTGGCGGCGGAGCGGAACTCCTTCTGAAAAAACATCGAACCCCCCAAAGTTTTTAGGTGAGAAGGCTCCTTATAGGCAAAGAGAGAGGCCGAGGGGGTGCCTGGGGGGCCCACACCACCCCTGGCATGGCCTGGCCTGGCCCGCGCCAGCAGGTGGTGTGGCCACCCCAGGGCTCTTCTCCGTCTCGTATTCTGGCTCCTGGATTCTTCGGGTGAAATAGGATTTTTGGCATATTTTCTGGGATTTTTCCTGATAGTTGATTTTCTGCACAAAAAGTAGACACCAAGGCAATTCTGCTGAAAAGAGCGTCAGTTCGCATTAGTTGCATCCAAATCACACAAGTATAGAGGAGAAACAATAGCAAAAGTGTTTGGGAAAGTAGATACATTTTGGACGTATCAACTCCCCCCAAGCTTATCTTATTGCTTGTCCTCAAGCAATTCAGTTGAAAACTGAGTGCGATAAAAGAACTTTCATGAACACATTTGCTTCATATGATGTAAATATCCTCAGCAATGTGATCAACTACTCAGACAGTTCATAATAAAGAGTATGCAACTGAGTCTACTTAATAGTCATTGCAAGCTATGAAGAGATTCCAACTCAAGAATAATAAGTAGCACAAAGCACAAACATAAGCAACATTACAAGGCTCATAAAAAGGTATGATAGAGTGGTATCTCGCTTGCCGTTGATTATGAATGCCAAGGCACCTCTGAAGTTCAAGTGATGACTAGAAGTAAAGATATCAAAGATACAAGCATCAAAGTCATAACACAAATAATCAAGTAATGGGACAAACACAAAGAATGACAACTATGCTCTCAAGAAGGTGCTCAAAGAATATGTGGAGACTCAACAAGTAGAAGAAAAAGGTTTTGAGAATTTTGAAAGGCTTCCAAATGCTGAAAGTATGGTACTTGTTAGCTTTGAGCTCTCATTGCCCCTATCATAGGCATCTTTAACGTGGTTAAGGTGAAAGTGAGGTCCAATCTGATTTATATGCTTGACAGACTATAAACTGGAAATCCCAAGTCCCTTGAGTACGAGGGCCGCTCCTCATGCTACTCAACTTTAGTTACCGGTAAGTTCTTGTCATCGTAAGTATGTGCGTATCATTGAGAACCACCAACGGGGTACCCCTTGCCCGATTATACGGAAGAATCCCCATATCAAAATGACAAGGCAAGCAGACAATGAGTATCTCAGCAATCTTCTTATTTACCATGGGAAAATGGTGCTTTTTTCTCTCTTTCCTCTTTTCGTAAATCTTTTTTTTCTTTTTCTCAATAGCTATCTCTCTTTTTTTATAAGAAGAATGCTTCATAGATATCATTATGGCTGCGCTGCAGGTTTCCACCATGTCAACATGGATTAGACCAGCGGCCCAGGCGTTTCTCTAAGACACATACATAACTCCATGGACTTCCAAGCTCCCCTTTTATTTCACACCGACGACATCTGCAAACAAAAGAGCAAGGTATCAACTGGGTATATATTTACAAGCGTTGAAAGCATTCCCCGTGACAACACGGTTCTGCTAATCCCCAGCCTATAATTTGCAAGCATATAACTTTCATGGAGAGTTCACAATGGTTCAGGTTTATTAAGTGCAGGAAATAAAGTGTGCCATCAAGTTCGTGAGAGCTTTACTAACTAATTTTCCCAAAACAAGCAAACATATTATTCGGAAGAAAACAAGGCATATTGAATATGCACGGGAGTAGCAAGTGATGCTAATATGTAGGTATGGTGGACACTTTGGAAATATTTGGTTTAGGGAGTTGGAAACATGAGTAAAACACTCAGTGGAAGTGAAGGCTAGCAATAGTAAGGGAGCGAACAACGAGTGAGCAATAGCTTTCATTATCATGCTTGCAACAAAACAGGACTAATCATGGCATGAAAGTGATTCAAGATCCTCAAGGCAAAATAATTCATCGAGGCTTAATTGATTATTACAGTCATGTGCATGCGTGAGAATGTGCCAAGTCAATTCAAATGAAACATTCAGAGGAGGATACCAAAGTGTCATACCAATTTATGAATAGAGCAATGCAAGAAAACATTCATGAGACATGCTACAAACTATTTGCGAGCTGGAGCAAGAACTACTAAGCATCCAAAGAAAACATACACTCTACATGAACAGATTAAGCATTCCCACAGTGATGAGTATATGTACAAAAATGAAAACAAATAGAGTTCGTTAACAGCCTCTTACCACGCCTCAAGTTGTCATTGATCCTCATTATTGCTCTTCACTTGTGTGGCTTGAATAATAATATGAAACCAATAGTCCACTGAGAACTGTCGAACCCTGTAGAAAACTCGCAAAAACCAAAGAAGAAGGGCAAATATTTTGGTGTTTTTTATTTTTATATAAGAACCAAAAGAGAAAAACAAGCAAAGCAAAATCTTTTTGGGTTTTTCGAATAGTTCAAACAAAGAAAAAAGGGAAAAACAAACCAAGGCAAAAAGAAGAAGCAAACCAAGGAGAAACAACAAAAATATTTTTGGTCTTTTTGTGTTTTTAGAAAGCAAAAGCAAAGAAGAATGAAAACTAAAAAGAGAACGAAAACATGAATATACAAAGTACCGACACAACATGATATGGAGATGAGTGCGGCATTTCCCCAAGCTTAGGCTTTTGGCCTAAGTGGGTATCAATCCCAAGCTATCCAGGATGAAGTATCATCGGGGTACGACGAGGAGGTACCCTCGTCCTGGTGCGAGCTCGAGTACGCCCCTCCGTAATGTGCGGAGTAATCATAGGAGGGCACATCCTCCTGGTGCTGCTCGTGTAAACCCAACAAGCGAAGCTGCTCGTCCACCTCCTCCTTGGAGCGCGACCACGGTCTCCTGTCAACACTAAACAAAGCAGGCTGTGGCAAAAGGATCTCCCTTTCATCCCCGTCAGTGAAAAGCATCCTATATACTAGATTGTTCAAATCAGAGGTAGAAGTGACAAAGTGATGAGTTTTCATGGCAACAAGGTCGAGCCTCTGTGGTGCTAGCATAGCATCATCAGGAGCCACTGAAAGGCCTAATGCATTGACTACACGCGAGGCAATGATGCCCCCATAGATAGGCCCCCTAGCAGCTAGGGGGCGAGCAATAAGCGAGCCAAGATTGTACCGAGTATCATTGTTGAGCACAGCAGCAAGGAAAGCTAAGTGATAGTTGGAGATATTACTAGTGTTCTTCCTACCCAATACACTAGTGGCAAGATAGTATGCAAAGTATCTAAGAGCAGGGAGTTGGATATTTCTTATCTCCGCGCTGCGCCATGCGGTCATCATCATTGGGCACCCCTCAGTAAAGCTCCAACAAATCAGTGGGTCGCCCTTGAATTTTCTTCACGATCCCTGTCATACGCACACCTACAATACTGCAAAATCTCTCCAAAGGCATGGTGAAGGGAATATCATAGATTTTAAAAGAGACAGTAGATTGATAGGATGTGTTAGTAAATAAGAAGCTCTCAACAAAAGTTTTGGTGGGCGTAGCATACTGTGCACTCTCATCTTGCATATAAGAGGTCAAGCCAACCCTCTCAATCAGTAGCAAGAAATCATCTAGAATACCTGCAGCTTGCAAGAAAGTAAAACAAGGAAAAGAGGATGGGTGAGCATCTCCATCATCCCTTTCACTGCCAATACGTGTTGCAATGAGGTCTTCATTGTATGAAGGCCTAGCTTGAGAGGCTGTTCTTGAGGGCGTCGACCTCCTAGGTGCATCACTCTCAAATATCTCTCCAAAAGTGTGGTTGTTCATGCTTGGTATTCTGAAATTTAAACACCTATTAAACAAGTGATTGCAAAGTAAATATAAAGAAGGATTCTACTCATAGGGACTTGCAAGTGGCCCAAACATGCATCAAAACTATATCTCTAAGCATCAAACAAGCTTACAAGCTCTCATAACCAGTCACCTACAGCAGCAAAATACTCAACATATAATCCACTAAACACAAATCTACTTGGACAAGGGGAGGAGTCACATACCAAGGAACAATTGCTCCAAATTTCAGCAAAAAAGATGGGCTGAGCAAGGAGATCGAAGAAATCGAGAGCAAGCACAGAAAGAACGTGATTTTGAGCTATGAACTGGAGCTTACTCGGGAGAGAGAAGAAAGTGGCAGGTGAGAGAAGTAGTGGGGGGCCAGGGGTGGCCCATACCAGGGCATGGCGCCACCCAGGGCTGGCCATGCCACCACATGGTGTGCCTGCCTGGTGGGCCCCCAGGTACCTACCAGGTACTCCTCTGCCCCTTTTTTCACGTAAAAATTTAATATGTGTTTTCTGGAATTTTTCGAGACACTTTATTTTTGGGCTTTTTTTAGAAATAGAAGAATGATTTTCTGACAGAGAGATTTTTTTTATTTTTTTTTGGAAACATGATGCAAATACAAAACAAGGCTAGAACTACAGAAGTTCTAGCATGCAAGAAACTAACAACACCAAGAAAACCAAACGAAAGCAAAAATTAAAATGCAAAGGATAGAATTAAACCGAGACAATCATAATGAAAACATTGTTTTGTTCAATGGAATCCTTTTGTTAGCAAGGTTGATCAAGTCTTTCTACCAAAACAACTGCATATGAGACAAAACTTTGTACTCCACTAATGATTATGTTACCTCAACCTTGATAGCAATGGTCCCAATCATAATAGTTTCAAAATTTTCTTTTGGTATGGGACAATATATTTCTCCAACTTGAATGCCTTCAACATGTTCAATTGAATTTAAACCATAAGTTCTTTCAATCTTCTTGGGGAAATAGACAGTATGTTCCTTGTCATTAACATTGAAGGTCACCTTTCCTTGATTACAATTAATAATAGCTCCTGCGATATTAAGAAAAGGTCTCCCAAGAATAATAGACATATTATCATCTTCAGGCATTTCAAGAACAACAAAATAAGTTAAAATCAAGCAATTATGAGCCACCAGAACAGGTACATCCTCACATATACCCACAGGAATAGTGGTAGTCTTATCAGCCATTTGCAAAGATATATCAGTTGGTCTCAATTTTTCAAGCTGAAGTCTCTTATAGAGAGAGAAAGGCATAAAACTAACTCCAGCTCCCAAATCACACAAAGCAGTTCTAACATAACTGTTCTTAATAGAGCAAGGGATAGTTGGAATCCCTGGGTCTCCAAGCTTCTTAGGAACATTACCAATGAAAGAATTATTAGCAAGCAAAGTAGAGATTTCTTCATTAGGGATCTTTCTTTTATTCGAGACAATGTCCTTCATATACTTTGAGTAAGGAGGCAATTTAAGAGCATTAGTCAAAGGAATTTGCAAGAATAAAGGCTTCATCCACTCACAAAACTTATTATAGTGTTCATCTTCCTTTGACTTATGTTTCTTATCAGGGAAGGGCATAGGTTTTTGGACCCAAGGTTCTCTTTCACTACCATGTTTCTTAGCAATAAAATCTTCTTTGGTGTATTTAGTATTCTTAGTGTGGTTTTCAGGTTCTTCTTCAACTTTTTCTTCATTACCACTTTTAGTTTCAGCATCAGAGATAGATATACTATTAGGATCTATAGCAGGTTCAGAGGATTCTACAATAGTTTTATGTTTCTTTTTCCTTTTCTTACGAGTAGAACCACTATTTTCAGCTTGTTGAGAATCCTGCTCAATTCTTTTGGGATGCCCCTCAGGATGTAGAGGATCCTGGGTAGCAGCACCACTTCTAGTTCTAATTTCATAAGCATGTTTTTCTTTAGCAGCATTAACTAGCAAGTCGTTTTGCACTTTATTGAGTTGATCTATTTGAGTTTGAACCATTTATAAGTGTTTAACAATCATTTTAACATCATTACATGTTCTTTCCACAATATCTTTCAACTCAACAATAGCTCTAGTGTTTTCCATTAGATGATTTTGCACCCTTTTATTAAAGTTATCTTGCTTAACAATAAAGATATCAAATTCTTCTAAGCATTGATCGGGAGGTTTCAAGTAAGGGATATCACCTTCATCAAAGTGTTGGAGAGAGTGTACCTCAATAGTGGGTGAGTAGGTTATAGGCTTACATAATTCTTCTATAGGAGGTAAATTTTTGACATCTGCAGCTTTAATTCCCTTCTCCTTAAGACATTTCTTAGCTTCCTTCATCACTTCATCATTTAATTCAATAACTCCCCTTTTCTTTGATGTTGGAATAGGCATAGGAATAGATGGTTCAGGTACAATTACTTCAGGTATAGCTTGTTTAGGAGGGGTCTGTTGCGACCTCGGATCGTTAAGGATCCTAAGTCCCTGTGATTAACATGCTAGTCCCTGGATCAATAGCTAGCACTTCATAGTTGATGAATATCATGTAAAACACAAGTCATTATTACACGAATAATCCAGAGTATAATTTTTACAACTTGAATAGCTTGTATCTAGCTCAAATAAAACAGCGGAAACTAAGTAAAACATGAGTCCATCAACGCCTCAGGCTAGTTGCGTGAAGACCCGCGATCCCTATGCACCTTTCAGTCTTCAGATTCTGCACATAAGACGTGCAGCCAACAAGTTGGGTCAATACTTTGAATGTATTGGAAAATTACACCAAGGAAAGAGTAAGTCTATCTCTACATGCAAGGCTAAGAGAAGGCTTTGGGGTTTATTTGCAGAAATCCAATTTTCTCAATGTAAGAAGAAAAGAGGAGGAGATTTCCCTACTTTGTAAACTTTGATAAGTAGTATAGGGTCGAATGGAGCACGTGGATATTACTCACCAAGTGCCCAATCAACCTAGCACTTGGATATTACGCACCAAGTTCCCAAAATCCCACCCAATGACGATATTACTCACTCCTTGGGGTTTGTAAAACTTCATGTTTGGAAAATAGAGAGGAAGATCTTCTAGAGGCTCCATCCTTCAGATGCTCAATGTTGTTCTGTTTCCGTGAACACGGCTGATCGATCAGATTGCAATACCCTCGAGAGGTTGTGCACTTTCCCCATAATCCACTATCAAGTCCTTTTACAAACAAGACCATGGCGAGGCCTTCCCTTAGTAGCCCCTCTACTAGTTGGATCCAACCGTGACAAGAACCTCCAAATGTTGGTACCCCGGTGAGGTTTCCCACTAAGTACTAAGCCAAGACAGAGCCCATATGTATTGTTGTTGCACGGGAAGCTTCTGAATTCTGAAACATGGCAGACTTCTTTGATTCCTGGGCGGCCATCCTCCACCAAATATTCCACTCGTTGTCCCAACAACCATTACGCCCAGAAGAAAACTTAGTTTTATTTTGATGGGGGTTTTGAGAAGAAAAGTTCGCTCGAGAGAGCTTTCATACTTAGAAATTTTTTTTGAGTCTTCCGAACCCCCCAAGGGTACTTAGTGTATATATAGCATAGCAAGCAATACTTAGCAAAAAACAGGGGAACCTAATAGGATGGAAATTCCTAAGTATAAAGCTACTCATGGCATAATACAAAACCACACATGCAAAATAGTAATAAGAAGACCTACTAAAGACCTACACATGCACACTACAAGATTTGAAGAGTAAAACATGCATAGTCAAAAACTAGGACATAATATGTACAAGTGGTGTGACTTGCCTTGATCCGAGCAGCACTCTACACAACAGTACTCCTCAGTGCACTCCGAGCAATCTAACGAAACACAAACATAGATCCAATCATAATTTGCACAAAACAATGTCATGATGGTGAATATGCATGCATGCAACATGGTAATATGCAAGGATGGATTCAAATTTGACCAATGGTTTTATTCAGGGGTGTTGTTGAGTTGGGGATGTCATTAGAATCGATTCCCCACGGGTTTTAAGTATTTTGGATTAAACCCTAAATAATCAAGCTCAAAACTAGATCTTCAACTCCAATCTACCTCTAGATAGATCTGAACATCCTAAGCATGTTATAACAATTTTCTACAGAAGGTCTCGTAGATACAAAGTCAACGCAACAAGAATCAACTAAAACGGATCTACAGATAATTTTCTAGAATTAAAATACTCTAATCTAAACTTTAAATCCTACTGCAAGATTGCTATGGTAAAACAGCAATATTATTATAGATCTGTGTTCTACTCAAAATTACGAATCCAACGGTATATTATACGCAATTTTTGGACTACTACACAATTTACTATCGATTTTACAAGTTTTAAAGGTTTTTTGCCTATTTAAAAGAAAATAAAAAGGCGGCGCCAACTGTGCAGCGCCAAGTGGCGGCGCGGGACTAGTCCAGGGGGGAGACGCGGTGGCGACGTGGCGCTGACGCGTGCGTGAACGCGTGGCGGCATGGGATTGGGCGGTACCCCTTCGCTGGGTAAAAGCGATCTACACCGCCTGATCGAGATCTGACGGCCGGGGACGGAGAGGCTTACCAGCAGCGACGACTTGACGTTGAAGACGACGGCGACGGCGGCGGTGCGTCGGTGGCGATGGCTGGCGGCGTTCCGGCGGGCTCCCGGCTGCTCGGAGTGGACGACGACGTTCCCCTCCTCCTCGCGGTCGCCCTGGTACGGTCAGCGTCGGTCCTCCCCTTCTCTGCTTGCGGTGGTGCTCCGCTGGACTCTCCCGTCTCCGGCGAGACTCCGGCGACCAATTGTCAGCGATTCACCGCGCTATAGAGGGAAAAACGAGGGGGAGACAGAGGAGTTAGCGGTGGTGACGAGTTTGGAAGAAAGAGAGGGAGAAGAGCTCGGTATCGACGACGGCGACAACCTCCCGAGGCGGAGCTCCGGCGGCGCGTCGGCGGCGACGTATGTGGTGCTAGGGTTTACAGTTTTTTGGGAAAAGAGCCGGGGCTCGATAGGGAGGCTTATAAGAGGGGTCTTACGTGCGGAAGGGGTCGGATTCGTCTCCGATTCAAACGGAATCCATTGAGATACGTCGGCCAGGGGAGTTGGGGACGAACATGGCGACGGGGATGACAGGTGGGGCCGCCCCGTCAATGACAAAGCGGGGAGGAGCGGCTGGCGGTGGCGGCAATTTGATAGCGGCTGGCCTGGCTAGGCTAGGGTTTTTTTATTCTTTTTATTTTTTTTGGCTTCACTATTTGATTAATAACTTTTGCAAACGGACCCCAAAACAAGTGAGACCGGTCTCTAAAATTTTGTAAAAAGAAGAGGGTTAGAATGGGGTTATAAAATAACACCTTTGCAAAGGTTTAGAAGGATTGATATTGATTAACCCTTTTAGTCTTTATATGACTATGGGATTTAGGAAAAGTATCTGATGCAGTTGATGCCATGATGCAAGGATATGATGCATGCTTCTAGTAACATCTGAAATTGCAAAATTTGGGTTGTTACAAACCTACCCCCCTTAGGAAGAATCTCGTCCCCGAGATTCAGGTTGGTTAGCAAATAGGTGTGGGTGTTCTTTCTTCAGGTCTTCTTCATGTTCCCACGTGGCCTCTTCCTCAGAATGGTGATTCCATTGAACTTTGCAAAACCTGATAGTCTTGGTACGAGTGATTCTCTCGGCTGTCTCCAGAATCCTGGTGGGTTTTTCCTCATAGGTGAGATCATTTTCCAATTGAACCTCTTCCATCGGAACCGTATCCTTTAGTGGGGTTTCAGTCATTTCCGGGTGACACTTCTTTAATTGCGACACATGGAAAACATCATGAACTGTTAACACTTCGGGCAATTCCAACTGATAGGCAACCTCCCCTCTACGACCCAAGATCTTGTAGGGCCCTATGAATCGGGGTGCTAACTTACCCTTGATTCCAAATCTCTTAACTCCTCGTAGTGGTGAGACTCGGAGATATGCACGGTCTCCCACTTCATAAGTCACATCCCTGCGCTTGGAATCAGCATAACTCTTTTGTCTGGATTTGGCTATTTTTAACCTGTCTTGAATCTATCTCACTTTTTCTTCGGCATCCTTGATCAGTTCAGGTCCGAACAAACTCCGTTCTCCAACTCCACTACATAGCAGCAGAGTTCTACACTTTCTACCATATAGAACTTCAAATGGAGCCATCTTGATACTAGTTTGGTAACTGTTATTGTATGAGAATTCCGCATATGGCAAATTATCATCCCAACTAGACCCATAGTCTAGCATGTCGGCTCTTAACATGTCCTCCAAGATCTGATTGACTCTTTCCGTCTGTCAATCTGGTTGTGGGTGGAAGGCAGTACTAAATTCTAGTCATGTCCCTAGAGACTCGTGTAGCTGTCGCCAAAACTTCGAGGTGAATTGGGTACCTCTATCAGAGACAATCCCCTTGGGTACACCATGAAGACTTACGATCCTTGACATATAAATCTTAGCAAGTTTAGCACTTGTATAGGTGGTCTTTACGGGAATAAAGTGGGCCACCTTTGTGAAGTGGTCGACCACTACCCAGATGGAGTCATACCCAGATCGAGTTCGAGGTAGTCCTGTGATAAAATCCATGCCTACCTTGTACCACTTCCAATCGGGCACGGGCAATGGCTGCAGCAGCCCTGCTTGTTTTTGATGTTCAGCCTAGACTCTGATGCATACGTCACACAAGGATATTTATTCAGCAATTTCTCTTTTCAAGTTATTCCACCAGAATCTATCCTTCACATCCATGTACATGTTCGTATTACCAGGATGGATTGAGTACGGCGAATCGTGAGCTTCCTGAAGAATTAACTTCCTGATATCGGGGTCATCAGGAACACACAAACGCTTATCATACCAAAGTGTTCCTTGTTCATCCGTATGAAACCCTATTGCTTTACCCTTGCCTATATTAGCTCTTATCTCTTGCAACTCTTTGTCCCCTTCTAGGCCTCTTTGATTTGGTCCAAAAGCATTGGCATTATCTCCATAGTTGCTAAGTATCCCTCCGGAACTATTTCCATCCTGAGATCCTTGAATTGTTCACACAAATCATTTGGAAATTCTCCCACGGTAAGTCCATTTACATAGACCTTCCGGCTTAAGGCGTCAGCCACAACATTGGCCTTTCCAGGATGGTACTGCAGGTCTAAATCATAGTCCTTGATGAGCTCAAGCCATCTCCTTTGCCTCATATTTAAGTCCTTTTGAGTGAAGATGTATTTAAGGATCTTGTGATCCGTGAACACATCACAATGTTTGCCCATGAGGTAATGTCTACATACCTAGAGCGCATGCACAACTGATGCTAGTTCCAGATCATGCGTGGGGTAGTTATTCTCATGGTTCTTAAGTTGCCGAGAGGCATAAGTCACTACTTTTCCATCTTGCATCAGTACACTACCAAGTCCTTGTCGAGAAGCGTCGCAATAGACCTGGAAGTCCTTTTGGATGTCAGGGAGACACAAAACTGGTGCTGTTACTAGGCGCTTCTTCAATTCTTGAAAACTTGATTCACATGCCTCGGTCCATTGTAACTTCTTCTCTTTCTTCAATAATTCTGTCATAGGCTTTGCTATCTTGGAAAAGTTTTCAATGAACCTTCGGTAATATCCTGCAAGGCCCAGGAAACTCCAGACATCACCCGCATTCTTAGGGGACTCCCATTCTGTCACGGAAGCTAACTTACTTGGGTCCACGACAACTCCTTTAGCTGACACAATATGACCAAGGAATCCCACTTCTTTCAACCAGAACTCACATTTGCTAAACTTGGCATACAACTTGTGTTCCCTTAACTTTTCCTTAATTAGGCGCAGATGCCTCTCATGTTCCTTCTCCTCCTTGGAGTATATGAGTATGTCATCAATGAATACCACAATAAACTTATCCAAGTACTCCATGAACACCTTGTTCATCATAGTCATGAAGTATGCTGGGGCATTGGTTAAGCCAAACAACATCACGGTGTATTCATACAATCCGTATCTCGTGGTGAAGGCTGTCTTGGGTACATCCTATTCCTGGATCTTTAGCTGGAAATAACCTGATCAGAGATCAATCTTAGAGAATACGCTAGCTCCCTTTAATTGATCGAACAGGTCGTTGATATTGGGAAGAGGGTACTTCTTCTTGATTGTCACTTCATTCAACGACCGGTAGTCCACGACTAGTCTCTTGGTTTTATCCTTCTTCTCCATGAATAAGACAGGTGCTCCCCAAGATGACGCACTTGGTTGTATGAAGCATTTGTCCAATTGCTCTCTAAGCTGTTTCTTAAGTTCCTTCAGCTCATCCACATCCATCTTGTACGATCTCTTTGCTATTGGTCCAGTACCAGGCATCAAGTCAATGAGAAACTCGATGTCTCGGTCAGGAGGCATTCCTGGCAATTCTTCCGGAAACACATCTGGATACTCCTTCACAATTGGCACGTCCTCCAAGCTAACCCCCTTAAGAGAGTTCACCATGCTTCCTTTGAGTGCGAAAGCTGACTTAAAGCGGATCCTTTTCTTATCCGGAGTCGTGAGTGCGATAGTCCTTTTGGCACAATCTATGACTCCCTCATATTCGGTCATCCAATTCTTGCCCAAAATTATGTCTAAGCCTTGTGACTCTAGAACGACTAGGCTAGTGGGGAAGATGTGTGCCCCAATCCTTAGTTCTAACCAATGGCATCTCGACTTTGCCACTATTTCTCCTCCAGGAGAACTTACCCTTAGGGGAGTACTAATAGTCTCCGTAGGTATCTTGCCTTTATCCACAAATACCCTTGATATGAATGAATGCGATGCTCCAGTATCAAAAAGAACAACTGCAGGGGTGGAGTTAAGCTTGAACTTACCAATCACGGAGTCAGGTGCCTCACGAGCATCCTCCACGGAGACATGATTCACTGTGGCTTTGACGAATGGATTCGGCTTCTTCCCATTTCCATTACCATTGCCATGGTTGTGTCCGTTGCCGTTGCCTTTTCCATTACCATTCCCATTCTTCATCTTTTCGGGGCAAGTAGTTGCATAGTGCTCTGTCTTGTTACACTCGAAGCATGTCACTTCACTCAGATCCTTCCCATTGCCATTTCCATTACGGTGTTTATGGCCATTGTGGTTATGTCCTCCATGACGATGACCATTGTGGTTGTGGCCATTGTGGTTGTGGGGTGGTGGTGATGAAGTGCGTTGCTTCTGATATGGGGCCGAGTTGTGCTTGTGTGAGTTGGACTTTCTCTTTCGGTTCTCTATACTCCTTTGCTTTGCTTCAACCACAACTGCCATGTCCAGAAGTTCCTGATAGTTGTCAAACTTCAGAGCCACAAGCTGAATGGATATTTCATCATTAAGTCCCCTTAAGAACTCCTCCTGTCTCTTGGCATTCGTGGATACATCATTAGGTGCATAACGTGCCAACTTGTTGAAAAGGTCCCCATACTCGAAGACAGAGCGGTGCATTTGTTTCAAGTCGCGGAACTCGTGTCTCTTTAGTGACATGACTCCCGCGGCTACGTGATGAGTACGAAAGGCCGCCTCGAACTGGTTCCAGGTGATAGCCTCAATATCAGGGTGGGTGACCTGGTAATTATCCCACCATTCAGCAGCTGGTCCCTCTAGTTGGTGCACGGCAAAGCGCACCCTGTCAGCTCCAACAACTTGGACGGTGTCTAACTTCTTGTTGGTGGTGCGGAGCCAGTCATCTGCCACAATTGGCTCAGAACTACTTAAGAAAATTGGAGGGTTCAATCTCAAGAACTGAGTCAAGCGATCCTGTTGTGGAGGTGGTGGAGGCAGCGGGTTGTTGTTGTTGTTGTTGTTTTGCATGTTTTGAGTGAGGAGTTGGATCAGCTGATTCTGGGAGTTCAGAAGTTGTGCTATCTCCGGGGGCATGTTGTTGTTGTTGTTGTTTCCACGTCTCGCCATCTGTGGGGTTTGGGAAACAAGTTAAGAAATAGATAAAAATCCTAAGGAATAAACTCCTACCCTTATGTAAACACGAGAAAAAAACACAGGAGAAATGCAAGGCACACCAAGCACATAGTTTAACATACTCAACCAAGTTTAACTAAACCAAAATAATTGTTGGTACTCATTACAATCGCGAACAACGTTTGACTATAGAACTAAGGGTGGTCCAACTACTCTACTCATCATCCACTTCCTCATCCTCAATGATGAATCCTTCCTTTTCCAATAGTGACTTGTATAACTCCATGTCCTTCGTCGTGGCTTCAAGCTTCTCCTGAAGTTCCTTCACCTCCTGTGGCTCCGGTGTAGCAGCTTTGAGCCTCTCTCGAAGTTCCTTCACCTCTTGCAGCTCTTGGGTAGCAGCTTCGAGCTTCTCTTGGAGTTCCTTATTCTCCTTCTGTAGCTTCTTGATCAAACTTGACCCCATGGTCACGGGCGTGATCTTCTCCTCCAAGCTCCTCTTGGCTGCTCGCAGGTCCTTCAACATGGTGGCAAAGTTCTTGAACTCCATCTCGTTCTTTGCGAGCACAAGACTTTGCTCCCTAATCCTCTTGTTCTTATCTTGCACCCTCTTCTCTTGATTAGCAAACCTCTTGTCTTGGGCGGTGAGTTCCCCTCCTAGGGACTTGATCTTCTCTTCCAGCTCCTCGATCTTCTTGTCCTTCTCCTTGACTAGGGCACATAGCTCGTCATTCCTCATGATCTCAAGGCAGCTCCCCTTCTGAAGATCATTGATGTGGGACTCCAAGTCTTGATATTAGATCCTTCGACGCTTGCATGTCTTCCTTTCCTCTAGGGTTAACTCGATTGGAACTCCCTTCTCATCACCTCTTCCAAAGAGTTTGATGTAGTGGCCTTCAACCTCTTCATGGTGGCATCCACAAAGGCGTCTAATGAGCTCCTGCAAGCTGATGCTAAGTCCTTTCTCCTTGGAGTCGCTGGTGACGTTGAGTACAATGGCCTCTGTCTTGGGTTCTGACTTGCTGCGCCCCGGTTGGATGAATTCAATCGCCCAGCATCCTTCCTTGTGCATCTTCCTCAACTCACTTCCCTTGATTGACGGCATGGGTAACTGCAACGTCTTGATGATGTCTAGAAGGCATTCCCCAAAGCGCAGGCCCTTGATGTCTTTGGCAGTGTCGTAGTAGAAGGCCGTCATCTTTAGGTTAGGAGAAAGAAAATTAGGCACAAAACGATAAGAAGGAGAATTACTAGAAGAGGATAAATGACTTAGGAGAATATGGAAAGACAAAAACAATGGTAAAGGTGGTTTCCAATCCTAGGGGTCACGTCCTACAGGCAACTTTGTGCTCTGATACCATCTATTGCGACCTCGGATCGTTAAGGATCCTAAGTCCCTGTGATTAACATGCTAGTCCCTCGATCAATAGCTAGCACTTCACAGTCGATGAATATCATGTAAAACACAAGTCATTATTACACGAATAATCCAGAGTATAATTATTACAACTTGCATAGCTTGTAGCTAGCTCAAATAAAACAGCGGGAACTAAGTAAAACTTGAGTCCATCAACGCCTCAGGCTAGTTAGTGAAGACCGCGATCCTCGCACCTTTCGTCTTGGATTACGCACATAAGACGTGCAGCCAAGAAGTTGGGTCAATACTTTGAATGTATTGGCAAATTACCCCAAGGAAAGAGTAAGTCTATATCTACATGCAAGGCTAAGAGAAGGCTTTGGGGTTTATTTGCAGAAAGCCAATTTTCTCAATGTAAGAAGAAAAGAGGAGGAGATTTCCCTACTTTGTAAACTTTGATAAGTAGTATAGGGTCGAATGGAACACGTGGATATTACTCACCAAGTGCCCAATCAACCTAGCACATGGATATTACGCACCAAGTTCCCAAAATCCCACCCAATGACGATATTACTCACGCCTTGGGGTTTGTAAAATTTCAAGTTTGGAAAGGAGAGAGGAAGATCTTCCAGAGGCTCCATCCTTCAGATGCTCAATGTTGTTCTGTTTTCGTGAACACGGCTAATCGATCAGATGGCAATACTCTCGAGAGGTTGTGCACTTTCCCCATAATCCATGATCAAGTCCTTTTACAGACAAGACCATGACGAGGCCTTCCCTTAGTAGTCCCTCTACCAGCTGGATCCAACCGTGCCAAGAACCTCCAAATGTTGGTACCCCGGTGAGGTTTCCCACTAAGTATTAAGCCAAGACCGAGCCCATATGTATTGTGGTTGAACGGGAAGCTTCTGAATTCTGAAACATGGCAGACTTCTTTGATTCCTGGGCGGCCGTCCTCCACCAAATATTCCACTCGTTGTCCCGACAACCATTCCGCCCAGAAGAAAACTTTGTTTTATTTTGAAGGGGGTTTTGAGAAGAAAAGTTCGCCCGAGAGAGCTTTCATACTTAGATTTTTTTTTTGAGTCATTCGAACCCCCCAACGGCACTTAGTGTATATATAGCATAGCAAGCAATACTTAGAAAAAAAAGGGGAACCTAATAGGATGGAAATTCCTAAGTATAAAGCTACTCATGGCATACTACAAAACCGCACTTGCAAAATAGTAATAAGAAGATCTACTAAAGACCTACACATGCACACTACAGGATTTGAAGAGTAAAACATGCATAGTCAAAAACTGGGACATAATATGTACAAGTGGTGTAACTTGGCTTGATCCGAGCAGCACTCTACACAACAGTACTCCTCAGCGCACTCAGAGCAATCTAACGAAGCACAAACATAGATCCAATCATAATTTGCAAAAAACAATGTCACGATGGTGAATATGCATGCATGCAACATGGTAATATGCAAGGATGGATTCAAATTTGACCAATGGTTTTATTCGGGGGTGTTGTTGAGTTGGGGATGTCATTAGAATCGATTCCCCATAGGTTTTAAGTATTTTGGATTAAACCCTAAATAATCAAGCTCAAAACTAGATCTTCAACTCCAATCTACCTCGATACAAATTTGACCACCCTAAGCATGTTATAACAATTTTCTACAGAAGGTATCATAGATACAAAGTCAACGCAACAATAATCAACTAAAACGGATCTACGGATAATTTTCTGGAATTAAAATACTCTAATCTAAACTTTAAATCCTACTGCAAGATTGCTGTGGTAAAACAGCAATATTATTACAGATCTGTGTTCTACTCAAAATTACGAATCGAACGGTATATTATACGCAATTTTTGGACTACTACACAATTTACTATAGATTTTACAAGTTTTAAAGGTTTTCTGCCTATTTAAAAGAAAATAAAAAGGCGGCGCTTGAATGCGGCGCCAAGTGGCGCGGACTGGGATCCCTGGGGCGGAGCTGGCAGCGGCGGCGGTGATGGCGACGCGGCGCCCAGCGCTGTCTTGAACGTGTGGCATGGGATTGGGCGGTACCCCTTCGCTGGGTCAAAGCGATCTACACCGCCTGATCGAGATCTGACGGCCGGGGAAAGAGAGGCTTACCAGCAGCGACGACTTGACGTTGAAGACGACGGCAACGGCGGCGGTGCGTCGGTGGCGATGGCTGGCGGAGTTCCGGCGGGCTCCCGGCTGCGCGGAGTGGACGACGACGTTCCCCTCCTCATGATCGCCTGCACGGTCGCGTCGGTCCTCCCCTTCTTCTTTCATGCGGTGCTCCGCTGGACTCTCCCGTCTCCGGCGAGACTCCGGCGACCAAATGTCAGCGATTCACCGTGCTATAGAGGGAAAAACGAGGGGGAGACAGAGGAGTTAGCGGTGGTGACGAGTTTGGAAGAAAGAGAGGGAGAAGAGCTCGGTATCGACGACGGCGACAACCTCCCGAGGCGGAGCTCCGGCGGCGCGTCGGCGGCGACGTAGGTGGTGCTAGGGTTTACAGTTTTTTGGGAAAAGAGCCGGGGCTCGATAGGGAGGCTTATAAGAGGGGTCTTACGTGCGGAAGGGGTCGGATTCGTCTCCGATTCAAACGGAATACATTGAGATACGTCGTCCAGGGGAGTTGGGGACGAACATGGCGGCAGAGGATGACAGTGGGGCCGCCCGTCGGTGATGCGGGGAGGAGCGGATGGCGGCATCGCTCTGCTGGGCTTTGGCCAAGGGCGGATAGGAGTTGGCCAGCGGCTGGCCTGGCTAGGCTAGGGTTATTTTTTTAATCTTTTTATTTTTTTCTGCTTCACTATTTGATTAATAACTTTTGCAAACGGACCCCAAAACAAGTGAGACCGGTCTCTAAAATTTTGTAAAAAGAAGAGGGTTAGAATGGGGTTATAAAATAACACCTTTACAAAGGTTTAGAAGGATTGATATTGATTAACCCTTTTAGTCTTTATATGACTATGGGATTTAGGAAAAGTATCTGATGCAGTTGATGCCATGATGCAAGGATATGATGCATGCTTCTAGTAACATCTGCAATTGCAAAATTTGGGATGTTATAGGGTCCAATCTTCATAATTCTTTCTTATTTTAGCCATTAATTCCCCAGCTTCCTTTGGAGTCCTATTCCTGAAAACACAATCAGCACAACTATCTATGTATGTCCTAGATTCCTTGGTTAGTCCATTATAAAATATATCAAGAAGCTCATTCTTAGGTAATGGACTTCCAGCCTGTGCATGAATCAGAGCACAAAACATTGCCCAAGATTCAGGCAATACCTCTTTTTCTCCCTGTTTAAAATAAAAAAGTTCCTGCAAAATAACATGTCTAGCACTGGGAGGAAAATATTTCTGCAGGAAAGTACTAATCAAGCACTCAGGGATATCAATAGATCTAGGAGGCAAATTACTAAACCAAGTTTTAGCTTCTCCTTTGAGAGAAAAGGGAAAAATCTTAGCAACAAAGTAAGTACACATCTTAATATCATCAGAAAACAAACCACTCATGGTAGAAAGTTCATTCATATGTGCTACCGCACTTGCATTCTTAGTCCCACAAAAAGGTTCTTTCTCGACAATAGCTATGTAAGATATATCGAGAGAGAAATCATAATCTTCATCTGTAATGTTTATGGGAGAAGCAGCAAACTTAGCAGCAGGAGATAAATTGGGTCTAATAGTACGCCTCTCAAGGAGACTCTTAGCAGTTCTCCTATCATGGGTGTTCTTACATTCTTTAATAAACTCATCGGTCATCTCAACATAATCTTCTTCAAGATCATAACTCTCACAAGACTCGGTTGAGCTAACAGGTGTGGTAGTGTCTTCATTAGGAGTTTCGGTATTTCCAGCTATATTTCTAACAATCGTAGCATCTAGGAAAGGACCTAATGAACCACTCTTATCAAGCACAGTAGAAGCAGCATCATAAGCATCAGAAGTTTTAGATTCAGCAGTAGTTGAAGTGTGTGTAGCATGTGTATGTGGTGGTGTAACGAGCTTACTTATAACAGACGGTGAATCAAGAGCCGCAGAGGTGTTCAGAACCGTACCTCTTCTTGTAGTGAATGGTAAAATAGGAAACTTGCCATCACGAGACTTACCCATGATGGATGAATATCAGCGAACAATAGAGAATCCAAGTGAACTTGATAAATAAAGCTATGCTCCCCGGCAACGGCGCCAGAAAATAGTCTTGATGACCCACAAGTATAGGGGGTGTATCGCAGTATTTTCGAGGGAAGTGAAACCCAATTTATTGATTCGACACAAGGGGAGCCAAAGAATATTTATAAGCCTTAACAACTGAGTTGTCAATTCAGCTGCACCTGGAAACAATCTTGCTCACAGCAGTTTATCAGTAGCAACAGTTTTGTAGTAAGAATAGTAAAGTAACAGCAGTAGCAAAGCAAAGATAGTAGTAACAAAAGCAGTAACACTGGGATTCGAGTGATGTAGGCATAGGGATGGATGGACGGGCGTTGCATGGACAAGACAATTCACATAGCAATCAGAACATAGGGCAATTGCAGATAAATAAGATAAAGCATCCAAGTACTAGACAATCCTAGGCATGTGTTCCATATATAGTCATACGTGCTCGCAATGAGAACTTGCACAACATCTTTTGTCCTGCCAGCCCGTTTGCAGCGGGGCCTCAAGGGAACTACTAGCAATTAAGGTGCTCCATTTAATAAAGCACCAGAGCAAAGCATTAACACTCCGTGAACACATGTGATCCTCACATCAAAGCCTTTCCCTTCCGGTTATCCCAATTTCTGTCAGTTCGGGGCCATAGGTTCCGGACAATGACGTGTGTAACAACTTGCAGATAAGACCCAAATCAATACTATCATAATGAATCAATAATAAGTTTAGATCTGAAATCATGGCACTCGGGCCCTAGTGACAAGCATTAAGCACAACAAGTTGCAACAGAGTCATAAAGAACTAATAGAAGATACTAGGCACCATGCCCTAACAATCTGATCCCATTAAATGAACGATCTCACCCAATCCCTACCATCCCCATAGCCTATAGAGGGGGACTACTCACTCATAGATGGGGGAAACATGGATGGTCGATGGAGAAGCGATGGTGATGATGATGGAGATGATCTCCTCCAATTCCCCGTCCCGGCAGGGTGCCAGAACGGAGTTTCTGGTGCTGTTTCGTGGAATCTGGTGGTGGCGGCAGAGCGGAACTCCTTCTGGAAAAACGTCGACCCCCCCGAAGTTTTTAGGTCAAAAGGCTCCTTATAGGCGAAGAGAGAGGCCGAGGGGGTGCCTAGGGAGCCTACACCACCCGCTGGCGCGGCCTGGCCTGGCCCGCACTAGCAGGTCGTGTGGCCACCCCAGGGCTTTCTCCGTCTCGTATTATGGCTCCTGGAGTCTTCGGGTGAAATAGGATTTTTGGCATATTTTTCGAGATTTTTCATGATAGTTGATTTTCTGCACAAAAAGTAGACACCAAGGCAATTCTGCTGAAAACAGCCTTAGTTCACATTAGTTGCATCCAAATCGCACAAGTATAGAGGAGAAACAATAGCAAAAGTGTTCGGGAAAGTAGATACGTTTTGGACGTATCACCAGCCTCTTACCACACCTCAAGTTGTCATTAATCCTCATAATTGCCCTTCACTTGTGTGGCTTGAATAATAATATGAAACCAAATCCCACTGAGGATTGCTGAACCCTGCAACAAAACTCACAAAACCAAAGAAGAACAACAAATATTTTTGGTGTTTTTGATTTTTAAAAGAAAGAACCAAAAAGGAAGAAAAAGCAAAGCAAAATCTTTTTGGGTTTTTTGAATAGTTCAAACAAAGCAAAAAGGGAAAAACAAACCAAGGCAAAAAAAAGAAGCAAACCAAAGAGAAACAACAGAAATATTTTTGGTCTTTTTGTGTTTTTAGAAAGCAAAAGCAAAGAAAGAACGAAAACTAAAAAGAGAACGAAACATGAATATACAAAGTACCTATGCAAAATGATATGGAGATGAGTGGAATGTCGGCGTACCTCCCCCCAAGCTTAGGCGTTTGGCCTAAGTGGGTGTCAATCCCAAGCTAGCCAGGATGAAGTGTCACCGTGGTATGATGAGGAGGTACCCTCGTCCTGGTGCGAGCTCGAGTACATCCCTCCGTAGTGCGCAGAGTAATCGTAGGAGGGCACATCCTCCTGGTGCTGCTCATGGAAACCGAGCAAGCGGAGCTGCTCGTCCACCTCCTCCTTGGAGCACGACCACGGTCTCCTGTGAACAGTAAACAAAGTAGACTGCGGAAAAGGGATCTCCCTCTCATCCCCGTCAGTAAACAACATCCTATATACTAGACTATCCAAATCAGAATCAGCAGTGACAAAGTGATGAGTTTTCATAGCAACAAGGTCAAGCCTTTGTGGTGCTAATATAGTATCATTGGGGTCCACTGAAAGCCCTAATGCATTGACCATAATTGAGGCAATGATGCCCCCATAGATAGGCCCCCTAGCAGCTAGGCGACGAGCAATAAGTGAGCCAAGGTTCTACCGAGTGTCATTGTTAAGCGCAGCAGCAAGGGAGGCTAAATGATAGTTGGAGATATTACTCGTATTCTCCCTACCAAGAACGCTAGTAGCAAGATAATATGCAAAGTATCTAAGAGCAGGGAGTTGGATGTTTCTTATCTTTCCGCACTGAGCTACGCGGTCATCATCATTGGTCACCCCTTGGTAAAGTTCCAGCAAATCAGCGGGTCGCCCTTGAATCTTCTTCATGGTCCCTGTCATGCTTACACCTACAACAATGCAAAATCTTTCCAATGACATGGTAAAGGGCAGGTTATAAATTTTGAAAGAGACAGTTGACTGATAGGGCGTGTTAGCAAACATGAAGCTCTCAACAAAAGTTTTGGTGAGCATAGCGTATTGCTCCCTCTCATCTTGCATATATGAGGTCAAACCAACCCTCTGAATAAGTAGCAAGAAATCATCAAGAATCCCTGCAGCTTGTAAGAAAGTAAAACAAGGAAAAGTAGATGGGTGAGCATCCCCATCATCCCCTTCATTACCAATACGAGTTGCAATGGGATTTTCATTGTATGATGGCCTACACTGAGAGGCTGATCTTGAGGGCCTCGGCTACCTAGGTGCATCCCTCTCAAATATCTCTCCAAAGGTATGGTTGTTCATGCTTGATATTCTGAAATTTAAACACCTATTAAACAAGTGATTGCAAAGTGAATATAATGAAGGGCACTACTCATAGGGACTTGTAAGAGGCCTAAACATGCATCAAAACTATATCTCTAAGCATCAAACAAGATTACAAGCTATCATAACCTGTCACCTACAGTACCAAAATACTCAAGATATAATCCACTAAACACAAATCTACTTGGACAAGCGGAGGAGTCACATACCGGAGACCAAATGCTCCAAATTTCAGCAGCAAAGATGGGCTGAGCAAGGAGATCGAAAAATCAAGGGCAAGCACAGCAAGAACGCGATTTTGAGCAATGAACTAGAGTTTACTCGGGAGAGAGAAGAAAGTGGCAAGTGAGAGAGTGAGTGGAGGGCCAGGGGTGGCCCACACCATAGCCTGGCATGCCCCAGGGCTGTCCGCGCCACCAAGTGGTGAGCCTTCCTGTTGGGTCCCTCTGGTACCTTCCAGGCACTCCTCTGCCCCTTTTTCACATAAAATGAATTTTCTAGAATTTTTCGAGACACTTTATTTTTGGGCATTTTTTAGGTATAGATGAATGATTTTTTGACAGACAGATTTTTTGGGAATGATGCAATGACAAAACAAGGCTAGAACTACAGAAGTTCTAAGACACTCTAACATACAGGCAACTAACAACAGAAAAGAAAACTAAATGAAAGCAAAAACTAAAATGGATAGAATAAAAGTAAGCGGAGATAATCACGGTGAAAACATTGTTTTGTTCAATGAAATCCTTTGTTAACAAGGTTGATCAGGTCTTGTTACCAAAACAAATTCATATGAGACAAAACTTTGTATTACACTAATGATTATGTTACCTCAACTTTGATAGCAATGGTCCCAATCATAGTAGCTTCAAATTTTTCTCTTGGTATGGGACAATATATTTCTCCAACTTGAATGCCCTCAACATGTTCAATTGAATTCAATCCATGAGTCCTATCAATCTTCTTGGGGAAATAGACAGTATGTTCTTTGTCATTAACATTGAAGGTCACCTTTCCTTGATTACAATTAATAACAGCTCTTGCAGTATTAATAAAAGGTCTCAGCTCTTGCAGTATTAATAAAAGGTCTCCCAAGAATAATAGACATATTACATCTTCCGGCATTTCAAGCACAACAAAATCAGTTAATATTAAGCAATTATGAGCCACTTGAACAGGTGCATCCTCACATATACCAACAGGAATAGTGGTAGATTTACCAGCCATTTGCAAAGATATATCAGTTGGTATTAGTTTTTCAAGATGAAGTCTTTTATATAGAGAGAAAGGCATAACACTAACTCCAGCTCCCAAATCACACAAAGCAGTTCTAACATAACTATTCTTAATAGAGCAAGGGATAGTTGGAATCCCTGGGTCTCCAAGTTTCTTAGGAACCTTACCATTAAAGGAATAATTGGCAAGCAAAGTAGAAATTTCTTCATTAGGGATCTTCCTTTTATTCGAGACAATATCCTTCATATACTTTGAATAAGGAGGCAATTTAATAGTGTCAGTCAAAGGAATTTACAAGAATAAAGGTTTCATCCACTCACAAAACTTATTGTAGTGTTCATCTTCCGTTGACTTGTGTTTCTTATCAGGGAAAGGCATAGGTTTTTGGACCCAAGGCTCTCTTTCACTACCATGTTACTTAGCAACAAAATCTTCTTTAGTGTATTTAGTATTCTTAGTGTGCTTTTCAGGTCATTATTCAACTTTTTCTTCATTAGGAACAACATTTTCTTCATTACCACTTTCAGTTTCAGCATCAGAGACAGATATACTATTAGGATCTTTAGTAGGTTCAGAGGGTTCTACAATAGTTTTATGTTTCTTTTTTCTTTTCTTACGAATAGAGCCGCTATTTTATGCTTGTTGAGAATCATGCTCAATTCTTTTGGGATGCCCCTCAGGATATAGAGGATCCTGGGTAGCAGCACCACTTCTAGTTCTAATTTCATAAGCATGTTTTTCTTTAGCAGCGTTAACTAGCAAGTCTTTTTGCACTTTAATGAGTTGATCTATTTGAGTTTGAACCATTTGAAAGTGTTTAACAATCATTTTAACATCATTAGAGGTTCTTTCCACAATATCTTTTAACTCAACAATAGCTCTAGTGTTTTCCATTAGATGATTTTGCACCTTTTTATTAAAATTATCTTGTTTAACAATAAAAATATCGAATTTTTCTAAGCATTGATCAGGAGGTTTAGAGTAAGGGATATCACCTTCATCAAAGTGTTGGAGAGAGTGTACCTCAATAGTGGATGAGTAGGAGATAGGCTTACATAATTCTTCTATAGGAGGTAAATTCTTGACATATGCAGCTTTAATTCCCTTCTCCTTAAGACATTTCTTAGCTTCCTTCATCACTTCATCATTTAATTCAATAACTCCCCTCTTTGATGTTGGAATAGGCACAGGAATAGTTGGTTCAGGTATAATTATTTCAGGTATAGCAGGTTCAGGAGGAGTCTAGTCTTCATAATTCTTGCTTATTTTAGCCATTAATTCCTAAGCTTCCTTTGGAGTCCTATTCCTGAAAACACAATCAGCACAACTATCTATGTATGTCCTAGATTCTTCAGTTAGTCAATTATGAAATATATTAAGAAGCTCATTCTTAGGTAATGGACTTCCAGCCTGTGCATGAATCAAAGCAAAAAACCTTTCCCAAGATTCAGGCAATATCTCTTTTTCTCCCTGTTTAAAATCAAAAAGTTCCTGCAAAATAGCATGTCTAGCACAAGGAGGAAAATATTTCTGCAGGAAAGTACTAATCAAGCAATCAGGGCTATCAATAGATCTAGGAGGTAAATTACTAAACCAAGTTTTAGCTTCTCCTTTCAATGAAAAGGGGAAAATATTAGCAACAAAGTAAGTACGCATCTTAATATCATCAGAAAACAAGCCACTCATGGTAGAAAGCTCATTCATATGTGCTACCGCACTTTCATTCTTAGTCCCACAAAAAGGTTCTTTCTCAACAATAGCTATGTAAGATAGATCGAGAGATCATAATCTTTATATTTAATGTTTATGGGAGAAGGAACAAATTTAGCAATAGGAGACAATTTGGGTCTAATAGTACGCCTCTCAAGGAGACTCTTAGCAGCGCTCCTATCATGGGTGTTTTTACATTCTTTAATAAATTCATCGGTCATCTCAACATAACCGTCTTCAATATCATAACTCTCACTAGACTCAGGTGAACTAACAGGTGTAGTAGTGTCTTCATTAGGAGTTTCAGTATTTCTAGCTATAGTTCTAGCAATCGTAGCATCTAGGAAAGGACCTAATGAATCACTCTTATCAAGCACAATAGAAGAAGCATCATAAGTATCAGAAGTTTCAGATTCAACAGTAGTAGCAATGTGTGTAGCATGTGTGTGTGGTGGTGTAACGAGCTTACTCATAATAGATGGTGAATCAAGAGCAACAGAGGTGTTCAGAACCGTACCTCTTCTTGTAGTGGATGGTAAAATAGGAACCTTGCCATCACGAGACTTACCCATGATGGATGGATAACAGCGAACAATAGAGAATCCAAGTGAACTTATAAATAAAGCTATCTTTGCTGCTCAACGGCTTAGAAAATAGTCTTGATGACCCACAAGTATAGGGGGTGTATCGCAGTATTTTTGAGGGAAGTGAAACCCAATTTATTGATTCGACACAAGGCGATCCAAAGAATATTTATAAGCCTTAACAACTGAGTTGTCAATTCAGCTACACCTGGAAACAGTCTTGATCACAGCAGTTTATCAATAGCAACAGTTTTGTAGTAGGAATAGTAAAGTAACAGAAGTAGTAAAGTAAAGACAGTAGTAACAATAGCAGTGAACAGTAGGATTTGAGTGCGGTAGCCATAGTTATGGATGGATGGGTGTTGCATGGACAAGACAATTCATATAGCAATCATAACATAGGGAAATTGCAGATAAAAAGGATAAAGCATCCAAGTACTAGATAATCCTAGCCATGTGTTCCATATATAGTCATACATGCTCGCAGTGAGAACTTGCACAACATCTTTTGTCCTGCCAGCCCGTTTGAAGCGGGGCCTCAAGGGAACTACTGGCAATTAAGGTGCTCCTTCTAATAGAGCACCGGAGCAAAGCATTAACACTCCATGAACACATGTAATCCTCGCATCAAAGCCATTCCCTCCGGTTATCCCGATTTCTGTCACTTCGGGGCCATTGGTTCCGGACAACAACGTGTGTATACAACTTGCAGGTAAGACCAAAAACAATACTATCATAATGAATCGATAACATGTTCAGATCTGAAATCATGGCACTCGGGCTCTAGTGACAAGCATTAAGCATAACAAGTCGCAACAAAGTCATAAAGCACTAATAGAAGATACTAGGCACCATGCCCTAACAACCTGATGCCATTACATGAATGATCTCATCCAATCCCTACCATCCCCATAGCCTACAACGGGTGATTACTCACTCATAGATGGGGGAAACATGGATGGTCGATAGAGAAGCGATGGTGATGATGATGGCGATGATCTCCTCCAATTTCCTGTCCCGGCAGGGTGCTAGAATGGAGTTTCTGGTGCTGTTTCGTGGAATCTAGTGGTGGCGGCGGAGCAGAACTCCTTCTAGAAAATCCGAACCACCCTGAGTTTTGAGGTCAGAAGGAAACTTATAGGCGAAGAGGGAGACCGAGGGGGTGCCTGGGTGGCTAGACCACCCCCTGGCACGGCCTAGGCTAGCCCGTGCGGCCAGGTCATGTGGCATGGGCCCAGCCCCCCTCCGTCTCGTATTCTGGCTCCGGGATTCTTCTGGTGAAATAGGAGTTTTGGCATATTTTCTAGGATTTTTCCTGATAGTTGATTTTCTGCACAAAAACTAGACACCAAGGCAATTCTGCTGAAAATAACGTCAGTCCGTGTTAGTTGCATCCAAATCACACAAGTTTAGAGCACTACAAGGAATGTGCCAACTAGTGACCCTAGATATTGGTCATAGAAAGGTCATAGTAATCAATTTATGACCTTTGTATGACCAAAACCAGTAGGTCACATACCGAGGGTCACTATAGACAACTGGCGACCTTTTTTTGAATTGGTCATGGATAACCATGACCAAAATAGAAGGTCATAAAGCCCATGACCAAAATTTTGGTCATGGGTAATCTACCATGTCCACGTCAGATCGTCCTACGTGGCAAGAATGTATCCCAATCCACGATGGTCATCTTGTTGGGCCAAGCCCAATAATTTGGCCCATGTGCTAGAGCCGAATTTTTCCATTATTTTTTGTTTTTATTTTTGTATTTTAGAGCTGGTCCCACTTGTCAGGTCACCCAGCAGGTCCCATTTATCAGGTCAATTCACTTGTCCCATTCCAGGTCAACAAGTAGGTCCCTCTTGTCATTGTTATTTTTACTTTATTTAAATACAGGTCTGTCACGTATGCTTTTAATGTCCTAAACTCAGTTCAACAAAGGTGCAATAACACATAATTTGAATTACATAAAGTAGATAATTTGATTTACAATCATGCACAGTACATATCAGTTTTCCAAAATATAGTTTCCGATACAGCTAGTTGTCAAAATAAATAGCTCCAATGAGCTAGAACACATTCATAATACACATCAGATTGTCAAAATACAACTTCAAATACATCTAGTTGCCAAATTAACTAGCTCCAATGAGCTACAACATATTGTTGGGAGCAGGTTCTATTCACACTTCTTCATCCCGGAGCTCTTGTACTCAATTTCGAATAAATGCAGATATCTGTAGATTACAAGTTAGAAATAGTTAGGGAGATACAGAAATTTCTAGATAGATAGTGTACAAACATATAACTGTAGAACAACCATAAACTATACTGTAGAATTTTCTACGAAAAATTACAGAACTAAATTCATGGCCTGAGAGCTAAGTAGCAGGATTTGCTGTTGTATATTGATTGATTGAATATGGTAAAGTGTAGTATTACACTATATAGTAGAGACTAACTACCACCGAATCTAGAGGCACACACAAGTTCATGGATAAGACACTATCTATCTGATCCTAATGCTAGCAAGATTAAGTAATGTAATGTTACACATCATGTTTAATAGTACTCAAAACTGAGAGATAATCTCACTTCGAATTGCATGGAATTAATCTAAGGGAACGGGGGATGGGAAAATAGGGGGCATTTACCAGTATGTGGTCGAATAGGGTGGCCAATTTGACCTTGACGAACTTGGTGTACTCAGGTATATCATACAACATTCTAAAATTAGTAGCAAAAGACAGTATATGAGACTCTATCAGAGTTATAATTGTTGGCACAAGCACCATGTCAAATTATAGCAACTACAACACTACAAGCACAGTAATATGCTTCGACCAACTTCTTCAATAGAATTTATATATGTTAACAATGGAATCATAAGTTGCAGAGTGTACTACCATGATGACCTTCGCACCATCCAACCGATATCTAGCGTGCTTCCCCATGATTTCACCAGGGTAGGAAACATCCTCCAAAATACCATCACGAACAGATGTTGAAGCGAATGAACTGGTACATTTTTACAGAGATGATCTGGAACAGAGTGCACATATTTTTTAGTAAAGGCAAGTTTCATAAGCATGAAGCTCAAAACTTCCAAGCAGCCGCACTCAAGTTTGGAGGCAACTAAAGAAGGCTATACTTGTAGGTTTAACAGTAGTAATACTTTGATATCTTGCAACAAGGTTATCCCAAATAACAAAAACTACCAGCTATTGCACAATTTTGCAATCCTTTCAAGGCATGTAGATGCCTGATACAGCGAAGGAGACGCTGTCCTCCTTCTATGAAAATGCAGACTAGATTTTAATACCCATTGGCATTCAAAGTTGCCTTAAACAAATAGCAGGTCTACTGAAACAATATTCACTAGATTTATTACATGCTAGCTTCGTGACTTCCTCTACCTGATTAGTATGGGAGACATCTAGGCTAGCAGCTATGTTACAGATGTTCTAGCAGCTACAAAACTATACTAGACAAACATGGATTTTATATTTCCATGCAGACCAAGCAGTGGCCATTATTACATATAAGAAACAATTTTCGTGTATTGCAATCAAACCTGAAGAAGAGGCCAGACTTAATCCTATAGTGAAGTATTACAACGACATATATACCAATAGAGTACAGAGCTGTAACTACAAATACATGATGTGTAGTGTTTACAAATGTTAAGCCATCTACACATATAAAACAAATTGCAATACAACAAATACATTGCGGAATCATAAGCACTGAGTGCTTGAGTAATCAACACAAGGCATGCTACTCTAGTAATGTTTTGATCTTCTATCAGAATTTACTCTATCTTACACAGTAGAGCGGCAAGAGTGGACAGCTATTCATAAATATATGTATCACTCAATCAGTTTTGTAGATCCATATGCTTCTAACGTGAGGAAAACAAATGGAATGCATTGGATCTATGATACACGGTTGACAGATGTGATGTACTAGATCTACAATACACGCTGAATCAACAATGGAGTAGACAACAATGATACAGTCAGAAGCACATAACACCGTCCAAAATGTCTCCACCAAAAAAGAGCACACGTGTAATGAACAATGAATCCTAGTGGCACAAGTACTGCAAGCCAAATCTCACGACCATTTCCAGCAAAAAAAGGTCTAGATCCAGGAGGGGTCTATACCTTGCAGGCAGTAGCAGTTCTCGTCCTGGTTGCACGAAAACTAGGTGGGAGGCGTTGCCGACGCAGTTCTTGGCCTTTCACGTCTCGGCCATGGGAGCGCTCCTTGCTAGGGTTTGCTAGGGAGACCAGACGAAGAAGTTATCAACAGGGCACACGCACGGAAGAAGGGGGTTTGAGGGAGATGGGAGAGGAAGGGACTCACAAGTTGATGGTGTATCGGCTCCAGATCTGGACCTTGCGTGAAGTCATGGAGGCGGCCAAACTTTCGAAACCTTGTCGATTCAGTACCTGTCCACCTTCTGCCGCAGCGCCCTAGCCAGGCTCGATGGCCATGACTGGTGAAGGGAGGGAGGGTCCATCCTCGGGTGCACCAACGTCTGCATTGAGAGAGAGGGATACTGAGAGAGGACCCAGAGAGAGAAGAAAAAGGGGACGGGAGAGAGGGAGTGGGGGAAGTTACTGGATCCAAAGTGGGGAAGGAAGGTGCTCCTATCGCCGCTAGGAGGAACTACGAATGCTGTCTGTGACGTCCTCGTTGCCATTATCCACGGTAGCGATACGGTGAGGCGAGCTTGACGGAGCGCCGCGCAGTGATGCACGTGCACGCCGGCGAGCAAGACCACCATGACGCCGCCGGATCTCATCCCGCATGGTGTCTCGCCATGGCAGGCTGTGGCAGTGCGGTGGCTATCTAGGTAGGAGGCGGAGGCGGCGGCGGCATAGGTGTGGGCGATAGGAAGCAGAGAAAAGGAGGCGCCCGCGGGATTAGGGTTTGTGTGGGCCATGAAGGAGGAGAAGTGGCGGCGGGATCAGGCGCGTGAGGGGATTAGGGTCGCGTTTGGGTGGATGGGTGTGGGAGGAATTTACCGAAATGCCCATGATAACTTCTCTAGTGCAGTACTGGGAATACGAGGGTGTTTCGGTCTATTCATGTCCAAATAATGGGAGGCGGGAGAAACTGGTGCCTTGACTTCAGAGCATTGAATGAAGGCATCAACAGCTGAGATCTCATTTGGTGGGTGATCCGTGGGTAGACCGTCTTTCTCTTCTGATTGGTTGGCTCTATTCTACAGGTTTTAGGGGTTAAAAATTCCATGGCATTTACCGTTGTATATTTTGTGATAATGTGTCGTTATTGTACACGCATGTGCATCTTGGAATGGTGAACAATGTTGCAGGAGGAAGTTTTTCTTTTCGTCGCTCAAAATATGCATTTTCCATTTTTCGAGTGCCAAAAATGGGGCATTTTGTGAAACAAACACCAAATGAAAGTTTCAAAATGGCAACACCCTATTTTCCAAAAATACTAGACATAGCTGCAAGGAAAAAATACCAAACTTGGTGTATATGGCGAACATCTCGAAAAAACCTTCACATAAATGACCTATCATGTTCGAGGTTTCATGGCATTTAGGTCAAACGACCAATGGTATGGCCAGAATCGTGACATAGTTTATGATAATGTGCCTATCTTGTGCATGCATGTGCATCTTGGGATGGAAAACAATGTTGTAGGAGGAAGTTTTCCTTTTTGTCCCACGGAAAATGCATTTTCCATTTTCCGAGTGCCAAAAATAGGGAATTTTGTGAAGCAACCACCAAATGGCTAATTCATAATGCTACCGCCGTATTTTTCAAAAATACTAGACCACCTTACATGGATAATGTCCCAAGTAGGATATCTCAAACCTTTCCGTCCCTCCATGGCGAAAAAGACAAATTCGTGCCACATCGGTAGGAAGTGGATCCGATTTGAACTACAGCTAGATGATCTAATCCTCATAATTTTTTGAAAAAATCATTTTTAGACTCACAATATGATGTTTCTTCAGAGATCCAGTGCAAGTTTAGAGAGGATCATCCCCTATCTATGAACCTCGGTGCCCACCGTTTTGACCATAGTTTGAAACGGGTATGAAAAAATCAAAAACGGTCCAAACAATGTAAAACCTTCACGTGGTGTCATATTATGTGACATATTTTCAAGGAAAAATACCAAACTTGGTATATTGCGAACAATTCGAAAAACCTTCACATAAATAACCTATCATGTTCGAGGTTTCATGGCTTTTAGGTCAAAGATCAATGTTATGGCCAGAATCGTGACATAGTTTATGATAATGTACCCATATTGTGCATGCATGTGCATCTTGGGATGGCGAACAATGTTGCAGGAGGAAGTTTTCCTTTTTGTCCCACGGAAAATGTATTTTCCATTTTCCGAGTGCCAAAAAGGGACATTTTGTGAAGCAACCACCAAATGGCTAATTCATAATGCTACCACCATATTTTTCAAAAATACTAGACCACCTTACATGGACAATGTCCCAAGTAGGATATCTCAAACCATTCCGTCCATCCATGGCGAAAAAGACAAATTCGTGCCAAATCGGTAGGAAGTGGGTCCGATTTGAACTACAGCTAGATGATCTAATGCTCATAATTTTTTGAAAAAATCATTTTTAGACTCACAATATGATGTTTCTTTAGAGACCCAATGCAAGTTTAGAGAGTATCATCCCATAGACAAATAATTTCAATATCAAGTCCCTATTGTCAAAACTATGATTCAAAATCTCTTTTTACACCTATTAAGGTTTTATATGAAAAATATATTCTTGTAGTTTTACCAAAAAGTAAAAGTGTTCTATAATGTCCTAAAAAATCTCTGAAATTTTACAATTTCTCTGAATTTTGTTTGACTCAATTTGGAATTATGATTAAAAAGATACAAAAAACTAGATGTGGCCGGCCCGGCGAACCATGAACAAACCGGCGAGCTTATGTTTCGCTTGCATCCATGAGCCCAAGATGAGCCCAGGAAGCAGCCCAAGAAGCCACAAGGTGGAGGCCTCTATGGGTTGAGAAGGCCGATTTTTGTTAAAGTTTCGCGGTAGTAGTTTTAATACAAAAAGGTCTAGGTGTGGAGTTGGTAGACCGCGTGCAGACTACTTTCCTCGCGTGAGGTCGCGAGTTCGACCCCCGCCTGGAGCCTTCTTTTTTCTAATATTTGGTCCGCTAACATCTGTTTAAAGAAGCATGGTAGTAGTATATTTACAATAAAGTTTCTATGCCGAGTTGGTAGACCGCCTGCAGGTTTACTGACCTCGCGTGAGGTCGCGAGTTTGACCCCGCCTGGAGCTGTCATTTTGTCTAACATTTGAATATTTGGTCAGCCGTCTATTTAAAGACGCGTGGTAGTAGTATATATGCAAGAATGTGGTGGTGCTGAGTTGGTAGACTCAACTGTCCTCGCGCATGAGGTCGCGAGTTCAAGCCCCCAGGAGATTGATTTTTTGTCTAATATTGTCCAACATGACAAGCAGGCCCCACATGTTAGTGGTTAGGAGTACAATTGGTAGAAATGCCATGTGGACATGACATGTCAGCTGTCTAATATTGTCCAACATGACAAGCATGCCCCACATGGCAGTGGGTAGGAGTACAATTGGTAGAAACGCCATGTGGACATGACATGTCAGTGTAAATTGACACATGAATATGGCACATATACAGACACGCCAGAAAAACTTGACACGTGGACGTGACACCTAGACCAACCTGCTGAGGTGGCATCAGTCTTTCTTAAGTTATCATGAATAGCATCCACAACCATTTAAATTGGTCATAGTCCCTGAAAATTAACATCATGGACTAGCGATGCCTATGTTATGACCAACTGGTGTAAACAAATTATGACCTTCCTAACAAAAAAGGTCGTAGTTTGTTAGGGTTTATACCCTCGCAAATGGCCTATGACCAGTTGGTTCGAAATGGTCATAGATCTATGACCAAAAAACTTAGGGTCATTAAGAAAAGGTCACTAGTCAACACATTTCTTGTAGTGGAGGAGAAACAATAGCAAAAGTGTTCGGGAAAGTAGATAAGTTTTGGATGTATCAGCCAGGTTTTGATAATGCGGATACCGCTGTTTTGATTCAGTTAAGACCTCGCTGAGATAATAAGTCGGACGTTGCACTAGGTGTTCCTGATTTTCCTATGGTCTCTCCACCACCATGATGATACTAACGACCTTGTTTGTCGCAGTGAGATAGAGCAGCATCGGTTTCTGTGGTTCTGGTGCTGCGAGGATGGGAGCAGATGAGAGTACTGCTTTCAGGTCTTATAGCGCAGCTTCAGCTTCATCGGTCCAAACAGATTTTTTGGTCTTTTTCAGGAGGTTGTATAGTGGTGCGGCTCTTTCACCGAGCCGGCTTACAAACCGACTGACTGCAGCAATGCAACCAGTTAGTCTTTGACCGTCCTTTAGGAGAGTTGGCCTGGAAATATTGAGTATAGCCTTGATTTTTTCTCGGTTTACCTCTATGCCTCTTTGAGACACGATAAAACCTAACAATTTTCTGGCTGGGATTCCAAAGAAGAAATTCTTTGGGCTAAGCATTATGTTGTATTTTCGTAGATTGGCGAACGTTTGCTCCAAGGCGGAAATCAATGTTTCCTTCTTTTTGGACATCACCGCAATATCATCCACATATGCATGTACATTGCATCTGATTTGATCATGGAGGCAACGCGAGTGTGTTGGTAGGTAGCTCCTGCGTTCTTGAGCCCAAAGGGCATCATAACGAAACAGAAGGTTCTGAAGGGGGTTATGATTAAAGTTTTGACTTTGTCAGATTCCTTCATCCAGATTTGGTGATAACCGGAATATGCGTTGAGAAAACATAGGAGTTCCGAGCCTGCCGTAGAATCGATAACTTGATCAATCCTAGGCAGAGCGAACGGATCTTTGGGACAAGCCTTGTTCAAGGCAGTATGTCAACACCCGGATTTTTAATCCCAGATTCCTGTTATGCCATACATCGCAATCCCAGGATTACCATTTTTGCGAGACATAACAGATTGGATATCACAGTACATCATCCATTACAAACTATAATAAGGTCTTACACGAATAAAGGATCTGATGATCCAGTCTTAATACAACAAGCAGCATAATAATTAATAAGCATAGCGGTGGGGTCCATCATCAGTGTCAGAGGCAATGCTGACGATGGAAGATAGTCCTAGTTATCATAGCCGTCCTAGTGTCCTTCCTCTTGGTAGTCTTGTTCATAGTCTGGCCATAGGAATGGCCAGGGACAAAATCCATGAGCACTCTTTAAGTACTCGTAAACTACCACTAACAATTTGGATAGTTCTAGTAGGAAATGCAAACTCTAGGTTTACTTGTAAAGTTAAGTTTGAAACCTAAGCTGAGTTCAAAAACAAAGAAAGATAAAAGAAGTTTGAAAACACCTAAGTGGGAACTTAGTTATCATATTCACAACTCTGTTGTGGTCAAATCATGTCACAATTCATTTCATAAGTTATTTTGAAAACATTTGACAACGAAACAGTATGGCCACTCCAACTGTCCATAACTGCGGATGCGGCTATTCGAATAGTTTGACACTCTGCAGAGGTGGACAACGTTGAGAGGTAGCCTCAGCTCAACCCTCTCCCGCGAGGTAACTAATACTAATGCATATAAACTTCCATCTAAGCCTTACCCAATTCAGGTATTGTGGTTGTACGGTAAAATTGGAATGGTATCGCATCCGAACCCAACCATCAGATTTTATAAAAGGGGCTAAGGCGCATGCCTCAACATTTTCATCATCATAAACCATTTGTGTTTCTCAACACATGTCAAAACATCTCAATAGAATGACTCATCATTCCAAGGTTTTCACAAGTCATTTTCACCAAGTATTCCCATCTAAAGTGATCTAGTTTTGGTTTTGCTCTAAACTACTAAGTTAAGAGTGTTCACTAATGTGGGATGCTAATCTCAATCTCATGCCATAGAATGACAAATAAGTTTAACTAGATAGGTCAAGTTTTATACTCTTTATGCTACCTTCAAACAAATTAAAGGACTTTTGTAAAGTAAAGAAATTAAAGCTTGTAAATAACACTTGGAGTAGATATAAGTCGAAGGATATAACCAAAGAATGCCTAATGCATCTTGCTTAGGTTATCTTGCTTAATTCTAGCATGCTAACAATAGCTTGCCTTGGTTGGTGCAGTGGTTGAAGTTTTCTTCCTCCTCCTCTTGGTAGAACTCCTACTCCTCGAAAGCTTGGTCGGTACTATCGTCAGGGCTCCAGCTAGTGCAGCGAGGTGGGCAAACGAACTGGTGGACGATGGCGGGCTCAAGCGAGGTCGCGGCAGGGGCTGAGGTGGACGAAATCGATGACCACGTCTCCTCCTCTCCAATGGCTACCTCCGGCGGAAATCCGGCGATGGGCTGCTCGAGCGGCTCTGGCGAGAGAGGGGAAATGATCAGTGGAGAGAGGGGAGTGGAATGGTGTGAAGAACTGGTGCTGGGAAGGCTTGCTTTTATAGGCTCGATGGTGAGGTAGTGAGGTATGGGCGCGGCTCGTCGATGATGGCGATACAGAGGGCTACCAGCGTTGGCGAGGTAGGCGGACGGTGGGCAGTCTGCTGGTAGTCCTCTATGGCGTAATGGCGACGCTAGGGGCGGTGGCAATTGGTCGGGAGCTTCCCGCGCTCTGGGAGATAGAGGCGATGCTCGACGCGGCTCCCGACGACTGTGGGTCGCGCAGCGGTGCACGGTCGTGTCTAGTAGGATGAGCGGGTCGAGGCAGAGCGGCGTGCACGGTCTGGTGTCGAGGCACGGTCTGTGGTGTGCTGGCGGCGAGTGCGCTCTGGCGGGCGCCGCGCATGGCGCAGAGAGAAAGGGCGGCGCTGCTTTGGGGTGTTCCAGTGGCTATCTGTGGCCGTGGGTTGGACCGTGGGCGGCGGTGAGGTCACGCCTCACTCCCTAGAGCGGTGGAGAGGGGTTGGCGGTCTGTTGTGGCTCGGGCACGATCGGCCGGCGACCATGGCTTCGGGGCGGCGTGGTACTGGCGCTAGTGGCTAGGGAAAGGGGTGGTTTTGGTCTGGTTGTGCCTAGGACAGACCAAGGTGATCAATTTGCATCAAATGGCTCGACAAGATTTGCTCCAAAACAGTGTTAGTTAGGCCATAATGATTCTGCTCACAAGGTGCTCGATCCAATGGCCGCATGAACAAAATATTTGAATTTTTGAAAGATTTTTGGTGGAGTGATGTAACTTATGCTAAAGCATCTAGGTTTGCTTGGGATTTTGAAATGGAGTTCATTTGAGTGGTTTTTGAAAAAGTGTGATCTATACATATGTCATTTAAAATTAGGGTTTGAATGTTTTTGGAAGATCACAAAGTGGGCCTTGGTACATCACTACTTGTACTAGCAAGGGGTGCAAAGAACCACAATTGTTTCTGTTTGAAATTGAGGGCTAGGAATAGCCAAAGTGGGCTAGGTGATTAAAATGGCAAAAGTGACCATTTCCATTATTTATTCTTTTTTATTTCTTTTTCTTTGGGATTTGCTTGGGGATGATCTAGATGATGTGTAATTCACCTTAGAGTCATTTTACAACCAATGGATCACTCAATCATGTAAATTCAAAACAACTCCTATTTAAATGCACACACATATGAATGCTTAAAGATTTTTAAATAGAAAAAGTTTTTGTTAACCCTAAATTAGGTAGATTTGATCTTGATCACTTGGATTAAAAGTTTTGGGATGTTACACTGTATAATCAACACACAACCTTAAATCAGTGGTGTCCTTTTTAGGGACCATTACAGGATTGGCCGACCACTCAGTGTGGATGACCTCTTCTATGAATCCGGCTAACTCGAGCCGGGCTAGTTCCTTAGCTATTGCCTTACGCTTTTCATCACCAAAACTTCGTAGGGACTATTTGACGGGTTTAGCGTTCGGGTGTACATTTAAAGAGTGCTCGGCAAGTTCCCTGGGTACTTCGGTCATGTCAGATGGCTGCCATGCGAAGATATCTTGATTTCCTTGGAGGAACTTGACGAGCGTGCTTTCCTATGTGCTATCTAGGTCTACGCCTATCTGGGTCACCTTGGAGGGGTCATCATCCTTCAATGGCGTCTTCTTTGTCTCTTCTGATACCTTGAACTTCGGATTCGGGTTTGTCACCTCCTTCTTTGTTGCGGGCATCTCAGACGGATCTATGGTCTTCTTGATCTCCTGCTACTCTTGGGCGTGCAACACGACTTTAGCAATGGCGGCATTTCCATCCTTGCACTCTCGCGCCTTCTTTGGGTCTCCCCTGATGGTGATCACGCCGTTGGGACCTGGAATTTTCATCATATTGTAAATGTAACACGTACGAGCCATAAAAGCCTAGTAAGCCGGACGTGTGAATATAGCGTGGTACGTGCTCTTAAACGGGACCACTTCGAAGGAAAGTGCTTCCGTCTGGTAGTTCATTGGAGTTCCAAAGGTCACATCCAAAGTAATTTCTCCCAGGAAATTTGCCTGTCTTCCTGGGACAACTCCGTGAAAGATCACATATCTGTAATTCAATTAGGTCTCCGAGATATTCATCCGGTGTAGCGTTTCGACATACAGGATGTTAATGTTGCTGCCGCCGTCCATGAGAGTCTTGGAGAGACCAGGCGGATGATCAGCACAGCCAAAGGTGATCGCTACTTCCGACCAGTCCAAGAATTGGGGGACAGCCGGAACAGTCGCATGGAGCTCATGAAGAACTGCTTTCTTTGACCTTAGCTGGTTGAGATCCGAGAAAGGTGTCGTAAGTGTCTTTCTTTGTCGGGAAGTTCTTCTTCCCTTCCGGCTTGGGATTTGAAGCATCAGCTTCCTCCATGTCGGAATCATCCTTGGTCTCTTTATCTTTTTCGGGATTCTTCTTTCCCTTCTTCTGCTTAGCCCTATAGCCAACAGTATCGACTTTCTTGATGTCATCATTGAAACGACACTCGGTGTTTGTGTGGGACGAGTAGGTTTTGCCAGGCTGCTGGTGATGCACACATGGGTTATTGGCAATGTCGGCCTAGGAGTAGGTTTTGCCCGATTGCTGGTCTCCTCTACCTTGGACTCTTGATGTCCCACGACCGCGTCCATGGCCACCGCCGCGCCCTCCTCGTCCTCTAGACCCGAAAGTAGCAGTGACTACTACCATTTCCGCATTGGGCTTTTCTTCCGAGGTGTTCTTGCGCTTCTGAGCTTGCTCCTTTGGTTGTTTTGCCGACTGTGGCACAACTAGGGCGTTAAGTAATCCCTCTGCATTGTCGTTAGCATCTGCATACTTCCTCGCTGTTTCTATCATTTCTCCCAAATCAGTGACCTTGTCACACTTCAAGCGATGACGTAGTAAACCAATTGGGAGTCCTGCAATGAAGGCTTCAATCATAGTTTTATCATTTACCCCTTCATAGGAGTTTTTAGTGTCGATCCATCGTCCGAGGTAATCTCGGCAAGTTTCTCCGGCTTTCTGGGTGCAATGTTGTAGGTCTCCTACCGTACAGGGCCTCCGATATGTCCCTTCGAAATTCCGAAAGAACGCGCTTTGCATGTCATACCAGTTGTGGATGGTGTTCTCCGGAAGATCATTGAGGCATGATCATGCCGTCTTCCGCAACATGAGTGGGAGATATCGAGTTGCGACCAGGTTGTTTCCGCCTTTGGCGATACAACAAGCTTGGAAAAAATCCTGGAGCCAAGTGTCTGGCCGAGCCATACCGTTGTAGGGTTGAATATGTCTTGAGATAGCAAATCCTTCCGAGATAGCCAAGTGTCTGGCCGAGCCATACCGTTGTAGGGTTGAATATGTCTTGAGATAGCAAATCCTTCCGAGATAGCCAAGTGTCTGGCCGAGCCATACCGTCGTAGCCCACGTATATGTCATCATTTTCGTAGTGCCGCGCCTCTATGTTGGAGCTAATCTTGTGCCTTGTGTCACTTGGGGACAGGGATCATCCTGAATGACGGCTATGGCTGTCGTGCCTTGGAGCCATACTCCGGCTTCTGCCACCACCTCCTCCGGCTCGACGCCCTCCTTGGCCTCCTTGGGAGTCGTTGTGATGGTTGCTTGGTGGAGAAGGTGGAGCAGCTGGATTGTTTCCGGCTAATCGCTGGCCTCCGTCCGGAGCGTCATTATTCCGGTTCCGAGGAGGGTCTTCGTTACGACGAGCCCCCTGCCGGCTTGACTCGGCATGGTGTTCGTCGTTCCTTCGTCCGTCAGCCGGACGGCTTGTATGTCTAGGAGGTGGTATTCTTTGACGGTCCTCCTCCCGACGTTTCTCTTTGTGTTCTTCCCTGCGGTCGTTCGACTCTCGCCGGGGAGGATTCTTCGGATTTAGTGCAGCAATTGCCTCTTGCTCCGCAACTGGAGTAACATTGCGCCAGTCATGTGCAGCTTTGTGAAGCTGTCCTGATGATCCGGTTCTTGAGTAGTTGTCTTCCCGACAGTCGGAATGGTGATGCTGTTCCAGAGCGCGTTGGGCTCTTACGTCATTCCAGGCCAGATCCGTGCGGCATTGGTCGGATTGGGAGACCAGTTTTCCGCTTCCGGACAGGGCGGCCTTCTGCTGCTCCAGACCCTTGTTGAGTAGTTTAATGCCCAATTGAATCTGCTCTGGGCCTGGATTACTTGCTAGGATTTCTCGAGCCACAATAGTGTTTTGCACTGGTGTTGGATACACCCAGTCTCCCTTGCTGTTGCGTCGAGGCATCCCATGGTCTCCTCCAAAGAGGACTTTGTGAATCTACGGGAATTGGTCGTCACGAGTGTGACGTTTTCGGGTCTTCTGATGCTGCCGAGAGATGTACTTCTCCACAGTTGCCATGCATTTCTTTTCTTCCTCGATGTTTTTGGCCTCATCAATGAGTACTTGGCGACGCGCTTCTAGGGCATGGGCCCGTTCATCCAGTTCTTCAGCAGTAAGTTCTGCAGCTGTAGGGATAGGTGTGGTTAGTGCAGCATCGATGAGTTTACGCGCACCTACGGTGACCACGTGTTCATCCACTGGTTCTTCTTTCGGCTCTTTTGGGATAAGTGATCCATCCGAGTCTTCCTCATATTCCTCGGCAATCACCTCCTATGTTGGTAGTTCCTTTGTCAGGGTCTTGTTCTTCTTCTTTGTCTTCTTGGCAGCTCCGGTAGCAAAGACATCTTTGGGTCCATTTCCCGAAGTTAAGCTCTGATCGGTACTTTCGGAAATCTAGAGCTCGGGATTATCTCGGATCTCCATATCATCCTGCGCTTTGGGAGAGTTTTCCCCGGATCCTTCATCCATGGCTTCTCCTTCTTCTCCAGCTTTGGAGTTGTACTCCTCTTCATACTCTGCGAAGATCTTTCGGAAATCCGCCGACATCATCGAGTCATCCGAGGATGCAGGTAAGTCGGTGTTTGTTCCGCTCGCCTCCAGCACCGACTCAGTTTTGTCTCCAGCATCGGCAGAGCCGGATCCAGATTCAACATATCCAACGAAGTGCGATGTGTGGGTCCCGAGGTAGTTGCGGCTTTCCTCGTGGGCTTCCTCGAAAATCCTGATGGTCTCGAGAACCCCATCCATGCTTGCGACTTGCATCATCATGTGCCTCAACGTGTGCCTCAGGAACGGTTGATCTGTTCCAGTGTTGGTAGGGCCGGAACCAAGGTTGTTTCTACGATCCTCCTGGATTTTGACTTCAGCGAGTGGATCGACCTGAGATTTGGCCTCGGTAGGGGGATCCACTACAGATTCGACTTGAACCGCAAGGTCTGCTTCAGGCTCGGATTTGTCCACTATCTCCACAACGGCTGCGGGCTGGGTAGGATTAGGGTTTTCTGAGATCCGGAACTCTGCTGCCTCTACAGACAAAGGGGACCCAGAAGTTTCTTCTGCCTTTATCATCACCACTTGGGTGGGTGGGACAGGTTCAGCAAATCCGATGCACACATCGATCTCGCCGAAAGACATGATGGTGAAGGCAGTCCCGGCCTCCCTAGCCGGAATCCAAGTCTCGTCGAGAACGATGAGAGGGACGTCACTGGCGTAGAGGATGCGACCGACGGTGATGGTCTCGCCGATTCTGATTCTTGCAGATTCCGCTCGGAACGCAGATCCGAAGCTCACTTGCCCCATGGTGGGTGATACATTGCAAATGTATCTATAATTTTTTATGTTCCATGCTTGGTTTTATCTACTTTCTTGTGTTTTGTCCACACTTTGGAGTACTTTTCATATGATTTCTTCGACTGACCTATTAACAAGAGCCATAGTGCCAGCTGCCTGTTTTCTTCTATTTTTGGTTCTAGGAAGTCAGAAAATGAATATTCTCGGAATTGGACGGGACAAAAGCCAAAGTTATTATTTTACCGGGGGACACTTGGTGCCAGAGGGTGGCCACACCACCTGGTGGTGCGGGCCAGGCCAGGCCACGCCAGGGGGTGGTGTGAGCCCCTCTGGCACCCCCTCGGTCTCCCCTCTCGCCTATAAGAGCCTCCCGATGCATAAACCCTAAATCGTCAAGCCTCCAACCACGAAAAGTACCACAGCACCGCCGCCACCGAATGGGAGATTTGGGGGACAGAAAGTCTCTGTTCTGCCACCCTGCCAGGACGGGGAAGTGCCCCCGGAGCCATCTCCATCAATCTCCACCACCATCTCCATCACCATTGCTGATTCCCATGATGAGGAGGGAGTAGTTCTCTCTCGAGGCTAAGGGTTTTACCAGTAGCTATGTGTTCATCTCTCTCTATGCGTGATCATATTGTGATCATGAGCTTGTAATCTATAGATCTACGTTGCTCCTCAAGTGCTTTAATAGATCTCTGCTCTCCCCATGTGTGTGAAAGTGACAGCGTGCACACCATGGTGGCACTTAGGCTAGAGATTACAAATACTTGTTATGAGTTATATTTGGAGTTGGATGTCTTTATCAAATTGTGGTGTTTGTTGGAACCATCTAGTGCTCAAGGTGAAAGTGTGGGGTTATCTAGATGCGAAAGGCTTACTTTGAGGTGTGTTGTTATAGCCCTACCATGGATTAGAGTATCCAACCAGAGAGTAGTTAAGAGTAGTATCGTAAATAGAAGATATTTATATTTGAGTGTTCACTAGTGAAAGTATGATCCCTAGGCCTCGTTTCTAAGCATTGAAACACCATCTGCAATTAGATCTGTTATATGTTTGCTTGCTTCCATCTTTATTTCAGTTTGCATTTAGTCTCTTCCACACCATCAATCTATTTCCTCGCACCGTTACTACTTATAATTATCTATATCACTTGTTTTTCATTATCTCTTCGCAGACCTAGTGCACCTATACACCTGACAAGTGTATTGGGTGTGTTGGGGACACAAGAGACTTCTTGTATCCTGATTGCAGGGTTGCTTGAGAGGGAATACCTTTGACCACTTCCTCCCTAAGTTCGATAAACCTTGGGTGATCCACTTAAGGGAAAACTAGCTGCTGTTCTACAAACCTCTGCACTTGGAGGCCCAACAACTATCTACAAGAATAGAAGTGCGTAGACATCAAGCTATTTTCTGGCGCCGTTGCCGGGGAGGTAAGGTAAAAGGTACTCACATCCTCTGGTGTGAGTGCTCGAAGTTATTTCCTTTAGAATCTGCAATTTTGTGTTTTCGTTTCTTATTTTTATTTTCACTAGTTAGGCTTAATGGAAAACAACAAAAAAATTAGAGATCTTTACAGTATTTATCTTGAGTTAGGACATGAAGTGTTTGAAGAGAAAATTAAAAAACCTATGGAACTTTATTTGCATGCTAATAGAAATGTTATTAGTATGAATTCTTTGAACACCATTATTGCTAATGCTATGGAAAAGTCTAAGCTTGGGGAAGCTGGTTTTGATGAGCATGATATTTTTAGTCCCCTAAGCATGGAGGAGCAAATTTACTTTGATGATACAAAACCTCCAATATATGATGATTACAATGATGAGTATGATATTTTCAGTCCACCTACTATTGAGGAGAAAATTAATTATGATTACAATATGTCTCCTATATTTGATGATTATGGTGATGAAAATAATAATGATAGGTATTTTCTTGAATTTGCTCCCACTATAATAATAAGAATGACTATGCTTATAGGGAGAGTATGAATTCTTTTATGCATGTGGCTCATGATAAGAATATTTCATGTGATTGTTATATTGTTAATTTTATTCATGATGCTACTGAAAGATATTATGAGAGAGGGAAACATGGTTTTATGTGTCTCAACAATATTAAGTTTCCCCTCTTTATGTTGAAAATTTTGAAGTTGCACTTGTTTTGCTTTCCTATGCTTGTTGCTTTGTGCTTTCATGACTTGTTTCTTTACAAGATTATTTTTCATAGGAAGTGGGTTAGACTTAAATGTGTTTTTTGAATTTGCTTCTTCATTCTCTCTTTTACTTCAATTCATATTTCTTATGTGAGCATCTTCTCAAACTATCATGCCTAACTTAAAGGCGTTAAACAAAAGTACTTATTGGCAGATAACCCAAAAGTTTTAGATGAGTCTTTGAAGTTATTACCTCTGTAATAACCGCTCCTTATCCTTTTTATTTGCTTTCTGTGCCAAGAGTAACCTCTAACGAGAGAGAAGTAATGATTGGAAAGTTGCTGTCCTGAAACAGATTTATGTGCTTCACTGTAAAAATTCGTGTAAAATATCTTTACGCCCTTTTGAGGCGTGAATTTTTGTGCTTCTGCCCCAGGTTGTTATCTAACTTTTGTTAGTTTAACACTTTTCCATTTGAGTAACAGAAGGTCTTCGAAAAAATTCGTCTTTACCTGCTGGTCTGTTTTGACAGATTTCTGCCATTATTTGCATTTGCTTCTTGTTGGTTCCTTTTTGAGTTCTTTTGGGGAATTGAGCTTGTTGAGGGAAGTTCTACAGTAGCTAGTGTTTTAATGGAAGTTTTATTGGTGTTATAGCTGAACCTAAAGACTTATTATCTTGAGTACACTAATGTTGCTAATAAAGATTGTGTGGAGTTTTGTATGAAGGAAAATTTTCAAGTGTATGGAAGGAATGAGTAATGAGATTAAGGATGGACTAAAGCTCAAGCTTGGGGATGCCACGCGTGTCACCCCAAGAAGTATCCAAGAAGTACAAGCGTAAAAGCTTGGGGATGCCCAAGGCATCCCCCTTCTTCATCAATATAAATCCCAGGTTTCTTCCAAACGATTCATTTTTATTGTTTCATGCATAGTTGTGTTGTTCTTGGAGCGTCTTCTTTTTCATTTTCGTTTTGGTTTTTCGTTTGCTTTGTTTTCTTAGTTTTCTGAATAAATTGGTTGGACCCTCTCTTTCATACATTGGTTTTCAAATAGTTTGGTTTGGATTGGAAAAGAGTAGGAAAGTTCATGCTTAAGTGGTAAAGGGAGCTTGTTTTGGACTGTGGCCTATGCTTTGTCATGCCATGCTTGATATTGTTTTGGCTTTATGCTTAGTATTCTTTGCTGTAGCATGACTTGTTTTAAATAACTGAGATTGCTTAATGTGCCTTGGATGAATCATGCGTTGTTTTAGCATATTAAAGCATAGTATTGTGGTATTCTCCTTTGATGCTTTATTTGGGTTGACTAGGCACATGTTCATACCATGTTATGACTATCCCAAGTCACCATAGCCTTGATGATCCTTTACTTTTCAACTTGTAGTATCACTTAATGCTTTCATCAATGATGTTTTGTCGCTCTCATGATTATGGCCATTATTGCTCTCTTAGTTTGTCGCTCCCAGTCTTTTTCTAGCCTCTGTAACCAAGTATGAGTTCCACTCATGCATCCAATTCCTGAAACCAAGTTATTCCAAATAGTCCACCATACCTATGTATTAGCATTTTCTATTCCAAGTATATTCATGTTTTTATCTACCTTCCGAATTAAACTTGTTATGAGAAAACTAGTGATTAAAGCTCTCACGAACTTGATGGCACACTTTACTTTCTTGCAATTAATAAACTTGACCCATTGTGTCCATCTTTGTTGCGTATATGCTTGCGCTTTATAAGTTGAAATTAGTAGAATCATGTATCATGGGGAACGCTTCCAACATTGCACTTGTACATTGTACCCCGTTGATATCATGTTCTTTTGCTTATGGATCCCAGAGGTGTGAAATAAAAGTGGAACTTGTAAGATCATGGAGTTTGTATGTGTGTTAGACAAACGCCTGGGCCGCTAGTCTAAGCCATGCCTAATCATGGTGGAAACTTGCAGCATCACCATAACGAGCACTCTATGAGGCATCCTCAATAAAAACCTATGCAAATAGCAAATAAAAAGATCGCTAAGATGCTCATTGTCTGCTTGCCTTGTCATTTTGATTATGGGATAGCTCCTGTATCATGTGCAAGGGTACCCTGTTGGTGGTTCTTTATGATACATATGTACTTTCAATGACAAGAGCTTACTTGTGACTAAAGTTGATTAGCATGAGGTTCGGTCTTCGTAAGTAAGGGGCATGATTTTTTGGTTTATAACTTGTCAAGCATATCCTCTTAGTTATGTCATTTTAACCGTAATCACTTCAAGATGCTTATGATAGGGGCAATGAGAGCTGAAAGCTAATAGTACCATAATTTTTGGAAGCTCTTTATGAAACTTGAATCTCTGCTTCCTTCTATCAAGGACTTTCTTCCACTTATATATTGAGTCTCCACCTTCTACCTTTATGCACCTACTTTGAGAGCATAGTGGCCATTCTTAGTTCTATCTGCATTGTCCCAAGACTTGTTGATTGATGCATAACTTGATATTGCTTGTTTTAAACTATTTGTATCTAGTTACTCTGATAAACTTTGAAGGTGTCCTATGCATTTAAATTTGCTACTCTATGAGGGACAAGCTGAATGCTACTATGCTATGTTTTCTTTACGTGAAACAAACAAACGTCTTGCAAAGCATTGTTATTCATGAATCTTTTGTTTGTGCCTTTTCATGTTGCAACATAGTTTCTTTGTCTTATTGCTAGAACTTTGTCTTTCATGTTATGATTGAAGTACTATGATCCTAGCTTTGAATGTTTTTACAAATACTTTGATTAAGTTTATGATGATGCATGTCACCTCAAAAATTATTTTTTCTTTTTATCACTTACCTACTCGAGGACGAGCAAGAGTTAAGCTTGGGGATGTTGATACATTGCAAATGTATCTATAATTACCTACTCGAGTACCAGCAGGAGTTAAGCTTGGACTAACCTACTCGAGGACGAGCAGGAGTTAAGCTTGGACTAACCTATTAACAAGAGCCATAGTGCCAGCTGCGTGTTTTCTGCTGTTTTTGGTTCCAAGAAGTCAAAAAATCAATATTCTCGGAATTGGACGGGACAAAAGCCAAAGTTATTATTTTACCGGGGGACACTTGGAGCTAGAATACGAGACGGGGAAGGGCCAGAGGGTGGCCACAAAACCTGGTGGTGCGGGCCAGGCCAAGCAGCCCCAGGGGGTCGTGTGGGCCCCTCTGGCACCCCCTCGGTCTCCCCTCTCGCCTATAAGAGCCTCCCGATGCATAAACCCTAAATCATCAAGCCTCCAGCCACGAAAAGTTCCGCAGTGCTGCCGCCACCGAAGGGGAGTTTGAGAGAAAGTCTCTGTTAGGCACTGCCGGACGGGAAGTGCCCCTGGAGCCATCTCCATCGATCTCCACCGCCATGTCCATAACCATTGCTGATTCCCATGATGAGGAGGGAGTAGTTCTCTCTCGAGGCTAAAGGTTCTACAGGTAGCTATGTGTTCATCTCTCTCTCTATGCGTGATCATATTGTGATCATGAGCTTGTAATCTATAGATCTACCTTGCTACTCAAGTGATTTAATAGATCTCTGCTCGCCCCATGTGTGTGAAAGTGACAGCATGCACACCATGGTGGCACTTAGGCTAGAGATTACAAATACTGGTTATGAGTTATATTTGGAGTTGGATGTCTTTATTAAATTGTGGTGTTTGTTGGAACCATCTAGTGCTCAAGGTGACTGTGTGGGGTTATCTAGATGGGAGAGGCTTACTTTGAGGTGTACTGTTATAGCCCTACCATGGATTAGAGTGTCCAACCGGAGATTAGTTAAGAGTAGTATCATAAATAGAAGATATTTATATGAGAGTGTTCACTAGTGAAAGTATGATCCCTAGGCCTTGTTTCTAAACATTGATGTCACATCCCAATTTCAGCAACCCTGATTAGTTGTCCAGAACGCAAAAATCAGCGGGAACAAAAGAAATTCTTGTTCATTGGTGCAGTGTTTGCTTGATGTCTGTTTGTGTTTGTGCATGTGAGTGTATACCATATGATACTCGTTACCTCACCATCAGTTGACAAAAGCTATTTAACAAAACTATCCTGACTCACTTTACATATTCTCAAATGTTCTGGCATTCAAAACCTGAGCCAAGATGATTATGTAACCAAAACTAGTTTAGTAGCTTCCATTGACAAAACTATGGAGAGTTATAACCTCCTTATGTTCTCAAGACAGAACCTTCTACTACTCTTATCTCAAGATTTAACAAAACCTTTTATGAACCATTTTAATTCTACTCTTGGTAGAGATACCAAAGACTCTCATCTTATTAAAATTCCAACCCTTTCCTAATTGCCCAACCTTACCTCAAGTAAGACTTAATGGTAACCCTAGTAGTAGGTTTGCTTAGTTTGTAAGATGAGTTGCCTTGCTCTACTGCCTGATGAATTGCCTTGATCTGCTGTTTGATTTGTCTGCTTAGGAGATAGTATGAACTACTCTAGGAGCTCATCACTAGGATCAAGAAGTTACCAAATCATCACACCCTAAGGAAGAATACAAACCTGGATCTGATCTCTAGCCACCAGGTGATCATCTAAAACCCTTAACTAGATCAATTCTAAAGATATCCCTTCTAGAAGTTTCCAAGTCAATGAAGACCAAAATCAAGCATGTATCCTTTCTACTCAATCTACACTTCAACATCATCCACTTGATGATGCTTGGGTACCTTGCAAACCAACAGAAACATCCCCTCTCATGCTCTAGTAAAAAACCCTCAATCTGCCAAATTTGGCCAAGTCTGGAAAACTATTTCCAACATCACCTTTTTAAATGCTTCCCTTTCTCAACCCTTGTGCATTTTTGAAGATTCATCTGAACCATCTTGTTAACCATCCTAAGGACTACCAAGGCCAACTCTTTCCCTTGGTTAGATCATCCTCCAAACTACTTGTTCTTGATGGTTTTGCAGGCAAGAAAATAACTATTCCTGCAAATCTTGTCAACATGCCTACTTTGACAGAAGATCACACCATCATCCAACCTTCTATGGACCAAATATTTGCATGGATGTGTTCTACTCATATAGGTCTATCAATATCTACTTCACTTGTTCCACGTGGATCTTTGTGCTTCTTAAACCCACAAGGTTTTGAAGGCTAGTTGATAATCTTCTTTGGCAGGCTTATTTTATTCAAAGTTTGAAATCCTGTCTTGGTGAGCTCAAGCAGGATTAAACTCAAACCCCTAAATAATTGCAATATACATCACTTGGTCTATCCATCCATCTATCCCATGCCCCAAGGGGAGATCTGAGCTCCAAGATCCAACAAGGTTTTGATGGCATGAAAACAATCTTACCCAAGATCCTTAAATCTCTAGTTTTCACCAAAAACAACTTGGATTGTCCAATCGCAAGGTTGCAAATTTTTGTTACACCTTGTATAAATCATCTAATTTGATCATCAAAATATATCAAATATTATCCACAATTATTTTGGCCCCAAATCTATTTAATCCCTTTAATAGACAAAATCTCCAAAACTTCTTCCATAAAGGAAAGTTTGATTTTTGCCAAAACACTTCCCCAACTCTAAGCAGTTTTGAGGCCCATATATCATACCCTATCTTCCCACTTAAAAAATAAATATTTTTGAAGAGTTTTATTATTTCTTTTTGCCTATTTCCTTAAACGGCAGAAATGGAATAATAATAGTTTTAAATACTTTTAAGCCTCAATAAATCTTGGGAAAATTCCCCTAAGTGTGTATTCACATTTGGGACCATCTCACATCAAAAAATCCACCTATCCAATGTAAAATTATCAAATGATCTTCTAAAAACTACTTCAGTACTTTTTGAATAAATGATTTTAAGTGGACTTAAAATCCTTAGAAAAATCACAAATAATTCCTAGAGAGGTCCCCTAACCTCATATATCTCCCAGTACGATTTCCTCATCTGCTCCAATGCAATTTTTTAGACTTTCTTCATAGCCATCTATTTGATCAAAATTGCCAAGGAGACAAATCTTCAAATCAAAAACCCACCAAACCTATACCTTGTGGTCAAACAAACTTGCACAGCACGCCTCTTCACCCTCTGGTCGAAATTCACTGTAGCACCACTGTAGCAACCTTCTTCCCCTTGTCATTAGTGCTTGGAGCTAATTTGAGGGTGAGAGAGTGTGGTAATTACAATTGGTGGTCCATGTAGCTGCAGAAGGTCAGCTACCCCTCTCATCACGACTAGATCCCCCTCTACCCCTCTCCACCTCTCCTTTAGACCAATCACCAGCCAGCTCTAGCCTCCTCCATGTCCAAGATGGACATTTCCCCAGCTTAATCTCTCACCTCGGTATAAGTGGGCTAGAGGCCCTCCTAGCATGCCCTGCCCCTCCATTTGCTTCCCCTCCCCTCCACGCACCTCCCTAGAGCCCCTCTCCTCCCCCTTGCTCTGTCCTGCTCAAGAGAAGGAGAGAGAAGCACTTCAGCCTCCTCCATGGATTTGAGCTAAGCTCCCTCCCATCCGCTCCCTTTCCTCTGCATGTCATCCTCCGGTGTCCTCCTACCTCCCTTGACCCTCCCCTGTCTTTGTTTTCTCAGGACCCCCTCTACTGGCGACACTGTTGACCACCGACACCCTCCCGTTCGGGCGTCCTCGCACGAGCCCCACACCGGAGTCAAACCACCTCGTGCCTCCCCTCCCCGGACTCGTCGCCGACCATCGCACCTCCCTAGACCCTCCTAGCTCCTCTCCGCCGTTAGGTAAGCCTCCCGATCCCTCCTCCCTCTCATCTAGGGTTCCGCACGGCGGAGCTTGTTTCTGCAGAGATGATGGCCGAGTGCCATCGATCTCGTGTATGTCGAACAGCCGAGATCCCCCCATACCCCTCGTCGTCCCTCCGTCGCTGGAAGGCGGGCCCCGCCCCGCATGTTCGAATTCCGCCCCCACCGGCGTAGCCCGCCCTGGGTTGAGCCGAATTTGCTCCACGAGGCCTAGCTGCCCTAGATCCTAGCCTAGTAGCTTCTGCCCCCTTTTTCTTTTTGATTTCATTAACAGATCTAAAATTAACCCTATTACTTTAAATGCAAAAGAAAATAGAAATGACTCCAACTGGCCAGATCAAAAATTCCTAGGGTTCCTGAGTGTTTTCTTGAACATGCAGTCCCAAAACCTTGACCAAGTTTATTTTGATAATTTCCTGAGAATTAACATACTAATAAGTATCCATTTCACTAAATAAAATCCTATGTGAGTTTCACATATCCATTTGGAGTGAAACCAACTGCCCTTGGTAGCTTCTGACCATACCTATCTTGGCACCTTGCTCCCATGCCAAGGTGAACAATAGTTTGTCCTTAGTGAAAAGAACAAAAACAACTTTGATCTGACTTTATGAATTTATCTAGGTCAAACCAACAGAGGTATTGACCCAATTCCAACTACCAGTAAAACTCCCTATCAATACCTATCAAAACCCAAGAGCCTAGAATTTCCCAATCCATTGTGGATTTATCATGAATTAATCTGTTCTAGGCTTAGTTATTTCACTAATAAAATCACCTCAATAGTTCTGCCACTCCAAAAAGATTGATTCCAATTTCTAAAGAAATGTATTCTAAATACATACCCTATGCCATTGGAATCAAATCAAAAGCTTCTGTAGATTTAATCTGGTGAAAAAGACAAGTTGTCTACAGAACTTCCTATGGGATTTTCTCAGGTGCATTCTGGTAATTATCTTGACATGATTCCAACTCTCAGTGAACAAGTACATCAAACTCTACGTGACCATCCAAGGAAATAGATTTTGGAGCTCCAGAACATTTCTGGTGAATTATTTCCTAAAACTAGAGCCTTTAGCACTAGAAAATGCATAAGAAATCAAAGAAAAGTGATAAAATAGTGAAACCACTTTTGTTGGTTTCATTTTATCAACACCTATCTGTTGGTATAATTTTTACTCTATGGTATCCTATAGAATAAGTCCTTGATCCAAAACCCATCTCTTAGGTAGTTTCTAGACTATAAATCCTAAGGGATTTTCTTCCATATTTCCAAGACAAGGCCAACCCCATTAATCCATTCTCCGTAAAACCTACTGACGTGTAAACTTGTATGGTTCATTGTTTGATGTATGTACTGGTGCTTGTATGCCTTGTGTTGACTGTGGTTTCGGTAGCTTTCATGTGCTGTCAGGACGACAATAGTTGCGATGAAATCAGAGAGCAGAAGAAGTGGTATTTACTATTGGTATTGGTATTATGGTTTTCTAAGAAGAAGTCCAGGGACATTTATACCATATTGATGATCATCAGGCAAGCCACCTTCTTGCTCATAAGCCTTGTCCTACTGTTTTACTTATGCATGTTTTATCTACTGTTTATTAGAAGCTGCACTGTTTTAGTATATATTGATGTATATATATATGGTAGTGGTTTGGCTCCTCTGAACTATTACACTTTGGTACTACTAAGTAAAACCCCCTTGACGATACCTACTTGTCCCTAGTATGGTAGATGGTGTAATACACCATACCCCTTTGGAGACCCTGTTTTAGCCGAAGAAAAAACTAGAGGATGGGAAGACCCCGGAAAAAGGGTTTTACCAAATGTTTTCTGATAAAACCTTGGTGAGGTGGGACCTCCCAAGATATGTTGAGAAATAAAAAGGTTTTGTTTTACAAAATGCTGAAGAAAAGATGGAGGAAAAAGGTTTACAAAAACGCACCCGGTTCTTTGCAGTTTAGCTATAACAACTTAACCCTGTGCAACCACATTGCTCTGGAATGGGACAGGGCTGGATTTGATGGTTGTTTATTCTGGTATAAGTTGCCTCGTAACTACTACAGGGGATCGGGGATCCCTGGAGGGTGGGCCTTCTCCGATAAAGGTCCATGTGGGACATCGACCTCGAGAAGGAATGAAGGGTCTGCTGACCTCCACGCGTTACTATGGGCCCCTCATTGAAAGCACACACTCGAGAAGTGGAAAAAGCGCTCCGGTTGGTCCTCGGTACCCGACGTCCCGGTTTTGAGGGGAATAACACCCATAGGGTAGGTACTTATATTGGAGTGGGCATCTAGAGAGTCTTGATCGGTTACTCGACCCACGATCGGTTAATATCAGGGTAGTGTACCCGGATGATGTGGGTAAAGTGTACAACCTCTGCAGAGTGTAAATCTATTCGAATAGCCGTGTCTGCGGTTAAGGACAGGTTGGACAAACTTCTGTAGAGCGGTGCTGGTTTTGTTTTCAAAAAGGATTTCTAAAAAGAAATGGCTTTGGAAATGTTTTGACCATGGGATGGTCGGAAAGGATCCCTGTTTTGACCATGGGATGGTCAGAAAGGGATGGAAGGAGATTTGTCGTGGGACGACCTGAAGACGGGAACAAATGGGTGACCCAGTCCTAAGTTTGAAAATAGTTTCCAAAATGTTTACAAAAGTTTTCAACAAAGATATGTAGATGCTATATCTACAAGAGAAACTATTTGAGAAAAGAACCCCTCTTGGAGCCCTCCTACTACCACATCCATAATGCATATCCTCTTGTTATTATTGTTATCTTAAGGTGGTTTGCGGTACATTCAAAGTACTCACTAGCATTGTCCCTGGCTATTAACGTGGTCAGATATCAAGAAGAAGATGATGTTGGCGACTACGTGGGCTAGGATGTTCTCCCAATCAGTTGCTTGTAGGTTAAGGCATGGATCAGGCTCTACGCTTGATGAAGTTCCGCTGAGGATTATTGTTGTAGCCATAATGGCACCTATGTAAGTCTTGTAATTTGGTATGTTTCGGATGTTGTAATGATATTTGTCGGTTATGTGCCACGACTAACTGATCATGGGATCGTGGTTGTATGCATAACAGGGATTCTCGGAGGATTAATCCGGGGGGCCCATAATTGAAACACCGTTTGCAATAAGATCTGTTACATGTTTGCTTGCTTCCATCTTTATTTCAGTTTGCCTTTAGTCTATTCCACACCATCAAGCTATTTTCTCGCACGATTACTACTTATAATTATCTATATCACTTGTATTTCATTAACTCTTCGCTGAACTAGTGCACCTATACACCTGGCAAGTGTATTGGGTGTGTTGGGGACACAAGAGATTTCTTGTATCTTGATTGCAGGGTTGCTTGAGAGGGATTACGTTTGACCACTTCCTCCCTGAGTTTGATAAACCTTGGGTGATCCACTTAAGCGAAAACTTGCTACTGTTCTACAAACCTCGGCACTTGGAGGCCCAACAACTGTCTACGAGAATAGAAGTGCGTAGACATTAGTGGGCGCCAACTGTCGTCGTATTGATGAAAAGTACGCCATGAGGGGGTCCTCGAGGCGTGTGGAAGAGAGAGGTGTTAGACATACGGTATTTCGTGATGGTGAGCACACAAGTTTACCCAGGTTCGAATCCGCCAGCTTTGGATGGATCCTACTCCTGCTAGGAATCCAATAATACGGCAGAGCCGGAATATGGGTTACAAGGCTTTTCGCCTCTACGAGTTGAGATTGTAGACTATTGTGAGTGTGCCCTAAAGGATCTCCCTAGGACGGCTTATATAGATATCTGGCCTAGGCTTTATAGGAGAGATCTATTCGGCTACAACTAAGAGTCGGTTACAAAGTACATCTTGAACTACAAGTAACACTATGGGCCTATGTCGGTAAGTTTGCTGGCCTTCCCATAGCCGAACTAGACTCCGTCTCTTCTCCCTGACTGGGCCACCCGTGAAGCAAAGCTCTAACCTGAAGTGGGCCACCCTGGTTAGTGAGGCACAATGAGGATACCCGGAAAGTATATCCCCAACAGCGAGAGGAAAAGATCAAAGTAGATGAAGTTATCCTTGGTATATTCACTACCATTCCATCTCATTTTTGGTTTTTCGACTGTTTATGTCATATCTTGTTAATAATTCTCCTTTTTCAGGGCCTGTCAACCTCCTAGATTCGTCTTTGTCTGAATCACGCACCGGGCGACTCGTCACAATCAAAGATTTTCTTCATGATTTTTGCCAATCTCTTGAAGAGAATCGTGAAACCGTTAATATCTCCGACTTAAACAAGTTGTCCACCTTTGGCAAACAAAATAAGTGCCAAATTGAAGAATGTGAGGAGAGGTATCAAGATTTGGGCCAGACAAATCCCCTGTCTAAAGGATCAGATTAAGAAGGTTAATGAGACAATTGAACTTCTGGATTTACTTGAGGAAACAAGAACTTTAACTATTAATGAATCGCACCTCAGAGATCTTCTGAAATCACATGTCACTACTCTGCTCTAGAATCAGAACACTATTGGAAACAAAGAGGAAAAATAAAATGGAAGAATTAGGTGATGAAAACACAAAATTCTTCCATTCTAAGGCTACCATAAGTTATAGACACAATTATATTTCAATGCTAAAGAATGATAATGGCCAAGAAATCGTTGATCACTCTGACAAAGCTGACCCCCTGTGGGATGATTTTAGAACTAGAATGGGTACATCTGTAAAAACTGAGATGCTCTTCAACCTTGAGGATTTTTATGGCAATGGTATGTCTGAGGTGATGAGAAACTCTCTTGAAAAACCTTTCCTGGACAAAGAGATTGAGGATGTGATCGTGACTTACCAAATGATAAGTCCCCTAGACCTGATGGTTTTAACAATGAATTCATCAAAAGTTGCTGGTCCATCATTGGAAGTGACTTCAAATTGCTTATCCATGATTTCTATGAAGAGAAAGTTTCTCTTGGAAGTATCAACTCATCCTTCATTACTCTCATTCCTAAAGTGACAAACCCTTCCACCCCTGCTGATTTCAGGCCCATATCTTTATTAAACTGTGTTCTAAAAATTATTACCAAACTTTTTGAAAACAGACTGCAGAATGTTATTTTGTAGTTGGTGCATAAGAATCAATATGGCTTCCTCAAAAATAGGTCTATTCAGGATTTCCTTGGGTGGGCTTTTGAATATCTATTTCAATGCAACAAATCAAAGGAGGAAATTGTCATTTTAAAATTAGACTTTGAAAAGGTTTCGATACAATTGATCATTAATCCATCCTAAATATTCTTAGGGCAAGAGGATTTGGCAAGAAATGGATTAAATGGATTGAGATGATCTTTGAGTCTGGCTCCTCTAAAGTTCTCCTAAATGGGGTTCCTGGGAAAAAATTCTACTGCAGGAGAGGGCTGAGGCAAGGAGACCCACTTTATCCCCTCCTTTTTATCCTTGTTGCTGATCTTCTCCAATCTGTCCTGAATAAAGCCATGTACCTACATCTTCTGTCTCCTCCAATCAGTGGCTCTCCTAACAATGATTTCCCTATGATTCAATATGCCGATGACACTTTAGTAGTGCTAAAAGCAGATGCTAGTTAATATCCTTAAAAGCTCTCCTTCAAACTTTTGCATTATCCACTGGCCTCAATGTGAACTATTTGAAATCAAGCATGATGCCAATCAATTTAAGCAATGACAGGTTGATTCATTTTTCTCAGACAATTAATTGCCAAACTAGTAGCCTTCCTTTCACGTATCTTGGAATGCCCCTTAGCTTAACAAAGCCATCTGGAACATTTTCTACCAATTGTACAAAGAGTGGATTGAAGACTATGTGGTATAGCTGATTTCTTGAACTATGGAGGAAAACTTCAATTGGTTAAGCCTGTTCTATCCTCAGTCCTTGTGTTCTTCATGAGTTTCCTGGATGTGCCTGTTGCTATCAGATAATAGATCATAAAATATATGAGACACTGTCTCTAGAGAAAAAAGGCTGAAGATTTTCAAGCTAAGGGTTAGGCTCTAGTGTCATGGGATAAGACTTGCAGACCTAAAAAATCAAGGGGGTCTAGGGGTTCTGGATCTCACCATTCAAAATTCTACCCTCCTCTTAAAGAACCTTGACAAATTCTACAACCACCATTATATCCCTTGGGTTCACCTCATTTGGGAAACTTATTATCAGAATGGGAAATTACCTGGAGGAGGCATGGAGGGATCATTCTGGTGGAAATCCCATATCAAATTAATTAACAATTTTAAAGTCATGGCCAAATGCAGCTTGAAATCTGGGAGATCTTCTTATTTCTGGTCTGATCTTTGGCAAGATGAATGCTTAAAAAACAAATTTCCTCACCTATTGTCGTTTGCAAAGTCATCAAATATCTGTGTGCAGGAATTTTTACATGCTGAATACTTGGAGGATAATTTTCATCTACCTCTTTCTCAACAAGCATACTCTGAATTTTTAATCCTTGAAGATATCTGCCATGAGAACCTTCCAACCTTACAAGAAAATCAACACGATAGATGGAGTTATTTTGGGGGTCTGGTAGATTTGAAGTAAAAAAGGCTTACTCTTCTATGATTGGACATTCCCCTACACCGCCACATTTCTCTTGGCTTTGGACATCCTCTTGCCAGAACAAACACAAATTTTTTTCTAGCTCTTGCTTCTAGATAGATTATATACAAGAAACCTACTGAGAAGGAAACAATTTGCTCTGGCTGACTATAATTGTGCAATACTCAATTGCCCTTTGGAAGAACCGGTGATACAGTTATTCTAGGATTGCCCCTTTGCAAAACTTTGCTAGGAACATATTTGCTCAGACAGAGCAACAGAGTTATCTGGATTGGAGGCATTATCAGACATTAAAGCCAAACTGCATCTACCATTTACAATGGAGATTATTATCTTGGCTGCTTGGGGTATCTAGATTTGTAGAAATGAGAAAAAATTTAATGATAAAAGGCCAACATTTGATGGATGGAAGACAATTTTCTATCAAGAGATGAGATGGGTACAATTCAGAATCAAAAGAAAACACTAGGAGAAATTCAATGCTTGGCTGAGAAAATAATTAGACCAGAGATAAAGTAGAAATTTGTTGCCCTCTTTGCGGTGGACTTTGTTTCCTTTTTACCTTCCATAGATCTTTAGACTCCTTTGTAAATATCATAACCTTTATATAATAGAAAAATTGCAGTGGGGATTTTCCCTACTGTTTCACCTCAAAAAAAAAGTGAAGGATATCCCTAAACTGCTCGAGGATTGGAAAATGTCCTACGCCCACACAACAGGGCAGAATGCCCTCACTATGGTAATGAGCCACCATGGAAACATGCAAATATAGCAAGTTACCAAGGGTTATTCGACTGTTGATGAAGATGGCAATCTTCAAAATGTTGGTGAGATATGAGATTCTTGTTTCGAATACGCTTGCCATGTGGTTGATGTGACCAACTGCGAGAAACCATATTTCGAATATGTCGAAGGGCCTCCAAGCCCCCCAGCCTAAGACAATGAAATTCCCGACAACGATGATGATGAAGAGACAGAAGCCGACGTCCTCGTCTCAGAGAAAGAGCAGGGTGACTTGGGTGGTAGCACCAGTGGGCCGGCAAATCCTTCCCATGCAACATTAAATTTGCAAGAAAAAACTCTGCACTATTCCGAAACATGCTTGATATAATGGTTAAACTTATGTTGTTTTGTAAGAACTCATGCTTTACTCTTAGCGCGTATTGTTTTATTTTATGCTTGAAAAATACTTAAGCACTTTTCGTTCATACTTATTTTTTATCTATCTTTCTGCCTCGTCCCTATCGTGATTGCTAAATTCAATACTTAAGCACGAAAACGTTTTCGAGCAATGGAGCGCAATTGCTAAACCATTTTAAACCTGGAAGCAAAGCCAGCCTCCAGTACCAACAATTCACTAATGGAAATATACCCGTGTAACATCCCAAAAATTTAATCCAAGCTTATCAAGATCAAATCATCCAAAAATAGGGTTAACAAAAACTTTTCCAAATTTAAATTGAAAGCACTCATATATGTATACATTTAAAATAGGAGTGGTTTGAATTGCCATGATTGATTGATCCAATGCTTGTAAAATGTTTCTTAGGTGATTTAAAAATCATCTACATCCTTCCCAAACTTTTTCTAAAGAAAATCAAATCAAAAAGAATTAAAAAGGAGGAATGGTCATTTTGGCAAATTTAACTCTCATGCCTACTTTGGCTATTCCTAGTACTCAATTCTTAACAGAAACAATTCTTGATCTTTGCACCCCTTGCTAGTACACATAATGAGGTACCAAGGCCCACCTTTTGATCTGCTAAAAACATTCTATTAACTATTTTAAATGACAGTTTAAAATTGAATCTAATGCATATGCATAGATCACCCCTATTGCAAAAACTATCAATTTGAGCTCCACTTTCAAAACCCTTGCAACCAGAGACTACCTATCACTAGTGGAGATCACTCAAAAATTTTGAAACCAAAATTCAAAACTTTCTTTCATGCGGCCATTTCATCAGACACTTGGCATGCATAATCTCTACTCTAATCCTAGCTCACTGTTTACAACAGGGTTTTGCCCCCAATTGATCCCCATTTAATCCCCTTGTGCCTTCTTGATCTAACCGGAGCCTAACCAGCCTCTTCCCTACCCCCTAGCTGCACTGCCATGCCATGCCGAGCACCACCTCGCCGGCCGACAGTGCACTCGCAGCAGCAGCCCTCTCCAGCCCCTCTCCTCATGTCTAGCAGCTTGCCAGTGGTCCACCTCCACCGCCCAACCAGCCCTAGGCCAGAGACAGAGAGCAGAGCGGCCAGGAACCGCCGTGCCCGGAGCCGGTCGAGCATGCCGACGCCGCCCCCAGAGCACGCCCTGTCCCCGCTCGCATAGACCATCCCTTGGCACCAGCCCGCGCCCGCCGCTCCACCTAGACCTGGAGAACACCCCAGACATCCTCGTTCGCTGCCCAAAGCCTCACAGCCACCGCTCGCCGTGGAACCCCGCCGCTTCGGCCGCGCAGAGCGCCACCTCACCCAGACCGCGTGCCACCGCCCCTACGGCCGTATTTAAGTTCTAGAGCACCGCGAGGGAACCGCCCAAAGATAGCCACCCCTAGCCATGCCTCTACCCCGCCATAGCCTTGTCGCCGGAGTCGCCTGCCCATCCCGCTCGGTCTCACCGTCGGGCCTATAAAAGGAACCCTCCCCAGCCTCTTCTCTCCACACCACTCCACTCCCCTCACCTCTCTGAATCTCACCCACCTCTCGCCAGAGCAAAGGGAGCAGCAGCTCGCCTGAATTGGAGCTGGAGCAGCCGCCTCTGGAGGAGAAGGGCGCCGCTGATTGCGACCACCCCAAGCTCCGTCACAACCGCGCCTCGCCTTGCCGTCGTCTTCCATGTTGTTTTCCCGCCTCACCGACCCCGCTGGAGCCCTGGTACGTCCCCAGCAGACCCCCACCGAGCTGCTAGGGTTCAAGCTCGCCAGCGACCTGTTCGTCGTCGACGACGACCCTCAGCCGTTGATCTCGCTTCTAATCGCACTACCACAGCTGCATCGCTTTCACGTTTTAAGTGTCGCTGACAAGCGGGACCCCCCTGTCAGCTGAGCCCCGCGCCGCGGAGCGCCACTGGGCCGACCCAAGTCTTTTCCCGCGCTAGCCCATCGATTCAAATATGGATTTTTCTTTTTAGTTAAATCTAGTTTCTGCCCACTAGTTTAAAAATCAATTCAGAGAGTTTTAGAAATCCAAATTGTATGAAACCAATTTTTTCTGAAAGGTATTAAAATGATCTAACCAAGCCCGTTGGATTTAATTCAATTAGAGTTATAGATCTCTCCTAATAAAAATAAGAAGACAGAAGCTTTTGCAACTTGCAACATTTTTATAAAATCAACCAAGTTAGCTTTTGAGTTGATTCCAACTCTAAAAAATCACATTTCATCATATCTATATAACCATGTAATAATATTAAGGTTGACATACAGTGACTTTGGACTAGTACCAAAATAATGCTATATAGGCATTTATAGTCACTTTAAATCATTAAATAATGAACTTAAACCAAAGTAATATTGATCCAACCCTTAAATCTCATTCCCACATGTTAGAATATGTGGTGAGGACATGTGTCCACATGATCCCATATTTTGGTGGTGAATATTAAATTTTAGTTAATATTTCAATGAGTAGAAATTACTCTTCTAAAATAAATAGGATGAAACTATTGAAATTAAACTTGTGATGCTTGTGATGATAATAGATCATCAATTGTGTGTTTTAGAATGCTACTTAGCCTAGTTAAGTATTAGTTGGTGATTGTGCACTCCCTGTGTATTTATAGATGCTAGTACCGACCAAGCTTTCGAGGAGGAGGAGTTCTACCAAGAAGAAGAAGAAGAAAACTTCAGCCACTTCACCAACCAAGGCAAGCTATTGCTAGCAAGCTAGAATTAAGCTAGATGAATGATCAAGGATGCTTTAGGCATGCTTTGATCACACCCCCTTTAACTATTAGTACCTCAAGTCTTATTGACAAGTTTTACCTTCCTTAGTTTACACAAAGTTCTTGACTTGTTTGAAGGTAGCATAAAAAGTATAAAACTTGACCTACTTAGAAACCTTTAGATGTCATTCTATGGCATGAGATTGATCCCATCCTTCCACCTTAGTAAACACTCTTAACTTAGTCTTTTAGAGTAGATCAAAAACTTGAGTCACTTTAGATGGGAACAAGTGGTGAAAATGAATTGTGAAAACCTTGGAATGATGAGTCATTCTATTGAGATGTTTTGACATGTGTTGAGAAACACAACTGGTTTATGATGATGAAAATGATGAGGCATGAGCCTTAACCCTTTTATAAAACTGATGGTTGGATTCGGATGCGATACCATTCCAAATTTACCGTACAACCACACTACCTAAATTGGGTAAGGCTTAGCTGGAAATTTATATGCATTAGTATTAGTTCCCTCACGGGAGAGGTTTGAGCTGAGGCTACCTCTCAATGATGTCCACCTATGCAGTGCCCAAGATGACTGATGGTCATGGTTGGGAGGCCATGCTCATAGGAGAGGTGCTTATACTAGGGTGTGTAAAGGGAAGGTTAGGTTTGATTATCTCCATACTAAGTATGATGATTCAGGGTTATCCCTGACAGATGTAACGAATCTTGTGGTGAAAGTGTACCACCTCTACAGAGTGTCAAACTATTCGAATAGCCACGTCCGCGGTTATGGACAGTTGGAATGGCCATACTGTTTCGTTGTCAGATGTTTTCTAAATAACTTGAAATGAATGATGAACTTTGACTTGACCACAACAGGGTTGTGTTTATGATAATAGCTTCCCAACTTAAGTGATTCTAGAACTTTACTTTATCTTTCTTTGCTTCTGAACTCAGCTTAGGTTTCAAACTTAACTTGATAGTTAAACTTAGCTCTAGCACTTTAGCTTAGAATTATACTCCTTGTTAGTAGTAGTTTGTGAGTACTTAAAGAGTACTCATGGCTTTTGTCCCTGGCTATTACCATGGCCAGACTATGAAGGAGATTATCAAGATGATGGTCAGCAGGACGGCTATGATAACTAGGACTATCTCGCCAAGATTGCATGTGCCCCTGAAGATGGACCCCACCGCTACGCTTATCTTTTATTTCCGCTGCTTGTTGTATTAAAGACTGGATCATGAGATCCTTATTTGTGTAAAACCTTATGTATTGTATGTAATGGATGATGTACTGTGATATCCAATCCGTTATGTCTCGCAAAAATGGTAATCCTAGGATTGTGAGGTATGGCATAACGGGCATCTGGGATTAAAAATCTGGGTGTTGACAAGTTGGTATCAGAGCCATCCTGACCATAGGAGACCCTAGTTAGAATGGACGTCCAAACCAAAAACTTAGCTTCAAAACCAAGGTGAGTATTTATGAAAAACTATTTCCCCTCTTACCCTTGTGAACTCATTCTTTCTCAAAAATTCATGTTCCTCAAAATTCTTACATTACTACTTAAAATTTGACACACTTGATCACTTCACTAACTCCCTCATCCTTAATTCTTGTAGATGGAGACTCAGTTCAGCAAGTTTTACTAGTTGGGAAACGGAGGTCAGCTGATCTTTGAGAGGGATCTGGATTCACTGTCGGAGTTACTGGGACACCCACATCTGGAGTTTCTTGGAGCTCAACTTCCAGGACCCCCAGGAGGAGACCTACAGTGGCTAGTCACCGCGGATCTTCGGGGAAGCATCGAAGCACCAACTTCCGGGAGAAATCAGTTCTCCGTGAGAGAGAACAACTGGCTAGATGGATTAGCCAGGGCAATGCATGAAGCTCTCGCACGTCTATGTGCCCTCAGCGTCAACAAGATCCAAGGAACCCGTTTTGCACACTATGCAAGACGTGACTTCATGGGAATGCCGATGGAGATGCCAAGTCACCCAAAGTTGAGGCGTCAAGTGGAGAATCTTGACTTCTTGCTTCATGATAGACAACAGGAACTGGACAATGCCAAGGAGTTAGCCAACCAGAACCATGCCATTGCCGACCAGAAGGCCCAGACTTTCGCACTGCTCGTCCAAGATCGCCAGTCTCTTCGTCGCCCGCGTGCAAAGAAGGATCGCACCATCACCCGTCTTTGCAAGAAGGTGGCCGACCTCGAGAAGACCGTCAAGGAGAAGGAAGCCCAGCTTGCCGCCAAGGAAGAAGAAGATGAGGGTGAAGACATCCAGGGAGATAGGGATCCTTACCTTAGCAACGATGATGACTTTCTGGAGGAGGATGCTGTGGACTTCTACACTGATGATGAAGACTCCGACTTCATCGACGATGAGTAGATGCACTAGAGCACTGTCGTAGTCTGAGATGTATCATCTCATTGTATCGTAGCTTGCAGAATGGTTCTTCAAACCATCTGTTTTCCCCTTTGATTGTTGTGGTGTGTGTTGTATCGTGTGCTTGCTTGCATGAATGAAAAAGAAGTCAGTTGAAAAACCTGAGTCTAGCTCAATGTTTTAGCTTTGAAAACCCCAAAACCATGAACCTTAGAATTTCCCTCTTACCCCTATATCTATCTCAATCTTTAGATGACTCGTGGAAACCAAGGAGGGAGCAGCTTGTCGCAGGACCCAATGCTGCAGATCTTGCAAAATCTCATCGCGGATCGTGAAGCAAGCAGGGCCAAGCGTCAAGCCAACTTAGCAACATTGCAGCAGATCGCCCAAATGGCTCTCAACAACCAAGGACATGGAAATCAGGATCCCCAAGGATCCAAACTCAAAAACTTTCAGAACACCAATCCCCCAATCTTTAACTAATCTGAAAACCCATTAGATGCTGATGACTGGTTACAGACCATGGAAACCAACTTAGAGGTTGCTAGTGTTGATGAGAATGAGAAAGTTCTCTTCGCCACCCACTATCTGGTGGGAGATGCAAGAGCTTGGTGGAATAACATCCGCAATATGAACCATGGCCAGGTGATGACCTAGGAAGCATTCAAGGTCAAGTTCAGCCGCACCCACGTGCCGCAAGGTCTTGTCAATAGGATGATAGATGAATTCTGCGAATTGAAGAAAGGAAGAATGACGGTTGTGGAGTACCATGACAGATTCTTGTCACTTGCCAGATATGCACCAGATGAGATCAACACGGAGGCCAAGAAGAAGGAGAGATTCTTAAACGGACTGCATGATGAGATGCAGATTGTCCTCGTCAACATCCGTTTTGATGATCTCGAAGAGCTAGTCGACTCTGCCATTCAGATGGAAGGGAAGATAACCAGGAAAACAACAACCGCAAGCACCGTATGATGCAGCAGTCTGGATCCAGTAGTCACTAAAGTACCGTCCCAACCCCTCACCAGGATATGCACCAAGGAACAACCGACCCCCAAATTCTCGCCCAAGCTACCCCAATCGTAGCGGAGGTAATGTGAAGTCCGAAGGAAACAATTACAACTCCGGGAATACCAATAATTTCATCCGTGCCCCTCCCAAGAGCAACAACAACAACAACACTGCGCCCAGAACTGGCAGCAATGCTATGCGTGTCGTAGTCAAGGACAAGTCCCAGATCACTTGTTTCGAGTGTGGAGTGAAGGGTCACTACTCCAATGAGTGTCCCAAGAAGATTGCCGCTAATGCCCCTGTGAATGCCCCAGCTCAACAGCAGCGTCGTGTTCAACCAGGAAGGATATTTGCCCCAGGGAACCCTCACAACCGCAACGATCGTCTCTTCCACATGAACGCAGAAGAAGCCCAGGAAGCGCCAGATGTAGTGCTGGGTATGTTTTCTGTCAACTCAGTTTTAGCAAGAGTATTGTTTGATTCTGGAGCATCGCATTCATTTGTCACCGAATAATTTGTATGCACTAGTAAGATTCACCCAACCAACCTGAAGCATGTCATGATAGTTCAAATCCCCGGTTCAACAACAAAAGCTAGAAAAATTTGCAAAGTTGTACCTATCAGAATACATGGGATAGATTTTTATGCTAACCTAATTGTACTTGGAACCAAAGGATTGGAAGTAGTACTAGGTATGGACTGGATGTCAAGGCATAAAGGACTGATAAACTGTGCTAAGAAAGCCATCACCATGACCAGTAGTTCTGGAGTAACAGTAGAGCATATCTCTGAAACCTTACCCCGTCAATTCAAGTGCAACAAGAGTGTAGCCCTGCCCACCATTGACCAAGTCAGAGTAGTCTGTGAATACCCCGACGTATTCCCAGGTATGCCCCCGGATAGGGATATTGAGTTCATTATCGAACTAATCCCCGGAACCGGACCTATAGCCCAGAGACCCTATACCATGAACCCCTCAGAGTTAGTGGAGCTGAAAAAGCAGTTGGATGCCATGTTAGCAACAGGCTTGATTCAGCCAAGCGCATCGCCATGGAGATCACCAGTGTTATTCGTCGACAAGAAATATGGAGGCAATCGCCTGTGTACAGATTACAGAAAGTTGAATGGTGTCACCATCAAGAACAAGTACCCCTTGCCAAAGATAGAGGATCTATTTGATCAGTTGACTGGAGCTTAGGTATTCTCAAAGATTGATCTTAGGACTGGTTATCACCAACTTAAGATCCATGCAACGGATATTCCGATGACCGCCTTTACTACTCGCTATGGTTTATACGAGTATACGGTTATGTCTTTTGGATTAACCAATTCCCCTGCTTATTTCATCAATCTCATGAATATGATCTTTATGAATTTCTTAGATAAGTTTGTAGTTGTGTTTATCGATGACATACTTATCTACTCCATGTCAGAAGAAGAGCATGCGCAACATCTGAGAATCATCCTAGAAACCCTGAGAGAGCATCAGTTATATGCCAAGTTCAGCAAGTGTGAGTTTTGGCTGAAAGAAGTAGGATTCCTAGGACATATTGTTTCTGCCGGAGGAGTCTCTGTTGATCCCACCAAGATCAAAGATGTCGAGGAATGGGAAGCCCCAACCAATCAAACCCAAGTTCGTTCATTTCTCGAATTAGCGGGCTATTACCGCAAGTTCGTAGAAGGATTATAGAGCATAGCCCGACCAATGACCCAATTGTTGAAGAAGGACAAGAAGTTTGAATGGATAGAAAAATGTGAAGCCAGTTTCCAGGAGCTGAAGAAGCGATTGATATCAGCCCCAATTTTGATCATCCCAGACATCAAGAAGCCGTTTGATGTGTATTGTGATGCATCCAAGATTGGCCTAGGATGTGTATTGATGCAAGAAGGCAAAGTCATCGCATATCTGTCTCGACAATTGAAACAACATGAGCAGAACTATCCGTCCCATGATCTTGAGCTAGCAGCCGTGGTTCTAGCGTTGAAGACATGGCGTCATTATTTGATGGGTAATCACTGTGAGATTTACTCAGATCATAAGATCTTGAAGTATATCTTCACTCAGAAGGAGCTGAATATGAGGCAAAGAAGATGGATAGAGTTAATCAAGGATTATGACCTTGACATTCACTATCACCTCGGCAAAGCCAATGTGGTACCGGATGCTCTTAGCCGATTGTCGTGCAGGCCTAACACCATGATCAAAGAGAAGCAACCAAGTTTGTATGAGGAGTTGGAGCAGTTCAGGACTGAGTTAGTTAGCAAAGGATTCCTAGCTAGCATTGAACTTCAACCCACTTTGATTAGCCAAATCAAGGAAGCCCAGAAGGGAAATGAAAGTATCGACGGAATCAAACGTCATATTGGTACAGGAAAGGTACCTGGATTCACCGAAGACGAAGGAGTACTGTGGTACAAAGGACGTATCTGTGTTCCAACAGATTCGGAGCTGAAGGAAGTTATCATGAAGGAAGCTCATGATACTCTTTATTCTATCCACCCCGGAGGAACAAAGATGTATCAGGATTTGAAGAGCAACTTTGGTGGCACAAGATGAAGAGAGAGATCGGAAGCTACATCGCCAAATGTGACATCTGTCAAAGAGTCAAAGCAGAGCATCGGAGACCTGCCGGACTATTGCAACCATTGCAGATTCCAGAATGGAAATGGGATTACGTCCGAATGGACTTCATCACCGGTTTACCTACTTCTAGTAGGGGAAATGACTCAATCTGGGTCATAGTTGATAGACTGTCCAAGGTAGCCCACTTCATACCTGTCAAGACTACCTACCAGAGTGCTGTAACTACCTCGGTGAATTACGCTCCTAGTACAAGCCTGGATGATCAGAAATGGTTGAAATAGTACGGTGGGGCCCAAATGCCACTCACAGGTAGACCTTTCGGCCGTCCCAACCATTTCCAAACATCGGGACAAGAACGGGCGGCGTAATCGGCAGGCGAAGGGATCAACTACATACACAAATGAGTATGTATGCAAGCCACCATACAATAGTACATCAGAGCCATTCCATCTAAAAAGAAAGGAAATATAGCAACGCCATACGGCAAGATCCAAATATCCTAGATAGATATAATAGTGTAGGATATCTCCTCATACATCAATCAACAGAGTATCAAGCGGAAGCGGAAAACAAAATCCGAGTACGGATAAGAAGCAAATCGGCATAAGATGCCCCATAAATAAGCACATCCCGCCCACAGATCTCACGGATCCCGTTCGGAATCTCTACACCGAATGATCGTTGCCCACATCGTCTCTTCCACCAAGTATCCATCTTGCAGTGTACCTGTTCATCCGAACCAATAATTTATCGTGTGAGACCCTAGGGTACTCAGCAAGTCTTTATGCCTCTAAAGGGACACAACACAGGGTGACGCAATTGCAGCAAAAGATAAACCCTAGCAATTCTATAGATACTCGCTAACCATCCGCCTAACCAGAGATAGACAGATGTCCGTGAAATAATAACAACAGTTATAACGGTAATCTTAACAGATCCATCCTCCTCCTCGCTTACCAACGAGGAAGCGGACGAACAACCCCCATCCGTTGGCAGTTTTATTATCCATTCCATGAGTGTTGCACTATTTACTAGTCAGGTACCTAGTCTAGTCAATTTAAAAGCGGTACTTTAGTTATGCTTGTCTATGATCGAGAAACTGTGCTCCAAGTCGTCCATAACCGTGGACACGGCTTTCAGAAAGTTTTACCCTGCAGGGGTGCACAAATAGCAACACACACTCGATATGCCTCGGAAAAACCAAATCAAAACCAACGAGACAGTCACGACAAAGCGATCACAGGATTCAGAAATATTTCAGGGGGCCACCCCATTAAGCTACCATAGCGGAGTTAGCTGACTCGAGACGGACTCAAGGTTTGCGCCAATGGTCGTGAACGAGGGAACCGAAAATGTGGACTGGCTTGTCGACACCGAAAACACTCCGCTTTCCTAACAGATGCATGTGCAGTACCTGCACAATTTAAATAAAGCAAGAAAGCATGGCATAAGTAGGATAGTAAATAAATCCTCAAACTAGTTTGTGGCCCCAAGAAATAAGAATGAATCAAGCTCGCTCGGGGGTCCATAAGCCTCCCGGATATGGATAGCGAATATTCTTGGAACAGAATCAAGTACTGGGTCTTCACGGGACACAAGTGAGCCTGAAAAAACCAAATAGCGAATATGGCTCACCGATGCCACTTTCATTAGTTATCCCATTACTACTCAGGTTAAGTTGTTTAGGTACCTCGTTATCCATCAGACACTCACATACCCTACACATGTTGTTCTACGACTCGCATGGCTCAAACAACTCCTGTAGTAATGGCTCATAGGGTGGAGGAACAAGCTTCGGTGGGGTTTAAAAATAAAGGCTATGCAATACTTGGGATTCAATTTAATGCAATCGCGACCCAATGATGCAGAATAAGATAGAGGCAATAGGTACTATATTTATGCAAGCATGTGGTAGTGCTTGCCTGGCAGCTCAGTTGAAGCAAAGGATGGATCTGGGTAGTGCTCCTGGTTCTCTTGATATATCCCCTGCTCAGCGTCTATTCGAAGAAGAACCAAACAAACAAGGGCCAACATAAATAAAGTGCACAAGCATATGAATAAATGCGACAAGCAAACAATCATGCCATGATGAATGATGCACAATTTGCATGGCAATAAGGTAGCATGGCATGGGTGAGGGGTGAAGTACAAGATTAAATCATTTTATTAAGTTTTGGCCCCATTTTATTCACAATTAAGTTGCTGTTCACTTTATATTTATATGATGCATGCTGCAAATCCAAACATAGAATGCATAAACAGAAAGGTCTCGTCGAGCTAATCATTTTAGACATATTATTTATTAAATTTGGATTTATAAAACAAAAGTTATTGATTTAATAAGTTCCAAGGGCATTTTATTGTAATTTAAATAAACTTGGAATTTTAATTGTTCAAAATATATTTTAGATGGCATATTTGAATTCCTCATATTTTTCTGAGTTGAAAACATATATTATATGTATTATTTGGGTTTATATTTTAAAAGTTATTTAAAAACAGAATTATGTTTGAATTTGAAATAATTAGAAAAGATTTGAGTTTAAAACAGATTTGCAGAATTACTTTTTATACCCAGGCAGTCCTAGCCACTATCGCTGACGGGTGGGGCCAAGCTGACTCAGCATCACAGCGTGCAGCGCAGACATTTCCCACCGCGCAGAGAGCTAGCCAGAGGCGGTGGGTGGGCCAACGGCCTCGAGCCACGTGCCGAGCGAGCCTTGAGGGCCGACAGGTGGGGCCGCGGCTGGAGCGCGGGTTGAGATCTAGAAAGGCTGGGGGCTGCTCTGCAAAAAGTCCAGAGAGGCTGACGGTGGGGCTACGCGGACTGCGGGTTACGCCGAAAAGAAAACAGGGGGGTATCGGCAAAACTACCGCCCGCACTGTGCTTCTTCCTCGCGGACAGATCGGTGCGCGCGCGGTGCAGAGCAGGGATTCGAGCATGGGACGCGGGGGTGCGCGCTGCGGGGCGCAACCAGCGCGGTGAGGTGGGGGGTTGGTGCTAGGGTTGCGGACGGGGCCTAGATAGGGCCTACGCGGCGCTATGGCGAGGCGGACCGAGCGCGACGCCGGCGCACAGAGCGTGCTCGACGGAACGATCGGCGAGGCTAGGGCGAGACAGCGAAGGGGACCTTGTCAGGGAGGGACAGGGGCTCACCGTTAGGGCGTCGGTGGCGTTGGATCGGGACGAGGCGCGGTGGATCAACGGCGATGCAGACGGACAGCTGATCTAGGGTTCCGGCTCGGCGTCGATGGTTCCGGCGGTCTGGGGCTTCCTCTTCGCGGTTCCGTGTACGGGGCTGCAGCAGGGGGTCTCCTCGGTCCACCAGACCACTCCACGGTCTGTCTGCGCGTCTGGAACGGCGGGGCGCGGTGGAGGCCGAGGGTGCCGGCGATGGTGTAGGCGGCGATGGTGGAGAAGAGAGGGGGAGGAAGCAGGGCTCCTCGGCCAGATCTGGAGAGGCAGAGGGGTGCCGTGGGGTGGTGGTCAAGCAGAGGGAGGGCAGCTGACGCCGTGGGGAGCAGGTAGACGATAAAGGTGGCTCGGCCACCTTTATCCTCCCTCTCCTTCACGTGCTCGGTTCGGCAGGGCCAGGGCAGGGCAGGGGGGTAGCTTCCAGGTGGGGTAGGGCGAGCCAAGGGCAGGGTGGTTCGGTGTGGGGCTCACCAGGCAGAGAGGGAGAGAGAGAGGGGGTAGCCTCGGTTAGCTAGGGTTGGAGTGGTAGGCTCGGGCTAGGGCTTGGGGCAGCTAGGGTTGGGGCTTAAGGAGAGAGGGTGGCCGGTGGGGCCAGCTAGGGTCTGGTTTAGAGGAGTGGCTCGGCTAAAGAGGAGAGGAAGAGGGGGAAGGTGGTAGCTTAGGGTTTAGCTAGGATGGGGTATGGGTTTAGATAGAAAGGTGTAGAGAGAGGGTGAGATGAGAGAGAGATGAGGGGTGAGGTTTATGGTTTGTCAAGCTCAAGCAAGATCAAGCAAAGAGCAAGCAAGAACTAGACAAGGAAAAGAGAGGGTGAGGTGGTTTAGGTATGATCAAATAAGATCAAGCTAAGAGGAGAGAGAGATGTGGTTTAAATTCACTCAAAATTCAAATAAGATCCAAAGAACAAGCAAAAGGTGGGGCTTGCATGGTCCATGCAAAACATCTATGGCCATGTTGATTATTGTGAAAACAATATTAATACATGGCATTATTATTATGCATTCCAAAAATTGGAGTAAGGCCCAAGCAAAGGAATTTAGAAAGAATTCCAAGTGGACTATATGGAGATGATCACATTGGATTATATTTGGGACTTGCTAGTGTGTATATGCCACTAGGTATTTAATAAGCCCAAAAATATCCCAACATGAGCATAACCCCAAAACAACCCATATGGAAGCTAGGAAAAGGTTCCACTCACAAGGCATGCAAAGGTGGCCATGTGGCTCTCATAAACCAATAATGTGAACACAATATGGTGCATATATGAGATCATGTGGAGATAGAATGGATCCACACCAACACATATGAGCTGGAGGTAAAACCAAATAAGTTGCAATGCTCATATATGGTGGAATGGTGGAATGATGGGTGCTGACAAGAGAGGTGGTGGAGTTAACAAAAGAGATGCCCCCAACTCGACTTGGGCATTTAAACAATATATCAAGAACCAAATACAATATCAAGAGGCAAATACAATTAATAATGCAGATGAGATAAGAACCAAATGGAAAGGGTTTTATATGATGCTCAAATGCAAGGTGGCATGATGACATGAGCATGATATAATGATGATGCAACAATTATATATATGAAGTAGCCATTATATTACTAGACCAAGTAGCATTACAATTGTTAGACAATTGGGATGCTACAACTCTCCCCCACTAAACAGGAATCTCGCCCCGAGATTCTAGGAAGAAAAAGAAGACTCAAAGAGGGTAGGATACTTGGCACGGAGCTCATCTTCACGTTCCCAAGTGGCTTCATCAATGGAATGGTGCGACCACTGCACCTTGCAGAACTTGCTAGACTTGTTGCGAGTCTTGCGTTTTGCTTGAGAAACAACGGTTAGGAGAGTTGAAGGATTGTCGTGAGACAAGAAGGATAGGATTGACATAGCTCCGGTTTTCTCAAGAAACATGATAAAAGAATAGAACCACTTGTGAAAGAAAGGACAAGATGATGTATCCTGGATAAAGAAAGACACCGTTAAGATTAAAGATTTACCGATACGAGAGAGGATGGATCTTTGTCTCACCGGAAGAAAGAGCTAGATTGGAGAGGTTTTGAACCACTATGACAATAGCATCGTATCCTCTCTCGGATTTGAGAAAAGAAGTTCGGAAACAATATTGCCTTCAAACAATAGAGTCCCTTGATATGAACAGAAAGATTTAGCTAGACATCGCCGGATTAGATTCTTGTTGCGCCGGTAAGAACCGAAGGATCACGCAATTGAGGTGCGCGGATATAACTTCCCGAGACAGACGTGAAGCCAGACCATGGTGGAAATCTCGCGAAGCAAAGAATATGGAGGATCTGGAGTTTATTGTAGAGATACTTATTGCTTTCTTTAGCCTTGAGGCTAACGCAATAGATTTGCGGCTGATGGCATCAACCATAATTGGTTTTACCACAACAAAGAATTGATGAACAAAGAGAGATATAGAGTTTCCTTTCATCTTGTTTGGGGATGTAGAGCACCGGTAGCAAGATGAGGATAGAAAAGAGTTTGCGTTTGTTTCCACCAGATAATTGTAGATTGGCTCCGTGTAGGAAAAGACGAGATCACCAACAAGAGATTATTGATTACTTTCTTCGAGAGAGCACTCCGGAAAGACAAGGACGGAAGTAAAAGTACCAAGGGATAAAGGCCACTTATAACTTCCGTGGAATGAGTGAAATCACATTAGTTCACCAATTCATTGTACGAGAGCGAATGATAAGGGTAGTGGTATGGTAGCTACTCCATCCCATACTCGAAGCATTAGTCCGCACATGAATAAGAAAACCATGCAATCCAACTACCGAAACAGACTGAAGGTATTGATAAGAAGAGCTCCTGGAACTCCGTTAGAAAACAAGGATAGATGCAAACGATTCACCGGATCCAAGACAAATAAGGATGATGATGTTGTCGTCATATCATAAGTAACAAGCCACCGGAAAGATATGAAGGAAGATCACGGGGACAACTGCAAGATTCCACAGATAAAGAAAAAGATAGCACCACTTGAACCGAAGGATTACGAAAGATCTGAAAAGTCTTCATGGCCTCCGGGGGATTGAGCATAAACGATAGCGTGAGAGGTTTTCAAAGGATCACTTGACGAGACTGAGGTGAAGGAACTCCATGTTCTTCTTGAAATGATTGAGAGAGATTTAGCAGTCTTGAGGAAAACTTCGGCGGAACGACGATGATAACTCGCCAACAAGGAACAACTCCGGATTGGTTGAAGATGGGGGATGGCATTAACAATGGACTTGCCAATTCCAGAATTGAAGTAATCTATTTAGCAGAAGGACGTGGCCGAGATAGGTGACTTCAAAAGACGGAATTCTCACTTTGAGACTTTGCACACAGGCATTGGTCACGAAGCTTGAGAGAAAGAGACACAGATGATCTTCCATGTTCTTCCATTGATATGGAATAGGCAAGCATATTAACAACATATACCACCATGGATTAACAAGATATTCCCCGAATATCCAGTTCAAGAGGCGGGAGAAACGAACAAGTGCTCGAAACACTTTCTGAGCTCAACGCTCTTTGAAAGATCAATATTAAGAGCACGGGTTCGTGTTGAAGAAGATGCACTGGAAGAATAGATTATCTGGTCCTCCGGAAGGAAAAGAGATGTCACCTGGTTCACATTGTCGCTAGGATCACCGGTTACAAAGATAAAGAGATCTTGGATGGAAACGATGATATAGCTTTGCTTATGGTATGAGCTATCAGAGACGAAAAAGATGTGCAGATATGGAGTTCAAAAAGATGTGAAGCATGATAAACAGATGATAGACCGCCGTAGTGCTTTGAGAAACTCCGGATTTCCAAGGATGCTTGAATAAGCATGGATAGGATCACGGCGTACCCAAAATCACAGGAGATAACCTTATCCTCCAGATGGTGACGGTTTATAGCATTTTTCCATATTCCAATCGACACTTACCATGAGTGGAATATAGCTATGCCGAGAGCCAATTACAATCACCAGCATCGGATCGACACATGTTATGTAATTAGCCCAAGAGAAAGAAGATGAAGTGAAAACTCGGATTAAGCCGGTGACAAAAGAATGAGTTAGCATGGACATGCTGATAAAAGAGAGATAGATAATGTTTCACACACGACTGGAAAGGAGTGTGGAAACTCAGATGTATCAAAGAAAAATTTTCCGCATTTTTCGGCATTAAAATACCAATAGATGCACAAAATCTCTTAACAGATAGAGATTAGCTACTGATGATTTCACAGAACGTGGAGTTGCTAGAAGGAAGAACACCCTTAAGAAGATGGCACCGGTTAACAAGGAGTCAGATAGGTCACGCCGGTTTTCAAAAGCCTGTCAGTATGGAATGTACCAACAGTTGATAACCAAAGGCAGATTGTGATAACAACTTGGATGCAACAGATAGACAAGGAATTACACACACACACACACTGTCTATGGTACTACGGAAACCCAGAACACGTGAATCCTAGTTTGAATTTTAAGAAGAGGATTGAAAACGTTGCACTTCCTTACCAGAAAAGGGTGGTTGAGTGGGTAAGAAGAAAATTGGAAGCAGTCCTACTCTCACGTTTTGTTTTTCCCTAGTATACATAACTACCAAAAATATTTGCTAGACAGACAACGACCATTTGGCTGAGACCCTGAAGGTCGACCTGGCTCTGATACCAATTGTAACTACCTCGGTGAATTACGCTCCTAGTACAAGCCTGGATGATCATAAATGGTTGAAATAGTACGGTGGGGCCCAAATGCCACTCACAGGTAGACCTTTCGGCCGTCCCAACCATTTCCAAACATCGGGACAAGAACGGCGGCGAATCGGCAGTTAAGGATCAACTACATACACAAATGAGTATGTATGCAAGCCATCATACAATAGTACATCAGAGCCATTCCATCTAAAAAGAAAGGAAATATAGCAACGCCATATGACAAGATCCAAATATCCTAGATAGATATAATAGTGTAGGATATCTCCTCATACATCAATCAACAGAGTATCAAGCGGAAGCGAAAAACAAAATCCGAGTACGGATAAGAAGAAAATCGGCATAAGATGCCCCATAAATAAGCACATCCCGCCCACAGATCTCACGGATCCCCGTTCCCGGAATCTCTACACCGAATGATCGCTGCCCACATCGTCTGCCCTTCCACCCAAAGATCCATCTTGCGAGTGTACCTGTTCATCTGAACCAATAATTTATCGTGTGAGACCCTAGGGGTACTTAGCAAGTCTTTATGCCTCTAAAGGGGACACAACCTGGGGTGACGCAATTGTAGCAAAAGATAAACCCTAGCAATTCTATAGATACTCGCTAACCATCCGCCTAACCAGAGATAGACGGATGTCCGTGAATTAATAACAACAGTTATAACGGTAATCTTAACAGATCCATCCTCCTCCTCGCTTACCGACGAGGAAGCGGACGAACAACCCCCCATCCGTTGGCAGTTTTATTATCCATTCCATGAGTGTTGCACTATTTACTAGTCAGGTACCTAGTCTAGTCAATTTAAAAGCGGTACTTTAGTTATGCTTGTCTATGATCGAGAAACTGTGCTCCAAGTCGTCCATAACCGCGGACACGGCTTTCAGGAAGTTTTACCCTGCAGGGGTGCACAAATAGCAACACACACTCGATATGCCTCGGAAAAACCAAATCAAAACCAACAAGACAGTCACGACAAAGCGATCACAGGATTCAGAAATATTTCAGGGGGCCACCCCATTAAGCTACCCGCAACGGAGTTAGCTGACTCCGAGACGGACTCAAGGTTTGCGCCAATGGCTGTGAACGACTGGGAACCCGAAAATGTGACTGGGCTTGTCGACACCGCGAAAACACTCCGCTTTCCTAACAAAGACAATGCGAGACTCGCACAATTTAAATAAAGCAGTAAAGCATGGCATAAGTACAGGATAGTAAATAAATCCTCAAACTAGTTTGTGGCCCCAAGAAATAAGAATGAATCAAGCTCTGGCTCAGGGGGGTCCATAAGCCTCCCGGATGTGGATAGCGCGAATATTCTTGGAACAGGAATCAAGTACTCGGGGTCTTACGGGACACAAGTGAGCCTGAAAAACCAAATAGCGAATATGGCTCACCGATGCCACTTTCATTAGTTATCCCATTACTACTCAGGTTAAGTTGTTTAGGTACCTCGTTATCCATCAGACACTCACATACCCTACACATGTTGTTCTATTTACTGCATGGCTCAAACAACTCCTGTAGTAATGGCTCATAGGGTGGAGGAACAAGCTTCGGTGGGGTTTAAAAATAAAGGCTATGCAATACTTGGGATTCAATTTAATGCAATCGCGACCCAATGATGCAGAATAAGATAGAGGCAATAGGTACTATATGTATGCAAGCATGTGGTAGTGCTTGCCTGGCAGCTCAGTTGAAGCAAAGGATGGATCTGGGTAGTGCTCCTGGTTCTCTTGATATATCCCCTCCTCAGCGTCTATTCGAAGAAGAACCAAACAAACAAGGGCCAACATAAATAAAGTGCACAAGCATATGAATAAATGCGACAAGCAAACAATCATGCCATGATGAATGATGCACAATTTGCATGGCAATAAGGTAGCATGGCATGGGTGAGGGGTGAAGTACAAGATTAAATCATTTTATTAAGTTTTGGCCCCATTTTATTCACAATTAAGTTGCTGTTCACTTTATATTTATATGATGCATGCTGCAAATCCAAATATGGAATGCATAAACAGAAAGGTCTCGTCGAGCTAATCATTTTAGACATATTATTTATTAAATTTGGATTTATAAAACAAAAGTTTTAATAAGTTCCAAGGGCATTTTATTGTAATTTAAATAAACTTGGAATTTTAATTGATCAAAATATATTTTAGATGGCATATTTGAATTCCTCATATTTTTCTGAGTTGAAAACATATATTATATGTATTATTTGGGTTTATATTTTAAAAGTTATTTAAAAACAGAATTATGTTTGAATTTGAAATAATTAGAAAAGATTTGAGTTTAAAACAGATTTGCAGAATTACTTTTTATACCCAGGCAGTCCTAGCCACTATCGCTGACGGGTGGGGCCAAGCTGACTCAGCATCACAGCGTGCAGCGCAGACGTTTCCCACCGCGCAGAGAGCTAGCCAGAGGCGCATAGTGGGATAACGGCTCCTCGCAGCCACGTGCTGCCACAATGACAGCGCTGGGGGCCGCGGCTGGAGCGCGGGTTGAGATCTAGAAAGGCTGGGGGCTGCTCTGCAAAAAGTCCAGAGAGGCTGACGGTGGGGCTACGCGGACTGCGGGTTACGCCGAAAAGAAAACAGGGGGGTATCGGCAAAACTACCGCCCGCACTGTGCTTCTTCCTCGCGGACAGATCGGTGCGCGCGCGGTGCAGAGCGGGGATTCGAGCCTGGGACGCGGGGGTGCGCGCTGCGGGGCGCAACCAGCGCGGTGAGGTGGGGGTTGGTGCTAGGGTTGCGGACGGGGCCTAGATAGGGCCTACGCGGCGCTATGGCGAGGCGGACCGAGCGCGACGCCGGCGCACAGAGCGTGCTCGACGGAACGATCGGCGAGGCTAGGGCGAGACAGCGAAGGGGACCTTGGTAGGGAGGGACAGGGGCTCACCGTGAGGGCGTCGGTGGCGTTGGATCGGGGCGAGGCGCGGTGGATCAACGGCGATGCAGACGGACAGATGATCTAGGGTTCCGGCTCGGCGTCGATGGTTCCGGCGGTCTGGGGCTTCCTCTTTGCGGTTCCGTGTACGGGGCTGCAGCAGGGGTCTCCTCGGTCCACCAGACCACTCCACGGTATGTCTGCGCGTCTGGAACGGCGGGGCGCGGTGAAGGCCGAGGGTGCCGGCGATGGTGTAGGCGGCGATGGTGGAGAAGAGAGGGGAGGAAGCAGGGCTCCTCGGCCAGATCTGGAGAGGCAGAGGGGTGCCGTGGGGTGGTGGTAAAGCAGAGGGAGGGCGGCTGACACCGTGGGGAGCAGGTAGACGATAAAGGTGGCTCGGCCACCTTTATCCTCCCTCTCCTTCACGTGCTCGGTTCGGCAGGGCCAGGGCAGGGCAGGGGGTAGCTTCCAGGTGGGGTAGGGCGAGCCAAGGGCAGGGTGGTTCGGTGTGGGGCTCACCAGGCAGAGAGGGAGAGAGAGAGGGGGTAGCCTCGGTTAGCTAGGGTTGGAGTGGTAGGCTCGGGCTAGGGCTTGGGGCAGCTAGGGTTGGGGCTTAAGGAGAGAGGGTGGCCGGTGGGGCCAGCTAGGGTCTGGTTTAGAGGAGTGGCTCGGCTAAAGAGGAGAGGAAGAGGGGGAAGGTGGTAGCTTAGGGTTTAGCTAGGATGGGGTATGGGTTTAGATAGAAAGGTGTAGAGAGAGGGTGAGATGAGAGAGAGATGAGGGGTGAGGTTTATGGTTTGTCAAGCTCAAGCAAGATCAAGCAAAGAGCAAGCAAGAACTAGACAAGGAAAAGAGAGGGTGAGGTGGTTTAGGTATGATCAAATAAGATCAAGCTAAGAGGAGAGAGAGATGTGGTTTAAATTCACTCAAAATTCAAATAAGATCCGAAGAACAAGCAAAAGGTGGGGCTTGCATGGTCCATGCAAAACATCTATGGCCATGTTGATTATTGTGAAAACAATATTAATACATGGCATTATTATTATGCATTCCAAAAATTGGAGTAAGGCCCAAGCAAAGGAATTTAGAAAGAATTCCAAGTGGACTATATGGAGATGATCACATTGGATTATATTTGGGACTTGCTAGTGTGTATATGCCACTAGGTATTTAATAAGCCCAAAAATATCCCAACATGAGCATAACCCCAAAACAACCCATATGGAAGCTAGGAAAAGGTTCCACTCACAAGGCATGCAAAGGTGGCCATGTGGCTCTCATAAACCAATAATGTGAACACAATATGGTGCATATATGAGATCATGTGGAGATAGAATGGATCCACACCAACACATATGAGCTGGAGGTAAAACCAAATAAGTTGCAATGCTCATATATGGTGGAATGGTGGAATGATGGGTGCTGACAAGAGAGGTGGTGGAGTTAACAAAAGAGATGCCCCCAACTCGACTTGGGCATTTAAACAATATATCAAGAACCAAATACAATATCAAGAGGCAAATACAATTAATAATGCAGATGAGATAAGAACCAAATGGAAAGGGTTTTATATGATGCTCAAATGCAAGGTGGCATGATGACGTGAGCATGATATAATGATGATGCAACAATTATATATATGAAGTAGCCATTATATTACTAGACCAAGTAGCATTACAATTGTTAGACAATTGGGATGCTACAAGTGCAAAGCTAATAGAGCTGTATATTGCTAGGATTGTTAGTCTACATGGAACCCCCAAGACCATCGTCTCAGATCGAGGAACCCACTTTACTTCAAGATTTTGGCAGAAAGTTCAGGAAGGTTTAGGAACCAAGTTGAACTTCAGTACCGCTTATCACCCGCAAACAGATGGACAAACTGAGAGAGTCAATCAGATCTTAGAGGATATGCTTAGAGCTTGTGTGTTGGAATACGGATCAAAATAGGAAGACTGCCTGCCTTTTGTAGAATTCTCATATAACAAAAGTTATCAGGCTAGTTTGCAGATGGCACCACTTGAATTCCTATACGGAGGAAAGTGTTGTACCCCTTTGAATTGGTCGCAAGTAGGAGAGAGTCAGATCTTTGGACCCGACATTCTCCGAGAAGCAGAAGAAAAAGTTCACAAAGTCCGTGAGCACCTCAAGACCGCCCAATCCACACAGAAGAGCTATGCTGACAAGAGAAGGAGAGACCTGACCTTCAATGTCGGAGATTTTGTATATCTCAAGGTTTCACCATTGAAGGGAACTCAACGCTTTAGTCTAAAGGGAAAGTTAGCTCCCAGATGTATCGGACCTTTCAAGATTCTGAACCGCCGGGGAGAAGTATCGTACCAACTGGAACTGCCTGAAGAGATGTCAGCCATCCACAATGTGTTCCATATCTCGTTACTTCGCAGATGCTTGGAAGTACCTGAGAAGACTGAAGTTTTCAAGAACATCGATCATAGAGCTGTGGAAATCGACAATGACCTGACCTATCGGGAAGTACCCATCCGTATCTTAGAAGAAGCCTACAAAACCACCAGGACCAGGGGTATCAAGTTTCTCAAGATTCAGTGGAGCAACCATACCGAGGAGGAAGCTACTTGGGAGCGCGAAGATTACATTAGAATAGACTTCCCAGATCTCTTTAGTTCCTAATTTTCTTTGTAAATATCGTGACGAGATTTTGTTTAAGGGGGGAAGGCTTGTAACATCCCAAAACTTTAATCCAAGCTTATCAAGATCAAATCATCCAAAAATAGGGTTAACAAAAACTTTTCCAAATTTAAATTGAAAGCATTCATATATGAATGCATTTCAAATAGGAGTGGTTTGAATTGCCATGATTGATTGATCCAATGCTTGTAAAATGTTTTTGAGGTGATTTAAACATCATCAACATCATTCCCAAACTTTTCCTAAAGAAAATCAAATTAAAAAGAATTAAAAAGGAGGAATGGTCATTTTGGCAAATTTAACTCTCATGCCTACTTTGGCTATTCCTAGTACTCCATTCTTAACAAAAACAATTCTTGATCTTTGCACCCCTTGATAGTACACATAATGAGGTACCAAGGCCCACCTTTTGATCTGCTAAAAACATTCTGTTAACTATTTTAAATGACAGCTTAAAATTGAATCTAATGCATATGCATAGATCACCCCTATTGCAAAAACCATCTATTTGATCTCCACTTTCAAAACCCTTGCAACCAGAGACTACCTATCACTAGTGGAGATCACTCAAAAATTTTGAAACCAAAATTCAAAACATTCTTTCATGCGGCCATTTCATCAAACACTTGGCATGCATAATCTCTACTCTCATCCTAGCTCACTGTTTACAATAGGGTTTTGAACCCAATTGATCCCCATTTAATCCCCTTGTCCCCTCTTGATCTAACCAGAGCCTAACCAGCCTCTTCCCTACCCCATAGCTGCACTGCCATGCCATGCCGAGCACCACCTCGCCGACCGACAGTGCACTCGCAGCAGCAGCAGCCCTCTCCAGCCCCTCTCCTCATGTCTAGCAACTCGCCTGTGGTCCACCTCCACCGCCCAACCAGCCCTAGGCCAGAGACAGAGAGCAGAGCAGCCAGGAACCACCGTGCCCGGAGCCGGTCGAGCATGCCGACACCGCCCCCTGAGCACGCCCTGTCCCCGCTCGCACAGACCATCCATTGGCACCAGCCCGCGCCCGCCGCTCCACCTTGACCTGGAGAACACCCCAGACATCCCCGTTCGCCGCCCAAAGCCTCACAGCCACCACTCGCCGTGGACACCGCCGCTTCGGCCGCGCAGAGCGCCACCTCGCCGAGACCGCGTGCCACTGCCCCTACGGCCGCATTTAAGTTCTAGAGCACCGCCAGGGAACCTCCCATCGATCGCCACCCCTAACCATGCCTCTACCCCGCCGTAGCCTTGTCGCCGGAGTCACCTGCCCATCCCGCTCGGTCTCACCGTCGGGCCTATAAAAGGAGCCCTCCCCAGCCTCTTCTCTCCACACCACTCCACTCTCCTCACCTCTCTGAACCTCACCCACCTCTCGCCGGAGCAAAGGGAACAACAGCTCGCCGGAATTGGAGCCGGAGCAGCCGCCTCTGGAGGAGAACGGCGCCGCTGATTGCGACCACCCCAAGCTCCGCCGCAACCGCGCCTGGCCTCGCCGTTGTCTTCCACACCGTTTGCCTACCTCGCCGACCCCACTGGAGGCCTGGTACGTCCCCAGCAGACCCCCACCGAGCCGCTAGGGTTCGAGCTCACAATGACACTGCTTGGTTGCTGACGACCCTCACCGTTGATCTCGCTTCTAATCGCACAGCCCACAGCTGCGTGCCGTTCACGTTTAAGTGCACGACAAGCGGGACCTGTCAGCTGAGCCCATGAGCGCCACTGGGCCGAGCCAAGTCTTTTCCCGCGCTAGCCCATCGATTCAAATCTGGATTTTTCTTTTTAGTTAAATCTAGTTTCTGCCCACTAGTTTAAAAATGAATTCAGAGAGTTTTAGAAATCCAAATTGTATGAAACAAATTTTTTCTGAAAGGTACTAAAATGATCTAACCAAGCCCGTTGGATTTAATTCAATTAGAGTTATAGATCTCTCCTAATAAAAATAAGAAGACAGAAGCTTTTGCAACTTGCAACATTTTTATAAAATCAACCAAGTTAGCTTTTGAGTTGATTCCAACTCTAAAAAATCACATTTCATCATATCTATATAACCATGTAATAATATTAAGGTTGACATACAGTGACTTTGGACTAGTACCAACATAATGCTATATAGGAATTTATAGTCACTTTAAATCATTAAATAATGAACTTAAACCAAAGTAATATTGATCCAACCCTTAAATCTCATTCCCACATGTTAGAATTTGTGGTGAGGACATGTGTCCACATGATCCCATATTTTGGTGGTGAATATTAAATTTTAGTTAATATTTCAATGAGTAGAAATTACTCTTCTAAAATAAATAGGATGAAACTATTGAAATTAAACTTGTGATGCTTGTGATGATAATAGATCATCAATTGTGTGTTTTAGAATGCTACTTAGCCTAGTTAAGTATTGGTTGGTGATTGTGCACTCCCTATGTATTTATAGACGCTAGTACCGACCAAGCTTTCGAGGAGGAGGAGTTCTACCAAGAAGAAGAAGAAGAAGAAAACTTCAGCCACTGCACCAACCAAGGCAAGCTATTGTTAGCAAGCTAGAATTAAGCTATATGAATGATCAAGGATGCTTTAGGCAAGTTTTACCTTCCTTAGTTTACACAAAGTTCTTGACTTGTTTGAAGGTAGCATAAAAAGTATAAAACTTGACCTATTTAGAAACCTTCCACCTTAGTAAACACTCTTAACTTAGTCTTTTAGAGTAGATCAAAAACTTGAGTCACTTTAGATGGGAACAAGTGGTGAAAATGAATTGTGAAAACCTTGGAATGATGAGTCATTCTATTGAGATGTTTTGACATGTGTTGAGAAACACAACTGGTTTGTCATGATGAAAATGATGAGGCATGAGCCTTAACCCTTTTATAAAACTGATGGTTGGATTCGGATGCGATACCATTCCAAATTTACCGTACAACCACACTACCTGAATTGGGTAAGGCTTAGCTGGAAATTTATATGCATTAGTATTAGTTCCCTCACGGGAGAGGTTTGAGATGAGGCTACCTCTCAATGATGTCCACCTATGCAGTGCCCAAGATGACTGATGGTCATGGTTGGGAGGCCATGCTCATAGGAAAGGTGCTTATACTAGGGTGTGTAAAGGGAAGGTTAGGTTTGATTATCTGCATAGTAAGTATGATGATTCAGGGGTATCCCTGAGAGATGTATCGAATCTTGTGGTGAAAGTGTACCACCTCTGCAGAGTGTCAAACTATTCGAATAGCCGCGTCCGCGGTTATGGACAGTTGGAATGGCCATACTGTTTCATTGTCAGATGTATTCTAAATAACTTGAAATGAATGATGAACTTTGACTTGACCACAACAGGGTTGTGTTTATGATAATAGCTTCCCACTTAAGTGATTCTAGAACATTACTTTATCTTTCTTTGCTTCTGAACTCAGCTTAGGTTTCACACTTCACTTGATAGTTAAACTTAGCTCTAGCACTTTAGCTTAGAATTATACTCCTTGTTAGTAGTAGTTTGCGAGTACTTAAAGAGTACTCATGGCTTTTGTCCCTGGCTATTATCATGGCTAGACTATGAAGGAGATTATCAAGATGATGGTCAGCAGGACAGCTATGATAACTAGGACTATCTGCCTTCGTCAGCATTGCCTGTGCCCCTTAAGATGGACCCCACCGCTATGCTTATCTTTTATTTCCGCTGCTTGTTGTATTAAAGACTGGATCATGAGATCCTTATTTGTGTAAAACCTTATGTATGGTATGTAATGTATGATGTACTGTGATATCCAATCCGTTATGTCTCGTAAAAATGGTAATCCTGGGATTGCGAGGTATGCATAACGGGCATCTGGGATTAAAAATCCGGGTGTTGACGACCCGCATCTAGCAATCAGATAAAAACCAAAGTATAAACGGAAAATGAGACTTACACCCGAAGGTAGCTTTTTATTTAGACTCATAAATCTAACCAAAACAAACATGATCATAGAGTATATTCAAGTATCTTGGGATTTTCGACTATCACATGATCATTCGGAAATAAGATGGTACTTCAAAACTTCTCAAAAAAACATTGAGGGGACAATACTTTATTTTACTTTGAACATGCTCATTGATATGATTACAAAGAAAGAAATTTTAAGAATAAAAAGGACGTAGTTGAGAAATATTCCATGGACTGTCTATCTCATCCGGGTATGTACTGCCTCCAGCTCTCTTCCTTTTCTTAGTAGAGGGTCTTTCTTTGTCTGGTATCATATATGTTAGGTAGTATGAGCCATAGTGCAATACTTTACTAACCATAAAGGACCCTTCCTGGATTGGAGAAATTTTGTGCTTTCTTTTTTGCACTAGTCGGAGAACTAGATCACCCTTTGTGAAAGACCGATTTTTGACTCTCTGACTACGATACTTTCATAAATTATGCTGATAAGTTGTAGACCTCTACTCAACAATGACTTGAACTTGCTCGAGTTCATTGAGGTCATATTGTCAAGAAACTTCGGCATCTTCTTGGACATACATAGCGACTTGGGGAGAAAGATGGATACAATCACTTGGAAGAACTGTCTATGTGTCATAGACAAAGAAGAAAGGTGTATATCCAGTTGACCTATTATGAGTACTTCACAAAATCCAAACAACAGACGATAATTCATCTGCCCAAGCCCACGCAGCATGATGAAGTGGTGCTTCGAGCCTAGGATGGAGGCCTTGAAGAATTAGACCATTCACCCTTTCGACTTGTCCATTAGCTTGTGGATGTGCGAATGATGCAATATCGACTTGGATCCTTGATCTTTGCAAAACTTGGCAAGTTCTCCCATTAAAAAGTTGCTCCAGTTGTCTGTAATAATACTGTGCGGATAGCCGAATTGGATGATGTCCTCGATGAATCTTTTGGCTATACCTCCATCACAACTTGTGACGTGTTTAGCCTCAATCCATTTCGTAATTGTATCCACCACCACAAGTAGGTGAGTAAATCCACCTGGATACCGTTTAAATGATCCTACCATGCCAATCCCCCAGACCGCAAAGGGCCATGTAATCAGAATTTTTTGTAGCTGATCAGCCGGAACATGGGCTGTTTGGCATATTTTTGGCAGCCTTTGCACGTCTTGACTAGTTTGTCCGCATCTGCCTTATCTATAAGCCAATAAAACTGTATCGAAAAGCTTTTTCCACTAAAGATTTGACTGCGGCGTGATGTCTGCATTCGCCTTCGTGGATTTCCCTTAGGATTTGCACTCATTCTTCCGGAGAAACACAATGCTCAAAAACCCTAGACACACTCCATTTATAGAGCTCACCACTGATTACTATGTAGGATTTCGCTTGTCAGACAATTTGTCAGCTCAGAACTTCGTCTTCGAGTAATTTTCCTTCTAACAAGAATTCGAGGTAGGACTTTGTCTAGCTGGGAACTACAGCCAGAACAGCTATGAGCGGTGAGTCGGATTTGGTCGGATACTCCTCATCAACTCCTGTGATAGAGGGAACTCTGTGGTGCTCTAGTAAATCACCATCTAGGACCTTTTTTTGTGCAGAGCGTATTCTTGATAATGCACCTGCTTCCTTGTTTTCTATTCGGTGAATGTGTTGAACTTCAAACCCTTCGACCTATTTTGCTAGTTCATCCACTACAACTTGATATGTTGCCATGTGCTTAATTACCCTACAGATATCGGATACTTGCTGAGCAACTAAATCCGAGTGTCCGTAGCACATGAGTCAGCGAATGCTGATGTCTTCAGCGATTCGACCATGTAGCAGGGCTTCATACTCAGCAATGCTATTTGTCACTATGAAGTGAATCTGCAACACATAGAATATTTTATCTCCTTGGGGAGACTTGAGTCATGATCAAGCCATTTTCTGCAGCACTAGCGGGAGATACTGGACTGCGACCAAGTTGTTTCCTCCTTTGGCGATATAGCTGGCTTGGAAGAAATCTTGGAGCCAGGTTCTAGGCGAGCCACACCATCGTAGGGTTGAATGTGCATTGAGATAGAAAATCCCTTAGGAAAATTTGTTTATCAGATTTGTGGCCCAAAGAATTTTGGACCCATGTATATGTTGTCCTACTCGTAGCGCTGCGCCTCTATGTTTGAGTTGATCTGGTGCCTTGCATAACTTGGTGATAGGGAGCACCGTCTCAGATGTTTGATGTTGCTGCGGTGCAATGGAGCCAGGTCTCTGCTTCCTCCACCACCTCCTCCGCCTCGGCCCCCTCCCTGGCTCCTGTGGTAGACGTTATCATCGCTTCTTGGTGTAGAGGGTGGTGCCGGTGGGTAATTTCCTGCTGATCAAGGGCCTCCATTTGGGGCTTCGTTACGACAAACACTGTGTGGGCTCAATCTGGCGCAGTTTTCATCATTCCTTCATCTATGGTTGCCATCCTTATGGAGAGGCTAAGTCAGACAGCTTTTGTGTCTATGAGGTGGCATTCTTTTATCGATCCTATTCCTGACGCCGTGCTTCATATTCTTCCATGCGGTGATCTGACTGCCATCGGTGAGGTTGCTGTGGAACCATTACTGCTACATCGTCTCCTTCTACGGCTGGGGCAACATTGCTACAACCCCGTGTGGTTCTGTGTCGCTGTCCTGAAGAGCCGGTTCTTGAGTAAGTATCATCCCGAGGGTCTGAGCGGTGATGCCGATCTGGTTCCCGACGGGGCCTTGTGTCATGCTGTCGGGCTATGTCTGTGCGGTATTGTCGGATTTCAAGACCAGTTTTCTGCTGAAAGACGTGGCGGCTTTTTCTTGCTCTAGGCCCTTGCTGAGTAGTGCTACAATCATCCGGACCTGCTCTGGAGTTGGATTATTTTCTAGGATCTCTCGGGCCGCAGCAGTATTTTCTACCACACGACTATATTTTCTTTGCTATTGATCCGAGGCTATCACACGACTATGTTTTCTTTGTTTTCCTCAAATAGGGATTTGTGAACTCCCGGATTTTTATTCGCCAGTTCATGGTCGTTCTGGGTCTTCTAATGCTGTAGGGAGATGTACTGTCCTTCATATGCAATGTGTTGTTTCTCCTCTATGAGATGAGTGGCTTCATCCAAGAGTACCTGGCACTTTGCTTCTAGGCCAAAGGATAATTAACATAATCATATGAAGCGTCCCGACACAAGTAGAGACATGTCCCCTAAAGGATCGAACATGTCTAAATTTATCTCTTGTGTGCTAACCCATTGGTTCTCCGCACGTATGTCGACCTAGTTTTCGTATTGCTGCTAAAAACTTTGCATTCACCCTCTCTACTTAGCCATCCTGGATCCTACAGGATTATTAGCATCAAGACTACAATGTTTAAATATAGACAATTGTCAATAAATTATGAATGTTGTTGTACATGTCAAACTCATAATGGTCAAAGATAAAAAAAACTTCCGTAGGAAGCATATCTCTCTCTCAATAGGCACGTGCCCCACTGTATAAATAAAGCAATATCAAGGTACAACAAATTCCACAAATAACACACCACCGTTCGGTGCCAAAGAAAAGAAAACAGAACATGACAGTCCGCCACTACTAGAGAAACAGCTACAGGTAATTCGCATACTCGTGGCGTACATGTTAGGTGGTGCCCCACGGGTAAATAGTCGTGGCGGACCTATCAGCAGTTTCCCACGGATATGTCAATTAGTCGTGACCCATGTGCTCCTAGGTGCGCCACGGCTAAGTGTGAGTCATCCAGCCAAGGTCAGCACCCACTTACACGTGAGGCACCACATAGTGTTGCGCCATGGGTAAGATTTCTACCCGTGGCGCACCACTATGTGGTGCCCCATGGCTAAGTGTGGGTAATTTCAACTCCACCCCCATCGTTTTTTTAGTTTTGAAAAAAATAAAATAAAATGATAAATACTTCTTAAATTAAAACCCTTTCAGATATAAGTAGGTTATGTGATCTAGTTTCTAGGAAAATTATCAAATATGAATTTTGACTTTCTTTGCGAAAAAAGGTTATTGCATGGTAAAACGGCCATAACTTTTACATACGATGTCGAAAGAAAATATATAACATATCAAAACGACGAGGAAGAAATTTTGGTTCCAATGGAAATATTAGAGACGATTTACCCATTTTTTAGAATCTCAAAATTTTAAAATAATAAAAAGATATTTCAAAAATAAGATTTTTCCCTGCAGAAAATACTTCACCACTTACTCGTGGCGCATCCCATGGTGTGCCATGGCTAAGTGAGGGTGGGATTCGGAATTCGAACCGGCCTAGCTACCTACCACTTTCTTTCCATTTACCTTCCCCTCCCATTCTCCTCCTTCATTTTCTTCTCCTCATCTTCTCCTTCTCCTTCTCCTCCTTTTCTACTTCTTCTTCTCCTCCTCCTCCTCTTCTCCTTCTCCTCCTCCTATCCTCCTCCTCTTCCCCTTCTTCTTCTCCTTCTCTTTCTCCTCTCTCCAGCCTCCTCCTTCACCTCCAACCACGGTGACCACGGTAACGATAACAGCGGTGATGGTGACTTCTTCGATGAGGCGACAACGATCGACGTGACAACAACCACTTCGACGAGGGGTGTCGGCGACCCTTTTATAACGACAGTGATGACGACAATAGCAACAGCGAGATCTAGATCTCCCACGAAGTTAGCTCGGAAGAACGAAGGATGCTAGAGTCACGTGCGGTCAGGGGTGTGACGCCGCCCCGAGGGCCCGCAGCGTGTCGTGTAGGTGCTTCTGATCCTGCTGTCTAGATAGCGGGCACCACTGCTGCAGGTACGCGAGAAAAAAGAAATGGAGTCAGAAGCCCGAGTGGAGAATATCCGCTCAATCACCATCTTATTCCGCACATTCCAAATGGTCCATGCCATAGCCGCAAACACTAGCCAGAAGAGACGACGACGCCTCCTTCCAGCACGGTTTGCCTCAGTTTGCAGGAACACCCCGAGGTCCTGGGCTTCCCAAGAAGGCCCAAGGGCTTCCCAGACAAAGCTCCACATGAACTGAGCCTCCGTGCACATGAACATAATATGGACGCACATCTCCTGGCACATGCCATTATCAGGGCCATTATGCTTCGCCACCTCCACTCCCGAGGGTTGGCTATCACGGAGAAGTTGCCAGACAAAGATACAAATACTAAGAGGAATGGGGCCTTCTAGAGGGGAGAGGTCCAACCTAACTCTGGGCCCTAAACGAAAACTCCCCCAGGATAGACGTCAAGAGACAATGTCTCTCGGCATAGGGAGCATATTCAACCACTAGATGTTGCTAATGCTATATACTAACTTATAAGCATGGCATTTACTTACGAAGTTGCTATGTTCTTGGTCGTTGAGACTGGCATATAAGGTACTTTAGAATCCCTTAACGAGTGACACGCCATATTTGACGCTTCACCCACTACACCACAATGTATAGCACCGCGCGCGCCAGCGACAACTATGAGAACCCCCGTGGTGCAGCGAACGACACCAACAAAATAGGAGGCAAGAGTGTGTGGCAACACTATTCTTGTGCGGACACACAATATGTTAGGGTTTAGGGGTCAGTCACGAGGGAGGCAAGTGTGTGCCGTGAAGCTCCTCGCGTGAAAGCATAGTATGGCATGGCGACGTAACACGAGGTAAAGGAGTGCAGCAACACTCCTCGTGATGGTGCATGACGAATCTGTGCTAGGCGGCTAAAATCATTTGAATTAACTACAAATTAATTAAGATCGATAATACATGAAAGGACAATTCTTTCCTTAAATAAAATTATCCGATGATCCTCTGACCTATTCTAGCCCAAAAATATTAACGGTCATGATGGGGATATGCCAAACGGGGTGTGCCCAAGAGGACGTTCCGATTGGGTCAAAGGCTTGGCAAGTGGGCCTGCAGGACGGCGACTGGAATGCGACTGAGGAGAAGGCCTGGCGATTGGAGACTGGAGGCCCAGAAGCGTACTCGAAGCCCAGTCAGATTAGGTCAAAGCCTTTGAATCCATATCTTGTTCGGTTGTAAACTGTAAACCCTAGCAAGGTGCCTCCTATATAAACCTCTCTAGGGTACTCTGAGGACTTACGTTCCATCATACACCCCTTCGAGCGACTCGCTGCTTAGACGCTGAGCTCACCGTCCCTGTAACTCGCTCTCCATCAATCTAATCTAGCAGGAGTAGATCTTTACCCTCCGGGGGGCTGAACCTGGGTAAACCCATGTGCATCCGCCCCCATCTTGCACCACAGATGGCCGCCAGCTCTCGCCCCCGATTCTATCAATCATTGCCTACTGCAGCGACTACCATCACCATTTCCACGACAGTGGTGCCCACCGTGGAGCCTAGCCGGACTGGCCTGAGTTCTGCGGCGAGATCCTACTCGCCGATCGACCGGTGGATCGCCACCGGTAGCATGATCGCCATCGGCAGGATCTTACAGATCCTGCCCAGCAGCTACAACCCGACGTCGCGCCCGGTCACCCATAGCGCGATAATGCCGGTTGGCTCCATCAACCTGTTCGTCGGCTTCATAGGCGCAGTCGACCCGATGGCGACGGTGATCATCGGTGGATCACCGACACGCTGCGATCTGCTCTCGGACGAGTAGGTCCGATCCATCAGGAGCCTCGCCTCCGAGTACGACTCGGCCACCAGCAACGCGGCCAAGACCAACACTGCCGCGGACGATGGAGCCATCCATGACGACGTCGACTCCGTGACCTCTGCCTCGGTCGACGGATCCATCACCGCAGCATCACGGGAGGACTCCATCACGCGGGTCTCCAACCCTGAGGACTTCGAGGACTCGTCAATCCTTGGGATCTTCGATTCCGACTCCGGCTCGGAGTTCCCTGAGGACTTCCGCGCCAAATCCAATCGCTTCAACACGATCTACATGGCGGGCAGCACGGTTGCCCTGGCAGATCCATTCTCCACACCAATCCCTCTAACCGCGACGGCCATGGATGTGGAGGAAGCCCGCCTGCGACTGGAGGCGGCGCAGCGCAAGGAGCTAGACGAGCGCGAGAAATTCCGCCTACAGCGAGCAACGGCATAGGAGTTGTCGCTCTATCACTAGTGCTGCATATGGACCCGCCTGAACTCCAATGTCCAAGGCCACGTCCTAAACTTAAACAAAGAGAGCGACCCCACATGCGCGGCTTAACACGAACGCACCACCAGGCGGCAGCAATCGACCACCACCTGACGCACCGGCGACTGGGACCCCGCCACACCCCATTGGTCGCGTGCCCCCGCCGGACCAGCCGTGGATCATAATCTTGCCACAGGCCCGCGACGCCAACGGACTCCCACTATACTCCACCCCGATGGACAATGTCGTCGCGGCCGATGCCGCAGTCGCAAACTTCGATGTCCAAGGAGAAGGCGTGTTGCAGATCCAGTATGCCAAGGCCCTACTCGTGAGGGTCGTCGAGCATCAAGCCGCGGGAGTCGACCCGCGGGGTCGGATGTATTCCCGCTCCTTGGCAAGCAGGGCGGCCTCAAGCGGTCATCCAACCATCACCAACGCCATGACCTGCCCACCACAGCAGCCCCTGGCGAACCAGCCATGGGCCGCCAACCCCGCGCTCTCCACCAACGAGCCGTGACCAGTGAACAGCACGGTCGCTGCCAATGGGAAACCCATCCATGCCCGAACGCAAATCATCAACAACCAGGCTTGGCGGGCACGCCAGCCCAACGACTTGAGGCCCACCCTCACTAACCGCGGCGACCCCGAGCCTAGGGGCTCGCTCAGCCGATTCGGCCCCCAGTTCTTCGGACCTATGATCTGAGGAGAGAAGTACCCCGCCAACTTCAAGGCGCCCAAGGAGATCGAAAAGTACGATCTGACGTACGATCCAGCGGTTTGGCTGGACACATACCTCATGGCGATGGGAATCAGCAGCCACACCGACCTGCTAGCCGCTCGCTACCTACCCCTGATGATGGAGGGTGCGATCCGGCAATGGATCAACACCCTCCCATCGACAACATCGACTTGTGGGAGGAGATGCGGGACGCCTTTGTCAGGAACTTTGAAGGCTCCTACACCCGCGCCACCACCATCGAGGACCTAGAATGATGCATCCAGGGACAACGCAAGTCGACCTGCCACTTGATCCAAAGGCGGCAGGAGCTATGGATCCACGCCTCCGGCATCCACCCGGACACGGCAATACACTGCTTCAAGAACGCGTGCCGGTACGAACTCTTGGTCGCCAAGATCAAGAGGGTCTACCGTATGCTTGACAACATACCCGACCTCCTCGAGATTTCCAAGCTCTACGCAGAGGAGGACCCCAACCAGGACTCTGACGACGAGTCAGGGGGAAGACGCTGCTGTAGCGCCCACGGTAGCGGGAGACAGCGCTATATGTGCTACAACAACACTCGCATCATCGGCAAGCACCGCAGTGATGGGCGAGTCGACTTTGTCGCCAACACCGGCTACGGCCAACGCGACCCAAAGAACTTCCGCCGCGACGGAGGAAACTACCAAGATAGCAGAAACTACCGCGCCAACAACGTGGCGAGGCTGAAATTCGACCCTACCACCCTACTCAACCAACCCTGCGTCTACCACAACAGGGAGGGCAAACCCGCCACCCACACTACGGCCGACTGCCACTCCCTCAAGGACATCGAAAAAGCAATTGCGGGCACGAGATGACCCCAACAATAACCAGCCACGAGATAGTGGAAACACCGGTGGCTTTGGCAACACCGTCGGATCAATCCACACCTTCACCGGGCTCCGCACCAAGCGTGAGAGGAAAGTGCTCGACGGCGCAGTCGCTGTCAATGCGGTGACACAGGTCGACATTCCCCGCTTCCTCAACTGGTCTGGGAAAGGCATCACCTAGAGTCGCCAAGACCACGCACCAAAGATCGAGCACCCAGGGCGAGTTGCCCTGGTGGTCAGGCCCAAAGTGGCCGACTACTGGCTGCCCAAGACACTGATGGATGGCGGGAGCTCCATCAACATCATGTACCTGGACACGTTCAAGAGGCTCCAACTCCCAGAATCAGCAATCAAGCCAACCTTGACAACCTTCCACGGCATCGTCCCCGGTCGGAAGGCGTACCCGATCGAAAAAGTAACCCTGTGAGTCACCTTCAGCACACCAGCAAACTACCACACCAAGCGGATCGAGTTCGAGCTAGTGAACTTCCGTAGCCCCTACCACTGCGTCCTGGGACGCCAAACGTTTGCCAAATTCATGGCGGTCCCCCATTACGCCTACAACATGATGAAGCTTCTAGGTCCAAGCGGCATCATCACCGTTCACGGCAACCCCGATATGGCCGTGGAATGCAAAGACAAAGGCGCTGAATTCGCTGACGCCATCGTCGCCGCGGAGACTGACCATGCGGAGGAGCTCGCAAAATACGCGGATAACATCAACAAGGATGACCCTACCATCCTGAAGAAGCCAACCGCCGCGAGATCCACATTCGAGGCGACCACTCACACCCACACCGTCGAGCTTGTCCCGGGCGACTCCAGCCAGACGGTCACCATTGGGGGTGCACATGAGCCCCGCATAGGAAAGCGCGCTCATCGGGTTCCTCCGTGAGAATCGTGACATCTTCGCATGGAAACCATCTGACATGCCCGGTGTCCCGAGGGAACCCACTGAGCACAAACTCAACACCGACCCCAAAGTGCGACCAGTAAAGCAGTCGCTACGGCCATTCAATGAAGAGCACCGCCGAGCAATCGCTGAAGAAGTACAGCGCCTGCTAGCCGCAGGCTTCATTCGGCTAATCAAATACTCCAAGTGGCTGGCAAACCCAGTCCTGGTTCTGAAAAAGAACAACACGTGGAGAATGTGTATCGATTACACCAACCTCAATAGCGCCTGCCCGAAGGAGGAGTTCGTCTTACAGCGCATCGATCAGATCATCGACTCGATCGCGGGATCGGAGTCGCTGTTCGTCCTTGATGCATATTCTGGCTACAACCAGATCAAAATGGTCGTCGAGGATGAGGAGAAGACGGCGTTCATCACGCCATTCGGCGCCTTCTACTACACGGCCATGACATTCGGCCTCAAGAACGCTGGCGCAACCTACCAAAGGTACATGCAGGAGTGCCTCGCGAGCCAAATTGTCCGCAACATACACATCTATGTCGATGACGTGGTGGTAAAATCCACCCGCCAGGACGACCTGCTCGCCGACCTAGCCGAAACCTTCACAAACCTGCGGAGGTACAACATCAAGCTCAACCTAGGGAAATGCACCTTCGGTGCCCCACTGGACAACTCCTGGGATACGTGGTCTCCAAATGAGGCATTGAGGCCAACCCCACCAAGATCGACACCATCGCGTGACTCGGGAAACCCGAGTGCCTGCGTAACGTCCAGAAGTTGGCCAGGCGAGTCGTGGCTCTCAGTCGCTTCATCGCTCGGGTCGGTGAGAAGGCAATGCCCCTCTACCGCCTGATGCGCAAGAACCCCACGTTCTAATGGGATGCGGAGGCGGACAACGCACTAAAAGCACTCAAGGAAGTGCTACTCGCGGCTCCACTCCTACCTGCCCCAATAAACAAAGAGCCAATGCTCGTGTAGGTGGCAGCCTCCACTCGAGTCTTCAGTGCCGTGATGGTCATCGAATGACCAGAGGAGGGCAAGGAACGCCCCATACAGTGCCACGTCTACTACATCAGTGAAGTCCTGACGGACTCAAGACAGCGCTACCCATACCAGAAACTGGTATACGCGGTATTCCAAGCTCAAAGGCGACTCCCACACTACTTCCAGGACCACCCAATCATGGTCATCTCCTCCGCGCCACTACAGGACATAATACGCAATCGCAAGGAAACTGGGAGAGTTGCCAAGTGGGTTGTCGAAATCGGCGTCCACAACATCAAGTACGAGCCCCGCAAAGCGATCAAGTCGCAAGCCCTGGCTGATTTCCTCGTAGATTGGGAAGAGGCACAGCAGCTGGTGAAGCTCCCATACCTCCACTACTGGTCGCTCCACTTCGACGGGTCCAAGAACACCGATGGCGCCGGGGCTGGGGTCATACTGACCTCCCCCAAGGGATACAAGCTCCGCTACATGCTCCACCTCAACTTCAAGCCCTGCAGCAACAACATGGCAGAGTATGAGGCCCTCCTTCACAGCATGCGCGCCGCCAAGCAGATGAATATCAACCTCTTATGGTGCTATGGCGACTCCGATCTAGTCGTCGGCCAAGTCGCCGAGACCTGCGACGCCGTCACCTCGACAATGATAGCATACCGCCAAGTGGTAGACCAGCTGGGAGGACACTTCGATGGTTATTCAGTCGAGTGGATCGACAGGCGAAAGAACGAGGAAGTAGACGCCCTCTCCCGCATCGGGTCATCTCGGCAAACACCACCTGTAGGCGTCTTCCTCGACATCATCCACAAGCCTTCGGTCTCCCCGCCAAAGGAGATCGACATCGGGATACCTCTACAACCTGAGCCGGCCCTAGTCGCCATGATCGTGGAGCCTAGCGACTGGATGGCACCATATGTCGCCTTCCTCAAGCACAAGATCCTCCCAAGCAACGAGACAGAAGAACGAATGATCGTGCACCGATGCAAGTCCTTCGTCATCATCAACGGCGAGATCCACAAACGCAGCATGATCGGCGTGTTCCAGCGCCGCGTACAGCCAGAAAAAGGACGTAAGATCCTCCAAGACATCCACGCCGGCAACTACGACCATCACGCCGATGCAAAGTCGTTGGTCGCCAAGGCCATGTGGCACAGTTTTTACTGGCTAACTGCACATGCCGATGCCACCGACATCATCCAACGATGTGTCAGATGCCAGAAGTACGCCAACCAGACGCATCTCCCTGGTTCTGCACTCAAGACCGTCCCCATCACCTGGCCATTCGCTGTATGGGGCATGGACATGGTCGGCCCATTCAAGAAGGCCCCATCCGGCTTCACCCACCTCCTGTTCATGGTCGACAAATTCACCAAATGGTTCGAAGCCAAGCTGATCAAAAAGTGTGACGGCAAGATGGCCACTAAGTTCCTCCATGAGCTCATCTACCGGTACGACTACCCGCACAGCATCATAATGGACAACGACACTAACTTCACCAAGGGATCCATGGAGGAATTCTGCGAGGAGCATAGCATACGACTCAACCTCGCCTGAATCGCCCGCTCGGAGTCAAACGGCCAAGCAGAATGCGCCAATCAGAGCGTCCTCCACGGACTCAAGCCAAAACTCCAAGTGCCCCTTGAGCGAACCTAGGATGTTGGGTTGAAGAGCTCCCCTCCGTAATATGGGGGATCCGCACCTCCGTCAACCGCTCCATGGGGTTCATGCCCTTCTTCATGGTATAGGGCGCCGAAGCCGTGATGCCGACGGACCTGGAGCACGACTCACCTAGAGTCGCCAACTACCTCGAGGCGAAAATTGAGACTTCCCACCAAGACAACATCGACCAGCTCGACGACGCACGCGACCTGGCTCGCTCCCACACCGCCATCTACCAGTAGGGACTCCGCTGCTACCACAGCCGCCGAGTCTGAACCCGCACCTTCCCGGAGGGTGACTTGGTCCTACGATTGGCCCAGGACAAGAAACGCATGCACAAGCTCTCCCCTCCATGTGAGGGGCCATTCACCATAGGATGCATCCTCGGCAACGACGCCTACTACCTCATCGACATATAGGCGATGGCCAACTTGAGGTCGGGAGGCCATGGAATATAAACCTTCTCCGAAAGTTCTATACATAGAACTCAAACTTGTACCTAGATGATATATAATGAAATTCATTCGGATCGCACAAATTGTGTTCACTCGCCATACTCTTGTACCACTCACACTCGTACATTAAGAAATACGCTACCTACGGAAGTCAACCCTTGGTCGAGCGACTAGCACGGCTAGGTAGTGCGACCCAAGGGCACCAAAGTTATTCGGGCTTTGTGTCGTCCACGAACATGCCAAGCCAGAGCTACCATCGGAGTCGCCCCGCTCGACTGGCCCACCGGGCCAAGACGACCAATGTTCGCTTCCCACAGTGACCCGTCCTCCCCATCCTCGAGCAAAGCGACTCGAACGGTTAAGTACCGCGCACGGGGACTTCGCAAACAGAAACCCTCACGCGGCTCAGGAACACACCAAGTAAGAGAGCTGCCTTGGACTCGCCACGCGACTGGCTCTCCGAGCCAGGGAGAGATGCGTTATAAACAACTCACACACAACCCATAATAGGCACACGCTCGGGGACTCGCCTAAAACAACCCCACTCGCACTCAGGGAATCGCCCCTTTAAGTCGAGAGGGACAAATATCACAAAAATCCAAAGAAAACACACATGTACACAAACGAATTATACCCCACTAAAGGGCGGACGCGCTCGGGGACTCGCTCAAAAAATAGTTAAACACATCACACAATTAAGCTTGCATTGTGAGTCGATTGACTCCTCTTACTCCCATGCAAAATATTGTTCATATTACAAAAGTCGCCACTTGACATATCTTACAAACTGCCCAGAGAAGCTATCTATTTCGCATGCCCTGATGAAGAAGCATCTCCACCAACCTTTACATGATGAATGGTTGCCTTGGGTTCGTCGGGTAGGTCATTAGCGACTTCGATAGCACCGACCGGAAGGGTTGCTCCGACTTCAGGTCGCGATGTTCCGGCTCGGGGTCGCCGATGCCACCACTATCTCCTGGTATGGCAGCAGGTCTCCCATCGCCAGCACCCGATCAGCATAGGAGGCAGCCTTGGCGGTTAGCTTAACACCTCCGACATCTCCAACGCGCCAGTCGCTGAAGGGTAGCCGTTGGTGACGTCGTCGAGGTCGAAGTCGTTAGGGAAGTGCGCGAGCCCCAAGCTCAATGCTGTGGTGGCCCCACGCCTGAAAGCTGAATCTTCCATCCACTCAACGACGCCGGGTACCTCCTCCAGTTAGCGCCACAGTTCAGTCAGTCCCAAAGGTATAACCTCTGTGGGAGACATTCCCTAGAGAACCGCCTGGACGCACAATGTCGAGGCAGTGGCCGCGTTCACCACCGCGGTCACACACTACGGAGCATTGAAGGTTTGCACCATCGGATCGCTTTGACCTATTATAGCTGCAACGTCAGACGTCAGTGCCACCACGAATTCACCCACTCGGGGACTCTTCGCACATATCAAAAGGAGAGCCATGACTCACCAAGGAGCTTCCGGCAGTGTTCAGTGACGTGCTTCTCCAAGGCAGCGAGATCACCCTGCAGCCCAAGGATGATGGAGTCCGCGGCCTTCCGCTCCTCCTCAGCCGCGGCAACTGCGGCCTTAGCCCTATCCTCAGAGGAGATCACAGCCGCTTTAGCCTACTCCAACTCCTTCAGAAGCAACTCGATACGCCCATTCGCCACGTCCAGCTCGACAGCTGGAACGTACCCTTCTCGGGCTTTGGCAATGGCGGCCGGAAGACCATCTGCATGGAACAGAAACAACAGTCAGAATTCCATCAACATTAGAAGCTAGCAATCGCCAACTAAAACAAGTACTCATTGGCAGCCTCCTGAAGCCGCCGGTTTGCCTCTTGCGCCACGCGCAAATCAGGCTCGAGATGCTCTTTTGTGGCCTGCCGGTCAGCTAACCCCCTTTGCAAGCCCTACAAGCAGAACGCAAAATAAGCAACTGCAGAAACACAAATTCAGTGTCCAGCCGCTGAAATTCAGCGACTAGACACTCAGGGACTGGTGATTAGAAGAAACTCAGTGCCTAGCCGCTGAAATTCAGTGACTAGATACTCGGGGACTGGCGACTAGAAGAAACTCAGTGCCTAGCCGCTGAAATTCAGCGACTAGACACTCAGGGACTAGACGTACCTGAATGGCGGTGCCAAGCATATTGTGAAGTTCGCTGGCGTCCTTCGTAGGGACCACGAAGGAGGTACGCTCGCGACATGGTCCGACATCCTCATCGACAATCTCCGGCATGAGCGGAGATTCGGTTTCTGCCATAATCGGTAACCCCTCGCCATGAAGCGCGGGAACGACGCGGACGCCCTTGCTGGGGCACTGGTTGCTAGAGCCGGCGGTACTGTCGTTGGAGCCCCATCAGCTAGCTCCGATTGAGCGGCTGCCACCTCCTCGCCACCGGTGGTGGCATCACTCCCTCTGGCGTTATCTTGTCCTGCAGCCTCGTCGGGCTCACCCTTTTGCTTCTTCACGTCTTCAGCAGGCGCAGCATCCGCAGCAGGTTTCCTCTTCCTGGGGAGATCGCCTTCCCCCGTGGTGACGGTCGATAAAATTTTAGCCACCGAAGGGCGTCCTATCTTCTTAGCGCTAGATCTACAAAAACCTCCAAAGTCAGCAAAGAAATCACACAAAAATAAGTCCAACAATTGGAAAAGAAACCTCGGAGGACTTACTTGGCGACTGGCAGAACACGCAACCCCGTGCTGATGTGGGCGGGCTTATCTAACTACGGGCCTAGCTTGCGCGTGAGACCTTTCTCGAAGACATCCGAAGCCCACGACACCGGGGGCCTCTTCGATGATGAAGCCGCGGTCGCAGGAATCTCCGGCTCAGAAGACGCTGCCGTCCCCAAAGGTCGCGGCGACTTTGACGCTGCAGCCTTAGCTACCTCCTGCACTGGCGCCATCGAAGTTGTTGGCGCGATCACCCCAAGAGGAACCTCCACCGCCGCTTCGGTGCCCTCAGCCTTCGATCCCATCATCGGAATCGCGCCCTCCGGGATCTTGCGTGAGGTCTTGGCCGCGTCATCGTCAAACTCGCCATCCAACTCGAACACCACCGCCGACCTAGGCGGTGACGCCGACTTCTTTGCTGGCGACTTCGGCTTGCGCGAGGGATTTGCCGGCGTGGCTGTTCGCTGAGAACTGTGCTCTTGCAAGATCTCGTCTTCTTCTTCGCGCTCTTCAAGTCTACGGCTCGCCTCGAACTCGCGTTGATTCTGCATGCGAGTCTTGCGGGCCGCCGGCGCTGGGGGAGGAACCTCCATTTCCTCTTCTTCGTCCTTAGAAGATTCTCCTCGGCACCCTCCTCGAACTCTTGGGGGACCTCTTCGTCGAGTGGGGGGAACCAGCCTTCCAGAACCTGGAACAACTGAGAGTGGACATAAATGAGCTTCAGACGATGCGGCTGCAAATTGCACTGCGGGAATCACGACTGAAGAAAAATTCGGAGAAAAGGACTTACTGTGGAGGCTTCGTTCTTCACAGGCACGTACGGAGCGATCCCGACCGATGTGGCTCGCTTGTCTCCGCGACGAATTCCGGCAACGCCACTTCGCCGGAAGGGGTGGACTCCTTCATGTAGAACCAGCTCTTCTTCCACTCGCTCGCGGCCTTCTTCAGCAGCACGAGCTTGATGAAGTTGACTTTTAGCTTCAGCTGAAAGGTGACGCCTCCGGCCGCCAAGATTGGGCCGCCGGACCCTTCGCGCCTGATGCGGGCGTGGAAAAACTCCATCCATAGCGGGAAGTACGGCCTACAGCCGAGGTAGCACTCGCAGAAGGCGACAAAGATCGCTTGCTACTCGATGCTGTGCGGGCCGAGATCCGATGGTTTGATCGCATAATATGCGCAGAACCGCCGAAAGAATAATGATGTAGGGAACCCCAAGCCCCTCTCCAAATGGCTTGGGAAGCAGATGAACTCGTCAGCGCGCGGCTTCGGCTCGATCTCGGAAGACGCGGAGATCTGCCAATTCCCTTTGCGGAGGACCCCGGTGTCCTTGAAGGACCTAAGCTGCGCCGCGGTGCACTTAGATTTCCCCCACGAGCCTTTTAGAGCCGCCATCAGGAAGAAAGCCGGATCGCTTGGTCTGGAGAGTTTGGATCGAGGGAAGATAGAAGGAATGGATGCGCGAGAATGAAGAACGTGAGGAAGGATCTGCCGGACTGATCTCTCACTCTCCTTATAAAGGAGTGCTTCCCGCCAATCTCGGGGTAGCCGTTAACCGTGGTAATTGCGTCGAAGTTACCGTTGGACTACCAAACAGATAGTTTTGACCAAGTTGACGGTCCAACTCCTTCACTCGACTCGTTTGCAACTGTGCCCTGCCCATTCGCCGAAGCAGGGACTTGATAGCGGTTGCATTCGCCGAAGTAGCGACTTGATAGCGGTTGCATTCGCCGAAGCAGCGACTAGAAACATGGTGGAAAATTTCCTTGGTTTCGGCAGAGTCCATCGCCGATTCGACTGGGCGTCCAAATTGGACTCGCCTACTCCGACCGCAAAATGAACACCTGCGTTTGAATCAACGATGGTCTCGGGGACTACTGATGGGGATATGCCAAACGGGGTATGCCCAGCAGGACGTTCTAATTGGGTCAAAGGCTTAGCGAGTGGGCCTACAGGACGGCGACTGGAATGCAACTGAGGAGAAGGCCTGGAGATTGGAGACTGGAGGCCCAGAAGCGTACTCGAAGTCCAGTCGGATTAGGTCAAAGCCTCCGAATCCATATCCTGTTCGGTTGTAAACTGTAAACCCTAGCGAGGTGCCTCCTATATAAACCTCTCTAGGGTACTCTAAGGACTTACGTTCCATCATACACCCCTTCGAACAACTCGCTGCTTAGATGCCGAGCTCGTCGCCCCTGTAACTCGCTCTTCATCAATCTAATCTAGCAGGAGTAGGTCTTTACCCTCCCGGGGGCCGAACCTAGGTAAACCCATGTGCATCCGCCCCCATCTCGCACCATAGACGGCCACCAGCTCTCGCCCCCGATTCCATCAATCGCTGCCTACTACAGTGACTGTCGTGGCTATTTCCACGACAGGTCATCTTAATACTACACCCTAAAATCCGAAGTACCCCGTAACCTAAAGTTTTAGGGCTACCAAAATCCACGAGTACCTGCAAAAAAAAAATCCAGGAGTACATCAATCACCAGACGGCGTGACCATTCATGTGAATTAAAAGAAAAATTCAAACACGGACTTGAACAAATTGCTAGGTTGTGTACTGTCGATGTGTCGCAGAAAGCAACTTTCTTTGACTAAATTGTTCAGAGAAAACAAAGAAAGGGACACGCACTACCGAAAGCTATTTTCTTTGACTATGCTACCGTAGCAAACAACGCAGAACCAAATAGGCGTACTACTTTGAATTCTTCTGAGCTGGCGACTCACAGAAAACTACTTTTCCTTTTATTGTACTAATTCAATTACAATTCCATGACAAACAACAAAGAACTAGTAATACATCGAGACTTGATGCTAACTTATCGTCGGCGCCTCTTGCTAGGTGAAACTGCAGGCTGAGGCAAGTTCATCTCATCAAAGAATTTAGCAACATTAAGAAACATTCTATACGGCGGTATCCGCGATTCCCATGCTACTAGCTCAAACTCTTCCTTTGGCAAAATTGCAGAACCGGCAATCAGGTCTTCAAACATAACCTTAGGCAAATTCCTTTTGGAATGATCATTTTCGCTGTGAGGAGGCATGAGTCGAAGTGGAGTAGACGACGATGCAATGTTGGATATGTCAATCGGATGATCTTTGTCCATCAGATGCCATAGATTACTCCGCACGACATTGCTGTACTTCTTCCAGATACTCAACCAAAATTTAGCACTCTGATTCTTCCTCAGCACATCAGCATACACGTTTGCCGTGATCATTGATCCTCCCAGCACTGCCGCTATGTCTTTCGCTATTGATGCTAGCTGAGGGTGCTCCTCTGGGTTTGTGCTTCCGAAGGCAAGAACCTTGAAGAGATAGCTATACTCCTCAGGTGAGAAGCTATTCAAGCACACCGGCCTTACCGTTCCGAACCGGGTTAGCTTCTGAACCTTGGTTATGATTATGATCTTGCTTCCTCTGCCCATATGTGCTGCTGTTGATGAGTAAAACTTTTGCCAAGTCTTGTTGTCCACGTCTGAAGTGAACTCAACCACAACCAAAGTCCGTCCTTCCTGGATGAACGCTTCGTGCTCAGTTCTACAGAAGCTTTCTCCATTCAAGTGCAGGATTGACGAGAAGTGTGACATGACCTTTTGGTTGTTGCAAGCGTGTGCGACCAGAGTTTTCTTACCGACTCTACCAGCGCCTGTGATCGGTAGCACGATTGGAGCAGAAGGAGTAGGGTTATCTTGCAGCAAGATATTGATGATCTGCTGCTTTTCTACGTGGCGGCCAAACATGAAATTGTCAGCGTAGAGGTATGCGTCATAAGGGCTGCGAAACATGCGTTCGCATCCACCTAGGAGCAAGACAAACTCTGCCATGTTAGAAACCATGGTCTCTAAATTATCCAGTGCCCTTTGAAGCTCATGGTAAACGCCAGAAGCAGTGCGCCGTGTGGAACGAAAAGAGTAAATGGAAGAACCAGAGATGCTAACCTCCTCTTCTTCGACCCTCGAGATGCAAAGGGTGCGAGACTTGGCGGTGTCCAGGACATGGTAGCCTCGGTACATGGCGTCACCAAGCTTCTTGAGCTCGAGCAGCATCTTGGAGTTGGTAAGGTGTCGACCCTCGGCCTCCTCGACGACCATGTGAACCCTATGAAGAAGCTGTTGCAGCCTCTGCATCTTCTCATCAACATGTACTTGGCTGATGTACTTCTTGATAATGAAGGATATGAATCGATTAACCAGGTCGCCTGCAATTGAAGATACAACCAGCTCCATATGCTCCAGGCTTATCTTCGTGTTTGTGTTGTGTGTTTCTCGTGCCCTGCACAAGAGAGAAAGATACAGAGACAGAGGGGATATTACTCGAGTCTGATCCTAGGTTTGGAATTGACGAGTTCTGCGTGACCAAGGTGCCTTAATGTCACAGTCAGTCTGGTGGGAATAAGAAGTAGTAGGACTAACTTTTCTTGCTTAAGTCTAAGTTTGACCAATTCTACAACCATTTTCTGGTGGTTCTTCAAGCCAAAAGAATTTATGTGCTACCCCGGTTGGTGCGGTGAGTCTGTGATGAAGTAGAATAAAAGAGGAACGAGAGCAATTGTTTTTTAATTTCTTTATACTGCTATATTATTACTTCTACTACTCCATCCACTGAACTAAAACGACCTCCGTGTCCAGTGGCGGAGGCAGGAAGGGCAATGAAAATTTTCCCCCTCTTGCAAACTGTTGGGAGGGCCGAAGCAATAAAGTAAACAAATTTAAGGGGCTTTTAGCATTAAAATCAGGATATAAGGAAAATTTCTGCATGTTAGGGGGCCAGGGTCCCTTCTGGTCACCCTCTCTCCGCCACTGCCCGTGTCCCTCTCAGAGGTGACACGTGGAACCTTCTCTCCACCGTCGCGAGCACTTCCAGCCAACCTCCTACCACCACTATCGTCAGAGTAGGACGCCTGAAGGCAGACGATGGCGACAGGGAGTTCTCTTTTGTCGTTTTGTCCCCTGACCTAACATCTCTTTACCTATCTCTGCCAAGATCTGATCCAACTACTAGTACTAGCCAAGAATCACCGTACCCTGCGTGGGCCCCAATGCGTCGATCACTCACTGAGCAGGACAGCTGTGTCGACGAGCGAAATGACGGAGGAAGCCATGGTGGCGGCTATGAATATTTTTGGAAGCCACGATGTGCAAGAGGGATGCTAGGCTTGTGGCTGCATCAGCCCACAATTGCAGCGGTTGGCTAGCTGGAGTGGTTAATGGCATGTGTTATACATGCTCCATATCAAGATCTGTAGTTTCCTGCAAGGAGATCCCGCACCAAGGACAACCCCAATGGCTCTTGGATCGTGGTGAGAATTGTGCGGTCTACGATTCCGCAGACCAAAGTGGAGTGCGCCGGCGGTTATACGGAGGATGCAGGATGATCTCCGAACGGATTCCCCCATAGGTTTGGTCAGATTAGTGTTGTCGTCTGCGACTTCATTTATCTTGATCCACTTTCGCCGATACATTAGGGTATATCAATAGGACAATCAGCTATGATTATCATGTGTTGGCAAAGGAGGGTATGTCAAAATGGTTCGATGGCCAGAGAATCTCCATGCTCATGTTGAGTGAGTCCGCTAGGTGCTAGAGGTGGTTTGAATAAAATAGGATGAGGTGAAGACATATGTGTGTATGGTGATCATCACTTTTTTTGCAACAGTTCTCAACAAGTGAGGGGAGATAGTTGCTTTATTAGTGGTTCTCTATGAGCTCCGTATATCATTCTCTGGGGTGAAAATCCTAGGTATGACCTTCGGTGGTTGTACATCGCAATAGTGGCTCCCTAGTCATTTCCTTATTGAAGGCATTGTTTGGAGATTGGACATTCTCCAGGGCAAAAACCTACGATCTGACCATGCTGATTAGACCGGACGACAACAACGTTTTTGCACTATTACCTTCCTGGAATTTGTCATTCTTGGAGCAGATTTTTGGAGTCGAGATGTCATTATCACTTATGTGATATTGCTGCCACGGGTATGTGTTTTCTTTGGCGAGTCTTTTAGTTTCTTTTTTCTTCTCCTTTTGTTTTTCGGTTGTGTACATCCTTGATGTCTAGAGTGAACCTAGCCATTATGTTGTTGTAGAGGATGGGTGTAACTAATATCTTCTTAGTATTAATTTTCCTTTATCAAAAAAAATATTCGCATATACAAAGGTAGAAGATAAACCTTGACCCTATGGTTTACAATAGAGTTGTAGGGGGTGGAGGCTGAATTTACAACCCAGTGTTATGCGGGGATGGGGGAGAGAGAGAAAATAAGAAGGTGTGAATTTGTTAGTCCATTCTATTAGGTACGGTTATAGTTTTCGTTGATCTCTAGGCCCAAATGGTCAGGTTTTCAACGATTGATTTGAAGAGAGCCTGCCTTGCGGTTGGTTTGTTGTTGAATACTTAGTTGTTTCTTCCTTTCCATAGAGCTAGGAAAAATGTGGTTATACAAACTGGCCAAGTCCCTGCAATTGCCCCCTCCAACCCGATTTGAAGTACTTGACTGAGAGTGTTCACGTGAGCTGCTATTTGAGCCACATAAAGCTTCTGCCAAACCTAGGTCACCTGACGGTAGTGGCGCAATATGTTCGAAATATTATTGGTCACATCCTCCGTTAGAGCACCATTTCTTATTTACCATATTATTCTTTGTGTTTACCTTCCCATGTAAGCAAGCCAAATATATTGAGAATATGGGCACCATTTCTTATTTACCATATTATTATTTGTTTTTCCACACAAAGGCTTGTTGCAACTTGTCGACGACATCAATACCATCCTAATCCCACTCAATACATGCCATAAAAAATTAGGGATAGTAGATAACACTAAGTTGACCATATGTACTCTCTCCCCAATATTCATCATCCTGGTAACCACCTGCTTATCCGGCCAACAATTGGCTGAAACAATTTGCATGAGATTTTAGTTGTGGATAGTGAAAAACCCATGTATGTGCAATGTAGCTGTGTGATTGGACATCCCATGATTTGCGCGATATCATTAGCTTCTTGGTCTGACATGAAACTGGAAAAAATATACTTTCTGAAAATTTATCTTGAGCCTCGTAAAGACAACAAATGCATCTAACAAGTGTTTTGCAAACACAGCTTATTAAGTCGAACCATGCAGAACAAGCAAAGTGTCGTAAGCATATGTAATGCTGGTAGTGGTGCACCTTCTTGGATAGCTTGTTTCAACAACCCTGTGTCATATCTTTTTTGAACATTTGTTACAGTATATTAACCACTAGGATGAAGAAATTGGGCGCACACATATTTGAATCTTGAATTTCTATCCACTCTGTCCATTTATAACAATTTCTGCTTGCAATGTGATGGGGTCATAGGTACTAGGTGGGCCCAGACATCCAAAAGTGGCCCATCTGGAACCACGGTGGCCAACCACGAAGACACGGACCCTAGGCGGGGTCCGAATAATATTGCATTAGCAGCCGAGACAGGGCGTATCGCTGAACGGACTCTTCGGGATATCAAGTTGCTCGAGCAAGATCGGATTAAGTTACCTGGGAAGAGTGTGGCAGAGTTCGGAAGCATCTTGTTGTTCCTAAAGAAGCTTGAACATAATGAGATAATGAAAAAACAGACCCCCCAATAAAACTCCTCACAGAGTCGATCAGGGGCTTGGGGCTACAACACTAGTCAACATTAAGAAATGTTCGGAAATTTAAGGAAATTTATGTGAATGATGGGAAGTGCTCAGCCATTGATCGGATGATCTGTGTCTCTTATCTCCTTTGTCGCCATAGCTGCCATGTCTTCTACTTTAGCAAGAGACCCTACCGTGCAGATCGTCTCCAAGATCTTCATCATACGGGGAGCCTAGCCCCTCAAATTCTTCCAAGTGGACCCCTAAGGTCCTCCATGCATCCCATTTGGCCCGATCAACGATCTTTGAGTATGTTTAGGAGGAATCAAAAGTAAATCCATGCCATAGGAGAAAGGGATGCTAGGGATGGATTCGATGGCTCTATCAGAAATCGGGAGTGACTCCTTAACAACCCAGATCCTTAGGCGGAGAATAGGAGCAAGCTATGCCTGCCAAAGTGGATGCACCCCCGAACGGACCACCGGAATGGGGCTCGTCCACAAATTAGGCATTCTTTCTACGCTTCTGGTCGGACAGGGAGGCATCACCTTCATGAACCTCTTCATCTTGGCTCGGCCTGGGAGCGCTTTGGCTAACAATCTTACTCTTGGCATTGTGATATCTCCTCTAGAGGCTCCCGCCTACATGATTGGATGGACGGTCCACACTCTCAGGTGGACCGCAAGGCTCGGGCATCTCTAGACCCTGTGACTAAAGATAGGAGATACTTAAGGGTCACAATCATTAGACGAATGAAAGCATTAAGAACATTATTGTTATGCGGGTGTGTGACAAGGAATATGGAGTTGGCATGTGGCCGGTGTCCAAATCGATAGTCCTTCGAAGCATCTTCGCCACGACAACATATCCAACAGCTTCTCATGGGAAGGGTCGGCCCCGCCCGAATCTTTGTACTAGTTTGTCACACGCACTTGGAGGAATGCACTCGGTGGCTGATTTATGTCTCCCATGTGAAGGAGATCTATTGTAGTACTTTTCAATATAGAAAAGGTTGTGAAACCCACGAGGATCTGATGGTATTGGTTAGCAAGTTTAACAAGTAAAATAATAAAAGGTGCAAGTGTTTTGTATTTTTTGGGTGTACGGTTTGGAGAAAAGTAAACTACAAGAAAGTAAATGCTCTTTTTAGAAAAATCCCAATCTTGTGTGCAGCAAGAGGACAAGCTCGAGTGTGTGTACTGATATGTGGCAAACGTTTCCGAGGGCGATATGGATTTACTTGCCATAAAGATTTCCAAAACAACGTGGCAAGTACCTTTTCAAGTTTTATTCTCTTTAGATAGAGCTTAAAATAGGTGTGACCATATACATGTGCAAGTGCACCCCTAATGATTGGTCCTAAGGCTATTTTCATGTGCAAACAAAAGATTCATTAAGACATAAAAGCCCAACCATTTATTAAAGTTCTTAGGTCCCTGCTCTCTCTATTACACTAAGGTGTAGCCCTATGATCCCTTAAAGGTGAAGCAACATACAGCCGATGATCACATATTACCATCATAGAACCACATAAAAGATTAAAACTTGATCAAATACTCATTGCATATTATATGGAAATAATAGCCAGTTCATCCTATGCCCTCAAGAACATGGGTAACTACTCACAATGGTGGAACATGGCACGAATCAGTGGCATATGAATTACAACACAATCTAAAAGTAAAACTACACGAAAAAATAATGACAAGTTGCCAAGCACAAGCATCCACACAACACTTAAACAATATTCTAGGGTTCAATCTACCACAAACTATGAGGGAAAATTGAAAAATCTTAGAAGAACCCTTAAGCTATAGCCCCAAATTCAACCATGTCTTAATGATTTAATCAAAAAGGTAAATGACACTATTACACTACTAGATATGTTTTAGGAAAGCAGAGCTTTAACTATAGAGGAGTGGAAGCTGAGAGATATACTAAAAAATTATGTCATCACCTTACTACAAAATAAGAGAACTTATTGGAAACAAAGAGGAAAAATAAGATGGGCGAAACTAGGAGATGAAAATACTAGTTTTTTTCACACAAATGACAGAATCAATTTCATACACAACTTCATCGCAATGCTGCAAAATTATGATCAAGCTGAAATCAATGACCATGAGGGTAAAGCTCAAATATTGTGGAAAGCATTCAAGGATAGAATTGGTAGTGCTGACTTCCCAAAATCTTTCTGAGTTTTTTGATATGAATGATCATCAAGAACTATTTAGTCTTTAGAGGTTCCTCTTACTAACAAAAAAATTGAAGATGTGGTAAAAGATCTCCAAAATGGGAATCTGCTAGACCAGATAGTTTAAATAATGAGTTTCTTAAAAGCTACTGGTCAATTGTGGCCCCTGAAATAAAATCTCTAATCTAAGATTTTTATGAGAACAAATTTCCCTAGAGAGTATTAATTCTTCACATATCACGCTTATTCCCAAAATATGAAATCCTTTAGCAACAGGTGATTTCAAGCCTATCTCTTTGTTAATTTGTGTACTCAAGCTACCCACCAAGATGTTAGAAAATAGACTGCGAAAATAATTCTCAAGATGGTGCGTAAAAACCAATATGGATTCCTCAAGCAAAGATCAATTCAAGACCGTCTTGGCTAGGCATTTGAGAAGCGGGTGTGTTCTCCATCCTCAGTTATCCAAGAGATTGTTTTGCCATTTCGAAATTTTGACGTGACATACAATACACATACTCAAAATACTCATGTTTAAAATAATGTTGATCCTGAACCAAATGTAGATTCACAACCAGAAGATGATTATCAAGAAGAACATGATCCTCAACTAGAAAATAATCCTCCACCACCACCTCCATTGTGAAGAACACAATGTGAAAGAAATAAATCCATCCTAGATGATTATATCACTCACATGAGTGAGGATGTCAATGATATGGGAAAGGTGGGGACCCACACTACAAGAAAAGTTTCCTTCTGCAACGACTTGTCCTGACGATCATCGTAGAAGGCGCGTCTTCTGTGACGAAATTCTCGTCTTGGTCGTGGCCGATGGAAAACTTTTTTTTCCGATTCGTGGCCCTCTACTATGACGGATGTGCTAAAAACATGGAGGAAGCTCGGCCAACGCGTGGAAGATGCAAGATTTTCGTTTCCTCGTGTGATGTTGACTTGCCGAAGTGTTTTGAGGCGTGTGGGTCCCGGATGTCAATGTCTCTAGCGGACCATACTTTTCGGTCGTGCGTCCTTGATTTAAACTCGATAATGTAGTCGAGGCGTCTGTTGTTTAGTCGGGCTGTTAGGTCCCACATGTCATCCTCTCATTAGAAGGATTGTGTGTATGATGGAATTTTTTCCTTTGCTCGCGCTGCTCGATGTATCTACCGTCTAATCAACCTCATGGGACCCACATTTCATCCTCTCATTCGAAGAAACGTGTGTATGATGGAATTTTTTCCTTCGCCGGCTCTGCCCCGTTCCGAGTTGATAGCGCTGCTCGACGCATCTCCTGTTTAACCAACCTCCTAAGCCCCACATGTCATCCTCTCATTAGAAGAAACGTGCGTATGATGGATTTTTTTTCCTTCGCTCGCGCTACACTGTTACGAACTTGATAGCGATGTTCGATGCATCTACCATTTAATCAACCTCCCAGGCCCCCATGTCATCCTCTCATTAGAAGAAACGTGTGTATGATGGAATTTTTTCCTTCGCTGGCGCTACCCCGTTCGGAGTTGGTAGCGCTGCTTGACGCATCTACCATTTAACCAACCTTCTAAGCCCTACATGTCATCCCCTCATTAGAAGAAATGTGTGTATGACGTATTTTTTCCTTTGCTCGCGCTACCCTGTTCCAAACTTGATAGCATTGTTCTATGCATCTACCGTTTAATCACGATGTTGGGTCCCACATGTCATCCTCTCATTAAAAGAACTGTGTGTATGATGGATTTTTTACCCTCTGTAGCGTCTTCGTGTTCTGAACTTGATAGCTTTGCTCGCTGCATCAGTCGTTTATTCAGGCTGGTGGGTCCCTTATATCAGCCTCACATTAGAAGAATCGTGGGTACGATAGAATTTTTTTCTTCTCTAGCGCTACCTTGTTCTGAACTAGATAGAGTTGCTCGACGAATCTGCCGTTTCCTTACGCTGCTGGATCCCCCATTTCAGCCTCTCATTAAAAGAAACGTGTACATGCTGAACTTTTTTCTCACTCGCGCCTCCCTGTTTCGAACTGGCTACGTTGCTCGATGCAGCATCGGTATAAGATCGCGCTGCTGGGTCCCACATATCAGCCTCTCTGTAAATGAGACGTGTGTATGATGGACTTTTTTATGGCCATGTCCATTGTTTTGACCTTGGCAACTTGCTGGGTCGCAGATGTCAACCACCTCTATGTAGGAAACGTGTTTATGCTGGGGCCCAGCTGACAACCTCTATTTGAAAGAAATGTTTGTATGTTGGACTATTTTTTCGGGTCCCAGATGTTAGCCTCAGAGTACAAAAAATGCTCATAAAGGCCGAATTAAAAAGATTTTGGGCTATCTCGGGGTAGATGCCCTATTCGTCATGGCTTATATTCCATGGGCTCACTCCTAAGTTGAATGGGCTATGGTCGGTGGCCACAAGACCATAAAAAGGCCGAATTAGAAGGTATTGGGCTATGCTTGGGGCTGATAGGCTAATTTCATGGGCTATGCTTGGTCCTACTGGGTCTGACATGTCAGCTTCTCTGTAAGTGCAACGTGTGTACGATGGACTTTTTTTTGGCCACGTCCGATGTTTTCACCGTGGCAGCCATATATGGTCTTACTGCTGGGGCCCTTATGTCAGCCTCTCTGGCATGTTCTAACTTGTGGGTCCCCGATGCAGCGTTGTATGTTCTGTCTAGTGGGTCCCCGATGCGAGCCTCTCTGTACACGTATTTAAACTTTTGTTTCGAACCCATCCTCAAAACAAACTCCACGGATGTTGCATGCTGATGGGTCCGTGATGTTAGCCTCTCCGTAAAGCGATATTGCTAGAAGAAAAAAATGTAAATCCAAGATCCGATTCGAACAAAAGACCTTCAAATCAAATAAACATAAACTGAGTGTGTTGTCACTATAACAAAGATATTTATAGAATAAATATCATTAAACTTTTATTAGTACTACAATTTATGTATTAGTATTCTTAAAAATATTTTGGGTGTCTATGTTTATCTCTTTTAAAATATAAAAGGGCAGCCCTCCTGGCATCTCAATTTATCAAATGCCACATAATGGACTATTTTCTTAAAAACATAGGTAGGCAGAGTTTTTTTAGTTTGAGAGGTGGGGGGAAATTCCCAAAAGGCCGAATTAAAAAGAGTTTGGCTATTCTACATAGGCTGCTCTACGTGGGTTATACTCCGTAGGGCAGGCTCCATGGGCTTCATTCTCAGATTTTAGTGGGTTGTGCTCAGCAGTCCCCTGACCCCTAAAAGGCTAAATTAATATGTTCTTGGTTATCCACCATGGGCTCCTTTTTCAAATTTCACTGGGCTGTGGTCAGCACTCTCCTGACCTTGAAAAGAACGAATAAAAAATTTTCTGGGCTAAAGAGGGGCTGAATAAGCTACGGAGTACTAGATTTCTTCTCCTGGTTAATAAAAATTGCGTTGTGATGTGCTCGGCCGGATTCGAAACAAATACCTCAGAGAGGGAGGGGAAAAGCGATAATTCTTTTTGGCAGCTATTCATGTCAAAATTCAGCAATACAGAATAAGGTAGAAAAATTATCAACAGATTCGAAGTTCATATTCAGGAGCACTTGACCAATTCAGTAGCATTTCAAAAGTGACCAATTCAGCAATACAGATAATGAAGTACAAATAGCAGTACAAAGAGAACCATTTTTTGTTTTAGCTCTAAAAACCTTATCGCGCGATCAGTTTGTCGGTTTTACCAATAATACTCGACCATTGGAGCAAGCAAAACTGACGATCAAGTCTGCTTTGAGTACCTTCTTCTCACATCAATGCCTGTGTGACCCCCATATGCAACCCAAAATGCCCAAGTCTCATCTAGATTATGACACGGCCATGTACAAGGGCGACAAGCACATGTCCATTTCACATTCAGCAACACATGACATATTCAGCAGCAATTTAAAGTGACCGATTCAACGGTGGCAGAAAATGACCAAAAGAATTGACAGATTCAGAAATACCGACATTGAAATTCAATGGATGTACAACAATGTGGAAAAGCCAAGTTTTAAAAGGAAAGTGTGACCATGCATTTTCTCCACTCGATCTGAATAAGTCCAAGTAAATAGGTATTACTACAAAATAGATTAGTAGTAGCTGAAATCCATACAAAATACTTAATAGAAGTGTAGAACTACAAGCTTAAACTAAGCTAGGAACCACTACATGTCCCATCATACGTACTCGAAGAAACGAGAATGTTTCAGTGTGTCAAAGTGCTGGCCAGGCTACGCCCTTGATTTCCTTCCTAGACGCGTCTCTCGTTTCATTGTTGCCTGTCAGCCTTGATACGTTGCTAACGTATCCATAATTTTTGATGTTCCATGCTTGGTTTTATCTAATTTTTTATGTTTTTTCCATACTTTGGAGTACTTTTTATACATTTTTTTGGACTAACCTATTAACAAGATGCCACAGTGCCAGCTGCCTGTTTTCTGTTGTTTTTGGTTCCAGAAAACTCAGAAAATGAATATTCTCGGAATTGGATGGGACAAAGGCCAAAGTCAGTTTTTCACCGAGGAGGACACGGAGCCAGAATACGAGATGGAGAGGGGCCAGGGGCCAGCCACACCACCTGGCCGCGTGGCCAATACTGGCCCGCGCCAGGGGGTGGTCTGGCCATCTAGGGCACCCCCTCGGCCTCCCCTTTCGCCTATAAGATGCCTCTGATACAGAAACCCTAAGTACCCGATCAAAATTCTACGAAATAGTATGTAGCTGCCGGCATCTCCATCCCTAGATCGGGAGGGATCTAAAGCTCTTCCCGGCACCCTTCCAGAGGGGGTCTTCTTCATCACCATGCAAGCCTTCTTCATCACCCTGGAGGCCTTCTTCATCACCATGCAAGCCTCCGGTATGATGCGTGAGTACTTCATCCTTGGACTACGGGTCCATGTAGTAGATAGATGGCTAGTTCTTCTCCTTTGTGCTATCATGTTTAGATCTTGTGAGCTCCGTTCATGATCAAGATCATCTACATGTTGTGTTTAGGGGATCCGATGGATATTGAGATGCTATTTCAGATTTATTATTGATTCTATCATGTCTTTGTTATTTGTGATCTTGCATGCTTTCCGTTGTTAGTAGCCATCTTGGCCAAGTAGATACTAGCAACTCCAAGAGTTAGTATTTATGCTGGATAGTGGGTTCATGCCTCTAGTAATCTAGAGAAGTGACGGAAATCTCTAAGGTACTAGATGTGATGTTGCTACTAGGGAGAAAACAACAATCCTTTGTTCATAGAACAATCGTATTGTTTACTTTACATGCAATGCGTAATGCAATTATCTGTTGCTTCCAACTTAATGCTGGAGGGGGTTCGAATGATAACCTGAAGATGGATTATTAGTCGTAGATGCAGTTGGATTATGGTCTATGTATAATGTTGTAATGCCCAATCAAATCTCAAAGGAGTCAATATGATTAGTATATGCATGTATTCTTTCTCGATGTTTGTCAATTGCCCCGCTATAATTTGTTTACCCAACATGTCATCTATCTTACGGAGAGCCACTACTAGTGAACTATGGACCCTGGTCCTTTCTTTTACCATAAATCTACAACTGTTTACTGCTTTCTGTTTACTTTTTGCAAACTATTACTTTCTTCCACACACTACGTTTAATCCTTTGTTTTCAGCAAAACCGGTGAGATTGACAACCTCACTGTAAGTTGGGGGCAAAGTTTTGTGGTCGTGTTGTGCAGGTTTCCACGTTCTTTAGCACCTAGTGCATGCCAAAGGCCAGCTAGCAACACCTTGGAGGTGTTTCCTTGCTCCTACTGGTTCGATAACCTTGGTTTCTTAACTAAGGGAAACTTACAGTTGTGCTCATCATACCTTCATCTTGGGGTTCCCCAACGAGCTCGTTATTACAAGAGTCAGCAGGCCTCTAGGTCAGCAGCATACATGTAAAATTCGTACGACAAACCAGGAAGTTCGGGATCCTTAATATCGGCAATTCCAATTACGAAGGGAATCTGCCACCAACATAAACTAGCTAATTAGTACAACATTACATACACTCACAGTAGGATCATCACAAGAGGATCAAAATGTGATATCACACCGGTGAATCTTGTCCGACGAAAGGTTTAGTAGTATGCCAGTAAAGACGCGGCTTGGACAGAAAATACATGAGCACTTCCTGCGTGGCATTGGCCGGCGACGACCTAATCATTGTCTTGGGTGACCTCTTTACTACAACCTGATTGAAACTAGCGAACAAGACCAACGACCAAAACCTCACCTCGTATCATGGAGATTCGCACGCTACCGACCTGACAGGCCTGACGGACAGGAGAAAGTCCGTGCTATGCCTGTCAATTTGGGCGATGAATATCTTGCCCTCCTTCCCAATGCCGATGACCTCAGCTCTGAGCGAGCCCGGTGCACGAACCGGCATAGACGGGTCCCATTTTTTGGGGCTATATCTGGGCACTATCATCGAGTGGGCAGATATGAGGTGCCTGATGAACACTTTCTTGACGCCGATGAACTTGCACCCTGGCTCCATGCAGACACACCGGCGGTAGTTGCACGCGATCTTGTAGTCGTAGACGTCATTGTAGGAGACCAAAGTCCAGTAGATGTCATTGGGGCATCTACTACCTTTTCCGCCAGCGACTTGGCGGTACAGCTCCTTGGAGCATGCGGCCAGCCGTATGGTGCTGGTAGTGTCCAGATGCTTACCTATTTCATTGAAGACGTCGTCCCCAACATTCGTCCAAACGTTGTTCAACCGGTTGTGCCTCGAATCCATAGCCATCAGGTTCGAATGATTGGGGGCAAGGGCGGATCTATGTATGACTGATGGGCTTATTTTGAGGAGAGGGGTGGCGGCCTGCAAGGATCGATGTAGCGGGTGAGATGGCGAGAAAAATGTGTGAAGTGCGTGCTAGAGAAGATCCAAATGCGGCCTCTCGGAGTTGGGAATGTCTCTTAAGGAGGGGTTTTGCCGTGCTCCTACGACTGTCTTGTGCCAGGCGTACTGCAACGAGCACGCTGACTAGAGTTATGGGGTAGGGAGTACTATGTACTCTAGACTGGCACGCTGCCATGGAGTGTTCTCTCATCACATCTCAGTTATTATAACTGAGAGATGACTTATTTACTGCTTCTATTTTTATACTACTCCCTCCAGTTCGTATTCTAATGGCCTCAACTTTGTCTGGATTCACATTAGTTAGACATATTAGTTGTAAGTTGAGTCACTTACGTTTTTCGGTACTTTATAGTACGCACCAAAATACCAAGATGCTGAACCTCATATGAACTTTCTAGAAAGGTACCCCTTTTGCAAAGATTGGCAAGCCTGCTAAAATTGCTGAAATTTTTAGAAAGGCAAGAACCCACGTCCTAAATTGCATCATGCTTGGTGAAATAACGATAGGTTCCCAGTTCAAATTCAGCAGCATTTCAAAGTGACTGATTCAGCAATACAGACTCTAAAATTCCATAGCAGGACATCAAGAATCAATTCTTGTTTCAGCACTAAAAACCTTGGTACGGGATCCGTTGCTTTTCTCTGAACACAATCGATCATCGGAGCAAGCAAAACTCACCATCAAGCCTGCTTTTCTGTGCATACTTTCTACTGACATCAATGACTGTGTGACCCACATATGCAAACCAAAATGCCCCAAGCCTCATCTAGATTGTGACAAGGGCATGTTTCAAAAGAACAGTCAGACCATCTACTGCCCTTGATCTAGAAAAGTATCAGTACGTCAGTATTAGTTCTACAAGATACTTTAGTACTGTAATAAAAACGACAGAACATTTGACAGATTCACTACTATTTGAAAGATTTAGCAGCACTGAATAAAACAGAAAAATATCAATAGATTCCAACCACATAATCAGCAGCACTTGACAAATTCAAAAGCATTTGAAAGTGACCGATTTAGTAGTACAGATAATGACCAAAAGTATTGACAGATTTAACAATCCAAACACTGAAATCCAATAGATGTAAAAAGGCCATAATTCAAACTGATAAAGAGAACATATTCTGGCCATGTTCCAAAAGAAGAGCAAGACCATCTGCTGGTCTTGATCTAAACAAGTAAAAATACATCACTATTAGTTCTAAAAAATACTTTAGTAGTAACAACAACAGAACGTTTGACAGATTAAATGGCACCTGAAAGTTTCGGCAGTACTGAATAAGACAGAAAAATATCATCAAATTCCTAGAAAAATAAGACAGAATAAGCGGCACTTGACAGATTAACACCATTTCAAAGTGACCGATTTAGCAATACAGATAATGACCAAAGGAATTGACAGATTCAACAACGCGGACATTGAAATTCTGTAGGTGTAGCAAGGCCATGATTCAGAAGGAAAGAGAGACCTTATTCTGCACTAGATCCGTCGGTCTGAATAAGTACCAGTACATAGGTATTACTCCTACTACAAAATATATTAGCAGTAACAGAACTCCATACAAAATACTAAGAACTACCTTAAGCTAGGAACCACATGTCCCAAAATGGTAAGAAAAACCCGATCGAGGAGTACATGTGTTCAAGTTAGGATCATCACAAGAAGATAAAGATGGGTTAATCGCTAAGAAATAGGGATGTAGAAGTGGGACAAATGGGACAGGCAGGATCCTTAATTTTAGACCCCTAGACTAACTCTAAACTAAGTGGGAGAAGTGGGACAAGTAGGATTTAACAAATCTCACTTATCCCGCTTATCCCACTTAGTTTAGAGTTAGTTTAATAGTCTCCCACATATCCCACCTCTACATCTACGTTAATAATCTTGTCGATACGAAGCTTGTGTTCCACGAGGAACTCCGATGGTCGATTCCGATGACGAGCGACCAGATTAGCCCAACAAACCAACAAAGAGCAAGTGGCTTTAGAATTCGCATAGAATACCTACTCACACAAGCCATTTGGATGTGCAGAACTCAACTTCACCATGAACTGCAGCGACACGTGCGTCGCCGTCCTGACGCACACGACAGATATCAAGATGACATCACTGCGCCGGTCAAGTAGCACGTAGAACACCGTGTCATCGAACCCGGTTAGCCTGATATCTACATTTTGCGAGCCCGGTGCCGGCACCGGCTTATAGATGTACCTGCCTTTCTTACCATAGTGTAAAATGCGCAACCTCAAGGCGTGGGCTTCTCTGAGGTGGGAGTGCAGCTGACATAGGTATACCTAATGGGCATTGATGAGTTAAATCCTCGTCAACAGCAAAAATAGAATTGCGGCGAACTCGCAGCTAGGCACCACGCAGTTCCATTGGACTACATCAGCAAGAATTGAACATGAAGACATATTTAGCTGGAAAGCCCATACCAATTGGGTTTGTCACCAACATAAAGTAATTAATTAGTATGACATTATATATATTCATATTAGGATTATCACAAGAAGATTTATATTGTTAACTCACTCTTGGTTGATATTCTTTTAATCCAGGGGGAATTCCGACAACGTCTTGAGAAGCTCGCAGGTAACGCCTCGGTTTTGACAGGTACGACATGAGCATTTTCAGTGCGACTTCAGCCAACAAAGGCCTGCTCGTTTGCTCAGATATCGCTGCCATTTCAACTGAATGGAGCTTATTCCATGACGGCAGCGACCATAACATCACCTTGTACCGCGGTGATTTGCATGCCGCCGACCTGACGTACCTGACAGACAGGAAGATGTCTATGGTGTACCCTCCAATTAGGGTGGCAAACTCCGTGCCCTCTCTCCTGATGCCGATGATCTCTGGTGCGTGTACCCGGTTAGTCGGGTACCAGTACTTGTTCGAGTAGGTCACTTGGGGCAAATAGTACATCTTGTGGGCAAGTTTCAAGTGGTTAAAGAGCTCGTGCAAAGTCAATGACCGATTTAAGAACTCGCATCCTCGCTCCGTGCAGGCTGTGCACGGGGCATAGCAGCACTGGATCTTGTGCTCGTAGACGTAATTGTAAGAGACCAATGAACAACAACGGTCGTTAGGGTACCTGCTACCTTTTCCGCCGGTGACCAGGCGGTACAGCTCCTTGGAGCATGCGGCCAGCCTAACGGTGTTGATAGTGTCCAGATGCATAGTGATTTTATTGAAGACGTAGTCGCCAACCTTGCTCCAGCCACAGTGTCGCGGGTTGTACCTCGAATCCGCCATCCCGTCCGAATGGATTGGGGGCGAGGGTGGATCTATCTAGAGTTGTTGGTGATTTTTGGAGGAGAGGTATGGTGTCCTAGAGGGAGTGATGCAGCGTGCAAGATGGGGAGTAAAATGTGTGAAGCACACGCCAGAGATGCGGCCAGTCGGCGTCGGCGATTTGGGATAAATTAAACGGAGATGGGGAAGATAGGATGGCTCTTTGAAAGATGTTTTTTCTTTTCTTCTGCTATAAGAAGAGGCTGCATCGAGGACAACGGTTAAGCGTGAATGCGTGTAAAACGTGCCCCAGTGAAATAAATTAAACATGTCACTTCCTAGCGCAGTACTTTCTCGTCACGTCAGTTTCTATTTTCCCCTATGGTGGTAGAATTTGTCTATAAGCTGGGAGGTTTTAAGAAAAACCTTTTGATGTACTACTGAATTCCTGGTTAGTCTAAAAAGTATTTGGAAAATTTTAAGATCAATATATCTATCGTGCTTACTTGTAGTTAAAATTTGACACGGTCGGTGGGAGTACGGTTTACATCGAAGACCTCAAAAAAGAGAAAATTACATAGAGGTCCATAAACTTAGCACAAAGGGCCCTAAATTGAAGCAAGGAAAAGCACTCGGTTCCTTCTCGAGCGTGAAACAGAGCCATACACTTCGTACTACTATATTTTCTACACACAAACACCCGAAACACTCCTCACACTTTCGAACCAGCGTGCTGGGGGTGTGCTTTGTGCTTCCTCTTCGCAGGGTGTGAAATGGAATAACAATGTAGGTCGACGCACGTCGGCAGCGCCATGTTGTCGATGAGAGATCAGCGGGCCAGCACGGTGTGTGTAGATGGTGATGAGGCAGGAAAGGAGAGATAAAACACAATTTGTTTTGCGTGCATTATATAGTAAAGGTCCCGAAATTTTGACAATAGGTTCAACTTCTTGCTAAGATTCTACATCTTGACAACTTAATGAAACTATATTAGGTCAAATTTGAGATAGAAGTAAGCATGTAATAGATAGCTCTTGGATTAGTTGTCTTATCGAAGGTACATGGGTGCATCTTCTTTTAGTAAACGATGTTCTAGGTGTGAGTTTTCAACTATCAGGAAAGAACATTCTCAATTTTCCCATGTTTTGTGAATTTGAAAACTTCCTAGATAACTCTGCCGACTTGAATGAGACTCTATGCCAATTTATCGAAATTACATCAAATTTCAACTACAAGTAAATTATAGATTGCTTTGGAAGTTTTACGAAAAAGCTTTCGGTGGTTTTCGATGTACGGAATTCCTGGTTAGAGCTTCAAAAGTTTGTTGGGACATTGTAAGAGGAATCTATCTATCATGCTTACTAGTAGTTAAAATTTGATGTGGAGGGTGGGAGAAAGTACGATTTGCATCGAAGACCTAAAAAAATTACATAGAGGTCCATAAATTTAGCATAATGGGCTATAAAGTTAAGCAAGGAAAAGTAGTCTGGTCCTTCTCGAGAGAGCAACTTAGCCATATACCTTTCATACTAGTGTACTTGCTTCACACACAATAAAAAACGCTCCTCACACTTTTGAATGAGCATGCTGGGGTGTGTTTGGTGCTTCCTCTTCCCAGGGTGTGAAATGTAACGACAAGGCAGGTCAACGCACGTGGGCAACACCACATTGTGGATGATGGAGAGGTCATCCGATCGGGGTGTGTGTGGATGGGGATGAGGCAGTGTGAAGGAGAGAGAAAACACAACTTGTTTTGCATGCATATCTTACCACTATATATTGTACGAATAACTTTGAATGTTGACCGTTGGATCAAGACTCGCGAATCCCAGCATTTCTAGCCATTGGATCTTCCTTTCCATTCTAACTTCTAGAAGAATCTATTGATAGTCTTCGACATAATGAATTCTATGCACAAACCTCAAAACACACTTCTCCATCATACTATAAACTTCTCCCTTGTTTCTCTAGACCATATTATCAAAAATTTCATGTGTTAGGTTGCTAAATAATCTTTGATTTCTACATGATGATACAAACTACAAGGACCAAATATACACCCATACTTTATAGATGTTGATCAATTTTTTTGTTCTTTTCCAATTATAATTGTATATAGTGATGATGATATGAATTACGTCTACTATCCGAGTCTCACCTGCAACTTACTAGTATCTAATAATCGTTGACTTCTACATGATCTTACCACTATATAGTGTACAAACAACTTTGAATATTGATCGTTGGATCAAAACTCATGACCTAACATTTCCAGCCGATGGATCTTCTTTTCCATTCTAGCATCTTGAAGATTCTATTGAAAGTCTTTATTACAAACCACTATATAGTGTACGAATAACTTTGAATGTTGACCGTTGGATCAAGACTCGCGAATCCTAGCTATTTGAGCCATTGGATCTTCTTTTCCATCCTATCATCTAGAAGATTCTATTGATAGTTTTCGGCATAATGAATGCTATGCACAACCTCAAGACACACTTCTCCATCATACTATAATCTTTTCCATTGTTTCTCTAGACCATGTTATTAAAAATTTCATGTGTTAGGTAGCTAATAATCTTTTACTTCTACATGATGATACAAAGTACAAGGACCAAATATATACACCCATACTCTATAGATGTTGATCAAATTTATATTATTTTTTGTGCTTTACCAATTATAATTGTATATAGATATGTTATACGTCTACTATCCGAGTATCACGTGCAAGGCACATGTAACTTACTAGTATATAGTAAAGGTCCTGAAATTTTGACAAGAGGTTCAACTTCTTGCTAAGACTCTACATATTGACAACTTACTGAAACTAGGTCAAACTTTAGCTACAAGTAAGCGTGATAGATAGATAGATCTTGGAATAATTGTATTTTCGAAGGTAGATGGTGGGTGCATCTTCTTTTACTAAACTATGGCGTTGGTGTGAGCTTCCAACTATTAGGAAAGAACATTCTTGATTTTCCCATGTTTTGTGAATTTTAAGAATTCCTAGCTAACTCTGTCGACTTGAATGAGACTATGTGCCAATTTACCGAAATTAGGTCAATTTTGAACTATAAGTAAATTGATGTTGCTTTGGAATTTTTTCGAAAAAACTTTTTGGTGGTTTTCGATGTACTAAATTCCTGGTTAGTTTCAAAAGTATTTTGGAAAATTTTAAGAGGAAACTATCTATCGTGCATACTTGTAGTTAAAATTTGACACGATCGGTGGGAGTATGGTTTAGATCGAAGACCTCAAAAAAGAGAAAATTACATGTAGAGGTCCATAAATTTAGCACAGAGGGTCCAAAAGTTAAGCAAGGAAAAGCAGGTGGGTCATTCTCGAGCGAGAAATGGATCCATACCCTTCGTACTACTGTACTTGCTTCACACAAAAACACTCCTCACACTTTCGAACCAACGTGACAGGGATGTGCTTGGTGCTTCCTCTGTGTAGGGTGTGAAATGGAATGACAAGGTAGGTCGATGCATGTGGGCAGCGCCACATTGTGGACGAGGGAGAGATTAGCTGGCAGGGGTGTGCGTGGATGGTGATGAGGTAGTGAAGAAGGAGAGAGAAAACACAATTTTTTTTGCGTGCATATATATAGTAAATAAAAGGTCCTGAAATTTTAACATGTTCAACTTCTTGCTAAGAAATTGCATCTTCACAACTTAAGGAAATTAGGTCAAATTTGAGTTACAAGTTAGCGTGATAGATTTCTCTTGGATTAATTGTTTTTTCGAAGGTAGATGGGTGCATCTTCTTTTAGTAAACGATGTCGTTGTTGTGAGTTTGCCAACTTTCAGGAAATAATATTCTCGATATTACCATGTTATGCAAATTTTAAAACTTCCTAGCCAACTCTACTACACAAGTAGAGGACAGGAGGGAGGCAGCGCGAGACTTTCAAACAAAAGCAGCACAAGATCAGCGTAGAACAGGACTTGAAGGCGGTGCGATGTCAGAGTAAAGCTATGATGGGCTGCTGAAACGAGGTACATGGTAGACTCCAATAGTAGTAAATGTATGGACATACTACTAGTAGGAGTATATGCACGCAAAACAAGTTGTGTTTTCTCTCTCCTTTGTTGGCTCTCACCATCCATCCTCCATCGATTTCTTCTCTGCAGCCGCAGGTGCACAGTCCGGGTTGTCTCTTCCTCGTCCACAACTTTCTTATCTTATCTTACCACTATATAGTGTACGAATAACTTTGAATATTGACAGTTGGATCAAGAATCCTGAATCCCAACATTTCTAGTGTTGGATCTTCTTTTCCATTCTAGCATCTAGAAGATTCTAATGATAGTCTTCAGCATAATGAATGCTATGCACAAACCTCAAAACACACTTCTCCATCATACTAGAATCTTCTCCCTTGTAGCTAATAATCGTTGACTTCTACATGATCTTATCTTATCTTATCTTATCTTACCACTATATAGTGTACGGATAACTTTGAATGTTGACCGTTGGATCAAGACTCGCGAATCCCAGCATTTCTAGCCATTGGATCTTCTTTTCCATTCTAGCATCTAGAAGATTCTATTGATAGTCTTCGGCATAATGAATGCTATGCACAAACCTCAAAACACACTTCTCTGTCATACTAGAAGCTTCTCCCTTGTTTCTCTAGACCATGTTATAAAAAAATCATGTGTTAGGTAGCTAATAATCTTTGACTTCTACATGATGATAGAAAGTATAAGGACCAAATGTACACCCATACTTTATAGATGTTGATCAAATTTATAATTTCATGTGCTTTACCAATTATAATTGTATATAGTGATGGTATGTCATACGTCTACTATCTGGGTCTCACGTGCAACTTACTAGTAGCTAATAATCATTGACTTCTACATGATCTTGCCACTATATAGTATACAAACAACTTTGAATATTGACCATTGGATCAAGACTCGCGAATCCCAACATTTCTAGTCATTGGATCTTCTTTTCCATTCTAGCATCTTGAATATTCTACTGATAGTCTTCATTACAAACCACTATATAGTGTAATAATAACTTTGAATGTTGACCGTTGGATTAAGACTCGTGAATCCCAATATTTCTAGCCGTTTGATCTTCTTTTCCATTCTAGCATCTAGAAGATTCTATTAATAGTCTTGAACACAATGAATGCACTATGCATAAACCTCTCAAAACACACTTCTCGATCATACTAGAATCTTCTCCCTTGTTTCTCTAGACCATGTTACCAAAAAATTTAAGTGTTAGGTAGTTAATAATCTTTGACTTCTACACATGATGATACAAAGTACAAGGACCAAATATACATCCATACTTTATAGATGTTGATCAAATTTATAATTTTTTGTGCTTTACCAATTACTCCCTCCGTCCAAAATATAAGGCGCCTCAGGTCTGGTCAAAAGTCAAACCTTACTAACTTTGACCAAATATTTAGAAAATAATATCTACATCTACAATATTAAATGCACATATTAAGAAAATATACTTTATAGTGAATCTATTTATATTAATTTAGTATTATATTTTTTTATATTTTTGTGTATAATCATGGTCAAAGTTAAAAAATGTTGACTTTTGACTAATCCTTAGGAGCCTTATATTTTGGGACGGAGGGAGTATAATTTTATATAGTGATGATATATCATACATTTACTATCTGAACCTTATTAAGGCGTGCTTTTTTACACAATGCGGGAGTAGTACGTATATTTTTTTGCTTAGACATATGGTCACCTCTGTCCATGCGCTGTACATGCTAAGAGAATAAAACGTTGGTAGGGGAAGAGGGCAGCAGCTAAGAGAACTTGAAGACGGTTCCATGTCAGAGCAAAGTTATAATGGGTTTCTGACACGAGGTACTCCTGTGGCCTTACAGTGTACACTCTACTAGTAGAAAATTTCAGGACCTATGCACGCAGAACAAATCGTGTGTTTTCTCTCTCCTTCCCTATGCTCCATCTCTCCTCCCCTTTCCCCTCATGCACTGGTCCGACTGATCTCTCTCCCCTCTTCCACAGTGTGGCGCTGCGCACGTGTGCCTTTGTACGGTGGCTCTGTGTCTCTGGCGTGTACGGCAGCCGCACGTTTGTGTGGAGTAGAGACGAGGAGTATATAGGAAGGAAACCACTATGGTCCTTGGCTGCACAAAAAATCAAACTTTTCCGATTTTCGGAATTTTCACTTGCTTCCCAAACATCGAGAGGGAAGGTTATCCAAAAAATCAGCCAAACATCGAAAGGGAAGGCAATTTTGAACCCGTTTTGAACATTGATCACATTGAATAAACGAAAAACAAAAAAACAAAAGTTTTACTCATGATGTCCTATCATGTCTTGTGCGCCACATGCCATGAAAATTGTAATCATAGGATTAGATAAGTTTTGGAGAAATAGCTTCACAATATTGTCCTACCATGTGTATGGACACTATCGGGTTTATTTCAACCCGAACGACCAAGGTCATCAAGGCCATATTAACATCATAGTTTACAATTTGATAGAGGTCCAATGATAGTTTGGTAGATGAGTTCATCTTGGCATAGTAAGCATTGTTGCATCTGGGAGTTTTCAACAATTAGGAAAAAAAGAATTTCAATTTTCCTAGTGAGGATGGTGATGTTTTTTTGTGAAGAAAGTCCAAATAATATGGTTCAGAATGCCACAAGCCAATGGTTTCACACATATTGTAGTTGATCATGGTTCCTATCTAACATCGGCTAAAAGTTTACATATTACGACGGGTCGTGACACGCGGTACTAGTACACATACTACTACGTAGTAGATTTTCTCTCTCCTTCGCTCCCCCTCTCACCATGCATCCACTATCCTCTCCATTTCTCCTTGCTTTCCGTGTAAGCTTTCACACAATGATTATACTTCTCGTTTGAGATGCAGCGGTGCAGAAAAAGATGAGGCCCACACCATATCACCATCAATCAAGTTCGGTGATGCAACTTTGTGAAGAGTATACGTATACTAGTAGTACTGTAGCTAGATAAGTATGTACTACTATAGACAATTAATTTTTAATGGAGGAAGTAAGAGACACCGAATAATTCAGCAAGATCTACATGATTCTCTTTATTTTTGGATAAAGTGGGGTGCCTCCTGAATCCTCTGGGCCGAGAAAAATCAAGAACCGACAAGTCTGGTATAACCCTTTTTTGTCTTTATCTTGTCTTATCTCCTACAATATCATACCATCACTATAGAATGTACAAACCATTGACCGTTCGATCAAGACTGGCAAATCTAAACATTGCTAACAACCATTGGATCTTATTTTCCATTCATAGCATCTGGAAAGATTCTACTGAAAGTCTTTAGCAGGATGAACGCTAGTATACGCAAACCTCAAAACACACTTCATTGCTCAGTTTGAGGGTCCTTGTGCTAAATCCAAGGACTTGGATGTAATTTTTTATTTTTTACGAGGTCCTTGATGTAACCTGTACTTCCACCGACCGTGGTAACTCTCGAGCACCTTGCTCCTACGAGACCTAAAGTTAGATCGGCCATTCACAGTACTTCTTATCTTATCTTTATCTTGTCTCTTATCTCTCACAATACCATATATACCACTGCATGGTGTACGACACAATGAATTTTTGATCAAGACCGACAAATCCAAACATTGCTAACCATTGGATCTTATTTTCCATTCTTAGCATCTAGAAAGATTCTACTTTAGCACAATGAACGCTAGTATGTGCAAACCTCAAAACACACACTTCATTGCTAAGTTTCAGGGTCCTTGTGCTAAATGCATGGACTTGGATGCAATTTTCATTTTTTATGAGGTCCACTTGTACTTACTTAACAAAGAAAATCAGCGTGGTGCTCACTCCTGCAGCCTTACAGTGTGCTACTCATCCTCTATGCAAGGAAAATAAATTGTATACTACTCTCTCCTTTGCTGCATCACACTCATCCTCTAGCTGATATCTCCCTCATCCATAGTGTGGTGTTGTGCACGTGTGCCATGGTACTACGGCGGCTCTGTTTCTATCTTTCTTTTTCATAACTTTGCTCTGACATCGAACCGCTTTCAACACCTCATTGCTACATCCCTCTCGGGCTGCCTTCTCTAACCCCATAATCTCTTCTACAGTAGCTTGTAATAACCTTCACTGTCGCCCTCTCGGGCTGCCTATGTGTATATATTTATATATACATACCAAGTACAATATCCCTTCTCTAGTATTGTGAGTGTTGAACCTTGTAATAACCTTCCATGCGATGTTTGGGACGAAGCAAGTGAAAAAATTGAAACCCGAAAAGTTTGATCCGCGACTACTTTTTTGCCGCCGCCCCAACCCAATGCCCAAAGTGGTTCCTTCATATGCACACCAACACAACGTAGCTGATGAACACACGATAGAGTTGAAAGCGGCATCCCGCAGAAGTTCCGTTTATAGTTCATTTTGAAGTACTCCTATAGAAACTTCCAAATGAATTAGAGGCAGGACTTTCGCGGGATCCCGCTCGCAACCCTAACCATGGCACATGTGCTGAGCACCAGACTCCAGACAGGGAGAGCTCAACTAGCAGGTGTACGCGGGGATGTTCGTCTTCGGTACCAAAGTTCCCTGGCCAGCGCAGGGCGGTACCTAAGTTGCCTGAAATTGCAGTGTTTCGAAATGTTGGGTCGCCAACTACCGAGAGGGGCCATTTCGATGCAAACTCATCTCACCCCTGCCAAAGTCAAACATTCTGTGAAACTGCCCCGTGAAGTAGACGGTCGGGACCCGCATGTCGGTCATCTGTCTGTGACGTGGGCGCCAACGCGGCAACCTCTTAGGCAAATCGAGTAACTAAGTGGATTGGATGCGTTGAACAATTTCACAAATCCTTTCCCACCTTTCCCCTAGCATCGCCAGTGTCGGAATCCACTCTCCAGGCAGGACGATCCCTTCGGACATTTGACTTTCCGCGCCAAGTTGCGGTGCCCAGTTGCTGCACCTAGTCGTTGATCTCGATCTCCAATGGCGCATGCCGTAGCCGCCGTTGCGAGGCTCTAGCCCACCTCCACCGCCGACGAGCTGAGCAGCTCGGAGGATGGCAGATCCTACTACCAAGGAAGAAGAAGTTTTGGCTACAAGCGGGTGAGCTACCCTTCTCTTTGCCATTCGCACTAATTATAACTGCTAGCTGGCTACTGAACCTAAAATTGTTTGTTAGCCCAACGCTGACAAACATATTTTGTCCGATTTTACATCCAAGTGGGATCTCTGCGGACCACCCTTACCTGGTTACGGTAGTCCTCTTCAGGTACGACTCTAAGGGCAAGTGGTATGGACACCATTGTATCACGATGGAAGAAGCGCCTGCACGGATCTGCACTATATTTGGTATGGTTGCTTCTCTACGTAATCATGATGAATTATGGCCGAAGCAGACTGCAAAGGTCAAGTTTATGGATGAACATGGCATCATGGTTCCTCTAACGTGTGATAGTCAACTAATTGGGTTGATGAAAAGGTATGCTTCGGATTGCATGTTTGAGCTGAATTGTGATGTACTAGATGTGGAAGCTGCTGCAACTGGGAGTCGCCCTTCTATTCTTGGACAGGGTGGTTGCTCGAACCCAATTAGCTCCTGGTAAGCAAAAGTCTCTTGGGGTTCACATGTTTGTGCTGAATTGTAATTTTTGTTTTATTTACTCTGTAGATATTGGGCAGTTATGCAACAGTCTTGTTTCTTTGACAGGAAGCGCCGCAAGGTTAGAAACATGACTGTCGGTCGATCATTTCTTGCGAAGAAATTAAAAACGAGTGGAAAGATGATGTTGGACACGATTCTGGTGCCCATTGTCCCGGCGATGTAGAGTACGTGAAGCTAAGAAAATTGGCACCAAGGAAGAGGAAGAAGGCAGGAAATAAAGAACCAGTGGACGTGAAGGCTTGGCACCCAGGCTGCGGAAGAAGGCTGCTCGCAATGAAGATGCATAGTAATGTGTTGAACTTGAACCTATATATGTAATTCGGTTAAATTCTGGAGCTCTGTGTGTGGCACTTTGCTGGGCAAAACAATCTACCCATGTTCTCTAAGTAAAATGTACCGCGACTTAGGGTTTGGAAATGCCCGAGTCAGTAGTTGAATCCGAAATTGTGATTGTGCCACTGCTATCTGAAAACACGCAGCACCGGTTCCACGATTCTTTGAGGCGGGAGGTCTCCAAATACGACGGAATGTAAGTGGCACAGAAATAAATTATTTAAGCTGCCACACTCCACGAAGCAGCAACTTATTTCAGATGCTGCACAACAACGTGGCAACATAAACAGCAATGGCAACCAATAATGCCTAGACGCTTGAGCCCGTCTATCTCACCGCCTCCCTGCTCATGCATCCCCTGCGTTTGGCGAAGCTCCCGGATCTCCATTAACCGGGTGTACATGCTTCCACTTTGTAAATTGTGGCTGTGCCATTTTCATGTGGCACAATCCACGTAGATTACGTTTAAACAAACCACAAATGTTAGAATACCACCATGATTAGACAAAAGGAAGTGATGCAGGGTTAAGACAGACTAACGGGAGAGCAATTTTTTCCTCCCAGGACTCCGAGACCACTAGTTCAGACCGCTAGGTCAACAAGTACACTATTACATCTTAAAAAGGCACGGAGCTCAAGCTAAATAGAACTAGTTATCACACATCTCCTTGATATTCCTAATCTTATCCCGATGCGCATCTTCCTGCGAGAGAAAGGATCGATTCTTCTTCTCCTTCCTTTTAGCATCTTCCTTGCACAGCTTCAGTTGTTTCTCTGTATTTTTCCTCATGCACTTGTCAATACTCGTAGTTGTGAACTGCAGGACGTTGTCCTGGTGAAGATCATTCCTTGCTTGAGTCAGTTCTTGCTCTGCTTTAGCCTTTAGGGCCAACGCCACGTCCCTCTCCTTCTCGACTTTGCTAACTTGTCTTGCACCCTCCTGAGATCTCGGTTAAGCTTGGTCATGTCAACTGGGTCCCATAGCTTCATCTCAACACTATCAAGAAGTGAGCTGACTACGAATTCTTTCAACTCAATAGTCATATCCCATAGTTTGTCCAGCATTTTTAGCATCGATTTGGGCCACTCTGGATCTACCCATTTGACAACACCGCAACTTCCGCCTTGCATCATTGCACAATGTCCTTGACACCGTAGAAACCTCATGCATGTGTTTCGTCCTTTGAACGCTACAAATTTAGCGAACACATATCCATGTTTACATAGCAGAGGACTGTCTTCATCCACTAAACCGTGATAGTCGGAGTCATACATCGTCTGGTTGGCCTAACACATCATACGCGCATGAGTAAACAGAGTAGATCTAGATCAAAAAATAGATAACTGGCCACAGATGATAGAGATAGAGATGAGACGACTCACATCGAAATCACCTTCCCTATCGTCACAATGCGTTTCCTCACCGTCTCCCCTTGAACCCATGGCGAGAGGGAGGGTGCTGAGGAGAGGATTGGGATGGGCGCCTTGACTTGCTGAAGGATGGGAGTGAAGTGGGGAAAGTGGCTTCGAGGGGAAACAAGAGAAGTATGGGGAGGAAGAGAAGTATGCGGAGGAAGAGAAGTAATGGGGATGTGACACTGGGATATGGCCCACTAAGCTCGCAAGTCGTGACACTCACAATAGGGGAGCGCCCGGTGTTGCCAGTTTGTCCAGAGCAAGTGTGGCCAATCATGCCGCAGAATACCCTACTCGTGGATCGCTCTCACGAAGACCATCCCAATCATCCAAGTGCCCCGATCGAACGATATGTAACAATCGTCAAGCAGAACAACTGTGTTAGGGTGTGCCTTCTAGAAGACTCGGTCTATCATCCACCCATTGGGGGGCTAAGGTTAGGGCTCTCCTAAGGTTAGGATCCATATGTGGTTTATGAAAAGAACACACATCCAATGACATTGGGTGTGGTTCATGAAAATAACAGACATGCAATGACACTGGTGGATCCATATGTGGTTTGTGAAAATAACATACATGCAATCACACTAGGTGGATCCATGTGTGGTTCGTGAAAAGAACACACATGCAATGACACTGGTGGATCCATGTGTGGTTTGTGAGAAAAACGCATATCCAATGACACTGGGTGTGGATCATGAAAAGAACACACATCCAATAACACTGGTGGATCCTTATGTGGTTTTTGAGAAGAACAAACATCCAATGACACTATGTGTGGTTCATGAAAAGAACACACATCCAATGACACTGGTGGATCCTTATGTGGTTTGTGAGAGGAACAAACATGCAATTACTCTAGCTGTGGTTCATGAGAAGAACAGACATGCAATGACACGGGTGTATCCTTATGTGGTTTGTTAGAAGAACAGACATGCAATGACACTATGTGTGATTCATGAAAAGAACACACATCCAATGACACTGGGTGTGGATCATGAAAAGAACACACATCCAATGACACTGGTGGATCCTTATGTGGTTTTTGAGAAGAACAGACATCCAATGACACTATGTGTGGTTCATGAAAAGAACACACATTCAATGACACTGGTGGATCCTTATGTGGTTTGTGAGAGGAACAGACATGCAATTACTCTCGTTGTGGTTAATGAGAAGAACAGACATGCAATGACACGGGTGTATCCTTATGTGGTTTGTGGGAAAAATAGACATGCAATGACACTTTGTGTGGTGCATGAAAAGAACACACATGCAATGACACTGGTGTATCCTTATGTGGTTTGTGAGAAGAACACACATGCAATGACTCTAGGTGTGGTTTGTGAGAAGAACACACATGCAATGACTCTAGCTGCGGTTCATGAAAAGAACACACATGCAATGATACTGGTGGATCCATGTGTGGTTCATGAGAAGAACACACATCCAATGACACTGGTTGTGGTTCATGAAAAGAACACACATGCAATGACACTAGTGTATCCTTATGTGGTTTGTGAGAAGAACACACATGCAATGACTCTAGCTGTGGTTCATGAGAAGAACACACATGCAATGACACTGGTGTATCCTTATGTGGTTTGTGAGAAGAACACACATGCAATGAGTCTAGCTGTGGTTCATGAAAAGAACAGACATGCAATGACACTTGTGGATCCATATGTGGTTTCTGGAAAGAACAGACATGCAATGACTCTAGCTGTGATTTATGAAAAAAAACACATGCAATGACACTGGTGATTCCATGTGTGGTTCATGACAAGAACACACATCCAATGACACTAGGTGTGGTTCATGAAAAGAACACACATCCAATGACATTGGTGGATCCTTATGTGGTTTGTGAGAAGAACAAACATGCAATGACACTGGCTATGGTTCATGAGAAGAACACGCATGCAATGACACTGGTTTATCCTTATGTGGTTTGTGAGAAGAACACACATGCAATAACTCTAGCTGTGGTTCATGAAAAGAACACACATGCAATGACACTGGTGGATCCATGTGCGGTTTGTTTAGAGGAACAGACATGCAATGACACTAGGTGTGGTTCATGAAAAGAACAGACATGCAATGACACTGGTGGATCCTTATGTGGTTTGTGAGAAGAACTCACATACAATGACTCTAGCTATGGTTCATGAAAAGAACACACATGCAGTGACACTGGTGGATCCATGTGTGGTTTGTGAAAAGAACAGACATGCAATCACACTAGGTGGATCCATGTGTGCTTCATGAAAAGAACAGACATGCAACGACACTGGTGGATCCATGTGTGGTTTGTGAGAAGAACACACATCCAATGACACTGGGTGTGGTTCATGAAAAGAACACACATCCAATGACACTGGTGTGGTTCATGAAAAGTACACACATCCAATGTCACTGGTGGACCATATGTGGTTTGTGGAAAGAACAGACATGCAATGACTCTAGCTGTGGTTCATGAAAAGAACACACATGCATTCACACTGGTGGATCCATGTGTGGTTTGTGAGAAGAACACACATCCAATGACACTGGGTGTGGTTCATGAAAAGAACACACATCCAATGACACTGGTGGATCCTTATGTGGTTTGTGAGAAGAACAGACATGCAATGACTCTAGCCATGGTTCATGAGAACAACACACATGCAATGACACTGGTGTATCCTTATGTGGTTTGTGAGAAGAACACACATGCAATGACTCTAGCTGTGGTTCATGAAAAGAACACACATGCAATGAAACTGGTGGATCCATGTGTGGTTTGTTTAGAGAAATAGACATGCAATGACACTGGGTGTGGTTCATGAAAAGAATAGACATGCAATGACACTGGTGGATCCTTATGTGGTTTGTGAGAAGAACTGACATGCAATGACTCTAGCTATGGTTCATGAAAAGAACACACATGCAATGACACAGGTGGATCCATGTGTGGTTTGTGAAAAGAACAGACATGCAATCACACTAGGTGGATCCATGTGTGGTTCATGAAAAGAACAAACATGCAATGACACTACTAGATCCATGTGTTGTTTGTGAGAAGAACACACATCCAATGACACTAGTGGATCCACGTGTGGTTTATGAGAAGAATAGACATCCAACGACATTGTGTGTGGTTCATGAAAAGAACACACATCCAATGACACTTGTGGATCCTTATGTGGTTTGTGAGAGGAACAGACATGCAATGACTCTAGAGGTGGTTCATGAGAAGAACACACATGCAATGACACTGGTGTAACCTTATGTGGTTTGTGAGAAGAACAGGCATGCGATGAGTAGCTATAGTTCATGAAAAGAACACACATGCAGTGACACTGGTGGATCCATGTGTGGTTTGTGAAAAGAACAGACAGGCAATCACATTAGGTGGATCCATGTGTGGTTCATGAAAAGAACAGACATGCAATGACACTGGTGGATCCATGTGTGGTTTGTGAGAAGAACACACATCCAATGACACTGGGTGTGGTTCATGGAAAGAACACACATCCAATGGCACTGGGTGTGGTTCATGAAAAGAAAACACATCCAATGACACTAGTGGATGCTTATGTGGTTTGTGAGAAAAACAGACATGCGATGTCTCTAGCTGTGGTTCATGAGAAGAACACACATGCAATGACCCTGGTGTATCCTTATGTGGTTTGTGAGAAGAACACAAATGCAATGACTCTAGTTGTGGTTCATGAAAATAATAGACATGCAATTGACACTGGTGGATCCATATTAAGGTTTGTGGAAAGAGTAGACATGCAATGAATCTAGCTGTGTTTTATGAAAAGAACACACATGCAATGACACTGGTGGATCCACGTGTGGTTAATGAGAAGAACACACATCCAATGACACTGGGTATGGTTCATGAAAAGAACACACATCTAATGACACTGGTGGATCCTTATGTGGTTTGTGAGAAGAACAGACATGCAATGACACTGGCTCTGGTTCATGAGAAGAACACACATGCAATGACACTGGTGTGTGGTTTGTGAGAAGAACACACATGCAATGACTCTACCTGTGGTTCATGAGAAGAACACACATCCAATGATACTGGTGTATCCCTATGTGGTTTGTTTAGAAGAACACACATGCAATGACCACATGCAATCACACTGGTGAGGAGAACACACATGCAATGAGTCTAGTTGTGGTTCATAAAAAGAACACACATGCAATGACACTGGTGGATCCATGTGTGGTTTGTTTAGAGGAACAAACATGCAATGACACTGGGTGTGGTTCATGAAAAGAACAGACATGCAATGACACTGGTGGGCCCAACATTATGTGGTTTGTCAGAAGAACTGAAATGCAATGACTCTATCTATGGTTCATGAAAATAACACACATGCAATGACACAGGTGGATCCATGTGTGGTTTGTGAAAAGAACAGACATATAATCACACTAGGTGGATCCATGTGTGGTTCATGAATAGAACAGACATGCAATGACACTGGTGGATCCATGTGTGGTTTGTGAGAAGAACACACATCCAATGACACTGGTGGATCCATGTGTGGTTTGTGAGAATAGACATCCAACGACACTGTGTGTTGTTCATGAAAAGAACACACATCCAATAACACTGGTGGATCCTTATGTGGTTTGTGAAAGGAACAGACATGCAATGGCTCTAGATGTGGTTCTTGAGAAGAACAAACATGCAATGACACTGGTGTATCCTTATGTGGTTTGTGAGAAGAACAGGCATGCGATGACTCTAGATGTGGTTCATGAGAAGAACAGACATGCAATGACACTGGTGTATCCTTATGTGGTTTGTGAGAAGAACAGACATGCAATGACACTGGGTGTGGTTCATGAAAAGAACACACATGCAATGAAACTGGTGTATCCTTATGTGGTTTGTGAGAAGAATACACATGCAATGACTCTACCTGTGGTTCATGAGAAGAACACACATCCAATGATACTGGTGTATCCCTATGTGGTTTGTTTAGAAGAACACACATGCAATGACCACATGCAATCACACTGGTGGATCCATGTGTGGTTTGTTTATAGGAACAAACATTCAATGACACTGGGTGTGGTTCATGAAAAGAACAGACATACAATGACACTGGTGGATCCATGTGTGGTTTGTGAGAAGAATAGACATGCAATGACACTAGGTGTGGTTCCTGAAAAGAACTGACATACAATGATACTGCTGGATCCATGTGTGGTTTGTTTAGAAGAACACACATGCAATTACCACATGCAATGACACTGGTGGATCAATATGTGGTTTGTTTAGAGGAAAAGACATGCAATGACACTATGTGTGGTTCATGAAAAGAACAGACATGCAATGGCACTGGTGGATCGATGTGTGGTTCATGAGAAGAACACACATCCAATGAAACTGGGTGTCGTTCATGAAAAGATCACACATCCAATGACACCGGTGTGGTTCCTTATGTTGTTTGTAAGAAGAACGGACGTACAATGACACTGGTTGTGGTTCATGAGAAGAACACGCATGCAATGACACGGGTTCATGAGACGACTCAGATCAAAATCACCTTCCCTGTCGTCACGACGCGTTTCCTTGCTGTCTCCCCTTGAGCCCATGGCGAGAGGGGAGGGGGTGGCTGCCGAAGAGGGGATTGGGATGGAGGCGCCGTCGGCTTGCGGCTACGGCGGGATGGGAGTGAAGTGGGGAAAGTGGATTCGAGGGGAAGGAAGAGAAGTACGGGGAGGAAGAGAAGTAATGGGGACGTGACACTGGGATATGGCCCACTAAACTCGTGAGTCGTGACACTCACAACAGGGGAGCGCCCAGTGTTGCCAGTTTGTCCAGAGCAAGTGTGGCCAATCATGCCGTAGAATACCCTACTCGCGGATCGCTCTCATTAAGACCATCCCAATCGTACAAGCGCCCCGATCGAACGATATGTAACAATCGTCAAGCAGAACAACTGTGTTAGGGCGTGCCTTCTAGAAGACTCGGTCTAACAGCCACCCATTGGGGGGCTAAGGTTAGGGCTCTCCTAAGGTTTGGATCCATATGTGGTTTATGAAAAGAACACACATCCAATGACATTGGGTGTGGTTCATGAAAAGAACAGACATGCAATGACACTGGTGGATCCATATGTGGTTTGTGAAAATAACATACATGCAATCACACTAGGTGGATCCATGTGTGGTTCATGAAAAGAACACACATGCAATGACACTGGTGGATCCATGTGTGGTTTGTGAGAAAAACGCATATCCAATGAAACTGGGTGTGGATCATGAAAAGAACACACATCCAATAACACTGGTGGATCCTTATGTGGTTTTTGAGAAGAACAGACATCCAATGACACTATGTGTGGTTCAGGAAAAGATCAGACATCCAATGACACTGGTGGATCCTTATGTGGTTTGTGAGAGGAACAGACATGCAATTACTCTAGTTGTGGTTCATGAGAAGAACAGACATGCAATGACACGGGTGTATCCTTATGTGGTTTGTTAGAAGAACGGACATGCAATGACACTATGTGTGGTTCATGAAAAGAACACACATCCAATGACACTGGGTGTGGATCATGAAAAGAACACACATCCAATGACACTGGTGGATCCTTATGTGGTTTTTGAGGAGAACAGACATCCAATGACACTATGTGTGGTTCATGAAAAGAACACACATCCAATGACACTGGTGGATCCTTATGTGGTTTGTGAGAGGAACATACATGCAACTACTCTAGCTGTGGTTCATGAGAAGAACAAACATGCAATGACATGGGTGTATCCTTATGTGGTTTGTGGGAAGAACAAACATGCAATGACACTGTGTGTGGTTCATGAAAAGAACACACATGCAATGACACTTGTGTATCCTTATGTGGTTTGTGAGAAGAACACACATGCGATGACTCTAGCTGTGGTTTGTGAGAAGAACACACATGCAATGACTCTAGCTGTGGTTCATGAAAAGAACACACATGCAATGACACTGGTGGATCCATGTGTGGTTCATGAGAAGAACACACATCCAATGACACTGGGTGTGGTTCATGAAAAGAACACACATGCAATGACACTGGTGTATCCTTATGTGGTTTGTGAGAAGAACACACATGCAATGATTCTAGCTGTGGTTCATGAGAAGAACACACATGCAATGACACTGGTATATCCTTATGTGGTTTGTGAGAAGAACACACATGCAATGAGTCTAGCTGTGGTTCATGAAAAGAACAGACATGCAATGACACTTGTGGATCCATATGTGGTTTCTGGAAAGAACAGACATGCAATGACTCTAGCTGTGATTTATGAAAAGAACACACATGCAATGACACTGGTGATTCCATGTGTGGTTCATGAGAAGAACACACATCCAATGACACTGGGTGTGGTTCATGAAAAGAACACACATCCAATGACACTGGTGGATCCTTATGTGGTTTGTGAGAAGAACAAACATGCAATGACATTGGCTATGGTTCATGAGAAGAACACGCATGCAATGACACTGGTATATCCTTATGTGGTTTGTGAGAAGAACACACATGCAATAACTCTAGCTGTGGTTCATGAAAAGAACACACATGCAATGAAACTGGTGGATCCATGTGTGGTTTGTTTAGAGGAACAGACATGCAATGACACTGGGTGTGGTTCATGAAAAGAACAGACATGCAATGACACTGGTGGATCCTTATGTGGTTTGTGATAAGAAATCACATGCAATGACTCTAGCTATGGTTCATGAAAAGAACACACATGCAATGACACTGGTGGATCCATGTGTGGTTTGTGAAAAGAACAGACATGAAATCACACTAGGTGGATCCATGTGTGGTTCATGAAAAGAACAGACATGCAACGACACTGGTGGATCCATGTGTGGTTTGTGAGAAGAACACACATCCAATGACACTTGGTTAGGTTCATGAAAAGAACACACATCCAATAACACTTGTGGACCATATGTGGTTTGTGGAAAGAACAGACATGCAATGACTCTAGCTGTGGTTCATGAAAAGAACACACATGCATTGACACTGGTGGATCCATGTGTGGTTTGTGAGAAGAACACACATCCAATGACACTAGGTGTGGTTCATGAAAAGAACACACATCCAATGACACTGGTGGATCCTTATGTGGTTTGTGAGAAGAACAGACATGCAATGACTCTAGCCATGGTTCATGAGAACAACACACATGCAATGACACTGGTGTATCCTTATGTGGTTTGTGAGAGGAACACACATGCAATGACTCTAGCTGTGGTTCATGAAAAGAACACACATGCAATGACACTGGTGGATCCATGTGTGGTTTGTTTAGAGGAATAGACATGCAATGACACTGGTGGATCCTTATGTGGTTTGTGAGAAGAACTGACATGCAATGACTCTAGCTATGGTTCATGAAAAGAACACACATGCAATGACACAGGTGGATCCATGTGTGGTTTGTGAAAAGAACAGACATGCAATCACACTAGGTGGATCCATGTGTGGTTCATGAAAAGAACAAACATGCAATGACACTACCGGATCCATGTGTGGTTTGTGAGAAGAACACACATCCAATGACACTGGTGGATCCACGTGTGGTTTGTGAGAAGAAAAGACATCCAATGACACTGTGTGTGGTTCATGAAAATAACACACATCCAATGACACTTGTGGATCCTTATGTGGTTTGTGAGAGGAACAAACATGCAATGACTCTAGATGTGGTTCATGAGAAGAACACACATGCAATGACACTGGTGTATCCTTATGTGGTTTGTGAGAAGAACAGGCATGCGATGACTCTAGATGTGGTTCATGAGAAGAACACACATGCAATGACACTGGTGGATCCATGTGTGGTTTGTGAGAAGAACAGACATGCAATGACACTGGGTGTGGTTCATGAAAAGAACACACATGCAATGACACTGGTGTATCCTTATGTGGTTTGTGAGAAGAACACACATGCAATGACTCTACCTGTGGTTCATGAGAAGAACACACATCCAATGATACTGGTGTATCCCTATGTGGTTTGTTTAGAAGAACACACATGCAATGCAACTGGTGGATCCATGTGTGGTTTGTTTAGAGGAACAGACATGCAATGACACTAGGTGTGGTTCATGAAAAGAACAGATATGGAATGACACTGGTGGATCCATGTGTGGTTTGTGTGAAGAATATACATGCAATCACACTCGGTGTGGTTCATGAAAAGAACAGACATGCAATGATACTGGTGGATCCATGTGTGGTTTGTTTAGAAGGACACACATGCAATTACCACATGCAATGACACTGGTGGATCCATGTGTGGTTTGTTTAGAGGAACATACATGCATTGGCACTAGGTGTGGTTCATGAAAAGAACAGACATGCAATGACACTGGTGGATCCATGTGTAGTTCATGAGAAGAACACACATCCAATGACACTAGGTGTGGTTAATGAAAAGATCACACATCCAATGACACTGGTGTGTTTCCTTATGTTGTTTGTGAGAAGAGCATACGTATAATAACACTGGTTGTGGTTCATGAGACGAACACGCATGCAATTACCCTGGTGTATCCTTATGTGGTTTGTGAGAAGAACACACATGCAATGATCTAGTTGCGGTTCACGAAAAGAACACACATGGAATGACACTAGTGGATCCATGTGTGGTTTGTTTAGAGGAACAGACATGCAATGACACTGGGTGTGGTTCATGAAAAGAACAGACATGCAATGACACTGGTGGATCCTTATGTGGTTTGTGAGAAGAACTGACATCCAATGACTCTAGCTATAGTTCATGAAAAGAACACACATGCAATGACACTGGTGGATCCATGTGTGGTTTGTGAAAAGAACAGACAGGCAATCACATTAGGTGGATCCATGTGTGGTTCATGAAAAGACCAGACATGCAATGACACTGGTGGTTCCATGTGTGGTTTGTGAGAAGAACACACATCCAATGACACTGGGTGTGGTTCATGAAAAGAACACACATCCAATGGCACTGGGTGTGGTTCATGAAAAGAAAACACATCCAATGACACTGGTGGATGATTATGTGGTTTGTGAGAAAATTAGACATGCAATGACTCTAGCTGTGGTTCATGAGAAGAACACACATGCAATGACACTGGTGTATCCTTATGTGGTTTGTGAGAAGAACACAAATGCAATGACTCTAGTTGTGGTTCATGAAAATAATAGACATGCAATGACACTGGTGGATCCATATTTAGGTTTGTGGAAAGAGTAGACATGCAATGACTCTAGTTGTGGTTCATGAAAAGAACACATATGCAATGACACTGGTGGATCCATGTGTGGTTAATGAGAAGAACACACATCCAATGACACTGGGTGTGGTTCATGAAAAGAACACACATCTAATGACACTGGTGGATCCTTATGTGGTTTGTGAGAAGAACAAACAGGCAATGACACTGGCTCTGGTTCATGAGAAGAACACACATGCAATGACACTGGTGTATCCTTAGGTGGTTTGTGAGAAGAACATACATGCAATGAGTCTAGCTGTGGTTCATGAAAAGAACACACATGTAATGACACTGGTGGATCCATGTGTGGTTTGTTTAGAGGAACAAACATGCAATGACACTGGGTGTGGTTCATGAAAAGAACAGACATGCAATGACACTGGTGGGCCCATCCTTATGTGGTTTGTCAGAAGAACTGAAATGCAATGACTCTAGCTATGGTTCATGAAAATAACACACAATGAATGACACAGGTGGATCCATGTGTTGTTTGTGAAAAGAACAGACATGTAATCACACTAGGTGGATCCATGTGTGGTTTGTGAGAAGAACACACATCCAATGACACTTGGTGTGGTTCATGAAAAGAACACACATCCAATGGCACTGGGTGTGGTTCATGACAAGAACACACATCCAATGACACTGGTGGATCCATGTGTGGTTTGTGAGAAGAACACACATCCAATGACACTGGGTGTGGTTCATGAAAAGAAAACACATCCAATGACACTGGTGGATCCTTATATGGTTTGTGAGAATAACAGACATGCAATGACTCTAGCTGTGGTTCATGAGAAGAACACACATGCAATGACACTAGTGTATCCTTATGTTGTTTGTGAGAAGAACACACATGCAATGAGTCTAGCTGTGGTTCATGAAAAGAACACACATGCAATGATACTGGTGGATCCATGTGTGGTTTGTTTAGAGGAACAAACATGCAATGACACTAGGTGTGGTTCATGAAAAGAACAGACATGCAATGACACTGGTGGGCCCATCCTTAGGTGGATTGTCAGAAGAACTGAAATGCAATGACTCTAGCTATGGTTCATGAAAATAACTCACAATGAATGACAAAGGTGGATCCATGTGTTGTTTGTGAAAAGAACAGACATGCAATGACACTGGTGGATCCATTTGTGGTATGTGAGAAGAACACACATCCAATGACACTGGGTGTGGTTCATGAAAAGAACACACATCCAATGGCACTGGGTGTGGTTCATGACAAGAACACACATCCAATGACACTGGTGGATCCATGTGTGGTTTGTGAGAAGAACACACATCCAATGACACTGGGTGTGGTTCATGAAAAGAAAACACATCCAATGACACTGGTGGATCCTTATATGGTTTGTGAGAATAACACACATGCGATGACTCTAGATGTGGTTCATGAGAAGAACACACATGCAATGACACTAGTGTATCCTTATGTGGTTTGTGAGAAGAACACAAATGCAATGACTCTAGTTGTGGTTCATGAAAACAATAGACATGCAATGACACTGGTGGATCCATATTAAGGTTTGTGGAAAGAGTAGACATGTAATGACTCTAGCTGTGGTTCATGAAAAGAACACATATGCAATGACACTGGTGGATCCATGTGTGGTTCATGAGAAGAACACACATCCAATGACACTGGGTGTGGTTCATGAAAATAACACACATCTAATGACACTGGTGGATCCTTTTGTGGTTTTTGAGAAGAACAGACATGCAATAACACTGGCTCTGGTTCATGAGAAAAACACACATGCAATGACACTGGTGTATCTTTATGTGGTTTCTGAGAAGAACACACATGCAATGAATCTAGCTGTGGTTCATGAAAAGAACACACATGCAATGACCCTGGTGGATCCATGTGTGGTTTGTTTAGAGAAACAGACATGCAATGACAGTAGGTGTGGTTCATGAAAAGAACAGACATGCAATGACCCTGGAGGCCCATCCTTATGTGGTTTGTCAGAAGAACTGACATGCAATGACTCTAGCCGTGGTTCATGAAAAGAACACACATGCAATGACACTGGTGGATCCTTATGTGGTGTTTGTGAGAAGAACAAACATCCAATGACACTAGGTGTGGTTCATGAAAAGAACACACATCCAATGACACTGGTGGATCCTTATGTGGTTCATGAGAAGAATAGACATGCAACGACACTAGTGTATCCCTATGTGGTTTGTGAGAAGAATAGACATGCAATGACACTGGGTGTGGTTCATGAAAACAACAGACATGCAATGATACTAGTGGATCCATGTGTGGTTTGTTTAGAAGAACACACATGCAATGACCACATGCAATGACACTAGTGGATCCATGTGTGGTTTGTTTATAGGAACAAACATGCAATGACACTGGTGTGGTTCATGAAAAGAACAGACATGCAATGACACTGGTGGATCCATGTGTGGTTTCTGAGAAGAACGCACATCCAATGACACTGGGTGTGGATCATGAAAAGATCACACATCCAATGACACTAGTGAATCCTTATGTTGTTTGTGAGAAGAACATACATGCAATGACTCTAGCTGTGGTTCATGAAAAGAACAGACATGCAATGACACTCGTGTATCCTTATGTGGTTTGTGAGAAGAACACACATGCAATGACTCTAGTTGTGGTTCATGAAAAGAACAGGCATGCAATGACACTCGCGGATCCATATGTGGTTTGTGGAAAGAACATATATGCAATGACTCTAGCTATGGTTCATGAAAAGAACACACATGGAATGACACTGGTGGATCCATGTGTGGTTCATGAGAATAACACACATCCAATGACACTGGGTGTGGTTCATGAAAAGAACACACATCCAATGACACTGGTGGATCCTTATGTGGTTTTTGAGAAGAACAGACATGCAATGACTCTAGCTGTAGTTATTGAGGAACACACATGCAATGACACTAGTGTATCCTTATTTGGTTCGTGAGAAGAACACACATGCAAAGACTCTAGATGTGGTTCATGAAATGAACAAACATGCAATAACACTGGTGGATCCTTATGTGGTTTGTGAGAAGAACTGGCATGCAATGACTCTAGCTATGGTTCATGAAAAGAACACACATGCAGTGACACTGTTGGATCCATGTGTGGTTCATGAGAAGAACACACATCCAATGACACTGGGTGTGGTTAATGAAAAGAACACACATCCAATGACACTGGTGGATCCTTATGTGGTTTGTGAGAAGAAAACATATGCAATGACACTGGCTCTGGTTCATTAGAAGAACACACATGCAATGACACTGGTGTATCCTTATGTGGGTTGTGAGAAGAAGACACATGCAATGAGTCTAGGTGTGGTTCATGAAAGGACACACATCCAATGACACTGGTGGATCCTTATGTGGTTTGTGAGAAGAACAGACATGCAATGACTCTAGCTGTGGTTCATGAGAAGAAGACACATGCAATGACACTGGTGTATCCTTATTTGGTTTGAGAGAAGAACACACATGCAATGACTCTAGCTGTGGTTCATGAAAAGAACACACATGCAATGACACTGGTGGATCCATGTGTGGTTTGTTTAGAGAAACAGACAAGCAATGACACTGGGTGTGGTTCACGAAAATCACAGACATGCAATGATACTGGTGGATCCATGTGTGGTTTGTTTATAAGAACACACATCCAATGATACTATGTGTGGTTCTTGAAAATAACACACATCCAATGACATTGGTGGATCCTTATGTGGTTTGTGAGAAGAACAAACATGTAATGACACTAGCTCTGAATCATGAGAAGAACACACTTGCAATGACACTGGTGTATCCTTATGTGGTTTGTGAAAAGAACACACATGCAATGACTCTAGTTGTGGTTCATTAAAAGAAAACACAAGCAATGACACTGGTGGATCTATGTTTGGTTTGTTTAGAGGAATAGACATGCAATGACACTAGGTATGGTTCATGAAAAGAACAGACATGCAAGGACACTGGTGGATCCTTATGTGGGTTGTGAGAAGAACTGACATGCAATGACTCTATGTATGGTTCATGAAAAGAACACACATGCAATGACACTGGTGGATCCATGTGTGGTTTGTGAAAAGAACAGACATGCAATAACTCTAGCTGTGGTTCATGAAAAGAATACACATGCAATGACACTGGTGGATCCCTATGTGGTGTTTGTGAGAAGAACACACATCCAATGACACTGGGTGTGGTTCATGAAAAGAACACACATCCAATTACACGGGTGTATCTCTATGTGGTTCATGAGAAGAATAGACATGCAATGACACTGGTGTATCTCTATGTGGTTTGTGAGAAGAAGAGACATGCAATGACACTAGGTGTGGTTCATGAAAAGAACAGACATGCAATGATACTGGTGGATCCATGTGTGGTTTGTTTAGAAGAACACACATCCAATGACACTGGGTGTGGTTCATGAAAAGAACACACATCCAATGACACTGGTGGATCCTTATGTGGTTTGTGAGAAGAACATACATGCAATGACACTGGCTCTGGTTCATGAGAAGAACACACATGCAATGACACTAGTGTATCCTTATGTGGTTTGTGAGAAGAACACACATGCAATGACTCTAGTTGTGGTTCATTAAAAGAACACACATGCAATGACACTGGTGGATCCATGTGTGGTTTGTTTAGAGGAACAGACATGCAATGACACTAGGTGTGATTCATGAAAAGAACAGACATGCAATGACTCTGGGGGATCCTTATGTGGTTTGCGAGAAGAACTGACATGCAATGACTCTAGCTATGGTTCATGAAAAGAACACACATGCAATGACACTGGTGGATCCATGTGTGGTTTGTGAAAAGAACAGACATGCAATGACTCTAGATGCGGTTCATGAAAAGATCACACATGCAATGACACTGGTGGATCCCTATGTGGTGCTTGTGAGAAGAATACACATGCAATGACACTTGGTGTGGTTCATGAAAAGAACACACATCCAATGACACCGGTGGATCCTTATGTGGTTCATGAGAAGAACAGACATGCAATGACACTGGTGTATCCCTATGTGGTTTGTGAGAAGAACAGACATGCAATGACACTGGGTGTGGTTCATGAAAACAACAGACATGAATGACATTGGTGGATCCATGTGTGGTTTGTGAGAAGAACACACATGCAATGAGAGTGGGTGTGGCTCATGAAAAGAACACACATCCAATGACACTGGTGTATCCTTATGTGGTTTTTGAGAGGAACAGACATGCAATGACTCTAGCTGTGGTTCATGAGAAGAACAGACATGCAATGACACTAGTGTATCCTTCTGTGGTTTGTGAGAAGAAAAGACTTGAAATGACACTGGGTGTGGTTCATGAAAAGAACGCGCATGCAATAACACTAGTGTATCATTATGTGGTTTGTGAGAAGAACATACATGCAACGACTCTAGCTGTGGTTCGTGAGAAGAACACACATGCAATGACACTAGTGTATCCTTATGTGGTTTGTGAGAAGAACACACATGCAATGACTGTAGTTGTGGTTCATAAAAAGAACACACATGCAATGACATGGCAAGACATTGAGTAAGACTCAAAGTCCGGCTACGGCGGAAGAAAGAGAGATAATGGATAAGATCCCCAATGCCTCAGCCATAGGCTCTATAATGTATGCCATGCTATGTACAAGACCAGATGTCGCACATGCTATTAGTTTGACTAGTAGGTACCAATCTGATCCAGGTCCGGAACACTGGATAGCGGTCAAGAATATCCTTAAGTACTTGAGAAGAACTAAGGATATGTTTCTTGTATACGGAGGTGAAGAAGAGCTAGTCGCTATGTGTTATGTTGATGCTAGCTTTGACACTAATCCGGATGACTCTAAGTCTCAATCCGGATACGTATTTCTCTTGAACGGAGCAATAGTCAGATGGAGGAGCTCCAAACAACCTGTGGTGGCTGGATCAACGACGGAGGCAGAATATGTTGCTGCTTCAGAAGCAGCGCAGGAAGCGGTTTGGATGAAGGAGTTCATAACGGAACTAGGTGTGGTTCCTAGTGTGTTGGACCCAATGGTGATCTATTGTGACAATAATGGAGCCATAGCCAACGCCAAGGAACCAAGGTCTCACAAGAATTCCAAGCATATTAAGAGCCGGTTTCACTCCATCCACGAGCATGTCAAGGATGGAGATATAAAGATTTGTAAAGTATGCACGAACCTGAATGTAGCAGATCCGTTGACTAAAGTACTCCCTAGGGAAAAACATGATCAACATCAGAACTCCATGGGTGTTAGATTTATCACTATATAAACTAGATTATTTTCTCTAGTGCAAGTGGGAGACTGAAGGAAATATGCCCTGAGAGGCAATAATAAAGTTGTTATTATGTATTCCTTGTATATGATAGATGTTTATTTTGCATGCTATAATTGTATTGATAGGAAACATCAATACATGTGTGTTTAATAAACAAAAAGGGTTCCTAGTTATGCCTCTCTTATAGACTAGCTTGTTGATTAACAAGATGATCAAGCTTGCCTAATCATGGACATTGGATGTTGTTAATAACAAGGTCACATCATTTGTGAAATGATGTGATGAACATTCATCCGAAGTATAGCATTACGATCAAGTCATTATGTTTATATTGCTATAACATCATACGAAGTAATCTTTATCCTTAGACCATGAGATCATGTTAATTGCTAACACCGGAAGAGTATCTTGATAACATCAAACGTCACACCGTAACAGGGTGACTATAAAGATGGGTTCAGTACTATGAAGGTGTTATGTTGAGGCTCAAGGATCAAGAGTGGAATTTGTCAATCCAGATGACGGATAGATATACTCTGGGCCCTCTCGGTGATATCACATTAGGATAGCTTGCAAGCAAGTGATGTGATCACTAGAATGTTATATCACGGGAACGAGAAAAGAGTGCATGTCAGAAACGAGATCAAACTAGGTATGGAGATACCGATGATCGAATCTCGGACATGTAATATATCGAGATACAAAGGGATTTAGTTACAAGCGTTAAAGGTTCTCACGATCACAGGAGTCATCGTTGAATGTGTAGGAGTCAGTACGGATCTCCAGGTCCCAATGCTGATTATTGATCGGAGAAGGGTCTCGATCATGTCTGCATTATTCGCGAACCGTAGGGTGGCACACTTAAGAGTTACCGGACACCATTTTGGAGCATATATGTTTCAGACGAAAGAATTGCAAAGCACAGGAATTGTTTCAATAGAAACCGGAAATTGTTTCGGGTGAAATTGCAGAAGGTGGTTCTGCATGTGATATTGAAATATTGCAAGGGGCTATAGGTGAATGTTTGTTAATTAAAGTAATTAACAAAATTCTGAATAAATTTAATAAAAAGAGTTTTATTAAATGAGAGAGCATTAAATTTGGAGAAATTTAATGCATTTAAAGTGGAGACTTTAAAAGGGAATGTGAAGAGGCATTTTAATGTGGAGGGGTTACCACCACATGAATGGGGGAGGTGAGGGGTCACCCCCAGGCGCCGGCCATGGAGAGAGGGGGCACCCCCCTCCTCCTATAAAAGGCCACCCATTCCCTCCTTCATCCTCACACCTCCTTGTGAAGGATCTCTCTCCCCCTCTAGAATTATTCCCCCATGCTCTCGGATTATTGACATACATGTTCCCGGTGGCATTTAAATGCAGAAGGAGCTTGCTTCTCACTGGATCGCTGGAGTGAGGAGGTGGAGGTTGTCCGGTGGTTTGAACGTGTGTGCGGGTGCGGATGCGCTGCTGATTTGCGGCGCTGAGACTTCCTCACGATCTTGAGATCGGCAAGTGTAAGACTACATCAACCACGAGTTCCTACTCGTTAACAAAGCTCGTTGTCTTCGAGGGTGAGTTCTCCATGGATGTATGTCCACCCGTTGCTTTGTATCTAGTAGATAGATCTTGGCGTGTAGTTCTCATCGTAGGAAAAATTTTGTTTTCTATGCTGCAGACCCAACAAGAGGAACAGACATGCAATGACACTAGGTGTGGTTCATGAGAAGAACAGACATGCAATGACACTAGTGGATCCTTATGTGGTTTCTGAGAAGAACTGACATGCAATGACTCTAGCTATGGTTCATGAAAAGAAGACACATGCAATGACACTGGTGGATCCATGTGTGGTTTGTGAAAAGAACAAACATGAAATCACACTAGATGGATCCATATGTGGTTCGTGAAAAGAACAGACATGCAATGACACTGGTGGATCCATGTGTGGTTCATGAAAAGAACACACATCCAATGGCACTCGGTGTGGTTCATGAAAAGAACACACATGCAATGACACTGGTGGATCCATGTGTGGTTTGTGAGAAGAACACACATCCAATGACACTGGGTGTGGTTCATGAAAAGAACACACATCCAATGACACTGGAGGATCCTTATGTGGTTTGTAAGAAGAACAGACATGGAATGACTCTAGCTGTGGTTCATGAGAAGAAGACACATGCAATGACACTGGTGTATCCTTATTTGGTTTGAGAGAAGAACACACATGCAATGACTCTAGCTGTGGTTCATCAAAAGAACACACATGCAATGACACTGGTGGATCCATGTGTGGTTTGTTTAGAGAAACAGACAAGCAATGACACTGGGTGTGGTTCACGAAAAGCACATACATGCACTGATACTGGTGGATCCATGTGTGGTTTGTTTATAAGAACACACATCCAATGATACTATGTGTGGTTCATGAAAATAACACACATCCAATGACATTGGTGGATCCTTATGTGGTTTGTGAGAAGAACAAACATGTAATGACACTAGCTCTGAATCATGAGAAGAACACACTTGCAATGACACTGGTGTATCCTTATGTGGTTTGTGAAAAGAACACACATGCAATGACTCTAGTTGTGGTTCATTAAAAGAAAACACAAGCAATGACACTGGTGGATCTATGTGTGGTTTGTTTAGAGGAATAGACATGCAATGACACTAGGTATGGTTCATGAAAAGAACAGACATGCAAGGACACTGGTGGATCCTTATGTGGGTTGTGAGAAGAACTGACATGCAATGACTCTATGTATGGTTCATGAAAAGAACACACATGCAATGACACTGGTGGATCCATGTGTGGTTTGTGAAAAGAATAGACATGCAATAACTCTAGCTGTGGTTCATGAAAAGAAGACACATGCAATGACACTGGTGGATCCCTATGTGGTGTTTGTGAGAAGAACACACATCCAATGACACTGGGTGTGGTTCATGAAAAGAACACACATCCAATGACACGGGTGGATCCTTATGTGGTTCATGAGAAGAATAGACATGCAATGACACTGGTGTATCTCTTTGTGGTTTGTGAGAAGAAGAGACATGCAATAACACTAGGTGTGGGTCATGAAAAGAACAGACATGCAATGATACTGGTGGATAGAAGAACACACGTCCAATGACACTGGGTGTGGTTCATGAAAAGAACACACATCCAATGACACTGGTGGATCCTTATGTGGTTTGTGAGAAGAACAGACATGCAATGACACTGGCTCTGGTTCATGAGAAGAACACACATGCAATGACACTAGTGTATCCTTATGTGGTTTGTGAGAAGAACACACATGCAATGACTCTAGTTGTGGTTCATTAAAAGAACACACATGCAATGACACTGGTGGATCCATGTGTGGTTTGTTTAGAGGAACAGACATGCAATGACACTAGGTGTGATTCATGAAAAGAACAGACATGCAATGACTCTGGGGGATCCTTATGTGGTTTGTGAGAAGAACTGACATGCAATGACTCTAGCTATGGTTCATGAAAAGAACACACATGCAATGACACTGGTGGATCCATGTGTGGTTTGTGAAAAGAACAGACATGCAATGACTCTAGATGCGGTTCATGAAAAGAACACACATGCAATGACACTGGTGGATCCTTATGTGGTGTTTGTGAGAAGAATACACATGCAATGACACTTGGTGTGGTTCATGAAAAGAACACACATCCAATGACACCGGTGGATCCTTATGTGGTTCATGAGAAGAACAGACATGCAATGACACTGGTGTATCCCTATGTGGTTTGTGAGAAGAACAGACATGCAATGACACTGGGTGTGGTTCATGAAAACAACAGACATGAATGACATTGGTGGATCCATGTGTGGTTTGTGAGAAGAACACACACGCAATGAGAGTGGGTGTGGCTCATGAAAAGAACACACATCCAATGACACTGGTGTATCCTTATGTGGTTTTTGAGAGGAACAGACATGCAATGACTCTAGCTGTGGTTCATGAGAAGAACAGACATGCAATGACACTAGTGTATCCTTCTGTGGTTTGTGAGAAGAAAAGACTTGAAATGACACTGGGTGTGGTTCATGAAAAGAACGCACATGCAATAACACTGGTGTATCATTATGTGGTTTGTGAGAAGAACATACATGCAACGACTCTAGCTGTGGTTCGTGAGAAGAACACACATGCAATGACACTAGTGTATCCTTATGTGGTTTGTGAGAAGAACACACATGCAATGACTGTAGCTGTGGTTCATAAAAAGAACACACATGCAATGACATGGCAAGACATTGAGTAAGACTCAAAGTCGGGCTACGGCGGAAGAAAGAGAGATAATGGATAAGATCCCCAATGCCTCAGCCATAGGCTCTATAATGTATGCCATGCTATGTACAAGACCAGATGTGGCACATGCTATTAGTTTGACTAGTAGGTACCAATCTGATCCAGGTTCGGAACACTGGATAGCGGTCAAGAATATCCTTAAGTACTTGAGAAGAACTAAGGATATGTTTCTTGTATACGGAGGTGAAGAAGAGCTAGTCGCTATGTGTTATGTTGATGCTAGCTTTGACACTGATCCGGATGACTCTAAGTCTCAATCCGGATACGTATTTCTCTTGAACGGAGCAATAGTTAGATGGAGGAGCTCCAAACAACCTGTGGTGGCTGGATCAACGACGGAGGCAGAATATGTTGCTGCTTCAGAAGCAGCGCAGGAAGCGGTTTGGATGAAGGAGTTCATAACGGAACTAGGTGTGGTTCCTAGTGTGTTGGACCCAATGGTGATCTATTGTGACAATAATGGAGCCATAGCCAACGCCAAGGAACCAAGGTCTCACAAGAATTCCAAGCATATTAAGCGCCGGTTTCACTCCATCCGCGAGCATGTCAAAGATGGAGATATAAAGATTTGTAAAGTATGCACGAACCTGAATGTAGCAGATCCGTTGACTAAAGTACTCCCTAGGGCAAAACATGATCAACATCAGAACTCCATGGGTGTTAGATTTATCACTATATAAACTAGATTATTTTCTCTAGTGCAAGTGGGAGACTGAAGGAAATATGCCCTGAGAGGCAATAATAAAGTTGTTATTATGTATTCCTTGTATATGATAGATGTTTATTTTGCATGCTATAATTGTATTGATAGGAAACATCAATACATGTGTGTTTAATAAACAAAAGGGTTCCTAGTTATGCCTCTCTTATAGACTAGCTTGTTGATTAACAAGATGATCAAGGTTTCCTGATCATGGACATTGGATGTTGTTAATAACAAGGTCACAGCATTTGTGAAATGATGTGATGAACATTCATCCGAAGTATAGCATTACGATCAAGTCATTATGTTTATATTGCTATAACATCATACGAAGTAATCTTTATCCTTAGACCATGAGATCATGTTAATTGCTAACACCGAAGAGTATCTTGATAACATCAAACATCACAACCGTAATGGGTGACTATAAATATGGGTTCATTACTAAGAAGGTGTTAAGATGAGGCTCAAGGATCAAGAGTGGAATTTGTCAATCCGTATGACGGATAGATATACTGGGCCCTCTCGGTGATATCACATTAGGATAGCTTGCAAGCAAGTGATGTGATCACTAGAATGTTATATCACGGAACGAAAAGAGTGCATGTCGAAACGAGATCAAACTAGGTATGGAGATACGATGATCGAATCTCGGACATGTAATATATCGAGATACAAAGGATTTAGTTACAAGCGTTAAAGGTTCTCACGATCACGAGTCATCGTTGAATGTGTAGGAGTCAAGAGATCTCCGTGTCCATTGCTGATTATTGATCGGAGAAGGGTCTCGATCATGTCTGCATTATTCATGAACCGTAGGGTGGCACACTTAAGAGTTACCGGACACCATTTTGGAGCATATATGTTTGAATTAAAGAATTGCAAAGCACAGAATTGTTTCAATAGAAACCGGAAATTGTTTCGTGAAATTGCGTAAGGTGGTCGCATGTGATATTGAAATATTGCAAGGGCTATAGGTGAATGTTTGTTAATTAAAGTAATTAACAAAATTCTGAATAAATTTAATAAAAGAGTTTTATTAATGAGAGAGCATTAAATTTGGAGAAATTTAATGCATTTAAATGGAGACTTTAAAAGGTAATGTGAAGAGGCATTTAATGTGGAGGGGTTACCACCACATGAATGGGGGAGGTGAGGGGTCACCCCCATGCGCCGGCCATGGAGAGAGGGGGCACCCCCTCCTCCTATAAAAGGCCACCCATTCCCTCCTTCATCCTCACACCTCCTTGTGAAGGATCTCTCTCCCCCTCTAGAATTATTCCCCCATGCTCTCGGATTAGCGACATACATGTTCCCGGTGGCATTTCGTCTAGAAGGAGTTGCTGCTTCCGCTGGATCGCTGGAGTGAGGAGGTGGAGGTTGTCCGGTGGTTTGAACGTGTGTGCGAGTGCGGATGCGCTGCTGAGTTGCGGCGCTGAGACTTCCTCACGATCTTGAGATCGGCAAGTGTACGACTACATCAACCACGAGTTCCTACTCGTTAACAAAGCTCGTTGTCTTCGAGGGTGAGTTCGCCATGGATGTATGTCCACCCGTTGCTTTGTATCTAGTAGATAGATCTTGGCGTGTAGTTCTCATCGTAGGAAAATTTTTGTTTTCTATGCTGCGGACCCAACAAGAGGAACAGACATGCAATGACACTGGGTGTGGTTCATGAGAAGAACAGACATGCAATGAAACTAGTGGATCCTTATGTGGTTTCTGAGAAGAACTGACATGCAATGACTCTAGCTATGGTTCATGAAAAGAAGACATATTCAATGACACTGGTGGATCCATGTGTGGTTTGTGAAAAGAACAAACATGAAATCACACTAGATGGATCCATATGTGGTTCGTGAAAAGAACATACATGCAATGACACTGGTGGATCCATGTGTGGTTCATGAAAAGAACACACATCCAATGGCACTCGATGTGGTTCATGAAAAGAACACACATGCAATGACACTGGTGGATCCATGTGTGGTTTGTGAGAAGAACACACATCCAATGACACTGGGTGTGGTTCATGAAAAGAACACACATCCAATGACACTGGAGGATCCTTATGTGGTTTGTAAGAAGAACAGACATGGAATGACTCTAGCTCTGGTTCATGAGAAGAACACAGATGCAATGACACTTGTGTATCCTTATGTGGTTTATGATAAGAACACACATGCAATGACTCTAGCTGTGGTTCATGAAAAGAACAGACATGCAATGACACTGGTGGATCCATATGTGGTTTGTGGAAAGAACAGACATGTAATGACTCTAGCTGTGGTTCATGAAAAGAACACACATGCAATGACACTGGTGGATCCATGTGTGGTTTGTGTGAAGAACAAACATCCAATGACACTCGATGTGGTTCATGAAAAGAACACACATCCAATGGCACTGGGTGTGGTTCATGAAAAGAACACACATGCAATGACACTGGTGGATCCATGTGTGGTTTGTGAGAAAAAGACACATCCAATGACACTGAGTGTGGTTCATGAAAAGAACACACATCCAATGACACTGGTGGATCCTTATGTGGTTTGTGAGAAGAACAGACATGCAATGACTCTAGTTGTGATTAATGAGAAGAACACACATGCAATGACACTGGTGTATCCTTATGTGGTTTGTGAGAAGAACACAAATGCAATGACTCTAGCTGTGGTTCATGAAAAGAACAGACATGCAATGACACTGGTGGATCCATATGTGGTTTGTGGAAAGAACAGACATGCAATGACTCTAGTTGTGGTTCATGAAAAGAACACACATGCAATGACACTGGTGGATCCATGTGTGGTTCATGAGAAGAACACACATCCAATGACACTAGGTGTGGTTCACAAAAAGAACACACAACCAATGATACTGGTGGTTCCTTATATTGTTTGTGAGATGAACAGATATGCAATGACACTGGCTATGGTTCATGAGAAGAACACACATGCAATGACGTTGGTGTATCCTTATGTGGTTTGTGAGAAGAACACATGCAATGACTCTAGCCGTGGTTCATGAAAAGAACATAAATGCAAGGACATTGGTGGATCCATATTTCGTTTGTGGAAAGAACAGACATGCAATGACTCTAGCTATGGTTCATCAAAAGAACACACATGCAATGACACTGGTGGATCCATGTGTGGTTCATGAGAAGAACACACATACAATGACACTGGTGGATCCTTATGTGGTTTATGAGAAGAACATATATGCAATGACACTGGCTGTGGTTCATGAGAAGAACACACATGCAATGACACTGGTGTATCCTTATGTGGTTTGTGAGAAGAACACACATGCAATGACTTTAGCTGCGGTTCATGAAAAGAACACACATGCAATGACACTGGTCTATCCTTATGTGGTTTGTAAGAAGAACACACATACAATGACTCTAGGTGTGGTTCATGAAAAGAATAGACATGCAATGACACTGGTGTATCTTGATGTGGTTTGTGAGAAGAACACACATGCAATGACTCTAGCTATGGTCCATGAAAATAACACACATGCAATGACACTGGTGGATCCATGTGTGGTTTGTTTAGAGGAACAGACATGCAATGACACTGGGTGTGGTTCATGAAAAGAACAGACATGCAATGACACTAGTGGATCCTTATGTGGTTTGTGAGAAGAACTGACATGCAATGACTCTAGCTATGGTTCATGAAAAGAAGACATATGCAATGACACTGGTGGATCCATTTGTGGTTTGTGAAAAGAACATACATGCAATCACACTACATGGATCCATATATCGTTCATGAAAAGAACAGACATGCAATGACACTGGTGGATCCATGTTTGGTTCATGAAAAGAACACACATCCAATGGCACTGGGTGTGGTTCATGAAACGAATACACATGCAATGACACTGGTGGATCCATGTGTGGTTTGTGAGAAGAACACACATCCAATGACACTGGGTGTGGTTCATGAAAAGAACACACATCCAATGACACTGGAGGATCCTTATGTGGTTTGTAAGAAGAATAGACATGCAATGACTCTAGCTGTGGTTCATGAGAAGAACACACATGCAATGACACTTGTGTATCCTTATATGGTTTGTGAGAAGAACACACATGCAATGACTCTAGTTGTGGTTCATGAAAAGAACAGACATGTAATGACACTGGTGGATCCATATGTGGTTTGTGGAAAGAACAGACATGTAATGACCCTAGCTGTGGTTCATGAAAAGAACACACATGCAATGACACTGGTGGATCCATGTGTGGTTTGTGAGAAGAACACACATCCAATGATACTGGGTGTGGTTCATGAAAAGAACACACATCCAATGGCACTGGGTGTGGTTCATGAAAAGAACACACATGCAATGACACTGGTGGATCCTTGTGTGGTTTGTGAGAAGAACACACATCCAATGACACATAGTTTGGTTCATGAAAAGAACACACATCCAATGACACTGGTGGATCCTTATGTGGTTTGTGAGAAGAACAGACATGCAATGACTGTAGCTGTGGTTAATGAGAAGAACACACATGCAATGACACTGGTGTATCCTTATGTTGTTTGTGAGAAGAACACAAATGCAATGACTCTAGTTGTGGTTCATGAAAAGACAGACATGTAATGACACTGGTGGATCCATATGTGGTTTGTGGAAAGAATAGACATGCAATGACTCTAGTTGTGGTTCATGAAAAGAACACACATGCAATGACACTGGTGGATCCATGTGTGGTTCATGAGAAGAACACACATTCAATGACACTAGGTGTGGTTGACAAAAAGAACACACATCCAATAACACTGGTGGTTCCTTATATTGTTTGTGAGAAGAACAGATATGCAATGACACTGGCTGTGGTTCATGAGAAGAACACACATGCAATGACACTGGTGTATCCTTATGTGGTTTGTGAGAAGAACACGCATGCAATGACTCTAGCTATGGTTCATTAAAAGAACATAAATGCAATGACACTGGTGGATCCATATTTCGTTTGTGGAAAGAACATACATGCAATGAATTTAGCTATGGTTCATCAAAAGAACACACATGCAATGACACTGGTGGATCCATGTGATGTTCATGAGAAGAACACACATCCAATGACACTGGTGGATCCTTATGTGGTTAGTGAGAAGAACGAATATGCAATGACACTCTCTGTGGTTCATGACAAGAACACACATGCAATGACACTGCTATATCCTTATGTGGTTTGTGAGAAGAACACACATGCAATGCCTTTAGCTGCGGTTCATGAAATGAACACACATGCAATGACACTGGTGTATCCTTATGTGGTTTGTGAGAAGAACACACATACAATGACTCTAGCTGTGGTTCATTAAAAGAATAGACATGCAATGACACTGGTGTATCCTTATGTGGTTTGTGATAAGAACACACATGCAATGACTCTAGATATGGTCCATGAAAATAACACACATGCAATGACACTGGTGGATCCATGTGTGGTTTGTTTAGAGGAACAGACAAGCAATGACACTGGGTGTGGTTCATGAAAAGAACAGACATGCAATGACACTAGTGGATCCTTATGTAGTTTGTGAGAAGAACTGACATGCAATGACTCTAGCTATGGTTCATGAAAACAAGACACATGCAATGACACTGGTGGATCCATGTGTGGTTTGTGAAAAGAACAGACATGCAATCACACTAGATGGATCCATATGTGGTTCATGAAAAGAACAGACATGCAATGACACTGGTGGATCCATGTGTGGTTCATGAAAATAGCACACATCCAATGGCACTGGGTGTGGTTCATGAAAAGAACACACATCCAATGACACTGGTGGATCCATGTGTGGTTCGTGAGAAGACCACACATCCAATGACACCGGGTGTGATTCATGAAAGGAACACACATCCAATGACACTGGAGGATCCTTATGTGGTTTGTAAGAAGAACAGACATGCAATGACTCTAGTTGTGGTTCATGAGAAGAACACACATGCAATGACACTTGTGTATCCTTATGTGGTTTGTGAGAAGAACACACATGCAATGACTCTAGCTGTGGTTCATGAAAAGAACAGACATGCAATGCCACTGGTGGATCCATGTGTGGTTTGTGGAAAGAACAGACATGTAATGACTCTAGTTGTGGTTCATGAAAAGAACACACGTGCAATGACACTAGAGGATCCATGTGTGGTTCGTGAGAAGAACACACATCCAATGACACTGGGTGTGGTTCATGAAAAGAACACATATCCAATGGCACTGGGTGTGGTTCATGAAAAGAACACACATGCAATGACACTGGTGGATCCATGTGTGGTTTGTGAGAAGAACACACATCCAATGACACTGAGTGTGGTTCATGAAAAGAACACACATCCAATGGCACTGGGTGTGGTTCATGAAAAGAACACATATGCAATGACACTGGTGGATCCATGTGTGGTTTGTGAGAAGAACACACATCCAATGACACTGGGTGTGGTTCATGAAAAGAACACACATCCAATGGCACTGGGTGTGGTTCATGTAAAGAACACACATGCAATGACACTGGCGGATCCATGTGTGGTTTGTGACAAGAACACACATCCAATGACAATGAGTTTGGTTCATGAAAAGAACACACATCCAATGACACTGGTGGATCCTTATGTGGTTTGTGAGAAGAACAGACATGCAATGACTCTAGCTGTGGTTAATGAGAAGAACACACATGCAATGACACTGGTGTATCCTTATGTGGTTTGTGAGAAGAACACAAATGCAATGACTCTAGTTGTGGTTCATGAAAAGAACATTCATGTAATGACACTGGTGGATCCATATGTGGTTTGTGGAAAGAATAGACATGCAATGACTCTAGTTGTGGTTCATGAAAAGAACACACATGCAATGACACTGGTGGATCCATGTGTGGTTCATGAGAAGAACACACATCCAATGACACTAGGTGTGGTTCACAAAAAGAACACACATCCAATAACACTGGTGGGTCCTTATATTGTTTGTGAGAAGAATATATATGCAATGACACTGGCTGTGGTTCATGAGAAGAACACACATGCAATGACACTGGTGTATCCTTATGTGGTTTGTGAGAAGAACACGCATGCAATGACTCTAGCTGTGGTTCATTAAAAGAACATAAATGCAATGACACTGGTGGATCCATATTTCATTTGTGGAAAGAACATACATGCAATGACTTTAGCTATGGTTCATCAAAAGAACACACATGCAATGACACTGGTGGATCCATGTGATGTTCATGAGAAGAACACACATCCAATGACACTGGTGGATCCTTATGTGGTTTGTGAGAAGAACAGCTATGCAATGACACTTTCTGTGGTTCATGACAAGAACACACATGCAATGACACTGGTATATCCTGATGTGGTTTGTGAGAAGAACACACATGCAATGCCTTTAGCTGTGGTTCATGAAAAGAACACACATGCAATGACACTGGTGTATCCTTATGTGGTTTGTGAGAAGAACACACATACAATGACTCTAGCTGTGGTTCATGAAAAGAATAGACATGCAATGACACTGGTGTATCCTTATGTGCTTTGTGAGAAGAACACACATGCAATGACTCTAGCTATGGTCCATGAAAATAACACACATGCAATGACACTGGTGGATCCATGTGTGGTTTGTTTAGAGGAACAGACATGCAATGACACTGGGTGTGGTTCATGAAAAGAACAGACATGCAATGACACTAGTGGATCCTTATGTAGTTTGTGAGAAGAACTGACATGCAATGACTCTAGCTATGGTTCATGAAAAGAAGACACATGCAATGACACTGGTGGATCCATGTGTGGTTTGTGAAAAGAACAGACATGCAATCACACTAGATGGATCCATATGTGGTTCAATGAAAAGAATAGACATGCAATGACACTGGTGGATCCATGTGTGGTTCATGAAAATAGCACACATCCAATGGCACTGGGTGTGGTTCATGAAAAGAACACACATGCAATGACACTGGTGGATCCATGTGTGGTTTGTGAGAAGAACACACATCCAATGACACTGGGTGTGGTTCATGAAAGGAACACATATCCAATGACACTGGGGGATCCTTATGTGGTTTGTAAGAAGAATAGACATGCAATGACTCTAGTTGTGGTTCATGAGAAGAACACACATGCAATGACACTTGTGTATCCTTATGTGGTTTGTGAGAAGAACACACATGCAATGATTCTAGCTGTGGTTCATGAAAAGAACAGACATGCAATGACACTGGTGGATCCATATGTGGTTTGTGGAAAGAACAGACATGTAATGACTCTAGTTGTGGTTCATGAAAATAACACACGTGCAATGACACTAGAGGATCCATGTGTGGTTTGTGAGAAGAACACACATACAATGACTCTAGTTGTGGTTCATGAAAAGAATAGACATGCAATGACATTGGTGTATCCTTATGTGGTTTGTGAGAAGAACACACATGCAATGATTCTAGCTATGGTTCATGAAAAGAACAGACATGCAATGACACTGGTGGATCCATATGTGGTTTGTGGAAAGAACAGACATGTAATGACTCTAGTTGTGGTTCATGAAAAGAACACACGTGCAATGACACTAGAGGATCCATGTGTGGTTTGTGACAAGAACACACATACAATGACTCTAGCTGTGGTTCATGAAAAGAATAGACATGCAATGACACTGGTGTATCCTTATGTGGTTTGTGAGAAGAACACACATGCAATGCCTTTAGCTTCGGTTCATGAAAAGAACACACATGCAATGACACTGGTGTATCCTTATGTGGTTTGTGAGAAGAACACACATACAATGACTCTAGCTGTGGTTCATGAAAAGAATAGACATGCAGTGACACTGGTGTATCCTTATGTGGTTTGTGAGAAGAACACACATGCAATGACTCTAGCTATGGTCCATGAAAATAACACACATGCAATGACACTGGTGGATCCATGTGTGGTTTGTATAGAGGAACAAACATGCAATGACACTAGGTGTGGTTCATGAAAAGAACAGACATGCAATGACACTAGTGGATCCTTATGTAGTTTGTGAGAAGAACTGACATGCAATGACTCTAGCTATGGTTCATGAAAATAAGACACATGCAATGACACTGGTGGATCCATGTGTGGTTTGTGAAAAGAACAAACATGCAATCACACTAGATGGATCCATATGTGGTTCATGAAAAGAACATACATGCAATGACACTAGTGGATCCATGTGTGGTTCATGAAAATAGCACACATCCAATGGCGCTGGGTATGGTTCATGAAAAGAACACACATGCAATGACACTGGTGGATGCATGTGTGGTTTGTGAGAAGAACACACATCCAATGACACTGGGTGTGGTTCATGAAAGGAACACACACCTAATGACACTTGTGGATCCTTATGTGGTTTGTGAGATGAACAGACATGCCATGACTCTAGTTGTGGTTAATGAGAAGAACACACATGCAATGACACTGGTGTATCCTTATGTGGTTTGTGAGAAGAACACACATGCAATGACTCTAGCTGTGGTTCATGAAAAGAACATAAATGCAATGACACTGGTGGATCCATATTTCGTTTGTGCAAAGAACAGACATGCAATCACTCAAGCTATGGTTCATCAAAAGAACACACATGCAATGAAACTGGTGGATCCATGTGTGGTTCATGAGAAGAACACACATCCAATGACCCTGCTGGATCCTTATGTGGTTTGTGAGAAGAACAGATATGCAATGACACTTACTGTGGTTCATGAGAAGAACACACATGTAATGAAACTGGTGTATCCTTATGTGGTTTGTGAGAAGAATACAGATGCAATGACTTTAGCTGCGGTTCATGAAAAGAACACACATGCAATGACACTGGTGTATCCTTATGTGGTTTGTGAGAAGAACACAAATGCAATGACTCTAGCTGTGGTTCATGAAAAGAACAGACATGCAATGACACTGGTGGATCCATATGTGGTTTGTGGAAAGAACAGACATGCAATTTCTCTAGTTGTGGTTCATGAAAAGAACACACATGCAATGACACTTACTGTGGTTCATGAGAAGAACACACATGTAATGAAACTGGTGTATCCTTATGTGGTTTGTGAGAAGAATACAGATGCAATGACTTTAGCTGTGGTTCATGAAAAGAAAAAACATCCAATGACACTCGTGGATCCATGTGTGGTTTGTGAGAAGAACACACATCCAATGACTCTAGTTGTGGTTCATGAAAAGAAGACACATCCAATGACACTGGTGGATCCATGTTTGGTTTGTGGAAAGATCAGACATGCAATGACTCTAGCTATGGTTCATGAAAAGAACACACATGCAATGACACTGGTGGATCCTTATGTGGTGTTTGTGAGAAGTACACACATCCAATGACACTAGGTGTGGTTCATGAAAAGAAAACACACCCAATGACACTGGTGGATCCTTATGTGGTTCATGAGAAGAACAGGCATGCCATGACACTGGTGTATCCCTATGTGGTTTGTGAGAAGAACAGACATGCAATGACACTAGGTGTGGTTCATGAAAAGAATAGACATGCAATGATACTGGTGGATCCTTATGTGGTTTGTGAGAAGAACACACATACAATGACTCTAGCTATGGTTCATGAAAAGAATACACATGCAATGACACTGGTGTATCCTTATGTGGTTTGTGAGAAGAACACACATTGAATGACTATAGCTATGGTCCATGAAAATAACACACATGCAATGACACTGGTGGATCCATGTGTGGTTTGTTTAGAGGAACAGACATGCAATGACAGTGGGTGTGGTTCATGAAAAAGAACAGACATGCAATGCCACTAGTGGATTCTTATGTGGTTTGTGAGAATAACTGACATGCAATGACTCTAGCTATGGTTCATGAAAAGAAGACACATGCAATGACACTAGTGGATCCATGTGTGGTTTGTGAAAAGAACAGACATGCAATCACACTAGATGGATCCATATGTGGTTCATGAAAAGAACATACATGCAATGACACTGGTGGATCTATGTGTGGTTCACGAAAAGAACACACATCCAATGGCACTGGGTGTGGTTCATGAAAAGAACACACATGCAATGACACTGGTGGATCCATGTGTGGTTTGTGAGAAGAACACACATCCAATGACACTGGGTGTGGTTCATGAAAAGAACACACATCCAATCACACTGGAGGATCCTTATGTGGTTTGTAAGAAGAACATACATGCAATGACTCTAGCCGTGGTTCACGAGAAGAACACACATGCAATGACACTTGTGTATCCTTATGTGGTTTGTGAGAAGAACACACATGCAATGACTCTAGCTGTGGTTCATGAAAAGAACAAACATGCAATGACACTGGTGGATCCATATGTGGTTTGTGGAAAGAACAGACATGTAATGAATCTAGCTGTGGTTCATGAAAAGAACACACGTGCAATGACACTGGTGTATCCTTATGTGGTTTGTGAGAAGAACACACATGCAATGACTCTAGCTGTGGTTCATGAAAAGAACATAAATGCAATGACACTGGTGGATCCATATTTCGTTTGTGCAAAGAACAGACATGCAATCACTCAAGCTATGGTTCATCAAAAGAACACACATGCAATGACACTGGTGGATCCATGTGTGGTTCATGAGAAGAACACACATCCAATGACCCTGGTGGATCCTTATGTGGTTTGTGAGAAGAACAGATATGCAATGACACTTGCTGTGGTTCATGAGAAGAACACACATGCAATGACACTAGTGTATCCTTATGTGGTTTGTGAGAAGAACATACATGCAATGACTCTAGCTGAGGTTCATGAAAAGAACACACATGCAATGACACTGGTGTATCCTTATGTGGTTTGTGAGAAGAACACACATACAATGACTCTAGCTGTGGTTCATGAAAAGAATACACATGCAATGACACTGGTGTATCCTTATGTGGTTTGTGAGAAGAACACACATGCAATGACTCTAGCTATGGTCCATGAAAATAACACACATGCAATGACACTGGTGGATCCATGTGTGGTTTGTTTAGAGGAACAGACATGCAATGACACTAGGTGTGGTTCATGAAAAGAACAGACATGCAATAACAATAGTGGATCCTTATGTGGTTTGTGAGAAGATCTGACATGCAATGACTCTAGCTATGGTTCATGAAAATAAGACACATGCAATGACACTAGTGGATCCATGTGTGGTTTGTGAAAAGAACAGACATGCAATCACACTAGATGGATCCATATGTGGTTCATGAAAAGAACAGACATGCAATGACACTGGTGGATCCATCTGTGGTTCATGAAAAGAACACACATCCAATGGCACTGGGTGTGGTTCATGAAAAGAACACACATGCAATGACACTGGTGGATCCATGTGTGGTTTGTGAGAAGAACACACATCCAATGACACTGGGTGTGGTTCATGAAAAGAACACACATCCAATGACACTGGAGGATCCTTATGTGGTTTCTAAGAAGAACATACATGCAATGACTCTAGCTGTGGTTCACGAGAAGAACACACATGCAATGACACTTGTGTATCCTTATGTGGTTTGTGAGAAGAACACACATGCAATGACTCTAGCTGTGGTTCATGAAAAGAACAAACATGCAATGACACTGGTGGATCCATATGTGATTTGTGGAAAGAACAGACATGTAATGAATCTAGCTGTGGTTCATGAAAAGAACACACGTGCAATGACACTGGTGGATCCATGTGTGGTCCATGAGAAGAACACGCATCCAATGACACTGGTGGATCCATGTGTGGTCCATGAGAAGAACATGCATCCAATGACACTGGTGGTTCCTTATGTTGTTTGTGAGAAGAACATACATGCAATGACACTGGCTGTGGTTCATGAGAAGAACACGCATGCAATGACACTGGTGTATCCTTATGTGGTTTGAGAGAAGAACACACATGCAATGACTCTAGCTGTGGTTCATGAAAAGAACACACATGCAATCACATTGGTGGATCCATGTGTGTTTTTTTTAGAGGTACAGACATGCAGTGACACTGGATGTGGTTCATGAAAAGAACATACATGCAATGACAATAGTGGATCCTTATGTGGTTTGTGAGAAGAACTAACATGCAATGACTCTAGCTATGGTTTATGAAAAGAACACACATGGAGTGACACTGGTGGATTCATGTGTGGTTTGTGAAAAGAACAGACATGCAATCACACTAGGTGGATCCATGTGTGGTTCATGAAAAGAACACATATCCAATGGCACTGGGTGTGGTTCATGAAAAGAACACACATGTAATGACACTGGTGGATCCATGTGTGGTTTGTGAGAAGAACACACATCCAATGACACTGAGTGTGGTTCATGAAAAGAACACACATCCAATGGCACTGGGTGTGGTTCATGAAAAGAACACACATGCAATGACACTGGTGGATCCATGTGTGGTTTGTGAGAAGAACACACATCCAATGACACTGGGTGTGGTTCATGAAAAGAACACACATCCAATCACACTGGAGGATCCTTATGTGGTTTGTAAGAAGAACATACATGCAATGACTCTAGCCGTGGTTCACGAGAAGAACACACATGCAATGACACTTGTGTATCCTTATGTGGTTTGTGAGAAGAACACACATGCAATGACTCTAGCTGTGGTTCATGAAAAGAACAAACATGCAATGACACTGGTGGATCCATATGTGGTTTGTGGAAAGAACAGACATGTAATGAATCTAGCTGTGGTTCATGAAAAGAACACACGTGCAATGACACTGGTGTATCCTTATGTGGTTTGTGAGAAGAACACACATGCAATGACTCTAGCTGTGGTTCATGAAAAGAACATAAATGCAATGACACTGGTGGATCCATATTTCGTTTGTGCAAAGAACAGACATGCAATCACTCAAGCTATGGTTCATCAAAAGAACACACATGCAATGACACTGGTGGATCCATGTGTGGTTCATGAGAAGAACACACATCCAATGACCCTGGTGGATCCTTATGTGGTTTGTGAGAAGAACAGATATGCAATGACACTTGCTGTGGTTCATGAGAAGAACACACATGCAATGACACTAGTGTATCCTTATGTGGTTTGTGAGAAGAACATACATGCAATGACTTTAGCTGCGGTTCATGAAAAGAACACACATGCAATGACACTGGTGTATCCTTATGTGGTTTGTGAGAAGAACACACATACAATGACTCTAGCTGTGGTTCATGAAAAGAATACACATGCAATGACACTGGTGTATCCTTATGTGGTTTGTGAGAAGAACACACATGCAATGACTCTAGCTATGGTCCATGAAAATAACACACATGCAATGACACTGGTGGATCCATGTGTGGTTTGTTTAGAGGAACAGACATGCAATGACACTAGGTGTGGTTCATGAAAAGAACAGACATGCAATAACAATAGTGGATCCTTATGTGGTTTGTGAGAAGATCTGACATGCAATGACTCTAGCTATGGTTCATGAAAATAAGACACATGCAATGACACTAGTGGATCCATGTGTGGTTTGTGAAAAGAACAGACATGCAATCACACTAGATGGATCCATATGTGGTTCATGAAAAGAACAGACATGCAATGACACTGGTGGATCCATCTGTGGTTCATGAAAAGAACACACATCCAATGGCACTGGGTGTGGTTCATGAAAAGAACACACATGCAATGACACTGGTGGATCCATGTGTGGTTTGTGAGAAGAACACACATCCAATGACACTGGGTGTGGTTCATGAAAAGAACACACATCCAATGACACTGGAGGATCCTTATGTGGTTTCTAAGAAGAACATACATGCAATGACTCTAGCTGTGGTTCACGAGAAGAACACACATGCAATGACACTTGTGTATCCTTATGTGGTTTGTGAGAAGAACACACATGCAATGACTCTAGCTGTGGTTCATGAAAAGAACAAACATGCAATGACACTGGTGGATCCATATGTGATTTGTGGAAAGAACAGACATGTAATGAATCTAGCTGTGGTTCATGAAAAGAACACACGTGCAATGACACTGGTGGATCCATGTGTGGTCCATGAGAAGAACACGCATCCAATGACACTGGTGGATCCATGTGTGGTCCATGAGAAGAACATGCATCCAATGACACTGGTGGTTCCTTATGTTGTTTGTGAGAAGAACATACATGCAATGACACTGGCTGTGGTTCATGAGAAGAACACGCATGCAATGACACTGGTGTATCCTTATGTGGTTTGAGAGAAGAACACACATGCAATGACTCTAGCTGTGGTTCATGAAAAGAACACACATGCAATCACATTGGTGGATCCATGTGTGTTTTTTTTAGAGGTACAGACATGCAGTGACACTGGATGTGGTTCATGAAAAGAACATACATGCAATGACACTAGTGGATCCTTATGTGGTTTGTGAGAAGAACTAACATGCAATGACTCTAACTATGGTTTATGAAAAGAACACACATGGAGTGACACTGGTGGATTCATGTGTGGTTTGTGAAAAGAACAGACATGCAATCACACTAGGTGGATCCATGTGTGGTTCATGAAAAGAAAAAAACATCCAATGACACTCGTGGATCCATGTGTGGTTTGTGAGAAGAACGAACATCCAATGACTCTAGCTGTGGTTCATGAAAAGAAGACACATCCAATGACACTGGTGGATCCATGTTTGGTTTGTGGAAAGAACATACATGCAATGACTCTAGCTATGGTTCATGAAAAGAACACACATGCAATGACACTGGTGGATCCTTATGTGGTGTTTGTGAGAAGTACACACATCCAATGACACTAGGTGTGGTTCATGAAAAGAAAACACACCCAATGACACTGGTGGATCCTTATGTGGTTCATGAGAAGAACAGGCATGCCATGCCACTGGTGTATCCCTATGTGGTTTGTGAGAAGAACAGACATGCAATGACACTAGGTGTGGTTCATGAAAAGAATAGACATGCAATGATACTGGTGGATCCTTATGTGGTTTGTGAGAAGAACACACATACAATGACTCTAGCTATGGTTCAAGAAAAGAATACACATGCAATGACACTGGTGTATCCTTATGTGGTTTGTGAGAAGAACACACATGCAATGACTCTAGCTATGGTCCATGAAAATAACACACATGCAATGACAGTGGTGGATCCATGTGTGGTTTGTTTAGAGGAACAGACATGCAATGACAGTGGGTGTGGTTCATGAAAAGAACAGGCATGCAATGCCACTAGTGGATTCTTATGTGGTTTGTGAGAAGAACTGACATGCAATGACTCTAGCTATGGTTCATGAAAAGAAGACACATGCAATGACACTAGTGGATCCATGTGTGGTTTGTGAAAATAACAGACATGCAATCACACTAGATGGATCCATATGTGGTTCATGAAAAGAACAGACATGCAATGACACTGGTGGATCCATCTGTGGTTCATGAAAAGAACACACATCCAATGGCACTGGGTGTGGTTCATGAAAAGAACACACATGCAATGACAGTGGTGGATCCATGTGTGGTTTGTGAGAAGAACACACATCCAATGACACTGGGTGTGGTTCATGAAAAGAACACACATCCAATGACACTGGAGGATCCTTATGTGGTTTCTAAGAAGAACATACATGCAATGACTCTAGCTGTGGTTCACGAGAATAACACACATGCAATGACACTTGTGTATCCTTATGTGGTTTGTGAGAAGAACACACATGCAATGACTCTAGCTGTGGTTCATGAAAAGAACAAACATGCAATGACACTGGTGGATCCATATGTTGGTTTGTGGAAAGAACAGACATGTAATGAATCTAGCTGTGGTTCATGAAAAGAACACACGTGCAATGACACTTGTGGATCCATGTGTGGTCCATGAGAAGAACACGCATCCAATGACACTGGTGGATCCATGTGTGGTCCATGAGAAGAACATGCATCCAATGACACTGGTGGTTCCTTATGTTGTTTGTGAGAAGAACATACATGCAATGACACTGGCTGTGGTTCATGAGAAGAACACGCATGCAATGACACTGGTGTATCCTTATGTGGTTTGAGAGAAGAACACACATGCAATGACTCTAGCTGTGGTTCATGAAAAGAACACACATGCAATGACATTGGTGGATCCATGTGTGTTTTTTTAGAGGTACAGACATGTAGTGACACTGGATGTGGTTCATGAAAAGAACATACATGCAATGACACTAGTGGATCCTTATGTGGTTTGTGAGAAGAACTAACATGCAATGACTCTAGCTATGGTTTATGAAAAGAACACACATGGAGTGACACTGGTGGATTCATGTGTGGTTTGTGAAAAGAACAGACATGCAATCACACTAGGTGGATCCATGTGTGGTTCATGAAAAGAAAAAAACATCCAATGACACTCGTGGATCCATGTGTGGTTTGTGAGAAGAACACACATCCAATGACTCTAGCTGTGGTTCATGAAAAGAAGACACATCCAATGACACTGGTGGATCCATGTTTGGTTTGTGGAAAGAACAGACATGCAATGACTCTAGCTATGGTTCATGAAAAGAACACACATGCAACGACACTGGTGGATCCTTATGTGGTGTTTGTGAGAAGTACACACATCCAATGACACTAGGTGTGGTTCATGAAAAGAAAACACACCCAATGACACTGGTGGATCCTTATGTGGTTCATGAGAAGAACAGGCATGCCATGACACTGGTGTATCCCTATGTGGTTTGTGAGAAGAACAGACATGCAATGACACTAGGTGTGGTTCATGAAAAGAATAGACATGCAATGATACTGGTGGATCCTTATGTGGTTTGTGAGAAGAACACACATACAATGACTCTAGCTATGGTTCATGAAAAGAATACACATGCAATGACACTGGTGTATCCTTATGTGGTTTGTGAGAAGAACACACATGCAATGACTCTAGCTATGGTCCATGAAAATAACACACATGCAATGACACTGGTGGATCCATGTGTGGTTTGTTTAGAGGAACAGACATGCAATGACAGTGGGTGTGGTTCATGAAAAGAACAGACATGCAATGCCACTAGTGGATTCTTATGTGGTTTGTGAGAAGAACTGACATGCAATGACTCTAGCTATGGTTCATGAAAAGAGGACACATGCAATGACACTAGTGGATCCATGTGTGGTTTGTGAAAAAACAGACATGCAATCACACTAGATGGATCCATATGTGGTTCATGAAAAGAACAGACATGCAATGACACTGGTGGATCTATGTGTGGTTCATGAAAAGAACACACATCCAATGGCACTGGGTGTGGTTCATGAAAAGAACACACATGTAATGACACTGGTGGATCCATGTGTGGTTTGTGAGAAGAACACACATCCAATGACACTGGAGGATCCTTATGTGGTTTGTAAGAAGAACATACATGCAATGACTCTAGATGTGGTTCACGAGAAGAACACACATGCAATGACACTTGTGTATCCTTATGTGGTTTGTGGGAAGAACACACATGCAATGACTCTAGCTGTGATTCATGAAAAGAACAGACATGCAATGACACTGGTGGATCCATATGTGGTTTGTGGAAAGAACAGACATGTAATGACTCTAGCTGTGGTTCATGAAAAGAACACACGTGCAATGACACTGGTGGATCCATGTGTGGTCCATGAGAAGAACACGCATCCAATGACACTGGTGGATCCATGTGTGGTCCATGAGAAGAACACGCATCCAATGACACTGGTGGTTCCTTATGTTGTTTGTGAGAAGAACATACATGCAATGACACTGGCTGTGGTTCATGAGAAGAACACGCATGCAATGACACTGGTGTATCCTTATGTGGTTTGAGACAAGAACACACATGCAATGACTCTAGCTGTGGTTCATGAAAAGAACACACATGCAATGACATTGGTGGATCCATGTGTGGTTTTTTTAGTGGAATAGACATGGAGTGACATTGGGTGTGGTTCATGAAAAGAACAGACATGCAATGACACTAGCGGATCCTTATGTGGTTTGTGAGAAGAACTAACATGCAATGACTCTAGCTATGGTTCATGAAAAGAACACAAATGCAATGACACTGGTGGATTCATGTGTGGTTTGTGAAAAGAACAGACATGCAATCACACTAGGTGGATCCATGTGTGGTTCATGAAAAGAAAAAAACATGCAATGACACACGTGGATCCATGTGTGGTTTGTGAGAAGAACACACATCCAATGACTCTAGCCGTGGTTCATGAAAATAAGACACATCCAATGACACTGGTGGATCCATGTTTGGTTTGTGGAAAGAACAGAAATGCAATGACTCTAGATATGGTTCATGGAAAGAACACACATGCAATGACACTTGTGGATCCTTATGTGGTGTTTGTGAGAAGTACACACATCCAATGACAATAGGTGTGGTTCATGAAAAGAAAACACACCCAATGACACTGGTGGATCCTTATGTGGTTCATGAGAAGAATAGGCATGAATGACACTGGTGTATCCCTATGTGGTTTGTGAGAAGGACAGACATGCAATGACACTAGGTGTGGTTCATGAAAAGAATAGACATGCAATGATACCGGTGGATCCTTATGTGGTTTGTGAGAAGAACACACATACAATGACTCCAGCTGTGGTTCATGAAAAGAATACACATCCAATGACACTGGTGGATCCATGTTTGGTTGGTGGAAAGAACAGACATGCAATGACTCAAGCTATGGTTCATGAAAAGACCACACATGCAATGACACTGGTGGATCCTTATGTGGTGTTTGTGAGAAGTACACACATCCAATGACACTAGGTGTGGTTCATGAAAAGAAAACACACCCAATGACACTGGTGGATCCTTATGTGGTTCATGAGAAGAATAGGCATGCAATGACACTGGTGTATCCCTATGTGGTTTGTGAGAAGAACAGACATGCAATGACACTAGGTGTGGTTCATGAAAAGAATAGACATGCAATGATACTGGTGGATCCATGTGTGGTTTGTTTAGAAGAACACACATGAAATGACCACATGCAATGACACTGGTGGATCCATGTGTGGTTTGTTTAGAGGAACGGACATGCAATGACACTGGGTGTGGTTCATGAAAAGAACAGACATGCAATGATACTGGTGGATCCATGTGTGGTTTGTGAGAAGAACACACATCCAATGACACTAGGTATGGTTCATGAAAAGAACACACATCCAATGACACTGGTGGATCCTTATGTGGTTTGTGAGAAGAACAAACATGCAATAAATCTAGCTGTGGTTCATGAGAAGAACAAACAAGCAATGACACTGGTGTATCCTTATGTGGTTTATGACAATAACACACATGCAATGAACTCTAGTGGGTCCATGTGGTTTATGAGAAGAACACACATCCAATAAACTCTAGTGGATCTATCTTGGCATAATTTGATGTATGCCACGATTTATTTCATTGTACAAGACACTCACTTTCCATTTTTATACTACTCCGTTTTGCCCTTGGTTTTTTTATACTACTCAGTTTTGCCCCCCTCTCTCTATCTTTCGTAGAACCCAAACATGTGCTCACTCTGTCTGCTACTCCCTGATTGGTTATCACACTTGTCACGTGGATCGTGCGCACCAACCGTTGACATTGTGCGATCCAACGATGATCTTTGCACACGTCGTGCCCTTCACAGTACTGTGTGAGACAGCACGAATGTCTCCCTCAGCGAGACTTCTACAAGAAGGAACACGAAGCCGTCCATGGAAAAAGTCATCGAGCGGTCATGTCATGTTTAATCAAGTCTAAAAAGCCTACTACTGCTACTACTACACCACAACACATGCGTCATTGAGTGCACGGTCGTTGATGGATAGCTGCAATTTATTGCCACTTGATTTTAATAAGACATATCCCATTTTTTACGCAGCGGCTCTCAATCTCACTTGCAACTGGGCCCCACCGTAAGAAGCTTTCACACGCTAGCCGGAGGCAAAAGAGTTGAGCTCGACGAGACCTAATATCTCCGGCTTCATCGAGTCACTCGTAGCCATGAACACATCCCTCTACCCGATCTAGCACAACCCCACAAATCCTGCCGTACAGCCACCTACCTTCCCCTCTATATTTCCACTTTTAACTATCACCAATTTTAGAGCCGTGTCAAACTTCGTACATAGAAATTGTGTATGCGCCCTTTGCATGCGGCTCAATACAGAACTGCCATGCATGGCCCGGGGAAAAAACGTGACGTACCGTGCGCGTGTCGCAGTGCACAGTGTAGTAGACTACGTGGCGTGTTGCACGGTGGTGCAACGAAACGTGCCTTGCTTTCATTCACCTTAACTATAGAGCCCCTCTCCGCACACCCACTCTCACTCTCGCTCACTCACCCCACACAACCCTCTCCACTGTCCCACCAGCATCTGCAAACTCCCGAGAATAACTCTTCCGCACCAGCGATGGCGGAGGAGGATACGGTGGTCGTCGTCGCCTCCGAGGCTGCTGGCGAGAGGCCCCCGTCTCCTCGCCAGTCCCCCTCGACACATTGAAAGCAGTCGCCATCCCAGTCTAGGCCACAGTCGAGCCATCGATGGCAGCCACCGTTCCCGTCTAGGCCCCCATCCCCGCTACCGACATAGCCGCCGACGAGGCCCCCGTCTCCTCGCCAGTCCCCCTCGACGCGTTGAAAGAAGCCGCCGTCCCCGTCTAGGCCCAGTTGAGGCATCGACAGTAGCCGCCGTTCCAGTCTAGGCCCCAGTCCCCACTACCGACGTAGCCGCCGAAGAGGAGCCCCCTGCCGGTGAGGAGGCTCCCGCCGGTCACAAGAAGATCCAGCACTTCATGGGCACCTACAATCCAGATAAGTACATCGCTCTGCTGAACCCCTATGACACCGGCATCGACGACCCATGGTCGGAAGTAACTAGGGTTTGCTCCCTTCCCCTGGTTCTTCTACCGTTCCCATCGTTGGATTCTAGATCTTGGTTTATTAGGATTCGCTTGTTCGCATTTTGATTGCTCGATCTTCTTACATCATCTTCTCCCCTATTTTCCTTTTCTCCCAATAGGTTTCTGGTAGCAACGTCTGCAGCGATGACGAGTCCATGCACACCAAGACTCGTCAGGTGTTGAGGAGGCTGCGGGTTGGCCAGTACGATGCCTTCTTTGCTGGCAGCGACTATAGCTTCCCCTTCTACAAGGGGATCGCCTTCTGCTGGGTGAGTCTCGCCTGCACCAACTTCAACTCCTTACTGAAGCATCTAGAGGCCCTGGGCTCCGGCATCCACAAAGACGGCGAGCGCGTGAACGTCAACGCCTACATCGCTGAACACCGGGCTCTGGCCATTCACCTCCGAAACCTCCAGAGGGTGGCCATCAAAGAGGGTCGCATGACACCAACCAGGCCCAAGGCCCCAAAGATCAAGGGACTGGGCAGCAAGAAGTGGAGGAAGCGCCGGAGGGAGGTGGCGGAGGCGCGGGCGCATGAAGGAGGGGTTGAATGTGTCTGCTGCTGCGGCGGCTACTGCTAAGCAGCTTCTTTTGATTTTCTATATTTTTCTTGCATCATATTTCTGGTTGAATGCATCAAACCTCGTTAAGCAACCTACTTTCTATCGCTATATCCTACTTAGCTGCGCACAGCTATATCTACATTTGTTTTGTTTTCTGAATGAATGTCTTCTGCCTGGTGTGATTTGCTGCTCTAGATTTTCTACCAAAAGGGAACGAATTATCGAAGAGAGAATCTTCTCTAGATTTTCTACCAATTTGGGCAAAATGAAACATATCTGTTTAGCGAGAGAGGACAAGGGTACTCTTTCAAACTGCTAGTTAACGAGCTACCATCTTGACAAGCTACAAGACACATACATAAACATAACACAAAGAGGGTTAAATTTATTTTACTACTCTCACTTGAGGATCTAGACATCTTGATAAGATACCTAAGTTCCATAAAATAGAAACATAACACTGAGAAGTAAAATTTAATTCACTTCTCATCAGCCCACTTGAGGCGCTTGTCATCGTTCCTAGGTGACCAACTGCGATCATTCCAGGTGGATCTTACATTATTGGCACTCCACAACTCACGAAATGCTTCGTCCCACCTAGGATCTGACTTGCCTTCCATATCTTCAGCGTCCTGCGACACAATTAGCGGTGCATCACAGACCTGATTGTTGCCGCTAGAAGATGCTGCCTCTATATTTGCTGCTTCAGCTGCAGCCTCTCTGTCAGCTGCTTCTACTTCAGTTGCAAGCTCTCTTTCAACTGCTTCTGCAGCCTCTCTGTCAACTGCTTCAGATGCAGCTATTTTCTTTGCATATGCAGCTTCAAACTCAGCTATTCTACATTTTCTACAAAGGGCTCCCCTAAGCTCGTCTTCCCTCTTGCAAATAGGGCAAAACACGAGGTAACATAGAACAAAATGGATCTTCTTGTACACCTGGTAGGTCATGTAAGCATCTATGGCTGCAAACTTCAGGTTTATATCCGATAATAGCCACTCGTCTCAGAAATCGTGCCTATCCGTAGGGAAATCTACCTTCATTCTGTCGTACGACTCATCGAGGATTCTAGTTGCGAGTGATGCCATTCCCTCCTTCCTCGAGCCCCCTAAGATCTTGACAAGATGCTGAATATCGATCCAGCTGTGTGTAGGAATTATAATTCCCCCTCGATAAAATTTCGAAAAATCAGTTGTATTATTGACAGTGCAGAAAACAATTCCCTTTTCTACAAGGAACTGGCGCAACACCAGACAATTCCTGTCAGTTCTGAAAGTATGTAGTTTGTCATCACCAAAATTTGTAACTACAAATATTTTGTCAATGCAAGATCATCATCTGAATATAATTTTGAAAAGTTTAGTAAATGCAAGATCAAGACTCTCAAAATTTTCTTGTCATAATTTATTCGGTCCTAAATAAAATCCAGTAGTTGCAAGATGAGCAAATGGATAAAGAACAAGAGGAGAAAACCCTAAAAGCGGTTAGCTACAGAGAGAAGATCTAAAAACCGGGAGAGGTGGTAGACGAGGACGTGTTTCCTTATGGCCAGTTGAACGACGACGACTTCACTCCCTTCGTATGGGTGCTCCGGGGTGTACTCGAGGTCCAATCCCACAAACTTTTCCTCGTCTTTCTCAAGCCAACCCTCGTACATCCTCAGGACACGCACCACTGTCTCCTCCTCGTTGGTGTAGACAACATCTATCTTCTTATTGTCATGGGTAGTGAAGCTTGTCTCTAAAGTCCGACGACCTTCCATGGCAGCAAGGAGAAGACGGGAAGAAGACAGATGACAGGAAGAAGAAGAGTGGTTTCTGTGAGGCAGGAGAATGGTGGAACCGTCAATACGTTTTTAAGGTAGTGGTTAACGACGGGGACGGAAGTCCAAGGAGAGATGCGTGGCGGTGGCCATTCCAGCTTCTGAGTAAACAAAAGATAATTATAACGCTGATATATGTACCCTGTTTTGTCACGTCAATACACTAGGCATGGGGTGTTGTCCTATCCACTGTGCCAACCCTGCAAGCCTACGTGACAGCCACCCCGCCTAAGCGACGGGAGCGGCATAACAACGAGAACTCACAGGGGGGCCCCAACTTGACGGCCATTAGCCTGATATTTTGTATTGAAATGTAAAGTTGAATTCGTTTGAAAAAGACCCTCTGAGTATTTGGCACGCCATCTTTGGGCAACGCGGCTGATTGTAAGCAACTTGGGTACCGCGTTGCCTAGACACCCCAACTTTCGGGCCACAAAATGATATTCTCGCCGAGAAGATACATACTTGATTACATTGTGTAAAATTTGACCGAATGACTAGTACACTTGATTAATTTGTGTAAAATTAGTACTCGTATTGTTGTAGGTAGAGTAAAACATTCCAATAATGCTAATTTTCTACCAACATTCTTTATACTATATATTTAGAGTAAATCTTGGTCAAAGGAAAAACACCCAAAACGAGGATGCCTTATTTTTCCTCAGGACGGAGGTAGAGTAATACTCCTACCTACTACTCGTACTTATGTAAACAGTACTATAGTAGGACCTCGAAATAAATAATACATCTAGTCAAACCGACGTGATGAGACTATACTGCGCCAGCAGGTGACATGGTTAATTAATTACAAGAAAAGAAAAACCTCTTTCAAAGAGCCATCACATCTTTCCCATCTCTGTTTAGTTTATCCACACTCACTGACACTTCCTGGCCACATTTGGGATCCTTTCCACCACGCTGATCACACATTTTCCTCGCCATCTTGCCCGGTGCATCTCTCCTTGTAGACCACCACCCCTCTCCAGCAAAAAAACCCAAACAGTTCTATATAGATCCGCCCTCGCCCCCAATCCACCTCGACGCGATGGCGGATCGTCTGTACAAAATTTGGAGAGGTTTGAGGGAGAGCCAGCGGTGTAGCGGCTTTAACAAGGTCGGCTATGATGTCATCAACCAAATTGCTGAGCATCTCGACGCTAAAAGTGCCGTCCTGCTAGCCGCATGCTCCAAGGAGCTACACCGCCAAGTCGTCGGTGGATAAGGTTACAGTTGCCCGAACTACAACTACTCGGAAGTGGTCTCCTTCAACGACCTCTATGCCCACATGATCTCTTGCATCCATAGCCTGTTTATCTGCACGGAGCCAGGATGGACCTGGATCGGCAACAAATTAACGTTCTATCTGCACCTAAAATCCACCCACTCGATCGAGGTGCCCATAGCCCTCTATAGCGTCAAACAATGGGACCCGTCTAAGTTGGTGCCTACAGGGTGCTCGTGGAGAACAAATATCATCGGCATCGGGAAGACGGGCATGCTATTCATCGGCCAGATTGACGAGAACAGCATGGAGATTGTCCTGGCCGTCAGCCGCGTAAGGTCCACGGCGTGGGAATTGGAGGACTATGAGGTGAGGATATCATCATTGGTCGATTGTCATGGGTTCTATTTGCTCGAGTTTGATTCTGAGCCAAAGATTGGGCAGCCGCTGGCTGAAGCCGTGCTGGAGGCGCTCAACCATTACATGTCGGTAGCGGGGAATTATTGTCAAGCTCCTCAATTGTTGGTCGGAGTTCCTCGTGGAGTTCCAATGTTGGATCGACGATGACATCAACCCATTGTGAGATATCACATCTTAATATTCCCCTGATGATCCTAATATCAATTTATATGTAATTTTCTAGTCCCTCTGTTCTAATAATAATTTATTTATTTATTTTAGTGGCAGATTCCTTTTGCAATTGGAGTGGTGGAAATGGCTAGAAAGATCCGTGAATTTTACATCTATCTTGCTAAGGGTGAACAGGCGAAAGCCTATTACGAGGATCCACAGACGACGGTAAAATGAGAGAAGCGTGCCAGGTGGGAAAGCAAGCGCTACCCATCCACGACCTGGACACACTGAATCATTGGTATACAGATCTTGTGGTGATTCTGACCTCTATCTTTCTCTCATGCATGTTTGGAGTATATGATGCGACATGTAATCGTTCCTATATAGATTAAGGTTCTACTAAGAGTATTTTTATACTTCTACCGAGTATTTTGTATGGAGTTCTGCAACTGCTAATATATTTTGTAATAATTCCCATGTACTTGGAATTATTCAAATCGAGTGCAGAATATGGAATGTACTGCTGAATCTTTCAAAAGCTATTGAATCTTTCAAATGTGTTGATGTTGTTATTATTAAAGTATTTTGTAGAACTAATACTCTTGTACCGGTACTTGTTTTGATCAATGGCAGTAGATTGTTTTGCTTTTCTTTTGAAACATGGCCTTCTCAATCTAGATGAGGCCTGGGTTTCTTGGGTTGCATATATGTTGGTCACACATGCATTGATGTAAGAACGAGGTATACACACAAATGCAGACCTAATCGTCAGTCTTGCTTGCTCCAACGATGGAATGTGTTCGGAGAAAAAGGGCAAACTCATCCCTTGCCCATTAAAAAAAATAGGCCCAATGTTGAGACTCCACCGGCAACATTTCCTACTACTCCAAGATGCACCCATATACCAAATTAATGTGGGAAAAATACATTAACTATGATGTCGATAAGGCCATGACCTTTTGTGGTCATCAGGGTTGAAACCTAATAATATTCATACATGGTGGGAAAATATGGCGTGGCTGGTTTCTAGAATTTGTCAAATCTCATGGTTATCAGTTTCCTGGCAGGCTGTACACATGATGTGATAGGATGCCATACGTAAATATTTGTTTTTCTGTTTTTCTTTATTACATGTGATTGTTTCAAAATGGGTTCAAAATTGTCAAGATACAAATTCTTAGAAGGAAGTTGAATTTGTCAAAACTCTCGATTGTTTTCGATATATTAATTACCTGATGCATACCGCCAAAAGATTTTTGTAGAACTTCGATAGAAATCTACCACTTTCTAGAGCTTCTAGTTCAAATATGACATGATTTTGTTAATAGAGACATAAAGTCATTTCAGTGGTCCGAGTTAGCTCGAAAGCTTTGAAAACTCATAAAACTTAGGAATCATACATAAAACATTGTCCACTATATCTAGAAACTTGGCTTGTGGCATTCAAAACAATGTTCTCTGTAATTTCTGTGCATAGTATAGTCATGGTGCTAGAGGCCAACAATAATGGGACCTTCTATATGCTAGACATGACATAATCAAATGTACTGAAAGAGATCCAATGTTCACCAATGTTGGGTTTTGCCAATCTATATCCAACTGCCGATGTTCGAAGTTATTCGTACACTATATAGTGGTATGGAAATTGTGAAGCAACATAGTCATTTTTTGTTTTGAAAAGAAGTGTCAAGCACTATATAGTGGTATGGAAATTGTCTCACGTGCCTTTTACTAGTATGGATATGGATGATCAGTTGATGTGACTCTCGGCTTTGAATACCTGGAAAGATAGGTTACGGCCTACTACATTTTTCTATTATTAGATGGATACTACCTAAATTCAAAATCTGAATCGAGCGGAAAAATCACCCACCGACCTTGAAGCATTTCCCGCCCCACCGATTCAAAACCTTTGAGCCAAAATCTCTAACCGGATAGTACCATTTTTCTATTATTATTAGCTAGACGTGGGCCAAATTCAAATCTCAATCAAGCGGCAATATCACACACCGACCTTGATCGTTAATTCCTATGTTCTACCCATTGTTCAGACGATAGATGGGCATGCTAAAGTCAGTACCTCGAGGGCATGATCGTAATTATATTACTATTCACCTATACTATGGTCCCGATTCACACAGTTTTTCCTGCTAGCCCTCCCAAAAATCCCAAGCTCCTATGCCGCCTCCATGGCCACCGCGCGCACCGGCTTGAATTCTGGTCTCGTGCGCCGCCGCGGAGCCGCTTCACCGACGCTCACCCACCAGATCTAGTTCACCGGGTGTCTCTGCCGCTGCACCAGAGCTGCGGTGTCGTTCACCATGCTGATGGCGTCATGGACGGCCCAAGCTCTGCTTCCTCGTTGCCAATGGCATCATCGACCACCCAAGCTCTGCTTCCTCGCCACCGTAAGCTACCCAACCGTACCGGATCCGCTTCACCGGTGTCCACCTGATGTGATATAGTTCAAGGAGTTCCATGTCCACCGCTCTAGACCAGCTGCACGACCGTCGCCGTTCACTACACCAGATCTGCCTCAGCGATGCTCTCGTCCACCGCGTTCAAGTCGGCATGGACCGCTCAAGATCTGCTTCCTCGATGCCAACAGCCACTGGAACCGCAGCACCCTCGGTGACCTGGACGTCACTCGCATGGTACCGATGATGCCTAGACACCACTTCGACCAAGGTTAGCCTAATCTCCAACCCGTTTTTCCTTTGTCAGCAGTATAGCAGGTTCAAGCCTGTCGTAGTCGTGCTAGTAAATATAAGTCACTGGGCACGCCTGTTCTTCGTGCTAGTACATGCAAGGTCATTAGACATGTTGGTTTGCATTCGCTGCTCTACAATTTCAAGTCATTCACATGTCTGTTATTTTGTGATGCACATGTTCTTAGCTACTCCATACAACAGTAATTGCCTGCTAAGGTGTAATTCTTATAAAATATGTAGTTAGCAGAAAATATTAGTGTGAATTCCCTGCTCTACAGTTGCTGAATCTATCAGGTTCGTCCTGAGATCAGTTTCTGCTATTATTTCCTCCTTGGGATTGTTCTGCTATCCTGTTGTAGCCGTTTAAACTCTTCATACTAATTCGATTATAATTTTGTTGTTGCCATAATGCCATCTCACTCTTCAAAAGCTACATCACTAACTATTTCCTTTTTCTTGCATAGAGCTCAAAATGGAACAATGAACATGTTGGTTTGCATAGCCTATTCTACAGGTTCACAAGGGATGCCATTACTTCCTTATCTGGTGCTAGTTTGTCCTGAGCAACGGCATAAATGTCCTCTACTATGTAGTTCACTCGTGGTTTGCATTCCTTCTCTAGAATTTCTCTTATGATGCCATTATAATTTCTATCTAGTTGATTTTTATCTATGACAGTAACTACTCCATTGTGTAGCTCACCGCAAATTCGGAGTCACCCAACGACTCTATGCATTCCAGGAGATGCCACTGCTTCCATATATATTTGCTGAAATTCTAAGAAACACTTTGTTTGATTGCTCATTTCATTCTAGGCACACTTGTATAATGCTTGTTTGTCCTGTTCTACAGGTTCACGAGCGACGCCATTATATCTCGCATCTGGTTTTGGGCCTGGTACGTCCTAAGTCAGGACATAACTATCCTCTACAATGTATAGTTCATTCGTGGTTTGCATTCCTGCTCCACAGGTTCTCGTATAATGCGGTTATAATTTCTATCTGGTTCATTCTTCGCTATGATAGTAACTACATGCCATTTTGTGACTCGGCGCAAATTCCGAGTAACCCAACGTCTCTTGCATTTTAGGGTATAGAACTGCTTCCATATATATTTGTTCAAAATGACCTGGCTAGTTTATATCTGCTGAAATTTTAAGCCACACACACATTTTTTGATTGCTCATTTCACGGTAGTCACACTTGTTTAATGTGTGCTTGCTTGTCCTATTTGTTTGACGTGTTCGTCAATAATTGAACCATTGACCAGTTGTAAACTCCAGTTCATAGCTCCTGTCATATCAGTCAAATGAGTAGTTTGTCTTGTTTGATGTATTAACTTGTTATTACTTAGTTTCAGACTGCAATTATTGCTAGCCTGTCGTGGTGGTGTCACGGCAGATGCCATGGATAGGCTAAAGGTGGGGACTAATATGCGCTAGGGGAATCCAGGGAGGGATAGTAGAGTGATTCTCCACACAGAAGTTTGTATTGCTATATCTTCAAGATTACAAGTGCTCCTCGAGCTGTATTGGTGAGAGGAGGAAGAAGGAGCTCTCTTACTCTTGCCTAGATCTCCTAGCCCTAAGGAATCACCAAATCAACCAGTGCTCAACCCACTAGAACTCAACCAACCCCCTCTACCAGAACCCTAGCCCCCCTTATATAGAGGAAGTTCGGTCCTAGCCTAGGGCATACGTGGAGGCATATTCCTAAGAATATGCCCCCTCCCAAAGTGGTAACCCGACCGGGGTACTTTTCCCCCGCGTCACACATGCTTTAGCGACGTAGCCTCTCATGGGCGCCACCACCGACGTGCGCGTCGTCACCCTGGTCGGCCATGACCCGGTGGTCCTGCCCTCGCTTTATTCGCTCATACAGTGCGTATCAGACCTTCTTTTTTGACCAGAGAGATTTCTTCCTTCTCCTAGAAGCTAAACGAGGATCCGGATCATATTAGATCCGGCCACACCTATTCCTGCATATAAGTTAGACAAGCACTCCCGACTTACTCCTTAAGTCGGATGAGACAATGTTGACCCCCCTGGTCCAGGTTACTCCGTGATTCGGACTGCCTTGAGGTGACCCGGTCAGCATCCGCTTTGACCTTGCCGGACCTCGGCTAACTCGGCCGTTATACCCCGGAGTGACCCTACCCGGGGGTATCCCCCCAACATTAGTCCCCGAAGCTAGTGCGGTCTTAGTTGCCTCGGCCGCTAAGGCCACATCAGGTTCATTTATGTTCAAGCCTTGGACGTTTAATTCCGAGTTAGCTCCTTATCTCGGATTATATGGATTTACGTTCCCTTCGCACATTCCAAGTTTTCACTTGCCGGCCGGGTCACCACTTTGGATCGGATCCCATGGTTACCATGGTTTGATCCGGGCCCCGTTTCCTTCTCTCATACGCCAACCCACGTGAAGGCTAATCATTACCTTGTCTTATTTTAAGGGCCTGCACAGTAACCGCCGCAGTAATTGTGAGTTTTACTGTGCGTGGGTCACGTCATGCCTGCCTCCTCGTTTACCGCAACAGCACGTCGCGTCATGGGATCACATCTACTCAGGCCCCTCGGTGGCTTTTTCTCTGATTGGCTGATGCCGGTGATACACGGCCACACCGTGTGGCTCGTCGGCGCAGCGCGATCCCACTCATCGATCAATGGGGGTGGTTAAATAGGGGAGGGGCGCGTCCCTTAGCGTTTTTCCACCTCTGCACCCCTTTGCCCGTTGTGTTTTCTCCTTCGTCTTCCCTGCGACCACGCCGCCGCCGGTGCTTTCTAGCAGCAGCGCCGCCGCCGCACCTCCCTGTGCCTCCGCACCGCAGCCACCGCTGCGCAGCTTCTTCCCCATGGGTCCACGCCAATCTAGGCCTCAGATCCCCGCCGCCGCTAGCTCCAGCGAGGACAGCGGATATGAGATGATGGAGGAGGAGCTCATCGTCGTCGAGCAGGAGATGGAGGAGGACGCCGGCGCGGCGGACCGCGGCGCGTGGGCCGGGTCATGGGTCTGTCAAGATGACCTTGACTGGCTCTACCGGACCAGGCACATTCCCGCCGGCGTCACCGCTCGTCTCCCCTCATCGGAACTGGCCCCCTCACGCAATCCGGGTGAGTTCGTTGTATTCCTGTCCCACTTCCAACCGGGATTTGGCCTTCCGGTGAGCGATTTCTTCCGGGATTGGGTTAGGACGTATCACCTGCAGCCGCACCATCTCCCAGCGAACGCAATCACCTCTCTTTCTGCCTTTGCCTCTACGATCGAGGGCTACACCGGACTATGGCCCACGAAGGAGCTGTGGATCCGGTTCTTCGGCCTCCGTCGCAATGTCGTCCCCAATATCCACGTAGAGTCGGAGGACAAGTAGCTCACCCAGTTCGGTGCTGCCTCCATCTCGCGCCGGAGGTTTTCGGTCTTTCCCCGGGTTACCGGGCTTGACTTCTGCAAAGGATGGGCCCAGACCTTCTTCTACGTCCGGAACGAGGGCACCGAAGACTTGATTCGGTTGCTGCCCTATGCTCCGGGTCTACCTGACACGGATTTCTGGGAGGAGGTCCCCAAGAAGCCTACCGCTCTGGCCAACCAAGTTAACAAGAGGTTCGAGGAGCTGAAGAAGCTCGGATTGCGCAACAAGGATGCTATGATCACGTTAGTGTGCAACCGAATCTCCCCCAGAAGCGCACCCACAAGTTGTGCCACATGAGCTTCGGCCGCGACCTCAACCGAACCTCCTCCTTCGAGTTGAGCAACACGGAGATCTTTCGCCGGGTTAAAGCTCTTTTCACCACCCACAAGGATTTCTCCACCGAATGGACGTGGGGAATCGAGCACTACTGCCGTGACAGGCTCACTCCCGCGGTAAGCTTCGCGGGGCAAACTTATTTCGGATCAAGTATGCGTCGGTTTTTGTTATATTTCTGACTCTGTTCTTCACGCTTTTTCTTAGCTGTTCCTTCAGCAAACTCTCGAGGATGGTACGGATCTGACCCTTAAGTGGGCGCTGGACCGAGAAATCTCGGATGAGGAGGAGCCGGACCAGGAGATGTTCCTCCCTATGACCGACGCCACCAAACGACCCAGCGGTAAATTCTCTTCTCTTAGAGATTGGGCCGATGATGAGGATGACTCCAATATCAACGTGATTGAACCCGTTGAGGCTGTCCCTCTTTCTTTTGCCTTTCCGGAATCAGCTAACCCCGGTGGGCATATCCACGAGGACCCTCCACTTGCCACGGGCGAGCTGGTTCCGGTGGGGTCGAAGAAGAAGCGCGGATCCTCCGAACCTTCTCAGCCCACAAAAAGGCAAAAGAAGGCCGGAGACAAGACTGCCTCCAAGCGGGCAGGAAAAGCCCCGTCACGGAGGGCCCAGAAACCCAAGGAGGCCGAGACCTTGGATGCGTAAGTCATTTTTCACTGCGCAACTCACTTTTCCTTGCATCGGGGTAATTTCAGTCCTGACATCATTCTCTTTTGCAGGCCTCCTGTGGAGGTCCCTCAGAGCGGATCAAGCATCTCTTCTCCCCTTTGGTCCGGCCCTTCTCCTCCTCGTGACGATGAGTCACGTCCGCTGAGCCCTATTCCAGAGGGCTCTGCGGCTGCTCTGGGTTCCGCAGTACCTCATCGAGAGGAACGCGACCTCGGAGCGGGAGGGGTCGGTTCGGCCGAGGCGACGACGTCCACCACTTCGGCATTGCCGCAACCAGCAACCACCGAGTCTATCACAACACCAGCACCAGCAGCAGCTCCAGTACCAGCAACCGAGCCAGCCCCTGCCCCGGCACCAAGGAAACCAACAACAGCTCCAGTGCCAAGTTCCTCTGCCTCTTCCGAGTCATCTCAGCCTCGGCGAGGAACCATTCCAGCAACTTCCAAAAGGAAATCCATCGTGGTTACTTCTTCCTAGCAAGCTAAAGGCAAGAAAGCTCCGGATACTACCAAATCTACATCCGTCGATGCCGGGCAGTGAACCCTGTCGTCGATGCTTCCGAAGAAATCACCAGCAGCGACGGATGTTCCTGCCGAGCCAACAGATGCGCAGCAGATGGTTCTGCACACCAGCCCAGCTCTTGCCCTAATTGAGAGGAAGGAAGCTCATGCGAAGGGCTTGGTGGCACCCCACATGCCCACTGGCGAACGGTACCCTCCGAGCCTTATCGAGTTCGTCATGAACTGGAACAAGGCGGAGTTCGTCTACAACGACGATCTCCCGGAAAAATTCAGCCCCGCAGAATTTTTTGCCCAGATTAATACTGCCGCCAAGGCAATTAACCTCGTGGGGCGAATGATGGAGGTATGTCGTTTCTCCTTTACATGTTGTAGATAATAACCATTAGTCCCCGAGCCTCCGGTGGAGTAGCTTGTTACTCGGCCGGATGCTCATTAGAAAACTAACATAGCTCCATGTAAACTTCAAATGTGCACACACCTGGAGCCGGGTTAAGTTCCACTTGGCCCGGATCTTGCACACTTCGAATATGCACACACCTAGAGCCGAGTTAAGTTCCACTTGGCCCGGATCTTACACACTTCGAATATGCACACACCTAGAGCCAGGTTAAGTTCCACTTGGCCTGGATCTTGTACACTTCGAATATGCACACACCTAGAGCCGGGTTAAGTTCCACTTGGCCCGGATCTTACACACTTTGAATATGCACACACATAGAGCCGGGTTAAGTTCCACTTGGCCCGGATCTTACACATTTCGAATATGCACACACCTAGAGCCGGGTTAAGTTCCACTTGGCCCGGATCTTCTACACTTTGAATATGCACCAAGCTAATTTTACACTTATGTACTTTTTTTAGGTAACTACCAATCGCCAGAGCGCCGAATTTCAACGCCTGCTTGATACCCACAAGATCCTGCGTGCAAAACATGTTGCACTTGGTGCAGAACATGAAAAGAGAGGTAATTTTCTCCCTCGTCTCATCTCCGTTTTTCTTTACTTTCTTCCGCCGAACTAATCTCCTCATTCGGTTTTGGCAGCTGGGGTAGAGGCTGAGAACAAAATTATGCGGAAGAACTTGGAGGAAATCCGGGGTATGTCCTCTTTTGTCCGACCTCGCAGTGTTTTCCATTTCTTCTTCTCCTTGGCTCGGCAAACATTCACTCCTCGGCTCTGCCGGGTCAACATACTATTTCAGCATCGCTTGAGGATAGTGTGCCCGTGCCTGATATGATGCTGCATTTTCTCGAACAAGCAGGGCAGCATCAAGCTGAGCTGAAGAAGAAAAATGATGAGCTTGCCCTCCTCCAGACCAAGGACGATGAGATAGCCAAGATCAATGCTGAGATGGAGAAGATGAAGGCCCAACACAAAACCGAGCTCCAAAAAGTTGGCCAGAACTTCACCGAAGAGCGTGAGCGCCCATACTCTCCAGATCTCTAAGGGCCAGGACCTACTCAAAGAATCCGACCTCCAGCTTGGGTCGGCCAATGCTGAGCTTGATCAACTTCATAAAAGACGCGATGCCTGCATCAAGGAGTTAACCCGGATCCATAGCCACATTTCTCATAAGTTCCTTTCCCTTATCCGACATACTTCTCTAGGTTACCTCATCTGCCTTTTCTTTACCTTCTTCCTTTGTCTTGTTTCCAGACCACTTTCCGGAGGGTACCGCCATTGCAAGCACTGCTGTTGCCAAATTTTGCCGAGAGAGGGGTACCCCCATTGCTCCTGATTGTGAGAACATTCCCTTGGACATGGAGGACCTATTGGTCAGCTTGTCCTCTCGCGTGGAGACCATCAAGAATTATGGCAAGGATATCCTCGACGTTGCAGTGCGCATCTTCAATATGTTCTGGCCCGAAGAGAGTAGCCCGGAGACCATCGCGACTCTCATCGAGAAATTAATGGAAGTTGAGACCCAGCTTGACCTCTGGAGAGAATCTGCTGGTCGTGCTTCGGCTGACACCATCCTTCATCATATTCTCACATGGTACGAGAAGATCGACCTCAGCCTCCTCACATGCCGGCATACCGGATCCAAATGGACCGATGATCCGGAGTGGGTAGCTCGGCGCCAGGCCTGCGCTTACAGCCTCGTCGAATATTCTCCTATTCATGACTGGATTGAGGGGCTGAGCTTCGTGGAATCCACTGGGGACGAGCAAAATGAGAATGTTGAAGATGGGTCGGATGAGGGCGAAGAAGATGATGCTTCAGATATTGAAGACATCGACAACGAGGCCGAACCTGCTCCTCCTGCTGCTCCTTAGTTCTAAAAAACTTGAAAATTTATCAGATCCCCGGTATGCTGGGTGCAATTGTATGCTAGATATGTGATATTTTGCTACTACGTTTTTATGCCGGATTAACTTGGGCGTAGTCCCCGAGTTTCATTTTCTTGTTCGTCCAATTCTTTGGCTCGGTCTGTGTCTACCTTGATTGGGTTTTACGACTTACGAATCCGAGCTTCAAAAATTGTCTTAACAATACTTAGAAACTTTTGGGGCTTGGCTCAAAATTATTCAGCATAATAACTTGAAAATAAATACAGGGTTAGTCTGAGAAAACAAATGTTAGCTCGAATAAATTCGTTTCCTTAGTCGTTTTTCATGTGCTACGCAATTTCAAACTTGTTCCCTTGCTTGCCATGAAGCCAATTCTTGTTGGACAGCAGCAAGTCGAAGGGTTGGGTTTTTGGTGCTCACACATTACTAATCTGGGTTAAGTAGAACGACTTATTCCAGCTATTGCATAAGAAATTACGACAAATATTATTAAGGCAGTCCCCGAGTTACTACTCGAGGCGCTGCTATTTCATTGATAAGCTCATTGCCGACATACATACCGACATATGAGATGACTCGGATACATACACTTCTTAGCTAAGTGTAGAAGGGACTAAGTAGTGCTACATTCCACGGTCGCTTGGATTCCTCTCCATACCTGTCCGCCTTGTTCTTTTCCTGTGGCTTTGCATCTATAAGATAGTAAGAATCATTGTGCAATGCTTTGCTCACAATGAATGGCCCTTCCGATGGGGGGGATAATTTATGCATGCCAGTAGTACGTTGTACCAACCGGAGCACCAGGTCGCCTTCCCGAAAGACTCGGGGGCACACTTTCCGGCTATGATAGCGTCGGAGATTTTGCTGATATATGGCGGATCTGGACAGTGCCAGTTCTATCGCTTCTTCCAGCAGATCAACATCATTTTGCCGGGCTTCTTGCACTTCGGCTTCTCTGTATTGGGTGACCCTAGGCGAATCATGCTCTATGTCGGCTAGTAATACAGCTTCTGCCCCATATACCAGAAAAAATGGCGTATAACCTGTTGATCAATTCAGAGTTGTTCTTAAGCTCCACAGTACCGCTGGTAGTTCTTCTATCCAGCACCCCGCTGATCTTTGCAGCGGCTCAATGAGCCGGTGTTTTATCACGGATAATACTAATCCGTTGGATCTTTCCACTTGTCCGTTCGATGCGGGGTGGGCTACCGAGGCGACATCGAGTCGGATCTTCTTATCTCGGCAGAAGCGCGCAAATGCTCCTTCAGCAAAATTTGTTCCATTATCAGTTATAATACTGTGTGGATAACCGTATCTCAAGATGATGTCTTTGAGAAATGTCACGGCCGTAACTCCATCACATTTTCTTATAGGTTTCACTTCAATCCATTTTGTAAACTTGTCCACCATGACCAAAATGTGTGTCATGTTTCCTCTCGCCGGTTTGAACGGGCCAACCATATCCAAGCACCATACAGCAAATGGCCACGTAATTCGTATGGTCTTGAGTTCCAACATAGGCATATGTGTCTTGGTGGCGTACCTCTGACAACCATTGCATTTTCGCACCAGATCTTCTGCTTGTTCCAAGGCACTTGGCCAGTAGAATCCATGCCGGAACGCCTTTGCCACCAAGGCTCGGGATGAGGCATGATGCCCGCATTCTCCTTGGTGTATATCTCGGAGGATGTCAAGCCCTTCTTCCGGGTCAACGCATCTTTGGAGAACATTGGTTACACTCCGTTTGTATAGCTCGGAATTGATGATTGTGTATGCTTTTGCTCTCCTCTGAGTTTGCCTGGCTAACACCTTCTCAGCGGGTAACGTTCCATCTTTCAGGAATTGGAATATAGGCAGTGCCCAAGCTGGTATGGCTCGTGGAGGGAATATCTCCTCATCAATTTCCATCTGATCCACCGGCATAACTTCAGCCGGATCACACTGAGCAGTCCCCGGGTTTAGCGAGATAGTCCCCGGGTTTGCCGAGGCAGTCCTCGGGTTTGCTGCCGCAGTCCTCGGGTCTCACGTACTACCTCCCATGTCAATGTCCATGGGCTCAGCTCTGGATTCCATATTTTCTGGGACATAGATCGAGTCAGTTCCTGGGGACGCCCTGATAGATGGTTTTCTGAGGTGTTCCAATGCTACGCCCGGTGGAATTGCCTGTCTGGTCGATCCGAGCTTTGACAACATGTCGGCAGCCTCGTTTTCCGCCCGGGGTACATGGTGAAATTCACACCCCTCGAAGTAACCAGATATCTTCTGCACGTGAAATTTGTATAGTGCCATGTTTGGGTCCAGGGCATCCCACATTCCGGACACCTGCTGCACCACTAGGTCCGAGTCGCCAAAGCATATTATCCGACGTATGCCAATCTCCTTTGCCACTTTGAGCCCATGCACAAGAGCTTCATACTCAGCGACATTCTTCGATGCCACGAAATGGATCTGCAATACGTACTTTAGCTGATCCTTCTTTGGCGAGGTAAGCACGACCCCGGCGCCTAATCCGGTTTTGGTTTTCGACCCGTCAAAGTGCATCCTCCAGTAATTCGGATCTGGTGGCGGTGGTTCGTATTGTACCTCGGCCCAATCCACAAAAAAGTCCGCCACAGCCTGAGATTTGATCGCTTCTCTTTTGTCATATTGGGGCGCATAAGGGGCTAGCTCAATTGCCCATTTTGCGATCCTGCCACTCGCGTCCTTGTTACCCATTATCTCGGATATGGGAGCTTCACATATTACTTTGATGGGGTGCTTCTCAAAGTAATGTTTTAACTTCTTCGCCGCCATATAGACACCGTATGCCACCTTTTGACAGTGCAGGTAGTTCTGTTTTGAGGCAGACAATACCTCGCTCTGGTAATATACTGGCCTCTGTACCGATTTACCCTCTTCATTGCGCTCCACTATGATTACTGCACTTACAACTCGGTTGGTTGCGGCTACGTAGAGCAACATTGGCTCCTTTGATACTGGGGAGGCTAACACTGGCGCAGTGGCCAACATCTTTTTTAAGTGGGCAAATGCTTCATCGGCCTGTGGCGTCCAAATGAATTTATCCGACTTTTTCATGAGTTGGTAGAGAGGCAGTGCCTTTTCTCCCAACCGACATACAAATCGACTCAACGATGCCAGGCATCAAGTGAACTTCTGGACATCATTGAGACACTTCGGCAGCTCCATTCGTTCGATGGCTCGGATCTTAGTTGGATTAACTTCGATACCTCGGCTGGAGACAAGAAATCCGAGTAGTTTTCCAGCCGGAACACCGAAGGTACATTTTTTCGGGTTAAGCTTCATCCGGAACCTTCTCAAGTTCGCGAATGTTTGCCTTATGTCGTCAAGGAGCGTTGTGCTTTCCTTGGTCTTGATAACCACATCATCCACGTATACTTGTATGTTTTGACCTATTTGGTCATGCAAACATTTTTTCATACATCTTTGGTACGTTGCACCTGCATTACGTAAACCGAACGGCACAGTTTGATAGCAGTAAGCCCCGTACGGGGTAATAAACGCCGTTTTTATTTGATCATCCGGGTTCAGAGGTATCTGGTGGAAGCCAGAATATGCGTCAATGAATGACAACAGTTTGCATCCCGCGGTTGAGTCTATGACCTGATCTATCCTCGGCAGTGGAAATGGATCGTTTGGACACGCCTTGTTCAGGTTCGTGTAATCGATACACATGCGCCAAACCACTGCCACTTTCGGATCGTCCTTCTTCTTTTCTACCAGCACCGGATTAGAGAGCCAATCCGGATATAGTACCTCCATGATAAATCCTGCTGCTAGTAACCGAGCTATCTCGTCTCCGATGATTTTTCTCCTATCCTCGGCGAAGCGGCGGAGAGGTTGCTTCACCGGCCTTGCTCTGGGTCTTACGTTCAAAGAGTGCTCGGCCAACTCCCTCGGAACACCTTGCAAGTCCTGTGTAGACCAAGCAAAAATATCCCGATTCTCACGGAGGAGGTTGATGAGCCCGCTTTCCTATTTGTCAGTTAACCCGGCACCAATTGTTACGGTGCGCTCCGGAAACATGTTATCAACTAGAATCTTCTTGGTGTCCTTTGCGGCTTGAAATGAAACGCTGCCATGCGGGTTACTTAATGCCGGCATATATTGCTGCGCGGACTGAGCTAATGCCGCCACCTCTTGGATTTTTCTTTTCTCTTGCGCAATCATGAGTGACTCGGCTAGGTTAGACCCGGCTGAAGCGCACTCCATGGAACGTCGGAAATCTCCAGCAATGGTAATCACTCCATTTGGCCCGGGCAACTTCATCTTCAGATAACTGATGTGATAGCTTGCCATGAATTTGTTTAATGCTAGTCTTCCGAGTAACGCATGATATGCACTTTCCAAGTTCACCACCTCAAACTCCAGATTTTCAGTTCGGCAGTTATCCCTTGTGCCGAATAACACGTCAACCCGGACTTTGCCTATGGGCTCACAAGAAATGCCTGGTACAATGCCATGGAAAGTTGTTCTCGTAGCTTGGAGCATGTTCTCCGAGATGCCCAACTTGCGCATCGTATCCGCATACATGATGTTAATGCTACTCCCATTATCAATCAAAACCTTGGAGAACCTCACATTGATGTTCGGTTCAATGAATGTCGGATCTAGTACTAGCGCATACGAACCTGGACTCGGCATAAGTTTAGGGTGATCTTTGATGTTCCAGGTGATTTCCTGGTCTGACCAAGGCATGTACCTCGTCATAGCGGGCATGACCGCGTTGACCTCCATATGCTGGAGCTGCAAGCTCTTTCTATCTGTTTCCTCGGTCGTGAACACACAATAACTCTGGTGATGTTCCCTATACTCATCCCTTCCCTCGTTTCCGGGGTACCTCTGATCCGGTTGTTGCTGATTTTCAACCTGATGCACTACATCCCTTCTCTCATTGTTGTCGTACCTCGGCGGAGGGGGAGGCAACATTAGCTGCTGCGCGTTCGCTCCGGAGAGCAATTGCTGCCGGGGTAACTCCTGCCGAGGTTGATCATTCTGGGGTGCCTGAGCATTCCCCGAACCACCTTGCTCTATCTTTCGCATCCACTCACATTGCCTCGTCGTGTGACCCGCCGGGCTATTCGGATTTGGCGTGTGAAACTTACACGGCTGGTCCAGCATCGACTCATAGGTATACCTCGGACGGTCTTTCTTTTCCTGCCACTGTTTCTTCTGCTCCGGAGTCCATGTCTTCTTGCCATCATTTCTTGGAGTCCACTGCCCTCTAGTTCTCTGGCGTTGGTTACTCCCTGATCCGGGTTGATCTTGATTCACGGCTGCAACTTGTTGCGAACCGTAACGATGATCCGGTCTATCATCCCTCCTTTTTCCTCTATAATCATTCCTCCGGGATGACCCGGCTCCATCCCTCTGATAGTATTCCTCGTTTGACTCACTTGACGCGAGCCTAGGTTGAGTCGGATCGCCCAATGCATACGAATCAGCAATCCGGATCATTTCTGCCAGCATAACTAGCATTTTCCTTTGCAACTTCATCCAAAGCTCGCTGCCATATCTGCACCCTTGCACGAACCACGCCATGGCCTGTGATTCTATGACACCTTCACACGAGTTCCTCACGGTACACCACCGGTTCAAGAATTCACGATCTGTCTTGTTAGGTCTTTGCTTGCACATTGCTAGGGTTTGCGGTCTGTTTGGCCTCTGATACGTACTTGAGAAGTTGCTGATAAACATTTCTTCAAAATCTATCCAGCAGTTGATGCTTCCAGGTGGTAAATTATTCAGCCATACTCTGGTCGGGCCTTCCAACATCTGGGGCACGTAACGTACAACCCATCTCAAGTTGCCAGTTGCAATTTTCACCGCTGTAGCGTAGTTTATCAGCCAATCCTCCGGCTTGGTACTGTCGTCATACGTCTTCGTGCCTCTGGGTAACTGGAAGTTTGGCACCGGCGGTTCCTTCATGATCCGGGGTCCAAAGCACGCTGGACCCGGAGGACCTTGAGATTCGATCTGTTCCGACCGATACAGGCGATCTAGTTTTAATCTGGCGTCATCCGGCATCAAATCTCTGCTTCCCAATCTCGACCCTATCACATGATAGTCTGGTCTAGGGTATCCTGCGTTCACCATCTCTGAAACACCGTCGTTGTACCGGTTTTGCTCTTGTTGCGCACCTTTCTGCTGCATACCTCGGCCGGCGCTTTGCTCTTGCCTCGGTATATTCCGCTGCTGCGGTTGTCCTGCTGCTATGGAGTTGGCAGCGTTCCCTTGACCGGCATTGCCTTGGTCGTGATTACCTTGGCCAACTTCACCTCGGCTCACACTCCGTCGATCATCACCTTTCCCCATCTCCTTTTCTTTTCCCGCACGCGTTGGGTCGTACGGGACGATCCATTTGTTCCGTCTGGCCGAGGTTACTACCTCTTCTCTCCTTGGACCGCCATGAGGCGATGATGCGGCTCCAGCGGATTTCTCCGGGTTACCCATCACCGAATGGACGATCTTAGAAGCCCCAGCTCTCTCCGGGTTAGTCTCAGCAGCTCCTCGTTCTGCCTGTTCGCGATCCGAACCAGCTCGTTAACCCTGTCTTGCTATCTTTGACGGGCCTCACCCGTCAGACCCTCTAGCTCGGACGCAGCTGCATCTGCTGCTCTGAGGTTCTTCGCCGGGGTACTATACTTCGGCAACCCCACAGACAGATAGTTTTCCGACCCTTCTGCTCCATCATCACCTTCTCTGTTCATCTCACTTATGATATTTCTCCCTTTTACCTTTACTGCATCAACCTTGTTTGCCTTTGCATACTCACGCAGCGTCATGTTCAGCGATTGCTGAGCCGCGGCTATTTTCTTTGCGCCCTCCAGTATCTTTTGCCGAGTTTCCTCTAGCTCGGCCTGTGCCTGAGCCGGATCTACCACTGCTGCTACCGGGTTAGCCAAGCTATCCATAGCTTCCCTTAGTACGTTCTCAGGCCTCTCTAGTGGAGGTCCTCTATGTTTCCTCGGTGCCTTAGGTGTTACCTCTGGGTCTGGCGCTGGGTCCTTGCTTGCACCTGCACCTGGCGCAGTCATCATCACCTCCGCATGGTCCGGGGAGTGAGCGATTCGCGCCCCGCGAGCCACAGTGAGGGGTGGTTCCCCCGCATCGACGATGCGATGTGGATGAACGCACAGGACGTCCACAGCAACGTAGACCTTGTGCGCGCCGAGCTTGATGAAGAGGCTGTTGCACGGAAGCGGATGCATGCCGAAGCAGCCAGCGTTGTCGCTGACGAAATCCAACGCTCCAAAGCGCTGAACGAGCCCGGAGACGATGCGTTCACCGGTGCCGATGAAGTTTCATGTCCGGATCTTCACCCCTGCTAGCACCGCTAGCCCCACGGTGGGCGCCATTGTCGTGGTGGTGTCACGACAGATGCTATGGATAGGATAAAGGTGGGGACTAATATGCGCTAGGGGAATCTAGGGAGGGATAGTAGAGTGATTCTCCACACAGAAGTTTGTATTGCCACATCTTCAAGATTACAAGTGCTCCTCGAGCTGTATTGGCGAGAGGAGGAAGAAGGAGATCTCTTACTCTTGCCTAGATCTCCTAGCCCTAAGGAATCACCAAATCAACCAGTGCTCAACCCACTAGAACTCAACCAACCCCCTCTACCAGAACCCTAGCCCCCCTTATATAGAGGAAGTTCGGTCCTGGCCTAGGGCATACGTGGAGCCATATTCCTAAGAATATGCCCCCTCCCAAAGTGGTAACCCGACCGGGGTACTTTTCCCCCGCGTCACACATGCTTTAGCGACGTAGCCTCTGCGGCGCCCGCGTCAGCCGACGTGCGCGTCGTCACCCTTGTCGGCCATGACCCGGTGGTCCTGCCCTCGCTTTATTCGCTCATGCAGTGCGTATCGGACCTTCTTTTTTGACCAGAGAGATTCCTTCCTTCTCCCAGAAGCTAAACGAGGATCCGGATCATAGTAGATCCGGCCACACCTGTTCCTGCATATAAGTTAGACAAGCACTCCCGACTTACTCCTTAAGTCGGATGAGACAATGTTAGGCGACCCCCCCTGGTCCGGGTTACTCCGTGATTCGGACTGCCTTGAGGTGACCCGGTCAGCATCCGCTTTGACCTCGCCGGACCTCGGCTAACTCGGCCGTTATACCCTGGAGTGACCCTACCCGGGGGTATCCCCCCAACATATATTTGTTCATTCGTGGTTTGCATTCCTGCTCTACAGGTTCTCGTATAATGCGGTTATAATTTCTATCTGGTTCATTCTTCACTATGACAGTAACTGCATGCCATTTTGTGGCTCAGCGCAAATTCCGAGTAACCCAACGTCTTGCATTTTAGGGTATAGAACTGCTTCCATATATATTTGTTCAAAATGACCTGGCTAGTTTATATCTGCTGAAATTTTAAGCCACACACACATTTTTTGATTGCTCATTTCACGGTAGTCACACTTGTTTAATGTATGCTTGCTTGTCCTATTTGTTTGACGTGTTCGTCAAAAATTGAACCATTGACCAGTTGTAAACTCCAGTTCATAGCTCCTGTCATATCAGTCAAATGAGTAGTTTGTCTTGTTTGATGTATTAACTTGTTATTACTTAGTTTCAGGCTGCAATTATTGCTAGCCCCACCAAAGAGGGGGCTACAAGGCCATGTATCCTCCAATGTAGCTATCACACTCAATGCAAGATGCAGGTGATCGATTGAGAAAGCAAATTGAGGACTCTGCTATCAACTTGATTGTCAACTGAAATGCTGATTGTTTCCCCCTGAGTTGATAATATGTAATAATTTTAAGAAGTTTGCAGCTGATGTAATATCTAGATAACTCGCGTAGGCCATGTAGGCATTTAGTTGATGTCGTCCATACATTGCGGTAGTCGTTACGGTAACTACGCCAGGCAGGTCGATTATGGAACAGTATTGTGCTGTATTCGGCCGATGATGAACAGTAAAAAATACTGGATTATTATACATGTTTTATGATATTGGCATGGGCTTCAGAATTGATGAAACTGTAAAAGGCCGTAAACGTAACGGGCCAATGCGCATGAGGTAACAAGCCGTAAACGTAACAGGCCTAACAGGCCATAACAGAAACAAGCCGTTATTGAAGCAGCACGTAACAGTAGCAGGCCAGAACAGAAACAACCCATTACAGTAATAGGCAAGAAACTTCACAAATCACAAAATAGTAACAGGCAAAAACATTAGTGGGCTAAAACAGTAGCGGGTCACAACAGTAAAAGGCCAGAACAGTGTCGAGCCTGAATAGTACGGGCCAAAAAATTCCCGGACAAGGGTAGTAACAGTCCAACAAATTTACCAGGCTAGAATAGTAAAGGGCCTTTTGTGGGCCTAAACAGCTAAAGACCAAAACAGTAAAAGGCTAGAATAGTAACAGGTCAGAACAGTAACGGACCATCTCAGAGAAGGGCCGTTAGTAGGTGGTCGGCGATGGGCTGCAATAACAGTGATGGGCTGACCGCGGGCCTTATGTTTACATGAGCGACATGTCATAGGATACTAATGGGCCGCATAGTGTTGGACCAACATGTGCCTTCTTTAGGATGAAACAGAATCAGGCTTGAAAGTTCACAGGCCGCTGCTGGCTGCATTTTTTGGCCCATTTCAAACAGTGCAGGACAAAACAGTAACAAGACATCTTCTTATTGGGCTCCTCTTATGGGCCAGCCCAGTTAGTATTTAGCAGGCCTTGGCTGGGCATGGCTGCTGCCACAGTTTCTATGGCCGTGAACGGCGGTAACCGGCCGCTAACAGCGGCTGCCACCTGGTAGTTCGCATGAAGTCAGCAGTCAGTGCGGCTGGCGAACAGATCTACAACGGAATGAGTTTTCGTGGCTGAAGGGTGCGATCCACCACGGTCGAAAAGAACCATGGTTAATTCATTTGTGATGGGTCTTTTACCATGAAGGCCATCTGTCGCGAAAGACTCTTTGGCCATGAAAAAACAGGCCTTCAACCACGAAAATCGTCCATTGTAAAAGCCAACTTTTCTTGTAGTGCCATCCTTCTAGAAGGACTATGAAAAGTGAGAACGCATATAAATAGCTAGCTTCCATGGAAGATGAATTGAAATCTATGTGCACAAATAATGTTTGGGACTTAGTAGAAATTTCCACTGGAGCTAAAAGAGTAGACGACAAGTGGGTCTACAAAAATAAGTATGATTCCAACAGGAACATTGAAAGGTTCAAAGCAAGGCTTGTTGCGAAAGGATTCACACAAAGAGAGAGAATGGATTACAACAAGACTTTCTCTCCTGTGGCAAGTAAAGATTCTTTTAGAATAATTATGCCATTAACAACTCTCTATGACTTAGAGCTACATCAAATGGATGCTAAGATGGAATTCCTAAATGGTGATGTGAATGAAGATGTATACATGACTCAACCAAAAGGTTTTGTTGTACAAGGAAAATAACACTTGGCATGTCGATTAAAAAAATTCTATTTATGGCTTCAAGCAAGATTTAAGATAATGGTACCTGAAGTTCGATAGAGTCATTAGAACCTTTGGTTTTACAGAAAACATTGTGGACAACTTCATTTATATCAAGTTTAAAGACAGTAGGTTCACAATAGTATTCCTATACGCGGATGAAATATTGTTGGCCTGTAGCGATAAGGATATGCTACATGAGACCAAGAATTATCTATCTTCCAACTTTGATATGAAATATCTCGGTGAAGCCTCGTATGTCCTTGGGATAGAGATTCATCAGGATAGGTCTAAATGTGTGTTGGGACTATCACAAAAGGCACAGTTTGAGTAAGTACTAAAGAAATACAATATGCACAAGTGCTCACCCTCACTTACTCCTATAGTCAAGGGCGACAAATTTGGGACATTTCAATGTCCGAGGAACCAAATTAAAACTAGTCAGATGAAGTCGGTCCTTATGCTTCAGCTATCGAATGCATCATGTATGCACAAGTCTGTGCATGCACTGACTTGGCTCTTATAACTGGGATACTTGGTAGATTCCAATAAAATCTAGGACTAGACCACTGTAAGGTCGCAAAGAATGTCGTGTGTTATATGCAAGGAACGAAAGACTACATGCTTACATATAGAAGGTCTGATAAACTAGAAGTCATTGGTTATTTAGGTGATGATAATGCCAGTTGTGTGGATAGTAAGAAATGCACATCAGGTTACATATTCACACTTGCCAAAGGAGTTATATCATGGAAAAACTCCAAGTAAAGAATAGTTCCTTCATCTACGATGCAAGCAGAATTTATAACATGCTATGAGGCCACTAGGTAGGCTGTATGGTTAAAGAATTTTATACTTGGACTAAAAGTGGTGGACATCATTTCAATACCACTTTTATTATACTACGATAATGAGTCCACGGTCTTATGTACGAGTAACAGCAAGTCAAGTGTTGCTTCTAAGCATATTGACATCAAATATATGTTGTGAAAGATAGGATCCAGGATCAAACAATTAAATTTAAGCAAATACGAATGCCTCATATGTTTGGGGATCCACTTGCCAAAGGTTTACCACCTAGTATTTTTCATGAGCATGTTGCTATCATGGGATTACTAGAAATATTATGATTTTGGAATAAAGGGACCACTATAAATAACCACTCCCAATAAGAAACATTTTATCCATTTCGAAATGTGCTTGTATACCATAAGTGTTGGCGTTCAAAAACATTTCATTGGATATTGCAACACTTCACTTTGATAAATTATTCCTATGAATAAATGGGAGAATGAAGTTAAACATGACGATCAAGGGGAAGAATGTTGGTTTTGATCTATCAGGTTAACAAATAATTTGTTACATTCACAAATAATCGGATAAAGAGATAAGAAAAACTAACTCTAAAAAGGGGAGGTCCACGAAGAAACGTTCAGGACCTCATATATACGCTAACTAAATGCCCTGATCGAGGGGCTTCCTAACCAATTCATGGTTCTAGCCCCCTGTTGCATGCGCATATTAAAAAGGGGGAGTCTGGCAGTTGGCAATCTACGCGAGTTAGTGCTATGACTAGCACCTCCCCCATATCCCCAATTCACTGCCCCGATCGCAGGCTTCGCCCAAGAAACAGGATTTGTTGGGGCCTCAACGTGCTATACCGGGATAGTGCGGGTGTAGACAGAGGGGATTAGGAGGATCGCCACTTCATCTACGACACCTTCACCACCCCTTCCTCGATCCTGCAATAAACAGGCAATGGCAATAAGAACGCGATGACAACCTGTAATTAAAGGAGGATGTGAATTACATACGTACTCCTCATAGCCTCCTCCCCATGGTCCTCTCCCCTTCGCTGCTGCCAGCGGGCAGCACTAGGCGTTCTCCACGTTGTGCCGGTGGTGGAAACCCCTTCCTCTACTTGGCGTGGGGAGATCGGCATGGGCGAGTTCCATCTGGCGGCGGTGAGCTTCGGCAGGCGACGCTCCAGTGAAGGTACTGATGGCGGCAGGGCAAGGTTGCTACTGGTTGGCTGCGGTGGTGGTAGGTCTGGGCTTGGACGATGGCGCCAAACCCTAGATCTAGTCCCTTTGGGCCTGATATGGGTTAGGGCGGGCTAGCTCGAGGTCAGGTCACCAATGGTTGGTCTAGGGTACACCAAGGTACCGATGGTCATCATTGTGGAGGAATGAAGTTCCTGTTGGGGATATGCTAAATGGGTATCACCATAGCATATATCTAATCTGGCTAACCCGAGTGACCCATAGTTGGTAGCAAGGCCTATCACCTGTTGTGCGGCCTAGTTAGACGTATCTAGAAGGGAGGCCCATGCCGGAAGAAGGAAGGCTACGGTGCAGTTACCGACCAACCCGGAGCCTTGGAGTACAAGACAAGAAGACTAGTTACTATTAGTGTAGGACTTTGTAACCTGTCCGGCAAGGTCCTTTCCCTATAACCCTAGGTTCTGGTGCCTTTATAAGTCGGACCCGTGGGAGCCTTTAGGGCACAAGTTCATAGAACACCAAAACCTCGCACAGCGAACCGATCTCTATAACTTGGGGTATTGCCATTATAGCGATTTATAACTGGAGTAGGGTTCCGCCACCGTTGTGGGACTCGAACCTAGGTAAGTTGTGTTACCTCGTACCCGTCAACTCACGGCCTTCCCCCACCTCTCTAAACACGCTCTGTGAGGACCCCTCCATGGTGTACTCGTCTGCAATACCACGACAGATGGCGCCCACCATGGGGAAAGAGGCACTTCGACCTCTATACCAGGTGAGATCTAATCTCTTCACAGGAATCAGTGACACTATGGACATTGGGTGTGTTATCTTCTCCGGCAACATTCTGATCATCCCCCCAAATGAGTTCTGGATACCGGCAAAGTCGAACCCCACCCGCTGCACCATTGTTCCAATCGGGGACACCCATCTCTTCGTTTGCGAAACCAGCTCGAGATAAAGCTCCCAGGAAGCTGTACATGCGTGAAGGCCCGCACGAACCGCCTACGGGCAGGATATGTTCACGAAAGGATCAGGCTCAGATCTCTCTTTGGAGTTTACCATCTTAGATTGGAAAAAATTAAGGCCCACCAAACCGCCCATGTGCAAGGTATAATGGTGGAAGAACCCTGTAGATCCGCTTGGCTTCCCCAAGTGTTAGAGAAGCAGAGGTCGCACTTTGTCGGTGTCGACACCATCTTTGATCTGGCTCACTATGTTCAAAGGTTGGAGGAATCCCCACATGATTGCCTCGCCAGATGGTTAAGGGTGAGGGAACCCTTGGCGGGAGATTGTACTGATGAACTAGTGTACCACTTCGTCGAAGGGCTCACACCCGACACCCTTCTTCGGCATATGCTTAGGAGGCGACAAATCACTGGCTTACTTACTCTCAACAATATGATCGCAACTGTTAACAGTTTTGTTGGCGCCGATGAGGAAGCCAAAGATGACATCACCGTCGTAGCTAGAAAGACCAAGCCCATCGGCCAAGGAACATCCAGATCAAACTCCACCATCGAAAACACCAACGCTAACTCCAAATCAGTGCTTGAGGATGGTGGTGGTTTGGAGGCCAACTCAGAGGAATACGATGTTCCCATGATGGAGATTGAGAAGGAGTTCGAGCAGGAGGAGTGTGCCGAGCAAGCCGTCAGTTCCCGTTAGGTACTGGTGTCCATGGGGAACGTGATAGAAGAATATCAGTAGAACAAGTGAGCCAGAAGAGCTTTGTTAGCAGCGGCTGATGCTAGAACCACGGTGGCCAATGGTCAAAACGATGTCGATCCCCCGGGTCCGACAAAGGCCATGCCCCCTCTAACTATCCTCCTGCAGTAGCCGCAGGAACTCATCACAGGGCCTAGTGCTGCCAACCAAACAAACCTACCACCTCTACCATCCGTGTCAGCAGCCGGCAACCCCTTGGTTACTCTAGCCGACAAGGTGATCTATGGCGAGCACTTCATCGAACCGCTAACGGTTGCCCATATTCGGAATGTCAGACATCTTGATGAGAAGCGCTAGGAAATCCTTGCGGAGGCCAAGTCCATCGTAGTACAGGGTGGCTGCCGGACAGGGATATTGCCAAAGCACAATAATATATCAAGGTGGCAAGAGAAATGGAGGCCGAGTACAAGAAGCTGCTCAAACAACACAAAGCCAAGAAAGCTCTAACTCATGTTGTCAGTGATCCTGATGTTCAATGCAACTTGGGGTGGGCACCATCCAAGCCGGCAAGAGCTACCCCCTACATCAATAAGGCTAGGAAGCAAGTCATGGCAACCCCTGCCCTCAACATGGTCGTCGCCAAAAACTTACTCGAGCGGGATCGATCACCTCCAGCAGTGGATCAGGTCTATGAACTTGTCACCAAGGCTTGTAAGCAGCAGGAAATGCCACCTCATATAGGCTTGAGTTCAACCCGAAGCTTTGCTAGTCCAGCATGAACAACCACTGCATACCAAGATCTCCTCACGATGCTGGATCCCACACAGGTTCCACGGAACAAAGACGGAGGGACGCGCCCAACAAGACTGATGCTATTCCAATATCTTCTGGCAACGAAGACAAGGCTCGCTCCCCACCACCTCCAAAGTCTGACATAGTGACGAACCTCAGCCGATGTCGTTGTATTGGGAACGGCAGTACCTGAAAAAGTGAGATAGAGGTGTGGGGACTAGCAGGGAAGCTCTCGACGGCGTCCGAAAGCGTGATTGGATACGAGCTAGTGTAGCGTGACACACGAAGTACCCAGGTTCGGTGCGCTCATGGTGAGGTAAAACTCCTAATCCTGCCGATCTGACTATGAGTGATATACGGGCTACAATCGCTCCTTGAGTTGTATCTTCTAGCTACCTTCTTAAATGCGTCGAGACCAACCATTTTTACGAGAGTCTTGCCACTCCTTATATAGGTAGAGGGGCAACGGTCTCACTGGCCAGTCCGGCTGGCGGTCCCCACAGGCGGGTCCCAGCTGGCTGGTCATCTATAGTATCCGGTACGGTTGCATCCCATCGAGGTACATGCGGTAGGGTCATTGTGGGTACAATGAACGCCATGCGAGCTTGTCGTCAGCACCCGGCCACTATGCCCGCGTCACCCAGGAAAGACTTCGGTATGGCTTCGTAGTTGTGTGTCTTGTTGCTATACTAGGGAGTACTACCCACTGTTCAGCATGTCGCCTTGTCCTTCTGATTGTGTCCAGCTATGCTGGTGTAGCCAGTCCTAAACCTTGTCGACCTTCCTGGTTTCGGCTACCGCATAGTAGCCGGTATGACTTGCACGTGTCCGTCTGCGCTCAACCAGCCGGACGTGAACCGACTGTCGTAATTCTTGTCTAGGGTATCCGGAGGTCATCCCCCCAACACTAGCCCCCAAGCACGTGTAGATTTCGCCCTTAGGTGAAATGTGCGTGCGCTCCTTCCTAAATTTGAAGTTTGTGACCGGCTACGCCTAGCGGTTGCGCTACTCATGACGTCAGTGCTGACGCTGCCCACGCGCGCATGCGCCATCATTGCACCACGGCACGCAGCGTAACGTCCCGTTGCGCGTTGCCTTGGGAAACTGATGTTTGGCTCTTCGGTTCCCACTCCTGGATCTTCTGCGCACTCGGCGCCTACACACAGGTTCTCAGGCGGTGGTGGGCGTGGGGCGTGGCTCGATGGATGCCGCGTGGCACCGCAGATGGTTGCCCTCCCCAGCCTTTAAATGGTCGCTCAGGGGAGGCATTTCCTCCTTCCGCTTGCTGCCTTCCCAATCCCCTCCTTGCGCCCTTGCCTTCTCGCCTTGGCTTGCTAGTTCTTGTCGCTGGAGTTTGCCGTGCCGCCCGCCTAGTGCTGCCGGAGACACGGGCCACCGCCACTCCACGACCAGCGTGTCGGCAAGCGAACCGGTGATGGCTTCGGAGCATGGCGCCTGGTGCGGTTCCTCCGTCACGGAGGAGCACATCGAAAAGTACCACGCCACCCGTGTCCTACCGCAGGAGATGGAGGTGAAGGTGCGGTTGGCGCCACCGGGAGAGGAGTCATCGCACCCGGTGGAGGGGGAGCAGGTCATCTTCCTCTCCCACCTTACCCGCAGCTTCGGGCTGCCGGAGCATCCTTTCTTTCTCATGTTCCTCGCCTTCTTTGACTTGCACCTCCACCACCTCGGCGCCAATGCCATCGGCATGCTGGCGCACTTTATGGCGTTCTGCGAGAGCTACCTCGGGATCCAACCAGATCTCGGGTTGTTCTGCCGGATGTTCCGTGTGCGGCCGTAGGTGCAGTTCACGCAGGGACCACTGGTGGCGTGTGGCAGCGCCTCAATCTACTCCTGCACCCAGACCGGCTACCCAAAGTTCCAACTGCAGGACATAGTGTGAATGTGGCGGCAATCGTACTTCTATGTCAGCAACGTCACTGGCGTAGACCAGATCAATCTGCCGACTTTCCAGGACATGGAATCTAGCCAGCAAAACTGGGACCTGAAGATTCATGGGGAGATGGCGGAGTCAGACGCGATACTGCAGCAGATGTGCTCCCTTGTCACTGCCAGCTTGACTGGCCTGGACAGCACACTTAGTTGGATGTCCTAGCTGATGATGCTGTTGCAGCAGCATGCACACAACATGTGCTCTTACTCTGGCCGGCTGGACCCGACCCGGCTGTCTCGCCGTGATCCCGCTACCACAACCTTAAGGAGTGGGTGTGGACGATTACGAAGGAGCGGCTGCCGGAGCACTAGAAGTTTGGGCTTGTCCCCTACAGCTACGACAATCGCGTGCCCTGGGTAAGTTTTTCACTAGCCGGTTTTCTCTGTTTCTTGGCCCGTATTTCTATTCAGCTGACTTTTGTCTTCTTTCTTTTTGTAGACCTTCCCTTGCATCATCCGGGAGTAGGGCGAGACCCCCTCCAGAACTTCACGCCTAACCTTCCTGAGCCGCGCGCTCGTCGGTCCGGCGAGGAGTTACATGGGGACAGTGACGTCTTCCCTAGCCGGAACGATGAGCCAGCACATGACCCCCATGCAGAGGTCGATGAGGAGGAGGAGGCCGCGCCGGCTCCTGAGCTGGCCCGGCGCCGCGTGGCGGACGACGACTCTGGCCGGTCGGGTGCCAGTGGGAGCAGCTCTAGCCGGTCTGGCGCCGGTGGGAGCGACTCCAGCCGGTCTCGTGGAGGCGCACTTCCCCTCAACCTTCTTGGCCGCAAGAAGGCGTCACCCCCCATGGTGTAGGGGTAAGTTATCTTCTGCTCTTATGCTACCTCCTCCTTCTACTTTTTAGATAACTTTCTGCCTCTCGCCTTTCTCATTTGCTTTTCTACTTCGTCCTTTGCCTTTTAGCTCACTAGTCTCCTTCGGTGCCGCGATCCCGATGCGGGCACCGACCGGCTCTCCGCCCCCTGCGTCGTACGCCACACCCCCTTCTACTACTACCACTGCCCCCACTCCTTCACCTAGGGCCCCGCTGCCGCCTCCGTCTCGCGCCGATCCGGCTACTGCTACAGATGTCGGGGATGCTCTGCCGGCTACGGTGGTGCAGCCGGAGACGGCTGCAGCGACCCCACAAAGTGGAGGTAGTTCCCCTACAGGGACAGGGAGGGCTTCAACCAGCAAGGAGCTGGTGGTCGTCGCTGAAGACAATTCTGATGACGAGCCAAGGGAGGAGTGGCGAACAGCGGTGCTGGAGGCGAAGGAGTCGCTGACCGTCAATGTTGTTGACGACGATGCTTGTTCCGCCGCCTGGGGGTGAAAGAGATACGACTACTGGAAGCCGCGCCTGGGGGCAGCCGGACCTTGGAGAAGAAGCTGGCCACTGCCAACGGCACCTCCCAGAGTAAGTCCTTTCACTTGGTTTCAGTAGCCAGATACTTTCCTCCTCTTCTTCCCTCTTTTTTTGCTGCTAGCCGGTTTCTTGCAGCCATCCTAGTGTGCCCTGTGGGAGATCGATCGCCTGAAGAAGGCGAACGACCGGCTGAGCAAGTCCAACTCCATGCTCCGGCTACAGAACAAGGACTAGCATTCCAAGGTGGATGTGCTAGAGGCCACCATCAAGGAGCGACTCTGCCCTTGCCAGCCGGGCCTAGGCCTTTGACCTGCTCGATGCCCAGAACAAGGACCAAGAGAAGGAGGTCAAACGGCTAGTGGTTCGGGAGAAGGCTCTGCTCGAGGAGTTGATGCAGATCGGGTGCACCACCAAGGGTAAGTAGTTTCCGACTAGCTTTTCTTGTCCGGATCTGGTAGCCAAACCTGAACTTCTTTTTCTGATAGTGTTTTATCCTGGCGTAGACTTGCTGGCGTACAACCGGCTGCAGGAGAACTGGCCAGGTGAGCAGCCCACTGCCTAGGAGATGGTCATCCTTCTCAGCGTGGAGGCCGCTGAACTGTGCAAAGCGGCTCAAGTGGTCTTCTAGTTCCTATGGCCGGACACGGCGGCTCTGGAGACGATCGACTAGCTGGCTGCCAAGGTGACAGAGGTGCCGGCTGTCGTTGAGCGGCTGAGGGACCTAGCGGTGCAAGCCGGAGCGGAGATGGCTTTGGCCTTGATGCTCTTCTGGTACAAGGACGCCCATGTCGAGAAGATCGACGGGGGCTTCTGCGCCAGTGCGGATCTTGGTGCTATCCGCCAAGCCCATCCCGAGCTTTGCGCTTCTGCCATCAAGATTCCCGGCTATGCCGACATCGACATAGTCATCACCGACATGGAGTCCATCGGGACGCCGGATGCGGGATCCGAAGCCTCGTCATAGCCGGCTAGCAAGGACGTCGGAGCCGGATCCGCTAGCGCGCCTCCTTTGTCTCCCGACACCGCCTCTAGCTAGGACCTCCCTCATGGCAAGGGCCCTGCAGCTTAGACGTGATCCCCAGTATGCCGGGTGACTTTGTAATTATTTTGTCTTGTTGAACTCTTATGCTTGTGCCGGCTATTTTTGACACCAGGTGAACATATGGGAGCTTCGACTCCCCTTTTACTCAACCGTGCTATTTGCTTGCTTCTATTTTCCTTGTGATTTTGTATGCTTCAAAGTTTTTATCTTCATCCGGCTACCTTCGTTCGATTGAACACCTTTAGTCGGGGGAATTTCAACTCTAGTGGTGGCGCGCCAGCGCACCCACTGGGTGTAGCCCCCAGGATTCGGAGTAGCTGGAGAAGCCAGGTGCTTCGAATCTTCTTCTTTATTTTCCTCAAGCCTTTAGCTTTGTCTGGCAAGACACCTCTAGCCGGCTAATCCCGACTCTGTCTGGACCAGCCGACTTCCACAACCGGCAGTGGGGGCACGCCAGCGCACCCACTCGGTGTAGACCCCGAGATTCGTAGTAGCTGGTGAAGCTAGGTGCTTCGAATCTTCTTTTTTTTCCTGACCCTTGCCCTCACCTTGGCTCCAAATATCTGGTTGTACTCCTTTAGCCGGTCGAAACTACATGATTCCACTGGGGCACGCGAGCGCACCTAGCGGGTGTAGCCCCCAAGATTCGGAGCTCTTGATGAAGGCAAGGACTTCGAATCTTCCTTCCTTTTGAACCCCAACTCGATGCAGTCGTACAAAACAAACACACATATAGGACCATTTATTAATACGTTATTCGGTTAAGGTAGTGCTTATTAACCGGAAAACAACTTTAGTTTTTGAAAACTAGCTTGTGCTTCTCTGGACACTTAGTCACTTTCCCGTGCTCTCTGCTGTTTATGCCACATCTTTGTCGAGAAGTCGGGTTGCGGTCTGTAGCCGGAATCGAAGGGAGCTAACAATATGTTGCACACGGTACTGGGGGCTCAGTAGCCAGATAATCTCAAACTAGGACGAGGCTGGAACGCCCAACCTGTCACATCACCTTCCTATTTTTCATGTGGGATGCCTCGGGATTTTGCTCTTGCTAGCCGGACAACCGAGTTGTGGTCTGTAGCTGAGACGAAGAGTGGGCCTCTGGCATCATCGCACACTACGCAATCGGTTTATGATTTAGCAGGTTGGGCAGTCGGCAAGACCTCGAGTAGGGGTTGCTGGAGCCGGAAAACTGAACCGGAAAAAAGAATACACACAAGTTTCTAGCAAGGAGCCCCCGAGTATCTCTCAGGGTGCCGCATTTTTCATTCATAGAGTTCATGGGATACATACACTGTCTGATGACTAGGTGTAAAACTAGTGGAGGAGGGCCGTGTTCTAGGGGCGTTCTGTCTCCTTGTCTGACTTGTCCATCTTGTTCCTGCGTGGCTGCTGTGCATCGATGAGGTTGTAGGAATTGTTGTGCAGCACCCAGCTGATGATGAACAGGCCCTCCCAAGGCGGTGATAACTTGTGCATGCCTTTCGTGTCCTATACCAGCCGGAGAACCAGATCTCCCTAGCGGAATGCGATGGGGTAGATCCGGCTTGAATGGTAGTGGCATAAGCGTTGCTGGTACAGGGCCGATCTGGACAGCGCCAGCTCGGGGGCCTCCTCGGGGAGGTCCACGCCATCCTGTCGCGCCTCCTGGTTGGCTTTTTCGTCATAGACGAGCTTGCACAGTGAGTCGAACTCAATGTCCATGGAGAGGACGGCTTCCAAGCCATAGACGAGGAAGAACAGGGTGAAACCGGTTGACCTATTCGACGTGGTGCGGAGGCTCCACAACACAGCCAGAAGTTCCTAGATCCAGCATCCGAGCGATTGCTCCAAGGGCTCGATGAGGCGCCGCTTGATGCCGGCTAGCACTAGGCCATTTGCCCTTTGGACTTTCCCATTGGACTGCGGGTGTGTGATGGAAGCGAGGTCTAGCAGGATGCCTTTGTTGCTGCAGAACCGGGCAAAGGCCCCCTTGGAGAAGTTCATGCTGTTATCCATGATGATGCTGTTGGGGTAGCCAAACCGGTTTATGACGTTCGTGAAGAAGGTCACGACTGTCGTCTCGTCCAGCTTCCGGATAGGCTTGGCCTCTACCCACTTCATGAACTTGTCCACTGCCACCAGCAGGTGGGTCATGCCCACGCGAGCTCGCTTCAAGGGACCGACCATGTCGAGGCCCCAGACAGTAAAGGGACAGGTGATCGGTATGGTCTTGAGCACCGCAGTCGGCATGTGCATGAGTTGTCCGAAGCGCTGGCATCTGTTGCATGTGCGGACTAGCTGCTCGGCATCCTCGAGGGCGGTGGGCCAATAGAAGCCATGGCGGAATGCCTTGGCGACTATCGCCCAGGATGAAGCGTGATGCCCGCACTCGCCCTAGTGGATGTCTTTGAGTAGCCGGTAGCGCGCGTCCACGTCGACACATCGCTGGAAGATGCTGGATACGCTGCGTTTGGACAGCTCCTTGTTGATGATGGTGTATGTGTGCACGCATCGCCGGATTTGCCTGGCCTCCACTTTGTCATCCGGAAGTTCTGCATTGGGGATGTAGTTCATGAAGGGCTGCACCCAGGACGTTATCTCCCGGATGGTGAGGACGCTCTCGTTCTCCGGCTGAGGGATGTCAGGGGGTCGCCCGGGTAAGGTACCCGGAACGACAGCCCCCGAGCCACTTGATGAGTCGGCAGCCCCCGGGTCTTGCAAGCCAGAGGATGTAGATGCACCTTCTTCTTCGCGGGTTCTGCGGGTTTCGCGTCTACCGTGCCATCCGCTGGCATGCTTCCTGCCCAGATAATGGAATCTAACTCAGGAGACGGATTGATGGAGGTCTTGCGCAGATGATCCAAGGAGACCCTTGGCGGGATCGCCTACCTGGTGGATCCAATTCGGGCGAGCGAATCGGCTGCCTCGTTGTTGACGCGAGGTACGTGATGGAACTCGCATCCGTCGAAGCAGGGATTGAGCTTTTGTATGTGGAACCGGTAGAGGGCCATGTTTGCGTCGCGGGTGTCCCATTGGCCGGATACCTGCTGTACCACTAGATCCGAGTCACCGAAGCAAAGGAGCCGGTTGACGCCAATCTCCCTGGCCAGACGGAGGCCATGCACCAGCGCCTCATACTCGGCAACATTGTTGGAGGCCTTGAAGTGGATCTGGAGAACATACTCCAACCGGTCTCCCTTGGGCGAGGTGAGGATGATGCCGGGTCCCAAGCCCCCAAGCATCTTCGAAGCCGTCGAAGTGCATCGTCTAGTGGTCCGAGTTGGGAACCAGGGGGAGGTATTGGGTTTCGGCCCAGTCAACGAGGAAGTCTGTAGAGCTTGCGACTTGATCGTGAGCCTTGGCTCGTACTAGATGGAGTACGCGGTGAGCTCGATGGCCCACTTGGCGACTCGGCCGGTGGCATCCTTGTTGCCGATGATTTCCAAAAGGGGTGCGGTGCACACCACCTTAATCAGATGCTCCTGGAAGTAGTGCTTGAGCTTCTTGCATGCCAGGTACATGCCATAGCACATCTTCTGGTAGTGGGGGTAGTTCTGCTTGGAGAGGGAGAGAACCTTGCTGAGGTAGTAGACGGGTCGCTGAACCGGCTGAGCCTTGCCTTCCTCTAGGCGCTCCACCACCAGGACGACGCTGACGGCCCGGCTAATGGCTTCTATATAGAGCAACATTGGCTCCTTGCCAGCCGGCGTGGCTAGAACCGGCGATGTGGATAACATGCGCTTGAGGTCATGAAAGGCGCCGTCAGCCTGCGAGGTCTAGGAGAACTTATCCGTCTTCTTCATCAGCTGGTACAACAGAAGTGCCTTCTCCCGTAGCCGGCTGACGAAACGGCTGAGGGAGGCTAGGCATCTGGTGAACTTCTGGACTCCGAGCAGGCTCTTGGGCGGCTGCATTCTCTCGATAGCCACAATCTTCTCCGGGTTCGCTTCGATCCCTCGTTGTGAAACAAGGAAACCTTGTAGCTAGCCGAACGGGACACCGAAGATGCACTTCTCCGGGTTCAGCTTCATCTGGTACCAGTGGAGGTTGCCTAACGTTTCCCCAAAGTCCTCGAGGAGGGTGTGTTTCTCCTTTGTCTTGATGACGACATTGTCCATGTAAGCATGCATGTTTCGGCCGATCTGCGAGTACAAGCATTTCTGCATAGAACGCTGATAGGTAGCGCCTACATTCGTCAGACCGAAAGGCATGGTTACATAGCAGAAAGCCCGTACGGGGTGATAAATGACGTCTTTATCTAGTCAGCCCGGTTTAGCTAGATCTGATTGTAGCCGGAGTAACAATCCAAAAAGGACAACAAATCGCAGCCGGCCGTGGAATCGATGAACTATTCGATATGGGGCAAAGCGAAGGGGTCTTTCGGGCATGCCTTGTTTAGGCTGGTGTAATCAATACACATACGTCGAGTCTTGTTTTTCTTCAACACCAGGACTGGGTTTCCCAGCCAGTCCAGGTGGTACACTTCCATGATGAACCCGGCTGCAAGGAGCTGGGTGATCTCATCACCAATGATATTTCTCTTCTCTTATGCGAACCGGCATAGAGGCTGCTTAACCGGCTTGGCGTCCGGCCGCACATGAAGTGAGTGCTCGGTGAACTCCCTCGGCACACCTGGCATGTCCTTGGGTGACCATGCGAAGATGTCCCGACTCTCACGAAGGAAGTCGACGAGTGCACCTTCCTATTTGCTGTCCAAGTTGGCACCAATGGTGACGAACTTGGTCGGGTCGGAGGGGTTGAGCAAGATCTTCTTCGTCTCCCTGGCTGGCTGGAAAGCTCCATCTCCAACCGGCTTCCTGCTAGACGACATCTCTTGCTGGGCCACGGCCACATTGCACATGATCTCGCGCTTCTCTTCGGCTATGATGACGGCTTCGGCCAGCTTGGAGCCGGATGAGGCGCACTCCATCGATCGCCTGAAGCAGCCGGTGATGGCGATCACGCCATTTGGCCCCGGCACTTTCGTCTTGAGGTACGCATAGTGGGGGACGACCATGAACTTGGCGAGGGCAGGCGCCCGAGGAGAGCGTGGTAGGAACTCGACAGGTTCACCACCTCGAACCATACTGGCTCGCGCCGGAAGTTCTCCTCGGTGCCGAAGATGACGTCCAACTAGATTTTACCTAGCGGAGCGCAAGCCGGCCCCAGCAGTACACCATGGAATGTCGTGGTAGTCGGGCATAGGTCGCACTCGCGGATTCCAAGCTTCTCCAGCGATGACCGGTAGAGCAAGTTGAGGCTGCTGCCCCTGTCGATGAGGACACACAAAAAGTGGCAGGTGTGCTTGTTGGAGACGATGAGGGGGTCAAGCACCATGGCGTAACCACGAGATTTGGAAGATGATCCAGCTGATCCTCCCGGCTCCAGGTGATGGGGATCTCCGACCAGTTCAGGTACTGGGAGACTAGGGAGACGATGGAGTTGACCTCCTTGGAGCGCCGTCTACGACTGTTCTTGTCGTCCGGCTGGGTCTCAAAGATGTGGTAGGCGGCATGTGGTTGAGGGTAGCCGTTGTTGTTGTTGCCGCTGTTACCATCGTTGCCGGCTCCCCTAGCCGGCAGTGGGGGTCCACCGGGAGGGGGAGGGGGTAGCCGTTGTTGGTTGCCTTGGTCCTTCATCTGGGGGGTCCAGCTACTGTTCCGGGTGGTGTGCATAGCCGGCTTGAAGGGTCTGCTATGCCACTTTCATGGGCCACCGAACATTTGGTAGAAGGTGAGCCGCGACTTCTGCCTTCTTGCGTCGCCAGCTTGTGCGTCGGGCGCGCCTTGCATATTGACCTGCCACGCATGGTAGCGAGGCTTTTGCTATCCGGCTTGGCGGTCCCCATGGAACCGGTTGTCGTTGTCGTGGCGCCTGGAGGATCCGGCTTCTCCAGCCGGGTTGCTTGGTCGGTCGCAAGCCAGCTCCGAGGTAGTCGGAGGCCCGTCAGCACTCACCCGGAGAGGTTTCTTCATTGCAGTGTCAGCCATGGCGTATTGGTCCCCAACCATCATGAGCTCCGCCATGGTTTTCTTCTCGTCACACCTTAGCCAGTGGCGAATCATGGTGCCCTCTCGGCACCCCTCGACAAAGAACTCGATCGTCTGGCTCTCCAAGATGCCCTCGCAGGTGTTGCACAGCTCTGTCCAACTGCCGAGGTACTCGCGGTCCGACTCGCGGTCGCCCTGAATGCACAAGGCCAGGTCGTGCGTGTAGCCCGGACGCTTGTACGTGCCATTGAAGTTGCGGACGAATACCTTCTAAAAATCTGGCCAGGCGTTGATGCTGTTGGGTGCGAGGCTGTTGAGCCATGTCCTTGCCGACCCGGTGTAACACCCTCGAATCGGCCCTATGCAAGTTTTAGCGATTCCCGCCAAACCTGCATAGAAACGATTCAAAGATGCCCACCAGGCACTTGCGTGCGGGTGGAAAACAAAGTAATAACATTACACAATAGTCCACGATGGAACCCACAGAACATATATATACAACAACGACTCAAAGAGTCAAGAATACAGATATATAGTACAAAGATCCAATTCACCTTGAAAACGATACAACATCCGAGTATGGATAAGAAGCAAATTGGGCTAAGAGCCCTGAAGAATAACCAATGGCGTCCATAACCCTGCCCAGGCCAAGCCGGAAGGGTAACCCTGCTAATGACGTCGAACTTATACCTGCTAAAACAAAGGGGTGCCGACATAGGGCAAAGGAAAAAGAGGAGCGTCAGTACTGAGGCCAGTACACGGCGAGGCTAGAATTCGGCGGCTCTCGCCTACATAGGTATGGTGGACTGAAGCGGCAGCACAGCATGCACTAAACAACCTATAGAGACTCGAAACCACGGTCGGCTATTAGAGAGGGATAAAAAAGACCTATTCGAAACCACCTGATACTAAAACCAGTCATACCCATCCTGATATTCCCCCTCGAGACCAAACAAGGAAGTCAAACCGAGGAACTCACACAGTTGGCAGTTCTATTCATTTCATTGTAGTTGAAGCACTTACTAGTCAGATATAGATAGCACGAGTCATCCTGATCGCATAAGTAGTGGGCAGTTTTAGTTAACCATTCAGTTGTAGCTGCAATACTTACTAGTCAGATACAATTAGCATGTGACAGCCCAAACCAAGCAGTTGTTGGCACTTTTATTTCATTCCATTGGAGTTGCGATACTTACTAGGCAGGTATAACATGACACGATACACCGCAGTTCCTCCAGTTGTTGGCACTTCTATTTACTCATTCCGTTGTAGTGAAATTGATTACTAGTCACATATTAAGTCAAATTTATAGCACTACTTTAGTTATGCTTGTCTATGATCGAGATACTGTGCTCCAAGTCGTCCATAACCGCGGACACAGCTTTCAGAAAGATTTTCCCTGCAGGGGGTGCACAAATAGCAACACACACATGATCAACCTCGGAAAAACCAAATAAAAACCCAACGAGGCTTTCACGACAAAGGAATCACAGGATTCATAAAAGATTTCAGGGGTCCACCCCACTAAGCTACCCGCAATAAAGTTGGCGGCTCAAAGCAGACCTGTGGTTTGTGTGAGCGATGTAAACTGGGAACCCAAAAGTGTGACTGGGCTTGTCGATACAGTGAAAATGTGTCACGATCCAAAATAGTACAGGTGCTCCACGCACAATCGTAAATAAAGCAGTACAGCATGGCATAAGTACATGATAGTAACAAAGCCCCAAACTAGTTTGTGGCCCCAAGAAATAAGAAATGAATCAAGCTCTGGCTAAGGGGGATTCATAGAGTCTCCCGGATGTGGATAGTGCGAATAATCAAGGAACATGTATCTAGTACTCGGGGCCTACGGGACACAAGTGGACATGAAAAACGAAATAACAGATATTGCCCACCGGTGCCTCTTTCATTAGTTATCTCAGCAATTTAATAGTTGTATTTGAAGTCATCATCATCTCCACCATTAAGCATCTCCACCACTAAGCATGTGCTAACCTTCCAATAACGGTGGAACGACAACGACACGAAGCAGCACCTGAGCAAGCAACTACGACTCGCAAGGCCGACTATCTATCAAACAACAGGCAATAGGATGTGTCCAAGGCAATATAGAGGTTGCAGGGAATATAAATGGTGCACGGAAACTAAAGCATCACAACAAGGATAGCAATAGATCAACAAGAGGAAGTAAAGACTAGAAATACAAAATAGGTAGAAGGGGGAAGAGTGCTCGCCTGGGAAACATAGCGGACGATTCATATCCGAAGAACTTGTCGATACGCGCATCAACTCAACGGCCTAATCCGCGAAGAACCAAAGCACTAAAAGAAACACCGGATGCACTATTTAATACTACGACAGAAGATCGGGCATGATGCATGACATGGCAAAGATGCGATGCAATTAGGCAATATTAAGCGGAACCGAGGTCCCGATAATTAATTAAGAGGTTCATGTTGTTTAGATACCCCACAATTTAAATGTTGTATTAACAAGGCAAAACATGGCATCGGTTTGCTATACAAATTTAAATGGAGTCAATATAGGACTAGAAAAGCCTGCACATGGTCTCCATATTTAGTTATTAGGCGAGTCGACAAAATACCCACAAACAAATGAATATGTATGCGAGCATGAACAATTTAATATGCAACAATTATATGTTATTTATTATAAAATAGGGGGTCTCAGAAAAGGGGATCACATCGAATCGATGATCTTGGTGTTCATCGGAGTTCGGGTTCAGCGGGATCGGTCTTCGGTTTCCATGAAGTAGCTCTTGGTGTTTGCGGCGGAGATCTACGGGTCACCGAGTCTGTGATGGAGAACTTGGCGTTTCAGGAGGGAGACCTTGACGATTTGGGCCATCGCCTCCGGGTTCCATGTTTGGGTTCTTGTCGATGATTTCTCGAGTGTCCACGACTTCAGTACGGTCTTCGCTTGGTACCATGGGCAATACATCCAAGCTCCCGGATCGATGAGAAGATCATGACCTCACGGTTAATCCGGGTACCCATAGAGGAAAAACGCACCAAGGCAGGATCTGGCACGACCAACATACAACCCGAAGCGCCGGAGGCAAGCGAAGGACTTGGTTATGCGCCTGCAGGGCCGAGTCAGCACAAGAAGACGAGCCGAACATCATTGGAGTGGGCGCAGCCATAGGAAAACTTGTCCGCTCGGGGATGCCTCGCTGGTGAACATGCAGGTTCCACGCGGAGGAGACATCGACGAGGGGAACGACCTGCAGGGAACATGGCGTCAGGCCTGACAACAGCGGGATGCTGGCTGGAGGCGGGGAACAGGGCTGTGACGTGGGCTGAAGTAGGGCGGCACAGATGGAAGTTGGGCGGCCGCAGCGGTCCAGGATGGCGGTGACACGACGTGGCCAGGAGGAGACGGCAGGCGCGAACCGGACGACGGGAAACAGTGAGGCGGCTCAGTGACGAGCTCTCAAGGGCGCGGCTGTCGCTAGTGGCAGAGGGCGCTCGACAGAGAATTACATCAAGACGGCCAGGTGCTCGCGAGGAAGGGCGGCTGGAGCGAGCTTGATGCGGGGCGGCCAAGGGTGGATCTTGCGGGGTCATGCGGGAAGGCGACGGTGAAGGGGAGATTGAGCAGAGGAGGGCTCCCCCAGCTGCGCAGCAGAGGAGGCAAGACGGAGAGGGAAGGCCGACGGCGGCTCTAGCGCAGGCGAGATTTAGGAAGAGAGCCAAGCGGCGGCGAGAGAGGGTTGCGTGGGGGATGGATCGAGAGGGAGGTGGAGGTTGCATGCGAGCGACGCGTGCTGAGGGTGCGTGGGGCATGCGTGGTGGGGCTCGGTTGACGACAACGGGGAAAACAGGGTGGGGCCAGGATCTGGGGCAGAGGGAGCGTGTAGAACAGGTGGTTCGGGTCGCGTTGAGGGGAGAGAGAGGAAACAGGGTGGGCGTGGTGTGTCACAGGTGTCTGCGTGTAGTCTTAGCGTGGCGGTGGCGGGGAGGCTGGGACGGTAGCTAGGGTTTGGTTTGGTTCTGGTCGGGGTTGTCGGCTGCTAGCTGCTGGACTTTAGGCCTGGCGACTGGTGGCCTCCCCTAAAATTTTTTTTTATTTGTTTTCTTTTTAGATAGGATTTTATAAATAGTCCTTAGACAAATAAAAGATCCGGAAAAGGCCGGCTTTAACTTTGATAAAAGAGGGGGATATAATTAGAAAACAAAGATAGACTTTTGGAAAATAGTTTTTAGCAAAAAGATGCATGGCGACATGACGATGCTCAAATGCAATGTGGCATGATGACATGAGCATGCGGTCATGATGATGCACCCGGGGTGCTACACCCGGTTAGCAAGTGATTTTCTAGTAGCTATTTTACCGGGGTGCTACACCCGGTTAGCATGAGGGGGACGTAGCGCACCACTATGTGCTTGTTCCCATGGGTGATTCCGACTGCCGTGGTGTAGTCGGTCAGCCAGTCCTCTGGCTTCATGCTACTGTCGTACTTGGGGGTATCCCGGGGTAGGGTAAGCTTATATGGAAACGGCTCATTCCGGATGCGAGATCCGAAACAAACCAGCCCGATGGAGTCTTCCTCTTCCGTGACACGTTCTTGAGCGAGGAGATCAATGCGGTCGCGGGCTTCCAGATAGTCCGGATTGGGCACTCCTACTGGCCCGAGAGATGGGAACCGGCAGGTCGTGGCACTCCGGTTGGTGGAGGGGGCGGTGGTGGGTTGCTGTTCACCGTCTGCTCCTAACAGGGCTGGCCCTTGTGGCCAGAGCTGTAGTGTTTGCTGTGGGCTTTAGCCGGAGGGGAGGACTCCTGTTGGGTCTCGTAGGGTGCGCCCTTGCTGTTGCCGGGCAACTTGCTTCCCCTAGAATAACTGGGGTCCTCGTGCATCTGTCGGATGGCATCATCCTGCTCGTCCATGATCCGGAGGAGCTCCTGTACCCGGGCATGCTACCAGTCTCGCTCCTCGCCCTCCAAGTTGGGCAGCTCGTCCGCCACGACTCGCGTTGCGTGCAGGTCCTTGATGGGCGTGTTGTAGGTGGGCCAGATGAGAGAAGGTGGCGGCTCCGGTTCGCCATCCCTCTCTATCCTTCCGCCTAGCTCACTGCTCCAGCGTCGCACTTGCCCGCGCCAGCTCGGCTCCACGGTAGCCGGAGTGTGGCCGTGTGCACAATCGTACTCGCGTTGGGTGATGTCGATTTTCTTCTTGGCTGCAGCCAGCTCGATGGCCTCCTACAGGAGAAGCTACCTTTTCATGGCGAAGTTGGCCTCCGCCTCTTCCGGGTTGTCCCCGAGGTTAATCGGCATGAGGAGCCGGTCAATGGCCTCTTCCACCGGGTTCCTGCGGTGGAGCGGAAGTTCCAGGCTCGCCATCTCCCTGCTCCCGAGGATGGCGGGGCTGGGAGCTGTAACCGGCCATCATGACCTCGACGCCGCGAGGAGCAATGAAGGTGTCACTGCCGGGGTGCAGCTTCTCCACGACGGAAACGATCTCCCTAGGGAAACGCTCCGGTACGGTGGCGATGTAGATGGGGAGGTCGCCGAAGAGCAGAATGGAGCCCTTTGCTGGAAATGTGGATTCGGCGAAACACAAAGCGTTGTTGATGACGCAGTCGAACTTGCCGAGCATAAGCACTAGGCGGAGGCCACGCGCTCACCGGCTGAAGCCATCTTGCCCCATGGTGGGCGCCAACTGTCGTTGTATTGGGAACGGCAGTACCTGAAAAGGTTAGATAGAGGTGTGGGGACTAGTAGGGGAGCTCTCGACAGCATCGGCAGGCGGGATTGGATACGATCTAGTGTAGCGTGACATAAGAAGTACCCAGGTTCGGAGCCCTCGTGGTGAGGTAAAACTCCTACTCCTGCCGATCTGACTATGAGTGGTATACGGGCTACAATCGCTCCTTGAGCTGTATCTTCTAGCTACCTTCTTAAATGCACCGAGACCAACCCTTTCTATGAGAGTCTTGCCCCGCCTTATATAGGTAGAGGTGCAACGGTATCACTGGCCAGTCCGGCTGGCGGGCCCCTCAGGCGTGTCCTAGCCGGCTGGTCATCTATAGTATCCGGTACGGTTGTGTCCCATCGAGGTACATGCGGTAGGGTCATCGTGGGTACAGTGAACGCCATGCAAGCCTGTCGTCAGCACCCAGCCACTGTGCCCGCGTTACCCAACAAAGTCTTTGGTATGACGTCGTAGTTGTGTGTCTTGTCACTATACTCGGGAGTACTACCCACTGTGCAGCACGTCGCCTTGTCCTTCTGAATGCGTCCGGCTACGCTGGTGTAGCCGGTCCTGAACCTTGTTGCCCTTCCTGGTTTCGTCTACCGCATAGTAGCCGGTATGACTTGCTTGTGCCCGGCTGTGCTCAGCCAGCCGGACGCGAACCGACTGCCGTAGTTCTTGTCTGGTTGGAGTATCTGGAGGTCATCCCCCGATAGCTGCACCACCGTATGAGCATGCCACCCCCTAGATGCCCTCAGGGCGGCATCATTATACGCGACTAGGGAGAGCAGCGTTGGCATGAGGAGAGCGCAGCGGCAACGACAGACACACAAGAAAATCATACAAGGAAGCCCCACGTCTGCCAAGCAACCGTGATAGGCATGACGACTCACTTAGAGGGAGAAACAAGAAGGCTAACCCACCACCACCACCACCGTCGCCACCCAGCAGCCACCATGGTGGAGGATCGTGCAGGTCTCACAACTCGTGCCATAACTCTCCTCCCCATCGCGAAGATCACCACAAGCAACAACTAGAGCCGTATGATGCACATTCGCGTCTTGATAAGATCTAGGAAGTCCGGGAAGAGCCATACCTAGGGCCATGTTGTTTTGGACTGGTTATCCAGGCCACAACCTACCCCAGGGGCCTCTGGATTGATAAGATCAACGCACTACCACGCCAGCTACGTGGTTGCAGGACTACCGCGAAGCGATACAAATCGCAGGGGAAACCACAACATCGCCATCATATACCTCCCACTAATGCTCTCCGACACCGCCCGATAATGGATCGACAACTTGCTGAATAAATCAATTTGCAATTGGTTGGACATGCATGAAGCGTTCAACAAGAACTTCGAGGGTACATACAAATGTCCATGCACCATCGGTGACCAATAGCAGTGTGTACGAGAGAAGGATGAATCATCGAGGAACTACCTATCCCGCTGGCTCCACATGAAAAATCCATGCGCGGGAGTACACGATCAAACTACTATGGCCGCCTTCATCAATGTTCTAGAATGGGGGTCCCTTCTCCGGCATATGCTGAAGCGCACTGAGGACAAGGGAAAGCTTGAAATGTACGCAATGATTGCCAAGGCTAGCAAATTTTCCGCTGCCGATGATGACGCTCGCGGATCCTTACCTATAGTGGCTATCCCCAACCAGGCCAAGAAGAAAAACAATAACAAGCGGAAGAATATGCCAGAAGACACGCAAGGAGCCGACATGGTCTCCATGACTTTCATTGGCAGAGGAAAAGGCGAACAACATGGTCGTGGCAGGGGGGATGGCCTTGGACAGCATCCAAGTGTCTCTACACCCGCAGTGCCCCGCGTTCCCTTGACATACGAGGAATGTCGTGCTTTGTCTATCTGGACACAAACGGTAAATCCACTCACACCAACCGCTAGTGCAAGTTTGTCAATGACCTCAAGGAAGACCCCGAGTCCAGCTACAAGCAAAGTCAGAAGAATAGACCTCGTGGAAAGGGCAAATGGAAGAAGAAGGAGTAAGAGTCCAAGGATTCGGATGACATGGATGAAGACATGGACCCTAAACCTGCTGACAATGGCGATGGCAAGGGTAGAAATCCCTTTTAGAAGAAGGATCCAGTCTACCACACCTTCCTTGGCACTCCCAACATCTGGGCCTAGAAAACCTCTATGAGGATACTGATGGCTACCCTCCCCATAGTACCCCAGTATGTGAAGTGCTTGGAAATTCCTGTTACTTGGGACAGAGAGGAGCACCCAGACCTCATCCCAATAGAGAACAGTATGCCATGGTCATCAACCCCCCGATTGACGGAAACAAGTTCACCAAGTGCCTCGTGGACAGTGGAAGCAACATCAACATTATGTACCTTGATACATTGCACAAGATCAACTTGACGGAGACCCAGCTAAGGTTAAACAACACCGTGTTCCATGGCGTCATTCCTGGTCGGCAAGCTCAGTCCCTTGGCTGCAATACCCTTTCAGTAGCCTTTGGTGATGTTAACAATTACAGCCAAGAGCGAATGACCTTTGAAGTGGTACCCTTCAAGAGTGTGTATCATGTCATATTTGGACACGACATATTCCACTCCTTCCTCGCTAGGCCATGTTTTGTCTACAGTATGCTCAAGATACCCAGACCAAATGGCATCATCACCATTGCCGGAAGCTTCACCAAGGCAAGGGAGTACGAGCTGAGTGAAGACGCCTTTGCTCAAGCAGTCCTCTATGGTGAGGAGTTCAAGGAGATCCAGCGCAAGGTCGACGCCTCGGAGATGACGGATTCAAAGAAGAGGATTTCTGACTCTGAACCCTCCTTCAAAACCGCGATCTAGACCAATCAGGTGGAGCTTGTGGAAGAAGACTCCTTCAAGACCACCGCCATTGGCACGGACCTGGATCCCAGATAGGAAAGCGTGCTTGTCGAGTTCCTCTATGAGAATAGAGACATCTTTGTCTGGCAACCGATCGACATGAAGGGTGTACCTAGGGAACTTTCCAAGCATAGCTTAAACATCGATCCTAAAGCAAAACCGGTGAAACAACCTCTATGACGCTTCGGTGATGAAAAACAACAAGCCATAGGCAAGGATCTAGCTAGGTTACTTAAGGATAGTTTTATCTGAGGGATTATTCACACCCAGTGGGTGGCCAATCCTGTACTTGTCTCCAAAAAGGGAGCCAAATAATTAAGAATGTTCGTTGATTACACTAGCTTGAACAAATCATGCTCGAATGATCCGTTTGCTTTGCCTTGCATTGACCAAGTCATTGACTCAGCGACTAGCTCGGAACTTCTGCCTTTTCTAGATGCATACCAAGGATACCACCAAATCAAGATGTGAAAGTTGGACCAATTGGCCACTTTATTCATCACACCTTATGGCACATACTGCTAGGTCACGATGCCCTTTGGGCTGAAAAACACCGGTGCTACGTACCAGCAAATGATGTAGTGTTGCCTACATGACTAGATAGGTCACAACGTAAACACTTATGTGGATGACATCGCTGACTTGCAGGAAACCTTCGATAACCTCCGGAAGTACAACATGATTCTCAAACCCAAGAAGTGTGTCTTTGGGGTCCCATCCGGCAAATTGTTGGGCTTCATCGTTTTGCATTGCAGAATCAAGGTCAACCTGAAGAAGATCAATGCCATCCTCAACATCAAACTCCCAACATGCTTGAAGGACATCTAGTGGCTCACAGGCTGCATTGTAGCAGTAAGATGGTTCATCAGCCGACTTGGAGAGAAGGCAATGCCACTCTACAAGTTGTTCAAAAAGGCAGAAAAAATTCACATGGATGGATGAGGCTGATGTAGCACTTTAGGAGGTTTAGAGAATACTCTCATTCTCACCAATACTTGCAGCCTCGGAGTCAATGGAGCCAATGTTAGTATACATGGCGGCAACCAACCGGGTTATCAACATCGTCGTCGTGGTGGAGCGCCGGGAGCCAAGGCATGAGCACGGAGTTCAGTGACCAGTTTACTATGTGAGCGAGGTCTTGAAGGAATTCAAGCAGCATTTCCTGCACTACTAGAAGTTAGCTTATGGCGTTTTCCTTGCTTCTCATAAGCTAAGACATTATTTCCAGGAGAACCCCATTATAGCAATGAGCAAAGCTCCACTGTCTGACATTATCAACAACAAAAATGCTACAGGAAGGGAGGTGATGTGGGTCATCGAGCTTGCCACCTTCAAAATCACCTAGAAGAGGCGCGGCACTATCAAATCACAAGCATTGGCAGAATTCATCGTAGATTGGACAAAACTGCCAGAAGATACTCGTGTGCTAGAGCCGGAGTTTTGGGTCATGCACTTTGATGGATCCAAGTTACTAAATGGCTCGGGGGCTGGTGTATTATTGCAATCACCAATAGGAGGGAAACTGCAGTGCGTCCTGTAGATCCACTTCAAAGCTACCAACAACATAGAGGAATATGAAGCTCTCATTTATGAAATTCATGTGGCCAAGGATATTGGAATCAAGCGCATAGTTTGCTGTGGAGATTCCGACTTGGTTGCCCAATAGGTGGCTGACACCTGGAACGCGTAGAACCCTATGATGGCGGCATACTGTGACGAAGTAGAGGAGATAGCCAAGTGCTTTGATGGATACGAAGTCAAGTATGTAAAAAGGGAGGAGAATGAGGTGGCAGATCTGCTATCTAAGCTTGGATCAGCTTCCAAACCAATTCCTCCTAGCGTTTTCCTAGAGCATCTACGGACACCATCCATAAAAGGAGCAGACCCCGACAACCCAGATAGAGTGGATTCATTTGTAAACTCGGTTACAGTGACCTCTCCGGCTTAGAGAAAACCGTTCATGGACTACCTTCAAGACGGAACACTGCTCGCCGACGAAGTTGAAAGCCGACAGATAGTATGTAGGGAAAAAGTCTATACCATAATAGATGGCCAATTATACAAACAGAGCACCACACGAGAAATCCTTAGAGAGATTCATCTCGAAGATTGCAGGCACCACGCCGCTCCCTGATCGTTGATCTCCAAAGCCTTTCGGCAAGTATTCCACTGGCCGACCGCCAAGACGTACACCGACAATATGGTCCATACTTCTATTGGATGTCAGTTCTATGCAAGGCAACAACATGTTCCAGCTGTAGAATTGCGAATGATACCAATTACTCGGCTATTTCCAGTCTGGGGGCTTGACATGGTTGGTCCCTTGAAGACGACACCTTGTGGGTTTACACATGTGCTAGTTGAAGTGGATAAATTCACTAAATGTATTGAAGCTAAACCCATTAGAAAGATTGATGGGCAATATCCCTAAAATTTGTCCGGGATCTAGTGGTGAGATTTGGTCTCCCACATAGCACCATCACCGACATTGGCAGCAACATATCACTCAGAGAAGTAGAGGCTTACTAAGCTGATAAAGGTATCCTCCATGACTTAGCATATGTGGCACACCCATAGTCTAACGGTCATGTTGGAAGGGCCAATGGATTAATTCTGCAAGGAATCAAGCCACGCTTAGAGGCACCACTACATAGAGCAGTTGGAACCTTTGTGGAGGAATTACCATCTGCCTTGTGGAGTTTGCGAACATCACCCTATAGATCTACCGGCTTGACCCATTTCTTCATGATTTATGGACCAGAAGCAGTCCTACCATCCAACATCCTCAAAGATGCACCGAGAGTCACTGCCTACGACGAAGATGAAGATGAAGAATCTAGATGCTTATCTGTGGACCTGCTCAAGGAAGAACACGTCTTGGCAAGCTAGAGATCTTCCATCTGCCATTAGAAGCTATGGAGCTACCATGGTCGCTGCATTAGGCATCGCTCATTTAAAGAGGGGGACCTTGTGCTTTGCCTAAAGCAGAAAAAGTCACACAAACTATCCCCACCTTGGGAAGGACCGTTCGTCATAAGAAAAGTGCTTCTCAATGGTTCCTATTACCTCGCCGATATTCATGAGTTGAAAGATACGCCAGGAAAATATTGCAAGCATAAGCGACATGACCCGCATGATGATTATCCGGAGACAGATCAGCCATGGAACATAACACAACTACATCCTTTTTACACTTAGCATATTTTATCTTATGTAATAAGTATCTTATATGATCAATGAAATAAAGCATTTTGTTCACTCATATTTTCTGAGTCTTTTACCTCCTTTAGTGTTCATTTTTTGAGCATATAAACCTTTTATGCACAATTTTGCATTTGCACTTGTGAAAATTCCACCTACAGGAATTAGCTTAAGTTTTCTGGTCTACACATTTTCTGTCATTTTTATTGGATTCCGGAGTAGTGAATTTTTGGCACTCAAAGACGGCGATTTTGTTCTTAGGTTCTTGATGGTGCTATTAAGCATCATCACCTGAGGACATAGTTCTGTGCTACAATTCTTCCATCTCACAAAAGGTCAAGCATAGGAATCAGAATAATGGATAAGCCAGCACTTGCTTAAAAAATATACATGTCGAAACTAGATAAGTAGCAGGAGGCTTGTAGCAAAGTTTTCTGCCTGAATTCTAGATTGTTTTCCACAGACATACAAACGTTGGAGAGACACATTTAATACAACAAAATGTTTTATGGCACTGCTGCAGGTAACTTTGATGTTGCATCATCAGAAATAGGAGAAGCAGCCTTGGACATATCATCAAGGTTGGAGACGGTCCCGAAGGAGGAACCTGATGTAGATTGATCATAGTCTATCTCCTCGGCTGGCATGAAGACATCATCCTTGACGAGCTTGGCAACCCTGGTATGGTAGCCGGAGAGAGAATTCTAGATACCGGTACTATCAACCTTTTTGCCTTCCTCATTGATTTCCGGCATTCTAGAGGTCACCAAATCCATGTCAGTGTCGTCATAGTGTGCCTTCACCAAGGACAAGGCCATCCTAGCGCCATCCCGAATGGATGATGCTTTCCAGCAATTCACCTTCTTAGGGACTCGGTGTAGGATTTCCGAGTACTTGGCGACAGAATCTGTCGCCTAGAAGTTGATGTCTAGGGACTGGGCTGTCTCCTTGTCCTAGGTGATGGCAGTGTTGCTGAAGTTGCCAGTAAGAACCATGCTTTCCTTTGAATCCAGAGCATCTTCACACATATTATATAAACCAAGGGGGCTGCATTTTTGTAAGAGAAAAAGGTCATGACTATTGCAATAGTATAAAATTATCTGACTTGCAGAATTTGAAAAAACACGGAAGAAAGTTACCAGAGATATTGGCTTCATCCTGATGGCATGTCTCCACCAAGACGTCGTGCTCCTTCTAAAGTTTCTTGTACATCTCAAGGCCCCAAGTATTCTGTTGTGCAGTAGCTTGGTTCCATTCCTCAAGATCTTCAATTTCCTTCTTTAGGCGCTCAATCTCGGTGTTTGTAGATTCTTATATATCCTCCATCGCATCATCATGTGCCTTGACAGCAGTGGCCAGGTATTTCTTCAGGATCTTGTTTTCATCATCCAGTTCTTAGATGTGCTTGCATTGTTCAATGATGCTTTTGGCCTTGGCAACAACTTCTGCAAGTCTAAATAGTAAGCATTATGAGTATTTGGAAGAAATAGCTACAAACAATGGATTATGGAGATGTCGGAAGAGAACATATGCTTGTTGTTTTTTATCTGTTCCTTTAGAAAGGTTGTTTTACCCTTTTCAAGATCCAGCTCCTTTTGCATCTTGGCAAACCTCTCATTGGCTGCCTTCCACCGATTATTCTCATTCTGCACAAGGAACATGCTTAGCTTTCCTTAGAGCATCTAGCCGGAACTTTTCTAGTTTCATCTAGAAGCTTAGTGGATATAGTATTGGATTTTAACCTATGTATGCTTTCTCTTAGAGTATATACTCAACATTATTCATTCTACCTAGAAACTCAGGGGCTACATTATCAAGTTTTACACTTAGTTTCTTTTGGAGCACTCTAGCCAATAACTTATGGTTTTCCGCCTAAGAGTTTGGGGGCTACAGTGGGATATATATAAAGTGAAATAAAAAGATAGAAAATTCACGATGCAAATGATCTTGATATTGTTTGCTGCAGTGGCATATGCGTCATGGAAGGTCCTGACATTGTTATAAATAGCATCTGCTTTCCGTACAAGATCATCCAGACTCAGTATCGGAGGAGTCAAAGCCCTAGTAGGTGCGCCAGCCAAGGGTACGGATGAAGCTCTAGCCTTCTTTTGTGCTACCAAGGAAGTTGGTGGCGTAGAAGTTCCCAGCTTGTTTGATGTTGCTGCTACATCAGCTCCCTCCGCTAGTTGTTTCCCTTCTTCGATGGTATCCTTAGCCAGAGCGTTGGCCATTTGAGAGGAAGTGCTCTCCTAATTTTCCTGACCGCTGGGAATGATGTCCATGCTGGCAGAACCTAAGACGTTTGGAGTATGAATGATGTTTGTCTCCTTCGTGGTGGTCTTAGGTGTAGTGGGGGACAAGAACCCGGTGGATCCTAATGTAGGCTTGGAGGCTGGAGTTGGGGGAGCAACGACGGGGGAGGACTTGGTCAACATCTCATGAATGTTTTTATAACCTCCAACATCTTTGGAGGTGCGCTTCAGACTAACACCGGATCACTTCCTAAGGAGTAAAGAGTACAATTATAGGAATTGAGTAGGTACAAAATAAAGTCGGAGAACAAAAGTACTTACACACAGCAGGTGCCTTGGTTAAAGGGATGTCGGTGGACTTCTTCTCTGCCTCTAAGACCACAGTGGACTTCTTGGAGACTCCACTCTCTGATTTCTTCTTCTTTTTTCCCTCGGTAGCATCGCCAAAGGTGGATATGTTATGCTTTCATGTTGCCGGAGCTAGCTGATCCTTGGAGGTCCCTTCGTCGGACAAGACCTATACATCCTTCAGCTTCGGATCATAGACCTGAGTAGCCATGTATTCCTTGGCCAAGGTTGTCAACTGATGAGATTGAAACATGTTAGACGAGCGATGCGTTCAAGACGGAGAACCTAGAGTAGTATAGCAACAATGAAGGAAACATGGTTACCTCTGGGCATTTACCATCACATGTCTAGGTCCAAGACAGTCAATCCTCCATCTATTAGCCACTCTATCCATCTAACAACACGAGAGGCTTCGGCGTTAGAGGGAAGAATGGCCGGAGACCTCTAGGTATTGGCCTTAGTGGCAGCTCCATCGACGAAGTCGGGGTACGATTCTTGTGGTTGGCCAGAGGGACGTCTGGGCCATAAAAGTATGTTATTTGCCAGTTCTTACAAGACTCGTGGCTAACAATGTCGAGGAATCTTCAGCTAGGACGGATCTGAACACTAATGGTTCTGCAGTTCCGAAGTTCATCCTTGGAATCTCCGGACTCACTCTTCACGGTGAAGAAGTAAATAAATAGATCTAACCTAGGCCTAATCCCTAGGTATCCTTCGCACAAATCTACATAATTTCTCAGTACTAGGATGCTATTGGGAGATAGGTTGTGACGAAGAACCCAGAAGTGATGCAAGTCCTCAAGGAAGAAGTCAGAGACTAGGAGGGAAACGCCGCATACCAAGTGCGCTTTGAGGTAGACCTTCTCTCTGGCTTGGCAAGAAGGGATGACCTCACCGGCAAGCACTGGCCGCTAGACCAGCCCCTCCATAAAGGGGACATAACCCTCATCGACGAGCTCCTTTAGGTGCTTCACAATAAGATCAGATCCCCTCACAATCCCTTTTGGGAACCAGCCTCCTCCTCCACGGTTTTGAGCGTCGCTCTTTTCTGGTTGTCATAGGTGATTTCCACAATGGCAGTGACGGGAACAACCACCCCCTCTGGCAGGATGGAGAAACCCTTGGATGGCTCCTTGGATGCCTTAGGAGCCACCGTCGTCGATGGGATGCTATTGTTGCTCGCCATTGGAGTAGATTGGAAGAAAGGGGAGGTGGAATTTCCCTACTAGTGTTTTCTTGCTGGGAGCTCGAAGGGTTGCACGGCGAGAGGAAGAAGATGATGCTGGGGAGAATGTAGATGATTTTTGTTTGTCCATAGTAACTATTTATAACCCCTGGCATGAAGATTCATGTGTAGGAGATCTAACAGTCACATCATTGGCAACATGTCTATGAACATGCGCGGTAATTTTGCCACATCCCCTGTTTTTTGCTTAATGTTTTAGATTTCATGTATGGGAAAATCGCTAATGATTAACCGCTGACATATGTGAGTTTCGAGGAAGCATAGGCTAGAGCCTAGGTCACCCTACTGATAGTGGTAGGGTAGTAGTCACATATGAAGATTCCAGAGTAAGCTGACACTATTCGACTATGGAAGGGAAGACTAAAAAGACTTGAAGAATATTCTCCTTATATATTGAAGACGGAGAAGATTGTAGGGTTCTTTGGGAAGACTTCGAAATATTGCTTGACAAATTGCCGACATCACCTCGACAGAGCATGTAGTATCAAAGGGCAAGACGATGCAAGATCCCAAAGTCCTCCGGGGGCAACTATTGGGGATATGCTAAATGGGTATCACCACAACCTTGCATAGAGAACCAATCTATGTAACTCAACATATTGCCATTATAGTGATTTATAGCGGGAGTAGGGTTCCACCACCATTGTGGGACTCGAACCTGGGCAAGTTGTATTACCTCGTACCCGTCAACACACTGCTTTGCCTCACCTCTCTAAACACGCTCTATGAGGACCCCCTCCATGGCATACTCGTCAGCAAAACCACGACAGTTCCACAACATGCCCGGATACATCTGAACCCATAGGGTCACACACTTAATAGTATAACAACATTAATAATGTGATTGTGATTACAAATTTCCGAATGAACTGATTTTTAATTGAGTTTGCAAGGTTTTGGGATATACTAGAGGAGTTTGGGATATCATAGAGAGGTGTTCAGAATTGTTCCGTACACTGAAGAAATGCACCAGATTAAGTTAGGTATGTTTTGGAACAATTCGTAGGTTTTTGGTATTTTCAGAATATTCCAAATAATTAATAAAAGGTAAAAGCCCTAGGTGGCACCATGGGACGAACGGGGCCATGGTCCCCTAGGGAATGGCACACGGGGGACGGAGGGGAGGGGTTCGAGTCAGACCCCAACCGCTCCTCTAGGACGATAGTGGGACATGGAGAGGGGGAGTTAGAGTTTGCCTCCAACTCCCCTTCCTTCTAGTGTTGGAGAGAGAGCGAGAGTCATAGTTCTACTCTTGCTGGGGATCCCATTGATCTATTTAAAGAGGGGTAGAGAAAGGGGAAAGACAAAAGTTTTAGATGCACCACGCCCTAGACCCGACACCACCACCCATCGTGGAATCCTCTTAGCGCCCTTCTTTTTGTTGTTCTTTTTCTCGTGTCATCATCGTCACACGGAGATCTTAGTAGCCATCACGGTAGTGATGATGAGTTCTACCACCGATTAGATCTAATCTATCCAGGAATGTAGAAGCATTTTTCGATCTTCATCGACATGTTACCGTTACGACTATGTGCTTGATCACATGTTAACGCGGTGTCGTTGATCTCGCACATGTGGATATCAGTTGAGGTTCTACACTTGGAGCTCTTGACCGTGAGAGTTGTACATGTGATAATACATATCATCACGACTTGCTAAGGCTTGTTGTGGGGATCGATGCTCATCTTCCTCAACCTTGTCGTCAACAAACTTCTACTAGTTCGATCTTCGAGGGTATGATATGTTACCTCTCTCCTTGCATTGGACCTTGGTTATGCACGAGAATTTTTTGTTTTGCATACCGTGTTCCCTAAGAGTGGTATCAGAGTGGTCTATGCATAGGCACAAGAATGGATAGAGGAATCAGAAAATTTCAACATTATTGGTCTTGTATTGCTTCCCAACTACTGCAATTTTTATCTCGATGGTATTTTGTGATTAGTGCCCGAGCAAAGTTTACGATATTGGGATTGAGACCGGTTTGTGAAGTGTACTTCGGGAGCACAAAACAAATTTGTTGGGTGTCGGTTTTTCTACAATAGCATGAGAAATATATTTTGCACATTGGGCTTCTATGGATTTGGTTGAAGTATGCATGGGGTGTCACGCATATAGACGAATTTTAGTGTCGGATTTTGATCTATTCATAGCTCTTGGGTAACACGCCTCAGATAAGTTAAATAGCAAAAAATTGATCATGATGCTTACTTACCACATAGGTAAAGACCGGTTGTCTACACAACCATAGAGCCCCGTAATTTAGCAAAGTGTGTTAGAGACGTCTAACTTGAATTTTAAGGGATGTGATGTGGTATAAATGAAGTTTTCAATGTGGTGTATGAGATGTATTATGTCATAATCCTTTTGGGCATGCGGAGCTGGAGCAACAATGATTGTACTATTATTATTGTAATATCAATAGTTCTTTTACTTTACTAGCTAGAGTAGCAATAGTTGTAAGAGCAAATCATGGCAATGATGATCAAGCAATGTTGGACCTTGATGATGTGACCAAGGCGCGATGAAGGAGTACACGACGCCATAAGATGTTGATGATGGATATCATTGGCATGAAGTCTTATACTTATATGTATTGCATGTGATGTTAATCCGTTTATGAACTTTGTTTGTTGCATGGTATTCGTAATAAATAGGTTGATCCCTCACTTAAAATTATCAAGTTAAAAGTGTTCTCCCAAAGTTAGGATCCACATAACATGGGAATTGAATAGGTGTAGGTCATGAAACATGGGTGCACCTAGCAACGTTTATAATGTGGGCGCAAAACTGCCGCACTGCTTGAGTATTGAGGATCCCTTAACATACTACCTAGAACATCTAGACTATGAACACAACAATCGAAAGATTAACAAGAATTAAACACACGCCATTCAACAACACTTCAAGTACAACACTCTAAAATTAAAAATAATTCTTCCTAATAAATGATTCATAATGTGTCTCAAATCATCCCAAATAGTTCATCATTGTCAAAGAACAAAGCTCATCCAACATTACCTAGAGTCAATGGGCATCACACAGTCCCATCGCCATCTTGGAAACCAAGATATCGTTGATGTAAATATGCTCTAGAGGCAATAATAAATGAATTATTATTATATTTATGTTTCATAATTAAGTTTATTGTTCTGTGCTACAATTGTATTAGTTCCGGATAATGAGTATTTGGAGGTAAACCCTAATACTTGTGTGGAATTATAAACAACTGTTGGCATACCTAGTCCGACCTCTAATACTAGTTTGTATATCATCGATAGTATCAATATTCTAACTATGGGCAAAGTACAAAGTGTTGTAGAGATTTCGATGATATATGAGACTGGAGTTCTTGAGATTACGACAACGATGGATAGACCTAGCATGATATACCATGAAACGAATCGTCAATTTTTATTAGTAGTTTCTCATTAACAAGTATTACCGTTACTATATGATCGTTAGATCATGAGACACACATGAACATGAAATGATATGGATGTGGTGTTATTCTACAAATGTTATGCTGAGAGTGAGTACTTATAAACTCAGTCTTCGCTCTTACCGGATAGTATACAAATGTGCCATATGGTGTAGTTGTGGAAATTTCTACTCCTCACGATGGAGACATACACTCTTGGCCCACTTATGTACTACGGTGTTTGTCATTATCTGGTCAGACAAGTGATCAAGTTGTTAATCACAAGAACATCAATAGTATTGAATGAGTAAAGAGTACATATCGGTTAACGAGGATAACCTACTACTTCACCTCGGGTTGTGTAAAGTATTGATAATAAATACTATGAGTATCGAAGTAATATAAAAGGTTCACACGATAAAAGAACTTCGTGTATATACGTGGGGATCACTATGTGCATCAAGGTACCAGGGGTGATCATTGTGGAGGAATGAAGTTCCGAAACATGTCCGAATACATCCGAACCCATAGGGTCATATGCTTAAGAGTATAATGACATTTAGAATGTGAGTGTGGTTAAATATTTTTGAATGAAGTGATTCCGAAATGAGTTCGTAAGGTTTCCGGATATACCTGAGGAGTCTGGGATATCACCAAGAGGTGTTCGGAATAGTTTTGTACACTTAAGAAATGCATCGGATTAGTAGGAATGTTTTAGAACAATTCAAAGGTGTTTGGAATTTTTTGGAATATTCCAAATAATTAATAAAAGGAAAATCCCTAGATGGCACCATGGGTCGGAGGGGGCCATGGTCCCCTAGGGCATGGCGCGTGAGGGAGGCAGAGGAGGGGTCCGAGTTGGACCCAAAACCATCCTCTAGGCTGACAGTGGGACAGGGAGAGGATGGAGTTAGAGTTTGACTCCAACTTCCCTTCCTTCTACTGTTGGAGAGAGATAGTCCTAATGGGACTCCAAGTCCTACTTATACTCTCGCTGGGGATCCACATGATCTATTTAAAGAGGGGTAGAGCAATGGGAAAGACACAAGTTTTAGATGCACCACGCCCAATCCCTGACACCACCAGCCTCCGCCGCCGACCCGCATCTGCCACACCACCACCGACCGCGACATCCTCTTAGTACCCTTCTTCTTGTTGTTGTTCTTCTCGTGTCGTCATCACACACAGATCTTCATCGCCATCACGGTAGCACTTCCAAGTTCTACCACTAGTAAGATCTAATCTAGCCGGGTATGCTGAAACTCTGATGGATCTTCATCGACATGTTCCTGCTTTGACCATGGCTTGATCAGAACTCTATGCGGTGTCGATGATCTCATACGGGTGGATACCAGTGGAGGTGCTATGCTTGGAGCACTTGATCGTGGGAGTTGTCCATGGGATAATATATTTCCTCGCGACTTCCTAAGGCTTGTTGTGAGGATCGATGCTTGATGGCTCTGAAATATAGCCATCTACGTCCCCATTTAAACTATATATTATTCATATTTTTTATAAAATATCTCTCTAAATCCTGCCACTACTGCCTAATATTCAAAGGGGTATGCAATACTTTCCTTCTATTTTTTCCTACGCAAATAATGACGTTTTATGATGGGAATCACTACATTAAAGTCAAAGATGAGAGATTTCCAACAACCAGAAGAAACCAGGAGTTGTGGTTCGGAGGCAGACGCTTTAACGACCAACTATACGATCGACACAAAATTCCAGCCGTATAGTTTCGGTCGTATAGTTGCCATCAACCCCGCTAGGGCAAACAGAACAACTTTTGTGAAGGGACCCCTATATAAAGAAGCCTCGGGCGACGAGAAAAGAGCCCTCGAGAGTCCCTGCCCCATATCATCAGCCGCCTCTAGATCTCCATCCACCACACCAAAGAGTCGCCAGAAGAATGACTTAGATCTAATCTCCAAAGCCCTTCTCCACCACCATAGCCATATTCCACCAATTGTAATAGTAGATCTCTTCTTCGATTGGTGACATTGTAAGACTATTTGCTATCAATCTTATGATTTCCATTACAATGTTTGTGATTCTTGATCTCATCTCTATGTGTGAGTAATTCTCCTTGGCTAAGGGCTTCGGCCTAGCCATGTAGCGTTTGTTCATGTTATTTATCATAGATGGGATCATGTATTAGTTTGTATGACATGATGATTATTGTATCCTCTCTTGCCTCAGTCTAAGGACTTGTCAGGTACCCAAGACCCTGAGGATTGAGCTAGGTATAGGGAGTATGAGTGATACATTGCAAATGTATCTATAATTTTTGATGTTCCATGCTTGGTTTTATCTACTTTCTTGTGTTTTGTTCCAACTTTGGAGTACTTTTCATATGATTTCTTGGACTAACCTATTAACAAGATGCCACAATGCCAGTTGCCTTTTTTCTGCTGTTTTTGGTTCCAGGAAGTCAGAAAATGAATATTCTCGGAATTGGACGGGACAAAAGCCAAAGTTACTATTTTTCCGGAAGACTCACGGAGCCAGAACGAGAGCCAGAGGGGGGCCACACCACCCCTAGGCGCGGGTCCAGCTAGGCAACGCCAGGGCATGGTGTGGGTCCCCTGGCCGGCCACCGACCTTGCCTCTTTCGCCTATAAGAGCCTCCCGATACCAAAACCCTAGGGCGTCAATCAGAAATCCACGAAAAGTTCCATTGCACCGCCACCACCGAAGGGGAGATTCGGGGGACAGAAAGTCTCTGTTCCGGCACCCTGCCGGGATGGGGAAGTGCCCCCGGAGCCATCTCCATCGATCTCCACCGCCATCTCCATCACCATTGCTGATTCCCATGATGAGGAGGGAGTAGTTCTCTCTCGAGGCTAAGGGTTCTACCGGTAGCTATGTGTTCATCTCTCTCTCTCTCTATGCATGATCATATTGTGATCATGAGCTTGTAATCTATAGATCTACCTTGCTACTCAAGTGCTTTATTAGATCTCTGCTCTCCCCATGTGTGTGAAAGTGACAACGTGCACACCATGGTGGCACTTAGGCTAGAGATTACATATACTTGTTATGAGTTATATTTGGAGTTGGATGTCTTTATGAAATTGTGGTGTTTGTTGGACTCATCTAGTGCTCAAGGTGACAGTGTGGGGTTTTCTAGATGGGAAAGACTTACTTTGAGGTGTGCTGTTATAGCCCTACCATAGATTAGAGTGTTCAACCGGAGACTATTTAAGAGTAGTATCATGAAGACAAGATATTTATATGAGAGTGTTCACTAGTGAAAGTATGATCCCTAGGCCTTGTTTCTAAGCATTGATACACCGTTTGCAATTATATTTGTTACATGTTTGCTTGCTTCCATCTTTATTTCAGTTTTACTTTAGCCTCTTCCACGCCATCAAGTTATCTTCTAGCACCGTTACCACTTATATTTATCCATACCACTTTTATTTCACTATCTCTTCGCCGAACTAGTGCACCTATACACCTGACAAGTGTATTGGGTGTGTTGGGGACACAAGAGACTTCATGTATCTTGATTGCAGGGTTGCTTGAGAGGGGATACCTTTGACCACTTCCTCCCTGAGTTCGATAAACCTTGGGTAATCCACTGAAGGGAAAACTTGCTGCTGTTCTACAAACCTCTGCACTTGGAGGCCCAACAACTGTCTACAAGAATAGAAGTGCGTAGACATCAAGCTATTTTCTGGCGCCGTTGCCGGGAGGTAAGGTAAAAGGTATTCACACCGGAGGATTAAAGAAGAATAACCTCCCACGGTAAACGCCTATTTTCCTGGCCGTTCTTTGAGGAGGTAAAAGGTACTCACATCCTCCGCTGTGAGTGCTCGAAGTTATTTCCTTTAGATTCTGCAATTTTGTCTTTTTGTTTCTTGTTTTCACTAGTTAGGCTTAATGGAAAACAACAAAAAAATTATAGAGCTTTATAGTATTTATCTTGAGTTAGGACATGAAGTGTTTGAAGAGAAAATTAAAAAACCTATGGAACTTTATTTGCATGCTAATAGAAATGTTGTTAGTATGAATTCTTTGGACACCATTATTAATAATGCTATGGAAAAGTCTAATCTTGGGGAAGCTAGTTTTTATGAAAATGATATTTTTAGTTCCCCAGCTTTGGAAGATAGCTATTTTGTTGCTTATGATGATACCAAACCTCCAATATATGATGATTACAATGATGAATATCATATTTTCAGTCCACCTACTATTGAGGAGAAAATTAATTATGACTACAATATGCCTCCTATATTTCATGATTATGGTGATGAGAATAATAATGATAGCTATTTTGTTGAATTTGCTCCCACCATAATTAATAAGAATGAATACGCTTATGTGGAGAGTAATAATAATTTTATGCATGTGGCTCATGATAAGAATGTTTTATGTTATAGGTATATCTTTAATTTTATTCATGAAGCAACTGAATAATATTATGAGAGAGGGAAACATGGTTTTATGCATCTCAATAATATTAAGTTTCCCCTCTTTATGTTGAAAGTCTTGAAGTTGCACTTGTTGTGCTTTCCTATGCTTATTGCTTTGTGCTTTCATGACTTGTTTCTTTACAAGATTCCTATGCATAGGAAGTGGGTTAGACTTAAATGTGCTTTGAATTTGCTTCTTGATGCTCTCTTTTACTTCAATTCATATTTCTTATGTGAGCATCTTCTCAAATTATCATGCCTAAATTAAAGGCGTTAAAGAAAAGTACTTGTTGGGAGATAACCCAAGAGTTTTAGATGAGTCTTGGAAGTTATTACTTCAGTAATAACCGCTCCTTATCCTTTTTATTTTCTTTCTGTGCCAAGAGTAACCTCTAATGAGAGAGAAGTAATGATTGGGAAAGTTGTTGTCCCGAAACAGATTTTTGTGCTTCACCATAAAAATTCGGGAGAGATCTCTGTACGTCGGATTGAGCTGTAAGTTTTTGTGCTTAAGCCCCAGGTTGTTATCTAACTTTTGTTAGTTCAACACTGTTTGATTTGAGCAACATAAGGTCTTCGAAAAAATTCGTCTTTACCTGCTGGTCTGTTTTGACAGATTTCTGCCATTTTCTGCATTTGCTTCTTGTTGGTTCCTTTTTGAGTTCTTTTGGGGAATTGAGCTTTTTGAGGGAAGTGCTACAGTAGCTAGTGTTCTAATGGAAGTTTATTTGGTGTTAGAACTGAACCTTAAGACTTATTTATCTTGAGTGCACTAATGTTGCTAATAAAGATTGTGTGAAGTTTTGTATGAAGGAAAAATTTCAGGTGTATGGAAGTAATGAGTAATGAGATGAAGAATGGACTAAAGCTCAAGCTTGGGGATGCCACGCGTGTCACCCCAAGAACTATACAAGAAGTACAAGCGTCAAAGCTTGGGGATGCCCAAGGCATCCCCTTCTTCATCAATAAAAATCCCAGGTTTCTTCCAAATGCTTCATTTTTATTGCTTCATGCGCAGTTGTGTTGTTCTTGGAGCGTCTTCTTTTTCATTTTCGTTTTGGTTTTTCGTTTGCTTGGTTTGCTTAGTTTTCTGAATAAATTGGTTGGACCCCCTCTTTCATACATTGGTTTGCAAAATGTTTGGTTTGGTTTGGAAAAGAGTAGGAAAGTTCATGCTTATGTGGTAAAAAGAGCTTGTTTTTGACTGTGGCCTATACTTTGTCATGCCATGCTTGATATTGTTTTAGCTTTATGCTTAGTATTATTTGCTGTAGCATGACTTGTTATAAACAATTGAGATTTCTTAATGTGCCTTGGATGAATCATGCGTTGTTTTAGCATATTAAAGCATAGTATAGTGGTATTCTCCTTTGATGCTTTATTTGGGTTGAGTTGGCACATGCTCACACCATGTTATGACTATCTCAAGTCACCATAGCCTTCATGATCCTTTAGTTTTCAACTTTTAGTATCACTTTATGCTTTGATCAATGATGTTTTGTCGCTCTGCATGATTATGGCCATTATTGTTCTCTTAGTTTGTCGCTCCTAGTCTTTTGCTAGCCTCCACAACCAAGTATGAGTTCCACTCATGCATCCAACTCCCTAAACCAAGTTATTCCAAAGAGTCCACCATACCTACCTCTAGCTTATGCTATTCCAAGTATATTCATGATTTTGTTTACCTTCCAAATTAAACTTGTTATGAGAAAACTAGTGATTAAAGCTCTCACGAACTTGATGGCACACTTTACTTTTCTTGCCCTTAATAAACTTGAACATTGTGTCGTCTATGTTATATATGCTTGCACTTATTTGTTGGGAATTAGCAGAACCATGCGTTCATGGGGAACGCTTTCAACATTACACTTGGTACTTGTACCTAGTTGATATCATGCTCTTTTGTATATGGATGTCGTCGGTGTGAAATGAAAGGGGAGCTTGTAAGTCCATGGAGTTATGTGTATGTGTTAAGAGAAACGCCTGGGCCGCTGGTCTAATCCATGCTGACATGGTGGAAACCTGCAGCGTAACCATAATGAGCTGTCTATGAAACATTCTTCTTATAAAAAAAGAGTCCTATATTGAGAAAAAAGGAGAAAAAGAAAAAAGAAAGAGATTATGAAAAGAGGAAAGAGAGAAAAAAGCACCATATTCCCATGGTAAATAAGAAGATTGCTGAGATGGTCGTTGTCTGCTTGCCTTGTCATTTTGATATGGGGATTCTTCCGTATCATCGGGCAAGGGGTACCCCGTTGGCGGTTCTCTATGATACACATGTAATTACAATGACAGGAACTTACCGGTGACTAAACTTGAGTAGCATGAGGAGCGGCCTTCGTATACAAGGGACATGAGATTTCTAACTTATATTTCGTCAAGCATGTACCCCATAGCTTGTTCACTTTAACCTTAATCACTTCAAGATGCTTATGATAGGGGAAATGAGAGATGAAATCTATAAGTACCATAATTTTGGAAGCTCTTTATGAGACTTGAATCCCTACTTCCTTTTACAAAAGGCCTTTCTTCCACCATTATATTGAGTCTCCACCTTCTACCTTTATGCACCTACTTTGAGAGCATAGTGGCCAGTCTTAGTTCTATGTGCATTGTCCCAAGACTAGTTGATTGATGCATACTTTGATATTGCTTGTTTTAAACTATTGTATCTAGTCACTCTTATGAACTTTGAAGGTGTCCTATGCATTTATATTTGCTACTCTATTGAGGGACAAGCTGAATACTATTATGCTATGTTTTCTTTATGTGAAACAAACAAACGTCTTGCAAAGCATTGTTATTCATGAATCTTTTGTTTGTGCCTTTTCATGTTGCATCATAGTTTCTTTGTCGTATTGCTAGAACTTTTTCTTTCATGTTATGATTGAAGTACTATGATCCCAGCTTTGAATGTTTTACAAATACTTTGATCAAGTCTTTGATGGTGCATGTCACCTCAAAAAATATTCTTTCTTTTTATCACTTACCTACTCGAGGACGAGCAGGAGTTAAGCTTGGGGATGTTGATACATTGCAAATGTATCTATAATTTTTTGATGTTCCATGATTGGTTCTGTCTACTTTCTTGTGTTTTGTTCCAACTTTGGAGTACTTTGCATATGATTTCTTGGACTAACCTATTAACAAGATGCCACAGTGCCAGTTGCCTGTTTTCTGCTGTTTTTGGTTCCAGGAAGTCAGAAAATGAATATTCTCGGAATTGGACGGCACAAAAGCCAAAGTTACTATTTTCCCGGAAGACTCACGGAGCCAGAAGGAGAGCCGGAGGGGGGGCCACAGGGTGGCCACCCCACCCCTAGGCACGGGTCCACCTAGGCCGCGCCAGGGCATGGTGTGGCCCCCTGGCCGGCCACCGACCTTGCCTCTTTAACCTATAAGAGCCTCCCGATACCAAAACCCTAGGGCGTCAATCAGAAATCCACGAAAAGTTCCGCTGCGCCGCCACCACCGAAGGGGAGATTCGGGGGACAGAAAGTCTCTGTTCCGGCACCCTGCCGGGACGGGGAAGTGCCCCCGGAGCCATCTCCATTGATATCCACCGCCATCTCCATCACCATTGCTGATTCCCATGATGAGGAGGGAGTAGTTCTCTCTCGAGGCTAAGGGTTCTACCGGTAGCTATGTGTTCATCTCTCTCTATGCATAATCATATTGTGATCATGAGCTTGTAATCTATAGATCTACCTAGCTACTCAAGTGCTTTATTAGATCTCTGCTCTCCCCATGTGTGTGAAAGTGACAGCATTCACACCATGGTGGCCCCTAGGCTAGAGATTACAAATACTTGTTATGAGTTATATTTGGAGATGGATGTCTTTATGAAATTGTGGTGTTTGTTGGACTCATCTAGTGCTGAAGGTGACAGCGTGGGGTTTTCTAGATGGGAAAGACTTACTTTGAGGTGTGCTGTTATAGCCCTACCATCGATTAGAGTGTTCATTCGGAGAGTAGTTAAGAGTAGTATCATGAAGAGAAGATATTTATAAGAGAGTGTTCACTAGTGAAAGTATGATCCCTAGGCCTTGTTTCTAAGCATTGATACACCGTTTGCAATTAGATCTGTTACATGTTTGCTTGCTTCCATCTTTATTTCAGTTTTACTTTAGTCTCTTCCATGCCATCAAGTTATCTTCTACCACCGTTACCACTTATATTTATCCATACCACATGTATTTCACTATCTCTTCACCGAACTAGTGCACCTATACACCTGACAAGTGTATTGGGTGTGTTGGGGACACAAGAGACTTCTTGTATCTTGATTGCAGGGTTGCTTGAGAGGGGATACCTTTGACCACTTCCTCCCTGAGTTCGATAAACCTTGGGTAATCCACTTAAGGGAAAACTTGCTGCTGTTCTACAAACCTCTGCACTTGGAGGCCCAACAACTATCTACAAGAATAGAAGTGCGTAGACATCAATGAGTAATGACTAATATGCAGGATGGGAACCCAGTGACAGAAGGGGTAGTAGGGTTGTATGCGAGGGATTTGCTTGGGATTAACGGTGACATCACTATGCATATCATTAGTTCTCTTTCTTTTATGACAGAAGCGGTTGCAGAGGCAATAGAAATTATGGATGCACTACCCACATATAATTTATCTGTCTCTAACAATTACATGTATACTTTATCTTTATCTTTATCTTTTATTCCCATTAGATGTTTTGCATAGCTACAGGTGAAACCAAACGCCCTAGGTCCTCTCTGTCCATCATCGACAACAACAAAAATACGCAAACTCTTGGTCCGGTAAAAACACAAAAGGAATTCTAAAACTCCCAAAGGTCTGTTAAAGTAATTCACTATGCATCTACTTCCCAAGGATTCGATAACCTATGTCTACTGGGGAAAATAAGCTATACTACATCTGTAATCCGGATCGAAGGTATCAACCCTTTTTCTGGCGCCATTGCTAGGGAAGCAAAAGCTACCCTAGTGAGGTTAGTAGTGTTGGGTTTGCAGCATAGAAAACAAAAAAATTCCTATGATGAAAACTATACGCCAAGATCTATCTACTACATACAGAGCAATGGGTGGACATACATCCATGGAGAACTTACCCTCGAAGACAACAAGTTTTGTTAATGAGTGAGAACTCTTAGTTGATGTAGTCGTACGCTTGCCGATCTCAAGATCGTGCAGAACTCTGAGCGCCGCAAATCAGCAGCGCATCCGTCCTCGCACACACGTTCAAGCCACCGGACAACCTCCACCTCCTCGCTCCAGCAAATCAGCGGAAGCAGCAACTCCTTCCAGACGCAAGGCCACCGGGAACATGTATCTTGCTAATCCGAGACCATGGGGGAATATCTAGAGGGGGAGAGAGATCCTTCATGAGGAGGTGTGCTTTGTGAGGGAGGAGAGGGGGGCCTTTTATAGGAGAGGGGGGCTCCTCCCCTCCCATGGCTGGCAGCCAAAGGGGGGTGCCCCCACCTCTTCCTCATTCATGTGGTGAAGCTCCACTCACATAAATTTTGACTCCACCCAAAATTCCACTCACGTGCATTAAATTTCCACCAAAATTAATGCCACTCTCAATTAATAAAACTCTTTTATTTATTTTATTCAGAATTTTTTTAATTACTTTAATTAACAAACATTCACATAAAACCCCTTGCAACATTTCAATATCACATGCAGAACCACTTTTTGCAATTTCACCCGAAACAATTCCGGTTCTATCGAAATAATTCATGTTTCTATCGAAACATTTCCTACACTTTGCAAACCTTTAGTCTGAAACATATGTGCTCCTAAATGGTGTCCGGCAACCCTTAAGTGTGTCACCCTACGGTTCGCGAATAATGCAGACATGATTGAGACTCCTCTCAGATCAATAATGAGAAGCGAGACCTGGAGATCCATACTGACTCCTGCACATTCAACGATGACTTCTGTGATCGTGAGAACCTTTAATGCTAGTAATTTAATCCCTCTGTATCATGATATAATACATGACCGAGATTCGATCATCAGTGTCCAAATACCTAGTTTGATCTCATTACCGACATGCACTCTTTTCTCGTTCCCGTGACATAACATTCTAGTGATCACATCACTTGCTTGTAAGCTATCTTAATGTGATATCACCCAGAGGGCCCAGAGTATATCTATCCATCATCAGGATTGACAAATTCCACACTTGATCCATGAGCCTCAACATAACACCTTCATAGCACTGAACCCACCTTTATAGTCACCCTGTTACGGTGTGACGTTTGATGTTATCAAGATACTCTTCTGTTATTAGCAATTAACATGATCTCATGGTCTAAGGATAAAGATTACTTCGTATGATATTATAGCAATATAAACATAATGACTTGATCGTAATGCTATACTTCGGATGAATGTTCATCACATCATTTCACAAATGATGTGACCTTGTTATTAACAACATCCAATGTCCATGATCAGGAAACCTCGATCATCTTGTTAATCAACAAGCTAGTCTATAAGAGAGGCATAACTAGGAACCCTTTTTGTTTATTAAACACACATGTATTGATGTTTCCTATCAATACAATTATAGCATGCAAAATAAACATCTATCATATACAAGGAATACATAATAACAACTTTATTATTGCCTCTTAGGGCATATTTCCTTCAAGTAGGAACCTTTCTAGTTTTAATTCTTGTTTTTAATTTTGTTAGTTTGCTTTCAGTCTTTATTTGAAAAATCAAAAAAATTAGTTAGCCTTTAAATTCTTGCTTTTACTATTATAATTCTTTGTTTAAGAAAACCCAAAAACATAGGAACTATGGCTGAAAAGAAGCTTGGGGAGTTTGCTACTCCCAACAATGATTATTTGTGTACTCCTATTACTCAGCCAACAATTGCTGCTGATGACTATGAAATTATGCCCCATTATTTAAGTTTGGTTCAATAGAATCAATTTGGAGGCTCTGTTGTTGAGGACACAGGTATGCACTTGAATGCATTCACTAAAATATGTGATATGATGCGTATAAAAGACGTTGACCCCGATGCGGTAAAATTGCATTTATTTCCTTTCTCTCTTAGAGGAAGATCAAAAGAATGGTTGCTATCTTTGCCTAGGAGTACTATTCCATCATGGGTGGAATGCACTTCTTTATTTATGACTAAATATTTCCCACCTGCAAAGACTATGCAACTCAGATCTAATATTACTGGTTTTAGACAGGAAGAGCGTGAGCCACTAGAGCTTGCATGGGAGAGGAAGAAACAATGCATGAGATACTTTCCTAGTCATGGGATGGAAGATTGGTTAATTCTCCATCTATTTTATAATGCTCTTAACCCGGTGTCTAATTCTATGCTTGATACTTCAGCTGGAGGAACATTTATGGGTAAACATATTACTGAAACAAAGCAGCTACTAGACAATATGCAAGACAACCATGCCCAATGGCATGTGGATAGATCAAACACGAAGAAGGTGAACTCCATCTCACCACAAGAAAATGAAGAACTCAATACTAAGTTGGATAAGCTCATACTAGCTGTAAAAGGTAAGGAAACCAGGGTAAGAGCTATCCCTAAAATGAATATTGAAGAAATAGACTTCATAGCTTGTAATGATTATAACCTTGCTTGGAAGAAGAATTATAATCCTAATTTTCAGAAACATTATTCTAGTCCTGCAGGTAACTCTAATAATAATATGGGAACTAGTAATGGTAGTCTCCAAGAAACACTTAAGTCTTTTATGACTCACTAAATGAACAAAACAATATTCTTGTTAAAATAATAGAGAACCAAGATGCTATGCTTGGTAAATTATCTAACCAAGTTGTAAGTTTGAGAAATGATTTGCAGGCCCTCCAAGAAAGAACGAGTATCGTTGAGGCACAACTAGGTAAGATAACCGAGGGTCAAACTCTCATTCTAGCCAAATTTGCAGGTAAAGATGAGGCCAATCCTATTGAAGATCTCAAGATGATGAGAATCCAAAGGGAGGAGCATGATGAACTTGATTATAGTAATGCTCCTTCACCAAGTTATACCATTGAAGATCTTGTAAAAAAGGATCAACGTTAAGATTCTGGTAAGTGAAGGTAATGAGGAAGCTATGTACCAATACTTTGTTAATCAGGTAGCAATAAAGGTACGTGAGCTTGAGGAAGAATATAAGCAAATTGCTGAAAAATTACTTGTGAAGGTTTTTGAAATAATGGGATCTTCCCATATGAAATAGATTCAATTTTCAAATGCCATTTAAAAATAGTGTTTGAAGGTTTTTGGCAGATCACAAAGTGGGCCTTGGTACATCATTATGTGTACTAGCAAGGGGTGCAAAGATCCATAATTGTTTCTGTGAGGTTTTGAGTACTAGGAACAACCAAAGTAGGTATGTTGATTAAAATGGCCCAAATGACCATTCACTTCTTTTATTCATTTTGATTTGTTCTTCTTTGGGATTTGTTTGGGAAAGATCTAGATGATGTTTATTTCACCTAAGAATCATTTTACAAGCAATGGATCACTTAAACATGGCAATTCAAATCAACTCCTATTTAAATGCACACACATATGAATGCTTTAATATTTTTAATTGGAAAAGTTTTTGTTAACCCTAATTTTGATGATTTGGATCTTAATAACCTTGGATTGAAGTTTTGGGATGTTACAAACCTTCCCCCCTTAAACAAAATATCGTCCCGAGATTTACAAAGAAAACTAGGAACTAAAGAGATCTGGGAACTCTGTCCTAATGTAATCTTCTCGCTCCGAAGTGGCTTCATCTTCGGTATGGTTGCTCCATTGAATCTTGAGAAACTTGGTACTCCTGGTCCTGGTGGTTCTGTAAGCTTCCTCCAAGATACGGATGGGCACTTCACGATAGGTCAGGTCATTGTTGATCTCTACAGCTCTGTGGTCGATGTTCTTGAAAATTTTAGTCTTCTCTGGCACTTCCAGACAATTGCAAAGTAACGATATATGGAACACATTGTGGAAGGCTGACATCTCTTCAGGTAGTTCCAGTTGATACAATACTTCTCCTCGATGTTTCAGAATCTTGAAGGGTCCGATATAATTACGGGCTAACTTTCCTTTCAGACTAAAGCGTTGGGTTCATTTCAATGGCGAAACCTTGAGATATACAAAATCTCCAACATTGAAAGTCAGGTCTCTCCTTCTCTTGTCAGCATAACTCTTTTGTCTGGATTGGGTTGTCTTGAGGTGCTCACGGACTTTGTGAACTTTCTCTTTGGCTTCTCGGAGAATGTCGGGTCCAAAGATCTGACTCTCTCCTACTTGCGACCAATTCAAGGGGGTACGACACTTGCTTCCGTATAGGAACTCAAATGGTGCCATCTGCAAACTAGCTTGATAACTGTTGTTATATGAGAATTCAGCGAAAGGCAGGAAGTCTTCCCATTTTGATCCGTACTCTAACACACAAGCTCTTAACATATCTTCTAAGATCTGGATGACTCTCTCAGTCTGTCCATCAGTTTGAGGGTGATAAGCGGTGCTGAAATTCAACTTGGTGCCTAATCCTTCCTGGACTTTCTGCCAAAACCTCGAGGTAAACTGGGTTCCTCGATCTAATACTATGGTCTTGGGGGTTCCATGCACACTAACAATCCTAGCAATGTACAGCTCTGCTAGCTTCGCACTCTGGTAGGTAGTCTTGACAGGGATAAAGTGGGCTACCTTAGACAGTCTATCAACTATGACCCAGATTGAGTCATTTCCCCTACTAGAAGTAGGAAAACCGGTGATAAAGTCCATTCCGACGGAATCCCATTTCCATTCCGGAATCTGCAATGGTTGCAAATCAGTCTGGGTCTCTGATGCTCTGCTTTGACTCTTTGACAGATGTCACACTTGGCGATGTAGCTTCTGATTTCTCTCTTCATCTTGTGCCACCAAAATTGCTCTTTCAGGTCTTGATACATCTTCGTTCCTCCGGGGGGATAGAATAAAGAGTATCATGAGCTTCCTTCATGATAACTTGCTTTAGCTCCGAATCTGCTGGCACACAGATACGTCCTTTGTACCACAGAACTCCTTCTTCGTCTTCAGTGAATCCAGGGACCTTTCCTGTACCAATACGATGTTTGATATCGTCGATACTTTCATTTCCCTTCTGGTCTTCCTTGATTTGGCTAATCAAAGTGGGTTGAAGTTCAATGCTAGCTAAAAATCCTTTGCTAACTAATTCAGTTCTGAACTGCTCCAACTCCTCATACAAACTTGGCTGCTTCTCCTTGATCATGGTGTTTAGCCTACACGGCAATCTGCTAAGAGCATCCGCTAACACATTGGCTTTGCCGGGGCGATAGTGAATGTCAAGGTCATAATCCTTGATTAACTCTATCCATCTCCTTTGCCTCATATTCAACTCCTTCTGAGTGAAAATATATTTCAAGCTCTTGTGATCTGAGTAAATCTCACAGCGATTACCCATCAGATAATGACGCCATGTTTTCAATGCCAAAATTATGGCTGCTAATTCAAGATCATGGGTCGGATAGTTCTGCTCATGCTGCTTCAGTTGTCGAGACAGATACGCTATGACTTTGCCTTCTTGCATGAATACACATCCTAGGCCAATATTGGATGCATCACAATATACATCAAACGGCTTCTTGATGTCTGGCATGATCAATATTGGGGCTGATATCAATCTCTTCTTCAGCTCCTGAAAACTGGCTTCACACTTGTCAGTCCATTCAAACTTCTTGTCCTTCTTCAACAATTGGGTCATGGGTCTGGCGATGCTCAAGAATCCTTCTATGAACTTGCGGTAATATCCCGCTAATCCGAGAAATGCACGAACTTGGGTTTGAGTGGTTGGGGCTTCCCATTCTTCGACATCTTTGATCTTGGTGGGATCAACAGAAACTCCTCCGGCAGTCACAATATGTCCTAGGAATCCTACTTCTTTCAGTGAAAGCTCACACTTGCTGAACTTGGCATACAACCGATGCTCTCTCAGGGTTTCTAGGATGATTCTCAAATGTTTCTCATGCTCTTCTTCGGACTTGGAGTAGATAAGGATGTCGTCGATAAACACAAATACAAACTTATCTAGGAAATTCATAAAGATCTTATTCATGAGATTCATGAAATATGCAGGGGCAGTGGTTAATCCAAAAGACATAACCGTATACTCATATAAACCATAGCGAGTAGTAAAGGCGGTCTTTGGAATATCAGTTGCACGAATCTTAAGTTGGTGATAACCAGTCCTAAGATCAATCTTTGAGAACACCTGTGCTCCAGTCAACTGATCAAATAGATCCTCTGTATTTGGCAAGGGGTACTTGTTTTTGATGGTGACATCATTCAACTTCCTGTAATCTGTGCACAAACGGTTGCCTCCATCTTTCTTATGAATGAATAACACTGGTGATCTCCATGGCGAAGCGCTTGGTTGAATCAAGCCTGTTGCTAACATGGCATCCAACTGCTTCTTCAGCTATACTAACTATGAGGGGTTCATGCTATAGGGTCTCTGGGTTATGGGTCCGGTTCCGAGGATTAAAACAATAATGAACTCTATATCCCTATCCGGGGGCATACCTGGCAATTCATCTGGGAATATGTCGGGGTATTCACAGACTACTCTGACTTGGTCTATGGCGGGTAGGGCTAGACTCTTGTTGCACTTGAATTGGCGAGGTAAGGTTTCAGATATATGCTCTACTGTTAGTCCAGAACTACTGGTCATGGTGATGGCTTTCTTAGCACAGTCTATCATTCCTTTATACCTTGACATCCAGTCCATACCTAGTACTACTTCCAATCCATTGGTTCCAGGTACAATTAGGTTGTCATAAAAATCTATCCCATGTATTCTGATAGGCACAGCTTTGCAAATTTTTCTAGCTTTTGTAGTTGATCCGGGGATTTGAACTATCATGACATGCTTCAGGTTGGTTGGGTGAATCTTACTAGTGCATGCAAATTCTTTGGTGACAAATGAATGCGATGCTCCTGAATCAAACAATACTCTTGCTAAAACTAAGTTGACAGAAAACATACCCAGCACTACATCTGGCGCTTCTTAGGCTTCTTCTGCGTTCATGTGGAAGAGACGGCCGTTGCGGTTGTGAGGGTTCCCGGGGGAAAATATTCTCCCTAGTTGAACACGACGCTGCTATTGAGCTGGGGCATTCATATTGGCAGTGGCTGCAATCTTCTTGGGACACTCATTGGAATAGTGACCCTTCACTCCACACTCAAAACAAGTGATCTGGGACTTGTCTTTTGCTACGATGGGCACAGCATTGCTGCCAGTTCTGGGTGCAGTGTTGTTGTTGTTGCTCTTGGGAGGTGCACTGTTGAAATTGTTGGCATTGCCGAAGTTGTGGTTGTTTCCTCCAGACTTCACATTGCTTCCGCTACGGTTGGGGTAGCTTGGGCGAGACATTGGGGGTCGGTTGTTCCTTGGTGCATATCCTGGTGAGGGGTTGGGATGGTACTTCAGGTGACTGCTGGATCCAGATTGCAGCATCATACGATGTTTGCGGTTGTCGTTTGCCTGGTTAATCTTCCCTTCCATCTGAATGGCAGAGTCGACTAGCTCTTCGTGATCCTCGAAGCGGATGTTGACGAGGACAGTCTGCATCTCATCATGCAGTCAGTTCAAGAATCTCTCCTTCTTCTTGGCCTCCGTGTTGATCTCATCAGGTGCATATCTGGAAAGTGACAGGAATCTATCACGGTACTCCACCACAGTCATTCTACCTTGCTTCAAGTCGCGGAACTCGTCCCTCATTCTGTTGACTAGACCTTGCGGCACGTGGGTGCGGCTGAACTTAACTTTGAAGTCTTCCCATGTCATCACTTGACCATGGTTCATGTTGCGGATACTGGTCCACCAAGCTCTTGCATCTCCCGCCAGATAGTGGGTGGTGAAGAGAACTTTCTCGTTGTCATCAACTCCTACAACTTCTAAGTTGTTTTCCATTGTCTGTAACCAGTCATCAGCATCTAGTGGGTTTTCACCTTGGTTGAAGATTGGGGGATTGGTATTCTGAAAGTTTTTGAGTTTGGATCCATGGTGATCCTGGTTTCCATGATTCTGGTTGTGGAGAGCCATATGGGCGATCTGCTGCAATGTTTCTAAGTTAGCTTGGCGTTCTGCCATGCTTGCTTCTCTGTCTGCGATGAGATTCTGCAAGATATGCAGCATTGGGTCTTGCGACGAGCTGCTCCCTCCTTGGTTTCCACGAGTCATCTAAAGATTGAGATAGATAAAGGGGATAAGAGGGAAAGTTCTAGGGTTCATGGTTTTGGTTTCAAGCTAAAACTTTGAGTTTGACTCAGGTTTTGCAACTAACTTCATTTCATTGATGCAAACAAGCACACGATACAAAGACACACCACAACAATCAAAGGAAAACAAATGGTTTGAAGAACCATTCTGCAAGCTACGATACAGTGGGACCGATACATCTCATGCTACGATAGTGCTCTAGTGCATCTACTCATCGTCGATGAAGTCGGATTCCTCATCGTCAGTGTAGAAGTCCACAGCATCCTCCTCCATAAATTCATCATCATTGCTGAGGTAAGAATCCATGTCTCCCTGGATGTCTTCACCCTCCTCTTCTTCCTCCTTTGCTGCAAGCTGAGCTTCTTGCTCCTTGACGGTCTTCTCGAGGTCGGCCACCTTCTTGCAAAGACGGGCGATGGTGCGATCCTTCTTTGCATGCTGGCGGCAAAGAGACTGGCGATCCTAGACCTTCTTGGTGGCAATGGCACGGTTGTGGTTGGCCAACTCCCTAGCATTGTCCAACTCCTTCTGACGATCGTATAGCAAGAAGTCAAGGTTCTCCACTTGACGCTTCATCTCTGGGTGACTTGGCATCTCCATCGGCATTCCCATGAAGTCACGTCTTGCATAGTGAGAAAAATGGGTTCCCTGGAGTTGGTTGACACTAAGGGCACATATACGTGCGAGAGCTTCATGCATTGCCCTGGCTAATCCATCTAGCTAGTTGTTCTCTCTCACGGAGAACTGGATTCTCCCGGATGTTGGTGCTTCGATGCTTCCTCTAAGATCAGCGGTGACTACCCACTGTAAATCTCCTCCTAGGGGTCCTGGAAGTTGAGCTCCAGGAAACTCTGGATGAGGGCGTCCCAGTAAATCCGACAGTGAAACCAGATCCCTCTCGAAGATCAGCTGACCTCTGTTTCCCAACTGGTAGAACTTGCTGAACTAAGTCTCCATCTACAAGAATTAAGGATGAGGAAATTAGTGAAGTGATCAAGTGTGTCAAATTTTAAGTAGTAATGTAAGAATTTTGAGAGACATGAATTTTTGAGAAAGAATGAATTCCCAAGGATAAGAGAGGAAATAGTTTTTCATAAATACTCACTTTTGTTTTGAAACTAATTTTTTGTTTGGACGTCCATTCTAAGTAGGGTCTCCTATCGTCAGGATGGATCTGATACCAACTTGTCAACGCCCGGATTTTTAATCCCAGATGCCCATTATGCCATACCTCGCAATCCCAGGATAACCATTTTTGCGAGACATAACGGATTGGATATCATAGTACATCATCCATTACAAACCATACATAAGGTCTTACACAAATAAGGATCTCATGATCCAGTCTTAATACAACAAGCAGCGGAATAAAAGATAAGCGTAGTGGTGGGGTCCATCTTTAGGGGCACAGACAATGCTGACGAAGGCAGATAGTCCTAGTTATCATAGTCGTCCTGCTGGCCATCATCTTCGTAGTCTCCTTCATAGTCTGGCCATGAGAATACCCAGGGTCAAAAGCCATGAGTACTCTTTAAGTACTCGCAAACTACCACTAACAAGTAGTATAGTTCTAAAGTAAGGTCCTAACTCTAAGTTTAACTATAAAGTTAAGTTTGAAACCTAAGCTGATTTCAGAAGCAAAGAAAGATAAAATAAAGTTCTAGAATCACTTAAGTTGGGAAGCTAGTGTCATAAACACAACCCTGTTGTGGTCAAGTCAAGATTCATCATTCATTTCATAAGTTATTTTGAAAACATCTGACAACGAAACTGTATGGCCACTCCAACTGTCCAAAACCACGGACGTGGATATTCGAATAGTTTGACACTCTATAGAGGTGGTACACTTTCACCACAAGATTCGATACATCTTTCATGGATAACCCTGAATCATCATACTTAGTATGCAGATAATCAAACATAACCTTTCTTTTACACACCCTAGTATAAGCACCTCTCCTATGAGCATGGCCTCCCAACCATGACCATCTGTCATCTTGGGCACTGCATAGGTGGACAACATTGAGAGGTAGCCTCAGCTCAAACCTCTCCCGCGAGGGAACTAATACTAATGCATATAAACTTCCGGCTTAGCCTTACCCAATTCAGGTAGTGTGGTTGTACGGTAAATTTGGAATGGTATCGCATCCGAATCAAACCATCAGTTTTGTAAAAGGGTTAAGACTCATGCCTCAACATTTTCATCATCATAAACCATTTGTTTTTCTCAACACATGTCAAAACATCTCAATAGAATGACTCATCATTCCAAGGTTTTCATAATTCATTTTCACCAAGTGTTCCCATCTAAAGTGACTCAAGTTTTTATATACTCTAAACTACTAAGTTAAGAGTGTTCACTAAGGTGGAAAGATGGGATCAATCTCATGCCATAGAATGACATCTAAAGTTATCTATATAGGTCAAGTTTTATACTCTTTATGCTACCTTCAAAACAAGTAAAGGACTTTGGTAAAGTAAAGGAAGTAAAGCTTGAAAAATAATACTTGGGATAGTAATAGTCAAAGTGATATGACCAAAGCATGCCTAAAGCATCTTTGCTCAATCATCTAGCTTAATTCTAGCTTGCTAACAATAGATTGCATTGTTAATGGTGGCTTGCAACATTTAGCTTGCCAATAGTAGCTTGCCTTGGTTGGTGCAATGGTTGAAGTTTTCTTCCTCCTCATGGTAGAACTCCTCCTCCTCAAGAGCTTGGTCGGTACTATCGTCTATAAATACATACGGAGTACACAATCACCAAACAATACTTAACTAGTCTAATTAGCACTCTAAGGCACACATTTGATGATCTATTATCATCACAAGCATCACATGTTTTATTAACTAGTTTCATTCTTTTTATTTAAGAAAAGTAATTTCTACTCATTGAAAATTTAACTAAGATTTAATATTCACCACTTAAAATATGGGATCATGTGGACACATGTCATCACCACATATTCTAACATGTGGGAATGTGATTTAAAGGTTGTTTCATAATTACTTTGGTTTATGTTCATTATTTAATGATTTAAAGTGACTAGAAATGCCTATATAGCATTATTTTGGTACTAGTCCAAAGTCACTGCATGTAAACCTTAATATTATTACATATTCAGATAGGTATGGTTAAATGTGATTTTTGAGAGTTGGAATCAACTCAAAAGCTATCATCGTTGATTTTATAAAAATGTTGCAAGGTGCAAATGCTTCTATTTGTTATTTTTACTAGGAGAGATCTCTAATTCTAATTGAATTAAATCAAACGTCCTTGGGTAGATATTTTCAGTAGCTTTCTAGCAAAATTGGAATCACTCCATTTGGATTTGTAAATCTCTCTGAATTGAATTTCAAACTAGGGGACAAAACTAGGTTTAACTAAAGTAGAAAAATCCTAATTCAAACTAACTAGGTTGCGCGGAAACGCTAACGGGCCAGCCCAGTGACACTACGCGGCGTGGGGCACAGCTGACAGGGGGTCCACTAGTCAGAGGCTCATAACACGCGAAGTGGTACGGGGCGATGTGGGTCGTTGGATTAGAACAGGGATCAATGGCTAGGGCTCGTCGTCGACGACGGACCTGTCGCCGGCAAACTCTAACCCTAGCGGCTCAGCGGGGGTGCTCAGGGGGCGTATTAGGGCTCCAGCGACGACGGCGAGGCAGGCAAAAAGACTGGTAGACGGCGGCAAGCTTAGGGGTGGTCGAGGTGGCTCCGGGGGTGGTCGCAATCAGCGGGGCTTTCTCCTCCTCTGCTGCGGGATACTTCGGCCAAATTCCGGCGAGCAAGTGCTCGCGCTGCTCCGGCTAGATGTGGGGAATGGTCAGTGAGGGGAGGGGAGGTGAGTGGTGTGCCGAATTGGGCTGGGGGTGGCCTCTATTTATAGGACGACGACGCGACCGAGAGGCATGGGCGAGCGGCTCCGGTGAGGGCTGCACAACGTGCTAGCAGCGTGGCTCGAGGTAGGGGGCGGTGGCTGGTCTCCTGGTGGTGCTCTACGGAGTAAATGCGGGCTTAGGGGTGGTGGTATGCGGTCGGGCGGTGCTGGCGCTCTGAGCGGCAAAGGCGGCGGTCTCAACGGCGAGCGGTGGCTGTGGTGTGATGGGCGGCGAACGGGCATGTCTGGCGTGTTCCTAGGGTCATGGCGGAGCGGTGGACGCGGGCTGTGTTCAAGGGGCGGTGTGTGCACGCGTGTCGGGCACGGCGCTCTGGCGCATGCTCGGCATGGTGCAGACGCACTAGGCACGGCGCATTGGCAGTGGTCCATGGCTAGGCCTGGCTCAGGGAGGGGACAGAGAGTGGCGGTGAGGTTAGAGCTAGCTCATACACATGGTGAGAGGGAGAGAGGTGGTCTTCTGCAGTGGTGGCATGGTCGGCCGGCCAGCAAGGTGCTCGGCATGGCTTGGCATTGCCACTAGGGGGTAGGGTATGGGCTGTAAATGGCCTGGTTAGATCAAGTGGAGACAATGGGACTGGTTTGAGGACAATTGGGTGCAAAACCCTGTACAAAATAGTGAGCTAATTAATAGGTGTAAACTCTGCCTGCCAAGTGTTTGAAGAAATGGCCGCAAGAAAAATAGTTTTGAATTTTGAAAAGATTTTTGGTGGGTGTGCTAGGCATAAGCTTGAGACTCTGTGGGTGTTTAGGTTTTGAAATTTGAGCTTGTTTAAGTGGTTTTTGAAATAATGGGATCTTCCCATATGAAATAGATTCAATTTTCAAATGCCATTTAAAAATAGTGTTTGAAGGTTTTTGGCAGATCACAAAGTGGGCCTTGGTACATCATTATGTGTACTAGCAACGGGTGCAAAGATCCATAATTGTTTCTGTTAGATTTTGAGTACTAGGAATAGCCAAAGTAGGTATGTTGATTAAAAGGGCCCAAATGACCATTCACTTCTTTTATTCATTTTGATTTGTTCTTCTTTGGGATTTGTTTGGGAATTATCTAGATGATGTTTATTTCACCTAGGAATCATTTTACAAGCAATGGATCACTTAAACATGGCAATTCAAATCAACTCCTATTTAAATGCACACACATATGAATACTTTAATATGTTTAATTGGAAAAGTTTTTGTTAACCCTAATTTTGATGATTTGGATCTTAATAACCTTGGATTGAAGTTTTGGGATGTTACAACTAGTAGGTTATTTCTATAAGCGTTTGCGGAGGCAATAGCAATTATGGATGCACTGCCCACATATAATTTATCTTGCTCTAACAATTACATGTATATTTTATCTTTATCTTTTATTCCCATCAGATGTTTTGAACAGCTACATGTGAAACCGAATGCCCTAGGACATCCCTCTCCATCATCTAAAACAACAAAAAGACGCAAACTCTTGGTCCGGTAAAAAAACAAAGGAATTCTAAAACTCCTGAAGGTCCATTAAAGTAACTTCACTACACATCTACTTCCCAAGGATTCTATAACCTAGGTATACTAGGGAGAAAGAAGGTATACTACATCCATAGTCCGGATCGAAGGTATCAACACTCATCTTCATCAACCTCGTCATCAACAAACTTTTGCTAGATCGATCATCGGGGGTATGATAAATTACCTCTCTACTCGCATTGCATCTTGGTTATGCACTAGAATTTTTTGTTTTGTGTACCGCGTTCCCCAACAGTGGTATCAGAGAGGTCTATGTTTAGGCACATGTACGGATAGAGGAATCGGAGAATTCCAGCATCCTTGATCTTGTTTTGCTTCCCGACTACTACAATTTTTATCTCGGTGGTATTGTGTGATTAGTGGCACGAGCCAAATTTACGATCTTGGAATTGAGACCGGTTTGTGGAGTGTACTTTGGGTGCAAGAAACAACTTTGTCAGTTGTTAGTTTTTCTCCAATAGCATGAGAAATATATTTTTCACATTGGGCTTCTACAGATTTGGTTGAAGTTAGCATGGGGTGTCACAAGTATAAAGAAAGTTTAGAGTTGGCTTCAAGCTATTCATAGATCTTGGGTAACACGCCCCGGATAATTTAAATATCAAACAATTAATCATGATGCTTACATACCACATAGGTAAATAATAGTTCTCTATTCATCCATAGAGCCATGTAATCTAGCAAAGCATGTTAGAGACGTCTAACTTGTTTTTGTAGGGATGTGATGTGGTATAGCTGAAGTTTGCAATGTGATGTATGATATGTATTATGTTGTAATCATGTTGGGCATGAGTGGTAGGACCCGCGATGATTGTCATATTATTATTTTTATAGCAATATGTTTACTCTATTAGCTAGAGTAGAAATGGTTGTAAGAGAAAAGCATCGCGATGATGATCAAGAAACGCTGGACCCTGATGATATGCCCGAGGCGCAGCGAAGGAGTACACGGTGCCAAAATACGTTGATGATGGAGATCGTTGGCATGAAGTGGTATACCATATCACTATATGAATTACATGTGATGTTAATCCCTTTATAAACTTTTTTTTACATGGTAGTCATAATAAATAGGGTGACCCCTCACTTAAAATTATCAAGTTAAAAGTGTTCTTCCAAAGTTAGGCTCCACATAACATGGGCATTGAACTTGTGTAGGTCATGTAACACGGGTGCACCTAGCAACGTTCATAACATGGGCGCAGAACTGTCGCACTACCGGAGTACCGAGGTTCCCTTGACGTACTACCTAGAACGTCTAGAGTATGGAACACAAGAATCAAAAGATTAGCAAGAATTACAGGATGCATGCTATGACGAACACTAAGTACTTAGGAGAGAAGAAGAACACTAGTTCATCTAGCTCAGGTATATCGGATATACATGTTCTTGATGTTTACTTGCAAGGTCCCAAGAGTAACTCTTGGGCATTTGATACTAGATCGGTTGCTAATAATTTGCAATAGGATACGGGAGCTACAGAACCCTAGGAAACTTGGCAAGAATTAGGTGATGATGCATGTCGGGAATGGAGAACGCGTTGCGGTGATCGCCATTGGTACAAGGCCTCTACATCTACTGTTAGGATTAATATTAGAACTTATTAATTATTACTTCGTACCAGCATTATGTAAGAATATAATATCAAGATATTATATCTTTCAGGATGGTTGTTCATTTAAGTCTGAGAATAATGGTTGTTCGGTTTATATGAATAATATCTTTTATGCATATGCTCTCGAGAAAGGTGGGATATTTACTATTGATCTTGATTGTGATACACACGTCCATAAAAAACTAATGATTTGAATACCATATACTTGTGGCACTACCAATTGGGTCATATTGGACAAAAACGCATGAAGTAACTCCCCCATACTGGTGGACTTTTGAGTTCACTCGATTTTGAATATTATGATACATGTGAAGCGTGTCTCATGGGAAATATGTTTAAATTGTCGTTCAATGGATATGTTGAACAGGCAAGTGACTTGTTGGAAATAATACATACTGATGTATAAGGTCCAATGGAAATAGTACACAGTGGATTCCTCTACTCTATAACCTTTACCGATGACTTAAGTTGATATGGTTATATTTATCTTATGAAGTATAAATCTAAAGCATTTGAAAAGTTCAAGGAATTTTAGAATGAATTAGAGAATCAACATGGCAAGAAAATAAAATTTCTACGATCGGACCGTGGAGGTGAATATTTGAGTCACGAGTTTAGCAAACATCTTAGAGATTGTGGATTTTCTCACAACTTACGCCACCTAGAACACCCCAGCGTAATGGAGTGTGCGATATAATCGAACTTTGTTGGACATGTTGAGATTTATGATGTCATTAACTGATATACCTTTGTCATTTGTGGATTTTATTTAGAGACTACTTTTTTACACTTGATAGGGCACCATAAAAGTTCGTTGTAACAACACTATATGAATTATGGTTTATTAAGAAACCTAACTTGTTGTTCCTTAAAAATTGGAGGTGAGGTTTGTGTAAAACATTTGCAGCTGAATAAATTCGACCCAAAGTCGGATAAATGTATCTTTGAAGGTTATCCCAGAGAAACTGTGGCATATTCCTTCTACCATAAAATTGAAGGCAAAGTTTGTGTCACACGAGGAGGTGTATTTCTTAAGAAGGAGTTCCTTGCTAAAGTTTTGATTGGGAGGACAATAAACCTTAATGAGGTTATTGAACCTGAGCAAGATGTGTAGAATATCGCAGCTCCATAAGACGTTCTAGAGATACCTATGGAGCCACCAGTTTCTCCCAAGCCTACAAAAGTTTTAACCCCAGAAATTACAGCTCCAATTTAACCACATAGGTCTAGTAGAGTTTGTCTTCCGGTTGTAAGATTTGAAGATGAAGTATTATTGCTAGATAACAATGAACCAGCTATATACAAAGAAGGAATTATGGGCCCTAACTCCGCTAAATGACAAGAAACCATGAAATCCAAAATAGACTCTATGTACGAGAATCAAGTTTGGAATTTGATATACCCTCCTGAAGGCACTAAGAGTATCGAATATAAATGGATCTATAATAAGAAAACAGATGCAGATGGTAATGTAACCATATATAATGCACAACTTGTCATAAAAGGGTTTCAAATAATTCAAGTAGTTCACTATGATGAGACATGTTCTCCTGTAGAAATGCTTAAGTCTATTCAGATACTTCTATCAATCGATGCATATTTCGATTACGAGATATGGTAGATGGATGTCAAAACTTCATTCCTAAATGGAATGCTTTCCGAAGATGAGTACATGGTATAACCCGAGGGTTTTGTCGATTCAAATACTTCTAGAAAGGTGTGCAAACTTTAGCGTACAATTTATGGACTGAAGCAAGCATCACGGTGAAAAAACATTTCATGTTTTCCTGTGTTTTGTGTGTTAGATAACAATACCGTGGAGTCTTTTCATGTGCGCTAAGTGTGCATGTGCTTTGGGGGGCGGATTATCCGCCCCACCAAGGGCCGGATAATCCGGCCTATCACAATCGATCAAAGGCTGCCAAGGAGCGTCACTCGGAGTCCAGTCGGATTATCTCCCGGCAAATCCGAACTAGGGCGGTTTTTCTTCCCGAGGCCGGATAATTCGGCCTTCGCATGGGCCGGATAATCCACCCCCCAGAAATCAACCAAAGGCTGCCAAGGCACGTCGCTCGGAGTCTGGTCGGATTTTCTCCCAGAAAATCCGAACTGGGACGGTTTTTCCTCCCTAGGCCAGATAATCCGGCCTTCACATAGGGCCGGATAATCCGCCCCCAAGAAGGCAATCAAGGGCAGGCTCGGCGCGTCACTCAGAGTGGGGGCGGTTTATCCGCCGGATAATCTGAGCCAGGGGCAGAGTTTTCCCCAGGCTGGATAATCCGGCCCTCACTTGGGCCGGATAATCCGATCCCCAAAGGCTCCAACGACTTGGATTTGAAAGGGGGTATAAATATCCCTTCTTCCCCAACGGGCAGAATTCTTGATTCATTCAAAGTTATTCAGACACTTTGCTTCGATCTTTGGGGGAATTGAAGGAGAAGAGAATCGTCATCGTCATCATGAATCAAGCGCATCAACTCCTCTCCATTCATTTGGAGAAATCCCTGATCTAGTGGTTTGCCAATATCTAGATCTTGTTCTTTGTTATTGATAACTTTTTCTTTTGTAGCTTGTTGTCATTATGGGAGCCTCCAAGTTAATTGTGGAGTTGTGCCCCGCTAGTTGTGTAAAGGCTCCGGTACCTGCCTCGAAGGGGTCCTATAGTGGATAGGTGGATCAGGCCTTTGGTGGCGGGATCCATCGGAGAACAGGGTGAGGCCTATTGTGGCGTGGTGGTCTTAGTACCACCCACCCCTCTAACGCAGACGTACTTCCCTTAACAAGGAAGGAATTGCAGTGAAACAAATCCTATGTCTCCGTGTGCTTCACTATGGTTCACCTGTTCCTCTTCCACTCGCTCTTTACTCACTAGTAGATAGGTTTGCATATAGGGAAATTCCACCTAATAGTTTATCTAGAGAATTTACCCTTTGTGCTAAGCCTAAAATTGAAAAAGCATTAAAATTTGAAGTAGCACCTATTCACCCCCCCCCTCTAGGTGCCCATATGATCCATTTCAATTGGTATCAGAGCCACGGCTCTTTATTCGGGCTTAACCGCCTAAGAGAAGTATGGGTACCAAGGGAGATGGGGATGAGGCTGTGGATAAGGTCATAATGGATGACCTCAAGACGTTGGAAACAACCTTGTTGAAATCCTTTGAGGCCAAGATGGAGGAGATGAATCAAATGATTGCTCGTCTCACATCATCCATAACCGTATCTCCATCCTCCTCTGAGGCCGCCACACCATCATACAAGGATAAGCCTAACACCGGATCCAAGGATGATGAAGTGGTAGGTGAAAAACATAATGGTTCCACCTCCAAGAAGGGAAGTGGTAAGGAGGCATATAGTGAGGTTCGTCACGTATATTCCCCCGACCCACCTATCCCTCATCCTCATATAAACAATAGGGGTGATCCACCCAAGCTTACTATATCCTCTTTTAATCAATGTCAATTCTTAATGAAGTCTCATGTTTGCAGCTCCTCTATTGAACTTTGGAGGATTATTGAAGAGGGTCTTCATATTGGAGATCATTCCAACCTGACAAGAAGAGAAGTTGTGGACAGCCAATTGAATGCTATGGCTCTCCACATGATACAGCTCGGTGTGGGTCCCAAGGACATGCCCCACATTGAACATCTCAACATAGCTAAAGAATCTTGGGATGCCCTCACCGTTCTCTTTATTGGGAATGAAAGCATGAGAAGGAATAGGTGTGATGCCATTAGTAATGAAGCTGAAGGATTCTACATGTTGGATGGTGCAAACCATGAAGACATGTATAAAAGACTCAAGGGCATTTCAACAACATTTAGAAAGCATGGAGCCACCCACATTGATGATGCATGGATAAAAAGAAAATATTTGAGTGCCTTAATGCCTTTCGAGCCAACGGATTTGAAGAGCTTGCAAGGTAGACACAACTACCATCAAATGACATCCAATGAAGTCATGCAAGAAATGGCGTCATCCAAAGTTGTTGCGAAGAACGCGGGAGATGCCCGTGCTCGTGCCATTGTAATGCAAAAGGGAGTCAATGTTGCTATAAAGGCTAATGTTATTGAGCAAGATGAGGACGAAAGAACTTTTGACGGGGCCTCCATGGACTGCCCCGATGAAGTAAAATGTGCTCATGATGAGTACATGGCGTTTTACGCAAGGAACTTTTGGAAGGATCCTGGCAAGGCCAAGTCGGAACTCGAGCGCAAGAATGGGTCAAGTGGAAGAAGAGAAAGTGGCCCAAAACTGAGAACATGCTACAATTGTGGAGATAGGCTGCACTTTGTAGCCGAGTGTCCATGTCAAAATAGAGAAGACAATGGTGGCAGGCTCATTCTTAAAAAAATATCCAAGGCACCTAAGAAGCCATTTATTAAAAAGAATGGCCCCTACAAGAAGCAACCCAAGATCGTCTTGGTGGCACAAGAAGAATACTCCTCTACAAGTGAAGATGAAGAGGATGAAGAGAGCCCTCATGAGGTGGCTGTTATAGCCACCACATCGACTCCATCATCTCTCTTCAACTCGCCATTCGAGAACATCATCAACAACAACGCCACTTGCCTTATGGCAAGAGGGTCCGAGGTATCAAGTTCTAGCTCTTCATTTCTAAGACTAACATAAATTTGGATATGGATGATCATGCTAGTCTTAAAATGAAAGAAGAAGTTATTGGTTTGGACAACTTTTTCACTAACCTACAAGGTGGGCACAAACTTCATTTTGATGCTCTTATGAGTCAACTTGCTCAAGCCGAAGATCTTCTTGAAGAAAAGGGCAGAATCGAAAGATAAGATGCCTTGGAGATAGCTTCTTTGAAGAATGCCTTGGAAGAAGAAGTGGAAGCTCAAGCATCTTTGGAAGAGAGACTCGAATCCATTGAGGAGTCACATGAAGAAGTTGTAGCTCAGCTCATCAAAGAACATAACATTGGTCTTGCCAGGGTAAAGAAACTAAAGAAAGAAAAGATTGAATTTGGGGCTTCTCATGCTAGACTCTCGGAGCAGTTTGATAAACTTGATAGTGCTCACAAGGCATTGGAGAGTGATCACTCGACTCTAAATGAGTCTCATGACCAGCTCCCAACTCAATTGAAGATGTATGATGTGCCAAGCACCTCCACATCATCCTATGGAAAAGAAGGACTTGCAAGAGGTTCTCAACACAAAGGTAAAGAAGTTCTAGACGAGATACTCAGCAAGCAAAGGACAAACAATGGAAAAGAAGGTCTTGGTTATATTCCCAAGACAAAGAACAAGAAAAACAACAACAACAATAAGAAGAGCAAGACTGCTCAACCAAAGAGTAGCACCACCACCAATGACAAGTCTAATTATGATGGTTTTGCAGGGGCTAACAATCCTAACTTTGAGTTATATTGCAATCATTATGGTGATGTTTATGCTAGTTATGTAGGTTCTTATGATTGTTACATTCCTTGGTCTATTTGGGTCCCCAAGACCCTTTTCACTAACATGAGAGGACCCATTGAAAAATGGGTACCTAAAACCAAGAAGTAACTTTCTTGCAGGGCTATGCTTCCGGTGGGTTTAAATAGGTACTCGATAGCGGATGCACGAGTCACATGACCGGAAGCAAGGAGATCATCCTGGAGATGCGGCCAAATCATGATCATATAACCGTCTCCTATGGTGACAAGTCAAAATCTAAGGTATTGGGTCTCGGCAAAGTCGTGGTGGCTCACGATATCTCTCTCATGGACGTCATGCTTGTTGAGACCCTCGGGTACAATTTACTTTCAGTTCGCGCCCTTGGTAAGATGGGCTTTGCAGTTTATATTGATGCTGATTTGGTGGTACTCTTGTGGAGCAAGTCTCTAAAAGTCGCTTTCGTGGTATATGTCGAAAATGACCTGTATGTGGTGGACTTTTTGGAGAAAACCACTATAGGCCCGATGTGTATTTTTGGAAAGGCTGACGTGGGTTGGTTATGGCATCGCCGACTAGCCCACGTCAATATGAGAACTTTGCAAAGTCTCCACAAGGGTGGCCACATCCTTGGACTAAAATAAAATGTCTCGTTTGCCAAATATTGTGTTTGCAGGGCTTGTGTTGAAGGGAAAATGCATGACTCTCCTTATCGAAGGAAGACTATAATCTCGTCAAAGAGGATCTTAGAGCTCCTTCATGTGGACCTCTTCGGACCTCCATATCATGCAAGCCTCGGTGGGAAGAAGTACTGTCTTGTGATCGTTGATGATTACTCAAGATACACTTGGGTTTATTTTTCAAGTTGAAGAGTGAAACTCAACAAACAGTCATCGACTTTGCCAACGAGGTTCAACGTCAACACAACGTCCCTATTCTGGCTATAAGAAGTGATAACGGCTCTGAGTTCAAGAACTACACCTTAAATGAGTTCCTAAGTGAAGAGGGGATAAGACATCAATATTCCGTTGCGTACATCCCTCAACAAAATGGTGTAGCCAAGAGGAAGAATCATACTCTAATGGATATGGCAAGGTCAATGCTAGCCGAATTCAAGTCTCCTTATAATTTCTGGGCTTTCCATTCATCCAACCGATTATACCTCCGTAAAATCTTGGACAAGACTCCATATGAAATACTTACCGATAACAAGCCAAACATCTCATACTTTCGGGTATTCGGGTGTAAGTGTTTCTTTCTCATCAAGGGAGTTCCTTTATCTAAGTTTGAATCTAAGGTTCTAGAAGGTATTTTTGTTGGCTATGGTGCCGAATCCCACACTTATAGAGTCTACAATAAGCTCTCCGGAACTGTTGTAGAATCTTGTAGTGTGGTGTTCGAAGAAAATGACGGCTCCCATGCGGGGCAAGTTGATGTTTGTGATGCAGATGTTGAAATACCCCAAGATGCCATAAGAAGAATGGGTGTGGGATTTTTCTGCCCCATTGAGGAACCCCTTGTGGCGGACCGGGAAGGACAATGCTCTACTCATGAAGAGCCCTCATCTACACATACTCAACATCTTCCAACTACGGGACTAACTTCTACACCATCTCCATTAATTGCTGAAGGTCAAGATGTTCCAGAAAGCTCCAGGCCGGATTATCCGATTGACACCGGATTATCTAGCCACCCTGCTCCTGATGACCAAACTGCTCCTGGGATTGAAGAAATCGATGCAAGCTCCAGGATGGATTTTCTAGCTGGCCCCGGATTATCCGGCCCCTCGCCAGTTCAAGAAAGTCCCAGGCAGCCTGATGAAGCTGATACAAGTTCTCCCAGGCCGGATTATCCGGCCTCACCAGCGGTCGGATTATCCGGCCCTAAATCACCAGTTGTCCAGCAGCCTCCTATTACGGCTGCTGACCTTCCTCAAGGACATGCTTCATCACCTCCTACTTCTGCTAATCAGGATTCTAATCAAGGTTAAGCAAATGATTCCAATGAAGATTCAAGTGATGAAACTATTCCACCAAGAAACAACAAGCTTATTGAACTTCGTCGCAAGGCTCGTGCTGATCGGAACCTTGAGCTAAGGGGTCACATTCTCGACAAGGTTGTAGGTGACCTTCGACGAAGGGTTTCTACAAGAAGGGAATTGGCAAGTTTTGGTGAGCATCAAGCTCACATCTCAATGGTGGAACCCAAGAAAGTATTTGAAGCTCTTGAAGATCCGTATGGGTTGTTGCCATGCATGAAGAATTGAATAATTTTGAGCGCAACAAGGTCTGGAAACTCGTGGAGAAGCCCAAAGATTGCCGCAATGTTATCGGCACTAATTGGATATTTAAAAACAAGCAAGATGAGAATGGCATTGTGGTGAGGAACAAGGCGAGACTTGTGGCACAAGGCTATTCTCAAGTTGAGGGCATTGACTTCGGCGAGACCTATGCTCCTATGGCTCGCCTTGAGTCCATCCGTATCCTTCTTGCTTATGCTGCCCATAACAATTTTAAATTACAGCAAATGGACGTCAAGAGTGCTTTTCTTAATGGTCCTCTACATGAGTTGGTATATGTAAAGCAACCCCCAGGATTTGAAGATCCTAACTTCCCGAACCATGTCTACAAACTCGATAAGGCACTCTATGGCCTTAAACAAGCCCCACGTGTGTGGTATGAGCACCTTAAAGAGCTTTTGCTAGACCGTGGCTTCGAAGTTGGGAAAATTGATCCCACTCTTTTCACTAAGAAGGTTAAGGGGGAGCTCTTCGTATGCCAACTATATGTAGACGATATCATCTTTGGTTCTACTAATAAAGCTTTTAATGATGAATTTTCAAATCTTATGACTGACAGGTTTGAGATGTGTATGATGGGGGAATTACGGTTCTTTCTTGGATTCGAGATCAAGCAACTTAGAGAAGGAACCTTCAGCAATCAAGCTGAATACATCCAAGACATGCTCAAGAGATTCAAGATGACAGATCTTAATAGTGTCGCCACTCCGATGCAAACAAAATGTCACCTTAAACTTAACCCTCATGGTAAAGATGTGGACCAAAAGGTATACCGGTCCATGACCGGTTCTCTTCTTTACCCCTGCGCATCTAGACCCGATATTGTGTTGAGTGTGGGGGTGTGTGCAAGGTATCAAGCAGCTCCTAAAGAAAGTCACTTAGTGGCGGTCAAGAGGATCTTTTGATATTTGGTTCATTCCCCTAATTTTGGTCTATGGTATCCCAAGGCCTCCAATTTCTCTCTATGTGGTTATATTGATTCAGATTGGGCTGGTGATAAAGATGATCGGAAATCCACTTCTAGAGCTTGTCAATTCTTGGGAAGATCTCTAGTGTGTTGGTCATCTAAAAAGCAAAATTTATCTCTCTCTCCACCACCGAAGCTGAATATGTTGCTGCTGCTAGTGCTTGCACTCAGTTATTGTGGATGAGGCAAACTTTAAAGGAATACGGTGTCAATTGTGACAAAGTGCCTCTTTTATGTGATAATGAAAGTGCAATCAACATTGCATAATCCGCAAAGACACAAGGACAAAGCATATTGAGATTCGGAATCATTTTATTCGAGACCATGTTGCTCGAGGCAATATTGATCTATCTTTTGTGAGCACGAAGAATCAACTTGCTGATATTTTCATGAAGCCACTTGATGAAGCAAGGTTCTGCTACTTGAGGAATGAGCTAAATATCATTGATTCCAGGAGCTTGTCTTGATTACCCATGCACTCACTCGTACATCTCAGTCTTATTTGGTCTAGATGTGGGCATGGATATAGGGGGAGTGTAGTCCTAATTAATTGGGCTAACCCCCCCCCCCTATAATGCCAAAAGCAAGATAAATCATTTCTCTTAATATCATTCTGTGATATGTGAGCTTATTGATGAGTATTGGTCGTGTACCCAAGATATATCTTTGCGGTGTCATACCATACACTCCAACAAGGTGGCTTCGGCCACCGCCCTCTCCCATGAGGAACCTTGGATTTTTGTGGATCTTTTTGGTTGTTTTCGCTCCTCTCATGTTCTTATGGGAACCACACTCAATTTTAGCTTTTAGTTGATTTGGTTTTTGCAATTTTGAGTGTGTAGTACCATCTCAGTTTGGCTCTCTCAATCCTAAGCCTTTCCGTACCCCTAAACCATCTATTCTTGCACACAAGTCCCTTGTACACCTTGTGAGGGTGTTGTTTAGGGACGCGTGGGCCTGAATCTGTGTTCAACAGAAATTCAGATTTGTGGCCGGATAATCCGGCCCAAGTGTAAGCCGAATAATCCGGCCCTGGTTGATTTCGTCTTTAAGGGCAAGGATCAGGGGAAGGGCTCATAACGAGCAGCACTTCTCCCCCAAGCCTCTCCTCCTCCTCAGCCGCCGCCTACCGTCCCCAACCCTTCCCGGAGCCTCTCCAGCCACAGGATTTCCCGGGCCTCCCTGGATCTTCTTCTCCGTGCCTCTGGGTACCTTCTCCTCCGTGTTATTCCTCCAATGAGTGAGGGTAACTCCCTCTCTCCCCATCTTTGTCTAGATGTGTTATTTGTTGGGTGGAACGTTGTCTAGAAGGATGTTATTTCTCGTAGAAATCATAGTCTTGCAGATTCTAGGCCCGATCTACTTTTTGCATTCAATCTAGGTGAAGTCGAAAATTTCTGCCAGGGCCGGATTATCCACCCCTGGCTAGGCCGGATAATCCGGCCTGACAGAATCAAATCTGGTTCAGTTTCACCATGTTGTGTGCATTTAGTAGATTTGTCTTATGAACTTTTTGACTACTTTTTCCACACTCTCTCCTGGACTTGTATGTATGCTTATCCCCATGCCACCGTCGTTGTTCTCCTCACAGGTGGTTCTAGTGTTCCCAAGACCTACAAGCGCCATCCTCATGGTAAATACTTTTGGGACGACGGACAGGGTAACTTAGTGGACGAGGTTGAGTTGAGGAGAAGAAAGAACGAAGATAAGCGCATGGCTGAACAAGAAAAATGGACTAGAAAGGGGGTGTCCAAAAGGAAGGGCAAAGAGCCCAAGATCAACTACAAGGCTTTGGATCCAGTCACTTATTCCTCTATCCGTCACCATGATTTGTTTGCGGAGTTGCCTCGTGATTCTGAGCTGGGGGATGCTCGCTTTTGGTGTGCTGAATAGAAAGGTATTATTGAAGATGTGTATGCCAGACTAACCATTAGGCCTTTGCACCCGCTAGTTCTTGCTGAGGCTTTGGAGAAGCCCCACCTTGTGGATGCCATGTATGTGGCTGAGCGGATGGGGTTGCACCATCTCATGGCTCTCTAGTGCTCATTTGACTCTGAGGTGGTGAAGCAGTTCTTTTCCACTTTGGTTATTTGTGGAGATGAGCATCGCACTATGAAGTGGATGACTCATGACAGGCCTATGAGTGCTGATTTCTGTGTGTTTGCTGAGGTTCTTGGATACTCTTTCTGCAGCAGGGACAGGGCCAGTGGCCACCGCATCATCACGCAGCTGAAGCCCAACAAAGATGCAGCTCTCTCTCCTTGCACAATGGATAATCACATTGTGGGTACCCTTGCCGGTCTTGCTCCTATCTATGCTGCCTTAGTGGGCCTCTTCCGTGATTCCATCACTCCGAGTGGAGGCAACAGTGATAGCATCCGTGGTCACCTTGTCCAGCTCCTTGCCTTCTCTCACGAGGTTGCCTCGTGCGAGGATGAGTCTGTGCAGTACAAGCTGGATGTGATGGACTTCATCTACCATGAATTGACGGATGCAATGTTCAACTGGCTGTCCATTCCTTATGCTCCCTACATTATGATGCTCATCAGGCACCTGCTTCCCTCTGAAGATTTCAACATTGATGTTGTGCATAAGGCAAAGAAGATCTACACCAAGGTTCGGAAGACCTCTCACCCCTCTTCTGCTCCTGAGGGTCTCATGAGGGATGCTCGCAGGCCTCCAGTGCCCCCCGTTGCTCGTGATATCAAGCAGCTGAACTGGTTCCAGCGGAACATCCTTTGCACGGGCGTGGACACATGCAAGGGCCAATATGAGGCGTACATGCAGCACCATGAGTTGGCTCACTCTCAGCATCTCATCCTTCACCATGTGTTTGATGCTTATGGTGCTCCCCCGGCTCCTACCCCTCCCACACCATATGCCCAGTGGAACTCTTGTTCTGGGTTGAACTATGGAGAGCTGGAGCGTCACTTGTTCCCCTTTGCAACCACTGTTGATGATGAGGATGATGACACCGAGGAGCTTGAAGATGAGGACTATGATGGGAACGAGGATGAGGATGAGGATGAGAGCTACGAGTGATACATTGGGGCGCTAGCATCGCTCTTCTTCCTTTTTGACGTCTCGATGCCAAAGGGGGAGAAGTAGTTATATTAGGTCTTCGAGGATTTGCATGGGTCGGGCACAAGCATTTGCACTTTTTTCCTATTAGTCTTTTTCTCGCTTGTGCCCATTTAGCGTTGAACTTTAATTTGTGGCTTGTGGTTTGTTTGATACTCTGTGATGATGGATGTCTGGATTTATCTCATGGATTATGCTTATGGATTCATATATTCATATCCTATTATGCTGAGAATCTATATCGAGTAAGGCGCTTATATTGGTCATCACGTTGATAACTATGGCTATTTCAAGGACGCCTCTCTCCCTATATCGGTGGTATGATTATGTTCTTCATATGTCAATGGAATAGATTCACCTATTTGTGTGCATTTGTATTCAAATGCAAATTTATAATATGCACACATTGAGGGGGAGTCTCTTCCATGTTTTTTGTTGGTAGTCTTGTGATCCTTTCCTGCAAATCCTAGTATTATCATCTAACACCAAAAAGGGGGAGATTGAAAGAACATTTCATGTTTTCCTGTGTTTTGTGTGTTAGATAACAATACCGTGGAGTCTTTTCATGTGCGCTAACTGTACAGGTGCTTTGGGGGGGCGGATTATCCCTTCTTCCCCAACAGGTAGAACTCTTGATTCACTCAAAATTATTCAGACACTTTGCAAGAGCTCCCATTCTACATCTCCCACTTCAACCACCCGAAGGCTTCGATCTTTGGGGGAATTGAAGGAGGAGAGAATCGTCATCGTCATCATGAATCAAGCGCATCAACTCCTCTCCATTCATTTGTAGAAATCCCTGATCTAGTGGTTTGTCAATATCTAGATCTTGTTCTTTTTTATTGATAACTTGTTCTTTGGCAACTTGTTGTCATTATGGGAGCCTCCAAGTTGATTGTGGAGTTGTGCCCCGCTAGTTGTGTAAGGCTCCAGTACCCGCCTCGAAGGGGTCCTATAGTGGAAAGGTGGATCAGGCCTTTGGTGGCGTGATCCATCGGAGAACAGGGTGAGGCCTATTGTGGCGTGGTGGTCTTAGTACCGCCCACCCCTCCAACACAGACGTACTTCCCTTAACAAGGAAGGAACTACGGTAAAACAAATCCTGTGTCTCCGCGTGCTTCACTATGGTTCACTCGTTCCTCTTCCACTCGCTCTTTACTCGCTAGTAGATAGGTTTGCATATAGGGAAATTCCACCTAATAGTTTATCTAGAGAATTTACCCTTTGTGCTAAGCCTAAAATTGAAAAAGCATTAAAATTTGAAGTAGCACCTATTCACCCCCCCCCCTCTAGGTGCCCATACGATCCATTTCACACGGAGTTCAAATCTTCGAGCTGATGAAGTGGTCAAAGGTTTTGGCTTCATAAAAAACAGAGAAGAAGCTTGGGTATACAAGAATTTAAGTGGGAGCTCAATAGAATTTATGATACTATATGTACATGACATATTGTTGACTAGAAATGATAAAACCTTTCTTAACACTATTAAAGACTCATTGAAGAATAGTTTTCCAATGAAAGATTTGGGTGAAGCAGCTTACATATTGGGCATACATATCTATAGAGATAGACCTCAACGCCTGATAGGTCTTACTCAAGATATATATCTAGAAAAGGTATTGAAGAGATTCAATATGGAGGAATCATGTAGAGGATCACTCCCGATGGTGCATGGCAAGCCCCTAAGCAAGATGCAATGTCCTAGGATAAATGTTGAGCTAGAAGACATGAGTATTATGTCATACGCTTAGTTTATTGTTTCAATCATGTATTCCATGATATGTACAAGACCAGATGTGTCCTATGCCCTGAGTTTTGCAAGCATATACCAGAGTGATCCAGGAATGGCGCATTGGTCAACAATGGAAAATATACTTAGGTACTTACATGTTTCTCATTTATGAAGGTGATAAAGAGCTCGTTGCAAGAGGTTACATCAATTCTAGCTTTACCACTGATCCTGATGATTTCAAGTCTCAATCCGGCTATGTGTTTACTTTAAACGAGGGAGCGGTAAGCTAGTAAAGTTCTAAGAAAGATATGGTTGCGATACTACAACAAAAGTGGAGTACATAGAAGCGTCAAGTGCTACAAAGGAGGGTGTTTGGATGAAGAACTTCATTACAGAACTTGGTGTAGTTCCAAGTGCATTAGAGCCGAATGGAGATTCATTCTGACATCAACGGTGACATCACTCAAACTAAGGAACCATGGTCCCACTAGAAGAACAATCATTTCCAATGTTGATTTCATCTCATCCAATAGTTCATCAATGACGGTGATATCAAGATGTGAAAAATTCATACAGATCTGAATCTGGCAAATCCTTTGACAAAGTTACTCACACTTGCAAAGCACGAGCAACCCCAGGAAATCATAGGTGTTAGACTGTAATGTAAACTAGAATATTGACTCTAGTACAAGTGGGAGACTAATGGAAATATGCCTTAGTGGCAATAATAAATTAATTATTATATTTTTGTTTCATAATTAAGTTTATTGTTTTGTGCTACAATTGCATTAGTTCCGGATAATGAGTATTTGGAGGAAAACCCTAACACATGTGTGGAATTATAAATAACCTTTGATATCTCTGGTCTCTCCTCTAATACTAGTTTGTATATCATTGATAATCTCAGTTTCCTAACTATGGTCATGGTACAAGGTGTTGTAGAGATGACGATGATATATGAGATTAGAGCTGTTGAGATTACAATGATGATGTATAGACTCAACATGATATTCTATGAAATGAATCGTCAATGTTGTTATCGGTAGTTCCTCGTTAACAAGTATTACCTCTACTATATGATCATTAGACCACGAGACACATATGAACTTTTATAGAATATGGACGTGGCAGGATTCTTCAAACTTTACTCTTAGAATAAGTAATTATAAATCAGTATTCGCTCTTACCATATAGTATGCCAATGTTTCAGATGGTGTGGAAATTTCTACTCCTGATAATGATCGGACAAGTGATCAAGTTATTAATCACATGATAATGGTCGGAAATTTCTACTCCCAATAGTACGAAATGAGTAAAGCATACATACCGGGTAACTAGGGTAACCTAGTGTTTCACCTCAGGCTATGTAAAGTATCGAGAAGCAATACTGCGAGTATCAAAGTAATATTAAAGGTCACATGATAAAAGAACATCATGTATATATGCGGGGTTCACTATGTGCATCAAGGTACTAATGGTGAACATTGTGGAGGAATGAAGTTCTAAAACATGTCCGCATATATTCAAACCCATAGGGTCACACACTTAAGAGTATAATGGCATTTAGAATGTGAGTGGAATTAAAGATTTTCAAATGAATTGAATTCTAAGTGAGTTCATAAGGTTTTGGGATATACCGGAGGAGACCGGGATATCGGCGAGAGCTGTTTAGAATGGTTCCGTACACTAAAAATGCATCTGATTAATTTAGGAATGTTCTAGAAAAATTCATAGGTGTTTGTGATTTTTTAGAATATTTGCATTAATTAATAAAAGGTAAAATCCCTAGGTGGCACCATGGGCTGAAGAGGCCCATGGGCCCCTAAGGAATGGCACACGTGGGAGGTAGGGGAGGGGTCCGAGTCGGACCCTAACCCCTCCTCTAGGATGGCGGCGGCAGAGGGAGAGGAGGGAGTTGGAGTCTGACACCAACTCCCCTTTCTTATAGTGTTGGAGAGAGATGGAGAGTCCTACTGGGAATTTTTGTCCTACTTCTACTTTCGCCAGGGCTCCCCTTGATCTATTTAAAGAGGGGTTGAGAAAGGGGCAAGATACAAGTTTTAGATGCACCACACCCCAACCCTGACACTACCACCCACCGCTGCCAACCAGCCTCCGATCTTCCACCACCGTGATGCCATCACCATCACTACCTCTATCGTCTGTCGTGGCATCCTCTTGACACCCTTCTTCTTGTTGTTGTTCTTCTTCTTGTGTCATCGTTGCCAAGCAGAGATCTTCATATCCATCACGATAGTGCTACCAAGTTCTACCACTTGTTAGTCTAATCGAGCTAGTCCTACGCAAGCGCTGTTGGATCTTCACTGACACGTTCCCGCTTCGACCATGTGCTTGATCATAGCTCGATGCGGTATCTTTGATTTCATCTGTGTCGAGACCGATGGAGGTCCTTGATACATTGCAAACGTATCTATAATTTTTGATGTTCCATGCTTGTTTTATATCTACTTTCTTATGTTTTTTCCATACTTTGGAGTATTTTTATACACTTACTAGGACTAACCTATTAACAAGATGCCACAATGCCAGTTGCCTGTTTTCTGCTGTTTTTGGTTCCAGGAAAGTCAGAAAATCAATATTCTCGGAATTGGACGGGACAAAAGCCAAAGTCAATATTTTACCAGAAGACACATGGAGTTCGAAGGAGAGACGAAGGGGGGCCACAGGGCGGCCACACCACCCCTTGGCGCGGGCAGCCCTGGGCCGCACCAGGGCATGGTGTGGGCCCCCTGGCCGGCCACCGACCTCGCCCCTTCGCCTATAAGAAGCCCCTTGGACGAAAACCCTAAATCGAATAGCCTCTAGCCACGAAAAGTTCCACAGCGCCGCCGCCACCGAAGGGGAGATTCGGGGGACAGAAAGTCTCTGTTCCGGCACCCTGCCTGGACGGGGAATTGCCCCTAGAGCCATCTCCATCGATCTCCACCACCATCTCCATTGCCGTTGTTGATTCCCATGATGATGAGGGAGTAGTTCTTCCTCAAGGCTAAGGGCTCTACCAGTAGCTATGTGTTCATCTCTCTCTGTCTGTGCGTGATCATATTGTGATCATGAGCTTTGTAATCAAGTAGATCTACCTTACTACTCAAGTGCTTTAATAGATCTCTGCTCTCCCCACGTGTGTGAAAGTGACAGCATGCACACCATGGTGGCACTTAGGCTACAGATTACAAATACTTGTTATGAGTTATATTTGGAGTTGGATGTTTCTATGAAATTGCGGTGTTTGTTGGAACCATCTAGAGCTCAAGGTGACAGTGTGGGGTTATCTAGATGGGGAAAGCGGACTTTGAGGTGTGCTGTTATAGCCCTACCATGGATTAGAGTGTCCAACCAGAGAGTAGTTCAGAGTAGTATCATAAAGAGAAGATATTTATATGAGAGTGTTCACTAGTCAAAGTATGATCCCTAGGCCTTGTTTCTAAGCATTGATACTTCGTTTGCAACTAGATATGTTACATGTTTGCTTGCTGCCATCTTTATTTCAGTTTGCCTTTAGTCTCTTCCACGCCATCAAAGTATTTTCTAGCACCATTGTCTTATATCCATACCACTTGTATTTTACTATCTCTTCGTTGAACTAGTGCACCTATACACCTGACAAGTGTACTGGGTGTGTTGGGGACACAAGAGACTTCCTCCTTTGACCACTTCCTCCTTGAGTTTGATAAACATTGGGTAATCCACTTAAGGGAAACTTGCTGCTGTTCTACAAACCTTTGCACTTGGAGGCCCAACAACTGTCTACAAGAATAGAAGTGCATAGACATCAAGCTATTTTCTGGCACCGTTGCTGGGGAGGTAGGGTAAACGGGTACTCACATACTCGGGCTACTAAGCTATCTTCTAGTGCGGTTGTTGGTGTGTGAGTGCTCGAAGTTATTTCCTTTAGATTCTGCAATTATATCTTTTTGTTTCTGGTTTTTATTTTCACTTGTTAGGCTTAATGGAAAACAAAAAAAATAGAGAGCTTTATAGTATTTATCTTGAGTTAGGACATGAAGTGTTTGAAGAGAAAATTAAAAAACCTATGGAACTTTATTTGCATGCTAATAGCAATGTTGTTAGTATGAATTCTTTGGACACCATTATTGCTAATGCTATGGAAAAGTCTAAGCTTGGGGAAGCAAGTTTTTATGAAAATGATCTTTTTAGTTCCCCAGCTTTGGAAGATAGCTATTCTATTGCTGATACATTACAAATGTATCTATAATTTTTGATGTTCCATGATTGGTTTAATCCACTTTCTTGTGTTTTGTTCCAACTTTGGAGTACTTTTCATATGATTTCTTGGACTAACCTATTAACAAGAGCCACAGTGCCAGCTGCCTATTTTCTGCTGTTTTTGGTTCCAGGAAAGTCAGAAAATGAATATTCTCGGAATTGGACGGGACAAAACCCAAAGTGCCTATTTTGCGGAAGACATCAGATGCCAGAATACGAGATGGAGAGGGGCCAGAGGCCACACACACGGCCGTGCGGCTGGGCCGGGCCAGCCAGGTGGTGTGGTGGCCCCTGGCACCCCCTCGGCCTCCCCTTCCGACTATAATATGCCCTCGGGACGTAAACCCTAAGTACCTGATCAAAAATCCACGAAAGAGTCTGTAGCCGCCATCCTCTCCATCCCTAGATCGGGAGGGATCTGAAGCTCTTCCCGGCACCCTGCCAGAGAGGGGAATTCACCCTGGAGGCCTTCTTCATCACCATGCAAGCCTCCGGTCTGATGTGTGAGTAGTTCATCCTTGGACTACGGATCCATGTAGTAGCTAGATGGATGGTTCTCCTCCTTTGTTCTTTCATGTTTAGATCTTGTGAGCTCCATTCATGATCAAGATCATCTATTTGTAATTCTGCATGTTGTGTTTGCGGGGATCCGATGGATATTGAGATGCTATTATATATTGATTATTGATTCTATCATGTCTTTGTTATTTGTGATCTTGCATGCTTTCCGTTGTTAGTAGCTATCTTGGCCAAGTAGATGCTAGCAACTCCAAGAGTTAGTATTTATGCTCGATAGTGGGTTCATGCCTCTAGTAATCTGGGGAAGTGACAGAAATCTCTAAGGTACTAGATGTGTTGTTGCTACTAGGGAGAAAACAACAATCCTTTGTTCATAGAACAATCGTATTGTTTACTTTACACGCAGTTCGTAAAGCAATAATATGTTGCTTACAACTTAATACTAGAGGGGGTTCGGATGATAACCTGAAAGTGGATTATTAGTCATAGATGCAATTGGATGGCGGTCTATGTATAATGTTGTAATGCCCAATCAAGTTCCAAAGTAGTCAAGATGATTAGTATATGCATGTATTGCTTTCTTGGTGTTTGTCAATTGCCCCGCTGTAATTTGTTCACACAGCATGTTATCTATCTTAAGGAGAGCCACCTCTAGTGAACTATGGATCCCGGTCCTTTTCTTTTACATACAATCTATAAACTATTTACTGCTTTGTGTTTACTTTCTGCAAACTATTACTTCTTTCCATTCGATACGTTTAATCCTTTGTTTTCCGCAAAACACGGTGAGATTGACAACCTCATCGCAAGTTGGGGACAAAGTTCCATGGTTGTGTTGTGCAGGTCTCCACGTTGCTACTAGCACCGGTAGTGCGCCCTGCCAAAGCTCAGCTAGTAACACCTTTGGGGTGTTTCCTTGCTCCTACTGGTTCGATTAAACCTTGGTTTCATAACTGAGGGAAACTTGCTGCTGTGCTCATCATACCTTCCTCTTGGGGTTCCCAATGAGCTCTACATCAACCACGCACCAGCACTTTTCTGGGCGCCGTGCATTGATCCATCAAGCATTTTTCTGGCGTCGTTGCCTAGGAGTCAAGGACATCTTCACAAGGGGAGTCCCTCATAACGAATCTCTTTACTTTGTTATTTTTGTTTTGCTTAGTTTCTTTTTGTTTTGTTTGCTTGTTTCTTTATCAAAAACACATAAAAATTAGTTTTACTAGTTTGCTTTCTTTATCAAAAACACAAAAAAATTAAGTCTCCTTTAGTTGCCACCTCTTCTTTAGCTCACCATGTTGATCCCTAAATTCACCCTGAAAGATCTTCCAATTGGTAGTGGTTCTATAATTGGGAAAGATAACATTGAAGAATTCTTTAATCATGTTAGTAAACATGAGGATACTAAGGATAGATCTCTTGCAGAACTTGCTCCAAACTATGAGATTGCTGCAGCTTCTTTAATTCACATGTTAGAAGCTAGGTTTGTTAACCTTAACCCCTTAATGCAAGTAATGTTTCTTAAGCTTAAAGAAATTGAGGATCCTAAAAAGAGGGAGTTTATTCTAGAAACTTTGTTTAAGGAGTTCTATGATGTTGCCAAGGAAGCTAGGGAAGTATTTGAACGTTTCAATGTGCTAGGCTCATGTGTAGATGTTGTTTGTACACGAGAAAAGATGAACAAAACCTAACCTAATGGGGAGGAACCTAAGATACCAATACCCTTCAAACTAGTAGCAATACATGATGCCATAGAAAAGAATCTTGATTGGATCGTTCCTGCAAACCCTTTTGATGAGAATAGTGAACCTAACAGCATTGAGAGAGGATCCTCTATAACTTATTTGGATGATATACCTTGCCTTGTTGAAAATATTTCTGGTATTGATCTTAATGTTTCTTCATTTGAGAATACTTGATTTTTTCTTGCTTCTTATGCCTAACTTAAAGGCGTTAAAGAAAAGTACTTATTGGGAGATAACCCAAAAGCTTTAGATGAGTCTTGGAAGTTATTACCTCTGTAATAACCTCTCCTTATCCTTTTTATTTGCTTTTTGTGCCAAGAGTAAGATCTAATGAGAGATAAGTAATGATTGGGAAAGTTGCTGTCCCGAAACAGATTTCTGTGCTTCACCGTAAAAATTCGTGTAAAATCTCTGAAACACTTTTTGAGGCGTGATTTTTTGTGCTTCTGCCCCAGGTTGTTATCTAACTTTAGTTAGTTCAACACTTTTTGATTTGAGCAACATAAGGTCTTCTAAAAAATTCGTATTTACCTGCTGGTCTGTTTTGACAGATTTCTGCCATTTTCTGCATTTGCTTCTTGTTGGTTCCTTTTTGAGTTCTTTTGGGGAATTGAGCTTTTTGAGGGAAGTGCTTCAGTAGCTAGTGTTCTAATGGAACTTTATTTGGTGTTAGAACTGAACCTTAAGACTTATTTATCTTGAGTGCACTAATGTTGCTAATAAAGATTGTGTGAAGTTTTGTATGAAGGAAAAATTTCAGGTGTATGGAAGGAATGAGTAATGAGATGAAGGATGGACTAGAGCTCAAGATTGGGGATGCCACGCATGTCACCCCAAGAAATATCCAAGAAGTTCAAGCGTCAAAGCTTATGGATGCCCAAGGCATCCCCTTCTTCATCAATAAAAATCTCAGGTTTCTTCCAAACGCTTCATTTTTATTGTTTCATGCACAGTTGTGTTGTTCTTTGAGCGTCTTCTTTTTTCGTTTTCATTTTGGTTTTTTGTTTGCTTGGTTTTCTCAGTTTTCTGAATAAATTGGTTGGACCCCCTCTTTCATACATTGGTTTGCAAATAGTTTGGTTTGGTTTGGAAAAGAGTAGGAAAGACTTATGTGGTAAAAAGAGCTTGTTTTTGACTGTGGCCTATGCTTTGTCATGCCATGCTTGATATTGTTTTGGCTTTATGCTTAGTATTCTTTGTTGTAGCATGAATTGTTATAAACAATTGAGATTGCTTAATGTGCCTTGGATGAATCATGCGTTGTTTTAGCATATTAAAGCATAGTATAGTGGTATTCTCCTTTGATGCTTTATTTGGGTTGACTTGGCGCATGCTCACACCATGTTATGACTATCTCAAGTCACCATAGCCTTTATGATCCTTTAGTTTTCAACTTTTAGTATCACCCTATGCTTTGATCAATGATGTTTTGTCGCTCTGCATGATTATGGCCATTATTGCTCTCTTGGTTTGTCGCTCCCAGTCTTTTGCTAGCCTCCATAACAAAGTATGAGTTCCACTCATGCATCCAACTCCCTAAACCAAGTTATTCCAAAGAGTCCACCATACCTACCTACTAGCTTATGCTATTCCAAGTATATTCATGCTTTTGTTTACCTTCCAAATTAAACTTGTTATGAGAAAACTAGTGATTAAAGCTCTCACGAACTTGATGGCACACTTTACTTTTCTTGCCCTTAATAAACTTGAACCATTGTGTCTTCTATGTTGTATATGCTTGCACTTATTTGTTGGGGATTAGCAGAACCATGCTTTCATGGGGAATGCTTTCAACATTACACTTGGTACTTGTACCTAGTTGATATCATGCTCTTTTGTATATGGATGTCGTCGGTGTGAAATGAAAGGGGAGCTTGTAAGTCCATGGAGTTATGAATATGTGTTAGAGAAACGCCTGGGCCGCTGGTCTAATCCATGCTGACATGGTGGAAACCTGCAGCGTAACCATAATGAGCTGTCTATGAAGCATTCTTCTTATAAAAAAGGAGTCCTATATTGAGAAAAAAACAGAAAAAAAAGAGATTATGAAAAGAGGAAAGAGAGAAAAAAGCACCATATTCCCATGGTAAATAAGAAGATTGCTGAGATGCTCGTTGTCTGCTTGCCTTATCATTTTGATATGGGGATTCTTCCGTATCATCGGGCAAGGGGTACCCCGTTGGCGGTTCTCTATGATACACATATACTTACAATGACAAGAACTTACTGGTGACTAAACTTGAGTAGCATGAGGAGCGGCCCTCGTATACAAGGGACATGAGATTTCTAACTTATACTTCGTCAAACATGTACACCATAGTTTGTTCCCTTTAACCTTAATCACTTCAAGATGCTTATGATAGGGGCAATGAGAGCTGAAAGCTATAGGTACCATAATTTTTGGAATCTCTTTATGAGACTTGAATCCCTACTTCCTTTTACAAAGGCCTTTCTTCCACCATTATATTGAGTCTCCACCTTCTATCTTTATGCACCTACTTTGAGAGCATAGTGGCCATTCTTAGTTCTATGTGAATTGTCCCAAGACTAGTTGATTGATGCATACTTTGATATTACTTGTTTTAAACTATTTTATCCAGTCACTCTTATGAACTTCTATGGTTTCCTTTGCATTTATATTTTCTACTCTATTGAGGGACAAGTTGAATACTTTTATGCTATGTTTTCTTTATGTGAAACAAACAAACGTCTTGCAAAGCATTGTTATTCATGAATCTTTTGTTTGTGCCTTTTCATGTTGCATCTTAGTTTCTATGTATTATTGCTAGAACCTTGTCTTTCATGTTATGATTGAAGTACGATGATCCCAGATTTGAATGTTTTACAAATAGTTTGATCAAGTCTTTAATGGTGCATGTCACCTCAAAAATTATTCTTTCTTTTTATCACTTACCTACTCGAGGACGAGCAGGAGTTAAGCTTGGGGATGTTAATACATTGCAAATGTATCTATAATTTTTGATGTTCCATTCTTGGTTTTATCCACTTTCTTGTGTTTTGTTCCAACTTTGGAGTACTTTTCATATGATTTCTTGGACTAACCTATTAACAAGAGTCATAGTGCCAGCTGCCTGTTTTTGGTTCCAGTAAAGTCAGAAAATAAATATTCTCGGAATTGGACGGGACAAAAGACAAAGTGCCTATTTTTTTGGAAGTCATCAGATGCCAGAATACGAGACGGAGAGGGGCCAGAGGCTGGCCACACCACCTGGTCAAGTGGCCAAGTTCTGCACATGCCAGGGGGTGGTGCGATGGCCCCTGGCACCCCCTCGGCCTCCCCTTTCGACTATAAGATGCCCTCGGGACGTAAACCCTAAGTACCCGATCAAAAATCCACGAAAGAGTCTGTAGACGCCGTCATCTCCATCCCTAGATCAGGAGGGATATGAAGCTCTTCCCGGCACCCTGTCGGAGAGGGGAATTCACCCTGGAGGCCTTCTTCGTCACCATGCAAGCCTCCGGTGTGATGCGTGAGTAGTTCATCCTTGGACTACGGATCCATGTAGTAGCTAGATGGCTGGTTCTCCTCCTTTGTGCTTTTATGTTTAGATCTTGTGAGCTCCGTTCATGATCAAGATCATCTATTTGTAATTCTGCATGTTGTTTTTGCGGGGATCCGATGGATATTGAGATGCTATTTCAGATTGATTATTTATTCTATCATGTCTTTGTTATTTGTGATCTTGCACGCTTTCCGTTGTTAGTAGCTATCTTGGCCAAGTAGATGCTAGCAACTCCAAGAGTTAGTATTTATGCTCGATAGTGGGTTCATGCCTCTGGTAATCTGGGGAAGTGACAGGAATCTCTAAGGTACTAGATGTGTTGTTGCTACTAGGTATAAAACAACAATCCTTTGTTCATAGAATAATTACACGCAGTTCGTAAAGCAATAATATGTTGCTTGCAACTTAATACTAGAGGGGGTTCGGATGATAACCTGAAAGTGGATTATTAGTCATAGATGCAGTTGGATGGCGGTCTATGTATAATGTTGTAATGCCCGATCAAGTTCCAAAGGAGTCAAGATGATTAGTATATGCATGTATTTCTTTCTCGGTGTTTGTCAATTGCCCCACTGTAATTTGTTCACCCAGCATGTTATCAATCTTAAGGAGAGCCACCTCTAGTGAACTATGGATCCCGGTCCTTTTCTTTTACATACAATCTATAAACTATTTACTGCTTTGTGTTTACTTTCTGCAAACTATTACTTCTTCCATTCGATACGTTTAATCCTTTGTTTTCCGCAAAAGACGGTGAGATTGACAACCTCATCGCAAGATAGGGACAAAGTTCTGTGGTTGTGTTGTGCAGGTCTCCACGTTGCTACTAGCACCGGTAGTGCGCCCTGCCAAAGCTCAGCTAGTAACACCTTTGGGGTGTTTCCTTGCTCCTACTAGTTCGATTAAACCTTGGTTTCATAACTGAGGGAAACTTGCTGCTGTGCTCATCATACCTTCCACTTGGGGTTCCCAACGAGCTCTACATCAACCACGCACCAGCACTTTTTTGGGCGCCGTGCATTGAGCCATCAATTGCTTATGATGATACCAAACCTCCAATATATGATGATTACAATGATGAATATGATATTTTCAGTCCACCTAGTATTGAGGGGAAAATTAATTATGATTACAATATGCCTCCTATATTTGATGATTATGGTGATGAGAATAATAATGATAGCTATTTTGTTGAATTTGCTCCCACTACGATTAATAAGAATGACTATGTTTATGTGGGGAGTATTAATTCTTTTATGCATGTGGCTCATGATAAGAATGTTTCATGTGATAGTTATATTATTAATTTTATTCATGATTCTACTGAAAGTTATTATGAGAGTGGGAAACATGGTTTTATGCATCTCAATAATATTAAGTTTCCCCTCTTTATGTTGAAAGTCTTGAAGTTGCACTTGTTTTGCTTTACTATGCTTGTTGCTTTGTGCTTTCATGACTAGTTTCTTTACAAGATTCCTATTCATAGAAAGTGGGTTAGACATAAATGTGCTTTGAATTTGCTTATTGATGCTCTCTTTTACTTCAATTCATATTTCTTATGTGAGCATCTTGTCAAACTATCATGCATAACTTAAAGGCGTTAAAGAAAAGTACTTATTAGGAGATAACACAAAAGTTTTAGTTGAGTCTTGGAAGTTATTGCCTCTGTAATAACCTCTCCTTATAATTTTTGTGTGGTTTTTGTGCCAAGAGTAACCTCTAATGAGAGGATGTAAGATTTGGGGAAGTGATGTCCCGAAACAGATTTTTGTGCTTCACTGTAAAAATTATTGAAAAATCTCTGTATGTTGGATTGAGCTGTAATTTTCTGAATGCATCCCCCAGGTTGTTATCTAACTTTCGTTAGTTCAGCACTTTTCTATTTGAGCAACAGAAGGTCTTTGAAAAAATCGGTTCTCACCTGCTGGTCTGTTTTGACAGATTTCTGCCATTATTTGCATTTGCCTCTTTATCGATTTATTTTTGGGTTCTTTTTGGTGAATTGAGCTTTTTGAGTGAATTGCTACAGTATCTTGTGTTTTAATGGAAGTTTTACTTGTGTTTAAACTGAACCAAAAGATTTATTATCTTGAGTGCACTAATGTTGCTAATGAAGATTGTGTGAAGTTTTGTATGAAGGAAATTTTCAGGTGTAGGGAAAGAATGATGTAATGAGATGAAGAATGGATAGAAGATCAAGCTTCGGGATGCCACCCCGTTTCACCCTAAGAAATATTCAAGAGGTACAAGCGTCAAAGCTTGGGGATGCCCAAGGCATCCCCTTCTTCATCAATAAAAATCTCAGGTCTTTCTAGACACTTCGTTTTTATTGTTTCATGCACTGTTGTGTTGTTCTTGGAGCGTCTTTGTTTTTTTTTAGTTTTGTTTTGCTTGGTTTGCTTAAATAAGTTGGTTGGATCTCAACACACTTCTTTTGGAGAGACACACACCCCGTTATTCATTGCCTAGAACACTCTAGTTTTCATTCTTATAGTTTTGTGAGTGTTCTCTTTTGCTAGCATTGTGTTTAGCCTTAGTTTTCTTGTGCTTTCAGCTTAGAACTTTTTAGTTCTTCTTTTTGGAGTTGTGAGACAAGCTCACTGATCTTTATTTATTATTATCTTTGTGAGTTATTTCAAATAGGTTGATTTGGATTGGAAAAGAGTAGGAAAGTTCATGCTGAAGGGAATATGCCCGAGAGGCAGTAATAAAGTGGTTGTTATCTTATTAGTTATTTATGATAAATTTTTATTTTGCATCCTATAATTGTATTAATTTGGAAACGTTAATACATGTGTGTTTAATAAATAAAAGGAAAGTTCCTAGTTATGCCTCTCTTATAAACTAGCTCGTTAATTAACAAGATGATCAAGGTTTCCTGATCATGGACATTGGATGTTGTTAATAACAAGGTCACAACATTAGTGGAATGATGTGATGAACATTCATTCGAAGTATAGCATGACGATCAAGGTCATTGTGTTTATATTGCTATAACATCATACGAAGTAATCCTAGTCCTTAGACCATGAGATCATGTCAATCACTAACACTAGAAGAGTATCTTGATAACATCAAACGTCACACCGTGAAAGGGTGATTATAAAGGTGGGTTCAGTGCTATGAAAGTGTTATGTAGAGGCTCATGGATTAAGGGTGGGATTTGTCCATCCCGATGATAGATAGATATACTCTGGGCCGTCTCGGTGATATCACATTGGTTAGCTTGCAAGCAAGTGATGAGATCACTAGAATGTTATATCACGGAAACGAGAAAAGAGTACATGTTGGTAACGAGATCAAACTAGGTATGGAGATACCGATGACCGAATCTCGGACATGTAATATATCGTGACACAAAGGGATTTAGTTACTAGCGTTAAAGGTTCTCACGATCATAGAAGTCATCGTTGAATTTGTAGGAGTCAGTATGTGTAACTACCTCGGTGAATTACGCTCCTAGTACAAGCCTGGATGATCAGAAATGGTTGAAATAGTACGATGGGGCCCAAATGCCACTCACAGGTAGACCTTTCGGCCGTCCCAACCATTTCCAAACATCGGGACAAGAACGGGCGGCGTAATCGGCAGGCGAAGGGATCAACTACATACACAAATGAGTATGTATGGAAGCCACCATACAATAGTACATTAGAGCCATTCCATCTAAAAAGAAAGGAAATATAGCAACGCCATACGGCAAGATCCAAATATCCTAGATAGATATAATAGTGTAGGATATCTCCTCATACATCAATCAACAGAGTATCAAGCGGAAGCGGAAGACAAAATCCGAGTACGGATAAGAAGCAAATCGGCATAAGATGCCCCATAAATAAGCACATCCCGCCCACAGATCTCACGGATCCCGTTCGGAATCTCTACGAATGATCGTTGCCCACATCGTCCGTCTCTTCCACCCAGTATCCATCTTGCGAGTGTACTGTTCATCTCGAACCAAATAATTTATCGTGTGAGACCCTAGGGTACTCAGCAAGTCTTTATGCCTCTAAAGGGGACACAACACAGGGTGACGCAATTGCAGCAAAAGATAAACCCTAGCAATTCTATAGATACTAGCTAACCATCCGCCTAACGAGAGATGAGCGGATGTCCGTGAATTAATAACAACGATTATAACAGTTATAACGGTAATATCCACAGATCCATCCTCCTCCTCGCTTACCGGCGAGGAAGCGGACGAACAACCCCCATCTGTTGGCGGTTTTATTATCCATTCCGTGAGTGTTGCACTATTTACTAGTCGGTACCTAGTCTAGTCAGATTAAAAGCGGTACTTTAGTTATGCTTGTCTATGATCGAAAACTGTGCTCCAAGTCGTCCATAACCGCGGACACGGCTTTGAAAGTTTTACCTGCAGGTGCACAAATAACACACACTCGATGTGCCTCGGAAAAACCAAATCAAAACCCACGAGGCGATCCACGACAAAGCAATTACAGGATTCAGAAATATTTCAAGGGCCACCCCATTAAGCTACCATGACGAAGCTGGCTACGAGAGGCGGACTCAAGGTTTGGGTGGGCGGCTGTAACGGGGAACCGAAAGTGTGACTGGGCTTGTCGATACCGTGAAATCGTGTCCCGGCCCTAAACAGTACAGTGTGCTCCTCGCACAATCTTAAATAAAGCAGTAAAGCATGGCATAAGTACAGGATAGTAAATAAAACCTCAGACTAGTTTGTGGCCCCAAGAAATAAGAATGAATCAAGCTCTGGCTCAGGGGGGTTCATAAGCCTCCCGGATGTGGATAGCGCGAATAATCAAGGAACAGGAATCAAGTACTCGGGGTCCTACGGGACACAAGTGATCCTGAAAAACCAAATAGCGAATATGGCTCACCAATGCCACTTTCATTAGTTATCCCATTACTACTCAGGTTAAGTCGTTTAGGTACCTCGTTATCCATCAGACACTCACATACCCTACACATGCTGTTCTACGACTCACATGGCTCAAACAACTCCTGTAGTAATGGCTCATGGGATGGAGGAACAAGCTTCGGTGGGGTTTAAAAGTAAAGGCTATGCAAGACTTGGGATTTAATTTAATGCATTCGCGACTCGATGATGCAAGAATAAGAAAGAGGCAATAGGTACTATATGTATGCAAGCATGTGGTAGTGCTTGCCTGGCAGCTCGGTTGAAGCAAGGAATGGATCTGGGTAGTGCTCCTGGTTCTCTTGATATATCCCCTGCTCAGCGTCTATTCGAAGAAGAACGAAACAAACAAGGGCCAACATAAATAAAGTGCACAAGCATATGAATAAATGCATCAAGCAAACAATCATGCCATGATGAATGATGCACAATTTGCATGGCAATAAGGTAGCATGGCATGGGTGAGGTGTGAGATACAAGATTAAATCATTTTATTGAGTTTTGGGCCCATTTTATTCACAATTAAGTTGCTGCATACAATATATTTATATGATGCATGCTTCAAATAAAACCATGGAATGCATAAACAGAAAGGTCTCGTCGAGCTAATCATTTTAGACATATCATTTGTTGAATTTGGAGTTATAAAACAAAATTTATTAATTATTTAAGTCAAAAGGGCAATTTGTTGTAATTTAAATAATCTTGGAATTTTAAATGTTCAAAATATATTTTGGAGGCCATATATGAATTCCTCACATTTTTCTGATTTGAAAGCATATATTATTTGTATTAATTGGATTAATATTTTAAAAGTTATTTAAAAACAGAAATAAATTTGAATTTGAATTAATTTGGAAAAGATTTGAATTTAAACAGATAGACTGAATTACTTTTTATACCCAGACAGACTCAGCCACTATCGCTGACGGGTGGGGCCAAGGTGACTCAGCAAAACAGCGCACAGAAAAGGTTTTATCACCGCTGGTTGAGCTAGCCCTAGAGGATGACAGGTGGGGCCACCGACTTATGAGCCTGTGACAATGGCGACCTAGGGGGTGCCACGCGGCGCAGCGAGGGAGCGCGGGTTGAGTACCGAGAAGCGGGGGGGCTCTTTTGCAAGTTTGCTCGGCGACTGACTGGTGGGCCAAAACGTACCGTGAGTTAAGCGTAAAAACTAGCAGGGGGTTAAGCGGAAAAAGTCCACAACCATACTGTGGATCTTCTCTGCCTCGAGCGACAGGTCGATCTTGCGTGGCGAAGCGCGGTCTGTGGATCGAACCCAGCCATTCTTGGCGCAGCCTTGAGAGCGAACCGCGGTGGCAGGCTAGGTGTCCGCTAGGAGGTTGGGGCCTAGCTAGGGTTTCTGCGCTGAGGGACGAAAGCAGACGACGCACAGCGCCTGCAGGCCGTTCGTCGGATGGTCCGGCCCGACCAGGGCAGGGATGCGACGGCGAGGATGTCAGGGGGGTAGGGTAGCCCACCGAGAGGTGGTTGACGTGGTCGGAACGGGCAGGGGAGCAGGCGATCGACGAGGATGCAGACGGCCGGCTTGGGTTAGGGTTTCGGGGAGGCGCGTCGGTACTGGCGACTCCGGTGCTCCTCTTCGTCGACAGCGTGTATAGGGCGATGCAGGGGACCCTCCTCGAACTCCCAGGCCACTCCACGGTCTCTCTGCACGCCTGGATCAACGGAACATGGCGGAGGCCGACGGTGGCTGGCGTCGGGGGTAGCTGCTGTGAGAGGAAGGGAGGAGGTGCACAGGGGATCTGGGAGAGGCCAGAGGCGAGGTGGAGGAGATAAGGGAGGGAAAAGGGAGGCCGTGGGGAGGGGTAGAGGGAAAAGGTGGCTCGGCCACGTTTTTCCTCCTCTTCTCTCTCACGTGCTCGGTCTGGGCAGGTAGGGGAGGGGCAGGTGAGGCTTCCAGGTGGGGTAGGGCAGGCCAGGGTTGGGGTGGTTCGGGCTGGGGCCCCCAGGGCGGAGAGAAAGGAGAGGGAGGGAGATAGGGAGCTCGGGCTAGGGTTGGGAGCTAGGCTCGGGTAGAGAGGGGGTATGGCTCGGGGTAGCTAGGGTTTGGTTGGGGCTGGGGGTAGCTAGGTGACCAGCTAGGTAAGAGAGAGGGGGAGGCCGAGAGAGAGAGATGGTGGACTTAGGGTACTTATGGTTTGGTCTAGGTTTTAGCTTAGAGCTAGGTTTGGAGGGGATGGTAAAGAGAGGAGAGGTGAGGTAGGGTGGTGATAGCTAGGGGATTAGGGTGATGGGGTGGTGGCTTGGGGTTTATAGGAGTTTGCATGCTCCAACTAGATCAAGCAACACAAGAGAGGGGTGTGGTGATGATGGTCTAAGCAAGCACAAACAAGATCAAGCTAAGAGGAGAGAGAGATGTGGTTTAAATTCACTCAAAATTCAAATAAGATCCAAAGAACAAGCAAAAGGTGGGGCTTGCATGGCCCATGCAAAACATTTATGGCCATGTTGATTATTGTGAAAACAACATTTTTACATGGCATTATTATCATGCATTCACAAAAATTGGAGTAAGGCCCAAGCAAAGTAATTTAAAAATAAAACCAAGTGGAGTATATGGAGATGATCATATTGGATTATATTTGGGACTTGCTAGTGTGTATATGCCACTAGGTGATCAATAGTCTCAAAATATTCCAACATGAGCATAATTCCATGATAAACCATATGGAAGCTAGGAGAGAGGTTCCACTCACAAGGCATGCAAAGGTGGCCATGTGGCTCTCATATATCAATGATGTGAAAACAACATGATGCTAAGATGAGAGCATGTGGACAAGAATTGGATCCATTCCAACCCACATGAACTAGAGGTAACTCAAATAAAATGCAAAGCTCATATTTAGTTGGATGGTGGAATTTATAAGGTGGTGAAAAGAAAGGGTGGTGGAGTGGAATAAAAGATATGCCCCCAACTCAACTTGGGCATTAAACAATATATCAAGAACCAAATACAATATCAAGAGGCAAATACAATTTACAATGCATATGAGAGAAGAACCAAATCAAAAAGGGTTTTGTATGATGCTCAAATGCAAGGTGGCATGATGACATGAGTATGCTATAATGATGATGCAACAATTATATATTTGAAGTAGCCATTATATTACTAGACCAAGTAGCATTACAATTGTTAGACAATTGGGATGCTACAACTCTCCCCCACTAAACAGGAATCTCGCCCCGAGATTCTAGGATGAAGAAGAAGACACAAAGAGGGTAGGATACTTGGCACGGAGATCATCCTCACGTTCCCAAGTGGCTTCATCAACAGAATGGTGCGACCACTGCACCTTGCAGAACTTGATGGACTTGTTGTGAGTCCTTCTTTCTGCGACTTCAAGGATTTTTGTGGGGTGTTCTTGATAAGACAGGTCTTCTTGGAGATTGATCAGCTCATGGTCCACGGTCCTTCCGGGATCCTTGAAGCACTTCTTGAGCTGAGAGATGTGGAAAACATCATGGACTTTGAGTTTTTCCGGGAGCTCAAGAGCATAAGCAACTTCTCCTCTTCTTCCACGAACTTTGAAGGGACCGATGTATCTAGGAGCCAGCTTTCCTTTGATACCAAAACGGTGCGTGCCTCTCATGGGAGTGACACGAAGGTAAACGAGGTCACCAGGGACATACTCCATGTCCGTGTGCTTCCTGTCATAATTGCTCTTCTGGCGACTTTGAGCAATCCTCAGATTTTCGAGAATGATGTGAACCTTCTCCTCCGCTTGAGTCACAATGTCAGGGCCAAACAACATTCTTTCTCCTGCACCCGACCAACCAATTGGAGTTCTGCATTTGCGACCATAGAGAGCCTCAAATGGTGCCATCTTTAGACTTTTCTGGAAGCTATTGTTGTAAGAGAACTCAGCATAAGGAAGGCATTCTTCCCACTTCATGCCGAACGAGATGACGCACGCACGAAGCATATCCTCCAGAATCTGATTGATCCTTTCCACTTGTCCTTGCGACTGAGGGTGGTAGGCTGTGCTGAAGTTCAACTTTGTTCCCAAAGCATTTTGGAAACTCTCCCAGAACTTGGAAGTGAAGATGCTTCCACGGTCTGAACTGATCTCAAGCGGAACCCCATACAGAGAGACAATTCTGTTGATATAGAGCTCAGCCAACTGAATTGCAGAAATGGTTTCCTTAACGGGGAAGAAGTGAGCCACTTTAGAAAGCCTGTCAATGACAACAAAGATTGCATTGTTGCCCTTCTGCGACCTCGGAAAACCAGTGATGAAGTCCATCTCTACTTTCTCCCATTTCCATTCCGGGGGTTTCAATGGTTGTAGAAGACCGGAAGGTTTCTGATGGACAGCTTTCACTCTGCGGCAGACATCACACTCCGAGACATACCTGGCACAATACCTTTTCAAACCAGGCCACCAATATTGTGTTTTCAAGTCCATGTACATCTTTGTGCTGCCAGGGTGGATAGAAAGAACAGAATCATGCGCCTCCTTGAGAACTTGCTCTCTCAAACCCGGGTAGTTCGGTACAAACATCCGGTGTTCAAAGAAAAGCGTGCCTTGATCATCGACGTGGAAGGACTCATACTTCGGAAGCTGAATCCTGGAGATGATCTTTCTTGTGTGCGGATCACCAAGCTGAGAAGAGCGAACCTTTTCTTCCAAGAGAGGTGTTGCTAGAAGGTTCAGGAGATACCCTTGCTCCACAATTTCCAGGTTGAGCTGACGGAATTCCTCGCACAAGAGAGGCTGTTGTTCTTCCATCATGAGGTTGTTGACATAAGCTTTGCGGCTGAGAGCATCTGCCATAACATTAGCTTTGCCCGGAGTGTAGTTGATGGTCAGATCGAAGTCATTGATTGCTTCAATCCATCTCCTCTGCCGAAGGTTGAGATCAGGCTGAGTAAAGATATACTTCAGACTCTTGTGATCAGAAAAGATCTCACAACTGTTGCCAAGCAAGTAGTGCCTCCATACTTTCAAAGCAAAGACAACTGCCGCGAGCTCGAGGTCATGTGTAGGATAGTTGATCTCATGCGTCTTCAACTGACGAGAGGCATAAGCAACAACTTGTTTTTCTTGCATAAGGACCGCACCCAATCCGTGCAAAGAGGCGTCACAGAATATCTGAAACGGCTTGGATGTATCTGGAGGAACCAAGACTGGTGTGGAAGTGAGCTTCTCTTTGAGTGTCTCAAAGCTTGCTTGACATGCAGGAGTCCAAAGGTATTTCTTGCCTTTCTTGAGGAGATCGGTAAGAGGCTTCGCTATCTTCGAAAAGTTCTAAACAAAGCGACGGCAATAACTAGCCAAACCAAGGAAGCTCCACACTTCTTTGACATTAACAGGAGGAAGCCATTCAACAATTGTCTTCATAGTTTCCGGGTTAACTGCAATGCCCTTGGCAGAGATGACATGACCAAGATAGGTAACTTGAGGAAGCCAAAACTCACACTTGGAGAACTTTGCATACAAGCGGTTCTCACGAAGCTTGCTTAGGACACACCGAAGGTGTTCTTCATGCTCTTCCTTCGACTTAGAGTAGACTAAGATGTCATCTAGGAAGACCACAACGAACTTGTCAAGATACTCCATGAAAACCGAGTTCATGAGCCTCGAGAAGGTGGCAGGTGTGTTGGTGAGACCGAAAGACATGACCGTGTACTCATACAGGCCATAGCGGGTGGTGAAAGCTGTCTTAGGAACATCTTCCTTGCGAATCTTGATTTGGTGATAACCACTTCTCAAGTCCAGCTTAGAGAAAACCACAGCTCCGCTTAGTGATCAAAAGATCATTAATCCGCGGAAGGGGATATTTATTCTTGATGGTTTTAGCATTGAGAGCCCGATAGTCAACACAAAGTCTATCAGTCTGATCTCGCTTCTCCACAAAGAGAGTAGGGCTACCCCAAGAAGAAGTGCTATGCTGAATAAAACCCAACTTCTCTTGTTCATCAAGCTGACGTTTGAGTTCAGCCAACTCAGCAGGACCCATCTTATAAGGCCGCTTGGAGATAGGAGCGGTACCAGGTTCAAGCTCAATAAGAAACTCAACCTCACGATTCGGAGGCATACAGCAACTCTTCAGAAAGACATCTGGAACTCACAGACCACGGAACACTCTGAATAGCTTCCATAGCATCAACATTCAGAGTTGCCAAAGAGAAAAGCTGGATAGCAGGAGTCAGACTTGGAGAATAGACTATATGGCCTTCAGGAATCTTCAGAGAAACCGAGCGCTTAGCACAATCAATCACAGCTGCATTTGCTGTCAACCAATCCATGCCCAAGATGACATCAATGTCAGAATTGCCCAGAACAATTAAGGACGCCGAGAACGAAGAGCCACCAATCTCAATTTGATTGCCATGGCTGATATGAGCAGCCCTCATGTTTGAACCAGGAGATAGAACCATTAACCGCTTGAGGAGAGGATCCAACGCTAACTCATTCTCATTTGCAAACTTGTGAGAAACAAAAGAATGCGATGCCCCAGAATCAAACAAAACTCGTGCAGGGACTGAGTTAACGGGAAGCATACCCATCACAACTCCAGGTGCATGCTCAGCTTGAGCGGCGTTGACACAGTTAGCACGAGCAACGATGAGACCCGGGCTTGGTGTTGATGTTGAGAGCCCGAGGTGGTGGTGCACGAACCAAAGGAGAGCTTGCCGCAGATCTTGCAGGTGGTGGAGGAAGAGCCTTGTTCTTCATCGGACAGTTCCATTGTTGATGCCCAGAGTCTCCACAAGTGTAACAAGCACCAGGTGGACGTGGAGCAACGTAGCCAGGGACTCCGCCAGGCGCTCCAGGGTAGTGGTGGTTGTAGCCCCTGGGAGCAGCAGTGAGGAAGTTTGGTGGCCTTGCCGCGTAGCTTGAAGGTCTAGGTGGAGCTGGAGGCGGTGGGGTGTTAGGAACCCAGACACGACGCTTAGAAGGAGCTGACATAGCTGAAGAGCTTGCTGCATCACGGCTGTGCTTCTTTGACTCCTCAAACACTTGCCTACTTGCCTCTTCCTGCAGAGCTGTATGCTGAAGTTCCAGAAAAGTCGTCGGCCTTGCATGTGTGATTGCAAACTTGATCGATGCATTGAGCCCTTGCCTGAACCTCTTTTGCTTCTTCTTGTCATCATAGATCTCATCGCCACCATAACGAGAATGGTTCATGAAGTTCCTGATGTAGGTGTTGACATTATCATTGCCCTGCTTGAGGTTGAGAAACACTTCCTTCATCCTCTCCATGACAATTTCGCAGACATCGCTCTTTAAGCTCCAGTGAACTGTCCCCAAGTAGGCTGAAAACAGTCGGTTGCCTTCAGGTAATTCTCCCACCAGAGAGTTGCATCTCCCTTCAGAAGGTGAGTAGCACACTTTACCCATTCTTGCTCGGGAACATCAGCAGTTGCCAGTAACCTTGACATCTCACGCAACCAATCATCAGCATCAAGTGGTTGGTCAGAAACATCAAACTGGCGAGGGTTGAACTTCAGGAAGCTCTTGATGTCTCCTCGCTTGGGAGGTGGAGGTAGCGGCACAAACTCATTCCTCCTGACACTTTCCTCAAACCGCTGCTGGTTCTGCTGCATTGCTGCCAAGGCATTGGCGATGCTTGACAACGCTGCCCCCAGTTCAGGTTGTATGTCCTCCTCAGAACGGCGTGGTGGTGCCATCCTGTGATTGATATAACACACAAGTCAGTACTATGATGGAGAATAAAAATAATCCACAATAGTACCAAAATGGAATTAACCAAGATTAAAGGATACAATTTACTAAGATGATATTAAAATATCAACGAAGTTCAAAGCACCTAGAAGATATTAATCATATCGCATTGACTGAAAAGGAGTGTGGTACACAAATATATCAAAGAAAAATTTTCCACAAATTTCGGCATTAAAATACCAATAGATGCGCAAAATTACTTAACGAATCCAGATTAGTGACTCTACCAATTCAATATACAAGAGCGAATGATAAGAGTAGTGGTATGGTCGCGACTCCATCCCGCACTCAAATCATTACTCCGCACATGAATAAGTAAAACACATATCTCAACACCTTCTTCTCACGATAACCTAAAGATTGGTAGCTACGGAAACGAACACCACAAACAAGATAACGTCGGATAACAAACAGTAAGACAGATCGCGTCGGTATACAACGAATCAGATAGATCGCGTCGGTTTGCAAAAACCTGTCGGTATGGAATGTACCAACAGATGATAACCAAAAGGCCGATAAGATAACAACTTGGATGCAACAGATAGACAAGGAATTACACACACACACACTCATGCACACAGATACACAACCTATGGTACTACGGAAACCCAGAACACGTGAATCCTAGTTTGAAGTTTAAGAAGAGGATTGAAAACGTTACACTTCCTTACCAGAAAAGGTGGTGATTGGGTAAGAAGAAAAGTGGAAGCAGTCCTACTCTCACGTTTTGTTTTTCCCTAGTATACATAACTACCAAAAATATTTGCTAGACAGACAACGACCATTTGGCTGAGACCCTGAAGGTCAGGATGGCTCTGATACCAATTGTAACTACCTCGGTGAATTACGCTCCTAGTACAAGCCTGGATGATCAGAAATGGTTGAAATAGTACGGTGGGGCCCAAATGCCACTCACAGGTAGACCTTTCGGCCGTCCCAACCATTTCCAAACATCAGGACAAGAACGGGCGGCGCAATCGGCAAGTAAGGGATCAACTACATACACAAATGAGTATGTATGCAAGCCACCATACAATAGTACATCGAGCCATTCCATCTAAAAGAAAGGAATATAGCAACGCCATAAGAAGATCCAAATATCCTAGATAGATATAATAGTGTAGGATATCTCCTCATACATCAATCAACAGAGTATCAAGCGGAAGCGGAAGACAAAATCCGAGTACGGATAAGAAGCAAATCGGCATAAGATGCCCCATAAATAAGCACATCCCGCCCACAGATCTCACGGATCCCCGTTCCCGGAATCTCTACACCGAATGATCGTTGCCCACATCGTCCGTCTCTTCCACCCAGTATCCATCTTGCGAGTGTACCTGTTCATCTGAACCAAATAATTTATCGTGTGAGACCCTAGGGGTACTCAGCAAGTCTTTATGCCTCTAAAGGGGACACAACCTGGGGTGACGCAATTGCAGCAAAAGATAAACCCTAGCAATTCTATAGATACTCGCTAACCATCCGCCTAACCAGAGATAGACGGATGTCTGTGAATTAATAACAACAGTTATAACAGTTATAACGGTAATATCCACATATCCATCCTCCTCCTCGCTTACCGACGAGGAAGCGGACGAACAACCCCCCATCCGTTGGCAGTTTTATTATCCATTCCGTGAGTGTTGCACTATTTACTAGTCAGGTACCTAGTCTAGTCAGATTAAAAGCGGTACTTTAGTTATGCTTGTCTATGATCGAGAAACTGTGCTCCAAGTCGTCCATAACCGCGGACACGGCTTTCAGAAAGTTTTACCCTGCAGGGGTGCACAAATAGCAACACACACTCGATGTGCCTCGGAAAAACCAAATCAAAACCCAACGAGGCAGTCACGACAAAGCAATTATAGGATTTAGAAATATTTCAGGGGGCCAGCCCATTAAGCTACCCGCGATGAAGCTGGCCGGCTACGAGACGGACTCAAGGTTTGGGTGGACGGCTGTAAACGACTGGGAACCCGAAAGTGTGACTGGGCTTGTCGATACCGCGAAATCGTGTCCCGGCCCTAAACAGTACAGTGTGCTCCTCGCACAATCTTAAATAAAGCAGTAAAGCATGGCATAAGTACAGGATAGTAAATAAAACCTCAAACTAGTTTGTGGCCCCAAGAAATAAGAATGAATCAAGCTCGCCTCGGGGGTTCATAAGCCTCCCGGATGTGGATAGCGCGAATAATCAAGGAACAGGAATCAAGTACTCGGGGTCCTACGGGACACAAGTGAGCCTGAAAAACCAAATAGCGAATATGGCTCACCAGTGCCACTTTCATTAGTTATCCCATTACTACTCAGGTTAAGTCGTTTAGGTACCTCATTATCCATCAGACACTCACATACCCTACACATGCTGTTCTACGACTCACATGGCTCAAACAACTCCTGTAGTAATGGCTCATGGGATGGAGGAACAAGCTTCGGTGGGGTTTAAAAGTAAAGGCTATGCAAGACTTGGGATTTAATTTAATGCATTCGCGACTCGATGATGCAAGAATAAGAAAGAGGCAATAGGTACTATATGTATGCAAGCATGTGGTAGTGCTTGCCTGGCAGCTCGGTTGAAGCAAGGAATGGATCTGGGTAGTGCTCCTGGTTCTCTTGATATATCCCCTGCTCAGCGTCTATTCGAAGAAGAACGAAACAAACAAGGGCCAACATAAATAAAGTGCACAAGCATATGAATAAATGCATCAAGCAAACAACCATGCCATGATGAATGATGCACAATTTGCATGGCAATAAGGTAGCATGGCATGGGTGAGGTGTGAGATACAAGATTAAATCATTTTATTGAGTTTTGGGCCCATTTTATTCACAATTAAGTTGCTGCATACAATATATTTATATGATGCATGCTTCAAATCAAACCATGGAATGCATAAACAGAAAGGTCTCGTCGAGCTAATCATTTTAGACATATCATTTGATGATTTTGGAGTTATAAAACAAAAGTTATTAATTATTTAAGTCAAAAGGGCAATTTGTTGTAATTTAAATAATCTTGGAATTTTAAATGTTCAAAATATATTTTGGAGGCCATATATGAATTCCTCACATTTTTCTGATTTGAAAGCATATATTATTTGTATTAATTGGATTAATATTTTAAAAGTTATTTAAAAACAGAAATAAATTTGAATTTGAATTAATTTGGAAAAGATTTGAATTTAAACAGATAGACTGAATTACTTTTTATACCCAGACAGACTCAGCCACTATCGCTGACGGGTGGGGCCAAGGTGACTCAGCAAAACAGCGCACAGAAAAGGTTTTGTCACCGCTGGTTGAGCTAGCCCTAGAGGATGACAGGTGGGGCCACCGACTTCGCAGGCCCACGCGACAGCGGGCGACCCAGGGGGTGCCACGCGCGAGGGAATGAGGCTGAGTTGAGTACCGAGAAGCGGGGCTCTTTGCAAGTTTGCTCGGTGGGCCAAAAGCATCATGGGTTAAGCGTAAAAACTAGCAGGGGTTAAGCGAAAAGTCCACAACCGTCGTGGATCTTCTCTCGGCGAGACAGTCGTCTAGCAGTGTGGCGCGGCGCGCGGGATCGAACCCGGGCCGTTGCGGGCGCGCGCGCAGAGGCAGAGCCACTGCGGTGGCTTGGGCTAGGTGTCCGCTAGGAGGTTGGGGCCTAGCTAGGGTTTCTGCGCGCTGCGGGGACGAGCAGACGCACGCGACGCCGGCGCACAGAGGCCGTTCGTCGGATGGTCCGGCGCGACCAGGGCAGGGATGCGACGGCGAGGATGTCAGGGGGGTAGGGTAGCCCACCGAGAGGTGGTTGACGTGGTCGGAACGGGCAGGGGAGCAGGCGATCGACGAGGATGCAGACGGCCGGCTCGGGTTAGGGTTTCGGGGAGGCGCGTCGGTACTGGCGACTCCGGTGCTCCTCTTCGTCGACGGCGTGTATAGGGCGATGCAGGGGACCCTCCTCGAACTCCCAGGCCACTCCACGGTCTCTCTGCACGCCTGGATCAACGGAACATGGCGGAGGCCGACGGTGGCTGGCGTCGGGGGTAGCTGCTGGCGGAGAGGAAGGGGAGGAGCGGCAGGTGCCTGGGGGGATCTGGGAGAGGCCAGAGAGGCGAGGTGGAGGAGATAAGGCAGAGAGGGAAAAGGGAGACGCCGTGGGGGAGGGGTAGATGGAAAAGGTGGCTCGGCCACCTTTTTCCTCCTCTTCTCTCTCACGTGCTCGGTCTGGGCAGGTAGGGGAGGGGCAGGTGAGGCTTCCAGGTGGGGTAGGGCAGGCCAGGGTTGGGGTGGTTCGGGCTGGGGCCCCTAGGGCAGAGAGAAAGGAGAGGGAGGGAGGTAGGGAGCCTGGCTAGGGGTTGGGAGCTAGGCTGCAGAGGGGGTATGGCTCGGGGTAGCTAGGGTTTGGTTGGGGCTGGGGGTAGCTAGGTGGCCAGCTAGGTAAGAGAGAGGGGGAGGCCGAGAGAGAGAGATGGTGGACTTAGGGTACTTAGGGTTTGGTCTAGGTTTTAGCTTAGAGCTAGGTTTGGAGGGGATGGTAAAGAGAGGAGAGGTGAGGTAGGGTGGTGATAGCTAGGGGATTAGGGTGATGGGGTGGTGGCTTGGGGTTTATAGGAGTTTGCATGCTCCAACTAGATCAAGCAACACAAGAGAGGGGTGTGGTGATGATGGTCTAAGCAAGCACAAACAAGATCAAGCTAAGAGGAGAGAGAGATGTGGTTTAAATTCACTCAAAATTCAAATAAGATCCAAAGAACAAGCAAAAGGTGGGGCTTGCATGGCCCATGCAAAACATTTATGGCCATGTTGATTATTGTGAAAACAACATTTTTACATGGCATTATTATCATGCATTCACAAAAATTGGAGTAAGGCCCAAGCAAAGTAATTTAAAAAGAAAACCAAGTGGAGTATATGGAGATGATCATATTGGATTATATTTGGGACTTGCTAGTGTGTATATGCCACTAGGTGATCAATAGTCTCAAAATATTCCAACATGAGCATAATTCCATGATAAACCATATGGAAGCTAGGAGAGAGGTTCCACTCACAAGGCATGCAAAGGTGGCCATGTGGCTCTCATATATCAATGATGTGAAAACAACATGATGCTAAGATGAGAGCATGTGGACAAGAATTGGATCCATTCCAACCCACATGAACTAGAGGTAACTCAAATAAAATGCAAAGCTCATATTTAGTTGGATGGTGGAATTTATAAGGTGGTGAAAATAAAGGGTGGTGGAGTGGAATAAAAGATATGCCCCCAACTCAACTTGGGCATTAAACAATATATCAAGAACCAAATACAATATCAAGAGGCAAATACAATTTACAATGCATATGAGAGAAGAACCAAATCAAAAAGGGTTTTGTATGATGCTCAAATGCAAGGTGGCATGATGACATGAGTATGCTATAATGATGATGCAACAATTATATATTTGAAGTAGCCATTATATTACTAGACCAAGTAGCATTACAATTGTTAGACAATTGGGATGCTACAGTATGGATCTCCAGGTCCCGCTTCTGATTATTGATCTGAGAGGGGTCTCGATCATGTCTGCATTATTCGTGAACCGTAGGGTGACACACTTAAGGGACACCAACACCATTTGGAGCAAACATGTTTCAGATAAAGATTTAACAAAGCGCTGGAATTATTTCAATAGACATCGAAACTATTTCGGGTGAAATTGCTGAAATTGGTTCTGCATGTAATATTGAAATGTTGCAGGGGTTTTATGTGAATGTTTGTTAATTAAAGTAATTAACAAAATTATGAATAAAATTAATAAAAGAGTTTTATTAAATGAGAGAGCATTAAATTTGGACAAATTTAATGCATTTAAAGTGGAGACTTTTAAGAGGAATGTTAAGGGGCAAATTTATGTGGAGGGAGTTACCACCACATGAATGAGTTGGTGAAGGGTCACCCCTTGGGCTCCGGCCATGGGGAGGGGCACCCCCCTCCTCCTAAAAGGCCACCATCACACCCCTTCTTCCTCACACCTCCTCGTGAAGGATCTCTCGCCCCCTCTAGTTATTCCACATGGTCTCGGATTAGCGAGATACATGTTCCTGGTGGCTTTATCTGGAAAGGAGTTGCTTCTTTCGCTGCTTTGCTGGAGCGAGGGACGGAGGTTGTCGGGGTACCGGACGTGTGTGCGATCACGGATGCACCGCTGCTTTGCGGTGCTGGACTTGGTGGTGCTAGACTTGCTGGAGCTGGATCTGATGGACGTGCTGGAGCCGGACCTGCTAGACTTCATCACGATCTTGAGATCGGCAAGTGTATGACTACATCATCCATGAGTTCCATCTTGTTAACAAAGCTTTGTTGTCTTCGAGGGTAAGTTCTCTATGGATGTTGATACATTAAAAATGTATCTATAATTTTTGATGTGCCATGCCTGGTTTTATCTACTTTCTTATGTTTTGTTCCAACTTTGGAGTACTTTTCATATGATTTCTTGGACTAACCTATTAACAAGATGTCACAGTGCTAGTTGCCTGTTTTCTGCTGTTTTTGGTCCCAGGAAAGTCAGAAAAGGAATATTCTCAGAATTGGACGGGACAAAAGCCAAAGTTACTATTTTCCTGGAAGACTCACGGAGCCAGAAGGAGAGTCGGAGAGGGGCCACAGGGTGGCCACACCCCCCTTGGCGCGGGCCAGCCCAGGCCGCGCCAGGGCATGGTGTGGGCCCCCTGGCTGGCCACCGACCTTGCCTCTCTCGCCTATAAGAGCCTCCCGATGCAGAAATCCTAAATAGTCAATCAGAAATCCACGAAAAGTTTCGCAGCTCCGCCACCACCGAAGGGGAGATTCGTGGGATAGAAAGTCTCTGTTCCAGCACCCTGCCGGGACGGGGAAGTGCCCCCGGAGCCATCTCCATCGATCTCCACCGCCATCTCCATGATAGGAGGGAGTAGTTCTCTCTCGAGGCTAAGGGTTCTACCGGTAGCTATGTGTTCATATCTCTCTGTATGCATGATCTTATTGAGATCATGAGCTTGTAATCTATAGATCTACCTTGCTACTCAACTGATTTAATAGATCTCTGCTCTCCTCATGTGTGTGAAAGTGATAGCGTGCACACCATGGTGGCACTTAGGCTAGAGATTACAAATACTTGTTATGAGTTATATTTGGAGTTGGATGTCTTTATGAAATTGTGGTGTTTGTTGGACTCATCTAGTACTCAAGGTGACAGTGTGGGGTTTTCTAGATGGGAAAGATGAACTTTGAGGTGTGCTGTTATAGCCCTACCATCGATTAGAGTGTCCAACCGGAGAGTAGTTAAGAGTAGTATCATGAAGATAATATATTTATGAGAGAGTGTTCACTAGTGAAAGTATGATCCCTAGGCCTTGTTTCTAAGCATTGAAACTTCGTTTGCAACTAGATCTATTACATGTTTGCTTGCTTCCATCTTTATTTCAGTTTGCCTTTAGTCTTTTCCATGCCATCAAGCTATTTTCTATCACTGTTACCACTTGTATTTCACTATCTCTTCGCCGAACTAGTGCACCTATACACCTGACAAGTGTATTGGGTGTGTTGGGGACACAAGAGACTTCTTGTAACTAGATTGCAGGGTTGCTTGAGAGGGGATACCTTTGACCACTTCCTCCCTGAGTTCTATAAACCTTGCGTGATCCACTTAAGGCGAAACTTGCTGCTGTTCTACAAACCTCTGCACTTGGAGGCCCAACAACTATCTACAAGAATAGAAGTGCGTTGACATCAAGCTATTTTTTGGGACCGTTGCCGGGGAGGTAAGGTAAAAGGTATTCACACCGGAGGATTAAAGAAGAAGAACCTCCCACGGCAAACGCCTATTTTCTGGCGCCGTTGTCGTGGAGGTAAGGTAAAAGGTACTCACATCCTCCGGTGTGAGTGCTCGAAGTTATTTCCTTTAGATTCTGCAATTTTGTCTTTTTGTTTCTTGTTTTCACTAGTTAGGCTTAATGTAAAACAACAAAAAAATTAGAGAGCTTTATAGTATTTATCTTGAGTTAGGACATGAAGTGTTTGAAGAGAAAATTAAAAAACCTATGGAACTTTATTTGCATGCTAAAAGCAATGTTGTTAGTATGAATTCTTTGGAAACCATTATTGCTAATGATATGGAAAAGTCTAAGCTTGGGGAAGCTAGTTTTTATGAACATGATATTTTTAGTTCCCCAGCTTTGGAAGATAGCTATTCTATTGCCTATGATGATACCGAACCTCCAATATATGATGATTACAATGATGAATATGGTATTTTCAGTCAACCTACTATTGAGGAGAAAATTAATTATGATTACAATATGCCTCCTATATTTGATGATTATGGTGATGAGAATAATAATGATAGCTATTTTGTTGAATTTGTTCCCACTACAATCAATTAGGATGACTATGTTTATGTGGGGAGTATTAATTCTTTTATGCATATGTCTCATGATAACAATGTTTCTTGTGATAGTTATATTGTTACTTTTATTCATGATGCTACTGAAAGTTATTATGTTGAAAATTTTGAAGTTGCACTTGTTTTGTTATCCAATGATTATTGCTTTGTGCTTTCATGACTTGTTTCTTTACAATATTCCTATGAATAGGAAGTGGGTTAGACTTAAATGTGCTTTGAATTTGCTAATTGATGCTCTCTTTTACTTCAATTCATATTTCTTATGTGAGCATCTTTTCAAACTATCATGCCTTACTTAAAGGTGTTAAAGAAAAGTACTTATTGGGAGATAACCCAAAAGTTTTAGACGAGTCTTGGAAGTTATTACTTCAGTAATAGCCGCTCCTTATCCTTTTTATTTGCTTTTTGTGCCAAGAGTAACCTCTAATGAGAGAGAAGTAATGATTGGGAAAGTTGCTGTCCAGAAACAGATTTTTGTGCTTCACCGTAAAAATTCGTGTAAAATCTCTGTACGTCCTTTTGAAGCGTGATTTTTTGTTCTTCTGCCCCAGGTTGTTATCTAACTTTTGCTAGTTCAACACTTTTCGAATTGAGCAGCAGAAGGTCTTCAAAAAAATTCGTCTTTACCTGCTGGTCTGTTTTGACAGATTTCTGCCATTTTCTACATTTGCTTCTTGTTGGTTCCTTTTTGAGTTCTTTTAGGGAATTGAGCTTTTTGAGGGAAGTGCTTCAGTATCTAGTGTTCTAATTGAAGTTTATTTGGTGTTAGAACTGATCCTTAAGACCTATTATCTTGAGTGCACTAATGTTGCTAATAAAGATTGTGTGAAGTTTTGTATGAAGGAAAAATTTCAGGTGTATGGAAGGAATGAGTAATAAGATGAAGAATGGACTAAAGCTCAAGCTTGGGGATGCCACGCGTTTCACCCGAATAAATATCCAAGGAATACAAGCGTCAAAGCTTGGGGATGCCCAAGGCATCTCCCTCTTCATCAATAAAAATCCCAAGTTTCTTCCAAACGCTTCATTTTTATTGTTTGATGCACAGTTGTGTTGTTCTTGGAGCGTCTTCTTTTTCGTTTTTGTTTTGGCTTTTCATTTGCTTTGTTTGATTAGTTTTCTGAATAAATTTGTTGGACCCCCTCTTTCATACATTGGTTTTCAAATAGTTTGGATTGGATTGGAAAAGAGTAGGAAAGTTCATGTTTAAGTGGTAAAGAGAGCTTGTTTTTGGCTGTGTCATATGCTTTGTCATACCATGTTTGATATTGTTTTGGTTTTATTATTAGTATTCTTTGCTGTCGCATGACTTGTTATAAACAATTGAGATTGCTTAATGTGCCTTGGATGAATCATTCGTTGTTTTAGCATATCAAAGCATAGTATAGTGGTATTCTCCTTTGATGCTTTATTTGGGTTGACTTGGCGCATGCTCACACCATGTTATGAATATCTCAAGTCACCATAGCCTTTATGATCCTTTAGTTTTCAACTTTTAGTATCACTTTATGCTTTGATCAATGATGTTTTGTTGCTCTGCATGATTATGGCAATTATTGCTCTCTTAGTTTGTCGCTCCTAGTCTTTTGCTAGCCTCCACAACAAAGTATGAGTTCCACTCATGCATCCAACTCCCTAAACCAAGTTATTCCAAAGAGTCCACCATACCTACCTACTAGCTTATGCTATTCCAAGTATATTCATGCTTTTGTTTACCTTCCAAATTAAACTTGTTATGAGAAAACTAGTGATTAAAGCTCTCACGAACTTGATGGCACACTTTACTTTTCTTGCCCTTAATAAACTTGAACCATTGTGTCTTCTATGTTGTATATGCTTGCACTTATTTGTTGGAAATTAGCAGAACCATGCTTTCATGGGGAACGCTTTCAACATTGCACGGGTACTTTGTACCTAGTTGATATCATGCTCTTTTGTCTATGGATGTCGTCGGTGTGAAATGAAAGGGGAGCTTGTAAGTCCATGGAGTTATGTATCTGTGTTAGAGAAACGCTGGTCTAATCCATGCTGACATGGTGGAAACCTGCAGCGTAACCATAATGAGCTGTCTATGAAGCATTCTTCTTATAAAAAAAGAGTCCTATATTGAGAAAAAAGAGAAAAAGAAAAAAAAGAGATTATGAAAAGAGGAAAGAGAGATAAAAGCACCATATTCCCATGGTAAATAAGAAGATTGCTAAGATGCTCGTTGTCTGCTTGCCTTGTCATTTTGATATGGGGATTCTTCCGTATCATCGAGCAAGGGGTACCCCGTTGACGGTTCTCTATGATACACATGTACTTACAATGACAAGAACTTACCGGTGACTAAACTTGAGTAGCATGAGGAGCGACCCTCGTATTCAAGGGACATGAGATTTCTAACTTATACTTCGTCAAGCATATACACCATAGTTTGTTCACTTTAACCTTAACCACTTCAAGATGCTTATGATCGGGGAAATGAGAGCTGGAAGCTATAAGTACCATAATTTTTGGAAGCTCTTTATGAGACTTGAATCCCTACTTCTTTCTATGAAGGCCTTTATTCCACCATTATATTGAGTCTCCACCTTCTAACTTGATGCACCTACTTTGAGAGCGTAGTGGCCATTCTTAGTTCTATGTGCATTGTCCCAAGACTAGTTGATTGATGCATACCTTGATATTGCTTGTTTTAAACTATTTGTATCTAGTCACTCTTATGAACTTTGAAGGTGTCCTATGCATTTATATTTGCTACTCTATGAGAGGCAAGCTGAATGCTATTATGCTATGTTTTCTTTATGTGAAACAAACAAACGTCTTGCAAAGCATTGTTATTCATGAATCTGTTATTTGTGTCTTTTCATGTTGCATCTTAGTTTCTTTGTCTTATTGCTAGAACTTTGTCTTTCATGTTAGGATTGAAGTACTATGATCCCAGCTATCAATGTTTTACAAATACTTTGATCAAGTTTATGATGGTGCATGTCACCTCAAAAATTATTCTTTCTTTTTATCACTTACCTACTCGAGGACGAGCAGGAGTTAAGCTTGGGGATGTTGATACATTGCAAATGTATCTATAATTTTTGATGTTCCATGCTTGGTTTTATCTACTTTCTTGTGTTTTGTTCCAACTTTGGAGTACTTTTCATATGATTTCTTGGACTAACCTATTATCCTAGAATATGGCGCCCTTGGGACAATCTCAAGATGCCACAGTGCCAGTTGCCTGTTTTCTGCTGTTTTTGGTCCCAGGAAAGTTAGAAAATGAATATTTTTGGAATTGGAAGGGACAAAAGCCAAAGTTACTATTTTCCCGGAAGACTCATGGAGCCAGAAGGAGAGTCGGAGAGGGGCCACAGGGTGGCCACACCTCCCCTTGGCACGGGCCAGCCTAGGCCGCGCTAGGGCATGGTGTGGGCCCCCTGGCCGACCACTGACCTTGCCTCTCTCGCCTATAAGAGCCTCCCGATGCAGAAACCCTAAATAGTCAATCAGAAATCCACGAAAAGTTCCGCAGCCACCAAAGGGGAGATTCGGGGGACAGCAAGCCTCTGTTCCGGCACCCTGCCAGGACGGGGAAGTACCCCCGGAGCCATCTCCATCGATCTCCACCGCCATCTCCATGATCGTTGCTGATTCCCATGATGAGGAGGGAGTAGTTCTCTCTCGAGGCTAAGGGTTCTACCGGTAGCTATGTGTTCATCTCTCTCTCTATGCATGATTTTATTGAGATCATGAGCTTGTAATATATAGATCTACCTTGCTACTCATGTGCTTTAATAGATCTCTGTTCTCCCCATGTGTGTGAAAGTGACAGCGTGCACACCATGGTGGCACGTACGCTAGAGTGTACAAATACTTGTTATGAGTTATATTTGGAGTTGGATGTCTTTATGAAATTGTGGTATTTGTTGGACTCATCTAGTACTCAAGGTGACATTGTGGGGTTTTCTAGATGGGAAAGATGAACTTTGAGGTGTGCTTTTATAGCCCTACCATCGATTAGAGTGTCCAACCGGAGAGTAGTTAAGAGTAGTATCATGAAGATAATATATTTATGAGAGAGTGTTCACTAGTGAAAGTATGATCCCTAGGCCTTGTTTCTATGCATTGAAACTTTGTTTGCAATTAGATCTATTACATGTTTTCTTGCTTCCATCGTTATTTCGGTTTGCCTTTAGTCTTTTCTATGCCATCAAGCTATTTTCTATCACCGTTACCACTTGTATTTCACTATCTCTTCGCCGAACTAGTGCACCTATACACCTGACAAGTGTATTGGGTGTGTTGGGGACACAAGAGACTTCTTGTATCTTGATTGCAGGGTTGCTTTAGAGGGGATACCTTTGACCACTTCCTCTCTGAGTTCGATAAACCTTGGGTGATCCACTTAAGGGAAAACTTGATGCTATTCTACAAACCTCTGCACTTGGAGGCCCAACATCTGTCTACAAGAATAGAAGTGCATAGACATCAGATGTATATCCACCCGTTGCTTGTATCTAGTAGATAGATCTTGGCGTATAGTTCACATCATAGGAAATTTTTTGTTTTCTATGTTCCAAATCCTTCAGTGGTATCATAGCCTGATCTATCCGTATGTGCTTTGCATGGGTAGTACACATATGTTTATATGTGGGCAGTGATGATCATGTTCTTGCATCTTCTATGTATTTTGGATATTGGTGGCATAGTGGGACGAAGCGGCCCAGACCAATGTTACATGTCATCGCGCATGAGACCGGTTCCACGACTGACATGCAACTAGTTTTGCATAAGTGGTTGGCGGGTGTCTGTCTCTCCTACTATAGTCAATATCTGATTTACAACGAGTTGCTAATAACTTAGTTATCATCGTTGTGGTTCCATGTTCGTAGGTAAGACCGGTTCTATCTTCGAAAGCCCTAAGCCACGTAAAAATTGCAATGTATAAATTAGAGGCGTCTAGTTTAGATTGTTGCTGGGCTAGTGTCATGAGATGGTAATGATGTAAGTTGATGTATGATAGATACCCTTACAACACACTTTGATGTATGGTGATCAAATGCATGGACCATATCATCCCACTTTTCACATATGATGTTTGCATCTTATATTGCTAGTTTGGTGTTTTAGTAGCATTACAAAATGATCCCTCATTTAAATATCAAGATAAAATGTATTCTTCCTTAAGTATGCACCATTCTATGGGTCGTGTTTTGAGACATCACGTGATGATCGGGTGTACTCGACTCTACGCTTTCATACAACAGGTGTAAGACAGTTTTACACATGCGAGTACTAAGGTTCTTACTTGGCGAGCCTAGCATGTACAGACATGGCCTCGGAACACGGACCGAAAGGTTAAGCATGAGTCATACAGTTGATGTGATGCCCATATTAATGCTCGCCTTTGAAGCTACACCAACTCACGTGGTGATTGGACTTGGTGTAGTGGATTTGGTTCATGTAATCACCAAAAAGGCACGAGGGATGTCGTTTTTGAGTGGGAGTTCATTTCTAATTTGGATTAGTCGAACCAAATTTGTCATAAACTAAATCAAAGTGAATTTGCATAATTTGTTGTAGTCATTGGCATTTGTTCACTACCTTATGCTTAGTTTTAATTGAGATAATAGAACTATAGAATTCTGGATATTTACTTGACGAACTGGTATTGTATTGTTTTGAATGTCGATTGAAAGTTTAGAAGTCCTATTTCAAACTTTTAGCAAACTCTATCTACTCCATGAAGTTTAATAAGTAGTATTAAATCAAGAGTAAGAATTCCAATGTTAGTATCTAAAGTATCATGTTTCCCTCCATGATTATTGATATTCAAAAGTTGTTTTAATATCAAGATTATCTAGGAGCTGAAAAATTGTTTCAGAACCCATCATGTGTGGAAGATATTGTGATATTTGAAACAATGTTTTTGGTTGCATTATGATATAATTTAGCAAAATACATGTTCTCATATTGTATGAGAATTTGTGAAGGATGGAGATGCTAGGCATCCGGATCTCCCAAAAAGGTTTTGGGAACTAACATTATACTCGCGATTCTTCCTTATAGGCTATAGTAGCTTGATCATGAAAGTTTTCATGATAAGGATGAATAGAACATATAAGTAAAATGTTTACTACACTAATAGATTACTAAAGAATGGATTTTTGAAAGAACACCAAACATTTGATGATGGTGATCCACTTCAAAGTGCAAGTCCAAAGGTATTAGTATTTGACTATATATACTTTGTACTATGTGTCATGTGAATGACACCACTATTGATGTTGATAGATTCTTTATAAAGAATAGGAATTGTTGAAAGAGAATCTATAAAATATTTGGCAGAAAAGAAAAGGTTGGATATGTCCAACTTAGGTATATAGAAGATATACATGTTATGGTTGTATTCCTTGCTTGTTAAACAATGTGGTTCTGAGGTATTGGATACTGAATTGGTTGGTGTGAAGTGTCATATAGAACAACACAATTCATGAACTACAGTAGCCTAAGTAACTAGCAAGAGAATAAGTGATGATGTTCATCGAAAACAAATAAAGTGTTATTATGTTTTTCGTTGTTGTCAAACCTTGCCTTCAAGATTTTTTTAATAATTGTTATTTTGTTTCGGTATTATGAGAATAATGGTTGTTCAAATAATTACCGTATTCCATAAAGGATGGATGAACTTTTACAAGTCTAGTGGGATAAATCACATCCATAAACATTATTGCTAAAATGTCGTAAGACAAATGATTGGAAGACCATTTATGAAGTGACATCGTTGTTTGAATTATATTGGAAAGTAAACATGAAGAAACTCCATATTGATGGATTTTTGGAGTCTTTTGATTTTGATCAATTGACTCTTGTGAAACTTTCCTCAAGATAATTTAAACTCCGTTCATAGGCCAAATAGGAACGGATGACTAGCTTATTGGAAATTGTGCATACTGATGTGCATAGTCCATTATGTGTAGCCATATGCGATGGATCTTTTTTCTTCATATGCTTTCTCCAAAAAATTTGAGTGAATATATCTATATATTTACTTAATAAGTAAGAAGTATGAAACATTTGAAAATTGTTCAAATACTTTCAAGATGAAGTGGAAAATCATTGTAACAAGAAAATAAAGAGTTTATGATTTGATCATAAAGGGAGATATTTGAGTTATAGGTTTAGCAAAACACCTAAGATTTCAGGAATTGTTCCGTGAATTTGCATTTCCCAATAAACCACAGGAGTATGGTATGTTCGAGAGATCAAATGAAACCTTGTTTGATATGGTAAGATCAAAGGTGTCATTTATAAAACTGCCATTATGTTTTAAGGACTAAAGCTTTAGAGACTACCGCTTTTACACTAAAAAGAGCACTATCGTGATCCGTTGAAATGACACCATATGAGTTATGGTTTGGGATAAAACCTCAATTGTCTTTTCTTAAATTTTGGTATGCTATGCATAAGTAAAATGTTTACAACCAAAGTCAGATAAGCACATCTTTGTAGGTTATCCAAAAGAATTTGTTGGGAATTCCTCCATAACACCGAGGACAAAAGAGTTTGTCGCTTGGAACTTCAAGTTTCTTGAGAAGGAATTTTTCTTGAAAAGTTAAGTGGGAGGACAATAACTTTGATAAGGTTGTTGAACCTTTGCTATATGTACTAAGTAGTGTAGCGCCAGAAAGTGTCCCGGTGGCGGCCACAATGCTCTTGGCTCCCGTGATTACAAAGGGTGTGATCTTGGAGATTAGAGTTCCTACTAAACCATGTGGGTCGGTAAGAATCAAATAGTAAGATTTGAAACAGAAGTCGTTATTGTTTTGACAATGATGAACCGACTGCATGCAAAGAAGGGATGATGGGCCCTGACTCCATAAAATGACTAGAAGTCATAGAATCCGTGATAGTATCCATACACGAGAAATCAAGTTTCTGAACTTGGAGGACCCTCTAGAAAGGCGTGAAGCCTATCGGTCATGATTGGATCTATAAAGAAATAGACATGGATGTTTAACATCAATGAAATAGTCGACATGTCGGAAAGAAGTTTACGGCAATGTTCAAGGAGTTGACTATGACAAGATTTGATCTTTTAGAGCGATATTTAGTCTTGACGGATTAATGTAGCAACCACTACATATAATTTGGTATATGGTAGTTGAATAAACAAAACAAGGGTCTTCTAATAGAATGGTTACCTAGGACATGTACATGACACGGTCTGAAGGGTTTTTGTTAATTCAAAGGGTGCTAAAAGGGCATGCGAATTTCCATAGTTGAAGTGAGCATAGCGGAGTTGGGATCTTCACCATGATGAAAATGTTAAAGGAGTTTAATTTCATCGGAGATGATAAAGATGCTTGCATTTGCAAGAAATTAAGTAGGAGCGCTGAGAAAAATTTCCAATACATTATGCAGAGTACATATTGTTGATTGGAAATGATGTATCTTTTATTGACACAAGTTAAGGATTTCATTAAAATAGGATTTCGATGAAATACTTGGGCAAAACCGGAATATTTTGCATCAATATCTATATGGATAGATTGAGGCACTGATATAGTTGTGCCAGATGTACATATATGAGATATTGAAAGGGTCCAATATGGAAACAACAAGAAAGGTTCTTGCTGCATGGAAAGGATTGTATCAAGATTGAAGTGTTTCAACACTTGGTGAGTAAAATCACATGAAGATTTTGATCGATTATACCGTGATATGTATATATCCAGATATGTCCTATGCTATAAATGTTATGAGCACATACCAGAATGATTCATAAGATGATAATTGGACGATAGTAAAGATATTCTTATGAGCTTTCGAAGAACTAAGAATATATCATGTATAAGCGAAAAATAGTTAAAGGTAGCTCATTATAAAGTGTTACATTGATACTAGTTTTGTCACAAGATACAAATTAAAATTTATCTCAATTTATACTATGGGTGGCACAATGTAAAAGAAAGGATATTCCATGATGGATTTGGATGAGTTCCAAAGTTGAGACATTATGATGGATACTACAACAAAAGGCTAAGTATATGACTGCTATAGTAGCAGTAGAGGAGGGAATTTGTGTTAAGTAGTTTGTTATCAAACTAGGTGTGGTTCAAAGTGGGCTAATACTATGAATATATATTGTATGACAATATTATCAACATTTTTTTACCCGAACGAACTAAAGGTCTCACCAAAGGACCAAATTTATATAATGCCATCTCATTTGAGAATGAGTGATGCGTAGAGACGCAAAGACATGCAAATACACACAGATCTGAAACTATCATATCCGGAGATTATGTTAACCACTAGCAATCACGTATATGCAACACCAGAAAGCCATAGGTGTTCAATACGCAAAGTTTTTTCAAAACTAGGTTATTGACTCTAGTGCAAGTGGGAGACTGAAGGGAATATGCCCGAGAGGCAATAATAGAGTGGTTTTTATCTTATTACTTGTTTATGATAAATGTTTATTTTCCATTCTATAATTGTATTAATTTGGAAATGTTAATACATGTGTGTTTAATAAACAAAAGGAAAGTTCCTAGTTATGCCTCTCTTATAAACTAGCTCGTTAATTAACAAGATGATCAAGGTTTCCTGATCATGGACATTGGATGTTGTTAATAACGAGGACACAACATTAGTGGAATGATGTGATGAACATTCATTTGAAGGTCATTGTGTTTATATTGCTATAACATCATATGAAGTAATCCTAGTCCTTAGACCATGAGATCATGTCAATCACTAACACTAGAAGAGTATCTTGATAACATCAAACATCACACCGTGAAAGGGTGATTATAAAGGTGGGTTCAGTGTTACGAAAGTGTTATGTAGAGGCTCATGGATCAAGAGTGGGATTTGTCCATCCCGATGACGGATAGATATACTTTGGGCCCTCTCGGTGATATCACATTGGTTAGCTTGCAAGCAAGTGATGAGATCACTAGAATGTTATATCATGGGAACGAGAAAAGAGTACATGTCGGTAACGAGATCAAACTAGGTATGGACATACCGATGATCGAATCTCAGACATGTAATATATCGCGAGACAAAGGGATTTAGTTACTAGCGTTAAAGGTTCTCACGATCACATAAGTCATCGTTTAATGTGTAGGAGTCAGTATGGATCTCCAGGTCCCGCTTTTGATTATTGATCTGAGAGGGGTCTTGATCATGTCTGCATTATTCGCGAACCGTAGGGTGACACACTTAAGGGACACCGACACCATTTGGAGCAAACATGTTTGAGATAAAGATTTAACAAAGCGCTGGAATTATTTCAATAGACACCGAAACTGTTTCGGGTGAAATTGCTGAAATTGGTTCTCCATGTAATATTGAAATGTTGCAGGGGGTTTTATGTGAATGTTTGTTCATTAAAGTAATTAACAAACTTCTGAATAAAATTAATGAAAGAGTTTTAATAAATGAGAGAGCACTAAATTTGGACAAATTTAATGCATTTAAAGTGGAGACTTTTAAGAGGAATGTTAAGGGGCAAATTTATGTGGAGGGAGTTACCACCACTTGAATGAGGAGGTGAAGGGTCACCTCTTGGGCGCCGGCCATGGGGAGGGGCACCCCCCTCCTCCTATAAAAGGCCACCCTCACACCCCTTCTTCCTCACATCTCCTCTTGAAGGATCTCTCCCCCTCTAGTTATTCCCCATGGTCACGGATTAGCGAGATACATGTTCCCGGTGGCTTTATATGGAAACAAGTTGCTGCTTCCACTGCTTTGTTGGAGCGAGGGACGGAGGTTGTCGGGGTACCGGACGTGTGTGCGATCACGGATGCGCTGCTGCTTTGCGGTGCTGGACTTTCTAGAGCTGGATCTGATGGACGTGCTGGAGCCGGACCTGCTGGACTTCATCATGATCTTGAGATCGGCAAGTGTACGACTACATCATCCATGAGTTCCATATCGTTAACAAAGCTTTGTTGTCTTCGAGGGTAAGTTCTCTATGGATCTATATCCACCCATTGCTTGTATCTAGTAGATAGATCTTGGCGTATGTTTCACATCATAGGAAATTTTTCTATGTTGCGAACCCTTCACATGCTTAAGTGGTAAAAAGGAGCTTGTTTTTTACTGTGACTTAGAGTTTATCATGTCATGCTTGATATTGTTTTGGATTTAAGCTGAGTGATTTTTGCTGTAGCATGACATGTTATAAACAATTGAGATTGCTTAATGTGCTTTCGAAGAATAATGCGTTGTTTTAGCATATTAAAGCATAGTATTGTGGTATTCTCCTTTGATGCTTTATTTGGGTTAACTTGGTGCATGATCACACCATGTTATGACTATCCCAAGTTACCATAGCCTTTATGATCCTTTAGTTTTCGACTTGTAATATCACTTTATGCTTTAACTAATGATGTTTTGTCACTTTGCATGATTATGGCCATTATTGCTCTCATAGTTGGTCGCTCCCAGTCTTTTGCTAGCCTCCATAACCAAGTATGAGTTCCACTCATGCATCCAACTCCAAATAAAACCAAGTTATTCCAAAGAATCCACCATACCTACCTATTAGCATTTGCTATTCCAAGTATATTCATGATTTTATCTACCTTCCAAATTAAACTTGTTATGTGAAAAATAGTGATTAAAGCTCTCAAGAACTTGATGGCACACTTTACTTTCGTTTACTTAATAAACTTGAACCATTGTGTCCATATTTGTTGCGTATATGCTTGCGCTTTATAAGTTGAAGTTAGCAGAACCATGTTTCATGGGGAACGCTTTCAACACTGCACTTATTATTCCGTTGATATCATGATTCTTTTTCTTATGGATCCCGGCGGTGTGAAATAAAAGGGGAACTTGTAAGCTCATGGAGTTTGTATGTGTGTTAGAGAAATGCCTGGGCCGCTAGCCTAAGCCATTCCTAATCATGGTGGAAACTTACAGCATAACCATAATGAGCACTCTATGAAGCATCCTCAATAAAAACCTATGCAAATAGCAAATAAAAAGATCGTTGAGATGCTCATTGTCTGCTTGCCTTGTCATTTTTATTATGGGATATCTCCTGTATCATGTGCAAGGGGTACCCCGTTGACGGTTCTCTATGATACATATGTACTTACAATGACAAGAGCTTACTTGTGACTGAAGTTGAGTAGCATGGGGTCCGGTACTCGTAAGTAAGGGGCATGAGATTTCAACTTATAACTTGTCAAGCATATCCTCTTAGTTGTGTCACTTTAACCTTAATCACCTAAAGATGCTTATGATAGAGGCAATGAGAGCTGAAAGCTAATAAGTACCATAATTTTTGGAAGCTCTTTATGAAACTTGAATCCCTACTTCCTTCTATGAAGGCCTTTATTTACTTTTATGTTGAGTCTCCATCTTCTATTTTTATGCACCTATTGAGAGAGCATAGTGGCCATTCTTAGTTTAATGTGCATTGTCCCAAGACTTGTTGATTGATGCATAACATTGATATTGCTTGTTCTTGAACTATTTGTATCTAGTCACCCTTATGAACTTTGAAGGTGTCCTTTGCATTTATGTTTTGCTACTCCATGAGGGACAAGCTGAATGCCACTATGCTATGTTTTCTATATGTGAAACAAACAAATGTCTTTCAATGCATTGTTATTCATGATCTTTGTTTGTACCTATTTCATGTTACAACATAGTTACTATGTCTTATTGCTAGAACTTCATCTTTCATGCTCATGTTTAGAGGACTTTGATCCCAACTTTCATGCTTTGAAAATGGTTTGATCAAGATTATGATGGTGCATGTCACCTCAAAAATTATTCTTTTTTATCACTTACCTACTCGAGGACGAGCAGGTGTTAAGCTTGGGGATGTTGGTACGTTGGAAACGTATCTATAATTTTTGATGTTCCATGCTTGTTTTATATCTACATTATTATGTTTTGTCCATACTTTGGAGTATTTTTATACACTTTCTAGGACTAACCTATTAACAAGATGCCACAGTGCCAGTTTCCTGTTTTCTGCTGTTTTTGGTTCCAGGAAAGTCAGAAAATCAATATTCTTGGAATTGGACGGGACAAAAGCCAAAGTCAATATTTTACCGGAAGACACATGGAGTCCGAAGGAGAGACGAAGGGGGCACACAGGGCGGCCACACCACCCCTTGGCGCGGGCAGCCCTGGGCCGCACTAGGGCATGGTGTGGGCCCCTTGGCCGGCCACCGACTTCGCCCCTTCACCTATAAGAATCCCCTGGGACAAAAACCCTAAATCGAACATCCTCTAGCCACAAAAAGTTCCGCAGTGCCGCCGCCACCAAAGGGGAGATTTGGGGGACAGAAAGTCTATTCTGGCACCCTGTCGGGATAGGGAAATGCCCCCGGAGCCATCTCCATCGATCTCCACCACCATCTCCATCACCGTTGCTGATTCCCATGATGATGAGGGAGTAGTTCTTCCTCGAGGCTAAGGGCTCTACCGGTAGCTATGTGTTCATCTCTCTCTCTATGCGTGATCATATTGTGATCATGAGCTTTGTAATCAAGTAGATCTACCTTGCTACTCAGGTGCTTTAATAGATCTCTACTCTCCCCACGTGTGTGAAAGTGACAGTGTGCACACCATGGTGGCACTTAGGATAGAGATTACAAATACTTGTTATGAGTTATATTTGGAGTTGGATGTTTCTATGAAATTGTGGTGTTTGTTGGAACCATCTAGAACTCAAGGTGACAGTGTGGGGTTATCTAGATGGGGAAAGCGGACTTTGAGCTGTGCTGTTATAGCCCTACCATGGATTAGAGTGTCCAACCAGAGAGTAGTTCAGAGTAGTATCACAAAGAGAAGATATTTATATGAGAGTGTTCATTCATGAAAGTATGATCCCTAGGCCTTGTTTCTAAGCATTGAAACTTCGTTTGCAACTACTGTTACATGTTTGCTTGCTGCCATCTTTATTTCAGTTTGCCTTTGCTCTCTTCCACACCATCAAAGTTTTTTCTAGCACCGTTGTCTTATATCCATACCACGTGTATTTTACTATCTCTTCGTCGAACTAGTGCACCTATACACCTGACAAGTGTATTGGGTGTGTTGGGCACACAAGAGACTTCTTGTATCTTGATTGCAGGGTTGCTTGAGAGGGATACCTTTGACCACTTCCTCCCTGAGTTCGATATTCCTTGGGTAATCCACTTAATGGAAACTTGATGCTGTTCTACAAACCTCTACACTTGGAGGCCCAACAACTGTCTACAAGAATAGAAGTGTGTAGACATCAGTGCTACTCTTGGAGAACTTAATTGTGGGAGCCATCCATGGCATAATACATCTCCTCACGACTTGTTAATTCTTATTGCGGGGATCGTGTTGGGTTCGCAGCATAGAAAACAAAAAATTCCTACAATGGGAACTATAAGCACCAAGGACTATCTACTAGATACACGCAATGGGTGGATATACATCAATAGAGATCATACCCTTGAAGACCGACAAAGTACAACGACATTTGACTCATGGTTGATGTAGTCGATCGCTTACCGATCTCAAGATCGAGAGGAAGTCCTAGCGCCGCAAGTCAGCAGCGCATCCCTGCTCGCACAGACGTCCGGTCCACCGAACAACCTCCGCCTCCTCGCTCCAGTGATGCAGCGGAAGAAGCAACTCCTTACAGACGAGAAGCCATTTTTTGCTAATCCGAGACCATGGGGAATAATTCTAGAGGGGGGAGATCCTTCACGAGGAGGTGTACTTTGTGCGAAGGAGAGGGGTCCTTTTATAGGGAAAGGGGGCAGCCCCTCTCCATGGCCGACGGACAAGGGTAGGTTCCCCCACCTCTTCCTCATTCATGTGGTGGAAGCTCCACTCACATAAAATGCCTCCACTCAAAATTCCACTCACATGCATTAAATTTCGACCAAATTTAATGCAACTCTCATTTAATAAAACACTTTTATTTATTTTATTCAGATTTTGTTAATTACTTTAATTAACAAACATTCACATAAAACCCCCTACAATATTTCCATATCACATGCAGAACCAATTTTAGCAATTTCACCTGAAAATTTTTTGGTGTCCATTGAAATTATTCCAGTGCTTTGTAATTCTTTTGTCTGGAACAAAATTGCTCCAAATGGTGTCGGTATCCCTTAAGTGTGTCACCCTATGGTTCACGAATAATGCATACATGATTGAGACCCTTCTCCAATCAATAATCAGAAGCGGGACCTGGAGATCCATACTGACTCCCACATATTCAAAGATGACTTCTATGATCGTGAGAACCCTTAACGCTAGTAAATAAATCCCTTTGTCTCGCGATATATTACATATCTGAGATTTGATCATCGGTATCTCAATACCTAGTTTGATATCGTTACCGACATGCACTCTTTTCTTGTTCCCGTGATATAACATTCTAGTGATCACATAACTTGCTTGCAAGCTATCTCAATGTGATATCACCGAGAGGGCCTAGAGTATATCTATCCGTCATCGGGATGGACAAATTACACTTTTGATCCATTAGACTCAACATAACACCTTCGGAGTATCTGAACCCACCTTTATAGTCAACATGTTATGGTCTGACGTTTGATGTTATCAAGTTACTCTTCTAGTGTTAGCAATTAACATGATATCATGGTCTAAGGACTAAGATTACTTCGTATGATGTTATAGCAATATAAACACAATGAATTTGATCGGTAATGCTATACTTCGGATGAATTTTCATCACATCATTCACCAATGATGTGACCTCGTTATTAACAACATCCAATGTCCATGATCATGAAACCTTGATCATCTTGTTAATCAATGAGCTCGTTTATAAGACAGGCATAACTAGGAACCCTTTATTTGTTTATTAAACACACATGTATTAACGTCTCCAATTAATACAATTATAGCATGCAAAATAAACATCTATCATATACTTGGAATACGATAATAATAATTTATTATTTCCTCTCAGGGCATATTCCCTTCAGTCTCCCACTTGCACTAGAGACAGTAATCTAGTTTACATAGTGATAAATCTAACACCCATGGAGTTCTAGTGTTGATCATGTTTTGCCATACGGAGAACTTTAGTCAACGGATCTTCTACATTTAGGTCCGTGTGTACTTTACAAATCTTTATATCTCCATCTTTGACATGCCGACGAATGGAGCGAAACCGGCGCTTAATATGCTTGGAATTGTTGTGAGACCTTGGTTCCTTGGTGTTGGCTATGGCTCCATTGTTGTCACAATAGATCACCACTAGGTCCAACACACTAGGAGCCACGCCTAGTTCAGTTATGAACTCTTTCATCGAAACCAGTTCCTATGTCGGTTCTGAAGCAAAAACATATTTCGCCTCCATTGTTGATCCAGCCACCATAGGTTGTTTGGAGCTCCTCCTACTAACTGCAGCTCCGTTCAAGAGAAATGCGTATCCAGATTGAGACTTAGAGTCATCCGGATCAGTGTCAAAGCTAGCGTCGACATAACACTTAGCGACCAGCTCTTCTTCACCTCCGTATACAAGAAACATTTCCTTAGTTCTTCTTAAGTACTTAAGGATATTCTTGACCGCTATCCAGTGTTCCAAACCTGGATTAGATTGGTACCTACTAGTCAAACTAATAGCATGTGCCACATCTGGTCTTGTACATAGCATTGCGTATATTATAGAGCCTATGGCTGAAGCATAGGGGATCTTATCCATTATCTCTCTTTCTTCCACCATAGCCGGACTCTGAGTCTTACTCAATGTCTTTCTTTGCAACATAGGTAAGAACCCCTTCTTACTTCCATTTATATTAAACTTCTTTAATATCTTATCAAGGTATGTACTTGTGATAGCCCAATTAGGCATCTTGATCTATCTCTATAGATCTTAATGCCTAATATATATGATGCTTCACCAAGGTCCTTCATTGAAAATTTGGTATTTAGATAACTTTTATCACTGTTTAAAAGATCTATGTCATTTCCAATCAATAATATGTCATCCATATATAATATCATAAATGCCACATTGCTCCCACTCACTTTCTTGTAAATACAAGCCTCTCCAAAAGTTTGGACAAATTCAAACTCTTTGATCACCTCAACAAAGCAGACATTCCAACTACGGGATGCTTGCTTTAGTCCATAGATGGATCACTAAATCTTGCATACCTTGTCAGCATCCTTAGGATCATCAAAACCCTTAGGTTGTATCATATACAACTCTTCTTAAATATTACCATTAAGGAATGCAATTTTGACATCCATCTGCCATATTTCATAATCGAGATATGCAACAAGTGCTAACATAATCCTAACCGACTTTAGCATCGCTGCGAGGGAGAATGTCTCAACGTAGTCAACTCCTTGAATTTGTCAAAACCCCTTTGTGACAAGTCGAGCTTTATAGATGGTCACATTACCATCAGCATCAGTTTTTCTTTTGAAAATCCATTTATTCTCAACGGCCTTTTGGTCCTGAGGTAAGTCCACCAAGGTCCAAACCTGGTTTTCGTACATGGATTCCATCTCGGATTTCATGGATTCTATCCATTTGTTGGAATCCGGGCTCATCATCGCTTCTTCATACGTTGCAGGGTCATCTATTTCATCAACCATGAAATGAATGACAGGATTCTTGTACAGTTCAGGAGCTGCACGTGTCCTACTCGACCTGCGAGGTTTGGTATTGTCCTCTTTCGGAGTCTCATGATCATTATCATTAGTTCCTTCTTCATTCGGTGAAGTCAACTCCGGAACAATTTTCAGCGCTGCGCCACTCGCCATTTCATGAAGAGATGGTTCAATAACCCCTCTAGAAACGATTCATTCTTAGCAACAAAAACCTTGCCCTCAGATCTGTGATAGAAGGAATACCCAATTTTTTATTTACGGAATCCTATGAAGACGCATTTTGCGCTTTAGGTTCGAGTTTATCAGGCTGAAGTTTGTTCACATAAACATCACATCCCCAAACTTTAAGAAATGATAGCTTAGGTTTGTTTCCAAACCACAATTCATACGGTGTCATTTCAACGGATTTAGATGGCGCCCGATTTAAAGTGAATGCAGTGGTTTCTAGTGCATAACCCCAAAATGACAGTGGCAAGTCATTCAGAGACATCATAGATCGAACCATATCAAATAAAGTACGATTACGATGTTCCGACACACCGTTATGTTTTGATGTTCCGGCAGGCGTGAGTTATGAAACTATTCCACACTCTCTCATATGTGCGCTAAACTCGTAACTTAGACACTCACCTCCACGGTCGGACCGCAGAAATTTAATCTTTCTATTACGATGATTTTCCACTTCACTCTGAAATTCCTTAAACTTTTCAAAGGTTTCAGACTTGTGTTTCATCAAATAGATATACCCGTATCTACTCAAATCATCTGTGAAAGTAACAAAATAACGATATCCACCTCGCGCCAACACACTCATTTGACCACACACATCAGTATGTATGGTTTCTAATAAATCTATCGCCCGCTCCATTGTACCGAAAAATGGGGTTCTAGTCATCTTGCCCATAAGGCATGGCTCACATGTATCACATGATTCAAAATCAAGCGATTACAAAAGTCCATCAGAATGGAGTTTCTTCGTGCGTTTAACGCTAATATGACCTAGATGGCAGTGCCACATATATGCAGATATATCATCATCAAGTTTAATCCTTTTAGCATCAACATTATGAATATGTGTATCGGACTATCGAGATTCAACAGAAATAAACCATTCATCATAGGTGCATGACCATAAAAGATATTATCCATATAAATCGAACAACCATTGTTTTCACATTTAAACGAATAACCACTTTGCAATAAATATTATCCCGATCCAATGTTCATGCTCAGTGCAGGCACCAAATAACAACTATTTAGATTTATCGCTAATCTCGACGGCATATGGATAGGTAGCGTCCCGACGGCGATCACATCAACTCTTGATGCATCGCCGACACGCATCATGACCTCATCCCTTGCTAGCTGTCGCTTGTTACGCAGCCCCTGAATCGAGTTACGTATATTAGCAACCGACCTAGTATCAAATACTCAGGTGCTACTACGAGTACTAGTCAAGTACACATCAATACCATGTATATCCCATATACCTTTGTTTGCCTTGCTGGCCTTCTTATCCGCCAAATACTTGGGGCAGTTGCGCTTCCAATAGCTGGTCCCCTTGCAATAGTAGCACTCAGTATAAGACTTAGAGCCAGGTCAGGGTTTCTTTTCAGGCGCAGCAATAGATTTGCCGCCCTTCTTTCCCTTCTGTTTACCCTTCTTGTCTTTCTTGAAACCGGTGGTCTTATTGATCATCAACACATGATGTTATTTTCTTGATCTCCACTTCTGTAGTCTTAAGCATTGACAAAAGCTTGGTGAGATAATTCTTCATGCCCTGCATGTTATAGTTCATCACAAAGCTCTTGTAGCTAGGTGGCAGAGATTGGAGAACATGATGTATGCCTAAGTCAATGGGAATCGTTATTCCAAAGGACACAAGCTTATCGACGTACCCAGACATTTTGAGTACTGATGACTGGATTCCTGCACCAAAATAGGGTTATTGCAATACTTGCAGCAGCAAATATTTCAGAGTTTGTCCCGATGGGAGCTCGACGAACATGACCCTCGCAGCCGTGTTGCCAATTCGACCACTTACGCACCCAAACAATGGTTTGGAAATAGCATATTCTATAAGTTGCTAGGATAGATGAATTTAAGATGTTTTGTAATAACTACTACTAGAACTAGAAGAAAACTAGAACAAAAGTAAAACTAAAAATAGGTGAATGCAATGAGATGAAATATCAATGCTATGATTCCTCAAGTAATGTTGTGTATACCAGTGTGCATGATAAGTGCTTATGGAATAGCTGTTAACTATAATTGTGGCAGTCCCTCATATATCGTTGTCTCCCACTTTTGGTAAGTGGCAACTAGACAACTCAATTCTCCACACCCTCTTTGGAAATGGGTCACCATAAGAGAATAGTGTATTAAGGTAACAAGACTAATCAAGGTAAATTAGATGAAAGGCATTAAGTTCTATGGACAACCGTACTCCTAAGCAAGTGTGCTAGTCACAAGATATCCCATATGTCAAGCAATTCGCAACACTATACCTATCTATATCATGAGTGATCTTGAGGAAATTAAATCTTAATGGGCGGTGCATCCTAAGATGCTATTGCCTCCGCAAAACACTTGTCAGGCCCATGGCACGAGTAGAGACTAATGATAAGTTTTGTGACACTCCGTGAATCCCTAGTAAACTCCTCAACAATGGATTGGACGTCTCCAATCACTAGAATAATATCATGAATAGAACAATGTAAAGAGAAAGCACAAACATATTAATTAACAAGAACACACCACACTTCAATTACTCAAAACATCATACAATTAATAAAAGGGGGTTTAAGCCATGTTACAACCCATCACGGAGATCATGATGGGGAAGGATGAAGGAGTAGCGGTGATGAGGCATGGTGATGGTGACATCGGCGCGGTGATGGCGGTGTCCTCCTTCTCCTCCTCTTCTTGCTTGGATGGCTTGATGGTGTTGATGGAGATCTAGATTGTGGCGCCCCGCAAAAACCACTACTAGAAAATCGCGTTGTTTTTGTGCATTGCATCATCATGATTGCATGCTCATGTCATCATGCCACCTTGCAATTGAGCATCGTCATCATCTTGCATGGTTTGTCTAAAAACTATTTTCAGAAAATCTGTTTTTGTTTTCTAAACGCCCCGTCTTGATTCAAACACAAAACCCGGGTCTCCGGAATATTTTGCTTTGTCTACCAACGGTTTGCAAAAGCCCCGTTTTAAATAAATAAATAAAAATTAAATTGTTTTTAGGAGGCAGCCCGCCAGGCCCGAAAGCCTGGCCGGCCACCTCCAAACCCTAGTCTAAAATATCTAATCCTAATCCTACCTACACCTAATCCTATCCAACACCCCCTCCACATCACCCCGACCAATCACCATCCGCCACCTCACCTTTCCCTCCACTCCATCCACTCAGCTCTTGCCACCTCCCCACCCCTGGTCCACTCTCCACCAGGTCCACCTCCTCCCCCTCTCTCTCTCGCCTGGCCCCACCCACACACACGCACTCACACACAGCCCCCCACCTGCCACTCCCGTCGCCCGGTCCCACCACCTGGGGCAACCCCGAGACCGCCCCACCCCCCTCGATGCCCCGGGCCACGCGACCCCCACCCCGCGTCTCTCCTTCCCCCGACCCACCTCTCTGCTCCACAACCGCCGAGCGCCCCTGGCCGTGGGTCCCGCCTGACGCCTCAGATCTCCTCTCCTCCTCGGTGCGATCCCGCCGCCGCCTCTCGCCACCCTCTCCCATGAGCCGCTTAACCTCGCTGGCGAGCAGCCGCGCCAGAGCTCCTCCTGGCTGGCGCCCGAGCCGTCTCAGAACCGCCTCCGGCCGAGCCCGGCCCCCCCTCCGTCTCTACCACCCCGCCAGCGCCTCTCTCCGGCGCCGCCCCTCCTCCTTGCACCGGCCCTCCACCCGAGCTGCTCCCTGCCGCCTCCTCCCCTGCATCGCCACCTACCCCGCTCCCGCCCGTCGATCTCCACCCCATCGGCTGCCGCCCCGTCGGCCTCCTCACACTACCTCGCCTCCTTTGCCTCGCGCCGCCACCACGGGCCCGTCTTCCCGCGCCCTCTCCCGCCTCTCGCTCAGCCATCGCGCCTCAGCCCCGCCTCCTCCTCCTCCGCCGCCCGGCCTTCTCTGCCTCATGAGCCGCCTCGACCCAGTGGTCCCGCCCTCTGTCCCTTCTCGCGTGGGCCACCTCCGCGGGCTGCCTTCCTCTGGTTGCCGCCCTCCTCCCCTCACATCGCCCTCTGCACCACCCCGCGCTCCTCGCCACCTCCGGCCCCGAGCTCCTCTGCCTCTCCTGTCCTCTGCCTCCGCGTGGAGCCCGCCGCCTCCTGTCTCGAGCCCTGGCTCGAGCTCCTCCCCGCCGTCCTTCCTTTCCCCCTCTGCCATCCACCTCAACCGCCTTTCTCCAGCGTCGCCCAGAGGCAGCGACCCTCCTCCCCGCCTCCGGCAGCAGGCCTCGCCGGGCCCCACGTCGCCAACCCTGCCGTCCGTCAGCGAGCCGTCCGAAGCCACGGCTGCATCGTCAAGCCTGCTTCCTCTAAGGCCACATGAAGTGCCTGCTGCATCTGTTATAGATAGCCTTTTTCCTATGTGTTGATGTTTAGTGAACAAGTCTCCTGATGTTACACAGTGAAGGGGAGACGTGCTCCTGAAGCAGTGCTTGTATGCGGGCAGTGAGGATGGTGTATTTTCGCCTAGCTTCGATTACCTCGGTTATGATCGACGCCGACCAAGACAAACTCGATGAACCACCGGTGCTGCAACCCGAGTCTGGCACCGACAAATGAAGTCGATACCTCCAAGATCTCCTTCCTGGGCCGAGTTCTCCGTTTCGGATTGGCAAGATCCTCTCCCCGGACCCAAAGACGTCGAGACCCCCAACCCTAAAGATCGATCACGGACCCTTGAAGACCGATCACGGCGTCCTCCTCCCTCTCGGATCCGAAGACCGAACCCCAGAACCCCTCCGAACCCCCAAGACCTTTGACCCCAGATGTGTGAACCTTTTCCCAAGCCCCTATTTTATAAATGCTATATATAAAACCTGTTGCATAATAATTGTTCATCTCGCATGCATATTTGTGTGGTTTGGGGGCATTATGCCGATTTCACCTCATAATTAAATATGGGGTCCATATGCGGACTTTTCTAGTCTTATATTGACCCCATTTAAATTTGTGTAGCGAACCGGTGATATATTTTGCCATGTTAAGACAACATTTAAATTGCAGGGTATCTAGACAACATGAACCACCTAATTAAATGGCGGGACCCCGGTTCCGCTTAATATTGCTCAATTGCATCGTACCTTTGCCATGCCATACATCATACATGCATCATGCCCGATCTTCTGCCGTAGTATTAAATAGTGCATTCGGTGTTTTCTTCTAGTGCTTTGCTTCTTTACGGATTAGGCCGATGAGTTGATGCGAGTATCGACCCGATCTTCGGATGAACCTTCGGCAGTGTTTTCAGGCGAGCATCTCCCCCTTTCTACCTATCTTACTTTTCTAGTATTTATTCCCTCATGTTGATCTATTGCTATCTGTGTTGCGATGCTCTAGTTTTCGTACCCGTGATATCCCTTGCAGCCTTATATTGCCTTGGACACATCCTATTACCTGTTGTTTGGTAGATAGTCGGACTTGCGCGTCGTAGTCGCTTGCTTAAGTGCTGTTGCGAGTCGTCAAGTACCACAGTTGTTGGAGTTTTGCCGTGTGTTTAATGTAGGAGATGATCATGGCTTTAATTACTGTTTAATAACTAAAATTGAAGTAGGTAAATAATGCAGAGGCACAGGTGGGCAATAGATGTTATTTGGTTGTTAACCGTCCACTTGTGTCCCGTAGGACCCCGAGTTCTTGACACCTGTTCCGAGATCGAGCGCGCTAACCACAGGTGGGGTGTATGGGCACCCCCATCGATTAGTACCTGATTTCAAAGTATTGTACTGGGGGCCACAAACTAGTTTGAGGTTTTATTTACTATCCTGTACTTATGCCATGCTTTACTGCTTTAATTTAAATTGTGCGAGGTACTGCACACTGTACTGTTTAGGGCCGTGACCCGTTTTCGCTGTATCGACAAGCCCAGTCACACTTTCGGGTTCCCAGTCGTTTACAGCCGGCTCCACAAACCCTGAGTCCGTCTCGGAGACCGGCCGACTTCGTTGCGGGTAGCTTAGTGGGGTGGCCCCCATGTACTTGCTTTGGGTCTGGGAAACGTCATGACTTAGGCCCCGCCGACATACCGATGGGTGTATGTTAACTGATCTGGCAAAAAGGGTCGAAGTGCGTGTGGATACTTTGGTGCACCCCTGCAGGGTTAAATCTTTTCGAAAAGCCGTGTCCGCGGTTATGGACGACTTGGAGCACAGTTCTCGATCATAGACAACTATAACTAAAGTTTACTGTTATAAATTGACTTGTTTCCGATATGACTAGTAATCAGCTCCACTACAACGGAATGGCTAAATAAAAGTACCAACAACTGCTGGGTTTGGGATATCTCATGCTAATTGTATCTGACTAGTAAGTGTTGCAACTACAATGGAATGGTTAACTAAAAGTGCCCACTGCTTATTATATCAGGATGACTATCTATACCTGACTAGTAATTGCTGCAACGTTAACGGAATAAATAAAACTGTCAACGGTGTGAGTTCCTCGGTTGACTTCCTCGTTTGGTCTCGAGGGGGAAACACCAGGATGGGTATGTTTGGTGGTAGAATCAGGTTGGTTCCGAATAGGTCTTTCTTATCCCTCTCTGATAGCCGACAGTTATCTCGAGTCTCTATAGGTTGTTTAGTGCATGCTGCGCTGCCGCTTCAGTCCACCATACCTATGTAGGCGAGGACCGTCGAATTCTAGTCTCGCCGTGTACTGGCCTCAGTACTGACCGCTCTCTCTTTTTCCTTTGCCCTTTGTCGGCACCCCTTTTGTTTAAGCAGGTTTTGAGATCGACGTCGTTAGCAGGGTTACCCTTCCGGCTTGGCCTGGGCAGGGTTATGGACGCCATTGGTTATTCTTCAGGGCTCTTAGCCCCATTTGCATCTTGTCCGTAGTCGGACGCTCTACCGTTTTCAAGGTGATTTGGATCTTTGTACTGTAAATCTGTATTCTTGACTCTTTGAGTCGCTGTTGTATATATATGTTCTGTGGGTTCCATCATGGACTATTGTGTAATGATATTACTTCGTTTTCCACCCGCACGAAAGTGCCTGGTGGGCACCTTTGAATCGTTTCTATGCGGGTTTTGGCGGGAATCGCTGAAACTTGCATAGGGTCGATTCTGAGGGTGTTACATAGATCTTGGTGGAGCTGTAGAGGCTATGGAGGCGGCATGGCGGCATGGCGGCAGGGCGCCATCATGGAGACGGTAGATGGGATCTAGATCTTGTATATGGTGTCTTGTGTATATGGTGGCTTCCTCTTGGGTCCTCCCTCCTTTATATAGGCCTTGGGGTGCCCTAGGGTTCCCCCAATACCATCATATGACTTAGGAAAGGTTCTGAAGCTTTTCTAAGGAGAAATCCCATCGTTTCTGACCTTTTTGTTAACTACACGGACGGAGCTATATGACCAAAAAAATAGCTCCGGTTGTATAGTTGCTCGTTAAACCGTCTGTCCCCTTTAGTATTTTGGCCGTCATTTCTTCATACAAACTCTGTTTTGGGTATTCCTGGGCTGACTGAGTTCGTATCATCGAGCGATACAACCCTACGGTCTTTGATCTTTATTTTGAGAAGTTGGAAAATTTCACTTTTCCAACCTCTCAAATGGCTAAGTCTGGACCCTGCAGCTCCTCTATACTATGCTCTGTTTGTTCCTTTTGGCTTTGTTTTGTCCATAATCATCATCAACACCTACACTACTAAACTACTAAATGTCCAAAGCTCATATTAATTTTAATAAAAACAAGTAATCATGCACATCAGGCATAGCAGTAGTTAGATGGAGCATGATATGATAGGAAAATGACACAATTTATCTCTACTACTTATAAAGGCACGAACTTCTGTGGGAGAACTAGATCTTAACCATCTATCCGCATAAATCAAATGGTCCACGTCCATTTGTTCTCCCCACCGAAAATTGTGTTTTTTCCATCCCGCCCGCATGATCTCCGCCACGCTCACGTCCAAGCCCAGCACGCCCATGTCCTCGACCGCAGTAGTTCCAAAAATTGCGGCCAAGAAGAAAAAAACAGCAGTTCCAAAAATTGCCGCCAAGAAAAAAAAGCAACACGATCTCGCCGTCGCCGCCTCCTGCCCTCGTGGTGCTGCGCCGCCGCCTCCATGCCAGCACCCACCTGCCAGCGTCCGCTGCGCCGCCGGAGACCCACGCCACGCCGCTGTATTCCCATGCCGCCTATGAATCACAGCCTGCCTGCGCCCGCGCCGCCGCCATCCTACCCGCTGCCGACGCCATTTGCGGGCTCCTCTATGCCTATAGGCCGACGACGCCATCTCTGGGCTCCTCTAGGCCTCTAGGCCGACGAAGTTATCTGAGGTCCTCTCTGCCTCCTAGCTTGCGCTATCAGCTATCTTTTCTCTGCAATCTGCTATGCATTCTTTGGCACAGCTCTGATGATATTCCATTTTTCTAAATGACAAACTCAGATTGTGCACGTCGATAGATATGAGTCAGATCATAGTGATTACCTTAGCAGAGCAAGTATTACGGAAAGGTTAATAGAGTTGTCACTGGTTCAGCAGATAGATTTTATGCAGCTGATATCTGGACATGTTCATTTAGTAATGCCCATTCCTAAGATTGGCTGATACCCGATAGTCCTTTTATACACGGATGCATTATGTTGAACAGGATAGTGTAATCCAACTGCCGATTTAAGCTTTAGTGAGTGTATATATTAACAATTAATTTGCAACCGTTTATTTTTAAATCATAATTTCCCGCCCAGTCAACTGACTAGGTATAGGGTTAAGATGCTATGAAAATTCACATTTTCAGGGAAGTTTTAATCACAAGGATCGGCTTGGATTACACATACATCTTGTAGGTAATTATTTCATGTGTTTTTTAGTTCCTCTTTCATTTGCATACAGTAGACATGACTTGCCACTGCAGCTCATGGTAGGACCTTAAATCGGGCAGTATGATGACAAAGATCCAAGGTATTAGAAAGATGTTGGAACTGTCGTTTACAATTTATTATTTAAATTATATTTCACTTTAGTTGTGAAAAACTATTGGGTTGCTATTTGCTGTTTAAATCTTGGGAATTTACAAAATGGAGATGTCTTCTTTAATAGTTTATATATATCAGTATTGCTGACAACAGACATTGTACATATACCATTGTTAAAATAGACAATATTGAGGTATATGGTTCAATCTCAAGTTGAGCACATAGAGTGCTCATATGTATCCCCCCATAATACTATTTCTACTCTCGTGTATCTGCAATATTGCAGCAAGATGTTCTAACTTTTCTTTCTGTCGCCTAGAGCAACAAGTAAACTTTCATGTTTAGATACCTTCAATTTTGATTTTGAATTTCGGTTACACGATGTGTCTTGGACCATCACTTGACGACCACAAGTGGGGTCACGGCTGGGCAGGAGCTTGTGTCGCGGCTGTTGTATGGGCATGAGGAAGAGAGTGGTCAGACATGTAGAGACGACATTGGGGAAACAAGGAGTAAGGTAAAGTGTTATTGTTATTTTTGAATACAAGTGTGTTGCACGTACACGCTAACTAGTATTGCTAAAAAGTATTGTATTATCACAACCATCAACTTATCCAATCTAGATCTTTCTCATCCTCGAGCAAAAGGGATTGATAACATAATGGATGTGATCTTGCTTATCATTGAAAATCAATGCACCATATCCTTGTTTTTCCTGCAAGCTCAAAGTAAGAGAGCACATAATCATACAAGGCAATATAAGCTCCGTTATATTATTCCAAACCACTAGAGATTAGTCGAAAACTTCTATGCTTCATTTCAAAGTTAAATATAGCTTGCAAGTAAACTTGTGATCCTTCTATATGCACATTATTATAATTTTGCATTATTATTTGTATGAGGCAAAGCTGAACATGGTTAGTTGTCAATCATAAATAGAAATAGAGATTTCCAATGCTGTCCACTCATGCCATCTATTAAAGTATCTCAAGTGCAAACTTCGATTATTGAGCTCATAGAAAATATATTTGTTAGTAACGAGACCATGCCAAAAGAGTGGTATATGTTCAATCGAGATTGTGCAGGCTAGGAAGGACACTCGTGAACATTACCAAGGTTTTCCTTTTTGGTATAATGATTTCTCATAATGGTCAGAGGAGTATTCCGACTTTTGCTTTTAATGCAGGCCTATGAAAATACCAATGTATACTCAAATATAGTATTTTTCCTACATATGTTGGGTAACTCGTAGCCAAATTCCAAGAGTTTCCTCTTTTTGGATTGTCCAAAGGCCAGTGGAGTTGTTAGAATCCCATGTTGTGCGATAGTGGCACAAGACACACATAAAGCAATATCTCACTTTGATTTCTAGGACAAAATTTTGGCATATGTAATCTCGAAACTTTGAAACAACATTTCTTATTTGACAACTCACTATGTAAGCATCTATTAAGACCATCATTTCTAACACTATGGGGTCGTGCTACTCCACAACCATTCACTTAAGACAATTTTGAAGAGTGACAACTAGCAAGTTTCGAAGAACTTCCTTATTATATTTTTTCAAAATGTAGAGAACATGGCAATATATATTTAAAGGATCACAATATTTTTCACAAGCTAGATAAAAGTTGAACAAGGTGCATCAAAGCTATGGCTTGTCTCCTATGGGGCCTAACATGAGCAAGTATATACCTTATATAAATATGAAAAAATCTAACCTAAGCAAGAATTCAAAAATAGAGAGATACACAATAGCATGAAAACTTTTTGAGATAAAGAACTTTGCACAAGACTCTACGCATGCAGGATAACCTCCCTAAGCTAAAACAAATTCCATGTATCCACTTGAGAAGATCATGAAAACAAAAGATAAATGCAGTTATCAAAAGAGAGTATAAGAAGCGGTTATCTCCCCAAGCTTAAGTTAAAGCAAGGGTGACACGCTTTATCGTTGAGGTGTTTTTAACCTCTACTTTGATGGAGAAAGAACCTTTGCTTCAATGAATGCTTGACGATCCGGTGTATGCCTTCCTTAAGAACCTTGTAGGAACAAGACTAGAAAGAAGACAGAATATTTTTGTGTTTTTTGAAGACATGGGTTTTGCTCACAAGTGATAAAAATACATGTCCCATTGAGTCGGTTCATCAATCTTGTCACCACCCTTAAGTCAACAAACTAGTGCTAGAAGTGGCCTCTCCTAGATTGTGATGAGGTGCAAGTGAAACAGGATACGAGTCATGAGTGTGCAGCCCCTATGTGCTTATTTAAAAGAGGTTCGAGTTGGAAGGTTTTACCAGACACTGATTGTTAAAACATTGAATTGAAGCAACCAGGTGGCTCATGCGAGTGTTTGCACGGTTGGCACTACCATACACGTCGTCACACAAGGTTTAAGTCCCTGCGAAAATAACACACAAAATAAAGTACAACGGTTTGGTGTACGAACAAAGTTCATTCACCCAACTAATGAAAGAAAACAAAAAGAAAACATGATTACTAAAGATAATTACATCTTAAGGAATTTTTTAGATAGAACTTTATTGTTTACATACGCCCGCCTTCTCTAAAACATGGGAGAAGCTCCCAGGTGGTGTTTCGAGGTTTTTAGAAAAAGAAGGAAGAAAAATAATAAAATTTTGAGCAATGGTTACCTTCTAGTTGGCGTTTGAGGGGTTTTCCCAACTATACGGGCGCAGCTATACGGCCGAAACAATGCATTCCCGCTGTATAGTTGGCCTTCTGTCAAAATTTTAGGGTTTCCTCCTGGCGGCGCAGCTATATGGGTACAACTATACGGCTGGAACAAAATGTTCCTGCCATATAGTTGGTCGTTAAACTGCCGGACACGGAGGGTTCCCCCACCTATCCCTCATTCATGTGAGTTCACATCCCACTCACATAAACTCCATCTCCACTCACATGCATTTATTACCCATTAGCATAAATGCATTTTTCTCTTTAAATAAAACTATTTTATTTATTTTATTCAGAATTTTGTGAATTACTTTAATTAACAAACATTCGAATAAAACCTCTTGCATTGTTTCAATATTACACCTTAAAACCATTTGACCCGAAACAATTCCGGTCATCATCGACACAATTTGTGCTCTAACTAAATTATTCCAGGATATGTTTTATCTACAAATTAGGGTCAGAGAACCTTAAGTGTGTCACCCTACGGTTAATAAATAATGCAGACATGATAGAGACACATCTCTTATCAATAACTAGAAGCGAGACCTAGAGATCCGTATTGACTCCTTCACATTCAACGATGAATCTTGTGATCGTGTGAACCATCAACGTTTGTATCCAATTCCTTTTGTCTCACGATACTTTACTTGTCCGAGATCCAATCACAGGAATCAACCATACCTAGTTCGATCTTGTTCCCGACAAGTACTCTTTACTCGTTCTGTGATCAAACATCCGTTTGACCTAGTCATGTGCTTGAAAGTGGTGTTGGTGTGATATCACCGAGAGGGCCCAGAGTATATCTCTCCATCATTAGGATGGACAAACCCCATTCTTGATCCATGAGCCTCGACATAACACTTTCGGAATACCCGAACCCACTTTTATAGTCACCCTATTACAGTGTGGCATTTGATGTTGTCAAAGCATTCTTCAAGTGTTAGCGATTGGCATGATCTCATGGTCTAAGGACTAGGAATACTTTGTATGTGTTTGATGTAGCAATGTAAACTTAATGACTAGATTGTATTGCTAAATATACTTTGGGTGTATGTTCCTCATGTCATTCTGTTAATGGTATGATCTCGTTATTAACAACATCCAATGTTCATGATCAGGAAACTTTGATCATCCGTTAATCAATGAGCTAGTATATATGAGAGGAATTACTAGGAACTTTGGTTTGTTTATTAACCACACATTTATTTACATTTCCTAGTAATACAATTCTAGCATGAGAAATAACCATCAATCATAAACTTGGAATAAGATAACAACATTTTATTATTGCCTCTCAGGCATATTCCCTTCAAAGAGGTCACCAATCGCCAGCACACGATTGGCTAATGGAGCTGAAGGGGTTCGTTACATAAAAAACAAAATATTCCTATGATTGCAGCCACCAAGATCATATCTAGGAGATACATGTAACGGTTTCAGATGGACTCACCCTCGAAGACCGTAACACGGGATAACGTTCGCGCAAACAAACGTCGCTGATGTATAGTGTACATAACCAACCTCAAGGGTGCGCAGACGATTAGTGCCACAAGTGGCAGCGCCTCCGTTATCGGTCACACGTACGGTGTGCCAACGACTCTCGAACCCTCACTCCAGCCATGCAGTGGAATAGTGGATCCCCGGGAACTCCGCCAATACTACGACATGGTGGTGATGGTGGTGGAGAATATCTTGAGCAGGGCTTCACCTAAAAACCTCGCTCGTGGTAATGGACAAGGCTAGAAGGGGAGGAAGATGCCAACCAAAGCGCATATGAGAGGAAGGGTGAATGGTGTGTGATGGGAGGAGGAGGAGGAGGTGGCTTTTTATAGGTGAGGGGGGAATCCCAATGGGGCATGGCGCACAGCCATGGTTCTGCCCCCACCTCTCCCCCAATTATGTGGGTGGACACTCCACCCACATCAATATAGCTCTACTCATCTTCCAGTTAATTTCGACTCAAAAATCAAAGGTCTTTCTATTAAAGCACTTTAATTCACTTGGTTTAATTCAACTCAATTTAATGACCACTTTATTCAATGAGTGCTTCATTTAATGAACACATTAACATTTGACCCCTTCGCAATATTCCGATACACCAAAACTATTCCGGCAGTTTTTATCAAAATAATCCCTGCACTGTCTAGTATTTTCTCCTGTGTTCCCTATCCACTCAAATGCATCGACTAACCTTAAGTGTGTATCCCTACGGGTTCGAGAACTATGTAGACATGATCAATACTTTCTCCGATCAATAATCATTAGAGGGATCTGGAGATCCATAATGACTCCCACTACTTCCACGAAAATCCAATGATCGTCTGAACCTTTTTCGCTGTAATCAAATTCCTTTTGTCTCGTGATATTTTAGTTCTCCGAGATTCGATCAATTGGTATCATTCATACCTTGTTTAATCTCGTTCATGACAAGTACTCTTTTTCTTGTTCCTGTGATATAACGTTCTAGTGATCAAATCACTTGCTTGCAAGCAATGTCAATGCGATATCACCGAGAGGGCCCTGAGTATATCTCTCCGTCATCTGGATGGAAAAATCCCACTATTGATTCACAAGACTCAACCAACACTTCCCAAGTACCCGGCGACACCTTTATAATCACCTAGTTACGAAGTGACGTTTGATGTAACCAAAGTACCTTTCTGGTGAAAGTGATTAACATGATTTCATGGTCTAAGGACATTGAGTTACTATGAATGTGATAGAAATATAAACTTGAGGACATGATCGTATTTCTACATCTACTTTGGGTGACTATTCATCATGTCATTCCCCAATGATATGACCCTATTATTAATAAAACCCCATGTTCATGATCAGGAAACATGTGATCATCAGTTAATCAACAAGCTAGTATTAAGAGAGGCATTACTAGAAACATTTTATTTTGTTTATAAATAACACATGTATCAATGTTTCCGGTTAACACAATTATAGAAGGAGAAATAGACATTTATCATAAACATGGAATAAGATAATAACCAGTTTATTATTGCCTCTTCGGCATATTCCTTTCAGTCTCCCACTTGCACTAGAGTCAATAATCTAGTTTGAAAAAACTTGCGCATTCAACACCTATTGTACTTTGGTGTTGTATTTATGTGTTTGCTAGTGGTAAACATAATCTTCAGATCTGACACTTTCAGGTCCGTGTGTATTTGCATGTCTTTGCGTCTTTATGCATCACTCATTCTCAAATGAGATGGCATTGTATATATTTGGTCCTTTGGTGAGACCTTAGTTCTTCAAGGTTTAAAACATGATGATGCTATTTTTGTACAATAGATCTTCATCATATTATTCCTCTTGGAACTACACCTGGTTTGATTAACAAACTTCTTGACACAAATGCCTTTCCTATGCTACTACTAGAGCAGTCTTATACTTAGCCTTTTCGTTCCAGTATCCATCACAATGTCCTTAACCTTTAGGAACTTATCCAAATCCATCATGGAACTTCCTTCCATTACATTGTGCCACCTTAACCTATAGCCTAAATTGATATGAACTTAGTTTGTATCTGGTGAAAAAACTAGTAATGTAACACTTATAATGAATTATTTGTTTAGTTCCAATGTAACACCTTACAATGAACTATTTGTAGAGTGTAAATCTAACACCTTACAATGAACTATCTATCACTTCTACATACATAATATATTTTTCGTTCTTCCAAAGATCATAAGAATGCCCTTACTATCGTCCAATGATCATCTTATGAGTCACCCTAGTATAAGCTCATAACATTTAGAGCATGGGACATATCTCGATATGTACATATAAAAGAATGATTGATTGAGATATCCATGTGATTTCACTCACCAAGTGTCAAAACACTTGAATCCCGTTTATCAAGATATCCATGTGATTTTACTCACCAAGTGTCAAAACACTTGAATCTTGATTCAACCTTATCCATGAGACAAGTACCTTTCTCGTCGTTTCCATATTGAGCTCATTCAATATTTCATCTATGTACATTTGGCATAACCATATTAGCGTCTCAGTCTATCCATATAGACATTGATGCCTAATTTTTGGGTTTTTCTTAAGTCTTTCATCCAAATCTAATTTCAATGAAATTCTTAACCCGTGTCAATAAAAGATACATCTTTTCCAATTAACAATATGTCTTATACACAATGTATTATAAATATGTCTCAGCGCTCCCACATAATTTCTTGCAAATGCAAGCATCTTCATCATCTCTGATGAAATTAAACATTTTAACATTTTTATCACGGTGAAGATTCTAACTCCGCTATGCTTATTTCAACTATTGAAATTCGCATGCCTTTTTAGCATCCTTTGATTTAACAAAACCCCTCGGACCGTGTCACGTATACGTCCTAGGTAACCATTCTAGTAGAGGAACTTTGTTTTGTTTGTTCAACTAGCATATACAATAATTGACATATGTAGTGGTTGCTACACTAATCTGTCTAGACTAAATATCCATACGAAAGATCGAATCTTGTCGTATTCAACTCCTTGTACATTGTCATAAAATCTTTACGGACATGTCGACTATTTTATATATGTGAAACATCCATTTATGTTTCTTTATAGATCCAAATACATCTGATAGGATTCATGCCTTCTAGAGGGTCTTCCAAGTTCAGTAACTTGGTTTCTCGTGTATGGAACAATCACAGATTTTATAGCTTCAAGCCATTTGACAGAGTCAGGACCCGTCATCGCTTCTTTGCATGTAGACATTTTATCATTGTCAAACAATAATGATTAAATCTAAAATCTAAATATTTGATTGTTTACCCGACCTACGTGGTTCAATAGGAACATAGATCTCCGTGACCACAACCTTTGAGGCACATGAGCCACGATCATTGTGGATGCCTTCGGGACACTTTCCACCGCTGCACAAGTCAGCACACATATCTTAGGTTCAATAACCTTATCAAAGTTCTATTGTCCTCCTAATGCCCTGCAAGTGCACATGTTCGTCAGAGAATGTTTTCACATAAGTATTAATTCCAGTTTTTATATCGATTCCGATAAGGAGCCTTGATAAGTGTTTTTATGTGGAGTTTCTGTCGCACTCAAGGTGTCACAGGTCTTGAGTGAATTGACTGCAACTGCTGGTGGTGGAAGGTTTTGAGTAAAAGATAGATGAAACTTGCTTAGGAAATAAATAAGGATTAAATTAGATAAAAGTAAAGACAAGAAAGGTGTTTAAAGGTCCTGTTGATGAGAAGTTAGGCGGGGAAAAAAAGTTCATGGTGATAGTGAAAGTGCCAAATGGAAAAAGTGGAATAAGTGATAGTGATATTTCTTATTTGTAAGTGCTTAGGCAAGCAACCCATATACCGACTATGTAACACCCCGGATATCATCGCTATCTAGCAATGCTACACATACTTCTAACACTTCTCATATTGATACGAAACTATAAATTTCAGAAGAGTCTTCTTTATTTATAAGGACAACCATAACATGCAGGTTATGAGAATATGAAAGCACAAGAATTTACCACAAAGAACAACAAGTGCATCACCCAAAGAGACCAAAACTCTAGTACCACAAGGAAATAAGGAATCTATCACCCAAGCACAGTAACGATATTTAATATAATATTTTCTTGAGTAATAAACTTCCACAAACTCTATGACCAACAATACCAAGTATAACTTCTAACTTAGAAAGGCATTGTTCCTAGTGGGATGTGATAAATGTGAGGCCCTGGTGTGAAGTAGGTGATAGTGCTACTCTCATATTCCCCATGCATGTCATCCTCAAGATTTACCTAAAAACATGGAAGCAACAAGGGTGAGTATAAAATACTCAGCAAGTACATAAAGAAATAATCGGCATTGCATAAAACACAACATCGACAATTATCATGTAACACATGTCATGGTGCATGAACGCTCTGTATGCCTACATGCTCTTTGTTTTCTCTTTTCTTTTGTGAATACCGGTATTGCTTGAGTGGACACCCGTCGGCATCCCACTCACTCCAACTTGTGGAGGTTGCCGACAATGTCAGACTCGTTCCAACATTGATGGTCTCAAGGTGCCTACCTCAGTAGGTCATAACACTATGGACTGTCTTTAACTTGGTATGCAAAATACACGCTTTGCTGTAATCACTTTATCTCCCCACAAATAAACAATAACCAAGCACTTAAATAAATAACATGTGCTAGAAAATAAAAGTCAAGTGCGGGGAATCATGCAAGTATTATACCGTTATGAACTTTCCTCAACCGCGGGGCACGAACTATGAATTTTTTGATTCCAAACCGGAAGTACCACCGCCTGTTATGAAAACATTTAGCACACTCAATACAATTCGTCGCTTCCAAAACCATACAAGCTAAATAACGTCGTCCCTATGTGTAGACAATCCATAACCATTATCACTGTCTGTTGCAAATTATCCATGCAAAACAGTACCAAGTGGCTAAAAATAACAAGAGGTCAAAAGGATAACTATTTCTAGCTTCCCGACACTTCCTTTCATCTCCCCATTTTCCTGTTAACCACCCAAAGAATGTGCTCTCGGCTAGTGTCGTACACAGAAATATCATTGCAGTTCACTTGTATAAAGCCCAAGGATTTATTTAACTGTGGCGTACTAACAGCAGACACTTGTCTGAGCTAAGCCTTACACTACTGATTAGCATCAGACCTGGAGATACATAAAATCGTAATATACAATGCCCAAACATGCAATGACTCACGGGTAGATAGCATCTAGGATGAATTAAGCTATTTCCTAATTTCCCTGTAACTTTCATCCCACTCTTTGTATGTCTGAAAAGCTAAACAAAATACAAAATCAAATAGCCCCAAGTGACCATCGATGAATTACACTAGTCCGTGGACAGTAAAGTGGATACCAGTGTATTGTACCGGCTACACACTAAATAATCAGAGAAGATACACACTGGTTTCCAAATACAAATTAGGAGCCAAGAAATCTTTCCTGAACCTACACAATAGACAATACTGACCCTAAATTCCCCACAAGGATGTGATGCCAAAAGTCGAATCCAAACTGCAGACTAAAAAGATTAGAAAATTTGATCCTTTTAGTCTAGCCCCGCACACTACTCCAGAAAATGCGATGAAGGAAAACTTTGCAAAACAAATTAGACTAACGAATTGAGAGGCAGATGCCTGGCTGCCAACGGTGGCAACGGAACAGATTGACAGAGACGGACGTCCAGGGAAATGGCATGGCCTCTCAGCAGCAGCTATAGTCTGATGGAGGAGACATCCCAAAACAGGTGGTCGAGCGGCGGCGGCGGACTAGGGCTCCGGCGCTGGGTATTCTTTAGGGAAGAGACGTAGCGGTGGCGTCGAAACTCTGCTCTAGTATACGGGACAAAAGTCCAGATCGATTAGAAAAAGCCCAAACCAATCTGTTTCCTTGTTCACGTTGTAGGGATAAAAGAAGTAACTAGTTTTGACTCCCAACAAAACAAAGAGCAACTCGTTCTAAACAGGTCACATGCTCAAGAACTAGTACACGTTATTTTATTTTCTTTCTTCCGTTTTTCTTTTCTCCAGCTCCCAATTCCCATTTATTTTCTATAGATTAAATAGCCACATACACTAGCATCAAATATGGGGTATTACATTCGTACCCTCTTAAACAGAATTCGACCCCGAATTCTTCCTTATTTCTTTACCGCTCGTAGAAAAAAAACATATATAAAACAAAATCATGTCTCGCAAAAAATAATTGTATACTTCTCTCGCATGTCGGACTAAAGCTCCCTAGTCACCTCACGAGACATGCTGTGACCAAAGACCTTTTACAGACTTGATTGTCCTATGCCTCAGCACTCTCCTAAACTCTCCCAATATCCAAAAAAATTATGAACCTCAAAGGATAAATTTTTGTTCAACCAAACTGGTTCCAGGATTACTTGTCCTTTTTTATCTATTTTCTTTAGGGATCTTGAAAATGTTTCCACTACATAGAGACATGGAACCCATTATGGAAATATTTCAATGATTCTACAATTCAACCCAGTAGGATCGCTTCCCCACTCTCGCCACTATCATAAAATGACCAATGTATCAAGGGCTAAGTATTCCTATATGTTAAAGCTTATAACACCTTTAGTACTTCCTGACCAACTTGAAATTCAACATTCCATCTCTTGTAATCAGCATAACTTTTTTACCTACGTTGTGCTGCCAACATAAATTGTCCGATCTAATTAACCTATCCTCCATGTATTTTGCTCAACTCAATCTAGTCTAATAACTTCCTTTTCTCTCACGTCATTGTAACATCGTGGAGATCTTCACTTACTTCCATATATATAGCCTCATCAAGGCCATATGCATCCTAATGATAGTTGTTACATAGGAAAACTCCACAAGTGGCAAGTGATCCCCTCGACCCCCTTGACAACATACGACATGACACTGCAACATATTTTCCAGATTTGGGATTGTACGCTCTCACTGGCCCTATGTTTTAGGATGAAATATTATAAGTTTAATCGAGTACCCAAAGCACCCTGTTTCTAATATGACGTCGATACAAACTTAACATCGCTAACATGAGAAATAGTTCCAGGAACCAAAATCAACCCCACTGTCTCACCCACATATTTTGGTTCCAAGTCACTTCCAGAGTCTTGGTGCAAATTGGTATAAATGGGCAACTTTCCTAAGTGGATCCACGACCATCCAAATTGCACTAGTCACTCTCTTCATCTGCGAGGTATGCTAGGAACACATCCATGACATTGTCATACCACGGCAATATTGGATCCTAAAGACCTAATGGTCCCTTATGATGTCCTCACTCAGTGAAAACTATGCTCTCAAAGTTATGCATCAATCAACAAGTCTTGGGACAATGCACATAGAACTAAGAATGGCCACTATGCTCTCAAAGTAGGTGCATAAAGATAGAAGGTGGAGACTCAACATAAAAGTAAAAGAAAGGCCTTCATAGAAGGAAGTAGGGATTCAAGTTTCATAAAGAGCTTCCAAAAATTAAGGTACTTTTTAGCTTTCAGCTCTCATTGCCCCTATCATAAGCATCTTGAAGTGATTAAGGTTAAAGTGAACAAACTATGGAGTATATGCTTGACAAAGATAAGTTGGAAATCTCAAGTCCCTTGAATACGAGGGCCGCTCCTCATGCTAATCAAGTTTAGTTACCGGTAAGTTCTTGTCATAGTAAGTACATGTGTATCATAGAGAACCGCCAATGGTGTACCCCTTGCCCGATGATACAGAAGAATCCCCATATCAAAATGACAAGGCAAGCAGACAACGAGCATCTCAACAATCTTGTTATTTACCATGGGAATATGCTGCTTTTTTATCTCTTTCCTCTTTTCTCATATTTTTTCTTTTTCTCTTTTTTCTCAATATCTGACTCTTTTTTTATAAGAAGAATGCTTCATAGACAGCTCATTATGGTTACGCTGCAGGTTTCCACCATGACAGCATGGATTAGACCAGTGGCCCAGGCATTTCTCTAACACATATACATAACTCCATGGACTTACAAGCTCCCCTTTCATTTCACACCGACGACATCCATAGATAAAAGAACATGATATCAACTAAGTACAAAGTACAAGTGCAATGTTGAAAGCGTTCCCCATGACAGCATGGTTCTGCTAATCCCCAACAAATAAGTGCAAGTATATACAACATAGACGACACAATGGTTCAAGTTTATTAAGGGAAAGAAAATTAAAGTGTGCCATCAAGTTCGTGAGAGCTTTAATCACTAATTTTCACATAACAAGTGTAATTCGGTAGGTAGATAAAAACATGAATATACTTGGAATAGCATATGCTAGTAGGCAGGTATGGTGGACTCGTTGGAATGACTTGGTTTTAGGAGTTGGATGCATGAGTGGAACTCATACTTGGCTGTGGAGGCTAGCAAAAGACTGGGAGCGACCAACTAAGAGAACAATAGTGGCCATAATCATGCAGAGCGACAAAACATCATTGATCAAAGCATAAAGTGGTACTACAAGTTGAAAACTAAAGGATCATAAAGGCTACGGTGACTTGGGATAGTCATAACATGGTGTGAGAATGTGCCAAGTCAACCCAAATAAAGCATCAAAGGAGAATACCACAATACGATACTTTAATATGCTAAAACAACGTATGATCCTTCCAAGGCACATTAAGCAACCTCAATTGTTTATAACAAGTCATGCTACAACAAAGAATACTAAGCATAAAGCTAAAACAATATCGAGCATGGCATGACAAAGCATATGTCACAGTCAAAAACTAGCTTTACCACTTAAGCATGAACTTTCCTACTCTTTTCTAATACAAACCAAACTATTTGAAAACCAATGTATGAAAGAGGGGGTCCAATTTATTCATCAAACTAAGAAAACCAAGCAAACGAAAACAAAAAAGAAGACGCTCCAAGAACAACACAACTGTGTATGAGACAATAAAAATGAAGTGTTTGGAAAAAACCTGGGATTTTTATTGATGAAGAAGGGGATGCCTTGGGCATCCCCAAGCTTTGACGCTTGTACTTCTTGGATATTTCTTGGAGTGACACGCGTGGCATCCCCAAGCTTGAGCTTTAGTCCATCCTTCATCTCATTACTCATTCCTTCCATACACCTGAAAATTTTCCTTCATACAAAACTTCACACAATCTTTATTAGCAACATTAGTGCACTCAAGATAATAAGTCTTTAGGTTCAGCTCCAACACCAATAAAACTTCCATTAAAACACAAGCTACTGTAGCACTTCCCTCAAAAAGCTCAATTCCCCAAAAGAACTCAAAAAGGAACCAACAAGAAGCAAATGCAAATAATGGCAGAAATCTATCAAAACAGACCAGCAGGTAAACACGATTTTTTTGAAGACCTTCTGTTGCTCAAAGTAAAAAGTGTTGAACTAACGAAAGTTATATAACAACCTGGGGCAGAAGCACAAAAATTCATGCCTGAAAGCAACGTACAGAGATTTTGCACGAATTTTTATGGTGAAGCACAAAAATCTATTTTGGGACAGCAACTTTCCCAATCATGACTTCTCTCTCATTAGAGGTTACTCTTGGCACAAAAAGCAAATAAAAAGGAAGTAATAACTTTCAAGACTCATCTAGAACTTTTGGGTTATCTCCCAATAAGTACTTTTCTTTAACGCCTTTAAGTTAGGCATGATAGTTTGAGAAGATGCTCACATAGGAAATATGAATTGAAGTAAAAGAGAGCATCAAGAAGAAAATTCAAAACACATTTAAGTCTAACCCACTTCCTATGCATAGGAATCTTGTAAATAAACAAGTCATGAAAGCACAAAGCAACAAGCATTGGAAAACTAAACAAGTGCAACTTCAAGACTTTCAACATAAAGAGGAGAAACTTAATATTGTTGAGACACAGAAAACCATGTTTCCCTCTCTCATAATAACTTTCAGTAGCATCATGAATAAAATTAACAATATAACTATCACATAAAACATTCTTATCATGAGCCATATGCATAAAAGAATTAATACTCTCCACATAAACTTAGTCATTCTTATTAATTGTAGTGAGAACAAAATTCAACAAAATAGCTATCATTATTATTCTCATCACCATAATCATCAAATATAGGAGGCATATTGTAATCATAATTAATTTTCTCCTTAATAGTAGGTGGACTGAAAATATCATATTTCTCATTGTAATCATTATATATTGGAGGTTGATGGGTTCGTAGCATGGAAAACAAAAAATTTCTACCGCAAGAACGAACAAAACCCAGATCTAATCTAGATAAAAGCCAAGATCTAATCTATTAAACATGAGCAACGAGATAGATCGGTACTAACCCTCCTAGAACCGAAAGCGTTACGAGATTAAATCTCATGGATGATGTCGTCAATCACTTGCCGATCTCAAGATCGTGTGGACGATCCTTCCGGCGCCGCGTTCCGGCAGCGCTTCCGCAGACGGTCACACGTGCGAAGTCGAAGCAGACCTTCCTCTCCCTGTTCCAGCGAGCAGCGGAGGTAGTAGATCTTCTCCACTGAATCCCAACAGCACGACGTCGTGGTGGTGGTGGTGGAGGTGAGAATTCTGCAGGGCTTCGCCTATGCCTGTGCAGAAGAAAGGTGGAGGAGAGAGGTGGCAGAGATTGGTTGTTGTGATAGGAGGAGCAAGAGGGGGCGCCCCCTCCCTTCTATTTAAAGGAGGGAGGCGCGCCTGGGGAGGGGGAGTCCTAGTAGGACTCCCCTCCTCCTTGGGCCGGCGGGTTGTGGGGGGGAGTCCTCCTCCCCCATGAATCCGTGTCTTGCCCCACTTGGACTCCCTTGATCCTTTCTTGGTTTTCAAGAAAACTCCAAGAAATCCTCTAGAACCTTCCAGAACATTCCGAAACCTTCTAGAATCTCCATACAAACACTCCGGAACATTTCCTAACTTAGAAAATGATCCCCAATATATGAATCTTATTCTCCGGACCATTCCGGATCTCCTCGTGATGTCCCAGATCCATTCTGAGACTCCGAACAATATTCGGACTCCAACGCATATTCCATATCTACTTAAAACAACTTCGAACCTTAAGTGTGTCACCCTACGGTTCGTGAATATGCAGACATGATGAAGACACCTCTCCGATCAATAACCATCAGTGGGATCTGGAGATCCATAACGGCTCCCACATACTCAACGATGACTTTATGATCGATAGAACCATTTACATACGAAACCAATTCCCTTTGTCACACGACATTCTACTTATCCGAGGTTTGATCGTCGGTATCTCTATACCTAGTTCTAACTCGTTACTGATAAGTACTCTTTACTCGTTCCATGTTATGTCATCCCTTGTGACCCAGTCACATACTTGCAAGCTATCTAGATGACATTCCACCGAGAGGGCCCAGAGTATATCTATCCGTCATATGGATGGACAAATCCCAATCTTGGTCTATGCGCTTCAACACATGCTTTCAGAATACCCAATGACACCTTTATAACCACCCGATTCTGAGCGGTTTGATGTTATCAAAGTATCCATCCGGTGATGGTGATTAACATAACCTCATGGTCGAAGGATTAGGTTACTATGCATTTGAAAGCTAATAGCAATACAAACTTAATGACTTGATCTTATGCTACGCTTACTATGGGTGTGTGTCCATCACATCATTCTCCTAATGATATAACCTTGTTATTAATCACATCCAGTGTCCATGATCAGGAAACCATGATCATCAATTAATCAACAAGCTAGTTCAACAAGAGGCTTACTACAGACTCTTTTATGTTTACAAAACACACATGTATTAGAGTTTCCTTATAATACAATTATAGCATGGGATGTAAACTTTCATCATAAACACAAAGATATAATAATAACCACTTTTATTATTGCCTCTTGGGCATATCTCCAACAGTCTCCCACTTGCACTAGAGTCAATAATCTAGATTACATAGTAATATACCGAACACCCATGGCGTTCTGGTGTTGGTCATGCTTTGCTCTAGGGAGAGGTTTAGTCAACGGATCTGCTACATTCAGATCAGTGTGTACTTTGCAAATCTTTATGTCACCATCTTGGACATACTCGCGAATAGCATGAAAACGTAGCTTGATGTGCTTCAGCTTGCTATGTGACCTTGGCTCCTGTGCATTAGCTATGGCACCTGTGTTGTCACAGTAGATGGACATTGGGTCTAACGCACTGGGAACTATGCCAAGTTCAGTAATGAACTCCTTCATCCATATGCCTTCTTGTGCAGCCTCCGAAGCAGCTATGTATTCCGATTCAGTTGAAGATTTCGCCACAACGCTCTGCTTGGCACTCCTCTAGCTCACTGCAGCACCATTCAAAATAAATACGTATCCAGACTGTGACTTCGAGTCATCTGGATCGGTGTTCCAACTAGCATCAGTGTAACCGTTTACAACAAGCTGTTCATCACCTCCATAAGAAAGAACCATATCCTTAGTCCTATTCAGGTACTCTAGGATATTCTTGACCGCTGTCCAGTGTTCCATTCCAGGATCACTTTGATATCTGCTAGTCAAACTAACAGCATGTGCTATATCCGGTCTTGTACACAGCATGGCATACATGATAGAACCTATGACCGAGGCATAGGGAATTTTATTCATCTTTTCTCTATCTTCTGCCGTAGCTGGACTTTGAGTTTTACTCAAGGTCTTACCTGACAACATGGGCACGAACCCTTTCTTGCTCTCTTCCATTCTAAACTTCTTTAGAACTTTGTCTAAGTATGTACTTTGTGAAAGCGCTATTAGGCGTCTTGATCTATCTCTATAAATCTTGATGCCTAGAATATATGCCGCTTCGCCAAGATCCTTCATCGAAAAACTATTATTCAAATAGGTTTTGACGCTATTAAGAAGTTCTATATCATTCCCAATCAACAATATGTCATCTACATATAGTACTAGGAATGCTACAGAGCTCCCACTCACTTTCTTGTAAATACAAGATTCTCCATAAGTTTGTATAAATCCAAAGTTTTTGATTACTTTATCAAAACGTTGATTCCAACTCCGGGATGCTTGCTTCAGTCCATAAATGGAGCGCTGAAGTTTGCATACCTTGTCAGCATCTTTAGGATCGATAAAACCCTTGGGTTGTACCATATACAACTCTTCCTCAATGTCACCATTAAGGAACGCCGTTTTGACATCCATCTACCAAATTTCATAATCGAAATATGCAGCGATTGCTAACATAATCCTCACAGAGTTTAGCTTCGCTACTTGTGAGAAAGTCTCATCGTAGTCAACTCCTTGAATTTGTCGGAACCCTTTCGCGACAAGTCGAGCTTTATAGACGGTAACATTACCATCAGCATCTGTTTTTCTTTTGAAAATCCATTTGTTTTCGACAGCCTTACGGCCATCCGGTAAGTCCACCAAAGTCCATACTTGGTTTTTGTACATGGATCCCATTTCGGATTTCATGGCTTCTAGCCATTTGTCGGAATCTGGGCTCACCATAGCTTCTTCATACGCCGCAGGGTCATCAGTGTTGTCCACCAACATGACGTTCAAGGAAGAGTTATACCACTCAGGAGTAGTACGAATCCTCGTTGACCTGCGAGGTTTAGTAGTAACTTCGTTCGAAGTTTCATGATCATCATCATTAGCTTCCTCTCCAGTTGGTGCAGGCGGCACAGAAACATCTTCCGGTGCTGCGCTACTCTCAACTCCGAAAGAAGGTTCAATAACCTCGCCGAGTTCTACTTTCCTTCCAGTCACTTCTTCTTTGAGAGAAATTCCTTCTCCAGAAAGGATCCATTCTTAGCAACGAAAACTTTGCCTTCGGATCTATGATAGAAGGTATACCCAATTGTTTCTTTAGGGTATCCTATGAAGACGCATTTCTCCGCTTTGGGTTCAAACTTATCAGGCTGTAACTTCTTTACATATGCTTCGCAACCCCAAACTTTAAGGAACGACAACTTAGGTTTCTTTCCAAACCACAATTCGTACAGTGTCGTTTCAACGGATTTAGATGGTGCCCTATTTAAAGTGAATACGGCTATCTCTAATGCATAGCCCCAAAATGATAACGGTAAATCCGTAAGAGACATCATAGACCGAACCATATCTAAGAGAGTTCGATTACGACGTTCGGACACACCATTACGCTGTGGTGTTCCCGGCGGTGTCAACTATGAAAGTATTCCACATTTCTTTAAATGCATGCCAAACTCATAACTCAGATATTCACCTCCACGGTCAGAACACAGAAACTTAATCTTCTTGTTACGATGATTTTCCACTTCACTTTGAAATTCCTTAAACTTCTCGAAAGTTTCGGACTTATGTTTCATAAAGTAGACATACCCATATCCACTCAAGTCATCCGTGAAAGTGAGAACATAACGATATCCACCACGCGATGCTACACTCATTGGACCACACACATCGGTATGTATTATTTCCAATAAGTCTGTAGCTCGCTCCATTATTCCAGAGAATGGAGTCTTAGTCATTTTTCCCATTAGACATGCTTCGCATCTTTCAAGTGATTCAAAATCGAGTGATTCAAGAAGTCCATCAGAATGGAGTTTGTTCATACGCTTCACTCCAATGTGACCAAGACGACAGTGCCACATGTATGTAGAATTATCATTCAATTTTATTCGTTTAGCATCTATGTTGTGAACATGTGTATCACTACTATCAAGATTCAATAAGAATAAACCATTCATCTCAGGTGCATAACCATAAAAGATATTACTCATATAAATCGAACAACCTTTATTCTCAGACTTAAAATAGTAACCGTCTCACAATAAACAAGATCCAGATATAATGTTCATGCTTAACGCAGGCACCAAATAACAATTATTTAAATTTAAAACTAATCCCGATGGTAGATGCATAGGGAGTGTGCCGACGGCGATCACATCAACCTTGGAGCCATTTCCAACGCGCATCGTCACCTCGTCTCTCGCCAGTCTTCGTTTATTCCGCAGCTCCTGTTTCGAGTTACAAATATGAGCAACCAAACCAGTATCAAATACCCAGGCACTACTACGATTACTAGTAAGATACACATCTATAACATGTATATCGAATATACCTTTCTTCTTGATGTTGCCGTTCTTCAGATCCGCCAGGTATTTGGGGCAGTTACGCTTCCAGTGACCAGCACCCTTGCAGTAGAAGCACTCAGTTTCAGGCTTAGGACCAGCCTTGGGCTTCTTAGCAGGTGCGACAGCTTTCTTGCCGTCCTTCTTGAAGTTGCCCTTATTCTTAGGCTTGCCCCGTTTCTTGAAATTGGTGGTCTTATTGACCATCAACACTTGGTTCTCCTTCATGATCTCCACTTCAGCAGTTTTTAGCATGGACGATAGTTTAGGCAACGTCTTGTTCATGCAGTGCATATTGTAGTTCATCACAAAGTTCTTGTAACTTGGTGGCAGTGATTGGAGGACACGGTGAATCCCCAATTCATTAGGAATCGGTATCCCCAACTCTCGGAGTTTGTTTGCGTGCCCAGACATGGTGAGCACGTGCTCGCTAACGGAGCTACCCTCTTCTATCTTGCAGGTAAAGAACTTCTCGGAAGCTTCATAGCTTTCCATGGCCGCGCGAGTCTCAAAAATGAGTTTGAGCTCCTTAATGATCTCAAACGGGTCATGGTGCTCAAAACGTTTTTGAAGCTCCGATTCTAAACCGTACATGATGACACACTGAACTGTGGAGTAGTGATGTTTCCGAGTGGCATAAACATTCTTTACGTCATCGGTGGCATCTTCTGCAGGTGGGTCACCTAGCGGTGCTTCGAGCACATAGGTCAACTGACCAGCCCTGAGGACGATCTTTAGTCCACGGAACTAGTCCGTGAAATTGCTTCCATTGTTCTTAAGTTTTTCTTTCTCTAGGAATGCATTGAAATTGATGGAAATGTTCGCCATAATCTACAACAAATTTGCAAGTAGTTTAGACTAAGTTTATGATAAATAGTGTTCAAATTTAATTCTTAAATTAACTAGGTGAACTCCCACTCAAAACAACATCCCTCGAGTTGTTTTAGTGATTACACAAACTAAATCCACTACACCAAGTCCGATCATCACGTGAGATGATGTAGCTTTATCGGCGAACAATCTTCATGTTCATCATATCAATCATATGACTCATGCTCTACCTTTCGGTATTCCGTGTTCCGAGACCATGTCTGTGCATGCTAGGCTCGTCAAGATTAACCTTTAGTTTCCGCATGTGCAAATCTGGCTTGCACCCGTTGTATGCACACGTAGAGTCTATCACACCCGATCATCACGAGATGCTTCGAAACGACGAGTCTTAGCAACGGTGCCAACTAAGGACAAACACTTTATTACTTGATATTTAGTGAGAGGGATCATCTTATAATGCTACCGTCGTGATCTAAGCAATACAAGATGCATAAAGGATTAACATCACAGGAAATTTATAATTAGTGTGATATGATATGGCCCTTTCTTCTTATGCCTTTGATCTCCATCTCCAAAGCACGAACATGATCTCCATCATCACCAGCATTGCGTCAAGGTCCGTGGCGCCGCTTCATGGTTGTCCATCATCACTAGCAACTATTACAACTACTTGGAACAAAGATATTACAAGATGAATAGACACGCAGGTCTTAACAGAATTAAAGACAACCATTAGGCTCCTGCCGGTTGCCATATTACAACAAGGATCATTGCATACATCAAATACAATCACAATCACATGTAGGCCATATCACATCACAAAACCCCCTGCAAAAACAAGTTAGACGCCTCTAATTTTCTTTGCAAGTTTTACGTGGCTTGGGGCTTTCGACTAAGAACGGATCTTACCTACGAAACTAAACCACAACGTTGATACAAGTTCTATCAAGTGCAAAGTGTAGATTTGATCTATACTATGATGGGAGAGACAGACACCCGCAAAGCCACTTGTGCAAAGCAAGTTGCACGTCAAGCGTGGAGCAAGTCTGATGTACGATGACATGTAATGTTAGCCTGAGCCGCTTCATCCCACCATACCGCAAGATGCAAAGTACACACATAGCAAAAGACGACACGAGCACCAACGCCCACAACCTCATTGTGTTCTACTCGTGCAATAGATCTACGCATAGACAAGGCTCTGATACCACTGATGGGTTCGTAGCATGGAAAACAAAAAATTTCTACCGCAAGAACGAACAAAACCTAGATCTAACCTAGATAAAAGCCAAGATCTAATCTATTAAACATGAGCAACGAGATAGATCGGTACTAACCCTCGTAGAACCGAAAGCGTTACGAGATTAAATCTCGTGGATGATGTAGTCGATCACTTGCTGATCTCAAGATCGTGTGGACGATCCTTCCGGCGCCGCGTTCCGGCAGCGGTTCCGCAGACGGTCACACATGCGGAGTCGAAGCAGACCTTTCTCTCCCCGTTCCAGTGAGAAGCGGAGGTAGTATATCTTCTCCACGGAATCCCAGCAGCACGACGGTGTGGTGGTGGTGGTGGAGGTGAGAATTCTGCAGGGCTTCGCCTATGCCTGTGCAGAAGAAAGGTGGAGGAGAGAGGTGGCAGAGATTGGTTGTTGTGATAGGAGGAGCAAGAGGGGGCGCCCCTCCCTTCTATTTAAAGGAGGGAGGCGCGCCTGGGGAGGGGGAGTCCTAGTAGGACTCCCCTCCTCCTTGGGCCGGCGGGTTGGGGGGAGGAGTCCTCCTCCCCCACGAATCCGTGTCTTGCCCCACTTGGACTCCCTTGATCCTTTCTTGGTTTTCAAGCAAACTCCAAGAAATCCTCTAGAACCTTCCAGAACATTCCGAAACCATCTAGAATCTTCATACAAACACTCCGGAACATTTCCTAACTTAGAAAATGATCCCCAATATATGAGTCTTATTCTCCGGACCATTCCGGATCTCCTCGTGATGTCCCGGATCCATTCCAAGACTCCGAACAATATTCGGTCTCCAACGCATATTCCATATCTACTTAAAACAACTTCGAACCTTAAGTGTGTCACCCTACGGTTCGTGAATATGCAGACATGATGAAGACACCTCTCCGGTCAATAACCATCAGCGGGATCTGGAGATCCATAACGGCTCCCACATACTCAACGATGACTTTGTGATCTATAGAACCATTTACATACGAAACCAATTCCCTTTCTCACACGACATTCTACTTATCCGAGGTTTGATCGTCGGTATCTCTATACCTAGTTCTAACTCGTTACTAATAAGTACTCTTTACTCGTTCCATGTTATGTCATCCCTTGTGACCCAGTCACATACTTGCAAGCTATCTAGATGACATTCCACCGAGAGGGCCCAAAGTATATCTATCCGTCATATGGATGGACAAATCCCAATCTTGGTCTATGCGCTTCAACACATACTTTCAGAATACCCAATGACACCTTTATAACCACCCAGTTATGAAGCGGCGTTTGATGTTATCAAAGTATCCATCCGGTGATCGTGATTAACATAACCTCATGGTCGAAGGATTAGGTTACTATGCATTTGAAAGCTAACAACAATACGAACTTAATGACTTGATCTTATGCTACGCTTACTATGGGTGTGTGTCCATCACATCATTCTCCTAATGATATAACCTTGTTATTAATCACATCCAGTGTCCATGATCAGGAAACCATGATCATCAATTAATCAACAAGCTAGTTCAACAAGAGGCTTACTAGGGACTCTTTTATGTTTACAAAACACACATGTATTAGAGTTTCCTTATAATACAATTATAGCATGGGATGTAAACTTTCATCATAAACACAAAGATATAATAATAACCACTTTTATTATTGCCTCTTGGGCATATCTCCAACAGAGGTTTGGTATCATCATAAGCAATGGAATAGCTATCTTCCAAAGTTGTGGAACTAAAAAGATCATTTTCGTAAAAACTAGCTTCCCCAAGCCTAGACTTTTCCATAACATTAGCAATAATGGTGTCCAAAGAATTCGTACTAACAACATTGCTATTAGCATGCAAATAAAGTTCCATAGATTTTTAAATTTTCTCTTCAAACACTTCATGTCCTAACTCAAGATAAATACTATAAAGCTCTCTAATTTTTTTGTTGTTTTCCATTAAGCATAACTAGTGAAAACAAGAAACAAAAAGACAAAATTGCAGAATCTAAAGGAAATAACTTCGAGCACTCACATCGGAGGATGTGAGTACCTTTTACCTTACCTCCCCGGCTAAAGCGCCAGAAAATACTTTTGATGGCGCGTGGTTGACATGGGAGCTTCTTCTTCTTTGTTCCCCAGCAACGGAGCCATAAAATAGCTTGATGTCTATGCACTTCTATTCTTGTAGACAGTTGTTGGGCCTCCAAGTGCAGAGGTTTGTAGAACAGCAGCAAGTTTTCCCTTAAGTGGATCACCCAAGGTTTATCGAACTCAGGGAGGAAGTGGTCAAAGGTATCCCCTTTCAAGCAACCCTACAATCAAGATACAAGAAGTCTCTTGTGTCCCCAACACACCCAATACATTTGTCAAGTGTATAGGTGCACTAGTTCGGCGAAGAGATAGTAAAATACAAGTGGTATGGATATAAGACAACGATGCCATAAAATAGCTTGATGGCGTGAAAGAGACTAAAGGCAAACTGAAATAAAGATGGAAGCAAGCAAACATGTAACAAATCTAGTTGCAAATGGTGTTTCAATGCTTAGAAACAAGGCCTAGGGATCATACTTTCACTAGTGAACACTCATAAATATATTATCTTCATGATACTAATCTGAACTACTCTCCGGTTGGACACTCTAATCCATGGTAGGGCTATAACAGCACACCTCAAAGTAAGTCTATCCCATCTAGATAACCCCACACTGTCACCTTGAGAACTAGATGGTTCCAACAAATACCACAATTTCATAGAGACATCCAACTCCAAATATAACTCATAACAAGTAATTGTAATCTCTAGCCTAAGTGCCACCATGGTGTGCATGCTGTCACTTTCACACACATGGGGAGAGCAGAGATCTATTAAAGCACTTGAGTAGCAATGTAGATCTACTTGATTACAAATCTCATGATCACAATATGTTCATGCATACAGAGAGAGATGAACACATAGCTACCGGTAGAACCCTTAGCCTCGAGGAAGAACTACTCTCTCCTCATCATGGGAGTCAGCAACAGCGATGGAGATGGTGGTGGAGATCAATGGAGATGGTTCCGGGGGCACTTCCCTGTCCCGGCAGGGTGCCGGAGCAGAGACTTTCTGTCCTCCGAATCTCCCCTTCGGTGGCGGCAGCGCTGCGGATCTTTTCATGGCTGGAGGCTTGACGATTTAGGGTTTTTGCATCGGGAGGCATCTTATAGGCGGAGACGCAAGGTCGGTGGACAGCCATGGGCCCCACACCATGCCCTGGCGCGGCCTGGGGGGACCCATGCCTAGGGCTGGTTTGGCCACCCCGTGCCCCCCTTCGTCTCTCGTTCTGGCTCCATGCATCTTCCGGGAAAATAACGACTTTGGCTTTTGTCAGGTCCAATTCCGAGAATATTCATTTTCGGACTTTCTGGAACCAAAAACAGCAGAAAACAGGTAACTAGCACTGTGACCCTTGTTAATAGGTTAGTCCATGAAATCATATGAAAAGTACTCTAAAGTGTGGACAAAACATAAGAAAGTAGATAAAACCAAACATGGAACATCAAAAATTATGGATACGTTAGCAACGTATCAGCTGCATACAATGTCTCTCAACTAATTAAATGATAAGGCACACAAAGATTCACCACACCAATGTACAAGAGTGAATGGTAAGGGTAATTCTGTAACTGAAATCGTGAATTGTGCAATGCTAACACTCGGTCATCCTCACTAGTGTTTCAATCAGATTTCATGGGCATGAACCAAGGTTCGAGGTCGACTCCCATCTATCATTCTTGCAAAGCCACTACAAAATATCTAACCTATCGATCTTTCAAGGACACCTGGAATTGCACGTACAACACACACCTTCTAAAAAACAAAGTGTCACTTCGTGCATGGTTACCAACTAGATCTAGGAAACTAACACTTTCAAAGGATATAGTAATCACCAGCTTCTCACCTAGAATAGGAACCAAGGAAAATGCTTTTAGACACAATTTTTTTTTCTGGAAATGAGCAAGTAGGTTTCCTCCAAGGAGAATAATGTGTTCACCATTCTTTATACACCAGAGTGGGAGAACGGGTATCAACGAATTTCAAGGAGGAATACATCAGACAAATAATAGGACAATTAGAAGGTGTTAATCCTAGAAGACCAATAGCTTGCGAGAAGGACATTTGAAGTACATGATTGTCAATAATTCATAATCCTTAGACGAGAAACCAATATCGTTATTCTAGTACTAGATGATGATCTTGAGACCAAAACAAGTGTAGGTGATGCACTAGAAAGAATAGGTGAATGGGAATAAGGAAGACAAGTAGAAATTGTGGTTTATGGGTCATGGATAGAGAGAGAGAGCACTTCTCATCGTCCTCGGGATCAGCGAACTGTTCTCTCAAATTCCTTTAGGATAACCTATCTATATAAAAGCTTCAAGAAGCACTAGGTAAACCCAACTTAATATTCCATGGTAACTTAATCTCGACGCCAAAACTAGTCAGTTCAACTATGTTCCTATGAGTACAACAAGGCAACAATAATATCTAAATCTATCAATCCAACACCCGTGTCACAAGTTTATTGAAGTAGCATAAAAGATCATATATTTTTATTTTTGTGATGGCTTCATCAACCATGAAGATTCTCATCGTCTCTCTCTAATTAACTACCAAAAGAGGGACAATGGTACTTAAAGCAAGGCTTGACAGCCTCTGTAGTAATAGATTTGCCAACAAGCACAATATATAGATAAAATAAGTCAACAATAAAATATAGCGGAAGCGTAAATGCAATGCATGAACCAAACACATCCTTCCGTGCACCGGTGTGTCAAATTTAAGTTGTTAAAAGTTTAGATCAAGTTTTGTTTGTTTAGACAAAAATAAAATACAAGTTTTAGTTGTTAATGAAATATATTGGAAATCCTATTTACTATTACCCTACTCTAGAGACCTAAAGCCTAGGCTCTGATACCAACTGTAACACCCCAGATATCATCGCTATCTGGCAATGCTTCACATACTTCAAACACTCCTCATATTGGTACGAAACTATAAATTTCAGCAGAGTCTTCTTTCTTTATAAGGACATCCATAACAGGCAAGTTATGAGAATATGAAAGCACAAGAATTTACCACAAAGAACACCAAGTCCATCACCCAAACAAACCAAAACTCTAGTACCACAAGGAAATAAGGACTCTATCACCCAGGCACAGTAACGATATTTAATATTGTCTTGAGTAATAAACTTCCACGAACTCTATGACCAACAAGACCAAGTACTTCTAACTTAGAAAGGCGTTGTTCCTAGCGGGATCTGATAAATGTTAGGCCTTGGTGTGAAGTAGGTGATAGTGCTACTCTCATATTCTCCATACATGTCGTCCTCAAGATTTACCTAAAAACATGGAAGCAACAAGGGTGAGTATAAAATACTCAGTAAGTACATAAAGAAATAATTAGCATTGCATAAAACACAACATCGACAATTATCATGTAACACATGTCATTGTGCATGAACGCTCTATATGTCTACATGCTCTTTGTTTTCTCTTTTCTTTTGCGAATACCGGTATTGCTTGAGTGGACAGCCGTCGGCATCCTATTCACTCCAACTTGTGGAGCTTGCTGACAATGTGGGACTCGTCCTAACATTGACTGTCTCAAGGTGCCTACCTCAGTAGGTAAGAATACTATGCACTGTCTTTAACATGGTATGCAAAATGCACGTGCAACTTTATCCTTTGCTATAATCACTTTATCTCTCCACAAATAAACAATAACCAAGCACTTAAATAAATAGCAGGTGCTAGAAAATAAAAGTCCAGTGCGAGGAATCATGCAAGTATTATCCCGTTATGAACTTGCCTCAACCGTGGAGCATGAACTGTGAATTATCTGATTCCGAATCGGAAGTACCGCCACATGTTACGAAAACATTTAGCACACTCAATACAATTCGTCGCTTCCAAAACCATACAAGCTAAATAATGTCGTCCCTATGTGTAGACAGTCCATAACCATTATCACTGTCTGTTGCAAATTATTCATGCAAAACAGTACCAAATGGCTAAAAATAACAAGAGGTCAAAAGAATAACTATTTCTAGCTTCCCGACAGTTCCTTTTATCTCCCCATTTTTCCTGTTAACCACCCAAATAATGTGCTCTCGGCTAGTTTCGTACATAGAAATATTATTGCAGTTCACTTGTCTAAAGCACAAGATTTATTTAACTATGGCATACTAACAGCAGACATTTGTCTGACCTAAGCCTTACACTATTGATTAGCATCAGACCTGGAGATGCATCAAATCGTAATATACAATGCCCAAACATGCAAATACTCACGGGTAGATAGCATCTAGGATGAATTAAGCTATTTCCTAATTCCCCTGTAACTTTCATCCCACTCTTTGTATGTCTGAAAAGCTAAACAAAATACAAAATCAAATAACCCCAAGTGACCATCGATGAATTACACTAGTCCGTGGACAGTAAAGTGGCTACCAGTGTATTGTACCGGCTACACACTAAATAATCAGAGAAGATACAGACCAGTTCCCAAATACAAATTAGGAGCCTAGAAATTTTTCCTGAACCTAGACAATACTGACCCTAAACTCCCCACAAGGATGTGATGCCAAAAGTCGAATCCAAACTGCAGACTAAAAAGATTAGAAAACTTGATCCTTTTAGCCACGCACACTACTCTAGAAAATGCGACACAAGAAAACTTTGCAAAACAAATTAGACTAACCAATTGAGAGGCAGATGCCTGGCTGGCAACGGTGGCAACGGAACAGATTGACGGAGACAGACGTCCAGGGAAATGGCATGGCCTCTCAGCAGCAGCAATAGTCTGATGGCGGAGACATCCCAAAATAGGAGGTCGAGCAGCGGCTGCGGCCTAGGGCTCCAGCGCTGGGCATTCTTTAGGGAAGAGACGTAGCGGTGGCGTGGAAACTCTGCTCTAGTATACGGGACAAAAGTCCAGATCGATTAGAAAAAGGCCAGCCCAATATGTTTCCTTGTTCATTGTAGGGATAAAAGAAGTGTAACTAGTTTTGACTCCCAACAAAACAAAGAGCAACTCGTTATAAACAGGTTACATGCTCAAGAACTAGTACACGTTATTTTTTTCTTTCTTCCGTTTTTCTTTTCTCCAGTTCCCAATTCCCATTTATTTTAAATGGATTAAATAGGCACATACACTAGCATCAAATATGGGGTATTACAGACTAGGAGTCCTCATGGCCAATTCTTCCCATCCCCAATGATCCGCCTGCCTGTTACCACGGCAATGGTCAGCACATTAATTAAGGTCTTGCGACCGAATCAAGGCGTTAATCTTGATGATTCCTTGTTGTCCTCGAGTAGTGCTAACTCCTCATTGATATCGTTTGTGGCACTCGGGGGTCACCGAGTCACTAGCATACAAGCTTATACCTATGATATCTTTGGATCATGTTACCTGGGCCCTTAAATTAGATACCAAGCATTAGGTGAACATAGATAATCATTTTCACTATTTAATAAACACTACAACGATCACAAATAGATGGATTTAAAGGAGGTACAACACATCTCACAAATCTCCTACATCTTCCACGCCTATGGGGATTTACTCAGACATGAGTGGAAGACAAATTAAAAGCATAATTTTATTGTAAATAGGAATCATCTCAAAGTTATTGCAGCAAACCACAATAGTGATTGAAGATCAAATCAAATACAAACCAAAGGTAGATCAAAGTATCAAACCCTAATCTTAGAATTGCCAATCTCTCTCTCTCACACACACACACTCTCTCTCTAAGTAACGATGGGGATGGTAGTGGAGTGTGTGGTTGAGGAGTTGAAAATCGTCGAGGAACGAGGGGATGTGTTCAGTTATTGTCCTCTTCCAGATCTGATCTAACCCTCTCTGGTTGAGTTGGCGGTGGCTGTGTTCTCTTTTCCATCGTCTTCCCTTCACGAAAGTTGATTGTATTGATATAACGGAGCTAGCGGCGTGTAGTACGGGCGGATGGTATGGGCGCGTCCCGACCGTACCGCTAGTCGTTAAGCTCTCTGAACGCCTCCAATGAAAGGGGCTCTAATTGGAGATTTACTTCTTTATGTGTAATTAACCCATAAATGCTATCGGATCTTTAATAAATGTTCTTTACCTGAAAACCATCACAAGAAACCAAGGATTCGCTAATTGCAACATTAATGTTAGTAGAAAGAAGTAATCTTTAGTGAAATCTGGCAATAAACAAGAGGAATATCAATAGTAAAAAGTGATAAAATTTGGAGTTATCATCTTCCCCAAGCTTAGCGGTTACTCGCCCTCGAGTGAAAAAGTTATAATGAGTAATAGCAAGGAACTGAATCAAGATAGAAAACTTACAAGTTCGAGGTTGTATCATATTCCATTGTCTCAAATCCTGCAACCTTGAACATGATCATAATATATCTGAACAATTGTACTTAAGTTCAAATCCTAAACGCAAGTAACTCGCTAGATAATAGTTCTTACAACTCAAATGAGATTGTTAAAAAATTGGCTAGGCTTGCAAATCAATATCTTTCAGCGCCTCACTTATTATGAGAGTGAAAATGTTTTAAGCGAGGTCGCTTGAGTCAAAATTAAGGGTGCACAACTAGATGTCAAAAGAAGGATAAACTTAGAGCTTTTTCATTAACACCCACTTTGAAAATCGAGGCTATCAAATACCTCTTCTTTTCCTTGTCTTTCAAGAACTCTAATTATTCAATTTAGGTAGTGAGGTGATGCCAAAGTGTAAAATGTTTTCACCTCATATCTTGGTTGTAGTTCTTCCTTTTTTCCTTCTTTTTTTTTTCCTTTCTTCCTCTTTCAAGGATTAATGGTTGTTTATTTTTATAAATTCTTACACAACCTTTAAGAGTGCCAATAATTTTTCCCATATAGCGACTCATATGCCACTCATGTCATCAACTCATAGCCGAAATCCGGGGTTATACCATAGATCGTTCAAAGGCCAGCGGAGTTGTTGGCATCCCAAAGGTGTGTATGAGAAACAAAGAACTGTTTCCTCTCTCTCTCTCTTTTTAGCTAGGCAAAACAGGTTTTAGTATCATCCTCTCCCACCATAAAAAGTCCATTCTATTAAACAATTCTTTTTCAGAAGGTATCATCAAGTCAACGATAAGTATGTGAGGTTGAGTAGTACTAAGATTAAGCCCTTAAGCCAAAAAACATGGCATCAAATTTGTCGATAGACACTTCCTCTTATTCTTAAAATTTTTGAAATTTAATCCAAGGGGTTGTTTTTCAAACTGATATAAATTGTCGTAAGTCTCAACAAAATTAGTGACAAAAACCTTTGAGCTCAAGTACTAAGAGATAACAAGTTAAGCGTAGAGTAGAACTCAAGTGCAATAGAACAGATATAAAATGTTCAGGAATAAACTTACAGGAATAGGGAAAAGAAGAATGTGATGCCTCCTCTTACTTGCTCATCTCCTGCTTTAGCCAACTCTTTGCGTTCATCCCCATAGCTTAAACCACTAGAAACGAATAGCATGCAGAAAAATCAATGAGAGCCGAGAGTAATTTGCACAAATGAAGATAAAAGCTAGTCTAATATTTTTTTGGGTTCTCTTTTTATCAATGCAAAACTCAAAGTAAACATGCACTAGAATGAAAACAAAAATAAGAAGAACAAATAATATGAATGCAAAAAGGTGGGAGGAGTTTAACCTCCCCAAGCTTAGGATCTTGGCCTATTTGGAATCAAAAGTTGCCACCCTGAGGTGGCGGCTGCTGGTATGGGAAGTTAGAGTATCGGTTTTGAAAGTCGGTCATAAAAGATGTGAAGTCCTAAGTGAGGTTGACTATGTTGGCGTTCGCATCTTGCAACGTATTTTCTATGTTGTCAATGCAAAGTAACACTTGGTAAAAATCACTTCTTGGGACATAGTCGAACCCTGGCTATGGTGGAGGCATACCTTGCTGCTGGTACTAAGGGAAAGGCTACTGGTGATGGTGTTGCTAACCATAATCATCCTAGTCCGCTGTGTTCCAATCTTCTCCACCTTGTTCATGATGTTGTTGGCTAGCTGCTGCGTTTTCTCAATTGGGGTGACCGCCTTGCAGCGCAATCCTCTCTGAGAGGATCAGTGCTTGCTGGAATTGCTCCTCAGTAAAGTCCTAACTTTTTTTACCTGGCAAACCAAAAGCTTGGATAAAAGGAAGCAAAACTTGGTGGAGATCAACGTTAGGCTCAAAATAAAGCTGGTAAGCACGAAGGAGGCATTCGGGTCTATAGACCCCCATAAATTTGGTGCTAGCCATATGGATATTGTAACATCCCAAAACTTCAATCCAAGAGTATCAAAGATCAAATCATCCAAATTTAGGATTAACAAAAACTTTTCCATATTTAAAATAAAAGCATTCATATATGTGAGCATTTAAAATAGGAGTTGGTTTGAAGTGCCATGATTGTGTGATCCTTTGCTTCTAAAATGTTTCTTAAGGGAATTAAACATCATCTACATCATTCCCAAACTTTTCCTAAAAGAAATCAAATCAAAAAGAATTAAAATAAAGGAATGGTCATTTGGACAAATTTAACTCTCATGCCTACTTTGGCTATTCCTAGTACTCAATTATTAACAGAAACAATTCTTGATCTTTGCACCCCTTGCTAGTACACATAATGAGGTACCAAGGCCCACCTTTTGATCTTCTAAAAACATTCTGAAAACTATTTTAAATGGCAGTTCAAAATTGAATCTAATGCATATGCATAGATCACCCCTATTTCAAAAACCATCTAATTGAGCACCATTTTCAAAACCCTTGCAACCAGAGACTACCTAGCACTAGTGGAGATCACCCAAAAAATTTGAACTCAAAATTCAAAACTTTTTCTCTTGCGGCCATTTCATCAAACAGCTTGTGTACACAAATCTGGCTAAAATTAAAACACTATTTTGAGCAGTGATCTTGGTCACCATTTGTGCCTAACCTTGTCCCCTTGTTCCCTCAGTACCAGCCCTACCTTTTGCTAGCCCGGCCACGCCCTGTGCACACGACCAAATGGTCATGGCCATTAAGGCCGAGCACCTTGAGCACCCCCACCGGCGACATTGCGCCATAGCAGCCACCAACTTCCCTCGCCATGTCTAGGAGGTAGCCAACGCCGCACCGCCCCTCTCTGTCCCTTGCCCGAGCCAAGAGCAGCCGTGGACCACCGAGGAGAAACCGCGCCCAGTGCCACCGGACCATGCCAACGCCGCCCGCAGAGCGCGCCCTGTCCCCGCGTGCACAAGACGCCGCTCGACACCAGCCCGCGCCCACCGCTCCGCCTCGACCTAGAGAACACCCCAGACACCCCTATTCGCCGCCTAAAGCCCCACATCCACCGCTCGCCGTGGACACCGCCGCCTCTGCCTCTCAGAGCGCCACCTCACCCCGATCGCATACCACCGCCCCTACGGCCGCATTGAAGCGCTAGAGCACCTCTAGGGGACCGCCCAACGATCGCCATCCCCAGCCATGATGCTAGCTCGCCGTAGCCATGTCGCCACCGTCGACCGTCCGTCCCGCTCGGTCTCACCGTCGAGCCTATAAAAGGAGCCCTCCCCAGCACCAAAGACTCACACCATTCCACTCCCCTCACCTCTCTGAACCTCACCCACCTCTCGCCGGAGCAAGTGGAGCAGCAGCTCGCCGGAATTAGAGCCAGAGCCACCGCCTCTAGAGAAGAAGGGTGCCGTTGATTCCGGCCACCCCAAGCTCCACCGCGACCACGCCTCGCCTCGCCGTCGTCTTCCACTTCGTTTGCCCGCATCGCCGACCCTGCTGGAGCCCTGGTACGCCCCCAGTAGACCCCCACCGAGCCGCTAGGGTTTGAGCTCGCCGGCGACCCATCCGTCGTCGACGACGACCCTCAGCCGTAGATCTAGCTTCTAATCTCACGGCCCACAAGCGCTGCACGCTTGGCGTGTTAAGTGCCACTGGACCCCTGTCACCGAGCCTGCGCTGACAGCCACTGGGCCGCCCATTTCTTTCTGCAAGCCCGTAGATTCAAATTAGGATTTTTCTTTTTAGTTAAAATATAGTTTCTATCCAGTGTTTCAAAATTCAATTCTGTGAGTTTGACAAATCCAAATTGCATGAAACCAATTTTGTCTGAAAGGTATTGAAATGCTCTATCCAAGCCAGTTGGATTTAATTCATTTAGAGTTATATATTTCTCCTAATAAAAATAAGAAGACAGAAGCTTTTGCAACTTGAAACATTTTTGTAAAATCAACCAAGTTAGATTTTGAGTTGATTCAAACTCTCAAAAATCACATTTCATCATATCTATCCAAATATGTAATAATATTAAGGTTTACAGACAGTGACTTTGGACTAGTACCAAAATAATGCTATATAGGCATTTCTAGTCACTTTAAATCATTAAATAATAAACTTAAACCAAAGTAATAGTAATCCAACCTTTAAATCTCATTCCCACAGGTTAGAATATGTGGTGAGGACATGTGTACACATGATCCCATATTTTGGTGGTGAATATTAAATTATAGTTAATTTTTCAATGAGTAGAAATTACTTTTCCAAAATAAAAAGGTGGAAACTATTGAATTAAACTTGTGATGTTTTGGATGATAATAGATCATCAATTGTGTGGTTTAGAATACTACTTAGCCTAAGTTAAGTATTGTTTGGTGATTGTGCCCTCCCTATGTATTTTTAGACGATAGTACTGACCAAGCCTTCGAGGAGGAGGAGTTCTACCAAGAGGAAGAAGAAGAAAACTTCAACCACTGCACCAACCAAGGCAAGCTAATCCTTGCAAACATGATTTAGTAAGCTATTGTAGCAAGCTAGAATAAAACTAGATAGTTTAGTAAAGATGCCTTAAGCATACTTTGATCACACCCCCTTAGTTGACACAAAGTTCTTTAATTAATTTTGAAGGTAGCATAAAGAGTATAAAACTTGACCTAATTAGAAACCCGTAGATGTCATTCTATGGCACGAGATTGATCCCACCTTTCCACCTTAGTGAACACTCTTAACCTAGTGTTTTAGAATAAATCAAACTTGATTCACTTTAGATGGGAACACTTGGTGAAAATGAGTTATGAAAACCTTGGAATGATGAGTCATTCTATTGAGATGTTTTGACATGTGTTGAGAAACACAATGGGTTTATGATGATGAAAATGATGAGGCCCGAGCCTTAACCCTTTTATAAAACTGATGGTTGGATTCGGATGCGATACCATTCCAAATTTACCGTACAACCACATTACCTGAATTGGGTAAGGCTTAGCTGGAAATTTATATGCATTAGTATTAGTTCCCTCACGGGAGAGGTTTGAGCTGAGGCTACCTCTCAATGATGACCACCTATGCAAAGGCCCAAGATGACCGATGGTCATGGTTGGGAGGCCATGCTCATAGGAGAGGTGCTTGTACTAGGGTGTGTAAAGGAAGGTTATGTTTGATTATCTGCATACCAAGTATGATGATTCATGGTTATCCCGATGATGTATCGAATCTTGTGGTGAAAGTGTACCACCTCGCAGAGTGTCAAACTATTCAATAGTCGCCACGGTTATGGATAGTTGGAATGGCCATACTGTTTCATTGTCGATGTTTTCTAAATACCTTGAAATGAATGATGACCTTTGACTTGACCCCAACAGGGTTGTGTTAATGAAATTAGCTTCCCAACGTAGGTGATTCTAGTACTTTGCTTTATCTGTTCTTGCTTCAGAACTCAGCTTAGGTTTCAAAATTAACTTGATAGTTATTCTTTCAATTCAGCACTTTAACTTAGAATTATAACCCTTGCTAGTAGTAGTTTGTGAGTACTTAAAGAGTACTCATGGCTTTTGTCCCTGGCTATTATCATGGCCAGACTATGAAGGAGAGTATCAAGATGATGGTCAGGAGCTATGATAACTAGGACTATCTCATTTTCGGCATTGCTCGTGCCCTGAAGATGGACCCCACCGCTACGCTATCGTTTATTTCCGCTGCTTGTTGTATTAAAGAATGGATCATGAGATCCTTATTTGTGTAAAACCTTATGTATGGTTTGTAATGGATGATGTACTATGATATCCACTCCGTTATGTCTCGCAAAAATGGTAATCCTAGGATTGCGAGGTATGTCATAACGGGCATCTGGGATTAAAAATCCGGGTGTTGACAGATATCATCCAGAACCTTACTGCCAGCCACAACCTTTTCCTGTGGTAGGACAAACTCGCTTGCATAGGCGATCTGTGTGATCAAGCCACCACAGCGAATGTCCCCAGCGGAAGCCGACCTTTGGCAGCGAAAGTGCTGGATGATTAAAGCAACTAAGTTTACCTTGTGCTCCATCCCTGGATGCAAGGCCATATGAAGTACGCTCATCTTGGGGCCTGCCATTGCCCAGACATCTCCTTTCCCGAAAATAAAATTTACCAGGGAGGTGTGAAAATAACGAATAATGGGGTTCTAGATGGTGGCGCTCTTCTTGCGCAAATAATCAGTGTTCCCGTGCATAGAAATCTACACCCAAGAATGCATTGCCTCTATGTGCACATTGTCATTAATATTGAACTCCCCCTCATGGGAGAATCTGAAACAATCACAAAATTCATAAAAGGAAAGGTTGTAGAGCTGCCCATTGAGTACAAAACATACAGTGCAATTACGCTCTTCAGCTTTGAGATCATCATGGAATGATGACAAGAACTCGAACATGGCGAGCTTGTTGGTGTTGATGGAGAGGTAGGAGAAGGGGGGCATGCCAACTTGCACATTCATCTGCTCGAAGTCCTCCAAAAGACCTTGGCAGGAGAGGAACTCATGGTCTACACACTTGGTGGGTAAATCCTTGTGGTTGCTCACTGATGAGTGCATATTTGCATCATGTTTTATATTATTATTTTACATTATAGATGTAGGATCTTGGTATTTTACGGCGCGCGCACACACGTTTTATTTCTATTTTCACTAGATCAGGACAGATGATGGATCTAATGGACACAATTCTTGGAGCAGTTGTATTGGGAAGAAAGGGATTTTGGGAAATATCAATAACACTAGAAGAAAACCTGAAGCAATCAAGGCATACAGACGGTTCAACGACCAACTATTTGACCGGAATACTTTTTTCGGCCGTATAGTTCCGGACGTATAGTTGGCACAGCCACCGCCTCCTCAAATAGTTTCACCCCGTGCAACTGGATCGGCGAGATGACATACAGAACACCCAGAAATCGCTGAAACCTCACCTCCGGAAGGCATCCGGAGGGAGGATTTGTCCAAGGGATCCACCTTCACCCTACGTAGATCTGGGAGGCCAAGGCATCGATCTCCATCTTCATCAACCGCTGCACCTCCATCATCTCCATCCATCCCATCTTCACCCCATCTAGATCTTGTTGTAATTTCCGTACTCATTGTGGATTTATACAAGAACTATTCATTTACCATTGTTTCCATTACCATTTGCATGAAGTTGATTGCCTCCATGTCTGAGTAGACCTCTAATTCTTGGGGAGATGGAGAAACCCTAGCACATGATTGAGATGAGATAGAGATTATTGTGTTATACAGCATTATGTGTATGTGTTAATTGTCTTCATCTTGATGTTGGGAGTTGTGCACCTCCTTAATATTTGCCTCTTATGGGGACTCGATAAAGGGGATTACTTGTTGGTAGACGGAGGGATGATAGCGCTTACTGTGACTATAAATCTGGTGTCATTCTTTACGTACTAACTCGGGGAATTAAGGAGAACTCATTAAGCCATGTCCATCCCACGGGAGAAATCCCTCAATAGCGTGATAATACGATTGATGTCGTTTATTCATCAGCTATGGTTATGAAGGATGATGTGAGTAGTGGTTACTGCTATTTGTCCATATATGGAGCTCCTCCCACATACATACATATTTCGAGAATATTTGTTATAATAATTTTGATTGCTTGGTTGTATCCACCACTCCCTGAGAACATGTTTTTCCCTATTAGAGTTCCAAGTTCTTTTACACACACGATTCTTACTTTCTGCATTAAGTTTTACTTTCCTTTATATTGCCTCGTTCAATCAAAAACCCAAAAACAACTATACTTTTCTTGCATCCTAAATTTATTCCTTAAGTACTTCGTTTAGTTGTAGTTAAAAGCATTTTAGTCTTTCGCCTACTGCTCCCTATGGGATCGATATTTTTATTTCAAAACTAGCTACAAATGATATGTGCACTTGTAGTCATCAAGCTATTTTCTAGCGCTGTTGTTGGGGAGCTTAGCGCTATAAGTCACTTTACTTTTAGTTATTTACTTTCATTGTACTAATTTTTATTTAAGTTGCAGGACCGCAATAATGGACAACACTCAGCATTTAATCCAATTTGAGGCGGTAAGGAAAATGGTTTTCCCATGGACGCTTTTATAACTGTCAATAAAAGCATAAATCTGGATGGAATTAAGATCCACCCTTTATTATTTGAACTACTGCACTCTAAGAAATTTGCAGGAACCAACGAAGAGAGTCCATATGGACACTTACAATTCTTTGAAGACGTTCTCAGTTCCTTTATATTCGATGACTGTAATCTTGATATGGTTAAAACCCAGTTGTTTAGACAAACTCTCTCTAATAATGTTTGCGATTGGTATAGATCTTTTTGTGCAGAAGCACCGAGGACTTGGCGGAATTGACAAACAATTTCCTATCAAAATATTACTCACAAAGCAAAGCTCACAGGATGAGAGGTATTATTATCAGTTTCAATAATAATCCTGGTGAGGGTTTATATGAAGGATATCTAAGGTACAAAAGCTACCTAGATAATTGCCCCCATCATCGTTTGCCTGATTTGTTAATCACTCACACCTTTTATGGAGGGCTTAATATCGAAAATAGAATGAATCTAGACACTATTTCTAATGGCAGTTTTCTATCTTATACCTATGATGAAGCTTGGAAACTAATAATAAAAATGAGGGAGGCAACGGAAAATCTTAAAAATGAGCAGAACATTACAAATAGTTTTTTTGAATATGCTTGTGTTAACGATTTCCTTGCAGATGAAAGGACTTGAGCAATGATTGAAACCCACGGTATTGATTCTTACTCAGAAAATAAAATTATTGAGAATTATGCAGGGCATTTGCAGGTACCTACAGAATGGGAACCCCATAAACCCCTCGAAGAAAAGAAGCATGCAAGAGCGCTAATGGAAGAGTTCTCCTCAGCACCTATTCAAGAGATTATCAAGAAAAGGCAAAAAGAGGAAGAATAAATAAAAAAGAGACCAAAGAGACCAGAAAAGAACCCCGAAGCTAACAATATAAATAATATTATATTAAAGGATCTTATGGAAGCACGAATAGTGGAAAATGAAGTGGTTATGTTATACCTTGAAACTTTAGAGTTCATCGAAGGTAAGGTACAAGGTAACGAAACTTCTAAACCCATGACTCCTATATATTGTGGAGAAACATTCTTATACGGAATTTGTGAGCCGATTTCCACTATAAATATTATGCCTTCATCACTTGATGAGGAACTTCGCTACAATTTAAATAATCCAGTTGTGGAACCGGTAGACACTACTATTAAACTGTCTAATAGGACCAATATAAAACCGAAAGGTGTAATCAGAAATATCTATGTCTTTATTGTATCACTCATGTACCCCCTTGATTTTCATATTGTTGATATGCCTTGAGATTCTTTTTGTCCTATTCTTTTAGGCAGGCCTTTTGTTTACTTAACCAAAGCTCAGGTTGATAATAAGAAGGAGACTATTTCACTGATGTTTGGTGAAGAGGAAATGACATTCTACTTCACCAAACTAAAGAAGAGGCCATATGAAGTGGAAGATATCAAGGAAGAGAAAATGATTGCCGAGCTGGCCGCATTTCATTTCTGTACCCCACAAGATGAATTAGAGAGGAGCCTAATTAATTGGGAGGAAGCACCAGATGATGAGGAGAGACAAGACATGGATGATTACCTTGATTCAGTTCCGGAAGCACAAAATCCACATGACTATGAAGAACTGGTAATAAAAGGAGATGAAGAACCTCCACCAATTGAATTGAAACAACTTCTACACGATATGAGGTATGAGTTTTTAGATAATGAAAATAAATGTCCTATTATTATTAGCAAAAGTTTATCAGAGAATGAAACAAGTAAACTCATTTCGGTCTTGGTTAAGCATCGTGAAGCCTTTGGATATACTCTAAGTGATATTAAAGGAATAGATCCATCTATTGTAACACATAAGATTACCATGCTTGATGATGCTGAACTTATAGTGGATACACAAAGAAGGCTTAATCCGAAAATGAAGGAAGTAGTAACAAAAGAGGTTGTACGCTTATTAGATGCTGGCATAATATATCTTATTTCTGATAGTAAGTGGGTTAGCCTAGCTCATTACATACCAAGACAAGGTGGTCTTGATGCTGCTATGAATGCGGATGGTGAGCTAGTTCCTGTAAGGCCTGTTGTTGGATATCGTATGTGCATTGATTTTAGGAAGCTAAACCATGAGACATAGAAAAATCATAAACCTATACCATTCATAGATAAAATTTTAGAAAGACTTAGTATTAATACTTGTTTCTGTTTTCTTGATGATTATTCTGGATATTCTCAAATTTCTATACAACCGGAAGATCAAGAGAAAACAACTTTCACTTTCCCTTATGCCACATATGCTTATAGACTAATTCCATTTGGCTTATGTAATGCAGCATCAACTTTTCAAGAATGTGTTTTAAAAATCTTTGATGATTTTGTTGAGAAGACTATGGAAGTTCTAACAAATGATTTTGTTGTTTGTGGAACAACCTTCGATAATTGCCTCTACAATCTACTAAAGTCTTGCATAGATGCAGGCAATCAAATTTGGTTTTGAATTGGGAACAATGCCGTTTCATGGAAATATAAGGTAAAGTTTTCAGGCATAAGGTTTCGGAGAAGGGAATAGAAATAGATAATACTAATATAAATGCTATAGAAAATCTTCCAATGCTTCAGGACATTAAAACCTTAAAAAAAATTATGGCACGTGTAGGTTTTTATAAGCGTTTTATAAAAGATTTTGCTAAAATAGCTATGCCTCTCACTTGCCTTCTTGATAAAGAAACTCCATTCTACTTAGATCATGACTGCATTGCAAATTTTGAGAACCTTAAAAATAAATTAGTTTCAGCACCTATAATGCAATCTCAAAAATGGGATGAACCTTTCGAAACCATGTGTGATGCTAGTGACTATGCTTTAGGGGCTGTGTTAGGACAGCAAGACGGGAATAATTTAAATGTTATTTATTATGCTAATAGACCTCTTAATAAGATTCAGAAAAATTATGCTAGTATAGAAAAAGAATTCCTAGCTGTAATTTTCGCTTGCGACAAATTTAGATCTTACATCATTAATTCTATTAAAATAATTCATACGGATCACCAAGCTTTGTGTCACCCCCTTGTGAAAAAGGATGCGAAGTCCAGGTTGATTAGGTGGGTTTTATTACTACAAGAATACGATTTGCAAATAGTAGATAGGAGGGGTAAGGATAATCCGGTAGCAGATCATCTCTCTAGGATGGGGGGAATAATTACTAACCCCGTACCTATAAATGAACCATTTCCGAGAGAATATTTAGCAAATGTTGAAATTGCTGATTCATGGTATGCAAATTATGCTAATTATCTCACAACAAAATTTATACCTCCTGGTTTGACAAGAAATCAAAGTATGAAATTCTTTAATGATCTTAAATATTACTTTTGGGTTGATCCGTATCTATATCATCATGGACCTGACGGAATGATTTGGAAGTGTGTTCCTAACCATGAAATGAATGCAATATTGCAAGCTTGTCATGACAGTCCGTATGGAGGACATCATGCAGGTAAGTGAACTGCATCGAAGGTACTTCAATTTGGATTCTATTGGCCCACCTTGCTCAAGGATGCACACAGGTATGTGGAATACTGCGATGCTTGTCAAAGAAGAGGTAATATAGGTAGGAGACAAGAAATGGCAATGAATTATAGTCTCATAATTGAACCCTTTGGTGTATGGGGAATGGATTACATGGGACCTTTTATAGAATCAAATGGTTATACTCATATTCTTGTTGATGTTGATTATGTTACTAAATGGGTTGAAGCTATTCCGACAAGTCATGCAGATGCAGCCGCCTCAGTGAAGTTGATCAAGGATGTCATATTCCCAAGGTTTGGTGTTCCTAGATTTTTAATCATTGATGGTGGTTCTCATTTTATGAAAGGAACTTTCAGGAAAATCCTCAGCAAATATGGAGTAACTCACCGTGTTGCTTCACCATATCATCCTTAAACAAGTGGTCAAGTGGAACTCTTTAATAGAGAATTAAAGACCATACTTGAGAAGACGGTGGACAAATCAAGAAATATTGGTCATACAAGTCAAATGACACTCTATGGGCATACCGTGCTGTGTTTAAAAATCCAATGGGTATGACACCTTATAAGATGGTGTACGGTAAGGCATGCCATTTACCTTTAGAATTGGAACATAGAGCTTTTTGGGCAATCAAGAACTTAAATTATGTTCTTAAAGAAGTAGGAGAAAAACGTTTATTAGATATACTTGCTTTGTATGAGTTAGAAGTGAGGCCTATGAGAATGCTAGGTTGTTTAAGGAAAAAGTGAAAAGATGGCATGATAGAAAAATAGAGAATAAGACCTTTAAAAGTGGAGACAAAGTGTTGATCTATAATTCTCGTATTAATTTGTTTCCAAGGAATCTCAGATCAAAGTGGGAAGGCCCATATATAGTTGAATAAGCTTATTCATTAGGAGCAGTGAAGCTCCAAGGAAAAACACCCTCTCTTTCACGGTTGGTAAATGGACAATGCATGAAACATTATCGAGTAAAAGAAGATATAAGTGCAGTCACCATAGAAGTGATAACCCCAGAAGAAGTGACTAAGAAAATATATACAAGGAATGGCAACTGCAAGAAGAATGGACTCGAGACAGAATGAGCAACACTATGGTCCAGCTATTGAACATAAAAGAGCGCTTCATGGGAGGCAACCCATGCAAAGTAAAGGTTTCAGTGAATTTTTAAAATTTTAATTAAAGTTGTATTTGAGCATTGTGTTAAATAAGGAACATTTGATGCTCTAGCAAAGACGAAGGAAGATTGATAAGGCCAAAATTGGTCGAAAATTTAAGCTGTCATTTTTCTGTCAGACCTTGATATTTTGTTAAGTTTCAGATTAATAAAAAATCCTTGGAGAAGTAGGAAAATTGTAGTGGATCCACAGGGTTTAACGACCAGCTATACAGCGGGAATAAAAGTTTCGGTCGTATAGCTGCGGTCGTATAGATGTCTCGACATCACCCCTTCCATCCACAAAAGGTAATGGTAGTTTAACGACCAACTATATGGCAGGAATGAAAATTCCACCCGTATAGTTGCCGTCGTATAGATATTGATGCCTTTGATAGAACTCTTTTCTAGGTGCTGATAGTTTAACGACCAACTATACAGCGGGAATAAAAATTCCGCCCGTATAGTTGTGGTCGTATAGATGTCAAGCCATCTCCAAAAAAATAGTCTTGGTACTGATGGTTTAACGACCAACTATACGGCGGGAATAAAAATTCCCGCCCATATAATTCCGGCCGTATAGTTGATTCCACCGTAGATGTAATCTATAGTCGGTTCATAACTATACAGCGGGATCTATACGGGACACGCCTGTATAGTTGCTCGTTAAGAAAGGCGGCTAGGGTTTTTGACCTCCCCTTTTAAAGATGATCGCATCTAACCTTTTTCATTAAGTTTTCATAGAGCTACAGCCTCCAGCCTCGAAAAATTCTCGCCATCCCTATACAAGCCCCTCTAACAACATCCGTGCAGCGAAGCCATGCAGCCCTTCCATGTCAACAAGATCTGGAGGAAGAAAGAAGAGAAGCCCGTGAAGAGGATCGAAGAAGTAGAACCTAAAGGATCATCATCATCTAGCTCAGAGATCAAGCCTCTCAAAAATTGGGAGGACATGTTCCCGCAAAGTATGGATATGATGAGGCAAGCGGAGCGGGGAAAGAGCAAGGATGAGTATCTCCCTAATCCCTATCGTCACAACATAGGATCCTATTGTAAATCTCTTCTTGGTCCGTCACCTCTTAAACCTAAGAAGGTTCGGCAATATGAGATTCATGATAAGATCTATGAGTTCGAAAAAGCTTCGAAGGCATGCGTTGAATCAATTGGAGAAGGGATTGACTCCTACTGGATGATGAGCAAAGACCTTGAGAAAAAGGTCGATGACATCAATGGTAGAGTTGGTTTCCTGATTAAAACCGTTTTGAGTTGATAGATGAGAAGAAATTCACCACTCCCTGAGAGTTGGTAGGTTGATTGCTTGGTCTAAATTGCTAGCGGTGTATCCACCACTCCCTGAGAACGCCTTTTCCTATTGTAGTTCCAAGTTCTTTTATACACGTGATTCTTACTTTCTGCATTAAGTTTTACTTTCCTTTATATTGCCTCGTTCAACAAAAAACCCAAAAACAACTCTACTTTTCTTGCATCTGAAAGTTATTCCTTAAGTACTTAGTTTAGTTGTAGTTAAAAGCATTTTAGTCTTTCGCCTACTGATCCCTATGGGATCGATATCTTTATTTTGAAAGTAGCTACAAATGATCTGTGCACTTGTAGTCACCACTCACCCTCTCATAGTCTCGGCTCATGGCGGCCCTCAAGTTGTCCTCATCCGAACACCTCTTCTTCGATCCCGGCGGCTTAGTGGAACCCGAGATCCCTGCCGTACCCGAGCCCTTGCCCTCGCAGAAAATCCTTCCAATGTTATGCATTATGCTGCAAAATTTTCAAATAAAAATATAGGCATCAAGTTTCTATCACATGAATAAACGATTATAGGTAGAAGTTACAAATCCTAACGTGAGGAATCAACAATAATCGCAAAATATGATGAACTCATCTAAATAGCCAATGTGACAAATTCAACCATGGATTCAGAAAATAGATCATGGATCAGATGAGAAACTTACCGATGTGAAGATTTCCCAACTCAAACACACAAAATTAATGAAGAATCAAAGGTTCTAGGAGGCTAGGGTTTGAGGTGGAGAGAGAAAGAGCAAGAAAGAAAGAGGAAGAAGAAGAAGAATGGTGGCTTGGAACCAGCCGCCGTTGGCCTTTACCTGGCAATGAAGTCAGTACAGTTGGGTGGTATGGGCGCATCCCGCCCGTACCGGTGATCGTCACCGTTGGATCAAGGTCAGGTTTTGAGATCAAACCTGGATGTTCTAGTACGGGAGGACGGTACGGGCGCTTCCCAGCCGTACCGATACTGTGAACTCTGATCATATTCATCAAGGTTTGAATGCAGACGCAGCGGTATGGTAGCGTCCGGCGACTTGCCTTATTAATGCTACGACCCCTATTTCATTTCTTCCCTTCATTTTTCTCTTGCTTCTTAAAATAAATTTATTAGTACACACACAATAATAATAAAAACTTAAACTTAATTTATTGAGAATGGGTTAACTCCCATTAAGTATCTTGTTCTAGAGTTTAGGTTCTATCCAAATTCCATACCATTAGCATTTACCTCAGGCTGCTCTTCATGTTTGGTTCTTGTTGCTTGAACACGCTTAGACGGTGGAACATATTTTCCATTATGTTCCGGTTTCTTTGGAAAATATCGAACAATTTGATCATCATATATATTGAAGACAATCTTACCGCTAGAGCACTCTACGTTAGCTCCAGCTATGCTAAGAAAAGGTCTTCCAAGGATGATAGAGAGTTTGTCATCCTCAGGAACATCAAGAATAATAAAATTAGTGGGTATAACATTTTGGTCTATTCTAAGTAGAACATCTTCGATCATACTGACAAGTTGTTTAGTTGTCTTATCCACCATTTGTAATGTGATTGAAGTAGGAGAGTACTCTCCAAGATTCAATTTTAAAAATAGGGAATAAGGCATAACACTAACACATGCTCCTAAATCACAAAGAGCGTTAAATATATTAGTTTTCCCAATTGTGCAGGAGATGGTTGGTATAACTTGGTCCCCAAGCTTAGCTACCTTCTTCTTTCTATTAAGAATATCTCGCATAAACTTTTTATAAGTAGGAACTTAAATAACATTAGTTAAAGGAAGTTCTAAGCATAAGCTTCCCAGTGCCTCAGCAAAAGAGTCATAAATAGCTTTATCCGGTTCATATTGAACTCTGTTAGGATAAGGAATTTTCTTTTTGGTGGGTATTACCTTCTCCTTTACCTTTGCTACTGGTTCAGCATTATTTTTGGTTTTGCTTGTGGCTGATTTTTGCTTATCAGCGTGTTCTTAATGCAGATGATAGCTTGCTCTTCTTGCTCCTTTCTGAGATCGGCTTCTCCCCATGAATCGATTGTCTTAGAGTCTAAATCATATAGTTTATGTTTATCCCCTCCTTCCTCTTCTTCTCTAGCTTTGGAAGCCTCATGCTCCCTTTTCTGGGCCTCATAATCAATGTCATATTGAGGATCCACTAAGTCCTCTTCTTCTTGATTCATCTCTTGAGTCTCTCTTGCCTTGCGAGCTTGCCCTTCTTGATACCAAGGTGCTCATTGTGGTTCCTGCATTTCTGTACCACGTCTAGTGACAATGTTAGTAGAAACGGTATTGAAATTTCCTTGGTTCAAAATCAAAGATTGGGTTTTGATTATTTGATCACATTGAGTTTTAACCATACTCAGATATTGATGACCCACAAGTATAGGGGGTGTATCGCAGTATTTTTGAGGGAAGTGAAACCCAATTTATTGATTCGACACAAGGGGAGCCAAAGAATATTTATAAGCCTTAACAACTGAGTTGTCAATTCAGCTGCACCTGGAAACAATCTTGCTCACAGCAGTTTATCAGTAGCAACAGTTTGTAGTAGGAATAGTAAAGTAGCAGTAGTAGTAAAGTAAAGACAGTAGTAACAATAGCAGTAAACAGTAGGATTCGAGTGCGGTAGGCATAGGGATGGATGGACGGGCGTTGCATGGACAAGACAATTCACATAGCAATCAGAACATAGGGCAATTGCAGATAAATAAGATAAAGCATCCAAGTACTAGATAATCCTAGGCATGTGTTCCATATATAGTCATACGTGCTCGCAATGAGAACTTGCACAACATCTTTTGTCCTGCCAGCCCGTTTGCAGCGGGGCCTCAAGGGAACTACTGGCAATTAAGGTGCTCCTTTTAATAGAGCACCGGAGCAAAGCATTAACACTCCATGAACACATGTGATCCTCACATCAAAGCCATTCCCTCCGGTTTCCCGATTTCTGTCACTTCTGGCTCCTGGAGTCTTCTGGTGAAATAGGATTTTCGGCATATTTTCTGGGATTTTTCCTGATAGTTGATTTTCTGCACAAATGGTAGACACCAGGGCAATTCTGCTGAAAACAACGTCAGTCCGCGTTACTTGCATCCAAATAACACAAGTTTAGAGGAGAAACAATAGCAAAGGTGTTCGGAAAAGTAGATACGTTTTGGACGTATCAACTCCCCCCAAGCTTAGCTTATTGCTTGTCCTCAAGCAATTCAGTTGAAAACTGAGTGCGATAAAAAAACTTTCGCGAACACATTTGCTTCATATGATGTATATATTATCAGCATGTGATCAACTACTTAATCAATTCATAATAAGAAGTATGCAACTAAGTTTACTTAATAGGCATTGCAAGCTATGAAGAGATTCCAACTCAAAAATAATAAGTAGCATGAAGTATAAACATAAGCAACATTACAATGCTCATAAAAAGGTATGATAGAGTGGTATCTCGCTTGCCTTTGATTTAAGGCACAAATAAAGTTCAGGTGAAGACTAGAAATAAAGATATCAAAGATACAAGCATCAAAGTCATAACACAAATAATCAAGTTTTGAGACACAAAGAATGACAACTATGCTCTCAAGAAGGTGCTCAAAGAATATGTGGAGACTCAACAAGTAAAAGAAAAGGTTTTGAATAGTTTGAAAGGCTTCCAAATGCTGAAAGTATGGTATTTGTTAGCTTTGAGCTCTCATTGCCCCTATCATAAGCATCTTTAAATGCTTAAGGTTAAAGTGACACAACTAAGAGGATATGCTTGACAAGTTATAAATCGAAGTCTCATGCCCCTTACTTACGAAGACCGATCCTCATGCTACTCAACTTCAGTCACAAGTAAGCTCTTGTCATTGTAAGTATATACGTATCATAGAGAACCGCCAACGGGGTACCCCTTGCACATGACATAGGAGCTATCCCATAATCAAAATGACAAGGCAAGCAGACAATGAGGATCTCAGCGATCTTTTTATTTACTATGTGCATAGATTTTTATTGAGGATGCTTCATAGAATGCTCATTATGGTTATGCTGCAAGTTTCCACCATGATTAGGCATGGCTTAGGCTAGCGGCACAGGCGTTTCTCTAACATACATACAAACTCCATGATCTTACAAGTTCCACTTTTATTTCACACCGCCGAGATCCATAAGCAAAAGAACATGATATCAATGAGGTACTAAGTACGAGTGCAATGTTGAAAACGTTCCACATGATACATGGTTCTGCTAACTTAAACTTATAAAGCGCAAGAATATACGCAACAAAGAAGGACGCAATGGTTCAGGTTTATTAAATGCAAGAAAGTAAAGTGTACCATTAAGTTCGTGAGAGCTTTACTAACTAACTTTCTCATAACAATCAAACATTTTATTCGGAAGAAAACAAGGCATATTGAATATGCACGGAAGTAGCAAATGATGCTAATAGGTAGGTATGGTGGACACTTTGGAAATATTTGGTTTTAGGGAGTTGGAAACATAAGTAAAACATACTCAGTGAAAGTGAAGGCTAGCAATAGTAAGGGAGCGACAAACGAGAGAGCAATAGCTGTTATAATCATGCTTGCAACAAAACAAGACTAATCATGGCATGAAAGTGATTCGAGATCCTCAAGGCAAAATAATTCATCGAGGCTTAACTGATCATTACAGTCATGTGCATGCGTGAGCATGTGCCAAGTCAATTCAAATGAAACATTCAGAGGAGGATACCACGGTGTCATAACAAATTATGAGTAGAGTAATGCAAGCAAACATTCATAAGACATGCTACAAACTATTAGCAAGCTGGAACTAATCATACGAAAGCAAGAACTACTAAGCATCCAAAGATAACATACACCTTACACGAACAGACTAAGCACACCCACAGTGATGAGTATATGTACAAAAATGAAAACAAATAGAGTTCGTTACCATCCTCTGACCACGCCTCAAGTTGTCATTAATCCTTATTATTGCTCTTCACTTGTGTGGCTTGAATAATAATATGAGATCAATATCCACTGAGGAGTGATGAACCCTGCAACAAACTCACAAAGCCAAAGAAGAACGACAAATATTTTTGTTGTTTTTGATTTTTAAGACAAGAACCAAAAAGGAAAAACAAGCAAAGCAAAATCTTTTTGGGTTTTTCAAATAATTCAAACAAAGCAAAAAGGGAAAAAAAACCAAGGAAAAAATAAGAAGAAGCAAACCAAAGAGAAACAACAGAAATATTTTTGGTCTTTTTGTGTTTTAGAAAGCAGAAGCAAAGAAAGAACAAAAACCAAAAAGAAAACAGAACATGAATATACAAAGCACCGACGCAACGTGATAGGGAGATGAATGCGATGTCGGCGTACCTCCCCCCAAGCTTAGGCTTTTGGCCTAAGTGGGTATCAATCCAGATACGGGTAAGGGTTCCAAGAAGGAGGATCATGATAAGAATGGTCATAGTTGGGCCCGTGGGAAGAAGAAGAAGCTCCCCAATCATAAGCAGGCTGCTGATATGAAGACTCCCCCTCATTCGAGGGATGGAACGAATCATCCGTGACCTCCCTTCTAGTATCCTGCTCCTGTTGGGAGAGCTCTCCCAAGTACGTGTCAAGCTCCTCCTCGGTGAGGGACCATCCTTCCCTGTTATCAAGGTTAAACAAAACAGGTGCAGGAAAAAGAACAACACACTCGGACTTGCTCTTTTTCCAACCAGCTTTGAGAAAGGTTATTTCATAAGACAACTAATTCAAACTAGCCCACGAGGAAACAAATTTATGCTGTATCATGGAATTAAAATCAAGCCTTTCTATGGGGAACTGTAGGTCTAGATGATGAGGCACTAAACCATGCAATGCTAGTAAACGAGAAGCAATGAGGCCTCCACAAATTCCACCTTTCTCATGGTTAGCAGCAAGACGGAAAGCTATCAAAGCACCTAAGTTGTAAGACCTATCTCGTTTAAGAGTAGCAAAGATAAATGCTAGATCATATGAAGATAACTTATTGGCAGTTTTCCTAGCAAGAACACACTTGGCAATAAAGTAGGCAAAGTAGCGAATGGAGGGAAGATGAATGTTATGGATTTTTCCACTCTCCTTCGAGAAGCTTCTCCCTTGGAAAATTTCTGTGTATAAATCCATGAGTGGTTCAGGTCAGTCCTTAATCCTTCTACATGATCCCCATTGAGGTACCTTAATAGCTGCACAAAAGTCATCGAGAGAAAGGTCGACAACAATATTGTAAATTTTGTAGTGGACCATGGGGTTAGGCAAAGAGTGACTAAATTGAAAGTCCTACACCACAGACATGGTTAGCTTCACAAATTGACAAGGTTCATCTTCCAAAAAGTGCTCCAACCCTGCATTCGAAACCAAAGTGTGGAAATCTTGGAGAATTCCCGCAGCTCTCATGAACTCAGAACATGGATAAATCGAAGGAAAAACTTCCTCCTCCTGGTGGACCTTCATGACCTCAGGCACCCATAGTTCATGTTGGTTTAGTTGATGCTCATTCATCTTCTATTCTGAAATTTAAACACCTATTAAACAAGTGATTGCAAAGTGAATAAAATGAAGGATTCTACTTATAGGGACTTGTAAGAGGCCTAAACATGCATCAAAACTATATCTCTAAGCATCAAACAAGCTTATAAGCTCTCATAACCTGTCACCTATAGCAGAAAAATACTCAAGATATAATCCACTAAACACAAATCTACTTGGACAAGGGGAGGAGTCACACACCAGAGAACAAGTGCTCCAAATTTCAGCAAGAAAGATGGGCTGAGCAAGGAGATCGAAAAAATCGAGAGCAAGCACAGCAAGAACGCGATTTTGAGCAATGAACTGGAGCTTACTCGGGAGAGAGAAGAAAGTGGAAGGTGAGAGAGTTAGTGGAGGGCCAGGGGTGGCCCACACCATGGCATGTCGCCACCCAGGGCAGGCCGCACCACCAGGTGGTGAGCCTGCCTGGTGGGTCCCCCTGGCACCCTCCAGGCACTCCTCTGCCCCTTTTTTCATGTAAAAATTTAATATGAATTTTCTAGAATTTTTCGAGACACTTTATTTTTGGGCATTTTTCAGGTATAGAAGAATGATTTTCTAACAGACATATTTTTTTTTGGAATGATGCAATGACAAAACAAGGCTAGAACTACAGAAGTTCCAAGACACTCTAATATGCAAGCAACTAACAATAAAAAGGAGAACTAAACGAAAGCAAAAACAAAAATGGATAGAATAGAAGTAAACGGAGATAATCACGGTGAAAACATTGTTTTGTTCAACGGAATCGTTTTATTAACAAGGGTGATCAGGTCTTGCTACCAAAACAATTCCATATGAGAGAAAACTTTGTATTCCACTAATGATTATGTTACCTCAATCTTGATAGCAATGCTCCCAATCATAATAGTTTCAATTTTTTCTCTTGGTATGGGCCAATATATTTCTCCAACTTGAATGCCTTCAACATGTTCAATTGAATTCAAACCATAATTCCTTTCAATCTTCTTGGGGAAATAGACAGTATGTTCCTTGTCATTAACACTGAAAGTCACCTTTCCTTGATTACAATTAATAACAGCTCTTGCAGTATTAATAAAAGGTCTCCCAAGAATAATGGACATATTATCATCTTCAGGCATTTCAAGCACAACAAAATCAGTTAATATCAAGCAATTATGAGCCACTTGAACAGGTACATCCTCACATATACCAACAGGAATAGTGGTAGATTTATCAGCCATTTGCAAAGATATATCAGTTGGTATCAGTTTTTCTAGTTGAAGCCTCTTATAGAGAGAGAAACGCATAACACTAACTCCAGCTCCCAAATCACACAAAGAAGTTCTAACATAACTATTCTTAATAGAGCAAGGGATAGTTGGAATCCCTGGGTCTCCAAGTTTCTTAGGAGCCTTACCATTAAAGGAATAATTAGCAAGCAAAGTAGAAATTTCTTCATTAGGGATCTTCCTTTTATTCAAGACAATGTCCTTCATATGCTTTGAGTAAGGAGGCAATTTAATAGCATCAGTCAAAAGAATTTCTAGGAATAAAGGTTTCATCCACTCACAAAACTTATTATAGTGTTCATCTTCCTTTGACTTGTGTTTCTTATTAGGGAAAGGCATAGGTTTTTGGACCCAAGGCTCTCTTTCACTACCATGTTTCTTAGCAACAAAATCTTCTTTAGAGTATTTAGTATTCTTAGTGTGCTTTTCAGGTTCTTCTTCAACTTTTTCTTCAATAGGAGCTTCATTTTCTTCATTACCACTTTCAGTTTCAGCATCAGAAATAGATATACTATTAGGATCTATAGCAGGTTCAGAGGGTTCTACAACAGTTTTATGTTTCTTTTTCCTTTTCTTACGAGTAGAGCCACTATTTTTAGCTTGTTGAGAATCCTGCTCATTTCTTTTGGGATGCCCCTCAGGATATAGAGGATTCTGGGTAGCAGCTCCACTTCTAGTTCTAATTTCATAAGCATGTTTTTCTTTAGCAGCATTAACTAGCAAGTCTTTTTGCACTTTAATGAGTTGATCTATTTGAGTTTGAACCATTTGAAAGTGTTTAACAATCATTTTAACATCATTACAAGTTCTTTCCATAATATCTTTCAACTCAACAATAGCTCTAGTGTTTTCCATTAGATGATTTTGCACCCTTTTATTAAAATTATCTTGCTTAACAATAAAGATATTGAATTCTTCTAAGCATTGATCAGGAGGTTTAGAGTAAGGAATATCACCTTCATCAAACTGTTGGAGAGAGTGTACCTCGATAGTGGATGAGTAGGGAATAGGCTTACATAATTCTTCTATAGGAGGTAAATTCTTGACATATGCAGCTTTAATTCCCTTCTCCTTAAGACATTTTTTAGCTTCCTTCATCACTTCATCATTTAATTCAATAACTCCCCTCTTCTTTGATGTTGGAATAGGTACTGGTATAGTAGGTTCATGTACAATTACTTCAGGTATAGCTTGTTCAGGAGGAGTCCAATCTTCATAGTTCTTACTTATTTTAGCCATTAATTCTTCAACTTCCTTGGGAGTCCTATTCCTGAAAACACAATCAGCACAACTATCTAGGTATGTGTCAACACCCGGATTTTTAATCCCAGATGCCTGTTATGCCATACCTCGCAATCCCAGGATTACCATTTTTGTGAGACATAACAGAGTGGATATCATAGTACATCATCCATTACAAACCATACATAAGGTTTTACACAAATAAGGATCTCATGATCCAGTCTTTAATACAACAAGCAGCGGAAATAAACGATAGCGTAGCGGTGGGGTCCATCTTGAGGCACGAGCAATCTTGTGACGAGATAGTCCTAGTTATCATAGCCGTCCTGCTGACCATCATCTTGATACTCTCCTTCATAGTCTGGCCATGATAATAGCCAGGGACAAAAGCCATGAGTACTCTTTAAGTACTCGCAAACTACTACTAGCAAGGGTTATAATTCTAAGTTAAAGTGCTGAATTGAAAGAATAACTATCAAGTTAATTTTGAAACCTAAGCTGAGTTCTGAAGCAAGAAAAGATAAAGTAAAGTTCTAGAATCACCTAAGTTGGGAAGCTAATTTCATTAACACAACCCTGTTGTGGTCAAGTCAAAGGTCATCATTCATTTCAAGGTATTTAGAAAACATCTGACAACGAAACAGTATGGCCATTCCAATCGTTTCATAACATGAACGGCTATTCGAATAGTTTGACACTCTGCAGAGGTGGTACACTTTCACCACAAGATTCGATACATCTGACAGGGATAACCCTGAATCATCATACTTGGTATGCAGATAATCAAACATAACCTTCCCTTTACACACCCTAGTACAAGCACCTCTCCTATGAACATGGCCTCCCAACCATGACCATCAGTCATCTTGGGCACTGCATAGGTGGTCATCATTGAGAGGTAGCCTCAGCTCAAACCTCTCCCGTGAGGGAACTAATACTAATGCATATAAATTTCCAGCTAAGCCTTAGCCAATTCAGGTAATGTGGTTGTACGATAAATTTGGAATGGTATCGCATCCGAATCCAACCATCAGTTTTATAAAATGGTTAAGGCTTAGGCCTCATCATTTTCATCATCATAAACCCATTGTGTTTCTCAACACATACCAAAACATCTCAATAGAATGACTCATCATTCCAAGGTTTTCATAACTCATTTTCACCAAGTGTTCCCATCTAAAGTGAATCAAGTTTGATTTATTCTAAAACACTAGGTTAAGAGTGTTCACTAAGGTGGAAAGGTGGGATGAATCTCATGCCATAGAATGACATCTAAGGGTTTCTAATTAGGTCAAGTTTTATACTCTTTATGCTACCTTCAAAATTAATTAAAGAACTTTGTGTCAACTAAGGGGGTGTGATCAAAGTATGCTTAAGGCATCTTTACTAAACTATCTAGTTTTATTCTAGCTTGCTACAATAGCTTACTAAAGCATGTTTGCAAGGATTAGCTTGCCACTAATAGCTTGCCTTGGTTGGTGCAGTGGTTGAAGTTTTCTTCTTCTTCTTCTTCTTCTTCTTCTTCTTGGTAGAACTCCTCCTCCTCGAAGGCTTGGTCGGTACTATCGTCTAGAAATACATAGGGAGGGCACAATCACCAAACAATACTTAACTTAGGCTAAGTAGTATTCTAAACCACACAATTGATGATCTATTATCATCCAAAGCATCACAAGTTTAATTCAATAGTTTCCACCTTTTTATTTTGGAAAAGTAATTTCTACTCATTGAAAAATTAACCATAATTTAATATTCACCACCAAAATATGGGATCATGTGGACACATGTCCTCACCACATATTCTAACCTGTGGGAATGAGATTTAAAGGTTGGATTACTATTACTTTGGTTTAAGTTTATTATTTAATGATTTAAAGTGACTAGAAATGCCTATATAGCATTATTTTGGTACTAGTCCGAAGTCACTGTCTGTAAACCTTAATATTATTACATATTTGGATAGATATGATGAAATGTGATTTTTGAGAGTTGGAATAAACTGAAAAGCTAACTTGGTTGATTTTACAAAAATGTTTCAAGTTGCAAAAGCTTCTGTCTTCTTATTTTTATTAGCAGAAATCTATAACTCTAAATGAATTAAATCCAACGGGCTTGGATAGAGCATTTCAATACCTTTCAGACAAAATTGGTTTCATGCAATTTGGATTTGTCAAACTCACAGAATTGAATTTTGAAACACTGGACAGAAACTATATTCTAACTAAAAAGAAAAATCCTAATTTGAATCTACGGGCTTGCGCGGGAAAGGAAATGGGCCGGCCCAGTGGTGCTGTGCGGCATAGGGCTCAGCTGACAGGGGGTCCCACTTGTCAGCGGCACTTAACACGCGAAGCGGTACGCGTGTTGTGGGCCGTGCGATTAGAAGCTAGATCTACGGCTGAGGGTCGTCGTCGACGACGGACGGGTCGCCGGCGAGCTCAAACCCTAGCGGCTCGGTGGGGGTCTACTGGGGGCGTACCAGGGCTCCAGCGGGGTCGACAATGCGGGCGAACGAAGTGGGAAATGACGGCGAGGCGAGGCATGGTCGCGGCGGAGCTTGGGGTGGCCGGAATCAACGGCACCCTTCTTCTCCAGAGGCGGCGGCTCCGGCTCCAATTCCGGCGAGTTGCTGCTCCACTTGCTCCGTGAGGCTGGTTGAGGTTCAGAGAGGTGAGGGGAGTGGAATGGTGTGAGTCTTTGGTGCTGGGGAGTGCTCCTTTTATAGGCTCGACGGTGAGACCGAGCGGGATGGGCGGTCGACGGTGGCGACATGGCTACGGCGAGCTAGCGGCATGGCTGGGATGGCGATTGATGGGCGGTCCCCTGACGGTGCTCTAGCGCTTCAATGCGGCCGTAGGGGCGGTGGCATGCGGTCGGGGTGAGGTGGCACTCTACGCGGCCGAAGAGGCTATGTCCACGGCGAGCGGTGGCTGTGGGGCTTTGGGCGGAGAACGGGGGTGTCTGGGGTGTTCTCGTGTCGAAGCGGTGCGGCGCGGCTGGTGTCGAGCGGCGGCTTGTGCACGCGAGGACAGGGCGCGCTCTGCGGGCAGCGTCGGCATGGTCCGGTGGCACTGGGCGCGGTTTCTCCTCGGTGGTCCACGGCTGCTCTTGGCTCGGGCAAGGTACAGAGAGGGGCGGTGCGGCGTTGGCTACCTCCTAGACATGGCGAAGGAAGTTGGCGACTGCTGTGGCGCGATGTCGCCGGTGGGGGTGCTCAAGGTGCTCGGCCTTAATGGTCATGACCATTTGGTCGTGTGCACAGGGTGTGGCCGGGCTAGCAAAAGGTAGGGCTGGTACTGAGGGAACAAGGGGACAAGGTTAGGCACAAATGGTGACCAAGATCACTGCTCAAAACAGTGTTTTAATTTTGGCCAGATTTGTGCACACAAGCTGTTTGATGAAATGGCCGCAAGAGAAAAAGTTTCGAATTTTGAGTTCAAAATTTTTGGGTGATCTCCACTAGTGCTAGGTAGTCTCTGGTTGCAAGGGTTTTGAAAATGGTGCTCAATTAGATGGTTTTTGAAATAGGGGAGATCTATGCATATGCATTAGATTCAATTTTGGACTGCCATTTAAAATAGTTTCCATAATGTTTTTAGAAGATCAAAAGGTGGGCCTTGATACCTCATTATGTGTACTAGCAAGGGGTGCAAAGATCAAGAATTGTTTCTGTTAAGAATTGAGTACTAGGAATAGCCAAAGTAGGCATGAGAGTTAAATTTGTCCAAATGACCATTCCTTTATTTTATTTCTTTTTGATTTGATTTTTTTTAGGAAAAGTTTGGGAATGATGTAGATGATGTTTAATTCCCTTAAGAAACATTTTAGAAGCAAAGGATCACACAATCATGGCACTTCAAAGCAACTCCTATTTTAAATGCTCACATATATGAATGCTTTTATTTTAAATATGGAAAAGTTTTTGTTAATCCTAAATTTGGATGATTTGATCTTTGATACTCTTGGATTGAAGTTTTGGGATGTTACAAACCTTCCCCCTTCAATAAAATCTCGTCCCGAGATTTACAAGAAAACTAGGAACTAAAGAGATCTGGGAACTCTGTCCTAATGTAATCCTCGCGCTCCTAAGGAGCTTCCTCCTCGGTATGGTTGTTCCACTGAATCTTGAGAAACTTGATACTCCTGGTCCTGGTGGTTCTGTAGGCTTCTTCTAAGATACGGATGGGTACTTCCCGGTAGGTCAGGTCATTGTTGATTTCCACTGCTCTATGATAGATAGTCTTGAAAACTTCAGTCTTCTCAGGCACTTCCAAGCATTTGCTAAGTAACGAGATATGGAAGACATTGTGGATGGCTGACATCTCTTCAGGCAGTTCCAGTTGATACGATACTTCTCCTCGGCGGTTCAGAATCTTGAAAGGTCCGATATATCTGGGAGCTAACTTTCCCTTCAGACTAAAGCGTTGGGTTCCCTTCAATGGTGAAACCTTGAGATATACGAAATCTCCGACATTGAAAGTCAGGTCTCTTCTTCTCTTGTCGATAACTCTTACATGCGGATTGGGCGGTCTTGAGGTGCTCACGAACTTTGTGAACTTTCTCTTCTGCTTCTCGGAGAATGTCGGGTCCAAAGATCTGACTCTCTCCTACTTGCGACCAATTCAAAGGGGTACGACACTTTCTTCCATATAGGAATTCAAAGGGTGCCATCTGCAAACTAGCTTGATAACTGTTGTTATATGAGAATTCTGCGAAAGGCAGGCAGTCTTCCCTTTTTGATCCGTATTCCAACACACAAACTCTAAGCATATCCTCCAATATCTGGTTGACTCTCTCAGTCTGTCCATCTATTTGCGGGTGATAAGCGGTACTGAAATTCAACTTGGTTCCTAAACCTTCTTGAATTTTCTGCCAAAATCTTGAAGTAAACTGAGTTCCTCGATCTGATAAGATGGTCTTGGGGGTTCCATGCAGACTAACAATTCTAGCAATGTACAGCTCTGCTAGCTTTGCACTCTGGTAGGTTATATTGACTGGTATGAAGTGGGCTACCTTGGATAGTCTATCAACTATGACCCAGATTGAGTCATTTACCCTACTAGAAGTAGGTAAACCGGTGATAAAATCCATTCCGACGGAATCCCATTTCCATTCCGGAATCTGGAACAGTTGCAACAATCCGGCAGGTCTCTGATGCTCTGCTTTGACTCTTTGAGAAATGTCACACTTGGCGATGTAGCTTCCAATCTCTCTCTTCATCTTGTGCCACCAAAATTGCTCTTTCAAATCCTGATACATCTTTGTTCCTCCGGGGTGGATAGAATAAAGAGTATCATGAGCTTCCTTCATGATAATTTCCTTCAGCTCTGAATCTACTGGCACACAGATACGTCCCTTGTACCACAGTACACCTTCTTCGTCTTCGGTGAATCCAGGTACTTTGCCTGTACCAATACGACGTTTGATCCCGTCGATACTTTCATTCCCCTTCTGGGCTTCCTTGATTTGGCTAATCAAAGTGGGTTGAAGTTCAATGCTAGCGAGGAATCCTTTGCTAACTAACTCAGTCCTGAACTGCTCCAACTCCTCATACAAACTTGGTTGCTTCTCTTCGATCATGGTGTTAAGCCTACACGGCAATCTGCTAAGAGCATCCGCTACCACATTGGCTTTGTCGGGGTGATAGTGAATGTCAAGGTCATAATCCTTGATTAACTCTATCCATCTTCTTTGCCTCATATTCAACTCCTTCTAGGTGAAGATATACTTCAAGCTCTTATGATCTGAGTAAATCTCACAGCGATTACCCATCAAATAATGATGCCATGTCTTCAATGCTAGAACCACTGCTACTAGCTCAAGATTATGGGTCGGATAGTTCTGCTCATGCTGCTTCAGTTGTCGAGACAGATACGCGATGACTTTGCCTTCTTGCATCAATACACATCCTAGACCAATCTTGGATGCATCACAATATACATCAAATGGCTTCTTGATGTCTGGCATGATCAAAATTGGGGCGGATATCAATCTCTTCTTCAGCTCCTGGAAACTGGCTTCACACTTGTCTATCCATTCAAACTTCTTGTCCTTCTTCAACAATTGGGTCATTGGTCGGGCTATGCTTGAGAATCCTTCTACGAATTTGCGGTAATATCCCGCTAATCCGAGAAATGAACGAACTTGGGTTTGATTTGTTGGGGCTTCCCATTCTTCGACATCTTTGATCTTGCTGGGATCAACAGAGACTCCTCCGGCAGACACAATATGTCCTAGGAATCCTACTTCTTTTAGCCAAAACTCACATTTGCTGAACTTGGCATATAACTGATGTTCTCTCAGGGTTTCTAGGATGATTCTCAGATGTTGCTCATGCTCTTGTTATGACTTGGAGTAGATAAGGATGTCGTCGATAAACACCACTACAAACTTATCTAGGAAATTCATAAAGATCTTATTCATGAGATTCATGAAATAAGCAGGGGTATTGGTTAATCCAAAAGACATAACCGTATACTCGTATAGACCATAGCGAGTAGTAAAGGCGGTCTTCGGAATATCCATTGCACGAATCTTAAGTTGGTGATAACCATACCTAAGATCAATCTTTGAGAATACCTGAGCTCCAGTCGGCTGATCAAATAGATCCTCTATCTTTGGCAAGGGGTACTTGTTCTTGATGGTGACATCATTCAACTTTCTAGATGCGTACACAGACGGTTGCCTCCATCCTTCTTGTCGACGAATAACACTGGTGATCTCCATGGCGATGCACTTGGCTGAATCAAGCCGGTCGCTAACATGGCATCTAACTGCTTCTTTAGTTCTACTAACTCTGAGGGGTTCATGGTATAGGGTCTCTGGGCTATAGGTCCGGTTCCGGGGATTAGTTCGATAATGAACTCTATATCCCTATCCGGGGGCATACCTGGCAATTCATCTGGGAATACATCGGGGTATTCACAGACTACTCTAACTTGGTCAATGGTAGGCAGGGCTACACTTTTGTTGCATTTGAATTGACGAGGTAAGGTTTCAGAGATATGTTCTACTGTTACTCCAGAACTACTGGTCATGGTGATGGCTTTCTTAGCACAGTCTATCAGTCCTTTATGCCTTGACATCCAGTCCATACCTAGTACTACTTCCAAACCTTTGGTTCCAAGTACAATTAGGTTGGCATAAAAATCTATCCCATGTATTCTGATAGGTACAACTTTGCAAAGTTTTCTAGCTTTTGTAGTTTAACCGGGGATTTGAACTATCATGACATGCTTCAGGTTGGTTGGGCGAATCTTACTAGTGCATACAAATTCTTCGGTGAGAAATGAATGCGATGCTCCAGAATCAAACAATACTCTTGCTAAAACTGAGTTGACCGAAAACATACCCAGCACTACATCTGGTGCTTCCTGGGCTTCTTTTGCGTTCATGTGGAAGAGACGACCGTTGCGGTTGTGCGGGTTCCCTGGGGCAAATTTCCTGCCTTGTTGAACATGACGCTGCTACTGAGCTGGGGCATTCACAGGGGAATTGGCGGCAGTCTTCTTGGGACACTCATTGGAGTAGTGACCCTTCACTCCACATTCGAAACAAGTGATCTGGGACTTGTCCTTGACTGCAACAGGTACAACATTGATGCCAGTTCTGGGTGCAGTGTTGTTGTTTTTTCTCTTGGGAGGGGCACGGTTGAAATTGTTGGCATTGCCGGAGTTGTGATTGTTTCCTCCAGGCTTCACATTTCCTCCGCTACGGTTGGGGTAGCTTGGGCGAGAATTTGGGGGTCGGTTGTTCCTTGGTGCATATCCTGGTGAGGGGTTAGGACGGTACTTCTGGTGACTACTGGATCCAGACTGCTGCATCATCTGACGCTTGGTTGTCGTTTACTGGTTAATCTTCCTTCCATCTGAATGGCAGAGTCGACTAGCTCTTCAAGATCCTGGAAACGGATGTTGACGAGGACAGTCTGCATCTCATCATGCAGTCCGTTTAAGAATCTCTCCTTCTTCTTGGCCTCCGTGTTGATCTGATCCGGTACATATCTGGCAAGTGACAAGAATTTGTCACAGTACTCTACTACAGTCAATCTTCCTTGCTTCAGTTCACGGAATTCATCTCTCATCCTGTTGACAAGACCTTGCGGCACGTGGGTGTGGCTGAACTTGACCTTGAATGCTTCCCAGGTCATCACCTGGCCATGGTTCATGTTGCGGACGCTATTCCACCAAGCTCTTGCATCTCCCGCTAGATAGTGGGTGGCGAAGAGAACTTTCTCATTCTCATCAACTCCTGCAACTTCTAGGTTGTTTTCCATGGTCTGTAACCAGTCATCAGCATCTAATGGGTTTTTAGATTGGTTGAAGATTGGGGGATTGGTGTTCTGAAAGTTTTTGAGTTTAGATCCATGGTGATCCTGATTTCCATGTCCTTGGTTATTGAGAGCCATTTGAGCGATCTGCTGCAATGTTGCTAAGTTGGCTTGACGCTCGACCCTGCTTGCTTCACGGTCTGCGATGAGATTCTGCAAGATCTGCAGCATTGGGTCCTGTGATGAGCTGCTCCCTCCTTGGTTTCCACGAGTCATCTGAAGATTGAGATAGATATAGGGGTAAGAGGGAAATTCTAAGGTTCATGGTTTTGGGTTTTCAAAGCTACAACTTTGAGTTAGACTCAGGTTTTTTCACTAACTTCATTCTCATTCATGCAAGCAAACACACGATACAACACACACCACAACAATCAAAGGGGAAAACAGATGGTTTGAAGAACCATTCTGCAAACTACGATACAATGAGATGATACATCTCATGCTACGACAGTGCTCTAGTGCATCTACTCATCATCGATGAAGTCGGAGTCTTCATCATCAGTGTAGAAGTCCACAACATCCTCTGCCAGAAAATCGTCATCGTTGCTGAGGTAAGAATCCATATCTCCCTGGATGTCTTCTCCTTCATCATCTTCTTCCTTGGCGGCCAGCTGAGCTTCCTGCTCCTTGACGGTCTTCTCGAGGTCGGCCACCTTCTTGCGAAGACGGGCGATGGTGCGATCCTTCTTTGCACGCTGGCGACAAAGATACTGGCGATCTTGGACGAGTAGTGTGAAAGTCTGGGCCTTCTGGTCGGCGATGGCACGGTTCTGGTTGGCTAACTCTCTAGCATTTTTCCAGTTCCTACTGTCTGTCATGAAGCAAGAAGTCAAGGTTCTCCACTTGACGCCTCAACTCTGGGTGACTTGGCATCTCCATCGGCATTCCCATGAAGTCACGTCTTGCATAGTGGGCAAAACGGGTTCCTTGAATCTTGTTGACGCTGAGGGCACATAGACGTGCGAGAGCTTCATGCATTGCCCTGGCTAATCCATCTAGCCAGTTGTTCTCTCTCACAGAGAACTGAATTCTCCCAGAAGTTGGTGCTTCAATGCTTCCTCGAAGATCTGCGGTGACTAGCCATTGTAGGTCTCCTCCTGGGGGTCCTGGAAGTTGAGCTCCAAGAAACTCCGAATGTGGGCGTCCCAGAAATTCTGACAGTGAATCCAGATCCCTCTCGAAGATCAGCTGACCTCCATTTCCCAACTGGTAAAACTTGCTGAACTGAGTCTCCATCTACAAGAATTTAGGATGAGGAAATTAGTGAAGTGATCAAGTGTGTCAAATTTTAAGTAGTAATGTATGAATTTTGAGGAACATGTATTTTTGAGAAAGAATGAGTTCACAAGGGTAAGAGGGGAAATAGTTTTTCATAAATACTCACTTTGGTTTTGAAGCTAAGTTTTTGGTTTGGACGTCCATTCTAACTAGGGTCTCCTATGGTCAGGATGGCTCTGATACCAACTTGTCAACACCCGGATTTTTAATCCCAGATGCCCGTTATGCCATACCTCGCAATCCCAGGATTACCATTTTTGCGAGATATAACGGAGTGGATATCATAGTACATCATCCATTACAAACCATACATAAGGTTTTACACAAATAAGGATCTCATGATCCAGTCTTTAATACAACAAGCAGCGGAAATAAACGATAGCGTAGCGGTGGGGTCCATCTTCAGGGGCACAGGCAATGCTGACGAAGGCAGATAGTCCTAGTTATCATAGCCGTCCTGCTGACCATCATCTTGATACTCTCCTTCATAGTCTGGCCATGATAATAGCCAGGGAAAAAAGCCATGAGTACTCTTTAAGTACTCGCAAACTACTACTAGCAAGGGTTATAATTCTAAGTTAAAGTGCTGAATTGAAAGGATAACTATCAAGTTAATTTTGAAACCTAATCTGAGTTCTGAAGCAAGAAAAGATAAAGTAAAGTTCTAGAATCACCTAAGTTGGGAAGCTAATTTCATTAACACAACCCTGTTGTGGTCAAGTCAAAGGTCATCATTCATTTCAAGGTATTTAGAAAACATCTGACAACGAAACAGTATGGCCATTCCAACTGTCCATATACGCGGACGCGGCTATTCGAATAGTTTGACACTCTGCAGAGGTGGTACACTTTCACCACAAGATTCGATACATCTGTCAGGGATAACCCTGAATCATCATACTTGGTATGCAGATAATCAAACATAACCTTCCCTTTACACACCCTAGTACAAGCACCTCTCCTATGAGCATGGCCTCCCAACCATGACCATCAGTCATCTTGGGCACTGCATAGGTGGTCATCATTGAGAGGTAGCCTCAGCTCAAACCTCTCCCGTGAGGGAACTAATACTAATGCATATAAATTTCCATCTAAGCCTTACCCAATTCAGGTAATGTGGTTGTACGGTAAATTTGGAATGGTATCGCATCCGAATCCAACCATCAGTTTTATAAAAGGGTTAAGGCTCAGGCCTCATCATTTTCATCATCATAAACCCATTGTGTTTCTCAACACATGCCAAAACATCTCAATAGAATGACTCATCATTCCAAGGTTTTCATAACTCATTTTCACCAAGTGTTCCCATCTAAAGTGAATCAAGTTTGATTTATTCTAAAACACTAGGTTAAGAGTGTTCACTGAGGTGGAAATGTGGGATCAATCTCATGCCATAGAATGACATCTAAGGGTTTCTAATTAGGTCAAGTTTTATACTCTTTATGCTACCTTCAAAATTAATTAAAGAACTTTGTGTCAACTAAGGGGGTGTGATCAAAGTATGCTTAAGGCATCTTTACTAAACTATCTAGTTTTATTCTAGCTTGCTACAATAGCTTACTAAAGCATGTTTGAAAGGATTAGCTTGCCACTAATATCTTGCCTTGGTTGGTGCAGTTGTTGAAGTTTTCTTCTTCTTCTTCTTCTTGGTAGAACTCCTCCTCCTCGAAGGCTTGGTCGGTACTATCGTCTAGAAATACATAGGGAGGGCACAATCACCAAACAATACTTAACTTAGGCTAAGTAGTACTCTAAACCACACAATTGATGATCTATTATCATCCAAAACATCACAAGTTTAATTCAATAGTTTCCACCTTTTTATTTTGGAAAAGTAATTTCTACTCATTGAAAAATTAACTATAATTTAATATTCACCACCAAAATATGGGATCATGTGGACACATGTCCTCACCACATATTCTAACCTGTGGGAATGAGATTTAAAGGTTGGATTACTATTACTTTGGTTTAAGTTTATTATTTAATGATTTAAAGTGACTAGAAATGCCTATATAGCATTATTTTGGTACTAGTCCAAAGTCACTGTCTGTAAACCTTAATGTTATTACATATTTGGATAGATATGATGAAATGTGATTTTTGAGAGTTGGAATCAACTCAAAAGCTAACTTGGTTGATTTTACAAAAATGTTTCAAGTTGCAAAAGCTTCTGTCTTCTTATTTTTATTAGGAGAAATCTATAACTCTAAATGAATTAAATCCAACGGGCTTGGATAGAGCATTTCAATACCTTTTAGACAAAATTGGTTTCATACAATTTGGATTTGTCAAACTCACAAAATTGAATTTTGAAACACTAGACAGAAACTATATTCTAACTAAAAAGAAAAATCCTAATTTGAATCTCTACGCTGGCAAGGCTCAGCTGACAAGGGGTCCCGCTTGTCAGCCGCACTTAACACGTGAAGCGGTACGCGCGCTGTGGGCCGTGCGATTAGAAGCTAGATCTACGGCTGAGGGTCGTCGTCAACGACGGAGGGGTCGCCGACGAGCTCAAACCCTAGCGGCTCGGTGGGGGTCTACTGGGGGCGTACCAGGGCTCCAGCGGGGTCGGCGATGCGGGCGAACAAAGTGGAAGACGACGGCGAGGCGAGGCGTGGTCGCGGCGGAGCCTGGGGTGGCCAAAATCAACGGCACCCTTCTTCAGAGGCGGCGGCTCCGGCTCCAATTCCGGTGAGCTGCTGCTCCACTTGCTCCGGCGAGGGGTGGTTGAGGTTCAGAGAGGTGAGGGGAGTAGAATGGTGTGAGTCTTTGGTGCTGGGGAGTGCTCCTTTTATAGGATCGACGGTGAGACCGAGCGGGATGGGCGGTCGACGGTGGCGACATGGCTACGGCGAGCTAGCGGCATGGCTGGGGATGGCGATCGATGGGCGGTCCCCTGGCGGTGCTCTAGCGCTTCAATGCGGCTGTAGGGGCGGTGGCATGCGGCCGGGGTGAGGTGGCGCTCTGCACGGCCGAAGCGGCTGTGTCCATGGAGAGCGGTGGCTGTGGGGCTTTGGGCGCGAACGGGGGTGTCTGGGGTGTTCTCCAGGTCGAGGCGGAGCGGTGGGCGCGGGCTGGTGTCGAGCGGCGGCTTGTGCACGCGGGGACAGGGGTGCTCTGCGGGCGGCGACGGCATGGTCCGGTGGCACTGGGCGCGGTTTCTCCTCGGAGGTCCACGGCTGCTCTTGGCTCGGGCAAGGGATAGAGAGGGGCGGTGCGGCGTAGGCTACCTCCTAGACATGGCGAGGGAAGTTGGCGGCTGCGGTGGCGCGATGTCGCCGGTGGGGGTGCTCAAGTTGCTCGGCCTTAATGGCCATGACCATTTGGTCGTGTGCACAGGGTGTGGCCGGGCTAGCAAAAGGTAGGGCTGGTACTGAGGGAACAAGGGGACAAGGTTAGGCACAAATGGTGACCAAGATCACTGCTCAAAACAGTGTTTTAATTTTGGCCAGATTTGTGCACACAAGCTGTTTAATGAAATGGCCGCAAGAGAAAAAGTTTTGAATTTTGAGTTCAAATTTTTTGGGTGATCTCCACTAGTGCTAGGTAGTCTCTGGTTGCAAGGGTTTTGAAAATGGTGCTCAATTAGATGGTTTTTGAAATAGGGGTGATCTATGCATATGCATTAGATTCAATTTTGAACTGCCATTTAAAATAGTTTCCATAATGTTTTTAGAAGATCAAAAGGTGGGCCTTGATACCTCATTATGTGTACTAGCAAGTGGTGCAAAGATCAAGAATTGTTTCTGTTAAGAATTGAGTACTAGGAATAGCCAAAGTAGGCATGAGAGTTAAATTTTTCCAAATGACCATTCCTTTATTTTAATTCTTTTTGATTTGATTTCTTTTAGGAAAAGTTTGGGAATGATGTAGATGATGTTTAATTCCCTTAAGAAACATTTTAGAAGCAAAGGATCACACAATCATGGCACTTCAAAGCAACTCCTATTTTAAATGCTCACATATATGAATGCTTTTATTTTAAATATGGAAAAGTTTTTGTTAATCCTAAATTTGGATGATTTGATCTTTGAGACTCTTGGATTGAAGTTTTGGGATGTTACAGTATGTCCTAGATTCTTCGGTTAGTCCATTATAAAACATATCAAGAAGCTCATTCTTAGGTAATGGACTTCTAGCATGTGCATGAATCAAAGCACAAAACCTTGCCCATGATTCGGGCAATATCTCTTTTTCTCCCTGTTTAAAATCAAAAAGTTCCTGCAAAATAGCATGTCTAGCACTAGGAGGAAAATATTTCTGCAGGACAGTACTAATCAAGCAATCAGGGCTATCAATAGATCCAGGAGGTAAATTGCTAAACCAAGTTTTAGCTTCTCCTTTCAGTGAAAAGGGGAAAATCTTAGCAACAAAGTAAGTACGCATCTTAATATCATTAGACAACAAGCCACTCATGGTAGAAAGTTCATTCATATGTGCTACCGCACTTTCATTCTTAGTCCCACAAAAAGGTTCTTTCTCAACAATAGCTATGTAAGATAGGTCGAGAGAGAAATCATAATCTTTATCTTTAATGTTTATGGGAGAAGCAGCAAACTTAGCAATAGGAGACAATTTGGGTCTAATAGTACGCCTCTCAAGGAGACTTTTAGCAACGCTCCTATCATGGGTGTTTTTACATTCTTTAATAAATTCATTGGTCATCTCAACATAACCATCTTCAATATCATAACTCTCACTAGACTAAGGAGAACTAACAGGTGTGGTAGTGTCTTCATTAGGAGTTTCAGTATTTCCAGCTATAGTTCTAGCAATCGTAGCATCTAGTAAAGGACCTAAGGAAACACTCTTAACAAGCACAGTAGAAGCAGCATCAGAAGTTTCAGATTCAGCAGTAGTAGCAGTGTGTGTAGCATGTGTATGTGGTGGTGTAACGAGCTTACTCATAACAGATGGTGAATCAAGAGCAATAGAGGTGTTCAGAACCGTACCTCTTCTTGTAGTGGATGGTAAAATAGGGACCTTGCCATCACGAAACTTACCCATGATGGATGGATAGCCACGAACAATAGAGAATCCAAGTGAACTTAATAAATAAATCTATGCTCCCCACCAACGGTGCCAGAAAATAGTCTTGGTGACCCACAAGTATAGGGGGTGTATCGCAGTATTTTCGAGGGAAGTGAAACCCAATTTATTGATTCGACACAAGGGGAGCCAAAGAATATTTATAAGCCTTAACAACTGAGTTGTCAATTCAGCTGCACCTGTAAACAATCTTGCTCACAGTAGGTTATTAGTAGCAACAGTTTCTACTAGGAATAGTAAAGTAGCAGTAGTAGTAAAGTAAAGACAGTACTAACAATAGCAGTAAACAGTAGGATTTGAGTGCGGTAGGCATAGGGATGGATGGACGGGCGTTGCATGGACAAGACAATTCACATAGCAATCAGAACATAGGGCAATTGCAGATAAATAAGATAAAGCATCCAAGTACTAGATAATCCTAGGCATGTGTTCCATATATAGTCATACATGCTCGCAATGAGAACTTGCACAACATCTTTTGTCCTGCCAGCCCGTTTGCAGCGGGGCCTCAAGGGAACTACTGGCAATTAAGGTGCTCCTTTTAATAGAGCACTAGAGCACAGCATTAACACTCCGTGAACACTGTGATCCTCACATCAAAGCCATTCCCTCCGGTTATCCCGATTTCTGTCACTTCAGGGCCATTGGTTCCAGACAACAACACGTGTATACAACTTGCAGATAAGACCATAAACAATACTATCATAATGAATCAATAACATGTTCAGATCTGAAATCATGGCACGCGGGACCTAGTGACAAGCATTAAGCATAACAAGTCGCAACAAAGTCATAAAGCACTAATAAAAGATTCTAGGCACCGAGCCCTAACAATCTGATGCCATTACATGAACGATCTCATCCAATCCCTACCATCACCATAGCCTACAGCGGGGGATTACTCACTCATAGATGGGGGTAAACATGGATGGTCGATGGAGAAGCGATGGTGATGATGATGGCGATGATCTCCTCCAATTCCCCATCCCGGCAGGGTGCCAGAACGGAGTTTCTTGTGCTGTTTCGTGGAATCTGGTGGTGGCGGCGGACCGGAACTCCTTCTAGAAAAACATCGACCCTCCCTGAGTTTTTAGGTCAGAAGGCAACTTATAGGCGAAGAGGGAGACCGAGGGGCCATCTGGGGCGGCCAGACCACCCCCTGGCGCGACCTAGGCTTGCCCGCGCGGCTAGGTGGTGTGGCCTAGGCCCAGCCCCCCTCTTTCTCGTATTCTGGCTCCTGGAGTCTTCTGGTGAAATAGGATTTTCGGCATATTTTCTGGGATTTTTCCTGATAGTTGATTTTCTGCACAAAAAGTAGACACCAGGGCACTTCTGCTGAAAACAGCATCAGTCCGCGTTAGTTGCATCCAAATTACACAAGTTTAGAGGAGAAACAATAGAAAAAGTGTTCGGGAAAGTAGATACGTTTTGGACGTATCAGATATCTATCTAAATGTTTTGTAGAATGACCCAAGTCATCAAATACTTCTGTTAGGTCTCTTATATTCTTTTCTTGTGCCATAAGACGTTTGTAATTTTTCTCACGGAACTGTTTTTTTTGATATTTGAACTTTTCCATTACAAGATTTATATCATCCTCCATTATGTAAGTTTGAAGAATGTCAACTTTATTTTTTTAGCAAGTTTTGAGGCTATACCTTTTTCTTCCATGGACTTTTTGACTTTGGGTATAAGGTCTGGTGGTATGTGAATCATACTTTTTCGTGGTTCAACATCCTCAATTGGATTTTTTTGTTCATCATTAAAGGATATTACCTAGAAAAGCTTTACACATTCTGGTAGTGTTAAGTTACATATAGCTCCTCCTACAGATAGATCAATCATTTATTTTGTTTCGTCATTAAGCCCATTGTAAAAATATTGAATAATTAAATGCTCGTGAAAACCATGATTTGGGACTTTCATAATCATTGCATAAAATCTATTACATGCTTGATAAAAGTTTTCTCCAACTGTTTCAAGAAATTTTGTTATACTACATTTAATTTGCATGATTTTAGTGAATGGAAAATATTTATCCATGAATTCTCGGATGCAATCTCCCCAGCTTTTTATAGTGTGATTAGGTAATTATTGTAACCAAGTAAAAGCATTATCTTTCAGGGACTAGTGCAAAAGTTTAAGGAGTACAAACTCTATTGGTAAACTTGCTTGTTTAAGAGTACCACAAAGGTCATGGACCCTTGTCAAGTGGTCACTAGGATCTTCCTCTGCTTTTCCTATGAAAGCAATTTCTTTCATCATATAAATTAGCTCAGGATATATTTCGAATTCCTAGCCTTCCAGTTCAGGACAAAGAATAGGCATTTTCCTTAAGTGCCTAGATGGATTTCCATATTCTCCTAATGGTATCTCAGGTTTAGCCCCTTGGGTGATGGTCAAGTCTGCCATCAGTGGAATCAAACTGTTCACGTCTATAGTACGTGAGTTAGAAAGTCTTCCTATAAATTCTAGGCATCTCTTGACCGGAACACGATCAATATACGGAGGTAGATAAGTTTTTCTTGATCGAGTGGTACCTCTATCTTCAACAGAGATCATGAATGGTGTCAACAACTGCTTTTGTTAAGAAACAACATTTAGAGTTTAGCTCCCTAGCAACAGCGCCAAAAAATATCATGATGTCCTGCAAGTGCACAGGTTCGTCAGAGAATGTTTTCTTGGAAGTGTTAAATCCAATTTTTATATCAATCCTGATAAGGAGCCTTGGTAAGTGTTTTTATGTGGCGTTTCTATCGCACTCAAGGTGTCACAGGTCTTGAGTGAATTGACTACAACTTTTGGTGGTGGAAGGTTTTGTGTAAAAGATAGAGGAAACTTGCTTAGGAAATAAAGAAGGATTAAATTGCATAAAAGTAAAGACGAGAAAGGTGTTTAAAGATCATGCAGATGAGAAGTTAGGCATGGAGAGAAACAGTTCATGGTGATAGTAAAAGTGCTAAATAGATAAAGTGGAATAAGTGATAGTGATATTTATTATTTGTAATTGAATAGGCAAGCAACCCATGTACCGACTAGGAGTCCTCATGGCCAATTCTTCCCAGCCCCAATGATTTGTCTGCATGTTACCACGGCAATGGGTAGCACATTAATTAAGGTCTTGCGACCGGATCAAGGCATTAATATTGATGGTTCCTTGTTGTCCTCGAGTAGTGATAGCTCCTCATTGTTATCTCCATGTCACTCAAGGGTCGCCAATTCGCTAGCATACAAGCTCATACATATGAGATCTTTGGATCATGTTACCTAGGCCCTTAAATTAGATAACAAGCATTAGTCGAACATAGATAATCATTCTCACTATTTAATAAACACTACAACAATCACAAATGAATGGATTTAAAGGAGGCACAACACATCTCACCAATCCCCTACATCTCCCACGCCTATGGGGATTTACTCAGACATGAGAGGAAGACAAATCAAAAGAATAATTGTATAGCAAATAGGAATCATCTCAAAGTTATTGTAGCAAACCACAATACCGATTGAAGATCAAATCAGATACAAACCAAAGGTAGATCCAAGTATCAAACCCTAATTCTGCAATTCCCAATCTCTCTCACTCTCTATGTAACGATGGGGATGATGGTGCAGTGTGTGGTTGATGTGTTGTATATCATCGAGGAATGAGGGGAGGTTCTTCTCCTCTTCTAGATCTGATCTAACTCTCTCTATATGAGTTAGTGGTGGTTGTGTTCACTTTTTCATTGTCTCCCCTTCATGAAAGTTGCTTATATTGATATAACGGAGTTGGCAGCATGAAGTACGGGCGGATGGTACGGGCACGTCTCGACTGTACCGCTGGTCGTTAAGCTCTCTGAAGCCTCCAATGGAGGGGATACAATTGGGGATTTACTTCTTTAGGTGCAATTGGCCCATAAATGCTATCGGATCTTTAATAAATGTTCATTGCCAGAAAACCATAACAAGAAACCAAGGATTCGCTAATTGCGACATTAACGTTAGTAGAAAGAAGTAATCTTTAATGAAATCTGGCAATAAAGAAGAGAAAAAATCAATAGTAACAAGTAATGAAATTTTGAGTTATCACCTCCCACTTAACTTTTCATGACAAATTCCTTCTCAAGAAACTTGACGTACTAAGCTACAAACACTTTTGTCTTTGGAGCTATGGAGGAATACACAACGGTTGTTTGGAATAACCTACAAAGACATGCTCATCCAACTTTGGTTGTAAAAATTTTACTTATACCTAGCATACCAAAATTTAAGAAAGGACAACTTGGGTTTTATCCCAAACCATAACTAATATGGAGTCATTTCAACGGATCACGATGGAGCTCTTTTCAGTGTAAATGTGGTAGTCACTAAAGCTTAATCTTTAAAATATAATGGTAATTTTATAAAGAACACCGTTGATCCTACCATGTCAAACAAGGTTTGATTACATTTCACGAACACTCCACACTCCTATGGTGTTTCAGAAACACAAATCCATGGAACGATTCCACAAATCTTAGGTGTTTTGCTACACTTGCAACTCAAATATTTTCCTTTATGATCCAATCATAAATTCTTTATTTTCGTGTTACAATGATTTTCCAGTTCATCTTGAAGTCATTTGAACATTTTCAAATGTTTCATACTTCTCCATAAAAGTAAATATACATATATTCACTCAAAACCTGGGTTAAAGTATATGAAGTTTGAAAGATCCACCACATATGGCTAGACATAATGGACTATATACATCAACATGCACAATGTCCAATAAATTAGTCGTTCGTTCCTCTTTGGCGTATGAATGAAATTTAAATCATTTCCTGGAAATTCTTACAAGCGTCAATTGATTCAAAAAAATCAAAAGGACTCCAAAATTTTGTCAACATGGAGTTTCTTCATGTTTTCTTTCCAATATGATTTAAATAGCAGTGTTACTCATAAGTGATCTTTTAATCATTTGTCTTACGACACTTTAGCATCAGTGTTTATGGACGTGATTTATCCAACTAGTTTTGTAAGATTTCATCCACCTTCAATGGAATATGGTAATTATTTGAATAACCATTATTCTCATACTACCGGAACAAAATAACAATTATTAATACAAATCATGAAGGCAAGCTTTGGTGTCAATGAGAATCACAATAACACTTTATTTGTTTTCGATGAACATCATCACATATTCTTTTGCTAGTTACTTAGGCCATTGCAGTTCATGAATTATGTTGTTCTGTATGACACTTCATACCAACAAATTCGGTATCCAATACCAGTATCCAATAACCAAGAACCACATTGTTTAACAAGCAAAGAATACACCCATAACGTGTATATCATCTATATATCTAAGATAGACTTTTCCAGTCTTTTTCCTTTTTGCCAAATATCTACCAGATTATCTTTCAGCATAACCTTTCCTTCTTAAAAGAATCTATTAACATCAATAGTGGTGCCATATGACACATAACCCAAACTGTGTATAGTCAAATGCTAATACCTTTGGACTTGCACTTTGAAGTTAATCACCATCATCAAATGTTTGTTGTTCTTTCAAATTTCATTCCTTTTAATAATCCTTTTAATGTAGTAAACATTTTACCTACATCTTTTATCCATCCTTATCATGACCAAGCTACTATAGCTTATAAAGGTGAATTGCGAATATAATGTTAGTTCCTAAAACCATTTTGGGAGATTGGGAGGCCTAGCGTCTCCAATCTTCACAAAGTCTCATACTATATGAGAACAGGTATCTTACTAAAATTATATTCTAGCATATTGTGACCAAACATTGTTTCATATAGCACAATATCTTTCACGCATGATGGTTACTGAAAAATTCAGCTCCCAGATGATGTTGATATTAAAACAATTTTTTAGTATCAAGAATCATGGAGGCAAGCATGATACTTAGATACTAACGCTGCAATTTGTTACTCTTGATTAAATAGTATTTATTGAATTTCGTGGAGTAAGTGAGGTTTTGCTGAAAGTTCACAATAGTATTTTAAATATTAGATTGACACTCATAAAACAATATGATACTGATGGCTCTAAAATATAGCCATCTAACGTCCATATTTAAACTGGATATTAGTCATATTCTTGATGAAATATCTCTCTAAACCATGCCACTAATGCAAATATTCAGAGGGGTATGCAATCCTTTCTTTTGTATTTTTCCTGCGTAGATAATGTCATTTAAAGGAGGGAATACTACATTAAAGTCAAAGATACGATATTTCCAACTACCAGAAGATACCAGGAGCCTTACATTGGAGGCAGACGCCATAACGACCAACTATACAGCCGGAGCAAAAATTCCGACCATATAGGTCTGGTCGTATAGTTGGCGTCGCCACCGTTAGGTCAAACAGAACAACTTTCATAAAGGGACCCCTATATAAAGAAGCCTCCAGATCTCCAAACCCTTCTCCATCTCCATAGCCATATTCCACCACTTTTAATAGTAGATCTCTTCTCCGATTGGTGACATTATAAGACTATTGCTATCAATCTTATGATTTTTATCACAATGTTTATGATTGTTGATCTCATCTCTATGTGTGAGTAATTCTCTTTGGGCTAAGGGCTTTGGGCTAAGGGCTTTGGCCTAGCCATGTAGCAATTATACATGTGAAGTATCATATATGGGATCGTGTATTAGTTTGTATGACATGATGATTATTGTATCCTCTCTTGCCTCAATCCAAGGACTTGTCTGCAAGACCCGAGGGTTTGAGCTAGGTATAGGGAGTATGAGTGATGACTGATCTGCAGGTTGGGAACCCCAGTGACAGAAGGGGTAGTACGGTTGTATGCGAGGGATTTTCTTGGGATTAACGGTGACATCACTATGCATATCATTAGTTCTCTTTCTTCTATAGATGAGAGTAGTAGGTTTTGCTATAAGCGGTTGTGGAGGCAATAGCAATTATGGATGGACTGCCCACATATAATTTATCTTGCTCTAACAAGAACACGCATGCTTTATTTCTATCTTTTATTGCCATCAGATGTTTTGCACACCTACAGGTGAAACCAAACTCCCTAGGCCCTCTCTCTCCATCATCGACAACAACAAAAAGACGCAAACTACTCGTCTGGTGAAAACAGAAAAAGGAATTCTAAAACTCCCGAAGGTCCATTAAAGTAACTTCACTACGAATTCGCTTCCTGAGGATTCGTTAACCTAGGTCTACTAGGGAAAAAGAAGCTATACTACATGTGTAATTCGGATCGAAGGTATCAACCCCTTTTCTGGTGCCGTTGCCTGGGAAGCAATAGCTAACCTGGTGAGGTTATTAGGAATATTGCTAGTTTTAATTCTTGTTTTTAATTTTTTTAGTTTTCTTTCAGTCTTTATTTGATAAACCAAAAAAAATAGTTAGCCTTTAAATTATTGCTTTTACCATTATAATTATTTATCTAAGAAAACTCAAAAACATAGGAAGTATGGCTGAAAATAAGTTTGGGGAGTTTGCTACTCCCAATAATGATTATTTGCGTACTCCTATTACTCAGTCAGCAATCGCTGCTGATGACTATGAAATTAAGCCCTATTACTTAAGTTTGGTTCAACATAATCAATTTGGGGGCTCTGCTGTTGAACACGCAGGTATGCTCTTAAATACTTTCACTGAAATATGTGATATGATGCGTATAAAAGACGTTGACCCTAATGTAGTCAAATTGCGTCTATTTCCTTTCTCTCTAAGAGGGAGAGCTAAAGAATGGTTGCTATCTTTTCCTAAAAATACTATTACATCATGGGTGGGATGTACTTCTTTATTTATGACTAAATGTTTCCCACCTGCAAAGACTATGCAACTTCGATCTAATATTACTGGCTTTAGATAGGAAGAGCGTGAGCCACTAGCGCTTGCATGGGAGAGGATGAAAGAATGCCTAAGAAACTGTCCTAGTCATGGGATAGAAGATTGGTTAATCCTCCATTTATTTTACAATGCTCTTAATCCTGTATCTAAGTCTATGCTTGATACTGCAGCTAGAGGAACATTTATGGGTAAACATATTACCGAAGCAAAGCAACTGCTAGACAATATGCAAGACAACCATGCCCAATGGCATGTGGAAAGATCAAACACGAAGAAGGTGAACTCTGTCTCACCACAAGAGAATGAAGATCTCAATGCTAAGTTGTATGAGCTCATACTAGCTGTAAAAGGTAAGGAAACTCAGGTAGGAGCCACCCCCGAAAAAAATATTGAAGAAATAGACTTCCTAGCTCATAATGATTATAATCCTCCTTGGAAGAAGAGTTACAATCCTAACTTCCAGAAACAGTATGCTAGTCCTGTAGGTAACTCTAATAATAATATGGGAAATAATAATGGTAGTCTCCAAGAAACACGAAAGTCTTTCATAGACTCATAAAACGAACAAAATAATATTCTAGTTAAAATTATGGAGAACCATGATGCTATGCTTGGTAAACTATCTAACCAAGTTGTTAGTTTGAAAAATGATTTATAGGCCCTTCAAGAAAGAACGAGGATCGTTGAGGCACAACTAGGTAAGATAACAAAGAGTCAAACTCTCATTCTAGCTAAGTTTGCAGGTAAAGCTGAGCCAAATCCGGTTGAGGAACTCAAAATGATGAGGATCCGAAGGGAGGAGCCTGAAGAACTTGATTATATTAATGCTCCTTCACCAAGCTACACCGTTGAAGATCTCGTAAAAAGGATCAATGACAAGATTCCGGCAAGTGAAGGTAGTGATGAAGCTATGTACCAACATTTTGTCAATCAAGTAGCAATAAAGGTACGTGATCTTGAAGAAGAATACAAGCAAATTTCTGAAAAATTACATGTTAAACTAGATGACATATTTGAGCCTACTATTAAGATTAAAATTGGAACCAATGAGATAGCTGCACTTTGTGATCTACGTGCAAGCGTCTCAACAATTCCGAAGAGTATTTTTAACATGTTAAATCTTGGATCCTTTGAAATTACTGAGTTAAAATTGCGTCTAGCGGATTCTACCTACAAACAAGCTGTAGGAGTTAAGGAGAACACTTTAGTATACATTAAAGGTTGTCCCGCTCTTATTGATTTCGTTATTGTTGACATGCCTGAAGATGCTACTGCTCCTATTATATTAGGTCGTCCTTTCTTAAGAACTTTTAAGGCTTTGATCAATCTGCATGAAGGGAGCGTGAAGCTGCAATTGCCTTCATGGGATCCTTTTGTTATTTATTTTCCTAGGAAGAAGAAAGCCAAGCATGACGAAAAGGAGGCTATCACTTTGAAAGCCAATTACTTTGGAGTGGGTGTTCAACTCATCTAGCCCAAGTGAGTATCATCAAGGTCAAGCTATTGACCATAAAAGAGCGCTCCATGGGAGGAAAACCATGTGAAATAAAGGTTTGAGTTAAGTTTTTAGTTCTGGTTTAAGTTTATGTTTAATAAAGAGTGCTAGAAAACTCCATCTGAGGAGAAGAAGTTCGGTAGTACTTGAAATTCTGTTTTATTCATGCTATTGTTGGTCGACAATATTTACTGTCAATTTTCTGTCAAAAACAAGGTATATCACTAAGTTATAGGAAAAGAAATAGTCTATGAAGAAACAAATTTTTTTAACGCACACAGAGAGTTTAACGACCAACTATACAGCGGGAATAAAAATTCCGGCCGTATAGCTCCGGTCATATAGATATCTTTAACATCAAAAATTATTCTGCAATATGTACTGAGAATTTAACGACCAACTATACGGCGGGAATAAAAAAATTCCGGCCGTATAGATATCAATGCCTCTGTACAATTTCTTTTCATATGTTTTGAGAGTTTAATGACCAACTATACGGCAGGAATAAAAATTTCGGCCGTATAGTTCTGGTCGTATAGATATTGATGCCTTTGCAAATTTTCTTTCGCAGGGACAGACAGTTTAACAACCAACTATACGGCTAGAACATTTTGTTCTGCCCGTATAGCTGCGACCGTATAGCTACGCCCGTATAGTTGTGTCTGACCACAAAAACGCACGGGAAGGTACTCCCAACTCCAAAACTTCAACCCTTTTTTCTTTCTTCTACCTCCAAACTCTCTCAAAACCTCAAGGGATCTCCATCTCTATTCAATTTTGTTCGATTTCCTCGCACACAAATGATCTACGGTATGTTTCTCCTCTGATCCTCCAATTACTTGTTGCAAATTCATCTTCGATCTATTGTCATTATCAATCTAGGGTGAGACCTACTATGAACCAATTGACATCATTATCTTGCCTAGATTATTATTTTGAGGAGAATTCTTTAGTGTGCTATGATGAGGAATATGATGCACTTATTGTTGTTGGATCAAAAAGTTTTATTTTTGCCTTTCTTCAATGTTTTAGATGATGAACACAAGGAGCCGAACTCGTGCTCAAGCCACCGCTAGCGCTTCTCGGGTTGCCGCTCAAGAATGCATGTGGATACGGTTCAAGAATGAGGCCCATCCTGATTGCTAAAACATGATCAAGAGCCGCGAAGTGAAGGCCACCAAGTGGGCTTGCCCCATCATATTGAACCAACTCGGTATTACTGATGACTTTAATTTACTTTGCAATAGAGCTGGCCTGCAAAACTTTGTGTACAATGATGTACCTACTTATCGTTGCTTAACCATTGAATTCCATAGTTTATTGCCAAGCACCATTAAACAATGGCAAGGGGAGGATACTATTTCTTTTCGCCTGATGAACAACAACTACACTTTAACATTAGATGAATGGTGAACATGCTTTAATTTTCCAAACAATGATATTCATGCTTTACGCGCATCCTTTAGTGGCTTAAATCCTTCCCCCAATCAATACTATAATGGAATGAGTTTCACTAGTAGAGTGAACAAGGGGAAGAATATTCAACATCCTGCAATTTGCTATTTGTTCTATGTTATTTCTAACACCTTGCATGCATGTAATGAGTTCACGAGACTCAACAAGAAGGACATCCTAGTCCTTGCAAAGGCTGCTTACATTAACTGTAGCTTGTCACTCAAATTGGGTGCCATCCTTGTGCGCTACCTGGAGAACCAAGCCTCCCAAAGCCAAGGGCCAATCATAGGAGGAGGCTTCATCATCGTACTTGCCACTGTACTAGGCCTCGACCTAGGTGAGTTGCAACCGGTACTAGGTGAGACACGTGTTGGTTTCTCCACCTTGAGAGCCTGTGGAATGTTTACTAGGAGAGGTGGTGTTTATTACCTGGATATTGCTGGAGCTGGGCGTATCTACCCTGCTCCTATGCCTAATGGTATTTTCTCTATCGAGGAAGTATGTTTGCTATATGATGCGCAGGTTGAGCAACACCAACCCTAGGAAGAGATTCCTGAAGAGGACGAGGACCAAGAAGAAGGACAAGAAGTTCCTCATCAAGAGGAGCAGCCACAAACCCGGTTTTCCACATACCAAGATTTCCAAGGACTTGGAGGAACTATGGAGAGGATGCATGATACATCCATTTTGCATCACTATTCTATGTCATAATTCACTGTTATTCATTGATATATTTCGTATTGAGAGGTGATACTTATGGTATTTCATCTGTTTTTGCATGGTTGATGACTTTTGGAGCATGGACCGCTGCAGTAAGGATTCTGAAGGAAAAGGTGCTGTTTGGAGGCAAAATTCGCGAAAATCAGAAAATCTGGGAAAATATACGGAAAATCCTATTTTTCTAGAAGACGAAGGCTGCCAGAAGAGGGAGTGGAGATGGGCCACAGGGGGCCCATACCACCCCCTAGCGCAGGCCACCCTAGACCGTGCCACCAGGTGGTGTGGCCTCCCAGGCCGACCTCTGGCTCTCCCCTCTAGCGTATATTATCCTCCCGAAACCCTAAAACTCGGGGAGCGACCATAGAAAGATTCCGCCGCCTCTGCGGGGCGGAAAACACAGAGAGAGAAAGATCTCTCCGGCAAATAGATTTTTGCTGGGGGAATTCCTTCCTGGAGAGGGGAGATCGTTGCCATCAACACCACCATCAAGCTGGACTTCATCAGGATCATCATCATCACCATCATCATCATCAGCACCCTCATCACCATCTCCATATTGCTGTAACAATTGGGTTGAATCTTGCATAGTTCTTAGGGGAAACTTTCCCGGTGTTGATTACTACTTGTAGTTGATGCTATTGAGTGAACCATTGAATTATTGTTTATGTTCAGCTTGTTATACATCATTATTCCATCTTTGATCATGATCCATGTGATGTCTTGTGAGTAGTTCGTTTTGTTCTTGAGGACATGGGAGAAGTCATGTTGTTAGTAGTGGAATTGTGTTGAGAAAGATTCAATGGTTTGATATTTAAGTTGTGGTGTACTTCTTCTAGTGGTGTCATGTGAATGACGACTACATGACACTTCACCTATATGGGCCTAGGGGAATGCATTGTGTATTTGGCTACTAATCGTAGGGTTTGCCGGAGTGATAGAAACCTGAACCCCCGTTAGGAAACAATTGCACAAGGGACGTAAGGGTCTTAGAGTTCAAAGATGTGGTTAGGTTTCTACCTTAATTACTTTCTTGTACTTACGAATGTTTGCAAGGGGTATAATCACAAGTATGTATTAGTCCTAGGAAGGTCGGTACATTAGAACAGGTTCACCCACACAACACTTAGCAAGCTAAAGAAGATTAATCAACTATATGAAGCGAAAGCACTTGACAGTCTTCCCATGTGTCCTCGAGAACGTTTGGTCATCTTAAGTAATACAACTGGCTTGTCCTTTGCTGCATAAAGGATTGGGCCACTTGCTGCATTTATTCTTATTGTCTTTTATTTACTCGTACTTTATTTACTTTCTTTATTAAAACCCCCTAAAAATCCGTTTGCTAAGTATTTGCAGAGAATTCCTGATCCATACCACTAGCCAGCACCTTCTTCTCCTCGTTGGGTTCGACACTCTTACTTATCGAAAATACTGCGATGCACCCGCTATACTTGTGGGTCATCAAGACTATTTTATGGCGCCGTTGCCGGGGAGTGAAGCGCTATTGGTGAGTGGAACTGGTAAAGGAAACTTCTACTATGAGTATTGTTTATTTCTGCTGGTTACTTTATTTTCAATATGGATAATTCGCCGAGTTTCTTATTTGGTAATGATACAACCACTGCTAAGGTATAGATGAGCCACCACCTGCTGAGAATGATGCTTTTAAAATACCTACAAGAATTATTGATCGTGTTATGGATAACTACTATGTTGGGGATGGAACTGTCCATCCCGGTGATCATTTGCTCTTTATACACGAATTATGTGGGTTGTTCAAGTGTGCAGGTATTACTACAGATCAAGTTAAGAAGAAGTTATTCTCATTATCACTGAAAGGAAGAGCTGAGATGGTATAAGATGTTGAAGAATGGTCAAGCTCTTGAATGGGAGGAAATAGTGCCTCTCTTTTATTAGAAATTTTATCCTCCTAGTGAGATTCATAAAGATCGGAATCAAATATACAACTTTTGGCCTCTTGATGGAGAGAGTACAGCTCAAGCTTGGGGGAGATTGAAGTTACTAATGCTCAAATGTCCCATTCATGAGCTCCCCAACAATATTATTATCAATAAATTTTATGCAAGGCTCCCTCTACATGATAAGGATTTATTGGATGCTTTTTATGCTGGATCATTCACTCGCATGGAAGAAGAAGCTAAATGGGATCTTCTGGACCGTATTCAAGACAATGCTGAAGCTTGGGAGAATGACAAAGGAAGAAAGTCAGGTGTAAATTATGATTATGAATGCATTGAATCTTTTATGGGAACTGATGACTTTCAAAATATTAGTAATGCTTATGGTCTTGATTTACAAGTTATTACAAATTGCTTTAAGGATTTTTCTTCTTATATTGAAATTCCAAAAAAGGGATGGAACAAATACGATGCACCTTATAAAGATATTGTTGACTGTGTTCCTGTTGGGAGTGCTGAGTATTGCACTATTGATCACATCTTACATGAACCTTATATCGAGAAGATTCCCTTCCCAGATAAGGTAAATGATCATCCTATGATAACTAGTGTAATCACTAAAAGTGAAAAGAGAACTATAAAACCTGATGAACAAATAAACGTGGAACCTGTGGTAGCAATTGTGAAAGACCTTGTCACTAAAAGCATAGAAGACGAACACATAGTCTTTTGTGAGGATGCTTCTAATATTGTTTCACATCCTAATAGAACTAAAAAGGCTAGTGTCCCTGTGCTTTCCATTAGAATTGGTGATCATTGTTATTATGGTTTATGTGATATTGGTGCAAGTTCCAGTGCTATTCCTTATGAGCTTTACAGAGAAATTATGCATGAAATCAGTCCCTGCGAATTGGAAGAGATTGATGTGGTTATTCACCTTGCTAATAGAGAGACCATCTCCCCAATCGGTATTGTACGAGATGTGGAAGTTCTTTTTGGTAATATTAAGTATCCTGCTGATTTTCTAGTACTTGGGTCAGCTGCTAGTAAAACTTATCCTATAATTTTGGTAGACCTTTCTTGAGTACTTGTGGAGCTATTATAGATTGCAAGAGGGAGAAAATCTTGACTAAGTTTGATGGGGAATCTTATGAGTTTAATTTTTCGAAATTTACTAAAGAACCTTGTGAAGAGGAAACACATAATGAGGATTTTAGAGTTGAACAACTTGCTTCTATTTCTCTTGCTCCTAACAATGCTTTGCAACAATTTATGGAAGATCACGAAAGTGAGATCTTCATGGAAGAAAGGAATGAGACTAATGAGATTCTCCATCGTCAACCCAAGATGCTTAAGCATAACTTGCCTGTAGAAGACTTGGGTACCACGTTGCCACCTAAAAAGGATCCGGTCTTCGATCTAAAACCTCTCCCTGATGATCTTAAATATGCTTATATAGATGATAAAAAGATATATCCTATTATTATTAGCTCTAAACTTTCAGGGAAGGAAGAATAAAGGTTATTGGAGATTTTGAAGAAACACCGAGGAGCTATGGGCTATACTTTGGATGATTTAAAAGGGATTTCACCAACTATATGTCAGCATTCTATCAATATAGAACCAGATGCAAAGCCAGTACTAGAGCAACAACGATGTTTAAATCCTAAGATGAAGGAAGTGGTAAGAAATGAGGTATTGAAACTCCTTGATGCTGGTATTATTTACCCTATTGCTGATAGTGAATGGGTTAGTCATGTTCATTGTGTTCCTAAAAAAGGAGGAATTACCGTTGTTCCTAATGATAATGATGAGGTTATTCCCCAAAGAATAGTAGTAGGCTATAGGATGTGCATTGATTTTAGGAAAGTCAACAAAGTTACTAAGAAAGATCACTACCTGCTTACTTTTATTGATCAATTGTTGGAAAAGTTGTCTAAAAAGACCCATTTTTGTTTTCTTGATGGTTATTCTGGTTTCTCTCAAATTGGGGTTAAACAACAAGATCAAGAGAAAAACTACTTTTACTTGCCCTTATAGAACTTATGCTTATAGACGCATGCCTTTTGGTTTATGTAATGCTCCTACTACTTTTCAAAGATGCATGTCTGCTATCTTTCATGGTTTTTGTGAGGAAATTGTGGAAGTGTTCATGGATGAGTTTTCTGTCTATGGAACTTCTTTTGATAATTGTCTGCACAACCTTGATAAAGTTTTGCAGAGGTGTGAAGAAACTAATCTTGTTCTTAATTGGGATAAATGCCACTTCATGGTCAAAGAAGGGTTTGTCCTTGGGCATAAGGTTTTTGAAAGAGGCATAGAAGTTGATAGAGCTAAGATTGAAGCAATTGAGAAAATGCTATGCCCAAGAGACATCAAAGGTATTCGTAGTATCCTTGGTCATGCTGGTTTTTATAGAAGGTTTATTAAAGATTTTTCTAAGATATCAAAACCCCTCACTAATCTTCTTCAAAAAGATCTACCCTTTGTTTTTTATGATGATTGTAAGGAAGCTTTTGAAACTCTAAAGAAGGCCTTAACCATAGCTCCTATCGTTGAACTACCTGATTGGAGTTTACCCTTTGAAATAATGTATGATGCTAGTGATTTTGCTGTAGGGGCTGTCCTTGGGCAACGAATTGATAAAAATCTAAATGTTATTCATTATGCTAGTAAGACTCTAGACGCTGCTCAAAGGAATTATGCTACTACTGAAAAGGAATTTCTAGCTGTCGTCTTCGCTTGTGATAAGTTTACACCCTATATTGTAGACTCAAAAGTCACCATTCATACTGATCATGCCGCCATTAAGTACCTTATGACGAAGAAGGACGCTAAGCCTATGCTTATTAGATGGGTGCTGCTTTTACAAGAGTTTGATCTACATATAGTAGATAGGAAAGGTGCTGAAAACCCTGTTGCTGATAATTTATCTCGATTGAAAAACATCTCTTTTGAACCTATGCCTGTTAATGATAGCTTTCCAAATGAACAGTTGGCCACGGTAGGGGTAAGCTCGCGAAGGAGCACTTGGTAAGCTGATTATGCTAACTTTATTGTGTCCAAGTATTTGCCTCTAACTTTTACAGCTCAGCAAAGAAGGAAGTTCTTTTATGATTTGAGGCATTATTTTTGGGATGACCCATACTTATATAAAGAAGGAGTGGATGGTATTATGCGAAGATGTGTTCCAGAATATGAACAAAAGGAGATATTGCATAAATGTCATGGTAGCGCTTATGGAGGACATCATGCAGGAGATAGAACTGCGCAAAAGGTGCTACAATCAGGTTTCTACTGGCCTACCCTTTTTAAAGATGCAAGAAAATTTGTTTTATCTTGTGATGAATGTCAGCGTGTTGGTAATATTTCTAGACACAATCAAATGCCTATGAACTACTCTCTAGTTATTGAACCCATTGATTGCTAGGGATTTGACTTTATGGGTCCTTTTCATCCCTCGAAAGGTTATACTCATATTCTTGTTGCCATTGATTATGTTACTAAGTGGGTAGAGGCCATTCCTACGAAGAGTGCTGACGGGGAGACTTCTCTAAAAATGCTTAAGGATGTTATCTTTCCTAGGATTGGAGTGCCTAGGTATCTCATGACTGATGGGGGTTCTCATTTCATTCATGGTGGTTTTAGAAAGACCCTTGCTAAATATTATGTTAATCATAGAATTGCTTCAGCTTATCACCCCCAAACTAGTGGGCAAGTAGAGTTATCAAATAGAGAAATTAAATCCATCTTGCAAAAGACTGTTAATAGATCTAGAAAAAACTGGGCTAAAAAGTTGAATGATGCTTTATGGGCTTATAGGACTTCCTACAAAAACCCTATGGGGATGTCTCCTTATAAAATGGTTTATGGGAAAGCTTGTCACCTACCTTTAGAATTAGAATACAAAGCTTACTAGGCAGTTAAAGAACTCAATAGAGACTGTAAGCTCGCAGGTGAGAAAAGATTATTTGATTTAAGTTCCTTAGATGAATGGAGGAGTGAAGCCTATGAAAATGCTAGGCTCTATAAAGAAAAAGTTAAAAGATGGCATGACAAGCGAATACTTAAGAGAGAATTTCATGTTGGTGAGAAAGTTCTACTGTATAGGTCTCGTCTCAGATTTTTTGCAAGAAAACTACTGTCAAAATGGGAAGCACCCTTCATTATTGAAGAAGTGTACCGTTCGGGAGAAATAAAAATTTCTCCTTTAAAAGATAATACTACACAAGTAGTAAATGGGAAGCGACTCAAGCACTATATTGCTGGAGATTCTTACAATGAATATGTTGATGCCTTTCAAGTTATAACTCCGGAAAATTTTATCAAGGACCAAATTCAGAGACTTGTAGACTCCGTTTTTGAATACGTAATAGTTCTGGTAAGAAAAGTTCCACGAAAATACTATCCAACTATATTTTTGCAGTTTTTAGCCAAGAAGAAAAGCTTCGAAGCGAAAGAGGGACGGAAACGAAGCCAGGGTGGCTCACACCACCCTGTGGTGCAGGCCCACCCTGGCCTTGCCACCAGATGGTGTGGCCACCCCGAACTTCGCCTCCGACTCGTTTTCTCCCAGTACCTTCCTTTTGTTGTGAAACTTTGTAATATATAATCCCTCAGATCTCCCGAGGTTCGTATATCTTGTTCTTATCGTGTTTTTGTTTCGATCTGTTTCTGCCAAGGACTATTCTTGAAAGTTTAGAAGCACAATGGTGTCCGCCAAGGATAAGGGAAAGGAGCCTATGGAGGAGGATCTCCAAGACCCCGGGCAGGAGAAGGAGATCAAGAGTGAAGGTGAAGAGGAGGCAAAGCACACCGGCACTACCGTTGCAAGCATTGGAGTGGTGGCGAACCCTGCAAGGATGTAACATCCCAGAACTTTAATCCAAGCTTATCAAGATCCAAATCCTCAAATTTAGGGTTAACAAAAACTTTTTCTATTTAAAGTATTTAAGCATGCATATAAGAAAGGCCTTATTTTGAAATCTTGGTGAATGGTCACCATCGATTGATCCATTGGTTGTAAAATGTTTCTATGGTAAATTAAACATCATCTAAATCATTCCCAAGCAAATCCCAAAGAAAATCAAATAAAAAACAACTAAAAATGAGGAATAGTCATTTTGGTCATTTTAATCCACTACACTACTTTGAGTGTTCCTAGCACTCATTTCCCAACAGAAATAATTCTGGATCTTTCCACCCCTTGCTAGTACACATAATGAGGTAACAAGGCCCACTTTGTGATCTGCTAAAAACATTCAAATACTTATTTTAAATGACAGTTTAAAATTGAATTAAATGCATATGCCTAGATCACCCCTATTTCAAAAACCATCCAATTGAACTCCATTTTCAAAACCCTTGCAACCAGAGACTACCTAGTACTAGTGGAGATCACTCAAAATTTTGCAACCCAAAATTCAAATTTTTGCTTCTTGCGGCCATTATGTCGAGCAGGTGGCAGGCACAATCTTGCAAATCTTAAAACACTATAGTGAGTAATAGTTTTGGTCACCATTTGGGGCTAACTTGGTCCCCTGGTTCCCCCAGCTAGAACCCCGGCCCTAACCCTCTCTCCCTCTCCACTGTCTGCTCCAGTAGCTCGCCGCCCGAAGCCTTGCCCCAGGTCGACCCACGGACCACTCGCCCCAGCCCGTCCCACGCTCTCCTTCGCTTGCTGGGAGACAAGCGCCATCACACCGCTTCGCCTCGACCAGCCCCCGACCAAAAATGAGCGGACAAGCCTCAATTGCTCGCTCCCTTGCCGTTGTCCGCCATGCCGATCACCCTGGAGCGCCGCGCCCGCCAGAGCCGCACAGACCGCGCCTAGATCTAGCTTTGCGTGTCAGCAACCGCAGTAGGCCCAGCAACCGCCCAGACATCGTCGTTCGCCGCCTCGCGACCAACAGACCGAAGGAACAGTGTCGAACACCGCCATCTGTGCGCAGTTCATCGCACGCTCCCGAGCAGTAGAGACCTTGCCTTGCCGCGCCTTTAAGCCTCAATGGACTGCTGGGGAACAGAGCACCCAATGCCACCCTCGCCCATGCCGAGAGAGCCCCGCAGCATCGTCACCGATGACCTTACCGTCGCTCGTTCTGTCTCCTCGTCGACCCTATATAAAGCGGCCACCCCAGCACAATTTCTCCACACTCCCACACTCCTCACCTGTCACTGAATCTTACCCACCCCTCACCGAAGCCACTCGAGCTCTATCTCGCTGGAATTGAAGCCGAAGCCGCCGCAGCAGGAGGAGAAGGGCGTTTGCGATTGAGAGCACCCCAAGCTCCACCGCAACTGTGCCTCGCCTCACCGTCGTCTACCAGCCCGTTTGCCTGCCTCGCCGACCTTGCTGGAGTCCTGGTATGCCCCCAATCGACCCCCACCGCCGCGTCTAGGTCACGTTCTCGTCGGAGTGATCCGTCGTCGATGATGACTCACCAGCGTTGGATCGTCTTTAGATCGTGTGGCCCAGGATGCTAGATACCGTTTCGGTTAAGTTGTGCCGCTGACCGGTGGAGCCCGCCTGTCAGGCAGCCCGCTGCGCATGCTGTGCGTAGCTGGCCGGCCCAGTTAGTTTCCGCGCGTGTGAAAGTTTCAAATTTAGTTTTTTCTATTTAGCGTTAATCTAGTTTCTGTCCACTAGTTTAAAAATCATTTCTGGGAGTTTGACAACTCCAAATTGCATGAAACCAATTTTGCCTGAAAGGTATTGAAATTATCTATCCAAGCCCGTTGGATTTAATTCAATTAGAGTTATAGATCTCTCCTAGTAAAAATAACAAAACATAAACATTTGCACCTTGCAACATTTTTACAAAATCAACCAAGTTAGCTTTTGAGTTGATTCCAACACTCAAAAATCACATTTCATCATACCTATCTAAATATGTAATAATACTAAGGTTTACATGTAGTGAATTCGGACTAGTACCAAAATAATGCTATATAGGCATTTCTAGTCACTTTAAATCATTAAATAATGAACTTAAACCAAAGTAATTATGATCCAACCCTTAAATTACATTCCCACATGTTAGAATATGTGGTGATGACATGTGTCCACATGATCCCATATTTTAAGTGGTGAATATTAAATCTTAGTTAATTTTTCAATGAGTAGAAATTACTTTTCTAAAATAAAAAGGAGGAAACTATTGAATAAAACTTGTGATGCTTGTGATGATAATAGATCATCAATTGTGTGCCTTAGAGTACTAAGTAGACTAGTTAAGTATTGTTTGGTGATTGTGTACTCCGTATGTATTTATAGAAGATAGTACCGACCAAGCTTACAAGGAGGAGGAGTTCTACCAAGAAGAAGAAGAAAACTTCAACCATTGCACCAACCAAGGAAAGCTATTATTGGCAAGCTAACCCTTGCAAAACTTACTTTAGCAATCCACCATTAACAATGCAAGATAATCCTTGCAATCTAGATAACCCAAGCAAAGATGCTTTAGGCATGTTTTGATCATACCCCTTTGACTAGTATTTACCCCAAGTCTTACTTTCAAGATTTACTTCCTTTACTTTACACAAAGTCCCTTACTTGTTTTGAAGGTAGCATAAAGAGTATAAAACTTGACCTATTTAGATAAGCTTTAGTTGTCATTCTATGGCATGATATTCAACCCATCATCTTTCCACCTTAGTGAACACTCTTAACTTAGTAGTTTAGAGTAGATCAAAACTTGAGGCACTTTAGATGGGAACACTTGGTGAAAATGAATTATGAAAACTTTGGAATGAGGAGTCATTCTATTGAGATGTTTTGACATGTGTTGAGAAACACAAATGGTTTATGATGATGAAAATGTTGAGGCATGAGCCTTAACCTTGTTATAAAACTGATGGTTGGATTCAGATGCGATACCATTCCAAATTTACCGTACAACCACACTACCTGAATTGGGTAAGGCTTAGCCAGAAGTTTATATGCATTAGTATTAATTACCTCGCGGGAGAGGTTTGAGCTGAGGCTACCTTTCAATGTTGTCCACCTATGTAGTGCCCAGGATGACAGATGGTCATGGTTGGGAGGCCATGCTCATAGGAGAGGTGCTTATACTAGGGTGTGTATAGGAAAGGTTATGTTTGATTATCTGCATACTAAGTATGATGATTCAGGGTTATCCCTGACAGATGTATCGAATCTTGTGGTGAAAGTGTACCACCTCTACAGAGGGTCAAACTATTCGAATAGCCGCGTCTGCGGTTATGGACAGTTGGAATGGCCATACTGTTTCGTTGTCAGATGTTTTAAAAACAACTTATGAAATGAATGATGAATTTTGACTTGACCACAACAGGGTTGTGTTTATGATAATAGCTTCCCAACTTAAGTGATTCTAGAACTTTATTTTATCTTTCTTTGCTTCAAAACTTAGCTTAGGTTTCAAACTTAACTTTATAGTTAAACTTAGATTTAGCACTTTAACTTAGCACCATACTACTTGTTAGTGGTAGTTTCCGAGTACTTAAAGAGTACTCATGGCTTTTGTCCCTGGATATTCTCATGGCCAGACTATGAAGGAGACTATCAAGATGATGGCCAGCAGGACGGCTATGATAACTAGGACTATCTCTTCATTCGCATTACTGTCTTGAAGATGGACCCCACCGCTACGCTTATCTTTTATTTCCGCTGCTTGTTGTATTGAGACTGGATCATGAGATCCTTATTTGTGTATGACCTTATGTATGGTTTGTAATGGATGATGTATTGTGATATCCAATCCGTTATGTCTCGCAAAAATGGTAATCCTGGGATTGCGAGGTATGGCATAACGGGTATCTGGGATTAAAAATCCAGGTGTTGACAAAGGATCAGAAGGACTACACGGATGTCAACTGGAGGGAAGCCTCTGCGTCACTGTTTGGCACCACGGACACCTTCTCCAAGCACCAAGAGTCCCTTCCATACCTTTATCCATAACCATGCAGGAATAGAAGACCGCAAGGAAGAAGAATGGGCAAAAAATCGCAAGAGCTGGGATTCACAACCTGACATGATCATGCACCGCATCAAGCACAACTCGGAGTTGATTCGTACTCTCACCTTCGAGATTGGGGACTTGGGGAAATTGGTCAAAAATCTCATTGAGAGGATACCACCACCACCGAAGGAGTAATTCGTCATCAGATTTGGTATCCCCTTGGTTTGTTCTAAGCTTGGGGGAGTGCCGCGGTATCACATCACTATCTTCTATCTTTTTACCTTTTTACTAGAGTCATATCATGAATAGAGAAGTTATCATGTAGGATGGTTTGCATTATGGAAGTGTGCCCTCTCTCGTTAGATATGTACCCCTTGGTGTGAGTTGCCGTGATGGAATATTAATGAGAAGTTCTATCATTTACTCTTTTACATATCTTATATTTGTTTCCAATTCATGGTTATATGATTGATCTTGTTGTTAGTATTGGTATCACTTTGGGATCATTAAGTTAATTTAGTTGGTTTTGGCAAACCTGGCTCGGTCAGTAGCAACACTATTTTTGAGAGTTGAATGAAAAAGATAAAAGTACTCTAAAGAAAAATAATTTCATCATCTTTCTTTCTTGATTTGCTCATAAGTCTAGTATTCTCTAGTTAAGATCTTTTGTGCTTCCAACGAAGATTGCTTGTTTGTCTTTATCACTTGTTTGTTTGTTTCCTTCAACTCTTATACTTGCTACTCAGCCTTGCTAGCCAAAAACCTGTACTGAGAGGGAATTCTCCTCGTGCATCCAATCCTTGAACTGCCATTTGTGTCCACCATACCTACCTATTAGCATTATTGTTATTCCAAGTAAATTCTTGTTTTTATCTACCTTCCAAATTAAACTTGTTATGTGAAAATTAGTGATTAAAGCTCTCACGAACTTGATGGCACACTTTACTTTTCTTGCATTTAATAAACCTAAACCATTGCGTCCTTCTTTGTTGTGTATATGCTTGCGCTTTAAGAGTTGAAGTTAGCAGAACCATGTATCATGGGGAACGCTTTCGACACTTAATTGGTACTTTGTACCTAGTTGATATCATGATTCTTTTGCCTATGGATCCCGACGGTGTGAAATAAAAGGGGAACTTGTAAGATCATGGAGTTTGTATGTGTGTTAGAGAAACGGCTGGGTCGCTAGCCTAAGCCATGCCTAATCATGGTGGAAACTTGCAGCATAACTATAGTGTGCATTCTATGAAGCATCCTCAATAAAAACCTATGCAAATAGCAAATAAAAAGATCGCTGAGATGCTCATTGTCTGCTTGCCTTGTCATTTTGATTATGGGATAGCTCCTGTGTCATGTGCAAGGGGTACCCCGTTGGCGGTTCTCGATGATACACATGTATTTACAATGACAAGAGCTTACTCGTGACTAAAGTTGAGTAGCATGAGGTTCGGTCTTCGTAAGTAAGGGGCATGGGACTTCAATTTATAACCTGTCAAGCATATCCTCTTAGTTGTGTCACTTTAAACTTAATCAGCTAAAGATGCTTATGATAGGGGCAATGAGAGCTGAAAGCTAATAAGTATCATAATTTTTGGGAGCTCTTTATGAAACTTGAAATCCCTGCTTCCCTCTGCGAAGGGCCTTTCTTTTACTTTGTAGTTGAGTCAGTAAACCTATTCCTCTCTATCTCAGCATGTATTTTGAGTTGTTATGTTCCATTCATTCATATGATGATTTATTCAATCATGTTTCTTATGTTCCTTGTTTTGCACATTGCTCTTATCTTGGTGATTACTACTTTGTAAGCTATCATTGAAAATCAGTTATTTGTGAACTCCAGCAAATTATCAACCATTCTTTGACCAAGAGATAAGTTTGCCATTACCAATTGTGTTTTACTTCATGTATCTTTATTGTGTTTCCTTTACCTATTGCAAGTAAGATATACAATAGTGAGTTGTCTTCTATTATGATCTATGTATTGACGAATGTGATGCTTCTTGTCCGTATTCTATTATCGACCCTTCACTCCATAAACCTGAGGTCATGTTTATTGAGTTCAGTTTCGCTTGGGGACTAGCAAAGTCTAAGCTTGGGGGGAGTTGATATGTCCATTTTGCATCACTATTCTATGTCATAATTCACTGTTATTCATTGATATATTTCGTATTGAGAGGTGATACTTATGTTATTTCATCTATTTTTGCATGGTTGATGACTTTTGGAGCATGGACCGCTGTAGTCAGGATTCTGATGGAAAAGGTGCTGTTTGGAGGCAAAATTCACGAATATCAGAAAATCTGGGAGAATATACAGAAAATCCTATTTTTCTAGAAGACGAAGGCTGCCAGAAGAGGGAGTGGAGATAGGCCACAGGGGGCCCACACCACCCCCTGGCGCGGGCCACCCTAGGCCGCGCCACCAGGTGGTGTGGCCGCCCTGGACCACCTCTGGCTCTCCCCTCTGGCGTATATTATCCTCCCAAAACCCTAAGACCCGGGGAGCGACCATAGAAAGATTATGTCGCCTCTGCAGGGCGAAAAACACTGAGAGAGAAAGATATCTCCGGCAGACAGATTTCTACCAGGGGAATTCCTTCCCGGAGAGGGGAGATCATCGCCATCAACATCACCATCAAGTTGGACTTCATCGGGATCATAATCATCACCATCATCACCATCAGCACCCTCATCACCATCTCCATATTGCTGTAACAATTGGGTTGAATCTTGCATAGTTCTTAGGGGAAACTTTCCCGGTGTTGATTACTCCTTGTAGTTGATGCTATTGAGTGAACCATTGAATTATTGTTTATGTTCAGCTTGTTATACATCATTATTCCATCTCTGATCATGATCCATATGATGTATTGTGAGTAGTTCGTTTTGTTCTTTAGGACATGGGAGAAGTCATGTTGTTAGTAGTGGAATTGTGTTGAGAAAGATTCAATGGTTTGATATTTAAGTTGTGGTGTACTTCTTCTAGTGGTGTCATGTGAACGTTGACTACATGACACTTCACCTATATGGGCCTAGGGGAATGCATTGTGTATTTGGCTACTAATCGTAGGGGTTGCCGGAGTGACAGAAACCTGAACCCCCATTAGGAAACCATTGCACAAGGGACGTAAGGGTCTTAGAGTTTAAAGCTGTGGTTTGGTTTCTACCTTAATTACTTTCTTGTACTTACGAATGTTTGCACGGGGTATAATCACAAGTATGTAATAGTCCTAGGAAGGTCGGTACATTAGCACAGGTTCACCCACACAACAATTAGCAAGCTAAAGAAGATTAATCAACTATATGAAGCGAAAGCACTTGACAGTCTTCCCATGTGTCCTCGAGAACGTTTGGTCATCTTAAGTAATACAACCGGCTTGTCCTTTGCTGCATAAAGGATTGGGCCACTTGCTGCATTTATTCTTATTCTCTTTTATTTACTCGTACTTTATTTACTTGCTTTATCAAAAACCCCTAAAAATCCGTTTGCTAAGTATTTGCAGAGAATTCCTGATCCATACCACTAGCCAGCACCTTATGCTCCCCGTTGGGTTCGACACTCTTACTTATCGAAAATACTGTGATACACCCCCTATACTTGTGGGTCATCAATGCACAACCTCTCTTTAAACCTCCAAGAATCAACAAGTAACCTCTCAACTCCATTCACGAACTGGAGTAACGACTTTTTCCCGCCACCACAATGATTTGAAGGGCATGCAAAAGCCTAAGCTTGGGGAAGTTTCCTCATGTATCTTTACGTGACGTTCATTTTATTTTATTTATTTTAGAGGTTGTGTTTTTATTTGAGTTTATAAGCACTCGTGTTAGTTTCCCCAACACTTTATATTTAGTTCTTTCTATTTGCTTTCGAAATTTTCTAGCCAGCTTTGCCGCCAATTTTCTATTCTTTAATTTTCCTCTCTTGAAAATCACAAAAAGATTTCTCCATTTTTCTTTATTGTCCCTCTTTCTTTTTCTTTCCGCCTCGAGGTCTTCATATATTTGTAGGAGAGTGGTCGACTTCGAGTTTTCAAGAAACAAATAAAAAAGGAAGAGAGAAGTGGAACCAAACATGATAGGTATGCCTTATGACTCCCTACTTTTGCAGTTTGAGAGACCCATGCTAGTTAGTAGTAAATGTTGAGATATTATATTGGTGGAGTGAGTCTTTGTATTGTCATAATATTTTCATCTGCATGTGTATTTAATTGGGCACATTTTGTTCCAGCTCTCATAATTAACCAAGTCTTGCCTAAAAATTGCTAAACAATTGTAATAAGAAAAATTCTCGCAAATGAAGACTTGGGTGTTGTAGTGCTTAGTCTTGAAGGCTTATTTCTAGAGATACTCAACACCACTGAAAATATTAATTGACTTGATACCTCTCTTTGAAAGGATTTGTTCAATTGAATTAATGTTTTGCAGTTTTCGTGAGTATGCCAAAGTTTGACTTGTTAATCATCAGAATGATATAGATTTATGCGTGCCAAACTTCATGGGATGCTGACAACTCTGCTGGCCTACAAACGATCTTAATGGAGGAAACTCCTAAATTTCGGCTATGAGTTGATTAAACACTTGTAGCAGTAATGCTATAATGGGTAAGATTCTTGGCACTCCCAGGTACCTGTAATCATGATGGAATCACTCCCCTGGCTGTTATGAGAAATCATTATGCAAAAGGAACAAAAACCTTAGTGATGCCATGAGTGTCCATCACAACACGATAAACTAAATAAAAATTTTGGCATGCTCTCAATTACTTAGAAACTTAAATTCTTGAAGGACAATGAATAGAAAATTAGTGCTTGAAAAGTCTTGATTTATTGATGTGGGAGATTTGAGACACTCTAGTATATATGTTTTTCATGACAACTCTCACACTCTTAATTTACATGATTATAGCTTACTTTTCAAAGGAAATCCTATGAGTTGATTACTTGACATGGAATAAAGTTTACTCATTTGAATCATCCATGTTTACAATAATTTTGCTACACTATAAGGATGCATGAAACCCATATGATATGCTTGCCATTACTCTATCTATGCTGAAGTTTTTCAGATTTATGAAGTGGAGGAAACATGAGACTACTAATCATGAGTAAGATCACCATCTCGTTATTTCAGTTTAAATGCTGAGTTCCTTTTTGATTTTGGTTTTCTTGCTCGGGACGATCAAGTTTAAGATTGGGGAGGTTGATGGCTCTGAAATATAGCCATCTAACATCCACATTTAAACTGGATATTAGTCATATTCTTGATGAAATATCTCTCTAAACCCTGCCACTAATGCTAATATTTTAGAGGGGTATGCAATCCTTTCTTTTGTATCTTTCCTGCACAGATAATGTCATTTAAAGGAGGGAATCACAACATTAAAGTCAAATATATGAGATTTCCAACTACCAGAAGAAACCAGGAGCCTTACATCGGAGGCAGACGCCATAACGACCAACTATACGACCGGAGCAAAAATTCCGATCGTATAGCTCCGGTCGTATAGTTGGCGCCGCCACCGTTAGGTCAAATAGAACAACTTTCGTGAAGGGACCCCTATATAAAGAAGCCTCAGGTGACAAGAAAACAGAGGTTGCACCATCTAGAAGTCTCTGCCATAGACCACCAGCCGCCTCCAGATCTCCAAACCCTTCTCCATCTCCATAGCCATATTCCACCACTTGTCATAGTAGATCTCTTCTCCGATTGGCGACTTTGTAAGACTATTGCTCTCAATCTTATGATTTTTATTATAATGTTTGTGATTGTTGATCTCATCTCTGTGTGTGAGTAATTCTCTTTGGGCTAAGGGCTTCGGCCTAGCCATGTAGCAATTGTGCATGTGAATTATCATAGATGGGATCGTGTATTACTTTGTATGACATGATGATTATTGTATCCTATCTTTCCTCAATCCAAGGACTTGTCAGGTACCCAAGACCCTGAGGGTTGAGCCAGGTATAGGGAGTATGAGTGATGACTGATCTGCAGGTTGGGAACTCCAGTGACAGAAGGGGTAGTACGGATGTATCTGAGGGATTTGCTTGGGATTAACGATGACATCACTATGCATATCATTAGTTATCTTTCTTCTATGGATGAGACTAGTAGGTTATTGCTATAAGTGGTTGCAGAGGCAATAGCAATTATGGATGCACTGCCCACATATAATTTATCTTGCTCTAACAAGTACACGCATGCATTATTTCTATCTTTTATTTCCATCAGATCTTTTGCACAGCTACAGGTGAAATCGAATGCCCTAGGCCCTCTCTCTCCATCATCGACAACAATAAAAAGACGCAAACTACTGATCCAGTGAAAACACAAAAGGAATTCTAAATCTCCCAAAGGTCCAGTAAAGTAACTTCACTATGCATTCGCTTCCCGAGGATTCGATAACCTAGGTCTACTAGGGAAAAAGAAGCTATACTACATCCATAATCCGGATCGAAGGTATCAGATACTAGTTCGTAAAGTAAAAATTCCATAATCCTATAGTTATATTATCTCAATCATAGCTAAACACAAGGTAGTAAACGAATGCTAGTACTACAACGAACTATGCAAATTTACTTTTATTCAGTTTATAATAAATTGATTTCCACTTTAATCATATTACTATGTGAACTCTCACTCAAAAATGATGTCCCTCTAGTCATTTTTAGTGATTACACGAACCAAATTCACTACGCCACGACCGATCATTACTAGTGGTTGTGCAGCTCCAATGGCGAGCATCCTATGGGCATCATATCATCCATATGACTTGTGATTTACCTTTCGGTTCATGTTCTGAGGCCATGTTTGTACATGATAGGATTGCGAAGTAAGAACCTTAGTACTCGCATGTGTAAAACTATCTTACACGCATTGTATGCAAATGTAGAGTCTATCACACCTGATCACCACGTGGTGCTTCGAAACGATGAATTTTCTTAACGGTGCATACTAAGGAAGAACATATTATTATCTTGATATTTAGTGGGAGGGATCATCTTATAATTATACCGAGCCAATCAAATACAACCAAGGCAATCCAATCAACACAAAATAAGATGCATCAAAGGATAAACATCACATGCATATATAATGTGATATGATATGGTCATTCTCGCATTCGATCTCCATCTTGTGCGTCTTGGTATGATCGTCATCATTCCAGTGGCGTGCCACCAAGGTCCATGGCGCCACCATCATGGTTGTTCTCCACTAATCTAATTACATGGATTTCCATTTTCGGCACGCAGGCCATAAATAAAATAACAACCATATGGCTCTTGTCGGTTGTTTTATCTTACAATAAAACATACTGCATACAACAATCTTTGTATCATAGACCATATCACATAACATGCCCTACAAAAACAAGTTAGACATCTTCTAATTTATTTTTGCATATTTTACTTGGCTTTGGGATTTCTAGGAGAGAATCGCTCTACCTATGAATTTCAGCCACAATGTTGACAACAAGTTATTTGCAAACCATTGTAAATGAGATCACGATTATGTTCGGAGATATAGACACCCACTAAGTCACTTATGCAATACGAGTTGCATGTCAAGCGTGGGATAGGGCTCATGTGCGAGGACATGTAAAGTTAGTCCGGGCCGCTTCATCCCAACATTCCATCATGATCAATATTTACGCAAGTATGAAACAATAAGACTATCAACACCCACATCTCTATGAGTTCTAACCATGTAAAGCATATACGCATAGACACAACTCTAATACCACTGAAGGGGTTCATTGCATAGAAAACAAAAAAAAATCCTATGGTTGCAACCACCAAGATCATATCTAAGAGATAATGTAACGGTTTCAGATGGACTTACCCTCGAAGACCGTAATCTGGGATAACAATCCTGCAAACAAACATTGCTGATGTAGAGTGTAGCGCCTCCGTTATAGGTCACACGTATAGCGCCACAAGTTGCAGCACCTCCGTTATCGGTCACACGTATAGTGTGCCGATGACTCCTGAACCATCGCTCCAGCCAGACAGCGGAAGTAGTGGATCCCCGGGAACTCCGCCAGCACTACGACATGGTGGTGATGGTGGTGGAGAAGATCTTGAGCAGGGCTTCACCTAAGAACCTCGCTCGTGGCAATGGACAAGGCTAGAAGGGGAGGAAGATGCCAACCAAAGGGCATATAAGAGGAAGGGTGAATGGTGTGATGAGAGCAGGAGGAGGATTTTTATAAGTGAGGGGGCAGCCCAAGGTGGCATGGAGAACATCCATGGTGCTGCCCCCACCTCTCCCCCAATTATGTGGGTGGACACTCCACTCACACCAATATAGCTCCACTCATCTTCCATTTTATTTCCACTAAAATATCAAAGGTCTTTCCATTAAAGCACTTTAATTCACTTGGTTTAATGCAACTCAATTTAATGAACACTTAATTTAATGAGCGCTTCATTTAATGAACACATTAACATTTGACCCCTTCTCAATATTCTGATACACCGAAACTATTCCAGGAGTTTTTATCAGAACAATCCCTGCGTTGTCCAGTATTTTCTCCGGTGTTCATTATCCACTCATATGTGTCGACTAACCTTAAGTGTATCTCCCTAAGGGTTCGAGAACTATGTAGACATGATCGATACTTTCTTCGATCAATAATCATTAGCAGGATCTAGAGATCCATAATGACTCCCACTAGTTCCATGAAAATCCAATGATCGTCTGAACCTTTTTCGTTGTAATCAAAGTCCTTTTGTCTCATGATATTTTACTTGTCCAAGATTTGATCACTTGGTATCATTCATACCTTGTTTAATCTCTTTCCCGATAAGTACTCTTTTTCTCATTCCTGTGATATAATATTCTAGTGATCAAATTACTTACTTGCAGGCTATGTCAATGCGATATCACAGAGAGGGCCCTGAGTATATCTCTCTGTCATCTAGATGGACAAATCCCACTCTTGATCCACGAGCCTCAACTAATACTTTCCAAGTACCCGATGACACCTTTATAATCACCTAGTTATGAAGTAACGTTTGATGTAACCAAAGTACCTTTCTAGTGAAAGTGATTAACGTGATCTAATGGTCTAAGGACATTGAGTTACTATGAATGTGATAGCAATATAAACTTGAGGACATGATCATATTGCTAAATCTACTTTGGGTGAATGTTCATCATATCATTCCCCAATGATATGACCTTGTTATTAACAATATCCAATTTTCATGATCAGGAAACCTATGATCATCAGTTAATCAACAAACTAGTATTAAGAGAGGCATTACTAGGAACCTTTTCTTTAGTTTATAAATCACACTTGTATCAATGTTTCCGGTTAACACAATTATAGCATGAGAAATAAACACTTACCATAAACATGGAATAAGATAATAACCACTTTATTATTGCCTCTCGTGCATATTCCTTTCAGGAGCCGCCCGCTTGTTGAATTTCAGCACATAGGTGATTTCCACCTCTCTAGTCTCAAAGGGGAAGCCGCTTGTCACATCATCGAGCTCGAAGTCTTCTAGGGAGTGGGTCAGCCCCATGCTCAGTGCCATGTTCACCCCGCAACGAAATGCTGATCCTACATCCAGTAGATGATGTCGGGAAGCTCGAAGAGGCACTCCGCCACATCGTGGTACACCACCAGGATTAACTCCATGGGAATGATGTTCTGCAATATCGCACATACACCCATTGATAAGTCCATGGCCGCTGCCAACATTGTCTTCATGTAGTAGGCCACTCCTAGATTCATCACCGCCTCATCCTTTGAGATGCGATGACCCAACATACCAGTACATGTTGTGGTATGCAAGTTGTTGACATAGTAAATATTACATCCCTAAGAATAGTAAGACAGAAACATTGTGGGTCCACAATACATACAAACTTATTATTACAATACCAAAAGAAGTGATACCATAAGGTTCTCCTGACTTACAACAAGCTAAACAGCTATTTAGAGTTGTTGCAACTTAAGAATGATAATAACCAAACTAATTAACAAGGTGGGATCTCAACAACTTATTTAGTAAAGTTCGATGTTCCTTGACTCAAACTTAATACTAAGTACTATTTTAGTAACTAATCAGACTCATTATCATCAACTCCATAGAGGATCTTGTAGTCCACGCCCTCGACTCCTCCAGTTAGGTCCAATTCTTCATAGAAGATGTTCTCCTGGTATTTAGAAGCATACATTGCAGTTTGTTTTTGATCATCAGAGTCTAAGCAGGGGATCAAAGGAAAGGGTGAGTAGCAGTGTTACCCACCAAGCTCATTTTATGCAAGGTGGGAAGTTTGATGTGCTATAGACCACCACAAACTATAAGTAGTAGGCTCTATGCAATTTTCGTAATCATTTCTTCAAAAGGTTTCTTTGATTATGAAAACTATGCCCATTAACCTTCACAGGTTTACTAGAGCTTCATGGAGATCCTTTGCTACCGCATTCTTAGCTCCTTCTTGGAATAGGGACTTACATGTCACAATTCTTACACTCTGCAGAGGTGCGTTGCTTTGCCCATCAGAGATCAAATCCTTGTTGCACAACCGGGCATACTTTCCTGTCCACAATTCCGTGATGTGGGTCCTAGTAGATGATCCAAGCAAATCATTGCCCTTCTCCATGACCACGCATGCGCACCCAATTCTATAAGTAGAACATGGCCCAGGTAACCCCCATCATAATGGGATACCTAACTCCGATAGCCCCTCGCAGGCCATCATAGCCACCAAGTATCACGAGGCACTAAGGGGTCCCACCCATGTGCTGGATTCTATCTGAAGAATATGTAGTGTCATGATAAGGTCGTTCATCAGCATGTGAAAGTAAGAAGATCCAGCTAACTTCTCCATCCCATTCCAAATGTCATTGTAACAGGTCTTATACAACGCTAGAGTCACTGTAGATATTGGTTATTAAGTCCTAGTAGATACTATCCCGTGCAAATGGAACCTCCACCAACCATATATATCATACTATGGTTCCATTGCCAGCCTTAATCGATTATCACCACTCGGGCTGATAACCAATAATTCATATTATTATAAAAATAATCTTTTCTGACTCCTTTTTAGATATAGGTGATATGATAGTATATTACAAATACTTTGTAAATCACATCAAAGGACATGAGCAAGTGATGAACTTGCATTGAGACTGCACGGTAGTGAAGTTGGATGCTTCCACTGGACCTTTTGCTTCGATTTCTACAAAACACCATCCATTCCTGGTAAGGACAGTGTTTAAAAAGAAAATAATGATTTAATGCATAGTAATGTAATGATTTATTTAGAGTTTATTACTCTTCTTTGCATGTTTTACCCATACTATTAAGTTAAAAATGATTTTTAAAGTTTTAAAATCATTTTGGTTGCACTTATAAGAAAAGAATATCATTTATTCATAGTAAATAATACTAAACAATTTAATGTAATCATTTTCTTTGCACCTATTAGAAAAACGTTTTTATACACTCTTTTATAACAATTATTTTTATACATCCTAAAATCACTTGGAATATTACACTTAGCATTTCTCTAGTATAATAGATTAATTTTCATACATAAAAGTGATTTTTATTTATTAGGATTGATTTAATGGTTTAAATCTTTTGTTACATTTTATTTAGCTTAAATAGATAGCTTAATATTTTTCCAAGTAGATATTATTTTTAGGAACATTTTGATATGTCATATATATTTTTAGGATTTTTCAATATTTTGACATCTCTTTCCCCACTGGTCTCACCTCTGCCCCTAGTAGCTAATCTTAGATAGGGTTTCTCCCCTCTATCAAATTTGTAGCTTTTTGTTTAGATGATTAGTGATGCTGATGTTGAGCCTGTTTTTCTTACATGATTTAACTTCAGTGATTCTAGTGATGTGGTGAATCAATTGATAGTGGTTTAGCTTGACCTGGTATTGTCCTATGGATATCATGATTGAGATTGTTCTTGCAAATGAGATATTATCCGAATTCAACCTATGTGTTTGAATTCAGTTGTAGTGATTACTAATGCACTATGATGAAATGTTGCTTTGGTAATGTTTTACTATAACCTTTATTTAGTATATTGTGTTCTGTATTCTCTGACAAATTGTCCAATGTGATAGTAACTTTGATATTTAAGTTACTTCTTCATGACATGTGCTATTTATGTAGGATTGACCACTTTTTACCTACTTATATAGGCAAGGATTTAAATTGTGTTTGATTCTGAGGTGGATATCTAGGAAGACCATAGGATTTTCTTGGCTTAAGGATTGTTTATATTCAACTCATGTATCTTATATGGTGAAGCATATCATTGTGGTGACTTCCTGATGAAGTGTGCATAGTGATAAAGCCTTGCTATATGATCTGATATTTATCCTTGCTAGCTAAAATATAATTGATGCCAATGATGCACATGCTGAGGCACAATTATATTGAGATGTGAAAAAAATGTTTGTGTGTGCATGTTACTAGTTCTATGGTGATGATAGTGTAGCATTTCTAAACTAAGCTGAGAACTCTTTATTACCCACCCACTATTACTTGAGATATACTGATAAGAACATATATCAAGTTCTAATAGTGGTTTAGCAACATGCTGCTACAGTTGTTGTTGCTTGACTGATGCTTGAGAAAGTTATGCTTGTTCATGCTCACTTCGTCTACTACCTGATCCTCCTTGTACTGGCCATATCCTCCTTGATTACTTACTAGCCTTTGCTTGTCCTTCTCCTAGCCCCACCTCTTGGCTTGTTCTCCTCCTCCTGGTGCTAGCTTGAGATGATATTTGCCTAATTAACCATGGTGCTTGATTGGGGTGGATGAATTGGTGATGTGGTGTAAGAGTGATGGAGTGGCAGCTAGAAGCTTAGGTGTTATGGCTGACTCCCTCTTATATATTCCCGGGAGTTGCTCTTGTGTTGACATCAGCTAAATGCATAATGATGAGTATGCTTCATTCTTGCTTGGTTGTTGAGATCTTTTGAGTGAGAAGATTTGCTTCGGCTAGTTTGGCATTATCCTTGTAGTGAGCCTTATTTTTTATCTGCAAAGTGGATTTACCTCTTGGTGAAACTTGCCCCTTTTGTTGTACTGAGTCATTTCATTTGATAAGAACAATTACTATATTGTCCCTAAGCTTATACTCAGTGATAAAATTACAGGCTGCATCTCACTTTGAATATTTGAGAGTAAACTAATAAACTAATCCTTCTATTTTTTGTTATTTGTTTTTATCTATTTATTTTGTAGGAACAGAGATGAAGAAGAAAAGAAGATCAAGATTTCTAGATAGGAAAGTAGTATAGGTTTTATTTTCTTTACTTTTGTAATTTTATTTTCTTTCTTTTGTTGTAAGACAATGTATATTGTATTATGCAATAAGGATCCTTTATATTCATTTAATATAATCCATTCCTTTATTTATTTTTGTAAAGGATATGTAACATTGTGTTATGAAATAAAGTATTCTTGTATTCCTTTATTTATTTATACTTATTATTCTAATAGTAACTTGTATTGTTAAATTGTATACTTTAAACACTTCAATTAACCTTTTCTTAGTCACCTGAAATATATATTAATTCAATTTGTAGATTTTTCCTAAACTTACTTAAATTTCAAATTTAAAACTAGTTTGAATTATTTCTTCCCAAAACACATGAAATACCCAGAGATCATGTCAGAATCCATAGCACTCACTCATATGCTCTAAAACCTACTACATCAAATAAAGAGAAACTATGATCCATCTAGCTTTTTGTTTTGTGAAACATTTACCCAGTGTTTCAATTGCATGAATGCAAATGCACAAATTCCTACTTTTACCCTTCATTTGGTCCTAAACACTGGGATGTTACTGAAAGGAATATGCCCGAGAGGCAATAATAAATGGTTATTATCTTATTCTAGGATTATAATAGAAGTTTATTTATCATGCTATAATTGTGTTAAAAGGAAACGTTAATACATGTGTGTTTAATAAACAAATAAAAGGTTCCTAGTGATGCATCTCATTACACTAGCTTGTTGATTAACATATGATCAAGGTTTCCTGATCATGACATTGGATGTTCTTAATAACGATGTCACAACATTGGTGGAATGATGTGATGAACAAACTCCCAAAGAATAGTAATACGATCATGCCATTATGTTTACACTACTATAACGTCATTCAAAGTAACCATAATCCTTAGACCTTGAGATAATGTCAATCGCTAACTGAAGAAGAGTACTTTGATTACATCAAATGTCAAACCGTAATAGGGTGATTATAAAGTTGCCATCGGATACTTAGAAAGTGTTAGTTGAGGCTTGTGGATCAAGAGTGGGATTTTTCCATCCTGATGACAGAGAGATATACTCAGGGCCCTCTCTGTGACATCACATTAACATATCTTGCAAGCAAGTGATAATACTCACTAAGAATGTTATATCATGAGAACAAGAAAAGAGTACTTGTCAGTAATGAGATCGAACTAGGTATGGATGATACCAAATGATCGAATCTCAGACAAGTAAAATATCACGAGAGAAAAGGAATTGGTTACTACGAATAAGGTTCACGCGATCACTAGTTTATCGATTGAGCTGGTGGGATTCATTATGGATCTCCAGGCCTAGCTAATGATTATTGATTGGAGAGTGTCTTGATCATGTCCACATGGTTCACGAACCCATAGGGAGACACACTTAAGGGTAGTAGGCGCATTTGAGTGGATAGGGAGCACCAGAGAAAATACTGGACAGTGAAGAAACTATTCTGATAAATCTGCCAGAATAATTTCGGTGTATCAGAATATTATCAGGGATTGAATTATCAATGTGTTCATTCAATAAAGTGTTCATTAAATGAACTGTTCATTGAATGAGCAGCATTAAATCAAGTTAATCAAAGGAGTTTTTAATTGCATGACTCTTGATTTTGAGTGGAGATTAAACATGAGAAAGTGGAGATAAATTTTGGTGAGTGGACAGTCCAAACACATGAATGAGGGAAGAGGTGGGGGAACCTCTTTGGCCGTCAGCCATAGGAGGGGATATCCCCCTCCCCTTATAAAAGGTGGGGTGGAGCTCTCTCCTCTCACACACTCATCCTTCTCCTCTCATATGTCATTGGGTTGGCATCTTCCTCCTCTTTCTAGCATTGTCCATTGCCACGAGCATGGATCTTAGGCGAAGCCCAGCTAAAGATCTTCTCCACCACCATGTTGTAGTGTTGGCGGAGATCCTGAGGATCCCATACTTCCGTTTCCGAGCTGGATCTAGGGACAGAAGTTGTCGGCACAACATATGTGTGACCAATTACGAAGGCGCTGAGTTTGTGGCATTTGTCATCGCGTCCGTGAGGACAGTCGAGTACACTCTACAATAGCCACGTTTGTTTGCGAGAACGTTATCTCGCTTTACGGTCTTCAAGGGTGAGTCCATCTGAAACCGTTACAAGTGTCACCTAAATTTGATCGTGGTAGTTGCAACCATAGGAAAAAAATTCCATGCAACGAACTCCATCGGTGGTATCAGAGCTATGTCTATGCGTAAATGCTTTCTACGGTTACAACACATAGAGATGTGGGCGTTGATAGTCTTGTTATTTCATACTTGCGTAAATTAGTATCATGGTGGCATTTTGGGATGAAGCGGCCTGGACTAACTTTACATGTCCTTGTACATGAGATCGGTCCCACGCTTGACATGCAACTCATATTGAATAAGTGGATCGGCGGGTGTCTTTCTCTCCCAGCATACTCATGGTCTAATTTACAACGGTTAGTTAATAACTTGATTATCACCGTTGTGGATGAAGTTCGTAGGTAGAGCGATTATTTCCTAGAAAGCCCATAACCACGTAAAATATGCAAAAATAAATTAGAAGACGTCCAGCAGGAACCATATGGTTGTAGTGCATGTGATGTGATATGGTTATTGTTACAAAAAAATTGTTTTATGCAATGAGATTTATTGTAAGTTAAACAACCGACAGGAACCATATGGTTGTCTTTATCTTTATATGGCTTGCCTGCTATGCATGTATATCCAAGAGATATATTGTAATGGTGGAGACGGCCATGATGGTGGCGCCATGGACCTTGGAGCCACGATGATGGAATGATGGAGATCATAGCATGAGGCACAAGATGGAGATCAAGTGAAGAAAGGTCCATATCATATCACATATTATATGCATGTGATGTTTATCCCTTTTATGCACCTTATTATGATTATGTCTTGCTTAGTTCTTGGTGGTAGCATTATAAGATGATCCCTCTCACTAATATCAAGATAATAATATGTTCTTCCTTAGTATGCACTGTTAAGAAAGTTCATCGTTTCTAAGCACCATGTGATGATCGGGTGTGATAGACTCTACGTTTGCATACAACGGGTGTAAGATAGTTTTACACACGTGAGTACTAAGGTTCTTACTTGACGATCCTAGCATGTATAGACATGGCCTTGAAACATGAACCAAAATGTAAAGCATGAGTCATATGAATGATTTGATGTCCATATGATGCTCGCCATTGGAGCTGCACCACCACTCATGATGATCGGTCGTGGTGTAGTGAATTTGGTTCGTGTAATCACTAAAAATGACTAGAGGGATGTTGTTTTTGAGTAGGATTTCTTAGAGTAATTTTTCAATTAACTTGAACTCTATCTTTTATAAACCTAGTCTAAAATAGTCTTTGCAAATATATTGTAGATCATGGCACCCCCTGCATTCAATTTCAATGTATTCCTAGATAGAGAAAAGCTGCAAGATAATGGGTATAATTTCACCAACTGGCACCGCAACATGAGGATTATCCTCATGGGCATGAAGAAGTGCTATGAGCTGGACGTTCCGTTAGGTGACACCCCTGTAGCTAGCATGACTCAGGAACAGCATGACGCCTATGACATGAACTATGATGACTACACTCTTGTGTGGTGTGCGATCCTCCAGTCGCTGGAGCCTAAACTCCAAAAGGGCTTTGAACTTACTAATGCTGATGTCATGGTGGAGGAACTCAAAACTATGTTTCGGGACCAAATCTATGCTAAGATATATGAGACCTCTGATAAGTTCTTTACCATAAAGATGGAGGCGCATAGCTATGTGAACAAGCACGTCATTAAGATACAGGCTACGCTCAACGTCTTGAGACAATAAGAGGCCCTCCTAAATGGATTGAGATGATCTTTGAGTATGGTTCCTCTGAAGTTCTTCTAAATGGGGTACCTGGAAAAAAAATTCTACTACAGGAGAGGGGTGAGGCAAGGGGACCCACTTTCTCCCCTCCTTTTTGTCCTCGCTGCTGATCTTCTTCAATCTGTCTTGAATAAAGCCATACACCTCCAGCTTTTGTCTCCACCAATATGAGGCCCTCCTAACAATTATTTCCCAGTGATTCAATATGCTAATGACACTTTAGTGGTGGTAAAAGCAGATGCTGGTCAATTATTATGCTTAAAAGCTCTTCTTCAAACTTTTGCATTATCCAGTGGCCTCAAAGTGAACTATTTTAAATCAAGCATTATGCCAATAAATTTAAGCAATGACAGGCTGATCCATTTTTCTCAGACAGTTAATTGACAAACTGGTAGCATTTCTTTCATATATCTTGGACTGCCCCTCATCTAATCAAAGCCATCCATGGATCATTTTCTACCAATTGTACAAAGAGTGGAAAGAAGGTTATGTGTTATAGTTGTTCTGTACTATGGAGGAAAACTTCAATTGGTTAAGTCTGTTATGTACTCACTCTCTTTGTTCTTTATGAGTTGCCTGGATGTGCATGTTGCCATCAAAGAATAGATCATAAATATAAGAGACACTGCCTCTAGAGAAAAAAGACTGAAGATGTTCAACCTAAGGGTCAGGCTCTGGTGTCATGGGACAAGATTTGCAGACCTAAAAATCAAGGGGGTCTAGGGGTTCTGTATCTCACCATTCAAAATACTGCCCTTCTCCTAAAGAACTTGGACAAATTCTACAACCATCATGATATCCCTTGGGTTCACCTCATTTGGGAAACATATTATAAGGATGTGAAACTACCTGGAAGAAGTATGGAGGGATCATTCTAGTGGAAATCTCATATTAAATTAATTGACACTTTTAAAGCCATGGCTAGATGCAACTTGAAATCTGGGGAATCTGCTTATTTCTGGTCTGATCTTTGGCAAGATGAATGCTTAAAAAACAAATTTTCTCACCTGTTGTCCTTTGCAAAGTCTTCAAATATCTGTGTTCAAGAATTTTTAGATGCTGAATACTTGGAGGATAATTTTCATCTACCTCTTTCTCAACAAGCATACTCTGAATTTTTAATCCTTGAAGATATTTGCCAAGAGATCGTTCCAAACTTACAAGAAGACCAACTCGATAGATGGAGTTATATTTGGGAATCTGATAGATTTGAAGTCAAAAAGGGTTACTCTTCTATGACTAGATACTTCCCTATACCGTCACATTTCTCTTGGCTATGGACGTCCTCTTGCCAGAACAAACATAAATTTTTATTCTGGCTCTTGCTTCTAGATAGATTAAATACAAGAAACCTACTAAGAAGGAAACAATTTGCTCTGATAGACTATAACTATGCAATCCTAAATTGCCCTTTGGAAGAATTGGTGATCCACTTATTTTGGGATTGCCCCTTTGCAAAACTTTGCTGGAAACACATATGCACAGACAGAGCAACAGAGTTATCAGGATTGGAGGCATTTTCAGACATTAGAACCAAACTGCACCTACCATTTGCAATGGAGATTATTATCTTGGCTGCTTGGTGTATCTGGATCTCTAGAAATGAGAAAAAATTTAATGATAAAAGACCAACACTTGAGGGATGGAAGACAATTTTCTATCAAGAGATGAGATGGGTGCAATACAGAATCAAAAGAAAACACCAGGAGAAATTTAATGCTTGGCTGAGCCAACAATTAGACCAGAGATAATGTAGAAAGTTGATACCCTCTTTGAGGTGGACTATGTTTTCTTTTTATCTTCCATAGAACATTAGACTTGTATGTAAATATTATAACCTTTATATAATAGAAAAAATTGTAGTGGGGTTATCCCTACTGTTTTACCTCAAAAAAGAACGTCTTGAGACACTAGGATGTGAGATTCCACCTGATCTCATGATGGATAGGGTTTTGCAGTCGCTCCCACCTATCTACAAAGTGTTTGTGCTAAATTACAAGATGAGTGGTGTGAACAAGTCGCTCACTGAACTCTCTGCTATGCTAATGGCTGCCGAGGTAGACATAAATAAAAAGCATGAAGAGTTGATGGTCGATAAGATCGACAAGGCCAAGAAAGGAAAATCCGAAGTTAACATCAAGAAGGATGGAAATATGTTGCCAAGCCTAAGAAGAAGACCAAATGAGGCCCTAAGCCTGACACTGAGTGTTTCTACTACAAGGGGACTTGTCACTGGAAGCGGAACTGCCCAAATTACTTGGCAGATAAGAAGGACGGGAACATGAACAAAGGTATATGTGATACACATGTTATTAATGTGTTCCTTACAAGTAGTCGAAGTAGCACGTGGGTATTTGATACTGGTTCAGTTGCTAACATATGTAACTCGAAACAGGGGCTAAGGAATAGTCGACCACTAGCAAAGGATGAAGTGACGATGCGTGTAGGAAATGTATCAAAGGTGGATGTGATCGCCGTTGGGAGGTTGCCGCTTCATCTGCCGCCAGGATTGATCATAAACCTAAATAAATGTTACCTGGTGCCTGCGTTGAGCATGAACATCATGTCTGGATCATGTTTAATGCAAGAAGGTTATCCATTTATTTATGAGAACTATGGTTATTCCTTTTATATGAATAATATCTTTTATGGTCATGCACTTGTGTTGAATGGTTTATTTGTTTTGAATCTTTATATTAGTAGTACACATATTCATAATGAATGCCAAAAGAATCAAGTTGAATGATGATATTGCTTCATATATGTGGCATTGTCGCTTGGGTCATATTGGTGTTAAGCGCATGAAGAAGCTCCATTCTGATGGACTACTAGAATCACTTGATTATGAATCATTTGAGACATGTGAACCATTCTTATGGACAAGATGAGTACAACCCCGTTTTCCAGAACAATGGAGCATGCGACCGACTTATTGGAAATAATACATACTGATGTATGTGGTCCAACAAGTGTGTTAGCACACGGTGAATATCATTATTTTGTAACCTTCATGGATTATTTAAGTAGATATGGGTATATTTACTTAATGAAATACAAATCTAAAACATTTGAAAAGTTAAAAGAATGAGGTGTGATTCAATGGACCCCCAAAGGAACGAAATGTTGTAAACGTCCAAGGGGTAGTGTAACATCCCAAATTTTTAATCAATATTATCAAATCCTAATCACCCAATTTAGGGTTAACAAAAACTTTTTATTATTAAAATAATTATGAATGCATGTGTGTTGCATTAATTATAGAATTGTGTGTAAATGCCATGTTTGATTGTTCTAATTGTTGTGAAATGGTTTAAAGGTGAATGCCACATCATCTAGACCATTTAAAAACGAAATCCAAAGAAAAAGAAATCAAATAAGATTAAAGAATGCAAATGGTCATTTTGACAATTTTAATCCACTAGGCCACTTTAGGTGTTCCTAGAAGTCATTTCCCAACAGAAACAATTCTAGATCTTTGCACCCCTTGCTAGACCAAGTAAAGATGTACCAATCCCCACCTTAAAAATTTACAAAAACACTTAGCCACTTAATTTAAATGGCATTTGAAAATGGAATCCAATGCATATGAGAAGATCCCATTTTTTCAAAAACCCACCAAACCAACTCCACTTGACAATCCCAAGCAACCAGAGACTCTCAAGCATAAGTGTATATCACACACCAAAAATCTTTCCAAAATTCAAATATAAAGTTCTTTCAGCCATTTCATCAAACACTTGGTGATCACAGATAAACCTGCCTAACAATTACTGTTCTTGATCAATGCATTGTCCACCAATTTGCCCCATTACACTCCCCTTGTCCACTCTTATCCCAACCAACACCCTAGGACCTCACCCTCTTGCTGTATGCGCTGGTGCCAAGACACCCGAGCACCTCCTTGCCAGCCGAACATGGTCCACTCGTAGCAGACAGAACCCAGCTCGCTCACGATGCCTAGGGGTAGGCGAGATCACACCGCCCCCTCTCTGTCCCTTCCCCAAGCACTACCATGCCCTAGACCACCGCAGAACGACCGCGCCCCGTGCGTCTGAGCCATGCCGAGCACGCGCCGCGCCCGACAAGCTAGCATAGACCACGCCTCGACCGCAGCCCACACGCACCGCCTCGACACGACCCTAGGAAGCGCCTAGACATGCCCGTGCGCCGCTGTTTAACCTGTAGCCACTGTGCGCCGTGTCAAACGCTGCTTCTGCCGCGCAGAGCATCGGACGCTCCCGACCAAATGTGTTGGCTCCCCGGATTAACCATCCGAGAAATCCCTGTTATGTATATATCCACGTTCCTATGATCAGTGAGCCGTGGAACATAACCTACAAGTATCATTACAACATCCGAAACATATCAAATTTACAAGACTTACATAAATTCCATTATGGCTACACCATCTTCGGCAGCGGAACAACATCACGCGCAGAGCCCAATCGTGCCTCAACCTACAGGCAACTGACCAGGAAGACGGCCTAGCTCGCTGGACGTCACCTTTAACCTTTCGATGTCGAACCTCTGAAAGTCTGGCCAAGTAAATAGCTAGGGATAATGCCATGAGTACTTTTGAATGTACTCGCAAACCACCAAGATATATGAAGTAAGGAAATGCAAGTCTGGCTGTGGCGAGATAGCTCTATCTGGGGTTGTTTTTGAAAATCCTAGACTACCTCTTGTAGTTATGGCATCTCCATATCTTTGTTGAAAAAGTGTTTTGGATCATGCCTCTATTTTATAAATCAAGATATCTCCATATCTTTGTTGAAAAAGAGATTTGAAAATAGTTTTGGAGTAAAAACCCTTTTTAAACCTCTTTGACCACCTCTAATCAAAAAAAAACTTTTGAACTCGGGTTCCCCCGGAACCTCCATACTTTCATCATTCTTTCCAAAGAAACACCATTTGGGTACTCCTAGCCATCACCTTTCCAACCGTCCTTGACCGTGGACATGGATATTCGAATAGATTATACTCTGCAGAGTTTGCACCCTTTCCCCACAAGAATCAATACATCCACCGGGATAAAACCACGGCCCACTACCCATGGTAGATGGGGGTCCGGATAATCAAACCTAACCTTTCGCTTGTCAACCCTAGCAAAGGTTGCTTTTCCTTTTGTGTTTGTTCTCCCCGGTGACGAGTATGTGGCTCCCAGCCATAGTCCTGCCTTCCGTACACGCGTATACCCAACTGTAGCTTGGCGTATACCTTAATATTGTGACTCCACTTTTTTCCGTACCACCTAAGTCATACCGTCCGTGGGAGACCCAATTGTTGCACCGACACTCCTGCCAGAACATGCTCACTCTTGCCGAAGCAAGCTAGAGGCTCCAGATCCGTAGATCTGTTAGCGCCTGCCCGGAATTCAAGGGATATCTCCCTATAAGGATGGTACAAGCTACCTCGGCTAATGAAGAAAAACTACGAGCTAAGCCCTAGCACCTGGGGTAATGTGGTTGCACGGGTACAAATTGTTCCGGTAAAGGCGTAGAACATCCCTTCACTTTCTCATTTCTCATCATTACCACTTGTTTTAGTTAGAACACCTGCTTGGAACGATGCCTCTTCCCAAGGGTTTTACAAAGCAGTTTTGAAACATTTGTAGTAGGGTAAATCCCAAAACAATTCATTTTCTCAAAGCCGAGGTTTTCAACGAGGTAAGATGCTGGCCATCGTACACTCGGTCTAAAGGGATAAATTGGTAAGTACATCAGGGTGGTTCCATGAGGGACACAAAGTCATAACTTGGAGGAGCCAAGTTATTAGCGCAGTAATTATAAAATAAGACATGCAGCTAAATAATGCAATTTATAAAGAGGATGCAAAACAGGTAATAAAGAGAGTAGGACAAGTATTGGAATTCGGAAATGGTGGCTTGCCTATGATCAACAATAAGTCCCTAGACTTCCTTTGATAACCAAGAATACCCAATAAATAATAATAAGAAGTCTCTTCCTTCTCGTCGTCAAACACTCACACTATCGTCGTCATCGAGTATACATGCAAGCAGACAATAGCACAACCAATAAAATTCATACATGCATCAAACCATATAGCAAACAAACGTAAGGAATCCTACTTAACTTAGTAGGTTTTGGAGGAGTGGGATACTAGGTGTGGAATTACTAGATTGCCATTGAGGTGTTTTTCCCTTGGAAGATAGTTGTCTAGGGTATATACCAAGGACTTGTGGTGGAGACTTGAGGTCTGTAGGATATCAATGTGCAACCATGATATCATCAGATAGCTCTTGACAAAACAAGACCAACACAAGTGGTTTCACTAGATTATCATTTACCTAGATTTAGCTATGCTTTTTATGGTGTAATAAACTTTAGTTTGAGGAAATAATTCACCAGAATTTATCTGGAGGCCTAAAAATTATTTCCTTGGGTGGTTAGGTAGGGTTTCATGTAATGAACCACATAGAGTTGGAATCTTGTCAAAATAATTACTAGAATGCCCTCAGGAAATTCCCAAAGGCAGTTCTATGGTGTTTTTTTCCTTTTTACCAAATTAATTTTACAGAAGCTCTTGAGTTGATTCCAAGGGTAGGTGGCAGGCATTTAGAATAACTTTCTGTAGGAATTGGATTTACTCATTTTAGAGTTGTCAAACTCCTGGAGTGATTTATTTAGTGATAATACCACTTACAGAAGTATTTAAATCACTAAAATCCAATAGAGGGTCAATAAATCCTAGCAGGTAGTTTTCAGCTCTGGAATAAATGTTTAGAAGATAGGGGTAACTAGGCCGGGGTTTCTGGACCAATTATTGTAATTTTCATTTTTATTTGAATTTAATCCTAGCAGGTAGTTTTCAGCTCTGGAATAAATGTTTAAAAGATAGGGGTAACTAGGCCGACATTTCTGGGGAGGCTGGGCCGCACAGAGGGGATCTGGCCCATGGAGGGTGGCATGGCGCGTGGGAGCCCACGGCTTGAACTGCCAAGCGGGGCCTGGTGTTAGTGGCACAGGTCGGTCTAGTGGGGGTACCGACCAGATCTGGCCGTCGGTTTTAAGGGGATCCGACGGTCGGCGCTCGTCGTCTCTAGAGGACAGAAGGTCCACCGGCCGAAACCCTAGGGTGGAGCTGGGTGGTGGCGGGGCTTACCATGGGGCTTCGAGAGGCGACGAGGAGCGGTGGAGATGAAGCGGTGCTTGACGGCGAGCACATCGAGGGGCAGCATGACGATGGTGGCCTCCGAGAAACAGCTCGCGCGACGGTGGCCAAAGGTTACCTCGTCGGAGCTCACCAACGATGATGGAGGAGATGGTCCTGGGCAAGAAAAAGGCCACGGTTAGATGGAGGAGGAGGAGAGGGTCACAGTGACGTGACATGCAGGGGGAGAGGAGCTAAGAGGAGGGAGCCTTGCTCGATTTTTGAGGGAGGCCGAGGCTCCTCCTTCTTCTTCTTTCGGACAGCTCAGAGCAGGGGAGAGAGTGTGGACCTAGGGGAGGTAAGTGGAGGGGAAGAGGGAGCAAATGAGGGGCAGGGGCTTGCTGGGGGTGGCCTCTAGCATTTATATCGAGGGGGAGGGATAGATGTGCAAATGTCCACTTTGGACATGGAAGAGGGGTGGTGCAGGCCTGTGATTGGCCTAGAGGGCGGTGGGGAGGGGTAAGAGGGGGATTGGGTCGGGCAAAGAGGGTTGTGGCAGTTGGGGTAATTAAATGGTTGTGGTAGATATGGTTGTGTCTCTTTCTCTACTAGTCCAAGGGTAAAAGGGGAAAGTGCTGGGGTGGAGCTACAGTGCTCACGACCAGGGGAGTGTGGGTTGCTGTGGAGGAGTGCTTGGTAGCTTTGGGGAGGGCTTGGTCTTGGTTTAGCTCAAGTTTGATTGTTTTGCAAACTTTGATCACAAGAGAGCTTGTGAAGGAGTTCAGAGATTTGCATTGGAAGAGATGGGGGAGATAGTACTGGTGGATGGGCATGGTCAAGGTACACTCCTAGGATTTATTTGGGATTTTTATAAGGGGTTTTAGTCCTCTTAAATCCACTTATTCAAGAAGGGAAAAAGTAGATTCTAGAAGATCATTTGATATATTTACATTGGACAAGGTTGGTTTTTGGTGTGGGAGGGTCCCAATTGTGAATACACACTTAGGGGAAATTTCCCAAGATTTATTGAGGCATAGAAGCATTTAAAACATTTATTTTGTTGTTTCTGCCATTTAGGAAAAGGGGCAAAAAGAATTATTAAAGCTCTTCAAAAATATTTATTTTTGAAGTGGGAAGATGGGGTATGATGTGGACCTCAATTGAGCCAGGAGTTTGGGAAGTGTTTTGGCAAAAACCAAACTTTCCTTTATGGAAGGAGTTTTGGAGATTTTGTCTAATAAAGGGATTAAATAGATTTGGAGCCATAATAATTATGGATAATATTTGATAAATCTTGATGATAAAGGTAGGTGAGGTAGACAAGGTGTAGCAAGCATTTGAAACCTTGGGAATTGGAATTCCAACTTGAATTAGATGAAAGAACAAGGCAGTGGGGATCTAGGATGATGTTATTTTTATACCACCAAAACCTTGTTGGATCTTGGGGCTCAGAGCTCACCTTGATGCATGGGATAGATGGATAGTTATAGCAAGTCATATAGATGATCATGGCATAAGGAGTTTGGAGTGGTTGCATTTGAGGTGACATGGAGGTGATGGCAAACTTTGATGAAAATAAGGCTGCCATACCAGATGAGTCATGATGCCATATAAACCAGGTGGGTTTAAGAAGCACATTGATCTAATTGGAACAAGTGAAGTAGATTTTGATAGACCTATATGAGTAGAACACAACCATGCAAAGAGTTGGTACATAGAAGGTTGTATGCTGGTGTGATCTTCTGTCAAAGTAGGCATGAGGACTAGATTTGCAGGAAAAAGTTATTTTCTTACCTATAAAACCATCAAGAACAAGTGGCTTGGTGTATGATCTAACCAAGGGAAAGAGTGGGCCTTGTTAGTACTTAGGATGTTTAACAAGATGGTTCAGGTGCATTTCCAAAAATGCACATGGTTTGGGAAAGGGAGGCATTCAAAAAGGTGATGTTGAAACAGTTTCCAGACTTTGTCAAATTTGGCAGTTTTGGGGATTTTGACTAGAGTATGAGAGGGAATGTTTTTGGAGGGGTTGCAGGGTATCAAAGCATCATCAAGTGGATGATTTATAAGTGTAGATTGAGTAGAAGGGATCCATGCTTGATATTGGTCTTCATGGACTTGGAGGCTTCTAGAATGGATCACTACAAAATTGATCTGGTTAAGGTTTTTAGATTGTCATCTGGTGGCTAGAGATTGGATCTAGCTTGCACTCTTGCTTAGGGTGTGGTGATTTGGAAAACATCTTGACCCTAGTGATGAGATCCTAGAGTGGCTCATACTACTTCCTAAGTAAACAAGTCAAACAGCAGATCAAGGCAACTTATCAGACAGCCGATCAAAGCAACTCATCTTATAAACTATGCAACTCCACTACTGGGGTTACCATCAAGCCTAGCTTGAGGTAAGGATGGGTATTTTGAAAAGGTTGGAGTTTGAATAAGATGAGAGTCCTTTGTATCCCTACCAAGAGTAGAATTCAAAAGCTTTAAGAAAAAGAGGTTTTGGGAAACCTAGAGATAAGGATAGTTGAAGGTTCTGTCTTGAAAACATAAGGGGGTTATAACTCTCCATAGTTTTGTCAATAGAAGCTACTAAAATAGTTTTTGTTACATAAGCATGTTTGGCTCATGTTTTCAAATGCTAGAACATTTGAGAATATGTAAAATGAGCCAGGATAGTTTTGGTAAATAGCTTTTGTCAACTGATGGTGAGGTAAGGAGTAGCATATGGCATACACTCACATGCACATGCACCTATGCCCCGTGCTGCCACCGCCGCTGACCATGCCGCTATGCCCCGTCGTCGAGCCTATAAAAGGAGGCCTCCCCCGGCCTCAGTCCTCACACCATCTCACTCCCCTCTCACCACTGACCACCCCGACCTTTCCCTGCAGCCACTCGAGCTGCAGTTTGCTGGAATTTTGCCGGAGCTGGCCGTAGTAGAGGAGAAGAGGCGCCGTTGAGTTCGACTTCCCCAGGAACCGCCGCGACCACGCCTAGAACCGCCATCGTCTACCAGCTCGATCACCCCCATCACCATGTCTAGCTGGAGCCCTGGTAAGCCCCCACGTACCCCCATCGTGCCGCGTTAGGGTTTTCTCTTGCCGGAGTTGTTCACCAGAAACGATGAACCACGGCCGTAGATTCTTGTTCTAATCGCACGGCTGAGATTGCCTCGTACCGCTTCGGTTAGAATTAGCCACTGACATGCGGGACCCCCCTGTCAGTAGCCCTCCGCGCCGCGGAGCGCCACTGGGCCGGCCCGTTAGTTTTCCCACGCTAGCCCACAGATTCAAATAAATGTTTTTCCATTTACGTTTAAATTAGATTATGTGCCTAGATTCAAAAATCCATTCAAAGAGTTTCACGTAACCAAATGGCATGATTCAAATTTTGTTAGAAATATAATTAAATTATCTATCCAAGCCCGTTGGATTTAAATCAATTGGAGTTAGAGATCACATATACCAAAAATAACAAGACAGAGACCGTTCTACATTTAAACATTTTTCAAAAATCAACCATAATAGCATTTGGGTTGATTCCAACTCTCAAAAATCACATTTGACAATACCTATCTGAATATGTAATAATATCTAGGTTTGCATGCAGTTACTTGGGACTAGTACCAAAATAATGCTATTAGGACATTTCTAGTCACTTTAAATCATTTAAATGATAAACTTAAACTTATTGAAATATGAGCAAACCTTTAAATCACATTCCCATGTATTAGAATATGTGGTGATGACATGTGTCCACATGATCCCATATTTTAATGGGAGAATATTAAATCTTAAATATTTTCAATGAGTAGAAATTACTTTTCTCAAATAAAATAAATGAAACTAGTTCATTAAATCTTGTGATGAGTGTGATGATGCTAGATCATCAAGTGTGTGCATTAGTGTTCTAAATAGACTAGTTAATTATTATTTGGTGATTGTATATCCTGTATTTTATTTATAGACGATAGTACCGACCATGTCTACGAGGAGGAGGAGTTCTACCCCGAAGAAGACGAAGAGAACTTCAATCACTGCACCAATCAAGGGAAGCTAACACTTGCAAGTTTATTAACCATGCAAGCTATTATGGGCAAGCTAATACTGGAAAGCCATCACTAGATGCAAGTTAACCTAAGCAAGATGCAATAGGCATGCTTGGTTATACATTTTGATTGATACCCATCCCAAGTTTTACTTGCAAGCTTTACTTTTGCTTTACCAAAGTTTCTTTACTTTTAGTAATGCTATGTGAGATTTTGGAAAGTAGTATAGATAGCATAAAGAGTATAAAACTTGGCCTATACTAGATGTCATTCTATGGCATGAGATTGAGATTAGCATCCCACCTTAGTGAACACTCTTAACTTAGTAGCTAGTGCTAAGCATAAAACTTGATCACTTTAGATGGGAATACTTGGTGAAAGTACTTATAAAAACCTTGGAATGATGAGTAATTCTATTGATATGTTTTGACATTTCTTGAGAAACACAAATGGTTTATGATGATGAAAATGTTGAGGCATGAGCCTTAGCCCTTTATAAAAACTGATGGTTGGGTTCGGATGTGATACCATTCCAATTTTACCGTACAACCACAATAACTGAATTGAGTAAGGCTTAGCCGGAAGTTTATATGCATTAGTATGGGTTCCCTTGCAGAAGAGGTTTGAGCTAAGGCTACCTCTTGATTTTGTCCACCTATGTAGTGCCCAGGATGGCTGATGGCCATGGCTGGGAGGCCAAGCACATAGGAGAGGTGCTTATACTAGAGTGTGTAAAGTAAAGGTTATGATTGATTATCCGCATACTAAGTATGATGATTCAGGGTTATCCTTGACGGATGTATCGAATTTTTTGGTGAAAGTGTACCACCTCTGCAGAGTGTCAAACTATTCGAATAGCCGCTTCCGTGGTCATAGACAGTTGGAGTGGCCATATTGTTCTATCGTCAGAAGTTTTCAAAATGACTTGTGAAGTGAACTATGACTTTGACTTAACCACAACAGGGTTGTGACTATGAAAACTACGTTCCCAGCTTAAGTGATTTAGAACTTTATTTTATGTTTCTTTGTTTCTGAACTCAGCTTAGGTTTCAAATTTAGCCTTGCAAATAAACTTAGAGCTTAGCATTCCTACTAGAACTACCTTACTTGTTAGTGATAGTTTGCGAGTACTTAAAGAGTACTCATGGCTTTGTCCCTAGCTATTCCCATGGCCCGACTATGAGGGGGGCTATAAGGAGGAAGGAAAGCAGGACGGCTACGACAACTAGGATCATCTCCCATCATCAGCATTTCCTGTGACACTGAAGATGGAGCCCACCGCTACGCTTATTATTCCGCTGCTTGTTTGTACTAAGACTAGATCATGAGATCCTTTATTTGTGTAAGACCTTATTATGGTCTGTAATAGATGATGTACTGTGATATACCATCTGTTATGTCTCGCAAAAATGGTAATCCTGGGATTGTGATGTATGGCATAATAGGCATCTGGATTAAAAATCCAGGTGTTGACAAGTTGGTATCAGAGCCATCCTGACCATAGGAGACCCTAGTTACGATGGACGTCCGAACAAAAACTTAGTTTCAAAACCAAAGAAGTGAGTATTTATGAAAACCTATTTCCACCCTTATCCTTGATTCTTTCAAAAAAAATCATGTTCCTCAAAAATTCTTACATTACTACATAAATTTTGACACACTTGATCACCTCACTAACTTACTCATCCTAAATTCTTATAGATGGTGGTTCAGTATTGCAAGTTCTACCAGTTGGGCAACGGAGGCCAACTGATCTTTGAGAGGGATCTTGATGCACTGTCAGAGCACCTTGAGCGTCCGCATCCTGAATTCTTCGAAGCTCAACTCAAGGATTTTCCAGGAGGAGATCTACAATGGCTGATAGTTGCTGATCTTCGCGGCAAGATGGAAGCACCCCTTTCTAAGAAGATTCAATTCACCGTGAGAGAGAACAACTGGCTATATGGATTAGCCAGGGCCATGCATGAAGCTCTTGCCGGCAAAACATCAACTTGATCCAGGAAACTCGCTTTGCTCATTATGCAAGGCGTGATTCTATGGGAATGCCGTTGGAGATGCCAAGTCACCCAGAGTTGAAGTGCCAAGTGGAGAATCTTGACTTCCTGCTGTATGATAGACAGAAGGAATTGGACAATGCTAGAGCCTACGCCAACCACAAACTTGCCATTGCTGCCCAGAAGGACCAGACTTTCGCCCTGCTCGTCAAGGATCGTCAATCACTTCGCCAGCAATACGAGAAGAACGATCGCACCATTGCTCGTCTTTGCAAGAAGGTGGCCGACCTTGAGAAGACCATCTAGGAGCAAGAAGCTTAGCTTGCAGCAAAAGCAGAAGAAGAAGGTGAGGACATTCAGGGAGATATCCACTGATACCTTAGTGATGACAACAACTACCTAGAGGATGATGCCATGGATTTCTACACCGATGATGACGACTCCGACTTCATCGATGACGAGTAGATGCACTTGATCACTACCATAGGAGTGAGATGTATCGGTCCCATTGTATCTTAGCTTACAGAATGGTTCTTAAAACCATCTGTTTTTCCTTTCATGTTGTGGTTTGTGTGTTTGTATCATGAATGAATGAATGAATGAGAAGGAGTTAGTTGCAAAACCTGAGTTCAAACTCAAAGTTTAGCTTTGAAAACAAAACCATGAACCTTAGAACTTTCCCTCTTACCCCTTTATCTACCTCAATCTTGAGATGCCTCGTGGAAACCAAGGAGGAAGCAGCTCATCGCAGGACCCGATGTTGCAGATTCTGCAGATGCTAGTTTCCGACCGTGAAGCTAGTAGAGCAGAGCGCCAAGACAACCTAGCCACCCTGAAACAGATCGCTCAGATGGCCCACAATAATCAAGTCCATGGAAATTAGGATCATCATGGATCCAAACTCAAGAACTTCCAGAATACCAATCCCCCTATGTTTAACAAGTCTAAAGACCCATTAGATGCCGATGATTGGTTGCAGACCATGGAGAATAACCTAGAAGTCACAGGAGTTGACGACAACGAGAAAGTTTTGTTTGCCACTCACTATCTGGTAGGAGATGCAAGAGGATGGTGGAATAGTACCCGTACTATGAACAACGGTCAAGTCATGACTTGGGAAGCTTTCAAGAGCAAGTTCAGCCGCACCCATGTGCCACAAGGTCTAGTCACCCGGATGAGAGATGAGTTCAGGGAACGGAAGCAAGGCAGGATGACGGTAGTAGAGTACATTGATAGATTTTTGTCTTTAGCAAGGTATGCCCCTGATGAGATCAACACTGAAGCCAAGAAGAAGGAGAGATTCCTGAACAGACTGCCTGATGAGATGCAGACGGTGTTAGTCAACATCCATTTTGATGATCTCGAAGAGCTAGTCGACTCTGCCATCTAGATGGAAGGTAAGATCAACCAAGCAAATGACAACCGCAAGCGTCGAATGATGCATCAGACTAGGTCCCACATTACCCAGAAGTATCGCGCCAACCCGTCTGTGGGATATGCCCCAAGGAACAATAGACCCCCAATGTCTCGTCCAAGCTACCCCAACCGTAGTAGGGGAAATGTGAAGTCCGGAGGAAACCACAAAAACAACCCTGGAAACTCCAACAACTTCAACCATGCACCGCCCAAGTATAACAACAACAACAACAACAACAGTAATACTGCCCCAAGGACTGGAAGCAATGTCGTTCCTGTTGCAGCCAAAGACAAGTCCCAGATCACTTGTTTTGAGTGTGGAGTCAAGGGTCACTACTCCAACGAGTGCCCCAAGAAGCTTGCAGTCACCACCAATGTGAATGCCCTAGCTCAACAGCAACGCCATGTTCAGCCTGGAAGAAGATTTTCCCCAGGGAATTCGCTCAGCCGCAACGGCTGTCTCTTCCACATGAATGCTGAAGAAGCCCAAGAAGCACCAGATGTCGTGCTGGGTATGTTTTCTATTAACTCAGTATTAGCAAGAGTGTTGTTTGATTCTGGAGCATCGCACTCGTTTTTTACAGAAGAATTTGCATGCACTAGTAAGATTCACCCAACCAATTTGAAGCATGTTATGATAGTTCAAATACCTGGTTCAACCACCAAAGCTAGAAAAATTTCCAAGGCTGTACCTATCAGAATCCATGGGATAGATTTTTATGCAAATCTAATAGTACTTGGAACCAAAGGTTTGGAAGTAGTACTGGGATGGATTGGATGTCGAAACAAAAAAGGATTGATCGACTGTGCCAAAGAAAGCCATAACCATGACCAATAGATCTGGAGTACCAGTAGAGCATGTATCTTAAACCTTGCCCCGTCAATTCAAATGCAACAAGAGTCTAGCCCTACCCACCATTGACCAAGTCAGAGTAGTCTGTGAATAACCTGACGTATTCCTAGATGAATTGCCCGGTATGCCCCCAGATTGGGATATTGAGTTCATTATTGAATTAATTCCTGGAACTGGACCCATAGCTCAGAGACCTTATAGTATGAACCCATTAGAGTTAGTGGAGCTAAAGAAGCAACTTGATGCTATGCTAGAGAAAGGCTTGATTCAACCAAGCGCATCGCCATGGAGATCGCCCGTTATGGTTGACGACAAGAAATATGGAGGTAACCGTTTGTGCACAGATTACCGGAAGCTGAATGATGTCACCATCAAGAACAAGTACCCACTACCCAAGATAGAGGATTTGTTTGATCAGTTGACTGGTGCTAGAGTGTTCTCTAAGATTGATCTTAGAACTGGTTATCACCAACTCAAGATTCGTGCAACGGATATTCTAAAGACCGCATTTACCACTAGATATGGATTGTATGAGTATACGGTCATGTCTTTTGGATTAACCAATGCCCCCGCTTATTTCATGAATCTCATGAATAAGATCTTTATGAACTTTCTGGATAAGTTCGTCGTTGTGTTTATCGATGATATTCTTATCTATTCCAAGTCAGAAGAATACCATGAGCAACACCTAAGAACCATCCTCGAAACCCTCAGAGAACATCAGTTGTATGCCAAGTTCAGCAAATGTGAGTTTTGGCTGAAAGAAGTAGGATTCTTCGGACATATTGTGTCGATAGGAGGAGTCGCTGTTGATCCCGCCAACATAAAAGATGTTGAAGAATGGGAAGCCCGAACCACTCAAACCCAAGTCCGTGCATTTCTCGGATTAGTGGGATACTACCGCAAGTTCGTAGAATAATTTTCAAGCATCACCAGACAAATGACCCAATTGTTAAAGACAGATAAGAAGTTTGAATAGACCGACAAATGTGAAGCAAGTTTTCAAAAACTCAAGAAGAGATTGATTTCAGCCCCAATATTGATTATGCCAGATATTAAGAAGTCGTTTGATGTGTATTGTGATGCATCCAAAATTGGTCTCGGATTTGTGTTGATGCAAGAAGGCAAAGTTATAGCATATTTGTCAAGACAACTGAAGCAGCATGAGCAAAACTACCCTACCCATTATCTTGAACTGGTAGTTGTAGTTTAGCTTTGAAGACATGGTGTCATTACCTTATGGGTAATCGCTTTGAGATTTATTCAGATCACAAGAGCTTGAAGTATATTTTCACTCAGAAGGATCTGAATATGAGGCAAAGGAGATGGATAGAATTAATCAAGGACTATGACCTTGACATTCACTATCACCCCGGCAAAGCCAATGTGGTAGCGGATGCTCTTAGCGGATTGCCATGTAGATTAAACACTATAATCAAAGAGAACCAGCCAAGTTTGCATGATGAGTTGGAGCAGTTTAGAACAGAGCTAGTTAGCAAAGGATTTTTAGCTAGCATTGAACTTGAACCCACTTTTATTAGTCAAATCAAGGAAGCCTAGAAGGGAAATGCAAGTATCGACAGAATCAAACATCGTATTGGTACAGGAAAGGTACCTGGATTTACCGAAGATGAAGAAGGAGTTTTGTGGTACAAAGGACGTATATGTGTGCCAGCAGATTCGGAGCTGAAGCAAGTTATCATGCAAGAAGCTCATGATACTCTTTATTCTATCCACCCCGGAGTAACAAAGATGTATTAGGATTTGAAGGAACAATTTTGGTGGCACAAGATGAAGAGAGAAATCAGAAGCTCCATCGCCAAGTGTGATATTTATCGAAGAGTCAAAGCGGAACATCAGAGACCCGCAGGACTGTTGCAACCATTGCAGATTCCAGAATGGAAATGGGATTCCGTTAGAATGGACTTTATCACCAGTTTGCCTACTTCTAGTAGGGGAAATGACTCTATCTGGGTCATTGTTGATAGACTATCCAAGGTAGCCCATTTTATACCTATCAAGACAACATACCAGAGTTCGAAGCTAGCTGAGTTGTACATTACTAGAATTGTCAGTCTGCATGGAACCCCTAAGACCATTGTGTCGGATCGAGGAACCCAATTTACCTCGAGATTTTGGCAGAAAGTCCAAGAAGAATTAGGAACCAAGTTGAATTTTAGCACAACTTATCACCCGCAGACCGATGGACAGACTGAAAGAGTCAACCAGATCTTAGAAGATATGTTGAGAGCTTGTGTGTTAGAATATGGATCAAAATGGGAAGATTGTCTGCCTTTCGCAGAATTCTCATACAACAACAGTTATCAAGCCAGTTTGCAAATGGCCCCATTTGAATTTCTGTATGGAAGAAAGTGTCGTACCCCCTTGAATTGGTCGCAAGTAGGAGAGAGTCAGATTTTCAGACCCGACATCCTACAAGAAACCAAAGAGAAGGTTCACAAAGTCGGTGAGCACCACAAGACCACCCAATCCAGACAGAAGAGCTATGCTGATAAGAGACGGAGAGACCTGACTTTCAATGTTCGAGATTTTGTGTACCTCAAAGTTTTGCTGTTGAAAGGAATGCAATGTTTTCAGCTAGAAGGAAAGTTAGCCCCCAGATATATTGGACCCTTTAAGATTTTGAATCGTCGAGGAGAAGTATCGTATCAACTGGAACTACCAGAGGAGATGTCATCCATCCGTAATGTGTTCCATATCTCGTTACTTCGCAAATGCCTAGAAGTGCCGGAGAAGACCGAAGTTTTCAAGAACATCGATCACCGAGACATTGATATCAACAAGGATCTGACATATTGTGAAGTGCCCATTTGTATCTTGGAAGAATCCTTCAGAACTACCAGGACCCGGAGTATCAAATTTCTCAAGATCCAATGGAGAAATCATACCGAAGAATAAGCTACTTTGGAGCGAGACGATTATATTATGACTGAGTTTCTAGATCTCTTTAGTTCCTAGTTTTTCTTAAATCTCGGGACGAGATTTTGTTTAAGGGGGAAGGTTTGTAACATCCCAAATCTTTAATCAATATTATGAAATCCTAATCACCCAATTTAGGGTTAACAAAAACTTTTTATTATTAAAATAATTATGAATGCATGTGTGTTGCATTAAGTATAGAATTGTGTGTACATGCCATGTTTGATTGTTCTAATTGTTGTGAAATGGTTTAAAGGTGAATGCCACATCATCTAGACCATTTACAAACAAAATCCAAAGAAAAAGAAATCAAATAAGATTAAATAATGCAAATGGTAATTTTGACAATTTTAATCCACTAGGCCACTTTAGGTGTTCCTAGAAGTCATTTCCCAATAGAAACAATTCTAGATCTTTGCTCCCCTTGCTAGACCAAGTAAATATGTACCAAGGCCCACCTTACAAACTTACAAAAACACTTAGCCACGAAATTTAAATGGCATTTGAAACTAGAATCCAATGCATATGAGAAGTTCCCATTTTTGCAAAAACCCACCAAACCAACTCCACTTGACAATACCAAGCAACTAGAGACTCTCAAGCATAAGTGTAGATCACACACTAAAAATCTTTCCAAAATTCAAATATAAAATTCTTTCGGCCATTTCATCAATCACTTGGTGATCACAGATAAACCTGCCTAGCAATTATTGTTCTTGATCAATTCATTGTCCACCAATTTGCCCCATTACACTCCCCTTGTCCCCTCTTATCCCAACCAACACCCTAGCACCTCACCCTCTTGTTGTATGCGCCAGTGCCAAGCCACCCGAGCACCTCCTTGGCAGCCAACCATGGTCCACTCGTAGTAGACCGAACCGAGCTCGCTGACGATGCCTAGGAGGTAGGCGAGATCACCCCTCCCCTCTCTGTCCCTTACTCAAGCGCTACCATGCCCTAGACCACCGCGACGAGCGATGCCTTACGCGCCATGAGAGCATGCGCGCCAGTGCTGCGCCCGACAAGCCAGCATAGACCACGCCTCAACCGCAGCCCGTGCGCACCGCCTCGCCACGACCCCAGGAAGCGCCTAGACATGCCCGTGCACCGCCGTTTGACCTGCAGCCACCGTGCGCCGTGTCGAATGCCGCTTCTGCCGCGCAGAGCATCGGACGCTCCCGACCAAATGTCACCGCCCCTAGTCGCGCCTTTAAGCCATAGAGGACCGCCAGGGAGCACTACGTGGACTGCCGCTCGCAGCCATGTCGCTTGCACCCTGTAGACATGTCGCCACCGCCGCCTGACCATGCCGCTCTGCCCTGTCGTCGATCCTATAAAAGGAGGCCTCCCCTAGCCTCAATCCTCACACCATCTCACTCCCCTCTCACCACTGACCACCCCCAACCTTTCCCCGGAGCGACTCGAGCTGCAGTTCACCGGAATTTCACTAGAGCTGGCCACAGCAGAGGAGAAGAGGCACCGTTGAGTGCGACTACCCCAGGAGCCGCCTCGACCACGCCTAGAACCGCCGTCGTCTACCAGCTCGATCACCCCCATCGCCACGTCTAGCTGGAGCCCTGGTAAGCCCCCACGTACCCCCATCGTGTCGTGTTATGGTTTTCTCTCGCCGGAGCTGTTCACCGGAAACGATGAACCACGGCCGTAGATTCTTGTTCTAATCGCACGGCTGAGATTGCCCCGTACCGCTTCGGTTAGAATTAGCCGTTGACATGTGGACCCCCCTGTCAGTAGCCCTCCGCCCCGCGGAACACCACTAGGCCAGCCCGTTAGTTTTCCCGCGGTAGCCCACAGATTCAAATAAATGTTTTTCCATTTAGGTTTAAATTAGATTATGTGCCTAGATTCAAAAATCCATTAAGAGAGTTTCACTTAACCAAATAACATGATTCATTTTTTTATAAAGATAATTAAATTATCTATCCAAGCCCGTTGGATTTAAATCAATTGGACTTAGAGATCACACATAGCAAAAATAACAAGACAGAGACTTTTCTACATTTAATCATTTTTCAAAAATCAACCATAATAGTTTTTGAGTTGATTCCAACTCTCAAAAATCACATTTGACAATACCTATCTGAATATGTAATAATATCTAGGTTTGCATGCAGTGACCTGGGACTAGTACCAAAATAATGCTATTAGGACATTTCTAGTCACTTTAAATCATTTAAATGATAAACTTAAACTTATTGAAATATGAGCAAACCTTTAAATCACATTCCCATGTATTAGAATATGTGGTGATGACATGTGTCCACATGATCCCATATTTTAATTGGAGAATATTAAATCTTAAATATTTTCAATGAGTAGAAATTACTTTTGTCAAATAAAATAAACGAAACTATTTCTTTAAATCTTATGATGAGTGTGATGATGCTAGATCATCAAGTGTGTGCATTAGTGTTCTAAATAGAGTAGTTAAGTATTGTTTGGTGATTGTATATCCTGTATTTTATTTATAGACGATAGTACCGACCATGTCTACAAGGAGGAGTTCTACCCCGAAGAAGACGAAGAGAACTTCAATCACTGCACCAATCAAGGGAAGCTAACACTTGCAAGTTTCTTAACCATGCAAGCTATTATTGGCAAGCTAATACTGGCAAGCCATCACTAGATGCAAGTTAACCTAAGCAAGATGCAATAGGCATGCTTGGTTATACATTTTGATTTATACCCATCCCAAGTTTTACTTGCAAGCTTTACTTTTGCTTTACCAAAGTTTCTTTACTTTTAGTAATGCTATGTGAGATTTTGGAAAGTAGTATAGATAGCATAAAGAGTATAAAACTTGGCCTATACTAGATGTCATTCTATGGCATGAGCTTGAGATTAGCATCCCACCTTAGTGAACACTCTTAACTTAGTAGCTAGTGCTAAACATAAAACTTGATCACTTTAGATGGGAATACTTGGTGAAAGTACTTATGAAAACCTTGGAATGATGAGTTATTCTATTGAGATGTTTTGACATCTATTGACAGACACAAATGGTTTATGATGATGAAAATGTTGAGGCATGAGCCTTATCCCTTTATAAAATTAATGGTTGGGTTCGGATGCGATACCATTCCATTTTTTACCGTACAACCACAATACCTGAATTGGGTAAAGATTAGCCGGAAGTTTATATGCATTAGTATGGGTTCCCTCACGGAAGAGGTTTGAGCTGAGGCTACCTCTTGATGTTGTCCAACTATGCAGTGCCCAGGATGACAGATGGCCATGGCTGGGAGGCCAAGCTCATAGGGGAGGTGCTTATACTAGAGAGTGTAAAGGAAAGGTTATGATTGATTATCCGCATACTAAGTATGATGTTTCAGGGTTATCCCTAACAGATGTATCGAATTTTTTGGTGAAAGTGTACCACCTCTGTAGAGTGTCAAACTATTTGAATAGCTGTGTTCGTGGTCATGGACAGCTGGAGTGGCCATACTGTTCCGTCGTCAGATGTTTTCAAAATGACTTGTGAAGTGAACTATGACTTTGACTTGACCACAACAGGGTTGTGACTATGAAAACTAGGTTTCCAACTTAAGTGATTTAGAACTTTATTTTATCTTTCTTTGTTTCTGAACTCAGCTTAGGTTTCAAATTTATCCTTGCAAATAAACTTAGAGCTTAGCATTCCTACTAGAACTACCTTACTTGTTAGTGATAGTTTGTGAGTACTTAAAGAGTACTCATGGCTTTGTCCCTGGCTATTCCCGTGGATAGACTATGAGGAGGACTATCAGGAGGAAGGACAGTAGGACGGCTATGACATCTAGGATCATCTCCCATCGTCAGTATTGCATGTGACACTGAAGATGGAGCCCACCGCTACCCTTATTATTCCGCTGCTTGTTTGTACTAAGACTAGATCATGAGATCCTTTATTTGTGTAAGACCTTATTATGGTTTGTAATGGATCATGTAATGTGATATCCAATCTGTTATTTTTCGCAAAAATGGTAATCCTAGGATTGCGATGTATGGCATAACAGGCATCTGGGATTAAAAATCCGGGTGTTGATAGGTAGAATCGCCCCGTACGTATTAGAGAGGAGAGCGCGCGAGGGTAGCCCACGAAGCCCATGTCCAGGAATGTATTCCCACGTATCTGCATACTTCCACATTGCTACATTACGTTTGACCATTCATTGCCATGTTGTCATTCGCAAAAACCATTGCCACGTCGCCACAGCATTAGGTTTTGATCACGAAAATAAGATGGCGGCCACCATTTACCGAGGCACTTCTAACCCTAAATTTTCGATCCCGGCGGTGACGTGCGCTGGCGAGGCGACGTGAACCTGCCCGTCTCCGGTGGTGATGTGTCCTTGCCGACGGCCGAGATCTAATCCTCCATCTATGAACCTGCCAGGCTCCGGTGGCAACGTGGCCTTCCATGCCGACGATAACCTTTCCAATCCTACATCTGCAAATCAAAGGCCAACCAGATCTTCTCATCCTTAGGATGCATCGACCAGTCTGCTTGTGTCCCATCTCGCCATCAGCGCCCGGAAGACATGAGTAGCTGCCTCTCTAACACACATTCTTTGCATCTTCTTTAGCATAGCGCCTTAGGGTTCATATTTGCATCTCCGAGTCATCCATATATACATAACTGATTAGATTAGTGTTGTTGGTTTTCTTTGCTTGACCAGATGGAGGAATCTATGTCAACTGGGAGTGACAATGAGAGCTTCCCTACGCGTAATGGTGATTCAGGATCGGATGATAGAGATAGTTCTTTCTCTGAAGATGAGCCTACCGAGAATGACCTCTATGAAGAAAACAGATCCGAGTATGATGAGGTCACATGAAGTTTCTTTTTTATTTTGTACGCAAACCTAGAACATGCAAATTTATACTCCTAGTTTTTTAATTGTGTAGATGGATATCGATTGTGGAAACAAGGAGCACCATCCAGAAGAATCGTTCTTAAAAAGCATTAGTGATGTATGTCGAGTGCTATACTATTTTAATAAGAATTGAATAGACATGCTATATGACTTTGTGCTACAATGGTGTAGTTTGTACTATTCTCTTAGAGTGACCATGATTATTTTGGGGATTCAGACTTGGAAACCTGGGATGAAGAGGCAACAAAATAATCACAAGAACCTGAAGGGTCAAAATTTGAATACAAGAGTGATGTAAGTTGCTTATTATTGTATAACAAGGCATAAATAGTATCAACCATATCACCACATACATTACTTTGCTTTTAATTGTGTAGGTTACAGATAGTTCACAGCATGAGCAAAGTCAGCATCAAGTGATACCAGAGAAGGATTTTCACCATGCTCATGATAAGCGGGACAGGCACAAGAATGTAAAGGAGATGACCTTACCTTCTGAAGCGGTAGCATAATCTTACTACAACGTATACGCGAGAGGACATGGTTTCAGCATAAGACGACAGAAGTTGAAGCAAGGTCCTAATGGAGAAATTCTGTATAGGCGGTTTCTCTGTTCCAGGTCAGGGAAACATGAGGAAAAGTATTTGAACATGGATGGCCACAAGAAGAGGAAATGAGCTCTGTCTCGCTGCAACTATCAAACCCATCTAAGCGTGTCATTTAACAAATCCGAGGGGCATTGGAAAGTTCTGAGATTTCAGGACGATCACAACCATGTGTTAGCTAGACCCGATGAAGTCCTGTTTACTCAGTCCCATCAAAAGATCAAGCCTTATCAGAGCTGAAATCATGTCACTCGCAGCAGTTGGGATGAGAAAGTTCGAGATTATGAAAACCTTCATCACCAAAAGTGGCAGGTGGAGCAAGGTTGGGTTCATCCCGAAGGATCTTTACAACATGTGTTACCGGGAGAAGAGGAAGAAGCTTGCATCTAGTGGCGCTAACACAACCATCTGAATTATGTAGAACGGGAAGGACCGTGATCCTGAATTCTTTTTTGATTACCAGCTAGATAAAGAAGGAAATTTAAAAACCATGTTTTGGTGTGACTCTCAGTCACGTCGGGACTATCTTAGGACTTCGGTGATGTGCTAGTGTTAGATAGTACGTACAAAATGAATCAGTATGGAATGCAGTTCATTCCTTTCGTGGGGTTGAACCATCACCACAGGACTACTATTTTCGCATGCACCATCATCTCGAACGAGAAAACAGAAACATATGTCTGGCTGCTTCAAATGTTACTGAAAGCAATGTGTCAGAAGAAGCCACAAGGGGTTATCACTGATGCGGATGGTTCAATGATGAAAGCTATTGGCATTATCTTCAAGGATGGGTGGCACCGTGTATGTACGTGGCACATTGAAAAGAATATGAAAAAACACCTCTATCACGAATCTATAAATGAATTCATGTCATTATTGTACTACAACACCTCAGAAGAGGTCTTTGAGCAGAGATGGAGCACGTTTGCTTAGAAATCACGGTCCAAGAATACCAAAGAGTGGCTGAGTAGAATGTATAAAAAGAAGAGATGGTGGGCCGCCACGTATCTAGCCGAGGGATTTTTTCTCGGCATGAAAAGCAATCAGAGGAGCGAGAGTTTGAACTCGTGCCTACACCTTCACCTTGATTCTGGAATGACACTGGTGGATTTCATTGTGCACTACGAGAACACCATTAACGGTATCCGTCAGGAAGATGCACAGCAGGACTGCGTGGACTCACAGACAGTACCTGTGGCGATTACTAAATACAAGGATATCGAGATGGTTGTTGCAGAAGTATTCACTGCAGGAATCTTCTATATCTTGCAAGTGGAGCTGAAAAGGATTGATGGACTCAAGATTGTTGAATGTACGAAAGATTGTTCCAGTTCTAAGTACATTGTGGTATGGGCAAATAAAATTACTAGGAAGTTTGACATGATCTACACGCCTGGAGACAGTGAGGAAACTATAAAGTGCTCCTGCAGAAGGATGGCTAGGAAGGGGCTCCCTTACAAGCACATCCTCTACATATTGACTTGCCTGGGACTAGACAAAATACCAAAATGTTGTGTCCTCCGATTCTCCTCAAAGAATGCAAGATATGGATTGCCTGCGCAGTGCGAGAGCGATATGTTCGGATATGGATGGTCAAGTGTAGCCGAGAGGAAAACGTTTTGCAACTTGAATGTAAAATCTCAAGAAGTTATCATAGTGGCATGCCATGATCAAGAGTCTTATGATGACTACCAGGAATGCATGCAGCGCATAGTGCACAGGATAAAGGATTTCAATAAAATTCATACAAGCTACTTCGATGCAGATGCACAGAGCAGCAAGGGAAAAGCACCTGAAGTTTGTGATCCACTAAAAGTTAAATCCAAAGGCGCGCCTAAGAAAAGAAAAAGAGTTCAAGCTGAGGGTGATAATCCACCCATGAGTAAAAATGGCAGACCACTATCATATGATGAACAAAAAAGAAGAAGGGGGACCGCCACTGCACCGCATGCAATATTGTTGGTAATAACAAATGAAATGCTAAATTATGCAAACAACATCCGAAGTAAGTCATTCCTTGAGTACAACTAAAAAGAATTATCAAATCTTTCATTGAAATTGCCAATAGCTAACTGCGCCTTACTATTATGCAGTTATGTGGAACAAGAAGAAAACTACATATTGCCCTTAATTCATAAACCATGTGGTCATTTGTGCAGAAAATAGCCTGTTTGGTTACCTAGGCAACCCTGCGTTGTGTCCAACATGAGTATGAAAGAAGCCCGTGGCTAGGCCCAGGAACAACAGTCGAATCGGCCTTTTCCGTGGAGCCAGCCTCGGTTGGGCTCAGAATGGGCTGCTGCCGCCCAACGGTTGAATGCGTGGGGAAGCACCGGAGACACGAATAACTTCCTATCTTGTTAATAGGTTAGTCCAAGAAATCATATGAAAAGTACTCCACAGTTGGAACAAATCACAAGAAAGTAGATAAAACCAAGCATGGAACATCAAAAATTATAGATACATTTGCAATGTATCAACATCCCCAAGCTTAACTCTTGCTCGTCCTGGAGTAGGTAAGTGATAAAAAGAAAGAATAATTTTTGAGGTGACATGCACCATCAAAGACTTGATCAAAGTATTTGTAAAACATTGATAGTTGGGATCATAGTACTTCAATCATAACATGAAAGACAAGGTTCTAGCTATAAGACAAAGAAACTATGATGCAACATGAAAAGGCACAAACAAAAGATTCATGGATAACAATGCTTTGCAAGATGTTTGTTTGTTTCACATAAAGAAAACATAGCATAGTGGCATTCAGCTTGTCCCTCAATAGAGTAGCAAATATAAATGCATAGGACACCTTCAAAATTCATAAGAGTGACTAGATACAAATAGTTTAAAACAAGCAATATCAAGTTATGCATCAATCAACTAGTCTTGGGACAATGCACATAGAACTAAGAATGGCCACTATGCTCTCAAAGTAGGTGCATAAAGATAGAAGGTGGAGACACAATATAATGGTGGAAGAAAAGCCTTCATAAAAGGAAGCAAAGATTCAAGTTTCATAAAGAGCTTCCAAAAATTATGGTACTTATAGCTTTCAGCTCTCATTGCCCCTATCATAAGAATCTTGAAGTGACTAAGGTTAAAGTGAACAAACTATGGTGTACATGCTTGACGAAGTATAAGTTAGAAATCTCATGTCCCTTGTATACGAGGGCCGCTCCTCATGCTACTCAAGTTTAGTCACCGGTATGTTCTTGTCATTGTAAGTATATGTGTATCATAGAGAACCGCCAACGGGGTACCCCTTTCCCGATGATACGGAAGAATCCCCATATCAAATGACAAGGCAAGCAGACAACGAGCATCTCAGCAATCTTCTTATTTACCATGGGAATATGGTGCTTTTTTCTCTCTTTCCTCTTTTCATAGTATCTCTTTTTTTCTCTTTTCTCTTTTTTCTCAATATAGGACAGACAGCTCATTATGGTTACGCTGCAGGTTTCCACCATGTCAGCATGGATTAGACAAGCGGCCCAGGCGTTTCTCTAACACATATACATAACTCCATGGACTTACAAGCTCCCCTGTCATTTCACACCGACGACATCCATATACAAAAGAGCATGATATCAACTAGGTACAAGTACCAAGTGCAATGTTGAAAGCGTTCCCCATGACAGCATGGTTCTGCTAATTCCCAACAAATAAGTGCAAGCATATACAACATAGACGACACAATGGTTCAAGTTTATTAAGGGCAAGTAAAGTAAAGTGTGCCATCAAGTTCTTGAGAGCTTTAATCACTAGTTTTTTCATAACAAGTGGAAGGTAAACAAAAGCATGAATATACTTGGAATAGCATATGCTAGTAGGTAGGTATGGTGGACTCTTTGGAATAACTTGGTTTAGCGAGTTGGATGCATGAGTGGAACTCATACTTTGTTGTGGAGGCTAGCAAAAGACTGGGAGCGACAAACTAAGAGAGCAATAATGGCCGTAATCATGCAGAGCGACAAAACATCATTGATCAAAGCATAAAGTGATACTACAAGTTGAAAACAAAAGAATCATAAAGGCTATGGTGACTTTGGATCATCATAACATGGTGTGAGCATGCGCCAAGTCAACCCAATAAAGCATCAAAGGAGAATACCACTATACTATGCTTTAATATGCTAAAACAACGCATGATTCATCCAAGGCACATTAAGCAATCTCAATTGTTTATAACAAGTCATTCTACAGCAAAGAATACTAAGCATAAAGCCAAAACAATATCGAGAATGGCATGACAAAGCATAGGCCACAGTCAAAAACAAGCTATTTTTACCACAAAAGCATGAACTTTCCTACTCTTTTCCAATCCAAACCAAACTATTTGCAAACCAATGTATGAAAGAGGGGGTCCAACCAATTTATTCAGAAAACTTAGCAAAGCAAGCAAACGAAAAACCAAAACTAAAACAAAGACGCTCCAAGAACAACACAACTATGCATGAAACAATAAAAATGAAGCGTTTGGAAGAAACCTGTGATTTTTATTGATGAAGAAGGGGATGCCTTGGGCATCCCCAAGCTTTGACGCTTGTACTTCTTGGATATTTCTTGGGCTGACACGCGTGGCATCCCCAAGCTTGAGCTTTAGTCCATCCTTCATCTCGTTACTCATTCCTTCCATACACCTAAAATTTTTCCTTCATGCAAAACTTCACACAATCTCATTAGCAACATTAGTGCACTTAAGATAAATAAGTCTCTAGGTTCAGTTCTAACACCAAATAAACTTCCATTAGCACACTAGATACTGTAGAACTTCCCTCAAAAAGCTCAATTCCCCAAAGGAACTCAAGAAGGAACCAACAAGAAGCAAATGCAGAAAATGGCAGAAATCTGTCAAAACAGACCAGCAGGTAAAGACGAATTTTTTCGAAGAACTTCTATTTCTCAAATCAAAAAGTGTTGAACTAACGGAAGTTAGATAACAACCTGGGGCAGAAGAACAAAACATTACAGATCAATCCGACGTACAGAGCTCTCTGAGGAATTTTTCCGGTGAAGCACATAAATCTATTTCGGGACAACAACTTTCCCAATCATTACTTCACTCTCATTAGAGGTTACTCTTGGCACAAAAAGCAAATAAAAAGGATAAGGAGAGGTTATTACAGAGGTAATAACTGCCAAGACTCATCTAAAACTCTTGGGTTATCTCCCAACAAGTACTTTTCTTTAACGCCTTTAAGTCAGGCATGAAAATCTGAGAAGATGCTCTCATAGGAAATATGAATTGAAGTAAAAGAGAGCATCAAGAAGCAAATTCAAAACACATTTAAGTCTAACCCACTTCCTATGCTTAGGAATCTTGTAAACAAACAAGTCATGAAAGCACAAAGGAACAAGCATAGTAAAGCAAAAAAGTGCAACTTCAAGACTTTCAACATAAAGAGGGGAACTTAATATTATTGAGATGCATAAAACCTTGTTTCCCTCTCTCATAATAACTTTCAGTAGCATCATGAATAAAATTAACAATATAACTATCACATAAAACATTCTTATCATGAGCCACATGCATAAAAGAATTAATACACCCCACATAAGCATAGTCATTCTTATTAATCCTAGTGGGAGCAAATTCAACAAAATAGCTATCATTATTATTCTCATCACCATAATCATCAAACATAGGAGGCATATTGTAATCATAATTACTTTCCTCCTCAATAGTAGGTGGACTGAAAATGTCATATTCATCATTGTAATCATCATATATGGGAGGCAAAGTATCATCAAAGTAAATTTTCTCCTCCATGCTTGGGGGACTAAAAAGATCATTTTCATCAAAACCAGCTTCCCCAAGCTTAGAATTTTCCATAGCATTAGCAATAATGGTGTTCAAAGAATTCATACTAAGAACATTGCTATTAGTATGCAAATAAAGTTCCATAGGTTTTTTAATTTTCTCTTCAAACACTTCATGTCCTAACTCAAGATAAATACTATAAAGCTCTCTAATTTTGTTGTTGTTTTCCATTAAGCCTAACTAGTGAAAACAAGAAACAAAAAGAAAAAATTGCAGATCTAAAGGAAATAACTTCGAGCACTCACACCAGAAAATAGGCGTTTGCCGTGGGAGGTTCTTCTTGTTTATTCCTTCGGTGTGAATACCTTTTACCTTACCTCCCCGGCAATGGCGCCAGAAAATAGCTTGATGTCTACGCACTTCTATTCTTATAGACAGTTGTTGGGCCTCCAAGTGCAGAGGTTTGTAAAACAGCAGCAAGTTTTCACTTAAGTGGATCACCCAAGGTTTATCGAACTCAGGGAGGAAGTGGTCAAAGGTATCCCTCTCAAGCAACCCTGCAATCAAGATACAAGAAGTCTCTTGTGTCCCCAACACACCCAATACACTTGTCAGGTGTATAGGTGCACTAGTTCGGCAAAGAGATAGTGAAATACAAGTGGTATGGATAATTATAGGTGGTAACGGTGATAGAGAATAGATTGGTGGCATGGAAGAGACTAAAGGCAAACTGAAATAAAGATGGAATCAAGCAAACATGTAATAGATCTAGTAGCAAACGGTGTATCAATGCTTAGAAACAAGGCCTAGGGATCATACTTTCACTAGTGAACACTCTCTCATAAATATATTCTTCCTTATGATACTACGCTGAACTACTCTCCGGTTGAACACTCTAATCGATGGTAGGGCTATAACATCACACCTCAAAGTTTATCTTTCCCATCTAGAAAACCCCACACTGTCACCTTGAGTACTAGATGAGTCCAACAAACACCACAATTTCATAAAGACATCCAACTCCAAATATAACTCATAACAAGTATTTATAATATCTAGCCTAAGTGCCACCATGGTGTGCATGCTGTCACTTTCACACACATGGGGAGAGCAGAGATCTATTAAAGCACTTGAGTAACAAGGTAGATATATAGATTACAAGCTCATGATCACAATATGATCATGCATAGAGAGAGAGATGAATACATAGCTACCGATAGAACCCTTATCCTCGAGAGAGAACTACTCCCTCCTCATCATGGGAATCAGCAATGGTGATGGAGATGGTGGTGGAGATCGATGGAGATGGCTTCGGGGGCACTTCCCCATCCCGGCAGGGTGCTGGAACAGAGACTTTCTGTCCCCTGAATCTCCCCTTTGGTGGCTGCGATGTTGCGGAACTTTTCGTGGATGGAGGCAGGACGATTTAGGGTTTTGGCTTCGGGAGGCTCCTTATAGGCCAGAGGGCAAGGTTGGTGGAGTGCCAGGGGGCCCACACCACCTGGTGGCGCGGGTAGGGCTAGCCCGCGCCTGGTGGGGTGTGGCCAGGCCCTGGCCCTCCTTCGTCTCGTATTCTGGCTCCATGAGTCTTCCGGTAAAATAGGAACTTTGGATTTTGTCCCGTCCAATTCTGAGAATACTTATTTTCTGACTTCCTGGAACCAAAAACAGCAAAAAACAGGTAACTGGCACTGTGGCATCTTGTTAATAGGTTAGTCCAAGAAATCATATGAAAAGTACTCCAAAGTTGGAACAAAACACAAGAAAGTCAATAAAACCAAGCATGGAACATCAAAAATTATAGATACATTTGCAATGTATCAGTGTGCCATGCCAAGACACACATCCCTACCAAATTTGAGATTAATCACACAAAGTTTGCCATGGACATGGCTACTTCCTAGCTGATTTGGGTAGTAAGCCCTCAACCTCCCACTTGAAACCAAGTGTGTGAGAAGAATCTTCTAAATTATTCAAGATATTCCTGGTTTTATGTCGTGGTGGTGTCACGGCAGATGCCATGGATAGGCTAAAGGTGGGGACTAATAGCACTAGGGGAATCCAGGGCGGGATAGTGAGATGATTCCTCACACAGAAGGTTTGTATTTGATTCACTTCACAGATTACAAGTGCTCCTCGAGCTGTATTGGAGAGAGAAGGAAGAAGGTACTCTCTTACTCTCCCCGCTAGCTAGCCCTCAGGAACCAAGTCACAACCACTCCGTAGAGATCAATAGCGGTATTCTCTACCCAATTGAGACCAACCCCTTCTACAAAGGCCCTAGCCCCTCTTATATAGGAGTGGCTAGGTCCCCACTTAGGGCATACGTGGAGGCATATTCCAGGGAATATGGCTCCTCCCAAAATAGTAAGTCGACCGGGTCGCTTTTCCCCCGCGTCATCCATGCAGAGGCTACGTGAGCCTCTGCGGCGCCTGCGTCAGCCGACATCAGCGTCGTCACCTCTGTCGGCCATGCCTCGGTGGTCCTGCCCCTGTGCGCTTCGCTCATGTTGTGTGTACCGGGGTTACTTTTGACCAGCGAGATACCTTCCTTCTCCTAGAAGCTTGCTATGACCCGGATTGTAGTTGATCCGGTCATACCTGTTCCTACATACAAGTTAGATTCATCTATCCGTCTTACGGCTTAAGTCGGATGAGACACAGTTAGGTGGACATCCCCTGGTCCGGGTTACCCCGAGATTCGGCCTGCCTTGAGGTAACTCGGCTAGCATTCGCTTTGACCTTGCCGTACCTCGGCTAACTCGGCCTTTATACCCCGGCGTGACCGTACCCGGGGGTATCCCCCCAACATTAGTCCCCGAAGCTGGTGCTGTCTTAGTTACCTTAGCCACTAAGGCCACAGCAGGTGCAATTTCACCGAGCTTTGTGCTCCTTCTCCGAGTTACCTCTTATCTCGGATCTCATGGGTTTACTTTCCCTTGGCACATTTCAAGTTTTCACTTGCTGGCCGGGTTACCATAATCTCCTCCGGGTCATCTTTCCTTCTCTCGTATGCTTCCCCACGTGGAGGCTAATCACTAGGTTGCCTCATTTTAAGGGCCAGCCACAGTAACCGCTGCAGTAATTGTCAGTTATCACTGTAGCGCACGTCACGTCTGGTCTGCCTCCTCGTTAACTGCATCAATGCGTCACGTCATGGGATTTGCTACACCCTGTGGTCCTCCGTGTGGCTCTTCGCTGATTGGCCCATCTGGTTTATACACGGCCACACCGTGTGGCATATCCGCATAACGCGATCCCACTTCCTCCCCGAGGGAGTGGTTAAATAGGGGAGGGGTGCGCCCCTTGGGTCTTTTCCCCCTTCCGCGCCCCTCTGCCTCTAGTTCTTCTTCTTCATCTTCTCCGGCGACAGCGCCGCCACCACCGCGTCTGAGTAGCAGCGCCGCCGCCACACTGCTTCCACACGCATCTGCGTCACCGTCGCCGCTGCGCATCTCCTCCGCCACGGGTCGCTATCAATCTAGGCCACTGCCCCCCACCGCCGCTAGCACCAGCGAGGGCAGCGAACTTGAACAGAAGAAGAGCTCATCGTCGCCGAGCAGGAGATGGAGGAGGACGCCGCGACGGCAGACCGTGGTGCGTGGGCTGGATCTTGGGTCTGCCAGGATGACCTGGACTGGCTCTACCACACCAGACGCATCCCCGTAGGCGTCACCACACGTCTCGCCTCTGCCGAACTTGCCCCCTCACCCAATCCGGGTGAGTATGTGGTGTTCCTGTCGCATTTCCAGCGGGGGTTCGGTTTACCAGTTAGCGATTTTTTCCATGATTGGTTAAACACCTACGAACTCCAGCCGCACCACCTTCCTGCCAATGCTATCACATCTCTCTCTGCTTTTGCCTCCACGGTCGAAGGCTACGCCGGATTATGGCCCACAAAGGAGCTATGGATCCGGTTCTTTGGCCTTCGTCGTAACGTAATTCCGAACATCCAGCTTTACCCAGAGGACAAGTAGCTTACGTAGTTCGGCGCTGCGTCCATTTCACACCGGAGGCTCTCCGTCTTTCCTCGGGTTACCGGGCTAGACTCCTGCAAAGGATGGGCCCGGACCTTCTTTTATGTTCAGAACGACGGCACTAAAGACCTGATCCGGCTTCGCCCCTATGCTCCGGGTCCTCCTAACCTGGAGTTGTGGGACATTGTCCCCAAGAAACCCACAGTATTGGACAACCAGGTCAACAAAAGGTTCGCGGAGCTGAAGGAGCTCGGGTTGCACAACGAGGACGCCATGATCACATTCGTCCGCAACCGGATCTCCCCTCTCCAGAAACGCACTCACAAAGTGTGCCACATGAGCTGGGGCCGCGACCCCAACCGGACCTCATCTTTCGATCTGAGAAACACAGAAATCTATCGCCGGGTCAAGGCCCTCTTCACCACCCACAAGGACTTCTCCTCTGATTGGACGTGGGGAATTGAGCATTATTGTCGGGATAGGCTTCCTCCCGTTGTAAGCTTCACGCCATAAACTTTCTCCGAATTAAATCTTATGTCGGTTGCTGTTGTATTTTTAACTCTATTGTCTTTTTTCTCCCTTAGCAATTCCTTCAGCAAACTATTGAGGATGGCACCGATCCTACCCTCAAATGTGCGCCTGACCGGGAGAGCTCGGACGAGGAAGAACCGGACCAGGAGATGCTCCTCCCAATGGCCGACGCGACCATGCGACCCACCGGTAAACTCTCTTCTATTAGAGATTGACCCAACAATGAAGATGACTCAGATGTTGAGGTGATGGAAGCATTTAACGTTGTCCCCCTTTCTTATGATTTTCCGGCATCAGCTAACCCCGATGGGCAGATCCATGAGGACCCTCCCCTTGCCGTGGGTGATCCTGTTCCGGTTGCGCCGAAGAAGAAAAGGGAAGCCGCATCCACTTCATCCTCCAGACCTTCTCAGCCAGCCAAAAGGTGAAAGAAGTCCAGGGATAAGACTGCCTCCAAGCCTGCAACCAAGGCTCCAGCACAAAGGGCTCGGAAGCCCATGGAGCCGCTGACCTCGGATGCGTAAGCCTCTTTTTCCCTCTGCCATTTACTTGTTCTTGCAATGTTATAGTTTCTCATATGACATTATTTGATTCAGCAGAGCTGCGATGGAGGTCCCCCAGAGTGGATCTAGCATCGCTTCGCCGCTCTGACTCAGCCCTTCTCCCCCTCATGGCGACGATTCATGCCCACTGAGCCCTATTCCGGAGGGTTCAGCGGCTGCTCCGTGTTCCAGCCCACCTCGTCAAGAGGGGGGCAACCTCGGAGCGGGGGAGACTGGCCCAGCCGAGGCAGCGGCATCCACCACTTCGGCTCCGCCGCAACCAGCTACTACCGAGTCTACTTCAGTACCTCCTGCGAAGAAGAAAATAGCACCAGCACCAACTCCAGCACCAGCAGCAAAAGCAGCAGCAGCAGCACCGAGAGCAGCGGCAATGACGCCAAGCCCCTCCGCCTCGTCCGAGTCTTCTCAGTCTCAGCGAGAAAGCACCCTGGCAGCTCCCAAGGGTAAATCTGCTGCAACCACTTCCTCCTCTCAGCAGCCCAAAGGCAAAAAGGCCCCTGACGCTACCAGGGCAGCGTCTGTCAAGGTTGGACAGCGCACTCTCGCGTCCATGCTTTCCAAGAAGACTCCAGCACCGAAGGATGCCTCTTCCGAGCCAGCTAGTGCGCAGCAACTTGTCTTGCACACCAGCCCGTCCCTTGCTCAGGTTGAGAGGAGGGAAGCACATGCCAAGGGCTTGGTGGCGCCCCACATACTCAGCGGCGAACGATATCCCCCGACCTTGATCGAGTTCATGAACAACTGGAACAAGGTGGAGTTCATCTAAAACGACGATCTCCCGGAGAAGTTCGATCCCGCCGAGTTTTCTGCTCAGATGAACATAGCCGCTAAGGCGATTAACCTTGCGGGTCGGATGATGGAGGTACGTTACTTCACCTTTTCCTTAGCATGCTATAGATATTAGTGATATAACCATTAGTCCCCGAGCCTCCGAGGGAGTAACTTGTTACTCGGCCGGATGCTCCTTAGAAAGCTAACTTAACTCCTTGATAACTTCGAATATGCACACACCTAGAGCCGGGTTAAGTTCCACTTGGCCTGGATCCTGTATACTTCGAATATGCACACACCTAGAGCCGGGTTAAGTTCCACTTGGCCTGGATCCTGTACACTTCGAATATGCACACACCTAGAGCCGGGTTAACTTCCACTTGGCCCGGATCTTGTACACTTCGAATATGCACACACCTAGAGTCGGGTTAAGTTCCACTTGGCCTGGATCTTGTACACTTCGAATATGCACACACCTAGAGCCGGGTTAAGTTCCACTTGGCCCGGATCTTGTATACTTCGAATATGCACACACCTAGAGCCGGGTTAAGTTCCACTTGGCCTGGATCTTGTACACTTTGAATATGCACACACCTAGAGCCGGGTTAACTTCCACTTGGCCCGGATCTTGTACACTTCGAATATGCACACACCTAGAGTCGGGTTAAGTTCCACTTGGCCTGGATCTTGTACACTTCGAATATGCACACACCTAGAGCCAGGTTAAGTTCCACTTTGCCCGGATCTTGTACACTTAGAATATGCACGCACCTAGAGCCGGGTTAAGTTCCACTTGGCCCGGATCTTGTACACTTTGAATATGCACACACCTAGAGCCAGGTTAAGTTCCACTTGGCCCGGGTCTTGTACACTTCGAATATGCACACACCTAGAGCCGGGTTAAGTTCCACTTGGCCCGGATCTTGTACACTTCAAATATGCACACACCTAGATCCGGGTTAAGTTCCACTTGGCCTGGATCTTGTACACTTCGAATATGCACCAGGCTAAAGCTATATTTTTGTACTCTTTTCAGGTGACCACCAACCGCCGGAGCGCTGAGTTTCAGCGTCTCCTGGACACTCACAAAATGCTGCTCGCAAAGCATAATGCGCATCTCACTGAGCACGAGAAAAGGGGTAAGTTCTCTTCTTCACACTTTTTTGTTTTTCCCTCATCTCCTTCTGCCGAACTAATCCATCATTCGGTTTTCGCAGCTGGGGTGGAGGCTGAGAACAAGCTTATGAGGAAGAATCTGGATCAGATTAAGGGTAAGTTACTTTTGCGCAACCTTGCTCTGCTTTCTATCTCCTTTTCTCCTTGGCTCGACAAACATTCATACCTCGGCTTTGCCGGGTTAACAAACTATTTCCATATCGCTGGAAGATAGTGTGCCCGTGCCTGATATGATGTTGCATTTTCTCGAACAAGCAAGGCAGCATCAGGCCGATCTCAATAATAAATACGATGAGCTTGCCCTCCTCCGAACCAAGGATGATGAAATTGCCAAGCTAAAGGCAGAAATGAAGAAGCTGAAAGCACAGCACCAATCCGAGCTTGAAAAGGCTGGCTAGGACTATACTGAAGAGCGCGAGCGCCTCAATCTCCAAATTGCCAAGGACCAAGAACTTCTCCAGGAGGCCGATGTCAAGCTTGAGTCGGCGAACGTTGAACTTGTGCAACTCCGCAAAAGACGTGATGACTGTACCAAGGAATTGACCCGGATCCACAGCCACATTTTACGTAAGTTCCTTTCCCTTATCCGGCATATTTCTCTGGGTTACTTCACATGTCTCTTCTTTACTTGCTTCTCTTGTCTCGTTTTCAGGCAAATTTCCGGAGGGCACTGCCATTGCGAGCGCCGCTGTTTCTAATTTCCGCTGAGATAGGGGTACTCCCGTTGCTCCTGACGGTGAAGACATTCCCTATGACATGGAGGACCTTTTGGTCAGCTTGGCATCTCGCTTGGAAATCATCAAGAACTATGGCAATGATCTCCTTGACATTGCAGTCCGAATCTTCAACACGTTCTGGCCTGCCGAAGACACTTCGGAGGGAACCGCAGCTCTTGCTAAAATGTTGATGGAAATCGAGACACAGATCGACCTATGGAGGGAGTCTGATGGACGTGCCGCAGCTGAGACCGTTCTCCACTACGTACTAACGTGGTACGAGAAGATCAACCTCAACCTCTTACCCCGCATGCGCACCGGATCCAAATGGACCAGTGACCCGGAGTGGGTAGCTCGGTGCCAGGCTTGCGCCCATAGCCTCATCGAATATGCTCCCATTCATGAATGGACTGAGGGACCGAGCTTTCTGGAAGCCGCTGGTGACGAAAATGCTGAGAATGTTGAAGACGGCTCGGATGAGGATGAAGAGGGAAATGCCTCCGACATCGAAGACAGTGAAGATGATGCCGAACTTCCTCCTCCTGCTGCTCTTTGAGTGAAAACACTTTAAAATTTATCAGATCCCCGGTATGCCGGGTGGAATTGTATCTGGTACACATGTGATATTTTGCTACTAAGTTTTTTATGCCGGATTAACTTGGGCATAGTCCCCGAGTTTCATTTTCTCGTTCGTCCAATCTTCTGGCTCGGCTTGTGTCTACCTTGATTCGGTTTTACGACTTACGAATCCGAGCTTCAAAAATTGTCTTAACAATACTTGGAAACTTTAGGCTTAGCACAAAATAATTCAGCATAATAATAATTTGAAAGTAAATACAAGGTTAGTCCGAAAAACAAACGTCGGCTCGATTAAGTTCTTTTCCTTAGTCATTTTTCGTGTGCTAGGCAATTCCAAACTTGTTCTCTTGCTTGCCATGAAGCCAAATCTTGTTGGACAGCAGCAAGTCGAAGAGTTGGGTTTTTGGTGCTCACACACTACTAATCCGAGTTAAGTAGAACAACTTACTCCAGCTGACGCACAAATAATACAAGACAACAAATATTATTAAGGTAGTCCCCGAGTTACTGCTCGAGGTGCCAACATTTCATTGATAAGCTCATTGTCGGCATACATACCGACACATTAGAAGACTCGGATACATACACTTCTCTGCTAAGTGTAGAAAGGACGAAGTAGAGCTACATTCCATGGACGCTTAGATTCCTCGCCGGACCTATCCGCCTTGTACTTTTCCTATGGCTTTGCATTGATAAGATAATAAGAATCATTGTGCAATGCTTTGCTCACAATGAATGGCCCTTCCCATGGGGGGGATAATTTATGCATGCCAGCAGTACGTTGTACCAACCGGAGCACCAGATTGCCTTCCCGAAAGACTCGGGGCTTACTTTCCGGCTATGATAGCATCGGAGATTTTGCTGATATATGGTGGATCTAGACAATGCCAATTCCCTCGCTTCTTCCAGCAGATCAACATCATTTTGCTGGGCTTCTTGCACTTCGGCTTCTGTGTATTGGGCGACCCTAGGAGAATCATGCTCTATGTCGGTTGGTAATACAGCTTCTGCCCCATATACCAGAAAAAATGGCGTATAGCCTGTTGATCAATTCGGAGTTGTTCTTAAACTCCATAGTATCGCTGGTAGTTCTTCTATCCAGCACCCCGCTGATCTTTGCAGCGGCTCAATGAGACGGGGTTTTATCCCGGATAACACTAATCTGTTGGATCTTTCCACCTATCCGTTCGATGCGGGGTGGGCTACCGAGGCAACGTCCAGCCGGATCTTCTTATCCCGGAAGAATCGCGCAAATGCTCCTTCAGCAAAATTTGTGCCATTATCAGTTATGATACTGTGAGGATAACCGTACCTCAAGATAATGTCTTTGAGAATTACGGCCGTAGCTCCATCACATTTTCTTATAGGCTTCACTTCAATCCATTTTGTAAACTTATCCACCATGACCAAAATGTGAGTCATATTTCCCCTTGCTGGTTTAAATGGGCCAACCATATCCAAGCACCATACGGCAAATGGCCATGTAATTGGTATGGTCTTGAGTTCCGACATTGGCATATGCGTCTTGGTAGCATACCTCTGACAACCATTGCATTTTCTCACCAGATCTTCTGCTTGTTCTAAGGCACTTGGCCAGTAGAATCCATGCCAGAACGCTTTTGCCACCAAGGCTCGGGACGAGGCATGATGCCCGTACTCCCCTTGATGTAAATCTCGGAGGATGTCAAGCCCTTCTTCCGGGTCGACGCATCGCTGGAGGACATTGGTCACACTCCGTTTGTATAGCTCGGAATTGATGATTGTGTATGCCTTTGCTCTCCTCTGAGTCTGCCTAGATAACACCTCCTCAGTGGGTAACGTTCCATCTTTCAGGAATTGAAATATAAAGGCTCAAGATGGTATTGCTCGCAGGAACCCATCCTCATCAATTTCCATCTGATCCACCGCATAACTTCAACCGGATCATTGAGCGATCATGGTCCTGGCGATCCCCGGGTTCGCTGAGGCAGTCCCCGGGTTTGCTGATGCAGTCCCCGGGTTTCGCGCACCACCTCCCATGTCAATGTCCATGGGCACAACTCCGGATTCTGTATCTTCCGGGACATAGATTGAGTCGGTTCCTGGGGACGGCCTGATAGATGGTTTTCTGAGGTGTTCCAATGCTACACCCGATGGAATTGCTTGTCGGGTTGATCCGAGCTTCGACAGCATGTCGGCAGCCTCATTTTCCACCCGGGGTACATGGTGAAATTCACACCCCTCAAAGTAACCAGATATCTTCTGCACATGAAATCTGTACAGAGCCATGTTTGGATCAAGGGCGTCCCACAACCCTGACACTTGTATTACCAAATCTGAGTCGCCAAAGCATAGTATCCGACGTATACCAATCTCTTTTACCACTTTGAGCCCATGCACAAGTGCTTCATACTCAGCGACATTGTTTGATGCCGCGAAATGGATCTGCAGCACATATTTCAGCTAGTCCTTCTTTGGCGAGGTAAGCACAACTCCGGCGCCTAGCCCGGTTTTTGTTTTTGACCCGACAAAATGCATCCTCCAGTAGTTCGGATCTAGCGGTGGTGGTTCATACTGTACCTCAGCCCAATCCACAAAAAAGTCCGCCACAGCTTGAGACTTGATTGCTTCTCTTCTGTCATATTGTGGCGCATAAGGAGCTAGTTCAATTGCCCATTTTGCAATTCTTCCACTTGCATCTTTGTTACTCATTATCTCGGATATGGGAGCTTCACATATTACTTTGATGGGATGCTCCTCAAAGTAATGCTTTAACTTATTAGCTGCCATATAGACACCATATGCCACCTTTTGATAGTGTGGGTAGTTCTACTTTGAGGCATATAATACCTCGCTCAAGTAATACACTGGCCTTTGCACCGACTTACCCTCTTCGCCGTGCTCTACCACAATCACTACACTTACAACTCGATTGGTTGCGGCTATGTAGAGCAACATTGGCTCCTTTGATAGCGGAGAGGCTAACACTGGTGCAGTGGCTAAAGTCTTCTTTAAGTGGGCAAAGGCTTCATCGGCCTATGGTGTCCAAACGAACTTATCCGACTTTTTCATGAGTTGGTAGAGAGGCAATGCCTTTTCTCCCAACCGACATACAAATTGACTTAACGATGCCAGGCAACCAGTGAACTTTTGGACATCGTTAAGACACTTCGGCAGTTCCATTCGTTCAATGGCCCGGATCTTAGTTGGATTAACTTCGATACCTCGGCTGGAAACAAGAAATCCGAGTAATTTTCCAGCCGGGACACCGAAGGTACATTTTTCTGGGTTAAGCTTCATCCGGAACCTTCTTAAGTTTGCGAATGTCTGCCTGATGTCTTCAAGGAGTGTTTCGCTTTCCTTGGTCTTGATAACCACATCATCCACATACACTTGTACATTTTGACCTATTTGGTCGTGCAAACTTTTTTGCATACATCTTTGGTACGTTGCCCCTGCATTACGTAAACCAAACGGCATGGTGCGATATCAATAAGCCCCGTACGGGGTGATAAATGCAGTCTTTATTTGATCATCCGGATTCAGAGGTATCTGGTGGAAACCAGAATATGCATAAATAAATGACAACTGTTCACATCCAGCAGTTGGGTCTATGACTTGATCTATCCTCGGCAGTGGAAATGGATCTTTTGGACAAGCCTTGTTCAGGTTCGTGTAATCGATAAACATACGCCAAACCACTGCCACGTTCGGGTCATCCTTCTTCTTCTCCACCAGCACCGGATTAGAGAGCCAATCTGGATAGAGTACTTCCATGATAAATCCTGCCGCTAGTAACCGAGCTATTTCATCTCCAATGACCTTTCTCCTATCCTCGGCGAAGCGGCGGAGAGGTTGCTTCACCGGAGCTGTATGTTGTACCAACCGGAGCACCAGATCGCCTTCCCAGAAAACTCGGGGGCTTACTTTCCGGCTATGATAGTGTCGGAGATTTTGCTGATATATGGCGGATCTGGATAATGCCAATTCTCTCGCTTCTTCTAGCAGATCAACATCATTTTGCCAGGCTTCTTGCACTTCGGCTTCTGTGTATTGGGTGACCCTAGGCGAATCATGCTCTTTGTCGGCTGGTAATACAGCTTCTGCCCCATATACCAGAAAGAATGGCGTATAGCCTGTTGATCGATTCAGAGTCGTTCTTAGTACCACTGGTAGTTCTTCTATCCAGCACCCCGCTGATATTTGCAGCGGCTCAATGAGCCGGGGTTTTATCCCGTATAATACTAATCCGTTGGATATTTCCACTTGTCCGTTCGATGCGGGATGAGCTACCGAGGCAACGTCCATTCGGAACTTCTTATCTCGGCAGAATCGCGCAAATGCTCCCTCGGCAAAATTTGTGCCATTATCAGTTATGATACTGTGAGGATAACCGTATCTCAAGATGATGTCTTTGAGAAATGTTACGGCCATAGCTCCATCACACTTTCTTATTGGCTGCACTTCAATCCATTTTGTAAACTTATCCACCATGACCAAAATGTGAGTCATATTCCCCCTTGCTGGTTTGAACGGGCCAAACATATCCAAACACCATACGGCAAATGGCCATGTGATTGGTATGGTCTTAAGTTCCGACATAGGCATATGTGTCTTGGTAGCATACCTCTGACAACCATTGCATTTTCGCACCAGATCTTCTGCTTGTTCTAAGGCACTTGGCTAGTAGAATCCATGTCGGAAAGCTTTTGCCACTAAGGCTCGGGACGAGGCATGATGCCCACACTCCCCTTGATGTATATCTCGGAGGATGTCAAGCCCTTCTTCCGGGTCAACACATCGCTGGAGGACAATGGTCACACTCCTTTTGTATAGCTCGGAATTGATGATTGTGTATGCCTTTGCTCTGCTCTGAGTTTGCCTGGATAGCACCTCCTCAGCGGGTAACGTTCCATCTTTCAGGAATTGAAATATAGGCAGTGCCCAAGCTAGTATTGCTCGTACAGGGAACACATCCTCATCAATTTCCATCTGATCCACTGGCATAACTTCAACCGGATCACGCTGATCAGTCCCTAGTCCCCGGGTTCGCTGAGGCAGTCCCCGGGTTTCGCGCACCACCTCCCATGTCAACGTCCATGGGCACAGCTCCGGATTTTTTATCCTCCAGGACATAGATTGAGTCAGTTTCTGGGGACGGTATGATAGATGGTTTTCTGAGGTGCTCTAATGCTACACCCGGTGGAATTGCTTGTCGGGTTGATCCGAGCTTCGACGGCATGTCGACAGCCTCATTTTCCACCCAGGGTACATGACGAAATTCACAGCCCTCAAAATAACCAGATATTTTCTACACATGGAATCTGTATAATGCCATGTTTGGATCAAGAGCGTCCCACAGCCCCGACACTTGCTGAACTACTAAATCCGAGTCGCCAAAGCATTGGATCCGACGTATCCCAATTTCTTTTGCCACTTTGAGCCCATGCACAAGTGCTTCATATTCAGCGACATTGTTTGATGCCGCGAAATGGATCTGCAGCACATATTTCAGCTGGTCCTTCTTTGGCGAGGTAAGTACAACTCCGGCACCTAGCCCGGTTTTTGTTTTTGACCCGTCAAAGTGCATCCTCTAGTAGTTCGGATCTGGTAACGGTGGTTCGTATTGTACCTCGGCCCAGTCCACAAAAAAGTCGTCCACAGCCTGAGACTTGATTGCTTCTCTTCTATCATATTGTGGTGCATAGGGAGCTAGTTCAATTGCCAATTTCGCAATCCTACCACTCGCATCCTTGTTACTCATTATCTCGGATATGGGAGCTTCACATATTACTTTGATGGGATGCTCCTCAAAGTAATGCTTCAACTTCTTAGCTGCCATATAGACACCGTAGGCCACCTTTTGATAGTGTGGGTAATTCTGCTTTGAGGCAGAGAATACCACGCTCAGATAATACACTGGCCTTTGCACTGACTTACCCTCTTCGTCTCGCTCTACCACAATCACTGCACTTACAACTCGGTTCGTTGCGGCTATATAGACCAACATTGGCTCCTTTGATAGTGGAGAGGCTAACACTGGTGCAGCGGCTAACATCTTCTTTAAGTGGGCAAAGGCTTCATTGGCCTGCGGCGTCGAAATGAACTTGTCCGACTTTTTCATGAGTTGGTAAAGAGACAATGCCTTTTCTCCCAACCGACATACAAACTGACTTAATGATGCCAGGCAACCAGTGAACTTCTGGACATTGTTAAGACACTTCGGCAGTTCCATTCGTTCAATGGCCCGGATCTTAGTTGGATTAACTTTGATACCTCGGCTGGATACGAGAAATCCGAGTAATTTTCCAGACGGAACACCGAAGGTACATTTTTCCGGGTTAAGCTTCATCCGGAACCTTCTCAAGTTCGCGAATGTTTGCCTGATATTGTCAAGGAGCGTTTTGCTTTCCTTAGTCTTGGTAACCACATCATCCACATACACTTGTACATTTTGACCTATTTGGTCGTGCAAACATTTCTGCATACATCTTTGGTACGTTGCCCCTGCATTACGTAAACCAAACGGCATGGTGCGATAGCAATAAGCCCCATACGGTGATAAATGCAGTCTTTATTTGATCATCCGGATTTAGAGGTATCTGGTGGAAACCAGAATATGCATCAATGAATGACAAGAGTTCACATCCAGCAGTTGAGTCTATGACTTGATCTATCCTTGGCAATGGAAATGGATCTTTTGGACACGCCTTGTCCAGGTTCATGTAATCGATACACATACGCCAAACCACTACCACATTCGGATCATCCTTCTTCTTCTCCACCAGCACCGGATTAGATAGCCAATCCGGGTAAAGTACTTAAATGATAAATCCTGCTGCTAGTAACCGAGCTATTTCATCTCCAATGACTTTTCTCCTATGTTCGGTGAAGCGGTGGAGAGGTTGCTTCACCGGCCTTGCTCCGGGTCTCACGTTCAAAGAGTGCTTGGCCAACTCCCTCGGAACACCTTGCAAGTCCTATGTGGACCAAGCAAAAATATCCCGATTCTCATGGAGGAAGTTGACAAGCTCGCTTTCCTATTTATCATTCAACCCGGTGCCAATTGTTACGGTGCGCTCTGGGAAAATATCATCAACAGGAACTTTCTTGGTATCCTTTGTGGCTTGGAACGAAACGCTACCATGCGGATTACTCAACGCCAACATATATTGCTACGCGGACTGAGCAAGCGCCGCCACCTCCTGGATCTTTCTTTTCTCTTGCGCAATCACGAGTGACTCGGCTAGGTTAGACCCGGCCGACGCACACTCAATGGAACGTCGGAAATCCCCAGCAATGGTAATCACTCCATTTGGCCCGGGCAACTTCATCTTCAGATAACTAATGTGGCAGCTTGCCATGAACTTGTTCAGTGCTGGTCTTCTGAGTAAAGTGTGATACGCACTTTCCAAGTTCACCACTTCGAACTCCAAATTCTCAGTTCGGCAGTTATCTCTTGTACCGAACACTATGTCAACCCGGACCTTGCCTATTGGCTCACAAGAGATGCCTGGCACAATGCCATGGAAAGTTGTCCTTGTAGCTTGGAGCATGTTCTCTGAGATACCCAACTTGCACATTGTATCCGCATACATGATGTTAATGCTACTGCCATTGTCAATCAGTACCTTGGAAAACCTCACATTGATGTTAGGCCCAATGAATGTCGGATCCAGCACTAACGCATACGAACCAGGACTCGGCATAAGCTTGGGATGATCTTTGATGTTCCAGGTAATTTCCTAGTCCGACCAAGGCATATACCTCGTCACCGCTGGCATTACAGCATTGACCTCCATATGTCGGTGCTGCAAGCTCTTTCTATCTGTTTCCTCAGTGGTAAACACACAGTAACTCTAATGATGCTCCCTGTACTCATTCCTCCCCTCATTTCCGGGGTACCTCTGATCCGGCTGATGCTGGTTTTCTACTTGATGCACTACATCCCTTCTCTCATGGTTATCATACCTCGGCGGAGGGGGAGGCAACATTAGTTGTTGCGTGTTCGCTCCGGAGAGTAATTACTGCCGGGGTAACTCCTGTCGAGGTTGATCATTCCGAGGTGCCTGAGCATTCCTCGAGCCACCTTGTTCTATCTTACGCATCCACTCACACTGCCTCGTTGTATGACCCGCTGGGTTACTCGGATTTGGCGTGTGAAATTTACACGGCTGATCCAACATCAACTCATAAGTGTACCTCGGACGGTCCTTCTTTTCTTGCCACTGTTTCTTCTGCTCTGGCGTCCAAGTGTTCTTGCCATCATTCCTTGGTGTCCATTGTTGCCCTCCAGTTTTCTGACGTTGGTTGCTCCCTGCTCTGGGCTGATCTTGATTCACAGCTGCAACTTGTTGCGAACTGTACCGGTGATCCGGTCTGTCATCTCTTCTTTTACCTTTGTAATCATCCATCCGGGATGATCCGGCTCCACCTCTCTGGTAGTACTCCTCATTCGACTCGTTTGACACGAGCCTAGGTTGAGTCGGATCGCCCAAAGCATACGAATCAGCAATCCGGATCATCTCTGCCAAAGTGGTTGGCATTTTCCTTTGCAACTTCTACCACAGCTTGCTTGCATACCTGCACCCCTGCGCGAACCATGCTATGGCCTGCGACTCTATCCCACCCTCACACGAGTTTCTCACGGTACACCACCGGGTTAAAAACTCCCGGTCTGTCTCGTTCGGTCTCTGCTTACACATAGCTAGGGTCTGTGGCCTATTTGGCCTCTGATACGTACTTGAGAAATTACTGATAAACATTTCCTCAAAATCGATCCAGCAGTTAATAGTTCCGGGCGGCAAATTGTTTAACCATACCCTTGCTGGCCCTTCCAACATCTGGGGTACGTATCTCACAGCCCATCGCAAGTTGCCTGTAGCAATTTTCACAGCTATAGCATAGTTTATCAACCAATCATCCGGCTTAGTACTGCCGTCATACGTCTTTGTGCCTCTGGGTAACTGGAAGTTAGGTACCGGTAGGACCCTGACTCTCAATCTGCTCCGACCTATACAGTTGATCCAGTTTCAACCTGGCGTCATCAGGCATCAGAACCCTGCTTCCCAATCTCGACCCTATCACATGATAGTCCGGCCTTGGGTATCCTGCATTCACCATTTCCGAATCTCCATTGTTATACCGGTCTTGCACTCATGGTGCACCTCTCTGTTGCATACCTCGGCCGGCACTTTGCTCTTGCCTTGGTATATTCTGCTACTGCAGTTGTCCTGCCGAGTTGCGCTGTCCGACATTGCCATTTACAACGTTTCCTTGACCGGCATTGCCTTGGTCGCGGTTACCTCGGCCAGCTTCACCTCGGCTTATGCTTCGCCGATCATTGTTTTTCTGTACCTCTTTTGCCTTTCCTGCCCTTGTCGGGTCATACGGAACAATCTGTTTGTTTCTCCTGGCCGAGGTTACTACCTCTTCTCTCCTAGGACCACCATGAGGAGACAATGCGGCTCCAGCGTATTTCTCCGGGTTACCCACCGCCGAATGAACGATCTTGGAGGCCCCAGCTCTCTCCGGGTTAGCCCTGAGCAATTCCTCATTTTGCCTGTTCGCGATCCGAACCAACTCATTGACCCTATCTTGCTGTCTCTGGCGGGCCTCACCTGTTAGACCCTCTAACTCGGACGCAGCTGCATCCGCTGCTCTGAGGTTTTTTGCCAGGGTACTATACATCGGCAGCCCCACGGACAAACGGTTCTCTGACTCCTCAATCCTAGTATCACTCTCTTTGTTCATTTCACTCATGAGATTTCTCCCCTTCACTTTTACAGCATCTACTTTATTTGCCTTTGTGTACTCACGCAGCGTCATGTTCAACGACTGCTGAGCCGCAGCTATCTTTTTTGCTCCCTCTAGAATTTTTTGCCTAGTTTCCTCTAGCTCGGCCTGTGCCTGAGCCGGATCTACCATTGCTGCTACTGGGTTTGCCAAGCTATCCATAGCTTCTCTCAGTACATTCTCAGGCCTCTCTAGTGGAGGACCTCTACCTTTCCTCGGTGCCTTAGGTGTTACCTCTAGATCTGGTGCCGGATCCTTGCTCACGCCCGCGCCTGGCGCAGTCATCATCACTTCAACATGGTCCGGGGAGCGAGTGATACGCGCCCCGTGAACCACGCTAAGGGGTGGCTCCCCTACCTCGACGACGTGCCGCGGATGAATGCACGACACATCAACAACAACGTAGAACTTGTGTGCACCGAGCTTGACGAAGAGGCCGTTGCGTGGAAGTGGGCGCGTGCCGAAGCAGCCAGCATTGTCGCTGACAAAGTCCAGCGCTCCAAAGCGCTGAACGAGCCCGAAGACGATGCGTTCACCATTGCCGATGAGGTTTCCCGTCTGGATCTTGACCCCTTCTAGCGCCGCTAGCCCCACGGTGGGCGCCAACTGTCATGGTGGTGTCACGGCAGATGCCATGGATAGGCTAAAGGTGGGGACTAATAGCACTAGGGGAATCCAGCGAGGGATAGTGAGGTGATTCCTCACACAGAAGGTTTGTATTTGATTCACTTCATAGATTACAAGTGCTCCTCGAGCTGTATTGGAGAGAGGAGGAAGAAGGTACTCTCTTACTCTTCTCGCTAGCTAGCCCTCAGGAACCAAGTCACAACCAGCCTATAGAGATCAATACAGTAAGCTCTCCCCAATTGAGACCAACCCCTTCTACAGAGGCCCTAGCCCCCCTTATATAGGAGTGGCTAGGTCCCCACTTACGGCATACGTGGAGGCATATTCCAGGGAATATGCCTCCTCCCAAAATAGTAAGCCGACCGGATCGCTTTCCCCCGCGTCATCCATGCAGAGGCTATGTGAGCCTCTGCGGCGCCTGCGTCAGCCGACATTGGCGTCGTCACCTCTGTCGGCCACGCCGCGGTGGTCCTGCCCCTGTGCGCTTCGCTCATGCTGTGCGTACCGGGGTTACTTTTGACCAGCGAGATACCTTCCTTCTCCTAGAAGCTTGCTATGACCCGGATCGTAGTTGATCCGGTCACACCTATTCCTGCATATAAGTTAGATTCATATATCCGGCTTACGGCTTAAGTCGGATGAGACACGGTTAGGTGGACATCCCCTGGTCCGGGTTACCCTGAGTTTAGGCCTGCCTTGAGGTAACTCGGCCAGCATTCGCTTTGAACTTGTCGTACCTCGGCTAACTCGGCCTTTATACCCCGGCGTGACCCTACCCGGGGGTATCCCCCCAACATTTTATATTTTTTGTGTGAACTATGGCATAACGTAAGACACATGGTGAAGGTTTCAGTATTTTTTAGATTTTTATTGAATTTATGTTGCCCCTTTCAAAGTTAGGTCAAAATCGTGACGGGTACAATCACCAAATCTGGATGAATCATGCTGACCTAGCACCACATCCATGATGAAACATCACCTTTTGCATGTAAGTACGAATTTTAAAAAAATAAATGAGGTTCTAATCAAGTTCAAATTTTCTAAAATTTGTCTAGTTTGACCAAAATTTGACTTGGAGAAACGCTGGGTGTCTTCCATGTCTCCCTAGGGGGTTGGATCTACTATGGTTGTCTAGGAAAAACCCATCCATCTAGTTGTACCACATTGGTCAGATAAAAAGCCAACAAAAATAAGCCCAACAAGCCCATGCTAGGGGTTTGTTGCCAAAATGACTGACGGATCAAGCCCACAATATAGGCGATCCTATCAATACTTCTTGAACTTAGCTTTTGTTATGGTTAGTCTGTTAATTTGCTTGATCTGCTGTAGATACTTCCTGAAATTAGCTTGATTCTATATTCCAAATATTGTGATGGTTCATCTAATGAAACTTATAATGATAGTAGATGTATACTATTGGGTCTTTGTTGTTTTGAAGATTCAGTTGCCTGAATGCACTATTAATTTGTATAGTGCATACACTAAAGGTGGTTTTAGCATTTGGAACATGATAGACATGTTTTCTATGTGGTGAACCTTTAATTAATGTTGGATTCTATGTGGTGAACCTTTAGTTAATCTGATGCAACTTCTAATGTTTAGTTTCGTCAGGTTACTGTTGTCGTAAGGCTGTTGTCGACAACCTCTAGATTTTGTTCAGTTTCAATTAGCACCTAAAAATCGTACAACTATTTCATTCAGTTTTATATAGCACTTGTTCATGAGGTTGTTTGAACCATTCTTGCGATGACAGGATGAACTGGATCGAACGGGATGTAATAGGGGCATGTAATCCACGTCCTGCATGTTTGATTCGCAGGATGGAACTAGTAGTATCTGGTCGTCTGGAGAAGAGTTTTCACACCATAACTTTGAACCTTCATTGAGCATCTATAACTCTGAATAAATAGATAGAAACTTGTGGTTGTATGAGTCATCACTTGGACATCATGATCCTACCTAGTTGATACTCCCTCCGTTTCAAAATATAAGATGCTTTAGCTTTGTGAAAGGAGTGTACCTAGACCCCTTTTAGTGGGTAGGTTCATGTAGGTTTAGAGTGAACCTAAATACTAAAAGGAGTCTAGATACACTGTTTTCACAAAGCTAAAGCATTCTTATATTTTGAAATAGAGGGAGTAGATCTAAGTATAAGACTGATATGCCAAGACATGATGAGACACTTTGTGGCAAATGTGGGCCCATGCCAAAATTGCATGGGTTACAAACCTCTCTTGGTTGGCTAAAAACACCATATATAATCAACTTGGTTGTGTGACTCAACACTTTTAGGCTCCAGACATGTTGTTTTATCACGGATCTACTCTTACATTATGAAGACCCATCCCATAGTCACGCATGGTGTGCATGTTGATTTCACAGATGATTAATAAGGAGCTCGAGGCCAGCGTCGGAGCTACCACGGAACCAAAACACATAGATGTCACCAGCTCTCATATCAACCTTGTTCACAACTTCCATCCACTTTGATGTTATCATAGCACCACCTTTTAGTTTGCCTCTAGTATTTGACTTGTTCATCACCATTTTAACTTTTGAAACTTCTATATTGTTCCAAAATACTTCAATGTGTCCTGGTAGTTTAATATATGGAACAATATGCTCCATGGTGAAGCTCCTCAAAAAGCACTGCATATAGATCACACCAATACATATAAATGTCAGTACCTAATATAGTAGTAATTTAATAATTTTTCAAATTGTTACTAGTTCAAAAGGTTTACCATTTTTTACTTTGCCTTTCAAGGTGTTTGAATTATTTATGGTGCACACATAAAATGGTTTTTTTGGGAAGTGCTTATCAACTCCATACTTCAGCATGTTAAATTCTGTATCATCCATCGCTACACGGTTGCCATACTGGCTGAAACATTTAAAATCTTTCTCGGCCTTTATTCCAGGAGCTGCATGTAACAAATACATACATAAGCAGCAATAGTATAACTGCATTGAATTTATTTTTAATTGACATCACGTCGTCGGATTGATGACAAGTACGCCATGAGGGGGTCCTCGAGGCGTGTGGAAGAGAGGGGTGTGAGACGTACAGAGTTCCGGGACGGTGAGCACATAAGTTTATCCAGGTTCAAATCCATCGGCTTTGGATGGATCCTACTCCTGCTAGCAATCCAGTAATACGGTAGAGACGGAATATGGGTTACAAGGGTTTTGCCTGTGCGAGTTGAGGTTGTAGACTATTGTGAGGGTAGGTGCCCTAAAGGCACTCCCTAGGACGGCTTATATAGATAGCTGGCCTAGGGTTTACAGGAGAGATCTATCCGGCTATGACTAAAAGTCGGTTACAGAGTACATCTTGAACTACAAGTAACACTATGGGCCTATGTCGGTAAGTCTTCTGGGCCTTCCCGTAGCCGGATTGGACTTCGTATCTTCTCTTGACTGGGCTGCCCGTGAAGCAAAGCTCTAACCCGAAGTGGGCCACCCTGGTTAGTGAGGAACTGTGAGGATACCCGGAAAGTATATCCCCAACAGCAGCCCTCGGAAGTCTCCAAGATCCAAAGTCGGATTCATCATCATCTAGCTTGATCTTCGGCTTGCAAAATCTTTAAGGGTTCCTGAAACTTCAAAATAAAAGATATGATCCGGGTCTCAAAATAAGTCAGACCTATCAGTACAGTTATTAAGATTTCTAGCTCGAATTTCAAACTAAGCTAGAACTTGGTCTATGACGTAGCCTGACATCAGCCATGGTCAAGTCACGTCACTAACAGACATTTCCTGTCAGCACGACCGTTGGTGGGTCCGCCTTTTGTGGAACCGAGGCGCCATTTCATTGTGTGCGTGGAGATCGAGGCGGCGTAATCATCACGTAGAGGTTTCCCCATCCTTTCCATGACGTGTGGCAGTTTTACTATAGCGTTTACATGAATCTTGACGCGCCTGATGGATATAAGTGGTGTGGATTTCTCCCCCAATCTTCTACACCAGTTCTCAGCGTCGTTTCCTTCTCCTCTACGCCTCCCATGAACCTAGCGCTCCACTACTCCCGCAAAAACACCTCCAGCGCCACCCATCTAAGGTCACCGGCGCACCGGATAGAATGGCTTCCTCATCATCCTCCGGCTTAGCGGCGGCGGTGCAGAGGCGGCGATGGCTACGGCGGCAGAGAGAGAGAGCCACCATGGAGTTTGGATCCCCTGCGTCCTAGACGATCCCAAGCTCCAGGTCGTTGAAGACGAAGGGCTCCTCCGCGCTGTTGACTGGCGGAGTGGCTTCAGCGAAACCGTCCCAACCCCCGCGACAACAAGCGAGTGCATTTCGGCACTCACCTTGATAGAGGTCTTTCCTTTCCTCCCTCGGAATTCTTTTCCGAGGTTATAGATCATTTTGGCGTTCATCTCCACCATCTCCCCCCGAACTCCATCTTAGAGATGCGTGCGTACGCCTCTTTGTGCGAGGGGTATCTCGGCATTAGGCCGAGTCTCACTCTTTTCCAGTACTATTTTCATGTTCGGAGAAATTCCATTACTGTCGGTAATCCTTATATTACCGGCACCATTACTTTTTCGGTTACGTGTGAGCATGTTTATCCCCCGATCATGGAAAGTGATTCGGTCAAACAATGGCCATCCACTTTCTTTTACCACAAGGATATCCCTGCTCCCGGCAAAGATACAGCTTTGCCGACTTTCGTCGATGGAGCCGCCACGCCTCAAGAGTCTTGGGACGAGGCTACTCCGATTCTCAGTGGCGATCTGTTTCTCACCAAGAGACAGATCGAATATCTGATGAAGCACAAGGGCCTGAAAGGGTCCGACTTGGTTCAATGTTGGGTGTCATGCCGGATCCAACCTCTTCAACATCATGGAGATCGACTGATGCATTCCATCACGTCGTCAAAGAAGGATTCCCTTCGCATCAGCTCCAAGACCTTAAAGCCGCAAGACGATATATGCCAAGTCAAATGGATGATAAGGGAGCGGATCGAGAGGAAAATTCTGGAGCTGTCCCTAGACATGCCACAGCGGAAGATCCTGTTGTGTCGGTAAACTTCAGCAGTAACTCTTTTTTCATGCTCATCTATATGTTATCTTTGCAATACTGAGATATTTTTCCTTTTCAGCTTGCTGACCTCCCCGAGTCGGAGTTCGCTCCATCGAGGGATATCCTCCTGAGTTTTCTCAAGACGAGGGTGAATTGGTCCCAATGCCGGATGTTTTTCCTCGGAAACGCAAAGCTCCGACATTAGCCATCGGTACCAAAGAAGTGCCCGTTGTGAAGAGGTAATCTTTCCTCACAAGGTCATTGTATTTTTCCTATAATTCCTTCTAAGATGTAATGTTCTTTGTTCTATTATCTTCTCACAGCTAAACAGCTCATCAAGGGAAAGGGGAAGGAAGATGCCGTGAAGCCCCTACGTCCGTCGAAGCTCAAGCTACCTTCTCCTGCCATGGCTCCTCCGACTCCCGCTCCTCAGCCTTCTATAGCACCGGAGATTACTCGATCTCCGACAGTTGTAGAAGATCCGGCTCAAACAATAGAGCCCGCGATCCTTGAGTCGCAAACTGATGTCACCATGAGTGACTCGGGTGTTGATAAGGGTGAACCCTCTTTGGGTAATAATCCCTCACCAGAAACCTTTGCCGAAAATCTCCTGATCATTCCGGGACTTGCCAAATTTGGCATGTCTCAGAAATCTGCAGAAGAAATCTAGCGGCTAGCCCGGCAATGTTTAGAAAGCCGAAATCTTTCTGCCGAAGAAGAAGCACAAGAAGCGGAGGACGTCAAGTACTCTGAACTTCTTGAACAAGTCCAAAGTCCAACTGTGATTTAGGACCGAGAGCGTGTTACCACCTCCACCAGTGATCTCGCTCACTCTTGCCGAGAAGGTTACAACTGAAGTGAACATGTTCTTGAGCAAGCTCACACATGAACAACATGTAAGTCAGAATTCCAACTCATATTTTCCTTTATGTTACTTTATACCCTATCCTCTAGCCAACAAGCATGAAGTTGGATAGTCAAATCCGGGTTTATGCTTACTTAGGATGCCAAAGAATGAACTAGTGTAGCCCCCAAGGCTCGTGCTGATATTAGTTACAATATTAGCCCGAGACTTTAGTAGACTTCTGACTCTAGGTATTCTGACTTACAGAAAGTTAATTCGTATAACCAGGAATTATTAAAAAATATCTGCAACAAGAGGAAAGAGATCAGAGATCTCCGACATGAAAATGCACAGCTGACAGTTTGCAAGGATGAGGTCGAAGGTAAACATTTCGAAACTCAAACCTTGTCTTTATGTTTCATTGTCGAATTTTTGTTGAACTATTGTTCTTTCAACTTACAGCACTGGTAAAATAGTCCTGCGCTATGATCGAAGAGGCCGAGAATCTTAAGAACCTTGGTGGTGGAGAACAAAGAACTTCGCCAAGAGATGGATAAGATCAAGGCAGATCATGAGAAGAGCATTGCTCAAATTGTTGAGTCCAGCTCCATGGCCACCGATGAGCGTGATCGCAAGATTGCGCTTCAATATAAGAAAATCTCAGATTTCAATGACGAGTTATTCAGAGAAAAGGACATTTCCGAGGCGCTCCGGGCTGAACTCCAGAGTCTTCGTGAAGAGAAGGCCAAAGTCGACGATGTCATCTTTGGTATGTTTCCCTTTCTCTGATTTTCCTGCATCTTTCGACTCTTTTTAGAGTCCGGAATTTAGACTTACCTTTTGCATTATATGCGTAGGTCCTCTGAACTTGATGGACTCCGCCTTTGCCGAGCCTCACACCCACCGGCTGACCCAAGTTGGTGATTTGCTTCATGACTTCTGCCAATCTCTCGAAGACATTGGCGAAGTTCTCAAGGTTCCAGATATGCATAGCATGTCCGGTTTTGAAGTGTGAGACAAGGCCAAGGATATGCCGCAGCTTGCTCAGGACTCGAACATGTCCTATGCGTAAACCGTAGCGCAAAACGCTCTCACCATGGTTATGAGCCACCATGGAAACATGGAGATCTGGCAAGTAACTAGAGGGTACTGCAAGGTGGACGAAGACGGACAGGAGCAAGATATCAAGGCCATCATGGACTCCTGCGCCAGATATGGGTGTCATGTAGATGACTTGACCAGCTACGACACTACCTTCTTCACCCGCGTGGACACACCGCCTCCACCTTCCGAAAAACAGCTGAAGTTTCCGACGATGATCAAACCATATCAGATTTGAACATCTCGGAACGTTATCAAGCCGAGGCTGATGTATCCAACGAGCTAGCAGCTCCTACCTCTCCTCCTGCATCATATAATATCATAAGAACAATGTGTTATTTTGAAAAACAATTTGGGTTTGTAAATAAGTAGTATGATACTTTTACTAGTGCTAAGTTTTAATTTATCTATTCAGCACTTTTGACTTTGATATTATGTGCCTGAAATGTTTACATAAGCACTTGTATTTTTTGTCTGCACTTATCGTTTATCTGGCTTTCTGTCTCGTCCCTTTCGTGAGCCGGCTAAACTTTCAGCACGAAAACTTTGCCGAGCAACGGAGCTCAATTGCTAAACCAGTTTAAACTCAGAAACAAAGCCTACTTCCAGTACCAACAATTCACTACTCGGAAAATGCCCGCATCCAGCAATCAGACCAATAACCAAAGTATAGACTAGAAAATTTAGATTTATACCCAAAGGTATCAATTTTAGAATCAGAAATCTAAACCAGAACAAACACGAGCATAAAGTACTTTTAAGTATTCTAGGATTTTCGACTTGCGACATGATCATTCGGAAATAAGATGGTACAAACTTCTCAGAAAGATTTTGAGGGAACCAAGACTTTATTTCTCATTGAACATGTACACATATATGATTACAAAGAAAAGTAAACTAAGAATAAAAGGGACGTAGCTGAGTATTTCTCATCCGGATTTGTACTGCCTCCAGCTCTCTTTCTCTTCTTAGTAGCAGGTCTTTCTTTGACTGGCCGCATATCAGTTAGGTAGTATGAACCATTGTGTAATACTCGACTAACTAAAAATGGCCCTTCCCATATTGGGGAAAGTTTGTGCTTTCTTTGCTGCACAAGCCTGAGAACCAAATCGCCCTTATTGAAAGACTGGTTTCTGACTCTCTGGCTATGATACTTGCGTAACTTCTGCTGATAGGCTGTTGATGTCATCTCAGCAATGACGCGAACTTCTTCGACTAAGTCGAGATCATTTTGTCGAGAAATTTCGGCATCCTCTTCAATATACGCGGCCACTCTAGGAGAAGTGTGAATTAAATCACTAGGAAGAAGTGCTTCTGCGGCATAGACCAAGAAGAAAGGTGTGTATCCAGTTGACCTGTTCGGAGTTGTTCACAAACTCCATATTACAGAAGGTAATTCCTCTGCCCAAGCCCCCACATCACGTCATAGTGGTGCTTCGAGTCTTGGTTTTAGGCCCTGCAAGATTAAACCATTTGCTCTTTCGACTTGTCCATTAGCTTGTGGATGTGCGAGTGACGCAATGTCAAGCCGGATATTTTGTTCATTGTAGAATTCGGCAAGCTCTCCCATAGAAAACTTACTCCCATTGTCCGTAATAATGCTATGCGGATAACCGTATCGGATTATAACATCCTCAACAAATCTTCTGGGTGTTGCTCCATCACAACTAGTGATGGGTTTAGCCTCAATCCATTTGGTAAATTTATCCACCATCACTAAGAGGTGTGTAAATCCACTTGGAGCCCATCTAAACGGTCCTACTATGTCAAGCCCCCAGACCGCGAAAGGCCATGTTATAGGTATTGTTAGTAGCTGATCAGCCAGAACGTGAGCTTGTTTGGCGTACTTTTGGCAGCCCTTGCATGTCTTGACCAGTTGTTCAAGATCCGCTTGGCTGTAAGCTTTAAAACCATGTCGGAAAGCTTTTGCCACTAAAGATTTGGCTGCAGCATGGTGACCACACTCGCCTTCGTGGATTTCTCGTAAGATTTCCACTCCTTCTAACGGAGATACACAGCGTTGAAAGACCCCAGACGCACTCTTCTTATAGAGATCACAACTAATTATAGTATAGGCTTTTGCTCGTCGGTTGATCTGTCGGCTCAGAACTTCGTCTTCGTGTAATTTTCTGTCTATCAAGAAATTAAGATAGGGTTGAGTCTAGCTGGGAATCACAGCCAGAACTGCTACTAAAGGTGAGTCAGATTTGGTCGGATACTCCTCATCTACTCCTTTTATAGAGGAAACTTTGAGGTGCTCTAAAAAAGCGCCATCCGGGACCTTTTCCGAGCAGAGCCTATTCGAGATAGTGCATCTGCTTCCTCATTTTCTGTTTGAGGGATGTGTTGAACTTAAAATCCTTCAAAGAATTTAGATAGTTCATCCACGACAGCCCTATATGCTGCCATGTGCTTATTTGCCTTACAGATATCTGATACTTGTTGTGCAACAAGATCCGAATCTCCATAACACATTAATCGTCGGATACCTATATCCTTAGCAATCCGGATTCCATGCAGTAGTGCTTCATATTCGGCAATGTTATTTGTTGCCGTGAAGTGTATCTGCAATACATAGAAATGTTTATCTCCTTGGGGTGAATTGAGCACCACGCCAACCCCCGAGCCCCCGAGCGCTTTAGACCCGTCAAAATGCAAGGTCCAGTATTCTGGCTCTGGTAGAGTCATACTCTCCATTGTCTCTGTCCAATCAGCAACAAAGTTAGCGAGGATTTGGGATTTGATTGTTGTATGAGGCTTGTACTCAATATCGAAAGTTGAAAGCTCTATGCCCCATTTGGCGATGTGTCCTATGGTGTCACTATTGTTGATTATATCTCTCATGGGAGCTGTGCTCACCACGGTAATTGGATGTTCCTAAAATAATGTCATAGCTTACGAGATGCTAACAACACATCGTCATCTAGCTTTTGATAGTGCGAATACCGCTGTTTTGATTCTGTTAAGACCTCGCTGAGATAGTAAGTCGGACGCTACCCAAGTGTTCCTGATTTTCCTCCGGTCTCTTCACCACCATAACGATACTGACGACTTTGTTTATCGCAGCAAGATAGAGAAACATCGGTTCCTGTGGTTCCGGTGTTGCAAGGATGGGAGCAGATGAGAGTACTACTTTCAGGTCTTGTAGTGCAGCTTCAGCTTCGTCGATCCACACAAAATTCTTGGTGTTTTTCAGGAGTTTGTATAGTGGTGCGGCTCTTTCACCGAGCCGGCTTACAAACCGACTGACTGTGGCAATGCAACTAGTTAGTCTTTGTACGTCCTTCAGGCAAGTCGTCCTGGAAATGTTGAGTATAGCCTTGATTTTGTCTCGATTTACCTCTATGCCTCTTTGAGACACGATAAAACCTAAAAAAATTCCGGCTGGGATTCCAAAGAAGCATTTCTTCGGATTAAGCATTATGTTGTCTTTTCGTAGATTGGCAAACATTTCCTCCAAGTCGGAAACCAGGGTTTCCTTCTTTTTGGACATTACCACAATATCATCCACATATGCATGTACATTGCGCCCGATTTGATTGTGGAGGCAACATTGCATTGTGCGTTGGTATGTAGCTCCTACGTTCTTCAGCCCAAAGGGCATCGTAACGAAACAGAAGGTTCTGAAGGGGGTTATGAATGAAGTTTTGACTTTGTCAGACTCCTTCATCCGGATTTGCTGATAACCGGAATATGCGTCGAGAAAACATAGGAGTTCCGAGCATGCCGTAGAATCGATAACTTGATCAATCCTAGGCAGAGCGAACGGATCTTTGGGACAAGCCTTGTTCAAGGCAGTATAACCAACACACATCCTTAAATCAGTGGTGTCCTTTTTAGGGACCATTATAGGATTGGCCGACCACTCAGTGTGGATGACCTCTTCTATGAATCCGGTTAACTCGAGTCGTGCTAGTTCCTTAGCTATTGCCTTACGCTTTTCATCGCCAAAATGTCGTAGGGACTGTTTGACGGGTTTAGCGTTCGGGTGTACATTTAAAGAGTGCTCGGCAAGTTCCTAGGTACTCCAGTCATGTCAGATGGCTGCCATGCGAAGATATCTTGATTTGCTTGGAGGAACTTGACGAGCGCGCTTTCCTATGCGCTATCTAGGCCTACACCTATCTGGGTCACCTTGGAGGGGTCATCATCCTTCAACGGTGTCTTCTTCGTCTCTTCTAATGCCTTAAACTCCGGATTCGGCTTTGTCACCTCCTTCTTCATTGCGGGCATCTCGGACGGATCTATGCTCTTCTTGATCTCCTAGTACTCCTGGGCATGTAGCACGGCTTCAGCAAAGGCGGCATTTCCATCCTCGCACTCTTGCGCTTTCTTCGGGTCTCCCCTGATGGTGATCACGCCGTTGGGACCTGGAATTTTCATCATATTGTAAATGTAACACGGACGAGCCATAAAAGCCTAGTAAGCCAGACATCTGAATATAGCATGGTACGCGCTCTTGAACGGAACCACTTCGAAGGAAAGTGCTTCCATCCGATAGTTCTTTGGAGTTTCAAAGGTCACATCCAAAGTGATTTCTCCCAGGGAATTTGCTTGTCTTCCTGGGACAACTCCGTGAAAGATCACAGAGCTATAGTCAGCTGGGTCTCCGATATCTTCATCCGACGTAGCGTTTCGACATATAGAATATTAATGATGCTGCCACTGTCCATGAGAGTCTTGGAGAAACCATAGCCATCAATAAGTGGATTGACGACTAAGGCACATTTTCCTCGCCTGTGCAACTTAGGCGGATGATCAACATGGTCAAAGGTGATTGCCACTTCTGACCAGTCCAAAAATTGAGGGACAACCGAAACTATTGCGTTGAGCTAATGTAGAACTGCTTTCTTGACCTTAGCTGGTTGAGATCCGAGGAAGGTGACATATGTGTCTTTCTTTGTCAGGAAATTCTTTTTTCCTTCCGGCTTGGGATTTGAAGCATCAGCTTCCTCCATGTCGGAATCATCCTTGGTCTCTTTATCTTTTTCGGAATTCTTCTTTCCCTTCTTTTGCTTAGCCCTATAGCCAGCGGTATCGTCTTTCTTGATGTCGTTGATGGCTCAGTGTTGATGTAGAGCTCGTTGGGGAACCCCAAGAGGAAGGTATGATGAGCACAGCAGCAAGTTTCCCTCAGTTATGAAACCAAGGCTTAATTGAACCAGTAGGACCAAGGAAACACCCCAAAGGTGTTGCTAGCTGAGCCTTGGCAGGGCGCACTACCGGTTCTAGTAGCAACGTGGAGACCTGCACAACACAACCACAGAACTTTGCCCCCAACTTGCGATGAGGTTGTCAATCTCACCAGTTTTGCTGAAAACAAAGGATTAAACGTATCGAATGGAAGGAAGTAATAGTTTGCAGAAAGTAAACACAAAGCAGTAAACAGTTTGTAGTTTGTATGTAAAAGAAAGGACCGGGATCCATAGTTCACTAGAGGTGGCTCTCTTTAAGATAGATAACATGCTGGGTGAACAAATTATAGTGGGGCAATTGACAAACATCGAGAAAGCAATACATGCATATACTAATCATTTTGACTCCTTTGGAACTTGATTGGGCATTACAAGATTATACATAGACCGCCATCCAACTGCATCTATGACTAATAATCCACCTTCAGGTTATCATCCGAACCCCCTCCAGTATTAAGTTGCAAGCAATAGATTATTGCTTTACGAATAGCGTGTAAAGTAAACAATATGATTGTTCTATGAACAAAGGATTGTTGTTTTCTCCCTAGTAGCAACAGCACATCTAGTACCTTAGAGATTTCTGTCACTTCCCCAGATTACCAGAGGCATGAACCCACTATCGAGCATAAAGACTAACTCTTGGAGTTGCTACCATCTACTTGGCCAAGATAGCTAGTAACAACGGAAAGCATGCAAGATCACAAATAACAAAGACATGATAGAATCAATAATCAATCTGAAATAGCATCTCAATATCCATCTGATCCCCGCAAACACAACATGCCGAATTACAAATAGATGATCTTGATCATGAACGGAGCTCACAAGATCTAGACATGAAAGCACAAAGGAGGAGAACCAGCCATCTAGCTACTACATGGACCCGTAGTCCAGAGATGAACTACTCACGCATCACACCGAAGGCTTGCATGATGATGAAGAAGGCCTGCAGGGTGAATTCCCCTCTCTGGCAGGGTGCCAGGAAGAGCTTTAGATCCCTCCCGATCTAGGGATGGAGATGACGGCGGCTATAGACTCTTTCATGGATTTTTGATCGGGTACTTAGGGTTTTGGTCTCGAGGGCAATATATAGGCGGAAGGAGAGGCTGAGGGGGTGCTGGGGTCGGCCAGACCACCCCCTATCATGGTCCAGGCCTAGCCGCGCGGCTAGGTGGTGTGGCCGGCCCCCAGCCCCTCTCCGTCTCGTATTCTGGCATCATATGTCTTCGGAAAAATAGGCACTTTGGCTTTTGTCCCGTCCAATTCCGAGAATATTCATTTTATGACTTTCCTAGAACCAAAAACAGCAGAAAACAGGCAGCTGGCACTATGGCTCTTGTTAATAGGTTAGTCCAATAAATCATATGAAAAGTACTCCAAAGTTTGGACAAAACACAAGAAAGTAGATAAAACCAAGCATGGAACATCAAAAATTATAGATACGTTTGCAATGTATCAACATCCCCAAGCTTAACTCTTGCTCGTCCTCGAGTAGGTATGTGATAAAAAGAAAGAATAATTTTTGAGGTGACATGCACCATCATAAACTTGATCAAAGTATTTGTAAAACATTGATAGCTGGGATCATAGTACTTCAATCATAACATGAAAGACAAAGTTCTGGCAATAAGACAAAGCAACTATTTTGCAACATGAAAAGGCACAAACAAAAGATTAATGAATAACAATGCTTTGCAAGACGTTTGTTTGTTTCACATAAAGAAAACATAGCATAGTAGCATTCAGCTTGACCCTCATAGAGTAGCAAACATAAATGCATAGGACACCTTCAAAGTTCATAAGAGTGACTAGATACAAATAGTTTAAAACAAGCAATATCAAATTTATGCATCAATCAACAAGTCCCTGGACAATGCACATAGAACTAAGAATGGCCACTATGCTCTCAAAGTAGGTGCATAAAGATAGAAGGTGGGGACTCAACATAAAAGTAAAAGAAAGGCCTTCATAGAAGAAAGTAGGGATTCAAGTCTCATAAAGAGCTTCCAAAAATTATAGTACTTAATAGCTTTCAGCTCTCATTGCCCCTAGCATAAGCATCTTGAAGTGATTAAGCATAAAGTGAACAAACTATGGTGTACATGCTTGACGAAGTATAAGTTGGAAATCTCATGTCCGTTGAATACGAGGGCTACTCCTCATGCTACTCAAGTTTAGTCACCGGTAAGTTCTTGTCATTGTAAGTACATGTGTATCATAGAGAACCGTCAATAGGGTACCCCTTGCCCGATGATACGAAAGAATCCCCATATCAAAATGACAAGGCAAGCAGACAACGAGCATCTCAGCAATCTTCTTATTTACCATCGGAATATGGTGCTTTTTTCTCTCTTTCCTCTTTTCATCATCTATTTTTTTCTTTCTCTCTTTTTTTTCTCAATAGGACTCTTTTTTTTATAAGAAGAATGCTTCATAGACAGCTCATTATGGTTACGCTGCAGGTTTCCGTCAAGTCAGCATGGATTAGACTAGCGGCCCAGGCATTTCTCTAACACATATACATAACTCCATGGACTTATAAGCTCCCCTTTCATTTCACACCGATGACATCCATAGACAAACGAGCATGATATCAACTAGGTACAAAGTACTAAGTGCAATGTTGAAAGCGTTCCCCATAACAACATGGTTCTGCTAATTCCCAACAAATAAGTGTAAGCGTATACAACATAGACGACACAATGGTTCAAGTTTATTAAGGGCAAGAAAGGTAAAGTGTGCCATCAAGTTCGTGAGAGCTTTAATCACTAGTTTTCTCATAACAAGTTTAATTTGGAAGGTAAACAAAAGCATGAATATACTTGGAATAGCATAAGCTAGTACGCAAGTATGGTGGACTCTTTGGAATAACTTGGTTTAGGGAGTTGGATGCATGAGTGGAACTTATACTTGGTTGTGGAGGCTAGCAAAAGACTGGGAGCGACAAACTAAGAGAGCAATAATGGCCATAATCATGCAGAGCGACAAAACATCATTGATAAAAGCATAAAGTGATACTATAAGTTGAAAACTAAAGGATCATCAAGGCTATGGTGACTTGAGATAGTCATAACATGGTGTGAGCATGCGCCAAGTCAACTCAAATAAAGCATCAAAGGAGAATACCACTATATTATGCTTTAATATGCTAAAATAACGCATGATTCATCCAAGGCACATTAAGCAAACTTAATTGTTTATAACAAGTCATGCTACAGCAAAGAATACTTAGCATAAAGCCAAAACAATATCAAGCATGGCATGACAAAGCATAGGCCACAGTCAAAAACAAGCTCTTTTTACCACTTAAGCATGCACTTTCCTACTCTTTTCCAAACCAAACCAAACTATTTGAAAACCAATGTATGAAAGAGGGGGTCCAACCAATTTATTCAGCAACCTAAGCAAACCAAGAAAACAAAAAACCAACACGAAAATAAAAAAAAGACACTCCAAGAACAACACAACTGTGCATGAAACAATAAAAATGAAGCGTTTGAAAGAAACCTGGGATTTTTATTGATGAAGAGGGGGATGCCTTGGGCATCCCCAAGCTTTGACGCTTGTACTTCTTGGATATTTCTTGGGGTGATATGCGTGGAATCCCCAAGCTTGAGCTTTAGTCCATACTTCATCTCATTAATCATTCCTTCCATATACCTAAAATTTTTCCTTCATACAGAACTTCACACACTCTTTATTAGCAACATTAGTGCACTCAAGATAATAAGTCTTAAGGTTCAGTTTTAACACCAAATAAACTTCCATTAAAACACTAGCTACTGAAGCACTTCCCTAAAAAAGCTCAATTCCCCAAAAGAACTCAAAAAGGAACCAACAAGAAGCAAATGCAGAAAATGGCCGAAATCTGTCAAAACAGACAGCAGGTAAAGACGAATTTTTTCGAAGACCTTATTTGCTCAAATCAAAAAGTGTTGAACTAACGAAAGTTATATAACAACCTGGTGCAGAAGCACAAAAATTAACGCCTCAAAAAGACGTTCAGAGATTTTACATGAATTTTTACGGTGAAGCACAGAAATCTGTTTCGGGACAGCAACTTTCCCAATCATTACTTCTCTCTCATTAGAGGTTACTCTTGGCACAAAAAGCAAATAAGAAGGATAAGGAGCGGTTATTACGGAAGTAATAACTTACAAGACTCATCTAAAACTTTTGGGTTATCTCCCAATAAGTACTTTTCTTTAACGCCTTTAAGTTAGGGATAAGAAGCAAGAAAGAATCAAGTTTTCTCAAATGAAGAAGCATTAAGATTAATACCAGGAATATCTTCAACAAGGCAAGGTATCTCATCCAAATAAGTTCTAGAGGATCCTCTCTCCATGCTCTTAGGTTCACTATTTTCATCAAAAGGTTTTTCAGGAACAATCCAATCAAGATTCTTTTCTATGGCTTCATGTATCGCTGCCAGTTTAAAGGGTATTTGTATCTTAGTTTCCTCCCCATTAGGTTAAGTTTTGTTCATCTTTTCTCATGTACCAACAACATCTACACATGAGCCTAGCATATTGAAACGTTCAAAGACTTTTCTAGCTTCTTTGGCAACATCATAGAATTCCTTAAACAAAGTTTCTAGAATAAAATCCCTCTTTTCAAGGTCCTCAATTTCTTTAAGCTTAAGAAACATTACTTGCATTAAGGGGTTGAGGTTAACAAACCTAGCTTCTAACATGTGAATTAAAGAAGCTGCAGCAATCTCATAGTTTGGAGCAAGTTCTGCAGCGGATCTATCCTCGGTATCTTCATGCTTACTAACATGATTAAAGAATTCTTCAATATTATCTTCCCCAATTATTGAACCACTACCTATTGAAAGGTCTTTTAGGGTGAATTTAGGGATCCACATGGTGTGCTAAGAAATAGGCAACAACTAAGGGAGACTTAATTTTTTTTGTGTTTTTGAAAAAAAGAAAGCAAACTAGTAGAACTATTTTTTTGTGTTTTTGATAAAGAAACAAGCAAACAAAGCAAAAAGAAACTAAGCAAAACAAAAATAATAAAGTAAAGAGATTGGTTATGAGGGACTCTCCTTGTGAAGATGTCCTTGACTCCCCGGCAACGGCGCCAGAAAAACGCTTGATGGCTCAGTGTTGATGTAGAGCTTGTTGGGGACCCCCAAGAGGAAGGTATGATGAGCACAGCAACAAGTTTCCCCCAGTTATGAAACCAAGGCTTAATTGAACCAGTAGAAGCAAGGAAACACCCCAAAGGTGTTGCTAGCTAAGCCTTGGCAGGGCGCACTACCGGTTCTAGTAGCAACGTGGAGACCTGCACAACACAACCACAGAACTTTGCCCCCAACTTGCGATGAGGTTGTCAATCTCACCGATTTTGCTGAAAACAAAGGATTAAACGTATCGAATGGAAGGAAGTAATAGTTTGCAGAAAGTAAACACACAGCAGTAAAAAGTTTGTAGATTGTATGTAAAAGAAAGGACCGGGATCCGTAGTTCACTAGAGGTGGCTCTCCTTAAGATAGATAACATACTGGGTGAACAAATTACAGCGGGGCAATTAACAAACATCGAGAAAGCAATACATGCATATACTAATCATCTTGACTCCTTTGGAACTTGATTGGGCATTACAACATTATACATAGACCGCCATCCAACTGCATCTATTACTAATAATCCACCTTCAGGTTATCATCCGAACCCCCTCCAGTATTAAGTTGCAAGCAACAGATTATTGCTTTACGAATAGTGTGTAAAGTAAACAATACGATTGTTCTATGAACAAAGGATTGTTGTTTTCTCCCTAGTAGCAACAACACATCTAGTACCTTAGAGATTCCTGTCACTTCCCAGTTACGGAGGCATGAACCCACTATCGAGCATAAATACTAACTCTTGGAGTTGCTAGCATCTACTTGGCCAAGGTAGCTACTAACAACGGAAAGCATGCAAGATCACAAATAACAAAGACATGATAGATTCAATAATCAATCTGAAATAGAATCTCAATATCCATCGGATCCCCGCAAACACAACATGAAGAATTACAAATAGATGATCTTGATCATGAACGGAGCACACAAGATCTAGACATGAAATCACAAAGGAGGAGAACCAACCATCTAGCTACTACATGGACCCATAGTCCAGAGATGAACTACTCACGCATCACACCGGAGGCTTGCATGATGATGAAGAAGGCCTCTGGTGAATTCCCTCTCCGGCAGGTGCCGGAAGAGCTTCAGATCCCTCCCGATCTAGGGATGGAGATGACGGCTCTGAACTCTTTCGTGGATTTTTGATCGGGTCCTTAGGGTTTTGGTCTCGAGGGCAATATATAGGCGGAAGGAGAGGCCGAGGGGTCTTGGGGTCGGCCGGACCACCTGGCGCAGCTGCCTGGCCGTGCGGCCAGGTGGTGTGGCCGGCCCCAGACCTTCTCCGTCTCGTATTCTGGCATTAGTTATCTTCCGAAAAAATAGGCACTTTCGCTTTTGTCCCGTCCAATTCCGAGAATATTCATTTTCTGACTTTCCTGGAACCAAAACAGCAGAAAACAGGTAGCTGGCACTATGGCTCTTGTTAATAGGTTAGTCCAAGAAATCATATGAAAAGTACTCCAAAGTGTGGACAAAACACAAGAAAGTAGATAAAACCAAGCATGGAACATCAAAAATTATAGATACATTTGCAATGTATCAGTCGTTGTTGAAACGACACTCGGTGATTGTGTGGGATGCACACATGGGTTATTGGCAATGTCGGCCCAGGAGTAGGTTTTGTCGGGTTGCTGGTCTCCTCTACCCTGGACTCTAGATGTCCCACGACCGCGTCCACAGCCACCGCCGCGTCCCCCTCGTCCTCCAGAGCTAAAAGTAGCAGTGACCACTGCCGTTTTCGTGTTGGGCTTTTCTTCCGAGGTGTGTTTGCACTTTTGAGCTTGTTGCTTTGGTTGTTTTTCCGACTGTGGTACAGCTAGGGCGTTAAGTAATCCTTCTGCATCGTCATCAGCATCTGTATACTTTCTCGCTATTTCTATCATCTCTCCCAAATCAGTGACCTCGTCACACTTCAAGCGATGACGTAGTAAACCAATTGGGAGTCCTGCAATGAAAGCTTCAATCGCAGTTTGGTCATTTAGTCCTTCACATGAGTTCTTGGTGTCGATCCATCATCCGAGATAATCCCGGCAAGTTTCTCCGGCTTTCTAGGTGCAACACTGTAGGTCTCCTACCGTACAGGGCCTCCGGAGAGTGCCTTCGAAATTCCGAAAGAATGCACTTTGCATGTCATACCAGTTATGGATGGTGTTCTTCGGAAGTTCATTGAGCCATGATCATGCCGTCATCCACATCATGAGTGGGAGATATCTGGTCACGACCAGGCTGTTTTCTCCTTTGGCGATATAGCAAGCCTGGAAGAAATCCTAGACCCAAGTATCTAGCCGAGCTATACCGCCGTAGGCTTGAATATGTCTTGAGATAGCAAATCCTTCCGGGAATTTTGTAGCTCTTATGCATGGTCTGAAGCACTTTGGGCCCACGTATATATCATCATTTTAGTAGCATCGCGCCTCTATGTTGGAATTGATCTTGTGCCTTGCGTCACTTGGGGATAAAGATCGTCCCAAATGACGGCTATGGCTGCGGTGCCTTGGAGCCAGACTTTGGCTTCTTCCACCACCTCCTCCACCACGACGCCCTCCTTGGCCTCCTTGGGAACCATGGTGATGGATACTTGGTGGAGAGGGAGGAGTAGCTGGATTGTTTCCGGCTGTTTGCCGACCTCCATCCGGAGCGTCATTATTCCAGTTCTGGGGACGATCTTCATTATGATGAGCCCCCTGCCGGTTTGACTCGGCACGGTGTCCGTCGTTCCTTTGCCCGTCAGTCAGATGACTTGCATGTCTAGGAGGTGGCATTCTTTGTCGGTCCTCCTCCCGACGTTTCTCTTTATCTTCTTCCCTGCGATCCTTCGACTCTCGCCGGGGAGGATTGTTTGGATTTAGTGCAGCGGTTACCTCTTGCTCCGCAACTGGGTAACATTATGCCAGTCACGTGCAGCTTTGTGGTGTTGTCCTGAAGATCCGGTTCTTGAGTAGTTATCTTCCCGATGGTCGGAACGATGATGATGTTCTGGAATACGTTGGGGTCTTACATCTTTCCAGGCCAGATCCGTGCGACATTTGTCAGAATGGGAGACCAGTTTTTGGCTTCCGGACAGGACGACCTTTTGCTGCTCCAGACCCTTGTTGAGTAGTTTAATGCCTAATCAGATCTGCTCTGGGCCTAGATTTGCAGATAGGATTTCTCGAGCCGCAACGGTGTTTTGCACTTGTGTTGGATATACCCAAACCCCGTTGCTATCGCATCGAGGCATCCCATGTTCTCCTCCAAAGAAGACTTTGTGAATCAGCGGGAATTGGTCGTCATGAGTATGACGTTTCCTGGTCTTCTGATGTTGCCTAGAGTTGTACTTCTCCGCAGTTGCCATGTGTTTCTTTTCTTCCTCAAGGTTTTTAGCTTCATCGAGGAGCACTTGGAAACGCGCTTCTAGGGCCTGGGCCCTTTTGTCCAGCTCTACAGCTGTAGGAATAGGTGTGGTTAATGCAGCATCGATGAGTTTACGCGCACCTTCAGTGATCACGTGTCCATCTCCGACTCTTTTTTGGGCTCTTCTGGGATAAGTGCTCCATCCGAGTCTTCCTCATATTCCTCGGCAATCACCCCCTCTTCCGAAGGGTCTTTTGCCGAGGTCTTGTTCTTTTTGTTCTTCTTCTTTGCCTTCTTGGCAGCGCCGGTAGCAAAGACGGCTTTGGGCCCGTTTCCCGGAGTCAAACTTTGATCAATATTTTCGGCCATTTGGTTCTCGGGATCAACTCCGAGGTCCATGTTGTCCTATGCTTTGGGAGAGTTTTCTCTAGATCCTTCGTCAATGTCTTCTCCTTCTGCAGCAGCTGTGGAGTTAATCTCCTCTTCATATTCTGCGGAAAACTTCCGGAAATCTGCCGACGTCATGGAGTCATCCGAAGATGCCGGTAATTCGACGCTTGTTCCGATAGCCTCCAACACAGAGTCAGTGTTGTCTCCGGCATTGGCAGAGCCGGATCCGGATCCCACATATCCCACAAAGTGCGATGTGCTCTTCCTGAGATTACTACATTCTTCATAGTAGGCTTCGTCGAAACACCTAATGGTCTCGAGGATTGCATCTACACCTGAGTTTTACACTATCATGCGTCTTAATGCGTATCTCAGGAACGGCATGTCCGTCCCGGCGTCATCAGAGCCGGAACCAGAGTTATGTTCTTGCTCTTCCTAGATTTCGACCTCCACCTGTGGATTGATCTGGGATTCATACTCGCTAGGGAGATCCACTCCAGATCCGACATGTACCATGAGATCTGCCTCAGGTTTAGCTTTCTCCACTATATTCGCAACTGGTGTGGGCTGGGTGGGATTAGGGTTTTCTGAGATCCAGAACTCTGCCGCCTCCGCAGATAGAGGGGACCCAGAAATTTCTTCTGCCTCTATCATCACCACTGGGGTGGGTGGGGCAGGTTCAGCGAAACCGATGTAAACATCAATCTCACCGAAAGACATGATGGTGTAGGTGGTCACGGCTTCCCTAGCCAGAATCCAAGTCTCGTATAGGACAATGAGAGGGTCGTCACTGGCGTAGAGGATGCGACCAACGGAGATAGTCTCGCCGATTTCGATTCTTGCAGATTCCGCTCGGAACGCAGATCCGAAGCTCACTTGCCCCACGGTGGGCGCCAACTGTCGTCGGAATGATGATAAGTACACCATGAGGGGTCCTCGAGGCATGTGGAAGAGAGGGGTGTGAGACGTATGGTGTTCCGGGACGGTGAGCACACAAGTTTACACAAGTTCGAGTCCATCGGCTTTGGATGGATCCTACTCCTGCTAGCAATCCAGTAATACGGCAGAGCCGGAATATGGGTTACAAGGGTTTCGCCTGTGCGAGTTGAGGTTGTAGACTATTGTGAGGGCAGGTGCCCTAAAGGCTCTACCTAGGACGGCTTATATAGATATCCGGCCTAGGGTTTACAAGAGAGATCTATCCGGCTACGACTAAAAGACGGTTACAGAGTACATCTTGAACTACAAGTAACACTATGGGCCTATGTCGGTAAGTCTTTTGGGCCTTCCCGTAGCCAGATTGGACTCCGTATCTTCTCCTGACTGGGTCACTCGTGAAGCAAAGCTCTAACCCGAACTGGGCCACCCTGGTCAGTGAGGAACTGTGAGGGTACCCGGAAAGTATATCCCCAACACATCATACCTCTTATATGAAGTCGCTTAGGCAACTTAAGAGAAGCACGGACATGACGAGTGCGATCATAGTTCTCGACCTAACCAGAAAGTGGCACTTACGCAAACTTTTTAAAATAAAGAAATCTATATTCTAACCCCTCTTATGCTAGTTACTTGTACACGGTTTGCATGTTCATAAACACGCGCGATATTCCAAAGCATCGAGTAGTGTCCATTAGATAAGACAATTTTTTTAATAGTACATATAGATCTGACACGGCATGCTTTCACTACTAATATATAATAGAGTGTTATTGTACTAGTTCATATGTAGATGTTACATAATCGATGCACTGATCTACACAATTATGAACATCGTGCATTTTTAAAATTTGATCGTATTTCCTCTGGATCTAACAAGGCGGCGAAAAAAACCTGATCCTTCAATCTCTAATCCATGAACATGTGTCATTGGAGGCGTTGAATACTCGAGGCGGTCATCGATGGAATTTCTTAGGAAGTTGTCGTGGAGGCGCTCGTGCGAGGAGGGGTAGGAGGCGAGTTATGGGCGGAGGCGACCGTGGAGTGACTAAATACCTAACGTGTCTACGGCGTCATATCCGCGTGCGTCTACTGGGCTCGGTTGGACCGGCCCAAATAACCAAGCCCCTGCTGTAGCAATAACACGGGCATAGGAACACGAGTTGGGCTAGGCTAGCTGCCTGCCCGCCTAGCCTGATTTTCTCTTCCTATTTCCCTTTTCATTTACTATTATGTTTATAGATTCAATCAAAATAGATTTTTTACAACTTCAGATTTTTGAAACAAATTACATATTCTGCATACTTACCTTTCTGATAGCATGTTCAAAAAGTTTGGACTAATTTGGTGATGGTCGAAATTCCTAATAATGTGATATTCCGAACTTCTCAAAATAATCTGAATTTTTGAAACAAAGCATCTCTCACTCTAAATAAATAGATAGAAACATAAATGAAGGCAGTATTCGGACTGCGCAAAAGGTGTCTCTAGTTTTAACTCATAGTTAACATAGTTCAGTTTACAATTGAAAAATACAAGCACATAGTTAGTTCAGCAGAGCAGCACCGACGAAAGTCTGATACATTAGAGACCTAGTCTGGCGAGGAGCTACTCGATTTCCTCCTGAATCTCTTCAAGTAGTAGGCAACGTACGAGCATGTCCACCCTGATCTTGACCTCCGCACTGAGCAAAGCCTGGAGCTTCCGCAGCAGGTTCATTTTGTTGATACAGAGATCGGCATTCTCATTTGTTAGCCTGGCATTATCCTTTGAGAGCCGCTTGATGATGGTTGTATCCCGTCATGTCAAGGTGAGGTTCTTTTTCAGCAGTTCCTCCCAGGAAGCATTGTCCCTTTTCAGTTGGTCGCGCTCCTCAGTAAGGGTCTTGACAGCTGATTGGAGCCATGCTAATTCTAGTTCCTGGGTTTGCATTTTCTCCCTGTGGCTGGCTATCCGTGCATTAAGTTCAAGCATCCACCTGAGGGTTGACCTCTGGCTTCTTTTCATGGGACAAAGAAAATGTGGTTTCAATCTTATCATGGAACGGGGAAAACAATATATGAAATTATAGCACATAGCTTTATGCAAGAATGGGCAGTGCGGAAAAGATACATAAAAGCCCGAATCCTAGTTGCAAAAACCTAGTGTACAATGTTTACCTCGCTCACCTAGGGAACTGAGGCAAAGAGGTCTGTTGTTGAACCACCAACTCTAAAGAAGGAGAAGAATATGATGATGAAGAAGAAGAATGCTGGAGAACACGATTAAGGAGACGAAGTACAAGACCTACCTGGAGGACCCCTCTCTTGCGGGAACAACCACCGTGAGCCATATTTTTGACTCTCCATTGCGCAAAGCATCGCGGCGAGATCTCTCTTTTCTCTCCTCGTGCCTTGTCGCCACGACACTCTTCCGAGAGGGAGCCATGTGTGTGCGCAGAGGAAGGGAGCAGGAGCAGGATGAGTAGGAGGAAGAAGAAAGGGAGGAGGGTGCCAAGTGATGAGTGGAGGTAGATGGTTAAAAGTGAAGGAGATATTCCCTAGAGGCAAATAATAAATAGGTTTCTATTTTCATATCTCAATTAGTTTATAATAGTTTCATATTATGCTATAACTATATCAAGTAGAAACATTGGTACAGGTGTGGTATGAAACAACCAAGTCCCTAGTAGCCTCTATTCATACTAGTTCGTTGTTCATGAGGATGATCTAGGTTTCAAGATCATGGGCATTTATGCCAATTGACTACGGGGTCATATCATTGGAGAATGATGTGATGGACATTCCTCGAAGGATTGCGACACGATCAATTCATATAGTTCATTGTTGCAACAGCTAAATCTAGACTCCTTTTCCTTAGACCGTGAGCTCATATTACTCGTTGTTTCCCGAGGCTGATTTGACTGCATTAGACGTCATCTGGTAATACGGTCGCAATAATGGTGTATGTTGGGTATTCCAAAGGAACAGTAGATGACATGTGACTACAAGACCGGGATTTGTTCACCCACATGACGGGTAAAGATACATACGGCCAGCTTGGTGAGATTACATCCATAAATGTTGCAACATGTGACTCGGTCACGAGGATGTTATATCACGGTAACAAGAAAACAGAACTTGTTGTTAACGAGATTGAACAAGGTATGTGATACAAATGATCGGATCTCGAACAATTCGTATCTAGAAACAAAAGGAAATTAGATGCAACATTTACCGGTTCAAACGACATTGTCATTAGGAATGCATAGGGGTCACATGGGCATCCCTGGTCCCTCTGTTGACCATTGATATAGATCATGTCTAGAGCATTCCCGAACCGTGAGGGGATACACTTAAGGGTACGATGAGAGCAATCATTCATAAGACGGAATCACAGTAGAGAAAGAGAAAGCCAGAAATGTTCCACGGAGAGATCCAAAGCTGTTCGGAGAAAGAATAAAGGAAAAGACCAAAAAAGTGTTTTCGGACAAACAGGAATTTAAATATACATTTATTATATGTTAATTATGAATTAATATATTCTAAATAATATTTAAATTAAGATTTATAAAAGGCAAGTTTCATATTAGGCCAAACCCCGGAGGGAATTAGCCTAAGAGAAAATCTGCAAGAAAAGAAAAGGGGAAAAGAAAACAGCCCAGCCCACGTAGGCGGCGGATAGTATCCACCGCACGGGGCGTGTGCCATCTATCCTCCGCCATGGCCGGGCCGGCTCGACCCAGCCCATGTGGGGCTCACGGGGAGCCGCCTGGCAGGTTGCGCCACTGGGCCGCACCGGGGCAAGCCGGCCCACCCGGGGCCGGGGAGCCACCGCCGCTGCCAGCGGGCGTGCTGGGACGTGCGGACGAGCCGGACCACCCGGGCTGCTCGCTACAGGCCACCACCAGGCGGGATACGGGCCGCGCCAAGGCCCACCCAGCTGCCCCTCCTCCCAGGCTGTTGTTTGATGTTTCCCTCTTAGCCAGTTGGGCTGGCTGGATTCATCCCAACTAGCCAGGACGAAAATCATGTTGTCTTTTATTTTAGCTATTAGTCCCACATGGCTTAGCCTTTGATAAAGGCACACCCCCTTAGCCTATATAAAGGGATGCCTATGGGTGGGATTAAACACACCAATATTTGGAGAAGTCATTTGGTTGATTTTCTTCTTCTCTCTCTCTATACCTTGTGACCATGGACCCAAGCCTGGGTTGTGCAAACAAGGCACACCTGTAGCACGCCATTGTGTTATAGGGATTCTTAGACGGATATCAACTTCCGCACTCCCGGCGGGATCGAGGAGACGGAGGTCTCATCATACACCAGATGTGTACGAAGACACGAGGCACAACACTTGGGGCGCTTAAATGTCGTCAGCCGGAGGTGCTGCATGATGAATATGGAGCAAGGGGTGACTTGTGATGAGCTTCGTGACCTTGAGGTCGGCTACGAGTACGACTACATCAACCACGTTCCCCTCGGAATGTTAACCGCTTACGGTCTATAAGGGTATTATTCTCTATGCATCGGTTGTTACCACATTACTACATAGATAGATCCTAGGCAGTTTTGGGCGTTCCAACGTAGGAAATTTTTTGTTTTCTGCCGTGGATCCCCTTCAGTGGTATCAGAGCTGATCTATGCATAGGAGTGTTGTACAGCCAGTACGGACAAGTATTGTGCAGGTATTGATGCCTTAGTTGTTACCCTCTAATGTGTACTTGTTTATATCGTTGTATTGTTTGATGAAGCGGCCCGGACCGACCTTACGCATATTCGTACGCGAGACTGGTTCCACGCTCAACATATGGCTTGTACCTTATAAGTTGCTAGCGGGTGTCTGTCTCTCATTCAATAATTGATATATCATTTACAACAGAGGGCCCCGAAAGGGGTGTAGTATAGACAACTGTTGGATCCATGTTGTGGTTGGAAAGTTTGTAGTTTAGAAACGGTTCTATTGCGAAAGCCCTAATAACCACGTAAAACTTGCAATAGATAAAGTAGAGGCGTCAAACTTTATTTTGCAGGAAGGCATGTGATTATGATATGGCATTAGTCGTTACGAAGGTAAAGTAGTTTATTTTTCTGTTACTAAGTAGTATAGTAATAGTCATTGTTCCGAAGGACGACCTGGTGGAGGCGTCGTGGACTTGGCGTCAAACCGACGGTAGGATGGAGATCATGTCAGAGCGCTCGATGGAGAGCAAGGCGCAAGAAGAACCATATATATCACATTATACATATGATGTTGATACCTGTTTTACATCTTATTGTGTGCTAGTATTAGATACTCAACGGTAACAAATAAGATAATCCCTATTTAATTCCAATGATCGTGTTCCCCTTGTGTGTGCACCACCAAGAAAGTTCTTCAGTATGAGGCAGGCCGTGATGAGCGGGTGTCAGACATATCTACATTCGCATACAGTGGATGTAAGCCATGTTGCACAGCGAATAGACACAAGTTAGATTTGGCGAGCCTAGCATGTTACAGAGACATGGCCTCAGAATACAAGAGATCTAAAGATCGAGCATGAGTCACATGGATGATGCGATTGGCATTAGGGAATGTCTACCTTTGAGGCTGCACTGATGGCCGTGATGATCGGGGGAGGTGCAGAGGATTAGGATCATGTGATCACTAAAATCGTCTAGGGGATGACAATTTTAGTGGAGATCAATTACAAATTGAACTCTTATTATGAACTTACTCTAGATGTCTATTTGCAAATATCTTAGTAGATCATGGCCTATCCCATTGAGGTCCTTTGCGACCATGGGAATATATTCCTTAATGTGGAACTTAGCAAAAGGGTCAAACTTCATAGATTACTATCCACGCATGAGGGATATCCTCGTAAAAGGTGATCTTCTCTTCTCGATACAATAACCATTAGGAGATAATTCAATGACTCCACAATGTTTGTCTTTTCTCCATAATCATCCAATTAGCCATTCCCCATTCGATGGAGAGTTGGGCTACATTTTGTATTCTACAGAATAAGGCACATAGAGTATGAGCTGTTGGATGGGTTTTCCTCCATCATGGATGAAAAGGGAATATTTGGAAAAACACTTAGGGATCTTGCATTAGAGTTGAGAACTCTTATAAGAGCTTGATTGCAATAGGAGGTCATGAATGAAAAGGGTATATGTAAGATATACAAAGTTATAACTGTAATTGTTGCAAAACTTGTTGCAATTTGTAAAGTATTTGATATTTGTCCTGTTTTGTGAAAACAGGATGGTCTGCTTGAGAATTGCTGAATTTGAGGCAACTTGACTTGATGACGGCAAGCAAAACAGTTGATGGCTGACATCAACCCTTTCCTCAAAGTTTGTCCTTTGGATTAGTGGACTTGAATATAATTTGTAATCCTTGTTTGTGTGTCTTGCTTTTGGCGAGACGATTATTCATATGAACGAGTTACAAGCATGTTATACTATTCTTATGAACAATACCATTATGGTCACATTACGATTATAAATGAGTTATTCTCATCACTATGTTAATGATAATAGTTTAAACATTTATAAAGGATTAGAATGTTAAAGATATCCAAAGTTTAATAATGAAATGACACTATAGTTTAAGTCATTTTGGTTATTGCATGTTCTTAATGAAGATCGGGGTCCTAGATGCTTAATCTAGAGACTTTGCAAAACCATGCCTCGTTGGGCAGAATGAATAAAACTTCGCATTCTGGTAAAACGGTGATATGCGAAGAAATGTTGAATCTTATACACAGTGATGTATCGCATTTTCAACAAGTAGTGTAAATCATTAGTTAATTGTGGACTTAAGTGAATAAGTGTATTTACTTAATGAAACATGAGTTTGAAACGATTTCAATTGTTCAAATGAGTTCACAACAAAATGGAATATTGAATTAACTAAATTAACGAGTCTCTTCGATTTGATCGACATGACTAAAGTATTCAAGTTAAGTTTAGCATAAAAGGGACTTGTGAAAGATGTTTCACAAATTATGATAATTGGACGAGTTCAAACTGTATTGAAATGTCTGAACATTATAATCATTTTGTATTAGATACATATGATCTAATATTATCTCTTATCGGGGTTATAGTTGTTGTTTAGAGTTAGAGATCAAAATAGGTAAACACTCATTTGAAATACAAAGGAACATCTAAAGATTCATGGAAACAACACCATATGTGTTATGGCAAGTTCGAGTTTCTAGAGATTTCAATAAGTCGAAGTCGTGGCGAATAAACAAGTCTTTGTAGAGCATTCTTAGGAAGCTATGATTACATATTCCACAAAGGGGCAAACCTGTTGTTGTCCAAAGTTGACGTGTCTTGATGAAGATACAGGTGGAAGAAAGTAAAATATCAAACAAGGTATTTGACCTTACCACCGAATTGTTCAGTGGCACAGTGGAATTTGTTTCGCGAAACCGAACTCTACAAATAGAGGAGAAACCAATGATGATGATCATAAAGTTTCAGCGAATACTTTTACTAAAGAAAGTAAAATTCAACTATATATTCTAAAAGTTTGTGGAATTATATTGTTGATTCACTTGTCATGTTTTGAACATGACATACCTGTGAAATACAAAGAAGCATGATGGACCTAAGTGCGAGAAATGAATGGTCATTGAAATCTCGTTAGTAGAATTCTCGATTTGATGGTGATCAAAGAATTTTGGAGTGTCCAAGATTATCGAGAGGACCTGGATTTGAGTGGGAGAAAATCAGCTTGCCTAAATCATAATATGTAGCTGACATATTTTGAGTGGGAGCTAAGTGAAATCCCTAGATCTCAAATATGGATGCAATATTTGCGTGTGAGCATGAAATCATTCTGTGATATGTGGACGACATATGTGAATGATGTGATTGGTATTAATAACATTCAAATAGGTAAATAAGGATGAAGTTGAAGTTATTAAACAAGAAAATCTATCGAGATATATTAGTGAGTTTAATAAGCACTGAATGTTGAATGCTTCCTGGACTTGATTCTGAAAGATGTTAAGAATCTCCTAAGCAAGATTCTGAAGAAGCTCAGAATGGAACAAGGTGAGAAATAAGTTCTTATTATATGAAGCATTGAGTTAGTATTGCAACTATGGTTAAAATAATGAAAGAGATGTGTTGCATCTCCTATGCCTCAGTCATAGGTTCTTCCATACAACCATGTTGTATACTCGACGTAATGTGACCCGAGGTTCTGGTTGGTGGGACAAGGTCTTAACTGTAAGAACGTGTCTTTAAGTCATTACTGAGTTGATCACTGAACCAGAATTAAGTTTGTACTTAAATGGAAAGAAGCAAAGTAAGTGGCATAGTTGCATTTCATGCACTAGGATCTACATAGATATAGAAGTATAAAGGCTCCATCTGATGTGATGTATAATGTTATGGCGGGGCTAGTTCGCTTTTAACGTATAATGATGTGTCCCAGGGCACAGTGCCCATGAGAAAGATCTCGAGGTTGATCTAACGTCACTGTAGGCTCCTAGAATCTGGCCTCGTTCTTCTGCCATGACTACACTATATACACAAAGGATATCAAAGTGTGTTTTGAAGTTTAGATGACAACAGTGAAAACGACCATCATTATAAACACTAGAAACAAAGTCTCACTTTTTCGCCAAACAAATACGTTAACCCATTATATGATAATGGTGTGAATGTCAAGATTAGGAAGACATTATCGATTTGCAAAAGACATAATGATCTGGTAAAACAGAACATGGACATGACGTTTCCCATGAGCATGCATGATCTATAAACACATATGTTATATGGTTTATATGAGTAAAATACGAGCTAGATTATTTGTACTCTAGTGCAAGTGGGATACTGAAGGAGATATGCCCTAGATGAAAATAATAAATAGGTTTTTATTGGCATATCTCAATTAGTTTATCATAGTTTCATATTGTGCTATAACTGTATCAAGTAGAAACATTGGTACAGGTGTGGTATGAAACAATCAAGTCCCTGGTAGCCTCTATTCATACTAGTTCGTTGGTCATCAGGATGATCTGGGTTTCAAGATCATGGGCATTTATGCCAATTGACAACAGGGTCATATCCTTGGAGAATGATGTGACAGACATTCCTCGAAGGATTGCGATACGATCAAGTCATATAGTTCATTATTGCAACAGCTAAATCTAGACTCATTTTCCTTAGACCGTGAGCTCATATTACTCATCGTTTCCCGAGGCTGCTTTGACTGCATTAGACGCCATCTGGTAATACGGTGGCAATAATGGTGTATGTTGGGTATTCCAAAGGAACAGTTGCTGACATGTGACTGCAAGACCTGGATTTGTTCACCCACATGATGGGTAAAGAAACATATGGCCAGCTTGGTGAGATTACATCCATAAATGTTGCAACATGTGACTCAGTCATGGGGATGTAATATCACGGTAACAAGAAAACAGAATTTGTTGTTGACGAGATTGAACAAGGTATGGGATACCAATGATCGGATCTTGGACAAGTCGTATCCAGAAACAAAAGTAAATTGGATGCTACATTTACCGGTTCAAACGACATTGTCATCAGGAATGCATAGGGGTCACATGGGCATCCCTGATCCCTCTGTTGATCATTAATATAGATCAAGTCTAGAGCATTCTCGAGCCATGAGGGGATACACTTAAGGGTACGACGAGAGCGATCATTCATTAGACAAAATTATTGTAGAGAAAGAGAAAGCCGGAAATGTTCCGCAGAGAGATCTGAATCTCTTCAGAGAAAGAATAAAGAAAAAGACCGGAAAAATATTTTCGGATAAATGGGAATTTAAATATACATTTATTATATGTTAATAATGAATTACTATATTCCAAATAATATTTAAATTAAGATTTGTAAAAGGCAACTTTCATATTAGGCCAAAACTCCGGAGGGAATTAGCCTAAGAGAAAATCTGCATGAAAAGAAAAGGGGAAAAGAAAACAGCCAAGCCCACGTAGGCGGCGGATTGTATCCACCGCACGGGGCGTGCGCCAGCTAGCCTCCGCCGTAGCCAGGCCGGCTCGACCCGGCCCATGTGGGGCTCATGGGAGATGCTGTAGGCTGCACTGGGCCGCACTGGCCAAGCCCACCCAGTGGGCGACCACCGCCATTGCCAGGCGTCTTTGGGCCAGCGGGTGAGCCGGCCCACCCGGGCTTCTCACTGTAGGACACCACCAGGCGGGAGACTAGCAGGCGCGTGGTGGGTCGCGCTAAGGCCCACCCCCCTCCTCCCAGGCTGTTGTTTGCTGTTTCCCTCTTAGCCAGTTGGGCTGGCTGGATTCGGCCCAACCAGCCAGGACGAAAATCCTGCTGTCTTTTATTTTAGCTATTAGTCCCACATGGCTTAGCCTTTGAGAAAGGCACACCCCCTTAGCCTATATAAATGGGTGCCCATGGGTGAGATTAAACACACCAATATTTGGAGAAGTCATTTGGTTGACTTTCTCCTTCCCTCTCTCTCTCTATACCTTGTGACCATGGCCCCAAGTCTGGGCTGTGCGAACAAGGCACACTTCCGCACTCCCGGCGGGATCGGGGAGTCGGAGGTTTCATCATACACCGGATGTGTACGAAGACACGAGGCGCAACACTTGGGGCGCTTAAATGTCGTGAGCCGGAGCTGCTGCACGATGAAGATGGAGCAAGGGGTGACTTGCGAGGAGCTTCGTGACCTTGTGGTTGGCTACGAGTACGACTACATCAACCACGTTCCCCTCAGAACGTTAACCGCGTACGGTTTACAAGGGTATGTATTCTCTACGCATCGACTGTTACTGTATTACTACATAGATAGATCCTAGGCAGTTTTGGGCGTTCCAACGTAGGAAATTTTTTGTTTTCTGCCACGGATCCCCTTCAGAAAGGCTCGGCAATGGACCAATCTTATGGCACACCACCGTCCTCTCCCCTTCTATCTCCAGTTGTATCCACCGTGCGATGTGCCTTCTCAGAGAAGTGTTGCATACACGTGGTAGGGAATAAGCAGAGAATTGCAACGATGCAACTGATCTATGGACAATTCAATGACACTCGGTGCACGTGTCTGGCATGCATGCGCACGATGAGTCATGCGTCATTGTCACAATACAATGGTGAGCGAACGGGGTTTCTAGCACGCCTTCCTGATGCATCCCATTTTTTCGCGTGTGCAACACAAATGTGGCCCAACAAACACGCGTAAACCATGTAAGAGGTGTTTCCATTTTAGCGGACGAGTTGGACACTTCGTATCCATGTTGCATGCGCAGAATACCTTTACGTTGATGTGCATCGGGCCCGTATAGGCTTTGGCGGGCTGTACGTATGATTTGGCACATTCCCATATACCGATCCTACCCCCACGCGTGAACAGGTATCCGTTGATCCCAGCCTTCGATCTATTATGTCTCTTCCTTTTCTTTCCTTTTGGGGTCCATTGAATCAGAAGTCCAAAAGAATTTCAGCGTGAAGTAGAAAATTATCATAATAGAAAGAACAAATTTCTTTGATCTAATCATGGAGGAGAATATCTTAGTTATGAGTTTGGCACACACATGAGACAATGTGAAATTGTTTCACAGCTCACTCATGCCGGAACACCACAAAGGAATGGTGTATTTGAATGTCATAATCAAACTTTATTAGATATGGTGCAATCTATGATGACCCTTACTGAATTTTCCACTGCCATTTTGGTGTCATGCATTAGATACGGCTACATTCACTTTAAATAGGTCACCATCAAAGTCCATTGAAACGACACCATATGAATTATGGTTTGGTCACAAAACTAAGCTATCATATCTAAAAGTTTGGAGCTGCGATGCTTATGTGAAGAAACTTCAGCCTGTCTAACTCAAAGCAGAAAAATGTGTCTTCATAGGATACCCAAAAGAAACAATTGGGTACACCTTCTATCACCGATCTGAAGGCAAGGTTTTCATTGCCAAGAATGGATCCTTTCTGGACAAAGAATTTCTCTCGAAAGGTGTGATAAGTAGGAAGGTAGAACTCGACGAGGTTACTGAACCTCCTCTTCCTCAAGTGGCGAGTTGCGCATTACTAGAAACCGTTCCACTGGTGACTCGACCAAGTGAAGAGGGAACTAATGATGAGAATCATGAAACTCCGGAAGAGACCACTATCTTACCTCGTAGGTCAAGCAGGATACGTACAAGTCCTGAACTGTACGATAATCCAGTCTTAAATTTCATCGTTGATGAGAGCGATGACCCTGCGACATATGACAAAGCGATGATGAGCCCGGATTCCAACAAATGGCTTGAAGCCATGCAATCCGAGATGGAGTCCATGAACTAAAACCATGTTTGGACTTTGGTGGACTTACCTCACAACCGCAAGGCCGTTGAGAACAAATGGATTTTCAAAAAGAAAACTAACACTAATGGTAATGTAACCATCTATAAAGCACGACTTGTCATGAAAGGGTTCTGACAAATTCAAGGAGTTGACTACGAGAAGACTTTCTGTCCTGTAGTGATGCTAAATTCTATTAGGATTATGTTAGCAATTGTTGCATTTTTCGATTATGAAATCTGCAGATGGATGTCAAAACAGCATTCCTAAATGGAAGGATTGAGGACGAGTTGTATATGATGCAAACCAAAGGTTTTGTCAATCCTAAGGATGCTGGCAAGGTATGCAAACTTTAGCGTTCCATCTATGGACTGAAGCAAGCATCCCGAAGTTGGAATCTCTGCTTTGATGAAGTGATCAAAGGTTTGAATTTTTCCAAACTATAAGAGAGGCTTGTATTTACAAGAAAGTGAGTGGGGTCTCTATAGCATTTCTGATACTATATGTGGATGACATATTGTTAATTGGAAATGATGTAGATATTTTGAATAGTGTAAAGGATTACTTAAATAGTAAGTTTTCGATGAAGGACCTTGGTGAAGCTGCCTATATTTTAGGCATCAAGATCTATAGAGATAGATTAAGGCGCTTAATTGGATTAGCACAGAGTACCAACCTTGACGAGATTTTGAATAAGTTAAACATGCAAGATAGTAAGAAAGGGCTCTTACCTATGGTGCAAGGTACAAATTTAAGCAAGACTCAAATTCTAGCTTCAGCAAAAGATAGATAATTGATGGTCAATCTCCCCTATGCCTCAGCCATAGGCTCTTTCATGTATTCTATGTTGTGTACAAGACTGGATGTGGCACATGTTGTTAGTTTGACTAGAAGGTACCAATCTGATATAGGTGTACAACACTAGAAGGTAGTCAAGAATGTCTTTAAGTACTTAGAAGAACTAAATACATGTTTCTCATCTATGGCGGTGAAAAAGAGCTCGTCGCAAAGTGTTACGTCGATACTGGCTTTGACACTAATCTAGATGACTCTAAGTCACAAACCGGATATGTATTTCTTATGAATGGAGCAGCAGTGAGTTGGAGGAGTATATCTCTTCTTCAGAAGCAGTGGCAGAAGAAGTTTGGATGAAGGAGTTCATTTCCGAACTAAGTGTGGTTCCAAGTGCTTTGGATCCAATGGTTATCTATTGTGACAACAATGGTGCCATAGCCAATGCTAGGGAACCAAGATCTCACAAGAATTCCAAGCATATGAAGCTCCGCTATCACTCCATCCGGGAACATGTCTAGGATGGCGATATAGAGATTTGCAAAGTAGACACCGATTTGAACACTGCGGATCCATTGTCTAATGCTCTCCCAAAGGAAAAACATGATCAGCACTAGAACACTATGGGTGTTAGATTCATAACTATGTAAAACTAGATTATTGACTCTAGTGCAAGTGGGAGACTGCAAGGACTATGCCCGAGAGGCAATAATAAATGGTTGTTATCTTATTCCAGGTTTATAATAGAAGTTTCACTACAAGAAATGTTTCCTTCTGCAATGACTTGGCCCAACGGTCGTCGTAGAAGGCGTGTCTTCCGTGACGAATTTCTCGGCTCGACCGTGGTCGGTGAAGATTTTTTTTACGGTTTTGCGGCCCTCTATTACGACGGAACCACTAAAGACATGGAGGAAGCTCGGTCAGCGCGTGGTATAAGAAAGATTTCCGTTTCCTCGTCTGATGTTGACTCGCCGAAATCTTTTGAGGCGTGTGGGTCCCGGACGTCAGTGTCTCTAGTGGACCAAGTTTTTCGGTCGCACCTCCCTGATTTGAACTCGAGAACGTTGCTCGATGCGTCTGCCATTTAGTCAGGCTACTAGGTCCCACATGTCAGCCTCTCATTAGAAGAATCATGTGTATGATGGAATTTTTTCCTTCGCTCGCGCTACCCTTTTCCAAGTTGATAGTGTTACTCGATGCATCTATCGTTTAATCAGACTGCTGGGACCCACATGTCATCCTCTCATTAGAAGAAACATGTGTATGATGGATTTTTTCCTTCGCTCGTGCTACCTTGTTCCGAAGTTGATAGTGCTTCTCAATGCATCTACCGTTTAATCAACCTCTTGGGCCCCACATGTCATCCTCTCATTAGAAGAAACGTGTGTATGATGGATTTTTTGCCCTCGGTCGTGCCTTCATGTTTCAAACTTGATAGAGTTAATCGTTGCATTAGCTGTTTATTCAGGCTGGTGGGTCCTTTATGTCAGCCTCACATTAGAAGATATGTGGGTATGATGGAATTTTTTCTCTAGCACTATCCTATTCCGAACTAGATAGTGTTGCTCGACGACTCTGTCGTTTCCTCACGCTGCTGGGTCCCCCGTTCAGCCTCTCATTACAAGAAACGTGTGCATGATGAACTTTTTTCTCGCTCATGCCTCCCTATTTCGAACTGGCAATGTTGCTCGATGCAGCATCTATATAAGGTTGCGCTGCTGGGTCCCACACATCAGCCTCTCTGTAAATAAAACATGAGTATGATGGACTTTTTTTAGTTGTCTCCGCTATTTTGACCTTGGCAACTTGTTGGGTCCCAGATGTCAACCTCCTCTATGCAGGAAACGTGTCTATGCCAGATCCCAGACGATAGCCATTATTTGAAAGAAACGTGTGTATGTTGGACTATTTTTTGGGTCCTAGATGCCAGCCTCAAAGTACAAAAAATTCTCATAAAGGCCAAATTAAAAAGATTCTAGGCTAACTCGGGGCGGATGCCCTATTCGTGATGGCTTGTATTCCATGGGCTCACTCCTAAATTGAATGGACTATGGTCGGTAGCCACAGGACCACGAAATGGCCAAATTAGAAGGTTTTGGGCTATGCTTGGGGCTGATAGGCTAATTTCATGGGCCATGCTTGGGCCTGCTGGGTCCGACATGTTAGCTTCTCTATAAGTGCAATGTGTGTAGATGGACTTTTTTCAGCCGCGTCCGCTGTTTTCACCGTGACAGTCGTGTATGGTCTTACTGTTGGGGCCCTTATGTCAGCCTCTCTGATATGTTCTGGCTTGTGGGTCCATGATGCAGCCTTGTATGTTATGTCTGGTGGGTCCCCGATGCCAGCCTCTGTGTACAAGTATTTAAACTTTTTTTTCGAACCCACCCTTATTTAAAACTCGAGGGACGCTGCATGTTGGTGGGTCCGTGATGTAATGTGATAATGCTAGAAGAAAAAAATGTAAACCCAAGATACACACACATAGGCGATTCGGAAAAAAGACTTTCAAATCAAATAAACATAAACTAAGTGTGTTGCCACTACAACAAAGATATTTATAGTGCAAATATCATTAAACTTTTATTAGTACTACAAATTACGTATTAGTCTTCTTAAAAATATTTTGTGTGTCTATGTTTATCTCTTTTAAAATATAAATGGGCAGCTCTCCTAGCATCTCAATCTATAAAATGCCACATAATGGGGTATTTTCTTAAAAACATGAGTAGGCAGAGTTTTTTTTATTATGAGAGGTGGGGGCAATGCCCAAAATGCCGAAATAAAAAGAGTTTGGCTATGCTCTATGGGCTTCATTCTCAAATTTCATTGGGCTATGCTCAGCAGTCCGCTGACCCCTAAAAGGCCGAATTAATATGTTCTCAACTATGCTCCATGGGCTCCTTTCTCAAAGTTCACTTGGCTGTGGTCAGTAATCCCTGACCCCAAAAATACCAAATCAAAATGTTTTGGGCTAAAGAGGGGCGGAATGAGCTAGTCCCTCTGATCCAAATTAATGTTCTCAGATTTGGCTAGATTCGGATGTATCTAGCACTAAAACACGACTAAATATATCATAATCTAGACAAATATGAGAACATTAAATTTGGATCAGAGGGAGTACTAGATTTGTTCTCTTGGTTAATAAAAATTGCATTGTGATGTGCTCTGCCGGATACGAAACAAAGACCTCAGAGAGGGAGGGGAAATGACGAGGGTTCAACTCGTCAATGCCCATTGTTATGGACTTGGGTTTTGTAGAAGGAGGGAGCGCTGGAGGCATCAATCGGCTAGCAAACAAGAACACGGGGACGCAAGATTTACCCAGGTTCAGGCCTCGCAGAGGTCCCTACTCCTGCTTGTCTCCTCTTGGAATTAACGAAGGAATCGAAGATTACAGGGGCATGCAGATGCAATCTGGCGAGAGTTGTGGAAAGTAGGGTTGTGATTCTCTTCCTCGCTGCCCCCTCCTAGCCTTTATATAGATAGGCTAGGTCTCGGGTAGCAGGTCGAGTCAGTTATAGATTAGGGTTCGCCCTTTGAACTTTCTATCTTAAGCTTCTTCTTGTCTCGCAAGCAATCGAAGAGTCTGTGGGTCACCTGAATTCTGCATTGGGCCTTGGCAACACCATGGGCTTCTGCCGTATCTGGGCCGTATATACCAAACTCGAGTACCTTTAGGGTATACCCATGTCAGTAGCCCCCAAGTGTATAGTGGAATCGCAGATTTGACTAGGGACTTTATGAAGTCTTTCGAGTGCATGACTGAGCATTTTTCGAGTGTTCTGTTTGTGTCATAGGGATCGTTGATATACGTTCTTGATTTATCCGATGTATCGGTATCAGTTAGCTGCCTTAGGGCAAAACAATGCAATCTACTCAAACTCGAGTCCCCGGACTCGAATTCGGAAAAGTGCTGGCGTAATTCGACTCAGGCCGCAGAGGTCTTACAGGAGTCGAATTCCAGTGTATAAGTGTGAGCACTCGACGCGTCCGTCAAGCCATGTTCATCGTACATGCAGGCATGGATATGTTTCTGATCGTACCGCTAGGAGGTTAAGTAGCAGCGCAACTACGGTAATTTTCCCCATCTGTCTTCTTGCTCGTGCCTCCATCGCCATTGCTTCTCTCTCTGCTTCCTTGCGCACTTCCTCTTCGTGCCACTGGACCAGCTCTGTGTCTTCCCCAGTTACTTTCTACGTTCACACCACCATCGAAATGTGGGCAAGAAGAAGGGAGGTGTCATCGCTGGATCTGTGGCCACCATTGTTGCCGCCAAGAAGAAGGGCGGTACCACCACCGTGGGCACCAGCGCCGCTGGCGCTGGGAAGAAGAAGGGTGCGGGCACCCGTGTCACCAATGGAGCTTGGCAAGCGCCCATCATCAAACCTTTCGAGCAGCATCTTCATCGTCAAGATGGAGTTCTTCCACCCACGGAAGACGACTCGTGAGTGCCCGGCGACGAGCTAATTCCTTGTCCTCCTCCGGGTTTTTGGGTGATGTTCCTTGTGTTCATCATCCGAGGTCTTTCTCTCCCCCTGCATCCTTTCTTCGGGGCTCTCCTTTGCTTCTATGGGGTCCACCTGCACTAGCTGTCCCCAAATTCCATTCTCCACATCTCTTGCTTCATCACGCTTTGCGAGTGTTGGCTCGGAATTGAGACACATTTTGGCCTCTTCAAGAGGCTTTTTAAGCTGAAACGTCGGTCGACGTCTGGTTCGGTAGTCTACGACGTAGGAGGTTGCAGGATCCACGTCGACTCCTCTGTCACCTATTTTGACATCAAGCTCACCGCATCCGTCCAAGGGTGGAGAGACAAGTGGTTCTACATCCGCGACCAGAAGGCCGACGGAGACCACTACGGACTCGCGCCCTTCGATCCCGTGGCGACTTGCACAAGGAGCCGCTCCTAGAAGAACATCATGATGCCTGGCGAGTCCGAGGAAACGGAGGTGCTGTATAAGCGCGTCTGCGACCTTGAAAGCCGAATAAGCAAAGAAGAGGGTGGCACTGCTCTCATTCGCACGTGGTTGCGCTACCGTTTCCAGCCTCTGCAGGCCAGCGTGCACCCTATGTGTGGCTGGACTGGTGCTGACGATGTCACTCGTGTATCTGTCAAGGGCATTTCGGTGGGTGAGGTGGATAGGAGGGTGCGATTAGTGACCAAGTACACTACCAAGGAGGTTCTCCCTGGCGAACCAGTCGTGCCTCCTTTCGACGCCTCTAACCCTCCTCCTGAGGTAGAACTGTACTATGAAGTAGTTTCTTTGTCGATTGCCACCAAGCGCTTGATATATAATGATGGATCTTTTGATTGCAGGACTGGAGCGTGGCTGCCAGTTTACCTCCTCAGCCTAAAGGGGTTATTCCTCGCGAAGCAGAGGAGGAGGATGAGTCGGGGTCTACAGTCCACACGGAGGAAGAAGAGGAAGCCCCTGAGTCCGCTGATCGCGGAGCCCACAAGCGTTCCCGCAGTGAGGACTTGGATGCGTCCTCTCCGATGACGCCGGAGGATTCTCCTGCTTCGGTTGTAGAGGAGCCCATCCCTGCTGTTCCTTTCTGTGCAGTGGCTCTCTCGCTCGAAAGAACCTGCGACTTCCGAAGGAGTCTTTGGAGGAATCCTTTGACCTTGATAAATTTAACTGGTGAGTGTTGCCTTCGTGAATGCGTCTTGCTTTCTTTTTTTTAGAGTTTGCTTTTTCTGAAGTTTTCACTAGAAGTACTTTGTAGTCAAGCGGCGTCGTTGTCTTCTGACGACGTCCAATTTGTGAAAGAGTTCGGAGTCGCAGACTCCAAGGCCAAGGATGTGGCCGAGCGGTCTCCATCTCCTCCAGTGGTGGCCCACTCTGGGCACAATTCGTCGAGTTCCCCGCATGCTGGGGAACACCAGATGGTTGCCCAGACGACTGTGCGGCAGTCATCTTTGGAGTCCCTGGAGGATCACGTAAGCATCCTTTTTGCTGTTTTGGCAGTCGAATTTATACTTTGTGCTGCTGTTGGGGATATACTTTCCGGGTATCCTCACAGTTCCTCACTAACCAGGGTGTCCCACTTCGGGTTAGAGCTTTGCTTCACGGGTGGCCCAGTCAGGGAGAAAAGACGGAGTCCCATCCGGCTACGGGAAGGCCCAGAAGACTTACTGACTTAGGCCCATAGTGTTACTTGTAGTTCAAGATGTACTCTGTAACCGACTCTTAGTCGTAGCCGGATGGATCTCTCCTGTAAACCCTAGGCGGGATATCTATATAAGCCGTCCTAGGGAGAGCCTTTAGGGCACCTACCCTCATAGTCTACAATCTCAACTCGCACAGGCGAAACCTTGTAACCCATATCCGGCTCTGCCGTATTACTGGATTGCTAGCAGGAGTAGGATCTGTCCAAAGCCGGCGGATTCGAACCTGGGTAAACTTGTGTGCTCACCATCCTGGAACACCGTACGTCTCACACCCCTCTCTTCTGCACGCCTCGAGGACCCCCTCATGGCGTACTTGTCATCAATACGATGACAGTTGGTGCCCACCGTGGGGCAAGTGAGCTTCGGATCTGCGTTCCGAGCGGAATCTACAAGAATCGGAATCGGCAATACTATCACCGTCGGTCGCATCCTCTATGCTAGCGACGTCCCTCTCATCGTTCTCGATGAGACCTGGATTCCGGCTAGGGAGGTTGTGACTGCCTACACCATCATGTCTTTTGGCGAGATCGATGTTTACATCGGTTTTGCTGAACCTGTCCCACCCACCCCAGCGGTGATGATAGAGGCAAAAGAATCTTCTAGGTCCCCTTTGTCCGCGGAGGCGACAGATTTTCGGATCTCAGAAAACCCTAATCCCACCCAGCCCGCACCAGTTGCGGAGATAGTAGAGAAATCCGAGTCTGAAGAACACCTAGCGGCCCAAGTCGAATCTGGAGTGGATCTCCTCGGAGAGGCCGAATCCCAGATCGACCCACCCGCTGAAGTCGAAATCCAGGAGGAACATATCAACAACACTGATTCCGGCTCTAATGATGCTGGGAACGATATGCCTTTTCTAAGGTACACGTTGCGACGTATGATAATGCAAAACTCAGGCGTAGACGCAATTCTCGAGACAATCAAAAGTTTCGACGAAGCCGATCGCGAGAGCCATAGGTACCTTAGGAAGCACGCATCGCACTTCGTCAGATATGTGGGATCTGGAACCGGCTCTGCCGATGCTGGAGACAACACCGAATCTATGCTGGAGGCAATTGGAACAAACGCCGACGTACCCGTATCCTCGGATGGATCGATGAGGTCAGCAGATTTCCGAAAGTTCTCCGTGGAATATGAAGAGGAGTATAACTCCAAAGCTGTAGAGGAAGGAGAAGCCATGGATGAAGGATCCGGGGAACACTCTCCCAAAAAGCAGGATGACATGGAAGTCGGAGATAATCCCGACGACTAGATGTCCGAAAGTACCGATCAGAGCTTGACTCCAGGAAATGAACCCAAAGCCGTCTTTGCTACCGGCGCTACCAAGAAGGCAAAGAAGAAGAACAAGAAGAATAAGACCCCGGCAAAAGACCCTCTGGTAGAGGAGGTGATTTCCGAGGAATACGAGGAAGACTCGGATGGAGCACTTATCCTAAAAGAGCCCAAAAAAGAAGAGTCGGTGGATGGACACGTGATCACTGAAGGTGCACGTAAACTCATCGATGCTGCATTAACCACACCTATTCCTACAGCTGCAGAATTTACTGCTGAAGAACTGGACGAGAGGGCACAGGCCCTAGAAGCGCGTCGTCAAGTACTCCTCGATGAAGCCAAAACCATCGAGGAGGAAAAGAAACGCATAGCATCTGCAGAGAAGTACAACTCCATACAATACCAGAAGACTAGGAAGCGTCATACTAACGACAACCAATTCCTGCAGATTCACGCCGTCCTTTTCGGAGAAGAGATGGGGAAGCCTCGGAAAGATAGCAAAGGGGATTGGGTATATCCAACCCTAGTATAGAATACCGTGGCGGCGCGAGAAATTCTATCGGCTAATCCAGGCCCGGAGGAGATCCGGTTGGGAATCAAACTACTCAACAAGGGACTGGAGCAGCAAAAGGTTGCCATGTCCGGAAGTCAAAAACTGGTCTCTGATTCCGACAAATGTCGCACAGATCCGGCATGGGCTGACATAAGACCCCAGCGTGTTCCGGAGCAGCACCATCGCCCCGATCGCCGGGAAGACAATTACTCGAGAACCGGATCTTCGAGACAGCACCACAAAGCCGCCCGTGGCTGGCATAACGTTAACCCAGTTGCGGAGCAAGAGGCAATTGCTGCACTGAATGAGAGGAACCCCCGCTCCAGTGAGAGTCGAAAGACCGTAGGGATGATGGTAAGGAGAAACGTTGGGAGGAGGACCGACAAAGAATGCCACCTCCTAGACATGAAAGTCGTCCGGATGACGGACAAAGGAACAATGGACACCATGCTGGGACAAGCCGGCAGGGAGCTCGTCACAATGAAGACCCTCCCCAGAACCGGAATAATGACGCTCCGGACGGAGGCTGGCGATCAGCCAAAAAACCCAGCTGCTCCACCTTCTCCGCCAAGTAGTCATCACAACGGCCCCCAGGGAGGCAATGGAGGGCGTCATGGTGGAGGAGGTGGTGGCAGAAGCCGAAGTCCGGCTCCAAGGCACCGCAGCCACAGCCGACACTCGGGACAATCTCTATCCCCGAATGATGCAAGGCACAGGATCAACTCCAACATAGAGGCACGGCGCTACGAAAATGATGATATCTACGTGGGCCCAAAATGCTTCGGACCACGCATCAGAGCTACAAGATTCCCGGAAGGATTTGCTATCTCAAGACATATCCAAGCCTACGACGGCATTGCTCGGCCAGATACATGGCTACAGGATTTCTTCCAAGCTTGTTGCATCGCCAAAGGTGGAAACAGCCTGGTCGCAACCCGATATCTCCCACTTATGTTGCGGAACACGGCACGATCATGGCTTAATGAACTTCCGAACAACACCATCCACAACTGGTATGACATTCAAAGTGCATTCTTTCGGAATTTCGAAGGCACATACCGGAGGCCCTGTACGGTCGGAGACCTACATCGTTGCACCCAGAAGGCCAAAGAAACTTGTCGGGATTACCTCGGACGATGGATCGACACCAAGAACTCCTGTGAGGGAGTAAACGATCAAACTGCGATTGAAGCTTTCATTGCAGGTCTCACAATATGTTTACTACGTCATCGCTTGAAGTGTGAAAAAGTTACTGACTTGGGGGAGATGATAGAAACAGCGAGCAAGTATGCAGATGCTGACGACGATGCAGAGGGATTTCTCAATGCCCTAGATGTACCACAGTCGGCAAAACAACCAAAGCAACAAGCTCAGAAACGCAAGAACACCTCAGAAGAAAAACCCAACGCGGAAACGGCAGTGGTCACTACTACTTTCGGGTCTAGAGGACGAGGAGAATGGAGTGGAGGCCGTAGGCGTGGTCGTGGGACTTCGAGAGTTCAAGGTAGAGGAGACCAACAACCAGGAAAAACCTACACTTGGGCCGACATTGCCAATAACCCATGCGTACACCACTTGGATGCCAATGGGGGCTCGTCCCACACCAACGCAAAGTGTCGTTTCAATGACGACATCAAAAGATATGATACCGCTGGCTACAGAGATAAGCGGAAAAAGGGAAAGAAGAATCCCGAAAAGGATAAAGAGACCAAGGAAGATTCCGACATGGAGGAAGCAGATGCTTCAAATCCAAAGCCGGAAGGGAAGAAAAATTTTCCGACCAAAAAAGACACTTACGTCACCTTCCTTGGATCTCAACCAACAAAGGTCAAGAAAGCAGTTCTACATGAGCTCAACGCGATAGTTCCGGCTGTCCCCCAATACTTGGACTGGTCGGAAGTGGCAATCACATTTGACCGCACTGATCATACGCCTAAGCTACATAGGCGAGGAAAATACGCCTTAATCGTCAATCCACTTATTGACGGTTATGGTTTCTCCAAGACCCTCATGGACGCTGGCAGTAGTATCAATATTCTCTATGTGGAAACGCAATGCCGAATGAAGATCTCGGAGACCCAGCTGAACCATAGCTCTGTGATCTTTCACAGAGTTGTCCCAGGAAGACAAGCTAATTCCCTGGGAGAAATCACTTTGGATGTTACCTTTGAAACTCGAAAAAACTATCGGACGGAGGCACTTTCCTTTGAAGTGGTCCTGTTCAAGAGCGCGTACCACGCTATATTCGTACGTCCGTCTTACTGGGCTTTTATGGCTCGTCCGTGTTACATTTACAATGATGAAATTCCAGGTCCCAATGGCGTAATCACCATCAGGGGATACCCGAAGAAAGTGCGAGAGTGCGAGGATGGAAATGCCGCCTTTGGTGAAGCCGTGCTGCATGCCCAGGATTTCCAGGAGATCAAGAAGAGCATAGATCCGTCCGAGATGCCTGCAACGAGGAAGGAGGTGACAAATCCGAATCCGGAGTTCAAGGCATCAGAAGAGACGAAGAAGACGCCATTGAAGGATGATGACCCCTCCAAGGTGACCCAGATAGCGCATAGGAAAGCGCGCTCGTTAAGTTCCTCAAAGCAAATCAAGATATCTTCGCATGGCAGCCATCTGACATGACTAGAGTACCTAGGGAACTTGCCGAGCACTCTTTAAATGTAAACCCGAACGCTAAACCCATCAAATAGTCCTTACGATGTTTTGGCGACGAAAAGCGTAAGGCAATAGCTAAGGAACTAGCACGGCTCGAGTTAGCCGGATTCATAGAAGAGGTCATCCACACTGATTGGTCGGCCAATCCTGTAATGGTCCCTAAAAAGGACACCACTGATTTAAGGATGTGTGTTGATTATACTGCCTTGAACAAGGCTTGTCCAAAAGATCCGTTTGCTCTGCCTAGGATTGATCAAGTTATCGATTCTACGGCAGGCTCGGAACTCCTCTGTTTTCTCGATGCATATTCCGGTTATCACCAAATCCGGATGAAGGAATCTGACAAAGTCAAAACTTCATTCATAACCCCCTTCAGAACCTTCTGTTTTGTTACGATGCCCTTTGGGCTGAAGAACGTAGGAGCTACCTACCAGCACACGATGCAGCGTTTCCTCCACGACCAACTCGGACGCAATGTACATGCATACGTGGATGATATTGCGGTGATGTCCAAAAGGAAGGAAATGCTGATTTCCGACTTGGAGGAAACATTTGCCAATCTACGAAAATACAACATCATGCTTAATCCGAAGAAATGCTTCTTTGGAATACCAGCCGGAAAATTGTTAGGTTTCATCGTGTCTCAAAGAGGCATAGAGGTGAACCGGGACAAAATCAAGGCTATACTCAATATTTCCAGGCCAACTCGCCTGAAGGACGTACAAAGACTAACTGGTTGCATCGCTGCAGTCAGTAGGTTTGTAAGCCGGCTTGGTGAAAGAGACACACCATTATACAAACTCCTAAAAAAGACCAAGGATTTTGTGTGGACTGACGAAGCTGAAGCTGCACTACAAGACCTGAAGAAAGTACTCTCATCTGCTCCTATCCTTGCTGCACCGGAACCACAGGAACCGATGTTGCTTTATCTTGCTGCGAAAAACAAAGTCGTTAGTATCGTCATGGTGGTGGAGAGACCGGAGGAAAATCAGGAGCACCTGGTGCAGCGTCCGACGTACTTTGTCAGCGAGGTCCTAACAAAGTCAAAACAGCGATATCCGCATTATCAAAAGCTAGCTTACGGTGTTTTTCTAGCATCTCGTAAGCTACAACACTATTTTTAGGAGCATCCGATTACCGTGGTGAGCATAGCTCCCATGAGAGACATAATCAACAATAGTGACGCCACAAGACGTGTCGCCAAATGGGGCATAGAGCTTTCGGCTTTTGATATTGAGTATAAACCCCGAACAGCAATCAAATCCCAAATCCTTGCCGACTTTGTCACTGATTGGACTGAGACGAAGGAGAATATGACCCTCCCTGAGTCGGAATATTGGACCCTCTACTTTGATGGGTCTAAGTCCCGAGGGAGCTCGGGGGCTGGTGTGGTTCTCAAATCACCCCAAGGAGATAAACTTCTATACGTATTGCAAATCCACTTCACAGCGACAAACAATATTGCTGAGTATGAAGCATTGCTACACGGAATCCGGATTGCTAAGGATATCGGCATCCGACGTTTGATGTGTTATGGAGATTCGGATCTTGTTGCTCAACAAGTGTCGGATATTTGTAACGCAAATAAACACATGGCATCATATAAAGCTGTCATGGATGATTTATCTAAATCGTTCAAAGGGTTTGAGGTTCAACACATCCCTTGAGCAGAAAACGAGGAAGCGGATGCACTATCTCGGATAGGCTCTGCACGGAAAGAGGTCCCGGATGGCGCTTTTTTAGAGCACCTCAAAGTTCCCTCAATAAAGGGAGTAGATGAGGAATATCCGACCAAATCCCACTCACCTCTAATAGTAGTTCTGGCTGTAATTCCCAGCTGGACTCAACCCTACCTTGATTATCTGGTAGATGGAAAATTACCCGAAGACGAGGTTCTGAGCCGGTAGATTATCCGACGAGCGAAAGCCTATACTATAGTTAAGGTGAGCTCTATAAGCGGAGTGTTTCTGGGGGTTTTCAGCGCTGCGTATCCCCAGAAGAAGGAGTGGAAATCCTAAGAGAAATCCATGAAGGCGAGTGTGGTCACCATGCTGCAGCCAAATCTTTAGTGGAAAAAGCTTTTAGACATGGATTTTTCTGGCTTACAGCTTAGGCAGATGCCGAACGATTAGTCAAGACGTGCAAAGGCTACCAAAAGTACGCCAAACAAGCTCATGTTCTGGCTGATCAGTTGCGAACAATACCTATAACATGGCCTTTTGCGGTCTGGGGGCTTGATATGGTAGGACCATTTAGACGTGCTCCAAGTGGATTTACTCACCTCTTAGTGATGGTGGATAAATTCACAAAGTGCATTGAGGCTAAACTCGTCACTAGTTGTGATGGAGCAATAGCCAAAAGATTTGTCAAGGATATTATAATCCGGTATGGTTATCCGCATAGTATTATCACGGACAACGGGAGTAATTTTTCTATGGGAGAATTGGCCGAATTCTACAACGAGGAAAATATCCGTCTTGACATTGCATCAGTCGCACATCCATAGGCTAACGGACAAGTCGAAAGAGCAAATGGTTTAATCCTACAAGGCCTAAAACCGAGACTCGAAGCACCACTACGACGTGCTGTGGGGGCTTGGGAAGAGGAATTACCCTCTGTAATATGGAGTTTATGAACGACTCCAAACAGGTCAACCGGATACACACCTTTCTTCTTGGTCTATGGCGCAGAAGCAGTTCTTCCTAGTGATTTAATTCATACTTCTCCTAGAGTGGCCACGTATATCAAAGAAGATGTCGAGATTTCTCGACAAAATGATCTCGACTTAGTCGAAGAAGTTCGCGTCGTTGCTGAAATGAGATCAACAGCCTATCAGCAGAAGTTACGCAAGTATCATAGCCAGAGAGTCTGAAACAGATCTTTCAATAAAGGTGATTTGGTTCTCTGGCTTGTGCAACAAAGAAAGCACAAACTTTCCCCAGTATGGCAAGGTCCCTTTTTAGTTAGTCGAGTATCGCACAATGGTTTGTACTACTTAACTGACATGAGGCCAGTCAAAGAAAGACCTGCTACTAAGAAGAGAAAGAGAGCTGGAGGCAGTGCAAATCCAGATGAGTTAGACAGGCCGTGGAATATTGCTCAGCTACATCCCTTTTATTCTTAGTTTATCCTTCTTTGTAATCATACATATGTACATGCTCTGTGAGAAATAAAAGTCTTGGTTGCCTCAAGTTTTTTCTGAGAAGTTTTTACCATCTTATTTCCTAATGATCATGTCATAGTCGAAAATCCTAGAATACTTGAAAGTACTTTATGCTCATGCTTGTTCTGGTTTAGATTTCTGATTCTAAAAATGCTACCTTCGGGTATAACTCTAAATTTTCTAGTCTATACTTTGGTTATTTGTCTGATTGCCGGATGCGGGTATTTTCCGAGTAGTGAATTGTTGGTACTGGAAGCCGGCTTTGTTTCCGAGTTTAAACTGGTTTAGCAATTGAGCTCCGTTGCTCGGCGAAGTTTCTGTGCAGAAGGTTTGTCCGGCTCACGAAAGGAACGAGGCGGAAAGCCAGATAAACGATAAGTATAGGCGAAAAAGTGTAAGTGCTTATGTAAACATTTCAGGCACATAAAAATTTAAAGCCAAAAGAGTTGAATAGATCAAAAGCTTAGAACTAGCAAGATTATAGTATTGCATATTTACAAACCCATCATGTTTCTTAGAATAATACAATTGTTTCTGGCAATCTATGATGAAAGAGGAGAGGAAGGAGCTGCCGGCTCGCTGGGTACATCGCCTTGATATCGTTCCGAGATGTCCAGATCCGATACGGTCTGTTCATCGTCGGAAAGTTCAGCTGCTTCTTCCGGAGGCGGAGGCGGTGTGTCCATGTGAGTGAAGAAGGGAGTGTCGTAGCTGGTTAAGTCAGCCACGCGACACCCATATCCGGCGCAGGAGTCCATGCTAGCCTTGATGTCTTGCTCATGTCCGTCTTCATCCACTGTATAGTACCCTCTGGTCACTTGCCATATCTCCATGCTTCCATGGTGGCTCATGACCATGGTGAGAGTGTTCTGCGCTGCGGATCGCGCGTAGGACATGTTCCAATCCTGGACAAGTTGCGGCATCTCCTTCGCCTTGTCCCGCACCTGAAAATCCGACATGCTATGCATGTCTGGAATCTTGAGAGCTTCGCCAATATCCTCAAGGGATTGGCGGAAGTCATGAAGCAGGTCACTGACTTGGGTAAGCCGGTGGGTGCGAGGCTCGGTAGAGGTGGAGTCCGTCAAGTTCAGAGGACCTGTACACAAAAACAATTAATAAAAATCCGACATTGAAAGAGTCGAAGCATAAAGACAAGTCAGAGAGATGGAAACATACCGAAGATGACATCGTCCACTTTGGTCTTCTCTTCTCAAAGACTCCGGACTTCAGCCCAGAGCGCCTCGGAAAGGTCCTTCTCTCTGCATAGCTCAATGTTGAGATCCGAGATTCTCTGATCTTGAGGAGCAATCTTGCGATCACGCTCATCAGTGGCCATGGAGGAAGACTCGAGAACTTGAGCGATGCTCTTCTCATGATCCGCCTTGAGCTTCTCCAGCTCTTGGCGAAATTCTTTGTTCTCCACCACTAAGGTTTTGAGGTTCTCGGCCTCTTCAATCATAGCGCAGGACTGTTTCACCAGCGCTGTAAGTCAAAAAGAACAGTAGTTCAGTAAAAAAAATTCGATTATGAAAGCATGGAAGACAAGGTTGAGTCTCGGAATGTTTACCTTCGGCCTCAACCTTGGAGACCTTAAGCTCAGCATTCTTAAGTCGGAGAGCTCTCATCTCTCTCCGCTTGTTTCAGACATTTTTTAACAAATCCTGGTTATAGGAACATTCTTTCTGTAAGTCAGAATCCCGAAAGTCAGAAGTCTACTAAATACTTGGGCTAATATTTTTACTAATATTAGCACGAGCCTTGGGGGCTCCACTAGTTCATTCTTTGGCATCCTAAGGAAGCATAAACCCGGATTATATATCCTACTTCATGCTTGGGGGCTAGAGGATATGATATGAAATAAAGGAAAAACAGGAGTTAGAATTCCGACTTACATATTGTTCGCGAGTAAGTTTATCCGAACTCGCATTCACTTCAAGAGCAACCTTCTCGGCGAGAGTCAGAGGAACCACTGGCGTAGTTGGAAGCTCACCGGTCCTTATCCTCTCGTCATGAAGACGCACATGTTCAAGAAGGTCAGAGTGCTTGATGTCCTCTGCCTCTTGCGCTTCTTCTTCGGGAGAAAGATTTCTTTTCTCCAGGCATTGCCTGGCCAGCCACTGGATCTCTTCTGCAGATTTCCGGGACAAGCCAAACTTGGCAAGACCCGGATTGCTGAGAAGGTTTTCGGCAAAGGTCTCTGCCGAGGGATCATTACCCGAAGAGGGTTCACCCTTATCTAAATTTGACTCACTCATGGTGACGTCAGTTTGCGATTCAAGGATTGCTGGCTCCGTTGAAGGAGCCGGATCTTCTGCGACATCCGGCGAAGAGTAATCACCGGCATTGCAGAGGATTGGGGGTCAGGAGTCGGAGGAGCCACGGCAGGGGAAGCTATGGTCAGCTTCGTCTGTCGCAGGGGCTTCGAAGAAGTTCCCTTCCCCTTGCCCTTGATGAGCTGCTTAGCTCTGAGAATATAGCAGAATTGAAAACGTTACATCTTAGAAGAAAATTTGAGCAAGGTACAAAGGCGAAAAGTTGTGTTGAAAGTTACCTCTTCACGACTGGCACCTCCTTTGTGCCAACAGCCACTGTCGGAGCCTTGCGCTTCCTGGGCACAATGTCCGGCAATGGGACCAATTCCGCCTCCTGAGAAAACTCTAGAGTATATCCCTCGAGCGGAGCAAATTCCGACTCGGGGAGGTCAACAAGCTGAAAAGAAGAAAACATATCAGTATTGCGATATAACTTAAAGAATGAAAAGGTTTATTATTAAAAGCTTACCGGCACAACGGGGTTTTCCGCCGTGTGCATGTCCAGAGAAACCTCCGGGATCCTCCTCTCGATCCGCTCCCTTATCAGCCATTTAATCTGGCTTATATAACCTTGAGAGGTATAGGCTCTAGGGCTGATGCGGAGGGAATCCTTTTTGGATGACGTGATGGAGTGCATCAGTCGGTCACCGTGGTACTGAAGGGGTTAGATCCGGCATGACACCCAACATTGGACCAAGTCGGATCCCTTCAGTCCTTTGTGCTTTATCAAGTATTCAATCCTCCTCTTGGCGAGAAGCAGATCATCACTGAGAGCCGTAGCAGCCTCATCCCAAGATAATTGAGGCGCGGCGGCTTCATCGATAAAAGTCGGCAAAGCAGTGGCTTTACCGGGAGCTGGAACATCCTTGTGGTAAAAGAAAGTGGCTGGCCATTGTTGACCGAGTCACTGGCTAGAATCTTAGGATATGCGCGCTCACACCTAACTGAAAAGCTAATTATACCCGTAATATAAGGATTACCGGCTATGATAGAATTTCTCCCGACATGGAAGTAGTACCGGAATAAAGTAAGACTCAGCCTAATGCCAAGAAAACCCTCGCACAAGGCCGCATAGGCGCTCATCTCTAGGAGGGAGTTGGGAGGAAGATGGTGAAGTTGAACACTATAGTGATCTATCACCTCGAAAAAGAATTCCGAGGGAGGGAATGACAAACCTCTGTCGAGGTGGGTTCTGATGTGTACCCGCTCGCCGGCGCGTGGGTTGGGGATGGTCTTGCCGAAGCCACTCCACCAGTCACCGGCACGGAGGAGCCCTTCAGTCTCCACGCCGCGGAGCTTCTCGTCGTCCAGCACGCAGGGGATCCAAACCCCGTGGTAGCTTTCCTTCTCCACCACCGTCGTTGCCGCTGCCGCGGCCAAGCCGGATGATGAAGACGAAGCAATTCTTCTGGTGCACCGGTGACCTTAGATGGGCGGCGCTGGGAGTTTGGGAAGCAGGGGAGTTCTATGCGCGGGGGAGATTTGGAGGAGAAGAAAAGGCAAGGGAACATGTGAAGAAAGGAGAAGGAGAATCCTCACCCATTATATCCACCTAACCGCGCCAAGATTCATGCAAATGACACTGTGTAACCGCCACGCATCGTGGAAGGAACTGGGAAGGACCCATGAAATGATTATGTTGCCTTGATCTCCGCGTACCCATTGAAACGGTGCCTTGGTTCCGCGAACGGCGGACCCACCAACGGTCGTGCTGACAGGATGTTTGTCAGTTGACGTGACTTGACCATGACGAGTGTCAGATGACGTCAGAGACTAAGTTCCGGCTTAGTTTGAAATCAAGCTAGAAAATCCAAGTAACATGTTGATAGGTCCGACTTATTTTTAACACCCGGATCGTATTTTTTGTTGTGAAGTTTCAGGAACCCTTCAAGATTCTGCAAGCCGAAGATCAAGCTAGACGATGATAAATACGACTTTGGATCTTGGAGACTTGCGGGGGCTGCTGTTGGGGATATACTTTCCGGGTATCCTCACAGTTCCTCACTGACCAGGGTGGCCCACTTTGGGTTAGAGCTTTTCTTCACGGGCGGCCCAGTCAGTGAGAAAAGACGGAGTCCCATCCGGCTACAGGAAGGCCCAGAAGACTTACCAACTTAGGCCCATAGTGTTACATGTAGTTCAAAATGTACTCTGTAACCGACTCTTAGTCGTAGCCGGATGGATCTCTCCTGTAAACCCTAGGAAGGATATCTATATAAGCCGTCCTAGGGAGATCCTTTAGGGCACCTACCCTCATAGTCTACAATCTCAACTCGCACAGGCGAAACCTTGTAACCCATATCCGGCTCTGCCATATTACTAGATTGCTAGCAGGAGTAGGATCCGTCCAAAGCCGGCGGATTCGAACCTGGGTAAACTTGTGTGCTCACCGTCCCGGAACACCGTATGTCTCACACCTCTCTCTTCCGCACGCCTCGAGGACCCCCTCATGGCGTACTTGTCATCAATCCAACGATAGCTGCCGCTAAACCTTTGTTTTCCTTTTGATGTAGCTCATTATGAAGGAAGCTGCTCCCCTGGCGGAGCAAGTCCTTGTCATGGGTCGACAACACGCTCTGCTGGACAATCGCCATCGTGTCGTCGAAGGTTAGTTTTGGCTTCGTCTTTGTCTTTGTGAAATTTATAAATTCGATTGATGATACACCCTATGCCTTTGTAGTTGAGCATAATGAACTTCTTCGTCGTGCTGCTTCCCTCGAGAAGGCGCTTGCCGTGGCAGCGAAGAATCACGACGAAGCAGTCGTAGCTCTGGAGGAGTCGCGAAAGTGCGAAGAGGATTTGTGTGCTTCCACTGCTGAGAGGGAGAAGTTGTTCGAAGAACAAATTTTCTCGATTTGCCAGTCCCTCTCAGGTATTTTTTCAGCTAGATTTGCATTTCTCCTTGTTTGATGTCGTATTGATGTGATAACACCTTATGTATGTAGATGCCGGTGGCCTGAGCTTCGACGCCCAGTCCCTTCACCGCGAAGATGCGTTGGCTAGTGTCGTGGCCGCAATCGAGGACCACAGTGTTTTCCTTCAAGGAACGTTGACGAAGGCCAAGGGTGTGCTCAGTCGCATCCATGAGGATCTCACTCCCAAGGCTGAGCTGATTGACAACCATGAGGACCTGGTGGAATCCCTTGCTGGGGGTATTCCCGTGGACTTCAAGAATTCCCAGCATTCTATCGGTGCCACCATGGCACTCGCGATGGTGTAGGCCCATGGCGTGGAGATGGATCCCTCCACGATCTCCAAGGCGATGCCCGTCGACACAGATGGCCAACAGGTAGTGTTTGCTCCCTTCGCTACTGGCTTTGGTAAATATGGGCTGCAGCTCATCGATATAGTCGCAAGATATTCTGCGGAGCTGCAACAAGGGAAGAAAGCGGCAAAGACTGTGGCATCAGGGGCTACGACCAGAAAGTCCGTGGCATCAGAGGCTGCCACAGATTCGATGAGGCCTCCGAAGTCAAAGTCCAAGTCGAAGAAGCATATTGCTCCTTAGTTGCCAATCTGTAATAGTTGTAGTTGACTTTTGTTGAAACTATGCTTTTGTGGGAGTCTCCCTGTCGAGACTTTGTTGTGCCTGAATGCATTCATGCTTTTATCAATGTATCCTTGGTCCCTTATTTGCTTCTTGCTTGATTGTGATAGGGTACGTCGAGTGGTCCTCGTGACTCTCCTCCCACTGATGAAACCACGGCGTAGCCGCGTTCAAAGGTGGAGGAATTGTCCTTGCTTTCGCGATTGCATGACCGCATTAAGCAGTTGGAGCATGAGTTGCCCATCATCTGCGGCAGCGCGGATGTGTGGAAGTTGAAGGCGGAGAAGGCCACCGCCCATGAGAAGTATCTCTTGGAGGAAGTGGCGCAGCTTAATGAGCAGTTCAAATGTTAGCTTTCTGCTCTCTCATCTTTTCTTTTAGTCAGTCGCGGCGATGCCTTGTCTTCACACTTTGCCATTTTGCTTAGTGTAGTTGTCAGCACTCGTCATCCGCGGGATGAGAAGGACCGGGTTGCTATTCGAATGAATAACCTGACCCAGGAGCAACTACAGGCGAGTGGGTACTTTTGGGTGCACCACGATCGTGTGATCGCGCTTGCGACCCTGCAAGATCGTTCTTCTCGGGTACTTCACTATTTGAAGAAGGCGCAGTCGTGCCTTAGGCATATTGATCAAACGATGTTTCCACTGGATGCCATCCCTTCAAGCCTGTTGGCTCTTCTGGCGAAGTTTCAAGATTTGAGTGTGGTTCGTGAGTGCGTGCGGCGGTTAGCTGTTGCTAAGGCTGCGTTAGCTGGTGCATTGCAAGATAGAATGTAGATGTTGCGTCTGTTGCTGCTAGGCCGCCGCCCTGGAACATGGTTCCGCGCTATCAAGCGGTTGATCAGCCAGCATACGACATTTTCGATTTCTTCGAGGAGTAGACGAACATTCTTCTTTTGCAGCAGTAGCATGATTTGTATCATGCACATAATTGTATAAGTGTTGTAAAGTTCCTATGATTATTTTGGATGTAATTAATACCCATTGATATGTGAAGAGCTTGCTAGCTTTTATATTTTGCGAGTGAATTATACTCTTGAGTTCCTTTTCGTTGGTCTGACTTGTGTTTATCGCAGCACCTTGCCAACCTATCAGGTGCATTGCAACTGGGTTGGTGTTTACCAAGCGTTCGATTGATGTTGTGTCAGCTACTCAAGATACTGCGATTTGTTCGTAGAACGGAAGTATAAAGGGTGGCGCAGCCCCCGAGTGACAAAATTTAAAGAAAATAAGGAAAACACAAAGTTTTGGGGCACTTAGCTTTATTTATTCATGGAATAGTACAAGGTACAATGTGTGGCTAAGTAGCCTGGATGAATAGCCTTATTTGTAATGTAAAAACGAGTAGGGGTAGAAGCAACGGAGCTGCGTGATGTTCCAGGGGTTAGACTATGCGACTCCTGTCTCAAAATCTTTAAGGCGATAGACGCCACCTAAGATTACTTCTGTAATCACGTACGGTCCTTCCCAAGGAGACTCGAGCTTGAGATGCCCTCGTTGCTTCAGTCGCAGGACAAGATCTCCTTCGACGAAGGACCTAGGGCGTAGCCTTCTACTGTGGTAGTTGCGGAGGCTTTGCTGGTACATCGTTGATCTCTCCGCTGCGATTTCCTATGCCTCGTCAAGGAGGTCGATGGAGTCTTCGAGTGCAAGAGTTGACTCCTGTTCGCTGTAAGCGACCACCCGTGGGGCTTTGTAGCATACTTCTGCGGGTAGCACCGCTTCCGCCATGTACCATGAAGAACGGAGTGTATCCCATGGCGCTGTTTGGAGTTGTAGCAGGCTCAAAGGACTGATTGCAGTTCATCTGGCCAGCATTCAGCGGCTTGTTCGAGTGGTCGAAGGAGTCGCTTCTTGATTCCACCGCAGACGAGGCCGTTGGTCTGTGGGTGAGCCACCGAGGCGTAGCTTATGTTGATTCTCAGGTTTTCACAGAATTCCTGGAAATCCTTAGAGGTGAAGTTAGTCCCATTGTCCGTACATAATGGACTCCAAAGTGGTACATAATGGACTCGAAGAACTTGACAGCGCTGGCCCCTGATTGATTTGTCACCAGCATGGCCTCGATCCACTTGGTGAATTTGTCGACTGCAACCAAGAGGTGGACGTAGCCTCCTCGCGAGGATTTTGGGAGCTTGCCGACCATGTCGAGTCCCTATTGCACGAAGGGCCAAGCCAGTGGTATTGGCCGAAGTTCTGCGCCAGGTGTGCGAGGTTTGTCTGCGAATTGCTGGCAAGCGTTGGAGCGTTGTACGATGTCCTTGGCATCACGCATGGCCGTGGCCAGTAGAATCCAGCTCGTAGAGCTTTGGCAACAAGGGCGCGACTGCCGGCATGGTGCTTGCAAGTGCCTTCGTGGATGTCAAGGAGGACGGCCCTTCCATCCCCGTTGGAGACACATCGTTGAAGTAATCCTATGATGCTACGCTTGTACAGTTCACCGTTAATAAGGGCGAATGCCTTGGATCGTCACGCGATGTGTCGCGAGTTAGTCGGATCATCTGGCAGCCTCTTGCTGAGTAGATATGTGATGTAGGGTTGTGTCCAAGATGGCTCGATCATCATGATGCCCATTGATCCTTCGAGTCCTGTATCGAGCTCTAGGTCCTCGAGTGCCATTGGCTCGTTAGGTGGCATAGCCCCCGAGTCCGTTGACGTGCTTGCTTTCTTCTCCGAAGCCATGGGCTTGATGGAGCGCTCGTAGATGTGCTCGAGAAATACCCCAGGTGGTATGGGGGCGCTGGTGGAGCCAATATTGGCGAGTAGATCTGCATCTTCATTGCTTTCGCGGCCCACGTGTCGCAGCTCACAGCCATCGAAGACTCCTTCGAGTGTGTCGTAGAGGTCGCGATAGGCGATCATGTTGTCGCTCAGTGCATCGTACTCGTGCATCGTTTGGTTGACCACCAGTTTGGAGTCGCTGTAGATGATGAGACTTTTGGCGCTACAGGCTTTCGCCATCCGCATCCCATGGATTAGGGCTTCGTACTCAGCTTCATTATTGGAGGCGGTGAACTGCATTCGCAGAATGTATTTCATCTTGTCTCCTTGGGGCGATGTCAGTATGATGCCTGCGCCAGCTTCATCCTTTTGCTTCGACCCATCGAAGTGCATTGTCTAGAGGTAGGACATATTTGGCTTGTCGGGGAGCTGGTTCTCCATCCAGTGCACGAGGAAGTCCGGGAGAACTTGCGACTTGATTGCATCGCTCTTTTGATGTCTCGTGGAGACAATTCGATTCCCCAGAGCACGACTCGTCCTATGGCATTAGGGTTATTGAGTATATGCCCTAGTGGGGCGTCGTTTACCACCACGATTGAGTGCTCCTGAAAGTAGTGGCGCAGTCGTCTGGCTGTCATGAAGATGCCGTACACCAGCTTCTGGTAGTGCGGATACCGCTGTTTTGTTGGTGTGAGCACCTCGCTGAGGTAGTATACTGGGCGCTGGACCCCGTGGACTTTATTTTCTTCGGCTTGTTCCACCACGAGCACCGTGCGACCACCTGGTTGGTGGCGGAGATGTAGAGAAGTAGTGGTTCCTTTTCACGAGGCATCACCAGTACTAGCGAGGTGGATAGTAGGAGCTTGAGATCTTCGAATGCTTCTTGCGCTTCGTCTGTCCACTCGAACTTGTCAGTTTTGCGGAGAATTTGATAGAAGAGAAGTGACTTTTTGCCCATTCGACTGATGAATCGACTGAGCGTTGCGATTCGCCCAGCCAGTTGTTGGACACCTTATACGTTCTTCGGCTTCTCCATGGCCAGTTTGGCCTTTATTTTCTTTGGGTTTGCTTTGATCCCTCTCGCAGAGATGAGATACCCGAGTAACTGCCCAGATGGCACGCTGAAGGCGCATTTGTCCGGATTAAGCTTGATCCGGTAGCGGTCGAGGTTGGCGAAGGTCTCGCGTAGATCGTCGATTAGCGATGCTTCCTTTTTGGTTTTGATGACAATGTCGTCAACATAGACTTGGATGTTGCGACCAAGTTGGTTCTTGAGGCAAGCCTCCATGCACCGCTGATAGGTGGCTCCTACCTTTTTTAGCCCGAAGGGCATCGTGTTGTAGCAGAACACACCAAAGGGCATCATAAACGCCGTTTTCTCCTGATCCTCCCCCTTCATTCGAATCTGATTGTAGCCCGAGTAGGCGTCGAGCAAGCAGAGGCACTCGCATCCCGTGGTGGAGTCGATGATTTGGTTGATTCGTGGCAGCGGGAAGTGATCCTTTGGGCAGTGCTTATTCAAGGAGGTGAAGTCCACGCACATCCGTAGGATATCCGTGTCTTTTTTAGGCACAAGCATTGTATTAGCGAGCCAAGTGCTCTCCTTGATCTCGCGTGTGAATTTTGCATCGAGGAGTCTGTTGATCTCCATTCCGACTGCCTTTGCTCTTGGTTCAGACAGTCGCCGAATTGTCTTCTTGACTGGCCTTGCATCTGGATTCATGTTTAGTGAGTGCTTCGCGAATTCCCTGGGAACTCCTGGCATGTCCGCTGTACACCAGGCGAAGATCTCCCAGTGCTCATGGAGGAATTCGACAAGCGCGAGTTCCTATGCGGAACTCAAGTTGTTGGCGATGAGGGCCATTTTGGTCGGGTCCATTGGGTGGACCTGGACTTTCTTCGTGTGCACCGACAAGTTGAAGGACAGGTCGGGTGAACTTGGCCTGTTCAGGGGAGGTAGACTGTTGTCTGTCAACTCCTTCAGTCTTGTGAGTTCCTCCTGCAAGCTGAAGGCCTAGGAGATGCTGTTGAATTCCCTGTCACAGCTGTCGGAACTCTCGAAGTTTCCATTGATTGTGATTATGCCGTTTGGACCTGGCATTTTCACCTGCAGGTAGGCGTAGTGCGGCACCACCATGAACCTAGCGAACGCGACACGTCCGAGGATGCAGTGGTATTCCGAGGGCCAGTCGATGTGCTCTCGCCGAAAGTTTTGCAGTGTGCCGAAGATGACATCAAGGTTGATTTTGCCCAGGGGATATATGCCCTTCCCTGGGATAATGCCATGGAACGTCGTGTCTGAAACTTCTAGACAAGTCAGAGGGATCCTCATCGCTCGCAAGGTACTCACGAACATGAGGTTAATGTTGTTGTCGCCATCCATGAAGACGCGACTCATATCAAAGCCACCGATCTATGCCTCGAGTACGAGGGGACAGTGGCCTGGACGTGGAACTTGGAGCGGGTGGTCGCGCCTGTCAAAGGTGATGCAGGAGTCGCTTCCGCTGAGTTACTCAGTGGTGGAGGGTGGAGAGTTTATCGCCAGATTGACTTGGCGAGTGATGGCCTTCTGCACTCGATTTGAGGGACGCCCTTTTTGGATCATCCCCATGTTGCCCACGGCTCGTGGGTATGGCTCGCTTCCGTGATGTTGGACCTGTGCGGCCGCGGGTGGTGGAGGTCAGGGCGATGGTGGAGGAGCTCCATGTGCCACAGCACCTGGGGTGGCTCCATAGCCCCTGTTGACCATGTCGCGATTCATCCGAACCAGGCCCTCGTGGAGTTTGAGGAACTCGCGGTAGTCCTTGAGAAGGTGGATGGATTTTTTCTTGCCACCATGCTTGTCGATATAGAAGTGCATGTTGCACGGGCCGGACAATTTGTCCTCGATAGATGTTGCGGGTGCCTCTTCGCAAGTGCGGCGCTGCTACATCTGCGTGGTTTTTTTGCTGTCGTGGTATCCACCACTGTGATATCCGTTGTTGTGGTTGTCATCGCATTTGTCGGAGTAGCCGGCTACGACCATATTGACCTCGTCGCGGTCATTGTAGACGCGCATCCGACATTTGCCTTGGCGGTCACGTCTGCACCCGAGGTCGTCGTCATCAGAGTAAGTACGGTTTTGCACCGAGTCATCTCTATCAGCCCAACGCTTCACGATTTCCATCAGGTGGTCGATCGTTTCGGGCTTCGAGCAGGCTCCTCCCTGAGCTCTATACAGCGAATGCCGCCGTTGAATGTGTCGATTGCGCGGTCCTCCGAGATGTTTTCTATGGAGTTCTTGATGATGGACCACCTCTAGATGTACGAGCGCAGCGATTCGCCAGATCTTTGCTGGCAGCTTCTCAGTTCTTCGATTGATGCGGGCCTTTTATAAGTGCCATTGAAGTTGCGCACAAAGCTGTAGACCAGCTCTTCCTAGCTGTGAATGGATCCGCGCGGGAGGTTGTTGAGCCATGCGCGAGCGGTGCCATGCAGCTGTAGCTGCAGGCATTACATGGACGTGCTTCGACTCTCGCCATGTAGCGTAATGGAGGAGATGTGATCCTCCAACCAGATTTTTGGGTCCTGCAGGCCGTCAAATTTTGGGTTCTCCGACGGGAGCTTGAACCCCTTAGGCATTCGCTTTTGCCTGATGGCCCTGCTGAAGCATCTGGCGCCGCAGAGCTCAGTCTTGTCTTCTTCCGAGTCAGTCGAACGAGCACGTCTTGCCCACATCTTGTCGACTTTGCGCTGCATGAGTTCATCGCGCGCGTCATAGTCGCAGTCATGCCGTCGTAAGCGACGTTTCCATGACAGATCGTGACTTTCGTCACTTGACGACTACGAGTAGTACTTGTCCAGAGCCTTGCTTTTCTTCGGCTCTAGAGTTGGCTCCTTCTCGAGGGCGGCCTCGATTAGCCCCAGGCCCGCGATCGTAGATCGATGCATGGCAGCTCACGGATCTCCAGCCGGTGGCTGGTTGTTGAGGAGGTACATGGTAGCCATTATCACCGCGGCTTGCTGTGTTTTCGGGAGCACGTTTCCCCGCGTTTCCACCGTTATAGAGCTGAAGTCGAGGACTTTCGCAGCTTCTATGCGTTATTGCTCAGTGAGATGGGCCAGTCGAGATCGCCACTTGTTGGCCACATACTCATTGCCTTTGGTGGAGGATCCTCCGTGGGAGGAGAGCCCAGCTTGCCAAGACTTGACTCGTCTGCCGCCTTTCTGCGCGCTTCGAGTTGCACGATCACCTACAACTGGCGCTTGAATTCCTCCTTTAGCAGCCAATGCTAGCCCATCAGCATGTCCTGCGGTGTGTTGGGGGGTAGAGGATTGCCCCGCAGAGCTCCGTGATAGTGGGCCCACTCGTTGTCATTGAGCTTGATCAGCATGCGCTCGCCCGTGTTCTCATTCATCATGAGTGCTGGTTCTTCCCTCGTCCCGTTATTGACGGGCGCACCATTACCACCGTTGGTGGGGCCGCCGTTTGTGACTGGTATGCCACCATTGGGCGTACTGCTGTTGGGCGGTCCGGTGCCAGATCCGGTGCTAGTGTTTTCGTGATTGACGCTGGTGTCGCCCGTGTTGATGACGGCGCACATGAAGTGGTTGGGGAAGCTGTTGCTCCCTTAACTTTCAGATTCAAACCCGTAGGCTCCATCTTCTATGGCTAGGTCACCCAGATCGGATCCGCGACTGATGTCGCTGTCCGTAGTCCCAGCTGTTGCCGAGGTGTTGAGCTCGCTGAGGGTGCTGATTGGAAGCTCCCAATCGCCAGACTTATTCCATCGCCGACGGACACGAAAGCCGGGTGACTGGCCGGCATGTGGACGGTGAAGTCGAACGCACCAAAGTGTTGGCGAATCTCTGTTGTTGCAGAGTTGTAGATCTCGGTTGACGGGACCGAAGAAGCAGTGACATCAGCACTCCCAATTCCCACAGACGGCGCCAATTGACGAGGGTTCAACTCGTCAATGCCCATTGTTATGGACTTGGGTTTTGGAGAAGGAGGGAGGGCTAGAGGCATCAATCGGCTAGCAAACAAGCACACAGGAATGCATGATTACCCAGGTTCAGGCCTCATAGAGGTCCCTACTCCTTGTCTTCTCTTGGAATTAATGAAGGAAACGAAGATTACAGGGGCGCGCAGATGCAATCTGGCGAGAGTTGTGGAAACTAGGGTTGTGATTCTCTTCCTCGCCGCCCCTCCTAGCCTTTATATAGATAGGCTAGGTCTCGCTTAGCAGGTCGAGTCGGTTACAGATTAGGGTTCGTCCTTTGAACTTTCTATCTTAAGCTTCTTATTGTCTCGGAAGCAATCGAAGAGTCCGTGGGTCACCTGAATTCGGCATTGGGCCTTGGCAACACCCGGGGCTTCTGCCATATCTGGGCCGTATATACCAAACTGGAGTACCTGTAGGGTATACCGATGTTAGGAAAAGTCATAATTCTTCTTTAGCAGATATCCATGTCAAACTTCATTAGCACTGAATAAGGTAGTAAAATTATCAACAGATTCGAAGTTCATATTCAGGAGCACTTGACCAATTCAGCGGCATTTCAGAAGTGGCCAATTCAGCAATACAGACAATGAAATACAATAATAGTACAGAGAGAACCAGTACTTGTTTCAACTCTAAAAACCTTGTCGCGCGATCAGTTTGCACTTTTCACCAAACACACTCAACCATTGGAGCAAGCAAAATTGACGATCATGTATACTTTGAGTACCTTCTTCTCACATTAATGCCTGTGTGACCCCCGTATGCAACCCAAAATGCCCAAGTCTCATCTAGATTGTGACAAGGCCATGTTTCAAAAGAAAAGCAAGACTATCTTGTGCCCTTGATTTAAAAAAGTACCAGTATATTAGTATTAGTTGCACAAAATTCTTTAGTAATAGCAACGATAGAACATTTGAGAGATTCAGTAGCTTTCCTGCTTGAAATTCAATAGCAGTACAGAGAGAATCAATTCTTGTTCTAGCTAAAAAACCTTGGCACATGATTAGTTTGGCCTGTTCTCCAAAGAGACTCAATCATTGGAGCAAGCAAAACTGAAGATCAAGTCTGCTTTTGTGTGAGTACCTCCTCCTTTACGTTAATGCCTATGTGACTGCCCATAGCAAACCAAAATGCCCAAGACTCATCTAAATAATTGTGATGATGCTAAGTTTCAAAAGTAAAGCAAGTCAATCTGATGACTTCGTCTAAGCAAGTACTAGTACATCACAATTGATTCTACAAAATATTGTACTAATAGTAACGAAAGAACATTTGATAGATTCAGTAGCATTTGAAAGATTCAACAGTATAGAATAAGACCGTAAAAATATCAGATAGATTCCCAATTCATATTCAGCAGCACTTGACAGAGTCACCACAGCATTTCAAAGTGACCGCTTGGCAGTACATAGACACTAACCAAAATAATTGATAGATTCAGTAATGCGGACATTGAGATTCAATAGATGTAGCAAGGCCTGATTCAAAAGGAAAGCGAGACCATATTTTGCACTCGACCGGTCGATCTGAACAAGTACCGAACAAAAAATTTGATAGGTTCAGTAGCATTTGAAGATGCAGCAGTACATAATAAGAAAGAAAAATATCGACAGATTCCCAGTTCACATTTCAAAGTGACTAATTCGGTTTGCCCTTTTCTCTGTACACTCGATCATTGGAGCAAGCAAAATTGCCGATCAAGTCTGCTTTTCTATGCATGCCTTCTTCTCACATGAATGCCTGTATGTGACCTCCATAGGCTTCTCAAAATGCCCAAAGCCTTATTAAGATTATGAGTTTATGACAAGGCCAAGTTACAAAAGAAAAGCAAGACCAGCTACTGCACTTGATCTAAACAAGTAGGAGTACATCAGTATTAGTTCTATAAAATGCCAAGTTCCAAGAGAAAAGCAAGACAATCTGCTGCACTTGATCTAAACAAGTACAAGTACATCATAGTTAGTTCTACAAAATATTGTATTGTACGTACTAATAGTAACAACAGAATATTTGACAAATTCAGTAGCATTTAAAAGATTCAGCAGTACAGAATAAGACCGAAAAAATATCGACAGATTCCTAGTTTATATTCAGCAGCACTTGATAGATTCCCAGTTCATATTCAGCAGCACTTGACAGATTCAATAGTATTTCAAACAGACCAAATTAGTAGTACATCAACAATAATTTATAGATTCAGCAATGCACACATTGAAATTCAATAGATGTTGCTAGGCCTGGTTCAAAAGTAAAGCAAGGCCATATTCTACACTTCATCGTCGATCTAAACAAGCACCAGTACATAGTTATTATTGCAAAATAGATTAGCAGAGGAATAAATCCATAGAAAATACTCAATGCTACCTTAAGCTAGGAACCACGTCTCCCAAAATGATAAGTACCAGTACATATAGTAGGTATTACTACAAAATACATTAGCAATAGTTGAACTCCATAAAAATACTCCTAAGAACAACTACTGGGAACAGATAGTAAGTCTTTCTAGCAGTTCAAATACTCCAGCGAACATTAAGATGTGTTTCTCTCACTCATGAATCCTGTTAATGTGAAGACAGTATTCCAGGGTGAACACCGATGGTCGACGAGCGACTATGTGCGACATCGGCACCGGCAGGAGCCACTGCAGCTCATCGAACGGGATGCCGTCGGGCGACGCGGTGCTTTTCAGCATGCATAGCCTGGAATTTTTTATCCTTTTACCCTCAATCACAGTCGACGACCAAAACTTCACCATGTACCACGGCGACAAGCACGCCGCCGACCTAACGCATACGACGAATACGATGTGTAGCATTTGGCGCGTGCCAAATCGCACCACGAACACTGTACCATCACCCCCGGATCTGATGATATCTACTATTCGCAAGTCTGTTGCTGGCAGAGGCTTAGAGGTGTACCTGCGCGTTTTGTCGTAGTGGAAACTGTGCACCCTCATCAAGTGAGCTTCACGGAGGTGGGAGAGGAGCGCTGCCAGCGAGGCAGCGAACATGCCGCCATCCTCCATGCAATTACAAGGGCCGTGCGCGCAGGCGATCTTGTGGTTGTGGACCTGACAGTAGGCGATCAATGTCCCGCAACCGTCGTTGGGGAATCTACTACCTTTTCTGCTGGTGACTCGGAGGTTCAACTCCTTGGAGCATGTGGCCAGCTAGATAGAGCTGTTAGTGGCCATACGCATAGAGATATCGTCGAAGACGTTGGCGCCGATGTTGCTCCATCTACCGTACTGCCAGTTGGGCCCCGAATCTGCCATCGCGTCCCAATGGTTTGGGGGCGAGGCGGATCAATCTATGACTATTGGGAGGTTTTGTAGGAGAGGGGTGGTGACATGTAAGGACCGATGCTGTGGGAATGATGGTGAGGAAAATGAGTGAAGCGCGCGCTAGGGATGATACCAAATGCTGCCGAAGATGGGGAAGACAGTATGGCTCCTTGAACGAGGAGTTTTTTGCGTGTTCCTTCACCAGTCTTCTGCTGTAGGGCGTAGCTGCATCGAGGAGAATTTAATTAGCTAGCTAGTCTAGCACGCCAATGTTGTCTAGTAGTGTAGCCTCGAGGAAACTTTAATTAGCTATCTAGTCTAGCACGCCAATGTTGTCTAGTAGAATGTTATATCATCACAATATAAAATTGTACTCCATAAAGTAGGAATAGGTAAAGCTGAGAAAATAATTATAATTTCGAGCCACTTCCATAAAGTATCAGGTGTATATTTGGTTTTTGTACTTGTGCATAGCATTCATTGTGCTAAAGTCTATCAATAGAATCTCCTACTTCCTCCGTTTCAAAATATAAGATGGTCTAGCTTTTGTGAAACAAATGTATCTAGATATCTTTTACTACACACTAGAAGTAGTGTGTAGGTTTGGAGTGAACCACACACTAAAAGTCGTCTAGATACATTCATTTCACAGAAGTTAAAACATCTTATATTATGGAATGGAGCGACTCGATGCTAGAATGGAAAAAAAAGATTCGAGGGTTAGCAATGTTGGAATTTGCTAATCTTGATACAATAGTTAATGTTGAAAGTTAAACGTACATTATATAGTCGTAAGATAACATAAGATAAATCTCTAAAGTATATGGTCTCGTCATATCAGCTTCACCAAAGAGTAGTGCATGAGGCTAGAATCATTGAAGGCAAGGTTGTTTACATAGAGTATGACCCTTACACAAGCATTGAGGTGATTATTACTTAATGTGTATGGCATGTGGTCCGTAACATCCTGTTGATGCTAAAATTTCCATCATTTCTAAAGGAACTCTAGAATCGGCGGACTAAAGTGCATTATGCTAAAGGTCCAAAAAATATAGTCAAGTTCATATGAGTAACTAAACATGGTACCGTTACAAGGACATGTTTCAAATGAGAGAGACCAACAAGTTGAAAGCTGATGACTTTAGACAACCAAACAAAATAAATATTTCAACATGGTCGAGAACTGTTTCTCTAATTGTAGTACCAACTATTACAAATGGATTGCATCACAGCACGTACTTTGGCAACATTTCTTGTTTCTTAGTTAAGAATGAGGTCGGTTCCAATCGCAGGAGTTCGCGAAGGTTGGTACGAACCAAATCGGATGCTTCACCGTTCCTATCCAGAAGTGAGGGTTACTAATTCCCTCAAGGACATTGATTTCAGAAGTAACACCGTAGTCTTTACCACTCAGACTGAAACGGCATAATTCAGGCTGCCACTCTTTGGAAAGCCATGCTGAAGTTGGTTAGATGTAGACATAGTTGATTTTCGTCAGATAAGCTAAGGTAAGATCTGCACCGCCTACGGGCATGATAATCGGATAGTTCACTCCAAGCAAAAGAGAGTATGATCTAAGGTCAGCAATTCTTTCCCATGGATTAGCTTGATTAACCTAACTAGTGTTCATTGAGAACACCAATCAGCCAAACCCGGAAGTATAAGTGGAGATAGCGTGACCGCAGTGTACAACATGAGGATGAGTAGCACTAGTACGATGGCGGCAATGACAAGTAAGACAACAGGGATCATAAGAAGTGCCAAGCGTATATATATATGAAGAAATCTAGAACCATCTATAGATCTTGCTAACCACCAAAAACCAAAAAAGTAGTTGTGCTCGTCTCTAGTAGCATTAAGAAATGAATCCACCAACTCATCTGCGGCAGTTGGTTGCGCCAAGACCAGCGCAGGACCTTGAAAAAGGTAGAAGAATGCATTAACTTATGATTCCGGCAGCTTGATATAGTGAACCCTACTAAAAAATTTACTTCCAATTGAACTACATGCAAAGTAGCTCGAAAATAGGAAAAACAACTACGGCCTAGAATCGTACAAAAGAAATAGAGAATAATTATAATAGGGGAATTTCCAAAAGAACAGACTCATCTTTTTTTGAACAAGACGGGCAATTTTTGGCTCGATTATCTAAAAAAGGCAAAAATAATTAACCGGTTAATTTGCAGGGGAACTTTTCGAAAACCCGTGCAAATGCAAAAAAAACGTAGGATAGGAAAGACACAGGATTTTACATTTGCATGTCCATTTATACTCCTGCAGAATTGCGGTGTGTTGGATTACATTGCATGGAAAAACCATTGAACAGATTCTTTTCAGGAGCTTCAAGTAGATCTTAAATTTCTATCGAATGAAATTAAAGACATCCGGAAAAATCTAGTGTGCATAATTCAATCCGATGAATCAAACGACTGCTATAAAAAAAATCCTACGGAAATCCTATGATTCGTACGGTTTATAGTCTAAAATAACTACTCATATTTTCATTTAAACGAAACACTCTCTATGTCAATTCAGTACAATAGCTTCGGCACATGAGTAATTAAGCCAGTATACTACATATGAAGGAATAGTTACGAGGATGTAGAGGACCCCAAACATGAACTTTGCCATACAGAGTTGTGGCAAACACCAGTCCATCGTGGGTAATTCCATAATTGTAACTGTAAGGGCTCAGGTGTGGTTAAGAGGAAGTGAAATAACTATCCATCCATCATCACCGCCCTGAAGGATGGAAATTCTGACATTGAAGACTGCAACAAGAGAGAAATCTTTATATCGACCAGCAGCTATGGGAACTTGGCAAATAGCAATCTTCTGCATTACAGCTGGAAGATAATTATCCAACAAGAACGTGGTTGGCTGGTCGGTTGCTTGGAATGACAATGCTGGGAGAGGAATCTTGCAATGAGTGTACATGTTGCGAAGCTCCAACTTGCCTCTGAATCCAGCCATGGCAATCCAATCTCCATTGGCGCCTACCCACTGCCCAGAAGTATAGCCTGGTACCATATTATCGGAGGAGAACCTATCCAGTGGCGACATCTTGCACAGGAGGCTATCAATTTTCAAGTAATGCAAGAAATCTAGCGGTCCCTTTATCAGGGGGAATGAACAACACATGGGAGGCCAAATGGCACTAAAGCATCTAGAGTTGCACTAGCTTTCGCAGATTCAAGAAAAAGTTTGGATGAACCGATTAGGCTAGCGATGGTGAAGACGTCGCATCGGGTTATGAGTTCTTCAAAGAGGACTTCCGTAAACATGTCATGGAAAAGCTCAGGATCATGCTCACTATTCTTGCTCATTGACGCCATGGAAGGTAGTGTCTGTATTTCATTGATTAGGGTTTTGGAAGAGAGGGGAATCGATGGTGGCAACTGCCTGAGCGAGATGCGGAAGAGAATCCGAAAGCGGCATATGGTGGAAGCAGCGGTGCGTGGTGCGGAAGGGGAAGACGCCGCGAAGAGAAGGGGAAGACGCCCTGGAGGGGGCAAGGGAATAGGCAAGGGGAAAAGCTGGATTAATCAACACGAGCATGCGCTCCACAGCTGCATTTCGAGGAGACAGTGACCCGCCGAATCCCTACTTCGTAGTACTAGTAGACGTCTAGACGGTCGGAGTAGTTAATTTGGAGGATACTGTGATCGGCCTGACTCCCTAGTACTAGACGCCTAGGGTATGGGTCGTACTGTAATTCGGAAATCCGAGCTCTATATTTTATTTTATTTGCATGGATGAGCTCTGTATTTCTTTTTTCATGGAACGAGATTTGTATTAGGGAATCACCTATGTATGTGGAAAAATTGGTCGATAAGATGGGTCCCACATACTACATCATAAGATAATTGATTGCACCATAATGTGTGTAGACAAACTTGACCAGCTAACGACACACATTCTTGTGACTGCAATTAGTTTTATATTGCTATGTGTATTAGATATTATTATTTAGTGCTTGTGGACTACCCATAAGCTTACGGGTCACCCTTAAGCTTTTTGGCTTGTGGACAAGCTCCACTATGCATATGGATAGCTCTTAAGGTGTACTTTTTGGCTATGAGTGACCCACAAGCTTATGGATACTCCACAAGCACTAAATAATAATATTAGTACACATAGCAATATAAAACTAATTTTAGTCACAAGAATATGTGTCATTAGCTCTTAAATATGGGTCCTACCTTATGGTCAAGTTTTTCTACACACATTGTGTTAGATCTTAAAAGAAGATCACACCGTATAGTGTATCTATATAATATCATACATAGCAGTTCTTAATAATTTTTTCTAAAAGTTTGGTCAAACTTTTCGTGGCTTGACTTTCCAAAAAAATTATAAGCCTTAAGCTCTGGGAAGGAGGGAGTAATGCAAACCTATATTACTCCCTCCATACTTGTTTATTGGGAAAACAAATACTTTCTTCTAAAAGTTTGGTCAAACTTTTGGTAGCTTGACTTTTCAAAAAAAACTTAAGCTTTGGGATGGAGGTAGTATGTAGGTATGTAGCCCATTAAACCGGTATGGAAGTAGTATGTACTATTAATTTACTATTACGTACAAGCCAAACTATGGTGTAATAAAATTTAGTCTCGGCTTCTTATGTCTATAGCAATTACATATAATAATTAATTGTAGATTATAATGAGGTAATTAAGCTATAGCATACTAACTTTCCTTCTTTCTTTTCCCTAACATTAGAGGAGCCGGTTGCACAATGTATACTACTCTGTATTGCAGAAGTAGCACATGTTCAAACTTACAAAGTTTCAGTTTGAAGAAATGTTGGATGTATTGAGCTTTACAAAGTCCAGGTGAAACTAGCAATAGAAAACGGAGTGAGAGGAGGGAAAAAATTGTATCATCCCAACCATATAAGTTATGAGTACCAAGAAACAATGCCTCACATCATCTTTTCTCGAGCAACAAGAGCCATCGTTGGGCTATCTTAAGCCAAGAAGACGAGGCACGAACCACATGGACACATGTGTGATGAACTTGTTGTCCCCTCCGATCGCAGGTTTTGGTGCTGATCAGTTAGAAACGGGTAGACGAATCCAATGCACTGTCATATAGCTAGTATTTGAAACTTAGGCAATCTGAATCCATGTACATGTGAAGCCTAACCTCCCGTACGTCATGTGCTTGGTGTGACGGCCCTGCATCACATCATTATTCACAAACGCAATAAGGGGATGATTCAGACCCAAGAAGAGAGAAACATGTTGGAGATGGCTTTGAACCCACTCCGGTTGAGGAAGGTCGTTGTGGTAGCTCTTGCTGTGTTGGGTTGCTACCCTCTAGAAGATATGGCACCGGAGCAATGGATACACTTTGAATGTCCTACCTTGGTGACTAATCTTCTCCTTGGAAGTGGTCCGCTTACCACGGATGTGTATCCACATTAGTGTTGGCCTGAAATAAGCCAGGAACCAGCACGAGTGAGATCTACACAGCCACAATCTAGGCCATTGGCATTGTCGTTCGGCACAGTGTGCTCATCCTCTTCTATTATTGGGTCCTGCACACCTTCATAGGATCTGCATTAACACCTGTCCAGTCCACACAACAGACAGCAAATATGTACTGTAGTCATTGGCTCGTGCTACGCTAAACACAGTAATAGAAGCAAGTCAAAAAAAGAGCAGTAACTATAGTTTGGTATTGAACTCACCGTATTCGAAGGGATTGCCATCATGTAAAAACAAAACCATCATTAGATATAGCAAGGATAATATCATCCGCCCACACAGTATCCACATAGCTTCTCGGGGAAAGATTATTGTGCTTAGTACACTATACATATCGTCCCCTAAAACTGCTCCATGTCTAGGATGGCAATGAACTTATCGAACACCACGATGAGAGCTTGGACAACCACTTGTTGCAGCGGGTGGACATTTGAGGTTCACTACCAATTAATATGTATCTTAAGTAGCCTGGTAATGGCCTTTTGATACAAAAAAACCTACATGTGTACCCCAAAACCCGGCAGTTTCGACTGACGGGACTTGAATGATGGTACCAGTATACAAATTCACTAAACGCGTACTAATGATTTTCCGAGACAAGGATGACTAACGAGATCAATCATGGCAACCCAGTTGTGGCTAAAACCAGCCGAATAATCACAGTCGGATTTTGCGAGGATGATAGGGCTGGCATAAAAGGGCGGACTAGCAGTATCATGTTGGCATCAATCACTCCCTTCTCAATAATAGCGGGAGCTGGGGAAGAAGATAGATAGTAGTTCAGAAGGGAAGGATAATTATAGGGGAAGTAGAGCAGCTTCTGGAGCACAACACGTTCAAGGGAAAGGTATATATCTGGGATGGCCTTGGAGAAACGGGGCATGCTAAGAGGATCGGATCGACTAGCGATTACATGGAGAGCATCATAATCTAACTTTGACCAGTTGCAGATAGGGTTGCCTGGACCGGCTCCCTCCATGGTGGATTCACCGTCGCGCTAGTGATGGGTTTTGGGATGAGGGACTTTGAGGGCGTGGCATGGCTAAACCTAGTCGCCGGTGAGGGTTGCGAGGGGCAGTCGAGGCTTTGAGTTTGTTTGGAAAGGGCAGCCATGTGCATGATGGGCAGCATCATGATATGCGAGGAAGGGGGTCGGTGTAACCCACACTGACAGGACGACCTATATACGTACTAGAGTACTCCATATTACTCCACCATGGGGAAGCCAAACCAGCGTGGGAAATCGGAGAATATCTAAAACCCTATTCATATTCTGCTCTAGGAGCAATAACTGACACAGGTCCAGCAGCATGCATTGAGTACGAGTGCGTTGTAACACGACGAGTCTAGTCTCTTCTCAGAATTCACTCCACTATGATCTGCGTTCTGTCGAATCTTTGCATGCAGTATCGCGTGTGCATATTTTTGTTATACCTGCACCAGTGTGCAAATGGTCAAACACCACACCCACGCACACGCAAGAATAGTACACCTATTGTTTCATTGTGCAGCGTTGCTTTGAAACTACAGCTAAGAGAATATTTGACCAGCTAGACACGAGTCTTAATGCTGCACAACATGAGAGTCTAGCAAAAATATTCTAGGAGCATCTTCAAGATTCTTCCAATATTTTCCCACAATTGCTATTTTAGCAATTTGGATCAAAAACACTGCTCCAGCAGCATTGCTAAAAGTGGTCCCCTACCAAAAATATATATAGCAAGCTGAGTATATTTGGCCTCTCACTTGGTATAGTATTTACAATTCCAACATACCACTTCCTATCCTATCCTAAACTATAGCAATTCGGGTCCCCTTCCTCCCCTTTATCCCATTGACAAGTGGGACCAACCTTGTAGACCATTCGTAATGTACGAGTGTGTGATGCATAGTGTATGTGAGTGCTAGTGTCTGTGCACACGTTCTAGTGTGTTCTACATATGCTACTGTTTGTATGGCCATGTGTACATGTATTTGTACATGTCTGTGTACGCGTGTGTGGTGCGCGGCTATGTATATGTATACATGCAGTTGTTTGCACGTGTTTGTGATGTGTGAGTGGCCAAGTAGTTGCAGGCGTGTACATTTACATTTACATATACATGACATGTTATAGTATGAGTATATGTATAAGAGCGAGCTGTGCTACAAACATATACTCCCTCTGACCCATATTAGTTGATTTAAATTCATCTAGATACGGATGTATCTAGCCAAGTTTTAGTGCTAGATACATCCGTATCTAGACCAGGGGTGGATCTAGTGGGGGTGCCATGGCAGCCCCTAACAAATGCATATCCTTTGATCTTGTACCAATTATTCTAATTCTATGTGTTAAAAAATACTTATACATGATATTAAATGTATAAAAAATTGATCCTAGCACCCCTCAAATTTAATCCTACATTCTAGACAAATGTGAGTAAACTAATATGGATAGGAGGGAGTACATATATATGTGTTATTATGTTGTATGTATGACATACTCGGCCCACCCGTTAGCACACACACAAACAAAAATATTATGATTGCTATATCTTATCTTATCTTATCTTACCACTATATAATGTACGAATAACTTTGAATATTGACCGTTGGATCAAGACTCGTGAATCCCAATATTTCCAGTCGTTGGATCTTCTTTTCCATTCTAGCATCTGGAAGATTCTATTGATAGTCTTCATCACAATGAATGTTATGCACAAAACTCAAAACACACTTCTCCATCATTCTAGAATCTTCTCCCTCGTTTCTCTAGACCATGTTACCAAAAATTTCAAGTTTTAGATAGATAATAATCGTTGACTTCTATATGATATACAAAGTACAAGAACCAAATATACATCCATACTTTATAGATGTTGATCAAATTTATAAATTTTTTTGTTTTACCTATTATAATTTTATGTAGTGATGATATGCCAAACGTCTATTATGCGAGTCCCACGTGCAGGGCATGTGCAACTTACTAGTATTATAGGAAGGCTAGGAAAGCAGGATTTTTTGGGATTGCTGAACCTTCTATTTCCTCTTCCTATAGCTAGTTTTTAGAAATCCAAAATAGCAATGATGTTGGAGATTCTCTCATGGCTAAGGGCATCCATAATGTGCAAAAAAGCAAACCTTAAGGCCTATGTGGCATTTCATAAGGTTCACCTTATATGATGTGGAGAAAATAAACATGTGTTTAAGCCTTGTAGACTTAGGCGATCAGTAATGTATCTTATCTTATCTTATCTTACCACTACATAGTGTACGAATAACTTTGAATGTTGACCGTTGGATCAAGATTCGTGAAAACCAACATTTCCAGCTGTTGGATCTTCTTTTCTATTCTAGCATCTAGAAGATTCTATTAATAGTCTTCATCACAATGAATGCTATGCACAAACCTCAAAACATACTTCTCTTTCAGTTTAGAATCTTCTCCCTCGTTTCTCTGGACCATGTTACCAAAATTTTCAAGTTTTAGATAGGTAATAATCATTGACTTCTACATGATATACAAAGTACAAGAACCAAATATACACCCATACTTTATAGATGTTGATCAACTTTTTAATTTCTTCTTGTTTACCAATTATAATTTTATATAGTGATGTGATGACCCACAAGTATAGTGTCGCAATAGTCTTCGGGGGAAGTAAAACCCAATTTACTGATTCGATACAAGGGGGGCCAAAGAATATTTATACGCCTTAACAACTGATTTGTCAATTCAGCTGCACCTGGAAACAATCTTGCTTGACGTAGTTTATCAGTAGCAACAGTTTTATAGTAGCAATAGCAAAGTGATAGCAGTAGTAAAAGTAAAGACAGTAGTAACAATTGCAGTAAATAGTTGGATTAAAGTGCGGTAGGCATAGGGGTGGATGGAAGGGCGTTGCATGGACAAGACAATTCATATAATAATCAAGACATAGGGCATTTGTAGATAAATAAGATAAAACATCCAAGTACTAAATAATCATAGGCATGTGTTCCATATATAGTCATACGTGCTCGCAATGAGAACTTGTACAACATCTTTTGTCCTGCCAGCCCGTTGCAGCGGGGCCTCCAGGGAATCTACTAGCAATTAAGGTGCTCCTTTTAATATAGCACTGGAGCAAAGCATTAACACTCCATGAATACATGTGATCCTCACATCACATCCATCCCCTCTAGTTATCCCGATTTCTGCCACTTCGGGGCCTCGGGTTTCAAATAATAATATGTGTATACAACTTGCAGGTAAGATCATAAACAATAATATCATCATGAATCAATAACATGTTCAGATCTGAAATGATGGCACTCGGGCCCTAGTGACAAGGATTAAGCATAACAAGTTGCAACAATGTCAAAAAGAACTAACAATAGATACTAGGCACCATGCCCTAACAATCTGATGCAATTACATGAACGATTCCATACAATCCCTACCATCCCCATAGCCTACTGCGGGGGATTAGTCACTCATGGATGGGGGATTCATGGATGGTTGATAGAGAAGCATTGGTGATGATGATGGCGATGATCTCCTCCAATTCCCTATATCGGAAGGGTGCCAGAACGAAGTTTCTGGTTCCGAATCGCGGTTTCTAGTGGTGGAGGCACAGTGGAACTATATCTATAAAAACGTTAAACCCCCCTCTGTTTTTAGGTCAGAGGGATTATATAGGAGAAAGGAGAGGTCGAGGCGGAGACCGAAGCGGCCACACCACCCCCTGGCGCGGCCTAGCCTAGCCGGCGCCACCAGGTGGTGTGGGCCTTGGCCCCCCCTCTCATCTCCGCTCCATGAGTCTTAGAGTTAAAATAGGAGTTTTGCGATTTTTTCCAGGATTTTTCCTGAAAGTTGATTTCCTGCACAAAAATGAGACACCAAAGCAATTCTGCTGAAAACAGTGTTAGTCCGTATTAGTTGTATCCAAATCATACAAATTAGAGAAGAAACAATAGCAAAAATGTTCGAGAAAGTAGATACGTTTTGGACGTATCATGATGATATGTCAGATGCCTATTATCTGAGTCTCACGTGCAGGGCACGTGAACCTTACTAGTATAAAGTTGCTCATGCCTTGCACATGTGAGAATAGGATAATAGAAGTATGAGATATCATTTTTATATAAAATTATAATAGGTGAAATAATTAAAATTTTGAGCCACGTCCATCAAGCATTGGTTGTATATTTGGTTTTTGTACTTTGGATCATGTACTACCTCCATTCTAAATATAAGATGTTTTAGCTTTTGTGAAAGGAATGCATCTAGACGCATTTTAGTGTGTAGGTTCGGAGTGAACCTACACATTAAAAGGTGTCTATATATTTCACAAAAGCTAAAATATCTTATATTTCAGAACAGAGGGAGTAGAGAACAACCTATTAGCTACCAAATACTCGACATGCTCTACACAAATGACTAAGAAGATTCTAAAATTATCAATAGTATCTTCAAGATGATAAAATGGAAAAGAATATCCGATGACTCGCAATGTTGGGACTCATGAGTCTTAATCCAACAGTCAATATTCAAAGTTATTCGTACACTATATAGAGCTAAGATCAGACAAGATAAACAATAGTATCTTCTATACGATGCTAGAATGGAAACGAAGATGTAGTTAATGTTGGGATTCATGAGCCCTTGATCCATCCAACGGCGAATGATGTTTAAGTTATTCGTACACTATGTAGTCGTAAGATAAGATAAGAAAGACTATCAAAATTATTTTCTATATGATAGAATGGAAAGAAGAGGATCCAACATCTAACAATGTTGGGATTCGCGAGTCTTCATCCAACGGTCAATATTAAAAGTTATCCGCAAACTATATAGTGGTAAGATAAGATAAGAAATAATATCAATAGTATCTTGATGTAATTAGGGTGCTTCATGCTAAATGTATGGACCTCGATGTAATTTTCCCCTTCTTTAGGTTCTTGATGTAAAATGCACTCCCACCATTTTTGTAAAATTCGAACCTACAAGTAAGTGGTAAAATTTAAACGTATTTAAGCTTAGTTGTTAATGAGTATGAAAATTCTTGGATTTCAAGCCGAACAACCAAGGTCATGGAAATATCTACATCATACTTTATGCTGATGATGATCCCATATCCAAGAATCTGCATGCTGCCAAATTTGGCCATATTTTGAAAACAAACAAAGAGGGAATAGTATGAAGAGTGTGGCTCAATCAGCTCCTCTCTCAAAAAGGAGTCGAACCCGACTGCTTTCCTTACTTAATTTTAGGATGCTTCGTGCTAAATGTATGGATCTCCGTGTAATTTTACCTTTTTGGTCATTTAAGTATAATGTACACCCACCGTCGTCCGTACAAAATTCAAACCTAAGAGTAAGCACGATATATTGCTCTAAAAAATTTCCAAAACTCTTTTGAAACTAATTAGGAATTCAGTGCATCAATAACCACCAGAAGTTCTGGAAAAAATCATGTTATTTTGCTATGCATCTACGTCCCGACAAAGTTGACATAGTTTTGATAACATTCAAATAAAGAGTAAAAAGTGTATATTTTTTGTGTGGCATCCTATTACATGTATCTAGAAACACGTGTTATAATAAGTATAATACAAACATTATTAATTATTCTTTGATTTTGATAAGCTTAGTTGTCAATGATGGAGAAGTGTGTTTTGAGGTCTATGCCTAACATTCATTGTGATGAAGACTATCAATAGAATCTTCTAGATGCTACTCCCTCCATTTCAAAAAATAAGATGTTTTAGCTTTGTGAAAGAAGTGTATCTAGACCCCTTTTGTTTTTAGGTTCATATACTTTTGGAGTGAACCTACACCCTACAAACTAAAAGGGTCTAGATACACTTCTTTCACAAAGCTAAAACATTTGATATTTTGAAATGGAGGGAGTAGAATGGAAAATAAGATCCAACGACTAGAAATGTTGGGAACTTATTAGGTCTAGATACACTTCTTTCACCCGTTTATGTTTGTTCTAATCTTTTTGGCTAATATTTCCCACTTAAATGATATTTTAGGTTAACTTGTGGAACTTATGAGGTCAACTTTGAACTGCAAGCTCGCAATATATTTCTCTTAAATTTATTTGGCCTATATAATCCTTCTATTGTTACGTGCTAACAAATTCACCCACTTGCATGAAAAACTTTAAACGAATTTACATAAATTAGATCAGATTTGATCTAGAAGCATGTGGTATATACCACCCCTAAAATTGTCCACATGTTGTTTTACGGAGAAAGCGAAACATGATTTATGGATAATCCCCTAGTTTGATATTTCAAGCCGTGCTCCTATGTCATTTAGCCCACTTAAACCAAAGTTAGGTTAATTTTGAACTTCACAAGTCTCACAAAGATTGCTCTTGACGTTATAGTATGAAACTATTTTGAAGGTGTACACGGTCAGTCAATATCTTGAAAATCGCTGAGATTTCTAAACGACTAAATATCTTGATATATATGAATTTGCATGTTGGAACTCTTACACGGATTTGAGAAAAAACAAAGAAGATAAAGAAAAATGAATAAACGAAAAGGGTCTGCATGACATCCTCTCGTGTGAAGCACCTGCCATGAAAAAAATGGAAAACATGAGATTTGAAACATTCAAAAAAGTCGTCGTCACATTAGATATGGCCTAAACACTCGAGAGTTTCTCAAGCCGAATGACCAATTAGGTCATGGCCATATCAACATCATAGTTCATGATAATGTTCCCATATTTTGTAGATGGGTGTGTCTTGCCATGGTATACAATAATGCTAGGATGGGAGTTTCGAACTAGTATTAGGAAAAACATGTTCAAATTTCTGAGTGTATCTTTAGGGTCCGTGTTGTAAAAGTATAGGTCCCAGATGTATGTTGGTTTCTTTTTGGACCGCTATGTAATTTTTATGCCCATCCTTGGATTTTAACGCGCACCTTCTTGGTACTTCGGGGCAGATTCCTCGTTAGAAAGAAAAAGAAAAAGTTCCCAGTGACCGGAATTATTTTGCACACGAATATTTTGGATCTTAATGCCCGAGACCAAATTTTCAAACAAAAAGGACTATTGTGCAAAACTTGAGTAGTCCGTACTTCTACTAAACTAGGGGCACCAGAAAATTAACCCCAAAGCTGCCAAAGAAAAAACAGAGGGAAAACAAAGAGCAATAAGAGATTATTAGAGAATATAAACGGGAGGCAGTGCAAGAGTAGAAAGGATTTGAAGGCGGTGCGATGTCAGAGTAAAGCTAGTTTGACGGGTTTCTGACATGAGGTACAAGTACCTACTACTAGTAGCACAGTACTACTTAATACTATGTTTTCTCTCTCCTTCGCTGTCTCGCACCGTCCATCCTCTCTCCCCTCCTGTGCAGCGCCCCGCGCACACTGGCCGGCTGATCTCTCCCTCGTCCCACTGCACATGTGTGCTTTGGTACGGCCGTGATGTGTGTGTGTGGCCTGTTTTTTCCTTTTTTTTTTCTTGAGAAGAGTCTCTAGCATGTTGGTCAGCTGCCTTGGTGTGCATATATAGGAAGAGGACATCGCAAATTTCACAATGTCCTTCTCCATGTGTTGGTGTTGAACAGTAGCCAGAGCGAATTCCACCATGCTTAGAACCATCATGTCACACCCCTCCCCAAACAAATCCATAGCACTGTAGGCTATATTCTCAATATGTGTCATGGTGTGGAACACGGTAGTGCCATCGGGGATGGCATGAAGGGGACAATTAGGATGCTATTGGTGGCTACTCGCAACGGGTTGGAAACAGATACTGCAAACACAGCGATGTACCCAGGTTCGGAGCCCTCTTGGTGAGGTAAAGCTCCTACTCCTGCAAGGATCTACTATCGAGGGGCGAATTCCCAATACAGATGCTCCATGAGATGTTTTCCTGGCTACTCCTTGCTAGAAGAAGAAGAAGGGACTACTCAGCTTGTCCAATCTAGAGAACTTCTAACTTGCAATTGTCTACCTATAACCCTAGCACTACCCCCCCCCCCCCTTATATACTGGTTGAGGAGGTAGTTTACAAGATGGGTTCTAGGGTTTACTGTTTGGATTTGGGCTTTACAAAGTGGGCCGGCTGGACAGGGCCAAACGGCAGGTCCGGGTCCAGTCAAGCCTCCAGTATAGGGGAGGACGGCGCTACAGTGTCTAGCACCCATGCTTTACTCGTCAGTCGGATCTTTCTTTGTCAGCCGACTCTTTATCTTTCAGCGGGAGCTTTACTCGTCAGCTCTTGCTTTCCTCGTCAGCCCCCAGCTTTGGCACAGTTGTCCAGTAGCGCCAGCCAGGCTCGCCAGCCTGTCCGGTCAGAGGTGCGCTCATCAAGGAGCATCATCCCCACCGTACTATGGCCAGCGGATCCGAGGCGGCCAGCTAGGAGCAGCCTCCCAGCCGGTTCTTCTAGCTACCCGGCTAGACGGGCCAGCCGAGGAAACTTGGGTGCGGACTGGGTGGAGGATTCCACCTGGCCGTGGTTCCTTGTTCTGGGTCCAGACGGCCAGAGCTCCTTGGAGCCAGTCGGTTGGTCCCGTCTTGGCCTACCCGGGGGTCATCCCCCTGACAATATGTGTATATAGTTATTATTAATAGACTTAATATGGCTTATTTCTCTAACAAGACTGTTGGTTAATAAAAACATAATGTTTGTTAACAACTTAATGTTTTTTAAACCCACATGTGATCTGTCCATATAAATGACATAGTGATAGTAACCCTGGAGCATCATCATATGTCGTGCTTCTCCTTTTTTTGCGAAAAGGATCCTAGCATTAAAAGAAACATCAAAAAGTACAAAGCACCTCAACAAAAACTAAAATTACATTGAAATCCTTGAGATGCCCTTCATCTTCAACCTCAGTTCCCCGTGTCACGAGGAGCAATGGTACCTGCCAGATTGACATGTTTTTTTGCAAAGCTATCGAGGATATCCCTGCGATGGAGGATCGCGGCCATGCGGGCATTATTCAGGCCCGACGTGCCCTGGAATACACACTGCTCAAGGAGGCTGGTCAATAGGTCTAGCTCATCATGCTGGGAAAGATGCTACGTGACAACAGCTACCTCCATGTAGACGTCCAGCGGTGTGATGGGCAAAGCCTCGGAAAGTTGTAGGGCCATCAGTGCGCAGAACAGATCATCTCCAGAGAGACCAGCCAGGGAAGCGGTGAGCGCGGCAACAAACTGGGGTGGATCACCTGGACCAAAAATTGGGGCTAAAAGTCAGTTATACGTAGGCTAGATGAATGAAGACCATAGAAGAAAACGATATCGCTGCTGGTAGCATGCATTGTGGCAAATGTACCTGTTGGGTATGCGTCACGGCATGGACTGAAGGCGTGCAGTGAGGTCATACACCATGCTCATGACGATGCCGAAGCTGGTGAGGAAAGTGTCCTTCTTGAGCTAGGTTGCGGAGATGGTGTCAGAATGGGTGTGTGCCACGGCGCAAGCCAGCACGACACAGAGGCGCTGCAAAGAGTCGACCTGGGGGTGGGCGTCCCTACTTTTCTTGCTCAAACGGATGGTGCTCGCCCACATAGCCTCCATTTTTCCTTCCCTCTCTCTCTCTCTAGATATCTTTCTGTGTCACACTCGACCGCTGCTCAATCTTGGTACTTTTGTACTCTTGCTTTTGGAAGTGTAGTACATATACTAGTATTAGTACTCCTACAAGCAATCAACAGTAGAAAGCTACTACCACCGGTCTAGTGGACCTTCAAGTATTTAAGTGCCTACCTAACCAAGCCTACATGCTTACCATGGTAATTATGCGGCCTCTCGCATAGCCAAATCCCCACTTAACATGGAGTACTAGTACTGCATGTTCAAAAAAACATGTACTCCTAATAGCAGTAGTAGTACTGTACTCCCTCTATTTGCAACTGTTTTGTTGGTACCAAGACGTGGCCTTGAAAATTGGTGAGGAAATCTTGGGAACGTTAGAGCTAGCCTCTTAAATGCACCGTAATTCTCTCCCCATTGGTTTATTTTTTTCCTTCATGCTCATGCACAGGTCGTTTTGTACCGCATGCAGAGAGAAAAGGCGATCTGGATGCCAGAAATTAGGGGCTGTAATAACTAGGGCGCTAGAAATTACCCCTCCATCTCATTGCATTTTACTACTCCCCGTATTTTGTACCTCATGTCAGGAACCCATCGCAGCTTTGCTATGACATCGCACCGACTGTGCACCTCGCTTCTACCGGTCCTAACAAAGTTAATAGAAAATGCCACCGACCCAATTATCACACAGAGTGGATAGTGGACCATGTAGGTTCTTTATAATTCTCATGTTTTTAGTACTAGGATTTTTCAAGCTTCCTAGCTAACTTTTGACACTTCACTAACTTTTTATCGATTTAACAAAAAAATAAAAAAAAGATTTAGGCATGATGACCTACCATGTCACCTACACTACGTGCCATGAAAATGGTAATGATGGAAAGTAATATGCATAAGAGGACGCAACATAAAAGTATTTGGTTTGTTATAATTTCTTTATTTTATTTCCATGTCTTCAAAACAATATCAAATTTGTATGCATGAAGTAGATTCTTAGCACGAAGATAGTTGCATTTCTCAAAACTCGCGCTGGTTCTTGGTATATTGACAGCGTTGGTACCTTCAAACGACATTTGAAAAATTCAAGTGCAAACTTATCGCGCTTACTTGTAGTTCATATCTCACCTAATTTCGTTAAATCAACATAAAATCCTCTGAGTGGGAGAAATTAGCTACAAAGCTTAAAAATGCTAAAACTAGGGAACTGTAAGAAAAGCATTGTCCATTTTGTCTGACTAGTAAGATGAATGTGCGTTGCACACGTGATAAGAATCAGATAATAGAAGCATGACATATCGTTTTTTTATAGAATCATAATAGGTAAAGCTCAAAAACAATTATAATTTTGAGTCGCATCCATAAAGTATCGGCTGTATATTTGGTTCTTATAATTTGTATCATGTACTATAGAAATCAACCTATTAGCTACCTAATACTCAACATGCTCTAGAGAAATGACGAAGAATATTCTAGAATTATTGAGAAGTGTGTTTTGAGGTTTGTGCATAGTGCTCATTGTGCTAAAGACTATCACTAGAATATTCTAGTAGATGCTAGAATGGATATAAAGATCCAACAATTCGCAATGCTAGGATTTTCCAGTCTTGATCCAACTATCAAAGTTCAAATTATTTGTACACTATATAGTGGTTAGATTATTATATAATAGGTAAATCTCAAAAATTATGAAGTTGATCGACATCTATAAAGTATGGGTCTATATTTGGTTCTTGTACTTTTTATCACGTAGAAGTCAACATTTATTAGCTATTCATAATACTTGAAAATTGTGGTAACATGGTCTAGAGAAATGATGGAGAAGATTCTAGGATGATGGAGATGTGTGTTTTGACGTTTGTGCATAGCATTCACTTTGATAAAGACTATCATTAGTATCTTCTAGATGCTAGAATGGAAAATAAGATCCAATGGCTGGTAATGTTTGGATTTGTGAGTCTCGGTCGAACGGTCAATATTCAAAGTTATTTGTACACTATATAGTGGTAAGAAATGTGGGGTGGTGGCATTTTTTCAAGTAGGGTGGGCCTAGAGGGAGAAAGATAATTAAGTTCACAACTTAACACGGTAAGTGGAAGTGCATGTTACATCAGGGACCTCAAAAAAAGAAAATTACATCCAAGTCCACATATTTAATACAAAGGGCCCTGAAAATAAGCATGAAAAAGTAGTCGGGTCTGGCTCTCATTCTCCACCCACTAGCCAAGGCATACTCTTCATACGGAGTACTAGAACACTTGTACTTGCTTAACAAAGGAAATCAGCGTGGTGCTCACTTTAGCCAGATATTGTTCATAAAGTGCACCGAATGTGGTGGGACGTATCTTATCTTATCTTACCACTATATAGTGTACGAATATCTTTGAACATTGACCATTAGATCAAGACAAGCAAATCCAAATATTGCTAGATGTTGGATCTTTTTTTCCATTCTAGCATCCAAAACATTCTATTGATAGTATTTAGCACAATAAACGTTGCTAGTGTTTAATAAAGTGTGGCAAGCCAAACTATGGCGAAAAACCAAACACATACCAAATTTCCAAACTTAGTATGTTATCTTATCTTACCAATATATAGTGTACGATAACTTTGAACATTGACCATTAGATCAAGACAAGCAAATCCAAATATTGTTTGATGTTGGATCTTTTTTCCATTCTAGCATCCAGGACATTCTATTGATAGTCTTTAGCATAATAAACGTTGCTATTGTTTAATAAAGTGTGGCAAGTCAAACTATGGCAAAAAACCAAACACGTACCAAATTGCCAATCTTTGGCTTGGCAAATTGTGGCTAGGAACCAAACACTTCACAAAGTACTAGAAGCAAATATACACACATATACTTTATAGATGTAGATCAAATTTATAATTTATTGAGCTTTACCTATTATATAATCTTACAACTATATATTATACGAATGAATAACGTTGAACTTTGATTGTTGGATCATGACTGGCAAATCCGAACATTGCAAACCATTGGATCTTCAATCCATTCTAGCATCTAGAAGCATATTCTATTGATAGTCTTTAGCACAACGAATGTTATGCGCACAAGCCTCAAAACACTTCTCTATCATGATAGAATCTTTCAGACATTTCTCTAGACCATGTTACCAAAAATTAAAGTATTAGGTATAGCTAACAAACATTGACTTCTACGTTGACTTCAACATGATACAAAGTACAAGAACCTAATATACACCCATACGTTATAGATGTCCATCAAATTAAAACTTTTTGAGCTTAACCTATTATATAATGTTATCTTACCACTATATAGTGTATAGATAACTTTGAACTTTGACCATTGGATCAAGATTGGAAAATCCCAATACTTGTAAAATTAAGTTGGATCTTCTATCTATTCTAGCGTCTAGAAGATTCTATTGATGTTCTTTAGCACAATGAATGTTATGCACAAACTTCAAAACACACTTCTCGGTAATTCTAGAATCATCTTCGTCATTTCTCTAGAGCATGTCGAGTATTAAGTAACCTATATTAGGTTGATTTCTACATGATACAAAGTACAAGAACCAAATACACACCTGTTACTTTATGGACGTACCTCTTAATTATAATAGTTAAAGCACAAAATTTATAAATTTGATCAACATATATAAAGTATGGGTGTATATTTGGTTCTTGTACTTTGTATCATGATGTAGAATCAAAGATTATTAGCTACCTAACACTTTGAAATTTTTGGTAACATGGTTAAGAGAAACGAGGGAGAAGATTCTAGTATGATGGAGAAGTGTGTATTGAGCTTTGTGCATAGCATTCATTATGTTCAAGACTATCAATAGAATCTTATAGATGTTAGGGGCTTGTTTGATTCGTAGGATAGGAAAAGCATAGGAATAAGAAAAACATAGGATTACCATGTCATGCCCACTTTAATCCTATAGGGTTTGTTTTATTCCATCAAAGGAAAAACAAAGGATTCTAAGAAAGAGGTTTGGGCGTGGATGTTAGATTTCCTATGCAATCTAGTGCAAAGGATTCCCTAGGAAAATTTCCTATAGGAATCAATCATACAAATCAAACAACCATTATATGGGATTTAATCCTATAAATTTCCCATGTAAATCCTTTGAATCAAACATGCCCTAGAATGGAAAAGAAGATCCAACGACTGGAAATGTTGGGATTCACGAGTCTTGATCCAACGATCAACATTCAAAGTTATGTGTACACTATATAGTGGTAAGATAATGGTAAGATGAGATAGTGGTAAGATATAATACTCGTGTTGCTTCATGTCACACCCCGAGAAGAAGAAGGACACACACACACAATCACACACACACTCGCAAAGATTGCTCTTGAAGTTATACTATCAAACTATTTTGAAGGTGTACATGGTCGGTCAATATCTTGAAAATTGCTAAGATTTCTGAATGACTCAATATCTTGATATATATGAATTTGCATGCTGGCAACTCTTACACAGTTTTGAGAAAAAACAAAGAAGATAAAGAAAAATGAATAAACAAAAAGGGTATGCATGGCATCTTCTCGTGTGTAGTACTTGCCATGGAAAAATGGTAAACATGAGATTTGAAACATTCGAAAAAGCCATCGTCACATTAGATATGGCCTGAACACTCGAGAGTTTCTCGAGCCAAATGACCGATTTGGTCATGGCCATATCTACATCATAGTTCATGATAATGTTCCCATATTTGGTAGATGGGTGTGTCTTGCCATGGTATACAATAATGCTAGGGTGGGAGTTTCGAACTAGTATTAGGAAAAACATGTTCAAATTTCTGAGTGTATCTCTAGGATCTGTGTTGTAAAAGTGTACGTCCCAGATGTATTTTGGTTTTATTTTTGGACCTCTATGTAACTTTTATGCCCACCCTTGGATTTTAACGCGCACCTTCATAGTACTTCAGGGAAGATTCCTTGTTAGAAAGAGAAAGAAAAAGTTCCTAGTGACCGGAATTATTTTGCACACGAATATTTTGGATCTGAATGCCCCAGACCCAATTTTCAGACAAATAGTACTATTGTCCAAAACTTGAGTAGTCCGTACTTCTACTAAACTACGGGCCCTAGAAAATTAACCCCAAAGCTGCCAAAGAAAAAATGGAGGAAAAAACAAAGAGAGAGAAGAGATTATTAGAGAATATAAACGGGAGGCAGCACGAGAGCAGCAAAGGAGTTGAAGGCGGTGCAATGTCATAGTAAAGCTAGTTTGACGGTGAAAGGATCGTGTGGGCACCTAGAGGGGGTGAATAGGTGCTACTCCAAATTTTACTCTATTTCAATTTAGGGTTTGACACAAAAGGTAAATTCTCTAGATTATGCAACTAAGGTGAATTTACCTATATGTCAACCTAGCACAAGTACTAAGCAAGAACTAGATAAGTAAAGTGCGTTAAAGGATACAAGTAACCAAAGTGGAGCACTCGGAGACACAAGGATTTGTTTTCCGTAGTTCCTTCCTTTTGAGGGGAAGTACGTCTACGTTTGGAGAGGGGATGGTTTCAAACTACCAACGCCATGAGAGGCCTCCCTTGTTCTCCGATGAACCTCACCCCAAGGGGTTCGATTCACCTCTTCCACTATATGGAATCCTTCGAGGTGGAAGCCGGCACCTTTACAACGAGTTCGGGGCACACATCCACAACTTAATTGGAGGCTCCCAAATACAAGCAAGCTATCAAACAATCAAATACAAGCTTGTAAGAACCAAATCAAAAGCTAGGGTTTCCAAAGAAACACTAGAGCATGGGGGCCCTCAAGTGAATGAGGGGGAAATGAAGATCTCTCTCGGTGAAGCTATAGATCAAGGCCTCCTCCTTCGATTCTCCAAAGATCATTGACTTTGGATGGTTGGATGAAGAGATCTTGTTGATTTGATGGCTCAAATGGGCATGGTGTTCTTGAGGTGGACGAGCAGCTAGTGGAAGGGGATAAGTTCCTCTTTTTATAGCCCCACACTCCACTGAACCATTTTCTGACCGTTGGAGAAAAGTCAGACCGGAGACTCCGGTCCACACACCAGAGACTCCGGTCTACACCGGAGAATCCGGTCAATCTCCGGACCAGCCTCCGAACCGTCGAACAGAATGACCCAGCCCTTCTATGAGCCAAGTGGACCGTCTCTGGTCTGAGGCAAGGACCGGAGACTTTGGACCTTCCTCCGGACCAAGCTCTGGACCACCTCTCTGGCTGACCCAGGCAGGAAATAGGAACCCCCTCCGGAGACTCCTGGGGAAACTCCGGACCACACCGGAGACTCCGGTCTAGGCAGACCAGAGACTCCGGTCTGGAATTTCCAGGAGACAAGTAAATATGCAGGGAATGTTCCGCAGGCCAAGGGTCCTTTTCACTTTGTAATATATCAATCTGTAGACAATAGCAAACTATAAAAAGGCTCTACTTGTTGTTAACAAACACCAAAAGTGATTATGACAGTAAATGTCCTTTCAATCTCCCCCTTTTGGGTGTTCGATGATAACAAGTAATTTTGCATGAAAAATAGTTTGCAATGACTTATGATAGAGTATGAACATGCTCCCCTGACAATGTGCACAAAGATAAACATGTAAAGCAAGCATGGTAGGTAGTACATGGATAAAACACATAGTTCTCACACGAGTTACAATAATGTAGGAGCACCCACATAGTCACACACAAATAGCAAATAGTGTCTCGCAATAATATAAGGCAAATAGGTACGAAGGTAAAGATAGCAAATAAGAATCAAATAGCCCAAGCCCATGCAAATCCCGATGACAATGTATTCTCCCCCTTTGGCATCGAAACACCGAAAAGGGAAAAGACCTAAGCTAGCATCCCAACGGATCAGTAGTCCTTGTCATCATCCTCCTCATCCTCCTCATCCACATCCAGATCCTCATCATCATAGTCATCAACACCATTTGGAGCTGCAGGTCCTTTGCCATGAGGGCGAGAAGAGGAGGTACCTTGGTACCCATATCTAGACGTGACATCAGAAAAGGTCTTCCAATCCACCCAGCTGTCATGTTGGGCATTCCATGCCCCAAAAGAAAGAGTGTAATCTGACTCGGTGGATGGTTGAGCGCCATGCTCATCAGTGTACTCATCCTCACCTTCCTCATCATTCGCTTCACCCTGAGCCTTGATCTCCTTGAGTAGTTTCTCTATGTGACGGTTGCTCTTGTAGGAGGCATGTTGTTGCTTACGGATGTCCACATTCATGCAACACATGGTCCTCTCCTAGAATGAGGCCTTCTTGACCTTCTCATGTACATAGTCACGTGTCATGGGAGGAAGAGGCGCATTGGAAGCATTCTTCCTCCAAGCCCTAGTAGGAGAGGGGGCCCTCTCAGTCTCTGAGATCTCCTCCTCCACATGGGCATGGGAGCATCGAGGAGGAGCCCTCATGTCCCCCTTCTGCTGCAGAGATACAAGATTGTGCTTGGTAAGGTTGGGAGGCAAGGCAAGTGGAGAACCATGTTCCTGTGTGTTGATGAGTCTCATGACAAGTGGTGCATATGGGGGAGCCTTCTTATATAAAATGGCATGGTACATCTCCTCAAATATGTAATCCATAACATCAATAGGATTTGCATCTGCCTCGGGGCGAGCCATGTAAATCCTATGGGTATGATACAACAAGTTGACCAAACCACATCTGATGGCATCATCATTCCCAGCACTAGGGAAAATGGTCTGGCGGAAGATCCTCAACATCAGATTGCAGAGAGGCTTGAGTCCCTTGGACCCTCCCACAACACCCGCACTACCATATAAAGGGGCAAGCTTGTTCTTGTTCACCCCAAGAGATGATGAGTGCATACGCACCCCAACATGAGTAGACACGCCCTGGAATGTCTCAAAGATGGCCTCAGCAAAGTCATAGAAAGTTGTAGAACAGCGGTGGGTTCCAGTCATCCAAGTCAATGTCCTAGCTTGGTCAGTCCCAAACACAACTGTGGCGTAAAACTGCTGCACAAGGGTGATGTTGTAGTCTTCACGGAGCTCCATCAAGTTGAATAGCCCTACCTTCTCACTAATCCACAGTGCATCCGAGAAGTAGGAGCTCTTCCTCATCTATTCAACACTCAGGTACTTCTGGGGCCACACAGGTGATCTCTTGAGCATGCTGTAAATGTCTTTCATGAAGACAGCTTGCTCCTTCCTCCAATAGCCTGGGTCCATGTTGTTGCGAAGTAATGCATAAAAAGCAGTCTTGCGCAGCTCACGGTACTCCTGCTTTGACATGCGGGCCAAATAAGGGTCAAGACATAGGTGAGTATGCAAGGTGATTAAGTCAAGCTCCTAAATCTACGATATTTAGTTCATTCCTCAAATAATAAAATCTTGCTTCATCAAGTGGCTTCGTGAATATGTCGGCAAGTTGGTCTTTGGTTGACACATAGGATAGCTCAATATCACCTCGAGCAACATGATCTCTAATGAAGTGATGATGAATCTCAATATGCTTTGTCCTTGTATGATCCACTGGGTTATAGGCAATCTTGATAGCACTTTCATTGTCACATAGAAGAGGCACTTTGTCACAATGGACACCGTATTCCTTTAAAGTTTGCCTCATCCATAGCAATTGAGTACAAGCACTAGCAGCTGCAACATACTCGGCTTCGGCGATGGAGAGAGATATACAATTTTGCTTCTTAGAAGACCAACACACCAAGGACCTCCCAAGGAATTGGCAAGCCCCGGAGGTTGATTTCCTATCATCCTTGTCACTAGCCCAATCTGAATCCGTATATCCACAAAGAGAGAAAGTCGAGCCCCTAGGACACCAAGTACCATAGTTTGGGGTATGAACCAAATATCGAAAGATTCTCTTGACCGCCATCAAATGGCTTCCTTTAGGAGCCGCTTGATATCTTGCACACACTCCTACACTCAACACAATATCAGGTCAAGGTAAAGCAAAGAGCCAATCATGGACTGGTATACCTTTTGATCCACATCTTTACCATTTGGGTTTAGTTCAATATGAGTATTTGTTGCCATGGGAGTGGGAGCTCCATTTAGATCTTTCATGTTGAATCTTTTGAGCATATCTTGAGTATACTTGGCTTGGTTGAAAAATGTTCCTGCTCTCATTTTCTTGATCTCAAAACCAAGAAATACTCTCAATTCTCCCATCATAGACATCCTGAACCTGTCAGTCATAAGCTTTGAGAGTTCATCATTAAAAGCCTTGTTAGATGAGCCAAATATAATATCATCTACATATATTTGGCATACAAAAAGTTCCCCATTGACCTTCTTAGTAAAAAGAGTGGGATCGATTTTTCCAACCTCAAACCCGCGATCTAACAACAACTCTCTAAGGTTCTCATACGATGTGCGTGGGGCTTGTTTGAGCCAATAGAGTGCCTTATCGAGTTTGTAGACGTGGTTTGGAAAGTTGGGATCCTCAAAACCCGGGGGTTGCTTCACATATACCAACTCTTGCAATGGACCATTAAGAAATGCACTTTCTACATCCATTTGTTGCAATTTAAATTTATGATGTGCCGCATAAGCAAGAAGGATACGGATGGACTCAAGGCGAGCCACGGGTGCATGAGTCTCTCCATAATCAATGCCTTCAATTTGAGAGAACCCTTGTGCAACCAATCTTGCCTTGTTCCTCACAACAATTCCATGCTCATCTTGCTTCTTCTTGAATATCCACTTGGTGCATATTACATTGCGGCAATCTTTTGGCTTCTCAACTAACTTCCATACTTTGTTTCTCTCAAAATTGTTGAGCTCTTTGTGCATTGCATCCAACCAATCCGAATCTTCAAGAGCTTCCCATACTTTCTTTGGTTCCACCATGGAAATGTGAGCTTGGTGCTCACCAAAGTTCTTTAATTGAGTCGAGTAGATATCCCTCTTCTTAGATCTCCTACCACATTCTCAAGAGTGTGGTCTCTCAACTCCAATATTCTATCCATTCTAGCTTGGTGATGAGTTTCGATCTCCTTGTTGTTCCTTGTGGGGATCACTTCATCATTCTGGTCCTCGTCTTGACCATCAACTTGACCTTGATCATCATTGGAATCATTTTCTTCTACAAGAGGCACAGATTGACCTTGGTCTTGATCAAGCATACTTCTAGAAAGGCATTGAGCTTCCCTTATGGCAGTTTCTATAGATCTTCCTTGTGTAATAGCCTTAGCCCCAATGGACATTCTGTCAAATGGTGAATCAAGTACCTTCTAGCTAGATGCTTCAACTTGATCAACAGGTTGAGGGTTCACAGCTTGTCTTTGGCATGGGTCATTGTCCCCCTCGATAGGATCTTGATGATGTTGTGAAGATGAGGGCTCCACATGAGTAGAGCATAGTTCTTCTCGATTCGCCATAAGGGGTTCCTCAATAGGATGGATGAAACCCGCACCCATTCTTCCTATGGCATCCTGAGGCATTTCATCATCTACATCACAAACATCAACATGCCCCGCTTGGGGACCATCATATTCTCCGAACACCACACTACAAGATTCTATGACAGTTCTGGAGAGCTTGTCATAGATTCTATAAGTGTGGTATTCAAGACCATAACTAACAAAAATACCCTCTAATGCTTTGGAATCAAACTTGGACAAATGAATGCCCTTAATGTGATAGAAACACTAACAACCGAACACCCGGAAGTATTAAATGTTGGGCTTGTTACCGGTAAGAATTTCATATGGAGTCTTGATCAATTCTTTTCGGAGGTAGAGGCGATTTGATGCATGGCATGCGGTGGAGATTGCTTCAGCCCAAAAATTGTATGGAGATTTAAACTCCGCCAACATGGTCCTTGCCATATAAATAAGAGTCCGGTTCTTCCTCTCAGCTACAGCATTTTGTTGAGGGGTATATACAGCGGAATATTGATGTTTTATTCCCTCATCACTAAGAAATCCATTCAATGTGTAGTTCTTGAACTCGATACCATTATCACTTCTTATTGTCAATACTGGGACATTGTGTTGATGTTGAGCCATGTTGATGAAGTCAATGAAGTTCTTTTGTGTCTCACTTTTCATCTTGAAAAATTATACCCAAGTGTATCTTGAGTAGTCATCAACAATCACTAAGCAATATTTCTTCCCACCAAGACTTGCATGAGATGGAGGACCAAAGAGATCCACATGAAGGAGCTCCAAGATCCTCTTGGACTTGATGTAGTTCTTTGGCTTGTGGGGAGAATCATGCATCTTTCCTTCAACACATGCCCTGCAAACACGATCTTTGGCAAAGCAAACATTTTCTTTTAGTCCAACAATATGACCATCCTTGTGGAGGCTTTGCAAAGTTCTCATGTTGACATGGGCTAGACGGCGATGCCATAGCCAACCCACATCGGCCTTTCCGAATAAGCACATCGGACTTGTAGTGGTTTTCCCAGAGAAGTCCACCACATACAAGTCATTCTCGACGTACCCAACGAAAGCGACCTTTAGAGACTTGCTCCACATGAGGATCACAATATCATTATCAATAAAGACGGCAAAGCCCATCTTTCCAAGAGCACGGACTGAAAGTAAATTATAGCCAAGGGTCTCAACAAGCATGACGTCCACGAGAGTGATATCGTGTGTAACCACAACTTTGTCGAACCCCATTACCTTAGACTTTGACTTGTCGGCATACGTCACAGATATTTGATCAACATTTGGTCTCAACTCCTTGACACTAGACGCGCTTCCGGTCATATGACTTGTGCATCCACTATCAAGCACCCATTTTGACCCTCCGGAAGCATAGGTCTACAAAAGATCAAACTAGTTTTTAGGTACCTATTTTTCAATGGGTCCTCTTTTATTAGCAACAAGGGTCTTGGGAACCCAAATAGACCATGCAATATAACCATCAAATGGGCCAACATATTGTGCATACACATCACCATAATAATCACGCATTAAAACATAGTGAGGGTTAGCACTACCCACAAAATCATCATGAGACATAGTTTTGCCACTTGTGGTCTTATTTCCCACAATGACCTTGTTCTTTTCTTGAGCGGGCTTGGCCTTCTTCTTCTTGTTCTTTTTCTTCTTGGCTTTAGAGATAAAGCCAATGCCCCCTTTTTCACCATTTGATCTTTTCTTTCTTAAGAGGTCATCAATAGACTTGTTTCCTTTGGGAAAGGAGGTCTTAGCTAGCTCCCCCTTCAACCTAGCATGTTCTTCAAATGTATTTGTACAACTAGAAGGAATGAACATACTAGGTGAGGGAGTATTGATCAATTGAGTTTGAAGCTTTTCACGAGACTTTGTAAGCGACAAGAGTTCACTTTCCAAGGCCTTGTGAGCCTTGTCAAGTGTCCTAAAGTCCATGGCAAGTTGTTCATGAACAACATCAAACTCAATCTTGTCCTTTTTAGCCTTTTATATTTAGCAATGGCATGATCACATTCCTTGATGAGTTTATTAATAATGAGATCATTTGCTTCATCAAGACCCTCTAGTTTAGTTTCAAGAGATATTCTAGTTTCTTGTTCTTCTTCTAGAGCATTATTTAGAGCTTCTACCTCAATCATGTGCTCTCTTCCTAATTGACATCTCTCATCTAGAAGTTCGTGTGTGTGTGCAAGTTGATTTAAGAGGTCCACAACATGTTTCTTGTGTTCCCCTTGCAAGTTGTTCATGACCACATCAAAAGAAACTAATTCCTTTTGACCTCAAGAGATAACACATCATCAAAATCAGCATTGATTAAGGAGGTGGAGTGTGATGATGATAATACCTCCGTTCCTCTTGCCATAAGGCAAGTGACGTTCTTGTTGGAGATATTCTCATTTGGAGAATCGAAGAGTGAGAATGAAGGGGTAGAGGTAGTGGCAAGAGCCGCCACACCACTTGATGTATCCTCTTCTTCATCATCATCATCATCAGAGGAGAACTCTTCATGTGTGATCAAGACAATTCCCCCGGCTTCTTGTTGGTTGAATTTCTTTTGATGAAGGGTTTCTTGTATGGAGCTTTGGAGGTTTTCTTCAACATAAGTTTACCCACATGATCTTCTCTTTTCTCATAGGGACAAGCTGCAACAAAGTGATAGCGGTCACCACAATTGAAGCAAGTTCTCAAGTTGTACCCATTATCTCTTCTCCCATTGGGGTTGCTTCTTCATTGCATTTCCATCTTGGCTTTGGCGGGATCTTTCCAAAAGTTTCTTGCATAGAAGGCCAAGGGTTTCTTGTATTCACCATGAGCAACCTTGACATCTTCGGGGTGGCTCATTGAAAGTCCCTCATCACTTCCATCATCTTCATCATACTCCACAACCTTGGCCTTCAAGGCAAGATTGACACCACTACTCATTCCAATGGCACGAGCACGGGCATCTTTGGCATTCTTGGCAGCAACCTTGAAGGCGGCCATCTCTTGCATCACTTCATTGGAGGTCATGAGATGGTAGTTGTGTCTTCCTTGGAGACTCTTCAAGTCAGTAGGCTCGAAGGGCATGAGTGCACACACATACTTCCTCTTGATCCAAGCATCATCAATGTGAGAGGCACCAACATTCCTGAAGCCGGTCATTGTGGATTTGAGTCTTCGATACATGTCTTCATGATCCTCACCATCCTTCATGAAGAAACCTTCGGCCTCATTGCTTAAGGCATCATATCTATTTCTTCTCATACTCTCATTGCCAACAAACAAGTCAATGAGAGCATCCCAAGCTTCCTTGGCGGTGTTGTAGTGCTCAATGTGGGGAAAATCCTTTGGCCCCACTCCAAGTTGGATCATGTGCAAGGCAGTCGCATTGAGTTGGCTATTGACCACTTCTCTTCTAGTCAAGTTGGTTGGATCCTCAATTTTGAGCCCTTTTTCAATAATATTCCACAAATCAATGCAAGAGCTACGCACATGAGATTTCATTAAAACTTGCCATTGAGAAAAAGTATGTGCATCTAACTTAGGTGGGTCGCCTCTATTATTTATATGTGGGTGAGGGATAGGATGATCGGGAGAGTACCATCTGGGAACTACATGGTGCTCTTCCTTCCCATCACCCTTTTTGGTGGTGGAGTTAGTGGAATTATGTTCATCCCCTGCCACTTCCTCCAAAGGCTTAGTCGGAACATTAGCCTTTGGGTTAGGTGGTGTTTCCTCTTGAGAGGGAGGAGGTGAGGTTTGCTTATCCCTAACAAGTTGCTCAACGAGTTGGTGCAACTAATGGATTTCGTTGCCCAAGGTAGAGCTCAAGCTTGTTTCCAACTTCTTGAGATCTACCATGGTCACCGAATGGCTAGCCTCACTTTCTCCCTCCTCTGTGTTGCCCATAATCTCTTAGGCGGTTAAGCCCGAATAAAGAGCCGAGGCTCTGATATCAATTGAAAGGATCGTATGGGAACCTAGAGGGAGGGTGAATAGGTGATACTCCAAATTTTATTCTATTTCAATTTAGGGTTTGACACAAAAGGTAAATTCTCTATATTATGCAACTAAGGTGAATTTACCTATATGTCAACCTAGTACAAGTACTAAGCAAGAACTAGATAAGTAAAGTGCGGTAAAGGATAGAAGTAACCAAAGTGGAGCACTCGGAGACACAAGGATTTTTTTCCCGTAGTTCCTTCCTTTTGAGGGGAAGTACGTCTACGTTTGGAGAGGAGGTGGTTTCAAACCACCACTGCCACGAGAGGCCTCCCTTGTTCTCTGATGAACGTCACCCCAAGGGGTTCGATTCACCTCTTCCACTATATGGCAACCTTCAAGGTGGAAGCCGGCACCTTTACAACGAGTTCGGGGCACACATCCACAACTTAATTGGAGGCTCCCAAATACAAGCAAGCTGTCAAACAATCAAAGACAAGCTTGTAAGAACCAAATCAAAAGCTAGGGTTTCCAAAGAAACACTAGAGCATGGGGGCCCTCAAGTGAATGAGGGGAAAATGAAGATCTCTCTTGGTGAAGCTGTAGATCAAGGCCTCCTCCTTCGATTCTCCAAACATCAATGACTTTGGATGGTTGGATGAAGAGATCTTGTTGATTTGGTGGCTCAAATGGGCATGGTGTTCTTGAGGTGGACGAGCATCTGGTGGAAGGGGATAAGGTCCTCTATTTATAGCCCTACACTCCACTAAACTGTTTTCTGGCCGTTGGAGAAAAGTCAGACCGGAGACTCCGGTCCGCACACCGGAGACTCCGGTCTACACCAGAGAATCCAATCAATCTCCGCACCAGCCTCCGGACCATCGAACAGAATGACCCAACCCTTTTGTGAGCCAAGTGGACCGGAGACTCCGGTCCCTCTGCACCGGAGTCTCCGGTCTGAGGCAAGGATCGGACACTCTGGACCTTCCTACGGACCAAGCTCCAGACCACCTCTCTGGCTGACCTAGGCAGGAAACAGGAACCCCCTCCGGAAACTCCTGGGGAAACTTCGGACCACACCGGAGACTCCGGTCTGGAATTTCCAGGAGACAAGTAAATATGCAGGGAATGCTCCGCAGGCCAAGGGTCCTTTTCACTTTGTAATATATCAACCCGTAGACAATAGCAAACTGTAAAAAGGCTCTACTTGTTGTTAACGAACACCAAAACTGATTATGACAGTAAATGTCCTTTCAGACGGGTTTCTAACACGAGGTATAGGTACCTACTACTAGTAGCACAGTACTACTTACTACTACTAGTACTACTATGTTTTCTCTCTCCTTCGTTGTCTCTCACCATCCATCCTATGTCTCCCCTCCTGTGCAGAGCCCCGCGCGCACCAGCCGGCTGATCTCTCCCTCGTCCCACTACATGGCACCACACACGTGTGCCTTGGTACGGCCGTGCGCTATGTGTTTGTAGCCTGTTTTTTCCTTTTTTTTCTTGAGAAGAGTCTATAGAGTGTTGATCAGTTGCATTGGTGTGCATAGATAGGAAGAGGACACCGTATATTTCACAATGTCTTGCTCCATGTGTTGTACAAACCACCACTTGGACAGTTTGTGTACTTTGTATCATGTAGAAATCAACCTATTAGCTACCTAGTACTCCACATGCTCTAGAGACATGACGAAGAAGGTTCTAGAATTATTGAGAAGTGTGTTTTGAGGTTTGTGCATCACATTCATTGTGCTAAAGAGACTAGTAAGTTGCACGTGAGACTCAGATACTAGACGTATGACATATCATCACTATATAAAGTTATAGTTGGTAAAGCACAAAAAAATACAAATCTGATGAACATCTATAACGTATAGGTGTATATTTGCTTCTTGTACTTTGTATCATCATGTAGAAGTTAAAGATTATTATCTACCTAACACATGAAAATGATGGAGAAGTGTGTTTTGAGACAATCAATCGAATCTTCTAGATGCTAGATTGGAAAAGAAGGTCCAACGGCTAGAAATGCTGAGATTCACGAGTCTTGATCCAACGGTCAGCCTTCAAAGTTATTTGTACACTATATCTCTACAAGTAATTTGCACGTGCCCTTCACGTGAGACAGATAATAGACGTCTAACATATCATCACTATATAAAATTGTAATAGGTAAAGTAGAAAAAATATAATTTTGATCAATATTTATAAAGTATGGGTGTATATTTTGTTCTTGTACTTTGTATATCATGTAGAAGTCAATGATTATTAGCTATCTAAAACTTAAAAAATGGTAACATGGTCTAGAGAAATGAGGGAGAAGATTCTAGAATGATGGAGAAGTGTGTTTTGAGTTTTATGCATAGCATTCATTATGATGAAGACTATCAATAGAATCTTCTATATGCTAGAATGGAAAAGAAGATCCAACGGCTGGAAATGTTGGGATTCGCGAGTCTTGATCCAATGGTCAATATTCAAAGTTATTTGTACACTATATAGTGGTAAGATCTCTACTACTATAATGGAGCAGATTTGAATTGGATCGATAGCACCAATCCTGACTGTTGGGTTGTTAGATCCAATGGTTCAGAGTAGCTGAATTCATGTTGAATAGTACCTAGAGAAAACTCCACCATGTTCTAGAACCATAATGTCACCCCCCCCAAATTTCATAGCATGGTAGGCTGTATTCTCTCTACTACTATAATGGAGCAGTTTTGAATTGGATACATAGCATCAATCCTGACCATTGGGTTGTTAGATCCAATGGTTTAGAGAAGGTGGATTCATGTTGAATAGTACCTAGAGCAAACTCCACCATGTTCTAGAACCATCATGTCACCACCCCCAAAATTTCATAGCACAGTAGGTTGTATTCTCAATATGTGTAGATAGTTATTATTAATAGACTTAATGTATGCATTTTTTCTCTAACAAGACTGTTGGTTAATAATAACTTAATGTTTGTTAAATCACATTTCATACAGTATATACGTGTGTGGCATGTGCCTTTTACTAGTACTAGTAAGTTGCACGTGCCATGCACGTGAGACTTAGATAATAGACGCCTGGCATATCATCACTATATAATATTATAATAGGTAAAGAAGAAAAAATATAAATTTGATCAACATCTATAAAGTATGGGTGTATATTTCGTTCTTGTACTTTGCATATCATGTAGAAGTCAACGATTATTAGCTATCTAAAACTTGAAAATTTTAGTAACATGGTCTAGAGAAACGAGGGAGAAGATTCTAGAATGATAGAGAAGTATGTTTTGAGGTTTGTGCATAGCAATCATTGTGATGAAGACAATCAATATAATCTTCTAGATGCTAGAATGGAAAATAAGATCCAACGGCTGCAAATGTTGGTTTTTGCGAGTCTTGATCCAATGGTCAACATTCAAAGTTATTCATACACTATATAGTGGTGTAAGACTAGTAAACAATAGTATCTTCTAGAGATGATGCTAGAATGGAAAATAAGATCCAAAGCTGGAAAGGGATTCGCGAGTTTTGATCCAACCGATTAATATTCAAAGTTATTCGCAAACTGTATAGTGGTAAGATTTTTTTATATAATAGGTAAATCTAGATCACAAAAATTAAATTTGGTCGACATTATCTATAAAGTATGGGTTTGTCAACACCTGGATTTTTAAGTCCAGATGCATGTTATGCCGTACATCGCAATCCCAGGCTCACCATTTTTGCGAGACATAACAGAAGTGGTAACACAGTACATCATCCATTACAAACCATAATAAAGGTCTTACAAATAAAGGATCTCATGATCTAGTCTTAATACAATCAAAGCAGCGGAAAGTAAATGTAGTAGGCTCCGCCTTTAGGGTCATAGGCAATGCTGACGATGGGAGATGATCCTGGTTATCATAGACCTCCTGTTGTCCATCTTTCCGGGTAATCCTCCTTATAGTCTGGCCATGGAAATAGCTAGGGACAAAGCCATGAGTACTCTTTAAGTACTCGCAAACTAACACTAGCATGAGTAGTACTCTTTGAGTACTCGCAAACTAATACTAGCATGAGTAAGGTAAAAGTGGTAGGAACCTTAATCTCTAGTTTTGTTTGCAAAAAGGCAGGTTTATTTCATAAAGACTTAAGAGTAAAAGACCAAACTTTAGTTCTCTATATCACTTAAGTGGGAAACTAGTTTTCATGTCCACAACTCTATTGTGGTCAAGTCAAAGTCATCTTTCAAGTCATAAGTCATTTTGAAAACATCTGACAATGGAACAGTATGGCCACTCCAACTATCCATAACTGCGGACGCGGCTATTCGAATAGTTTGACACTCTACAGAGATTGTACACTTTCACCACAAAATTTGATACATCCGTCAGGGATAACCCTGAATCATCATACTTGGTATGCGGATAATCAATCCTAACCTTTCAATTACACACCCTAGTATAAGCACCTCCCCTATGAGTTTGGCCTCCCAGCCATGGCCATCTGCCATCCTGGGCACTTCATAGGTGGACATTCATCACGAGGTAGCCTCAGCTCAACCTCTTCCGCAAGGGAACCCATACTAAGACATATCAACTTCCAGTCAAGCCCTACCCAACTCTGGTAATGTGGTTGTACGGTAAAATTGGAGTGGTATCGCATCCAAACCCAACCATTAGTTTTTGTCAAAAGTCAAGGCTCATGCCTCAAACAATTTCATCATTAAACCATTGTGTTTCATAACACATGTCAAAACATTTCAATAGAATGAGGTACCATTCCAAGGTTTTCATAATCCTTTTTACCAAGTATTCCCATCTAAAGTAATCAAGTTTTAACTTAGCACTAGACACTAATGTTGAGGGTATCACTATTGAGGGTACTAATAAAGTATAAGTATCCAAGGCTAGTTCTAGGATCTTGATGGTATCGATCCTATTTTCCACTAATCACAGTTCATTAACTAAGTAAGAAACTATAGTAAAGGGAAAGCCAAAGCTTGGAGTAAAACTGAGAATGGTATAATCATAGTTGAATAACCAAGCATGCCTAATGCATCTGGTATAGGGGCTTGCATAGATAGCATGCATAGTTCTAGCTTGCCTTGAGCAGTGCAGTTGTTGAAGTTCTCTTATTCTTCCTCGAAGTACTCCTCCTCGTCGTAGCCCCGGTCGATACTAGCGTCTATAAATACACGCGAGGTACACAATCACCAAACAACACTTAACTACTTCTATTTAGCATACAATGGCTCATATTACATGATGTAGCATCATCTCAATTATCACATGTAATAATGGCACATTCTTATTTATCTTATTTGGGAAAAGTAGTTTCTACTCATTGAGAATACTTAAGATTTAATATTCTCCAATTAAAATAGTTGATCATGTTGACACATGTCATCACCACCTATTTCAATACTTGGGACTATGATTTAAAGTGGTGATCATATATTACAAGATTTAATATTACTATTTAATAATATTCAAGTGACTAGAAATGCCTATCTATCATTCTTTTAATACTAAACCATGTTTCATATCTGCAAAACCACATATTTTTACATATTCATGTAGAGAATGTCAAATGTGAATTTTGGGAGTTGGAATCAACTCAAAAGCATTTATAGTTTATTTTATAAAAATGTTTGAAGTCGCAAAAGTCTCTGTCTTGTTATTTTTAGTATAGGTGATCTATAGTTTCAATTTGTTTGAATCCAACGGGAGTGAATCGATATTTTTAATACCTTTCTAACAAATTTGGAATTATGCATTTTGGATCAGTACGACTCTCTGAATTGAATTTTGAATCTACTGACAGAATAGGGTTTTAACTAAATAGCAAAATTCTTATTTAAACTGTTGTGCTCTGCAAGGGAAAAGAAATGGGCGTCGAACTACAGTAGCAAGAACGGTCATTAGTAACGGTCCCACACATCAGCGACTAATTCTAACCGAAACGGTATCTATCAATATCAGCCCTACGATTAGAATGAAATCTACGGCTGAGGTTCATTGTCTACGGCGAACTACTCCGGCGAGATTCTAAACCTAACGCAGCGGTAGGGGTCGCTGGGGCCTCATCGGAGCTCCAGCTAGGGTCAGCGATGGAGGTGTATGAGCTGGTCGACGACGAGGGTTCAAGGGGTGGTCACGGCAGCTCCTGGGATGGCTCCAATCGATGGCTTCCTTCCTCCACTGCAGCGGCGGAATCCAGCCAAATTCCGGCATCGTGGTGCTCGCCTTTCTCCGGGGAAGGGTCAGTGAGGTTCCTGGGTGAGTGGGGAGTGAGATGGTGTGCCGATTGAGGTCTGGGGTGTCCTCTATTTATACACCAGCGTTGGAGGCAGAGCGGCATGGTCGGGCTTCGCCGGTGATGTTTCTACAGGTCGCACTAAGCATGGCGGATGGCACGGGTCGATGCGGGGTACTACGGCGATCGTCATGCGCGTGACAGCACGGCAAGGGGCGGTCTTAGTCGGTCGGGAAACATCGATGTTCTGTTCAGGTACGGAAGTGTTCGTCACTAGGTACGGTGGTCACGAGGCGCGCGGCGGTGAACCATCATGTTTGGGAGGTCACTGGTGCCACGGCGACTGCTGCTACGAGCTGAGAGAGCGAGGTGCGGCGTGGGTGCGCGAGGCGGCTGAGGCACTCCGTCGTGCTCTCGGCATGGCGGGGGATTAAATGGACGCGACTGTCCTGGGTCCTCCTCTCCTCGCCGTTGGTAAAGGGGTGGACAGAGGGTGGCGGTGAGGTCACGGCTAGCAGCTAGGCATTGTGGGAGAGGGCGGCACGGCATGCAGCGACTGGTTCGTGCTCGACCGGCATGGCCTCCTTCGGGTAGGGCATGGCACTGGCGCAACAGCGAAGGTGAGCTCCTCCACTACACGGACAGGTACTGGGGTGGTCATGGACAATTGAATGGGTTGATTGCAGTACAAGAGATGATCAATTGATAGATCAAAAACAGTAGATAGTGGTTGAGGTTGTACTTTGCCTGCTAAGTGTTCGACTTAATGGCCACATGAATTCAACTTTCAAATTTTTGAAAGATTTTTGGTGAGTGATCTTATCATATGCTTGGTAGTCTATGGTTGCTGGGAACTTCCAAGTGGTGTTGATTTGAGTGGTTTTTGAAAAGTGGTGATCTATGCACCTATACTAGATTCAATTTTGAAATGTCTCTCAAATGGGTTTGAAAATAGTTTCTGCAATTTTGTAATGTTTGCTTGGGTTTACTTTTACTTGGTCTAGCAAGGGGTGAAAAGATGTAGAATTGTTTCTGTTAGAAATCTTTTACTATAGAGGCCCAAAGTGGGCTAGTGGTTTTGGCCAAAATGACCATATCATCATATGATTCATATTTTACTTTCTTTTCATTTGATTTTGTTTGTGATTGACCTAGATGATGTGGTATTCATCTTTAAACTAATCCTTATAATTGGTAGCACTCAAACATGGAAATTTCAAGTATTCATGCATTAATGTAAATCACACATGCACTCATATGGGTTTAGGAACAAAGTTTTTGTTAACCCTAATCTTGGTTGATTAGAATTTGAGAAGCTTGTTTAATATTTTGGAGATGTTACAAACCTTCCCTCCTTAAACTAAATCTTGTCTCGAGATTCAAGAAAAACTAGGAACTAAAGAGATTGGGAGACTCAGTCCTAATATAATCTTCTCGCTCCTAGGTGTCTTCCTCTTCGGTATGGTTACTCCACTAGATCTTGAGAAACTTGATACTTCTGGTCCGGGTGGTTTTGAATGCTTCTTCCAAAATATGGAGGGGCACTTCACGATAAGTTAGATCCTTGTTGATATCTATGGCTTGATGATCGATGTTCTTGAAAACTTCGGTCTTCTCCAGAACTTCTAGGCATTTGCGAAGTAACGAGATATGGAACACATTATGCACGGCTGACATCCCCTCAGGTAGTTCTAGTTGATATGATACTTCTCCTCGGCAATTCAAAATCTTGAAGGGTCCAATATATCTGGGGGATAACTTCCCTTTCAGTCGAAAATGTTGCATTCCCTTCAAGGTAGATACTTGGAGATACACAAAATCTCTGATATTGAAGGTCAGGTCTCGCCGTCTTTTGTCGACATAACTCTTTTGTCTAGATTGAGTGGTCTTGGGGTGCTCACGGACTTTGTGAACCTTCTCTTCGGCTTCTCGTAGAATGTCGGGTCCGAAAATCTGACTATCTCCTACTTGCGACCAATTCAACGGGGTATGACACTTCCTTCCATACATAAACTCAAATGGGGCCATTTGCAAACTGGCTTGATAACTATTGTTGTATGAGAATTCCACGAAAGGCAGACAATCTTCCCATTTAGATCCCTATTCCAACACACAAGCTCTCAGCATATCTTCTAAGATTTGGTTGACTCTTTCAGTTTGTCCGTCGGTTTGCGGGTGATAAGTTGTGCTGAAATTTAGTTTCGTTCCTAACCCTTCTTGGACCTTCTACCAGAACCTTGAGGTAAACTGGGTTCCTCGATCCGACACTATGGTCTTGGGGGTTCCATGCAAACTGACTATCCTAGTGATATACAACTCTGCTAGCTTCGAACTCTAGTAGTAGTCTTGACGGGTATGAAATGGGCTACTTTGGATAGTCTATCCACTATGACCCAAATAGAGTCATTTCCCTTACTAGATGTAGGCAAACCGGTGATGAAATCCATTCCAACAGAATCCAATTTCCATTCAGGAATCTGCAATGGTTGCAAAAGTCCTGCGGGTCGCTGATGTTCTGCTTTGACTCTCTGACAGATATCACACTTGGCTATGTAGCTTCCGACTTCTCTCTACATTTTGTGCCACCAAAATTGCTCCTTCAAATCCTGATACATTTTGGTTCCTCTCGGGTGGATAGAATAAAGGGTATCATTGGCTTCCTGCATAATGACTTGTTTCAACTCTGAATCTGCTGGGACACAGATACGTCCTTTGTACCATAGAACTCCTTCTTCATCTTCGGTGAATCCCGATACCTTCCCTGTTTCGATATGACGCTTGATTCCATCGATACTAGCATTTCCTTTTTGGTCTTCCTTTATCTGACTGATCAAAGTGGGTTGAAGTTCTATGCTAGCTAGAAATCCTTCACTAACTAGCTCCACTCTCAAATTCTCCATCTCCTCATACAGACTTGGATGATCTTCCTTAGTCATGGTGTTTAATCTACACGGCAGTCTACTAAGAGCATCCGCTACCACATTGTCTTTGCCGAGGTGATAGTGAATGTCAAGGTCATAATCCTTGATTAAATCTATCCATCTCCTTTGCCTCATATTCAGCTCCTTCTTGGTGAAAATATACTTCAAACTCTGGTGATCCGAATAAATCTCATAGCGGTTACCCATAAGGTAATGACGCCATGTCTTCAAAGCTAAAACTACGGCTGCTAGTTCGAGGTCATGGGTAGGATAGTTCTGTTCATGTTGCTTCAGTTGTCTGGACAGATAGGATATGACTTTGCCTTCTTGCATCAGCACACATCTGAGACCAATCTTGGATGCGTCAGAATACACATCAAAAGGCTTCTTGATATCCGGCATGATCAAAATTGAGGCTGAAATCAATCTCTTCTTGAGATCTTGAAAACTTGCTTCACATTTGTCAGTCCATTCAAACTTCTTATCTTTCTTCAACAATTGAGTCATCGGTCTTGTGATGCTTGAAAATCCTTCAACAAACTTGCGGTAATATCTGGCTAATCCAAGAAATGCATGGACTTCGGTTTGGGTGGTTGGGGCTTTCCATTCTTCAACATCCTTAATCTTGGCGGGATCGATGGAAACTCCTCATGCCGACAAGATATGGCCTAGGAATCCTACTTCCTTTAACTAGAATTCACATTTGCTAAACTTTGCATACAACTGATGCTCCCTAAGGGTTTCAAGGATGGTTCTTATGTGTTGCTCATGGTCTTCTTCCGACTTGGAGTAGATCAGAATGTCATCGATAAAAACAATGACAAACTTATCCAAGAAGTTCATAAAAATCTTATTCATGAGGTTCATGAAATAAGTGGGGGCATTGGTTAATCCAAAAGACATTACATTGTACCCATACAATCCATATCTGGTGGTGAAGGCAGTCTTTGGGATATCCGTTGCGCAGGATTTCAATTGATGATAACCAGTTCTAAGATCAATCTTAGAAAACACTCTGGCACTAGTCAGTTGATCAAACAAATATTCTATCTTCGGCAACGGGTACTTATTCTTGATGGTGACGTCATTCAACTTCCGATAATCCGTACACAAACGGTTGGCACCATCCTTCTTATCAACAAACAGAACAGGTGATCTCCATGGCGATGCACTTGGTTGTATTAAACCTTTTCCCAGCATATCATCAAGTTGCTTCTTCGGCTCCACTAATTTAGATGGGTTCATACTATAGGTCCTCTGAGCTATGGGTCTGGTTCCAGGAATTAGTTCAATGATAAACTCGATCTCCCAATCTGGGGGCATACCGGGCAATTCATCTGGGAACACATCAGGGTATTCACAGACTACTCTAACTTGGTCTATGGTTGATTTGGCTAAACTCTTGTTGCACTTGAATTGATGGGGCAACGTCTCAGATACATGCTCTACTGATACTCCGGTGCTACTGGTCATGGTTATGGATTTCTTGGCACAGTCGATTAATCCTTGATGTTTTGACATCCAATCCATCCCTAGCACTACTTCCAAACCTTTGGTTCCAAGTACTATTAGATTGGCATAAAGATCTATCCCATGTATTCTGATAGGTACGACCTTGCAAATTTTTCTAGCTTTGGTAGTTGAACCAGGTATTTGAACTATCATAACATGCTTCAAATTTGTTGGTTGAATCTTACTAGTGTATGCAAATTCTTCTGTAACAAATGAGTGTGAGGCTCCAGAATCAAACAACACTCTTGCTAGAACTGAGTTAACAGAAAACATACCCAGCACGACATCTGGCGCTTCCTGGGCTTCTTCAGCATTCATGTGGAACAGACGACCATTACAATTGTGCGGGTTTCCTGGGGAGAATCTCTTTCCAGGATGGAAATGGTGTTGCTGTTGGGCAGGTGCAGTCACATTGGTTGTTGTGGCAAGCTTCTCGGGGCACTCGTTGGAGTAGTGACCCGTGACTCCGCATTCAAAGCAAGCGATCATTGATTTGTCTTTCCCTGCAACAGGCACAACATTGCTTCCAGTCCTTGGGGCAGTACAGTTGTTGTTGTTGTTGTTGGACTTTGGCGGTGCACGGTTGAAGTTATTGGGGTTGCCGGGGTTGTTATTATGATGGCCTTCGGGCCTTGGGTTTCCTCCGCCATGGTTGGGGTAGTTCGGACGGTTCATTGGTGGCCTGTTGTTCCTTGGGGCATATCCTGCAGACGGGTTGGGCGATACTTCAGGGTATGGTGGGGCCCTAGTTGGTGCATCATCCTACGCTTGCAGTTCTCGCTGGCTTGGTTGATCTTGCCTTCCATATGAATTGCAGAATCCACTAAGGCTTCAAGGTCATCAAATGGAATGTTGACTAGCATTGTCTACATCTCATCATGCAGACCATTCAAGAATCTCTCCTTCTTCTTTGCTTCATTGTCAATCTCGTCAGGGGCATACCTAGCTAGTGACAGAAATTTGTCACGGTACTCAACCATAGTCATCCTGCCTTGCTTTAGTTCTATGAATTCATCCCTCATCCTCTTGATCAGACCCGGGGGCACATGGGTCCTACTGAACTTGAGCTTGAACTCCTCCCAAGTCATCATCTGACCTCCATTAATCGTACGAGTACTATTCCACCAATATATGGCATAACCAGATAGATACTGGGTGGCAAACAACACCTTCTCATTAGCATCAACTCCTGCAACTTCTAGATTGTTTTCCATGGTTTGCAGCCAATCATCAGCATCTAAGGGCTCCTCTGACTTGCTAAACATAGGAGGCTTTGTATTCTGGAAGTTTTTGAGTTTGGATCCATGGTGATCTTGGTTTCCATGGCCTTGATTATTGAGAGCCATTTGGGCTATCTATTGAAGAGTGGCTAAGTTGGCTTGACATTCAACTCTACCAGCTTCACGGTCAGAAACTAACATTTGCAGAATCTGCAGCATTGGGTCCTAAGATGAACTGCTTCCTCCGGGGTTTCTGTGAGTCATCTGAAGATTGAGATAGATAATGAGACAAGGGGGAAATTTCTATGGTTTATGGGTTTGTTTTTCAAAAGATTTAAACTTTGAGTATGACTCGGGTTTTAAAAACTAACAACTTCTTCTCATTCATTCATTCCAAGCACACAATACAAACACACACCACAACTAGAAAACAGATGGTCTTAAGGACCATTCTGACAAGCTACAATACAATGGGACTAGGTATAGCTCACACCTAAGATAGTGCTCAGGTGCGACTACTCATCATCGGGGGTGTCGGGCTCCTCATCATCAATGAAGTCAGCATCATCCTCATCAGTGTTGTCTTCCATGGCTGCGTCCTCCAGATAGTCATTGTCATCACTGAGGTAAGAGTGGATATCCCAATGGATATCTTCCCCTTGCTCCTCCTTCTCCTCCAGCTGGATCTCCTGGTCATGGATGGTCTCCTCCAGGGTGGCTATCTTCTGATGAAGACGGGCGATGATGCGATCCTTTTTGTCGCACTGGCGACAAAGAGACTTGTGCTCCTTAGCGAGGATGGCGAGGGTTTGCTTCATTTCAATGGCTTCAGCATGGTTCTGGTTGGCGTAAGCACGGGCATTGTCTAACTCCTTCTGAGTCTCATGTAGCATGAAGGCCATGTGATCCACGTGATGCTTCAACTCTAGATGTGCCGGCATGGCCAAAGGCTGTCCGGAAGAGTCACGTCTTGCATAGTGGGCAAAATGGGTGTCGATGATCTGGTTGATGTTTTGTGCACACAGACATGCAAGAGCTTCCTGCATTGCCCTGGCTAATCCGTCAAGCCAGTTGTTCTCCCTTACGCTGAACTGAATCTTATCAAAAAGAGGTGGCTCCATTTTTCCTCTCAGGTCGGCAACAATCAGCCACTGTAGCTCCCCTCCAGATTGGTCATTGAGATGTGCTCCGAAGAACTCTGGGTGCGAGCATCCAAGATACTCCGAACGCTGGTCCAAATCCCTCTCAAAGATAAGCAGCCCTCCATTGCCCAACGGGTAAAACTTGCTATATTTGACCTCCATCTATAAGCAATTAAGATGAGTAAGTTAGTGGGGTGATCAAGTGTGTCAAATTTTATGTAAAATTGCAAGAGTTTTGAGGAACAAGTGATCTCTTTTTGAAAAGAATCTCAAGGATAAGAGTGATAATAGGTTGTAAATACTCACTTTCTTTGTTTTGAAACTAAGTTTTTCAGACGTCCATTCTAACTAGGGTCTCATATGGTCAGGATGGCTCTGATACCAACTTGTCAACACCTAGATTTTTAAGTCCAGATGCCAGTTATGCCATACATCGCAATCTCGGGATTACCATTTTTTGCGAGACATAACAGAAGTGGTACCATAGTACATCATCCATTACAAACCATAATAAAGGTCTTACAAATAAAGTATCTCATGATCTAGTCTTAATACAATCAAAACAGCGGAAAGTAAACATAGTAGGCTCTGTCTTCAGGGTCACAGGCAATCCTGATGATGGGACATGATCCTAGTTGTTATAGACCTCCTGCTGTCCATCTTTCCGGGGTAATCCTCCTCATAGTCTGGCCATGGGAATAGCCAGGTACAAAGCCATGAGTACACTTTAAGTACTCGCAAACTAACACTAGCATGAGTAAGCTAAAAGTGGTAGAAACCTTAAGTTCTAGTTTTGTTTGCATAAAGTCAGGTTTATTTCATAAAGACTTAAGAGTAAAAGACCTAACTTTAGTTCTCTATATCACTTAATTGGGAAACTAGTTTTCATGTCCACAACTCTGTTGTGATCAAGTCAAAGTCATCTTTCAAGTCATAAGTCATTTTGAAAACATCTGACAACAGAACAGTATGGCCACTCCAACTATCCATAACCGCGGACACGGCTATTCGAATAGTTTGACACTCTACAGAGATTGTACACTTTCACCACAAAATTCGATACATCCATCAGGGATAACCATGAATAATCATACTTGGTATGCGGATAATCAAGCCTAACCTTTCAATTACACACCCTAGTATAGGCACCTCCCCTATGAGTTTAGCCTCCCAGCCATGGCCATCTGCCATCCTGGGCACTTCATTGGTGTACATTCATCACGAGGTAGCCTCAGCTCAACCTCTTTGACAAGGGAACCCATACTAAGACAAATAAACTTCCATTCAAGCCCTACCCAACTCAGGTAATGTGGTTGTACGGTAAAATTGGAATGGTATCGCATCCGAACCCAACCATCAGTTTTTGTCAGAGTCAAGCGTCATGCCTCAAACAGTTTCATCATCAAACCATTGTGTTTCATAACACATGTCAAAACATTTCAATAGAATGAGGTATCATTCCAAGGTTTTCATAATCCTTTTTACCAATTATTCCCATCTAAAGTAATCAAGTTTTAACTTAGCACTAGCCACTAATGTTGAGGGTATCACTACTGAGGGTACTAATCAAGTATAAGTATCCAAGGCTAGTTCTAGGATCTTGATGGTATCCATCCTATTTTTTCACTAATCACAATTCATTAACTAAGTAAGAAACTGTAGTAAAGGGAAAAGCAAAGCTTGGAGTAAAATTAGGAATGGTATAATCATAGTTGCATAACCAAGCATGCCTCATGCATCTGGTATAGGGGGCTTGCATAGATAGCATGCATAGTTCTAGCTTGCCTTGAGCAGTGCAGTTGTTGAAGTTCTCTTCTTCTTCCTCGAAGTAGTCCTCCTCGTCGTAGCCCGGGTCGGTACTAGCATTTATAAATACACACGAGGTACACAATCACCAAACAACATATAACTACTTCTATTTAGCACATGATGGCTCATATTAGATGATCTAGCATCATCTCAATTATCACATGTAATAATGGCACATTCTTATTTATCTTATTTGGGAAAAGTAATTTCTACTCACTAAGAATACTTAAGATTTAATATTCTCCAATTAAAATAGTGGATCATGTTGACACATGTCATCACCACCTATTTCAATACTTGGGAATGTGATTTAAAGCGGTGATCATATATTACGAGATTTAATATTACTATTTAATAATATTCAAGTGACTAGAAATGTCTATCTATCCTTCTTTTAATACTAAACCATGTTTCATATCCGTAAAACAACATCTTTTTACATATTCATGTAGAGCATGTCAAATGTGAATTTTGAGAGTTGGAATTAACTCAAAAGAATTTATATTTTATTTTATAAAAATGTTTGAAGTGGCAAAGTCTCTGTCTTGTTATTTTTAGTATAGGTGATCTATAGTTTCAATTTGCTTGAATCCAACGGGAGTGAATAGATATTTTCAGTACCTTTCTAACAAATTTGGAATCATGCATTTTGGATCAGTACAACTCTTTGAATTGAATTTTGAATCTACTGACAGAATAGGGTTTGAACTAAATAGCAAAATTCTTATTTAAACTGGCCTGCTGAAAAAGAAATGGGCCGCCCAACTACACAAAGACGGCGCAGTCGCTGACTAATTCTAACTGAAATAGTATCTATCAATCTCAGCCCTGCGATTAGAATGAAATCTATGGCTGAGGTTCGTCATCTACGGCGAACTGCTCCGGCGAGATTCTAAACCTAACAGGGCGGTGGGGGTCGCTGGGGACTCATCGGGGCTCCAGCTAGGGTCGGCGATGGGGGTGAACGAGCTGGTCGACGACGGCGGTTCGAGTGGTGGTCACGGCAGCTCCTAGGGTGGCTCCAATCGATGGCTCTCTTCCTCCACTAGAGTGGCGGACTCCGGCCAAATTCCGGCATCGTGGTGCTCGCCTTACTCCAGGGAAGGGTTAGTGAGGTTCTTGGGTGAGTGGGGAGTGAGATGGTGTGCCGATTGAGGTCTGGGATGGCCTCTATTTATACACCAGCGTTGGAGGCAGGGTGGCATGGTCGGGCTTCGCCGGCGACATTGCTATAGGTCGCGCTAAGCATGGCGGATGGCACGGGTCGACGCGGGATACTACGGCGATCGTCACGCGCGTGACGGCACGACAAGTGGCGGTCTCAGTCGGTCGGGCGATGTCGGTGCTCTGTTCAGGTACGGAAGAGTTTGTCACTAGGTACGGTGGTCACGGGGCGCGCGGCGGTGAACCATCATTTTTGGGAGGTCACTGGTGCCACGGCGACTGCGGGAACAAGCGGAGAGAGTGAGGTACAGCGTGGCTCCACGAGGCGGCTGCGGCATTCTATCGTGCTCTCGACATGGCGGGGGATTAAATGGGGAGCGGCTGTCCTCGCTCCTCCTCTCCTCTCCGTTGGTCAAGGGGTGGACAAAGGGTGGCGGTGAGGTCACGGCTAGCATCTAGGCATCATGGGAGAGGGTGGTGCAGCTTGCAGAGACTGGTTCATGCTCGACCGGCATAGCCTCCTTCGAGTACGGCATGGCACTGGCGCAATGGCGAAGGTGAGCTCCTCCACTACACGGCCAGGTACTAGGGTGGTCGTGGACAATTGAATGGGTTGATTGTAGTACAAGAGATGATCAATTCATAGATCAAAACAGTTGGTTGAGGTTGTACTTTGCCTTCTAAGTGTTCGACTTAATGGCCGCATGAATTCAACTTTCAAATTTTTGAAAGATTTTTGGTGAGTGATCTGATCATATGCTTGGTAGTCTATGGTTGCTAGGAATTTCCAAGTGGTGTTGATTTGAGTGGTTTTTGAAAAGTGGTGATCTATGCACCTATACTAGCTTCAATTTTGAAATGCCTCTCAAATGGGTTTGAAAATAGTTTCTGCAATTTTGTAACGTTTGCTTGGGTTTACTTTTACTTGGTCTAGCAAAGGGTGAAAAGATGTAGAATTGTTTATGTTAGAAATCTTTTACTATATAGGCCCAAAGTGGGCTAGTGGTTACTTTTGGCCAAAATGACCATATCATCATATGATTCATATTTGACTTTATTTTCATTTGATTTTATTTGTAATTGACCCAGATGATGTGGTATTCATCTTTAAACTAATCCTTATCATTGGTAGCACTCAAACATGGAAATTTCAAGTATTCATGCATTAATGTAAATCACACATGCACTCATATGGGTTTAGGACTAAAAGTTTTTGTTAACCCTAATCTTGGGTGATTAGAATTTGATAAGCTTGTTTAACATTTTTGAGATGTTATAGGGTGTATATTTAGTTCTTCTACTTTGTATCATGTAGAAGTCAATGTTTATTAGCTATATACCTAATACTTGAAATTTTTGGTTACATATGGTCCAGAGAAACGTCTGAGAAGATTATTCTACTCCCTCTGATCCAAATTATTGTTCTTAGTTTTTTCTAGATTCGGTTGTATCTAGTCATGTTTTAGTGCTAGATACATCCGAATCTAGACAAATCTGAACACAATAATTTGGATCAGAGGGAGTATAATGATGGAGTAGTGTTTTTTGAGGTTTGTGCATAGCGTTCATTGTGCTAAAGATGTACTATCCATAATATCTTCTAGTAGAGATGCTAGCTAGTAGAATGGAAAATAAGATCCAACAACTAGAAATGTTGGGATTCGCGAGTCTTGATCCAACGGTCAATATATTCGAAATTATTCATAAACTGTATAGTGGTAAGATAAGATAAGATAAACAATAGTATTTTCTAGAGATGATGCTAGAATGGAAAAGTAGATCCAGCGGTTCGCAATGTTGGGATTCGCGAGTTTTGATCCAACCAATCAATATTCAAAGTTATTCGCAAAAAATATAGTGGTAAGATCCGATAAGAAAGACTATCAATTGTATCTACTAGATGTCATAATGGAAAATAAGATCCAACCGGTTGGCAATGTTGGGATTCGTGAGTCTTGATACAACGATCAATATTCTAAGTTATTCGTACACTATAGTGGGTAACTTAATGTACTATCCATAGTGTATCTTCTAGTATATGCTAGCTAGAATGGACTACTAAAAGGCACATACCACACACGTATATACTGTATAAAATATGATTTAGCAAACATTAAGTTGTTATTATTAACCAATAGTCTTGTTAGAGAAAAAGAGCATACATTAGGTCTACTAGTAAAAGGCATGAGCCACACATGTTTATACTGTATGAAATGTGATTTAGCAAATATTAAGTTGTTATTACTAATCAATAGTCTTGTTAGAGAAAAAAGGCATATATTAAGTCTACTAGTAAAAGGCATGAGCCGCACACACATATATACTGTATGAAATATGATTTAACAAACATTAAGTTGTTATTATTAACCAATAGTCTTGTTAGAGAAAAAGGCATACATTAAGTCTATTAATAATAACTATCTACACACATTGAGAATACAGCCTACTGTACTATGAATTTTTTGGGGGGTACATGGTGGAGTCTTCTCTATAGGTATTGTTCAACATGAATCCAGCTGCTCTGAACCATTGGATCTAACAGCCCAATGGTCAGGATTGGTGTTATTAATAATAACTATGTACACATATTGAGAATACAACCTATTGTGCTATGAAATTTGGGGGTGACATGATGGTTCTAGAACATGGTGGAGTTTGCTCTTGGTACGTACTAGTTATTCAACACGAATCTAGCTGCTCTGAACCATTGGATCTAACAGCCCAATGATCAGGATTGGTTTTATGGATTCAATTCAAAACTGCTCCATTATTATAGTAGTAGAGATAGAGACAATCAGATCACACTATATAGTGTATGATACAAATAACTTTGAAATTTGTTCGTTGGATCTAGACTCTTGAATTCCAACATTGCTAATTAATCGTTGGATCTTCTATCCATTCTACTCCCTCCATCTAGAAATATAAGACATTTTAGCTTGGTGAAACAAATGTATCTAGATGTCTTTTAGTGTATAGGCCAGTTATAGAACCTATGGCCTATACACTAAAAGACATCTAGATACTTTCGTTTCACAAAGCTAAAATGTCTTATATTTGTGAACAAGGGAGTAGCATCTAGAAGATTCTGTTGTTAGTCTTCAGCATAATGAATGCTATGCACAAATCTCAAAACACACTTTTCAATAATTCTAGAATCTTTTTCATCATTTCTCTAGAGCACGTCGAGAATTAGGTAGAGTAGCTAGGTTGATTTCCACATGATATAGTACATAGTAGAAGAACCAAATATACACCCGATACTTTATGGATGTGGCTCGAAATTAAAATTATTTTTTGAGCTTCACCTATTATAATTATAATTTTATAGTCCCGTGCAAGGCACGTTCAACTTTATAGTGGATGTCGAGACCATACTAGGGGTGACGACTGCTTACGGCTATCTCTTTGATTTCTGTGGCAAGTACTATGTCTGAATGGAAATGGTTTTTTTACTTGCGTGGAGACAATGAGGCCACCTCTGATGGACTCGACCTTCTTCTTCCCCCTCTTCGCAACTGTATCTCTTCTCTGCCAGATTGTTTTACCCATTTTCATTCCTTTTTGTTGTGCTACTTCACCCACATAACTAGGAACAAGACCTGCCATAGAAGGGCTTGTGTCATGATGGCGAATTTGGCGGAAGAGAAGAATTCAGCTTGTCATTGTTGCTATCGGTACCAAGTGATGTGACAATCAAAGGGTCCCAGTCGAATCCCTCGGCTGCAGGCGAGATGTCTTCAAATCAAGGTTCTTCGAAGCTGCCGCAGCTAGGGACAGATACCTTCAGGTAAATCTCCATTCTTGCACAACTTTCCATGTCTTTGACCATTTCTTGATTTGCTCATTTACCTAAAAAAAGCATATTCTTCCTCAATGGTGTTTGTAGGTCGGGCGGTCTTCGAATTCCCTTAGCACTCCTGCCTGCAGAATCATCTTCACCATTGCTGATGGAGACCGATACCTTCAAGTAAATCTCCGTGCTTGGGCAACTTTCCATGTCTTTGACTGTTTCTTGATTCGCTCATTTCCCTACTAGTACATTTTTCTCAATGTTGTTTTAGGTCAAGCGGACTTTGCATTCCCACGGCACTCATGCCTGCAGAATCACCTTCATTGTTGCCTCTGGAGGCCGATCGGTATAGCCGCAAGGTAAGAAATCTTGAATTGTGATTCCATGTCTCTCTTCCTTAATAGTTCTCTGGGTACACTTCAGAATTTATGCTCCATGTTCATCTAACAGAATATTGGCTTCGAGGTCGAGTTTATGGTGAAAAAGGTGATGGGCGATTTCTGCATCAAGACAGTAGACAGAAGCACCCTCGTTAAGGAGTGCACTAGACTTTACTCCAAACTCGCCGCTGACAAGGTCGGGCTTAGCCTCCTCAGGAATCTCACCATGGAATACTTGATTGAGCATGACGAGCTGAAGCGGCGGAACATCGGCATAGTGGAGATGTTGGGCATAAGCTTCAAACAGATCCAGGACCTCGAGGACTAGAAGTACAAACTCTTGGCCGAGCTAGCAAAGATGAAGCTTGAAACTATCGTCGATCTCCATCAATGAGCTGGCACATGGAAGAACTTAGTTAGCACTCCATCTATTTTCACAATATAAGCCTATTTATAGAGCTAAAACAGCTTACAAAAAAGGCTTATATATTATGGAATGGAGGGACTAGTTCATGATCGGATATATAGATTGCAAAATGGCCCCAGTAAATTGAAAACCCTTTATTAGTAGTATAAATGTATCATTGTGTACTTGCTGGTAAAGTATTTGGTTATTTGGTGAATGTGACATGCATCACCAGCCACAATGTTACCAGCCAATTTTGGGTGTGATTATCTTTCCAACTGTACTACAAATAGTTATTATCACTTACATGCCGAGCGGTAGCTACCTTGCCGTCGTTGTCATGCCGCATCTTGATACATCCATTTTGCATCACCATTCTATATCATAATATACTGTTATTTACTGATATATTTCATATTAAGAGATGGTACTTATGTTATTTCATCTATTTTTGCATGATTGATGATTTTGGGAGGATGAACCACCGGAGCCAGGATTCTGATGGAAAAAGCACTATTTGGAGGAAAAATTGGCGAAGATCAGAAAATCCCAGAAAATATACAGAAATTCCTATTTTTCCAGAAGACGAAGGAAGCTAGAAGGGGAAGTGCAGATGAGCCACAGGGGGCCCACACCACCCCCTGGCACGGGCCAGCCCTGGCCGCGCCACCAGGTGTTGTGGCCACCCTGGCGCACCTCTAGCATCGCCCTTTGGCATATATAATCCCCTCGAAACACTAAAACTCGGGGAGTGACCACAGAACGATTCCGCTGCCTCTGCAGGGCAGAAAACTGCAGAGAGAGAAAGAGCTCTCCGGCAGACAGAAATCTGCCAAGGAAATTCCTTCCTAGAGAAGGGAGATCATCGCCATCAACACCATCATCAAGCTAGACTTCATCGAGATCATCATCATATCCACTATCACCATCGTCACCACTCCATACCATTGTAACAATTGGGTTGAATCTTGCATAATTCTTAGGGGAAACTTTCCCAATGTTGATTACTTGTTGTAGTTGATTCTATTGAGTGGAACCATTGAATTATTATTATGTTCAGATTGTTACTTATCATTATTTCATCCCTGATCTTGATCCATATGATGTCTCGTGAGTAGTTCGTTTAGTTCTTGAGGACATGGGAGAAGTCATGTTGTTAGTAGTGGAATTGTGTTGAGAAAGATTTAATAGTTTGATAATTAAGTTGTGGTGTTATTCTTCTAGTGGTGTCATGTGAACGTCGACTACATGATATCCACCTTTATGGGCCTAGGGGAATGCATTGTGTATTTGGCTACTAATTGTAGGGGTTGCCGGAGTGACAGAAACCTGAACCCCCGTTAGGAAACCTTTGCACAAGGGAGTGTAGGATCTCAGAGTTTAAGGTTGTGGTTAGGTTTTTATCTTAATTACTTTCTTGTAGTTGCGGATGCTTGCAAGGGGTATAATCACAAGTATGTATTAGTCCTAGGAAGGTCAGTACATTAGCACAGGTTCACCCACACAACACTTATCCAAATAGAGAAGATTAATCAACTATATGAAGCGAAAGCACTTGATAGTATTCCCATGTGTCCTCGAGAATGTTTGGTTATCTTAAGTAATACAACCGGCTTGTCCTTTGCTAAAGAAAGGATTGGGCACACTTGTTGCAATTATTATTATTGTCTTTTATTTACGCGCACTTTATTTATCTGCATTATCAAAAACCCCTAAAAATCGTTTGCTAAGTATTTATAGACAATTCCTGATCCAAGACATTCATCAACACCTTCTACTCGTCGTTGGGTTCGACACTCTTACTTATCGAAAATACTATGATACACCCCCTATACTTATGGGTCATCAAGACTATTTTCTAGCGCAATTTTTGGGGAGTGAAGCGCTATTAGAGAGTGGAACTGGTAAAGGAAACTTCTACTGTGAGTATTGTTTACTTCTGTTAGTTACTTTATTATCAATATTGATAATTCACTTAGTTTCTTATTTCAGAATGTTACTACCACTTCTAAGGTAGTAGATGAACCACCACCACCACCAGCTGAAATTGATCCTTTTAAGATACCTACAAGAATTGTTGATCGTGTTATGGATAACTACTATTTTAGAGATGGAACTGTCCATCTCAGTGATCATTTGCTTTTTATACATGAATTATGCGGGTTGTTCAAGTGTGTAGGTATTACAACAGATCAAGTTAAGAATAAGTTATTCTCGCTATCATTGAAAGGAAGAGCTGAGGAATGGTATAAGCTGCTAAAGAATGGCTAATCTCTTGAATGGGAGGAAATTGTACCTCTCTTTTATTCCAAATTTTATCCTCCTAGTGAGATTCATAAAGATCGGAATCAAATATATAACTTTTGGCCTCGTGATGGAGAGAGTACAGCTCAAGCTTGGGGGAGATTGAAATCACTAATGCTCAAATGTCCTACTCATGAGATCCCTAATAATATTATTATAAATAAATTTTATGCAAGGCTTTCTCTTCATGATAAGGATCTATTGGATGCTTCTTGTGTTGGATCATTTACACGTATGGAAGAGGAAGTTAAATGGGATCTTCTAGACCGTATTCAAGAGAATGCTGAAGCATGGGAGAATGACAAAGGAAGCAAGTCAGGTATAAATTATGATTATGAATGCATTAAATATTTTATGGGAAATGATGACTTTCATAATATTAGTAATGCTTATGGTCTTGATTCTCAAAGTATTGCAAATTATTTTAACGCTTTTGCCTTTTATATTGAAATTCCTAAAAAGAATCACGAACCATATAAAGATATTGTTAATTTTGTTCCTGCTAGAAATACTAAAGTTTATACTATGGATCATATTTTACCTGAACCTTACATCGAGAAAATACCTTTCCCGGTTAAAGTAAAGGAACATTCTATGACAGCTAGTATGGTTAACGAAAGTACAAAGAAAGCTGTAAAACCTGATGAACAAATAGATCTTGAACCTGTAGTAGCAAATATGACTTTGTCACTAAAAATGTAGAAGATGGGCATATTATCCTTTGTAAGGATACTTCTAATATTGTTTCACATCCTAATGGAACTAGGAAAGCTAGTGTCCCTGTGTTTTCTGTCAGAATAAGTGATCACTGCTACAATGGTTCATGTGATAGTTATATTGTTAAATTTATGCATGATACTGAAAGTTATTATGAGAAAGGGAAAAAATTTATTATGCATCTCAATAATATTAAGTTTCCTCGCTTTATGCTGAAAGTCATTATGTTGCACTTGTTTGGCCTTCATATGCTAGTAGCCTCTGGTTTCAACAATTTATTTTCTTACAAAATTCCCTTGCATAGGAAGTGGGTTAGACTTAAATATGTGTATATTTGCTTCTTGATGCTCTCTTTTACTTCAATTCATACTCTTATGTGAGCATCATTGAAATTTATCATGCCTATCTTAATGGCTATAAAGAAAGAGCTTTTTGGGAGACAACCCAATATATTTTTTCTTTCAGTTTGTTTTGGTCTTTTTGAGTCCTGGAAGTTATTGCTTTTGTATTAAACTTTCCTTATCCTTTTTGTTTGGTTTTTGTGTCAAGATCAACCTCTAATGAAAGAGAAGTAAGATTTGGGGAAGTTGTTGTCCTAATACAGATTTTTGTGATTCACCGTAAAAAATCGTGAGAAATCCCAGAACGTCATACTAATCTGTAATTTTTTGTGTGCATGCCCCATGTTATTATTTAACTTTCGTTAGTTTTGCACTTTTTGATTTGAGCAGCAGAAGAGTTTCGAAAAAATTGATCCTTACCCACTGGTCTGTTTTGACAGATTTCTGCCATTTTTGCATTTGCCTCTTACATCGATTTCCTTTTTGAATTATTTTTGAGCTTTCGAAAGGAGTTGTTTCAGTATCTTATGTTATGATGGATTTCAGTTGAAATTAAACCTAAAGTTTTATTATCTAATGTTGCTAATGAAGATTGTGTAAAGTTTTGTATGAAAGAAATTTTCAAGTGGTAGGAGAAAAATGATGTAATGAGATGAAGAGTGGTCAAAAGACTCAAGCACTAAATTTTTGAAGATTCTCATAATCAATATATTGATATAATTCAAGCGGTGACTCCGGAAGAATTTATTAAAAGCCAAGTTCAGAGACTTGCAGAGTCCATTTTCGAATAGGTAACAGTTCTGGTGAGGAAAGGTCCGCGAAAAACTTTTCAATTTATATTTTTGCACTTTTTATCCAACATGGAAATTAATGAGTCGAAAGGGGTACAGAAACGGAGCTCGGGTGGCTCACACCACCCCATGGCGTGGGCCCACCTGACCACACCACCAGGGGGTGTGGCCACCCCGGAGCCCGTCTCCGACCCGTTTTCTCCCACTACTTTCCTTTTGTTGTTAAACTTCGTAATATATGATCCCCCGGATCCCCCGAGGTTCATTTATCGTGTTCTCGTTATGTTTTCATTTCGATCTGTTTCTGACAGGTAGATTCTTAGTTTTAGAGCCACAATGTTTTCCTCTGGATCACCCAAGGAGGATTCCTCCACGGACATCATCAACCCATACATGTATGAGTTGAAGATTCACCCCAAGGAGTTATTGCTTGAAGATGGGCAGGTATAGATAAAAGAGGTTCAGGGCCCTAAAGGAGAAGGTAGTCTGGAGGATAGGATGGAAGCGCTGGAGCAAGAAGTCTTTAGGTATAAGAAGATGGCAGAACGCGAAGTGGACATCACTCATAAGATAAGTTCAGAACTCATCGCCGAGCATAAGAAGGATACTGCTGAGCTTAGGGATGAAATTCTCTCACTCCATCAAACAACCAACCAACTACAAGCACAACTCTACAACATACAAAATCAAAACTGTGAGTATGAGGCTAGGTTCAAACACATAAGTTCTGCTGCTAGTTTTAGGATATTGGAAACCAATATGTCTTTTATCGATGGAGAACCTTTACCTTGGAAGTCAGATGATGACGAGGGACCACCACCACCGAAGGAGTAATTCGTCATTAGTTTTTGGCATTCCCTTGGTTTGTTCCAAGCTTGGGAGAGTGCGGCGGTATCACATCATTATCTTTCATCTTTTAGCTTTTTAGTAGAGTCATATCATGAATAGAGAAGTTATCATATAGGATGGTTTGCATTATGGAAGTATATCCCTTCTAGTTAGATATCTATGTATCCCTTGGTGTGAGTTTTCGTTATGGAATATTAATGAGAAGTTCTATCATTTACTTTTTGCACATCTTATTTTAGTTCGCAAATTTCTGTTATATGATTGATCTTGTTGTTAGTATGGGTATCACTTTGGGATCATTAAGTAAATTTAGATTGGTTTTGGCAAACCTAGCTCTGGTCAGCAGTAACACTATTTGAGGATTGAATGAAAAAGAGAAAAAAGTACTTTTAGATATATAATTTCATCATCGTTCTTTCTTGTTTGGCTCATAAGCCTAGTATTCTCTAATTAAGATATTTTGTGCTTCCAAGGAAGATTGCATGTTTGTTTATATCACTTGTATGCTTGTTTGTTTCCTTCAACTCTTATTGCTTGCTACCCAGCCTTGCTAGCCAAAAACCTGTACTGAGAGGGAATGCTTCTCGTGCATCCAATCCTAAAACTAAAACCTATGCCATTTGCGTCCACCATATCTACCCATTAGCATTATTGCTATTCCAAGTAAATTCATGTTTTTATCTACCTTCCAAATTAAACTTTTTATGTGAAAACTAGTGATTAAAGCTCTCACAAACTTGATGGCACACTTTACTTTCTTGCACTTAATTAACTTAAACCATTGTGTCCATCTATGTTGCGTATATGCTTGCACTTTATAAGTTGAGGATTAGCAGAACCATGCTATCATGGGGAACGCTTTCAACATTGCACTTATTATTCAGTTGATAGCATGATTCTTTTGTTTATGGATCCCAGCGGTGTGAAATAAAAGGGGAGCTTGTAAGCTCATGGAGTTTGTATGTGTGTTAGAGAAATGCCTGGGCGGCTAGCCTAAGCCATGACTAATCATGGTGGAAACTTGCAGCATAACCATACTGAGAATTTTGTGAAGCATCCTCAATAAAAACCTATGCAAATAGCAAATAAAAAGACCACTGAGATGCTCATTGTCTGTTGCCTTATCATTTTGATATGGGATAGCTCCTGTATCATGGGGAAAGGGGTACCCCGTTGGTGGTTCTCCATGATACAAATGTACTTAAAATGACAAGAACTTACTCATGACTAAAGTTGAGTAGCATGAGGTCCGGGACTCGTAAGCAAGGGGCATGAGATTTTTGACTTATAACTTGTCAAGCATATCCTCATGTTTGTTCACTTTAATCTTAATCACCTAAAAGATGCTTATGATAGGGGCAATGAGAGCTCAAAGCTAGTAAGTACCATAATTCTTGGAAGCTCTTTATGAGACTTGAAGTCCCTGCTTCCCTCTGCAAAGGGCCTATCCTTTACTTTTTACTTGAGTCAGTAAACCTATTCCTTTCTATCTTAACCAAGCATTAGTAGTCCATTTTGCATCACCATTCTATATCATAATTCACTGTTATTTATTGATATATTTCATATTAAGAGATGGTACTGATGTTATTTCATCTATTTTTGAATGATTGATGATTTTGGGAGGATGAACCATCGGAGCTAGGATTCTGATGGAAAAATCACCGTTTGGAGGCAAAATTGGCAAAGATCAGAAAATCCCAGAAAATATACTGAAATTCCTATTTTTCCAGAAGACGAAGGAAGACAGAAGGGGAAGTGGAGATGAGCCACAGGGGGCCCACACCACCACCTGGCGCAGGCCAGCCCTGGTCGCGCCACCAGATGGTGTGGACACCCTGGCCCACCTCTGGCATCGCCCTTTGGCGTATATAATCCCCTCAAAACTCTAAGACTCGGGGAGTGACCATAGAAAGATTTCGTCGCCTCTGCAGGGTGGAAAACTGCAGAGAGAGAAAGAGCTCTCCGGTAGATAGAAATCTGCCAGGGAAATTCCTTCCTGGAGAAGGGAGATCGTCACCATCAACACCATCTTCAAGCTGGAATTCATCGGGATCATCATCATCATCTCCACCAGCACCATCATCACTACTCCATACCGTTGTAACAATTGGGTTGAATCTTGCATAGTTCTTAGGGGAAACTTTCCCGGTGTTGATTACTTGTTGTAGTTGATGCTATTGAGTTGAACCATTGAATTATTGTTATGTTCATATTGTTACTTATCATTATTTCATCCCTGATCTTGATCCATATGATGTCTCTTGAGTAGTTCATTTAGTTCCTGAGGACATGGGAGAAGTCATGTTGTTAGTAGTGGAATTGTGTTGAGAAAGATTTAATAGTTTGATAATTAAGTTGTGGTGTTATTATTCTAGTGGTGTCATGTGAACGTCGACTACATGATACTTCACCTTTATGGGCCTAGGGGAATGCATTGTGTATTTGGCTACTAATTGTAGGGGTTACCGGAGTGACAGAAACCTGAACCCCCGTTAGGAAACCTTTGCACAAGGGAGTGTAGGATCTCAGAGTTTAAGGCTGTGGTTAGGTTTTTATCTTAATTACTTTCTTGTAGTTGCGGATGCTTGCAAGGGGTATAATCACAAGTATGTATTAGTCCTAGGAAGGTCAGTACATTAGCACAGGTTCACCCACACAACACGTATCCAACTAGAGAAGATTAATCAACTATATGAAGCGAAAGCACTTGATAGTATTCCCATGTGTCCTCGAGAACGTTTGGTTACCTTAAGTAATACAACCAGCTTGTCCTTTGCTAAATAAAGGATTGGGCACACTTGCTGCAATTATTATTATTGTCTTTTACTCGCACTTAATTTATCTGCATTATCAAAAAAAACCTAAAAATCCGTTTGCTAAGTATTTACAGAGAATTCCTGATCCAAGCCATTCGTCAACACCTTCTGCTCCTTGTTGGGTTCGACACTCTTACTTATCGGAAATACTACGATACATCCCCTATACTTATGGGTCATTGATGACCCACAAGTATAGGGGGTGTGTCGCAGTATTTTCGAGGGAAGTGAAACCCAATTTATTGATTTGACACAAGGGGAGCCAAAGAATATTTATAAGCCTTAACAACTGAGTTGTCAATTCAGCTGCACCTGGAAACATTCTTGCTCACAGCAGTTTATCAATAGCAACAGTTTTGTAGTAGGAATAGCAAAGTAACAGCAGAAGTAAAGCAAAGACAAGAACAATAGCGAAAGCGATTGGGATTCGAGTGTGGTAGGCATAGGGATGGATGGACCGGCTTTGCATGGACAAGACAATTCACATAGCAATCAGAACATAGGGCAATTGCAGATAAATAATATAAAGCATCCAAGTACTAGATAATCCTAGGCATGTGTTCCCTATATAGTCATACGTGCTCGCAATGAGAACTTGCACAACATCTTTTGTCTAGCCAGCCCATTTGCAGCGGGGCCTCAAGGGAACTACTGGCAATTAAGGTGCTCCTTTTAATAGATCACTGGATCAAAGCATTAACACTCCGTGAACACATGTGATCCTCACATCAAAGCCATTCCCTCCGGTTATCCCAATTTCTATCACTTCGGGATCATTGGTTCCGGACAACAACGTGTGTATACAACTTGCAGATAAGACCATAAACAATACTATCATAATGAATCAATAACATGTTCAGATCTGAAATCATGGCACTCGGGCCCTAGTGACGCATTAAGCACAACAAGTCGCAACAAAGTCATAAAGCACTAATAAAAGATACTAGACACCATGCCCTAACAATCTTATGCCATTACATGAACGATCTCATCCAATCCCTACCATCCCCATAGCCTACAGCGGGGGATTACTCACTCGTAGATGGGGGAAACATGGATGGACAATGGAGAATCGATGGTGATGATGATGGCGATGATCTCCTCCAATTCCCCATCCCGGTAGGGTGCTAAAACGGAGTTTCTGGTGCTGTTTCGTGGAATCTGATGGTGGCGGCGAAGGGGAACTCCTTCTGGAAAAACGTCGACCCCCCCGGAGTTTTTAGGTCAGAAGGCTTCTTATAGGCGAAGAGGAAGACCAAGGGGGTGCCTGGGGGGCCCATACCATGCCCTGGCACGGCCAGGCCCAGCCCGCGCCTGGGGGTGTGGCCAGCCCCTGGCCCTCCTCCGTCTCGTATTTTGGCTCCGTGAGTCTTCCGGAAAAATAGGCACTTTGGCTTTTGTCCCGTCCAATTCCGAGAATATTCATTTTCTGACTTTCCTGGAACCAAAAACAGCAGAAAACAGGCAGCTGGCACTGTGGCTCTTGTTAATAGGTAGTCCAAGAAATCATATGAAAAGTACTCCAAAGTGTGGAAAAAACACAAGAAAGTGGATAAAACCAAGCATGGAACATCAAAAAATATAGATACATTTGCAATGTATCAGTCATCACATCTCACCAACTTCACTTGCTCAAAACCTCCATTCTTCTTTACTCCAAAAAAAGAGCCTCCATTCTTCCGCCATCTTCGTTTTTGGTCCTGCTGATGGCAGTGGCAGCGGTATCCCATTGATGGTGACTTTAGATCAGGACCCCAACTTTGCCTCTATATAGCTGCAGTATAGTATAATCATTGCGCCAAAGCTTACGGTGGAAGGAAGAGGTAACTACTAGGGATCCCTCATGAACCTATGTACACTCTCCACAATTTATACATTGAAGGGATAACCAGTTTTATAGCCATTTAAAAGAGTTTCGGGTGATTTTGTCAAATTAATTCAACCTTTAAGTGCATGTGTGCTATAATTTGGTCGACAAAATTAGAAAACACTATTTAGTTATTTAGTAGTATATAGATTCTTCCAAATTTTGACTAATTTGTGACATCTATTTTGATACGAAGGGAGTAGGATTATGCATTAGCTACAGACATGGCCTTCATTCTGCATAGTGTCAACCTGGGGGATAATTATGTCTTGAGGAGAGAGACCTACACAATAAAAGGTGTCTAGATACATTCATTTCACAAAAGCTAAAACATCTTATATTTTGGAATAGAGGGAGTACATAGGATCTAATAAAGAGGGGAGAGAGGTACATATATGAGTAAAAAAAATGAGAGTTGCAAGAACAAGATGATGAATCAATATTCTATCAATGGTCTTCCCGACAATTGGTCACGTTGTTGCAGAAAAATGGAACAAATCCATGAAAAATGAAAAAATACGCATGTATTAGTTTTTATGTGACAACGACTGTGCCCCTTGTGCCCTGGCACACACCTAGAAATTATGTGAAAGTTCTTGGACCGACTCAACTGCAGCGAGTCAGTCGCAAAAAGAAAAAGGAAACTATAGAAAAAGGACTTACAAGATCCCCTTTCATTTCACACTGACGATATCTATATACAAAAGAGCATGATATCAACTAGGTACAAGTAGCAAGTGCAATGTTGAAAGTGTTCCCCGTGACAACATGGTTCTGCTAATTCCCAACAAATAAGTCCAAGCATGTACAACATAGACGACACAATAGTTCAAGTTTATTAAGGGCAAGAAAAGTAAAGTGTGCCATCAAGTTCGTGAGAGCTTTAATCACTAGTTTTCTCATAACAAGTTTAATTTGGAAGGTAAACAAAAGCATGAATATACTTGGAATAGCATAAGCTAGTAGGTAGGTATGGTGGACTCTTTGGAATAACTTGGTTTAGGGAGTTGGATGCATGAGTGGAACTCATACTTGGTTGTGGAGGCTAGCAAAAGACTGGGAGCGACAAACTAAGAGAGCAATAATGGCCATAATCATGCAGAGCGACAAAACATCATTGATCAAAGCGTAAAGTGATACTACAAGTTGAAAACTAAAGGATCATAAAGGCTTATGGTGACTTGGGATAGTCATAACATGGTGTGAGCATGCGCCAATCAACCCAAATAAAGCATCAAAGGAGAATACCACAATACTATGCTTTAATATGCTAAAACAACACATGATTCATCCAAGGAACATTAAGCAATCTCAATTGTTTATAACAAGTCATGCTACAGCAAATAATACTAAGCATAAAGCGAAAACAATATCAAGCATGGCATGACAAAGCATAGGCCACAGTTAAAAACAAGCTCTCTTTACCACTTAAGCATGAACTTTCCTACTCTTTTCCAAACCAAACCAAACTATTCGAAGACCAATGTATGAAAGAGGGGATCCAACCAATTTATTCAGACAACTAAGCAAACAAAAGCAAACGAAAAACCAAAACAAAAACGAAAAAGAAGCCCCTTGAGGAACAACACAACTGTGCATGAAATAATAAAAATGAAGCGTTTGGAAGAAACCTGGGATTTTTATTGATGAAGAGGGGGATGCCTTGGGCATCCCCAAGGTTTGACTCTTGTACTTCTTGGATATTTGTTGGGGTGACACCCGTGGCATCCCCAAGCTTGAGCTTTAGTCCATTCTTCATCTCATTACTCATTCCTCCCATACACCTGAAATTTTTCCTTCATACAAAACTTCACACAATCTTTATTAGCAACATTAGTGCACTCAAGATAATAAGTATTTAGGTTCAGTTCTAACACCAATAAACTTCCATTAGAACACTAGATACTGAAGTACTTCCCTCAAAAAGCTCAATTCCCAAAAAGAACTCAAAAAGGAACCAACAAGAAGCAAATGCAGAAAATGGCAGAAATCTGTCAAAACAGACTAGCAGGTAAAGACGAATTTTTTCGAAGACCTTTTTTTGCTCAAATCAAAAAGTGTTGAACTAACAAAAGTTATATAACAACCTGGGGCAGAAGCACAAAAATTCACACCTCAAAAAGATGTTCAGAGATTTTACACGAATGTTTATGGTGAAGCACAGAAATCTGTTTCAGGACAGCAACTTTCCCAACCATTACTTCTCTCTCATTAGAGGTTACTCTTGGCACAAAAAGCAAATAAAAAGGATAAAGAGCGGTTATTGCTGAGGTAATAACTTCCAAGACTCAACTAAAACTTTTGGGTTATCTCCCAATAAGTACTTTTCTTTAACGCCTTTAAGTTAGGCATAAGCAAAAACTAGAATGGATAGAATAGAAGTAAGCGGAGATAATCATGGTGAAAACATTGTTTTGTTAAATGAAATCCTTTTGTTAACAAGGTTGATCAGGTATTGTTACCAAAACAATTTCATATGATACAAAACTTTGTATTCCACTAATGATTATGTTACCTTAACCTTGATAGCAATGGTCCCAATCATAATAGTTTCAATTTTTTCTCTTGGTATGGTACAATATATTTCTCCAACTTGAATGCCCTCAACATGTTCAATTGAATTCAAACCATAAGTCCTTTCAATATTCTTGGGGAAATAGACAATATGTTCCTTGTCATTAACATTGAAGGTCACCTTCCCTTGATTATAATTAATAACAGCTCCTGCAGTATTAAGAAAAGGTCTCCCAAGAACAATGGTCATATTATCATGTTCAGGCATGATAGTTTGAGAGGATGCTCACATAAGAAATATGAGTTGAAGTAAAAGAGAGCGTCAAGAAGAAAATTCAAAACACATTTAAGTCTAACCCACTTCCTATGCATAGGAATCGTGTATGCAAATAAATTCACAAAGAACAAAGTGACAGGCATAGGGAGAAAATCTATCAGATTCCACGAAACAGCACCAGAAACTCCGTTCTGGCACCCTGCCGGGACGGGGAATTGGAGGAGATCATCGCCATCATCATCGCCATCGCTTCTCCATCGACCATCCATGTTTCCCCCATCTATGAGTGAGTAATGCCCCGCTATAGGCTATGGGGATGGTAGGGATTGGATGAGATCATTCATGTAATGGCATCGGATTGTTAGGGCATGGTGCCTAGTATCTACTATTAGTGCTTTTTGACTTTGTTGCAACTTTTTATGCTTAATGCTTGTCACTAGGGCCCGAGTGCCATGATTTCAGATCTGAATATGTTATTGATTCATTATGATAGTATTGTTTATGGTCTTACCTACAAGTTGTATACACACGTCGTTGTTCGGAACCAAAGGCCCCAAAGTGACAAAATCAGAATAATCGGCGGGAATGGCTTTGATGTGAGGATCACGTGTGTGCATGGAGTGTTAATGCTTTCCTCCGACGCTCTATTAAAAGGAACACCTTAATTGCCAGTAGTTCCCTTGAGGCCTTGTTGCAAACGGGCTGGCAGGACAAAAGATGTTGTGCAAGTTCTCATTGCGAGCACATCTGACTATATATGGAACACATGCCTATGATTATCTAGTACTTGGATGTTTTATATTATTTATCTGCAAATTCCCTATGTTCTGATTGCCATATGAATTGTCTTGTCCATGCAACGCCCGTCCATCCATCCCTGTGCCTACCGCGCTTTAATCCTACTATTTACTACAATTGTTACTACTATCTTTACTTTTACTACTGCTATTACTTTACTATTGCTACTACAAAATTGTTGCTACTGATAAACTGATGTGAGCAAGATTGTTTCCAGGTGCACCTGAATTGACAACTCAGTTGTTAAGGCTTATAAATATTCTTTGGCTCCCCTTGTGTCGAATCAATAAATTGGGTTTCACTTCCCTCGAAAATACTGTGATACACCCCCTATACTTGTGGGTCATCAAGACTATTTTCTGGCGCCGTTGCCGGGGAGCATAGCTTTATTTATCAAGTTCACTTGGAATCACTATTGTTCGCTGCCATCCATCCATCATGGGTAAGTCTCGTGATGGCAAGGTTCCTATTTTACCATCCACTACAAGAGAGGTACGGTTCTGAACACCTCTGTTGCTCTTGATTCACCATCCGTTATGAGTAATCTCCTTACATCACCACCTACACATGCTACACACACTGCTACTACTGTTGAATCTGAAACTTCTGATACTTATGATGCTGCTTCTACTGTGCTTGATAAGACTTGTTCATTAGGTCCTTTCCTAGATGCTACGATCACTAGAACTATAGCTGGAAATACTGAAACCCCTAATGAAGACACTACTACACCTATCAGTTGACCTGAGTCTAGAGAGAGCTATGATATTGAAGACGGTTATATTGAGATGACCGATGAATTTATTAAAGAATGTCAAAACACCCATGATAGGAGTGCTATTAAGAGTCTCGTTGAGAGGCATACTATAAAACCCAAATTGTCTCCTAATGCTAAGTTTGTTGCATCTCCCATAAACATTAAAGATAAGGACTATGATTTTCTCTTGATCTATATTACATAGCTATTGTTGAGAAAGAACCTTTTTGTGGGATTAAGAATGAAAGAGCGGTAGCACATATGACTGAGCTTTCTACCATGAGTGGCCTGTTTTCTGATGATATTAAGATGCGCACCTACTTTGTTGCTAAAATTTTCCCTTTTTCACTAAAAGGAGAAGATAAAACTTGGTTTAATAATTTACCTCCTGGATCTATTGATAGCCCTGATTGCTTGATTAGTACTTTCCTACAGAAATATTTTCCTCCTAGTGCTAGACATGCTATTTTGCAGGAACTTTTTGATTTTAAACAGGGAGAAAAAGAGATATTGTCTGAATCATGGGTAAGGTTTTGTGCTTTGATTCATGCACAGGCTGGATGTCCATTACCTAAGAATGAGCTTCTTGACATATTTTATAATGGACTAACTGAAGAATCTAGGACATACCAGGACAGTTGTGCTGATTGTATTTTCAGGAATAGGACTCCCAAGGAAGCTGGGGAATTAATGGCTAAAATAAGCAAGAATTATGAAGATTGGACTCCTCCTGAACCAGCTATACCTGAGACAACTATACCTGAACCAACTATTCCTGCACCTATACCAACATCAAAGAAGAGGGGAGTTATTGAATTAAATGATGCAGTGATGAAGGAAGCTCAGAAATGTCTTAAGGAGAAGGGAATTAAAGCTGCTGACGTCAAGAATTTACCTCCTATAGAAGAATTATGTAAGCCAATCCCCCACTCATCCACTATTGAGGTACACTCTCTCCAACATTTTGATGAAGGTGATATCCCTTACTCTAAACCTCCTGATCAATGCTTAGAAGAATTCGATATTTTTATTGTTAAGCAAGATAATTTCAATAAAAGGGTGCAAAATCATTTAATGGAAAACTCTAGAGCTATTGTTGAGTTAAAAGATATTGTGGAAAGAATCGCTAATGATGTTAAAATGCTTGTTAAACATTTTCAAAAGGTTCAAACTCAAATTGATCACCTTATTAAGGTACAAAAAGACTTGCTAGTTAATGCTGCTAAAGAAAAACATGCTTATGAAATTAGAACTAGAAGTGGTGCTGCTACCTAGGATCCTTTATATCCTAAGGGGCATCCTAAAAGAATTGAGAAGGATTCTCAACAAGCTAAAAATAATGGGACTACTCCTAAGAAAAGAAAGAAGACACATAAAACTATTGTAGAACCTTCTGAACCTGCTAAAGATCCTAATAGTATATCTATCTCTGATGCTGAAACTGAAAGTGGTAATGAAGAAAATGATGCTCCTGATAAAGAAAAGGATGAAGAAGAACCTAAAAGGCACACTAAGAATACTAAATACACTAAAGAAGATTTTGTTGCTAAGAAACATGGTAGTGAAAGAGAGCCTTGGGTCCAAAAACCTATGCCTTTACCTGATAAGAAACACAAGTCAAAGGAAGATGAACACTATAATAAGTTTTGTGAATGGATGAAACCTTTATTCTTGCAAATTCCTTTGACTGATGCTATTAAATTGCCTCCTTATTCAAAGTATATGAAGTCTCGAATAAAAGGAAGATCCCTAATGAAGAAATCTCTACTTTGCTTGCTGATTATTCTTTTAATGGTAAGGTTCCAAAGAAACTTGGAGACCCAGGGATTCCAACCATTCCTTGCTCTATTAAAAATAGTTATGTTAGAACTGCTTTGTGTGATTTGGGAGCAGGAGTTAGTGTTATGCCTTTTTCTCTCTATAAGAGACTTCAACTTGACAAACTAATACCAACTGATATATCTTTGCAAATGGCCGATAAATCTACTATTATTCCTGTTGGTATATGTGAGGATGTACATGTTCAAGTGGCTCATAATTGCTTGATATTAACTGATTTTGTTGTGCTTGAAATGCATGAAGATGATAATATGTCTATTATTCTTGGGAGACCTTTTCTTAATACTGCAGGAGCTATTATTAATTGTAATCAAGGAAAGGTGACTTTTAATGTCAATGACAAGGAGAATACTGTTTATTTCCCCAAGAATATTGATAGAACATACGGTTTGAATTCAACTGAATATGTTGAGGGCATTCAAGTTGGAGAAATATATTGTCCCATACCAAGAGCAAAATATGAAACTATTATGATTGGGACCATTGCTATAAAAGTTGAGGTAACATAATCTTTAGTGGAATACAAAGTTTTGTTTCATATAAAATTGTTTTGGTAACAAGACCTGATCAACCTTGTTAACAAAGGGATTTTAATGAACAAAACAATGTTTTCACCTTGATTATCCCTGTTTACTTTTATTTTATCCATTTTACTTTTAGCTTCCGTTTAGTTTACTTTTCTGTTATTAGTTGCCTGCATATTAGAGTGTCTTAGAACTTCTAAAGCTTTAGCTTTGTTTTGTCATTGCATCATTCCAGAAACCTTTTTCTGTTGCTACTACAAAATTGTTGCTACTGATAAACTGATGTGAGCAAGATTGTTTCCAGGTGCACCTGAATTGACAACTCAGTTGTTAAGGCTTATAAATATTCTTTGGCTCCCCTTGTGTCGAATCAATAAATTGGGTTTCACTTCCCTCGAAAATACTGTGATACACCCCCTATACTTGTGGGTCATCAAGACTATTTTCTGGCGCCGTTGCCGGGGAGCATAGCTTTATTTATCAAGTTCACTTGGAATCACTATTGTTCGCTGCCATCCATCCATCATGGGTAAGTCTCGTGATGGCAAGGTTCCTATTTTACCATCCACTACAAGAGAGGTACGGTTCTGAACACCTCTGTTGCTCTTGATTCACCATCCGTTATGAGTAATCTCCTTACATCACCACCTACACATGCTACACACACTGCTACTACTGTTGAATCTGAAACTTCTGATACTTATGATGCTGCTTCTACTGTGCTTGATAAGACTTGTTCATTAGGTCCTTTCCTAGATGCTACGATCACTAGAACTATAGCTGGAAATACTGAAACCCCTAATGAAGACACTACTACACCTATCAGTTGACCTGAGTCTAGAGAGAGCTATGATATTGAAGACGGTTATATTGAGATGACCGATGAATTTATTAAAGAATGTCAAAACACCCATGATAGGAGTGCTATTAAGAGTCTCGTTGAGAGGCATACTATAAAACCCAAATTGTCTCCTAATGCTAAGTTTGTTGCATCTCCCATAAACATTAAAGATAAGGACTATGATTTTCTCTTGATCTATATTACATAGCTATTGTTGAGAAAGAACCTTTTTGTGGGATTAAGAATGAAAGAGCGGTAGCACATATGACTGAGCTTTCTACCATGAGTGGCCTGTTTTCTGATGATATTAAGATGCGCACCTACTTTGTTGCTAAAATTTTCCCTTTTTCACTAAAAGGAGAAGATAAAACTTGGTTTAATAATTTACCTCCTGGATCTATTGATAGCCCTGATTGCTTGATTAGTACTTTCCTACAGAAATATTTTCCTCCTAGTGCTAGACATGCTATTTTGCAGGAACTTTTTGATTTTAAACAGGGAGAAAAAGAGATATTGTCTGAATCATGGGTAAGGTTTTGTGCTTTGATTCATGCACAGGCTGGATGTCCATTACCTAAGAATGAGCTTCTTGACATATTTTATAATGGACTAACTGAAGAATCTAGGACATACCAGGACAGTTGTGCTGATTGTATTTTCAGGAATAGGACTCCCAAGGAAGCTGGGGAATTAATGGCTAAAATAAGCAAGAATTATGAAGATTGGACTCCTCCTGAACCAGCTATACCTGAGACAACTATACCTGAACCAACTATTCCTGCACCTATACCAACATCAAAGAAGAGGGGAGTTATTGAATTAAATGATGCAGTGATGAAGGAAGCTCAGAAATGTCTTAAGGAGAAGGGAATTAAAGCTGCTGACGTCAAGAATTTACCTCCTATAGAAGAATTATGTAAGCCAATCCCCCACTCATCCACTATTGAGGTACACTCTCTCCAACATTTTGATGAAGGTGATATCCCTTACTCTAAACCTCCTGATCAATGCTTAGAAGAATTCGATATTTTTATTGTTAAGCAAGATAATTTCAATAAAAGGGTGCAAAATCATTTAATGGAAAACTCTAGAGCTATTGTTGAGTTAAAAGATATTGTGGAAAGAATCGCTAATGATGTTAAAATGCTTGTTAAACATTTTCAAAAGGTTCAAACTCAAATTGATCACCTTATTAAGGTACAAAAAGACTTGCTAGTTAATGCTGCTAAAGAAAAACATGCTTATGAAATTAGAACTAGAAGTGGTGCTACTACCTAGGATCCTTTATATCCTAAGGGGCATCCTAAAAGAATTGAGAAGGATTCTCAACAAGCTAAAAATAATGGGACTACTCCTAAGAAAAGAAAGAAGACACATAAAACTATTGTAGAACCTTCTGAACCTGCTAAAGATCCTAATAGTATATCTATCTCTGATGCTGAAACTGAAAGTGGTAATGAAGAAAATGATGCTCTTGATAAAGAAAAGGTTGAAGAAGAACCTGAAAAGCACAGTAAGAATACTAAATACACTAAAGAAGATTTTGTTGCTAAGAAACATGGTAGTGAAAGAGAGCCTTGGGTCCAAAAACCTATGCCTTTACCTGATAAGAAACACAAGTCAAAGGAAGATGAACACTATAATAAGTTTTGTGAATGGATGAAACCTTTATTCTTGCAAATTCCTTTGACTGATGCTATTAAATTGCCTCCTTATTCAAAGTATATGAAGTCTCGAATAAAAGGAAGATCCCTAATGAAGAAATCTCTACTTTGCTTGCTGATTATTCTTTTAATGGTAAGGTTCCAAAGAAACTTGGAGACCCAGGGATTCCAACCATTCCTTGCTCTATTAAAAATAGTTATGTTAGAACTGCTTTGTGTGATTTGGGAGCAGGAGTTAGTGTTATGCCTTTTTCTCTCTATAAGAGACTTCAACTTGACAAACTAATACCAACTAATATATCTTTGCAAATGGCTGATAAATCTACTACTATTCCTGTTGGTATATGTGAGGATGTACCTGTTTAAGTGGCTCATAATTGCTTGATATTAACTGATTTTGTTGTGCTTGAAATGCATGAAGATGATAATATGTCTATTATTCTTGGGAGACCTTTTCTTAATACTACAGGAGCTATTATTAATTGTAATCAAGGAAAGGTGACTTTTAATGTCAATGACAAGGAGAATACTGTTTATTTCCCCAAGAATATTGATAGAACATACGGTTTGAATTCAACTGAATATGTTGAGGGCATTCAAGTTGGAGAAATATATTGTCCCATACCAAGAGAAAAATATCAAACTATTATGATTGGGACCATTGCTATCAAAGTTGAGGTAACATAATCATTAGTGAAATACAAAGTTTTGTTTCATACAAAATTGTTTTGGTAACAAGACCTGATCAACCTTGTTAACAAAGGGATTTTAATGAACAAAACAATGTTTTCACCTTGATTATCCCCGTTTACTTTTATTTTATCCATTTTACTTTTAGCTTCCGTTTAGTTTACTTTTCTTATTATTAGTTGCCTGCATATTAGAGTGTCTTAGAACTTCTAAAGCTTTAGCTTTGTTTTGTCATTGCATCATTCCAGAAACCTTTTTCTGTCAGAAAAACATTCATCTATACCTGAAAATTGCTCAAAATTAAAGTGTCTCGAAGAATTCCAGAAAATTCATATGAAATTTTTACGTGAAAAAAAAGGGCAGAGAAGTGCCTGGAGATTACCAGGGGGCCCACCAGGCAGGCACACCACCTAGTAGCATGGCCAGCTCAGGGGCGCGCCTGGCCATGGTGTGGGCCACCCCTGGCTCTCCACTCACTCTCTCACTTGCCATTGCTCTCTCTCTCCCGAGAAAACACTAGTTCATTGCTCGAAATCACGTTCTTGCTGTTCTTATCCACGGTTTTTTGATCTCCTTGCTCAGCCCATCTTTGCTGCTGAAATTTGGAGCATTTGTTCTCTGGTATGTGACTCCTCTGCTTATCCAAGTAGATTTGTGTTTAGTGGTTTATATCTTGAGTATTTTGCTGTTGTAGGTGATAGGTTATGAGAGCTTGTAAGCTTGTTCAATGCTTAGAGATATTGTTTGATGCATGTTTAGGCCTCTTACAAGTCCATATGAGTAGTGCCCTTCATTATGTATTCACTTTGCAATCACTTGTTTAATGGATGTTTAAATTTTAGAATAGAAGATGAATGAGCATCAACTCAACCAACATGAACTGAGGGTGACTGAGGTTATGAAGGTTCACCGAGAGGAGGAAGTTTTTCCTTCCATCTATCCATGCTTCGAATTCATGAGGGCTGTAGGAATTTCCTAGGACTTCCACACCTTAGTTGCTAATGCAGGATTGGAGCACTTTGTGGAAGATGAACCCTGTCAATTTGTGAAACTAACTATGTCTGTAGTGCAGGACTTTCAATTTAGTCACTCTTTGCCTAACCCCATGGTCCACTACAAAATTTACAATATAGTTGTCGACCTTCCTCTTGATGACTTTTGTGCAGCTATTAAGGTACCTCAGTGGGGATCGTGTGGAAGGATTAAAGAGCGACCTGCACCACTCATGGACTTGTATGTGGAGATTTGCCAAGGGAGCAGCTTCTCAAAGGAGAGTGGGAAATCCGTAACATTCATCTCCCATCTATTCGCTACTTTGCTTACTTTATTGCCAAGTGTGTTCTCGCTAGGAAAACTGCTAATAAGCTATCCTCATATGATCTAGCATTCATCTTAGCTGCTTTAAAACGAGATAGAACTTACAACTTGGGTGCCTTGATAGCTTTCCGTCTTGCTACTAACCGCGAGAAAGGTGGAATTTGTGGAGGCCCCATTGCTTCTCGTTTATTAGCGTTACATGGTTTAGTGCCTCATCATCTAGACCTACAGTTTCCCATAGAAAGGCTTGACCTTAATTCCATGATACAGCATAAATTTGTTTCTTCTTGGGCTAATTTGAGTGAGTTGTCTTATGAAATAACCTTTCTCAAGGCTGGTTGGAGAAGGAGTAAGTCCAAGCGATTTGTTCTTTTGCCTGCACCTGTTTTGTTTAACCTTGATACCAGGGTAGGATGGTCACTCACTGAGGAGGAGCTTGATACGTACTTGGGAGAGCTCTCCAGCGAGGCAGGATACTAGAAGGGAGGTTACAGATGATTCGGTCCAGCCCTCATATGAGGGGGAGTCTTCATATCAGCAGCCTACCTATGATTGGGGAGCTTCTTCTTCTTCCCAAGGGCCTAACCACGATCATTCTTACAATGGCCCGCCTGCTTGGAACCCTTACTCGCATTTGGGTTGATACCCACTTAGGCCTAAAGCCTAAGCTTGGGGGGAGGTACACCGACATCACACTCATCTCCATATCATGTTTCGTCGATACTTTGTATATTCATGTTTCGTTCTCTTTTTAGTTTTCGTTCTCTCTTTGCCTTTGCTTTCTAAAACACAAAAAGACCAAAAATATTTCAGTTGTTTCTCTTTGTTTGCTTCTTCTTATTTTGCCTTGGTTTGCTTTTTCCTTTTTGCTTTGTTTGAACTATTCAAAAAACCCAAAAAGATTTTGCTTTGCTTGTTTTTCCTTTTTGTTCTTGTCTTTGAAAATTAAAAACACCAAAAATATTTATTGTTCTTCTTTGGTTTTGTGAAGTTGGTTGCAGGGTTCAGCACTCCTCGGTGGAATTTGGTTTCATGTTATTATTCAAGCCACACAGGTGAAGGGCAATAATGAGGATTAATGACAACTTGAGGTGTGGTAAGAGGCTGGTAATGAACTCTATCTGTTTTCATTTTTGTACATATACTCATCATTGTGGGCATGATTACTCTGTTCATGTAGGGTGTATGTTATTTATGGATGCTTAGTAGTTCTTGCTTTCTTATGATCAGCTCCAGCTCACTAATAATTTGTAGCACGTCATATGAATGTTTGCTTGCATTGCTCTATTCATAACTTGGTATGACACTGTGGTATCCTCCTCTGAATGTTTCACTTGAATTGACTTGGCACATGCTCATGCATGCATATGACTGAAACAATAATCAGTTAAGCCTCGATGAATTATTTTGCCTTAGGGGTCTTGAATCACTTTCATGCCATGATTAGTCATGTTTTGTTGCAAGCGTGATTATGGCAGTTATTGCTCTCTCGTTTGTCACTCCCTTACTATTGCTAGCCTTCACCTGCACTGAGTATAAGCTTTACTCGTGTTTCCAACTCCCTAAAACCAAATATTGCCAAAAGTGTCCACCATACCTACCTATTAGCATCATTTTCTATTCCGTGCATGCTTAGTATGCCTTGTTTTCTTCCGAATAAAATGTTTGCTTGTTATGAGAAAGTTAGTTAGTAAAGCTCTCACGAACTTGATGGCACACTTTACTTTCTTGCACTTAATAATCTTGAACCATTGCGTCCATCTTTGTTGCGTATATGCTTGCGCTTTATAAGTTGAAGTTAGCAGAACCATGTATCATGGGGAACGCTTTCAACATTGCACGGGTACTTTGTACCTCGTTGATATCATGATTCTTTTGCTTATGGATCCCGGCGGTGTGAAATAAAAGGGGAACTTGTAAGATCATGGAGTTTGTATATGTGTTAGAGAAACGCCTGGTCCACTAGCTTAAGCCATGCCTAATCATGGTGGAAACTTGCAGCATAACCATAATGAGCATTCTATGAAGCATCCTCAATAAAAACCTATGCAAATAGAAAATAAAAAGATCACTGAGATGCTCATTGTCTACTTACCTTGTCATTTTGATTATGGTATAGCTCCTGTATCATGTGCAAGGGGTACCCCGTTGGCAGTTCTCTATGATACGTATGTACATACAATGATAAGAGCTTACTTGTGACTGAAGTTTAGTAGCATGAGAATCGGTACTCGTAAGTAAGGGGCATGAGATTTTAACTTATAACTTGTCAAGCATATCCTCTTAGTTGTGTCACTTTAGCCTTAACCATTTAAATATGCTTATGATAGGGGCAATGAGAGATCAAAGCTAATGAGTACCATACTTTCAGCATTTGGAAGCCTTTCAAACTTTTCAAAACCTTTTCATTTCCTTGTTGAGTCATCACCCATTCTATGAGCACTTTCTTGACAGCATAGTTGTCATTCTTAGTATAATGTGCTTGTCTCAAAACTTGATTAATTATGTTATGACTTTGATGCTTGTATCTTTGATATCTTTACTTCTAGTCTTCACTTGAACTTCAGAGGTGCCTTGGCATTTATGTTTGCTCTAGAATCAAAGGCAAGCGAGATATCACTCTATCGTACCTTTTTATGAGCATTACAATGTTTCTTATGTTTATGTTTCATGCTACTTATTATTTTTGAGTTGGAATCTCTTCATAGCTTGCAATAACTATTAAGTAAACTTAGTTGCATACTCCTTATTATGAATTGGCTGAGTAGTTGATCACATGCTGAGAATATATACATCTTATGAAGAAAATGTGTCCGTGAAAGTTTCTTTTATCGCACTTAGTTTTCAACTGAATTGCTTGAGGACAAGCAATAAGCTAAGCTTGGGGGGAGTTGATACATCCAAAACGTATCTACTTTCCCGAACACTTTTGCTATTGTTTTTCCTCTAAACTTGTGTGATTTGGATACCACTAACACGGACTGACGATGTTTTCAGTAGAATTACCTTTGTGTCTAGTTTTTGTGCAGAAAATCAACTATTAGGAAAAATCCCGGAATATATGCCAAAAATCCTATTTCACCAGAAGACTCACGCAGCCAGAAGACGAGACAGAGTAGGGCCACGAGGGGCCACACCACCTGGTCGCGCGGGCCAGGCCAGGCCGCGCCTAGGGGTGGTGTGGTCGCCTCGGCTGCCCCCTCGGCCTCCCTCTTCGTCTATAAGTTGCCTCTTGACCTAAAAACCAAGGGGGGTTTGACGTTTTTCCAGAAAGAGTTCCGCTGCACCGTCACCACCAGATTCCGTGATTCGAAACCAGAAACTCCGTTCTGGCACCCTGCTGGGATGGGGAATTGGAGGAGATCATCGCCATCATCATCGCCATCGCTTCTCCATCGACCATCCATGTTTCCCCCATATATGAGTGAGTAATCCCCCACTGTAGGCTATGGGGATGGTAGGTATTGGATGAGATCGTTCATGTAATGACATCGGATTGTTAGGGCATGGTGCCTAGTATCTACTATTAGTGCATTTTGACTTTTTTGCAACTTGTTATGCTTAATGCTTGTCACTAGGGCCCGAGTGCCATGATTTCAGATCTGAACATGTTATTGATTCATTATGATAGTATTGTTTATGGTCTTACCTGCAAGTTGTATACAAACGTCATTGTCCGGAACCAAAGGCCCTGAAGTGACAGAAATCGGGATAACTGGCGGGAATGGCTTTGATGTGAGGATCACATGTGTTCATGGAGTGTTAATGCTTTGCTCCGTTGCTCTATTAAAAGGAGCACCTTAATTGTCAGTAGTTCCCTTGAGGCCCCACCGCAAACGGGCTGGCAGGACAAAAGATGTTGTGCAAGTACTCATTGCGAGCACGTATGACTATATATGGAACACATGCCTATGATTATCTAGTACTTGGATGGTTTATCTTATTTATCTGCAAATTCCCTATGTTCTGATTGCCATATGAATTGTCTTGTCCATACAACGCCCGTCCATCCATCCATGTGCCTACCGCGCTTTAATCCTACTGTTTACTTCAATTGTTACTACTGTCTTTAATTTTACTACTGCTATTACTTTACTATTGCTACTACAAAACTATTGCTACTGATAAACTAATGTGAGCAAGATTGTTTCCAGGTGCAGCTGAATTGACAACTCAGTTGTTAAGGCTTATAAATATTCTTTGGCTCCCCTTGTGTCGAATCAATAAATTGGGTTTCACTTCCCTCAAAAATACTATGATACACCCCCTATACGTGTGGGTCGTCACTCGTCCTTAAACTGCTGCTTGGCCTTCTTCTCTTGGTGATCATTTGATGCTTCCCCTTTTGGCAGCCAAACCTCCTCTTTGTGCTTCTGATGTTGATCTTAATCATCTTGCTTGTGCTCCTCATTGAACTGTTAGCCAGTTCCTCCTAGGCTGGTGCCTTCCCTGTGGAACTCCTCCCCTCCTAGCTCTTGGATGGCTTTTATAGCAACCAGATGCTGGTGATAATTTTGTGGGATCATATGTGTTCTTGTTGAAGTAAAGATGGTGTGGATTAAATCTGGAAGGATTGGTTTGGCTAAGAACCAAATCTGGGGTCATCCCATATGTGGTCTTGTGTTTTGGGTGATTTATCTTGTGTCGTCCTGGGAGAATATGGATGTGTGAGCCACACCTCTCCCAGTGGTGGTTGTAGTTTCCTTTTCTACCTTGGTTATTTCACCTGATTGCTCGACAGCACAACACATGCAGATGTGTATGTAAGCTGCTTGCAAGTGGGACCTGATGTGGATGATATCAAGTGAAATGGGATATTTCCCTGATGCTTTAACATTTGCCTTTTATCTAGATTTGGTGAAACTTGCCCCTTGGCCAATGAGGTTGTACCAAGGCACACTTCATTATGGGAACATATACTACTGGTGAAATTTGCCCCTTTTACTTCATAAGCTCAAGGATGACAATAAGTTAAATTTATTATATTGTAACTTGTAAAGACAACGTAATTTATTATATTGTAATAAAGTTAAATTTACTTCTTTTTGTGATTTTAATCAAGTAAATATGTATATCTTATATATAAATATGAATTAAATTCTTATTTATTGCAAAGAATATATTGTTTATTCGTAATTATATATCAATTATGGAATTCAATCATTATCCACAACACAATTTCATTTTGTTTCAAATCCAATAAGTTATTAAATATTTCGTATTTCAATTTCTGAATTTTCTAAATTCATTTGAAGTCAAATTTGAAATTCAAATACATGTTTGAATTATTTCCCCCTCAAAACACAAAGATTCTATAGAGGTAATGTCAAAATGGGTCGCACTTATCTTGATGTTTCCACCAAAACAAGAGAGTTCTCGATCCCTCTATACTCTTTTAGTTTTGCGTGAAAATTCCCCGGATATTCTTATGCATGAATGCAATGCACACACATGTGACCTCTCTATTTTTAGGTGTTAATCCTGGGATGTTACAGTCTCTCCCCCTTAAACTCAACTTCATCCCCGAAGTTTGTACTCTCTTACGTTTCTGAAGGTAGGATTGACCTCTTTAGACCACAGTAGTTCTCTAAATTCATGATGAAGATAGATGATGTATCTTCATTCAAACTTTTCTTTGAATCCTATTATATCTTGAAAATGGTCAATAATCAATCCTATTTGATATAGTAATTACTTTGAATTAACATTTCTACTCTTATTAGGTACTTTTAAGTGTCTACGGATTAAGACATCTATTTAAGAAGTGTTTAGGTTTTTAGAAAGTCTCACTAGGATAACATTTTGGTTTAGACTTTTGGCCAACTATAGCCTTGGCTCCAATATTAACCTATTTAGGGTATATAGCTTTCTAAGAATGTTTTGGACTCATTTAGTCCAAACCACTCATAGTTTCCTATTCCTCATTACAATTTTTGTTTTGGTACTCTATATTCAAACTAAGAGTAACTTGATTCTTAGTTATCTTGTGTTTGGGCTTTCAAAGTTAAACAACCTAATATTTTATGTTCAACTTCCTTTTATGTTCAAACTAAAATTAAAAAATTAAGTAGGTTTCTTAACAACTTCTTTATTACTTCTCCAACTTCCTTTTATGTTCAAACTAAAGATCTATCTCTTACTATATTGAGATATAAATCTCAATTTACCTGATGTCATACTTTCGAGAGTCTTATTAACCTTACAAAAATAAGGTCTATCTGAATCATTGTTTAGGATTTATCCTTCACCTTACTACAGATATTGAATCTCGATGCTTCTTCATTGTTCACTCTCCCCCCTTAGGGTTTTCTAATGCTCTCCAACTCCTGAATACACCACCATATGTTTGCATGGTTAGGACATTAGTCTATTTGCAAGGATTTGATCCATTATAGTCTTGATAAGGAGTTGATCCATTATAGTCTTGATACTCCTTATACTTTGCTTAGAGAAAGAAGCAAAGTATAAGGAGCATCAAGACTATAATGGATCAACTCCAAATCATTATTAATTAGCAACAATAAGGGAGATTAGTGCAGAAAGGGGATAGAGCAACATGATGTAATGAACTTTCGTTCACTCTAAGTTGATGATGTTGCTAAGGAGCCAATGGAATAGTGTAATACATAGTTACATGGAAGTTCATGAAATGGTACAAAAAAGAATTCTTGGAACCAAAGTGGTATTCAAGCTCTGACAACTCAGAGAGAATGCTAGTAGTAAGTTGAAAACCTGTAGGGTAATTCATACACCCTAGAATAGTCCGCAGCTGGTATTTTGCTTCTTTCTCCAAGCAATTCTTCACCTTGGTACTTAGAGCTCGTCACTCCCATAAAAGAATTCCCTTATCTATATAGGTCTATAACATCAAGTAATAACCTGATGATGCAACATGCATTTGCACACCAAGTCAAACTTCATGTACAGATCTAGTAAATCAAGAAGATCCAAGAAAAACCAAGAAATCCAAATGTGGTACATATACCACACATTATTCTAAGCCCGTAATATAATAGTTGAGTAAAACAGTTCTAGAATTCAGGCTTAGTTGTGTAATATATGACACCTCCTACTATAGGTTTACACTACGATACTTAGCACTTAGGGTTCAAACTATACGTTGTATTAGTATTTACCCAAATTGCTCAATTGCAATTAGATAATTTTGAGCAAAGTGGTCTCATTTTGTCTTTTACTAACTTCTTGCCTCCCTTTTGGGACTACTAATGACCACTAACCTTCCACTTTATCGTAAAGTATCCTCACATGATCTCTTTAGACGGCTATCAAACCTCTATTTACTACCTTAAACTAAAGATTTATCATAGATTTATAACATTTATGACTTCTATCGTGATTCTACACTATTCTTTACTTACTTTTACTTCAAGATTACTTACTAAGTACTTGTCAAACTATACCTATATCATGGTTTCTGTAGGGGTTCACGTATAAAACAATAAAATTTTACCCTATGCCCCTGAACCCCTGATGCTACCAGGACCTATCTATTAGTAATGCAGTAACGGGAGGGGCTTTTCGCGAGCTTACCCTTGAAGACCGAAAAGCGTTGTCAATGCTCAGGAGAGCGAGCGTGGTTGATGTAGACGAGCCGAAGCCGACCTCAAGGTCGTGTTGAACTCCTCACGCTCCTGGGGATCCAACGACTTCTAGTGCCCCAAGTGTGACACCACGCAGGGAGTTACATGCATCCGGTGCCCGGCGATGACTCCCGCTTCCTCGATCTAGCAGCAGTTGTGGAAGTAGATCTCCTGGATCCGAATCCTGCAACACGATGATGCTCCGTGGTGAAGATATCTCTCGTTCGCGTAGTCCAGACTTGGGACCACGGTCACAGGAGAGAGAGAGAGAGAGAGAGAGAGAGAGAGAGAGAGAGAGAGAGAGAGAGAGAAATATCAACTAGATGTCTCCCCAAAAGTGAGGAAACCTTTATTGAATATTGTGTGTATTTTCTGGTCAAAATACCCCCACTATATATAGGGGAAGGGGGAGGTACACCCTCCCTCAAAGTCCTGGGGTGGGAATAAAGGAGGGGAGAGGGGGCAGCCGCTGGCCGGCCCTAGTGGGCTCCACGTGGGTGGCCAAGGCCCATCCGGCCACCCCCTTCCTCCTTTCTCCTTTTGCCTATCCCTCATGGGCCCTTCTCCCTCCAAAATTTGGCCCATTAAAGCTTTTGACCTTTTAATTGATTTCTCTTTTATTAAATAATTATGAATAAATGATTAAATAAATATTTAACATTCATTCACATATTATTCAATATCCGTGGCTATGGAACACTTCCACCTCCACTCTGGACATCCTCTAGATTCACCGAAACCCTACCGGTTTTCTCTCTTTCTATTGTTTGGTGATTCTACCGATCCAGTAAACACTCTCTAAGCATTACCAAGCCCTTAAGCGTGATACCCCACGGTTCGGGAACACTCCAAACATGGTCAGGACTCTCCTGGACCAATGATCGACAGAGGTACCTGGATGGCCATGTGACCCCTGTGCATTCCACGAAGATCTTTCATCGTTTGAACATTGACTGTCATGTCTTATTCCTTTTGTCTCTCGATACTTGCATTTCCCGAGATCTGATCAATGACATCACCATGTCGTGTTCAATCTCGTTATCGACAAATGCTACTTGACTCGTTTTGACAAGTGATATCCCTGTGATCAAATCACACACTGCACAGCTATTGGATATAACTTCTCCTAGTGGGCCCTCGAGTATCTTTTCATCACACGGATGGACAAATCCCGCTCTCGACATATATTGCCTCAAAAGTTCCTCCGAATACCTGAACACACCTTTATGATCATTGTATTACCAAGTGACGTTTGATGCTATCAAAGCACCCTCAGGAGACAGTGATTGATATAGCCTCATGGTCTAAGGAATAGTCTACTAGGTCTATTCTAATCATCATAACTTGAACTTCGTGACATAATTAGGTCTATTCTCAGAATGAGATGACTCCATTTCCAACTGGCATAAATGCCACATGATCAGTAAACCTTGATCATCTATTGACCAATGAACCAGTGAATAGAGTTTCACCGGGAACCCCTAGTTGTTTATATATCACACGTGTATTGACGTTTCATTTCAATACATTTATAGCATGATATAAAACTTAATAATAAACTTTATGAAATATGATAATAGTCCTTATTACTATTTGTCTCTAGGGCATATTTCCAACAGTCTCCCACTTGCACTAGAGTACAAATAAACTAGCTGCATTTGTTCATAATCATTGGCACCATATATCCCGGTACCCTGAACATGCTTGCTCATGGAAGAGGTTGAGTATTGGTCCTATACTTTACAGTCCCAAATCCTTTGCAACTTACTAATGTCACCTTGATTGGCATTAATACTTTATCATCACATGATAACTTCTTTGTGTATGCATTGTCGCTATGGCAACAGAACGAAGCCGGATTCCAGGAGCCTATAGTGACTTTAGATCAACCTCATGGGTTTTCTCATGGGCACTGTGCCATGGGACACATCATTCTACGTTAAAAGCGAACTAGCCCCGCCATAACATTATACATCACTTTAGATGGTACCCTTATCTATTATTATAAATGTAATCATCGAAACACTAGTGCACCCTATGCAACTTTCGATGTTTTGTTCACCTCGCTTCCTACTTGACTTTAGTCGGTATTATCGATACAGGAGTTTCCAACATATTCCCTTACAACATAACCCTTTATGATTTAAGATATGTCATCCTTTATGGATTTGGAATTATGTCTATAGTTCTCTATTAGACACTGCGGACAAACTTAGCTCAACGTTCCGTGATTCATGCTTAATCACTTTTCGAACGTTCCTTCTTGGATCATATATTATGTTAAGTTGTCATCATGGTTTTCTAAGATAGAACCTATGTCTCAAAATAGTAGATGATGATCATCCTTTTCTTTCTTTCAACCATCGATGTTTAACTTAATTCTATTCCTAATTTGAGCTGATCAAGGACTAGTCATTAACTTCTATTCTAAAACTCTTTTCAGAATCCCTTTTAGGAATACTACATAATATTGTAATATACTTATCATCAACTTCTACTCCCTATAAATTTTTATTTATTAGTACTTGCACTTTTATTCTTAATGTCTCGTCTACACACTTAAGAATCACTCCTTTAAGCTCCCACTCAAAATATATTCCCAACATATTTGAGTATGAGTCACTACTCTTTACTCAACATATGTTCCTACATATTTAAATTTGAGACTTATATTGCTCACACGCAAAAATATGTCATTCACATATTGTTTTAGGAAGACTTTCATAGCTCCCACTCAATTTCATGCAAATTATATTTCCACTCACTATTTTGAATGACTTCAAAATCATTTGATCAATTATCAAACTTAAGAGTTTTACTATGAGACACTAGTACTTTACTAGTATTAAATCCATTAGTCTTTCAGCACACTTGAATCAAATTCATTTGAAATCATCAAATACTTGACAAATTGTGCTTTTTTCATTCATCCCCTTTTCCACTATGGCTTTGCAGTCATTTGGGAAATTCCAAGTAACCCTTTTTACTTGTTAAGATTTAGTAATTAATTGCTTTCTAATCTTAAGTGGATTTTGCTTTAGGATTTCTCATAACTTTAGTTTACCATTATTTCCTTGGTAGTTCATAGGTATGTCATATTCCGTTAATCATGACAAATGATTCACAAATGTCTCCATACAAGATATGGGGTACATTTTGAATCCTACTTTATGTAGTGAAAACACTAGTAGGGAAACACAATGATCATTATCATTGATTATTTCCTTTGTGAAGAGAATCATTCAGCAACGCTTTCCATTGCGCTTCTCAACACTCTGATGCAGGGTTTTGAATCCTCATCGTGTTTTTCACTATCTTCCATAAGCTTCACATTAGACAACATAGACTTTCTCGAAAAAGTACCAAAACTTTAAGCAACACTAATTTTTCCTTTCTTTTGGTTCTAGCCATGGCTATCATATTCAAACTTCTTAATGAATACTCTACAAGGACTTATTTGTTATTTGTTTTTGTTATATCGAATAACCCCAAAACTTTCACGACGAACCATACCAGATATGGTGCTGATCTCACGAATCCAGATGGTTCACTATATATTCTAATTGAGTGCTAACTATTTCTAACTTATGGTCTTTACATCTAACTATAATGGTTTATTTGGCGCCATCTATTCACCCACTTTGATATCTAATATCACATTGTGATGCTTTGCATTTTGACATTTCAAACGCTTTGCATTCCACAATTTTCTTTATGCCAATCTTATAAAGTCAAATTTCATTACTATTGATCAAATCGTAGTAATTAGATTCTCTTTTATCTTTATACCCTACATATGCTGAAATTCTTTGATCATATCAAATAGTTTCAAGCTCATGTGTCCATCGGTAAACTTCTTTACACATTTTAAACAATCATATAATGATAATTACCATTTTTTTTGAACACAATACATCGAATATGTATTTACTTTCAACAATTCATCAAACACATTGTATTCATGTGATACACGGTGTTTAAGTTATCTTGACAAACTTGGCATGATTCATATGTGAAAATAAAACAATTGTCTTTCACATATTATCAATATAACTTTTGAATTTTAAACAATGGTTTCATTCATAATGAACATATCATTAAGTTGGGTAATTTTCAAGGCATTTTGATATTTTACAAATGTTCATGCATTATCGATTAGTTTCAACAACATGGATAATTCACACATAATCGAATAAGATATGAATGCAAATAGAAATCATTCATAAAAGTGGAATAGCTGTTTGTTACAAGCTCATATGAATAACCATCTCACGAAGTGTGAGACACACTAAAGAAGTTCACAATCTATCGATTACAATAAGTATCTAAAACCATAAACTAAATGATAAACGTCGAGGGAGAGTGTTATTTGCCATCATCATCATGCTTGCCATCAACATGCAACGTCACCTCCCCTCCAGCAAGCACCTCTCACGCAGAAGGACCTGTTTTCAGCAAAACAGAACAAGTATCAAATATACTTAACACTACAATATCTGTTTGCAAGATTATAACATTTATAAAACGGTATATCAAATATATACCTTTGTCATCGATGACCTCACCCGCAATGGGTTCAACCTTCACATTCCTGAGATGTGATATGAACCTGTGGAAATCATGTGTCCACATCGCCTCTCATGATGCAAATCCTGGCATGTGCTTGGTAGTTTGGTGGCAGCGACCGCATCACAACGCCATTTGCAAAAGAGCTCGTCATCTAGTTATCCATGAAATATGCAGGCCTCATGTACGCATCATGCATGCGCTCCAAGTGGTCGTCAAGCAAAGAGTTCTCCTCCATCTTAATGGAGAGGAAATCTGCCATCAGCTCATGCTCCCATATGCGTGCTTGTTCCATGAAATGTGTCATAAGCTGTACCATTACCGTATGAGGGTCAAGATTACCCACGACTAGCCACAACTCATCCACCATCACGAAACGCATCGTCACTAATATGAAGGTGGACATCTCACAATGGTAATAGTGGTCTTCCCGCTGCTCTAGGGTCTCTAAGATATTGGGCTGCTCCAAATCCATCTCGTTGAGTATATAGTCAACCACATTATTCTCGCTAAGGAGAACGTGGAGACGCGCAACCCACATAGAGAAGTTTGATCCGCCTAGCCTGAGCTTCTCTCCATCTAACCAATCGTCAACAGGGAAGGTAGCATCAGGGAGAACCATTTTCTACATTTATAATTGCAAAAGGAATTTAGACTAAGTTCATAATTAAATGAGTTAAATAATAACTCCACTAAAAACACATCCCCTGAAGGGTTCTAGTGATTACACGACCCCTTTTCCCCACATCTCCCCCGATCCTCACGGCCATCAATGTGGGTGCTAGGGTGGATGCCTAAATGTCGGTCACATTATTCATGCGACTCGTGTTCGATCTTTCGATCATCTGTGTTCTGAGGCCATGTCTACACATGCTAGGCTCTCCAACTCAACCTTAGTGTATTCGCTGTGCAACATGTCTTACACCCACTGTATGCGAACGTAGATATGTCTAACACCCAAATCATCACGGTGCTGCCTCATAATGAAGAACTTGCTTGATGGTGCACACTAAGGGAGAACACAATCATTGGTATATTTAATAGGGATCATCTTATTATGCTACCATCGATATCTAATACTAGCACACAATAAGATATACAGACAATAACATTGAATTTAAATGGGATGCGATATGATCCTTCACGTCGTGATCTCCATCCGACGTCATTGGATTCCGGTGCCAGGGTTCTCGCGCCGTAGACACCAGGGTACCGGTGCCTTTCCGGCGTGGTATTCCGTCACCTCCGTGACTATCTACTACTACTTTGTAACATAAGGTAATTACTTTACCTTTGCCACAACCATATCACAAATCAACGCCCCCTGCAAAACAAAGTTAGACACCTCTACTTTATCTTTGCATGTTTTACATGGCTGAATGGCTTTCACACAAGAACCATTCTTACCTACAAACTTTCACCACAACGTTGATCAAGTAGTTTACTATACTACACCCCTTTCGGGTCCCTCCATTGCAAATGGTATACCAACTAATGCAAGAGAGACAGACACCCCCCAAAGCCACTTTATACGGTACAAGCCGAATGTTAAGCATGGACCAGTGTGGCGAATGAATGTGTAAAGTCGGTTGTGGGCCGCTTCATCAAGCATTACTGCGGTATATACAAGTACACATGGGAGGGTAACAACTAAAAGATCAACACCCACAGGCTACATCGCGTGTGTTCTGCCCGTACTATCAATACTACACATAGATCTAGATCTAATACCACTTTAGGTGTTTGTGTATGAAAACAATAAAATTTTACCCTACGCCCCTGAACCCCTGATGCTGCCAAGACCTATCTATTAGTAATGTAGTAATAGGAGGGGCTTTTCGCGAACTTACCCTTGAAGACCGAAAAGTGTTGTCAATGCTCAGGAGAGCGTTGTTGATGTAGACGAGCCGAAGCCGACCTCAAGGTCTTGTTGAAGTCCTCGCGCTCTTGTGGCTCCAACGACTTCTAGTGCCTCAAGTGTGACACCTCGCAGGGAGTTACATGCATCCGGTGCCTAGGGATGACTCCCGCTTCCCTGATCCAGAGCAGTTGTAGAAGTAGAGCTCTTGGATCCGAATCCCGCAGTGCGACAGCGCTCCGTAGTGAATATGTCTCTCATTCGCGCAGTCCGTACTTGGGACCACGGTCACCGGAGAGAGAGAGAGAGAGAGAGAGAGAGAGAGAGAGAGAGAGAGAAATATCAACTGGAGGTCTCCCCAAAAGTGAGGAAACTTTTATTGAATATTGTGTGTATTTTCTGGTCAAATACCCCACTATTTATAGGGAAGGGGGAGGTACTACCTCCCTCAAAGTCCCGGGGTGGGACTAATCATGGGAGAGGGGGAGGGGGAAGGCGCCGCCGGCTACCCCCATGGGCTCCACGTGGGGGGCTGGTCCACTAGGGCGCTGGCCACCCCCTTGGCCCCTTTCTCCTTTTGCATTTCCTTCTTGGGCCCTTTCCCTTCCAGGATTTGGCCCATTAAGCCTTTTTTGACCTTTAATTGATTTCTCTTTTATTAAATAATTATGAATAAATGATTAAATAGATATTTAACATTCATTCACATATTATTCAATATGTCTATGGAACACTTCCACTCCGGACATCCTTCGGATTCACCGAAACCCTTCCAGTTTTCTCTCTTTCTATTCTTCGGCGATTCTACCGATCTTGTAAACACTCTCTAAACGTCACCAAGCCCTTAAGCGTGATACGGTTCATGAACACTCTAGACATGGTCGGGACTCTCCCAGACCAATAATCGACAGAGGGACCTGGATGGCCATGTGACCCCTGTGCATTCCACGAAGATCTTTTGTCGTTTGAACCGTGACTATCGTGTCTTATTCCTTTTGTCTCTCGATACTTGCATTGCCCAAGATCTGATCAATGACATCACAATGTCGTGTTCAATCTCGTTACCAACAAATGCTACTTGACTCATTTCTACAAGTGATATCCCTGTGATCAAATCACACGCTGCGCAGCTATTGGATATAACTTCTCCGAGTGGGCCCTCGAGTTTTTTTCCGTCACGCGGATGGATCAATCCCGCTCTTCACATATATTGCCTCAAAAGTTCCTCTGAATACCTGAACACACCTTTATGGTCACTGTATTACCAAGTGACGTTTGATGCTATCAAAGCACCCTCGGGAGACAGTGATTGATATAGCCTCACGGTCTAAGGAATAGTCTACCAGGTCTATTCTAATCATCGTAACTTGAACTCTATGACATGATCGCGTCACAATGTTTAGTTTGGGTATTGGTTCAATGAGAATGACTCCATTTCCAACTGGCATAAATGCCATATGATCAGGAAACCTTGATCATCTGTTGACCAATGAACCAGTGACTAGAGTTTCAATGGGAGCCCATGGTTTTTTATATATCACACGTGTATTGATGTTTCCTTTCAATACAGTTATAGCATGATATAAAACTTAATCATAAACTTTATGAAATATGATAATAGTCCTTATTACTATTTGTCTCTAGGGCATATTTCCAATAGTTTCAGAGCTAATCTCACCATGATCTTGTTATGATTTACCTCTTCCTCATGATTTAAAACTAATATTATTACGATGACTCTTATTATTACCTTACTATTATGGATTCTTAACAAAATTCCACCCCATCATGCAAGATTCTCAAGTGAATCCCACATGATCTACTTCCTAGTGTATCTATACATGTTTTAATGGTCTACATTATGTGGTATAGTGTATAAACAAATGATAAGGTTTTGCTACCTTACATGGATTCTATGGATAAACTACACCCTTTATACCACTCCATATGACATCCTTAACTTAGTCATAATCTACTTTGATACTTTAACTTCCTTACGAAAGATTGATGGTGTTACACTTACTTAGAGATAGCACTACACCAATAAACGATGGATAAATACTTCTAAGAAAGGTGACTAAAGCATTCAACTTAAGTGTGACAAGATTATCCTCAAGTGGATACCCATCACACGTCTTGGTTTATATAAGATGGCTCCTATAGTCACAATCCAACCTACAGATCTCGTAAAAGGGTTTTAATCCTAAGGTCAAAGCATTTTATCTGATACTAGCTGTGGTGACCCAGCATACCACTACATGATGTAGTACACTATAGACATTGACATAACACCAATGAAACACCATTCCATCATTATTACATCCCTCAGAGTGGTACAACAAAAACATAGCAGGTCCAAGACATGACTAAAGGTTACAACTAGACTCTTTACGAAAGATCTAGAGAACACTCTAGGTTATATAGAGAGAAAGAAACTTCTTACAAAGAAGAACTAGAAAAAACAACTCAAAACTGGCATACTAATAAGACTAGTATCTAAGCTATCTGGTTTGCAATTGCTGCTATTGCATTGCTCTACAGAAGTAGGTTCTATGGCCAGAGGTTATACTCCTATCTAATCAGCAACTTTGTCTTCACTTTTGTTGATATATATGATGTCTCTATTGACTTCATTGAAGAACTTGAGCTTTCGGTGTCGATCTCTTGAGCATAAGTTGGTGTTGACATCATCTTTATTGGCTTCAGAATCTAGCAAGGGTTAAGAAGATACAGTTGAGTACGAGCATACTCAGCAAGTTCACTAAAAGGAGTGTCTGATGCACTAGCTACAGCCACAGACCATACATCGTAGGCTATGTAGATTTTCATAAACATTTCTTCAAAGATTGCTTTTATTCTGAAAAACTATGTATGTCATCCTTCACAGGTTGATTAGAACTTCATGGATCTTATTTCCTGCAGCGTTCACAGCTCCTTCTCGAAACAGGGAGTAAGATGTCACACTTTTATACACTCCGCAGAGGTGCGTTGCTTTACCCATGAGAGACCTTAAGCTTTGTTTCACAACAGGAGTATGTCCCCGTTCAAACTTCCTTGGTTTGAGGCCCAACCTAAAATCCAAGCCATTCGCTATCCTTCTCCGTGACCCTGCATGCCCCCTTGGTGTACGCCATGCCCATATATCGAATTACGACAATGGGAAGTACAGACCATTATAGATGCCATAACTACCATGGGACATTGAGGGATCTCACCCATATGCTGCATATCTTCTACGAATTACAAATCACACTACAAGGATAACATCCATGGAATGCGCATCCGTTGACATGCGAAAGGAAGAAGATACAGATGACTTCCCAGAGCCATTGTAGATCTCATGGTTAATGCATATTATACAACGCAAGAATCACTGGTGACATTGGTTGTTAAGTCCTAGATGATATATTCCTGTGCAATGGTATTCCAACTGCTAGACTTAATAGATCAACTGATCACCCTGGTTCAGTAACCAATAGTTTACATTATTATCGAAAATAGTGTTTTTTGACCTTTTTGAAATGTAGGTGATGACAACATTTGATTAGCAAATACTTGATAGAAAATAACTAAAGGACATGAGCAAGTGTGAACTTGCCTTTTGTGATTGCAAGATTATGCACTCACGGTCTTCGAGTCAATAGAAAATCCAATATCTGAAAATAGCATCATTGGTCCGGTAAGGACTAATGTTTAAAGAATATTTATGGTGATGCATAAATAATGTAATGCATTTTCTAAAATCCCGAGATAATTCCCCAATAATGTGAATGAGTTAAATTTAAATGATGGTTTTAAGCTTTAGTTATTTTTAAAAAAATTACTTTACAAGAATATATCTAAAAAGCATTTAAGAGTTTAACATGCAAAGTATACAAGTGAAGTATAACAACACTTTAAGATTGAGGTGAATTATTATCTTGTAATTATGATGGAAGTTAATGTGTTAGGTTATTAAGACTTAAAGGTTATTAAGATTTACATTAGGGCTTTTGATGGGTACAAATGATGTTGAGTTATTATACTTTAATTGGTTGTATAAGTGATCAAACTTAACTATAAAAACATGAATAAACTTCAGATAAGATGTTTATGATTGTTTAGACCAAAGTTAACTATAAAACTAGAAGTGAATCTTAAGGTGTAATGTGTTTAGAACATTATCAAGTTTTAGGGTTTTTATAAGTATAATTATGAATGTGGGATCATTCACTTTTAGTTTAAGTGAATGATGAGTTTGAGTTTGATGTGTTATTACAAAATTAATATGCAGCTTATTAATGGGAGCATAATTAGACGATCTTAGTAATTTGTTAGGATTTGAAGTTATGTTAATAATGATTCAAAGATAAAGATCATTCACCCACAATATATATAAATGATGCATAATGTTAGTTTAAAGGTTGTTGGTTTAAATTGAATTTAAAGTTCTAAAGAATCTAATAAAGTTAAATAGTTTACACTTGAATTTTATCATAATTATGGTTTTAGACTTAGTGATTAGACTTAAAGGATTCTTTTTAAGATTGTAATATTTTATAAAGACATATGATTATTTCTTATTTAAGAAATGAGTCTAAAGAATTTACAAAAGGTGGTATTTTATTTTAATAAGGAAGATTTATTACTTTGGAATCTTGAAATCTTCTGGAATAATATATTTAATATTTTTTTAGTAAAACATATTTATTTAAGATCTTAAAAATGATTTTTATTTATTTTTACATATCACCTTTATTTTTATAAAATTGTACAAAGGATTACATGTTTTAAATATTTGCTTTAAGTTTTATTTGTAAAAGATGAAGTTAATATTTTTATAAAATAGTAGATTTATTTTTATATGCAAAAATGATTTTTATTCAATTTTGGGACTTTTCCTTATTTTATGAAATTTCACTTAGGATTTAATGGTGTTAATATGTATTTGCATTTTATTTAACTTAAACAAGCAAGGTTATATTTTTCTTAGGTACATATTATTTTTGTGGTCTTTTAATATATTATATATATAATTATGATTTTTATATAATTTTCTAGGGCTTAAAATATTTATAGGATCATTTTAGTAATTTTACTTTTTCTTTTGTTTTTATAGAACTTGGGCCTGGCCAATTGGCCAACCTGGCTCAGCACATATTAGACCCTAGTGGTTGGGTTTAACCCAACCCTAGCCCAAGGCGTGGCCATGTTGGCCCCTCACTCCATCACCGTAAGGCTCGGCCTCACCCTTATCATCCTCGCACTGGCGACGCCATGACCGTCACCATCACCGCCCGATTCCGATAGACGTGGTCACTCCAGCCATTTTTGTCGGTCGTAGACAATTGTAACACCCCAAAAACATTAATCAAGTTTATAAAGTTCTAATCACCCAAATTTAGGGTTAACAAAAAAATTTATTCCAAAAATCTATATGAATGCATGTGTGATTTGCATTAGTGTATGATTGATTGAATTTGCCATGTTTGATTGCTACAAATGATGAGAAATGGTTTAAAGATGAATGCTACATCATCTAGGCCAATTACAAACAAAATCAAAAGAAAAAGAAATCAAATATAAATTAAATAAGCTAATGGTCATTTTGACCAAAGTTAACCATTAGGCCACTTCGAGTGTTCCTAGTAAAGAAATTCTAACAGAAACAAGTCCACTTCTTTCACCCCTTGCTAGACCAAGTAAAAGTGAACAAGGGCCCACCTTACAAACTCACCAAAACTATTTTCAAATCTATTTAAAGGACAGTTCAAATTTGAATCTAGTTCATATGGTAAGATCACCATTTTGCAAAAACCACTCAAACCATTTCCACTTGAATTCTCCAAGCAACCATAGACACTCAAGCATAAGATCCAAACACTCACCAATTTTTATTCAAAATTTTCAATCTAAATTTCTTGCGGCCATTTAGACAAACACCTTGCAGACACAATTTAACATCTGCCTAACTTCACTGTTTGGGCATTCATCACTCGACCAATTGCCCTCATTACACTCCCCCTGTCTCCCCCAGCCTCTAGCAGCACCAGACACGCGCCCTTAGCCGTTGTGCACCAGTACGCCACCGCTCGAAGCCAGCCTCGCCAGCCGACCGTGGACCACTCACCAGAGACCACGCCACCCTCTCCCATGATGCGCACCAGATAGGCGACCGTCCACCGCCACCCCATGTCCAGCCCATGACCACAGTCAGGCCCTAGACCACCCCAGCAACACCGCGCCCAATCTCTCTACGCCATGCCGAGAGCGTGTCGGAGCGCCGCACCCGACCGGCTCACATAGACCGCGCCTCGCTCTCTCCGTGCACGTGCACACTCGCCATGATCACAGCCACCTCCCAGACACCCCTGTTCGCCGTCGTGCGACCCGTAGCTCCTGTGTGCCGTCTCGAACACTGCCATGTCTACACAGAGTGCCGCACGCGCTCGACCATTCCACGTTGCCCCGTGCCGCACCTTTAAGACCATGACGACCGCCAGGGAACACCGCACCGCCCCTACCCTCAGCCGCGATGCTAGCCGCCTGTATCATCGTCACCGACGAGCCCGAGCCCATGCTGCAATGTCCCTTCGCTGATGTATAAATAGAGGCACCCTCCGCCTCTAATCTCCACACCACATCACTCCCCACTCCTCACAGACACTCCCACACCCTTCCCCGGAGCAAGGCGAGCACCGCTTCGCCGGAATTTGGTCGGAGCCCACCGCTGTAGTGAAGGAAGGGTGTCGTCGATTGAAGCTGCCCTAGGAGCTGCCACGAGCACCATTCGAACCGCCATCGTCGACAATGTCGTTCGCCCCCATCGCCGACCCTAGCTGGAGCCCAGATGAGCCCCACATGACCCCATCGCTATGATACGGTTTAGACCTCGCCGGAGTTGTTCGTCGTCGACGATGAACTGCTGTCGTTGGATCATCTTATAATCGTAGGGCCTAGATTCAAAGATACCGCTTCGGTTAGACTGAGTCGCTGACTAGTGGGACCCCCCTATTAGTAGCCCGCTGCACTGTGTTGTGCAGATTGGGCTGGCCCGTTTAGTTTCCCGCGCAGGCCTATAGATTCAAATAAGTATTTCCCAATTTATGTCAATAGATTCAAAAATCAATTCAAAGAGATTCACTAAACCAAATTGCATGATTCCAATTTTGTTAGGAAGGTATTTAAATTATCTATCCAAGCCCGTTGGACTCAAATCATTTGGAGTTAGAGATTATCTATAGTAAAAATAACAAGACGGAGACTTTTTCACATTCAAACATTTTTCAAAAATCAACCATAAATGCTTTTGATTTGATTCCAACTCTCAAAAATCACGTTTAACAAGATCTATCTGAATATGTAAAAATATTTAGGCTTGCATGTAGTGACATTGGACTAGTACCAAAATAATGCTATATAGGCATTTCTAGTCACTTTAATTCTATTAAATGATAATCTTAAAGTTCATAAAATATGACCAACACTTTAAATCACATTCCCATGTATTAAAATATGTGGTGATGACATGTGTCCACATGATCCCATATTTTAATTGGAGAATATTAAATCTTAAGTATTTTCAATGAGTAGAAATTACTTTTCTAAAATAAGATAAACAAGATCAAGTCTTTATTTCATGTGATGATTGTGATGATGCTAGATCATCAAGTGTGAGCCTTAGTGTGCTAAATATAAATAGTTAAGTATTGTTTGGTGATTGTGTACCCCGTATTCATTTATAAACAATAGTACCGACCCGGGATACGAGGAGGAGGAGTACTACCAAGAAGAAGAAGAATAAGAAGAACAAGAAGAAGAAAACTTCAACCACTACACTACTCAAGGCAAGCTAGCACTTGCAAGTTTCTTAACTATGCAAGCTAGAACTATGCAAGCTAATACTTCCAAACTTGATAACCTATGCAAGATGCATTAGGCATGCTTGGTTATATAACTTTGATTATACCAATCCCAAGTTTTACTTGCAAGCTTTATTCTTTTACTTTACCAAAGTTCTTTACTTTTAGTTAGTACTTTGTGAGTATTAGAAAAATAGAATAGATACCATAAAGAGTATAAAACTAGGCCTAACTAGTTACACTTAGATGTCATTCCATGGCATGAGATTGGAGATTAGCACCCCTCATTAGTGAATACCCTCAACTTTAGTGGCTAGTGCTAAGCATAAAAGTTGATCACCTTAGATGGGAATACTTAGTGAAAATGATTATGAAAACCTTGGAATGATGATTCATTCTATTGAAATGTTTTGACATGTGTTGAGAGAAATAATGGTTTGACGATGAAAATGTTGAGGCATGAGCCTTAGCCCTTTTTGAAAACCGATGGTTAGGTTCGGATACGATACGATACCATTCCAATTTTACCGTACAACCACAATACCCGAATTGGGTAGGGCTTAGCCGGAAGTTTATATGCATTAGTATGGGTTCCCTCGTGGAAGAGGTTGAGCTGAGGCTACCTCGTGAGTGTGAATGTCCACCTATGCAGTGCCCAGGATGGCAGATGGCCATGGCTAGGAGACCAAGCTCATAGGGGAGGTGCCTATACTAGAGTGTGTAATTGGAAGGTTATGATTGATTATCTGCATACTAAGTATGATGATTCATGGTTATCCCTGACGGATGTATCGAATTTTGTGGTGAAAGTGTACCACCTCTGCAGAGTGTCAAACTATTCGAATAGCCGTATCTGCGGTCATGGACAGTTGGAATGGCCATACTGTTTCGTCATCAGATGTTTTCAAAATGACTTGTGAATTGAACTATGACTTTGACTTGACCACAACAGGGTTGTGAATATGAAAATTAGGTTCCCACTTAAGTGATTTAGAACATTAACTTAGTTTTCTTTACTTCTAAACTCAGCTTTAGATAAATCTGGCTTTTTGCAAATAAATCTAGAGCTTAAGATTCCTACTAGAACTACCTTACTTGTTAGTGATAGTTTGCGAGTACTTAAAGCGTACTCATGGCTTTGTCCCTGGCTATTCCCGTGGCCAGACTATGAGGAGGACTACCAGGATGATGGACCGCAGGAAGTCTACGACAACTAGGATCATCTCTCATCGTCAGCATTGCCTGTGACCCTGAAGATGGAGCCCCTACTACGTTTCTTTTCCGCTGCTTGATTTGTATTAAGACTGGATCATGAGATCCTTTATTTGTAAGACCTTATTAGGGTTTGTAATGGATGATGTACTATGATATCAATCTATTATGTCTTGCAAAAATGGTAATGCTAGGATTGTGAGGTATGGCATGACAGGCATCTGAGATTAAAAATCCGGGTGTTGACAAGTTGGTATCAATGCCATCCTGACCATAGGAGACCCTAGTTAGAATGGACGTCAGAACAAAAAAGTTAGTTTCAAAACAAAAGAAGTGAGTATTTATGAAAACCTATTTCCACTCTTATCCTTCATTCTTTCAAAAAAATCATGTTCCTCAAAAACTTCTTGCTTTCCTACATAAAAATGTGACACACTTGATCACCTCACTAACTCACCCTAAATTCTTATAGATGGAAGTCCAGTATTGCAAGTTCTACCAGTTGGGCAACGGAGGCCAGCTGATCTTTGAGAGGGATCTAGATGCACTGTCAGAGTATCTTGAGAGCCCGCATCCGGAATTCTTCGGGGCACAACTCAACGATCACATAGGAGGAGATCTATAATGGCTGATAGTTGCAGATCTCAGAGGCAACATGGAAGCACCCACTTCGGATAAGATCCAATTCACCTTGCGAGACAACAACTGGCTAGATGGATTAGCCAGGGCTATGCATGAAGCTCTTGCCCGTCTGTGTGGGCAAAACATCAACTTGATCCAGGGAACTCGCTTTGCTCACTTCGCAAGGGGTGATTCTATGGGAATGCCCTTGGAGATGCCAGTACACACGGAGCTGAAGCACCAGGTGGACAATCTTGACTTCATGTTGTATGATAGGCAGAAGGAGTTGGACAACGCTCGCGCCTACGCCAACCACAACCTTGCCATTATCGTCAAGAAGGACCAGAACCTCGCCATTCTCGCCAAGGAGCACCAATCACTTCGTCGTCAGCGCGACAAGAAGGATCGCACCATCGATCGTCTTCCCAAGAAGGGAGCCGCTCTCGACAAGACGATCCGTGAATAGGAAGTCCAGCTTGAAGTGAAGGAGGAGGAGGAAGGTGAAGATATCCAGGGAGATCTTTACTCTTACCTCAATGATGACAACGACTACCTGGAGGATGATGCCATGGAGTTCCACACTGATGATGACTCCGACTTCATTGATGATGATTAGATGCACTTGATCACTACCGTAGGAATGAGTTGTATCTGGTCCCACTGTATCGTAGTTTCACAGAATGGTTCTTAAAACCATTTGTTTTCTATTGTGTGTGGTGTGTGTTTGTATGGTGTGCTTTGAATGAATGAATGAGAAGAAGTTTTTAGTTTGCAAAAATGGAGTCAAACTCAAAGCCTTTAAAACAAAACCCTAAACCCTAGAGATTTCCCTCTTATCTCATTATCTATCTCAATCTTCAGATGACTCGTGGAAACCCCGGAGGAAGTAGTTCATCATAGGACCCGATGCTGCAGATTCTACAAATGCTAGTTTCTAGCTGTGAAGCTAGTAGAGCTGAACGCCAAGCCAACCTAGCCACCCTTCAACAGATAGCTCAGATGGCCCACAATAACCAAGGTAACGCAAACCAGGATCACCATGGATCCAAACTCAAGAACTTTCAGAATACCAACCCACCTATCTTTAATAAGTCTGAGGATCCCTTAGATGCTGATGACTGTCTGCAAACCATGGAGAACAATCTGGAGGTCACAGGAGTTGAAGACAATGAGAAAGTACTGTTTGCCACCCATTATCTGGCAGGAGATGCACGAGCCTGGTGGAATAGCACCCGTACCATGAACGACGGTCAGATGATGACTTGGGAAGCATTCAAGATCAAGTTCAGCCGCACCCATGTGCCACAAGGTTTGGTCACCAGGATGAGGGATGAGTTCAGGGAACTGAAGCAAGGAAGGATGACGGTAGTGGAGTACCATGACAAATTTCTGTCACTAGCTAGATATGCCCCTGATGAGATTAACACTGAAGCCAAGAAGAAGGAAAGGTTCCTGAATGGATTGCATGATGAGATGCAGACTATGTTAGTAAACATCCATTTTGGAGATATAGAAGAACTAGTAGACTCTGCCATCCAGATGGAAGGGAAGATAAACCAAGCCAATGACAACCGCAAGCGTAGGATGATGCACCAGACTGGATCCCACCATACCTAGAAGTATCGCCCCAACCCGTCTGCAGGATATGCCCCAAGAAACAACAGACCCCAATCGTAGCGGAGGAAACCTTAAGTCTGGAGGAAACCATGACAACAACCCCGGCAACTCCAATAACTTCAATCATGCACCGCCCAAGTCCAACAACAACCACAACAACAACAACAACAACAACAATACTGCCCCAAGGACGGGAAGCAATGTTGTGCTTGTTGCAGCAAAGGACAAGTCCCAGATTACTTGCTTTGAATGTGGAGTCAAGGGTCACTACTCCAATGAGTGCCCCAAGAAGCTTGTAGCAGCCACCAATGTGAATGCACCCGCTCAGTAGCAACACCATGTTCAGCCTGGAAGGAGATTTGCCCTAGGAAATTCTCTCAACCGCAACGGCCGTCTGTTCCACATGAATGCTAAAGAAGCTCAGGAAGCGCCAGATGTCGTGCTGGGTATGTTTTATGTTAACTCAGTACTTGCAAGAGTGTTGTTTGATTCTGGAGCATTGCACTCGTTTGTTATAGAAGAATTTGCATGCACTAGTAAGATTCAACCAACAAAATTGAAGCATATTATGATAGTTCAAATACCTGGTTCAACCACCAAAGCTAGAAAAATTTGCAAGGTTGTACCTATCAGAATCCATGGAATATATTTTTATGCCAATCTAATAGTACTTGGAACCAAAGGTTTGGAAGTAGTACTAGGAATGGATTGGATGTCGAAACATAAAGGATTGATCGTCTGTGCCAAGAAAGCCATAACCATGACCAGTAGCTTTGGAGTATCAGTAGAGCATGTATCTGAGACCTTGCCCCGTCAATTAAAATGCAACAAGAGTCTAGCCCAACCAAGCATAGACCAAGTGAGAGTAGTCTGTGAATACCCTGACATATTCCCAGATGAATTGCCCGGTATGCCCCTAGATCGGTATATCGAGTTCATCATTGAACTAATTCCTGGAAGTGGACCCATAGCTCAGAGACCTTATAGTATGAACCCATCTGAATTAGTGGAGCTGAAGAAGCAACTTGATGCTATGTTGGAGAAAGGTCTGATTCAACCAAGTGCATCGCCATGGAGATCACCTGTTTTGTTTATGGATAAGAAAGATGGAGGTAACCGTTTGTGCACAGATTACCGAAAGCTAAACGATGTCACCATCAAGAACAAGTACCCACTACCGAAGATAGAGGATCTATTTGACCAGTTGACCGGTGCCAGAGTGTTTTCTAAGATTGATCTTAGAACTAGTTATCATCAACACAAGATTCGTGCAACGGATATTCCAAAGACTGCCTTTACCACCAGATATGGATTGTATGAGTATACGGTCATGTCTTTTGGATTAACCAATGCTCCCGCTTATTTCATGAATCTCATGAATAAGATTTTTATGAACTTTCTGGATAAGTTTTTCGTTGTTTTTATCGATGATAATCTGATCTATTCCAAGTCAGAGGAAGACCATGAGCTACACCTGAGAACCATCCTTGAAACCCTTAGAGAGCATCGGTTGTATGCCAAGTTTAGCAAATGTGAGTTCTGGTTGAAGGAAGTAGGATTCCTAGGACATATTGTGTCAGCAGGAGGATTCGTTGTCGATCCCGCCAAGATCAAAGATGTTGAAGAATGGAAAGCCCCAACCACTCAAACCCAAGTCCGTGCATTTCTTGGATTAGCGGGATATTACCGCAAGTTCATTGAAGGATTTTCGAGCATCGCAAGACTGATGACCCAATTGTTGAAGAAAGATAAGAAGTTTGAATGGATCGACAAGTGTGAAGCAAGTTTTCAAGAGCTCAAGAAGAGATTGATTTCAGCCCCAATTCTGATTATGCCAGATATCAAGAAGCCTTTTGATGTGTATTGTGATGCATCAGAGATTGGTCTCGGATGTGTGTTGATGCAAGAAGGCAAAGTCATAGCATATCTATCCCGACAACTGAAGCAGCATGAGCAAAACTACCCTACCCATGACCTTGAACTAGCAGCCGTAGTTTTAGCATTGAAGACATGGCGTCATTACCTTATGGGTAACCGCTGTGAGATTTATTCGGATCACAAGAGCCTGAAGTATATTTTCACTCAGAAGGAGCTGAATATGAGGCAAAGGAGATGGGTAGAGTTAATCAAGGATTATGACCTTGACATTCACTATCACCTCGGCAAAGCCAATGTGGTAGCGTATGCTCTTAGCAGATTGCCGTGTAGATTAAACACCATGATTAAAGAAGCCCAGCCAAGTTTGCATGAAGAGTTGGAGAAGTTTAGAACGGAGCTAGTTAGCAAAGGATTTTTAGCTAGCATTGAACTTCAACCCACTCAGTCAGATCAACGAGGCGCAAAAAGGAAATGCAAGTATCAACGGAATCAAACGTCGTATTGGTACAGGAAAGGTAGCCAGATTCACCGAGGATGAAGAAGGAGTTTTGTGGTACAAAGGACGTATCTGTGTGCCAGCAGATTCTGAGCTGAAGCAAGTTATCATGCAAGAAGTTCATGATACTCTTTATTCTATCCACCCCGGAGGAACAAAGATGTATCAGGATTTGAAGGAGCAATTTTGGTGGCACAAGATGAAGAGAGAAATTGGAAGCTACATAGCCAAGTGTGATATCTATCAGGGAGTCAAAGCGGAACGTCAGAGACCTGCGAGACTTTTGCAACCATTGCAGATTCCGGAATGGAAATGAGATTCCGTCGGAATGGACTTTATCACCGGTTTGCCTACTTCTAGTAGGGGAAATGACTCTATTTGGGTCATAGTTGATAGACTATCCAAGATGGCCCATTTTATACCTGTGAAGACTACTTACCAGAGTTCGAAGCTAGCAGAGTTGTACATTGCTAGAATCATCAGTTTGCATGGAACCCCTAAGACCATAGTGTCGGATCGAGGAACCCAGTTTACCTCAAGATTTTGGCAGAAAGTCCAAGAAGGATTAGGAACCAAGTTGAATTTCAGCATAGCTTATCACCCGCAAACCGATGGACAAACTGAAAGAATCAACCAAATCTTAGAAGATATGTTGAGAGCTTGTGTGATAGAATATGGATCAAAATGGGAAGATTGTCTGCCTTTCACAGAATTCTCATACAACAACGGTTATCAAGCTAGTTTGCAAATGGCCCCATTTGAATTTCTGTATGGAAGAAAGTGTCGTACCCCCTTGAATTGGTCGCAAGTAGGAGAGAGTCAGATTTTCGGACCTGACATCCTACGAGAAGCCGAAGAGAAGGTTCACAAAGTCTGTGAGCACCTCAAGACTGCCCAATCCAGATAGAAGAGTTGTGCTGACAAGAGACGTCGAGACCTGACCTTCAATGTCGGAGATTTTGTATATCTCAAAGTATCAGCCTTGAAGGGAATGCAGCGTTTTCAACTGAAAGGAAAGTTAGCCCCCAGATATATTGGACCCTTCAAGATTTCGAATCGCCGAGGAGAAGTATCTTATCAACTGGAACTGCGAGAGGAGATGTCAGCCATCCATAATGTGTTCCATATCTCGTTACTTCGCAAATGCCTAGAAGTTCCAAAGAAGACCGAAGTGTTCAAGAACATCGATCACCGAGCCATAGATATCAACAAGGATCTGACATATCGGGAAGTACCCATTCGTATTTTGGAAGAAGCCTTCAGAACCACCCGGACCCGGAGTATCAAGTTTCTCAAGATCCAATGGAGCAACCATACTGAAGAAGAAGCTACTTGGGAGCGAGAAGATTACATTAGGACTGAGTTTCCAAATCTCTTTAGTTCCTAGTTTTTCCTAAATCTCAGGAAGAGATTTTGTTTAACGAGGGAAGGTTTGTAACACCCCAAAAACATTAATCAAGTTTATGAAGTTCTAATCACCAAATTTAGGGTTAACAAAAACTTTTATTCCAAAAATCTATATGAAAGCATGTGTGATTTGCATTAGTGTATGATTGATTGAATTTTCCATGTTTGATTGCTACAAATGATGAGAAATGGTTTAAAGATGAATGCTACATCATCTAGGCCAATTACAAACAAAATCAAAAGAAAAAAAATCAAATATGAATTAAATAAGCTAATGGTCATTTTAACCAAAGTTAACCACTAGGCCATTTTGAGTGTTCCTAGTAAAGAAATTCTAACAGAAACAAGTCCACTTCTTTTCACCCCTTGCTAGACCAAGTAAAAGTGAACAAGGGCCCACCTTACAAACTCACCAAAACTATTTTCAAATCTATTTAAAGGACAATTCAAATTTGAATCTAGTTCATATGGTAAGATCACCATTTTGCGCCGCACTCGACCGGATCGCACAAACCGCGCCTCGCTCTCTCCGCACACGCGCACACTCGCCATGATCACAGCCACCTCCCAGACACTCCGTTGTCACGCCGAAAGCGACCAGATCCTGTCTTGCTGTCTCAACACCGCCGTTTATGCAGAGCGCCAGACGCTCAACCGTTACATCGCCGCCTACACGCCTTTAAGACCATGACGACCACCAGGGAACACCGCACCGCTTTACCCTCAAAGCGCCGCTAGTCACTTCAGACGTTGCCACCGACGAGCCCGAGCCCATGCCGCAATGTCCCTTCGCTGGTGTATAAATAGAGGCCCCTCCGCCTCCATTCTCCACACCACCTCACTCCCCACTCCTCACAGACACTCCCACACCCTTCCCTAGAGCAAGGCGAGCACCGCTTCGCCAGAATTTGGTCGGAGCCTGCCGCTGCAGTGAAGGAAGGGCGCCGTCGATTTAAGCCACCACAGGAGCTGTCGCGACCACCATTCAAACCGCCGTCGTCGACAACACCGTTCGCCCCCATCGCCGACCCTAGCTGGAGCCCAGGTGAGCCCCACACGACCCCCACCGCTGCGTTAGGGTTCAGACCTCGCCGAAGCTATTCGTCGTCGATGATGAACTGCAGCCGTTGGATCGTGTTTTAATCGTAGGACCTAGATTCAAAGATACCGCTTTGTTTAGACTGAGTCGCTGACTAGTGGGACCCTCCTTGTCAGTAGCCCGCTGTGTTGTGCTGTGCAGATTGGGCCGGCCCGTTTAGTTTCCCGCGCAGGCCTCTAGATTCAAATAAGTATTTTCCAATTTAGTTAAAACCATATTCTGCCAGTAGACTCAAAAATCAATTCAAACAGATTCACTAAACCAAATTGCATGATTCCAGTTTTGTTAGAAAGGTATTTAAATTATCTATCCAAGTCCGTTGGATTCAAATCAGTTGGAGTTAGAGATCATCTATAGTAAAAAATAACAAGACAGGGACTTTTTCACATTCAAATATTTTTCAAAAATCAACCATAAATGCTTTTGAGTTGATTCCAACTCTCAAAAATCATATTTGACAAGATCTATCTAAATATGTAAAAATATTTAGGTTTGCATGTAGTTACATTGGACTAGTACCAAAATAATGCTATATAGGCATTTCTAGTCACTTTAATTCTAGTAAAGGATAATCTTAAAGTTAATAAAATACGACCAACACTTTAAATCACATTCCCATGTATTAGAATATGTGGTGATGACATGTGTCCACATGCTCCCATATTTTAATTGGAGAATATTAAATCTTAAGTATTTTCAATGAGTAGAAATTACTTTTCTAAAATAAGATAAACAAGATTAAGTCTTTATTTCATGTGATGATTGTGATGATGCTAGATCATCAAGTGTGAGCCTTAGTGTGTTAAATAGAAATAGTTAAGTATTGTTTGGTGATTGTGTACCTCGTATTCATTTATAGACGATATTACCGACCTGGGATACGAGGAGGAGGAGTACTACCAAGAAGAAGAAGAAGAAGAAAACTTCAACCACTGCACTACTCAAGGCAAGCTAACACTTGCAAGTTTCTTAACTATGCAAGCTAGAACTATGCAAGATAATACTTGCAAACTTGATAACCTATGCAAGATGCATTAGGCATGCTTGGTTATATAACTTTGATTATACCAATCCTAAGTTTTACTTGCAAGCTTTATTCTTTTACTTTACCAAAGTTCTTTACTTTTAGTTAGTATTTTTTGAGTATTGGAAAAATAGAATAAATACCATAAAGAGTATAAAACTAGGCCTAACTAGTTACACTTAGATGTTATTCCATGGCATGAGATTGGAGATTAGCACCCCTCATTAGTGAATACCCTCAACTTTAGTGGCTAGTGCTAAGCATAAAAGTTGATCACCTTAGATGGGAATACTTGGTGAAAATGATTTTGAAAACCTTGGAATGATGATTCATTCTATTGAAATGTTTTGACATGTGTTGAGAGACACAATGGTTTGATGATGAAAATGTTGAGGCATGAGCCTTAGCCCTTTTTAAAAACTGATGGTTGGGTTCAGATGCGATACCATTCCAATTTTACCGTATAACCACAATACCCGAATTGGGTAGGGCTTAGCAGGAAGTTTATATGCATTAGTATGGGTTCCCTCGCGGAAGAGGTTGAGCCGAGGCTACCTCGTGAGTGTGAATTTCCACCTATGTAGTTCCCAGGATGGTAGATGGCCATGGCTAGGAGGCCAAGCTCATAGGGGAGGTGCCTATACTAGAGTGTGTAATTGGAAGCTTATGATTGATTATCCGCATACTAAGTATGATGATTCAGGGTTATCCCTGACGGATGTATCGAATTTTGTGGTGAAAGTTTACCACCTCTGCAGAGTGTCAAACTATTCGAATAGCCGCGTCCGCGGTCATAGATAGTTGGAGTGGCCATACTGTTCCATCGTCAGATATTTTCAAAATGACTTGTGAATTGAACTATGACTTTGACTTGACCACAACAGGGTTATGAATATGAAAATTAGGTTACCACTTAAGTGATTTAGAACATTAACTTAGTTTTCTTTACTTCTAAACTCAGATTTAGATAGATCTGGCTTTTTGCAAATAAACCTAGATCTTAAGATTCCTACTAGAACTACCTTACTTGTTAGTGATAGTTTGTGAGTACTTAAAGAGTACTCATGGCTTTGTCCCTGGCTATTCCCGTGGCCAGACTATGAGGAGGACTACCAGGATGATGGACAGCAGGAAGTCTATGACAACTAGGATCATCTCCCATCGTCAGCATTGCCTGTGACCCTGAAGATGGAGCCCCTACTACGTTTCTTTTCCGCTGCTTGATTTGTATTAAGACCGGATCATGAGATCATTTATTTGTAAGACCTTATTATAGTTTGTAATGGATGATGTACTGTGATATCAATTTGTTATGTCTCGCAAAAATGGTAATCCTGGGATTGCGAGGTATGTCATAACAGACATCTGGGATTAAAAATCCAGGTGTTGACAACGATGCGCAGCCCTTTGATGCGTCTTCCTACCTAACCAATTTTGCTTCTTGAGCCCAATCTCACTCAGCCCGATCACTTCACTGGCGCTAGGGTTTCGGTGAGTTTGTGTCGCCTCACTCTAGTGATGTTCTAGTGATGATGTTGGTCGAGGTGGTACGGCTATTTTGTCTATGGTTGCCGCTGCCACGGACACGACTAGGCGAAGGTGGCAGTGCTTCGGCGCTCCCTGTGTCATTGCTACCATGGTCGTAGGCACTGCTGTCTCGACCGCCTCCACTTCTTCCTTTTCAAGTATTAAGTAAAGACACCAGGTACGTTTCCCCTCTCCCTTCTCTAATCTTCCTCTCTTCCTCCTCGTAGCCAACTCTAACTAGGGTTTCCCCTTTTCGGTTCATGTGTAGCTTCACAGTAGCTTTGCTATTGACCTAGATTATTAATGATTCTATTCAAAAGTTTACTTGAGTGACGAATTGATACTTGATCTGAACATGGATGCTTATACTGATTTAGGTGACACCCAAGTTAGACTTATATGGGATTTAGCTGGCTATTTTTATGAATACTCATAGATTCAAACAATGATTTTGAAGTTAAACATAGTCAGACTAGCCTTTGAACTGATGTTGATGATTTTGGCTGGTGCTACACTGAATCATGTACTCAATGTTGCCAGCTACTTGATACAGTAAACATGATAGTGTTTATATATACTCATCTTATTAGGTTGGTACATTCTATCGAGCAACATTGTTAAATTGAGATGGCTTAATATTGTGGTATCTTGTTTGGAACATAATCTGGTGTTGTTCTAGTTGGGTTATTGGCTTCTATAGCTTGATTGACTTTATTAAGGCAGTGGTCATCTACTATGTAATTATTGTTGTTAGCTTGATATATCATTGGTGGATAAGTGTTGCAGATAATTTGATCTATACTTTATATGCCTCAATTTGGATGACTTGTTCATCCTAGACCTGTGTGGTTAGCTAAACCCCATTTTTTGGATGCTTGCTACTGATCATGAGATATCTAGCTTATGAATGTGCTTCCTGTACTGCAGGACAGGTATCATTAATGAACTTGCGGTTGTTCTTTTACATGATTTCTAAGAATGAAATGATTCCTAGATTGGTGACTAGGAAGATGATTTGAGAACTTCTCTATCGAGTTGTTCTGATCTACAGTTGTTAATTAAGTAGGGGCTCATGCTTGATGTAGAACCTTACTGTGGTGCCTCCAAGGAGTGTAGACAGTAGAGGTTCATGGTGGCACGCTATCTTACTACAGTAATTGACAAACCATTAATCTTGGCTGCCCAAAGATGCAAAAGCTGGGGCTTAACTTCATATAAGAACATATTTTTATACTAGATTTCTTGATCCGGCCGATGATGCAAAGGCTGAGGCATACTTTGGAAAAGGAAAGATATTGATAAACCTCTGTGATGAACCTGGCATGGCACTTCCATGCAAGACTGAGAGAATCTCTCCATCCAATCCTCCTAGATAAAAATCTAATTGAAGGGTAGATGGAACTGGTTGATGTGTATTATTTTCCTTGTATTCCCAGATCTGTATGCAAGATATAAGAACATATGATGCATGATATAGTGGGTAGTTCTGATGATATTTACCTGATGTTGGTGAGTAATCTATGGCATGTTGGAGATCTTGGTCTATTACTATTGCTTCCTGATCTAGACTACTTGCTCTACTAGACATGTTGCTCTTGTTGTGAGGTGGAATTGTTCCTTCTTGATCTACTTACTGTAGGCTTGATCCACTTTCTCCTCCTTGCTGCTATTGGCTTACTCGTCCTTAAACTACTGCTTAGCCTTCTTCTCTTGGTGATTAGTTGGTGCTGCCCCTTTTGGCACCCAAACCTCCTCTTTGTGCTTCTGATGTTGATCTTGATCATATTACTTGTGCTCCTCATTGAACTGTTAGCCAGTTCCTCCTAGGCTGCTGCCTTCCCTATGGAACTCCTCCCCTCCTAGCTCTTGGATGGCTTTTCTAGCAACCAAATGCTAGTGATAATTTGGTGGGATGATATGTGTCCTTGTTGAAGTAAAGATGGTGTGGATTAAATCTGGAAGGATTGGTTTAGCTAAGAACCAAATCTGTAGTCATCCCATATGTGGTCTTGTGTTTTGGGTGATTTATCTTGTGCTGTCCTGGGAGAATATGGATGTGTGAGCGACACCTCTCCCAGTGGTGGCTATAGTTTCCTTTTCTACCTTGGTCATTTCACCTGATTGCTCGACAGCACAACACATGCAGATGTGTGTGTAAGCTGCTTGCAAGTGGGACCTAGTGTGGATGAGATCAAGTGAAATGGGATATTTCCCTGATGCTTTACCATTTGCCTTTTATCTAGCTTTGGTGAAACTTTTCCCTTGGCCAATGAGGTTGTACTGAGGCACACTTTATTATGGTAACATATACTACTGGTGAAATTTGCCCTTTTTACTGCATAAGCTCAAGGATGAATAGTAACAGTGCATCTCACTGTTAATACCGAGAGCTCAATTAATAGACTAACCCCTTATTCCTTTACTTTTGTGTTGTTTTCTTTTGAGTTGATTTGTAGGAATTAAAGTGAAAAAGAAAGGAGATACCGGATGATGAAGGAGATTAAAGAACAGTAGCTTAGGGTTTTCTTTTTATTTTCTTATTGATATAATTCTTTCTTTTAAAGTTGGACTTTGTAAATTACCTTGTAATATTGTACTATATTAATAAAGTTAGAACTTTCTCTTTTATTAGTCAATTGTAAAGACAATGTAATTTATTATATTGTAATAAAGTTAAATTTCCTTCTTTTTGTGATTTAAATCAAGTAAATATTTATATCTTATATATAAATATGAATTCAATTCTTATTTAATATAAAGTATATATTGTTTATTCATAATTGTATATCAATTATGGAATGCTATAATTATCAATAACACAATTTCATTTTGTTTCAAATCCAATAAGTTATTAAATATTTCATATTTCAATTTGTGAATTTTCTAGATTTATTTGAAGTCAAATTTAAAATTCAAATATTATTTTCCCCTCAAAACACAAAGATTCTACATATGTCAAGTCGAAATCTGTCGCACTCAACTCGATGTTTCCACCAAAATAAGAGAGTTCTCGATCCTTTTATACTCTTTTATTTTTGTACGAAAATTTTCCGAATTTTCTTACGTATGAATACAATGCATAATATGTCCTTTTAATTTTTAGGTGCTAATCGTGCGATGTTACAGTAAGGACACGGTTTGGATTGAAGCATAGGCAAACTATGATTGTTGTGTTGTGTACATACAACACGCAGAAAAATCGAATCAAGCAGCCAAACAAATAATCCGATATTTTCGTCCGCCAGCAAACAACGGAACAGAAAAGCCTTCCGCATCGGTCGTGCCGCCGTCACATACTCCCCTCCGGCGGGCTTCCCTGACCTCTCCCACCTCGCCGTCAGACCCAATCCGCAGGCGAACCCTAGGCCCGTCACGACGAGGTGATGAGATGGGACGCGGCGGACGCGGAGGCGGTTCTGGAGCGGATCTGGGACCTCCACGACCGCCTCAGCGACGCCATCCTTGCCGTCTCCAGCACCCACTTCCTCACCGCGCCGCCCCCGCGCCCCTCCGCCTGTGCCCGCAGCGGCGGTCGGAACGGGTATGTGTTCTTCAAGGGCCGGCCCGAGGGAACAGCGGAGGACGTCGGCGGTTCAGCCCTGGCCGCAGCGGCGGAGGCCATGGCCGAGGCGAGGAGCCTGCACGCCATCCGGTCGGCGCTCGAGGACCTCGAGGACCACCTCGAGTTCTTGCATGTGAGATTGCCTCCCTTCTCCTCGTGTGCTTTAGGGTTTCTCTCTGTTCATTACTTGGTAGACCATACCCGAGTTGCTGCAATGAATACATAGCGGATCCGTGAGAGGTCAGGATGCGTTGTTCGCGTGTTTGGCGAATCCTGATTTCCGACGATTGGCGTCTTTGTGATCTACTTGGCTTTCGTATGACACTCTGATTGGTTAATTAATGCATCATGTTGTTCACATGGCAGGCTGCGGTGCTGCTCAATGTTCATGTGAGCTGGGTTACAAGTGTCTGGTGGATTCTGTTTTTTATTTTCCTCTGGTTGTTTAGCTTGCTGTTTTCTGTCTAGATGATCTTGACTGGGAGTGGTTGGCCGTCATCAAATTGGCTACAAGCTGTTGTTCTAGATTGATAACGAAACAAAGGCTGTATGAATTTGAAAAATGTGCAATTCACATGGTTTTTTGTTGTCCAGTCGTTGATGTTGGTCTGATATCAACGAGGCAGGAAAGGGTACCTGTTGTTTGTTCTCATTTCTAGAAGAGAGATAGGATAAAGCCATGATTAATTTGGTACTCATAGACTTAGCTTGCTTTCTTTGTGCTTTTAATTTTGTTGTGAGCTTCTTCCTGCCTTTTCCAGTGGATAGAGAAATTTGAAGATTTGCACAGGCATAGTTGATAATGTGTTTAGCTGATTCAATTATTTGTCCGATATAATATTTATCGAATGTGTTATTTACTTGCGTTAATATTGCCTCCACAGACTGTTCAATCACAGCAGCAGGCTGAGCGGGATGCTGCAATTGCAAGACTGGAGCAAAGCCGTGTAGTCCTTGCAACGAGGCTAGCTGAACATCAGGGGAAGAAGTATAGAGTCATCGATGAGACCTTAGCATTTGTAGGTGAGGTCAGTGACAAGAGTCGATTCATCTCACCAGAAGATCTCCGGGCAACGGGCGGCCAGTCAGGGGAGGAGGCAGTAGAAAATGTGGTCAATGGTTCGAGTATCATCGCAAACTTGTTATCTTCTAGTCTATCTTTAGCCAAGAATTCATTCCGTGTGGACAAGATTGGTGGTGCTCTGGGTAATGCGGCAGTGTTTGCAGTAAGTATGCTTGCTTTCTTGCAGTTGCATCAAGTCACATTCAAAAGTAGAACCCAACCAATGGAATACAGGAAGAGGATTGATTACGGTTACCAATCTGGGAGCTCACAACAGGTTTGCAAAGGAAAGCATCTTGAGGTGTACCTAGCCAGAGGCTGAGGAATAATCATCAGATCACATGCAGTTTGCCTGTACAGAAAGTTTTGACTCAACAATAGTTTTTGTCGGTTTTGTTAGGCCACTAATCATTCTTTACAATGGTCTGGACAATGTTCCGGACTACTACGGTACTAGATGTGACATTCTTTTGGATGGATTGGTCTACCTTCCGTGATACTTGTTCTTGGTGTTGTACCTCCCAAATTGTAAATGGATTTGTCTGAAGGCGGCCGTCTGTGTCCCATTCTGCTTATGAAGATGACCGGTTCTTGTTACATCCTCAGGAGGATTGTTTCAAGGTTCTCTGTTTGCCTGATAACTTCAGTTTTACAGACTCTGCAATGTCTACCGCACAAGCACATGTGACGGTTGTATTTTCCCCTTTTTAATGGAGATGGAGTACGCTCGAGGGTATGTGCTTTGCTCTTTCTTGTGTTTGATGCTCTCAGGCTTTTCTTTGTTATGGTCATAGTTGGTGCCGAAGCTTCTTTGTTTTACAGATGTAGGCTAGTACTGTGCTACTTTTTTACCTGGCTGGCCCTCCCATGTGGCTGGTCGGTTGCGACGTGTGTTCTTTTCTGTTTTTCATTATGTTGCAATCTGTCAAAAGTTGGAAGTAATCAAGCATCCTATGCCTGATGCTAGGCTGCACCAGGGAAGCTGAGGGTGTAAATCCTGCTAAAGAATTCTCGTTTATTCTCTTGGTTCATCTTGATGTTACCTTTGGGGAAATGAAAGGCCCATTTTATGTGTCATTGATATCTTCTTTTCTTCTTTCTGCATGTCACTTTGGACTAATCATAGTGTTAGTCATGTCTTTTTTTTCATAATATTTGGTTGTCATGTCGATACAAAGTGTAGAGGTTTACTTGATTGTACTCGTTTATAAACAGGCAAGTCAGGGCATCTTTACTTGAAAACTGGAGCCGGCAAAGTAAAAGTGATCCTAATAAGCGGATCAAGATTTGTCTCTCCATAAACGATTTCTTTTCGGCAGAAAGGTGAAGAGTCTGCTGTCTGTTGATATAACGGGTCACACTCACTTTGGCAAGCTTGATTTTAGCTTAACCCTGGTATAAACTAGTAACAGAGAATCGGGAGACCATAAACACATTTTTTAGGTGTATTCTTTGTCGTGACTTCTGCATATTTGCACACTTTTCTATGAAATTTGCATATTTTCAACATGACCACCATAGGTCAGTGACACAGCCTGTAGCAAATATGCAAGCTGCAAAAGGAAGTTTGGCAAATGTGTCAATCCCAAACATTACAAATTCCCTCCTCAGGAATCGGGGAAAGAAGAAAAGCTTGCCAGCGAACCTGGAAGAATCCTGTAAACACCACAATTCCAACTGAAAGTTGTACTGCGACACACAAGATCGGACCCTTTGTGGGTTGCAGTGTGGTGCAGCACACCATACGTCGTACGAGGAAGTGTCGTCCGTGCAGCAGTTCCGAACCTGGAAGAACCGTTGCGTCCTTCAAGCTTGCATGCAAATCTTGGCCTGGGGTTAAAATGACACAACATAGTGAGCATTGCGAGTTTTTTGTTCGAATACCAATTTGGGGTGAATAGTCAACTAAATTTTGAATCGAACTAGTTGATTCTAGGGACATTTTTGGATAAATAAAATTATCTTGAAATGCAACTAGGTAAACAATCCGATATGATAAGGCTACACTAGAAAACAAGTAAACAAGCTAGAGATAAACAAGCGAGAGTAGATGCGATACGAATTAACTAAAGCACAAAGTGAAAGTTGGTGTGGTGATGTATCCTCAAGTTCAAATCAATATTCAAAAAAAATAAATTCAAATCATTACGTACTCTAATCTCAGTTGGAGTTGGAGGGGCCGTGTCAAGCTTAACCCACATTGATCCCACTTGGATCTAGCCTTCTCCACGTGAGCTCCCCCAACTAAGTAAAAGCCACTCTTTGAATTTTTTTCGAACGTGGAAGGCCTCCAAGGGCCTGGACTCTGCATTAAACGGCAGGGGGTGCACAATATACAAAGAAGACCCAAAAAGAAAAGGAATTACATCTGGGTCCAGAACTTTCACACCAAACACCCTAGAAGCTAACACGAAAACGCGATCAGGTCCTTCCTTGCCGTCGGTAGCTCGCCTCAGATTCCGACCACCACTGCAGGCACCGGGGACAACATCACTTAGGCTTGCAGCAGCAAAGCTTGCCGGACTGAGGGAGAGAGAGGGCCTCCCAAACTGGAGGTTGAAGATGCTCTGGCCATCATGGCCAACGAGCTCGGCGTGGCCTGGATCAAGGCCAAGGATAGTGGTTGCCCATCTTGGGTTCCGCTTGGGGATCGCCGGAGAAGTCGCAGAGCCGCCCAAGGAAGCCGGGCCACCATCTTCACCGCCTAGAAACTTCCCCACAACATCATCCTTCCGCTCGCCCTCGCCGCCACGGCCGGCCACGAGCCGAAGAAGAAAGTCGTCTAAGAAGATCCGACGATGAAGCCTGAGCAGATCTCCCGAGCCGCAGACTCCCTCCCAACTGCTGTCCTCTCCCACCAGAGGAGCACCAAGCAGAGAGAAGCGACGCGACCTCCTGGCGCTGCTCCATCGCGACCAGGAGTAGCTCGGCAACGGCGGGCTGGGTCGCCGCTCCCCCGCATCATCTCCTCGCCCCCCGCCGCCACGGCCGGCCAGCAGAAGAGAGGACACCAGGAGCCTAGAACCAAAACCGCCGTCGAGAACAGCTTTATTTGCAGAAGCAGTGGTCACCTCCGCCGCCATCTGCTCGCCACCGAGCAGGAAGAGGAAGAGAAGGAAGAACCCTAAAACTCCCAGATCTGGCTGCACAGATCCCAGGTGCTGCTTCGATCTACGGGCATGGAGCCCAAACCCGGCAACTCGCTGCAAACCCTATCTACAAGGCATGCTCCTCCCCCTCCCCTCCGGTCGGCGAGGCCGCCGGAGGAGGAGGGAGGAAGGAGCCAGACGACACAGGAAAGAACTCGGAGGCCTGCCTCTCGTTTCGTGCGAGGAGGAGAGGGGGGGATCACGGGATGTTGTTCCACTCTCTTGGGTGCTCAAAAGCCAACTCCAACCATCTAGGGCTATCGCAAACCCAAGAGTATCAAGACAAAACTTACTCGGAATTGGGAATCGACTTTCAATTTGGTGGAAATGAAGGTCTAGGTCACCTCTCTGTTTTCCCTCAAAGAAATATAAGATTGAGTGGATGGATTGACAGAATCGAGGCCTTTTTGAAGCTCAACAACGGTGGAGCAAGTCAGATTTGAAAAGCTAGATCTTCTTAAGGTAGAAGAAACCTTTGTTAATCTAACTATTACCCCAACATGCAGAGAGGCCAGAGCCTCCGGGCTATCTAGAGCAGACCACACTTCTGAAACACTCTAGGCTAAATCAGGCTCAATGTCGGGTTAAACGGAAGGGGTTTGGATCAAAGATCGGATCCTAGCCCAGAGTCTCCGGGCCTTGGAAGGCACACATGTGCAGGGAATGGAGACATGGTGTAGGCTTTATGGAAACCGCATTTGGGGTAGGTGTGAATGTGTTCATGGACGATTATTTTCCATGAGCTTGCAACTCCACAAGAAACTTTTGGGGTTACTGAACCCTAGAATTGAGTTCATGGGCTCTTATGGCTCATGATCTTGTATTCACTGAAGTGTTTTGAGTGATCAACTAGGATTGACCGGAGGGGGTGAACATGTGACTGAACACCATTATTCAAATTATGTTCTTTGTAGCAAGTTTTTTCCTACCTGTTCCCTAAAACACGTTATGCATGCAAACTACAGATATAAACTTGTGGGAAAAGTAGATTGCAAGAAATTATAGTAGGAATAGAAAACGACAAACACAAGATTTATCCCTGAGATTTGGGTAGCTGGCGCTATCCTATGTCTTGTTGGAGGAGGCTCGAATACAAAGTTCTAAGGGGCATCTCTAACCGATCCCTAAAACTTTAAAGAAGTAAACTGACTCCTAAAATTTACTCCTTCCGTTTTAAAATATAAGTGTTTTAGCTTTATGAAAGGAGTGTATCTAGACCCCTTTTAGTGTGTAAAGGGGTCTATATACACTCCTTTCACAAAGCTAAAACATCTTTATATTTTGAAACGGAGGGAGTAGAAGAGTAAAAGTACTCCTCTAAAGTTTGACGGTTCCTAACCGAACCCTTATATTTAGAGGAGTAAAAATATTGTTTTCCTTATTTGCAATGTAATAGGTCCATACAAACGCATATATAATCATAGATTAGTAGTCAAATACACACAATATATACCGATACAATCGGTACATAGAGGATACATACCGGTACAAACCAACACAAATCAAACTATTCGAGTTATGCCATCTTGACGACATTAGGACGCATAACAAGAATGTGCCATCTATTCAAGATCGAGTTAACCGATCTACCACTTCTTGTCTTTTCATTAAAATTCTCATGAATCTTTTCCCAAAATTGTTGAAATGGTGAACAGACACCACTCTCTTCGTATAATGCATCATCTATAAGAGTTTGATCGTGTCATGCAAAATACAACTCATTGTCTTCATCCTCGGTCCATGTAGAATTGCTTGTACTACATTTGTAACAAAAAACATGTAAACCACAACTTCTTCTAATACGATTTTACATTAAGAAAAAGAGGGGGAAATCACTGTTTTCCTCTTTTGTTGGTTGCGGCCGGCGGTGCCAGCGATCCATCCCCGGTAGCAGCATCCACGGAGACCGGCCCTGCATCCTCCAACTCCGACCAGCGGTCCCGCGCGCAGACCAAACCCGTTGTGGGCGGCAGGGGAGACGGTACCAACCCCGGGCCGCGCGGGATCTGTGGTAGGCGAGGAGGAGGGGCGAGCCGCGTCGCGACATCGGTGGTGGTCGGCCTCCTGGGAGCCGACTCCGGGTTGCCGTGGTCACCGGAGGCGACGACGACCCGGAGGTGCAGCGAATCGGGGCCAGCGGAGCCCGATTTGCCGGTGAAAACGAGCTCACCCCGTCGATTCCAGCCACGGCTAGAGGCGGCGAGCGAGGGAGAGGTGGGACAGAGGGCGGCGTAGGGACCGGGATGGGGGCGGCGGGGTATGGTGGTCACTGGCGGCGACGCCGGCGGGAATGGGTGCGGCCGGTCGGGAGGCGGAAGTTTTTCTCAAAAGTGGTGGCGGAGGAGTAAATTTAGGAGTCGGCTGCTCGGTTTACTCCTCCGATGAGTAAAAATATACTCCTCTAACCGTTTTGGGGATCGTTCAGGTGCCGCACCTCCAGATTTTTACTCCTCTAACCGATTTTAGGGGATCGTTAGAGATGCCCCAAGGAAGCAAAGCCCCTAGGCATCGAGATCCACCTATACCTCCTTGATCTAGGACACATAATCTCTACTCAATCACTAGAGTACATTCACATTTGGTAGGTGATCTTTTGCCTTTACAAACTTTTGCCTCCTTCACAATCACCATGATGATTTCTAGGTTACACCTAGCCGTCTAGGAGACGCCCACCCTCCGAAAGACAACAACATTAGATGGCACTTTGATCTTGAATCCCTTACAAAGATCAACAAATATGTTCACTCAAAGCGCCATAGAACTCAAAGGATTTGAGTGGATCAAATGGATATGTGCAAAGGAAAAGAAGTAAGATTTTTACCCGGGCAAGGGTATCCTCTCCTTTCTTTCTTTCTTTCTTTCACATTGCCACATGATATGGAGGTATATATAGAGACAAAGGGGAAATTCTAATTCAAAATTTCTCGAAGTTACCCACGACCGGAAGAACTCTAAAAATTGACAGCGCCCGGAGGTACAGGAAGGAGTGGTCGGAGGTTTAGGTGCATGACAAACATTTTGTTCTGAGAGAAACACTATGTTTGGTAGCACCGGAGAAAAAACTTTGAGATTTTGGACTTGACAGAACACTCTTAGAAAAGAGTTGGACGGAAAATTCCTAAGCCCCTGCTAGGAGGTTCCGGGTGAACTTCACTCCGAACTGTGAGGTCTATACACTATACTTCCTGAACAGGGAAAACACTCGACTCGGTAGTCCAATGGGTATACAATTTTTTGATACTACCGAGAGGAACATTAACGATGTAAACTATATTATCCTATCATCATTCTCTCTTTCTCACTAGGTTGGAGGTACCGGGACAGGTTTGTCCGGTGGTCTCGGGAGTGCAGGATTTTGGAGATAAAGAGAGAACTAGTTGATTCTAAAGAAAAAATCTTCAAGATTTTTCAATGATTTATTTTCCTCACGCTTTGCCAAGTGCCCTTTTATATAGTACAATATACATTTATCTCAAGAAAACATTAAATTAAATGCTCAAGGGTTGCCACACTTATTCACAATTTGTGGCTCATCTAATTGAACTATTATAGAACATATGTATGAAATTTGCATCGGCTTGGGATAGATCGCCGTCACCTTGATTTCCTCCTTATCGGGTTGGGGTACGTCGAGCCTCGGAGGAAGGGTGTTGTCACGGATCACGACAACGACTGAGATGCAGCAGACTCCCCGGCTTGCACAATAATAACAAATGAAAAGATTAACAAAGGGGTCACATAGTGAAGATGATGTATCTTGAAGTTCAAGTCCCGAGGGCTCTAATTTCCGTTGGAGGTCGTGGAAAATGAAGCCGACACGATCTCCTTGAAAAATCTGAACAAAGTAGTTGCACAATTACTAATCGAGAAAGTTTAGGCGGCCTCTAACCCTTACAAATTTCCTAGAGCAAATGCACTTTGAAGCTTTCGGCCGATTCTAGCGCCTAGGGATTTCCTCCAAAAAACCTGAAACTAATAAAAATAACGAATTGAGGGGAAAACCAAATTTGAATTGTGCAATGTAGTTCTATATTCCTCTTTCCATCTCTTAAAAAGATTGTCAAGACCAGTTGGGTTAATGTGAGAATTTGGAAGGTCAACATTGGCATATTGAGAGACAATTTAGATTTGTTCGGTCATTTGGGGAAGAATGGCCCTTTATATAGGTCCACTTGAAATTACATGTTGTGCCTTCATGTGACTCGCCTTGAATCTTCGGACGCTAGCCGGAAGTTTGGATGACTTTTGTACAAGACGTCGAGCGAGTCCGAAACATTTCTAGACTAATTTGGACCCTCGTTAGGAGTTTCGAGTCAGCATTAGCGGGTTCCTTACGAGTCTCGAGAGCACTCAGACTTGGTGAAGTTCTCAGCCAGAGTTCTGGACAGACATTTGAACCACACAAAGATGATTTTGTGGCATCTTTCTTAGGTAGGAAATTTGACTTTGGAGTTTCTTCTCATATAGACTATTCGTGGATAGCTATGAATGTGTCATAATAGTGTGGTGTTTCCTTTGACTCAAATAAATGTAATGCATAAATTTAAATCTTTTTTACACCTTTTCATTTTTTCTTAAGGGTTCTCCGACCACCTTTACTTCCGCACCACAAGACTAAAACCTATCGATACAACTCATAAACATGTCTAGTCCCCTAATCACTTGACATCTCTATCTCTTCTCTATCTCTGTCTCTACTGCCTAAAAAGAATCTCGTATTCCGTCGTCGACCATCTCGCAATAGGTCTCTCGTTTCGTCGTTCTTCCTCGCGCCACACCCCGTCGTACCCTGGACGCTCTCCCTGTTTCCTCAGCTAATTAAGGCATTAAATCTCAGACCAATCCTCGTTTCTCCATTAATGCTCTCAAGCAAAAAATCTCCAAAAATCCCTCGTCCATCCTACCTCCAAGTCACAGGCAGCATCAAGCGCACCCGCTATCTCCATCTGGGCGGCGCATCATCAAGGCAATCTCCTCTGTGCCGATGGAGCCGCATAACTTCTACATCGAGGACGACGAAGGATTTATGGTCTTCTTGTTGGAATTTGGGTGTGGGCCTTGGCCTATAGCCTAATACAAATTCTGAAATTCTCTTGGCCCATTCATGCCTAGCAAGGGGTGACACCAAAGTTTAGTCCCACCTTGCTAGTTTAGAGAAAGTTGGACCAATATATATAGTGAAGTGTTTCACTACCTCCTAAAGAGAGTGAAGAGGAGTGGCATACACGCGCGCTCCTCCTCCTCCGCCGCCCGCCTCCTACGCCCCACGTCTTACCCGACCGGCGCCTATACCTTAGGCAAAAATCCTAATACGAGAAAATACACATCATCTCTCTGCCTCCAGAACGCGGCCCCCGCCGCTACACCTTCTCCATCCCCGACGACGGGACAGTAGGCCTCCGGAACCACCGCCTCTCGTGAACCTGTACGGGTAAGGGGCGATCAGGTTTTTGGGGAGCGCGTCTGCGCGACTACTGACGGCATCACGTCGACCGACCACTACTTCCCCGACGAGGACTTCTTCCCGGACATCAGCAGCCTCTACATCGACGCCATGGCTGACGACACTGGTGTCAACGCGAACCTCAATCCCAACCTGAACGCGAACCCGATTCCTCCTCCAGCACCGTACGTAATCTGTTCCTATCTAGTTCAGCTTCTGTTGCAGTTTCTTGTACTAGCTCTTGGAATAGATGTGATCTGTTTATTCTGGTTGAATATGATCTGTTCGTCTATTCTGCTAGTATACATGATTAGATTAATTCCAGCACTTATAGTCATGATTTATTATTACTTATTTCGGATTAAATATTATGGTAATTTGCTTATATTTTCAACACTTCTCTCTCATGCCGCCCATGCCCACAACTGAGGCCCTCCTGCACAGTATCCGGGTCGATGACGAGACCAGTGCCGCCGAAGAATTGTAGAAGGACGGCGGTGTAACTCCCAGCGCCCAGATCTGGCTCTCGTGGTTAGCTATTTTTGTCCCCTTTCCTCTACCGACTTGGTGCTTTTTGGCTCTAATTTGATGGTGGTTCATTCCGTCTAGATTTTCAACGGTCCGGAGTTGACTGAACTCGTCGACTTGCTTGTGTGAAACCTAGCTCAGATTTCTGATATGCGTTGCGGAGTTGGAGTCATGTGCTCCCTACGGATTGTTGAAATCCTGAGGTTAATGGACCTGAGGAAATCATGTCCCGCGTATCAACAGATGCCATCACCGGCGGCTTCTAGCGCTCGGCGGCGAAGGGGGCAACACGGGGGCAATGAGGCAGCTATCGGCACCGCGGTTGCTGTGCCTACACGGGTTCCACACCAGCGGGGAGATCATGCGGAGGCAGGTGGCCCGTCGACATCACGTCCTGCCTGGACCTCGCCTTTCCCGCCATGCCCTTCCCCGCCACGGTCGAATCCCTGGTGCACGGCATCTTCGACCCGCCCTACTACGAGTGGTACCAATTCGTCATCGAGGTCAGCCCAGCTTCCCTTCCATCACAGTTCGCTGCCACTTTGACTGTAAATATGCAGTTGACCCTCCAATCTGACAGTATTTCCTTATGTGCTGAATCGATCTTGGGACAGGATTTCCTTAGCTGAAGCAACCTCGGCGAGTGCCTGGCCAACATCGAGGAGCCGATGGTCAGAGAAGGGCCGTTAGACGGATTGTTCGGCTTCTCAGGTGGTAGGATTTGCTTGATATCGGTCTCAGACATAACAATCCACCAATTGATGACTGTGATGCTGGCATGACATTTAGAGCGCCCTGCTCTCAGCATCACTTGCTGGGCTCCATGAACAAGTAAACTAAGTCGTCGTTGACCCCTAGAGTCCATGTTACATCTCAGATCCACTTCTAATGGTTACAGCTTAATCGATCTCACCATTTTGCTCTTGTGTTTCTCACAGGGATTGGCCTTGAATAAATTTCCTAAAGTGAAATACGGGAAGGTAACTTTATCTTTCTTATTTCTCAATCCAACGTGGTAAGCCTAAGAAAAGGCTGACGTCACATGTCCTAAGCCCAGATGCACGAAGGAGGAGGACTCGGACTACATAGAATGACTCCAGGACAACCGAACCAGAACAGTCGACCTTTAGAGCATACTCTATAACTGAATTTAGTCCCAATTATGTCCAGACTTAAATTGTTCTCGCACGTTTAAAAAGGAGATGGTTTATATCTTTTGTCCCAAGTTTTTTTTTTTGAACTTATCCTTTGTCCCAAGTTGACACACGGGGCATTGTAGGTGTGTACCTTAATGTGTCTCGAAGCTAATATTGCCATCCCGGCACAAGGCTTTCCACAAGAATATTTAATATTTTAGTTTTGCCTGGAACATTTAGCTTCCGTAAAATGTTCTAAAACCGGATTTAACTTGTGTTGGATTATTAGACATAATTTTTATAATTAATTTTAGAATATAAATCATGACAGCAGTAACATGTTAACCTCTAACATACTAGATATATTAATCAACACGAATAGTAGTAGTGCAAATATAAAAATAGCCATAGTATGACAACAGATCGGATCACGGTATACTTACCGATCAGTTGTCGTTTAAGTCGCCGTTGGTGCAGTGGTGGCAGCAGCTTCTCGAAAGAATACGAGTCGCCCGTGGACTAGGGAGATGCGTCGTGATGACGATTGAGCAGTCGCACGGAGCTCTTCTCAAAAATCTTATGCACCCTCTCCTGTACAGGATCACGAGGACAAGTGGTTCCGGAGACATGCTCTTCCGTTCGCCGGTGCACACCGACAGTCGGGGTGGAGTAGACTACGGTTGCGGCGCAAGCAGAGAGGTTGGCAAAACCCTAGATTGGTTCCCTTTTTTGTGGCGGTAGCTGCGAAGGACTTTATATTGAGCGGCTCAGGCACGCTTGGGTCGGTTACAGTAGCCCATGATCCGGGATCGACCTAAATAGACTGACAGTTGACACGTCTGTAAAAACTCACAATTTTCCTGAGCAGCAAAATAAAGTTCGATTCGACGAGATCCTCGCAACACGCAACCCGCAGCGCGTGCGCGTTGTGACGAGATGGACGGTGCGTGCGCGCATGCGAGTGGCGGTGGAGGAGGAGGAGCACGCGTGTGTCTCTCCTCTTTCCACTCACTTTACTAAGTGGTGAAACACTCCACCTTATAAGGTGATGCAACTCTCCTCTAACTTTTCATATGAGACTAAACTTTAGCTCTCGTTCCACTACAATGTGAGCTGCCCTAGACATGGGCTCAAACACATGTGAGCTGCCACTAACATGGGTTTGGAGATTTAGGAAAAAACTGAAATCTACATGAGCCTATTTAATTTAGTCCATTATTTCTAACAATCCCCCACCAGATCTCTAATGCCCATTTGAAGATTTGCTAATTCTCGCTACTTTTTTATATACTAGTGTTTTAGCAGAGACTGTTGAACTTTCACCTAGAATCTTGAACTACGTCTATCAGCAACTTGAACAATTAACGAACCTTGAATTCAAAGTTTGGTGCTTTTAGATTTCACACAAAATCATAACTACTACATGGCTGCCAGTAACCTACCCTGCGGGTTGTAGAGTATGCGTCATACTCAATGGTATCTTCATGAGTTTACTAGAGATCACCCAAATCTCATAGACTGCGACGTTTACAATCGAGCTCATATAGGTGTGCTTTTCAAGAATGCCCTGTAGGACGACATCTTTGCTAGTTATAGTCAACATAAACATATTAAGACATGTTGTCAACCTGCCTTATAGACTTTGAGAGTTATGCATCTTCACTTAGAAAGGGCTACAAAATACTCTTCTCAGTCAAACCACTAACTTGTTCTTCCTAGATCCTAATTTATGGGATCTCCGATCATATAGGTTGGGTTACCACTATGGTGTGACATCCATGAATCTCAACCCCATCTCTCTCTATGCATTTTCTATCACAATTCGTGATAGTCCTTTTGTAAAGGGATCTGCCAGGTTTTTGTCTGTTTGAATATACGTAACAATTATTACTCTAAAGTTTCTCAATTCACTGGTAGATTTTAAATGTCTCTTTACGTGTCTTGATGACTTCGCGTTATCCTTAGAATTGTTCACCTTGACAATGACAGTTTGATTGTCACAATTCAACAAGATTGTCGATACATGTTTTTTAACCATAGACAAGTCCATCAAGAGCTCACATAGCCATTCTGACTCAACAGTGGTTGTGTATAAAGCAGTAAGGTCTTCTTCCATGGCTGACCTCGTCAATATGGTCTGTCTATGAGAGCTCCATGCCAGTATGCCACCTCCAAGGGTAAACGGATACCCGCTCGTGGCATAGAGTTCATCAACATCAGAGATACAGTTCGAATCACTATATCTTCAAGCATAGCATGGTGCCCTGAATAGTGAATCCCTTAGCTCATTGCACCACATAGATAGTGCATGATCCTTTTAAGCGCATGCCAATGATCAATACCCGGGTTATACATGAATCTACTCAATTTTCTCACAGCAAAAGAGATATCAGGTCTTGTAGTGCTTTCTAAGTACATGTGAGAACCACCAATTTGTGAATATTTCAAATGATCTGTTGGTTCCTTCTTATTCTTTCACAATGTCAAACTAGGAGCATAAGGTGTTGGAGAAGTCTTGACATCAATAAAGCTGAATTGTCTCAAGACCTTCTCAACATAATGAGATTGTATTAAAGTAATCCCATTCTCGTTCTTAATAAGCTTGATGTTTAGAATAACATCAGCCTCTCTCAGATCTTTCATATCAAAACTCTTTCATAGGAAAGACTTGACTTCATTTATCACTTTCATGTTTGTACCAAAGATCAGAATGTCATCCACGTATAAATATAATATAATACTATCTCCCCCACCATGGCGATAGTACACACACCTATCAGACTCATTAATGACAAAGCCAGCACAAAGTAGAGTGTTGTCAAACTTTTCATGCTATTGCTTAGGTGCTTGTTTCAGGTCATATAAATATTTTAACAACTTGCACACCTGTCTCTTCACCTTTTACCACAAACCCATCTGACTGATCCATATAAATCTCATCTTCCAACTCACCATTAAGAAAAGATGTCTTCATGTCCATTTGATGAACGAAAAGACCATAAGAGGCAGCCATGAAAAGTAGTACTCGAATGGTGGTCAGTATAGCGACAGGTGAATATGTGTCAAAGTAATCTTCGCCTTCTTTCTATGTGTAGCCCTTGGCTACAAGTCGTGCCTTGTACTTCTCAATAATACCATCAGGCCTTAGCTTCTTCTTGAACACCCACTTCCAACCAATAGGTTTACAACTGTAGGATCATTCTGATAATTCCCAAGTTCTATTAGAAAGAAGCGAGTCCGTATCATCTTGGACAACTTATTTCCAATCATCTGCATCGGGAAATGCATATGCCTCAGCAATGGATCTGGGAGTATCGTCCACAAGGTACACGATGAAATCATTACAAAAGGATTTTGCAATCCTCTGTCTCTTACTCCTCGTGGGAAGTTCATCGTCATCCTTCTCAAGGACTTCCTCATGTGGTTGTTCAGAATTCTCAATAGATACACCAGATTCAGGAATTATTTCAGAAGAAATTCTACCAACGTTATGCATATCTTTCATAGAAAACATATTCTCAAAGAATGTTGCATCACGAGATTCCATTATAGTAGCAACATGCATATCAGGTGCCTCAGATTTAACCACTAACAATCTATAGCCTACACTCTTTAGAGCATACCCTAGAAAGATACAATCCACTGTCTTAGGTCTGAGCTTGCGTTTCTCGGGAATCGGTATGTTGACCTTTGCCAAACACCCCCAAGTGCGCAAATACGAAAGTTATGGTTTTCTCACAGCCCACTTATCATAAGGGGTCTTTTCACTATTCTTGTTAGGAACTCTATTCAGGACATGACATGAAGTCAACAAATCCTCCCCACCATGTCTTTGATAAACCAGAAGTGGCTAACATGGAATTCACCAAGTCAGTCAGCGTGTGGCTTTTCCTCTCGGCGACCCTGTTTGATTGAGGAGAGTAGGGAGGCATCCTCTCATGAATAATGCCATGTTCCTCACATAATTTATCAAATATTTTGGTAAAAATACTCACCACCACGATCTGACCTAAGACGCTTGATCTTTCTCTCTAGTTGATTTTCAACTTCGGCCTTATAAATTTTAAAGTGGTATAAAGCCTAATGTCTCAAGATATGTAGAACTCATTGGGAACCCCAAGAGGAAGGTATGATGAGCACAACAGTAAGTTTCCCTCAGTTATGAAACCAATTTTATCGAACCAGTAGGAGTAAGGAAACAACTCCAAGGTGTTGCTAGCAACTTGGAATCCTGCACAACACAACCACAGAACTTTGCCCCAACTTACAGTGAGGTTGTTAATCTCACTGGTTTTGCTGAAAACAAAGGATCAAATGTATAGTGTGGAAGATAGTAATTTCTTGCAGAAAGTAAACAGTAAACGGTAAACAGTAGATTTTATATTAATGGTAAAGGAATGGACTGGGTCCACGGTTCACTAGAGGTGTTTCTCCTTAAGATAAATAGCATGTTGGGTGAACAAATTACAGCGGGGCAATTGACAGATTGAGAAAGCATAACAATGCATATACTAGACATCTTGACTCCTATGAGATTTGATTGGACATTACAACATAATACATAGACCGTAATCCAACTGCATCTATGACTAATAATCCACCTTCAGGTTATCATCCAAACCCCTTCCAGTATTAAGTTGTAAGCAACAGATAATTGCATTAAGCAAAGTGTGTAAAGTAAACAATACAATTGCCCCATGGACAAAGGATTGTTGTTTTCTCCCTAGTAGCAACAACACATCTACAACCTTAGAGATTTCTGTCACTTCCCTAGATTACTAGAGGCATGAACCTACTATCGAGAATAAATACTCCCTCTTGGAATTACAAGCATCTACTTGGCCAAGATAGCTACTAGCAAGGAGAGCATGCAAGATCACAAATAACATAGACATGATAGAATCAATAATCAATCTGACATAGTATCTCAATATCCATCGGATCCCCGCAAACACAACATATAGGATTATAAATAGATGATCTTGATCATGAACGAAGCTCACAAGATCTAAACATGATATCACAAAGGAGGAGAACCAACCATCTAGCTACTGTATGGACCCATAGTCCAAGGAAGAACTACTCACGCATCACTCTGAAGGCTGGCATGGTGATGAAGAAGGCCTCCGGGATGATCTCTCCCCTCCGGTAGGGTGCCAGGAAGAGCATCGGATCCCCCCGATCTAGGTATGGAGATGGCGGCGGCTACTAACTCTTTCGTGGATTTTTGATCGGGTCCTTAGGGTTTCTGCATCGGGGTACTTTTATAGGCGAAGGGGCAAGGTTTGTGGGTGCCCGAGGGGCCCACACCATGGGGAGGCACGCCCTAGGGGGTAGCCACGCCAGCCCTAGGTGTGGCCACCTTGTGGCCCCACTTTAGCTGCCCTTCAGACTCCGTGTTCCTTCTGGTAAAATATTGACTTTGGTTTTTGTCCCGTCCAATTCCGAGAATATTTCCTTACTAGCTTTTCTGAAACCAAAAACAGCAGAAAATAGGCAACTGGCACTGCGGCATCTTGTTAATAGGTTAGTTCCAGAAAATGTATAAAAATACCTCAAAGTGTAAACAAAACATAAGAAAGTTGATACAAAACAAGCATGGAGCATCAAAAATTATAGATACGTTTATGACATATCAAGCATCCCCAAGCTTAACTCCCACGCGTCCTCGAGTAGGTAAGTGATAAAAAGAATAATTTTTGGGTGACATTGATACATTGCAAATGTATATATAATTTTTGATGTTCAATGCTTGGTTTTATCCACTTTTTTGTGTTTTGTCCACACTTTGGAGTACTTTTCATATGATTTCTTGGACTAACCTATTAACAAGAGCCACAGTGCCAGCTGCCTGTTTTCTGCTATTTTTGGTTCCAGGAAATTCAGAAAATGAATATTCTCGGAATTGGACGGGACAAAAGACAAAGTGACTATTTTTTCGGAAGTCATCAGATGCCAGAATACGAGACAGAGAAGGGCTGGGGGCCAGCCACACCACTGGCAGCGGCAGCCGGCCTGCCAGGTGGTCTGTCGACCCAGACACCCGTTGGCCTCTCCTTCCGCCTATAAGATGCCCTCGGGACGAAAACCCTAAGTACCCGATCAAAAATCTATGAAAGAGTGCAGAGCCACATCTCCATCCCTAGATCGGGAGGATCTGAGCTCTTCCGGCATCCCCCGGAGGGGAATTCACCCTGGAGGCCTTCTTCATCACCATGCAAGCCTCCGGTGTGATGCGTGAGTAGTTCATCATTGGACTACGGATCCATGTAGTAGCTAGATGGCTGGTTCTCCTTCTTTGTGCTTTCATGTTTAGATCTTGTGAGCTCCGTTCATGATCAAGATCATCTATTTATAATTCTGCATGTTGTGTTTGCGGGGATCCGATGGATATTGAGATGCTATTTCAGATTGATTATTGATTCTATCATGTCTTTGTTATTTGTGATCTTGCATGCTTTCCGTTGTTAGTAGCTATCTTGGCCAAGTAGATGCTAGCAACTCCAAGAGTTAGTATTTATGCTCGATAGTGGGTTCATGCCTCTGGTAATCTGGGGAAGTGACAGAAATCTCTAAGGTACTAGATGTGCTATTGCTACTACAGAGAAAACAACAATCCTTTGTTAATAGAACAATCATATTGTTTACTTTACACGCAGTTTGTAAAGCAATAATCTGTTGGTTGTAACTTAATACTGGAGGGGGTTCGGATGATAACCTGAAGGTGGATTATTAGTCATAGATGCAGTTGAATGGCGGTCTATGTATAATGTTGTAATGCCCAATCAAGTCTCAAAGGAGTCAAGATGATTAGTATACGCATGTATTGGTTTCTCGATGTTTATCAATTGCCCCGCTGTAATTTGTTCACCCAGCATGTTATCTATCTTAAGGAGAGCCACCTCTAGTGAACTATGGATCCCGGTCCTTTCTTTTACATACACTCTACAAACTGTTTACTTCTTTGTGTTACTTTCTGCAACTACTACTTCCTTCCATTCGATACATTTAATCCTTTGTTTTCAGCAAAACACGGTGAGATTGACAACCTCATCGCAAGTTGGGGACAAAGTTCTGTGGTTGTGTTGTGCAGGTCTCCATGTTGCTACTAGCACCGGTAGTGTGCCCTGCCAAGGCTCAGCTAGCAACACCTTTGGGGTGTTTCCTTGCTCCTACTGGTTCGATTAAACCTTGGTTTCATAACTGAGGGAAACTTGCTGTTGTGCTCATCATACCTTCCTCTTGGGGTTCCCAACGAGCTCTACATCAATACCGAGCCATCAAGCATTTTTCTGGCGCCGTTGCCGGGGAGTCAAGGACATCTTCACAAGGGGAGTCCCTCATAACCAATCTCTTTACTTTGTTATTTTTGTTTTGCTTATTTTCTTTTTGCTTTGTTTGCTTGTTTTTTTTATCAAAAACACAAAAAAATTAGTTTTACAAGTTTGCTTTCTTTATCAAAAACACAAAAAAATGACTACTCTTGAAAACACTAAGTTGTGTGACTTCACTAGCACCAACAACAATGATTTTATGAGCATACCTATTGCTCCACCTGTGCCTGAAGATACTTTCTTTGAGATAAAACCTGCTTTACTCAATCTTGTTATGAGAGAACAATTTTCTGGTATTGGTAATGAAGATGCTGTTGTCCATCTAAATAACTTTGTTGAACTTTGTGAGATGCAAAAGCATAGGGATGTACATGGTGATATTATTAAGCTAAAATTGTTTCCTTTCTCTTTGAGAGGAAAAGCTAAAGAATGGTTGAATTCCTTAACTAAGAATAGTATTGATTCTTGGACTAAGTGCAAAGATGCTTTCATTGGAAAGTACTATCCTCCTGCTAAGATTATATCTATGAGAAGTGAAATGATGAAGTTTAAACAATCCGATAATGAACATGTTGCTCAAGCTTGGGAAAGAATGAAATCTTTGGTAAGAATTGTCCCACTCATGGACTGACTGCTTGGATGATCATCCAAACCTTTTATGCAGGATGTGAACTTCATAAGAAATAACAACTTTGGCAATAATGCTTATATGAACAATTTTGATAAAAATAATTATAAGCCATATCCTCCCAACAATGGTAATGCTTATGGAAATTCCTACAACAATAATAGGAGTGCACCGTCTAAACTTGAAGTTATGCTTAAAGACTTTATTAGTAAACAAACTGCTTTCAATAAAACTATTGAGGAAAAACTCTCTAATGCTGAAAGAAATATAGCATCTTTGGCTGAAGCTCAATCTTCTTTGAATAAAATGGCTGCTAAACCTGAAACTAATGATAATCCCTTTGCAGCTACCAATGCTATACAAGTAAGGATTGATGAAAATGTTAGACTATTAGCTGAATTACATCCTAAGTGGAAAGAGAAGATGAAATTGCTAGAAACATTAGTGTTTCTACTATTACCACCACTAGTATTGAGGCTAGTAATAGTTCTACTACTTTAGATGATAAGTATGATTTTGATCTTGATGGTTGCAATATATCTGAAGTTATTAAGTTCCTACAAAAGCTTGCTAAAAGTCCTAATGCTAGTGCTATGAACATGGCCTTTACAAAACACATTACTGATGCTCTCGTAAAGATTAAAGAAGAAAAGATGAAACATGGCCTTTATCAATTGCCCCGCTGTAATTTGTTCACCCAGCATGTTATCTATCTTAAGGAGAGCCACCTCTAGTGAACTATGGATCCCGGTCCTTTCTTTTACATACACTCTACAAACTGTTTACTTCTTTGTGTTACTTTCTGCAACTATTACTTCCTTCCATTCGATACGTTTAATCCTTTGTTTTCAGCAAAACACGGTGAGATTGACAACCTCATCGCAAGTTGGGGACAAAGTTCTGTGGTTGTGTTGTGCAGGTCTCCATGTTGCTACTAGCACCGGTAGTCGCCAAGGCTCAGCTAGCAACACCTTTGGGGTGTTTCCTTGCTCCTACTGGTTCGATTAAACCTTGGTTTCATAACTGAGGGAAACTTGCTGTTGTGCTCATCATACCTTCCTCTTGGGGTTCCCAACGAGCTCTACATCAATACCGAGCCATCAAGCATTTTTCTGGCGCCGTTGCCGGGGAGTCAAGGACATCTTCACAAGGGGAGTCCCTCATAACCAATCTCTTTACTTTGTTATTTTTGTTTTGCTTATTTTCTTTTTGCTTTGTTTGCTTGTTTTTTTTATCAAAAACACAAAAAAATTAGTTTTACAAGTTTGCTTTCTTTATCAAAAACACAAAAAAATGACTACTCTTGAAAACACTAAGTTGTGTGACTTCACTAGCACCAACAACAATGATTTTATGAGCATACCTATTGCTCCACCTGTGCCTGAAGATACTTTCTTTGAGATAAAACCTGCTTTACTCAATCTTGTTATGAGAGAACAATTTTCTGGTATTGGTAATGAAGATGCTGTTGTCCATCTAAATAACTTTGTTGAACTTTGTGAGATGCAAAAGCATAGGGATGTACATGGTGATATTATTAAGCTGAAATTGTTTCCTTTCTCTTTGAGAGGAAAAGCTAAAGAATGGTTGAATTCCTTAACTAAGAATAGTATTGATTCTTGGACTAAGTGCAAAGATGCTTTCATTGGAAAGCACTATCCTCCTGCTAAGATTATATCTATGAGAAGTGAAATGATAAAGTTTAAACAATCTGATAATGAACATGTTGCTCAAGCTTGGGAAAGAATGAAATCTTTGGTAAGAATTGTCCCACTCGTGGACTGACTGCTTGGATGATCATCCAAACCTTTTATGCAGGATGTGAACTTCATAAGAAATAACAACTTTGGCAATAATGCTTATATGAACAATTTTGATAACAATAATTATAAGCCATATCCTCCCAACAATGGTAATGCTTATGGAAATTCCTACAACAATAATAGGAGTGCACCGTCTGAACTTGAAGTTATGCTTAAAGACTTTATTAGTAAACAAACTGCTTTCAATAAAACTATTCAGGAAAAACTCTCTAATGCTGAAAGAAATATAGCATCTTTGGCTGAAGCTCAATCTTCTTTGAATAAAATGGCTGCTAAACCTGAAACTAATGATAATCCCTTTGCAGCTACCAATGCTATACAAGTAAGGATTGATGAAAATGTTAGACTATTAGCTGAATTACAGGCTAAGTGGGAAAGAGAAGATGAAATTGCTAGAAACATTAGTGTTTCTACTATTACCACCACTAGTATTGAGGCTAGTAATAGTTCTACTACTTTAGATGATAAGTATGATTTTGATCTTGATGGTTGCAATATCTCTGAAGTTATTAAGTTCCTACAAAAGCTTGCTAAAAGTCCTAATGCTAGTGCTATGAACATGGCCTTTACAAAACACATTACTGATGCTCTCATAAAGATTAAAGAAGAAAAGATGAAACATAAAGCTTCTATTCCTATAAAACAAGAAGATGGTTGGGAACCCATCATTAATATGAAAGTGAATGACTTTGATTTCAAAGCTTTATGTGATCTTGATAGTAGTGTTTCTATTATGCCTAGAAGGATTTATGATATGCTTGATTTGCCTCCACTTGAAGATTGTTATTTGAATGTCCCACTTGATGATAATGCTAAAAAGAAACTCATGGAGAGTCTTAATGATGTTCTTATTATGGTTAACAATGCCTATGTCCCTGTTGATTTCTACGTTTTGGATGTTGAATGCAATGCTTCTTGTCCTATTACTTTGGGAAGACCTTTTCTTAGAACTGTTGGTGCCATTATTGATATGAAAGAAGGCACCATTAAATATCAACTCCCACTCAAGAAAGGTATAGAACACTTCCCTAAGAATACAGAGAAGATTTCTTTTGCTTCTCCTATGAAAACAAAATTTGGTCTTAATGCTTCTTCATTTGAGAACACTTGATTCTTTTTCTTGCTTCTTATGCCTAACTTAAAGGCGTTAAAGAAAAGTACTTATTGGGAGATAAACCAAAAGTTTTAGATGAGTCTTGGAAGTTATTACTTCAGTAATAACCGCTCCTTATCCTTTTTATTTGCTTTTTGTGCCAGGAGTAACCTCTAATGAGAGAGAAGTAATGATTGGGAAAGTTGCTGTACCGAAACAGATTTCTATGCTTCACCGTAAAAATTCGTGTAAAATCTCTGAACCTATTTTTGAGGCGCGAAATTTTGTGCTTCTGCCCCAGGTTGTTATCTAACTTTCGTTAGTTCAATACTTTTTTATTTGAGCAACAGAAGGTCTTTGAAAAAATTCGTCTTTACCTGCTGGTCTGTTTTGACAGATTTCTGCCATTTTCTGCATTTGCTTCTTGTTGGTTCCTTTTTGAGTTCTTTTGGGGAATTGAGCTTTTTGAGGGAAGTGCTACAGTAGCTAGTGTTCTAATGGAAGTTTATTTGGTGTTAGAACTGAACCTTAAGACCTATTATCTTGAGTGCACTAATGTTGCTAATAAAGATTGTGTGAAGTTTTGTATGAAGGAAAAATTCCAGGTGTATGGAAGGAATGAGTAATGAGATGAAGTATGGACTAAAGCTTAAGCTTGGGGATGCCACGCGTGTCACCCCAAGAAATATCCAAGAAGTACAAGCGTCAAATCTTGGGGATGCCCAAGGCATCCCCTTCTTCATCAATAAAAATTCCAGGTTTCTTTCAAACGCTTCATTTTTATTGTTTCATGCACGGTTGTGTTGTTCTTGGAGCGTCTTCTTTTTCATTTTCTTTTTGGTTTTTCGTTTGCTTGGTTTGCTTAGTTTGCTGAATAAATTGGATGGTCCCCCTCTTTCATACATTGGTTTGCAAATAGTTTGGTTTGGATTGGAAAAGAGTAGGAGAGTTCATACTTATGTGGTAAAAATAGCTTGTTTTTGACTGTGGCCTATGCTTTGTCATGCCATGCTTGATATTGTTTTGGCTTTATGCTTAGTATTCTTTGCTGTAGCATGACTTGTTATAAACAATTGAGATTGCTTAATGTGCCTTGGATGAATCATGGTTGTTTTAGCATATTAAAGCACAGTATAGTGGTATTCTCCTTTGATGCTTTATTTGGGTTGACTTGGCGCATGCTCACACCATGTTATGACTATCTCAAGTCACCATAGCCTTTATGATCCTTTAGTTTTCAACTTGTAGTATCACTTTATGCTTTGATCAATGATGTTTTGTCGCTTTGCATGATTATGGCCATTATTGCTCTCTTAGTTTATTGCTCCCGGTCTTTTGCTAGCCTCCACAACCAAGTATGAGTTCCACTCATTCATCCAACTCCCTAAACCAAGTTATTACAAAGAGTCCACCATACCTACCTACTAGCTTATGCTATTCCACGTATATTCATGTTTTTGTTTACCTTCCAAATTAAACTTGTTATGAGAAAACTAGTGATTAAAGCTCTCACGAACTTGATGGCACACTTTACTTTTCTTGCCCTTAATAAACTTGAACCATTGGGTCCTTCTTTGTTGCGTATATGCTTGCACTTTATAAGTTGAAATTAGCAGAACCATGTATCATGAGGAACGCTTTCAACATTGCACTTGTACTTTGTACCCCGTTGATATCATGTTCTTTTGCTTACGGATCCCGGCGGTGTGAAATAAAAGTGGAACTTGTAAGATCATGGAGTTTGTATGTGTGTTAGAGAAACGCCTGGGCCGCTAGCCTAAGCCATGCTTAATCATGGTGGAAACTTGCAGCATCACCATAATCAACACTCTATGAAGCATCCTCAATAAAAATCTATGCAAATAGCAAATAAAAAGATCGCTGAGATGTTCATTGTCTGCTTGCCTTGTCATTTTGATTATGGGATAGCTTCTGTATCATGTGCAAGGGGTACCCTGTTGGCGGTTCTTTATGATACACATGTACTTACAATGACAAGAGCTTACTTGTGACTAAAGTTGAGTAGCATGAGGATCGGTCTTCGTAAGTAAGGGGCATGAGATTTCGGTTTATGACTTGTCTAGAATATCCTCTTAGTTGTGTCACTTTAATCTTAATCACCTTCAAGATGCTTATGATAGGGGCAATGAGAGCTGAAAGCTATAAGTACCATAATTTTTGGAAGCTCTTTATGAGACTTGAATCCCTACTTCCTTCTATGAAGGCCTTTCTTCCACCATTATATTGAGTCTCCACCTTCTACCTTTATGTACTTACTTTGAGAGCATAGTGGCCATTCTTAGTTCTATGTGCATTGTCCTAAGACTAGTTGATTGATGCATAACTTGATATTGCTTGTTTTAAACTATTTGTGTCTAGTCACTCTTATGAACTTTGAAGGTGTCCTATGCATTTATATTTGCTACTCTATGAGGGACAAGTTGGATACTATTATGCTATGTTTTCTTTATGTGAAACAAACAAACGTCTTGCAAATCATTGTTATTCATGAATCTTTTGTTTGTGCCTTTTCAGGTTGCATCATAGTTTCTTTGTCTTATTGCTAGAACCTTGTCTTTCATGTTATGATTGAAGTACTATGATCCCAGCTTTGAATGTTTTACAAATACTTTGATCAAGTCTTTGATGGTGCATGTCACCTCAAAAATTATTCTTTCTTTTTATCACTTACCTACTCGAGGACGAGCATGAGTTAAGCTTGGGGATGTTGATACATTGCAAATGTATCTATAATTTTTGATGTTCCATGCTTGATTTTATCCACTTTCTTGTGTTTTGTCCACACTTTGGAGTACTTTTCATATGATTTCTTGGACTAACCTATTAACAAGAGCCACAGTGCCAACTTCCTGTTTTATGCTGTTTTTGGTTCCAAGAAAGTCAGAAAATGAATATTCTCGGAATTGGACGGGACAAAAGCCAAAGTGCCTATTTTTCTGGAAGTCATCAGATGCCAGAATACGAGACGGAGAGGAGCTGGGGGCCGGCCACACCACCTGGCCGTGCGGCCAGGCCTGGCCCACGCTAGGGGGTGGTCTGGCCGACCCCAACACCCCCTCGGCCTCTCCTTCCGCCTATAAGATGCCCTCGGGACGAAAACCCTAGGTACCCGATCAAAAATCCATGAAAGAGTTTGTAGCCGCCGTCATCTCTGTCCCTAGATCGGGGGAGGGGGGGATCTGAAGCTCTTCCCAGCACCCTGCCGGAGAGGGGAATTCACCCTGGAGGCCTTCTTCATCACCATGCAAGCCTCCGGTGTGATGCGTGAGTAGTTCATCCTTGGACTACGGATCCATGTAGTAGCTAGATGCCTGGTTCTCCTCCTTTGTGCTTTCATGTTTAGACCTTGTGAGCTCCGTTCATGATCAAGATCATCTATTTATAATTCTGCATGTTGTGTTTGCGGGGATCCGATGGATATTGAGATTATATTTTAGATTGATTATTGATTCTATCATGTCTTTGTTATTTGTGATCTTGCATGCTTTCCGTTGTTAGTAGCTATCTTGGCCAAGTAGATGCTAGCAACTCCAAGAGTTAGTATTTATGCTCGATAGTGGGTTCATGCCTCTGGTAATCTGGAGAAGTGACAAAAATCTCTAAGATACAAGATGTGCTGTTGCGACTAGGGAGAAAACAACAATCCTTAGTTCATAGAACAATCGTATTATTTACTTTACACGCAGTTCGTAAAGCAATAATCTGTTGCTTGCAACTTAATCTTTGGAGGGGTTCGGATGATAACCTGAAGGTGGATTATTAGTCATAGATGCAGTTGGATGGCGGTCTATGTATAATGTTGTAATGCCCAATCAAGTCTCAAAGGAGTCAAGATGATTAGTATATGCATGTATTGCTTTCTCGATGTTTGTCAATTGCCCCGCTGTAATTTGTTCACCCAGCATGTTATCTATCTTAAGGAGAGCCACCTCTAGTGAACTATGGATCCCGGTCCTTTCTTTTACATACAATCTACAAACTGTTTACTTCTTTGTGTTTACTTTCTGCAAACTATTACTTCCTTCCATTCGTTACGTTTAATCCTTTGTTTTCAGCAAAACACGGTGAGATTGACAACCTCGCCATAGTTGGGGACAAAGTTACGTGGTTGTGTTGTGCAGGTCTCCACGTTGCTACTAGCACCGGTAGTGCATACGCCAAGGCTCAGCTAGCAACACCTTTGGGGTGTTTCCTTGCTCCTACTGGTTCGATTAAACCTTGGTTTCATAACTGAGGGAAACTTGCTGTTGTGCTCATCATACCTTCCTCTTGGGGTTCCCAACGAGCTCTACATCAATACCGAGCCATCAGACATGCACTATCACAATCTTGATCAAGGTATTTGTAAAGCATTGATAGCTAGGATCAAAGTACTCTAAACATGAGCATGAAAGATAGAGTTCTAACAATAAGACATAGCAACTATGTTGTAACATGAAAAGGTACAAACAAAAGATCATGAATAACAATGCATTGAAAGACGTTTGTTTGTTTCACATATAGAAAACATAATAAGAGTGGTATTCAGCTTATCCCTCATGGTATAGCAAAACATAAATGCATAGAACACCTTCAAAGTTCATAAGGGTGACTAGATACAAATAATTTAAGGACGAGCAATATCAAAGTTATGAATCAATCAACAAGTTTTGGGACAATGCACATTAAACTAAGAATGACCACTATGCTCTCTCAATTGGTGCATAAAGATAGAAGATGGAGACTCAGCATAAAAGTAAAAAAGAAAGGCCCTTCATAGAGGAAAGCAGGGATTTCAAGTTTCATAAAGAGCTTCCAAAAATTATGGTACTTATTAGCTTCCAGCTCTCATTGCCCCTATCATAAGCATCTTGAGACGATTAAGGTTAAAGTGACACAAATATGAGGATATGCTTGACAAGTTATAAGTTTAAAATCTCATGCCCCTTGCTTACGAGTACCGAACCTCATGCTACTCAACTTTAGTCACAAGTAAGTTCTTGTCATTGTAAGTACGTGTGTATCATGGAGAACCAACAACGGGGTACCCCTTGCCCCATGACACAGGAGATTTCCCATATCAAAATGACAAGGCAACATACAATGAGCATCTCAGCAATCTTTTTATTTGCTATTTGCATAGTTTTTTATTGAGGATGCTTCACAGAATGCTCAGTATGGTTATGCTGCAAGTTTCCACCATGATTAGGCATGGCTTAGGCTAGCCGCCCATGCGTTTCTCTAACACATACAAACTCCACGACCTTACAAGCTCCCCTTTTATTTCACACCGCCGGGATCCATAAACAAAAGAACATGATATCAACTGAATAATAAGTGCAATATTGAAAGCGTTCCCCATGGTATCATGGTTCTGCTAATTCACAACTTATAAAGTGCAAGCATATAAGCAATATAGATGGACACAATGGTTCAAGTTTATTAAGTGCAAGAAAATAAAGTGCGCCATCAAGTTTGTGAGAGCATTAATCACTAATTTTCACATAACAAAAGTTTAATTTGGAAGGTAGATAAAAACATGAATATACTTGGAATGGTGTAACACACCATGCATAGGAATTTATAGTGGAATCTTTGGAATAACTTGGTTTTCTTGGAGGTTGGATGCATGAGTAGAACTCATACTTGGTACAGGTGGAGGCTAGCAAAAGACTGGGAGCGACCAACTAAGAGAGCAATAATGGCCATAATCATGCAAAGCAACAAAACATTATTCATTAAAGCATAAAGTGATATTACAAGTCAAAAACTAAATGATCATAGACGCTAAGGTGACTGGTTCATAGTCTTAACATGGTGTAAGCATGTGCCAAGTCAACCCAAATAAAGGATCATAGGAGAATACCACAATATTATGCTTTTGTATGCTAAAACAACGCATGATTCTTTCAAGGCACATTAGACAATCTCAATTATTTGGAACAAGTCATGATACATCAATAATCACTAAGCATAAGGTCAAAGCAACATCAAACATGACAAGTCTAGGCCACAGTCAAAACAAGCTGCTTTTGTACCACTTATAAGCATGAAGCTTCCTACTCTTTTCCAACACCAATCAACTTATTTGAAACAACATATGAATGCGGGGGTCCAACCAATTTATTTAAGAAAAACAAACAAAATAAAACTAAAAACAAAAACAAAGACGCTCCAAGAACAACACAATTGTGCATGAAACAATAACAATGAAGTGTTTTGGAAGAAAACCTGAGATTTTTATTGACGAAGAAGGGGATGCCTTGGGCATCCCCAAGCTTTGACGCTTGTACCTCTTGAATATTTCTTGGGGTGACACGGGTGGCATATCCAAGCTTGAGCTTTTTTCCATACTTCATCTCATCACATTATTCTTCCCTACACTTGAAAAATTCCTTCATACAAAACTTCACACAATTTTCATTAGCAACATTAGTGTATTCAAGATAATAAGTCGTTGGGTTTAGTTTCAACACAAGTAAAACTTCCATTAATACACAAGCTACTGTAGCAATTCCTTCTAAAAGCTCAAGTGATCAAAGAGAAATCAAAGAGAAAGAGATTAAGGGGCAAATGCAAATAATGGCAGAAATCTGTCAAAACAGACCAGCAGGTAAAACCGATTTTTTCAAAGATCTTATGTTGCTCAAATCGAAAAGTGCTAAACTAACGAAAGTTAGATAATTGTAGCATCCCAATTGTCTAACAATTGTAATGCTACTTGGTCTAGTAATATAATGGCTTCTTCATATATATAATTGTTGCATCATAATTATATCATGCTCATGTCATCATGCCACCTTGCAGTTGAGCATCATATAAAACCCTTTTTCTTTTGGTTCTCATCTCATATGCATTATTAATTGTATTTGCCTCTTGATATTGTATTTGGTTCTTAATATATTGTTTAAATGCCCAAGTTGAGTTGGGGGCATATCTTTTATTAACTCCACCGCCCTTTCTTTTCACCACCTTATATTCCACCATCCAACTAAATATGAGCTTTGCACTTTATTGGGTTTTACCTCTAGCTCATGTGGGTTGGGAGGGATCCAATTCTATTTTTCCACATGCTCTCATCTTAGCATCATGTTGTTTTCACATTATTGATATATGAGAGCCACATGGCCACCTTTGCATGCCTTGTGAGTGGAACCTTTTTCCTAGCTTCCATATGGATTATTATGGGTTTATGATCATGTGGGGATATTTTTGGGAATAGTAAGCATCTAGTGGAATATACACACTAGCAAGTCCCAATTATAATCAAATGTGATCATCTCCATCTACTCCACTTGGAACTTCCTTTTAAATTCTTTTGCTTAGGCCTTACTCCACATTTTGGAATGCATAGGAATAATGCCATGTAAATAATCTTGTTTTCACAAAAATAAGCATGGTATTAATTATTTATGCATGGGCCATGCAATTACCACCACAATTAAGTCTTTTGGTTTTTTTTATTTGAATTCTTGGGTGGTTCATCTCTCTCTCTCTCCCTCTCCTTTCTTTTGGCTTGATCTTGTTTGAGTTTGCTAAACCCTACACCTTTTCCACATGTTCTTGTTGGATCTATTTTGGTGCATGCAAGCATCTAAAATTCTAACTCTAATCCTAGACCTACCTCACCCTCTTCTTTTCACCTATGCCGAGCCCTCTCTCTCTAGCAAACCCTAAAACCCCTTTCTCTTTAGCTCCTCACTCTCCAAACCTCTACCCTAACCACCTGCCAAGGCTACCCCACCTAGATACCTAACCCCAGGCCGAAGCCTAACCTAACCCTAAAGCCCTAACCCGAGCCACCCTCTTTCCTCTAACCTAGATCCAACCCGAGATTCCCCTCTAGCTCTCTCTCTGCCACCCTAGCCCCACCAGCCCGAGCCTCCCCTGCCTGCCTGGCCTCGCCCTGACCCCACCTGCCTGGCCTCGCCCTGACCCCACCTACCAGCTCCCTACCCCGCTCCTGCCCTGCCGAGCCAGCTAGCGCATGTGAAGGAGGAGGGAAAAAGGTGGCCGAGCCACCTTTAACCTACCCACTCCCCCACGGCACCCCCTATCCCTCTCTGCTATCTACCACCATCGCCCGGCTCCCCTCTGTCTCCCAGATCCGTCCCAGGGCCCTGCCCTCTCCTCCTCTTCTCCACCGCCTCCGTCTACCCCATCGCCGGCAAAACCTCGGCCTCCACCGCCCCTTCTCTTCCAGCCGGTGGCGTGGCGCTCTCTGGTGTCGAGGAAGGCCGTGGAGCTCCCCTACGTCACCACATACACGAGCAGGGAGGAGCCCAGAACACTGCTGCCCGCCGAGCCCGACGCCAAACCCTAATCCGCTGGGCCTCTGCATCACCGTCGTCCTGCTGCTCGCCGACCCGATCCGCCACCACCGACACACTCTCGGTGAGCCACGAAACCCCCTGGACATGTCCCGCCTCGCTGTACCGCCCTAGATCCGCCGGCCCTTCCGTCGAGCACCCTCGGTGCACTGACGAGCGTGCGCGTCTACTCGCTCCCACGTCGCGCAAAACCCTACCTAGGCCACGCCTACCTCCCTGACACCAACCCCAGTCCACCGCGCTGGTTCGCACCCCCAGCGCGCACCCGCAACGTCCCTGGATCGAGCCCCACCCGCCCCGCGCACCGATCCGTCGCTCGGTGCAGAGAGAGAAGAAGCACAGTGCATCGCCATGTCGTTTTGCATTAAACCCCCCATAGCGTTTTACTCCTAAACCCACGGTCCCGCCTGCCCCACCGTCATCCTCTCTGCACGTTTTACAGAACCCCCCTAGCCTTTTTAAAACTCAACCCGCAGTACCCCTGGATCGCCCACGTGTCGCGTCACCGCTGGCTCGCCCGCGTGTGGCCCTGAAGATCTTTGTGGCCCCACATTCGTTGGGGCTAGAACATTTCATGGTGATAAAGCTTTTCATGTTGTCTTTCTTGAGTCAGCGCTGGACCCACTGGTCAGTGTCTGTGGCTAGGTTCGAGCGAGTGACAAAAGTTTTTCCTGTAATCTGTTTTAATTCAAATCTTTTCAAAATTAATTCAAATTCAAATTTAAATCTGTTTTTAAATATCTTTTAACATATAAATCCAAATAATGCAAATAATATATGTTTTCAAATCAGAAAAATGTGAGGAATTCATATATGCCCTTCAAATTATAGTTTGAACACTTTATTTTCCCAAGTTGATTAAAATTACTTTAAAATGCCCTTTTTCCATAATTAATTAATAACTTTTGTTTATAACTCCAAATTTAACAAATGATATGTCTAAAATGATTAGCTCGACGAGACCTTTCTGTTTATGCATTCCATGTTTTGTTTTGAAGCATGCATCATATATATATAATGTGTACAGCAACTTAAATGAGGATAAAATGTGGTCAAAACTCAATAAAATGCTTATTTCTTGTATTCCACACCTCACCCATGCCATGCTACCTTATTCCATGCAAATTGTGCATCATTCATCATGGCATGATTGTTTGCTTGTCACATTTTATTCATATGCTTGTGCACTTTATTTATGTTGGCCCTTGCTTGTTTGGTTCTTCTTCTAATAGACGTTGAGCAGGGGATATATCAAGAGAACCAGGAGCACTACCCAGATCCATCCCTTGCTTCAATCGAATGCAGCAAGCACTACCACATGCTTGCATACATATAGTACCTATTGCCTCTATCTTATTCTTGCATCATTGAGTCGTGATTGCATTAAATTGAATCCCAAGTATTGCATAGCCTTTACTTTTAAACCCCACCGAAGCTTGTTCCTCCATCCCATGAGCCATTACTACAGGAGTTGTTTGAGCCATGCGAGTCGTAGAACATCATGTGTAGGGTATGTGAGTGTCGGATGGATAACGAGGTACCTAAACAACTTAACCTGAGTAGTAATGGGATAACTAATGAAAGTGGCATCGGTGAGCCCTATTCGCTATTTGGTTTTTCAGGCTCACTTGTGTCCCGTAGGACCCCGAGTACTTGATTCCTGTTCCTTGAATATTCGCGCTATCCACATCCGGGAGGCTTATGAACCCCTAAGCGAGCTTGATTCATTCTTATTTCTTGGGGCACAAACTAGTTTGAGGTTTTATTTACTATCTGTACTTATGCCATGCTTTATTTAAATTGTGCGAGGTCTGCACACTCTATTTAGGAAAGCGAGTGTTTTCATGTATCGACAAGCCAGTCACATTTTCGGGTTCCCGTCGTTTACAGCCATTGGCGCAAACCTTGAGTCCGTCTCGAGTCGGCCAACTTCGTCGGGTAGCTTAATGGGGTGGCCCCTGAAATATTCTGAATCGTGATCGCTTTGTGATCGCTTGCCTCGTTCGGTTTTGATTTGGTTTTTCCGAGGTTGATCGAGTGTGTGTTGCTATTTGTGCACCCTGCAGGTAAAACTTCTGAAAGCCGTGTCCATGATTATGGACGACTTGGAGCACAGTTTCTCGATCATAGACAAGCATAACTAAAGTACCGCTTTTAATCTGACTAAGTACCTGACTAGTAAATAGTGCAACACTCATGGAATGGATAATAAAACTGCCAACGGATGGGGAATTGTTCGTCCGCTTCCTCGTCGGTAAGCGGGGGGGAGGATGGATCTGCTAATATTACCGTTATAACTGTTGTTATTAATTCACGGACATCCGTCTATCTCTGGTTAGGCGGATGGTTAGCGAGTATCTATAGAATTGTTAGGGTTTATCTTTTGCTGCAATTGCGTCACCTCAGGTTGTGTCCCCTTTAGAGGCATAAAGACTTCTTGAGTACCCTAGGGTCTCACACGATAAATTGTTTGATTCAGATGAGCAGGTAAACCCGCACGATGGATCTTGGGTGGAGGAGGCGGACGATGCAGCAACGATCATTCGGTGTAGAGATTCGAACGGGATCCGTGAGATCTGTGGGCGGGATGTGTTTATTTATGGGGCATCTTATGCCGATTTGCTTCTTATCCGTACTCGGATCTTGTTTTCCGCTTCCGCTTGATACTCTGATGTTTGATGTATGAGGAGATATCCTAAACTATTATATCTATCTAGGATATTTGGATCTTGCTGTATGGCGTTGCTATATTTCCTTTCTTTTTAGATGGAATGGCTCTGATGTACTGTTGTATGGTGGCTTGCATACATACTCATTTGTGTATGTAGTTGATCCCTTCGCCTGCCGATTACGCCGCCCGTTCTTGTCCCGATGTTTGGAAATGGTTAGGACGGCCGAAAGGTCTACCTGTGAGTGGCATTTGGGCCCCACCATACTATTTTAACCATTTCCGCTCATCCAGGCTTGTAACTAGGAGCGTAATTCACCGAGGTAGTTACAATAATAACCTGGGGCATAAGAACGGAAAATGACAGCTCAACCCGACTTACAGGGATTTTTCACGATTTTTAATAGTGAAGCACAAAAATCTGTTTCGGGACAACAACTTTCCCAAGTCTTAATTCTCTCTCATTAGAGGTTATTCTTGGCACAAAACCAGACAAAAAGGACTTGGAGAGGTTATTACTAAGGCAATAACTTCCAAGACTCAACAAAAGAAAAACTTACCGAAAGTAAAAATAATTTGGATTATCTCCCAATAGTGCTTTTCTTTAATGCCTTTGAGCTAGGCTCAGTAATTTGAGAAGATGCTCACATAAGAAATATGAATTGAAGCAAAAGAGAGCATCAAGGAGCAAATATGATACACATTTAAGTCTAACCCACTTCCTATGCATAGGAATCTTGTAAGAAAATAAATCAAAGAAGCACATAGTAACAAGAATGGGTAGATAAAACAAGAGCAACTTTGGAACTTTCAATATAAAGAGAGGTATTTTAGTAACATGAGAATTCCATCAACCATATTTTCCTCTCTCAATGATTTTCAGTAGCATCATGAACAAACTCAACAATATAAATATCACACTCATCCTCCTTTGGTAAGCATGGAGAGCAATCAAATAAGGTATTAGTTAAAGAGTTACTCTTATTGGGAGGTAGACATGGGTAGCTGCTCCATTCTTCCTCCTCTTGATCACCACTCTCCTCCTCTTTTTCATCAAATGAGCTTCTAGTTTCAGCAATTTCTTCTTCCATAGGCTCCTGCAAGGCATTAGTCTCTTCCGTTGGTGGAGAGCATCTATTAAGATATTTAAGAATATAGCCATTTTCTTCCTTGTAATTATCAAAGCAAAATTTAAGTATATCATAAACCTCATATTTATAAGGTGCATCATCAGTCCAAGCAAATAAGCAAGTTCGAATGCACCCTTCCAAGCAATAAATTATTCAATTTGTTCCACATCATAAAAATCATAATTTCCCTTAACATAAGAAGATATGGTAACATTATCATTATACTCACATTGAAAAGGGAGGTGTTTATACCTCCTACAGCAACAAGATTTATCAAAGCAATAAGTAACATTACAAGTAGAGCACACGTTTCTAGCAATGGTATACAATTTATTAATTTGTTCCCATAAGTGTTTCCCTTTTTGTGACAAGCAGTGTTCCTCGTAATATTTTTGTTCTTTCGTGAACCCACCTTGCCAATAAGATCTAGTTTCAAAGAAACCAACCATTGATAGAAAGCATGATAAAGCAAGACAATAACAGACCAACAAAAATAACAACTATTGTAGAAAATATTTTTTTTGTATTTTTGATAAAAAGAAGCAAACAAAATAAAGTAGAGAAACTAAGCAAAACAATAACAAAGTAAAAAGATTGGTTGTGAGAGACTCCCCTTGCAAGAATCTTCTTTCTTCCTAAAAAGTGATTGACGAGGAGGAAGAGATTGAAGATGTCCTTAACTCCCCGGCAATGGCACTAGAAAAGTGCTTGATGGCTCAAGATATGTAGAGCTTGTTGAGAACCCTAAGAGGAAGGTATGATGATCACAGCAGCAAGTTTCCCTCAATTATGAAATCAAGATTATCAAACTAGTAGGAGTAAGGAAACAACTCCAAGCTGTTGCTAGCAACTTGGAATCCTGCACAATACAACCACAGAACTTTGCCCCAACTTACAGTGAGGTTGTCAATCTCACTGCTTTTGCTGAAAACGAAGGATTAAACGTATAGTGTGGAAGATAGTAATTGCTCGCAGAAAGTAAACAGTAAACGGTAAACAGTAGATGGTATATTAATGGTAAAGGAATGGACTGGGGTCCACAGTTCACTAGAGGTGTTTCTCCTTAAGATAAATAGCATGTTGGGTGAACAAATTACAGTGGGGCAATTGACAGATTGAGAAAGCATAACAATACATATACTATACATCTTGACTCCTACGAGATTTGATTGGGCATTACAACATAATATATAGACCGTAATCCAACTACATCTATGACTAATAATCCACCTTCAGGTTATCATCCGAACCCCTTCCAGTATTAAGTTGCAAGCAACAGATAATTGCATTAAGCAAAGTGTGTGTGAAGTAAACAATACAATTTCCCCATGGACAAAGGATTGTTGTTTTCTCCCTAGTAGCAACAAAACATCTACAACCTTAGAGATTTCTATCACTTCCCTAGATTACTAGAGGCATGAACCTACTATCGAGCATAAGTACTCCCTCTTGGAGTTATAAGCATCTACTTGGCCAAGATAGCTACTAGCAACGGAGAGCATGCAAGATCACAAATAACATAGACATGATAGAATCAATAATCAATCTGACATAGTATCTCAATATCCATCGGATCCCCGCAAACACAACATATAGGATTATAAATAGATGATATTGATCATGAACGGAGGTCACAAGATCTAAACATGATAGCACAAAGGAGGAGAACCAACCATCTAGCTACTGTATGGACCCATAGTCCAAGTAAGAACTACTCATGTATCACTCTGGAGGCTGGCATGGTGATGAAGAAGGCCTCCGGGATGATCTCTCCCCTCCGGCAGGGTGCCTGGAAGAGCTTCAGACCCCCCGATCTAGGGATGGAGATGGCGGCGGCTACAGACTCTTTCGTGGATTTTTGATCGGGTCCTTAGGGTTTTTGCATAGGGTACTTTTATAGGCAAAGGGGCAAGGTCGGTGGTTGCCCGAGGGGCCCACACCATGGGGCGGCGTGCCCTAGGGGGTGGCCGCGCCAGCCCTAGGTGTGGCCACCTCGTGGCCTCACTTTGGCTGCCCTTCAGACTCCGTGTTCCTTCTGGTGAAATATTGACTTTGGCTTTTGTCCCATCCAATTCCGAGAATATTTCCTTACTAGCTTTTCTGAAACCAAAAACAGCAAAAAACAGGCAACTGACACTGCGGCATCTTGTTAATAGGTTAGTTCTAGAAAATGTATAAAAATACCTCAAAGTGTAAACAAAACATAAGAAAGTTGATACAAAACAAGCATGGAGCATCACAAATTATAGATACGTTTATGACGTATCAAAGCCTCATCTTTAGTTTGCAACAAGTAAACATAGCAGAATTTAGTTGCATCATCTATCAATGTCATCTAATATATCTTTCCACCTTTTGTTAACACACCATTCATCTCACGTATATCAGAATGTATGAGTTCTAGAGGTGCCAAGTTTCTCTCCTCGACAGCCTTGTGAGGCTTTTGAGGTTGCTTTGATTGCACACAACTATGACACTTAGAACCTTTGGCAATAGTGAAATTTGGAATTCAACTCATGCTAGAGATTTGAGAAATCAAACCAAAATTAATGTGACATAAACGAGAATGCCAAACCCTGTTATCATCATTAACATCACCACAAATATGATTCACAAATTTATACAAAACTCTAAAAGACAGAAACGGAACAAGCCTCCAAACTCATAACCTTTACCAATAAATTGTCCATGTTTCAAAATAATGACTTTATTAGACTCTAAGATAACCTTAAACCCATCTCTGCATAGAAGGGAACCGCTAACAAGATTCTTGTTCATAGTAGGGACATGTTGCACGTTCCTTAGCTACACGATGTTTCCGGAAGTAAACTTCAGATCCATCGTGCCAATACCACGAACAGAAGCATGTGATCCATTTCCCATTAGGATAGAAGAATCACGAGCGACCTGATAAGAAGTGAACATAGATATGTCAGCACACACATGAACATTACCACGAAACAGACCACCAACATGGTGATTAAAACACCGAAAGAATAGTAAATAAATTACCGTACCCATCCGTGTTGCTAGCGGTCACGATGTTGACAGTCTTCCCATTTCTCCCTCTATGATCTGCGTGTTCTAGGCAGTTCTTGAAAAAGTAGCCGAGCTCTCCATAGGTATAGTAACCCAGCTCAGCCTTGTTCGGCTTCTTCTTCTTCTTGAAGTTTGTAGTCTTTGTAGTCTTGTTGAACGAGATCTTATTGTTCCCTTTGTTCTTGTTGAAGGTTTTCTTATGCACCATATTAGCGCTAGACTGACCCTCGCCTCCTTTCTTAGCAATGTCCTTACCCCGAGCCTTCTCCTCAACATCAAGAGACGCTAACAGGTTTTCAACCGATATCTCTTGTCTCTTGTATTTGAGAGTTGTGGCGAAGCTCCTCCATGAAGAAGGCAACTTTGCAATAATGTATCCAACCACAAACTTGTCGGGTAAGACACACTTAAGGAGTTCGAGCTCCTTGCTATAGCACTGTATCTCATGAGCTTGTTCGACTATAGAACGGTTGTTAACCATCCTGTAATCATGAAAGTTCTCCATGATGTACATCTCACTATCAACATCTGCTACACCGAACTTAGCATTTAGTGTCTCCCAGAGCTCTTTTCCATATTTGATGTGCATGTACACATCAAACAGTTTATTATCAAGAACACTCAAAACGCATCCATAGTTTTTAAAACCGGATCGGTTCAGTGATTTAACCAGAAAAATCCTGAACCGATGGACTCACCGATATTTTAATAGGCACAGGTTCAAACAACAAAAAACCAGAAAAAAAATGTTTACTAGAGGAATCGAACTCGTGAACCTTATGCTAGGCATAAATAGCAACACGTAAAGCCCAATACCACTTGGACACGTCATGTTTTTGTGATTACGTATTAAAATATACATCATATATACCTTTTATGGTTATTTTATTCTAAAATTTGCTTAAATTTTGATGAAAAGGAACATTTTTTTGTCGACATCGAACCAAATGAACCGGTGGTCTGACCAACAAACCAGTCGCCTCACCGGTTCACTAACCGGTCCGGTTTTTAAAACTATGAATGCATCCCACAAAGGCAAGATTGGTTTCCTTAAACTTGTTCTGAGCCTCATCAAATATAGTTCCTTCAGGTAAACTCTCACTAGCCTCGAATACTTTCAGAGCTTGCAGCCACATCGTGATCTTATACTGCCACCTCTTAAAATAAATACTGGTAAACTTATCCGACTTCATCGCATCGGCCAAATGTCCTATGTTTAACTTAGGAAATTGTCTATAATAATGTTTTTGGATTGTTGGATTATTAGGTATAATTTCCATAATTAATTCCAGAATATAAATCATGACAACAACAACTATGACCATGTTAACCTCTAACATACTAGATGTATTAATCAACATGAATAACAACAGTGCAAATACAAAAAGGGCCATAGTATGACAACATACGGATCACTGTATACATATTGATCAGTTGTCGATGAAGTCGTCGTTGGTGCTGTGGCGACAATGGCTTCTCGAAGGAGACGATGTTGAAGACGAGTTACCCGTGGACCAAGAGATTGCCCAAGACACGCCACGATGACGATTGAGTAGTCGCGCGGAACGCTTTCCAAAAACCTTATTCGCCCTCTCCGTACAGGATCACAAGGACGAGTGGTTCCGTAGACCTACTCTTCCGTTTGCCGGTGCACACCGGCGGTCGGGATAGAGTAGACTATGGTGGCGGCACAAGCAGAGAGGCTGGCAAAACCCTAGATTGGTTTCCATTTTTTTGTTGTGGTGGTAGCCGTGCAGGACTTTATATAGAGCGGCTCAGGAAAGCCTAACGGACGCGAACGTGGGCCAAGTCCATGTTGGGCACGCTTGGATCATTTATAGTAGCCGATGATCTGGGAGCGACTTGAATAGGCTGACTATTGACACGTCTGTCAAAATCTCAGACGGGCGGGCAGTGCGTGCGGGCGGTGCCGTCGTTGTTAGAGAAGCGTGTGTGTGACTTTCCTCTTTTCACTCACTTTACTAGGTGGTGCAACTCACTTTACTAGGTGGTGCAACTCTCTTCCAACTTTTCGTATGGGACTAAACTTTAGCTCCCACTTCACTCTCATATGAGCTGCCTCAAACATGGAGTCAAACACATCCGAGCTGCCACTAACATGGGCTTTGAGATTTAAGAAAAATCTAAAATCTACATGGACCTATTTAGTTTAGTCCATTATTTCTAACACCTTGGAGGATCCTTGTCCATCACCTCTTGATGTTTTCATTCTACATGGTAGGAAAATCTCACCGAGAAGGTATACTTCATTATCGTTTTCTTTGAGATGAAAGATATTATCATTTTCTTTTGAAAGTAGATACCATATACATTTATCGTAGTAAATAGTATATGGTATATATACATGAGCTGTTTTCAACAATTATAAAATAAATTCTAAAGAAACTATCAAATTATGAGATCTTCAGACTCTTTTTTCTTTCATTACACAATCTTGTGTTTTTTCGAAGGCAACCACATGCAAAAGACATAGGTACCAAACCACCGATATGTAAATACCAACGAGGGTTCTTCCATGATTTTAGTTTGAGCCACATTACCATGGCTATGTGCACGCGTGAAATATTAGAGTAATCAACCAACATCAGCAAGAGTATCAACACCAATATTTCAAGAAAGACGAACAGAATAGCCTCGTCGACATCGCCGGGAGCCGAGAATACGAATCACCATCTTCAAGAACGTGGCAGTCGAGATAGATATTGCGAGGACAAATCTTCCCGTGACAACCAACAAAAATCATCCAAGATTGATCCAGCGAAGTAAGATCTGAAAAATCATACCTAAAAAAATGAACTTCCAACACCACCATTGACGCCAAGATAATACTCACGTCATCGAACGAAGGACTAACGAACAATTATTGTAGACGATGTCATCTCCATCAACGTGGAGCCTGTGAAAGAGACGACTAACATAACCCTATCCTCATTTATTGAAAACATTATTTTTATCAAAGACTCAACTCATAGATCAGGTTCTCTCTCCTCGTGATGCAGGCGAGGCCGTTCGGAGGATAGGAACCGACTATATGAAGGAGTGATAGATATTATCGTTTGATTATTTTTTAGATGTTTTTATATGCAATCATTTGATTTACTTGAGCAGCCTTGTTTGCTCCAAGCCCAACTTTTGACTAATAACGGGCATGTTTCATGAGCTAGTATGTACGTCACATTACGATAGAATAACATGGAAGACTTCGTTGCATGGAGACATAATAAGAATTCTCTTTTTTCAGTTAGATCAGCATACCATGGAGAATGGAAGCATCAATTTGGAGATAAGGAGAGAAACTTACAAGCTCCTGGACAGTCAATGATTAATGAAGTTTGGGACTCGCTATGGAAAAGCTCGGTAGTATCTAAAATTAAAATTTTTGCTTGGAAAAGTTTGCATGGAATTCTTCTCTGCTATGACGTTCTAGCAAATAGACACGTCCCAATATCTAGCCAATGTCCGTGGTGCGCCATTCACTGTGAAGATATAAAACATGTTCTTTTTGAGTGTAAACATGTAGAGGAAGTTTGGTCGAAGTTGGGGCTGTTATCAACTATTCAAGATGCCCTACAAGTTAATAGAGTTGGAAGTGCGGTTATGGAAGAACTATTGGTACAACAACATGATGTAGATGTAAAAGAATTAATTTTGACAAGCTTGGTATATTTGGTGGATGAGAAGGCAATGGATCCATGAGGAGAAGGTGCCACCTGCTAATGTTTCCTCTCTATCCATCTGAGTAATTACAAAAAATAATATACGGGTGTTGAGGAAATCCGTTGAAAAAAGGAAAAGCACTTGGACTAAACCAAAGGAGAATTATGTTCTAGTTAATGTAGATGCGAGCTTCAGTTTGGAAAATTTTAGAGGAGGAATTGGGGTTGTGATTCGAGATGACAAAGGCATTTTTATTGCAGCGACTGATACATTGCAAATGTATCTATAATTTTTGATGTTCCATGCTTGGTTTTATCCACTTTCTTGTGTTTTGTCCACACTTTAGAGTACTCTTCATATGATTTCTTGGACTAACCTATTAACAAGAGCCACAGTGCCAGTTGCCTGTTTTCTGCTGTTTTTGGTTCCAGGGAGTCAGAAAATGAATATTCTCGGAATTGGACGGGACAAAAGCCAAAGTTACTATTTTCCCGGAAGACTCACGGAGCCAGAAGGAGGGTCGGAGAGGGGCCACAGGGTGGCCACACCCCCCTTGGCGCGGGCCAGCCCAGGCCGCGCCAGGGCATGGTGTGGGCCCCCTGGCTGGCCACCGACCTTGCCTCCTTCGCCTATATATTCCTTCCGAGGCAAAGACCCTAGATCATCAATCAGAAATCCACGAAAAGTTCCACAGCGCCGCCGCCACTGAAGGGGAGATTCAGGGGACAGAAAGTCTCTGTTCCGGCACCCTGCCGGGACGGGGAAGTGCCCCCGGAGCCATCTCCATCAATCTCCACCACCATCTCCATCACCATTGCCGATTCCCATGATGAGGAGGGAGTAGTTCTCTCTCGAGGCTAAGGGTTCTACCGGTAGCTATGTGTTCATCTCTCTCTCTATGCATGATCTTATTGAGATCATGAGCTTGTAATCTATAGATCTACCTTGCTACTCAAGTGCTTTAATAGATCTCTACTCTCCCTATGTGTGTGAAAGTGATATCGTGCACACCATGGTGGCAATTAGGCTAGAGATTACAAATACTTGTTATGAGTTATATTTGAAGTTGGATGTCTTTATGAAATTGTGGTGTTTGTTGGACTCATTTAGTACTCAAGGTGACAGTGTGGGGTTTTCTAGATGGGAAAGGCTTACTTTGAGGTGTGTTGTTATAGCCCTACCATGGACTAGAGTGTCCAACCGAAGAGTAGTTCAGAATAGTATCGTGAAGATAATATATTTATATGAGAGTGTTCACTAGTGAAAGTATGATCCCTAGGCCTTGTTTCTAAACATTGAAACACCGTTTGCAATTAGATCTGTTACATGTTTGCTTTCTTCCATATTTATTTCAGTTTGCCTTTAGTCTCTTCCACGCCATCAAGCTATTTTCTAGCACTGTTGTCTTATATCCATACCACTTGTATTTCACTATCTCTTCGCCGAACTAGTGCACCTATACATCTGACAAGTGTATTGGGTGTGTTGGGGATACAAGAGACTTCTTGTATCTTGATTGCAGGGTTGCTTGAGAGGGGATACCTTTGACCACTTCCTCCTTGAGTTCGATAAACCTTGGGTAATCCACTTAAGGGAAAACTTGCTGCTGTTCTACAAACCTCTGCACTTGGAGGCCCAACAACCGTCTACAAGAATAGAAGTGCGTAGACATCAAGCTATTTTCTGGCGCCGTTGCCAGGGAGGTAAGGTAAAAGGTATTCACACCGGAGGATTAAAGAAGAAGAACCTCCCACGGCAACCGCCTATTTTCTGGCGCCGTTGCCGGGGAGGTAAGGTAAAAGGTACTCACATCCTCCGGTGTGAGTGCTCGAAGTTATTTCCTTTAGATTATGCAATTTTGTCTTTTTGTTTCTTGTTTTCACTAGTTAGGCTTAATGGAAAACAACAAAAAAATTAGAGAGCTTTATAGTATTTATCTTGAGTTAGGACATGAAGTGTTTGAAGAGAAAATTAAAAAACCTATGGAACTTTATTTGCATGCTAATAGAAATGTTGTTAGTATGAATTCTTTGGACACCATTATTGCTAATGCTATGGAAAATTCTAAGCTTGGGGAAGCTAGTTTTTATGAAAATGATCTTTTTAGTCCCCCATGCATGGAGATACTATACCTCCAATATATGATGATTACAATGATGAATATGATATTTTCAGTCCACCTACTATTGAGGAAGAAATTAATTATGACTACAATATGCCTCCTATATTTGATGATTATGGTGACGAGAATAATAATGATAGCTATTTTGTTGAATTTGCTCCCACTACAATTAATAAGAATGACTATTCTTATAGGGAGAGTAATAATTCTTTTATGCATGTGGCTCATGATAAGAATGTTTTATGTGATAGTTATATTGTTAATTTTATTCATGATGCTACTGAAAGTTATTATGAGAGAGGGAAACATGGTTTTATGCATCTTAATAATATTAAGTTTCCCCTCTTTATGTTGAAAGTCTTGAAGTTGCACTTGTTTTGCTTTCCTATGCTTGTTGCTTTGTGCTTTCATGACTTGTTTTTTTACAAGATTCCTATGCATAGTAAGTGGGTTAGACTTAAATGTGCTTTGAATTTGCTTCTTGATTCTCTCTTTTACTTCAATTCATATTTCTTATGTGAGCATCTTCTCAAACTATCATGCCTAACTTAAAGGCGTTAAAGAAAAGTACTTATTGGGAAATAACCCAAAAGTTTTAGATGAGTATTGGAAGTTATTACCTCTGTAATAACCTCTGTAATAACCGCTCCTTATCCTTTTTATTTGCTTTTTGTGCCAAGAGTAACCTCTAATGAGAGAGAAGTAATGCTTGGGAAAGTTGCTGTCCTGAAACAGATTTATGTGCTTCACCGTAAAAATTCGTGTAAAATATGTGTACGTCCTTTTGAGGCGTGAAGTTTTGTGCTTCTGCCCCAGGTTGTTATCTAACTTTCGTTAGTTCAACACTTTTTGATTTGAGCAATAGAAGGTCTTCGAAAAAATTCGTCTTTACTTGCTGGTCTGTTTTGACAGATTTCTGCCATTTTCTGCATTTGCTTCTTGTTGGTTCCTTTTTGAGTTCTTTTGGGGAATTGTGCTTTTGAGGGAAGTGCTATAGTAGCTTGTGTTTTAGTAGAAGTTTATTGGTGTTATAACTGAACCTAAAGACCTATTATCTTGAGTGCACTAATGTTGCTAATAAAGATTGTGTGAAGTTTTGTATGAAGGAAAAATTTCAGGTGTATGGAAGGAATGAGTAATGAGATGAAGGATGGACTAAAGCTCAAGCTTGGGGATGCCACGTGTGTCACCCCAAGAAATATCCAAGAAGTACAAGCGTCAAATATTGGGGATGCCTAAGGCATCCCCTTCTTCATCAATAAAAATCCCAGGTTTCTTCCAAACGCTTCATTTTTATTGTTTCATGCATAGTTGTGTTGTTCGTGGAGCATCTTATTTTTCGTTTTTGTTTAGGTTTTTAGTTTTCTTGGTTTTCTTAGTTTTCTGAATAAATTGGTTGGACCCCCTCTTTCATACATTGGTTTGCAAATAGTTTGGTTTGGTTTGGAAAAGAGTACGAAAGTTCATGCTTATGTGGTAAAGAGAGTTTGTTTTTGACTATGGCCTATGCTTTGTCATGCCATGCTTGATATTATTTTGGATTTATGCTTAGTATTATGTGCTGTAGCATAACTTGTTATAAACAATTGAGATTGCTTAATGTGCCTTGGATGAATCATGCGTTGTTTTAGTATATTAAAGCATAGTATAGTGGTATTCTCCTTTGATGCTTTATTTGGGTTGACTTGGCGCATGGTCACACCATGTTATGACTATCTCAAGTCACCATAGCCTTTATGATCCTTTAGTTTTCAACTTGTAGTATCACTTTATTCTTTGATCAATAATGTTTTGTCGCTCTGCATGATTATGGCCATTATTGCTCTCTTAGTTTGTTGCTCCCAGTCTTTTGCTAGCCTCCACAACCAAGTATGAGTTCCACTCATGCATCCAGCTCCCTAAACCAAGTTATTCCAAAGAGTCCAACATACCTACCTACTAGCTTATGCTATTCCAAGTATATTCATGCTTTTGTTTACCTTCCAAATTAAACTTGTTATGAGAAAACTAGTGATTAAAGCTCTCACGAACTTCATGGCACACTTTACTTTTCTTGCCCTTAATAAACTTGAAACATTGTGTCATCTATGTTGTATATGCTTGCACTTATTTGTTGGGAATTAGCAGAACCATGCTTTCATGGGGAACGCTTTCAACATTGCACGGGTACTTGTACCTAGTTGATATCATGCTCTTTTGTATATGGATGTCGTTGGTGTGAAATGAAAGGGGGGCTTGTAAGTCCATGGAGTTATGTATATGTGTTAGAGAAACGCCTGGACTGCTGGTCTAATCCATGCTGACATGGTGGAAACCTACAGCGTAACCATAATGAGCTGTCTATGAAGCATTCTTCTTATAAAAAAAGAGTCCTATGTTGAGAAAAAAAGAGATTATGAAAAGATGAAAGAGATAAAAAAGCACCATATTCCCATGGTAAATAAGAAGATTGTTGAGATGCTCGTTGTCTACTTGCCTTGTCATTTTGATATGGGGATTCTTCCGTATCATCGGGCAAGGGGTACCCCGTTGGCGGTTCTCTATGGTACACATGTACTTACAATGACAAGAACTTACCGGTGACTAAACTTGAGTAGCATGAGGAGCGGCCCTCGTATTCAAGGGACATGAGATTTCTATCTTATACTTCGTCAAGCATGTACACCATAGTTTGTTCACTTTAACCTTAATCACTTCAAGATGCTTATGATAGGGGCAATGAGAGCTGAAAGCTATAAGTACCATAATTTTTGGAAGCTCTTTATGAGACTTGAATCCCTACTTCCTTCTATGAAGGCCTTTCTTCCACCATTATATTGAGTCTCCAACTTCTACCTTGATGCACCTACTTTGTGAGCATAGTGGCCGTTCTTAGTTCTATGTGCATTGTCCCAAGACTTGTTGATTGATGCATAGCTTTGATATTGCTTGTTTTAAACTATTTGTATCTAGTCACTCTTATGAACTTTGAAGGTGTCCTATGCATTTATGTTTGCTACTCTATGAGGGACAAGCTGAATGCTATTATGCTATGTTTTCTTTATGTGAAACAAACAAACGTCTTGCAAAGCATTGTTATTCATGAATCTTTTTGTTTGTGCCTTTTCATGTTGCATCATAGTTTCTTTGTCTTATTGCTGGAACTTTGTGTTTCATGTTATGATTGAAGTACTTTGATCCCAGCTATCAATGTTTTACAAATAGTTTGATCAAGTTTATGATGGTGCATGTCACCTCGAAAATTATTCTTTCTTTTTATCACTTACCTACTCGAGGACGAGCAGGAGTTAAGCTTGGGGATGTTGATACATTGCAAATGTATCTATAATTTTTGATGTTCCATGCTTAGTTTTATCCACTTTCTTGTGTTTTGTCCATACTTTGGAGTACTTTTCATATGATTTCTTGGACTAACCTATTAACAAGAGCCATAGTGCCAGTTGCCTGTTTTCTGCTGTTTTGGGTTCCAGGAAGTCAGAAAATGAATATTCTCGGAATTGGACGGGACAAAAGTCAAAGTTACTATTTTCCCGAAAGACTCACCGAGCTAGAAGGAGGGTCGGAGAGGGGCCACAGGGTGGCCACACCCCCCTTGGCACGGGCCAGCCCAGGCCGCGCCAGGGCATGGTGTGGGCCCCCTGGATGGCCACCGACCTTGCCTCCTTCGCCTATATATTCCTCCCGAGGCAAAAACCCTAGATCATCAATCAGAAATCCACGAAAAGTTCCGCAGCGCCGCCGCCACCGAAGGGGAGATTCGGGGGACAGAAAGTCTCTGTTCCGGCACCCTACCAGGACGGGGAAGTGCCCCCGGAGCCATCTCCATCGATCTCCACCACCATCTCCATCACCATTGATGATTCCCATGATGATGAGGGAGTAGTTCTCTCTCGAGGCTAAGGGTTCTACCGGTAGCTATGTGTTCATCTCTCTCTCTATGCATGATCTTATTGAGATCATGAGCTTGTAATCTATAGATCTACCTTGCTACTCAAGTGCTTTAATAGATCTCTGCTCTCCCTATGTGTGTGAAAGTGACAACGTGCACACCATGGTGGCACTTAGGCTAGAGATTGCAAATACTTGTTATGAGTTATATTTAGAGTTAGATGTCTTTATGAAATTGTGGTGTTTGTTGGACTCATCTAGTACTCAAAGTGACAGTGTGGGGTTTTCTAGATGGGAAAGGCTTACTTTGAGGTGTGCTATTATAGCCCTACCATGGATTAGAGTGTCCAACTGGAGAGTAGTTCAGAGTAGTATCATGAAGATAATATATTTATATGAGAGTGTTCACTAGTGAAAGTATGATCCCTAGGCCTTATTTCTAAACATTGAAACACCGTTTGCAATTAGATCTGTTACATGTTTGCTTGCTTCTATCTTTATTTCAGTTTTACTTTAGTCTTTTCCACGCCATCAAGCTATTTTCTATCACCGTTACCACTTATAATTATCTATACCACTTGTATTTCACTATCTCTTCACCGAACTAGTGCACCTATACATCTGACAAGTGTATTGGGTGTGTTGGGGATATAAGAGACTTCTTGTATCTTGATTGTAGGGTTGCTTGAGAGGGGATACCTTTGACCACTTCCTCCCTGAGTTCAATAAACCTTGGGTAATCCACTTACGGGAAAACTTGCTGCTGTTCTACAAACCTCTGCACTTGGAGGCCCAACAACTGTCTACAAGAATAGAAGTGCGTAGACATCAGCGACCCAGTCCAGTATGCTATTGATGCAAAAGCCCTTGAAGCTCGTGCTGTTAGTAGAGGTTTAGCTCTTGCAAATGAGCTTGGATGTGCTCGAATTATCATTCAATCTGATTGTTTGCAGGTCATTGAAATGCTTCAATCAGGTTGCTTCTCGTCGACGGCAGCGACAACTTTGTTTGAGGACATTTATGTGCAAGCCTCTACTTTCTCTAAGTGTGAGTTTAGTTTTTGTAATAGGGAGGCAAATGGTGTTGCAGATTGCTTAGCGAGAGAGACGGAATCACACCCTTCTGTTTGGGTAGATGAACTGCCAGATTTTATTGATGCCTTGTTAATTAACGATATTACTATTATTTGATTAATAAAATTCGCACCAGGACGGAGTCCTGACTGTTTTCCTAAAAAAAGTCAGTTACTCGCAAAAAAGAAGAAAAAAGAACCCAACCGGTAAAAAGTGATCGGTGGCTGGTTTGTCGAACCGAGCCACCGATTTGTGGCCGTGCGATCGGTAGATCAGGGACACGTCGCCACTTACTTTTCCACCTGGGGTTCTTACTCGGGCGCGTGTCATTGTGGGCGTGCGAAGAGCCGTTGCGGCCCACTTCTCTCGCGTGAGCACGCAGTCGCTTCATCCTCCCTCGTTCCTTTACCCACCCACTCAGAGGGTCAATTGGCGGCGATTTCCGCCGGAGGAAGTGGCATTTCAGGGGCGCTCACCGGTGTAGGAGGGGCACGGGGAGAGAAAGGCGTCCAGTGCATCGTCGGAGAGCCTGGCGACGCATGAGTAGCGGGGAGATCGCACAGCAGGGGAGCTCGACGACTTACATCGGCTGGTTGGAGCAAGGGGTGGTACTCGGCGAGGTCGAGAAGCGCAGAAGGGCGCCAAGTTCTGCGACAGAGAGGGATCCGACGACGGAATCTCTTCTCGATCCACCCCGTGTGGATCTCATTTTTGCCGAGGTTTGAAATCCATTGAATCCGTGAATATATTTTCCGTCTAGTAGCGTTTTTATGTGGATATACATCTTAGATAGTTGGATACCTCCATTTTGTCGATGAATTTCTTAGGATTTCACCCGAAATCGCTCATCTCGATCTCACAGACGTGTGTTGCTTACTACCTGTGTTTGGGGGCTCGAGTGTTTTCTAGGTCTTGGCGTTTTGGATAGTACCGTACCAGAGTGAAATCAGAGAGTATCTACATTTAGATTGCTAGGATTTTCAGGCATTACCTGTGAATCTACCTGAGCAATTTGGAGTGTGGGTAGTACTGTACCATAGTGACATGATATGGGGATAGTGTATCTACAGATTAGATTCGGTTGGGTTCGATTATCTACAGGAAGCAGAGTTATAGGTGGCCGTAGTTTTCTAAGCTGATGATTTTCTCTCCACAGATTTAGTTAGTTGTTTTGATCACAAGTACTTTAGTTCATATCTTACTGTTTTTTTTGAACACTTTAACTAAGCTTGATCCCATACAACATTATGTAACCATGAGTTATGTGTTTGTGTCTTGGTGGTTTCTTCAAAGGTAAATTGGTTGTCTAACATTCAGTTACTGATTTTTTAGCAGAGTGTCATGAGTTTTTGTTTCTGAAACTTGTTGGTTTCTGCATTTTTTATCCACATTTTTTGTTGTTGTTGTATAGAGGTTCAGTAATAAAAACAGGTAAGTTGTTTTTACTGTTGAACTAAGTTCACATATGTATGTAGTTAGTTTGTATATATTTAGTTAGTCTGTATATATTCAGCAATAGGTAAGTTACTTTTTCTGTCGTACTAAGTTCACATCTATATGTAGTTAGTTGTATACAAAGGGTTTTTCTAGTTCCATGTACGTGATTAAGTTGCTACTACTCATGTATCTTAGTTACTTTTTGGTTTCTTATTAAGTTGTGTTGCCAACATAGTTAAAGGGAAGTTGAATTACTTCTTTTTTTTGAACTTACTAAGTTGATCAACCGTGCTTTTGCATAAATAGATTTAAGCTGACATGCACATGCAACTTGGGTATCGAGTTAGATTTATTTTTTGTTATTAATAAGCAACATTAAAAACCTCATCTCTTTCATATAGCCAAGTTGCATTTATCAACATAAATTTCTTCCTTCTAGCAGCTAAGTTTGATTAGGTAGGTTATCTAATTAATTCCACCATATTAATTAATTTCTTTTTTTCATCACCATTATCATCCAAAAAGGTATAGTGATGACTAACCATTTCCCGCGGCTGCAACTGCCAAGTGTACCAGTAGGTGGACGTGCATTAACTGGAGCACAACAACGCGAGGGGGTAAAGCATCCTAGTCCTATCATATCCTTTTTTCCATGGGATTTTTTTTATCACTGATAACTTGTGGGTTTCCTTGTTTGCAGACAGGAGGTATGGCCGCTAACACCAGAACTCCTGGTAGAAGGACTGCCCAAAATGCTGCACCCAGTACAAACGTAGTTCCAGCATCCGCAAGGCAGAAGACGCACGCGGTTCCTGCACCGAATGATGTACCGATTACAAACTTAGCTGCTCCTCAAGCTTCCGTAGTTGCTACCGGGCCTTCTGCAGCTTTAGCGTGTCCAAGGAAGAAGATCCAGGTGGTGTGTGCATGTATTTTTGTTTTGTTCATTATATTTTATATCTATATTTTCCTGACAGTTTTATCCATGTTTCTCTTTTATGCAGATTGGCAGGAATCGAGCTTCTCCTGCAAGGTTGTTCAAGCTGAACAAGCTTTTAAGTAAAGAACAGAAGGATCTCATAACAGAATATGGCTGGAAAGGCATGTTAATGGTGAAAGCATCTGAGATGCCTGTGGATTTAAGCATGTGGCTAATGTCTTGTTATGACCCAATAAGAAGTGAGCTCGCAATTCCAGGGAGGGGGACAATACGAGTAGATGCTGATAGCTTCCACGAGGTTTTCGGGCTCGCAAATGAAGGCTTGCCTGTAGTATATGAGATGGAAACAGAGCCAATTTCATTCATGAATGAAACGTACAACATTGAGGTTGGGTCAGCACCAGAGTGGAAGACATGGTGCAAGTTGATCAAGGACATGAACGGGGTAGCTGACCTAAAGTTCCGAAGGACGTATTTTGCTGCCGTCATAAGTTGTTTCATTTGCCCATCAACTAAATGCAGTATCAGTCCAAGATGTTATCCAAGCATAATTAACCTCAGTGTGACTCGGAGAACAAACTTTTGCCAATTCGCCATTGACCAAATAAACTCAGAAGTCAGGAAGATGGGTGTCTCAAAGAAATCGGTCTGCTGTTGTCTAGAACACCTTGTGGCACGTCATTAGTTTTCACATCTCCTTTTTTCCATTTACAATTTTCTGTCAAAACTTTTTATTTTTGTTCGGCTTTTCAGTATCACTTGTTTGAACTCTTTTCATCTTTTTTTGTTTTCTGTCTTTGTAGATCTTATATCTTGATTCTTTAGAGGTTAACGAGCCTGTTCCACCAGTGGAGGATTGCCCAATTCGTGCTGCAGCATGGGATGACAAGCTTATACAAGAATTTGTACGTAAGGATACAAAGCCAAATGAAGAGTTTGGGAAGTTGAGGGTAAGTACTGTTTGCTTCCCTTTTCAGTTTTGTTTCAAATACTATCTGATAACATAGCCATATGTCATAATTATTTTTCCTCTTGTTTTTTTACAGTTCAAAGAAGGGGTTGGGGTGACTATCAGAGACAGTTTATTCGTTGGGATGACCAGGACAGAAGATTTTGTCTCATCAAAGCTTCCAAGGAACTTTCCACATGAGGTTTGACATGTTTCTAGCCGCTTCATTCTCCTTGACTTCATTAGTAAGTTTGTTCCATATTGTATATTGTAGCCACTTTTTTATCAACTCACGCTGTTTTTTACTCAGAGTATGAAAGTTTGAAGCATAAAGATGCTAATTTGATTAAATGAAAAATATTAAGTTACTTTGTTAAGCAACACAGGCAACATAGGATGAAGTGTGAATGAACTTAGAGTACCAAGTAGACTAAATCGCATTTTTACTGTCTTCCTACCATTTTTTGTTTAGTAAGTTGTGTTTCCCATAAAAAACTAAGTTCTTTTCTATAAAAGACTAAGTTGTTTAACATAAAAATACTAAGTTGTTTTTCATAAAAGAGTAAGTTCGAAGCATAAAGATCCTAAGTTGATTAAATGAAAAATATTAAGTTACTTTCTTAAGGGATTTGTCCCAATTCTTTCAGTGTAAATCAACCTAGGATAAAGTTGAAAGGGAACATAGGGATGAAGTGTGAATGAACTTAGGGTACGAAGCAGACTAAGTCGCATATTTACTGTCTTCCTACCATTTTTTTGTTTAGTAAGTTGTGTTTCCCATAAAAGACTAAGTTCTTTTCGATAAAAGACTAAGTTGTTTTCCATAAAAATACTAAGTTGTTTTCCATAAAAGAGTAAATTGCAACTAAGTTGTTTCACACAAAGTGCTAAGTTGTTTCACACACAAGACTAAGTCGTTATACTATGTTGCTTCCTTCCTGTCATTTGTTATCTGTGAATTTTTTCCCTGGGTTTTCAATAAATTCTGCTTTTTCGTATTAGTAGTCATAGTTGTTTAATTAACATAGCTAAGTTTATTTTTGTGGAAAATCCTGGAATTACATAGGTTTGGCACTAATTTTTAGTCACATACAACTACTAATTAGGGGTTTTCTGAACTTCATGTGCTAGGTATCTTTTTCTGTTTTTACTTAGTTGCTCCGATGTTTCTAACTGTGTGCAGAAAAAAAGGAAGCTCGCTGTAATGATCGGGGAGTTGTGCACTGACATATCAAACAAGGTGGGAGCATTTGTAGAACAATTAGGTGAGCTAGAAGAGGGAGACAGCAGGGAAAGAGGTGCTGATGACATAAAAAGAAAAAAACAGATGAAGGGCCCAGATGATGATAATGAAGATAGTGATGATGAGTACAATGCAGATGAAGATGGAGACGACGACACCGACAACGCAGATAGGGACACTGAAGGTGAAGACAGGGATGAAGAAGGTGCAAACAATAATAGAGAACCACCTAATGCACAGGATATGGATCAAGACCGCACAGTTGTTTTTGAAAAGATGCCTAGGAGATCACCAAGGTTCAAAAACAGGAATAGGTCATCGGCTACTAATTCCCTAGGAAAGAGGCATGTCGATGATACTATCACAATAGATGAAGGTTTGATTCACTCTTCAAACAAAGCAACTGCCCAGCAGCCTGAGTTGAGCCCATTATCTGACATCAGAGAGTTTGGATCAAGTGAAACTAGAAATATCAACATGTCAAACAAGCAACCTCCACTAGAGTTTGATACATCAGCAAAGACCTACGCAAGTGCCATCTTCATGTCTGAAATATGGAGGGCCCAACATTCTTCTCCTGCAACAACACCAAGAGTTGACCATTTCCATGCTGATCCAGTTGTACAGAATTTACAAGCAGAGTGCATTGCACTGGATAACTTAGCAAGCGGAGGGAATAGGATCATGAAGCAGAAAACAGTTGCGCATATAGGAAGACCAGTTGGAATCAATGATGTCAATTCTGAATCTGCGCAGGTAGGACCACCAGCAGAATGCTTTGTCTCAAAGGCAAGTTCTGCAAATGTAAGCGAGCCTTCAATTGCAAGAGGTGCAGGTACTGTTCACACGCCAGTTTCAACTAACCAGGGGGGCTATGGAAGTAACACCCAAGGAACGGTAACTCACCCCATTGGTGCAGCAACTACAAACCAACATCAGCATAGACAAGAAAATGGGAGCAAAGCTACAACACCAACAAGCCAAGTCAGACAACCCAAGGTGATGTCATATATCCCAACACGCAAAAGTTGCCTGCCACCACAACCTAAGTCAGTACCACCCGTGGCACCCGCTTTAAGGAGTGCTAGATGGCAAGAAGCTTGTGACCCGCCATCTTTTGATCTTGGATTCGACATCCCACTAAAGGAAAATGATCAAGAAGTTGCAAAGACAGTTGTATCGCCACCAAAAGGCGGGATTACACCTGTGAACCTGAACAAAACTAGGTTTGACGAATATGATGATGATTGGAACACGGAGATGGAACGAGAGGCCATTGAAATCTGTCGCATGGTCGAAAGGCAAAAGAGTTCTGGGGTGGACCAACAACTTAACAAAGGGCTTCAAACACCATTAGCAACTGCCAATAAAATTGTGTCGTGCACCGATGGGTCTGCCAGCAACAAAGAACCTACTGCTGCGCAATGCAGGATCATTAAAGTTCCCGCATACCTGAAATCACCTTATATTGATTGTTCAAAGAAGAACACATTCGCATGCTCAGCTGATGTAAAAGAAGTCTATGCTCTTGTAACAGCTCATGCAAAAAGAAATGGAAGGGGTCAACAGAAAGATACAAGCCCAATAATAGTTAACTTTGAGAAGTACTTTGTGTCTCTACAAGAGTTGGCAAACTCCATGATGCCGTGTGCTGAGTTGAAGAACATTGTTGTTGAACTCGGATTGGAATCACTCAATCATTCAATGGACAGCTCAGAGAAGAAGGTGGTGATGCCTTTGAGGATAGGGGTAAGCAACTCAATATTTCTTAATTATTTGTTACGTGGACGTCAATCAATTTTTTGCATGTCCACTAAGTGATTTTTTCCATGTGTATTCTATCAAATCAAAACTCATAGGTTTTACTTCTACATGGGGATTTGGAAGACAAGGAACTTAAGAAGCATTTCTCGAAGAAGGATGCACAACTAGACAAGAAAAACCTGGTAATTATTCTTTTTCACTTTCTACTTTCTCTGATGGTGTGTCAGCAAGTTAGGACTTGCAGCTAGCTAAGTTGTGTTTTATGTGGTCAGTAAGTTCACTTCTGCATACATCTAGTTATGTTTTATGTGTTTCTTTTTTGCCCTTCTTTTTTTCTTCCATGTGGTCTGTTTTGTTAAGTTGCTCATAGTTACTTTTTACTAAGTTGTTTTATTAAGTTTTGATGCACATGCAGGGTGACTGGGTTTTCTATCCATAGTCTTCAAGTTGATTTCCCATTTTTTCTTTAACATTTTGATTTGTTCATTCTAATGTGTAGTTGGCTCACCAGTTTTGCATATCTTGTTCTTTATACACATAAAACAGGTCGTGTTCACAGTAATGGAAAACTTAAGCAATGATCCAAAAATCCCAGTGAATCACTACTGGGTGTTTGTTGCCAACATAAAAGGTCGAAGGTTCAAAGTGCTTGATTCAATGAGGACAGTGGTTGATAAGAAGCTGCTCCAAGTCACAGAGAAACTAAGAGCATATTTCACAACTTTATGGAAGTTACACTACCCAACCTCGCGCATCAAAATTGACAAGTTTGATGCTTATATGGGTGACATTTTTGCTCCAAAACAGACAACAAAGTAAGTAAAACCTCAGCTGTTTCTGATGGTGTATGATTAGTTGTATGATGGTGTCATATCAGTTCCTTCTTCTGAATCTCTACAACCAAGTTGATTGCTTATACTTTTATCTACTTGTTCTTACTCTAACCTAAGTTGCGGTAGGGGACCGTGTATAGTATTTTTGTATGGTGGAGTCTGATTTAGTTGCAAATCAACTAGTTATTCTTACTATGGCATAAGTTGCGGTACATATTTGTGTAGAGTTATATGATGACATATGATTAGTTGCGGTAGGGGACCGTGTAGAGTATTTTTGTATGGTGGAGTCTGATTTGTTCTTACTCTAACCTAAGTTGCGGTAGGGGACCGTGTAGAGTATTTTTGTATGGTGGAGTCTGATTTAGTTGCAAATCAACTAGTTATTCTTACTATGGCGTAAGTTGCGGTACATATTTATGTAGAGTTGTATGATGACATATGATTAGTTGCTTCCCTGCATCCTTGCAACCAAGTTGGTTACATGTTTTAAAATCTAGTTGTTCTTATTCTATCTAAGTTGCGTTACAGATTGTGTATAGTAGTATGTTGATGGCTGAATAGTTGATTTCTAACTACCAATAGCCTAGTCTGCTTACATGAGTCCTACCTAGTTGTTTTTTCCTTTGGCATAAGTTGCGGTACGTATCGTGCAAAGTTGTATTGATGGTGTCTGATTAGTTGTTTTAAAAATCCCTACAACCAAGTTGTTTACATGTTTTTAATCCAGTTTCTCCTTTATTCTGGACTAAGTTTTGGTAAATATTTATGTAGAGTTGTATGATGGCATCTGATTAGTTGCTTCCCTGCGTGCTTCCAACCAAGTTGGTTACATGTTTAAAAATCCAGTTGTTCTTATTCTGCCTAAGTTGCGTTACGAATCGTATATAGTTATATGTCGATAGCTGAATAGTTGCTTAGTAACTACCAACAGCCTAGTCTGCTTACATGAGTCCTACCTAGTTCTTTTTTTCTCTTGCATAAGTTGCGGCATGTATCGTGCAAAGTTGTAATAATGGTGTCTGATTAGTTTCTCCTTTTTATTCTGGACTAAGTTGTTTATATGTTTTTTATCTAGTTTGTCCTTTACTCTGGACTAAGTTGCGGTACATATTTGTGTAGAGTTGTTCTTATTTTAGGACTAACTGCTGTCAGAAACTTTTACTTTTTTGCAGCAAATATTGTGGGGGTTTTTGCTCTCATCAATACAGAAAATTTGACATGCAGGTCTTTGATACATTATGGACCTGAACACATTGAAAGGAAGCTGCTGACTTACCGATGGGTTACTTCTGTTAAAAACACAATCTAATGGAAGGAAGTTATCAAGAAGAAATAATGTACAGTTTTCCAACAAACTCTACCATTTTTTTCTGAATTTAATCACAATACCTTTTTCCATACTTTTTTAACATGAACACTTTCTGGTTTCTTAATAAAACCTTGGTTTGCAAAACACAATAACAACAATACATTTACTTCATGGTCTAGATGAATTGGGATAGACTACAAAACAATCATAGCTTCTTGTCCAAAGAGCCTGAACCTAATGCCGCTGAGCAAGTAGCAGAATTGTGTCCAGGCTGATTACACACAGTGCACGTTATAATTCTTTTAGCTTGCAACTCAATTCCAGAAGGAAATCGACCCTTCTTCCGACCTTTTTGTATTCGACCTGGGAGGGTCAAGAATGACCATTGCTTCTTCAACGGGCTCAACTATATGTCCTTGGCCAATTGGTGCCACAGTAGATGACGGAGGAGGAGCATACAAAGGGTTTGTGTCGAACCAATCACTAGATCTGGTAGACGCTGCAGTTGTTGGTATTGCTGGAGTAGGGCTTGAACTTACTGTTCGACATTTTTTAGAAACTGGTGTAGCATTTTCAACATTAGTTGCTGGAGCCACGGGAGCTGTTGGGGTAGGTCCTAAAGTTGTAGTTCGTTTTGCCATATGAGCTAAACTAGAGTCCTGATTTGATTTAGAGTTCTTTGACGTACTGGTTGTGTTCTTTTTCTTCTTGACTTTGTCTAGTTGCGCAAACTCCATTATCATCTCCCTGATGTGTCTACGAGCAATAGCTTCATGCTGTTCTGACTTGCTACCAATCTTAGCAACATTTAAAAACTTCGTAGACAAGTTGGCAAACCATAGTTGCTTCCGTGACTCCTCAGGCATTACATCATATTTAGTTGGGAAACTTGGTTGAACCACAGTTTCCAAAGCTTGTTGAGTCTATCTGCGCAATATGTACCACTCCGGTATTGTGTCAACTCCAATATGTGTGAACACTTTCAACACATGACAACAAAGCAACCCATCCCTCTCATATTTGCAACAATCACAGTTATAGTTGTCACTCCCTCCATTAGCATTAACCATTTAGCTTCTTCCACCATAGGGATAGCATGTCTGGTTGTTAGGGACTAGCAAGTACATGTTGCAGCCTGCGAGTTGCACATTGTAGCGGCCTATCAATTCAAACTCAAGCCTGAAACGGTGGTAAATGTCCCTTGTATAAATATCTAATGCATGCTTCTCTATCGGGAACGGGGACCAAGGTTCTACTTCAAGCTCATCTATTCGAAAATCAGCGTGGCCTTTCCTATCCCAACATCTTTTCCTGAATTTTCTCATATTGTTTCACAAAATGCTTGATTGAATTGTGAGGATTGATATAACGTTTAACACAACGTTGAAGCCTTCACTTCTCTGAGTTGATTGCATGAATGGGAAGAAGCGGTGCCTAAAGTAGCAAGGAACCCACGTGTGTGCAAACTCCTTCAACCATGTAAATGTCTCATGTCCTGCCAACCCCCACTTTAGGACCATCTCTGCCCACTTTGCTTCAAACTCCTCCACTGTCATACTTTCATCAATGGATTCATTGAATTCAAGTGCCAAACCCGGGTTCCTCCCCAAGAATGCACCCAGGTTCTTGTTTGCTTTTTAATAATATGCCAGCGGTAGTTGCGATGGAAAGTTTCAGGGAAAATAGCAGGAATTGCAAGCCTCATAGCCTAGTCCTGATCTGTGATAATATTACTTAGTTGCCATGCATGGCCTTAAGGAATTCCCTGAAAAGCCACTTGAAACTTTCCTCTTTCTCATCCCTTAGGAAACCATAGCCAAGCATATATGTCTGTCCATGCCTATTTATACCTATGAATAGAGCAAAAGGCATGTTGAAATGATTTGTCATGAAAGTTGTATCAAAAGATACACAATCATGGTATGCCTTTGTGTATGCTTTCCTCACAACACTGTCTACCCAGAAAAATATTTTCAACTCTATTTTCTTCATCAAATGAAAAATTGGAGTAGAAACCAGGGTCCTTCTCTTTTATCTCAGCAAAGTAAGCAACTGTCTCACTCATGTCCCATTCTTTATTTTCACTTCTAAAGCTTGTGTGCAAATTTGTTATATCTTTTGGAGCATATGGGACAAAAGCTTTTGTGCCATAAAATGAAGACATGACAGTCATCATTCGTCCTGCAACACATATAGAACAGAAACAATACTTTGTAAGTGTCAAAATTTCATTTAACTAAGCAAATAAATCATGTTTACTTTTGCGGGTGTTTTCTATGTGTACAACATCAAATTTTACAAACCTGTCTCTAAGTTGCAATCATGTAGGCATTTCAGGAATGCTTTTTCATCTGCTGTTATGCCTTTATGTGATCTTAAATACTTTGACAATGAAGGTTTGACAACCATGGGATGGTTGTGTTCTGGAATGAAATAAGTTACTTCCCATTTGTTGTTAACCAACTTGACAATCATTTTGGCTTCACACTTGGTTTGCTTGATTGATTCCCTTTTGCGCCTAACTCTTAGCTTGCTAGATGTTGACTTCTTAGCATGGCCAGATTGTCCGCCTTCCTCGTTATCATTTTCTATCTGGATAGGACTAACTTCTTCCACAACATTCATCTTCTCTTTCTGCTTTTCTTCTTCTGTCTTCGGTTGCCTGTATTTGTTGCAAACAAACGTCTGCTTCCTCAGTACATTAATGTAAGCTTGTCGATGCGATGTATTTGATTTGATAGAAAAACCGAGCTTTTTGGCATAAGCATTGTAGTGTGCTCTTGCATCAGCAATAGTGTCAAACCGCATCCCTAGGAAAGGTTCTTGCGGACTAGATGCAACTTCTTCATTCAATGGGACTCCATCTGCACCTTCATCTGCTAAGTTTGGGTCAGTAGAGGTTGCTATAGGGACAATGTTGCTGGGAATTTCATGGTTGCCTTGGCGGCACATAGTCAAACTTATCTCCTCTTGCACTATGCACACCTGAGTCACCACCGTCTTCAACCTTCTCAACTGTATCATTTTCTGGAGATTCCTCCACAATCTCTTCACGGACAGCTTGAGTGCAGAACAGTGGTTCAGGGAAATTTAGTTCTGTACCTTGAATGTCGTCTTCAGCTGGTAGTTCATTAAGATCCAACCCAGACATCTACAAAAACAAAAACCAAGGTCAGTTAAGGTTTTTTTAAAAAGAAATCAACTATGTTGCCCCACAAAATACAACTTATCCCACAAGCAGACACAACTTAGAGTGTTGCCAATAAGCAACTATGTTAGGCAATAGTCTACTGCTAGATTACAAACTAGAACTATATTTTTTCCTACAGAACATACACATCATGATAGCAACTTGCTATATTCCTATAAAAGTTCCTAACCCACGTTTTATTTTCTTCCTACATTTTTTCAGGTACTTCAACTGCTAACAAACTTACGAGAATCATTCTGCTCAAAATATCACCGGGAAAAAGGATAGCTTTTTCTCCATGCCAGCTCTATGTACAAATTGCAAAACTACCAGATATGTTGTGGGGGTAGTTGCTTCTAAAATTACAATCTTTTTGTGTGTCTGAGGAACCAGATGTGCCTTTTACTGTAATCTGAAAGCCAGTTGCTTTCACTGTCGGTTTACTGAGGGTTCCATTACCATATGCCATAGTTGCTTTCATTGGAATCTGGAATCAGTTTGTGTTTTTCCTCAATCTATAATGCAACCTAGTTGGGTAGATGTTTTTTTACTGTGGGGCTCTATATTCATGGAGAGGATCATAGAAAACAAGCATTAACTTTATTTCAGAATAGATCTGAAGAGGGGGAGGGGGAGGGTGGGATGAGAGGGAGGGGGAGTGAGGGAAATAAGGGCATGCTTCTTATGTGTGTACCTTTTCCCTTCTTTTTATTACTGCTGCATGTAGATCTCAAGCTTCTTTCATAGTCCTCCAATGGAGATCTGGGAGGATCTGGCTTGTGGAAGAAGAAGATAGAGAGAAAGAGGGGAGTTGGTGTCACGTGGTATAGGAGGTGGAGGGAAGTGTGGGGTTGTTGTTTTGGCTGGGGACCTAGGAGTTTTAGGTTAGCCTGGTTAAATCGGGAGGTGAGCGACACGGGATGGGGGTGGACGACACGCGGTGGTGCGTGGCAGCAGGGAGGTTTCCATATCTGGAAAGTTCGTTCCAGGGGGTACTTTCTATTATGGGAGGTGGCTGGTTTGGTTGCTACCTAGATCGACCCAAAAAGAATAACAAAGTCAGTTGCCACGCCCGCGATCCGGTCTCTCCTGCAGCAAACCAATCACATTGCTCCATTTCTGACCCGCGGATCGCCCCGAATCCTGCCCGTCTATCTCGAGTCGGACGCGTGGAAGCCCCATTTCCATTTCCACCAGCGCCACCTCCCCGCTGGCATAAATACCCCGGCAGCCCGGCACTTCAACATCCACAGAAAAAATCCCCCAATCTCTCCGCTTTCTTTTTGAAGCTTCTCTCGTCGTCAGCAATATCGGGCCGCGGTAAGGGAGGCAAGGGTCTGGGAAAGGGCGGTGCGAAGCGTCACGGTAAGGTCCTCCGGGACAACATCCAGGGCATCACCAAGCCCGCCATCCGTCGTCTGGCGAGGAGGGGTGGCGTGAAGCGCATCTCGGGGCTCATCTACGAGGAGACCCGCGGTGTGCTCAAGATCTTCCTTGAGAACGTCATCCGCGACGCCGTCACCTACACCGAGCATGCCCGCCGCAAGACCGTCACTGCCATGGACGTCGTCTACGCGCTCAAGCGCCAGGGCCGCACCCTCTACGGCTTCGGAGGCTGAGACTCAGATCTGTAGGGCTGCTTAGAACTGTTATTAGGGCTCTGTTGTTTGGTCGATGTCCTGTAATCCTTGCTGTAATCTGTTTCATATGGATGAATTAATGCTGTGTTGCTGGAAATTGTTTTTAGTCCATCTGATTAACAGTCTGAACCTTGGCTTACACTGCAACAGGTTTAGTCAAATTGCTTCTATTTGAACCTGTGTTTCAGATTCATTTTCTATCTGACAACCTAATAACTAGTTAAAGCAATTCATTTGTGTTTGAAGAATGCCGATTGACACTATTCAACTTGGAGAATATGCTAGTTGAAGAATGCGTTAGACTGCATCACTGTCAAAGTGTCTGCAATTAACGCAGGTTCAATCAAATTGCTGTACCGCTAGCCTCATGCTTCTTTTCGAACTAGTTTCAGAATCGTAATTTGTTTTCTGTTCTCTGTTATCCTTGCACCTTCCAGGCTCAGAACCGGTGGTAACAATTTTGGTGTGTTTGAAGAATGTTCTGTTTGACCTGTATTCAACTCGGCGTGCTTTGGCACCTGAACTCTCCTACCGCAGGATGAATATTAAGTAGGAGTAGTAATATACAGTCGCGAATAATGCTAACTGTGAACCTAAGCCTCATCTCGTGTATGTTAGGAATGTGCTGACGAGACTGGCATGCCGATATAAAACTTGTGCTTGTAAGTTCATAAGTGTGTTTATATAGAACGAAGGAAAATTCAAGCAACATTCTTTTGGACATGGAACACTCATATTCCACATCAGGACACGGCCAAAATCACGGTCGACAGTATCGGTTGCATCAACAGCAAATCTTTCAGCCACAACGGTATTTCCATGGATCTCCCCTGCACCCCTTAGCTGCCAAAATATGAGCAGGATTATTGAAGTCCTCGAGCAAATACTCATACGACATGCAACGAAGGACATAGCTAGAAAGGATCAGCGGAGCATGAGATCAAAAGCTTAGGAGCTCATAGGTTGCTTGATAGTTTGCAGTCGGTTGCAACGATCACCTGGACGATTCCCAGCTGCCAAGCAATTTGAATTGAACTAAATTTAGGGGCGCGACTTGGAGTACGATCCCATTGGTTTCGTGATAAAAATGACATAATCATACCAAGCATAGTTAAATTCCCTGAATAAGGCACGGCAGCCTAGAACGAACTACTCCTTGATCATTTAATTCAATGATACGCAGATCTCCTGCGAGTTCTCGAAAAAAACTACACGAACAAGTGAGTACAAAGAAATCCACATAAGCTGGACAAGTGAGGGGGAATTTGAACAGAAATAACCCAATTAAATAACAAATTCACGAAATAAACTCCGGCCATCGAAATTTCACGGAACTAACCATTTTTGCAACGCCGTGGATGATGGAGCCGCACCCTGAAGAGCAGCGCCATGCACTGTGGCGCCGCACGTCTGCCAGCGTGGCGTCGACATGGTCTCGCGGGGCCCAGTTCCGTAAGTGCGGCGCCACACACTATGGCGCCGCACTACGATGTGCGGTGCCACGGCACATGGCGCCGCACTTTAGGTCTTGTACCATCCGCGCGGCCGCCCTAGCCCGACCCAGGCTCACTTTCTCAAATCCCCCAACGAATAGAGAGGTGGCGGAGGCGGCTGTGGTGAGACTCCTTCCTCAAATCCCTCCCTCCAAAAGGCAAACTTGGACCCTTCTCCCCGTGGATTTCGATCCCCCCAAGTGCCTAGAGGTATTCTTCCTCTTTCTCTTTGTTTTCACCCATTAAATTCTTGGTTTGACCCATATATTGGAAACCCTAGATTGATATGCAAGATGTATGGTAGATTTTGGCATAGGTATTGTTGAATTGGCATAGGGATGGGTATTGTGTTAATGTCACGAATGAGTATGTATTGAGTATGTTGACCATGGTATTATTGTTGTGATTATTTTAGGAATGTCAAGAATTGTTCATGTTCATCATGTAGACAAGGATGCCTTTTTAAGCGGTAATATAGAACCGGACCCGGATGAGCTTGACTTGGTGTTTGATCGTAGTCCCACCTACGCCGAGGTCTTGGAGCAAGTTAGGATTGAATTGAAATGGATGGACCCAAATGATGTTGTTGAGTTAGAGGGAAGGCATAATGTGGCTTTTGGAATGCACACCCGTTGGAAGACCATGCGTATCTTCTCCGAGCCCTGTTGAGTTGCATACAAGGAGGTGGTGGCAGTGTCGCTAGACAAATCTCTTGAACTATTTGCCACCAAGAAGTTTGATAATAACTTGCACTTAGATTTGAATCGTACTGCCTCCCCATTGGGTTCTAGGAGTCCTCCACCAATAAACCAAGAGGTATTGATTGAACCTCCATTTACCCAAACATTGAGCCCTATTTCGAAGAACCAAGATGAAGTGTTGGAAGAGCAAAATGATGATTATTGGCACGATGAGAATGAGGTTGAGCTCCACGACAACAATGTTGGAGATTTGGATAAATATATTACGCAAGAGAACATGGACTGTGACATCCCGTATACTCGATGCTATGCATCGGACTCGGATGATGATGGTCCCGAAGAAGAACTTGACGAGGAGGGGTACACGGCTAGAGAGGCCGAAATCCACGAGAACGTATTGGGGAGGGACCACATGGTATATTTGTTCCGTGATGTTAGTCTCGCGGATGAAGCCACGGTTGATGGCAGGGAGGGCATAATGCTTGGACCAAGGTCAAGTTCTTACCGTGATGGTAATCAAGAGAATAATGGCTTTTCTCGTGGATCGAGGTTCAAGACCTTGTTGGAATTTAAGCAATGGATAAAGGACTTCTCGGTTAAGCATCATCGCCCTTACACAGTGGTGCACTCGGACGTGAAGAAGCGTGTAATTAAATGCGAGGAGGATGGATGTCCTTTTATTGTGCGTGTAAGACCATTTAAGGGAGGTCCAAGTTGGCACATATCTAGTTGTGTATCAACTCACATGTGCCGATGCCCGACGGTGGATGGCAAGGATGTGAAGCACGAGCACCGACAACTCACCTCCGAGTTTATTGCTTATAGGCTTTCCAATAACATCAAGTCATTTCCAATAATGACCATCAAAATGGTCCAAGAGCTTGTGAAAGCCCTCTTTCACTACGAGGTGAAATATGGGAAGGCATGGAAGGCGAAGCAAGCCGCATTCAAGATGTTGTATGGTGATTGGGAGGAATATTATAACCAGATCCCTAGGTTGTTGTTAGCGATGGCCAATGCCAACCCGGGCATGATTCATATCATTGAACCTTTTGGGAACAAGACAAGGATAATGAACGGAAAAACCGTTCGAGTATTTGGACGTGCATTTTGGGGTTTCGAGCAATGTGTTCGGGCTTTTGAACTTTGTAGGCCTGTTATATCCGTTAATGGCACCTTCTTGACCGGACACTACAAGGGCACTATCTTGATTGCAATAGCTAGCGATGCCAACAACCGGTTGGTTCCTTTGGCGTTTGCTTTGGTTGAGGTGGAAAACAATGACAATTGAGAGTGGTTCTTCCATATTTTGAGAACCAAGGTCTTACCCGCTCAAAGAGAATTATGTGTCATCTCTGTCGTGGTGGTGTCACGGCAGATGTCATGGATAGGCTAAAGGTGGGAACTAATATGCGCTAAGGGAGTCCAGGGAGGGATAGCAGAGTGATTCTCTACACAGAAGCTTTGTATTGATGTTCTCTCTCTCAGATTACAAGTGCTCCTCGAGCTGTATTGACAAGAGGAGGAAGAAGAAACTCTCTTACTCTTGCCTCCTATCTAGCCCAAGAACCCTAGATCCACTAGTGCTCAACCAACTAGAATTCTGCCCACCTCCTCTCCCAGAACCCTAACCCCCATTATATAGTGGTGGTTCGGTCCTGGCCTAGGGCATACGTGGAGGCATATTCCTAAGAATATGCCCCCTCCCAAAGTAGTAACCCGACAGGGGTGCTTTTCCCCCGCGTCACACTTGCTTTAGCGACATAGCCTCTGCTCGCCAAGCCAATGCGTGGCGCCATCACCCTTGTCGGCCACGATTCGGTGGTCCTGCCCTTGCTTTATTCGCTCATCCAGTACGTACCGGACCTTCTTTTTTGACCAGAGAGATTCCTTCTTTCTCCTAGAATCCAAGCGAGGATCCGGATCACAGTAGATCCGGCCACACCTGTTCCTGCATATAAGTTAGACAAGCATTTCCGACTTACTCCTTAAGTCGGACGAGATAACGTTAGGCGTCCCCCCTGGCCCGGGTTACTCCGTGATCTGGCCTACCTTGAGGTGACTTGGCCAGCATCCGCTTTGACCTTGCCGACCCTTGGCTAACTCGGCCCTTATACCCCGGAGTGACCCTACCCGGGGGTATCCCCCCAACATTAGTCCCCGAAGCTGGTGCGGTGTTAGCGGCCTTGGTCGCTAAGGCCACATCAGGTTCATTCATATTCGAGCCTCGGACATTTAGTTCCGGGTTAACTTCTTGTCTTGGATTATATGGATTTACGTTCCCTTCGCACACTCCGAGTTTTCACTTGCCCGCCGGGTCACCACTTCGGCTCGGATCCTATGGTTTTACTTTCCCTCTGCACATTTCAAGTTTTCACTTGCCGACCGGGTTACCACTTCGGCTCGGATCCTATGGTTTTACTTTCCCTCTGCACATTTCAAGTTTTCACTTGCCGGTCGGGTTACCATTGTGGCTCGGATCCGGGCCTTGCTTCCTTCTCTCATACGCCAACCCATGTAAAGGTTAATCATTACGTTGCCTCATTTTAAGGGCTCGCACAGAATCGCCGCAGAATCGCTGCTGATTACCGTCGTGGGTTATGTCACGCCTGTCTCCTCGTTTACCGCAACTGCACGTCGTGTCATGGGATCATATTTACTCTGTGGCCCATGGTGTGGCTTCTCTCTGATTGGCTAGTGCCGGTGATACACGGCCACACCGTGTGGCTTTCCGGCGCAGCACAATCCCACTCATCGATCACTGGGTGCAGTTAAATAGGGGAGGGGCGCGTCCCTTAGCACTTTTCCATCTCTGCGCCCCTTTGCCCGTTCCTCTTCTTCTTCCTCGCGACCGCGCTGCCGCCAGTGCCCATCGCAGCAGCGCCGCCGTCGCACCTTCTCCGTGCCTCCGCACCGCAGCCACCGCTGCACAACTGCTTAGCCACGGGTCCTCGTCAATCTAGACCACGGAGCCCCGCCGCCGCTAGTTCCAGCAAGGACAGCGGATTCAAGATGACGGAGGAGGAGCTCATCATCGTCGAGCAGGAGATGGAGGAGGACACCAGCACGGCGGACCGTGGCACGTGGGCCGGTTCGTGGGTCTGCTAGGATGACATCGACTGGCTCTACCGGACCCGGCGTATTCCCGCCGGCGTCGCCGCTCGTCTCTCCTCCTCGGAATTGGCCCCCTCACCCAATCCGGGTGAGTTCGTTGTTTTCCTATCCCATTTCCAACGGGGATTTGGTCTTCCGGTGAGTGATTTCTTCCGGGACTGGGTCCGGACCTATCACTTGCAACCACATCATCTCCCGGCGAACGCCATCACCTCTCTGTCCGCTTTCGTCTCTACGATCGAGGGCTACACCGGACTATGGCCCACGAAGGAGCTGTGGATCTGGTTCTTCGGCCTCCGTCGCAACGTCGTCCCCAACATCCACGTTGAGTCGGAGGACAAGCAGCTCACTCAGTTTGGAGCTGCCTCGATCTCGCCCCGGAGATTTTCAATCTTTCCCCGGGTCGCCGGGCTTGACTCCTGCAAAGGATGGGCCCGGACGTTCTTCTACGTCTAGAACGAAGGTACCGAAGACTTGATCCGGTTGCTGCCCTACGCTTCGGGTCCTCCTGACACGGATTTCTAGGAGGAGGTCGCCAAGAAACCTACAGCTCTGGCCAACCAAGTCCACAAAAGGTTTGTGGAGCTGAAGAAGCTCGGATTGCGCAACGAGGATGCCATGATCACATTCGTGCACAACCGAATCTCTCCCCTGCAGCGGCGCACTTACAAGTTGTGCCATATGAGCTTCAGCCGCGACCCCAACCGATCCTCCTCGTTCGAGTTGAGCAATACGGAGATCTTTCGCCGGGTCAAGGCTCTTTTCACCACCCATAAGGATTTCTCCGCCGAATGGACGTGGGGAATCGAGCATTACTACCGTGACAGGCTCCCTCCTGCGGTAAGCTTCACGGGGTAAACCTTTTTTCGGACCAACTATGTGTCGGTTCTTATCATATTTTTGACTCTGCTCTTTGTGCTTTTTTTCTCAGCTGTTTCTCCAGCAAACCCTCGAGGATGGCATGGATCCGACCCTTAAGTGGACCCCGGACCAAGAAATCCCGGATGAGGAGGAGCCGGACCAGGAGATGTTCCTCCCCACGACCGACGCCACCAAACGACCGAGCGGTAAATTATCTTCTCTTAGAGATTGGCCCGACAATGAGGATGACTCGGATATCGATATGATTGAACCCGTTGAGGATGTCCCTCTTTCTTTTGCCTTTCCGGCATCAGCTAACCCCGGTGGGCATATCCACAAGGATCCTCCACTTGCCACGGGCGAGCCGGTTCCGGTGGCGTCAAAGAAGAAGCGCGGATCCGCGTCAAGTTCTTCTTCCGAACCTTCTCAGCCTACCAAAAGGCAAAAGAAGGCCGGAGACAAGACTGCCTCCAAGCGGGTAGGCAAAGCCCCGTCACGGAGGGCCCGGAAACCTAAGGAGGCCGAGACCTCGGATGCGTAAGTCATTTTTCACTGCGCAACACACTTCCTCCTGCATCAGGGTAATTTCACTCCTGACATCATTTTCTTTTGCAGGGCTCCTGTGGAGGTCCCTCAGGGCGTATCGATCATCTCTTCTCCCCTTCGGTCCGGTCCTTCCCCTCCTCGTGACGACGAGTCACGCCCGCTGAGCCCTATTCCGGAGGGCTCTGCGGCCGCTCCAGGTTCCGCAGTACCTCCTCCAGAGGAACGCGACCTCGGATCGGGAGGGGTCGGATCGGCCGAGGCAACGGCGTCCGCCACTTCGGCATTGCCGCAACCAGCAACCACCAAGTCTACCGCAACTCCAGCACCAGCAGTAGCTCCAGCACCAGCCACCGAACCAGCGCCTGTCCCAGCTCCGAAGGAACCAACAGCAGCTCCCAGTCCTGCTACCAAAGCTCCCGTGCCAAGTTCGTCTGCCTCGTCCGGGTCATCCCAAGCTCGGCGAGGAACCACTCCAGCAGCTTCCAAGGGCAAATCCACTGTGGTCACATCTCCCAGCAAGCTAAAGGCAAGAAGGCTCCGGATGCTGCCATGTCTACCTCCGTCGAGGCCGGGCAGCGAACCTCGTCGTCAATGCTTCCGAAGAAGTCACCAGCAGCGACGAATCCTCCGACAGAGCCAACCGATTTGCAACAAATGGTTCTTCACACCAGCCCATCTCTTGCCCTGATTGAGAGGAGGGAAGCTCACGCAAAGGGCTTGGTGGCACCCCACATGCCCACTGGCGAACGGTACCCTCCGAGCCTTATCGAGTTCGTCATGAACTGGAATAAGGCGGAGTTCGTCTACAACGACGATCTCCCAGAAAAGTTTGGCCCCACTGAATTTTCCGCTAAGATGAATACCGCCGCCAAGGCCATTAACCTCGCTGGGCGAATGATGTAGGTATGTCGTTTCTTCTTTACATGCTGTAGATAATAACCATTAGTCCCCGAGCCTCCGGCGGAGTAACTTGTTACTCGGCCGGATGCTCATTAGAAGATCAACGTAGCTGCATGTAAACATCAAATATGCACACATTTAGAGCCGGGTTAAGTTCCACTTGGCCCGGATCCTGCACACTTCGAATATGCACACACCTAGAGCCGGGTTAAGTTCCGCTTGGCCCGGATCTTGTACACTTCGAATATGCACACACCTAGAGCCAGGTTAAGTTCCGCTTGGCCCGGATCTTGCACATTTCGAATATGCACACACCTAGAGCCGGATTAAGTTCCGCTTGGCCCGGATCTTGCACACTTCGAATATTCACACACCTAGAGCCGGGTTAAGTTCCGCTTGGCCCGGATCTTGTACACTTCGAATATGCACACACCTAGAGCCGGGTTAAGTTCCGCTTGGCCCGGATCTTGCACACTTCGAATATGCACACACCTAGAGCCGGGTTAAGTTCCGCTTGGCCCAGATCTTGTACACTTCAAATATGCAACAAACTAATTTTACACTCCTGTACCTTTGTCAGGTAACTACCAATCGCCGGAGCGCCGAATTTCAGCGCCTGCTTGATACCCACAAGATCTTGCACGTAAAACATGTTGCACTTGGCGCGGAGCATGAAAAGAGGGGTAATTTCCTCCCTCAACACCTCTCCGTTTCACTTGTTTCCGCTGGACTAACCTCCTCATTCGGTTTTTTGCAGCTGGGGTGGAGGCTGAAAACAAAATTATGCGGAAGAACTTGGAGGAAATCCGAGGTATGTCCTCTTTCGCCCAACCTTGTTATGTTTTCCATTTCTTCTTCTCCTTGGCTCGGCAAACTTTCACTCCTCGGCTTTGCCAGGTCAACATACTATTTCAGCATCACTTGAGGATAATGTGCCCGTGCCTGATATGATGCTGCATTTTCTCGAACAAGCAGGACAACATCAAGCCGAGCTGAAGAAGAGGAATGATGAGCTTGCCCTCCTCCGGACCAAGGATGATGAAATAGCTAAACTCAAGGCCGAGATGGAGAAGATGAAGGCCCAACACAAAACCGAGCTCCAAAAAGTTGGCCAGAACTTCACCGAAGAACGTGAGCGCTTTACCCTCCAGATCTCCAAGGACCAGGACCTGCTCAAGGAATCCGAGGTCCAGCTTGGGTCGGCGCTCGCTGAGCTTGAACAACTTCGCCAGAGACGCGACAGTTGTATCAAGGAGTTGACCCGGATCCATCGCCATATCTCACGTAAGTTTCTTCCCCTTGTCCGACATAGTTTTCCGGGTTAGCTCATATGCCTTTGCTTCAGCATCTTCCCTTTCCTTATTTTCAGATCACTTTCCGGAGGGTACTCCCATCGCCAGTGCTGCCGGTTCCAAATTCTGCCGAGAGAGGGGTACTCCCGTCACTCCTGATGGTGAGAGCGTCCCCTTAGACATGGAGGACCTGTTGGTCAGCGTGTCAGCTCGGGTGGAAACCATCAAGAACTATGGGAAAGATCTCCTCGACGTTGCGGTCCGGATCTACAACACTTTCTGGCCAAGCGAGAGCGCTCCGAAAAGGATCACACTCCTTGCTGAGAAGCTATTGGAAATCGAGACACAGCTTGATCTCTGGAGAGAATCCGCCGGGCGTGCCGCAGCAGATACCCTCCTCCATCATATCCTTACATGGTACGAGAAGATCGACCTGAGCCTCCTCACACGCCAGCACTGGATCCAAATGGACCGATGATCCGGAGTGGGTAGCTCGGCGCCAGGCTTGCGCCTACAGCCTTGTCGAATATTCTCCCATCCATGACTGGGTTGAGGGGCCGAGCTTTCTGGAGTCCGGCGAGGAGGAGCATATGGAGACCGTGGAGGATGGATCGGGTGAGGATGGAGAAGATGCTGCTTCAGATATTGAAGACAGTGATGACGACGCCGAACTTCCTCCTCCTGCCGCTCCTTAGTGGAAAAAACTTGAAAATTTATCAGATCCCCGGTATGCCGGGTGCAATTGTATGCTGAATACATGATATTTTGCTACTATGCTTGTATGCCAGATTAACTTGGGCGTAGTCCCCGAGTTTCATTTTCTTGTTTGTCCAATTCTACGGCTCGATCCTTGTCTACCTTGATTCAGTTTTACGACTTATGAATCCGAGGCTCAAGAATCGTTTTAACAATACTGAGAAACTTTGAGGCTTGGCTCAAAATAATTCAACATAATAACTTGAAAGTAAATACGGGGTTAGTCCTAAAAAGCAAACGTTAGCTGGAATAAGATCGTTTCCTTAGTGGTTTTTCACGTGCTACGCAATTCCAAACTTGTTCCCTTGCTTGCCATGAACTCAATTCTTGTTGGACAACAACAAGTCAAAGGGTTGGGTTTTTGGTGCTCACACATTACTAATCCGGGTTAAGCGAAACGAGTCATTCCAGCTAACGCATAAAAAGTAACAACAACCGTTTATTAAGGCAGTCCCCGAGTTACTGCTCGAGGCTCCGCTATTCCATTGATAAGCTCATTGCCGACATACATACCGACATATGAGATGACTCGGATACATACACTTCTTAGCTAAGTGTAGAAGGGACGAAGTAGTGCTACATTCCATGGTCGCTTCGATTCCTCTCCGGACCTGTCCGCCTTGTTCTTTTCCTGTGGCTTCGCATCTATAAGATACTAGGAATCATTGTGCAATGCTTTGCTCACAATAAATGGCCCTTCCCATGGGGGGGATAATTTATGCATGCCAGTGGTACGCTGTACCAACCGGAGCACCAGATCGCCTTCCTGGAAGACTCGGGGGCACACTTTCCGGCTATGATAGTGTCGGAGATTTTGCTGATATATGGCGGATCCGGATTGCCGCTTCTCTCGCTTCTTCCAGTAGATCAACATCATTTTGCCGGGCTTCTTGCACTTCGGCTTCTGTGTATTGGGTGACCCTAGGCGAATCATGCTCTATGTCGGCTGGTAATACAGCTTCTGCCCCATATACCAGAAAGAATGGCGTGTAGCCTGTTGATCGATTCGGAGTTGTTCTTAAACTCCACAATACCGCTGGTAGTTCTTCTATCTAGCACCCCGCTGATCTTTGCAGCGGCTCAATGAGCCTGGGTTTTATCCCGGATAACACTAATCCGTTGGATCATTCCACTTGTCCGTTCGATGCGGAGTGGGCTACCGAGGCTATGTCGAGTCGGATCTTCTTGTCTCGGCAAAAGCGCGCAAATGCTCCTTCCGCGAAATTCGTTCCATTATCAGTTATAATGTTGTGTGGATAACCGTATCTCAAGATGATGTCTTTGAGAAATGTCACGGCCGTAGCTCCATCACATTTTCTTATAGGCTTCACTTCGATCCATTTTGTAAACTTGTCCACCATGACCAGAATGTGTGTCATGTTTCCTCTCGCAGGTTTGAACGGGCCAACCATATCCAAGCACCACACAGCAAATGGCCATGTAATTGGTATGGTTTTGAGTTCCGACATAGGCATATGTGTCTTGGTGGCGTATCTTTGACAACCATTGCATTTTCTCACCAGATGTTCTGCTTGCTCCAAGGCACTTGGCCAGTAGAATCCATGACGGAATGCCTTTGCCACTAAGGCCCGGGATGAGGCATGATGCCCGCATTCTCCTTGGTGTATATCTCGGAGGATGTTAAGTCCTTCTTCCGGGTCAACACACCGCTGGAGGACATTGGTTACACTCCGTTTGTACAGCTCGGAGTTGATGATTGTGTAAGCTTTGGCTCTCCTCTGAGTTTGCCTGGCTAGCACTTCCTCAGTGGGTAAGGTTCCATCTTTCAAGAATTGGTATATAGGCAGTGCCCAAGCTGGTACCGCCACAGGAACATCTCCTCATCAATTTCCATCCGATCCACCGGCATAACTTCAGCCGGATCACGCCAAACAGTCCCCGGGTCTAGCGAGGTAGCCCCCGGGTCTACTGAGGCAGTCCCCGGGTTTGCCGAGGCAGTCCTCGTGTTCGGCGTGCTACCTCCCATGTCAATGTCCATGGGCTCAGCTCCAGATTCCGCGTTTTTCGGGACATAGATTGAGTCGGTTCCTGGGGACGGTCTGATAGATGGTTTTCTGAGGTGCTCCAATGCTACTCCTGGTGGAATTGCCTGTCGGGTCGATCCGAGCTTTGACAGCATGTCAGCAGCTTCGTTTTCCACGCGAGGTACATGGTGAAATTCGCATCCCTCAAAGTAACCCGAGATCTTCTGCACATGAAATCTGTATAGTGCCATGTTTGGATCCAGGGCATCCCACACTCCGGACACTTGCTGTATTACTAGATCCGAGTCGCCAAAGCACATTATCCCACGTATGCCAATCTCCTTTGCCACTTTGAGACCATGCACGAGAGCCTCGTACTCAGCGACATTGTTCGATGCCGCGAAATGGATCTGTAATACGTACTTGAGCTGATCCTTCTTTGGCGAGGTAAGAACAACCCCGACACCTAACCCGGTTTGGTTTCGATCCACAAAGTGCATCCTCCAAGAGTTCGGATCTGGTGGCGGTGGTTCGTATTGCACCTCAGCCCAATCTACGAAAAAGTCCGCCACAGCCTGAGACTTGATTGCTTCTCTTCTATCATACTGGGGTGCGTAAGGTGCTAGCTCAATTGCCCATTTCGCAATTCTGCCATTCGCATCTTTGTTACCCATTATCTCGGATATGGGGGCTTCACATATCACTTTGATGGGATGCTCCTCAAAGTAGTGCTTTAACTTCTTTTCCGCCATATAAACACCGTATGCCACCTTTTGAAAATGCGGGTAGTTCTGTTTTGAGGCAGACAATACCTCGCTCAAGTAATACGCTGGCCTCTGCACCGACTTACCCTCTTCATCACGCTCCACTACAATCACTGCACTTACAACCCGGTTGGTTGCGGCTATGTAGAGCAACATTGGCTCCTTTGACAGTGGAGAAGCTAACACTGGTGCAGTGGCCAACATCTTTTTTATGTGGGCAAAAGCTTCATCGGCCTGCGGCGTCCAAACGAATTTATCTAACTTTTTCATGAGTTGGTAGAGAGGCAGTGCCTTTTCTCCCAACCGACATATAAACCGACTCAACGAGGCCAGGCACCCAGTGAACTTCTGGACATCGTTGAGACACTTCGGCAGCTCCATTCGTTCGATGGCTCGGATCTTAGTTGGATTAACCTCGATACCTTGGCTAGAGACAAGAAATCCGAGTAATTTCCCAGCCGGGACACCGAAGGTACATTTCTCCGGATTAAGCTTCATCCGGAATCTCCTCAAGTTCGCGAATGTTTGCCTTATGTCGTCAAGGAGCGTTGCGCTTTCCTTGGTCTTAATAACCACATCATCCACGTAGACTTGTATGTTTTGACCTATTTGATCGTGCAAACATTTTTGCATACATCTTTGGTATGTTGCACCTGCATTTCGTAAACCAAACGGCATAGTGCGATAGCAATAAGCCCCGTACGGGGTAATAAAGGCAGTTTTTATTTGATCATCCGGGTTCAGAGGTATCTGGTGGAAACTAGAATAGGCGTTAATGAATGACAATAGTTCACATCCCGCGGTAGAGTCGATGACCTGATCTATCCTCGGCAGTGGAAATGGATCTTTTGGACACGCCTTGTTCAGGTTCGTGTAATCAATACACATACGCCAAACCACTGCCACGTTCGGATGATCCTTCTTCTTTTCTACCAACACCGGATTAGAGAGCCAATCCGGATATAGCACTTCAATGATAAATCCAGCTGCTAGCAACCGAGCTATCTCGTTACCAATGACCTTTCTCCTATCCACGGCGAAGCGTCGGAGAGGTTGCTTCACCGGCCTTGCTCCGGGTCTTACGTTCAAAGAGTGCTCGGCCAACTCCCTCGGAACACCTTGCAAGTCCTGTGTGGACCAAGCAAAAATATCCCGATTCTCACGGAGGAAGTTGACGAGCTCGCTTTCCTATTTGTCAGTTAACCCGGCACCAATTGTTACGGTATGCTCCGGAAACATGTTATCCACTGGAATCTTCTTGGTGTCCTTTGCGGCTTGAAACGAAACGCTTCCATGCGGGTTACTTAACGCCTGCATATATTGCTGCGCGGACTGAGCTAATGCCGCCACCTCTTGGATTTTTCTTTTCACTTGCGCAATTACGAGTGACTCGGCTAGGTTGGACCCGGCTGAGGTGCACTCAATAGAACGTCGGAAATCCCCAGCAAAAGTAATTGCTCCATTTGGCCCGGGCAACTTCATCTTCAGATACTGACGTGGCAACTTGCCATGAACTTGCTCAGTGCTGGTCTCCCGAGTAATGCATGATACGCGCTTTCCAAGTTCACCACCTCAAACTCCAGATTCTCAGTTCGGCAGTTATCCCTCGTGCCGAATAGCACGTCGACCCGGACTTTTCCTATGGGCTCACTGGAGATGCCTGGTATGATGCCATGGAAAGTTGTTCTTGTAGCCTAGAGCATGTTCTCCGAGATGCCCAACTTTCGCCTCGTATCCGCATACATGATGTTACTGCTACTGCCATTGTCGATCAGTACCTTGGAGAACCTCACATTAATGTTTGGTCCAATGAACATCGGATCTAACACTAGTGCATACGAGCCTGGACTTGGCATAAGCTTGGGATGATCTTTGACGCTCCAGGTGATTTCCTGGTCCGACCAGGGCATATACCTCGTCACTGCAGGCATAACCTCGTTAACCTCCATATGTCGGCGCTGCAAGCTCTTCCTATCTGTTTCCTTTGTTGTGAACACACAATAGCTCTGGTGATGTTCCCTGTACTCATTCCTTCCCTCATTTCCGGAGTATCTCTGATCCGGTTGTTGCTGGTTTTCCACCTGATGCACTGCATCCCTTCTCTCATTGTTTTCATACCTTGGTGGAGGGGGAGGCAACATTAGTTGTTGCGTGTTTGCTCCGGAGAGCAATTGCTGCCGGGGTAACTCCTGCCGAGGTTGATCATTCTGGGGTGCCTGAGCATTCCCCGAACCACCTTGTTCTATCTTACGCATCCACTCACATTGCCTCGTTGTGTGACCCGCCGGGCTGTTCGGATTCGGCGTGTGAAACTTACACGGCTGGTCCAACATTGACTCATAGGTATACCTCGGACGGTCTTTCTTTTCTTGCCATTGCTTCTTCTGCTCCGGAGTCCATGTTTTCTTGCCATCGTTTTGAGGAGTCCATTGCCCTCCCGTTTTCTGGCGTTGGTTGCTCCCTGCTCCGGGTTGATCTTGATTCACAGCTGCAACTTGTTGCGAACTGTACCGATGATCCGGTCTATCGTCTCTTCTTTTTCCCCTGTAATCGTTCCTCCGGGATGAACCGGCTCCGTCCCTCTGATAGTAGTCCTCATTTGACTCGTTTGACGCGATCCTGGGCTGGGTCGGATCACCCAAAGCATATGAATCCGCAATCCGGATCATCTCTGCCAACGTGACTGGCATTTTCCTTTGCAATTTCATCCACAACTCGCTGCCATATCTGCACCCTTGTGAGAACCATGCTATGGCCTGTGACTCTATGACTCCCTCACACGAGTTTCTCACGGTACACCACCGGGTCAAGAATTCACGATCCGTTTCGTTAGATCTCTGCTTGCACATCGCCAGGGTCTGCGGTCTATTCGGTCTCTGATATGTACTTGAGAAATTGCTGATAAACATTTCTTCAAAATCTATCCAGCAATTGATGCTTCCGGGTGGCAAATTATTCAGCCATACCCTAGCCGGACCCTCCAACATCTGGGGTACGTATCGTACAGCCCATCTCAAGTTGCCAGTTGCAATTTTCACAGCTGTTGCGTAGTTTATCAGCCAATCCTCTGGCTTTGTACTGCCGTCATACGTCTTCGTGCCCCTGGATAATTGGAAGTTGGGTACTGGCGGTTCCTTCATGATCCGGGGTCCAAAGCATGCTAGACCCAGAGGACCTTGACATTCGATCTGTTCCGACCTATATAGGCGATCTAGCTTTAACCTGGCGTCATCCGGCATCAAATCCCTGCTTCCCAATCTCGACCCTATCACATGATAGTCCGGTCTTGCATATCCCGCATTCATCATCTCCGAGTCTCCGTCATTGTATCGGTTTTGCTCTTGTTGTGCTCCTCTCTGTTGCATACCTCGGCCGACACTTTGCTCTTGCCTTGGTATATTCCGCTGCTGCGGTTGACCTGCTCCTGCCGAGTTTCGCTGTCCGGCATTGCCGTTGGCAGCATTCCCTTGACCGGCATTGCCTTGGTCGTGATTACCTCGACCAGCTTCACCTCAGCTCACACTTCGTCGATCGTCGTTTTTCCGCATCTCTTTTTCTTTTCCCACACGCGTTGGGTCGTATGGGACGATCTGCTTGTTCCGTCTGGCCGAGGTTACCACCTCTTCTCTCCTTGGGCCACCATGAGGCGATGATGCGGCTCCAGCGGATTTCTCCGGGTTACCCATCGCCGAATGGACGACCTTAGAAGCTCCAACTCTCTCTGGGTTAAGCCTCAGTAGCTCCTCGTTCTGCCTGTTCACGATCCGAACCAGCTCGTTAACCCGGTCTTGCTGCCTCTGACGGGCCTCACCCGTCAGACCCTCTAGTTTGGATGCTGCGGCATCTGCTGCTCTAAGGTTCTTCGCCGGGGTACTATACTTCGGCAACCCCACAGACAGATAATTTTCCGACCCCTCTGGTCCATCATCACCTTCTCTGTTCATCTCGTTTATGAGATTTCTCCCTTTTACTTTTACCGTGTCAACTTTGTTTGCCTTTGCGTATTCACGCAGCGTCATGTTCAATGACTGCTGAGCCGCTGCTATTTTCTTTGCACCCTCCAGTATCTTTTGCCGGGTTTCCTCTAGCTCGGCTTGTGCCTGAGCCGGATCTACCACTGCTGCCACCAGGTTTGCCAAGCTATCCATAGCTTCCCTCAGCATGTTCTCAGGCCTCTCTAGCGGAGGACCCCTAGTTTCCTCGGTGCCTTAGGCGTTACCTCTGGGTCTGGCGCTGGATCCTTGCTCATGCCCGCGCCTGGCGCAGTCATCATCACCTCTGCATGGTCCGGGTAGCGAGCGATACGCGCCCCGCGAGCCACAGTGAGGGGTGGTTCTCCTGCATCGACGACGCGACGCAGATGAACGCAAGACACGTCCACAGCAACGTAGACCTTGTGCGCACCGAGCTTGACGAAGATGCCGTTGCACGGAAGGGGGCGCGTGCCGAAGCAGCCAGCATTGTCGCTGACGTAGTCCAGCGCTCCAAAGCGCTGAACGAGCCCGGAGACGATGCGTTCGCTGGTGCCGATGAGGTTTCCCGTCCGGATCTTCACCCCTGCTAGCGCCGCTAGCCCCACGGTGGGCGCCAACTGTCGTGGTGGTGTCACGGCAGATGCCATGGATAGGCTAAAGGTGGGAACTAATATGCGCTAAGGGAGTCCAGGGAGGGATAGCAGAGTGATTCTCTACACAGAAGCTTTGTATTGATGTTCTCTCTCTCAGATTACAAGTGCTCCTCGAGCTGTATTGACAAGAGGAGGAAGAAGAAACTCTCTTACTCTTGCCTCCTATCTAGCCCAAGAACCCTAGATCCACTAGTGCTCAACCAACTAGAATTCTGCCCACCTCCTCTCCCAGAACCCTAACCCCCATTATATAGTGGTGGTTCGGTCCTGGCCTAGGGTATACGTGGAGGCATATTCCTAAGAATATGCCCCCTCCCAAAGTAGTAACCCGACAGGGGTGCTTTTCCCCCGTGTCACACTTGCTTTAGCGACGTAGCCTCTGCGGCGCCCGCGTCAGCCGACGTGAGTGCCGTTACCATTGTCGGCCACGATCCGATGGTCCTTCCCTTGCTTTATTCGCTCATCCAGTACGTACCAGACCTTCTTTTTTGACCAGAGAGATTCCTTCCTTCTCCTAGAAGCCAAGCAAGGATCCGGATCACAGTTGATCCGGCCACACCTGTTCCTGCATATAAGTTAGACAAGCATTTCCGACTTACTCCTTAAGTCGGACGAGATAACGTTAGGCGTCCCCCCCTGGCCCGGGTTACTCCGTGATCCGGCCTTCCTTGAGGTGACTCGGCCAGCATCCGCTTTGACCTTGCCGACCCTCGGCTAACTCGGCCCTTATACCCCGGAGTGACCCTACCCGGGGGTATCCCCCCAACAATCTCGGATCGTCATCAAGGAATTCTCAATGCGGTGATGCTTGACATTCCCGGACATGTTCCATTGCACCATCGATGGTGCATGAGACATTTTGTTTCAAACTTCTATAGGGCATGCAAGAGCAAGGACTTGTCTGATGATCTACAAGATTGTTGTCTCGCTTTCACGGAGCGCCGTTTCTCAAACTTGTACAACAAATTGTTCCATAACAAAGAACTCAATGCGGGGGGCAAAGAGTTCCTCCTTAGGAACACTGAAGATATGGGAAAGTGGGCACGAGCTTTCGATGAGGGTGGCCGGAGGTATGGTCAAATGATAAGCAATATGGCAGAATGCTTCAACAAGTTGCTCAAAGGTGTCCGCGCATTGCCCGTAACGGCAATAGTCCAATACACATTCGACAAGATGAATGAGTATTTTCTAAAGTACTCAATTGAAACGGATAGGCAGATTGCGGGAGACTACAAGGACAAGCATTAATACAAGTTCCCACCAAAGGTTTACGATTGGATGCAATTTCAGTCAAAGAAAGCATACTCCCAAGTTGTCACGGAATTTGATAATGACGAGCTAATTTACCAAGTTACGGAGCCAGGAGGAACCACGGCTGATGGTGTCCAACACGGAGGTCAAGCTTTCAAGGTCTCGCTCAAAACTTGTGAGTGCACTTGTGGTAGGCCATTGTTGCTTCATCTTGCTTGCTCGCACTTGCTAACGGCAGCTCGAAGGCGACATCTTGATTGGAATAATCCTCTTACGGTGAGAGAGTCTGAATTCTCAATCGAGACTACTAAGAAGACATGGGCTCCTAGATTTCACCCATACCTGGACCAATCTCAATGGCCGGAGTACCATGGAATTCAAGTATGGCCCGATCCAGAATGGAAGGTCGTTAAACGTGGAAGACGCAAGACAAAGCGCTTTAGGAGTGACATGGATGGATGGGGAAGTGGTGGTGGCCGAGAAACGGGCAACAACCAATTCCAAGAGCCATGTGAGAGAGGGCGGTGTGGAACGTGCAATGCTGAAGGGCATAATGCACGAAAGTGTACCCAAAGAAAGAGAGCAAAAGTAAATGAATCAAGCACAAGCCAACCAAGTGGTAGCCAACCGAGTGGTAGCCAACAAGCGCCAAACCCAAGGAGAAATAGGCAACAAGCGCCAAGTCAAAGGAGAAATAGGCAACAAGCGCCAAACCAAAGGAGAAATAGCCAACAAGTCCCTAGCCAACCAAGTGGTAGCCAACAGGTCCCTAGCCAACCGAGTGGTAGCCAACATGTTCCTAGGCAAGAAGCTCCTAGGCAACAAAGAGGTCGATCACTTGGGCTTAGAAGAGGAAGAGGGCGTGGACCAAATCCGGCTAGTATGATAGGTTACTTGGCAGGACCAAATCCATATGCTCATAGGTATGGCTAGTATGATAGGTTACTTGGCATTTTATATGTTTCTCCGTTATATGCTACTATTGCTTACTTGCTAACTTTTTCTTATAGGTATGGCTACGCAACCCAACAAGGGGAAGGGGTGTGGGGGGAGGCCAATGATGATGAGACTCGTATGTTTCTCCATTATATGCTTGCTTGTTATTAATATTGCTTATTTGTTGTTACTATTGCTTACTTTCTTATTTTCTTATAGGTATAGCTATGCAACCCAATTATGATGAGATGCGTGGAGTGTGGGAGGAGGCTATTAGGAGGTTGAAGGAAAAGGAGAGAGCCGAACGTGAGAAGAAGGAGAGAGAGGCGGAAGAGGCGAAGAGGAAGGACAAGAGGCGCATGGATCTTGAGTGGAGGGCGATGCAAAGACGCGAGAAGAGGAAGCTTAAAGAGGCCAAAGAGGAACGGCTAAGGATATTCAAGTCCAAAATGATGAAGAACCTTGAATTGTCTAGCATAAGGCAAGAGAGAGAAAATAAGCTTCGTTTTGAGAGGTTGGAAAATGAGGCTCGTCTCATAAGGGAAGAGAGAGCACAAGAAGAAGAGAAGAAGAAGAAGAAGACATTGGAGAGTAGAGAATACTTTGAGTCGGTGGTTCAATTGGCCCGTGACCTAAGGGAAAAGGAGGAAGAAGAGAGGAAGAGGAAGGCAAAGGGTAAAGGACCTTGTTCGACACAATAGAAGAAGGTCTATCATGGTTGTGAGAAGGAGAAACGAGGTTTCTATGTGTGAACTATGACTATGTGTTAGATTGAGTATGTCGTGAACTATGACTATGTGTAAGATTGAGTATGTTGTGAACTATGATGTTGTGTGATATTTAGTATGTTGTGAACTATGATGTTGTGTGAGATTTACTATGCGGTTGTGTTTTCCTTATTTGCCGATAAATACCCCGCGAAAAGACATACTCAATGTATGCTTCTAGTGACACAGGAATGTGCGGCGCCACAAGTTATGGCGTTGCATGTGTGGCGCCGCACATTCAGAGAAAAGTAGACAGAACCTTCTGTCTAATTTTCTATGAATGTGCGGCGCCATAGGGGATGGCGTTGCACTGTGCGGCGCCAGAACTTATGGCGTTGCACATGTGGCGCCCGACCACCAGAGCCAATGTCTTCGCCATAGGGATAGCGCGGCGTTGCAAGATATGGCGCCACAAGATATGGCGTTGCACGTGTGGTGCCAGCTACTGTGGCGCCGCACATCCAGAGAGAAGTAGACAGAACCTTCTGTCTACTTTTCTACGAATGTGCGGCGCCACAGGGGATGGCGTTGCACTGTGCGATGCCAGAACTTATGGTGTTGCACGTGTGGCGCCAGCCTTTGTGGCGCCGCACATTCGCAGAAAAGTAGACAGAGCGAATGTGCGGCGCCACAGAGGCTGGCGTTGCACATTTTGCGGCGCTAGGCCTGGTGGCGCCGCACATTCCTGGAGCAGCTTGCCTTCCCTACGTGCATGTGCGGTGCTAGGTGCCACGGTGTTTCACATGTGTGGCGCCACCATGCTTGGTGCCGCATATTCCTGGTGTTAGTGGCCAATCTATCTGCCCTTCCCAGAACTTCCTGGTGTTAGGGGCCAATCTATCTGCCCTTCCTAGAACTTCCTGGTGTTAGTGTCCAAGTTGAGAAAATGCATGCCACTTAAACTGAATGGGTTGAAACAAAGTAGGAGTTGAAACAAATTTACGACAAGTTCACGAGCTTCATACCCTCATAGTAAGTTCATAGATCATGTCTAGAGGCTAACGACAAGTTCACGACAAATTTACGACAAGTTCACGACAAGTTCATAAAGGACACGACCACAACTACTTCTCCCCAACTACTTCCCACGGGTCGTCCTCTTCCCTCGGCCCCTTCGTGTAGGAAGCTTCCTCGTGACCTGTTCCTCGTCATCATCTTGCAACCTGTAGGTCGCCTTCTTCGCCTTCTTTGCCTTCTTTTCCTTGGCCGTGGAAGGGTTGGGTGTGTAAGGCTTCTTGGGTTGCCTTGGCTTGAGAATGTGTCGGACCGCTCGTGGATCTTGTATCGAGTGTATGTGCCCAACGTCATCTCGTCGTCAACGCTTTCTTCATCCTGGGGCTATCAACACAAGAACAATGGTAAGGACATATAGTAATGCAAGGGTTCGTCATAATACAATGCTTTGATACCTCAGGTGTGTCCGCCTCATCCTCGGATGGGGAGTGATGATCGCCAGAAGGGTCAGGGGGCGTGTTGGACCTTGACGCGAACGGTTTTGCCACCTCGGGGTCACGACAACCTAGCAAGTTCGATAGCCGCCTTAACCGTAGGGCCTGCTTCTTAACAAACCCTCTAAACAGACTCTCTCCCTTCTCTCCGCGCGGGTATGTCTCGAAAGCATCCTCGCATGCATCGGCCGACTTTCTTACCTCTGCCCGCTATCATAGAAAAGAGTAAACAAGTAAAGCATCCCACGGGCCGACAAGAGTAAACAAGGAAAACAAACATTCGGGAAAAATTACCACGAAGTTGACCAATGGAGCATACTCGACTTGTCGCCCTTCTCTGACTATCCTGTTGTATTCTTCAGTTGCAAGCTCATCAAATAGAAATGGCTCCTCCAAGATTTCTAGGCGGAATGCTTGTGGGTACATCTCCACCCGCGTGTTCTCAAGAAACCAGGTGATGTAGTTGTTGAAAGCATCCTGATTGAACGCACTTTCCTGTGTTCCTTTTGCTTTCTTAGCCTCAATAACACACCTTTTGAATTTGTTAACATACTTCCTATGAAGCTTGTCCCAATCCTTCTCCTTCCTCTGCTTCTTCCTGTCCAAGCTGCACAACAAGAAGTCATAAAGCGATATTTCTCGAAAGATATTACATCACAGGCGAAGGCGGTTCATATCTTACCCATGGAGCCCTATGTCCGTGTCCTTCCACTCAGGAGGGTTCACCTGAAATAAGCCAAACTGGGTCATGGCATGTTGTGGCTGGTGATGCTCAACCGCCCACATGCATATCATGGGGCAACGCATTAGCCATAGACGGGCTTCTTCCGTGCACTTCGGGTTAAGCACATAGTCGTCCGGGACACCAAAGTTCCCCCTTGGACCGTATGGCTCCTAGGTCACCTGCAACATACCACACTCATGTAAAGTTCAAATATTACACATTAATAACATAGAATTGACCGGACGCTGGGAAATTACCTGATCCATGGTTATCGTGTCAAACTCGTTGGTGTACCTCCTGTACGCCGCCAAATGGTCGGTTGGGGGATCAGAGACCACATCCCACTTGTAAGCCCATGTGGGGAGCAGGAGGTTATTGCCGTCATCAACATAAGGGTTGTAGCTCAACAATCTCGGCCGTCCAACTGGGAAGCGTTCCCAGCTCCACACCGAAAGAAGGAGCAAACAACCACCGATGCATCCGTCATTTGCGCTCCTAAGACAGGCATCATCCAGCTGCACATGAAGTGATACACCGTTTAGTAAAACAATATTTTTTGAGGTCATGCAAACATAGACAACTTTGTAAACAAGTGATTACCTGACGGTACAACCAAGCCAACGCCGCCGAACCCCAGCTGAAATCTGAGTCAAAAACTGTGAGCACCTTAAGCCAATGCCACTGAGCATGATCCCCACTGCTGTCAGGAAATAGAGTCCTTGTGATGATGTACCACACATATACACGAGCGTACGTCATGACCGTGTCCTTGTCAGCATCCTCGGTGCAGGTCTTAAAATTCTGTCTAATCCAACTGAAAGTAGCCCCGGCAGCTACCCTTAGTGTTACTCCCTTCTCATTTACAACCTCAGGTGGATCCTTCCCTATAAGGCTAACCATCTGCTCACGCCACCTGTCTGAATCTGTGCTTATGCACACAGGGTTTCCCTCGATTGGGAGTGCCAGGATCATGCTCATGTCCTGCAAAGTGATCGTAGTCTCACCGGTCCTAAGGTGAAAAGTGTGTGTCTCCGGCCTCCAGCGGTAGACAAGCGCGGTGATCGCAGCGGGGTTGAACTTTGGTGTCGACCGAGTGATCATGTGGATAAAGGGGAGGAGTCCTAGTTGCTCGATGTACGGAGTGTACTGCTCATCGTAAGTCAGGTTCTTCACCGACGAGACCTCGTGATACCTAAGTCGAAGAGGTGCAAGCTCCTACAAACATGGCCTAGGTTAGATTTACATCTCAACAAACCGGAGCAATAGTGATGGGGGAATACCAATTGGGGTATACCCACGAAGCAGAATTGCGAGCTGGATCAAGCCAACTGAAGCCAAGCCTAGAGCGGGTCGACTCGCCGTAAACGGCGACTGACACATACTGGACCCAGACGCCACGCCGACTGAAGGCCCAAGACGGCGACTCCAATAAAAGGCCCATTAGCACTTGTAAACCCTAACTGGCTGCATATATAAAGCCACCCCCCACGGGGTACGTCGTATTACATCTCTCCCACATAAGATTAGATCTAGGCACCCCTCCACCTCCGGCGGCTCCATGTAAATCAATCTATGATCATATACTGGATTGACAGCAGGACGTAGCGATCCTCCATCGAGGGGACGTGAACCTGGGTACATCGTGTGCCAATTTCGCTCCCGGATTCTCCTACGTCGCCTTGTCCTTTCCTCTCCCGGCTCGTGGTGCTTGGAGGTGATAATCCGGGCGAGATCCCTCGTCGTCAACAAATCCGTGGAGTTCGGCGCGCACATGTAATCCAATCTGAAGCCGTCCACACACGCAAGTGGCAGCAACCATGATCGGTGATGTTTCCATCTGCTCTTTTTTAATTATCATATGAAGTACTAGTGTCGGCAGATGCACATGCCACAAGTACTGGATCAGTTCTGTACGGCCGGCATCGTCACACGGGATCGAATCTGGCTGTTGAGTTCTAGATTGAACCTCCTCTCTATTGTTGATCGATGTGCTAACTAACTATTTATTTTACACCTAATCTTATTTAACGATGTGTATCGTTTGGAGAATTGGTAAATCAGGTCCAGCAGTCACGCGATCTTGACCCCTGCAGCAAAAAAGAGAGCTATTGGACAGACATGCAAGCTTGATCTAATCCTTTACCTATTGCCACGACTAATGAATTCTTTTTCTATCTAGTCTTACCTTTTTCATGCGTTTAATTACCTTGCTAATGGACTATTTTATTTGGATATAATCCTTTATGTATTGTCTTTTTTGGTATACATGCACCATACGACCTGGATTGGGTCGCGGAGATGAGATGGAGAACACGTAGACGCTTCTGCCGATCCACGGCCAAGGATCGGCAAGTCCGCGTGGATTTGCCATGGACAGTCTACTACCTCCATGGACTACTTTCTCGCAGCCATGACCTACTCCAGTTCTTCGGCGTTGGACTCGTCTCCGACTCTGTCTGCTGCGGCGATCCGCCGCGTCGACTCCGACAAAAATCCAGCCAACTTCGTCCGCAGCGACGACTCCGTCGCGTCGACTCTTCTGGCTAAATGCCGCATCAGCCGCGGACTCGCCTGTGCCTATCACAGTTCGCTCGGGAGATCGTTCCATATGCCCGATAAGTTTTTATTCAGTCTTGTCATTGTCGTTTATTGTACCAATTGATTACTTTATTTGGATCACTAATAGTGGATGCACGCTGCTTGTTCGTTTTCGCTCAGGAGATTGATTCCTAAAATACGGGACGAGATCAGAATAGTCTTTATACGCCAGCACAACTGGCTTCGTCGATGGCAACTGGGACTGCCGTGCACATGTACAAGACGACGAAGGAGGCCAGTCTATGCGCGGCTGTATCGATCTCACCAGATCAAGACGACCAACCATCTGACTCCAAACCGTATAAGCCTGGAGCGACAGGCCAATTACATTGGAACAAAAAGAAAATCGCCTGAACCGATGCAGTATAATTATCTCTCAACTCAAGTTAACTTGGTTTATTATATATTCCATTCTATGACCAGTGTTTGCTGATCATTTATATGTACAATTACGTGAGTATTACGACACAGCGTGCAGTCGCAGAACAGGATGACGTCTACGTCTAGTCAGGCGGTCAACTCGATGTTTCCATTTATCATAGTGGCGCCGACCCTGGCCTCCTCGCTGTCGCAACCGCTCCACCGTGCGACTCCGTTCGCCGCCTCGACTACACTCAGCTGTTGTGACTCCGCTCTACGAAGGTCCGTCGGACGTGCTGCCCCGACCTTGTCTAAAGGCTTGATGAATGCTCTACTGCAAACTATTTCGACTTTTCGCCACCGCGGATGCCTACAGCTTCGCCAACGACAACTTGGCTATGGCCGATAATTCTCTCCTATTTTATCTTGTTTTAAACATTTATTTGTATATTGATAAACTTTTTACTAAATGTGTGTTGATACATATACGAGGGGAAGAACTAAATTGTGCACTCGCTGGCTCCGATGCGTCTGGAGCGCTTACCCAACCATGTCCACCGCGTTGACTCCTGTCCGCCGTGATGACTCAGCAGCGCGCACTCCTTCAGGCTAAACGCCGTACTTGGGGGCTCGCCTTGTCTGTCACGGAGTCGCCGCCCCCGCGGACTCTCCGCGCTCGGGGACCCGCCTCACCTTTCGTGGACTCTCTGCGCTCGGGCACTCGCCTCGCATGTCACGACTTCGCCCTCGCGGCCTCGCCGACTCGCCATTCTACCGGCTAAATGCCGCGTCGACATCGCCATAGCGCGACCTCCGTCCGCCGCGTTGATCCCGTGTCCGCCGTGTCGACATCGCCATAGCGCGACCTCCGTCCGCCGCGTCGACCCCATGGCCGCCGCGTCGACTTCGCCATAGCGTGACCTCGGTCCGCCGCGTTGACCCCGTGTCTGCCGAGTCGACATCACCATAGCGCGATCTCCGTCCGCCGTGTCGACCCCGTGTCCGCCGTGTCGATTTTGCCATAGCGCGACCTCCATCCGCCGCGTCGACCCCATGTCCGCCGCGTCGACTTCGCCAAAGCGCGACCATACGTCCGCCGCGTCGACCCCGTGTCCGTCGCGTCGACTTTGCCATAGCGCAACCTCTGTCCGCCGCGTCGACCCCGTGTCCACCGTGTCGACTTCGCCCTAGCGCGACCTCCGTCCGCCGGGTTGACCCCGTGTCCGCCGTGTCGACTTCGCCGAAGAACGACCATACGTCCGCCACGTCGGCCCTGTGTTTGCCGTGTCGATTTCGCCAAAGCGCGACCATACGTCCGCCGCGTCGACCCATGTTCGCCGCATCGACTTCGCCAAAGCGCGACCATACTTCCGCCGCGTCAACTCTTTCCGGCTACGTCGAATGCGTACGCCGCGCCTTCTAAGGGACCTTCATCGTCCGAGTTACCAGAAAGGGTCGCATGCCACGCTGCATGGACTCACCACTGGGTGTCTCTTCCCCGGGGAAAAATCAATTCGCCTTTGTCAACCTTTGAAAGAGCGACTCACAATGGCCAAGTAGTGCGGACGAGGACTCGCAAACCGAGCCTCGGATCGTCCACGGAAAACGCTAACTGAGAGCCATCATTGGAGTCGCCTTGCTCGACTGGCCTTCCGGGCCAAGACAAATGGCAGTGCTACACAAACAGCATCATGTCCTCCTCAACCTTAGATAGTGCGACTCGTACAACCAAGTACTGCGGACGAGGACTCGCAAATTGAGCCTCGGATCGTTCAGGAAGAACGCTAAGCCGAGAGCCATCTTTGGAGTCGCTATGCGACTGCCCCCCGTGCCAAGATTAGAGACTCGCTAACAAAAACAGCCCAATCAACATCATCACGGACTCGCAATCATCATGGACACGGCACACCTGGGGACTCTCCCCTCGCAGACTCGCAATCATCGCGGACACGCCACACTCGGGGACTCTCCCCTCACGGACTCGCAATCATCACGGACTCGCCACACTCGGGGACTCTCCCCTCGTGGACTCACAATCATCGTGGACTTGCCACACTCAGGGACTCTCCCCTCGCGGACTCGATCACCGCGAACTCTCCCTACGCGGACTCGCCGCACTCCAGACAGTGTCGAGCGCTACTCACCATGCTCGAGAACAACCTCTACTATGCATCTCTAAAGAGCCTCAAGTCTCCTCTACAAGCCAACTCGAGCCTCGGGGACTACTCCTAGGCATACTGCATGTACGCGTGGCTCCACGACCGCGGCTTGCCACGCTCGGGGACTCGCCATCGCGGATTCGTCATCACGGACTAGCCCTTGTCAAATCATCATCGCAGACTCACCACCACGGACTCGCCCTCGTGTACTCCACACGCTCGAGGACTCGCCACCGCAGACTCACCCTCGTGTACTCAACACGCTCGGGGACTCGCCACCGCGGACTTGCCCTCGCGTACTCAACATGCTCGGGGACTCGCCACCACGGACTCGCCCTCGCATACTCAACACGCTCGGGGACTCGTCACCGCGGACTCGCCCTCGTATACTCAACATGCTCGGGGAATCTCCACCACGGACTCCCCTCGCGTACTCAACATGCTCAGGGACTCAGCACCACGGACTTGCCGTCGCGTACTCAACACGCTCGGGGACTCGCCACCGCGGACTCACCCTCGTGTACTCAACATGCTCGGGGACTCGCCACCATGGACTCGCCCTCGCGTACTCAAGACGCTCGGGGACTCGCCACCATGGACTCCCCTTGCGTACTCAACACGCTCGGGGACTCGCCACCACAGACTCGCCCTCGCGTACTCAACATGCTCGGGGACTCGCCACCGCGGACTCGCCCTCATGTACTCAACACACTTGGGGTATTGCCACCGCGGACTCTCCCTCACGTACTCAATACGCTCGGGGACTCGTCCCTCGCGGACTCGTCCCGCGTATTCCCCTGCACCGACTTGGCGACTCCAAGGGGCGACTCCGTCAAATGATGACTCGCCCGACGTGTCGACTCGCGTTGGCGATTGGGTTACTTCATAAGCTATTTCTCTGTTTCAGAAGCTCGCCAACGACTCACCATCGACTCCACCCTGGAATCACCTGCGGCAATTCGGCGGCTTGAAGTCATCGCCGAGTCCCTGACGCGCTCGGGGACTACTGATGGGGGAATACCAATTGGGGTATACCCACGAAGCGGAATTGCGAGCTGGATCAAGCCAACTGAAGCCAAGCCTAGAGCGGGTCGACTCGCCGTATACGGCGACTGGCACATACTAGACCCAGATGCCACGCCTGAAAGAACATTTCATGTTTTCCTATGTTTTGCGTGTTAGATAACAATACTATGGAGACTTTTCATGTGTGCTAAGTGTGCAGAAAGTTTTGAGGGGGGCCGGATAATCCGCCCTTCTAAGGGCTGGATAATCCGGCCTACCTCATCTCTCAAGGAAGCCAAGGCGCGTCACTCTGTGTCTAATCGGATTTTCTCCCGGAAAATCCGAACTGGGGCGGTTTTTCCTTCCTAGGCCAAATAATCCGGGTTTCGCAAGGGCCGGATAATCCGGCCCCCAGTTTTCGAGCAAAAGGAGCCAAGGCGCGTCGCTTGGTATCCGGTCGGATTTTCTCCCGGAAAATCCGAACTGGGGTGGTTTTCTTCCCCAGGCCGGATACTCCGGCCTTCACATAGGACCGGATAATCCGGCCCCCAGAAGTTGATAAAGGGCAAGCTCAGCGCGACGCTCTGTGAGGGGGCGGATTATCTGCCAGATATTCTGAGTCTGGGGCGGTGTTTTCCCTAGGCCGGATAATCCGGCCCCCAAAATGTGCAACGACTGGTTTTTGGAAGGGGTTATAAGTACCCCTTCTTCCCCAACAATCAGAACACTTGATTCATTCGAAATTGACCAGACCTTGTGCAAGAGCTCTCATTCTCAATTTCCCACTTCAACCACTCGAAGGTCTTGATCTTTGGTGGAATTGAAGGAGGACAAGTTCATCATCAACGTCAAGATTCAAGCGCTTCAACTCCTCTCCATTCACTTGGAGAAATCCTTGATCTAGTATTCTTGTCAATACCTAGATCTTGTTATTGTGTTTGACAACTTTGTTCTTGTGGTAGCTTGTTGTCATTTCGGGAGCCTCCAAGTTGTTGTGGAGTTGTTTCCCCGCTAGTTGTGTAAAGGCGCCGGTGCCCGCCTCGAAGGGTACCTATAGTGGAAGGTGGATCAGGCCTGTTGTGGCGAGATCAATCAGAGAACAGGGTGAGGCCTTTTGTGGCGTGGTGGTCTTAGTACCGTCCACCCCTCCAACGCAGACGTACTTCCCTTAACAAGGAAGGAACTACGGTCAAACAAATCCTATGTCTCCGCGTGCTTCACTTCGGTTCACTCGTTCCTATTCCACTCGCTCCTTACTCGCTAGTAGATAGGTTCGCATATAGGGAAATTCCACACTTTAGTTTATCTAGAGAATTTACCTTTGTGCTAAGCCTAAAATTGAAAAAAAATTAAAAATTGGTGTAGCACCTATTCACCCCCCTCTAGGTGCCCATACGATCCATTTCAATTGGTATCAGAGCCCCGGCTCTTAATTCGGGCTTAACCGCCTAAGAGTAGTATGGGTACCAAGGATGATGGAAATGAGGTTGTGGATAAGGTCACAATGGATGATCTCAAGTCATTGGAAACAACCTTGTTGAAATCCTTTGAGGCCAAGATGGAGGAGATGAATCAAATTATTGCTCGCCTTACATCATCGATAGCCCCATCACCATCCTCCTCTGAGGCTCCCTCGCCATCATCTAAGGAAAAGGGTAACATCGGATCCAAGGATGATGATGTGGAAGGTGAAAAACTAAATGGCTCCACCTCCAAAAAGGGAAGTGGTAAGGAGGAATATAGTGAGGTTCGCCACGTATATTCCCCCGACCCACCTATCCCTCATCCTCATATAAACAATAGGGGTGATCCACCTAAGCTCACTGCATCCTCTTTTAACCAATAGCAATTTCTAATGAAATCTCATGTTTGCAGCTCCTCTATTGAATTGTGGAGGATTATTGAAGAAGGTCTTCATATTGGAGATCAAACCAATCTAACAAGAAGGGAAGTTGTGGATAGCCAGTTGAATGCCACTGCTCTCCACATGATACAGCTAGGTGTGGGTCCCAAGGACATGCCACACATTGAACATCTCAACACAGCTAAAGAGGCGTGGGATGCTCTTACGGACCTTTTTGTTGGAAATGAAAGCATGAGAAGAAACAGGTATGATGCCCTTAGTAATGAAGCTGAGGGATTCTACATGTTGGATGGTGAAAACCATGAGGACATGTATAGAAGACTCAAGGGCATCGCAACAACATTTCGGAAGCATGGGGCCACTCACATTGATGATGCATGGATAAAAAGAAAGTATGTGAGTGCCTTAATGCCTTTCGAACCAACGGATTTGAAGAGCTTGCAAGGTAGACACAACTATCATCAAATGACATACAATGAAGTCATGTAAGAAATGGCATCATTCAAAGTGGCGGCAAAGAATGCTGAAGATGCCCGTGCTCGGGCCATTGGAATGCAAAAGGGTGTCAATGTGGCTCTCAAAGCCAATGTTGTTGAGCAAGAGGACGATGAAGGGGCTTTTGAGAGGATATCCATGGACTGCCCCAATGAGGTCAAATGTGCACATGGTGACTACATGGCATTCTATGCAAGGAACTTTTGGAAGGACCCTGCCAAAGCCAAGTCTGAACTTGAGCGCAAGAACGGGTCAAATGGAAGAAGAGAAAGTGGCCCAAGATTGATAACTTGCTTCAACTGTGGAGATAGACTGCACTTTGTAGCCGAGTGTCCTTATGAAAATAGAGAAGACAATGGTGGCAGGCTCATTCTCAAAGAGAAATCCAAAGCTCCTAAGAAGAAGCCATTTGCTAAGAAGAATGGCCCTTTCAAGAAGCAACCCAAGATGGTACTTGTAGCTCAAGAGGAATACTCCTCCGCAAGTGAAGATGAAGAGGATGATGATAGTTCCTGAGAAGTGGCTGCTATAGCCACCACATCGACTCCCTCCTCTCTCTTCGACTCGCCGAACGAGAACGCCATCAACAACAACACCACTTGTCTAATGGCAAGAGGATCCGAGGTATCAACTTCTAACTCCTCATTTCCTAAGACTAACATAATTTTGGATATGGATGATCATGACAGTCTTGAAATGAAAGAAGAAGTTATTGCCTTGGATACTTTTTTCACTAACCTACAAGGTGTGCACAAACTCCATTTTGATGCTCTTATGAGACAACTTGCTCAAGCCGAAGATCTCCTTGAAGAAAAGGGCAGAATTGAAAGAGAAGATGCCTTGGAGATAGCCTCTTTGAAGAATGCTTTGGAAGAGGAAGAGGAAGCTCGAGTTTCTTTGGAAGAAAGACTCGAATCCCTAGAGGAGTCACAAGAGGAAGCTGTAGCTCAGCTCATTAAAGAACGTGATCATGCTCTTGCCAAGGTAAAGAAACTAAAGAAAGAAAAGATTGATTTTGGGGCTGTTCATGCTAGACTTTTGGAGAAGTTTGATGATCTTGAAAGTGCTCACAAGGCATTGAAGAGTGATCATTCTACTCTAAATGAGTCTCATGACCAGCTCCAAACTCAATTGAAACGGTATGACGTGCCAAGTACCTCCTCTTCATCCCTTGGAAAAGAAGATCTTACAAGAAGTTCTCAACACAAAGGTAAAGGGGTTATTGATGAGATACTGAGCAGGCAAAGGACAAACCACAGTAAAGAAGGTCTTGGTTACATACCCAAGATAAAGAGCAAGAAAAACAAGAAGAAGAAGAACAAGACTGCTCAATCAAAGACTAGCAACATTACAAATGACAAGACTAATTATGATGGTTTTGCAGGGATCAACAATCCTAATTTCGAACTATATTGTGATTCTTATGGTGATGTTTATGCTAGTTATGTAGGGCCTTATGATTGTTACATTCCTTGGTCTATTTGGGTTCCCAAGACCCTTGTTACTAACATGAGAGGACCCATTGAAAAATGGGTACCTAAAACCAAGAAGTAATTTTCTTGCAGGGCTATGCTTCCGGTGGTTCTAAATGGGTACTCGATAGTGGTTGTACGAGTCATATGACCGGAAGCAAGGAGATCATCACGGAGATGCGGCCAAACCGTGATCACATTACCGTCTCCTATGGTGACAAGTCAAAATCTGAGGTATTGGGTCTCGGCAAAGTTGTGGTGGCTCACGATATCTCCCTCGTGGACGTCATGCTTGTTGAGACCCTCAGGTATAACTTACTTTCAGTTTGTGCCCTTGGTAAGATGGGCTTTGCAGTTTACATTGATGCTGATTTAGTGGTACTCTTGTGGAGCAAGTCTCTAAAAGTCGCTTTCGTGGGATATGTCGAAAACGACCTGTACGTGGTGGACTTTTCGGGGAAAACCACTACAGGCCCGATGTGTCTTTTTGGAAAGGCTGACACGGGTTGGCTATGGCATCGCCGACTAGCCCACGTTAATATGAGAAATTTGCAAAGTCTCCACAAGGGTGGCCACATTCTTGGACTAAAAGAAAATGTCTCTTTTGCCAAAGATCGTGTTTGCAGGGCGTGTGTTGAAGGGAAAATGCATGATTCACCTCATCGAAGGAAAACCATTATCTCTTCAAAAAGGATCTTGGAGCTCCTTCATGTGGACCTCTTCGGACCTCCATCTCATGCAAGCCTCGGTGGGAAGAAGTATTGTCTAGTGATTGTTGATGATTACTCTAGATACACTTGGGTTTATTTCTTCAAGTTGAAGAGTGAAACTCAACAAACTGTCATCGACTTCGCCAACGAGGTTCAACATCAACACAACGTCCCCATTCTAGCTATAAGGAGTGATAACGGCTCGGAGTTCAAGAACTACACCTTAAATGAGTTCCTAAGTGAAGAGGGGATAAGACATCAATATTCCGCTGCGTACACCCCTCAACAAAATGGTGTAGCCGAGAGGAAGAATCGGACTCTAATGGACATGGCAAGATCAATGTTGGCCGAATTCAAATCTCCATATAACTTCCGGGCTTAAGCAATCTCTACTGCTTGTCATTCATCCAACCGTTTATACCTCCGCAAGTTTTTGGACAAGACTCCGTATGAAATACTTACCGGTAATAAGCCAAACATCTCATACTTTCGGGTATTCGGGTGTAAGTGTTTCTTTCTTATTAAAGGAGTTCGTTTATCTAAGTTTGTATCTAAGGCTCTAGAAGGTATTTTTGTTGGTTATGGTGCCGAATCCCACACTTATAGAGTCTACAATAAGCTCTCCGGAACTGTTGTAGAATCTTGTAGTGTGGTGTTCGAGGAAAATGATGGTTCCCGTGCGGAGCAAGTTGGTGTTTGTGATGCAGATGTTGAAATACCCCAAGATGCCATAAGAAGAATGGCCGTGGGATTCTTCTGCCCCATTGAGGAACCCCTTGTGGCGGACCGGGAAGGACAAGGCTCTACTCATATAGAGCCCTCATCTACACATACGCAACATGCTCCAACCACAGGGGCAACTTCTACACCATCGCCATCAACTGCTGAAGGTCAAGATGCTCCAGAAAGCTCTAGGCCGGATTTTCCGGTGGACACCGGATTATCCGGCCAACCCACTCCAGCTAACCTTTCTGCTCCTGGTGGTGAAGATATCGCCATAGCTCAGGCGGATTTTCCGGCTGACCCCGGATTATCCGGCTCCTCGCCCGTTCAAGCAAGTCCCAGGCTCCCTAATGAAGATACTGCAAGTACTCCCAGGCCGGATTATCCAGCCTCTTCATCGGCCAGATTATCCGGCCCTGACTCTCCAGTTCTGCAGCCTCCTGCTACGTCTACGGACTCACCTCAAGGGCATATATCTCCACCACCTGCTACTGATGTTCCAGTTACTGATCAAGGCGGAGAAAATGCTTCCAATGCAGACTCAAGTGATGAATCTCCTCCACCAAGAGAAAATAAACTTATTGAACTTCGTCGCAAGGCTCGTGCTGATCGTAACCTTGAGTTGAGGGGTCACACTCTCGACAAGGTTGTTGGTGATCTTCGACGAAGGGTTTCTACAAGAAGAGAATTGGCCAGTTTTGGTGAGCATCAAGATCATATCTCCATGGTGCAACCTAAGAAGGTCTTTGAAGCTCTTGAAGACCCATACTGGGTTGTTGCTATACATGAAGAATTGAATAATTTCGAGCGCAACAAAGTCTGGAAACTAGTGGAGAAACCCAAAGAGTGCCGCAATGTTATCGGCACCAAGTGGATTTTCAAGAACAAGCAAGATGAGAATGGCATTGTTGTGAGGAACAAGGCAAGACTTGTGGCACAAGGTTACTCCCAAGTTGAGGGCATCGACTTCAGCGAGACCTATGCTCCTGTGGCTCGCCTTGAGTCCATCCGTATCCTTCTTGCTTATGCTGCCCATAACAATTGTAAGTTGCAGCAAATGGACGTCAAGAGTGCCTTCCTTAACGGTCCTCTACATGAGTTTGTATACGTAAAGCAACCCCCAGGGTTTGAGGATCCTACCTTCCCGAACCATGTCTACAAACTCGATAAGGCACTCTATGGCCTTAAACAAGCCCCACATGCATGGTATGAGCACCTTAAAGAGCTTTTGTTAGATCGTAATTTCGAAGTTGGGCAAATCGACCCCACTCTTTTTACTAAGAAGGTTAAGGGGGAGCTCTTCGTATGCCAACTATATGTAGACGATATCATTTTTGGTTCTACTAACAAAGCTTTTAACGATGAATTTTTCTAAGCTTATGACTGACAGGTTTGAGATGTCTATGATGGGGGAATTACGGTTCTTTCTTGGATTCGAGATCAAGCAACTTAGAGAAGGAACCTTTATTAATCAAGCAAAGTACATCCAAGACATGCTCAAGAGATTCAAGATGACAGATCTAAATGGTGTCGCTACTCCGATGCAAACAAAGTGTCATCTTGAACTCAACCCTCATGGTAAAGATGTGGACCAAAAGGTATACCGGTCCATGATCGGCTCTCTTCTTTACCTCTGCGCATCTAGACCCGATATTGTGTTGAGTGTGGGAGTGTGTGCAAGGTATCAAGCAGCTCCTAAAGAAAGCCACTTAGTGGCGGTCAAGAGGATCTTTCGATATTAAGTTCATTCCCCCAACTTTGGTCTCTGGTATCCCAAGGGCTCCAATTTCTCTTTATGTGGTTATACTGACTCAGATTGGGCTGGTGATAAGGATGATCGGAAGTCAACTTCTGGAGCTTGTCAATTCTTGGGAAGATCTCTTATATGTTGGACCTCCAAAAAGCAGAATTGTATATCTCTCTCCACCACCGAAGCTGAATATGTTGCTGCTGCCAGCGCTTGTACTCAATTATTGTGGATGAGGCAAACTTTAAAGGATTACGGTGTCAACTGTGACAAAGTGCCTCTTTTATGTGATAATGAAAGTGCTATCAAAATTGCATACAATCCAGTTCAGCACACAAGGACGAAGCATATTGAGATTCGGAATCATTTTATTCGTGACCATGTTGCTCGAGGTGATATTGATCTATCTTTTGTGAGCACGAAGAACCAACTGGCGGATATTTTTACAAAGCCACTTGATGAAGCAAGATTCTGCTATTTGAGGAATGAGCTAAATATCATTGATTCCGGGAGCTTGTCTTGATTACCCATGCACCCACTCGTACATCTCAATCCTTGTTTGGTCTAGGTGTGGGCATGGATATAGGGGGAGTGTGGTCCTAACTTATTGGGCTAACCCTCCCCCCATAATGCCAATAGCAAGTATCATTTGTCTTAATATCATGTTGTGATATGTGAGCTTATTGATGAGTATTGGTCGTGAACCCAAGATATATCTTCGCGATGTCACGCCATACACTCCAACAAGGTGGCTTCGGCCACTGCCCTCTCCTTTGTGGAGAATTGGATCTTTTTGGATGTTATTTGCTCTCTCTTGTTCTTATGGGAATCACACTCAATCTTGGCTTTTATTTGATTTGTTTTTTTGCAATTTTGAGTGTCTAGTACCATCTCAGTTTGGCTCTCTTAATCCTAAGACTTCCCTACCTCTAAGCCATATATTCTTGCACACAAGTCCCTTGTACACCTTGTGGGGGTGTTGTTTGGGGACGCGTGGGCCTGGTTCTGTGTATAACAGAATCCCAGAATTTAGGCCGGATAATCCGGCCCAAGTATTGGCCAGATAAAGGGGGCGCTAGCATCGTTCTTCTCCCTTTTTGGTGTCTCGATGCCAAAGGGAGAGAAGTAGTTCTATTAGGTTTTCCGTGGATTTGCATGGGTCAGGCATAAGCACTTGCACTTTTCTATTTGTTATTTCCTGCTTATGCCCATTTAGCGTTGAACTTTTAAATTCGTGGTTTGTGATTTGTGGTTGAGACTTTATGTGGTTGTCTGGATGATACCTATGGTCCATATCGTGGATTATGCTTATGGTTATATCTATTCATATCCTATTGCTGGAGGTTTATCACGGAAGGCGCGCACTCATAATGGTTATCCAGTAATGATTGTGATTTATGTCAAGGATGCCTATTCTCTACTTCGGTGGTATGTGTTTTTGCCCTTTTGTCTATGGAATAGATTCACCTATTTGTGTGCATTTGTATTCCAATGCAAAACTCTATTATGCACACATTGAGGGGGAGTCCCTTTCATAGTTATCTCTGTGTGTCTTGTGTCTTTCTTCTGCAAATTCTGGTATTGTCATCTAACACCAAAAAGGGGAGACTGAAAGAACATTTCATGTTTTCCTATGTTTTGCGTGTTAGATAACAATACTATGGAGACTTTTCATGTGTGCTAAGTGTGCAAGAAGTTTTGAGGGGGGCCGGATAATCCGTCCTTCCAAGGGCCGGATAATCCGGCCTACCTCATCTCTCAAGGAAGCCAAGGTGTGTCACTCTGTGTCCAGTCAGATTTTCTCCCAAAAAATCCAAACTGGGGCGGTTTTTCCTCCCCAGTCCGGATAATCCGGGTTTCGCAAGGGCCGGATAATCCGGCCCCCAGTTTTCGAGCAAAAGTAGCCAAGGCGCGTCGCTTGGTATCCGGTCGGATTGAAAATCCGAACTGGGGCGGTTTTTCTTCCCCAGGACGGATAATCCGGCCTTCACATAGGACCGGATAATCCGTCCCCCAGAAGTTGATCAAGGGCAAGCTCGGCGCGACGCTCTGTGAGGGGGCGGATTATCTGCCGGATATTCCAGTGCAGGCGGTGTTTTCCCCCGAGGCGGATAATCCGTTTTCACTTGGGCCGGATAATCCGGCCCCCAAAATGTGCAACGGCTGGTTTTTGGAAGGGGGTATAAGTACCCCTTCTTCCCCAACGATCAGAACACTTGATTCATTCGAAATTGACCAGACCTTGTGCAAGAGCTCTCATTCTCAATCTTCCACTTCAACCACTCGAAGGTCTTGATCTTTGGTGGAATTGAAGGAGGAGAAGTTCATCATCAACATCAAGAATCAAGCGCTTCAACTCCTCTCCATTCACTTGGAGAAATCCCTGATCTAGTATTCTTGTCAATACCTAGATCTTGTTATTGTGTTTGACAACTTTGTTCTTGTGGCAGCTTGTTGTCATTTCGGGAGCCTCCAAGTTGTTGTGGAGTTGTTGCCCCGCTAGTTGTGTAAAGGCGCCGGTGCCCGCCTCGAAGGATACCTATAGTGGAAGGTGGATCAGGCCTGTTGTGGCGAGATCCATCGGAGAACAGGGTGAGGCCTTTTGTGGCATGGTGGTCTTAGTACCGCCCACCCCTCCAACGCAGACGTACTTCCCTTAACAAGGAAGGAACTGCGGTCAAACAAATCCTGTGTCTCCGCGTGCTTCACTTCGGTTCACTCGTTCCTCTTTCACTCGCTCCTTACTCGCTAGTAGATCGGTTCGCATATAGGGAAATTCCACACTTTAGTTTATCTAGAGAATTTACCTTTGTGCTAAGCCTAAAATTGAAAAAGAATTAAAAATTGGTGTAGCACCTATTCACCCCCCCCCCCCTCTAGGTGCCCATACGATCCATTTCAACGCGGATTGAAGGCCCAAGACGGCGACTCCAATAAAATGCCCATTAGCACTTGTAAACCCTAACTGGCTGCATATATAAAGCCACCAGGGGCACCCCCACGGGGTACATCGTATTACATCTCTCCCACATAAGATTAGATCTAGTCTCCCCTCTGCCTCCGGCGGCTCCATGTAAATCAATCTATGATCATATACTGGATTGACAGCAGGACGTAGCGATCCTCCATCGAGGGGACGTGAACCTGGATACATCGTGTGCCAAGCTCGCTCCCGGATTCTCCTACGTCGCCTTGTCCTTTCCTCTATGTAAGCTACCCTGTAGCATCTGCCGTGTCCAATTCCACGACAAATAGGAACTACCGTGTGGGTTTTTTAGTACCTGTCTCTTTTCTGACAACTTGTAGGAACGGTGTTGAACATCGTAGTGAGGATTGAGAAGACTCATCCTACATATTTCAAATAGATACCATAAGAACAATTATTCTCACATTACATATATTCCACTTTAGCAAAACTATGCTTGCAACATTACAAATGTCCCACCATAATCTATCTACAAATGTCCCACCATAATCGATTATGAGGATTGCTACTATGAACCACACATACTAACATATATATTGGATTTGTATGCTAAAATAACCAACTAAAGTTCTACCATTGAATACTAAGCTATTGCTATACAAATACTACTAAGACTAAAGATCAACTATACATGGCAATGCTTCATATTAATTTCACTATCACATCCAACTTAGGGTTTCACCAAAAAATGCAAATGAGGGCAAAAAGTAAGAAATTTGTGGATGAAATTGAGGGGACTTCGTGAGAATACCTGGGAGAGGGGATTGAGAGCACAAATCTTGGAGAAAATGAGCAGATGTGGGGAAGGGATCATGTATGAGTGATAGCCGCCGCCATTGACCTTCTCTGTTTCGTGGATGGGTAAGGAAGTGAGCCTGGGTCGGGCTAGGCGGCCGCGCGGCTGGTACAAGACCTAAAATGTGGCGCCATGCGCCGTGGCGCGCACATAGTAGTGCGGCGCCATAGTGTGTGGCACCGCACTTACGGAACTGGGCCCCGCGAGACCATGTCGACGCCACACTGGCAGACGTGCGGCACCACGGTGCATGGCGCTGCTCTTCAGGGTGCGGCGCCATCGTCTACGGCATTGCAAAAAGGGTTAGTTCCGTGAAATTTCGATGGCCAGAGTTTATTTAGTGAATTTGTTATTTAATTGGGTTATTTCTGTTCAAATTCCCCCCGCTGGCATAAATACCCCCGCATCCCGGCATTTCAACATCCACAGAAAAAATCCCCCAATCTCTCCTCTTTCTTTTCGAAGCTTCTCTCGTCGTCAGCAAAGTTGGGCCGCGGCAAGGGAGGCAAGGGTCTGGGCAAGGGCGGCGCGAAGCGTCACCGTAAGGTTCTCCGGGACAACATCCAGGGCATCACCAAGCCCGCAATCCGTCGTCTAGCGAGGAGGGGTGGCGTGAAGCGCATCTCGGGGCTCATCTACGAGGAGACCCGCGGTGTGCTCAAGATCTTCCTCGAGAACGTCATCCGCGACACCGTCACCTACACCGAGCACGCCCGCCGCAAGACCGTCACTGCCATGGACATCGTCTACGAGCTCAAGCGCCAGGGCCGCACCCTCTACGGCTTCGGAGGCTGAGACTCAGATCTGTAGGGCTGCTTAGGACTGTTATTAGGGCTCTGTTGTCTGGTCAATATCCTGTAATCCTTGCTGTAATCTGTTTCATATGGATGAATGAATGCTGTGTTGCTGGAAATTGCTTTTAGTCCATCTGATTAACAGTCTGAACCTTGGCTTACACTGCAGCAGGTTTAGTCAAATTGCTTCTATTTGAACCTGTGTTTCAGATTCATTTTCTATCTGACAAGCTAATAACTGGTTAAAGCAATTTATTTGTGTTTGAAGAATGCCGATTGACACTATTCAACTTGGAGAATATGCTAGTTGAAGAATGCGTTAGACTGCATCACTGTCAAAGTGTCTGCAATTAACGCAGGTTCAATCAAATTGCTGTACCGCTAGCCTCATGCTTCTTTTCGAACTAGTTTCAGAATCGTAATTTGTTTTCTGTTCTCTGTTATCCTTGCACCTTCCAGGCTCAGAACCGGTGGTAACAATTTTGGTGTGTTTGAAGAATGTTCTGTTTGACCTGTATTCAACTCGGCGTGCTTTGGCACCTGAACTCTCCTACCGCAGGATGAATATTAAGTAGGAGTAGTAATATACAGTCGCGAATAATGCTAACTGTGAACCTAAGCCTCATCTCGTGTATGTTAGGAATGTGCTGACGAGACTGGCATGCCGATATAAAACTTGTGCTTGTAAGTTCATAAGTGTGTTTATATAGAACGAAGGAAAATTCAAGCAACATTCTTTTGGACATGGAACACTCATATTCCACATCAGGACACGGCCAAAATCACGGTCGACAGTATCGGTTGCATCAGCAGCAAATCTTTCAGCCACAACGGTATTTCCATGGATCTCCCCTGCACCCCTTAGCTGCCAAAATATGAGCAGGATTATTGAATTCCTCGAGCAAATACTCATACGACATGCAACAAAGGACATAGCTAGAAAGGATCAGCGGAGCATGAGATCAAAAGCTTAGGAGCTCATAGGTTGCTTGATAGTTTGCAGTCGGTTGCAACGATCACCTGGACGATTCCCAGCTGCCAAGCAATTTGAATTGAACTAAATTTAGGGGCGCGACTTGGAGTACGATCCCATTGGTTTTGTGATAAAAACGACATAATCATACCAAGCATAGTTCAATTCCCTGAATAAGGCACGGCAGCCTAGAACAAACTACTCCTTGATCACTTAATTCAATGACACGCAGATCTCCTGCGAGTTCTCGAAAAAAAAACTACACGAACAAGTGAGTACAAAGAAATCCACATAATCTGGACATGGGCATTGTCGTAGCAGGAACTTAGGGCATCTCTAACCGATCCTCTAAAATCGGTTAGAGGAGTAAATTCACGCAGCAACGGCACCTAACCGAACTCCTAAACGGTTAGAGGAGTATATTTTTACTCATCGGAGAAGTAAAAGTGGCGGCCAGCTCCTAAATTTACTCCTCCGAAACCAAATCCGAGAAAACGTCTGCCGCTCGACCGGCCGCACCCATTTCCGCCAGAGTCGTCGCCGGTGACCCCCTCTGCTGCTCTCTGACCCACCTTTTCCCTCGCTCGCCGCCTCTCGCCGTCGCCGGAATCGACGGGGCGACGTCGATTTCGCCAGCCTCCGCCCCTGATTTGCTCCAAATCGGGCTCCATCACCGTCGATTCGTCGCAAGTCGGAGCCGGCGTGGCCTCCGGTGACTCGTCGGAAGCCGGAGTTGCCTCCCAGGAGGCCGGCCACCACCGATGTCATGTCGCGGCTCGCCCCCTCCTCCTACCCTACCCTAGATCCCGCGCGACCGGCGTTCGGCCTCGCCTCCCCCGCCACCCCCGACGGGGTACGTGTGCGCCAGGGACCTCTGGCCGGAGTTGGAGGATGCAGGGTCGTCGTCCGTCAATGGAACGCCGGCTGCTGCCGTAGATGGATCACCGGCACCGCCGGCCGCAACCACCAAAACAGGGAAAAGGTGAATTTTCCCCTCTTTTTCGTCTTGTAAAATCTAGAGCACAAGTGGCTTATTTGATTCTTGTTACAATGAAGTACAAGGACTTCTACATGGACCGAGGATGAAGACGATGAGTTGTATTTTGCATGGCACCATCAAACTCTAGTAGACGACGCAATATTCGAAACGAGTGGTGTTCGTCCGCCGTTTCAACTTTTTTGGGAGAAAATTCATATGAATTTTAAAGAAAAGACAACCGGGGATGGTCGATCGCTTTCATCGATGTTAAATAGATGGCACATTCTTGTTATGTGTTCTAATGCTAACAAGAACACTTGAGTTTGTGCCGGATTCTATCAAGATGTATCGGTATCTATGGGAAGGATTATGTACTCTCTATGTATCAATTGTATCGAGTTGTATCAGATTCGTATCGGGTTGTATCGGTATCAAAACCTATGATAATATTTGTGTTTGTATCAACCTTTTTGTATTGCAAATGATGAGAAATACTTTTACTCCTCTAAAAATAGATGTTTAGTTAGGTGCCGACCACCTTTAGAGGAGCACTTTTACTCCTCTAAAGTTTACTCATCGGTTTACTCCTCTAACCGATTAGGGATCGGTTAGAGATGCCCTTAGGTCATATCTACAGGCCAACCACAAAAGGGGGAATAAGGTGTTCAGAGTAACGATGCAAGTGGGACGAGCTTGCCACCAAGCCCGCCTCCTGTCCCGCAAGCAAATCCCATTTAATCCCGATTCTGTGATTCTGATATGTCCCAGTGGAAAATCCCGCCTATACCCGCCAGACTACATATGCAATCCTAGAAAAAGCTCGCCCATGCGAAGGAAGTATCAGTCGTGCAGCCGTTGAACTCTACCACGCTCAGCCAAAGTATTATTGATAGGGTAATTTGACAGGTCCCGCCAGATCCATCTATCCCGATTGTTGATATCCCGCAAATCCATTTAGGCTGACGGATGGAGTAGGCGGGAGACGGGCTGTCATGTGTTTGTCCTGCTTGCATCGCTAGTTCAAAGGCCGCGTTATAGGAAATGAACGCATTCTTACAACCTGCATCACCAAAGCCAACATTCTTGTACAAAAATCAACCTCGCTAAAGTGAAAGGGCGCGACTTGCCACGCGCCATCCACCTTTTGCACTCGAAAACGGTTAGTAAAAACATCATGTTAATCATCAATAATATGACATGCCATGTTTTTCTATACAAATCTCTTACAAATATTCAACAAATAAGTACATGTACAGAATGTAGGGAGTGGTAAATGAGTAGTCTATTAGGCTTATATATACTATATATGTATGTGGTCGTTATGTAGACAAAGAGATAAGATGTTACCATGTAGCTAAAATCCGGGAAACAACGCTATTTTACAAAAGACCACATTATCATAACCTAATAAAATTACTCTGAAGATCATAATAGCCATCTACCAATGATAACTCATGGGATACACCTAAGGATTGACAAAAACAAATATTTGAAAGGCACTTTGTGTAGGCTTCCCGGATTATTCATCCGAGAAATCCCTATTATGCATATATCCACATTCCCATGATCAGTGAGCCGTGGAACATAACCGATAAGTATCATTATAATATCCAAAACATAACGAATTACAAGACTTACATAAATGCCATTATGGCTACACCATCATTAGCAGGGGAACAACATCATGCAAAGAGCCCAATCGTGCCTCAACCTACAGGCAGCTGACTGGAAAGACAACCTAGCTCGCTGGACGTCACCTTAATCTTTCGAAGTCGAACCTCTGAAAGTCTGGCCAAGTAAATAGCCAGGGACAAAGCCGTGAGTACTTTTGAATATACTCGCAAACCACCAGGATAAATGAAATAAGGAAATGCAAGTCTGGCTGTGGTGAGATAGCTCTATCTGGGGTTGTTTTTGAAAAGCCTAGACTACCTCATGTAGTTATGAAATCTCCATATCTTTGTTGAAAAAGAGTTTCGAAAACATGTATCTGTTTTATAACTCAAGACATCTCCATATCTTTGTTGAAAAAGATTTTTGAAAACAGTTTTGGAGTAAAAACCCCTTTTAAACCTCTTTAACCTCCTCTGGTCCAAAACAGAGCTTTTGAAGTCGGGTTCCCCTAGAACCTTCATTCTTTCATCCATTCTTTCCAAACAAACACCGTTTGGGTACTCCCAGCCAACACCTTTACAACCGTCCTTGACCATGGACACGGCTATTCGAATAGATTATACTCTGCAGAGTTTGCGCACTTTTCCCACAAGAATCAATACATCCGCCGGGATACAACCACGGCCCACTACCACTATAGATGGGGGTCCGGATAATCAAACCTAACCTTTCGCTTGTCGACCCTAGCAAAGGCTGCTTTTCCTTTTGGGTTTGTTCTCCCCGTCAACGAGTATGTGGCTCCCAGCCATAGTCCTGCCTTCCGTGCACGCGCATACCTAAGCCGCAACTTGGCGTATACCTTAATCTGGTGACTCCACTTCCTTCTGTACCGCCTAAGTCATACCGTCCGCAGGAGACCCAATTGTTGCACCGACACTCTTGCCAGAATAGGCTCACTCTTGCCGAAGCAAGCAATAGGCTTCAGATCCGAGATCTGGTAGCGCCTGCTCGGAATTCAAGGGATCTCTCCCTATAAGCATGGTACAAGCTGCCTCGGCTAATGCAGACAAACTACGAGCTAAGCCCCAACACCTGGGGTAATGTGGTTGCACTGATAAAATTGTTCCGGTAAAGGCGTAGAACATCCCTTCACTTTCTCATTTCTCATCATCATCATATCTTTCGTTAAAACATCCGCTTGGAATGATGCCTCTTCCCAAGGGTTTTACAAATCCATTTTGAAACATTTGTAGGAGGATAAATCCCCAAAAATAGTCTATTTTCTCAAAACTAGAGTTTCCAAAGAGGTAGGATGCTATCCATCATACTCTCTATCTAAAGGGATAAAATGGTAGGTACATCGGGGTGGTGCCACGAAGGGCACAAAGTCATAACTTGGAGGAGCCAAGTTATTAGCGCAGTATTTATAAAACAAGACATGCAGATAAATAATGCAATTTATAAAGAGGATACAAAATAGTTAATAAAGAGAGTAGGACAAGTATCAGCATTCGGGAATGGTGGCTTGCCTGTGATCAGCAATAAGTCCCTGGACTTCTTTAGATAACCAAGAATACCCAATAAATAATACTCCCTCCGACCCATATCAGTTGACTTGGATTTTTCTAGATTTAGATGTATCTAGTACTAAAACATGTCTAGATACATCCGAATCAAGACAAGTTCAAGTCAACTAATATGGGTCGGAGGGAGTAATAAGAAGTCCCTTCCTTCTTGTCGTCAAACTCTCACACTATCGTCGCCATCGAGTATACATGCAAGCAGACAATACCACAATCAATACAAGGAATACAATCATCAAACCATTCAGCAAACAAATATAAGGAGTGCTACTGAACTTGGTAGGTTTTGTAGGAGTGGGATACTAGGAGTGGAAATTACTAGGTTGCCATGGAGGTGTTTTTCCATTTGGAAGATAGTTGTCTAGGATAAATACCATGAACTTGGAGTGGGGTTCTGAGGTCAGTAGGATACCAATGTGCAACCATGATATCCTCAAATAGGTCTTGACAAAACAAAACCAACACAATTGGTTTCACTTGATTATAAATTTTCTAGAATTAGTTATGATTTTTATAGTGGTAATAACTCTAGTTTGAGGGAATAATTCACCAGAATTTATCCGGAGCTCCAAAAATTATTTCCTTGGGTGGTTGGGTAGTTTTTGATGTACTGAACCTTATAGAGTTGGAATGAAGTGAAAATAATTACCAGAATGCCCTCAGGAAATTCCCAAAGCCGGTTCTATAAGGTTTTTCTCTTTTTCACCAGATTAAATATACAGAAGCTATTGAGTTGATTACAAGGTCATGCGGTAGGAATTTAGAATACCTTTCTATAGGAATTGTATTCACTCATTTTGGAGTTGTCAAACTCCTAGAGTGATTTATTTAGTGAAATACCCCTTACAGAAGTATTTAAATCACTAAAATTCCACCAGACCTCAATAAATTCTGAGCTGCTGGGGTTTGATAGATACTGATATCATGAGATACTAGGAGGTGGAATCAGGTCAATACCACATTGGGTGTGACCAATAGAATTTACCCAAAGAAGATACAAGCTATTTTTGTTGTTTTTGTTAAAGACACACTTCTGTTCACCTTGGCATAAGACCTATGCTAGGTGACAGGTATTTCAAATACCTTTCAGAAAAGCTTTGGTTCTCTCCAAATGGAGATGTAGAACTCCCTGAGGAATTTATTTAGTGCATAGGACAAGTTTTTGTGGATTAATTGCCAATAAATAATAAAAATTATTTTTGGCCAGGGGCCACTTCTACATGTTGCACAAAACATGAAGGAACCCTTAGAAATTAGGATTTGGACAAAATATTGTGATTTCCATTTTTATTTGGATTTAGTCCTAACAGGAAGTTTTCTAGAATCAATAGATCTTCTAAAAGAAAAAGAAAAAGGATATAGTGGGCCAGATCTAGAGCGAAGGTGGGTCGTAGAGGGGAAATCGGCCCAACAAGCGTAGGGAGTGGGAGTTGAACAGGCAAAGGGCCTGGCGGTCGATGGCAGGGGCGGGCCGGCGGTCGGTGGCTGTGGGTCGTTCGATTAAAGAGGGATCGATAGCACAACATCGTCGTCCACTTGGACACACCGGCGATGAGAGCTAACCCTAGCAGAGGACGACACGGGGCGGGGAGCTCACCTGAGGGCTCGGGAGAGGACGGGGAGGGTGCAGGGCGACGTGGTCGACGACAGCGAGCAGATCAAGGGGCGGCACGGCGGGATTGGCCTCCGAGAAGTAGCCCGCGCGACGGAGGCCGAGGGTGACCTCGTCGGAGCTCACTGGCAAGGATGGAGGAGTTGGTCCTGGGCAAAAATAAGCATAGGGTTAGGTGCAGGGGAGGTAGGGGAGTCGACCATGCGACATGCAGAGGAGGGGGAGCAAGGGGGAGAGAGCCTTGCTCGATTTCTTGAGGAGGCCGAGAGCTCCTCCTTCTTCTTCTCCTGGACAACACAGAGCAGAGGAGAGGGAGTGGAGCTGGGGGAGGTGAGTGGGAGGAGAGAGGGGGCAAATGCGGGGCAAGGGAGTGCTAGGGTGGCCTGCTGGCCTTTATACCAAAGAGGAGCGGTAGATGGTGCAAATGTCCACTTTGGACAAGGGGGAGAGGGAATGATGGCCAGGGATTGGTCCAGGGGACGGTGGGGAGGGGTAGGAATGGGTTTTGGTCGTGCTGGATCAGAGAGGAAGGGGGTGGCAACTGTGGTAAATAAGTGGGGGTAAATCTTTGTAAGATCTTGTAGTCTCTCTCTCTCTCTTTCTACTAGTACAAGGGTAAAATGGACAATGCTGGGGTAGAGCTACAGTGGTGTCGACCTGTGGTGTGTCCTGGTGTTAAGGGGAAGCATTGAGCAAGTTTTGATGAGATTTGGAAGTGGTTTGAGTAGTGGTTTGCTTAGAGGGCAACTTTGATCAAAATAGATGGTCATGAAGTAAGTCCAAAATGTTGCATTGGACAAGATGAGGAAATGGTACTGGTAAATAGATGAGGTCAGGGTAGACTCCTAGGATTTAATTGAGATTTTTATAAGGGTTTTTAGTCCTTATAAATCCATTTATTCAAAAGGGGCAAAAGTATTTTCTAGATGATCATTTGATATTTTTACATGGGACAAGGTTGGTTTCTGGTTTGATATGGTCCCAAATGTGTATGCACACCTAGGGGAATTTTCCCAAGATTTATTGAGGATTAAAAGTATTTAAAACAATTATTATTCCAATTTAGCCATTTAAGAAAATGGGCAAAAAGAAATAATAAAGCTTCTTAAAAATATTTATTTTTGAGATGGGAAGATAGAGTATGATATGTTGGACTCACTTGAGCCAAAATTTGGAGAAGTGTTTTGGTAAAAACCGAACTTTCCATTGGGAGAGGGGTTTTGAGATTTTGCCTATTAAAGGAATTAAATAGATTTGGAGCCATAATAATTATGGGTAATTTTTGAGAAATTTTGATGATCAAGGTAGTTGATGTAGACAAGGTGTAGCAAGCATTTTCAACCTTGGGAAATGTAAATCCAAGTTGAATCAGATGGAGAACAAGGAGTTCTGGATCTAGGGAGATGTTATTTTTATACCATCTAAACCTTGTTGGATCTTGGACCTCATAGCTCTCCTTGATGCAAGGGATAGATGGATAGTTATACCAAGTCATATAGATGATCATGGCAGAAGGGGTTTGGATTAATTGCATTTGAGGTGATCTAGAAGTGATGGCAAACTTTGTTGAAATTAAGGCTGCCATACAAAATGAGTCATGATGCCTTATAAACCATGTGGGTTTAATAAGCTCAAGGATCCACTTGGAACAAGTGAAGTAGGTTTTGATATACCTACATGAGTATATCACAACCATGCCAAGAGTTGGTCCATAGAAGGTTGGATGAGGATGTGAGATTCTTTCAAAGTAGGCATGATGACTAGATTTGCAGGGAAAGTTATTTTCTTGCCTGCAAAACCATCAAGAACAAGTGGGTTGGAGGAGGATCTAACCAAGGGCAAAAGTGGGCCTTGGTAGTCCTTAGGATTTTTAACAAGATGGTTCATGTGCATTTCCAAAAAAGGCACATGGTTGGAGAAAGGAAGGCATTCAAAAAGGTGATGTTGGAACAGTTTCTAGACTTAGTCAAATTTGGCAGTTTTGAGGATTTTGACTAGAGTATGAGAGGGAATGTTCTTGGAGGAGTTGCAAGGTACCAAAGCATCATCAAGTGGATGATGTTGAAGTGTAGATTGAGTATAAGGGATTCAAGCTTGATATTGGTCTTCATGGACTTGGAATCTTCTAGAATGGAAATCTTCAGAATTGATCTGGTTATAGGTTCTAGGTGATCACCTAGTAGCTAGGGATCAGATCTAGGTTTTCATTCTTGCTTGAGGGATGCTGATTTGGAAACAACTTGATCCTAGTGATGAGCTCCTGGAGTAGCTCATACTACTTCCTAAGTAGACAAGTCAAACAGCAGATTAAGGCAACTCATCTTATAAACTAATCAACTGCTACTAGGGTTACCATCAAGCTTAGCTTGAGGTAAGGTTGGGGCATTTTGAAGAGGTTGGAGATTGAATAAGGTGAGAGTCCTTGGTACCTCTACCAAGAGTAGAATTTCAAAAGCTTAAAACAGGTGTTTTGGGAAGACTAGAGATAAGATTAGTTGAGGGTTCTGTCTTGAAAACATAAGGAGGTTATATTATATATATCTCCATAGTTTTGTCAATAGAGGCTACTAAAGTAGTTTTGGTTATATAAGCATCTTGGCTCAGGTTTTTGGAATGCTAGAACATTTGAGAATATGTCAAATGAGCTAGGATAGTTTTGTTAAATAGCTTTTGTCAACCGAGGGAGAGGTAAGGAGTATCAGAAGATACACTCTCATATGCACAAGCACAAACAAACAACAAGCAAGCACTACACCAATGAACAAGAAAACGTTTTTGTTCCCCCTGATTTTTGCACTCTGGACAAATAATCAGGGTTGCTGAAATTGGGATGTTAGACTTTGTTAGCCTACAAATACATGACACACTTGTTATTTCATACAGTATATGTTGTCGTTGGTGTCTCAACATTCAAGAAGGTAGTGCGTGTCCACTGTATCTACTATCAAAAGCTCTTGCATTGTCTTTCTAAACAATGGTGGAAGTGGAAGTATGTTAAGTAAAATCATAGTTGATTGTTGCCAACCTGCTGAAATATGGTCCAAATTCATTAAGGAGACTAACGAGTAGAGCGAGGCCTGTCACCGAGTAGGTTTGAGCTGAAGCGTATCAAAATCTGAAGTTATCCTATACCGTGCCCAACATGGACACCTGGGGGGTGCGCTAGGGAGGGGGAACCCCCTTGTGGTATATATCATTGAAGAACTAGGTTTTCACCATTATGCATACCTCTTGTAAGCCACAATCTGAGTAAGTTGCATCTGTGAAATCCCAGCGTGTGTAAACACTTCCCATATAGTGAAGTTTCGATGGCTAGCACCCATGGTTTTCCCTCTCTTGGAGAGGTTTTCAATGTTAAATCATGTGCCCCTGCTGCATTTTTGTTTTTGTTCTTCGGTTATTTGCTGGTCGTGTTTATAACACAACCTGAGAGGCCATGGAGGTCAATCCTGCTAAAGATGGTACACTAAATTCTTGATACCTACAAAGAAATGCACACTATGATTAGCTAATAAATGACTTTATACTTCATTGTTTTTATGATCAATGTCTTGATGCATTCTAGGATGCCTGGGAAATTATAGGTTCAACAGCTCCAGGGGCTCCAAGGAAGAAAGGGTAGTTGATCCCATGAAACACAGATTGTCCCTTCAGATTGTCGACTCTTCTCTAGACTTGTTCTACTAGGTCTTTGGATAGACATGCGAACCTCGAGAAAATGTGACACCTCAGTGATGGGTATGAAGAAAGTAGTGTTCCCATATGCTCTGTTGTATCACCAACGTTGTTTAGTGCTCCCCTGATATGAATCCACATGAGTTCAACATCTTATTTCGTGTCGCCTCTGAGAGGTGCAAGGAACCATCGCCATGATCCAATATCAGCATCTACTACTGCATCTTCGATCACTGGAGCTGGAATGACACGCGAGGCTGCGTGTGTACATGTGTGTTACTTTAAGTCAGTAAGCAGAATTTTGAATAGGATTTTACATGCTATATGACAACATGATTCACCCCAGGTGAATGGCTCCCAAACACGCACGTCGCCGCTAGGTTCAGTGACCTCGTAAATGCATTGCGGTGTGTCCGACTAGTAGTCGGAGGTGAAGATGGTGTCAACATACTTCTCCGACCGCAGGTAGTCATCGTGCAACTCTGTTTTCTCCTAGACGCTCTGTTGGTGCTGCTGCAACCACATGGATTAGTATTACATTTCCATGCATCCTATGTTCTCTAGTAGACTGTTGGGTTCGCAGCATAGAAAACAAAAAAATTCCTACACTGTGAACATCTAAGCACCAAGATCTATCTACCTAGATACAATCAACGAGTGGATATACATCCATAGAGAACATACCCTTGAAAAGCGACAAAGCAGTCTTAACGAAACTGATTTCGTGGTTAATGTAGTCATACACTTGCCGATCTCAAGATCCTGATGAAGTCCAGCGAGTCCAGCAGGTCCAGCACCGCAAAGCAACGGTGCATCCATGATCGCACACATGTCCGGTCCATAGAACAACCTCGCCTCCTCGCTCCAGCGATGCAGCGGAAGCAGCAATTCCTTTCTAGACAAAGCCACCGGGAACATGTATCTCGCTAATCTGAGACCATGGGGAATAACTTATAGAGGGGGAGAGAGATCCTTCACAAGGATATGTGGTACGAGAGGAGGAGAGGGGGGCCTTTTATAGGAGAATGTCATTTTGCGGCCCGAAAGTTGATGTGCCCAGGCAACGCGGTACCCAAGTTGCCTGTAATCAACCGTGATGACTATAGTTGGAGTGCCAAATACTCAGAGGGTCTTTTTCAGCACGAATTCAACTTTACGTTTCAATACAAAATATCAGGCTAACGACCGTCAAGTTGGGTCCCCCTGTCAGTTTTCGCCGTTATGTCGCTCTCGTCGCTTAGGCGTGGTGGTTGTCACATAGGCTTGCAGCGCTGGTGCAGTGGATAGGACAACACGACCGGCCCACTGAATTGACATGACAAAACAAGGCACATATATCATTGTTATAATTATTTTTTGTTTACTCAGAAGCTGGAACGACCACCACCACACGTCTCTCCTTTGGACTTCTATCCCCGTCGTTAACCACTACCTTAGAAACGCATTGACAGTTCCACCATTCCCTTGTCTCGCAGAAACCACTCTTCTTCTTCCTATCATATATCTTCTTCCCGTCTTCTGCTTGCCTCCATGGAAGGTCGTTGCACTCTAGAGACAAGCTTCACTACCCATGACAGTAAGAAGATAGGCGTCGTCTACACCAATAAGGAGGAGACAGTGGTGCGAGTCCTGAGGATGTGCGAGAGTTGGCTTGATAAAGACGAGGACAAGTTTGTGGGATTGGACCTTGAGTACACCCTGGAGAACCCATATGAACAGAATGAAGTCGCCGTCGTTCAACTGGCCATGAGGAAACACGTCCTCGTCTACCACTTCTCCCGGTTTGTAGATCTGCTCTCTGTAGTTAACCGCTTTTAGGGTTTTCTCTTCTTGTTCTTTATCCATTTGCTCATCTTGCAACTACTGAATTTTATTTAGAACCAAATAAATTATGACAAGACAATGTTGAGAGTCTTGATCTTGCATTTACTAAACTTTTTAAAATTATATTCAGATGATGATCTTGCATTGACAAAATATTTGTAGTTACAAATTTTGGTGATGATAAACTACATACTTTCAGGACTGACAGGAATTGTCCGGTGCTCTGCTAGTTCCTTGTAGAAAAAGGAATTGTTTTCTGCACTGTCGACAATGCAACTGATTTTTTGAAATTTCATCAAGAGGGAATTACAATTCCTGCGCACACCTGGATCGATATTCATAGTCTTGTCAAGATCATAGGGGGCTCGAGGAAGGATGGAATGGCATCACTCGTAACTAGAATCCTCGATGAGTCGTACGACAGAATGAAGGCAGATTTCCCTACAGATAGGCACGATTTTTGGGAGGACTGGTCATTGTCTGATATAAACCTGAAGTATGCAACCATAGATGCTTACATGACCTACCAGTTGTACAAGAAGATCCATTTCTTTCTACGTTACCTCGTGTTTTGTCCTATTTGCAAGAGGGAAGACAAGCTTAGGGGAGCCCTTTGTAGAAAATGCAGAATAGCTGAGTTTGAAGCTGCATATGCTAAGAAAATGGCTGCATCTGAAGCAGCTGACAGAGAGGCTGCAAAAGCAGCTGACAGAGAGCTTGCAGCTGAAGCAGAAGCAGCTGACAGAGAGGATGCAGCTGAAGCAACAAACAGAGAGGCTGCATCTTCTAGCGGCAACAATCAGGCCTATGATGCACCGCTAATTGTGTCGCAGGATGCTGAAGATAGGGAAGCCAAGTCAGATCCCAAGTGGGACGAACTTGCATTTCGTGAGCTGTGGAGTGCCAATAATGTAAGATCCACCTGGAATGGTCGCAGTTGGTTGCCTAGGAATGATGGCAAGCGCCTCAAGTGGTCTGATGAGAAGTGAATTAAATTTTACTCCTTTGTGTTATGTTTCTATTTTGTGGAACTCAGTTAGCTTGTCAAGATGGCTAGAACCTCAAGTGAGAGTAGTAAAATAAATTTTACTTCTTTGTGTTATGTTTTTGTATGTGTCTGGTAGCTTGTCAAGATGGTAGCTCGTTAACTGGCAGTTTGAAAGAGTATCTTTTTCCTCTCTTGCTAAATAGATATGTTTCATTTTGCCCAAATTGGTAGCAAATCTAGAGAAGCTTCTCTCTTCGATAATTCGTTCCCTTTTGGACCTCTTTTTGCCTCTAATCTGGTAGCAAATCTAGAGCAGCAAATCACACCAGGCAAAATACATTCATTCAGAAAACAAAACAAATGTAGATATAGCTGTGCGCAGCTAAATAGGATATAGCGATAGAAAGTAGGTTGCTTAACGAGGTTCGATATATTTAAGTCCTTCCTTGCATGCAGAAATAGGATACAAGCAAAATATAGAAAATCAAAAGAAGCTGCTTAGCAGCAGCAGACACATTCAACCCCTCCTTGGATGCGCCTGTGCCTCCGCCTCTTCCCTCTGGCGCTTCCTCCACTTCTTGCTGCCTAGTCCCTTGATCTTGGGGGCCTTGGGATTAATCAGAGGCATGCGACCCTCTTCGATGGCCACCCACTGGAGGTTTCGGAGGTGAATGCCGAGAGCCTAGTGTTCAGCGATGTAGGCGTTGACGTTCACAGTCTGGCCAACTTTGGGGGTGCCGGTGCTTGGGCCCTCTGCATGCATCATGACGCAGTTGAAGTAGGTGCCGGCGAGACTCGTCCTGCAGAAGGGGCAACTGTAGACGCCGCCAGCAAAGAAGGTGTCGTACTGGCCGGCCTTTAGCCTCCTCAGCACCTGACGAGTCTTGGTGTGCCTGGACTCGTCATCGTTGCAGACGTCGCTGCCGTAAACCTATTGGAAGAAAAGGAAAAGGGAGAATTAGATGATGTAAGAAGATCAAGCAATTGAAATGCGAACAAGCGAATCCTAATAAACCAAGATCTAGCATCCAATGATGGGAACGGGAGAAGAACCAGGGAAGGGAGCAACCCCTAGTTACCTCCGACCATGTGTCATTGATGCCGGTGTCATAGGGGTTCACCGGAGTGATGTAGTCCTCTGGATCGTAGGGGTCCCATAAGAGCTAGATCTGCTCGTGACCGGCGGGGGCCTCCTTGCCGGTGGCTACGTCGGTAATGGGGACAGGGGCCTGGATGAGAACGGCGGCTGCCATCGATGCCTGGACAGGGACGGTGGCTGCTTTCAATGCGTCGAGGGGGACCGGGACGGATATGGGGGCCTCCTCACCGGCTGCCTTGGAGGCGACGATGGCCACCGTATCCTCCTTCACCATCGCCGGCGTGGACAGGTTTTTCTCGGGAGTTTGCAGAAGATGGGGGGACAGTGGAGAGGGTTGCGTTAGGAGAGTGAGCGAGAGTGAGAGTTGGTGTGCGGAGAGGGGCTCTATAGTTAAGGTGAATGGAAGCAAGGAACGTTTCGTTGCACTACCGTGCAATGCGCCGCATAGGCTACTGCACTGTGCACCGCAATACGCGCACGGTACGTCACGTTTTTTCCTAGGCCATGCATGGCAGTTCTGTATTGAGCCGCATGCAAAGGGCACATACACAATTTCTATGTAGAGGAGAAGGTAGGTGGCTGTACGACGAGATTTGTGGGGTTGTGCTAGATCGGGTAGAGGGATGTGTTGATGACTGCGAGTGACTCGATAAAGGCGGAGACGTTAGGTCTCATCGAGCTCAGCTCTTCAGCCTCCAGCTAACGCGTGGAAGTTTCTTACGGTGGGTCCCAGTTGGAAGTGAGATTGAGAGCCGCTGCATAAAAAATGGGATATGTCTTATTAAAATCAAGTGGCAATAAATTACAGCCGCCCGTTAACGACCGTGCACTCGATGACGCATGTGTTGTGGCGTAGTAGTAGCAGTAGTAGGCTTTTCAGACTTGATTAAACATGACATGACCAGTCGACGAATTTTTCCATGGACGGCTTCGTGTTCCTTCTTGTAGAAGTTTCGCTGAGGGAGACGTTTGTGCTGTCTCACGATGTATTGTGAAGGGCACGACATGTGCAACGATCCTTCTTGGATCACACAGGATCAACGGTTGGTGCGCACGATCCGCGTGGCAACTGTGACAACCAATCAAGGCGTAGTAGATAGAGTGAGCATAAGTTGTTGTACGAAAAAGAGAGAGAGGGGGCAAAACTCAGTAGTATAAAAAACCAAGGGCAAAACTGAGTAGTATAAAAATGGAAAGTGAGTGTCTTGTACAATGAAATAAATCATGGCATACATCAAATTATGCCAAGATAGATCCACTAGAGTTCATTGGATGTGTGTTCTTCTCATAAACCACATGGATCCACCGGAGTTCATTGCATGTGTGTTATTGTCATAAACCACATGGATCCACCAGTGTCATTGCATGTGTGTTCTTTTCACAAACCACATATGGATCCACCAGTGTCATTGCATGTGTCTTCTTTTCATGAACCACATATGGGTCCACCAGTGTCATTGAATGTGTGTTCTTTTCACAAACCACATATGGATCCACCAAAGTCATTGTATGTGTATTCTTTCAATAAACCATAGCTAGAGTCATTGTATCTTTGTTCTTTTCATTAACCACAACTAGATTCATTGCATGTCTGTTCTTTTCACAAACCCAATATGGATCCACCAGAGTCATTGCATGTGTGTTCTTTTCACAAACAACATGGATCCACCACTGTTATTGCATGTGTGTTCTTTTAATAAACCACAACTAGAGTCACTAGATCTTTGTTCTTTTCACAAACCACAAATGGATCCACCAGAGTCATTGCACGTGTGTTCTTTTCACAAACCACATATGGATCCCCTAGTGTCACTCCATGTGTGTTCTTTTTTCACAAACCACAAATGGATCCCCTAGTGTCATTGCATGTGTGTTCTTTTCATTAACCACAACTAGAGTCATTGCATGTGTGTTCTTTTCATAAACCACATATGGATCAACCAGAGTTCATTGAATGTCTTTTCTTATCACAAACCACATATGGATCCACTAGAGTTCATTGCATGTGTGTTCTTTTCACATACATCATATGGATCCACAGCTAGAGTCATTGCACGTCTGTTCTTCACACAAACCACATATGGATCCACTAGAATTAGTGAATGTCTATTCTTTTCATAAACCACATGAGCATGTGTGTTCTTTTCATAGACCACATATGGATCCACTAGCTAGAGTCACTGGATCTCTGTTCTTTTCACAAACCACATATGGATCCACCAGTTTCATTGCATGCGTGTTCTTTTCATTAACCACAGCTAGAGTCATTGCATGTGTATTCTTTTCGCAAACCACATGTGGATCCACCAGTGTTCATTGCATGTCTGTTCTTTTCATTAACCACATATGGATCCACCAGTGTCATTGCATGTGTGTTCTTTTCATTAACCACATATGGATCCCCTAGTGTCATTGCATGTGTGTTCTTTTTATTAACCACAACTAGAGTTATTGCATGTGTGTTCTTTTCACAAACCAGATATGGATCCACCAGAGTTCATTGCATGTTTGTTCTTTTCACAAACCACATATGGATCCACTAGAGTTCATTGCATGTCTGTTCTTTTCATGAACCACATATGGATCCACCAGAGTTCATTGCATGTTTGTTCTTTTCACAAACCACATATGGATCCACTAGTGTCATTGAAATGTGTGTTCTTTTCACAAACAACATCTGGATCCCCTAATGTCATTGCATGTGTGTTCTTTTCATTAACCACAGCTAGAGTCACTCCATGTGTATTCTTTTCACAAACCACATATAGATCCACCAGAGTCATTGCATGTCTGTTCTTCTCACAAACCACATAAGGATCCACTAGAGTCATTGCATGTGTGTTCTTCTCACATACACATATGGATCCATAGTTAGAGTCATTGCATGTCTGTTCTTCTCAGAAACCACATATGGATCCACCAGAGTCAGTGAATGTCTATTCTTTTCATAAACCACATGAGGATCCCCTAGTGTCATTGCATGTGTGTTCTTTTCATTAACCACAGCTAGAGTCATTGGATGTGTGTTCTTTTCACAAACCACATATGGATCCACCAGTGTCATTGCATGTCTGTTCTTTTCACGAACCACGTATGGATCCACTAGAGTCATTGCATGTGTTCTTTTCATTAACCATAGCTAGAGTCATTGCATGTCTGTTCTTTTCACAAACCACATATGGATCCACTAGTGTCATTGAATGTGTGTTCTTTTCACAAACACGTATGGATCCACCAAAGTTCATTGCATGTCTGTTCTTTTCACAAACCACATATGGATCCACCAGTGTCATTGAAATCTGTGTTCTTTTCACAAAACACATATGGATCCACCAGTGTTATTGCATGTGTATTCTTTTAATAAACCATAGCTAGAGTCACCGGATCTCTATTCTCTAAATAAACCACATGGGCATGTGTGTTCATTTCATAGACCACATATGGATCCCCTAGTGTCATTCCATGTGTGTTCCTTTTAGGAACCACATATGGATCCACCAGTGTCTCCATGTGTGTTATTTTCAAAAACCACATATGGATCCACCAGAGTCATTGCATGTGTGTTCTTTCAATAAACCACACCTAGAGTCATTGCATCTCTATTCTTTTCATTAACCACAGCTAGAGTCATTGCATGTCTATTCTTTTCACAAACCACACATGGATCCACCAGAGTCATTGCATGTTTGTTCTTTTCACAAACCACATGGATCCACCAGTGTCATTGCATGTGTGTTCGTTTAATAAACCACAACTAGAGTCACTGGATCTCTGTTCTCTTCATAAACCACATATGGATCCACCAGTGTCATTGCATGTGTGTTCTCTTCATTAACCACAACTAGAGTCATTGCATGTGTGTTCTTTTCACAAACCACATATGGATTCACAGAGTTCATTGCATGTCTGTTCTCTTCGTAAACCACATATGGAAATAGCTAGAGTCATTGCATGTGAGTTCTTCTCACAAACCACATATGGATCCACCAGTGTCATTGAAATGTGTGTTCTTCTCACAAACCACATATGGATCCACCAGTGTCATTGAATGTGTGTTCATTTAATAAACCACATGAGGATACCCTAGTGTCATTGCATGTAACCACAGCTAGAATCATTGGATGTGTTTTCTTTTCACAAACCACATATGGATCAACCATTTTCATTGCATGTCTGTTCTTTTCATGAACCACATAGGGATCCACTAGATTCATTGCATGTGTTCTTTTCATTAACTATAGCTAGAGCCATTGCATGTTTGTTATTTTCACAAACCACATATGGATCCACTAGAGTCATTGCATGTCTATTCTTCTCACAAACCACATATGGATCCACCAGAGTCATTGCATGTGTGTTCTTTTCATGAACCACATATGGTTCCACCAGTGTCATTACATGTCTGTTCTTCTCACAAACCATATACGGATCCACCAGAGTTCACTGCATGTCTATTCTTTTCATAAACCACATGGATCCACCAATGTCATTGCATGTGCGTTATTTTAATAAACCACATCTAGAGTCATTGGATGTGTGTTCTCTTCATAAACTACATATGGAAACAGCTAGAGTCATTGCATGTGTGTTCTTTTCACAAACCACATGTGGATCCACCAGTGTTCAGTGCATGTCTGTTCTTTTCATTAACCACATATGGATCCACCAGTGTCATTGCATGTTTGTTCTTTTCATTAACCACATATGAATCCCCTAGTGTCATTGCATGTGTGTTCTTGTCATTAACCACAACTAGAGTCATTGTATGTGTGTACTTTTCACAAACAACATATGGATCCACCAGAGTTCATTGCATGTCTGTTGTTTTTAGAAACCACATATGGATCCACCAGAGTTCATTACATGTTTGTTCTTTTCACAAACCACATATGGATCCACCAGAGTCAGTGAATGTCTATTCTTTTCATGAACCACATATGGATCCACCAGTGTCATTGCATGTGTGTTCTTTTCAGGAACCACAACTAGAATAATTGGATGTGTGTTATTTTCACAAACCACATATGGATCCACCATTGTCATTGCATGTCTATTCTTTTCACGAACCACATATGGATCCACTAGAGTCATTGCATGTGTTCTTTTCATTAACCATAGCTAGAGTCATTGCATGTTTGTTCTTTTCACAAACCACATATGGATCCACTAGTGTAATTGAATGTGTGTTATTTTCACAAACCACATATGGATCCACTAGAGTCTTTGCATGTTTCTTATTCTCACAAACCACATATGGATCCACCAGAGACATTGCATGTGTGTTCTTTTCATGAAACACACATCGATCCTTTAGAGTCATTGCATGTGTGTTATTTTCATGAACCACAACTAGAGTCAGTGAACGTCTATTGTTTTCATAATCCACATGAGCATGTGTGTTCTTTTCATAGACCACATATGGATCCACCAGTGTCATTGCATGTATGTTCTTTTCATGAACCACATATGGATCCACCAGTGTCATTGCATGTGTGTTCTTTTCAGGAACCACATATGGATCCACTAGTGTCTGCATGTGTGTTTTTTTCACAAACCACATATGGATCCACCAGAGTCATTGCATGTGTGTTCTTTCAATAAACCACAGCTAGTGTCATTGCATCTCTGTTCTTTTCATTAACCATAGCTACAGTCATTGCATGCCTGTTCTTTTCACAAACCACACATGGATCCACCAGAGTCATTGCATGTGTGTTCTTTTCACAAACCACATGGATCCACTAGTGTCATTGTATGCGTGTTCTTTTAATAAACCATAGCTAGAGTCACTAGATGTTTTTTCTCTTCATAAACCACATATGGATCCTCCAGTGTCATTGCATGTGTGTTCTTTTCATTAACCACAACTAGAGTCATTACATGTGTGTTCTTTTCACAACCCACATATGGATCCACCAGAGTTCATTGCATGTCTATTCTCTTCATAAACCACATATGAAAACAGTTAGGTCATTGCATGTGAGTTCTTCTCACAAACCACATATGGATCCACTAGAGTCATTACATGTCTGTTCTTCTCACAAACCACATATGGATCCACCAGAGTCATTGCATGTGTGTTCTTTTCATGAACCACATATGGATCCACCAGTGTCATTGCATGTCTGTTCTTCTCACAAACCACAAATGGATCCACCAGAGTTCATTGCATGTCTGTTATTTTCATAAACCACATGTATCCACCAATGTCATTGCATGTGTGTTCTTTTAATAAACAAAAGCTAGAGTCGCTGGATATGTGTTCTCTTCAAAAACAACATATGGAAATAGCTAGAGTCATTGCATGTGTGTTCTTTTCACAAACCACATGTGGATCCACCAGTGTTCATTGCATGTCTGTTCTTTTCATTAACCACATATGGATCCACCAGTGTCATTGCATGTGTGTTCTTTTCATTAACCACATATGGATCCCCTAGTGTCATTGCATGTATGTTCTTTTCATTAACCACAACTAGAGTCATTGCATGAGTGTTCTTTTCACAAACCACATATGGATCCACCAGTTTCATTGCATGCGTGTTCTTTTCATTAACCACAACTAGAGTCATTGCATGTGTGTTCTTTTCGCAAACCACATGTGGATCCACCAGTGTTCATTGCATGTCTGTTCTTTTCATTAACCACATGTGGATCCCCTAGTGTCATTACATGTGTGTTATTTTCATTAACCACATCTAGAGTCACTACATGTGTGTTCTTTTCACAAACCACATTTAGATCCACCAAAGTCATTGCATGTCTGTTCTTCTCACAAAACACACAAGGATCCACTAGAGTCATTGCATGTGTGTCTTATCACAGACCACATATGGATCCACCAGAGTTAGTGAATGTCTATTCTTTTCATAAACCACATGAGGATCCCCTAGTGTGATTGCATGTCTGTTATTTTCATGAACCACATATGGATACACTAGAGTCATTGCATGTGTCCTTTTCATTAACCATAGCTACAGTCATTGCACGTGTGTTCTTTTCATGAACCACAACTAGAGTAAGTGAATTTCTATTCTTTTCATAATCCACATGAGCATGTGTGTTCTTTTCATAGACCACATATGGATCCACTAGTGTCACTGGTTGTTTGTTCTCTTCATGAACCACATATGGAAACAGCTAGAGTCATTGCATGTGAGTTCTTCTCACAAACCACATATGGACCCACCAGTGTCATTGAAATGTGTGTTCTTTTCATTAACCACAGCTAGAGTCATTGCATGTCTGTTCTTTTCACAAACCAAATATGGATCCACCAGAGTTCATTGCATGTGTGTTCTTTTCACAAACCACATATGGATCCACGAGTGTTCATTACATGTGTGTTCTTTTCACAAACCACATATGGATCCACCAGTGTCATTGGATTTGTGTTCTTCTCATAAACCACATATGGATCCTAACCTTAGGAGAGCCCTAACCTTAGCCCCCCAATGGTGGCCGTTAGTACGAGTCTTCTAGAAGGCACGCCCTAACACAGTTGTTCTGCATGACGATTGTTACATACCGTTCGATCGGGGCGCTTGGACGATTGGGATGATCTTCATAAGAGCGATCCGCGAGTAGGCTGTTTTGCGACATGATTGGCCACGCTTACTCCTTGCTTGCTCTGGACAAACTGGCAACACCGGGCGCTCCCCTTCTGTGAGTGTCACGACTCACGAGTGTCGTGGGCCATATGCCAGTGTCACGTCCCCTTTACTTCTCTTCCTCCCCATACTTCTCTTCCTTCCCCTCGAAGCCACTTTCCCCACTTCTCTCCCATCATGCCGTAGCCGTAAGCCAACGACGCCTCCAGCTATCTCTCCCGCAGCCACCCTAGTCCCCCACACCTTCTCGCGATGGGTTCAATGGGAGACGGTGAGGAAATGCGTCGTGATGACAGGGACAGTGATTTTGATGTGAGTAGTATCATCTCTATCTCTATCATCTGTGGCCAATTATCTATTTTGAGCTAGATCTACTTTGTTTACTCATGCGCGTATGATGTGTTAGGCCAACCAGATGTTGTACGACTCCGACTATCACGGTTTAGTGGATGAAGATAGTCCTCCGCTATGTAAACATGGATATGTTCCTGCTAAATTTGTAGCGTTCGAAGGACGAAACGCGGGCAGGAGGTTTTTCGGTGTCAAGGACATCGTGCAATGATGCAAGGCAGAAGTTGCGGTGTTGTCAAAAGGGTAGATCTAGAGTGTCCCAAATCGATGCAGAAAACATTGGACAAACTATGGGATATGACTGTCGAGTTGAAATAATCCATAGTCAGCTCACTTGTTGATAGTGCTGAGATGAAGCTATGGGACCCAGTTGACACAGCCAAGCTTAACCGAGATCTCAGGAGGGTGCGAGACAAGGTTAGCAAAGTCGAGAAGGAGAGGGACATGGTGTTGGCCCTGAAGGCTAAAGCAGAGCAAGAACTGACTCAAGCAAGGAATGATCTTCACCAGGCCAAAGTCCTACAGTTCACAAGTACGAGTATTGACAAGTGCATGAGGATAAATGCAGAGAAACAATTGAAGCTGTGCAAGGAAGATGCTAAAAGGAAGGAGCAGACGATTCGATCCTTTCTCTCGCAGGAAGATGCGCATCGGGCTAAGATTAGGAAGATCAAGGAGATGTGTGATAACTAGTTCTATTTAGCTTGAGCTCCTTGCTTTTTTAAGTTGTAATAGTAGTACTTGATGTCCTAGCGGTCTGAACTAGTGGTCCCGGAGTCCTGGGAGAAAAAAAATGGTCGCCAGTTAATCTGTCTTAACCCTGCATTACTTCCTTTTGTCTGATCATGACGGTATTCTGACATTGGTGGTTTGTTTAAACATAATCTACATGGAGTGTGCCGCATGCAAATGACACAACCACAATTTATAAAGTGGAAGCACGTACACCCGGTTACTGGAGATGCAGGAGCTTCGCCAGATGTAGGGGATGCAGGAGCAGGGAGGCGGTGAGATAGACGGGCTCAAGATTAGGCCAGAAAGTGGTACGATTTCCTCATCATCTGGGCATTATCGGTTGCCATTGCTGTTTATGTTGCCATGTCATTGTGCAGCTGCTGAAATAAGTTGCTACTTCCTGGAGTGTAGCAGCTTAAATAATTTATTTCTGTGCCACTTACATTCCATCGAATTTGGAGACCTCCTGCCCCTCAGCAATCGTGGAACCGGTGCTATGTGTTTTTAGATAGTAGTGGCACAATCACAATTTCGGATTCAACTACTGACTCGGGCGTTTCCAAACCCTACGTCGCGATACATTTTACTCCGAGAATGTGTGTAGATTGTTTCGCCCGACAAGTTCCACGCATAGAGCTCCAGAATTTAACCGAATTACATATATATAGGTTCAAGTTCAACATATTATTATGCATCTTCATCGCCAGCAGCCTTCTTCCCCCGCCTGGGTGCTAAGCTTTCACGTCCACTGGCTTCTTCATTTCCTGCCTTCTTCCTCTTCCTCAGTGCCAATTTTCTTAGCTTCATGTGGTCTGCATCGCTGGACAGTCAGCACCAGAATCGTGTCCAACATCATCTTTCCACTCGTTTTTATTTTCTTCCAGCAGCAAAATGACTGACCCGGCAGTCATGTTTCTAACCATGCGATGCTTCCTGTCAAAGAAACAGGACTGTTGCATAACTGCCTAATATCTATAGAGTAAATAAAACAAAAAATACAATTAAGCACAAACATGCGAACCCCAAGAGACTTTTGCTTACCAGGAGCTAATTGGGTTCGAGCGACCACCCTGTCCAAGAATAGAAGGGCGACTCCCAGTTGCAGCAGCTTCCACATCTAGTACATCACAATTCAGCTCAAACATGCAAGCCGCAGCATACCTTTTCATCAACCCAATTAGCCGACTGTCATACGTTAGAGGAACCATGATGCCTCGTTCATTTATGAAGCTGAACTTTGTAGTCTGTTTTGGCCATATTTCATCATGATTACGCAGAGCAGCAACCATACCAGGGATAGTGCAGATCTGCGCAGGTGCTTCTTCCATCGTGATACAATGGTGTCCATAACATTGCGGATTTAGAGTCGTACCTGAAGAGGGCTACCGTAACCAGGTAAGGGTGGTCCGCGGAGATCCCACTTAACAGAAATCTGTGGAAAAAAATATGTTTCTCAACGTTGGGCTAACAAACAATATTAGGTTCAGTAGCCAGCTAGCAGTTATAGTTAGTGTGAATAGCAAAGAGAAGGGTAGCTCACCCGCATGTAGCCAAAACTTCTTCTTACTTGGTAGTAGGATCTGCCATCCTCCGAGACGCTCAGCTCGTCGGCGGCGGAGGGGCGCCAGTAGTCAAATGTCCGAAGGGATCGTTTTGCCTGAGGGTGGATTTCGACGCTGCCGGTGCTAGGGGAAAGGAGGGAATGGATTTGTGAAAATTTTCAACGCATCCAATCCACTTAGTTCCTCGATTTGCCTAAGAGGTTGCCGCGTTGGCGCTCGCATCATGGACAGATGGATGACATGTGGGTCCTGACCGTCTACTTCACGGGGCAGTTTAACGAAATGTTTGAATTTGGCAGGGGTGAGATGAGTTTGCCTTGAAATGGCCCCTCTCAGTAGTTGGCAGCCCAACTTTACGAAACGCGGCAATTACAGGGAACTTGGGTACTACGATGCACTCGCCTAGGAACTTTCGGGGCACAAACAAACAATCCCCTTTTAAAGGGGAGAGGGGGGTAGCCCCCTCCCATGGTCGGCGGCCATGGAGGTTCCCCCACCTCTTCCATCATTCATGTGGTGGATGCTCACACACATAAATATGCCTCCACTCATACTCCCACTCACATCCATTAAATTTCCACCAAATTTAATGCAACTCTCATTTAAGAAAACTCTCTTATTTATTTTATTCAGAATTTTGTTAATTACTTTAATTAAAAACATTCACATAAACCCCCCTTCAATATTTCAATATCACATGCAGAACCAATTTCAGCAATTTCACCCGAAACAATTCCAGTGTCCATTGAAATAATTCCAGTGCTTTGCAATTCTTTTCTCTCGACATGTTTGCTCCAAATGCTGTCGGTATCCCTTAAGTGTCTCACCCTATGGTTCGCGAATAATACAGACATGATCGAGACCCTTCTCTAGTCAATAATCAGTAGCAGGACCTAGAGATCCGTACTGACTCCCACACATTCAACGATGACTTATGTGATCGTGAGAACCTTTAACGATAGTAACTAAATATCTTTGTCTCGTGATATATTACATGTCCGAGATTCGATCATCAGTATCTCCATACCTAGTTTGATCTCGTTACCGACATGCACTCTTTTATCGTTCCCTTGATATAACATTCTAGTGATCACATCACTTGCTTGCAAGCTATCTCAATGTGATATCACCGAGAGGGCCCAGAGTATATCTATCTGTCATTAGGATGGAAAAATCCCACTCTTGATCCATGAGCATCTATATAACACCTTCGGAGTATCTGAACCCACCTTTATAGTCACCTTGTTACGGTGTGACGTTTGATGTTATCAAATTACTCTTCTAGTGTTAGTGATTGACATGATCTCATGGTCTAAGGACTAGAATTATTTTGTATGATGTTATAGAAATTTAAACACAATGACTTTGATCGTATTGCTATACTTCGGATGAATGTTCATCACATCATTCCACCAATGTTGTGACCTCATTATTAACAACATCCAATGTCCATGACCAGGAAACCTTGACCATCTTGTTAATCAATGAGCTAGTTTATAAGAGAGGCATAACTAGGAACCCTTTATTTGTTTATTAAACACACATGTATTAACATTTCCAATTAATACAATTATAGCATGCAAAATAAACATTTATCATAAATATGGAATAAGATAATAACCACTTTATTATTGCCTCTCGGGCATATTCCCTTCAGTCTCCCACTTGCACTAGAGTCAATAATCTAGTTTGAAAAACTTGCGCATTCAACACCTATGGATTTCTGGTGTTGCATATATGCGTTTCCTAGTGGTTAACATAATCTCCGGATCTAACACATTCAAGTCCATGTGTGTTTGCATGTATTTGCGTCTCTACGCATCACTCATTCTCTAATGAGATGGCATTGTATAAATTTAGTCCTTTGGTGAGACCTTTAGTTCCTTTGGGTTAAAACATGTTGATAGTATTGCCGTACAATATATATTCATAGCATTAGCCCAATGTGAACCACACCTAGTTTGATAACAAAGTACTTAACACAAATGCCCTCCTTTGCTACTACTATAGCAGTCATATATTTAGTCTTTGTTGTAGTATCTGTCACAATGTATTAACTTTGGAACTCATCAAAATTCATCATGGAACCTCCTTTCCATTACATTGTTCCACCCATAGTTTAAATTGAGATAAATTTAATTTGTATCTTGTGACAAACTAGTATCAATGTAACACTTTACAATGAACTATTTTGTCTATTTGTCACTTATACATGATATATTCTTACTTCTTCCAAATATCATAAGAATATCTTTATTGTCGTCCAATGATCATCTTATGAATCATTCTAGTATATGTTCACAACATTGAGAGCATAGGACATATCTGGATATGTACATATCACTGTATTATTGATCAAAATATTCATGTGATTTCACTCACCAATTGTCGATACACTTGAATCTTGATTCAATCCTTTCCATGTAGCAAGAACCTTTCTTGTCATTTCCATATTGAACCCTTTCAATATCTCATATATGTACGTCTAGCACAACCATATTAGCACCTCAATCTATCCATATAGACATTGATGCCAAATATTCTAGTTTTGCCCAAGTCTTTCATTGAAATCCAATTTTAATGAAATTCTTAACCTGTGTTAATACAAGTATTAGCACCATGTATTCTACATAATTTGTATCAGCACAATGGACATCATTTGTAATCAGCACCATATATTCTACATAATGTATTAGAACTATGTCTCAGCGCTCCCACTTAATTTCTTGCAAATGCAAGCATCTTCATCGTCTCCGATGAAATTAAACACTTTTAACATTTTCATCACGGTGAAGATATCAACTCCGCTATGCTCACTTTAACTATTGAAGTTTGCACGCCCTTTTAGCATCCTTTGAATTGACAAAACCCTTTGGACCATGTCATGTACATGTTCTAGGTAACCATTCTATTATAAGAACATTGTTTTGTTTGTTCAACTACCATATACCAAATTATATGTAGTGGTTGCTACATTAATCCATCAAGACTAAATATCTCTATGAAAGATCAAATCTTGTCATAGTCAACTCCTTGAACATTGTCATAAACTCCTTTCCGACATGTCGACTATTTCATAGATGTCAAACATCCATGTCTATTTCTTTATAGATCCAAATACAACCGATAGGCTTCATGCCTTTTCAGAGGGTCTTCCAAGTTCAAAAACTTGATTTCTCATGTATAGAAACTATCACAGATTTTTAGGACTTCTAGTATTTTTATGGATTTAGGGCCCATCATTGCTTCTTTGCATGCAGTCGGTTCATCATTGTCAAAACAATAACAACTTGTTTATCAAATATTGTTATTTGATTGTTACCCGATGCATACGGTTTAAATAGGAACTCTAATCTCCAAGATCACAACATTTGTAATCACGGGAGCCATGAGCATTGTGGCCGCCACCAGGACTCTTTCCGGTGCTATGCTACTTAGCACATATAGCTAAGGTTCAATAACCTTATCAAAGTTCTATTGTCCTCCCACTTAACTTTGCGAAAAAATCCTTCTCAAGAAACTTCACGTTCCAAGTGACAAACTCTTTTGTCCTCGGTGTTATGGAGGAATACCCAACAAATTCTTTGGGATAACCTACAAAGACGTGCTTATCCGACTTTGGTTATAAACATTTTACTTATCCATAGCATACCAAAATTCAAGAAAAGTAAACTCGAGTTTTATCCCAAACCATAACATTTATGGTGTCATTTCAACGGATCACGATGGTGCTCTTTTCAATGTAAAAGAGGTAGTCTCTAAAGCTCTAATCTTTAAAACATAATGGCAGTTTTATAAATGACACCTTTGATCTTACCATGTCAAACAAGGTTTGATTTCATTTCTCGAACACACCATACTCTTTTGGTTTATCGGGAAACACAAATCCATGGAACAATTCCTCAAATCTTTGGTATTTTGCTAAACATGTAACTCAAATATCTTCCTTTATGATTGAATCATAAACTCTTTATTTTTTTGTTACAATGATTTTCCACTTCATCTTGAAAGTCTTTGAACAATTTTCAAATGTTTCATACTTCTTCCTTATTAAGTAAATATATACTGATATATTCACTCAAATTTTTGGAGAAAGCATATGAAGTCAAAAGATCCACCGCACATGGCTACACATAATGGACTATATACATCAACATGCATAATGTCCAATAAGTTAGTCATCCGTTCCTCTTTGGCCTATGAACGGAGTTTCAATTATCTCGAGGAAAGTCTCACAAGCGTCAATTGATCAAAACTCAAAGACTCCAAAAATCCATCAACATTGAGTTTCTTCATGTTTTCTTTCCAATATAATTTAAATGGCTATGTCACTTCGTAAGTGATCTTTCAATCATTTTGTCTTGTGACATTTTAGCATTAGTTTTATGGACGTGATTTCTCCAACTAGACTTGTAAAAAGTTCATCCATCTTCTATGGAATACGGTAATTACTTTAACGACCATTGTTCTTATAATACCGGAACAAAATAACAATTATTTAAACAAATCTTTAAGGCAAGCTTTGGTGTCAACGAGAAACACAATAACACTTTATTTGGTTTTGATGAATATCGTCACATATTCTCTTTCTAGTTACTTAGGCCATTGTAGTTCATGAATTGCGTCGTTTTGTATGCCATTTCATACTAACCAATTCGGTATCCAATACCAAAGAACCACATTGTTTAACAAGCAAAGAATACAACCATAACATGTATATCATCTATATACCTTAGCTGGACATTTCTAATCTTTTCTTTTTTGCCAAAATTTTTATAGATTCTCTTTTAGCATTTCCGTTTCCTTCTAAAAGAATATATCAACATCAATAGTGGCGCCATACATATGACACATAGTCCAAAGCATGTATAGTCAAATACTAATACCTTTGGACTTGCACTTTGAAGTTGATCACCATCATCAAATGTTTGGTGTTATTTCAAAAATCCATTCTTTAGTAATCTTTTAGTGTAGTAAACATTTTACCTACACGTTCTATTCATCCTTATCATGAAAACTTTTATGATCAAGCTACTATAGCCTATAAGGACAAATTGCGAGTATAATGTCAGTTCCCAAAACCTTTTTGGGAGATTAGGACATCTAGCGTCTCCAACCTTCACACATTCTCATACAATATGAGAACATGTATTTTGCTAAATTATACTCTATCATATTGCAACCATAAACATTCTTTCAGATATCACAATATCTTCCACACATGATGGCTTCTGAAACAATTATTTCAACTCATAGATAACCTCGATATTAAAACAACTTTTGAATATCAAGAATCATGGAGGCAAACATGATACTTTAGATACTAACACTAGAATTGTTACTCTCGGTTTAATACTATTTATTAAACTTCATGGAGTAAATTGAGTTTGCTAAAAGTTTGCAATAGGACTTCTAAACTTTAAATTGACACTTAAAACAATATGATACCAGTTCGTAAAGTAAATATAGAGAATTCTATAGTTATATTATCTCAATTAAAACTAATCACAAGGTAGTAAATGGATGCCAATGACTATGAAAAATTATGCAAATTCACTTTGATTTTAGTTTATGATAAATTGAGTTCGACTAATCCAAATTACAAATGAACTCCCACTCAAAACCAACATCCCTCGAGTTGTTTTGGTGATTACATGAACCAAATACACTACACCAAGTCCGATCATCATGTGAGTCGGTGTAGCTTCAAAGGCGAGCATCTATATGGGCATCATATCTACCACATGGCTCATGCTTAACCTTTCGATCCGTGTTCCGAGGCCATGTCTGTACATGCTAGGCTCGCCAAGAAAGAACCTTAGTACTCGCGTGTGTAAAACTGTCTTACACCCGTGTATGAAAGCGTAGAGTCAAGTACACCCGATCATCATGTGATGTCTCAAAACGACAAACTTTCTTAATGGTGCATACTTAAGGAAGAACACATTTTATCTTGGTATCTAAATGAGGGATCATCTTATAATGCTACTAAAAGCGCCATACAAGTAATATAAGATGCAAACAAAACATCATATGCATAAAGTGAAATGATATGGTTCTTGCACTTGATCACTATCATGTGCATCGTGGTATGATCTTTATCATTCCTGTATGTGTAAGGCCAAGGTCTATGGAACTTACACGTTAGGTATGCTATAATTTCTGAGAGTATCAACTATACTTCAAATTATAACATTACCATATCATGACACTAGCCCATCAACAATCTAAACTAGACACTTCTAATTTATCAATTGCAAGTTTTACGTGGCTTAGTGCTTTCGAAGATAGAACCGGTCTTACCTACAAACATGGAACCACAACGATGATAACCAAATTATTAGCAACTCAATCAGATATTAACTATAGTAGGATAGACAAACACCTGCTGGCCACTTATGCAAAACTAGTTGCATGTCAAGCGTGGAACATGTCTCATGTGCGAGGACATGTAAAGTTAGTCCGGGCCGCTTCATACCACTATGCCACCAATATCCAAAATACATATAAGATGCAATAACATGATCATCATCTCCCACATACTCTTATGTGTTCTACCCGTGAAAAGCATCTACGCATAGATCAGGCTTTGATACCACTGTTGGGTTCGCAACATAGAAAACAAAAAATTCCTATGATGTGAACATCTAAGCACTAAGATCTATCTACCTAGATACAATCACCGGGTTGATATACATCCATAGACAACATACCCTTGAAGAGCGACAAAGCATTGTTAACGAAACTGATTTCATGGTTGATGTAGTCCTACACTTGCCGATCTCAAGATCGTGATGAAGTCCAGCGAGTCCAGCAGGTCCAGCACTAGCAAGTCTAGAAGGTCCAGCAAGTCCAGCACCGCAAAGCAACGGTGCATCCATGATCGCACACATGTCCGGTACACCAAACAACCTCCGCCTCCTCGCTCCAGCGATGCAGCCGAAGCAACAACTCCTTTCCAAACAAAGCCACCGGGAACATGTATGTCGCTAATTCGAGACCATGGGGAATAATTTCTAGAGGGGGAGATAGATCCTTCACGGGGAGGTGTGGTATGAGAGGAGGAGAGGGGCCTTTTATAGGGGAGAGGGGGCAGCCCCCTCCCATGGCTGGCGGCCATGGAGGTTCCCCCACCTCTTCCATCATTCATGTGGTGGATGCTCCACTCACATAAATATGCCTCCACTCATACTCCCACTCACATGCATTAAATTTCCACAAAATTTAATGCAACTCTCATTTAATAAAACTCTCTTATTTATTTTATTCAGAATTTTGTTAATTACTTTAATTAATAAGCATTCACATAAAACCCCCTATAATATTTCAATATCACATGCATAACTAATTTTAGCAATTCACCCGAAACAATTCCGATGTCCATTGAAATAATTCTAGCGCTTTGCAATTCTTTTCTCTGGAACATGTTTGCTCCAAACGGTGTTGGTATCCCATAAGTGTCTCACCCTACGGTTCGTGAATAATGCAGACATGGTCAAGACCCTTCTCTGATCAATAATTAGCAGCAGGACATGGAGATCCGTACTAACTCCCACACATTCAACAATGACTTATGTGATCTGAGAACCTTTAACGCTAGTAACTAAATCCCTTTGTCTCACGATATATTACATGTCCGAGATTCGATCATTGGTATCTCCATACCTAGTTTGATCTTGTTACTGACATGCACTCTTTTCTCGTTCCCGTGATATAACATTCTAGTGATCACATCACTTGCTTGCAAGCTATGTCCATGTTATATCACTGAGAGGGCCCAGATTATATCTATCCATCATCGGGATGAACAAATCCCACTCTTGATCTTTGAGACTCTACATAACACCTTCGGAGTATCTGAACCCACCTTTATAGTCACCTTGTTACGGTGTGACATTTGATGTTATCAAGTTAGTCTTCTAGTGTTAGTGATTGACATGATCTCATGGTCTAAGGACTAGAATTACTCTGTATGATGTTATAGCAATTTACACAATGTCTTTGATCGTATTGCTGTACTTTGGATGAATGTTCATCACATCATTCCACCAATGCCGTGACCTTGTTATTAACAACATCCAATGTCCATGATCAGGAAACCTTGATCATCTTGTTAATCAACGAAATAGTTTATAAGAGAGGCATAACTAGGAACCCTTTATTTGTTTATTAAACACACATGTATTAACGTTTCCAATTAATATAATTATAGCATGCAAAATAAACATTTATCATAAATATGGAATAAGATAATAACCACTTTATTATTGCCTCTCAGGCATATTACCTTCATAGACAAACAGTAGTCAGATTCTATTTCATCTCGACTGTATAGAGCCCTCTTGCTCTTCTTGTGTACACCCTCCTTCCTGATGGAATCTTTCCTGATGGTAATAGTTGGGCTTGACATCTGCGTTCTATTCCTTGTCAAACTAGCCTTTTTGCTGCTACTCTTGGGTGTGATATCCTTCCTGCTTCCCCTCATAGGTGTTGGCTCCTGCGTGCTGGCATTATTTCTTGACCTCGGCGGCATTTTCTTCTTCGAATTAGCCTTTTTGCTGCTACTATTGGGTGTGTTCTCCTTCATGCTGGCATTATTGCCGGACCTCTGTGGCATGTTACTCTTCAAATTACCTTTTTTTTCTTCTACTACTGGGTGTGGTATCCTCTGTGCTAGCCATCTTACCATTTTTGCTACCACTCCTGGGTGTGTTCACCACCGTGCTCGCCCTCTTAGCGTTTTTTGCTTCTACTGTTCGGTGTGGCATTTTGACTGGATCTCAGGGGTGTACTCTGTGGCATGGTTCCATTTTTCGTGCAACTCTTGGGTGTCCTCTTCTCTAGTGTGGTCTGCTTGGTGATGTTATTCTTCGGGGTGCACTTTATGGGGATGCTCTTCCTGCTCCTCTTTATGATTCTCCTTTGTAAGACTCTCCTCTGTTCGAAGATACCCTTAGCCGCACAACCATTAGTGATGCCATCGACCAGCTTACGCATGTTTTGTACAAGTCCGTCATCTCTCTTGTTGAAATCCAGTTCCTCTCCAACCATTTGTACTATCAAGTAGATGTACACTTCATGTTTACTATGTTTCCTTCTTAACGGTATGGTTAAAATCACAAGTAACTTTTAGTTGTGTAGCCTTTTGTGAGATCCAGGCACATGGCTTAATAGGATTGATAGGATACCCATATTAATAAGTTGCAACTTCTTTTCCGGAAGCTCATTCGAAAAGAACTCTAAGGTTAAGCGTGCTTGGCCTAGAGCAATTCTAGGATGGGTGACCGAACGGGAAGTGGGTAACCGGGTGCGCACGAGTGAGGACAAAGTGCACAGAAAAGACTAGTGTTGGTATGTGGGGCCAGTCTAGATATCCTATTAAGCTGCCAGGAGTGACACCCTCTGGGCCCAGGAGTGGACGGGGTGTTACAAGTGGTATTAGAGCCGACCTCGCGGTTAAACGTGTGTGTGCGGGTTAGTGGCGGGACATGTGGATCATGGCGCGTGTGGCTCAGAGTGGACACGGCATGGCACATGTGCGGCACTGCCAGAGAGCGTTCACAGGGTGTGCTTGATCGATGAGGGCATCGATCTTCTAAAGGGTGGGTGTATGTGAGATCTAGGCTTATGGCTTAATAGGATTGATAGGATACCCATATTAATAAGTTGCAACTTCTTTTCCGGAAGCTTATTCGAAAAGAACTCTAAGGTTAAGCGTGCTTGGCCTAGAGCAATTCTAGGATGGGTGACCGACCGGGAAGTGGGTAGCAAGTGCGCCGCAGTGAGGACAAAGTGCCTGAAAAAGACTAGTGTTGGTCTATGGGGCCAGTCTAGATATCCTATTAAGCTGCCAGGAGTGACACCCCCTGGGCCCAGGAGTGGACGGGGTGTTACACCTTTTTAGTCTTGAAACAATAATATAACCAAATGTGCTACCTGGGAGGACCCCCACGCCACCTTCTCACGTAATGTTGTCATTAGGTCAGATATCTGTACCACTTACGAGTGAGGACAAAGTGCACAGAAAAGACTAGTGTTGGTCTATGGGGCCAGTCTAGATATCCTATTAAGCTGCCAGGAGTGACACCCCCTGGGCCCAGGAGTGGACGGGGTGTTACACCTTTTTAGTCTTGAAACAATAATATACCAAATGTGCTACCTGGGAGGACCCCCACGCCACCTTCTCACGTAATGTTGTCATTAGGTCAGATATCTGTACCACTTCAGGATCGTATCTGCCAAGGATTAGCTCAAAGTCATCGTAGAAATTTTCTGTGCCATCATCTAATTTTGTAGTGGAATTCTCGACACCGATACAAACGCATACTTTGCCATCATCAGGTTCTGCAGGACCGAAACCACCAAGAGGTTCAAGAGATGGAGTTGCACCATCATACCCAGCCACAACGCCACCATCCCCATCACCAACGTCATCGGTAGCTGGAGCAACCTTGGTGAAAGTATCAGCATGAGGAGCAAGGTGAGGTCCCTTAGCAGCAGGAGCTACAATACCTGGTAGACAAGCAGGGCCACAACTAATGACAGCTACAATAGGAGCAGCTGTTACCAAGCCGCATCAATGACCATGAGTAGTTCCCACAATAGCAGTGCTTCGAGTGCTAGAAGAGTCTAGACAATGAGCTTGCTCCACAACAACAGGGCTTGGAGTAGCCACAACATCACCCCGCTGAACTAGCACGGGTTCGAGGAGGAGCAGCACCCAACATAGCAGTTTTGGCAACAACAGCGGGGCATCCTTTGGAAGCCTTAGTTTTCTCAACAACGTCAAGGATTGGGTCAGTAGCAGCCAGAGCAACAACACCACGGGAACGACCAGTACCTGCAGATTCCATAGCAGGGGTTTGCACAACGGCAATACGGGGACTCCTACGAGGAGGTTGCATGACAGAAGCATGGCATGGAGGATGAACCACATTTTGCTTACCAGTAGAAGGGGTTCGAGTTAGTCCACATGTCCAAGAATAGCAAGGCGACTCCCAGTAGCAGCAGGGGTTCGAGTTAGACCACACTGTCCAAGAATAGCATGGTGACTCCTAGTAGCAGCAACTTCCACATCCAGTATTTTATAATTCAGCACAAACATGCGCTAGAGAGACTTTTTCATGAACCCGGTTAGCTGACTGTCACACGTTAGAGGAACCATGATGCCTCGTTCATCTATGAAGCTAAACTGTGCAGTCTTCTTCGGCCCTATTTCAGCATGTTTATGTAGAGAAGCAACCATACTAGGGATAGTGCAGATCTGCGCATGCGCTTCTTCCATCCTGAGACAATTAATTCCATACCACTTTCTCTCCCCATTTGCTAATTTAGAGTGGTAGCTTCCGAGGGTTATCGAAACCAGGTAGGGGTGTTCCGCAGAGATCCTACTTGACAGAAATTTGGCGATAAAATATAAGAATTTTTTTCAGCGTTGGGCTAGCAAATAATTCTAGGTTCCATCTATCTCTTTAATATCAATAGCCCGCTAGCAGTTATAGTTAGTGCGAATAGAAAGAGAAGAGTAGCTCACCCGCATGTAGCCTGAACTTCTTCTTCCTTGGTAGTACGATCTGCCATTCTCCATGCTGCTCAGCTCGTTCGGAGGCGGAGGCGGACTAGAGCCTCGCAACACGGACACCGCATGCGGCATTGGAGCTCGGGATCAGCGAGTGGGCATAGCAACTTGGCGCCGGAAGGAAAATGTCCAAAGGGATCGTTCTGATTAGATGGTGGATTTCACCGCCGCCTATGCTAGGGTTCATGCGAATGGAAGGAGTGAATTTTTGAATTTGGTCAATTCCTACAACAAGATCCTCTCCATCTCCCTACTGTAATCTCTTGGCAAACATGATGTGTGAAGCAATATTTTATCTTCCCTTGATCTATTGTGACTCCATGTCTTTGTTTGAGTAGTGAATTGTTATGGCAAAAGTAGAATAGTTCGTCTATTGGTTGCATTCAGTGTTGTTATCTTTTATGATTGTCTTCTTGTACAATATATAAGTGCATGCATATGTTGGGGAATGCATGTAAGGTGATCACCGTGATGTAATGGAATGGGGAGGACCGTGGAGGACAAAATACCGTGGTCCAATCCATAAAGTTACATTAGGGGGGACATATATCGGGGACCCTAGAGTTTATATCTATGATGGGACAATATGTATTAATAATTCCTATGTTTGCTCAGTAGCATAGCCTTAAGATCCATCATAAGAATTGTGTATGCACATTTATTTGGACGCACCTAATTAAGGCTCCATCCTGGAAGAAACAATAAACAACCAAACAAGCGAATAAAATAACAATTGCCTAAACATTTACTCCCTTACAGAAACTTTATACTTGAGGAACTTGCTACTTGATCAAACTTTCCACCACTCCACTCCACTTCATTAGATGAATTTAACTTGCAGTAGTTTACTTGTAATTTCCACTAACACATACTTTATTTATTTTCTACCTAGTACCAAAACAAAACAAAACAAAATACTTAGATCCTAGCTTTGCATAGAAAGCCATATAAGAGGGTTATATGGCTTTAGAGAATAGATAGTTTACCTTCAACTCCTTGTGGATTCGACACTCAAATATTTATCGAATTGTACTACGGTGATCCCCTGCACTTGGGGGTTATCAAGATACTTTTCTGGCGCCGTTGCCGAGGAGCGTAGCAATAGGCTACTTTCTTTCTTGCATTGCTAGTTTATGTTTAGTACCTTTTTCTTTTATATAAAACTAAAATCCAATAAAATTTAGATGGATCCTTTTCCCAAGATTAACCATGAGATATATGATTTTTATGTCAAATATATTCTTTGGGGCGCTAACCTTTTGGATGACAAAAGCCTAAGCTTGGGGATGTCCATGGAACCCCAAGAAAAAGAGGAAAAGGAAGAACAAGTGGAGGAATAATGGAGTAGCTACCCATCTCCTACACCCAACAATGGTAATGAACACATTCTTATTAATGATGATGATCTTTCATTGTCTAGTAGTCCTCTATGTGGAACAATTATGACTAATATATGGGAGGATGAAAGTGATATAATTGACTTATATGATCCAATATGCTCATTAGATGACTTGTCTTTATATGGTGAATCTATTCAAAACTATGAGATTAAGTTTGCTTTTGATGCTTGCAACTATTATGAGAGAGAGGAAGAGATAAGAACCCTCTTTATATCTCTGTGTTATTTAAAATGCAAGCTAATGATCATTATATGCATTGGATACCACAACATTGCTGCTATTATTCACATATAAAATGCCAATATATAGGAAGAGAGTTAGACTTAAAAGTTAATGTCTATGTGCTTTGTGGTGTGCTCCACATGCTTTCAAATACTATTAAATTTGAGCACACCTTGATATCCATGTAACATATAAAATAATTTTACCTACTGATTTCTAACAATTAGTTTAAGATTTTCACTTTTTATAATTTTTGGGAAAGTAAATGAGAAAGATGAGCAATGGAGAAGTTGGGGTCGACCTTGAACATGTGTTGTTCATGCCAATGGAACCATTGCAAAATCTCTATCATTAAAACTTCTACCATAATAAAAAAAGAGTGTTTATTACTACTGTAACATCACCCTTGTATATTACTTTCTCATATTTGTGCCAAGAATAACCTCTTTTGAGAGGTAAGATCAAACAATTGTAACTTGCTGTCCAGAAAACAGATTCCCGAGCTTCACTGCAAAAAATGCTAAAAATTATATAAGAGGAATTTTGACCTAAACTTTCACGTCAGAAATATTCAGCTCTTTACCCACATTTCATTAGTCCAAAGTTTATTATTTGAGCAATGTAAGTGCCTGTAAAAATTCTCTCTTTAAAGACTATCCAGTTTTTAACTGATTTTATCTCTATTATGTATTAGTCTCATTATCTTTGTTTTGTGCGGTTATCAAAGAGCAATAAACCATAAGTAACAGTAGATAATGTTTATTTCATGTTATGTCTTTGTTGTACCTATTGGGATTTAATTCATGGAGGCACTAACCACTCTAATCAAGTTTTATGATGAGTTTTGTGTGAAAAGAGTTTTTAAGTGAAAGAGTTGAGGGTGATGAATGAAGATTAAGAATGACAAACACTCAAGCTTGGGGATATTACCCTTGGGAGCACCCCACATGTACCAAAGGAATACAAGCATTCAAGATTGGGGATGTCCAAGCTACATCATAAACTCAAACCATCTTGATATCAAGTAAATAAGCCTAGCTATATGACTATAAAGAAAGCACTTTGCGCAGGCAACCCGATTATTTTTGTTTTGATATTATTTGTGTCCTATTGCTGTAAAAAGAGACCTTAGTTTTTGTTCTGAAATTTTTAATAAAATACCAAGTTTTACCCATTTTGGATTGAAAGAGTTGAACATAAATATAGAGTTGCAGATTCCTGCACGAGTCTCTTTACCGTATGATTTTTCATATTTTTTCTGTAATTCTAAGTGCACTCATATTTGAACTGTAGTTAGAAAATTTTCATCCTCTGTATGCACAAGAAATTTCGTGATTTTAGGGCATGTCTAAGTAGGGTAATTAATTACGTTTTTCTGCTGCTAAAATTCTGGACAGATTCTGTCCCATTTTGTTTTATGCGTTCTTTGAGATTTTAAGTTGAATATTTTTGATTAATTTGAGTTCATGAGAGAGCATAAAGCATTATATACCTACTGTAAACTTCATATATACATTTTTTAAAGGATTTCTTGCAGCAAATATTATGTCTTTTATGCCCACTAATGTCACCCATAGAAAAAAGATGGGAGAAAATTTTGTGTTGAAGTTTTTTCACAGGAATTAGAGGAGCTGCAGAAAGAGCTATCTAAGGATGGTGAAAACCATAAGCTTGGGGATGCCCAAGGCACCTCACTAGACCAACCACACTATCGGTTTGCACACGTCTACTTTCTGTTTTTCGAGCAACACATTACTATCGCATAAACTTGGAGCTTTTGTATCTTACTTCCTTTATTTTTAGTTTTCATTTTGTTAATGTTGCCAAGACCATTATCAATATATACTTTCTATAGAAATAAATTAAGTTTAATGCTATAAAAAAGTTGGAATAGGGATGTTGAAGTTGATTCAAAAAGGATACATATAGTTGCATGATTCATATGCTTTGAATGAATATTAATTTGCAAGTGAGTTATGTAGAGCTATCTTTTATTCATGTTTTGATGCTTGATATTAGTTTACATTGTTTGACATGGATTGATTAGAACTATGGACTCTTATGCATGCATGTAGACGGTCAACTTTCTCCCTCTTGCTAACCCAAAAATAAATCCAACAAGTTAAAACTTGTTTATCCAACTCCATTTGAACCAAGTTTTTCCAGAGTGTCCACCATACCTACATATTAGCATAATTGCTATTCCAAGTATATTTCTCATGCTTTATTGTTTTATATTGCTTCCAAATTAAAATGCTTATGATTGTGTTTGCTATGAGAAAGTTAGTTAGTAAATCTCTCACGAACTTGATGGCACATTTTATTTTCCTGCACATAATAAACTTGAACCATTGTGAATATCTTATGAGGCTATTCTCCACTCCTCCTTCTGGCCTCTTTCACCTTCTGGAAAAATAGGAATTTCCGTATATTTTCTGGAATTTTCTGATCTTTGCCAATATTGCATCCGGACAGTGCTTTTTCCATCAGAATCCTGACTCTAGTGGTTCATCCTCCAAAAGTCATCAATCATGCAAAAATAGATGAAATAACATAAGTATCGTCTCTTAATATGAAATATATCAATGAATAACAGTAAATTATGATGTAAAATAGTGATGCAAAATGGACGTATCAACTCCCCCAAGCTTAGACCTCGCTTGTCCCCAAGCGAAATCTGAGCTCAATAAACATGACCACAGGTTTATGGAGTGAAGTGTCGCTAAAGAGAATACGGACAAGAAGCATCACATTCATCAATACACAAATCATAATAGAAAACAACTCACTATTATATAACTTAACTTGCAATGAGTAAGGGAAATACAATAAAGATACACAAAGTAAATCATAATTGGTAATGGCAAACTTTGTTCTTGGTTAGAGAACGGTTAACAAGTTGCAAGGGTCAAAAATAATGGAGTTTTCAATGATAGCTTTCAAAGTAATATTCACTCAGATAAGAACAATGTGAAAAACAAGGAACCTAAGAAACATGATTGAATAAATCATCATATGGATGATTGAATCACAACAAATCAAAAGCTTGCTTAAGATAGAAATGAATAGGTTTTACTGACTCAACTAAAAAGTAAAAAGATAGGCCCTTCGTAGAGGAAAGCAGGGATTTCAAGTTTCATAAAGAGCCTCCAAAAATTATGGTACTTATTAGCTTTTAGCTGTCATTGCCCCTATCATAAGTATCTTGAAGTGATTAAGGTTAAAGTGACACAAATATGAGGATATGCTTGGCAAGTTATAAGATGAAAATCTCATGCCCCTTGCTTCCGAGTACCGAACATCATGCTACTCAACTTTAGTCACAAGTAAGTTCTTGTCATTGTAAGTACATGAGTATCATAGAGAACCGCCAACGGGGTACCCCTTGCCCCATGACACAGGAGCTATCCCATATCAAAATGACAAGGCAACAGACAGTGAGCATCTCATCGATCTTTTTATTTGCTATTTGCATAGGTTTTTATTGAGGATGCTTCATCGAATTCTCACTATGGGTATGCTACAAGTTTCCACCATGATTAGGCATGGCTTCGGCTAGCCGCCCAGGCGTTTCTCTAACACACATACAAAATCCATGAGCTTACAAGCTCCCCTTTTATTTCACACCACCGGGATCCATAAACAAAAGAACATGATATCAACTGAATAATAAGTGTAATGTCGAAAGCGTTCCACATGGTAACATGGTTCTGCTAATTCGCAACTTATAAAGTGCAAGCATATAAGCAACATAGATGGACAAAATGGTTCAAGTTTATTAAGTGCGAGAAAATAAAGTGTGTCATTAAGTTTGTGAGAGCTTTAATCACTAATTTTCACATAACAAGTTTAATTTAGAAGATAGATAAAACTCGAGAATTTACTTGAAATCTTATATTTACTAATTGGAGGCACCATAGGAGTGTCCCCGTTAACTCTAGCACAAAACGGAATCATGTCCATCCGATATGCCTTGCAGTTGTCAGCAGCGTTAGATGAAATCACAGATTGACCGCGCTCCGGGACAGCCGCCTATCACGGGTAGGAGTCATCACGAGCAAACAAAAACCAATCCAAACACGTAGTCTCTTTCCTGTCTTGCGCTACGGTGCCGCCTCGGTTCTCGGCAGGCCACGGCCCCAAACATGATCTATAATGTTGCTATGGGTAAGGTTGTGCCATGGATTAATTAGCGCATCTAGCTTGCTAGCTTCGTGGAGGAGCACCAGATGGATTAATGATCAATTAGGCCAGCTAACGTGTGCGTTTTGCTTAATCTAACAGGTTCAGCTGATCGATTTTGCAATAGGTAAGCTAACACAAGAGATTAATTAGCAATCAGGTCAGCTAACATGCACGTTTTGCATAATCTAATAGATTCAGCTGATCGATTTTGCAATGAGTAAGCTAGCAAAATAGATTTTGCAATGGAGTAGCTTCAATGGCACATCGGATGCATGGACAATACTGGCATGTCAGGGTACCTGATCCATTTGTTACAGGTATAGTTTACATCCTCATTTATTTGTATTGTTTCTGGGTTAATATTTCTATTGCAGTGTGCAATTTCAGGGGAAGATATTGTGGTATTAGTCATAGTTACGAGAACAGATAGGGCAACGTGTACCACAAAGGATTCCGCATGTCAATCATGTACCAACAGAGGAGGCCTGAGAAAAAAGGTTTACCTAGGTATCAGATCGATTAATTACAAGTATAGTATAGTTTGCACTTGACCATTTTATCATGCAGTTCTTGGTACATAGATGATCAAAATTTTATTGTTTTGGGGCTAATATATTTAGTTTAGAGGATTCATTGAAATGTGGTTTAAATCACCCAGTGTACATGTTATTTTTTACGCAATAAGAAAGCCATAAATATAATCGTGGACAGAGATAACATGCCTACCAGAAATCCAAGTTTGGTTGAGCTGCACCAAAGCCGATCAAGTAAGCGTAGATTATTGAACTACAAAGAAAAACTATTTTATAGTGGTGGCTACGGTTGATGGATTACAACGTGGAGGAAAAAAGTCGATCTTAACTCTCTGACTCCTGGATTTATTCGCATGTATTTCCACGAAATCCAGCTCATGCGGGATTAAAAGTAAAAATAAAAAGGCACCTATATATTGTGATATTTGTCCATCATAGAGAAATTAGAGAAAGGTGTGCACTATATATGACTTTGAGGCCAATTTATAATATCGCATCTTAATCAACACTTTAGTCATCTATATTCTTCTCTATTTTTAAACCAGATATAATAATGTATTATTTATTCGTCCACTCATTATTAAAATGTGTAATTAACCCGGCTTTCAAAATATTGTTAGTTCCATTTTATACAAACACTGAAAACAATATTATACATATTAAATTTCTATGTGTATTACAAAGTAGACGGAAGTTTTTAAAAATGAATAGTAGCAAATTTTAAACTGGCTAGCCCGTGCAGGTGCACGGGTTGACGACTAGTAGCAATAATGCTAATAGGTAGGTATGTTAGACACAAATGGCATAGGTTTTAGTTCAAGGATTGGATGCACGAGAAGCATTCCCTCTTAGTACAGGTTTTTGGCTAGCAAGGCTGGGTAGCAAGCATAAGAGTTGAAGGAAACAAACAAACATACAAGTGATATAAACAATCATGCAATCTTTTTTGGAAACACAAAAGATATTAACTAGAGAATACTAAGCTTATGAGTCAAACAAGAAAGAAATATAATGAAATTGTATTTAAAAGTACTTTTCTCTTTCCATTCAATCCACAAATAGTGTTGCTACTGACCAGAGCCAGGTTTGCCAAAACCAACCAAATTTACTTAATGGTCCCAAAGTGATACCAATACTAACAACAAGATCAATCATATAACAGAAATTGCAAACTAAAATAAGATGTGCAAAAAGTAAATGATAGAACTTCTCATTAATATTCCATAACGGCAACTCACACCAAGGAATACATAGATAACTAACTAGAGGAGAGATACTTTCACAATGCAAACCATCCTATATGATAACTTCTCTATTCATGATATGACTCTATTAAAAAGGTAAAAGGATGAAAGATAATGATGTGATACCGCGACACTCTTCCAAGCTTGGAACAAACCAAGGGGATGCCAAAACCTGATGATGAATTACTCCTTCGGTGGTGGTGGTGTTCTCTCGTCATCATCCGACTTCCAAGGTAGAGGCTCCCCATCAACAAAGGACATCTTGGCTTCCAATATCCTGAAACTAGCAGCAGAACTTATGTGTTTAAACCTAGCCTCATACTCACAGTTTTGATTTTGCACGTCGTAGAGCTTTGCTTGTAGTTGGTTGGTTGTTCGATGGAGTGAGAGAATATCATCCCTAAGCTTAGCAGTCTCCTTCTTGTGCTCGGCGATGAGTTCTGAACCAATCTTATGGATGATATCCACTTTGCGTTCCGATATATTCTTGTACCTAATGAATTCTTGCTCCAGTGCTTCCATCCTGTCCTTCAGACTACCTTCTCCTTTAGGGCCCTGAACCTCTTTTATCTGTATCTTCCCATTTTTGAGCAACAACTCCTTGGAGGTGAATCTTCAACTCATACATGTACGGGTTGATGATGTCCACGAAGGAATCCTCCTTGGGTGATCCAGAGGAAGACATTGTGGCTCCAAAACTGAGAATCTGCCTGTCAGAAACAGATCCAAACGAAAACACGATGAGAACACGATATACGAACCTCGGGGGATCCGGGGGATTATATATTATGAAGTTTAACAACAAAAGGAAGGTACTGGGAGAAAACGGGTCGGAGACGGGCTCCGAGGTGGCCACACCCCTAGTGGCGCGACCAGGTGGGCCTGCGCCATGGGGTGGTGTGAGCCCCCTGGGCTCCGTTTCCGTCCCTTTTTCGACTCATTATCTTCCATGTTAGATAAAAACTGTAAAAATATAAATTGAAAAAGTTTTTTGTGGACCTTTTCTTACCAGAACTATTACCTATTCGAAAACGGACTTGCAGGTTTTTGAATTTGGTCCTTAATAAATTCTTCTGGAGTCACCACTTGAACAATATCAATATATTCATTGTAAGAATCTCCAATAATATAATGTTTGAGTCTTTTGACCATTCACCATCTTATTACATCATTCTCTCCTAACACTTGAAAATTTCTTTCATACAAAACTTCACACAATCCTCATTAGCAACATTAGTGCATGTAAGATAATTAACATTTGGGTTCAATTTCAAATGAAGTCCATCAAAATATAATCTACTGTAGCAACTCCTTTCGAAAGCCCAAAAGAAATCAAAAAGGAAATCGATTTAAGAGGCAAATGCAGAAATGGCAAAAATCTGTCAAAACAGACCAGCAGGTAAAGATCAATTTTTTTGAAAATCTTCTGTTGCTCAAATCAAAAAGTGCAAAACTAATGAAAGTGAAATAATAACTTGGGGCATGTGCAAAAACATTTTCAGATCAGTATGACATTCTAGGATTTTTCACAATTTTTTACAGTGAAGCACAAAAATCTGTTTCGGGACAGCAATTTCTCCAAATCTTTACTTCTCTCTCATTAGAGGCTAATCGTGATGCAAAAACCAAACAAAAAGGATAAGGAGAGGTTATTATAGAAGCAATAACTTCCAAGACTCAAATAAACAAAAATAAACTGAAAGCAAAAATATAATGGGTTGTCTCCCAAAAAGCTCTTTCTTTATAGCCATTAAGATGGGGATGATAATTTCAATGATGCTCACATAAGAATATGAATTGAAGTAAAAGAGAGCATCAAGAAACAAATATACACATATTTAAGTCTAACCCACTTCCTATGCAAGGGAATTTTGTAAGACAATAAATTATTAAAACCAGCGGCTACTAGCATCGGAAGGCAAACCAGGTGCAACATAAATACTTTCAGCATAAAGAAAGGAAACTTAATATTGTTGAGATGCATAAAAACACTTTTCCCTCTCTCATAATAACTTTCAGTATCATGAATAAATTTAACGATATAACTATCACATGAACCATAGTAGCAATGATCACTTATTCTGACAGAAAACTCAAGGACACTAGCTTTCCTAGTTCTACTAGGATGTGAAACAATATTAGAAGTATCCTTACAAAGGATAAAGTGCCCATATTCTACATTTTTAGTGACAAGGTCTTTCACATTTTCTACTGCAGGTTCAACATCTATTTGTTTATCAGGTTTTGTAGCTTTCTTTGTACTTTTGTTAACCATACTAGCTGTCATAGAATGTTCCTTCACCTTATCAGGAAAGGTATTTTCTCGATGTAAGGTTCAGGTAAAATATGATCAACGGTATAGACTTCAGTATTTCTAGCAGGAACACAATTAACAAAATCTTTATATGGATCATGATACTTGTTCCATTTCTTTTTAGGAATTACAATAGAAGAGGCAAAAGCCTTAAAACAATTTGCAATACTTTGAGAATCAAGACCATAAGCAACACTAATATTATGAAAGTCATCAGTTCCCATAAAAGATTAATTGCATTCATAATCATAATTTATACCTAACTTTCTTCCTTTATCATTCTCCCATGCTTTAGCATTGTCTTGAATACGGTCTAGAAGATCCCATTTAGCTTCTTCTTCCATACGTGTAAATGATCCAGCACAAGAAGCATCCAATAGATCCTTATCATGAATAGAAAGCCTTGCATAAAAGTTATTGATAATAATATTATTAGGGAGCTCATGAATAGGACATTTGAGCATTAGTAACTTCAATCTCCCCCAAGCTTGGGTGGTACTCTCTCCATCGCGAGGCCAAAAGTTATATATTTGATTCTGATCTTTATGAATCTCACTAGTAGGATAAAATTTGGAATAAAAGAGAGGTACAATTTCCTCCCATTCAAGAGATTCGCCATTCTTTAGCAGCTTATACCATTCCTCAGCTCTGCCCTTCAATGATACAGAGAATAACTTTTTCTTAACTTGATCTGCTGTAATACCTGCACACTTGAACAATCTGCATAATTCATGTATAAAGAGCAAATGATCACTAGGATGGGCAGTTCCATCTCCAAAATAGTAGTTATCCATAACACGATCAACAATTTTTGTAGGTATTTTAAAAGTATCAATTTTAGCAGGTGGTGGTTCATCTACTACCTTAGCAGTGGTAGTAGCATTCCGAAACAAGAGACTAAGTGAACTATCCAAAGTAACAAACAGAAATAAACAATACTCACAGTATAAGTTTACTTTACCAGTTCCACTCTTCAATAGCGCTTCACTCCCCGACAACGGCGCCAGAAAATAATATTGATGACCCACAAGTATAGGGGGTGTATCATAGTATTTTAGATAAGTAAGAGTGTCAAACCCAACAAGGAGTAGAAGGTGTTGACAAGTGATTTGGATCAGGAATTCTCTGTAAATACTTAGCAAATGGATTTTTAGTGTTTTTTGATAATGCAGATAAATAAAGTGCGAGTAGATAAAATACAATAATAATAATTGCAGCAAGTGGCCCAATCCTTTATTTAGAAAAGGACAAGCCGGTTGTATTACTTAAGATGACAAAACATTCTTGAGGACACATGCGAATATTTTCAAGTGCTTTTGCTTCATATAGTTGATTAATTTTCTCTGGTTGGTTAAGTGGTGTGTGGGTGAACCTGTGCTAATGTACTGAACTTCCTAGGACTAATACATACTTGTGATTATACCTCTTGCAAGCATCCGCAACTACAAGAAAGTAATTAAGATAAAAACCTAACCGCGGTCTTAAACTCTGAGATCCTACACTCCCTTATGCAAAGGTTTCCTCATGGGGGTTCAGGTTTCGGTCACTCCGGCAACCCCACGATTAGTAGCCCAATACACAATGCATTCCCCTAGGCCTATAAAGGTGAAGTATCATGTAGTCGATGTTCACATGACACCACTAGAAGAATAGCACCACAACTTAAATATCAAACTATTAAATCTTTTTCAACACAATTCCACTACTAACAACATGACTTCTCCCATGCCCTCAAGAACTAAGCGAACTACTCATGAGACATCATATGGATCAAGATCATAGATAAAATAATGATAATTAACAATCTGGACATGAACAATAATTCAATGGTTTCACTCAATAGCATCAACTACAATAAGTAATCAACACCGGGAAAGTTTCCCCTAAGAACTATGCAAGATTCAACCCAATTGTTACAGTGGTACGGAGTGGTGGTGATGGTGCTGGTGGAGATGATGTTGATCCCGATTGTAACATCCCAAAACTTTAATCCAAGCTTATTAAGATCCAAATCATCAAAGTTAGGGTTAACAAAAACTTTTGCAATTGAAATTATCAAAGCATTCATATGTGTGTGCATTTAAAAATAGGAGTTGTTTGAATTGCCATGATTAAGTGATCCATTGCTTGTAAAATGATTCTTAGGTGAAATAAACATCATCTAGATCATTCCCAAACAAATCCCAAAGAAAAACAAATCAAAATGAATAATTGAAGTGAATGGTCATTTTGGCCAAATTAACTATCATGCCTATTTTGCCTATTCCTAGTACTCAGAACTTAACAGAAACAAATGTGGATCTTTGCACCCCTTGCTAGTACAAATAATGAGGTACCAAGGCCCACTTTGTGATCTGCCAAAAACATTCAAACACTATATTTAAAAGGCATTGGAAAATTGAATCTATTTCATATGGGAAGATCCCACTATTTCAAAAACCACTCAAATAAACTCAATTTTCAAAACCCAAGCACCCACGGAGTCTCAAGCTTAGTACTAGCACACCCACCAAAAATCTTTTCAAAATTCAAAAATAATTTTCTTGCGGCCATTTCATGAAACACTTGGCAGGCAAGAATCTAACTCTAAACCTAGCTTACTGTTCTGCATAGGGTTTTGCCCCCATTTGATCCCCATTTAACCCCACTGTCCCCTCTTGATCTAACCAGGGCCTAACTACCCTATCCCCTACCCCCTAGTGGCATGGCAATGCCAAGCCGAGCACCTGCTGGCCAGCCGACCATGACCTCACCCTAGCAGACCACCTATCCCTCTCTCTCCATGTCTAGAAGCTAGCCAGCACCTCACCGCCGCCCACTGTCCCCTCCTCGAGCCAGGTCAAGCAGTGGACCACCGAGAATACCCTGCGCCTAGTGCCACCGTGCCATGCCGAGCACGCGCCAGAGCACCGCACCCGGCACGCGTGCACAAGCCGCCGCTCGACCGCCGCCCGCGCCCATCGTGTCGCCACGACCCAGGGAGCACGTCGGACATGCCCGTTCGTCGCGAACGCCTCACAGCCACCGCTCGCTGTCGAAACTGCCGCCTCTGCCGCTCAGAGCACCAGCTCTGCCCGACCGCATACCACCGCCCCTAAGCCCGCATTAAAGCCCTAGAGCACCGCCAGGAGACTGCGTGTCGATCGCCACCCACAGCCATGCCGCTAGCAGCCCGTAGCCAGGTCGCCACCGTCGACTGGCCATACCACGTTGTCCCGCCGTCGAGCCTATAAAAGGAGAGAACCCCCAGCCGTTTGCAGCACACTACTCCACTCCCCTCACCTCACTGATCGTCCCACACCTCTAGCTGGAGAACGGAGAGCAGCAGTTCGCCGGAATTGCACCGGAGCGGGCCGCCTCTGGAGGAGAAGGGCGCCGCTGATTGCGACCACCCTCGGAGCTGCCTCGACCGTCCCTGAGCTCGTCATCGACCACCAGTCCGTTTTCCCACCTTGTCGTTGTCGCTGGAGCCCTGGTACGCCCCCTATGCACCCCCACTGAGTCGCTAGGGTTAGAGCTCGCCGGCGACAGGTCCGTCGTCGATGACGATCCCCATCCATTGATCCCCATTCTAATCTAACGTCCCACATTGCCCCGTACCTCTTCACGCGTTATGAGTCGCTGACTGGTGGACCCCCTGTCAGTTGAGCCCCGCGCCGTGGAGTGATACTGGGCCGTCCCGTTAGCGTTTTCCGCGCGACCCAGTTAGTTTGAATTAGGATTTTTCCTTTTAGTTTAAACTTAATTATGTCCCTTAGTTCAAAATTCAATTCAGAGAGATTTACCAATCCAAATGAAGTGATTCCAATTTTGTTGGAAAGCTACTAAAAGGATCTATCCAAGCCCGTTAGATTTAATTCATTTAGAGTTAGAAATATCTCCTAGTAAAAATAACAAGACAGAAGCTTTTGCACCTTGCAACATTTTTATAAAATCAACCAAGTTAGCTTTTGAGTTGATTCCAACTCTCAAAAATCACATTTCATCATACCTATCTGAATTAGGGATATTATAACTGGGACAAAAGGGAGCTCTCTCGTGAACTAGACACTCTTGGCCGTTAGATCACGTTGTCTGATTGTTTCTGTCCCGTCTATTATTTCGTTTGATCCCGCACTGACCCGCTTTGTCCCTAGGGGACGCTATTCCAGGCGTCAATTGGCCTACTCTAATTAAACAGGGCTGAAACCGCTCATAAAATCCACTTAGCTCTGAACGCACATTTCTTAAAAAGAACCCGAATAGACCTCTTCTCGCAATTTCCGAGCGGCGCCACCTCCTCGATCCTTCCCCGATGACACGGTAGCGCGTCCGCCGCCGCCTCTACATACGTCTCCCCGTACTCCACATCCATCAGGCCATGGTGCCCCCAAAATCGATCTTGAGAGCGCCCCCTTAACAAGAACATTCTAGAGAAAGCCAACGGGGAAGGATTTCCGATGTGTATTGCTCGGGTTGCTGGAAGCGGCATTTCCGCAGTGGCATCGGTGGGTAATTTTCGACCCGCACCCTTCCAATCAATTAGGGATATTATAACTGGGACAAAAGGGAGCTCTCTTGTGAACTAGACACTCTTAGCCGTTAGATCATGTTGTCTGATTGTTTCCGTCCCGTCTATTATTTCGTTTGATCCCGCACTGACCCGCTTTGTCCCTAGGGGACGCTATTCCGGGCGTCAATTGGCCTACTCTAATTAAATAGGGCTGAAACCGCTCATAAAAGCCACTTAGCTCTGAACGCACATTTCTTAAAAAGAACCCGAACAGACTTCTTCTCGCAATTTCCGAGCGGCGCCGCCTCCTCGATCCTTCCCCGATGACACGGTAGCGCGTCCGTCGCCGCCTCTACATACGTCTCCCCGTACTCCGCACCCATCAGGCCATGGTGCCCCCAAAATCGACCTTGAGAGTGCCACCTCAACAAGAACATTCTAGAGCAAGCCAACGGCAAGGAAGGTACGCCTCATTCTTTGCTGATGAACACAGATCTATCCGCCAGGCTTCCCCCAAAACCAACATCGTTTCCCAGCAGTAGCGATACACCACGGAGGCACGGACTGGGCAGGCTACACGGGAGCTATAGCAGGGATGTCGCGCCCGAGGAGTGGTGAGCCTGAGCCTTCCGACATCGACAAGTCAAGCTACACAACGACTCTGAAGGTATGACAGGCAATTAATGCAATGGCAAATCATTCATGTGTCAAAAATCTGATCGAGTACATTGTTTTATTTGCAGGCCATGAACTACTCAACTCGTTGAGATACGTGCTTGAGCTGCATATGTGGATTTCTATTTTGTTCACCATATTCTTAAGCTGCTTCGATCATAGCTTTGGTACCACTGGTATTTGCATATCTAATTGTTACCATCCGAGGTACATAATTTCCATGTTTTTTTATCTGATACCTGCCGCATTGTAGTGAACTTTACACTGACTAGGTGCTAACTTGATACTACTGGTGGGGTGGCGTAGTCGTTCGATATTTTGAGAATGCTTCAATGTTTCAGAATGATATTATAGTTCCATGGAGAAAGAGAAAAAATGTATTTATGTTGAGAGATTGTAAAAGAAAATATACTCAGCTTAAATCACTTTTGCAGAGTAATCCATTAATTGTGTAGTCGATCAACAGTGGCACAGTTTCTCAAGCAACAACATTATATTTTTGCAATCTCCTTATCTTGATAAACCTACCTATACGAATAGTAAGCATAAGACTGATCACATTCACTTTATTCACTTTATATGGTTTGTTTCATCCAATGCCGACCATGTCCAGTTATTGAGGGCTAGAGAACATCAAGTCGGGTCCCTTTTCTTGTCTAATATTTACTCGATTCTGTCCTATGATATAAATTTCATGCACTGATGTTTTATACCAATCGAAAGCAGCTAACTTAAGTATTTGACCCGTTGAGCTGGCTCCTTCTATTACTTGGGTTGGGTGCAAAGAAAGGTATTTTAATTTTTTATGCTTGAATGCTATATATATCATGAGTACCCTTCACTTTTTTTTCGTATCCAGTGATGACCATAACGAATTATTGAGAGCTAGAGAACATTAAACAAGATGCCTTTTATTGTCTAATATTTCTTGGTTCTTATATTTTATTTCATAAGTAAATTTCATGATTTTTTACCACCGGGGCTTCACCAGCTAACCTGGTTATTTCACTTGGTGCTGACTCCTGCTATTTCGTACATGCAAACGAAGAAATTTTAATTTTCTAGGGTTGAATGCTATATATAACTGTTTACGCAATATCCTTATTTAAGGTGGGCGAACAAAGCTGGACCTATGGATGGTCAGTGCAATGGAAAATTTTGAAGGAGAGATTTTCTTTTATGTTACCACTTGTTTTGTTCTACATTTCTCTTAAACAATCATGAAATATGGGATATGTGGATTCTGAGCATCTTCCTTAGTCAATTTATTAATGAAGATGTTACATACTATTAATTCATCTCACGCTCTTAAATTCCTATCGTTCTATAGAGAGAAAAAATTCCAATATACCCAAACCAATACAGAAATTGACGTGCAATAGTAGTAAGTAACCTGCAACAAAATCCAGTGCATTTTAGTTCCCTTTCAGGTTGGTGATGGTGGAGGACAGGTACTACCAATTGGCTTCAAAAATTACTTATTCTTTGGTCTACTGCATTATTTTCTGACTATCTAATTTCATTTGCTTTTTCGCGTAACATCTAATAAAAAGTACACTTTAAATTTCTAACTTTATTTTAGATATATGAAACTTCTTTCCAGGTAAATTTCCATCGATTCCTAATATTCTATAGTCATCATGGACGGGCGCGGCAACACGCGCCAACATGATCTAGTATGTAATAATATTAGGATTTACATGCAGTGACTTTGGACTAGTACCAAAATAATGTTATATAGGCATTTCAAGTCACTTTAAATCATTACATAATGAACTTAAACCAAAATAGTTATGATCCAACCCTTAAATTACATTCCCACATGTTAGAATATGTGGTGATGACATGTGTCCACATGATCCCATATTTTAAGTGGTGAATATTAAATCTTAGTTAAATTTTCAATGAGTAGAAATTACTTTTTTAAAATAAAAAGGAGGAAACTATTGAATAAAACTTGTGATGCTTGTGATGATAATAGATCATCAATTGTGTGCCTTAGAGTACTAATTAGACTAGTTAAGTATTGTTTGGTGATTGTGTACTCATTGTATTTATAGAATATAAATCTGAGCCAAGCTTACGAGGAGGAGGAGTGCTACCAAGAAGAAGAAAAAGAAAACTTCAACCACTGCACCAACCAAGGCAAGCTATTGTTAGCAAGCTAGAATTAAGCTAGATGAATGAGCAAAGATGCCTTAGTCATGCTTTGGTCACACCACTTTGACTATTACTACCCCAAGTATTACCTTACAAGCTTTACTTCCTCTACTTTACACAAAGCCCCTTACTTGTTTTGAAGGTAGCATAAAGAGTATAAAACTTGACCTATTTAGATAAGCTTTAGATGTCATTCTATGGCATGAGATTGAACCCATCATCTTTCCACCTTAGTGAACACTCTTAACTTAGTAGTTTAGAGTAGATCAAAACTTGAGTCACTTTAGATGGGAACAATTGGTGAAAATGAATTATGAAAACCTTGGAATGATGAGTCATCCTATTGAGATGTTTTGACATGTGTTCAGAAACACAAATGGTTTATGATGATGAAAATGTTGAGGCAGGAGCCTTAGCCCTTTTATAAAACTGATGGTTGGATTCTGATGCGATACTATTCCAAATTTACCGTACAACCACACTACCTGAATTGGGTAAGGCTTAGCCGGAAGTTTATATGCATTAGTATTAGTTCCCTTGCAGGAGAGGTTTGAGCTGAGGCTACCTCTCAATGTTGTCCACCTATGCAGTGCCTAAGATGACAGATGGTCATGGTTGGGAGGCCATGCTCATAGTAGAGGTGCTTATACTAGGGTGTTCAAAGGGAAGGTTATGTTTGATTATCTGCATACTAAGTATGATGATTCAGGGTTATCCCTGACAGATGTATCGAATCTTGTGGTGAAAGTGTACCACCTCTACAGAGTGTCAAACTATTCGAATAGCCACGTCCGCGGTTATGGACAGTTGGAATGGCCATACTGTTTCGTTGTCAGATGTTTTAAAAGCAACTTATGAGATGAATGATGAATCTTGACTTGACCACAACAGGGTTTTGTTTATGATAATAGCTTCCCAACTTAAGTGATTCTAGAACTTTATTTTATCTTTCTTTGCTTCTGAACTCAGCTTAGGTTTCAAACTTATCTTTTTAGTTAACTTAGATTTAGCACTTTAACTTAGCACTATACTACTTGTTAGTGGTAGTTTGCGAGTACTTAAAGAGTACTCATGGATTTTGTCCCTGGCTATTCTCATGGCCAGACTATGAAGGAGACTATCAAGATGATGGCCAGCAGGACGGCTATGATAACTAGGACTATCTGCCTTCGTCGGCATTGCCTGTGCCCCTGAAGATGGACCCCACCGCTATGCTTTATATTTATTCCACTGCTTGTTGTATTAAGACTAGATCATGAGATCCTTATTCGTGTAAGACCTTATGTATGGTTTGTAATAGATGATGTACAATGATATCCAATTCGTTATGTCTCGCAAAAATGGTAATCCTGGGATTGCGAGGTATGGCATAACGGGCATCTAGGATTAAAAATCTAGGTGTTGACACCGATGAAGTCTAGCTTGATGACGGTGTTGATGGCGATGATCTCTGCTCTGGGAAGGAATTTCCCTGGAAGATTTCTGCCTACCGGAGAGCTCTTTCTCTCTCTGTAGTTTCCGCCCCGCAGAGGCAGCGGAACCTTTCTGTGGTCGCTCCCCGAGTCTTAGGGTTTCGAGGGGATTATATACACCAAAGGGCGATGCCAGAGGTGGGCCAAGGTGGCCACACCACCTGGTGGAGCGGCTAGGGGTGGCCCGCGCCAAGGGTGGTGTTGGCCCCCTGTGGCCCATCTCCACTCCTCCTTCTGGCCTCCTTCAACTTCTAGAAAAATAGGTATTTCTGTATATTTTCTGGGATTTTCTGATCTTCGCCAATATTGCATCTGGACAGTGCTTTTTCCATAAAAATCCCGACTCCAGTGGTTCATCCTCCAAAAGTCATCAATCATGCAAAAATAGATGAAATAACATAAGTATCGTCTCTTAATATGAAATATATCAATGAATAACAGTAAATTATGATATAAAATAGTGATGCAAAATGGACGTATCAGCTATGTGCTCGTCAAATTATGGGTTGGGAGTTATCACAACCATGTTGTCATGGGGCATGTTTTCAACATTGCACTTATTTATATTTAGTTGATATCATGTTCTTTTGTTATGGATGCCTATCGGTGTGAAATAAGTTGGAAATTTGTAAGCTCATGGAGTTTGTATATGTGTTAGAGAAACCGCTAACCCAAGCCATGCACCATTCATGGTGGAAATTTACAGAAACCCATAGTGAGCATTCTAGGAAGCATCTTCAATAAAAAGCTATGCCATAGTAAATAAACAGAACTGATGAGATGCTCATTGTTTGTTTGTCTTGTTGTTTCGATATGGGAAACCTCCTATATCATGGGACAATAGGTACCCCATTAACGTTCTCAATGATACATGTATGCTTACAATGACAAGAACTTATTTGGGACCTAAGTTGAGTAGCATGTGGTTTAGGTACTCGTATTAAAGGGGCATGAGGCATTCAACTCATATTTTGTCAAGCATATACCTCATACTTGCCATCACATTAACCATAACCATTCAAGATGCTAATAATAGGGGCAATGAGAGCTCAAAGCTAATGAATACCATAGTTCAAACATAATCATAAGAGGAAGTGTTTGGAAGCTATATGAAACTTATTCATGATTAATCTCTGCTTATTATCTATCTTTCCAAAGTGTCTACTTTAATATTTACAATTTAGAAGAAAACTCTATAACCACTATAGGATGTTTTTACTTTACTTTTGCTTTTGCATTTTGCATTCATTTGGTCCATAGCTCTTTCTTCTATGTTACACTTTGTGAATTACTATTGATTATCCTTCCAATGTATATGAGATATCACTTCATTATCTATCTTGCATATTGTTATTCCTTTGAAGAATGAATCATTTGACTTTGTGTAAAAATAGTAATCAGTTTTGATATCCAAAATAGTACAAAGTCCATGTTAGTTTTATCACCTTCATACTCGAGGATGAGTATAGCTTAAGCTTGGGGATGTATATGCATGTAAAATGCATACATGAACTTTGCACTTTATTACTTGATATGCCAACATATTTGCATCATATATGGGTTATATTCATGTTTTATAATGATTATTGGGAATAATTCACACTTCCCATATTGCTATGGAATTAACCCTGCCGAGGCAGAAAACCCCTATTTCAATGTTTTTGACTTTCCGGTACCCAAACGACATCCAATTGACCTGAAACTTCATGGAACCTAGAATTTATCAGAATGGAGAACAAAGGGCCAAAGATCCACAAGAAAAGAAGACTGAGGAGGGAACGGGTATAGCAGCAATGACCCACCCCTTGGCCGCGGCTGGTATGCTTTTTTCCTCCCTCGAGTCTCCGATGCCGTCGATTTTTTCACAAAACGACTTGTATTGACCTAAAACCTACTATATATCCCCCTTTTAGAGATTGTCGACACAGACGGAGGCGAAGATCAAAAGCACAAAAACAGAGAGTCGTCAGAGAAGATTGGAGGGGGGAAACGCTACCAGAATTGCCTCTAGAGGGCTCCACCCCCTCCAGCGTGTTCATCATCAATACCTACAACAAGATCCTCTCCATCTCCCTAATGTAATCTCTTGGCAAACATGATGTGTGAAACAATATTTTATCTTCCCTTGATCTATTGTGACTCTATGTCTTTGTTTGGGTAGTGAATTGTTATGGCAAAAGTAAAATAGTTCGTTTATTGGTTGCATTCAGTGTTGTTATTGTGGGGCCCCCGGATTAATCCTCCGAGAATCCCTGTTATGCATACAACCACGATCCCATGATCAGTTAGTCGTGGCACATAACCGACAAGGATCAAAGTAAACATCCAATACATAACGGATACCTGTCATACCTTATTTTCCTTTATGGCTACATCGATCGACATCAGCGGAACTTCATCAAGCGTAGAGCCTGAACCATGCCTTAACCTACAGGCAACTGACTGGGAGAACGTCCTAGCTCGCATAGTCGCCAACAACATCTTCTTCTTGATATCTAACCAAGTAAATAGCCAGGGACAATGCGAGTGAGTACTTTGAATGTACTCACAAACCACCTTAAGAGAATAATAAGTAAAAAGCAGATATGCAATAAGGCTGTGGTAATAGGAGGGCTCCAAGAGAGGTTCTTTTCTCAAATAGTTTCTCTTGTAGATATAGAATCTACATATCTTTGTTGGAAACTTTTGTAAAACATTTTGGAAACCTTTTGAAAAGTTTTGGAAAACATCAGGACTGGGTCACCCATTTGTTCCCGTCTTCAGGTCGTCCCACGAACAAACTCCTTTCTCCTCCTTCTGACCATCCCATGGTCAAAACCTTTCTCCTTTACGACCATCCCGTGGTCAAAACATTTCCAAAGCCATCTCTTTTCCGAAATCCTTTTTGAAAACAAAACTAGCACCGCTCTACAGAAGTTTGTCCAACCTGTCCATGAACACGGACGCGGCTATTCGAATAGATTTACACTCTCTAGAGGTTGTACACTTTACCCACACCATCCGGGTACACTACCCTGATCTTCACCGATCGTGGGTCGAGTAACCGATCAAGACTCTCGGGATGCCCACTCCAATATAAGTGCCTACCCTATGGGTGTTATTCCCCTCAAAACCGGGACATCGGGTACCGAGGACCAACCGGAGCGCTTTTTCCACTTATCGAGTGTGCGCTTTCAATGAGGGGCTCATAGTAACGCGTGGAGGCCCCTCGTTCCTTCTCCAGGTCGATGTCCCACATGGACCCTTACGTGAGAAGGCCCACCCTCCAGGGATTTTTATCCCATGTAGTTGTTGTGAGGCAGCTTATACCAGAATAGACAAACATCAAATCCAGCCCTGTCCATTCCAGAGTATTGTGGTTGCATAGGGTTAAGTTGTTATAGCTAAACTGCAAAGAACCAGGTGCGTTTTTGTAAACCTTTTTCCTCCAGCTTTCCTTCAGCATTTTGTAAAACAGAAACCTTTTTATTTCTCAACATCTCTTGGGAGGTCTCACCTCACCAAAGTTTTATCATAAAACATTTGGTAAAACTTTTCTGGGGTCTTCCCATCCTCTAGCTTTGCTTCGGCTAAAACAGGGTCTCCAAAAAGGGATATGGTGAGTTACACCATCTATTCTACTAGGGACAAGTAGGTGTCACCAAGGGGGCTATACTTAATAGTACAAAAGTGTAATAGTTCGGAGGAGCCAAACCACTACCATATATACATCAACATATAGTAAAACAATGTAGTTTTAATAAACAGTAGATAAAACATGCATAAGTAAAACAGTAGGACAAGGTTTATGAGCAAGAAGGTGGCTAGCCTGATGATCAGCAATATGGCAATATGTCCCTGGCCTTCTTCTGAGAAAGCCATATAATCCAAATATAATAAGATCTCTTCTTCTCGGCGTCAATACAAGCGCAACTATCATCGTCATCGAGTATACATGCAAACAAGCAAGACCACAATCAAAACAAGGCATACAAGCAACAATACATACAGCAAGAAATGAACAATATAACTTTACAAATCAGTAGGTCTTAGGAAGAATGGATTTAATAAGATTGGCCCTGTCTTGGAAACATGGAAGAAAATCCCTTAGGATTTATAGTCTAGGAATAACCTAAGAGGGGTTTTGGACTAAGGATTGGTTCTGTATGATATCAATATACACAAATGATATCTAAAGATAGGTATTGAAATAACCAGGCCATCAAAAGTGGTTTCACTATTTTATCACTTACCAAAGATTTATAGTGATTTTTATAGTGAATAAGACTCTAATTTTAGGAAATAATTCACCAGAAAAGTTCTGGAGCTCTAAAAATTATTTCCTTGGATGGTTAAGTAGGGTGTGATGTACTGATTCAATTAGAGTTGGAATCATGTTAGAAGAATTACCAGAATGCCCTCTGGAAATTTCCAAAGGCAGTTCCGGAGCGGTTTTGTCTTTTTCACCAAATTAACTCTACAGAAGCTTTTCAGTTGATTGCAAGGGCACATGGTAGGAATTTAGAATACCTTTCTGTAGAAATTGGAATCACCTTGTTTGGATTTATATAAATCCTGTAGTGATTTTATTGATGGATAAACCATGCACCGAAATGTTTATTTCACCAAAACTCAACAGGAGTTCCAAAAATTAAGATCTCCTAGGTTTGGTCAGATATGGATGTAGATAATCCATTAGAGTTGGAATTAGAGTAAAAGCTATAATGGATGGGCCTAGAGAATTTTCTAGAGGCAGAAAGTGTCTGTTTTTGTTTTTTTTGTTACAGCAAATCCAAGGCTCCACTTGGCATGGGACAAAGTCTCCCTAACATGAATTTCTGATACCAGACAATTGCAGTTGGATTTACTCCATTTGTTGGTGTGGAACTCCTTTGAAGATTTATTGAATGAAAAAGGTACTATCTAGGAGATAAATATACAGAAAATATACAAAGGTTATTTGGCCGAACTTTTGGTACTGCATGTTAAATAAAACCTTTGTAAACATTAGGAATTCTAGATCTAGGCATATAAACCTATTTTCCATTTTCTTTGGGATTTACATCAACAGCCTGTGGGAAGCTACGGCTTTGAACCCGACAGGTGGGGCCCCGGGGTCAGTGGGAGCAAGCGGCCGAACAGGTATCCACAGATCTGGGTTGTTGGGCTAAAGACGATTGAACGGCGCCAGGGCTTCTTCAACCTTCGACGCTGGACCGGCTCACCGGAACCCTAGGCGGGGGGAAAATGGGTCGGGGTGCTCACCAAAGTGCGGGAGAGGCGTCGGGGATGTGCTGGGACGGCGAGGTGACCGGATACGACCTGGACAAGGGGCGGAAGGGCCCCGTTTGGTGCAGATCCGTGCAAGGAGACTTCACCATGTCGGGGCGCGTTCGGGATACCTCTGCCGGTGTCAACTGGGGCGGTCCTGGGCAAAACAAAGACAGGGGGAGGGTCAGGGGAGGTAGGAGAACACCGGAGGATGACAGGCAGAGGGGAAAAGCAGTGAGGAGGGATCTACGCTCAAATCCTTGAGGGAGGCCGAGAGCTCTCCTTTTTCCTTCTTCGGGCCAGGATGGAGCAGAGGAGAAGGAGGGGTGCTAGGGGGGAGGTCGTGTGACAGGGAGAGGGAGAAAATGAGCCAGGGCGGGGAGCTAGGGGCGACCTCTGGCCTATTTAAACTGAGGAAGGAGGCAGGGATGTGAAATGCCCATTTTGGACATGGGAGGGAGGTGTTGGCCAGTGATTGGGCAATGTGGGAGGTGGAGAGAGGGGTGGTGGGGCCTCTGATTCGAGCACTGGGTGGAGGGAGGGGTGGTGTTTGCTGTTGCACAAGATATCCAAGATTTGGAAGATGCCATATCTCTCTTTCTCTCTTTCCAAGGACAAAAGACAAGGGGAAGGTGGTGCTATAGTACATGATACAGGGGGTAGCCATCCAGAGGGGAGAGTGGTGTTGTGGAGGCTTGTTGGAAAAGATTGATGAGGTTTTGATTTGGTGTTTGGTACTAAAAGGGTAAATGTTCAAATCTGCCATAAAAGATGATCAAGAGTTATGTCTTGATTTTTGATCTTGACCAATGGAGGTGAGGATGCTGGTAGATGGGTAGGGTTAATATGCCTCTCTAGGATTTATTTGGGATTTTTTAGAAGATTAGAAGTCCACTTAATTCCACTTATTCAGAAACTGCAGAAGTGAAATCTTGGATTTCATTTGATATTTTTACATTGGACAAGGTGGGTTTTTGAGTTGAGATGGTCCCAAGTGAGAATACACACTTAGGGGAATTTTCCCAAGATTTATTGGGGATTAAAAGTATTTAAAACAATTATTATTCCATTTCAGCCGTTTAAGAAAATGGGCAAAAAGAAACAATAAAACCCTTCAAAAATGTTTATTTTTGAAGTTGGAAGTTAGGGTATGATGTATGGATCTCAATTTGAGTAAGTGTTTTGGCAAAAACCAAACTTCCCATTATGGATGAAGTTTTGGGGATTTTGTCTATTAAAGGAATTAAATAGGTTTGGGGCCATAATAATTATGGATAATATTTGATAAATTTTGATGATCAAGGTAGATGATGTAAACCAGGTGTAGCAAGCATTTGCAACCTTGGGATTGGAGGATCCAAGTTGATTTTGGTGGAATACCCAAGATTAAGGATCTAAGGTGATGTTAATTTCATACCATCAAAACATGGTTGTATCTAGGAGTTCCGATCTCCCCTTGGGGAATGGGATAGATGGATGGATAGACCAAGTGATTTAGGTTGCAATGGTGTAGGGGTTTGAGCTTGATCCTGCTTGAGCTCATGAAGACAGGCTTTCAAACTTTGAACAAAACAAGCCTGCCAAAGCAGATTATCAACTAGCCTTCAAAACCTTGTGGGTTTAAGAAGCACAAAGATCCACTTGGAACAAGTGAAGTAGATATTGATAGACATATATGAGTAGAACAAAACAATGCAAATATTTCGTCCATAGAAGGTTGGATGATGGTGTGAGCTTCTGTCAAAGTAGGCATGTTGACTAGATTTGCAGGAATAGTTATTTTCTTGCCTACATAACCATCAAGAACATGTAGGTTGGAGGATGATATAACCAAGGGCAAGAGTGGGCCTTGGTAGTCCTTAGGATGGTTAACAGTATGGTTTACCTGCATTTCCAAAAATGCACAAGGGTTGAGAAAGGGAGACATTCAAAAAGGTGATGTTGGAAATAGTTTTCCAGACTTAGCCAAATTTGGCAGATTTAGGGTTTTTGACTAGAATGTGGGTGGTGATGATTTTGATGGGTTGAAAGGTACCAAAGCATCATCAAGTGGATGTGTTTGAAGAGTAGATTGAGTATAAGGGATCCATGCTTGATATTGGTCCTCATTAACTTGGAGGCTTCTAGAATGGATCACTACAGAACTGATCTGGTTAAGGTTTTTAGATGGTCACCTAGTATCTAGAGATTAGCTCCAGATTGTATTCTTGCTTAAGGTTTGGGGATTTTTAAGGTTCCTTCATCCTAGAGGATGAGCTCCTAGGGTAGCTCATACTACTTCTAAGCAAACAAGTCAAACAGCAGATCAAGGCAATTCATCAGACAGGAGATCAAGGCAACTCATCTTATAACCTAAGCAAATCCACTACTGGGGTTACCATCAAGCCTGGCTTGAGGTGAGGTTGGGGCATTTTGAAGAGGTTGGATTTTTAATGAGATGAGAGTCCTTGGTATCCCTGCCAAGAGTAGAATTCTAAGGTTTTATACAAGGTTTTGGAAATCTTAGAGGTAAGAGTAGTTAAGGGTTCTGTCTTGAAAACATAAGGAGATAGTATTCTATAGGTCTCCATAGTTTGATCAATAGAAGTTACTAAAATAGTTTGGTTACAATAGCACCTTGGCTCATGCTTTGAAATGCCAGAACATTTGAGAATATGTAAAATGAGCCAGGATAGTTTTGTTAAATAGATTTTTGACAACTGAGGGTGAGGTAAGGAGTATCATATGGTATACACTCATATGCACAAGTACAAGCAAACAACAAGCAAACACTGCACCCATGAACAAGAAAAAGTTTTTGTTCCCCTTGATTTTTGCATTCTGGACAACTAATCAGGGTTGCTGAAATTGGGATGTTATAGACCTTTCCCCCTTATAAGAATCTCGTCCAGAGATTCAGGAGAGTAGGGTAAGGGGATTTTGAGTCAAGGTTAGCGCTACTGGTTTCAAGCGTGCTATCTTACGGACTCCGTCTTTGAAAGTGGCTACTCTGTCGATGAAGTTGCTTCAGTCTTTCGGGATGCACGGAGAGTTGAGCAGAGTCTAGCCTTGATTGTGAGGAATGATCTTATATTCCTTCGGGGCTCGATACCTTGAGGGCTTAGGCTAGACAAGCTACCTCGATTCTGAACATCACGGAGTAGTCGTCGGAGGATAGAATCTACGGTTGGGAGTACCTCGCTCTATGGGTCCACAACTCTTCCTTAGGGTCGTAGCATATCCTAATTAATGATGTTAGGATTGGGACTCCTAATTTTGCTTCTGGCAAAGAGTTACTCTATTTTTGTGGGAAAGATGTAGTCTTTCCCCCTTAGGATTTAACTAGGATAGTACGGGGATAGCACATTCCTTTCTTCTTGGAGTCGTAGAATCTTCAGTTAGTTTCGCTTCTGATGTCTCACGGGTTGTTGTTTGGTGAGAAGGCGTCAAATCTGGCGGTCTTTCTGAAGTATCCTCGGGTAGATAATCTTCTGAGGATTGAGTGGGAAGACGTAGTCTTTCCACCTTGGAGCTTCATTAAGGTGCTTTAGGAGTGGTGCATATCTTCTGTCTGGGAGTGCTGACTTGATGTTAGCGGAAGGTTGTATCTTCCCGGAGTCTTGAGTTGGGGTCTTCGAGTGACGCCTTATTTTATCAACCTTGGAGGGGGTGGTTTCCTAATGAAGCCTTTAGGGGGGTGTTAGCTCAAGGTAAGTTAGCATTTTAAGGCTCACCTTGTTAGCCTTCAATCGGGTAGGAAAACTAATCTTCGAAGGTAGCATCTTCACATGAATTCCTTGCGTTGCTTCAGCTTGATGGTGGAGTGGATTTGTTGTCTTCATGCACCCTAATCATCTGACTTTAGGGGTAGTTCTGACCTTCTAGCAAGGATTATCCCGTTAGTTTGGGTAGGGTTGACTAGATTAGTTAGCCTCTTGAGGTGGTCAGAATCACTAATACACTAAAGGTTAGTGTGGTTAGGTCTTCACTTCTTGTCTTAGTTGACTTATCAGGTGGTTTCTTCTGGATATTGAGGATCCTTCGGTGATCAACTTCCACCTTCCACAGGATTCTTGCTGAGGTTGGCCGATGAACGTTGGCACACAATATTAATGACGAGTCTTGAGAAGCGAGTTGGACGAGGTATGCCATCCTGTCGGGAGTAGTCTTCGAGTGATTCTTAATTGACAAGGTTGGACTTCTGGTTCTAGCGATGATTTTCCTCTCATATACTCTCGAGTTTAGTCCGGGTCTCATTACCGACAGCTAGCTCAGGGGCTTCCTGAGTTACTAGGTGGGTTATCGCTCCTCGAGTCACATTTTTAAGGAGGTTAAAGCAAACCAGAACATAAAAACAAGGAGAACAGAGCGAGGGGATCGCAATGTCCTTGGCAAACAACACACATCAAGCGACACAGGATGCACTTAGGCAAGCAAACACGGTCATAGCTAGGGACCAAGGAGTTAACTAATCGCGAGGTAGGGGAATCCTATTCTTAGGACTACTGATCCTAGATAGTGTCTTTCTTCGAGTCGGAGTCACTATCTTGCAGATGAAGCCTTCGTCGTATCTTGGATGCTTCTTTATAGTGCAACACCCGATGTCTTCTGATTATGAGGATTCTGCTGGTAGAGCGATATTGTAGTCTCCTTGTGTTTGCTGGTAGTTGCTGGTCTTCATCTTGTTCTCATTGTCTCCACCGGGTTCTAGATCCTAGTTATTTAAAATCCGTAGATTTGAAGTTTGGACGAGAGTTAGGGGAAACCATTTTCCAAAGTATTTACTTAGAGTAAGAGAAGAAGTAGAACTTTTTGAAACTCACTGGGAAACTAGTTTTCGAAAGCCGGGGGTTTTCAAAATAAGGTTCTTGTCTAACGACCAAGCTAACTAAGGTTCTCCTATAGTCAGGATGGCTCTGATACCAAGTCTATGGGGCCCCCAGATTAATCCTCCGAGAATCCCTGTTATGCATACAACCACGATCCCATGATCAGTTAGTCGTGGCACATAACCGACAAGGATCAAAGTAAACATCCAATACATAACGGATACTTGTCATACCTTATTTGCCTTTATGGCTACATCGATCGACATCAGCGGAACTTCATTAAGCATAGAGCCCGAACCATGCCTTAACCTATAGGCAACTGACTGGGAGAACGTCCTAGCTCGCATAGTCGCCAACAACATCTTCTTCTTGATATCTGACCAAGTTAATAGCTAGGTATAATGCCAGTGAGTACTTTGAATGTACTCGCAAAGCAACCTTAAGAGAATAATAAGTAAAAAGCGGATATGCAATAAGGCTGTGGTAATAGGAGGGCTCCAAGAGAGGTTCTTTTCTCAAATAGTTTCTCTTGTAGATATAGCATCTACATATCTTTGTTGGAGACTTTTGTAAAACATTTTGGAAACCTTTTGAAAAGTTTTGGAAAACATCAGGACTGGGTCACCCATTTGTTCCCGTCTTCAGGTCGTCCCATGAACAAACTCCTTTCTCCTCCTTCTGACCATCCCATGGTCAAAACCTTTCTCCTTTACGACCATCCCGTGGTCAAAACATTTACAAAGCCATCTCTTTTCCAAAATCCTTTTTGAACACAAAACCAGCACCGCTCTACAGAAGTTTGTCCAACCCGTCCATGACCACGGACGCGGCTATTCGAATAGATTTACACCCTCCAGAGGTTGTACACTTTACCCACACCATCCGGGTACACTACCCTGATCTTCACCGATCGTGGGTCGAGTAATCGATCAAGACTCTCCGGATGCCCACTCCAATATAAGTGCCTACCCTATGGGTGTTATTCCCCTCAAAACCAGGATGTTGGGTACCGAGGACCAACCGGAGCGCTTTTTCCACTTATCGAGTGTGCGCTTTCAATGAGGGGCTCATAGTAACGCGTGGAGGCCCTTCGTTCCTTCTCCAGGTCGATGTCCCACATGGACCCTTACGTCAGAAGGCCCACCCTCTAGGGATTTTTATCCCATGTAGTTGTTGTGAGGCAGCTTATACCAGAATAGACAAACATCAAATCCAGCCCTGTCCATTCTAGAGTAATGTGGATACAGAGGGTTAAGTTGTTATAGCTAAACTGCAAAGAACCGGGTGCGTTTTTGTAAACCTTTTTCCTCCAGCTTTCCTTCTGCATTTTGTAAAACAAAAACCTTTTTCTTTCTCAACATCTCTTGGGAGGTCTCACCTCACCAAGGTTTTATCATAAAACATTTGGTAAAACTTTTTCCAGGGTCTTCCCATCCACTAGCTTTGCTTTGGCTAAAACAGGGTCTCCAAAAAGGGATATGGTGTGTTACACCATCTATTATACTAGGGACACGTAGGTGTCACAAAGGGGGTTGTACTTAATAGTACAAAAGTGTAATAGTTCGGAGGAGCCAAACCACTACCATATATACATCAACATATAGTAAAACAATGCAGTTTTAATAAACAGTAGATAAAACATGCATAAGTAAAACAGTAGGACAAGGCTTATGAGCAAGAAGGTGGCTTGCCTGATGATCAGCAATATGGCAATATGTCCCTGGACTTCTTCTGAGAAAGCCATAATAATCCAAATATAATAAGATCTCTTCTTCTCGGCGTCAATACAAGCGCAACTATCATCGTCATCGAGTATACATGCAAACAAGAAAGACCACAATCAAAACAAGGCATACAAGCAACAATACATAAAGCAAGCAATGAACAATATAAGTTTACAAATCAGTAGGTCTTAGGAAGAATGGATATAATAAGATTGGCCTTGTCTTGGAAACATGGAAGAAAATCCCTTAGGATTTATAGTCTAGGAATTACCTAAGAGGGGTTTTGGACTAAGGATTGGTTTTGTATGATATCAATATACACAAATGATATCTACAGATATGTATTGAAATAACCAGGCCATCAAAAGTGGTTTCACTATTTTGTCACTTACCAAAGATTTATAGTGATTTTTATAGTGAATAAGACTCTAATTTAAGGAAATAATTCACCAGAAAAGTTCTGGAGCTCAAAAAATTATTTCCTTGGATGGTTAAGTAGGGTGTGATGTACTGATTCAGTTAGAGTTGGAATCATGTCATAAGAATTATTAGAATGCCCTCAGGAAATTTCCAAATGCAGTTCTGGAGCTGTTTTGTCTTTTTCACCAAATTAACACTACAGAAGATTTTCAGTTGATTCCAAGGGAACATGGTAGGCATTTAGAATACATTTCTGTAGAAATTGGAATCACCTTGTTTGGATTTATATAACTCGTGTAGTGATTTTATTGATGGATAAACCATGCATAGAAATGTTTATTTCACCAAAGCTCAACAGGAGTTCCAAAAATTAAGATCTCCTAGGTTTCGTTAGATATGGATGTAGATAATCCATTAGAGTTGGAATTAGGGTAAAAGCTATCATGGATGGGCCTAGAGAATTTTCTAAAGGCAGAAAGTCTTTGTTTTTGTTATTTTTGCTACAGCAACTCCAAGGCTCCACTTGGCATGGGACAAAGTCTTGATAACAGGTATTTCAGATACCAGACAACTGCAGTTGGATTTACTCCATTTGGTGGTGTGGAACTCCTTTGAACATTTATTGAATGAAAAAGGTACTATCTAGGATATAAATATACAAAAAATATACAAAGGTTATTTGGCCAAACTTTTGGTACTGCATGTTAAAGAAAACCTTCATAAACATTAGGAATTTTAGATCTAGGCATGTAAACCTGATTTCCATTTTCTTTGGGATTTAAATTAACAGCTTAATTAGCAGATCTAGTGGAAAAACAAAAAGAAAAAGAATAAAGGGGCGCCTAGGCTTGATCTGTGGAGCGGAAGCTGCAGGTTTGAACCCGACAGGTGGGGCCCCGAGGTCAGTGGGAGCGAGCGGCCGAACAGGTATCCGCAGATCTGGGCCGTTGGGCTAAAGAGGATCGAACGGCGTCGGGGCTTCTTCAACCTTCAATTCTGGACCAGCTCGCCGGAACCCTAGGTAGGGAAAAAATGGGTCGGGGTGCTCACCAGAGTGCGGGAGAGGCGTCGGGGATGTGCTAGGACGGCGCGGTGACCGGATACGACCTTGGCGAGGGGCGGAAGGGCCCCGTTTGGTGCAGATCCGTGCAAGGAGGCTTCACCATGTCGGGGCGCGTTCGGGATACCTCTGTCGGCGTCAACTGGGGCGGTCCTGGGCAAAACAAAGACATGGGGAGGGTCAGGGGAGGTAGGAGAACACCGGAGGATGACATGTAGAGGGGAAAAAGCAGCAAGGAGGGAGCTACACTCAGATCCTTGAGGGAGGCCAAGAGCTCTCCTTTTTCCTTCTTCGGGATAGGATGGAGCAGAGGAGAAGGAGGGGTGCTGGGGGGAGGTCGAGTGATAGGGAGAGGGAGCAAATGAGCCAGGGAGGGGAGCTGGGGGCGGCCTCTGGCCTATTTAAACTGAGGAGGGAGGTGGGGATGTGAAATGCCCATTTTGGACATGGGAGGGAGGTGCTGGCCAGTGATTAGGCAATATGGGAGGTGGAGAGAGGGGTGGTGGGGCCTCTGATTTGAGCACTGGGTGGAGGGAGGGGTGGTGTTTGCTATTGCACAAGATATCCAAGATTTGGAAGATGCCATATCTCTCTTTCTCTCTTTCCAAGGACAAAAGACAAGGGGAAGTTGGTGCTACAGTACATGATACAGGGGGTGGTCGACCAGAGGTGAGAGTGGTGCTGTGGAGGCTTGTTGGAAAAGATTTATGAGGTTTTGATTTGGTGTTTGGTACTAAAAGGGTAAATGTTCAAATCTGCCATAAAGGATGATCAAGAGTTATGTCTTGATTTTTGATCTTGACCAATGGAGGTGAGGATTCTGGTAGATGGGTAGGGTTAATATGCCTCTCTAGGATTTATTTGGGATTTTTCAAAAGATTAGAAGTCCACTTAATTCCATTTATTCAAAAACTGCAGAAGTGAAATCTTGGAGTTCATTTGATATTTTTACATTGGACAAGGTGGGTTTTTGAGTTGAGATGGTCCCAAGTGGGAATACACACTTAGGGGAATTTTCCCAAGATTTATTGGGGATTAAAAGTATTTAAAACAATTATTATTCCATTTCAGCCATTTAAGAAAATGGGCAAAAAGAAATAATAAAACCCTTTAAAAATGTTTATTACTGAAGTTGGAAGTTAGGGTATGATGTCTGGATCTCAATTGAGCCAAAATTTGAGGAAGTGTTTTGGCAAAAACCAAACTTCCAATTGTGGATGAAGTTTTGGGGATTTTGTCTATTAAAGGAATTAAATAGGTTTGGGGCCATAATAATTATGGATAATATTTGATAAATTTTGATGATCAAGGTAGATGATGTAAACCAGGTGTAACAAGCATTTTCAACCTTGGGATTGGAGGATCCAAGTTGATTTTGGTGGAATACCCTAGATTAAGGATCTAAGGTGATGTTAATTTCATACCATCAAAACATGGTGTTATCTAGGAGTTCAGATATCCCCTTGGGGCATGGGATAGATGTATGGATATACCAAGTGATGTAGGTTGCAATGGTGTAGGGTTTTGAGCTTGATCCTGCTTGAGCTCACGAAGACAGGCTTTCAAACTTTGAATAAAACAAGCCTACCAAAGCAGATTATCAACTTGCCTTCAAAACCTTGTGGGTTTAAGAAGCACAAAGATCTACTTGGAACAAGTGAAGTAGATATTGATAGAAATATATGAGTAGAACACAACCATGCAAAGAGTTGTTCCATAGAAGGTTGGATGATGGTGTGAGCTTCTGTCAAAATAGGCATGTTGACTAGATTTGCAGGAATAGTTATTTTCTTGCCTACAAAACCATCAAGAACAGGTGGGTTGGAGGATGATCTAACCAAGGGCAAGAGTGGGCATTGGTAGTCCTTAGGATCATTAACAAGATGGTTTACCTGCATTTCCAAAAATTCACAAGGGTTGAGAAAGGGAGACATTCAAAAAGGTGATGTTGGAAATAGTTTTCTAGACTTGGCCAAATTTGGCAGATTTAGGGTTTTTGACTAGAATGTGGGTGGTGATAATTTTGATGGGTTGCAAGGTACCAAAGAATCATCAAGTGGATGTGGTTGAAGAGTATATTGAGTATAAGGGATCCATGCTTGATATTGGTCCTCATTGACTTGGAGGCTTCTAGAATGGATCACTGCAGAACTGATCTGGTTAAGGTTTTTAGATGGTGACCTAGTATCTAGAGATTAGATCCAGATTGTATTCTTGCTTAAGGTTTGGGGATTTTAAGGTTCCTTGATCCTAGAGGATGAGCTCCTAGGGTAGCTCATACTACTTCTAAGCAAACAAGTCAAACAGCAGATCAAGGCAATTCATCAGACAGCATATCAAGGCAACTCATCTTATAACCTAAGCAAATCCACTACTGGGGTTACCATCAAGCCTGGCTTGAGGTGTTGAAGAGGTTGGATTTTGAATGAGATGAGAGTCCTTGGTATCCCTACCAAGAGTAGAATTCTAAGGTTTTATACAATGTTTTGGAAATCTTAGAGGTAAGAGTAGTTGAGGGTTTTGTCTTGAAAACATAAGGAGATAGTATTCTATAGCTCTACATAGTTTGATCAATAGAAGTTACTAAAATAGTTTTGGTTACAAAAGCACCTTGGCTCATGCTTTGAAATGCCAGAACATTTGAGAATATGTAAAATGAGCCAGGATAGTTTTGTTAAATAGCTTTTTGACAACTGAGGGTGAGGTAAGGAGTATCATATGGTTTACACTCATATGCACAAGTACAAGAAAAAAAACAAGCAAACACTGCACCCATGAACAAGAAAAAGTTTTTGTTCCCCCTGATTTTTGCATTCTGGACAACTAATCAGGGTTGCTGAAATTGGGATGCTACAGCTATCTTTTATGATTGTCTTCTTGTACAATATATGAGTGCACACATATGTTGGGGAATGCATGTAAGGTGATCACCGTGATGTAATGGAGTGGAGAGGACCATGGAGGACAGAAAACCGTGGTCCAATCCATAAAGTTACATTAGGGGGGACATATATCGGGGACCCTAGAGTTTATAGCTATGGTGGGACAATTATGTCTTAATAATTCCTAGGTTTGCTCAGTAACATGTCCTTAGGATCCATCATAAGAGTTGTGTATGCATATTTATTTAGCTGCACCTAATTAAGACGCTGTTCTGAAAGAAACAATAAACAACTAAACAAACGAATGAAATAACAATCCTAAACATTTACTCCCTTAAAGAAACTTGTTACTTGAGGAACTTGCTACTTGAGAAAACTTGCCACCACTCCACTCCACTTCATTAGATCAATTTAACTTGCACTAGTTTACTTATAGTTTCCACTAACATATACTTTATTTATTTTCTACCTTGTACCAAAACAAAACACACACTTAGATCCTAGCTTTGCATAGAAGGCCATATAAGAGGGTTATAGGGATTTAGAGAATAGATAGTTTAACTTCATCTCCTCGTGGGTTCGACACTCAAATACTTATAAAATTGTACTACGATGATCTCCTGCACTTGGGGGTTATCACCTAAGCAAGAGGCAACAGCTGATTGTTGGTTGAAGATGCAAAACCTGGGGAGTCATGAGCGTACAACTTCTGGGTGGTCATTATTGTTGTCGAGGGAACAAAAGCGAGGTAATGGCACTTCACATTACCAATGTCCCGTCGAATCCTTGGCTGAAACCATTTTTCTCAAAGTTAGCAGCTCTAGATCATCTCCCATAGTATTGCTTCTATAAACCAAGTGTCAAACAAGACGTGAGTACTCAAGGGGTTGAATAAAAGAACCGATAATCACATCATCAAGATCTTGTGTTACATTCTTGTTTCCACATAGGTCCAACATGTGTTGCATTAACTTTGAACTCGCCATCGGTAACTAGTCAAAAATCACAGAACGATGGTGTTGGAAAAGAACTTGACTCGTTATGAATAGGAAAGCACTAGTCAAAAATCACAGAACGATGGCATAGGTGGGAGCGGAAAAGAGGGCGGGAGATATTTGCTCACCTCCCGCCGAAACACTCCCTCCCCGCTCACCGCTGAAACCAAGCACCATTCCCCCATCGATCTCTCTTCCCTAACAGGTTATCTACGGGCTCCTTCCTCATCTCCGATCATCGATGATGGTAGCGACGACATTCACGTGAAGAATTATACCTTCCCTTCTTCAAGTCGTCTCTCCGGTCACCATTCCTAGCTAGAATGACATAATCATGTCTAGGGATAATCTCAACTTACCCGAACTCCTCCCTAGGGTTAGGGTTTTCTAGAAATTTGGGAATATCCGATCGGGCCTTAGATGAACTCGATTTGGTCTGTTAGGACCTCACGGACATGGACTATGCTCCTGACTACATCGAAGATCACACATTCTGTGGCATAGCAGTAGATTGTTCTGAGGTGTGTCGCGTCCACAAACTTGAACCTATCAAGCGTGTTGCGTTTGAAGGGAGAAATACTGGACGCGGGTTATGTAAGTTCTTCTGATTTCTCGGTTGCTAGCCCATCCACTAGTTGTGACCATGAACTCTTGATTAGAGTCCTCACTTGCTAGCTCATCCATTGGCTGTGACAATGAACTCCTGATTTGCAGGATGTCACGAACTGTGGGTTTGTGAGTTGGTTGGATAAGGAATGACCACAAACTGCAAACAATGCATTAGGAAAACTTTAGGGAATGTATCACGACAATAACAATGCAAGAATTGGCGAGAGGATTAAGAATGCAAAGTTAGTAAAGGAGCTAGCTGATGAGAAGAACAAGATTGAGAAGAGGTACTCAAGTCTATTACTTGATGTGAACAAATTCATGGATGAAACTGAGAAAATGGTGCTAGCAGGGAACTTGTCCATCATTAGGGGCACCAGTGCAACAACTGAGGAGGAATTGGTAGAGAAGCTGAAGAATGCAGTGAATATGCTAAAGTAGGTGCAAAAATCACACGTAGAGGTAATGAAAGGCAAGCAAAAGAAATTGGATGAGAAAATAGAGAGTTTGAAGCAGGAAAAGAAGAAGCTAGAGTACATGATCTTTGATAAGCTCAAAACTAGTGAAGCTAACAAGGATAAGTTGAAGAAGATCAAGAAAATATGTGATTATTGACTTCTTATTCTAGTGTTGTTGTACCTATGTCCTAAAAACTTCTAATGATCAAATCTTGTCATGAGTTGGTATATAATAACCTCTCAGATGATGAACCGGTGGTGATGGTAGGATGACACCCACTTTTGATGTGGTGGTAGATTAACATCACGGTGATATGATGAACTGATCCTCTTCTGGCAACAAGGTGATGATTGTTACGACTAGTACATGCTTGTGTTCTTGTGTTCTTGTGTTCTTCATGTTGTTCCGCTCTTGTGTTCTTCCTGTTGTTCTGCATGTTATTCTGCTCTTGTGTTCTTCCTATTGTTCTGCATGTTCTCAACATGTTGTTCCTAATGTTCTAGATATATAGTGTTGTATGTGATAATAGTGTCTTTGTGGTAAGTTCATCAGAAGGTGAAAAAAAGTGATTGTAAGGACGTCTCCAATGTGGAAATAAGGCCCCAACCTTAGACAAAAAGTAGGTTAAAACCCGTCCGTAAATATTGTGAGAGTCGGCCATAAGCGAAAAATCCTTGTGGTTGCCCTTACCGGTAAGGCCAAGCCATAAGGAATATAAAAATTGTTTCTCCACTCTCCTCTCTCTGGCTAATTTTTTAAAATAATATATTTTTTAATAAATTTCAAAAATAATATACAAAATTTAGAATTTTGGATTCTAACACGGCTGTGTACACCGATTAGTGCCTATCGGTGTGTACGGTACACCGATTAGTACCATTTTCCTGTTTAGACATGCATGTGTGATTTTGTGTCTATCGATCCGTGTACCGCAGCCGTGCTAGAATCTGGAATTCCGAATTGTATATATTATTTTCAGAATTAATTAAAAAATGTATTATTTAAAAAAAATTAGCCCTCTCCCTGGCGTGTGATTTCTATTTCTTGAGAAGAAGACGATGGGGTGGGTGTGTGGTTGGAAGAAAAATACTAATAAGAATTGATAACTAGGCTACACCTTAAGGTCTGCTCGTCCACAAACATTGTGAGAGTTTTAGTTGCACTGTCGGTGGACCCTAGCTTATGGCCTCCATAGGAACTAAACATTGTAATGGGCTTCCTCCAGGCAACTAAACAGTTTGCATTAGATAGGCCAAAAGAACAATGACCCAAAGTCCGTTTGGTTGTACAAACAACCAAAATAGAGGTCGAGAATTTGTCCAGATGGTCCCAAAATGTTGTACTACCTCTGTCCCAAGGAATGAATAAAGTGCTACTACAAAATTAGCATAGTTGGAAACTGTATTTCAATGCGAATCCAGAGATGCCAATTTTACGTTCCATGAAACGGCGCCTGGATATTTCAAAATTTTGATCACAAACGGTAAGGCTGTCCATACCACGCAACTCTAGTACTCCCTCCGATCCAAATTAATTGACTTTGATTTATCTAAATTCAGATGTATCTACCACTAAAACATGTCTAGATACATTCAAATATAGATAAATCTGAGTCAATTAATTTGGATCGGAGAGAGTAACTTTTGTAACCGGTAGTAGTTTTCCAGATCCACACTGATCGCTGTTACTGATGCCATCTAACATACTCCCTCCGTCTCAAAACAGATTCATCCAAATTTTGACAAATCTGCAACATCTATTTTGAGACGGAGGGAGTACAAAAATCGAATCTACTCGTAGTACTACCAAGAAAATGGACCAAGCACAATTGACAACCCATAAACCCAACAAAGTGGAGAGAGCTGTTATCGGCCTCGCATTTTGTTACCCAGGAACAGAAAGGCAACAGTTTCAATGTTCACCGAAGAGTTGAAGTAGACCATCCACCACTCCATTTACAATAAGCTTAGATTCAGTTTGGTTCTCGCTGCTGTTTCTTAATTGCTGAATATCACATGAGAATCCTAGGTGATACAGTAGGAATCTCTGAAAGTGCACCAAATTCTTCTTGTTGAAGAATGTTTAACCCATCGCGTACTTCTGGGTCCAGCTCCTCGCGGTAGACTCATACTTTGTTCGATCCGCTTTGTACATGTGAGCAATCTCCGGAACCAGTGGATCGTCGGGGTTTGGGTCCGTCAGTAAGGAGCAGATTGAGAGGAGCACCTGAATGGACATCCACATGAAATTAGTCAGTTAAGAACTGAAGTCATTAAAGTAAATTTGCTGTAGAGTTTGGTGCTAGGCCAGCGTAAAGAACATGGGGTTGCAACCTTCGCCAAACAGATTTAAGTTTGGTTCCCTTCTTGAATTCAACGTGTTATGATATACTAGGGATTAGAATGGAAGAATAACAAGCTGACCTTCGAAATTGTCAGTGCAGGACTCCACTGCTCCTTCAAGATATCAAGGCAGATGCTGCCGTTGCTGTTAACGTTTGGATGGAACACCTTGGTTTTGAAAGCAACCTGCAAAATTTAATATTGATTGTGAGTTTCTGCAGAAACAGAACATTAAACTCAAGACAGGAAAAGGAAGGGAAGTCCAAATATAAGTGCTCAATCATTAATTTTTGCGACACCAAGAGCCTGCAAAAAACCTACATAAAGACGTCTATAGGATGCCAATGAACTATTGAGATAACATGGAGTTCGTATGAAAAAGCTTCGGCATTAAGCAGTTCAGGAGCAGAGGCTAAGCAAAAAAAAAATCATAAGAGAACAGAGAAGGTAATACAGTAATCACAACAGCTTCTACATACACCATAAATATAGTAACACAGGCACTAACATATGAGAAGATGATGGGCGAGTGACTGATTAAGACTTGATGCAAGCTAAGCAAAAACTCTCTACATGATTTGATTTTAGAAAGAACAATGAGTTTCTTATCGTGATGACAATTCGCTAGTTGCAATCTACTAAATGACAGATAATGTGGCATTCTTAGGTTCTGATAAAAAAACCTAGTGCCATGCACATAAAGGGCAAGTAACAACTATCTAAAACATGACAATGTTTTCACAATGAAAATGCTATGTTAATTTTCCAAATGAAGACAAAGTTCTCAATCATGTGAATGCTATGCTAATTTCCCATATGAAGACAAAGTTTTCATCATGTGAATGCTATGCTAATTGTCTAAATGAATAAATAGTGTACACTTACGAGCTTTTAAAATGATACCACAGATCTCAATTTATCTCAGTCTTGGACAGGCCATATATAATGCAAAACAGTGAAGTAATGCATCCCACAGTGTATGACAATGTATTACTGTCCAAGTGTCCATACTTAGGTGGTTTGAACGGATAGTACGGAGGAAAACGAATTCGTATATAATGTAAAACAGCAAGTAATGCATCCCAGAGTTTATAGCAATGTATTAATGTCCATACCTTGGGTGGTTTGAACGGGTAATCCGGAGGAAAATGAATAGTAACCAAGAAGACGCCACCACTGTAAGGGCTATCTGATGGACCCATAATCGTTGCCTGCCAGTGGAACATATCTTCAGCGACAGGCCCTGATAGATAAGACACAAAAAGGACGTGCTTCAGTAATCCACAAGTAAACAATTATCTGCACCTCAATTCTGTGGCTCATAAGAACTTACTAAAGACTTGTACAGAACACAACGTCAGTACTCACTTGTAGATATCAGCGCTCTATACATGGCCTTATTGTTTGGGCCAACAGAACATTTACAGTTGAATGCCTTCTTATTTAGATAAACCGTGGAACTCGCGTGTATATGTCCAAATTCCTTGAAAAATAAAATACATGCTTCTTTGACTTATTGTAATGCTACTTTAACTGGTTCGGTGTTTCCAGACTTGAAAAATGATGCTATAGTGAGGTGCATTAGTACATCTAAAATTAGTATGGCTTTCTTAGTTGTTTTGAATATGAATTTTACTTATGTGCGCATTTGATGATAACTTAAGACATTCTAAAACCTGACAATAGCTTCCGTGACATCTAGCAGTAGCTGCCACCAGAGCTATAGCTTGAACCTTGCCTAAACCGCGGAAAACATGTTTTAAAATCACATTCTGAATCGATATGTTGTAAAGTGAATTTAGCTGTTCCATGCTCTATGGCATGCTCTTGATTTGAAGGTTCATTCAGAAGTAATAATGTCTCCCAATGTTGACATTTAGACACTGAAATCTTGATTACTGTCTGAAGAGTTTACTACTCCCTCTGTCCAGAAATAAGTGACCTAGGTTTGTCTAGATTCGCATGTATCTATACACTAAAACGTGTCAAGATACATGCCTCTGGACCGAGGGAGTACTACATCTAGATGCCAACCAGCAGTATACTAATAACTCGATAATTCTGGGTTTGCACATCGCAGCTCTTATCCGATACCGATTTGGTTTTTGCCAGAATTATGCTGGAAATCAGCTCATTAAACTCTCTAGATTGGACCAACCAAGCAGCTGTTGTCAGATTTCAGCTGGGCTGCTACTCCGATGACACCAGCACCAAATCATCTCCATGTTTATACCTGAATCTACATGAAATAGGTTCGATCTAACAACGCAACAGTGCCTTTCCTTCACTAATACGTAGATCTAGCGGCAGCTCAACTAAAGCGCGTCAACCAGGCAGGCAGCACCAACATACACTCTGAAGGGCTAAGAGAGGCGAGGGAATTACCCGCGCTGCAGGAGGTCGGCGGATCCCTCTGCAGATCCTTGAGCTCCTTCAAGATCCGCTTCGACGCCATGGCAGCTCGATCCTCTTGACAACCCAAAGCGGGAAGAGCTGGACAGGTCGGCGAATCTGAGTCCGGTGGAAGGGGGTTGGCAGAGTGGGGGAGGATATTTAAAGAGGGCGGAGGTTGCGTAGCGTATGAGCCGAGGGTGAGCTGGTTCTGGAAGCTTCCTGGCTGCAGCTGCGGCAGCACACGGAATCAGCGAGGGAGAGAGGAAAGACGAGAGTGAGCGTGGCGTGGTGGATTGGAACCGGACGGGACGGGGAAAACGTCCTCCACGGTGTAGCTGGCTGACGACGGACGAGTAGAGTTTACTTTCCACGCGGTTTTCGCTGGTCGGCAGTGGGCGAACCGCGTCAGTTTGCAACTTGTTTCCTGGTCAGTCAGATTTATAGCTCTTCATTTTTTTTAGACGACTCTCATGAGCCGGTTCCATTATCATCAGATAACAGAACAATAGTCATAGAAATAAAACCAGGTTTAACAAAAACTAAAGTCTCAGAAACACCAAAGGAAATAACCCAGCCACAACATAGAGAAAATTTACAGATCATCAAAAGATTACTAGACCACATAGAATCTGGTTCCTAAGATCCACACATCCAGATATATCAACTCCCCATCTCTAGTCCCCAGTGATATCCACATTTTCATCCCATCGCCATTCTTGACTCTCGGCGTTGAAGCGCGACACACCACATCATGCACATGGGTGGCCATGCTCTGCAGTCGATCGGCACCATCAACCATCATGCTTCGATCCCTCTTATTCTAGAGACCTGCCCACATATTAATCCCAAAGAGGACGAAAGCAACTTCCCTTCAAAACATACACGATTTCTAGTTTTCCATAAAGCCCAGTAGAAAGCAGTAATGCATACAATGTGAAAGTTAAATACAAAGGAAAGAAATTTCACAATCCACCAAAAGTATTGAGTAAAACAAGATGGCCTAGATTGGCTCCAATAACACTGGCAATAGAACTCCACATGTAGACAACAGCAGAGCAAGTGAAGAATAAGTGGTTAATAGTTTCATCCAAGGGGCAAAACGACGACATAACTACCAATTCACTTTCTTTTCTTCATGTTATCTTTAGTAGCAATTGCATTATGCCAGAATGGCAGCAGTTATGCAAATCTGGTCCTCCGACCAGGAATGTCTCTCCAGCGAGGCGTTCTTCCTCGTGTCTCTCTCGCTCGCGTTCCCCCTCTTCCACCGCCAACCAACAAACCTCTCCCATCGTTGCCGCCCGCCACTCCTAGAACTACTGCCTTGTCTACACATGAGCGTGGTGAGGGGCAGGACGTTACGAGACCTGATTCACCTTTGGTGGAGGGAGATTGGAATTTGGGCGGGGATCCGTTGGTTCCGCGTTCGAGCTCGAGATGGAAGGTAACCTATTCTCATCTGCCTGGGGTTGGGGATCGGGTGAATCACCCTTTTCAGGTGGGAATTTTGCTAGCTTATCCTTGGGTTCGCCTATTTGTTCTTCGAGATTTGCATGGCCAGATTTTTTGGATGCTCCGCCGTGGGGGATTGATAGTCCGATTAGGCTGCCGGATGTGTTGTTTTTCCCAAAATTTCTGGTTCGAATCATGGGTAGGACTGTTTCACCCACGATTTCTATGTGAAGGATGCCTAAGCTATCGAGTTTGTCTTGGCCCGATTCACCAAAATCAGTCAGGTGGATTTCAACTTACACTAGTAATCGGTCTCCGACTCGTATGGTGGGAACGGTGATTCTCTGTTGTGCGAAGAAACGGATCGTCCTACTTGATGAATCTGGAATCGCTGTGGATGTCCATCAAATGGTTGTGGGGGGAGAAATTCACTCTAACTCTGGATTGTGCTTTCTGTTTCATGTTGTTGTTCCTGAGGTGCGCATCAAGTTTGTGCCTGACACAGTTGCGTTGGGAGGGACTCCTATGAGACCGCCACGAAAACTAGGTCTTCGTGCATTGTTCCGGAGATCGCCAGAGTTAAAGAAGGTGAGGGATTTTGGTGGGTAATTCGAAATCCTCTATTCAAAGTGTTACTAAAAGGGGGCCTAATTTTCGGGTTGGGCTGAATGTTTGGGCCAAAATTGGAGGGTTCCACATCCTTCACATGTGGGCCGATTGAGTATCGTATCAGTGTGGGGCCAGAGGGTTTCCTCCTTATCCCCTGGTCTTCTTTATTCGACAGTTCTGCTATCTCCTTCTCGTTCCGCCCTAGCAGTTTCTCGGTACCACCACATCTGGGAGAGAGGGAGGTTGGCAGGTCCACTGCGGGTTGTTTTCGTCGACAAGCCTATTCTTCGTTCGATCCTTTGCCCTTCGATCTTTGTTCCTTTGATAGGGACTCGCTCGGGGGACCTCCGAAGTTTCGCCTCTATGGTCTCATCTACTCAGTGATGGCTTTCAACTATGTTGGGGGGCGGTGTGAGGGGGAGAGGTCGAGCTAACTACCCTCCCTACCGTCCGCCTGGTGGTTTCGCCCCTGGGACTTTCGATCTACATCAAGAGAATTCGCCGGTCTAGGTAAGACCTAAAAATCCTAGATCGATGGTCAACAGGGGTCGTGATCCTGTTTGCTGTGATCCTTCACATCACATTTCTTCTGGTGGTTCAGGAGATTTATGGAGGAATATCATTGAGCATAGATCCCACAGCCATGATGCTGCTTTCTCTGGTGCTAGGCCTGATTTCCTTCCCTCTCGTGATGGAATATCCAACGGGCTTGGTGCAGTTGCTCCACATGATCGAAACATTCAGCGTGAGAGCATAGGTAGTGGCAATAGAGATAGGTGGGCTCACATGCCAGAAATGAGGGAAGATGATTCAGATAATTCTACTAATGATAGGAGGGATAACTATCCAGTTTATAGGGAGCATAATCATAGTGGTTCATCGGTTGCTGCATCTAATGTGGATTGTAGAGGTGTTGGTCTGAATGTTGTCCCGTTGCAGAAACAACAACACCCGCTTGTGCACAATCTTCATGCGGTTTCTGGCAAACAAGGAAACCTGACTAAGGCAGGTAGGGGTGTTCAGATTAGAGAAAATCTAAATCAGGCCCTTGAGCCTGGGGATATATGCTGTGGATAAGTTCATCTTCAATGAACAGAAGCCCTGGGAGATTGCAACTCCCTTTGTGGGTGCATCTCTCCAAGGAAATGGATTCTTTGTCATTCCTGATATTAGGAATGCAACTCCGGATAAGGAAACTTATCAGAAGTTATTCAGGTGGTGGTAGGCTTTGTTTCTGTAGGGGTTCCGCGTATAAAAACAATAATTTTTACCCTACGCCCCTAAACCCCTGATGTTGCCAGAACCTATCTATTAGTAATGCAGTAATGGGAGGGGCTTTTCGCGAACTTACCCTTGAAGACCGAAAAGTGTTGTCAACGCTCAGGAGAGCGTGGTTGATGTAGACGAGCCGAATCCGACCTCAAGGTCGTGATGAAGTCCTTGCGCTCCTGCGGCTCCAACGACTTGAGTGCCTCAAGTGTGACACCTCGCGGGGAGTTACACACGTCCGGTGCCTGACGATGGCTCCCGCTTCCCCGATCCAGCAGCAATTGCGGAAGTAGAGCTCCTGGATCCGAATCCTTGTGCGATGGCTCCACGGTGAAGATGTCTCGTTAGCGATCCGAACTTGGGACCACAGTCCACGAGAGAGAGAGAGAGAGAGAGAGAGAGAGAGTGACGAGGGTTTAACTCATCAATACCCATTGTTATGGACTTGGGTTTTGGAGAAGGAGGGAGTGTTGGAGGCATCAATCGGCTAGCAAACAAGCACACATGGACGCAAGGTTTACCCAGGTTCAGGCCTCGTAGAGGTCCCTACTCCTGCTTGTATGCTCTTGGAATTAATGGAGGAATCGAAGATTACAGGGACGCGCAGATGCAATCTAGCGAGAGTTGTGGAAACTAGGGTTGCGTGTGTCCTCCTCGCCGCCCCCTCCTAGCCTTTATATAGATAAGCCAGGTCTCAGGTAGCAGGTTGAGTCGGTTACAGATTAGGGTTTTCCCTTTAAACTTTCTATCTTTAAACTTCTTCTTGTCTTGCAAGTAATCGAGAGTCCGTGGGCCACTCGAAGTCTTCATTGGGCCATGGCAACGCTGTGGGCTTCCACCGTATCTGGACCATATATACTAAACTCGAGTACCTGCAGGGTATACCAATGTCAGTAACCCCCGAGTGTCCAGTGGAATCGTAGATTCGATTGGGGACTTTATGAAGCCTTTCGAGTGCATGACTGAGTATTCTTTTGAGTGTTCTGTTTATGTCATAGGGATTGTTGATATGCGTGCCTGATTTAACCGATATATCGGTATCAGTTAACTGCCTTAGGGCAAAACAACACAATCTACTCGGACTCGAGTCCCCAGACTCAAATTCGGAAAAGTGCTGGTGTAATTCGACTCAAGCCGCGGAGGTCTTACAGGAGTCGAATTCCAGTATATAGGTGTGAGCACTCGACGCGTCCATCAAGGCATGTTCATCGTACCTGTAGGCACGGATATATTTCTGGTGGTGCGTAGCAAATGCGTTGATAGGCCTTATTCAGGTCTTATCTTCACGCTGCAAGTGCGGCATCCGAATATTTGTCATCGCGGAGATGATTCGGGTGGCCTAGGAGACGCAGTCTCTTTGTAGGAAAAAATATGAGGCGGTGTCACCATAGACTTCGAGTGTGGATGTTATCAACACACAGTACGACGTACAAATAATCGTAGGGTGCGCGACCAGCGCTCCCTATGGGAGTAGCCCCCGAGTGCCTGGTTGAGTCGAAGACTTAGGCAGGGACTAAAATTTTGCGACTGCTGTCGTCTTTTGTTTGCTTGTTTCAGTCAAATTTGCTTCCAGCGCTCCCAATGGGAGTAACCCATGATCCATAATCAAATCGTAGATTCGAGTGGTTGGGTATGCTTTTGAATGTCCATATTCCTGCATAAAAAGAAAATCGTAGGGTGCGCGACCAGTGCTCCCTATGGGAGTAGCCCCCGAGTGCTTGGTGGAGTCGAAGACTCGAGCAAGGACTAAAGTAGTCGAAGTCTTCTAGTGCTCAACTTGATGACATCCGTGCTGATGATGCGATGACCTCAGTTGCCCGCGTGAGCGGCTTTGACGGGACGTGACAAGCAGTGGATCCCATTTTCTGACTTTGATTTGACCGAGCGTGCATAATCTTTCGTTTTAACTGCGCCTCCTCGATTTCCGTGTTTTGACCTCTCTACGTGTCGACCGCGATGTGCGCCACACGTCAAATAGGGTTTCTGCTGGCCGTTGGATTGCATCCGCAAGGGGGTTAAGTAGCAGCGCAGCTGTGGTAATTTCCCATCTGCTCTTTCTCTGCTTGTTCTTCCATTGCCATTGCCACTGCTCTCTACTTCCTAAAGCTTGTCCACTTCGCGGCGCTGGACCAACTCCGCGTGTTCCCGAGCTACTTCCTCCGCTCGCACCGCCATCGCAAGATGGGGAAAAAGAAGGGAGGCGCTGCCACTGGGTATGCTGCCGCCACTGCCATCGCCAAGAAGAAGGGTGGCTCCGCCGCCGTGGGCACCAGCACCGCCGGCGCCGGCAAGAAGAAAGGTGCAGGCACTCGCGTCACCAATGGCGCGTGGAGAGCATCCACCATCAAGGCCTCTGAACTCCGTCTTCTGCGCCAAGATGGAGTTCTTCCGCTTGCCAAAGACGATTCGTGAGTGCCTGGTGACGATCTAACCCCCTGTCCTCCATCAGGTTTCCAGGTGATGTTCCTCGCGTTCATCATTCGTGGTCTGTCTCTGCCCCTACATCCCTTTGTCAGAGTCCTTCTTTGTTTCTATGGGCTCCAGCTACACCAGCTGTCCCCAAACTCTCTTCTTCACATTGCGTGCTATATCACGCTTTGCGAGTGCTGGCTCAGATTCGAGCCACACTTTGGTCTCTTCAAGCAGCTTTTCAAGCTGAAGCGTCAGTCAGCTTCTGGCTCGTTAGTCTATGACGTAGGCGGCTGCGGGATTCATGTCGACTCCTCTGCTACCTACTTCGACATAAAGCTCATGACGTTCGTCCAAGGGTGGAGAGACAAGTGGTTCTACATCCGCGACCAGAAGGCCGATGGAGAGCACTACGGACTCGCGCCCTTCGACCCCGCGACGCCGTGCAAGTGGAGGCGTTTTTGGAAGAACGTGGTTATGCCCGGCGAGTCCGAGGAGACGGAAGTGCTGTACGAGCGCGTCTGCGACCTCGAGAGTCGCATGGGTAAAGAGGAGGGAGGCGCCGCCCTCATTCGCACATGGTTGCGCCGTCGCATCCAGCCTCTGCAGGCCAGAGTCCACCCCATGTTCCAATGGGCTGGTGCAGACGATGTCACTCGCGTATCTGCCGATGGTATTTCCGCGGGTGAAGTAGATAAGAGGTTGCGACTAGTGACCAAGTACACCACCAAGGAGATTGTGCTACGAAGTCACCTTCGATGCCTCTAACCCTCCTCCTGAGGTATAATTGTGCTACGAAGTAGCTTTATTTGTCGATTGCTTCTGATTTCTTGACATATACTGAATTGTTTTATGTATGCAGGATTGGAAGGTGTCTCCCAGTTTTCCCCTCTTCCTGAGGGGGTTATTCCTCGCGAAGTAGATGAAGAGGACGAGTCGGAATCGACTGTCCCACTTGAAGAGGAGGAGGAAGCCCCAGAGTCTAGCGGTCTGGACACTCGCAAGCATTCTCACAGCGAGGATTCAGATGCTTTGTCTCCGTCAACTCCAGAAGGCCCATCCATTGGTGCAGAGGAGTCGATTCCTGTTGTTCCTTTAAGCTCCATGGTGCCATCTGCTCGCAAGATGATGCGGCTGCTGAAGGAGTCGTCGGAGTCGGAGGAACAAACCTTCGACTTTGATAAATTTGATTGGTAAGTCTTCAACTCTCATCTTGGTTCCTTTTGGAGTTGTGTTTCCTGATGCTAGATTTTGTTTCGTAGTCAACCGGCGTCGTCGTCTTCTGGCGACGTCCAATTTGTGAAGGAATCTAGAGTCGCGGACTCCAAGGCCAAGAAATTGGCTGAACGATCTTCCTCTCCTCCACTGGCGGCCCACTCCGGGCACAACTCATCGAGTTCTCCACATGCTGGGGATCACCAGATGGTTGTCCGGACGACTGCACGGCAATCATCTTCGGAGTCTCTGGAGGAGCATGTAAGTGTGATTTTGATTTGCAGTCGAATTTGTGATCCATGCTATCTGCTGATCCTTTATTCTTCTTCTGAGACAACTCATTGTGAAGGAAGCTGCTCGTTTGGCGAAGCACGTACTTGCAATGGGTCGACAGCATGCAATGCTGGACAATCGCCATCGCGTGGTCGAAAGTTAGTATTTTTGCTTATTCTTTGTAGCATCCCAATTGTCTAACAATTGCAATGCTACTTGTCTAGTCTATATATTGCTACTTCCTGCATATAATTAGTTGCATCATTATTATATCATGCTCATGTCACCATGCCACATTGCATTTGAGCATCATATAAAACCCATTTCATTTGGTTCTTCTCTCATATGCATTTGTATCACTTGTATTTGCCTCTTGATATATTGTATTTGCTTCTTGATAAATTGTTTGATGACCAAGTTGAGTTGGGGGTATATCTCTTTCAACTCCACCACCTTTCTTTGTCACCACCTTATAATTCCACCATCCTATGTAATATGAGCAAATGCATGTTTCTTTGGCTTTTAATTCTAGCTCATATATAAATGAGAATGGTTCCTTCTACTCTCTACATGCTCCCATACAGTGGCTATACTTGTTCTCACAATATGGTGTATGGTACCATGTTTTCCCACCTTTGTATACCATGTGAAGTGGAGAGATCATCTCAGATCATGTTTGAATTATGGTGTGGCTAGATGATAATAATAGTGGTACTTCCACACTAGCATAGGCCACATTCTTATTAATGCATGGTCATAATCCAAATAAAACATATGAGTGGAAAAGCTTCCATAACCATTCTTTCTTTGGTTTGAAATCAAATGTTGGAGGTTTGGGAGTAACCATGGCATATACCATCTATGGTGGTTTTCACCACTATTTAGCATGTATTTGATGCACGCATGTATGATCCATACAAAGATTGCCACTCTTCTACTCCCTCTCGTCTCTATTTAAATGGATGCTAGTTATATCTGTTCAAGTTCCCTACAAAAGATTCAAAATATTTCAAATTGTTTTGCCTAGAATTCATATTTAGACTTGCTCAAAAATCCTCTTCTTTTCCTCTTTATTTCTTGCCATGCTTCAAATCTGTCCTTTTTGGTTTTTTGATGGTTCTAGGTCTTCCAGAACATCTTCCTGTTTCATATGATCAACTTATGTTTCAAACTTTTCTTTTCTTTCAAAATCTGGGCAAAATAGAGGTTTCTGGTTCAGTTTCGGTCAAATGGCGTTGTACTTCAGATATGTAGTTCAAAGTTCAGTTTTGTCAAGGAGAGAGCAGTAGCAGCGTTTCTTCAGTTAACGACATACCATCGCCCTGTTTGTCTTCTTCTTCCAATGACGCCTTGACCTCGTCACGACCTCCTCGCCACCTGATCTCTGAAGAAAGCATTGACGGTCCTTGGTGCCTTATCAAGCCTCATGTGGAGATGAAAACCCTAGCCCCCATCTAGCCTAGCCGCCACCATATTTTCCCATGTTTCCCCTCTGTTTTTTCTCCACCGATCTGAAAAATCAAATCCACGGAAGGTCCATGGCTGCATCTTGAAGCTTGTCCATGTCGTCGCCATGACCGTCTATGCGCCAAGGTAAGCACACGAATGGAGCCAGGTCGTCGCCCGCGTCCACTTTGGTGCAGCAGGAGGAGCCGCCAAGATCTTCCTCTTCTCCGTCGGTCGTCGTCCGTCTACCGGCCGCCGAGGACGATTCCGACATCCCTGTCCGTCTACAACCTCATCAATCATGCCTCTGTCCCTATGGTGAGCCTCCTCTCTCGTTTTCCCCTCTCCTCTGTGTAGTTCCGCTTCAGGTTATCGTTTCCGCCTCCTCCCGAAAAGCATCTCTGCCATGGATGCTCCAGTTCGATCTCTGGTTGTCCCCATCCAGTTCTAGTTCAAAAACAGTGAGGTCCTCGTATATACAACAACAGTAGCTAGTTCATCTGGTTAGATCTTTCCGCGTGAGCGGAGCGATCTTGTTTTCAAAACCCAGGTGCAATAGCAATACCCTTTTATTATCTCTTTATCCAGTAATTCTCATCCGGCATTAAAATGCTAACCCTTCTTTTCTTTTGTGTGGAGTTTTCGTTCAGGTCAGTTCATATCAGCTGGCATGTTTTGCACGATCTTTTGATTTAGGTGCTTGCTTGTTGGGTTAGCTACGTATGCGTAGGGTGGAAGGACCGGGGCTGCCTTTCTTTTTTATTTAACCTGTCGTCTGGCTATAATCTGTCTGAGTGTCGGGCAGATGTTTGTTTAAAGTTTAGAAAAATGTACACTACTTTTGGTTTTGTAAACAACTAAAACAAAAACACACAGTTGATTTTAATCTGTCTTGAATAACCGTAAATGCTTTGAAATCATAAATATGTGGAGAACTTAAGTTCATCATCTGTTTTTGAGTTTTGCAAAATAAATAAAAATCAAACGGATACTTTAAAATGGTTAAATAGCTAGTTAATCTTTGAAAATTCATAACTATGGTTTTATAAATGCAAAGGCAATACATAATAATATGTCTATCTTTATCGAGAAAATTTAGGGAATTCAAATATGACCTCCAAAATAATTTTTGAACAATTAAAATTTTGAAATTATTTAAATACTATTAAATGTCATTTTTTAATAAAATCATAACTTTATTTTCGTAATTCTGAATTCGACAAATAATATGTCTAAATCGATCAGCGCGACGAGCCCGTTCTAAATATGCATTCCATGTTATGAATTGAAGCATACATCATATAAATATTAAGTATACAGCAATGTTTATGAGAGCAAAACATGACTAAAAACTTAATGAAATGCTTTGTTCTTGTACCCCACACCTCACCCATGCCATGTTATGCTACGCCATGTAAATTATGCATCATTCCATCATGGCATACTTGTTTGATTTTGCATATTATTTATATGATTGTGCAATGTATTTATTTCGGCCCCTTGTGTGTTTGGTTTTTATCTGGATAGACACTAAGCAAGGAGAATATCAGGAGCCTCAGGAGTATTACCCAGATTTTTCCTATTCAGCAATAGAACTACCAGACAAGCAATTTCCCATTCTTGCATTCATATAGTACCTATGCTTCTATCTTACTCTTGCATCATTGAGTCGCGATTGCATTAAATTGAATCCCAAGTATTGCATAGCCTTTACTTTTAAACCCCACCGAAGCTTGTACCTCCATCTCATGAGCCATTACTGTAGGAGTTGTTTGAGCCATGCGAGTCATAGAATTGCATGTGTAGGGTTTGTGCCAGTCTTTGGATAATGAGGTATCTAAACAACTTAATATGAGTAGAGAACTAATGAAAGAGGCATCAGTGAGCATTATCTGCTATTTGGTTCTTTAAGCTCACTTGTGTCCCGTAGGACCCCAAGTACTTGATTCCTATTCCTTGACTATTCGCACTATTCACATACAGAAGACCCTATGAATCCCAATTTGCCTGAGCTTGATTCGCACTTTATTTCTTGGGGCCACAAAGTAGTTTGGGGCTTTATTACTATTATGTACTTATGCCTTGTCTTACTGTTTTATTTATGATTGCGCGTGGAGCGCCTGTACTGTTTAGGAACCCATGCCACGTTTTCGCTGTATCGACAAGCCAGTCACACTTTCGGTTCCCAGTCGTTTACAGTCGTCGCCACACACCCTAGGTCCGTCGCGGAGCCGGCCGACTTTGTAGCGGGTAGCTTATTGGGGGTGGCCCCCTGAAATAATTTATGAATCCTATGAATGTATTATCGTGAGGCCTCGTTGCGTTTTATTTGGTTCTTCCCGAGGTTGATCGTGTGTGTGTTGCTATTTGTGCACCCTTGCAGGGTAAATCTTTCTGAAAGCTGTGTTCGCGGTTATGGACGACTTGGAGCATAGTTTCTCGATCATAGACAAGCATAACTAAAGTACCGCCTTTAATTTGACTAAGACATGACTAGTAATTAGTACAACACTCATGGAATGGTTAATAAAATTACCAACGGATGGGTTGTTCTTCTGCCTTCTCGTCGGTAAGCGAGAAGGAGGGCGAGCGAGGTTAATTATGTTGCTCATATAACTGTTGCTATTAATTAACGAGCGTCCGTCCATCTCTGGTTGGGCGGATATGTGGCGTGTCTCTATAGAACTTTGTAGCTATTATCTTTCGCTGCAATTGTGTCACCCTAGGTTGTTTCCTTTAGATGCATTAAGACTTGCTGAGTACCCCTAGGGTCTCACACGATAAATATTTGGTTTAGGTGGACAGGTATACTCTCAGGAAGGCTACTGGGTTGAGGAGACGGATGATGGTGGAAAGGACCGTCAGGTTTAGAGATTTCGAGGATGGAGATGCATGAGATCTATGGGCGGGATGTGCTTATTTTCAGGGCATCTTATGCCGATTTGCTTCTTATCTGTACTCGGATCATATTTCCCGCTCCCGCTTGATACTCTGTTGCGTGATGTTTGAGGATGTATCCTAAAATATTATAGCTATCTAGGATATTTGGATCTTGCCGTATGGCGTTGAATATTCCTATTTCTATTTCTTTTAGATGGTGTAACTCTGATGTCTATCATAAGTCGCAGGCATACATACTATTTGTATATGTCGTGGTCGCATTACCTGTCACTTACGCCGCTCACTCTTGTCCCGATGTTCTTAAAAGTGGATAAGGTGGTAGGCCAGTACCATGCCCTACTCCGCTTCGACGGGCCTACACGTGGGTGGCCTTGGGCCTCCACGGTAGAGTCACTTATCCACTTTTGGTTCGTCCAGGCTTGAACTTAGAGCGTAATGTCCGAGGTATTACATTCTTCTTTGTTCTTGTGATACTTTTATACATTCGACTGACGATCCATCTTGTATTTTTGCAGCTGAGCATAGCGAACTTCTTCGTGACGCTGCTTCTCTTGAAAAGACGCTCACCATGGCGGTGAAGAGTCGCGATGAGGCAGTCGCTGCGCTGGATGAATCGTGGAAACGCGAAGAGGATTTGCGCACATCCATCGCTGTGAGGGAAAAGTTGTTCGAAGAACAGCTCTTCTCGATTGCCAAGTCTCTTTCAGGTATTCTTTCGTTTGGATTTTGATTGTTTCTTTCTTCGATATCTTGTTATTGTGCTGACGCTTTGCTCTGTGCAGACGCTGGCGATCTGAGCTTTGACACCTAGGCACTTCGTCACGATGATGCTTTGGCAGGCGTCGTCGCGGCAGTCAAGGACCACAACGCTTCCATTCAGGGGACACTGACTAAGGCCAAGGTTGTGCTCAGTTGCATCCGCGAGGAGCTGACGCCCAAGGCTGAGTTGATTGATAACTTGGAGGACCTAGTGGAGTCCCTTACTGGAGGTATCCCCATGGACTTCAGGAAACCGCCATGGTGCAAGCCCATGGAGTGGAGGTGGACCCTGCCATGTCTCCAAGGCGATGCCCATCGGCGTAGATGGTCAACAGGTAGTTTTTGCTCCCTTTGCAACTGTCTGCGGCAAGTACGGGCCACAACTCATCAACACAGTCACCAAGTATTCCGAGGAGCTGCAGTGAGCCAAGAAGGCGGCGAAGGCTGCGGCGTCAGGGGTTGGCGGGAAGTCTGTGGCATCTGATACTGCCACGGACTCGATGAGGCCCTCGAAGCCGAAGTCCAAGTCGAAGAAGCAGGCTGCTCCTCAGTAGTTATATTGTAATAGTTAATAGTTCGACTCCTTTTGTTGAAAACCTGCCGTTGGCCAAGTGTCTCTGTTGATACTTTTGTCGTGTTTGAATGCACTTGAGCTTTTGTCCACCTATTGCTTGGTCCCTTATTCGCTCTTGCTTGGCTTGTGATAGGGACGTCGAGTGGTCCTTCGGGTCATCCTTGGGACCCTCCATCCGCTGATGAGACTTTGGCGCAATCGCGTTCAAGGGTGGATGAGTTGTCCCTGCTTTCGTGACTGCGCGATCGTGTTAAGCAGCTAGAACGTGAGCTGCCCGTCCTTTGCGGTAACGCAGATGTGTGGAAGTCAAGGGCGGAGAAGGCTACCACCCGAGAGCAATATCTGTTGGAGGAGGTGACACAGCTGGGCGATCAGTTCAAGTGTTAGCTTTCTACCCTCTTATCTTTTCTTTTAGTCAATTGCGGCAGTTCCTTGTCTTCATACTTTGCATTTTTACTTGGTGTAGTTGTCTGTGCTCGTCATCCGCAGGATGAGAAAGACCGGATTGCCATGCGAATGAATGACCTAACCCAGGAGCAGCTTCATGCGAGTGGGTATTTTTGGGTGGACCATGATCGCACGACTGCTCTTGCGACCCTGCAGGATCGTGCCTCTCGAGTACTTCACTTTCTGAAGAAATCGCAATCATGCTTGAGGAATATCTACCAGACGATGTTTCCACTAGACGTCGTCCCTTCGAGCCTGTTAGCTCTCCTGGCTAAGTTTCAGGATTTGAGTGCAGTTCGCGATTGCGTAGGCAGCAGTTGGTGGCTGGTGCCAAGACTGCTTTGTCGCTGGTGCGATTGCACCGACCTGATGTAGACATTGTAGCTGTTGCTGCTAGACCTCCGACTCCGCCGGCAGGCTCGACCTGGAACATGGTTCCCCATTATCAAGCGGTGGATCGTTCAGCAGAAGAAATTGGCGATTTCTTTGAGGAACAGACAAACGTTCTTCTGTTGCAGCAGTAGTTTAACCTGTATCCTGCACATAAGTGTACCAGTATTGTAAAGTTCGTATGTGTATGCAGTATGTAATTGATTGATATTGATATGTAAAGAGCTTGCTAGCTGATATATTTTGCGAGTGTATTTGTACTCTGTAGTTCCTTTTCATTAGCCTGACTTATTTTATCTCAGCGCCTTGCTAACCTGTCAGGTGCGTTGCAACTGGGTTGATGTATCAAGGGTTCGATTGTTGTTGTGTTAGCTACTCGGGATACTGCGTATTGTTCGTAGAACGAGGGTGTAAAGGGTGGCATAGCCCCCGAGTGATAGAATTGCTAGAAAAATGAGGAAAACACAGAGTTTCGGGGCACTTAGCTTTATTTATTCGCAGAATCAGTACGAGGTACAATGTGTGGCTAAGTAAGGGTAGAAGCACCGCAGCTGCGCGACGTTCCAGAGGTTGGAGTATGCGACTCCTGTCTCGAAATCTTTGAGGCGATAGGCGCCACCTGGGATTACTTCTGTAATCACATATGGTCCTTCCCAAGGGGACTCGAGCTTGAGGTGCCCTTGCTGCTTCAGTCGCAGGACCAGATCTCCTTCGACGAAGGATCTAGGGCGTAGCTGTGTGGTAGTTCTGCTTCTGGTAGATCGTCGATCTTTTTGCTGCGATGTCCCTTGCCTCGTCAAGGAGATCGACAGAGTCTTCGAGTGCAAGTTTTGACTCTTGCTCGTTGTACGCGACTACCCATGGGGCTTTAAAGCGTACTTCTGCGGGTAGCACTGCTTCGGCGCCGTGCATCACGAAGAACGGGGTATATCCCATGGCGCTATTTGGGGTTGTGCGCAGGCTCCATAGTATGGACTGTAGCTCGTCTGTCCAACATCCAGTGGCTTGCTCAAGTGGTCGGAGGAGTCGCTTCTTGATTCCACCGCAGATGAGGCCGTTGGCCTTTTTGACTTGACCGTTGGTCTGTGGATGAGCTACGGAGGCATAGCTTACGTTGATCCCCAGGTTTTCGCAAAAACCCTGGAACTCCTTAGAGGTGAAGTTTGTTCCATTGTCCGTGATGATGCTGTGTGGCACTCCGAAGCGATAGACAATGGACTCGAAGAACTTGACGGCACTGGCTCCTGACTGGTTTGTCACCGGCATGGCCTCTATCCACTTGGTGAATTTGTTGACTGCGACCAAGAGGTAGACGTAGCCTCCTCGTGCGTTCTTTGGGAGATTTCCGACCATGTCGAGTCCCCATTGCGCAAAGGGCCAAGCCAATGGTATTGGTCGGAGTTCCGCGCCAGGTGCGTGCGGTTTGTCCGCGAATCGCTGACAAGCGTTGCATCTCTAGACGATGTCTTTGGCATCGCGCATGGCCCTGGGCCAGTAGAATCCAGCTCGTAGAGCTTTGGCGATGAGGGCGCGACTACTGGCATGGTGTCCACAAGTCCCTTCATGAATGTCGAGGAGGACGGCCCTTCCGTCCATGTTGGAGACGCACCGTTGGAGTACTCCTGTGATGCTGCGCTTGTATAGTTCGCCGTTGATGATGGCGAATGCCTTGGATCACCGTGCGATGTGTCGCGCGTCATTCGGGTTGTCCGGTAGCCTCTTGCTGAGAAGATATGTAATGTAGGGTTGAGTCCAAGATGGCTTGATTATCATGACCCCCATTGGTCCCTCGAGTCCCGTGTCAAGCTCCAGGTCGCCGAGTGCCATTGACTCATTGGGTGGCCCCCCGAGTTTGTTGTTGCGCTTGTTTTCTTCTCTATGGCCTTTGGCTTGATGGAGCGTTCGCAGATACGCTCGAGAAATACCCCAGGTGGTATGGGGGCGCAGGTGGAGCCAATGTTGGCGAGTGCATCCGCCTCTTCACTGCTTTCGTGGCTTACGTGCCATAGCTCGCAGCCGTCAAAGTCCCCTTCGAGTGTGTCGTAGAGGTCATGGTAAGTGATCATATTATCATTCAGCGTGTCGCACTCGTGCATTGTCTGGCTGACGACCAGCTTGAAGTCGCCGTAAATGATGAACCTCTTGGCGCCGCAGGCTTTTTCCATCCGCATCCCGTGCAATAGGGCCTCGTATTCAACTTCGTTGTTGGAGGCGGTGAACTGCATTCACAGAATGTATTTTAGCTTGTCTCCTTGGGGTGATGTCAGTATGACACCCGCGCCAGCCCCGTCCTTATGCTTGGATCCATCGAAGTGCATCGTCCAGAGGTAAGACATATCTGGCTTTTCGGGGAGCTGGTTCTCCATCCGGTGTACGAGGAAATCAGGGAGGACTTGTGACTTGATCTCGTCGCGCTTGTCGTATGTAATGTCTCGTGGATACAACTCGATTCCCCAAAGCGTGACTCGTCCGGTGGCGTCGGGGTTGTTGAGAATATGCCCAAGTGAGGCGTCATTGACCACCACGATTGGGTGCTCCTAGAAGTAGTGGCACAGTCGCCTGGCTGTCATGAAGACGTCGTATGCCAGCTTCTGGTAGTGCAGGTACCGCTTCTTTGTTGGTGTGAGCACCTCACTGAGATAGTAGACTGGGCGCTGCACTCTGTGGACCTTGTTTTCCTCGGCACGTTCCACCACGAGCACCGTGCTGACCACCTGGTTGGTGGCGGCGATGTAGAGCAGTAGTGGTTGTTTTTCACGTGGAGTCACCAGTACTAGCGAGGTAGATAGTAGACGCTTGAGATCTTCGAATGCTTCTTGCGCCTCGTCGGTCCACTCGAACTTGTCAGTTCTGCGGAGAAGTTGGTAGAAGGGTAGTGCTTTTCACCCATGTGACTGATGAATCGATTGAGCGCGCCACCTTAGCCCGATTCTTTGGGCGCCTCTTACGTTTTTCGGCTTCTCCATGGCCAGTATGGCTTTTATTTTCTTTGGGTTCGCCTCAATCCCTCTCACTGAGATGAGATATCCGAGTAGTTGCCCAGATGGTATGCCGAAGGCGCACTTGTCCGGATTGAGCTTGATTTGGTAGCGGTCGAGGTTGGCGAAGGTTTCTCATAAATCGTCGATTAGCGAGGCTTCCTCCTTTGTTTTGATGACGATGTTGTCGACGTAGACTTGGATGTTGCGACCAAGTTGATATTTGAGGCAAGCCTGCATGCATCGTTGATAGGTGGCTCCTGCGGTTTTTAGCCCGAAGTGCATTGTGTTGTAGCAGAACACACCAAAAGGCATTGTAAACGCTGTTTTCTCTTGATCCTCCTCCTTCATTCGAATCTGATTATAGCCTGAGTAGGCGTCGAGGAAGTAGAGGCGTTCACATCCCGCGGTGGAGAGTCGATGATTTGGTCGATTCGTGGCAGCGGGAAGTGATCCTTTGGGGAGTGCTTATTCAGGGAGGTGAAATCCAAGCACATCCGCAGGATATCCATGTCCTTTTTAGGTACTAGCACCGTGTTGGCGAGCCAAGTACTTTCCTTTCGCGTATGAATTTGGCATCGAGGAGTCTGTTGATCTCCATTCTGACCGCTTTTTCTCTTGGTTCGAACGATTCGTGAATTATGCCTTGGTAGCCTTGCGTCTGGGTTGACGTTGAGTGCGTTCTCGGTGAATTCCCTGGGAACCCCTTGCATGTTGATGGCTCGGTGTTGATGTGGAGCTCGTTGGGGAACCCCAAGAAGAAGGTATGATGAGCACAGCAGTAAGTTTTCCCTCAGTTATGAAACCAAGGTTTAATCGAAGCAGTAGGAGCAAGGAAACACCCCAAAGGTGTTGCTAGCTGAGCCTTGGCAGGGCGCACTACCGGTGCTAGTAGCAACGTGGAGACCTGCACAACACAACCACAGAACTTTGCCCCCAACTTGCGATGAGGTTGTCAATCTCACCGGTTTTGCTAAAAACAAAGGATTAAATGTATCGACTGGAAGGAAGTAATAGTTTGCAGAGAGTAAACACAAAGAAATAAACAGTTTATAGATTGTATGTAAGAGAAAGGACCGGGATTGATAGTTCACTAGAGGTGGCTCTCCTTAAGATAGATAACATGCTGGGTGAACAAATTACAGCGGGGCAATTGACAAACATCGAGAAAGCATACAAGCATATACTAATCATATTGACTCCTTTGGAACTTGATTGGGCATTACAACATTATACATAGACCGCCATACAACTGCATCTATGACTAATAATCCACCTTCAGGTTATCATCCAAACCCCCTCCAGTATTAAGTTGCAAGCAACAGATTATTGCTTTACGAATTGCGTGTAATGTAAACAATACGATTGTTCTATGAACAAAGGATTGTTGTTTTCTCCCTAGTAGCAACAGCACATCTAGTACCTTAGAGATTTCATCACTTCCCAGTTACGGAGGCATGAACCCACTATCGAGCATAAATACTAACTCTTGGAGTTGCTAGCATCTACTTGGCCAAGATAGCTACTAACAACGGAAAGCATGCAAGATCACAAATAACAAAGACATGATAGAATCAATAATCAATCTGAAATAGCATCTCAATATCCATCGGATCCCCGCAAACACAACATGTATGGATTACAAATAGATGATCTTGATCATGAACGGAGCTCACAAGATCTAGACATGAAAGAACAAAGGAGGAGAACCAGCCATCTAGCTACTACATGGACCTGTAGTCCAGAGATGAACTACTCACGCATCACACCAGAGGCTTGCATGATGATGAAAAAGGCCTCTAGGGTGAATTCCCCTCTCCGACAGGGTGCCGGGAAGAGCTTCAGATCCCTCTCGATCTAGGGATGGAGATGACGGCGGCTATAGACCCTTTCGTGGATTTTTGATCGGGTACTTAGGGTTTTGGTCCGAGGGCAATATATAGGCGGAAGGAGAGGCCGAGGGGGTGCTGGGGTCGGCCAGACCACCCCCTGGTGTGGGCCAGGCCTGGCCGCGCGGCCAGGTGGTGTGGCCGGCCCCCAGCTCTTCTCCGTCTCGTATTCTGGCTTTAGATGTCTTCCGGAAAAATAGGCACTTTGGCTTTTGTCTCGTCCAATTCCGAGAATATTCATTTTCTGACTTTCCTGGAACCAAAAACAGGCAGCTGGCACTGTGGCTCTTGTTAATAGGTTAGTCCAAGAAATCATATGAAAAGTACTCCAAAGTGTGGACAAAACACAAGAAAGTAGATAAAACCAAGCACAGAACATCAAAAATTATAGATACATTTGCAATGTATCAACATCCCCAAGGTTAACTCCTGCTCGTCCTCGAGTAGGTAAGTGATAAAAAGAAATAATAATTTTTGAGGTGACATGCACCATCATAAACTTGATCAAAGTATTTGTAAAACATTGAAAGCTAGGATCATAGTACTTCAATCATAACATGAAAGGCAAAGTTCTAGAAATAAGACAAAGAAACTATGATGCAACATGAAAAGGCACGAAAAAAAGATTCATGAATAACAATGCTTTGCAAGACGTTTGTTCGTTTCACATAAAGAAAACATAGCATAATAGTATTCAGCTTGTTCCTCATAGAGTAGCAAATATAAATGCATAGGACACCTTCAAAGTTCATAAGAGTGACTAGATACAAATAGTTTAAAACAAGCAATATCAAGTTATGCATCAATCAACTAGTCTTGGGACAATGCACATAGAACTAAGAATGGCCACTATGCTCTCAAAGTAGGTGCATAAAGATAGAAGGTGGAGACTCAATATATAGGTGGAAGAAAGGCCTTCATAGAAGGAAGTAGGGATTCGAGTCTCATAAAGAGCTTCCAAAAATTATGGTACTTATAGATTTCAGCTCTCATATCCCCTATCATAAGCATCTTGAAGGTGATTAAGGTTAAAGTGACACAACTAAGAGGATATGCTTGACAAGTTATAAACCGAAATCTCATGCCCCTTACTTACGAAGACCGAACCTCATGCTACTCAAATTTAGTCACAAGTAAGCTCTTGTCATTGTAAGTACATATGTATCATAAAGAACCACCGACGGGGTACCCCTTGCACATGATACAGGAGCTATTCCATAATCAAAATGACAAGGCAAGCAGACAATGAGCATCTCAGCGATCTTTTTATTCGCTATTTACATAGGTTTTTATTGAGGATGCTTCATAGAGTGCTCATTATGGTGATGCTGCAAGTTTCCACCATGATTAGGCATGGCTTGACTAGCTGACCCAGCGTTTCTCTAACACACATACAAACTCCATGATCTTACAAGTTCCACTTTTATTTGACACCGCCGGGATCCATAAGCAAAAGAACATGATATCAACGGGGTACAAAGTACAAGTGCAATGTTGAAAGCGTTCCCCATGATACATGGTTCTGCTAATTTCAACTTATAAAGTGCAAGCATATACGCAACAAAGAAGGAGCCAATGGTTCAAGTTTATTAGATGCAAAAAGGTAAAGTGTCCCATCAAGTTCGTGAGAGCTTTAATCACTAGTTTTCTCATAACAAGTTTAATTTGGAAGATAAACAAAAGCATGAATATACTTGGAATAGCATATGCTAGTAGGTAGGTATGGTGGAATCTTTGGAATAACTTGGTTTAGGGAGTTGGATGCATGAGTGGAACTCATACTTGGTTGTGGAGGCTAGCAAAACACTGGGAGCGACAAACTAAGAGAGCAATAATGGCCATAATCATGCAGAGCAACAAAACATCATTGATCAAAGCATAAAGTGATACTACAAGTTGAAAACTAAAGGATCATAAAGGCTATGGTGACTTAAGATAGTCATAACATGGTGTGAGCATGTTCCAAGTAAACCCAAATAAAGCATCAAAGGAGAATACCACTATACTATGCTTTAATATGCTAAAACAACACATGATTCATCCAAGGCACATTAAGAAATATCAATTGTTTATAACAAGTCATGCTACAGCAAAGAATACTAAGCATAAAGCCAAAACAATATCAAGCATGGCATGACAAAGCATAGGCCACAATCAAAAACGAGCTCTCTTTACCACTTAAGCATGAACTTTCCTACTCTTTTTCTAAACCAAACCAAACTATTTGAAAACCAATGTATGAAAGAGGGGGTCCAACCAATTTATTCAGCAAACTAAGAAAACCAAGCAAACGAAAAACCAAAACGAAAAAGAAGACGCTCCAAGAACAACACAACTGTGCATGAAACAATAAAAATGAAGCGTTTGGAAGAAACCTGGGATTTTTATTGATGAAGAGGGGGATGCCTTGGGCATCCCCAAGCTTTAACGCTTGTACTTCTTGGATATTTCTTGGGGTGACACGCGTGGCATCCCCAAGCTTGAGCTTTAGTCCATCCTTCATCTCATTACTCATTCCTTCCATACACCTGAAATTTTTCCTTCATACAAAACTTCACACAATCTTTATTAGCAACATTAGTGCACTCAAGATAATAGGTCTTAAGGTTCAGTTCTAACACCAATAAAATTCCATTAGAACACTAGCTACTGAAGCACTTCCCACAAAAATCTCAATTCCCCAAAAGAACTCAAAAAGGAACCAACAAGAAGCAAATGCAGAAAATGGCAGAAATCTGTCAAAACAGACCAGCAAGTAAAGACGAATTTTTTCGAAGACCTTCTGTTGCTCAAATCAAAAAGTGTTGAACTAACGAAAGTTAGATAACAACCTGGGGAAGAAGCACAAAAATTCACGCCTCAAAAAGACGTTCAGAGATTTTACACGAGTGTTTACGGTGAAGCACAGAAATCTGTTTCGGGACAACAACTTTCCCAATCATTACTTCTCTCTCATTAGAGGTTACTCTTGGCACAAAAAGCAAATAAAAAGGATAAAGAGCGGTTATTACTGAAGTAATAACTTTCAAGACTCGTCTAAAACTTTTGGGTTATCTCCCAATAAGTACTTTGCTTTAACGCCTTTAAGTTAGGCATAAGAAGCAAGAAAAAGAATCAAGTGTTCTCAAATGAAGAAGCATTAAAACCAAATTTCTTGCCCTTACCTCTCTTACTTTTATTTTTAACCTTGGGGAAAATATGATTGTTTGGTGGAGAATAAAGGTGCATGGTCCCCTTTCCCACATCTATTATTGCTCCAAGGAGTTCTAATAGGGACCTTCCAAGTGTAATTTGTCCTTTTCCTGCATATTCAATGACAAGATAATCAGTAGAAATCATTTTCCCAAGGATCTTTGTAAACACTCATTCAGCTATTCCAATAGGTAATATGGTAGCATTATTAGCAAGAGATATTTCTTTTCCTCCTTCAGTAAGCCCCCAAAGATTCAAAGATTCATAAATATCTTTGGGCATAAGACAAAATTCAGACATGATATCACAGCGAGCTTGAAAAGTTTCAGTATTTATATCAATCTTTACTGTGGGGAGCCACTTTGATGGTTCAGAATTTATTGGAACATAATTATGATGCTCCCTAAGCGTATTATAGCAATCTTTCAATCTAGCAGTGCTGGTCTCAAGAGTGTTCAATCTAGCAAATATGCTTGCGAAAGAAATATCAGTTTTGCTAGGCAAGTTGTAAGTAAGGATCAATTTATTTATAGCATTAATAGCATCATCCTCATTACATTGGAGGAAATCTCCTCCCACAACAGCATCTAAAGCATATCTATAGCAAAGAGCAATTCCAAGGTAAAAACTGCTAAGGAACAAGCTTTGAGTCATTTTAGGCTCAGTTTTTTCATGTAGATCAGAGATTCTAGACCAAGCTTCCTTGAAGCTCTCCTCAATTCCTTGTTTAAAAGTGAAAATCATTTCCTCAGGTGACATAGTGACTGGAGCAAGGCTAGACATAGTGGCAACTTAAGATAGGAACTAATTTTTGTGTGTTTTCAATAAAGAAAGCAAACTTATAAAACTAATTTTTGTGTTTTTTTGATAAACAAACAAGCAAGAAAAATAAAAGAAAACTAAGCAAAACAAAAATAACAAAGTAAAGAGATTGGTTATGAGGGACTACCCTTGCGAATTCCCGGGGAACCCCTGGCATGTTGATGGCTCGGTGTTGATGTGGAGCTCGTTGGGGAACCCCAAGAGGAAGGTATGATGAGCACAGTAGTAAGTTTTCCCTCAGTTATGAAACCAAGGTTTAATCGAACCAGTAGGAGCAAGGAAACACCCCAAAGGTGTTGCTAGCTGAGCCATGGCAGGGCGCACTACCGGTGCTAGTAGAAACGTGGAGACCTGCACAACACAACCATAGAACTTTGCCCCCAACTTGCGATGAGGTTGTCAATCTCACCGGTTTTGCTAAAAACAAAGGATTAAACGTATCGAATGGAAGGAAGTAATAGTTTGCACAAAGTAAACACAAAGCAGTAAACAGTTTATAGATTGTATGTAAGAGAAAGGACCGGGATCCATAGTTCACTAGAGGTGGCTCTCCTTAAGATAGATAACATGCTGGGTGAACAAATTACAGCGGGGCAATTGACAAACGTCGAGAAAGCATACAAGCATATACTAATCATCTTGACTCCTTTGGAACTTGATTGGGCATTACAACATTATACATAGACCGCCATCCAATTGCATCTATGACTAATAATCTACCTTCAGGTTATCATCCGACCCCCCTCCAGTATTAAGTTGCAAGCAACAGATTATTGCTTTACGAATTGTGTGTAATGTAAACAATACGATTGTTCTATGAACAAAGGATTGTTGTTTTCTCCCTAGTAGCAACAACACATCTAGTACCTTAGAGATTTCTGTCACTTCCCCAGATTACCAGAGGCATGAACCCACTATCGAGCATAAATACTAACTCTTGGAGTTGCTAGCATCTACTTGCCAAGATAGCTTCTAACAATGGAAAGCATGCAAGATCACAAATAACAAAGACATGATAGAATCAATAATCAATCTGAAATAGCATCTCAATATCCACTGGATCCCCGCAAACACAACATGTATGGATTACAAATAGATGATCTTGATCATGAACGGAGCTCACAAGGTCTCGACATGAAAGCACAAAGGAGGAGAACCAGCCATCTAGCTACTACATGGACCCATAGTGTGGCGCCCCGCAAAACCGCTACTAGAAAATCGCGTTGTTTTCGTGCATTGCATCATCTTGACCGCATGCTCATGTCATCATGCCCCATTGCATTTGAGCATCGTCATCATCATGCATTTGTTTGTCTGAAACTATCTTCGAAAGACATATTTTGTTTTCTAAATACCCCCGCCTTTATTTCAAATCCAAAACCCGGGTCTCCGGATTATTTTTTTTCGTCTACCAATGGATTTCAAAAGCCCCGTTTCAAATAATAAGATATTTATTTTATTTTTAGGGGCAGCCGTACCGGGCCGATCCGACCCAGTCGGCCACCCCAGTACAAAACCGGACTACCTAAAACCCTTTTCCTACCCCAACCTATTCTACCCAGCCCCCTCCACATCACCCCGGCCAACCACAGCTCGCCACATCAGCCTGACCCAAATCCCCACCAATCGCTGCCTGCCACCTCACCCCCAGCCGCCAACCGCCAGCCCCTCACAGCCCAGCTGGCCGTTTTCCCGCCTCCCAGCGTCTGGCGCCACAGTATGAACCAGGCGGGCCAGGCCCCACCTGCCAGCCACCAACGCCCCACCTCCACCTGCCCGTTACCCCACACCCGGCCCCACCTCATCTCCCGCGTGCCCCGCTCCCCTGGTCCGCCCGCCCCCAGGCGCGCCTCCCCCCCGCGTCTCTCCAACCCCGCACCGGCTCTCTCCCTCTCCTCCGCGCCACCGCCGCCCTACCTCACGGCTCCGGCCTCCCCCGCCGCCGGCCCTTCCTCTCCTCACCGGATGCCGCCCCGTCGTCCCCGGTCGCCTCTTCCCCATCCTCCGCCGCGTCGGCCTCTCCCCCTGCAGCGCCCATCCGCGAGCCCTCCCCGCTTCCCGGCGCCGTCCCGCCTCCTCGCCTCTGTCTCCTGCGGCGAGCCCTCGACCTCACTGCTTAAGGCCTGCCAGGCCCTTCCTTTGTGCGGACCCCTCCATTCTCCATGCCGCCCAGCGCCACCCTCCTCGTCGAACATGGCGCCACCCCTCCCTCGTGGACCGCCGCTGTCACCCTGCGCACCGACGCCCGCTGGCCGCCTTTCCCCTTGCCGGCTCTTCTCCCCGACGCCCTACGAGCACGAGGGCTCCGCTGCCGACCGTCGCCCCTCTCCGTCGTCTGCCTCATCCGTCTCGTCCTCATCCCTGTCGCAGCAGCCCCAGTCGCCCTCTCTCTCGTCGTCGCCCCAACTTCTTCCCCTATGCCCCGCTCTATCCGTGCATGTCCCCGAGAAGCCTCCTCCTCCCTGGCCCGTTTAGGACATCCGGTTCTGCCCTCTTTTGTTCTAATGATGTTCTGTACGTGTGCGCTTCGTGTGCTAGTGTGCCCCTGGGCTAGACAAACGCTTCTGTTGCCGCACATGACCTATAAGATCTTCTAGCAGTTCAAGATCCGAGGCCCCGAGACCGGCGTGATGCCGAAAAATGTACAAGACGCTCCTCGAAGACCCCGACATCATACCGCAAGATCGTGCCCGGGAATCCGAAGACCGATCTGGGACGCCAAGGACTTCTTCACGGATGTGGATCCGGAGGCCGATTCCGTCAAGACCGAACCCAAACCCCGTCGACCGAACCCGACACGCCAAGTTCTTCCTCTCGAATCCGAGAACACTGAGACCCCGGTGCGACAAGTACTCCTTCCCGGACGCCAAGTTCGCCGAGAACCCGGATGCCAAGTTCGCCGACACGGAACGACAAGACCTCCTTCCCGCACCGATGCCGACGACGTTGCACGCCAAGTTCTTCCTCCCGAACGCCAAGACCGACCCGACAAGACCTTCGTGACGACAAGATCGGCACCGACCAGGGCGAATCTGATGCGCCCCTGACGCCGAACCAAGTCCTTCTTCCGGGATGCGACAAGATCTACTTCCGTTGTCAGAGACCGATCTCGTCGAGCCGTTCTCCCGTCGAACCCTGAGACCAACCCCGAACCCCTCGGAGCCCAAGATCGTCGAGACCCCTAATGTGTGAACCTTTCCCGAGCCCTTATTTATAAATGCTAGATATAAAACTGTCGCATATTAAATTGTTCATACTCGCATACATATCATGTGGTTTGGGGGCATTATGCCAATTCATCTCATAATTAAATATGGAGTCTATATGGGATAACTTTGTCTTATTCGGACTCCATTTAAATTTGTGTAGCGAACCGGTAACTTATCTTGCCATGTTAAGACAACATTTAAAATGCGGGGTATCTAAACAACTAGAACCATATATTTAGTTGTCGGGACCCCGGTTCCGCTTAATATTGCCTAATTGCATCGCATCTTTGCCATGTCATACATCATACATGCATCATGCCTGATCTTTTGCCGTAGCATTAAATAGTGCATCCGGTGTTTCTTCTAGTGCTTTGCTTCTTCACGGATTAGGCCGATGAGTTGATGCGAGTGTCGACCCGATCTTCGGATGAACCTTCGGCAATGTTTTCAGGCGAGCATCTCCCCCTTTCTACCTATCTTACTTTTATAGTATTTATTCCCTCCTGTTGATCTATTGCTTATCGTGTTGCGATGCTCTAGTTTTCGTGCCGTGATATCCCTTGCAGCCTTATATTGCCTTGGACACCTCCTATTACCTGTGTTTGGTAGATAGTTGGACTTGCGGCGTCGTGATAAACGCTTGCTCAAGTGCTGTTGCGTGTAAATCGATTACCACGATTGTTGGAGTATTGCCGCATGTTTAAGGTTGAAGTTGATCAAGACTTTAATTACTGGTTAATAACTTAAATTGTAGTAGGTAAATGCTGAGGCACAGGTGGGCAATAGATGTTATTTGGTTGTTAACCGTCCACTTGTGTCCCGTAGGACCTCGAGTTCTTGACACTGTTAGAGATCGGTAGCGCTAACCACATGTGGGATGTATGGGCACCCCATCGATTAGTACCTGATTTCAAAGTATTGTCTTTGGGGCCACAAGTAGTTTGGGGCTTTATTACTATCTGTACTTATGCCATGCTTTCTTGCTTAATTTAAATTGTGCGATGTCTTGCTTTGTCTTTGTTTAGGATCGCGACACGTTTTATTGTATCGACAAGCCCGATCATCTTTTGGGTTCCCGATCGTTTACCGTCCCATAAACCCTAAGTCCGTCTCGAGACCGCCAACTTCGTTGGGGTAGACTTAGTGGGGTGGCCCCATGTACTTACTTTCGTCAGGAAACTTCATGACTTAGGCCCGCCGACATACCGATGGGTGTATGTTAATTGATCGGCAAAAGGGTGAAGTGCGTGTGGATACTTTGGTGCACCCTGCGGTTAAATCTTTTAAAGCCGTGTCGCGGTTATGGGCGACTTGGAGCACAGTTCTCGATCATAGACAACTATAACTAAAGTTTCTGTTATAATTTGACTTGTATCCGATGTGACTAGTAATCAGCTCAACTTCTAGCGGAATGGCTAAATAAAAGTACCAACAACTTTGGGTTTTGGGATATCTCATGCTAATCGTGTCGACTAGTAAGTGTTGCAACTTCAACTGAATGGTTAACTAAAAGTGCCTTGCTTTCCATATCGGGATGACTATCTTTACGACTAGTAATTGCTTTAACGATAACGAATAAATAAAAGCGCCAGCGGTGTGAGTTCCTCGGTTGACTTCCTTGTTTGGTCTCGAGAAATACCGGGATGGGTTGTTTGGTGGTAGCATCAGTTGGTTGAATAGGTCTTTCTTATCCCTCTCGATAGGCCAAGGTTATATCGAGTCTCTATAGGTTGTTCGATTGCATGCGTTGCGCTCCGATCCACCATACCTATGTAGGCGAGGACCGAATTCTAGCCTAATGTCTTGGCCTCGATCTTGACCGCTCTCTCTTTTTCCTTTGCCCTTTGTCGGCACCTTTTGTTTAAGCAGGTCTTGAGATCGGCGTCGTTAGCGAGGTTACCCTTCGGCTTGGCACAGGCAGGGTTATGGACGCCATTGGTTATTCTTCAGGGCTCTTAGCCCCATTTGCATCTTGTCCGTAGTCGGACGCTCTATCATTTTCAAGGTGATTTGGATCTTTGTATATTATATCTGTATTCTTGACTCATTGAGTCGCTGTTGTATATATATCTGTTATGTGGGTCCCATCGAGGACTGTTGTGTAATGTTATTACTTCGTTTTCCACCCGCACGAAAGTGCCTGGTGGGCACCTTTGAATCGTTTCTATGCGGATTTGGCGGAAATCGCTAAAACTTGCATAGGGCCGATTTCGAGGGTGTTACACATAGTCTAGAGATGAACTAATCACGCATCACACCGCAGGCTTGCATGATGATGATGATGAAGGCCTCTAGGGTGAATTCCCCTCTCCGGCGGTCTTGAGAAAACTTGATCCTCGATCTAGGGATGGAGATGATGGCGGCTACAGACTCTTTCGTGGATTTTTGATCGGGTACTTAGGGTTTTGGTCCCGAGGGCAATATATAGGCGGAAGGAGAGGCCTAGGGGGTGCATGGGTCGGCCAGACCACCCCCTGGCACGGGCCAGGCCTGGCCGCGCGGCCAGGTGGTGTGGCCGGCCCCCAGCTCTTCTCCGTCTCGTATTCTAGCTTTAGAGGTCTTCCGGAAAAATAGGCACTTTGCCTTTTTCCCATCCAATTATGAGAATATTCATTTTCTGACTTTCCTGGAACCAAAAACAGCAGAAAACAAGCAGCTGGCACTTTGGCTCTTGTTAATAGGTTAGTCCAAGAAATCATATGAAAAGTACTCCAAAGTGTGGACAAAACACAAGAAAGTAGATAAAACCAAGCATGGAACATCAAAAATTATAAATACATTTGCAATGTATCCCATGTCCGCTGGACACCAGGCGAAGATTTCCTAGTGCTCAAGGAGGAATTCGACGAGCGCGAGTTCCAATGCGGAACTCAAGTTGTTGGCGATGAGGGCCATCTTGGTCAGGTCCGATGGGTGGACTTGGACTTTCTTCGTGTGCACCGATGAATTGAAGGATAGGTCGGGTGAACTTGGCCAGCTCAGGGGAGGCAGACTGTTGTCTGTCAACTCCTTCAATCTTGCGAGCTCCTCCTACATGCCGAAGGACTGGGAGATTTTGTTGAATTCCTTGTCGCAGCTGTCGGACCTCTCGAAGCTCCCGTTGATTGTGATGACGCCGTTTGGACCTAGCATTTTCATATGTAGGTAGGCGTAGTGCGGCACTGCCATGAACCTAGCGAACGCGACGCGTCCGATGATGCAGTGGTACTGTGAGGGCCAGTCGATGACTTCAAAGTCTATGCATTTACATCGAAAGTTTTTCGGTGTGCCGAAGATGACGTCGAGGTTGATTTTGCCCAGGGGATATATGCCCTTCCTTGGGACGATGCCATGGAAAATCATGTCCGAGACTTCTAGACACGTCAGAGGGATCCTCATTGCTCACAAGGTACTTGCGCACATGAGGTTAATGCCGCTTCCTCCATCCATGAAGACGCGACTCATGTCGAAGCCTCCGATCTATGCCTCGAGTATGAGGGGACAGTGGCCTGGACGAGGGACTTGGCGCGGATGGTCGCGCTTGTCAAAGGTGATGCAGGAGTCGCTTCCACTAAGGTACTCAGTAGTGGAGGGTGGAGAGTTTGTCGCCAAGTTAACTTGGCGAGTGATGGCTTTCTGTACCCGATTTGAGGGGCGCCCTTTTTGGATCATCATGTTGCCTACGGCCCGTGGGTATGGTTCGCCACCTTGATTCTAGACTGGTGTGGCCGCGGGTGGTGGTACTCCGGGTGGTGGTGGAGGAGCTCCATGTGCTACGACGCCTAGGGAGACGCCGTAGCCCCTGTTGACCGCGTCGCGATTCATTCGAGCCAAACCCTCGTGGAGCTTGAGAAACTCACGACATTCCTTGAGAAGGTGGCTGTATTTTTTCTTGCCGTCGTGCTTGTCGATGTACAAGTGCACGTTGCACGGCCCGGACAGTTTATCCTCGATAGTTATTACGGGTGCCTCTTCGCAAGTGCGGTGCTGCCACACCTGCGTGGTTTTCCCGGAGTCGCGGTATCCAATGTTGCGATAGCCACTGTTGCGGTTGTTGTCGCGTTTGTCGGCGTAGCCTGCTGCGACCATATTGACGTCATCACGGTCATCGTAGACGCGCATTCGCCGCTTGCCTCGACGGTCGCGTCTGTGCCCGAGGTCGTCGTCATCGTCACAATAGATGCGGTTTTTCACTGAATCCTCTCCATCGGCCTACCGATTCACAATTTCCATCAGGTGGTCAATTGTTTTAGGCTTCGAGCGGCCCCGCTCCTCCCTGAGCTCTATGCGGCGAACGCCGCTGTTGAATGCATGGATTGCACGATCCTCCGAGATGTTTTCTACGGAGTTCTTGATGATGGACCACCTCTGGATGTACGAGCGTAGCGATTCGCCCGACCTTTGCTGGCAGCTCCTCAGTTCTTCGATTGATGCGGGCCTTTTGTAAGTGCCCTTGAAGTTGCGTACAAAGCTGTAGACCAATTCTTCCTAGCTGCGAATGGATCTACGCGGGAGATTGTTGAGCCATGCTCGGGCGGTGCCCTGCAGCTGTAGCTGCAGGCATTGCATGGCCGTGCTTCGACTCCCGCCGTGGAGCCTGACGGAGGAGATGTGATCTTCCAACCAGATTTTCGGGTCCTGTAGACCGTCGGATTTTGGGTTCTCCGATGGGAGCTTGAACCCCTTGGGCATTTGCTTCTGCTTGATAGCTCTGCTGAAGCATCTAGCGCCACAGAGCTCCACGTATTTGTCCTCTGAGTTAGTCGAACGGGCACGTCTTGCCCTTGATTTGACAATTTTGCGCTGTGTGAGGTCATCGCGCGCATCGTAGTCGCGATCGTGCCACCATGAGCGGCGACGCCGAGACAGATCGTGACTGTCATCGTTGGACGAGGGCGAGGAATAGCGTTTTGCCAGAGCTTTTCCCTTCTTTGGCTCCGGTGTTGGCTCTTTGTCGAGAGCAGCCTCGACTAATCCCAAGCCCACGATCGTACATCGGTGCATAGCGGCTCACGGATCTCCAGCCGGCGGCTGGTTGTTGAGAAGGTACATGGTGGCCGCTGTCACCGCAGCTTGCGGTGTCTTTGGGACCACGTTGCCCCGCGTGTCAACTGTCATAGAGCCGAAGTCGAGGACCTTTGCAGCTTCTACGCGTTCCTGCTCGGTGAGGTGGGCCATTCGAGATCGTCTTTTGTTGGCGGCGTACTCGTTGCCTTTGGAGGAGGATCCTCCGTGAGAGGAGAGCCCGACCCGTCGAAGACTCGACTCATCCGCCGCCTTTTTACGCGCTTCGATTTGCGCGATCATTTGTAACTGGCGTCTGTACTCCTCCTTTAGTAGCCAATGAGAGCCCATCAGCAGGTCTTGCGGCATGCCGGGGGCAGATGATTGCCTCGCAGAGCTTCTCGACAACAGGCCCACTCGTTGTCGTTGAGTCTGATCACGACACGTTCACCAGTGTGTTCGTTCACCATGGTTGGAGGTTGTTGCCCTCCATTGTTGTGGCGCCATTGACACACCGTGGGGCCGTCGTTGGGTGGCCTGCCGTTTGGTATGCCACCGTTGGGTGGATCAGGACCGTTGCCACTGTTTTCATGATTGGTGCTGGTTTCGCCGGCGTTGATGGCGGCACACATGAAGTGGCTGGGAAAGCTGTTGCTTCTGCAACTTTCGGATCCGGAGCCGTAGGCTCCATCTTCTGTCGTTAGGTCACCCAGATCGGATCCGCGACTGCTGTCGTTGTCCGTGCTCTCAGCTGCTGCTGAAGTGTTAAGCTCGCTAAGGGTGCCGATTGGTGGCGGGAACCATGATCCTGGAGCAATCGCGGATGCTGTTGGATGGTCAGGCATGCGAAGCGTGCCCATCTGACCAACTTGGAAGCGGAAGTTCCTGATCGCCAGACTGATTCCATCATTCCATTGCCCACATACTCGAAAGCCGGGAGAGTGGCCGGCGTGTGGACAGTGAAGTCGAACGCGCCGAAGAGCTGGCGAATCTCCCCAGTTGCAAAGTTGTAGATTGCGGTTGATGGGGCCGAAGAAGCCACAACATCAGAACTCCCAATTCCCACAGACGGCGCCAATTGACGAGGGTTTAACTCATCAATGCCCATTGTTATGGACTTGGGTTTTGGAGAAGGAGGGAGCACTGGAGCCATCAGTCAGCTAGCAAACAAGCACACAGGGACGCAAGGTTTACCCAGGTTCAAGCCTCGTAGAGGTCCCTACTCCTAGTTGTCTGCTCTTGGAATTAATGGAGGAATCGAAGATTACAGGGACACGCAGATGCAATCTGACGAGAGTTGTGGAAACTAGGGTTGCATGTGTCCTCCTCGCCACCCCCTCCTAGCCTTTATATAGATAAGCCAGGTCTCGGGTAGCAGGTCGAGTCGGTTACAAATTAGGGTTTTCCCTTTAAAGTTTCTATGTTTAAACTTCTTCTTGTCTTGAAAGTAATCAAGAGTTCGTGGGTCACTCGAAGTCTTCATTGGGCCGTGGCAACGCCGTGGGCTTCCACCGTATCTGGACCGTATATACAAAACTCGAGTACCTGCAGGGTATACCCATGTCAGAGAGAGAGTATCAATTGGAGGTCTCCCCAAAAGTGAGGAAACCTTTATTGAATATTGTGTGTATTTATCTGGCCAAATACCCCCACTATATATAAGGGGAGGGGAGGTACTACCTCCCTCAAAGTCCCGGGGTGGGACTAAAGGAGAGGAGAGGGGGAGGGGTGGCACCGCCGGCCACCCCATAGGCCCCGCGTGGGGGGTCTAGCCCACTAGGGTGCCGGCCACCCCCTTTGGCCCTTCTCCCTCTTGCCTTTCCCTAATGGGCCCTCTTCCCTCCGGAATTGGCCCATTAAGCCTTTTGACCTTCAAATTGATTTTCTCTTTTATTAAATAATCATGAATAAATGATTAAATCAATATTTAACATTCATTCACATATTATTCAATCTCCGTGGCTATGGAACACCTTCCACCTCCACTCCGGACATCCTCCGGACTTACCAAAACCCTTCCAGTTTTCTCTCTACTATTCTTCGGTGATTCTACCGATCCTATAAACACTCTCTAAGCATCATCAAACCCTTAAGCGTGATACCCTAAGGTTTTTGAACACTCCAGACATGGTCGGGACACTCCCGGACCAATGATCGATAGAGGGACCTAGATGGCCATGTGACCCCTATTTGTTCCACGAAGATCTTTCGTCGTTGGAATCGGGACGGTAGTGTCTTATTCCCTTTGTCTCTTGATACTTGCATTGCCCGAGATCTGATCAATGACATCACCATGTCGTGTTTGATCTCGTTACCGAACAATGCTACTTGACTCGTTCCGACAAGTGATATCCCTATGATCAAATCACACGCTGCGTAGCTATTGGATATAACTTTTCTTGAGTGGGACCTTAAGTATGTTTCCGTCATGTGGACGGACAAATCCTGCTCTTGACATATATTGCCTCTATGGTTCCTCCAAGTACCTGAACACACCTTTATAATCACTGTATTACCAAGTGACGCTTGATGCTATCTAAGCACTCTCGGGAGACAGTGATTGATATAGCCTCACGGTCTAAGGAATAGTCTACGAGGATCCATTTCTAATCATCATAACTTGAACTTCGTGACATGATCGGGTCATGATGTTTATGTTGGGTATTGGTTCATCATCTCATTCTCAGAATAAGTTGACTACATTTCCAACTGGCATAAATGCCACATGATCAGGAAACTTGATCATCTGTTGACCAATGAACCAGTGACTAGAGTTTCACTGGGAACCCCTGGTTTTTTATATATCACACGTGTATTGATGTTTCCACTCAATACAGTTATAACATGATATAAAACTTAATCATAAACTTGATGAAATATGATAATAGTCCTCATTACTATTGGTCTCTAGGGCATATTTCCAACAATCTCCCACTTGCACTAGAGTACAAATAAACTAGCTGCATTTGTTCTTAATCGTTGGCACCATATATCTAGTACCCTGAACATGCTTGCTCATGGAAGAGGTTGAGTCTTGGGTCTGTACTTTACAATCCCAAATCCTTTGCAAATTACTAATGTCACCTTGATTGACATTAATACTTTATCATCACATGATAACATCTGTGTGTATGCATCGTAAATAAGCTATGGCGGCGAGCGAGCCTGATTCCAGGAGCCTATAGTGACTTTAGATCAACCTCGAGGGCTTTCTCATGGGCACTGTGCCCTGGGACACATCATTCTACGTTAAAAGTGAACTAGCCCCGCCATAACATTATACAACACTTTAGATGGTACCCTTATCTATTATTATAAATGTAATCATCGAAACACGAGTGCACCCTGATACATTGCAAATGTATCCATAATTTTTGATGTTCCATGCTTGGTTTTATCTACTTTCTTGTGTTTTATCCACACTTTGGAGTACTTTTCATATGATTTCTTGGACTAACCTATTAACAAGAGCCACGATTACCGCTGCATTTCTGCTGTTTTGGTTCCGGAAAGTCAGAAAATGAATATTCTCGGAATTGGGCGGGACAAAAGCCAAAAGTCGCTATTTTCGGAAGGCATCTGGAGCGAAATCTGAGGCGGAGAAAGGGCTGGGGCCCAGCCACACCACCTGGCCACTTGGCCAGGCTGAGCGCCCGGTCTGGCTGACCCTAGCACCCCCTCGGCCTCTCCTTCCGCCTATATATTGCCCTCGGGACCAAAACCCTACGTACCCGATCAAAAATCCACGAAAGAGTCTGTAGCCGCCGTCATCTCCATCCCTAGATTGGGAGCGATCCGAAGCTCTTCCCGGCACCCTGGCAGAGAGGGGAATTCACCCTGGAGGCCTTCTTCATCATCATGCAAGCCTCTGGTGTGATGCGTGAGTAGTTCATCTTTGGACTACGGGTCCGTGTGGTAGCTAGATGGCTGGTTCTCCTCCTTTGTGCTTTCATGTCTAGATCTTGTGAGCTCTGTTCATGATCAAGATCATCTATTTGTAATTCTGCATGTTGTGTTTGTGGGGATCCGATGGATATTGAGATGCTATTTCAGATTGATTATTGATTCTATCATGTCTTTGTTATTTGTGATCTTGCATGCTTTCCGTTGTTAGTAGCTATCTTGGCCAAGTAGATGCTAGCAACTCAGAGTTAATTTATGCTCGATAGTGGGTTCATGCCTCTGGTAATCTGGGAAGTGACAAATCTCTAAGGTACTAGTGTTGGGTCCAGCATAGAAAACAAAAATTTTCCTCGGTGTGAACTACGCCAAGATCTATCTACTAGGTACAAAGCAAGCGGGTGGACATACATCCATAGAGAACTTACCCTCGAAGACAACGAGCTTTGTTAGCAGTAGGAACTCGTGGTTGATGTAGTCGTACACTTGCCGATCTCAAGATCATGAGGAAGTCCGGCGCGCAACTCAGTGGCGCATCACTTTTCTTTTGCGTTCAAGCCACGGACAACCTCCACCTCCTCGCTCCGGTGATCCAGTGAGCGACAACTCCTTCGACGAAATGCCACAGAACATGTATCTCGCTAATCCGAGACCATGGGGAATAATTCTAGAGGGAGAGATCCTTCACAAGGAGGTGTGTGGATGAAGGAGGAATGGGTGGCCTTTTATAGGAGGAGGGTGCCCCTCTCTCCATGGCGCATGGGGGTGACCCTCACCTCCCCATTCATGTGGTAACTCCTCCACATTAAAATGCCTCTTCACATTCCCTTTTAAAGTCTCCACTTTAAATGCATTAAGTTTCTCCAAATTTAATGCTCTCTCATTTAATAAAAAATCTTTTATTAAATTTATTCAGAATTTTGTTAATTACTTTAAAATTAACAAACATTCATATATAGCCCCTTGCAATATTTCAATATCACATGCAAAACCACCTTCTGCAATTTCACCCGAAACAATTTCCGGTTTCTATTGAAACAATTCCTGCGCTTTGCAATTCTTTAAATCTGAAACATATGTGCTCCAAAATGGTGTCATTAACTCTTAAGTGTGCCACCCTACGGTTCGCGAATAATGCAGACATGATCGAGACCCTTCTCCGATCAATAATCAGCAGCGGGACCTGGAGATCCGTATTGACTCCTACACATTCAACGATGACTCCTGTGATCGTGAGAACCTTTAACGCTTGTAACTAAATCCCTTTGTCTCTCGATATATTACATATACGAGATTGATCATCGGTATCTCCATACCTAGTTTGATCGTTCTGACATGCACTCTTTTCTCGTTCTGTGATATAACATTCTAGTGATCACATCACTTGCTTGCAAGCTATCCTAATGTGATATCACCGAGAGGGCCCAGTATATCTATCCATCATCTGGATTGACAAATTCCACTCTTGATCCATGAGCCTCAACATAACACCTTCATACTGAAACCATCTTTATAGTCACCACATTACGGTGTGGCGTTTGATATTATCAAGATACCCTTCGGTGTTAGCAATTAACATGATCTCATGGTCTAAGGATAAAGATTACTTCGTATGATGTTATAGCAATATAAACACAATGACTTGATAATGCTATACTTCGGATGAATGTTCATCACATCATTCCACCAATGGTGTGACCTTGTTATTAACAACATCCAATGTCCATGATCAGGAAACCTTGATCATCTTGTTAATCAACAAGCTAGTCTATAAGAGAGGCATGACTAGGAACCCTTTTTGTTTATTAAACACACATGTATTGATGTTTCCTATCAATACAATTATAGCATGTAAAATAAACATCTATCATATACAAGGAATACATAATAACAACTTTATTATTGCCTCTCAGGGCATATTTCCTTTAGTCTCCCACTTGCACTAGAGACAATAATCTAGTTCACATAGTGATAAATCTAACACCCATGGAGTTAAATTGTTGATCATGTTTTGCCCTAGGGAGTACTTTAGTCAGCGGATCTGCTACATTCAGGTCCGTGTGCACTTCTAAATCTTTATATCTCCATCCTTGACATGCTCATGGATGGAGTGAAACCGGCGCTTAATATGCTTGGAATTCTTGTGAGACCTTGGTTCCTTTGCGTTGGCTATGGCTCCATTGTTGTCACAATAGATCACCATCGGGTTCAACGCACTGGGAACCACACCCAGTTCCGTAATGAACTCTTTCATCTAAACCGCTTCTTGCGCCGCTTCTGAAGTAGCAACATATTCCGCCTCCGTTGTTGATCTAGCCACCACAGGTTGTTTGGAGCTCCTCCAACTAACTGCTGCTCCGTTTAAGATAAATACGTATCCGGATTGAGACTTAGAGTCATCCGGATCAGTGTCAAAGCTAGCATCGACATAACACTTAGCGACTAGCTCTTCTTCACCTCCGTATATAAGAAACATATCCTTAGTTCTTATCAAGTACTTAAGGATATTCTTGACCGCTATCCAGTGTTCCGAACCTGGATCAGATTGGTACCTACTAGTCAAACTGATAGCATGTGCCACATCTGGTCTTGTACATAGCATGGCATACATTATAGAGCCTATGGCTGAGGCATAGGGGATCCTATCCATTATCTCTCTTTCTTCCGCCGTAGCCGGACTTTGAGTCTTACTCAATGTCTTGCCTTGCAACATAGGTAAGAACCCCTTCTTACTTCCGTCCATATTAAACTTCTTTAATATCTTATCAAGGTATGTACTCTGCGATAGCCCAATTAGGCGTCTTGATCTATCTCTATAGATTTTAATGCCTAATATATATGAAGCTTCACCAAGGTCCTTCATCGAAAATTTCTTTGTTTAGATAACTTTTAACATTTAAAAGATCTAAATCATTTCAATCAATAATATGTCATCCACATATAATATCGAAATGCCACATTGCTCCCACTCACTTTCTTGTAAATACAAGCCTCTCCATAAGTTTGGACAAATCCAAACTCTTTGATCACCTCATCAAAGCGGAGATTCCAACCGTGATGCTTGCTTGATCCATAGATGGATCGCTGAAGTTTGCACACCTTATTAGCATCCTTAGGATCGACAAAACCCTTAGGTTGTATCATATACAACTCTTCTTCAATCTTACCATTGAGGAACGCGGTTTTGACATCCATCTGCCATATTTCATAATCGAAATATGCAGCAATTGCTAACATAATCCTAACCGACGTAAGCATCGCTACGGAGAGAATGTATCATCGTAGTCAACTCCTTGAATTTGTGAAACCCCTTTGCGACAAGTCGAGCCTTATAGATGGTCATATTACCATCGACATCAGTTTTCCTTTTGAAAATCCATTTATTCTCAACGGCCTTTCGGTCGTGAGGTAAATCCACCAAGTTCCAAACTTGGTTCGTACATGGATTCCATCTCGGATTTCATGGCTTCTAGCCATTTGTTGGAATCCGGGCTCATCATCGCTTCTTCATATCGCGGGGTCATCCATTTCATCAACCATGAAATTCTAGCAGGATTGCCGTGCGATTCGGGGCTGCACGTGTCTGCTTGACCTGCGAGGTTGATGTCCTCTTTCGGAGTTTCATGATCAATATCATTAGCTCTCTCTTCATTAGGTGAAGTCAACTCTGAAACAACTTCCGGTCTGCGCCACTCGCCATTCCATGAAGAAGGTTCAATAACCTCTTGAGTTCTACCTTCCGACTACTCACACCTTTCGCGAAACTCCTTCTCAAGAAAGGATCCATTCTTAACAAAGACCTTGCCCTCGGATCTATGATAGAAGGTATACCCAATCGTTTCCTTAGGGTATCCTATGAAGCGCATTTTTCCGCTTTGGGTTCGAGTTTATCCGGTTGAAGTTTCTTCACATAAACATCGCATCCCCAAACTTTAGAAATGACAGCTTAGGTTTGTTTCCAAACCATAATTCATCTGGTGTCTTTTCAGCGGATTTAGATGGTGCCCTATTTAAAGTGAATGTAGCGGTTTCGATTGCATAACCCCAAAATAGCGGTGGCAAGTCGATCGGAGACATCATAGATCGAACCATATCCAATAAAATGCGATTACGACGTTACGACACACCATTACGTTGTGGTGTTCCGGCGGGCATGAGTTGTGAAACTATTCCACGATCTTTCATATGTGTTCTAAACTTGTAACTAAGATACTCTCCTCCACGGTCGGACGTGAAATTTGATCTTTACATTACGATGATTTTCCACTTCATTCTGAAATTCTTTGAACTTTTCAAAAGTTTCGGACTTGTGTTTCATCAAATAGATATACCCGTATCTACTCAAATCATCCGTGAAAGTAACAAAATAACGATATCCACCTCGGCCGACACACTCATTGGTCCACACATCGGTATGTATGATTTCCAATAGATCATCGCCGTTCCATTGAACAGAAAACAGCGTTCTAGTCATCTTGCCCATAAGGCATGGCTCACATGTATCAAATGATTCAAAATCAAGTGATTCCAAAAGTGCATCGAATGGAGTTTCTTCATGCGTTTAACGCCAATATGACCTGAGCAGCGATTGCCACATATATGTAGATATATCATTATCAAGTTTAATCCTTTTAGCATCAACATTATGAATATGCGTAATACTGCTATCGAGATCCAGCGAAATAAACCATTCAACATAGGTGCATGACCATAAAGATATTGTTCATATAAATCGAACAACCATTGTTTTCAGACTTAAATGAATAACCACTTTGCATCAAACACGATCCGGATACAATGTTCATGCTCGGTCGGGCACCAAATAACAATTATTTAGGTTTATAACTAATCCCGATGGCATATGGAGAAGCGTTAAACGGCGATCACATCAACTCTTGATCCATTGCCGACCCGCCGAGACCTCATCCCTTGCTAGTTGTCGCATTCCGCAGCCCCTGAACCGAGTTACATATATTAGCAACCGATCCCGTATCAAATACCGGTGCTACTGCAGTACTAGTCAAGTACACATCAATAACATGTATATCAGATATACCTTTGTTTTCCTTGCGGACTTCTTGTCGCCAAATACTTGGGGCGATTCTTCAATGGCGATCCCCTTGCAATAGTAGCACTTTTCGGTATCGGACTTAGGGCGGATCGGGGTTTCTTTTCAGGCTGAGCAGACTTGCCACCCTTCTTTCCTTATGCTTTCCTTTATTGTCCTTCTTGAAACGGTGGTCCTATTGATCATCAACACTTGATGTTCTTTCCTAATCTCCACTTCTGCGGTCTTAAGCATTGTGAAGCTCGGGAAGAGACTTCTTCATGCCACATATTATAGTTCATCCGAAGCTCTTGTAGCTAGGTGGTAGAGATTGGAGAACACGATGTATGCCTAAGTCAATAGAATCGTCATTCCCAAGGACACAAGCTTATCGGCGTGCCAGGACATTTTGAGTACGTGCTCACTAACGGAGCTGTTTTCCTCCATCATGCCGCTAAAGAACTTTTCTGTAGCATTATAACTCTCTATGGCAGCATGGGTATCGAAAATCATTTTCAATTCTCCCATGGTATCAAAAGCATTGCCATTTTCGAAATGCTTTCGAAGTTCTGGCTCTAGCCCATACAGTATGCCGCAATGAACTAAGTTGTGGTCCTCCTGACGAGTTTTATAGACGTTCTTTTCCTCGTCGGGGCATCGGGGAGCTGGTGGGGGCCTAGCGGGCGCATCTAGCACATCTTGCTTTTGTGCAGCGATGAGGAGAATCCTCAAATTCATAGCCCAGTTTGTGAAGTTGCTACCATTCGCAGCAAGTTTCTCTTTCTCCATGAACACATTGAAATTAAAAGCAGGTGGTGCCATCTACAACAGAATTTGTAAAGTATATTTAGACTAAGTTTATGATAGATTGAGTTCGACTAATCCAAATTACTAATGAACTCCCACTCAAAAATGACATCCCTCGTGTCCTTTTGGTGATTACATGAACCAAATCCACTACACCAAGTCCGATCATCACGTGAGTCGGTGTAGCTTCAAAGGCGAGCATCTATATGGGCATCATATCAACTATATGACTCATTCTTAACCTTTCGGTCCGTGTTCCGAGGCCATGTCTGTACATGCTAGGCTCGTCAAGTAAGAACCTTAGTATTTGCGTGTGTAAAACTGTCTTACACCCGTTGTATGAAAGCGTAGAGTTGAAAACACCCGATCATCACGTGATGCCTCAAAACACGATCCACAAAACGGTGCATACTTAAGGAAGAACACGTTTTATCTTGATATCTAAATGAGGGATCATCTTATAATGCTACCAAACGCGCCAAACTAGCAGTATAAGATGCTAACATCTAATGTGTGAAGTGAGGTGATATGGTCCATGCATTTGATCTCTATCATTTGCATCGTGGTATGATCTCTATCATTCCTTTCTGTGTAAGGCCAAGGTCTATGGAACTTACACGTTAAGTGAGTTGTAAGAGTATCTATTATACATCTACTTACAACAATACCATATCAAAACACTAGCCTAGCAACGATCTAAACTAGACGCCTCTAATTTATCAATTGCAAGTTTTACGTGGCTTAGGGCTTTCGGAGATAGAACCTGTCTAACCTACGAACATGAACCACAACAAGGATAACCAAGTTATTAGCAACTCGTTGTAAATCAGATATTGACTATAGTAGGAGAGCGGACACCCTTGACCACTTATGCAAAACAAGTTGCATGTCGATTCGTGGAACGGTCTCATGTGCGATGACATGTAAGGTTTGTCGAAGCTTCATCCCACTATGCCACCAATATCCAAAGTACATAGAAGATGCAATAACATGATCATCGCCCACATATAAACATATGTGTACTACCGTGCAAAGCACCTACGCATAGATCAGGCTCTCGATACCACGGTTGGGTCGCGGCATAGAAAACAAAAATTTTCCTACGGTGTGAACTACCGCCAAGATCTATCTACTAGGTACAAAGCAAGCGGGTGGACATACATCCATAGAGAACTTACCCTCGAAGACAACGAGCTTTGTTAGCAGTAGGAACTCGTGGTTGATGTAGTCGTACACTTGCCGATCTCAAGATCGTGAGGAAGTCCGCGCCGCAACTCAGCGGCGCATCCGCTTTTCGCACACACGTTCAAGCCACGGACAACCTCCACCTCCTCGCTCCAGCGATCCAGTGAGCAGCAACTCCTTCAGACGAAATGCCACGGGAACATGTATCTCGCTAATCCGAGACCATGGGGAATAATTCTAGAGGGAGAGAGATCCTTCACAAGGAGGTGTGTGGATGAAGGAGGAATGGGTGGCCTTTTATAGGAGGAGGGGTGCCCCTCTCTCCATGGCCGGCGCATGGGGGTGACCCTCACCTCCCCATTCATGTGGTGGTAACTCCTCCACATTAAAATGCCTCTTCACATTCCCTTTTAAAGTCTCCACTTTAAATGCATTAAGTTTCTCCAAATTTAATGCTCTCTCGTTTAATAAAAACTCTTTTATTAAATTTATTCAGAATTTTGTTAATTACTTTAATTAACAAACATTCACATATAGCCCTGCAATATTTCAATATCACATGCGAACCACCTTACGCAATTTCACCGAAACAATTTCGGTTTCTATTGAAACAATTCCTGCGCTTTGCAATTCTTTTATGCGAAACATATGTGCTCCAAAATGGTGTCCGGTAACTCTTAAGTGTGCCACCCTACGGTTCATGAATAATGCAGACATGATCGAGACCCTTCTCCGATCAATAATCAGCAGCGGGACCTAGAGATCCGTACTGACTCCTACACATTCAACGATGACTCCTGTGATCGTGAGAACCTTTAACGCTTGTAACTAAATCCCTTTGTCTCTCGATATATTACATGTCCGAGATTCGATCATCGGTATCTCCATACCTAGTTTGATCTCGTTACCGACATGCACTCTTTTCTCGTTCCCGTGATATAACATTCTAGTGATCACATCACTTGCTTGCAAGCTATCCTAATGTGATATCACCGAGAGGGCCCAGAGCATATCTATCCGTCATCTAGATTGACAAATTCCACTCTTGATCCATGAGCCTCAACATAACACCTTCGTAGCACTAAACCCATCTTTATAGTCACCCTGTTACGGTGTGATGTTTGATGTTATCAAGATACTCTTCCGGTGTTAGCAATTAACATGATCTCATGATCTAAGGATAAAGATTACTTCGTATGATGTTATAGCAATATAAACACAATGACTTGATTGTAATGCTATACTTTGGATGAATGTTCATCACATCATTCCACCAATGGTGTGACCTTGTTATTAACAACATCCAATGACCATGATCAGGAAACCTTGATCATCTTGTTAATCAACAAGCTAGTCTATAAGAGAGGCATGACTAGGAACCCTTTTTGTTTATTAAACACACATGTATTGATGTTTCCTATCAATAAAATTATAGCATGTAAAATAAACATCTATCATATACAAGGAATACATAATAACAACTTTATTATTGCCTCTCAGGGCATATTTCCTTCAACTAGATGTGTTGTTTCTACTAGGGAGAAAACAACAATCCTTTGTTCATATAAAAATCGTATTGTTTACATTACACGCAATTCGTAAAGCAATAATCTGTTGCTTGCAACTTAATACTGGAGGGGGTTCGGATGATAACCTGAAGGTGGATTATTAGTCATAGATGTAGTTGGATGGCGGTCTATGTATAATGTTGTAATGCCCAATCAAGTCTCAAAGGATTCAAGATGATTAGTATATGCTTGTATGCTTTCTCGATATTTGTCAATTGCCCCGCTGTAATTTGTTCACCCAACATGTTATCTATCTTAAGGAGAGCCACCTCTAGTGAACTATGGACCCCGGTCCTTTCTTTTACATACAATCTACAAACTGTTTACTGCTTTGTGTTTACTTTCTGCAAACTATTACTTCCTTCCATTCGATACGTTTAATCCTTTGTTTTTAGCAAAACCGATGAGATTGACAACCTCATCGCAAGTTGGGGACAAAGTTCTGTGGTTGTGTTGTGCAGGTCTCCACGTTGCTACTAGAACCGGTAGTGCGCCCTGCCAAGGCTCATCTAGCAACACCTTTGGGGTGTTTCCTTGCTCCTACTGGTTCGATAACCTTGGTTTCATAACCGAGGGAAACTTACTTCTGTGCTCATCATACCTTCCTCTTGGGGTTCCCCAACGAGCTCATCAATCACGAGCCATCAAAATATTTTTCTGGCGCCGTTGTCGGGGAGTCAAGGACATCTTCACAAGGGGAGTCCCTCATAACCAATCTCTTTACTTTGTTATTTTTGTTTTGCTTAGTTTACTTTTGCTTTGTTTGCTTGTTTCTTTATCAAAAACACACAAAAAATTAGTTTACAAGTTTGCTTTCTTTATCAAAAACACAAAAACTGACTACTCTGGAAAATACTAAGTTGTGTGACCTCACTAGCACCAACAATGATGATTTTATGAGCACACCTATTGATTCACCTATGCCTGAAGCTACTTTCTTTGAGATAAAACCTGCTTTACTCAATCTTGTTATGAGAGAACAATTTTCTGGTATTGGTAATGAAGATGCTGCTGCCCATCTAAATAACTTTGTTGAACTTTGTGAGATGCAAAAGCATAGGGATACAGATGGAGATATCATTAAGCTTAAATTGTTTCCTTTCTCTTTGAGAGGAAAAACTAAAGAATGGTTAAATTCCCTAACTAGGAATAGTATTGATTCTTGGACTAAGTGCAAAGATGCTTTCATTAGAAAATACTATCCTCCTATTAAGATTATATCTCTGAGAAGTGAAATAATGAAGTTTAAACAATCTAATAATGAACATGTTTCTCAAGCTTGGGAAAGAATGAAATCTTTGGTAAAGAATTGTCCCACTCATGGACTGACTGCTTGGATGATCATCCAAACTTTTTATGCAGGATTGAACTATTCTTCAAGGAACCTATTGGATTCAGCTGCTGGAGGTACCTTTATGACCATTACTTTGGGTGCTACAACAAAGCTTCTGGATAATATGATGATTAACTATTCTGAATGGCATACTGAGAGAGCTCCACAAGGTAAGAAGGTAAATTCTATTGCGGAAACCTCCTCCTTGAGTGATAAGATTGATGTTATTATGTCTATGCTTGTTAATGGGAAAGCCCATATTGATCCAAATAATGTTACTTTAGCTTCTTTGGTGGCTCAAGAAGAGCAAGTTGATGTGAACTTCATAAGAAATAACAATTTTGGCAATAATGCCTACATGAACAATTTTGGTAACAACAATTATAAGCCATATCCTCCCAACAATGGTAATGCTTATGGAAATTCTTACAACAACAATAGGAGTGCTCCCTCTGAACTTGAAGTTATGCTTATAGACTTTATTAGTAAACAAACTGCTTTCAATAAAACTATTGAGGAAAAACTCTCTAATGCTGAAAGAAATATAGCATCTTTGGCTGAAGCTCAAACTTCTTTGAATAAAATGGCTGCTAAACCTGAAACTAATGATAATCCCTTTGCAGCTACTAATGCTATACAAGTAAGAATTGATGAAAATGTTAGACTATTAGCTGAATTGCATGCTAAGTGGGAAAGAGAAGATGAAATTGCTAGAAACATTAGTGTTTCTACTATCACCACCACTAGTGTTGAGGCTAGTAATAGTTCTACTACTTTAGATGATAATTATGATTTTGATCTTGATGGTTGCAATATCTCTAAAGTTATTAAGTTCCTACAAAATCTTGCTAAAAGTCCTAATGCTAGTGCTATGAACATGGCTTTTACAAAACACATTACTGATGCTCTCATAAAGATTAAAGAAGAAAAGATGAAACATAAAGCTTCTATTCCTATAAAACAAGAAGATGGTTGGGAACCCATCATTAATATGAAAGTGAATGACTTTGATTTCAAAGTTTTATGTGATCTTGATAGTAGTGTTTCTATTATGCCTAGAAGGATTTATGATATGCTTGATTTGCCTCCACTTGAAGATTGTTATCTGAATGTCCCACTTGATGATAATGCTAAAAAGAAACTCATGGGGAGTATTAATGATGTTCTTATTATGGTTAACAATGCCTATGTCCCTGTTGATTTCTATGTTTTGGATGTTGAATACAATGCTTCTTGTCCTATTACTTTGGGAAGACCTTTTCTTAGAACTGTTGGTGCCATTATTGATATGAAAGAAGGCAGCATTAAATATCAAATCCCACTCAAGAAAGGAATAGAACACTTCCCTAAGAAGAGAGAGAAGATTTCTTTTGCCTCTCCTATGAAAACAAAATTTGGTTTTAATGCTTCTTCATTTGAGAACACATGATTCTTTTTCTTGCTTCTTATGCCTAACTTGAAGGCGTTAAAGAAAAAAGTACTTATTGGGAGATAACCCAAAAGTTTTAGATGAGTCTTGGAAGTTATTACTTCGGTAATAACCACCCCTTATCCTTTTTATTTGTTTTTTATGCCAAGAGTAACCTCTAATGAGAGAGAAGTAATGATTGGGAAAGTTGCTATCAAGAAACAGATTTACGTGCTTCACCGTGAAAATTCGTGTAAAATCTCTGGACGTCCTTTTGAGGCGTGAAGTTTTGTGCTTATGCCCTAGGTTATTATATAACTTTCGTTAGTTCAACACTTTTTGATTTGAGCAACAGAAGGTCTTTGAAAAAATTCGTCTTTACCTGCTGGTCTGTTTTGACAGATTTCTGCCATTTTCTGCATTTGCTTCTTGTTGGTTCCTTTTTGAGTTCTTTTGGGGAATTGAGCTTTTTTAGGAAAGTGCTACAGTAGCTAGTGTTCTAATGGAAGTTTTATTGGTGTTATAACTGAACCTAAAGACTTATTATCTTGAGTGCACTAATGTTGCTAATAAAGATTGTGTGAAGTTTTGTATGAAGGAAAAATTTCAGGTGTATGGAAGGAATGAGTAATGAGATAAATGATGGACTAAAGCTCAAGCTTGGGGATGCCACGCGTGTCACCCCAAGAAATATCCAAGAAGTACAAGCGTCAAAGCTTGGGGATGCCCAAGGCATCCCCTTCTTCATCAATAAAAATCCTAGGTTTCTTCCAAACGCTTCATTTTTATTGTTTCATGCACAGTTGTGTTGTTCTTGCAGCATCTTCCTTTTCATTTTCATTTTGGTTTTTCGTTTGCTTTGTTTGATTAGTTTGCTGAATAAATTGGCTGGACCCCCTCTTTCATACATTGGTTTTCAAATAGTTTGGTTTGGTTTGGAAAAGAGTAGGAAAGTTGATGCTTAAGTGGTAAAAAGATCTCGTTTTTGACTATGGCCTATGCTTTGTCATGCCATGCTTGATATTGTTTTGGCTTTATGCTTAGTATTCTTTGTTGTAGCATGACTTGTTATAAACAATTGAGATTGCTTAATGTGCCTTGGATGAATCATGCGTTGTTTTAGTATATTAAAGCATAGTATAGTGGTATTCTACTTTGATGCTTGATTTGGGTTGACTTGGCGCATGCTCACACCATGTTATGACTATCTCAAGTCACCATAGACTTTATGATCCTTTAGTTTTCAACTTGTAGTATCAATTTATGATTTGATCAATGATGTTTTGTTGCTCTGCATGATTATGGCCATTATTTCTCTCTTAATTTGTCGCTCCCAGTCTTTTGCTAGCCTCCACAACCAAGTATGAGTTCCACTCATGCATCCAACTCCCTAAACCAAGTTATTCCAAAGAGTCCACCATACCTACCTACTAGCTTATGCTATTCATAGTATATTCATGCTTTTGTTTACCTTCCAAATTAAACTTGTTATGAGAAAATTAGTGATTAAAGCTCTCACGAACTTGATGGCACACTTTACTTTTTTTCCCTTAATAAACTTGAACCATTGTGTCGTCTATGTTGTATATGCTTTATTTGGGTTGACTTGGCGCATGCTCACACCATGTTATGACTATCTTAAGTCACCATAGCCTATATGATCCTTTAGTTTTCAACTTGTAGTATCACTTTATGCTTTGATCAATGATGTTTTGTCGCTTTGCATGATTATGGCCATTATTGCTCTCTTAAATTGTTGCTCCCAGTCTTTGCTAGCCTCCACAACCAAGTATGAGTTCCACTCATGCATCCAACTCCCTAAACCAAGTTATTCCAAAGTGTCCACCATACCTACCTACTAGTATATGCTATTCCAAGTATATTCATGTTTTTGTTTACCTTCCAAATTAAACTTGTTATGAGAAAACTAGTGATTAAAGCTCTCACGAACTTGATGGCACACTTTACTTTCTGCATTTAATAAACTTGAACCATTGGGTCCTTCTTTGTTGCGTATATGCTTGCGCTTTATAAGTTGAAGTTAGCAGAACCATGTATCATGGGGAACACTTTCAACATTGCACTTGTACTTTGTACCCCGTTGATATCATGTTCTTTTGCTTATGGATCCAAGCGGTGTGAAATAAAAGTGGAACTTGTAATATCATGGAGTTTGTATGTGTGTTAGAGACACGCTTGGGCCGCTAGCCTAAGCCATGCCTAATCATGGTGGAAACTTGCATCATCACCATAATGAGCACTCTATGAAGCATCCTCAATAAAAACCTACGCAAATAGCAAATAAAAAGATCGTTGAGATACTCATTGTCTGCTTGCCTTGTCATTTTGATTATGGGATAGCTCCTGTATCATGTGCAAGGGGTACCCCGTTGGCGGTTCTTTATGATACATATGTACTTACAATGACAAGAGCTTACTTGTGACTAAAGTTGAGTAGCATGAGGTTCGGTCTTCGTAAGTAAGGGGCATGAGATTTCAGTTTATAACTTGTCAAGCATATCCTCTTAGTTGTGTCACTTTAACCTTAATCACCTTCAAGATGCTTATGATAGGGGCAATGAGAGCTGAAAGCTAACAAGTACCATAATTTTTGGAAGCTCTTTATGAGACTTGAATCCCTACTTCCTTCTATGAAGGCCTTTCTTCCACCATTATATTGAGTCTCCACCTTCTACCTTTATGCACCTACTTTGAGAGCATAGTGGCCATTCTTAGTTCTATCTGCATTGTCCCAAGACTAGTTGATTGATGCATAACTTGATATTGCTTGTTTTAAACTATTTGTATCTAGTTACTCTTATAAACTTTGAAGGTGTCCTATGCATTTATATTTGCTACTCTATGAGGGATAAGCTAAATACTATTATGTTATGTTTTCTTTATGTGAAACAAACAAATGTCTTGCAAAGAATTGCTATGCATGAATCTTTTGTTTGTGCCTTTTCATGTTGCATCATAGTTGCTTTGTGTTATTGCTAGAACTTTGTCTTTCATGTTATGATTGAAGTACTATGATCCTAGCTTTGAATGTTTTACAAATACTTTGATCAAGTTTATGATGGTGCATGCAACCTCAAAAATTATGCTTTCTTTTTATCACTTACCTACTCAAGGACGATCAGGAGTTAAGCTTGGGGATGTTGATACATTGCAAATGTATCCATAATTTTGATGTTCCATGCTTGGTTTTATCTACTTTCTTGTGTTTTGTCCACACTTTGGAGTACTTTTCATATGATTTCTTGGACTAACCTATTAACAAGAGCCATAGTGCCAGCTGCCCGTTTTCTGCTGTTTTTGATTCCAGGAAAGTCAGAAAATGAATATTCTCGGAATTGGACGGGACAAAAGCCAAAGTCGCTATTTCACCGAGGGACACACGGAGCCAGAATACGAGACGGAGAAGGGCTGGGGCCCGGCCACACCACCTGGCTGCGCAGCCAGGCCTGGCCCGTGCCAGGGGGTGGTCTGGCCGACCCCAGCACCCCCTCGGCCTCTCCTTCCGCCTATATATTGCCCTCAGGACCAAAGCCCTAGGTACCCGATCAAAAATCCACAAAAGATTCTGTAGCCACCGTCATCTCCATCCCTAGATCGGGAAGGATCTAAAGCTCTTCCCGGCACCCTGGCGGAGAGGGGAATTCACCCTGGAGGCCTTCTTCATCATCATGAAAGCCTCAAGTGTGATGCGTGAGTAGTTCATCTCTGGACTACGGGTCCATGTAGTAGCTAGATGGCTGGTTCTCCTCCTTTGTGCTTTCATGTCTAGATCTTGTGAGCTCCGTTCATGATCAAGATCATCTATTTCTAATTCTGCATGTTGTGTTTATGGGGATCCGATGGATATTGAGATGCTATTTCAGATTGATTATTGATTCTATCATGTCTTTGTTATTTGTGATCTTGCATGCTTTCCGTTGTTAGTAGCTATCTTGGCCAAGTAGATGCTAGCAACTCCAAGAGTTAGTATTTATGCTCGATAGTGGGTTCATGCCTCTGGTAATCAGGGGAAGTGACAGAAATCTCTAAGGTACTAGATGTGCTGTTGCTACTAGGGAGAAAACAACAATCCTTTGTTCATAGAACAATCCTATTGTTTACATTACACGCAATTCGTAAAGCAAAGTTGCTTGCAACTTAATACTGGAGGGGGTTCGAATGATAACTTGAAGGTGGATTATTAGTCATAGATGTAGTTGGATAGCGGTCTATGTATAATGTTGTAATGCCCAATCAAGTTTCAAAGGAGTCAAGATGATTAGTATATGCTTGTATGCTTTCTCAATGTTTGTCAATTGCCCCGCTGTAATTTGTTCACCCAACATGTTATCTATCTTTAGGAGAGCCACCTCTAGTGAACTATGGACCCCGGTCCTTTCTTTTACATACAATCTACAAACTGTTTACTGCTTTGTGTTTACTTTCTGCAAACTATTACTTCCTTCCATTCGATACGTTTAATCCTTTGTTTTCAGCAAAACTGGTGAGATTGATAACCTCATCGCAAGTTGGGACAGAGTTTTGTGGTTGTGTTGTGCAGGTCTCTACGTTGCTACTAGCACCGGTAGTGCGCCCTTCCAAGGCTCAGCTAACAATACCTTTGGGGTGTTTCCTTGCTCCTACTGGTTCTATAACCTTGGTTTCATAACCGAGGGAAACTTACTTCTGTGCTCATCATACCTTCCTCTTGGGGTTCCCCAACAAGCTCATCAATCACGATCCATCACACCCTATGCATCTTTCGATGTTTTGTTCACCTCGTTTCCTACTTGACTTTAATCGGTATTTACAAGAGTTTCCAAAATATTCACTTATAACATAACTCGTTATGCTTTAAGATATGTCATCCTTTATGGATCTGGAAAATATGTCTACAGTTCTCGATTAGACACCGCAGACAAACTTAGCTCAACATTCGATTAAAACTTAATCACTTTTCAAACATTCTTTATTGGATCATATATTATGTTAAGTTATCATCATGGTTTTCTAAGATAGAACCTGTGTCTCAACATAGTGGATGATGATCATCCTTTCTTTCTTTCAACCATTGATGTTAAACTTAATACTATTCCTAACTTGAGTTATTAAGGACTAGTTCCTTAATTAACTTCTATTCTGAAACCCTTTTTAGAATCACTTAAGGAATACTACATAATATCATAATACCCTTATTATCAACTTATACCCCTTATAAATCATTATTTATTGGTACTTGCACTTTTATTCTTAACACACTCAAGAATCACTCCTATAAGTTCCCGCTCAAAATATGTTCCCAACATATTTGGGTATGAGTCACTACACTTACTCAAACTATGTTCCTACATATTTGAATTTGAGACTTATATTGCTCCCACTCAAAAATATGTCATTCACATATTGTTTTAGGAAGACTTTCATAGCTCCCACTCAATTTCGTGCAAATTGCATATCCACTCACTATTTTGAACGACTTCAAAATCCTTTGATCAAATATCAAACTTAGATTTACTTATGAGATACTAGTACTTTACCAGTTTTAAATCGACTAGACATTCAACACACTTGAATCAAATTCATTTGAATTCGTCCAATACTTGAAAAATTGTGCTTTTGTCATTCACCCCTTTCCCACTATGGCTTTGCAATCATTTGGGAAAATTCCAAGTAACTCCTTTTACTTGTGAGATTCAGCAACGAATTGCTTTCTAATCTCAAGGGAATTTTGCTTCTAGGATTTCTCATACTTTTAGTACCATTATTTCATTAGTAGTTCGTAGGTGTGTCATATTCTAGTAATCATGATAAATGATTCACAAATGTCTCCATACAAGATATGGGATGCATTTTGAATCCTACTTTATGTAGTGAAAACACCCGTGGGGAAAACACAATGATCATTATCATTGATTCTTTCCTTTGTGAAGAGACTCATTCTGGAATGTTTTCCGTTGCGCTTCTCAACACTCTGATGTAGGGTTTTGAATCCTCATCATGTTTTTCACTATATCCCAAATGCTCCATAATCAAGAAATATCACTGAATGTGAACTTTCTCGAAAATGTACCAAAATCCAAGCAATACTAGTTTTGCTTCCCTTTTGGTTTTAGCTATGGATTTCGTATTCAAAGTTTTCCAATGAATACTCTATAAGGACTTATTCGCTATTGTTTTGGTTATATCGTATAACCCCAAAACTTTTACGACGATCCATACTAGATATGGAGCCTATTTCACGAATCCAAATGGTTCACTATATGTTCTAATTGTGTGCTAACTAATGGTCTCTACATCTACACTACAACGATTTATTTGGCGCCTTCTATTCACCCACTTTGATATCTAATATCACATTGTGATGCTTTGCATTTTGACGTTTCAAAACACTTTGCATTTCACAATTCTTTTTATGCCATTCTTATAAATTCGAATTTCATTACTATTGATCAAATCGTAGTAATTAGATTCTCTTTTATCTTTAATACCCTTTGTTTGAAGAAACACTTCGATCATATCAAATAGTTTCATACTCATGTTTCCTTTGGTAAACTTCTTTACACATTTAAACAATCATATAATGATAATTACCATTTTGTTAAAACACAATACATCGAATATGTATTTACTTTCAACAATTCATCAAACACTTTGTATTCGAGTAATACCCGGTGTTTAAGTTATATTGCCGAACTTAGGCATGATTTATATGTGACAAGAAATCAAATGTCTTTCACATATTATCAACGTAACTTTGAATTTAAACAATGGTTTCATTCATTAATGAATATATAATTAAGTTGGGTATTTTAAGGCATTTCAATATTTTACAAATGTTCATGTATTATCAATTAGTTTCAAATAACAAGGATAATTCACAAATAATCAAACAAGATATGAACACAAATAGAAATCATTCATAAAAGTAGAACAACTATTTATTACAAGCTCATATGAATAACCGTCTCACAAAGTGTGAGACAAACTAAAGAAGTTCACAATCTTTTGATTACAATAATCATCCTAAACATAAACTAAATGATAAATGTTGAGGGAGAGTGTTGTTGGCCATCATCATCATGCTCGCCATCAACACGCAACGTCACCTCCTCTCCAGCAAGCACCTCTATGCAGAAGGACATGTTTTCAGTAAAACAGAACAAGTATCAAATATACTTAACACTGCAAATGTGTTTGCAATATTATAACATTTATAAAATTGTATATCAAATATATACCTTTGTCATCGATAACCTCACCGGTGATTGGTTCAACCTTTACGTTCCTGAAACATAATATGAACTCTTGGAAATCCAATGTTTCTGTATCACCACTCATGATGCTACTCCGGACATGTCCTTCGTATCTGGGAGGCAACGATCGAAGCAGCACGCCTATCGCAAACGGATCATCCATCCAGTAGTCCATGAAGTCAACCAGTCTAATGTGTGCATCAAACATGCGCTCCAAGTGACCCTTCAGACGTGTATGCTCCTCCATTTGTATGGAAAGGAACTCTCCAAGCAGCTCGTTCTTCCACATGCACACATGGCTTATGAACTCCGCTCTCAGCTGATCCACCATCGAATATGGATCAAGATCACCCATGAGCGGATGGAGTTCATCCACTATCCCGTAACGCATTATTATCTGAATGTAGGTGGACATCTCTTGACGATAGTAGCGGTCTGCTAGCTCTTATGGGGTCTCATAGTGGTCTGGCTCAGTCAAATCCATCGTGCGGTGTATGTAGTCTACCACATGATTCCTAGTAAGGAGATCATTCTGGCGCACAAGCCAACTAGCGAAGTTGGATCCATCAAGTCTAAGTTTCTCACCAACTACCCATTCCTTAATGACAAAGTAAGCTTCACGGTGAGCCATCTCTACATTTATAATTGCAAAAGGAATTTAGACTAAGTTTGTACTTAAATGAGTTAATAATAACTCCACTCAGAAACACCTATCCCCTGAAGGGTTCCTAGTGATAACACGGCCCCTTTTCCCCACATCTCCCCCGATCATCACGGCCATCAATGTGGGTTCAAGGGTGGACGCTAAACATCGGTCACATCATTCATGCGACTCGTGCTCGATCTTTCGACCATCTGCATTCCGAGGCCACGTCTCTGTAACGTGCTAGTCTCACCAACTCAACCTTAGTGTATTCGTTGTGCAACATGGCTTACACCCACTGTATGCAAACGTAGATATGTCTGACACCCGATCATCACGGCCTGCCTCATACCGAAGAACTTTCTTGGTGGTGCACACTAAGGGGGAACACAATCATTGGTAATTTTAATAGGGATCATCTTATTAGGCTATTGTCAAGTATCTAATACTAGCACACAATAAGATATACAAACAATAACATTGAATGTAAATGCAATGTGATATGGTCCTTCACGTCGTGATCTCCATCCGTCGTCACCAGATTCTGGCACCAGGATTCCGATGCCGTAGACACCAGGGTACCGGTGTCTTTCCGGTGTGGTAGTGCATCACCTTCGTGACTATCTACTACTACATAACATAAGGTAATCACTTTACCTTAGCCACAACCATATCACAAAGCAATGCCCCCTGCAAAACAAAGTTAGACGCCTCTACATTATCTTTGCATGTTTTACGTGGCTGAATGGGCTTTCGCACAAGAACCGTTCTTACCTACGAACTTTCACCACAATGCTGATCAAGTAGTTGTCTATACTACACCCCTTTCAGGGCCCTCTATTGCAAATGGCATACCAACTAATGCGAGAGAGACATACACCCCTGATGTCTACGCACTTCTATTTTTGTAGACAGTTGTTGGGCCTCCAAGTGCAGAGGTTTGTAGAACAGCATCAAGTTTTCCCTTAAGTGGATCACCCAAGGTTTATCGAACTCAGGGAGGAAGTGGTCAAAGGTATTCCCTCTCAAGCAACCCTGCAATCAAGATATAAGAAGTCTCTTGTGTCCCCAACACACCCAATACACTTGTCAGGTGTATAGGTGCACTAGTTCGGGGAAGAGATAGTGAAATACAAGTGGTATGTATATAAGACAACGGTGCTAGAAAATAGCTTGATGGCATGGAAGAGACTAAAGGCAAACTGAAATAAATATGGAAGCAAGCAAACATGTAATAGATCTAATTGCAAACGGTGTTTCAATGTTTAGAAACAAGGCCTAGGGATCATACTTTTGCTAGTGAACACTCTCATATAGATATCTTCTCTTTATGATACTATTCTTAACTACTCTCTGGTTGGACACTCTAATCCATGGTAGGGCTATAACATCACTCCTCAAAGTTCGCTTTCCCCATATAGATAACCCCACACTGTCACCTTGAGCACTAGATGGTTCCCACAAACACCACAATTTCATAGAAACATCCAACTCCAAATATAATTCATAACAAGTAATTGTAATATCTAGCCTAAGTGCCACCATGGTGGGCACGCTGTCACTTTCACACATGGGGAGAGCAGAGATCTATTAAAGCACTTGAGTAGAAAGGTAGATCTACTTGGTTACAAAAATCATGAACACAATATGATCATGCATAGAGAGAGATGAACACATAGCTACCGGTAGAACCCTTAGCCTCGAAAGAGAACTACCCCCTCCTCATCATGAGAGTCAGCAATGGCGATGGAGATGGCGGTGGAGTTGATGGATAGGGCGGTGAAGATGGTGAAGAGGTGGCGGCGGCGCCGACGGCGGCGCGGAGGACTCCTTCCCCGCCACCGGTATCACAGGGGAGCACCGTCCCTTAGCACCCTTCCTTCATGGCTTCTTGGGAGCCCTTCACCATGGAGATGGGATACATGGGGGAGGCAAAACATGGCTTTGGTGGCTGCAAATTCGTGGGTGGAGTGTCTCTCACGAATTAGGTTTCCTCCCTTTATATAGCTTCTCGGAATCCCGTCACCCCATCTTGGGCTATAGTAAATCGGTCCTATCGGGCCCGTCCGGACTTGGAACGAGCTAAATTTTATGTCTAGAATGTTTGCCACGAAATTTAAAACAACTTTGTAGTTGAAGAGTTTTCTGTTTGACGCTGTCTTCGACCAGAAATGTGACCATCTTCAAAAAAAGTTCTGAGACAGATTTCTGGAAAATCCCAATTTGACTCCAACAAGGTTTGCACTTGTATTCTTGGTAATTCCTACACATAAAAGTGTAAAACAAGAACATTGTGCACTTTTGCAACTATTAGTAGGTTAGTCCAAATAAATCATAAACTTTATATAAAAAGGAGTATCAAAAGCATATTATTAGCATAAAACCATAAAAAATTATAGATACGTTATGGACGTATCAACATCCCCAAGCTTAGTTCCTGCTCGTCCTCGAGTAGGTAAACGATAAAAAAACAATATAATTTTTGAGGTGACACGCAACCAACACAATCTTGATCATCATTATTGTAAAAGCATTGATAGCTTGGATCAAGGTACTCTAACATAGCTTTACAAGATATAGTTCTAACAATAAGACCTATCAACTATGTTGTAACATGAAAAGGTACAAACAAAAGATTCATTAATAACAATGCATTGAAAGATGTTTGTTTGTTTCACATATAGAAAACATAGCATAGTGGCATTCAGCTTGTCCCTCATGGAGTAGAAAAACATAAATGCATAGGACACCTTCAAAGTTCATAAGGGTGACTAGATACAAATAGTTTAAGAACAAGCAATATCAAAGTTATGCATCAATCAACAAGTTTTGAGACAATGCACATGAAACTAAGACTGGACACTATACTCTCTTAATAGGTGCATAAAGATAGAAGATGGAGACTCAACATAAAAGTAAAAGAAAATCCTTCATAGAAGGAAGCAGGGATTCAAGTGTCATAAAAAGCTTCCAAAAATTATGGTACTTATTAGCTTTTAGCTCTCATTGCCCCTATCATAAGCATCTTGAAGTGATTAAGGTTAAAGTGAACAAACTATGGAGTATATGCTTGACAAAGTATAAGTTGGCAATCTCATGTCCCTTGAATACGAGGGCCGCTCCTCTTGCTACTCAAGTTTAGTTACCGGTAAGTTCTTGTCATAGTAAGTACATGTGTATCATATAGAACCACCAACGGGGTACCCCTTGCCCGATGATACGGAAGAATCCCCATATCAAAATAACAAGGCAAGCAGAAAACGAGCATCTCAGCAATCTTCTTATTTATCATGGGAAAATGGTGCTATTTTCTCTCTTTACTCTTTTCTCATCTTTTTTTTCAATCTCTATCTCTTTTTTATAAGAAGAATGCTTCATAGATTGCTCATTATGGTTACGCTGCAGGTTTCCACCATGATTAGGCATGTATTGGACCAGCGGCCTAGGCATTTCTCCAACACACATACTTACAAGCTCCCCTTTCATTTCACACCGACGACATCCATAAACAAAAGAGCATGATATCAACTAGGTACAAAGTACAAGTGCAATGTTGAAAGCATTCCCCATGACAGCATGGTTCTGCTAATCCCCAACATATAAGTGCAAGCATATACAACATAGATGATACAATGGTTCAAGTTTATTAAGGGCAAGAAAAGAAAAGTGTTTCATCAAGTTCATGAGATCTTTAATCACTTGTTTTCTCATAACAAGTTTAATTCGGAAGGTAGATAAAAACACGAATATACTTGGAATAGCAAATGCTAATAGGTAGGTATGGTGGACTCTTTGGAATAAACTGGTTTTATTTGGAGTTGGATGCATGAGTGGAACTCATACTTGGTTATGGAGGCTAGCAAAAGACTGGGAGCGACCAACTAAGAGAGCAATAATGGCCATAATCATGCAAAGTGACAGAACATCATTAATTAAAGCATAAAGTGATATTACAAGTCAAAAACTAAAGGATCATAAAGGCTATGGTGACTTGAGATAGTCATAACATGGTGTGAGCATGCACCAAGTCAACCCAAATAAAGCATCAAAGGAGAATACCACAATACTATGCTTTAATATGCTAAAACAATGCATGATTCTTCCAAGGCACATTAAGCAATCTCAATTGTTTATACCATGTCATGCTATAGCAAAAATCACTAATCATAAAGCTAAAACAATACCAAGCATGAGATGACAAAGCATATGCCACAGTAAAAAACAAACTCCTTTTACCACTTAAGCATTAACTTTTCCTACTCTTTTCCAATCCAAACCAAACTATTTGAAAACCAATGCATGAAAGAGGGGGGTCCAACCAATTTATTCAGCAAACTAAGAAAACCAAGCAAACGAAAAACCAAAACGAAAACAAAAAAAAGAATACGCTCCAAAAACAACACAACTGTGCATGAAAAAATAAAAATGAAGTGTTTGGAAAAACCTGGGATTTTTATTGATGAAGAAGGAGATGCCTTGGGCATCCCCAAGCTTTGACGCTTGTACCTCTTGAATATTTCTTGGGGTGAAACGGGGTGGCATCCCCAAGCTTGAGCTTTAGTTCATTCTTCATCTCATTACATCATTCTCTCCATACACCTGAAATTTTTCCTTCATACAAAACTTCACACAATCTTTATTAGCAACATTAGTGCACTCAAGATAATAAGTCTTTAGGCTCAGTTTCAACACCAATAAACCTTCCATTAAAACACAAGTATAGTAGCACTTCCCTCAAAAAGCTCAATTCCCCAAAAAGAACCCAAAAAGGAATCAACAAGAAGCAAATGCAAATAATGGCAGAAATCTGTCAAAACAGACCAGCAGGTAAAAACCAATTTTTTTGAAGACCTTATGTTGCTCAAATCGAAAAGTGTTGAACTAACGAAAGTTAGATAACAACCTGGGGCAGAAGAACAAAAATTCACGCCTCAAAACGACGTACAAAGATTTTACACGATTGTTTACGGTGAAGCAAAAAAAATCTGTTTTGGGATAGCAACTTTCCCAAACATTAATTCTCTCTCATTAGAGGTTACTATTAACACAAAAAGCAAATAAAAAGGATAAGGAGAGGTTATTACTGAAGCAATAACTTCCAAGACTCAAGTAAAACTTTTGGGTTATCTCCCAATAAGTACTTTTCTTTAATGCCTTTAAGTTAGGCTTGATAGTTTGAGAAAATGCTCACATAAGAAATATGAATTGAAGTAAAAGAGAGCATCAAGAAGCAAATTCATAACACATTTAAGTGTAACCCACTTCCTATGAAAAATAATCTGGTAAAGAAACAAGTCATGAAAGCACAAAGCAACAAGCATAAGAAAGCAAAATAAGTGCAACTTCAAAATTTTCAACATAAAGAGGGGAAACTTAATATTGTTGTGATGCATAAAACCATGTTTCCCTCTCTCATAATAACTTTCAGTAGCATCATGAATAAAATTAACAATATAACTATCACATAAAACATTCTTATCATGAGCCACATGCATAAATAATTAATACTCTCCACATAAAAATAGTCATTCTTATTAATTGTACTAGGAGCAAAATCAACAAAACAGCTATCATTATTTTTCTCATCACCATAATCATCAAATATAGGAGGCATATTGTAATCATAATTAATTTTCTCCTCAATAGTAGGTGGACTAAAAATATCATATTCATCATTGTAATCATCATATATTGGAGGCATAGTATCATCAATGTAAATTTTCTCCTCCGTGCTCGTGGGACTAAAAATATCATACTCATCAAAACCAGCTTGCCCAATCTTAGAATTTTCCATAGCATTAGCAATAATGGTGTTCAAATAATTCATACTAATAACATTGCTATTAGCATGCATATAAAGTTCCAGAGGTTTTTTAATTTTCTCTTCAAACACTTCATGTCCTAACTCAAGATAAATACTATAAAGCTCCCTAATTTTTGTTGTTGTTTTCCATTAAGCCTAACTAGTGAAAACAAGAAACAAAAAGACAAAATTGCAGAATCTAAAGGAAATAACTTCGAGCACTCACACCGGAGGATGTGAGTACCTTTTACCTTACCTCCCCGACAACGACACCAGAAAATAGCTTGATGTCTACGCACTTCTATTCTTGTAGACAGTTGTTGGGCCTCCAAGTGCAGAGGTTTGTAGAACAGAAGCAAGTTTTCCCTTAAGTGGATCACCCAAGGTTTATCGAACTCAGGGAGGAAGTTGTTACAGGTATTCCCTCTCAAGCAACCCTGCAATCAAGATACAAGAAGTCTCTTGTGTCCCCAACACACCCAATACACTTGTCAGGTGTATAGGTGCACCAGTTCGACAAAGAGATAGTGAAATACAAGTGGTATGCATATAAGACAACAGTGATAGAAAATAGCTTGATGGCGTGGAAGAGACTAAAGGCAAACTGAAATAAATATGGAAGCAAGCAACCATGTAACATATATAATTGCAAACGGTGTTTCAATGTTTAGAAACAAGGCCTAGGGATCATACTTTCGCTAGTGAACACTCTCATATAAATATCTTCTCTTTATGATACTACTCTTAACTACTCTCTGGTTGGACACTCTAATCCATGGTAGGGCTATAACAACACTCCTCAAAGTTCGCTTTCCCCATCTAGATAACCCCACAATGTCACCTTGAGTACTAGATGGTTCCAACAAACACCACAATTTCATAGAAACATCCAACTCCAAATATAACTCATAACAAGTAATTGTAATCTCTAGCCTAAGTGCCACCATGGTGTGCATGCTGTCACTTTCACACACATGGGGAGAGCAGAGATCTATTAAAGCACTTGAGTAGCAAGGTAGATCTACTTGGTTACAAAACTCATGATCATAATATGATCATGCATAGAGAGAGATGAACACATAGCTACCGGTAGAACCCTTAGCCTTGAGAGAGAACTACTCCCTCCTCATCATGGGAGTCAGCAAAGGCGATGGAGATGATGGTGAAGAGGCGGCGGCGGCGTCGACAGCAGCGCGGAGGACTCCTTCCTTGCCACCGGTATCACAAGGGAGCACCCTTCCTTCATGGCTTCGTGGGAGCCCATCCCCATGGAGATGGGATCCATGGGGGAGGCAAAAACGTGGCTTTGGTGGCTGCAAATTCGTGGGTGGAGGTGTCTCCCATGAATTAGGTTTCCTCCCTTTATATAGCTTCTCGGAATCCCGTTACCCCATCTTGGGCTGCAGTAAATCGGTCCTATCAGGCCCGTACGGACTTGGAATCAGCTAAATTTTATGTCCCGAACGTTTGCCACAAAATTTTCAACAACTTTGTAGTTGAAGAGGTTTCCGTTTGACGATGTCTTCGACCCAAAACGTGACCATCTTCAAAAAGAGTTCTGAGACAGATTTCTGGAAAATCCCAATTTGACTCCAACAAGGTTTCCACTTGTATTCTTGGTAATTCCTACACATCAAAGTGTAAAACAAGAACATTGTGCACTTTTGCAACTATTAGTAGGTTAGTCCAAATAAATTATAAACTTTATATAAAAAGGAGTATCAAAAGCATATTATTAGCATAAAACCATCAAAAATTATAGATACGTTATGGACGTATCAACCCCCCTAAGCCACTTTATACAGTACAAGCCGTATGTCAAGCGTGGACTAGTCTCGCGAATGAATGCGTAAAGTCGGTTGGGGGCCGCTTCATCAAGCATTACTGCGGTATACACAAGTACACGTGGGAGGGTAACAACTAAAAGATCAACGCCCACACGCTACATCTCGTGTGTTCTACCCGTATTAGCATTACTACGCATATATCTAGCTCTGATACCACTGTAGGGGTTCTGCGTATGAAAACAATAATTTTTACACTACGCCCCTGAACCCCTGATGTTGCCAGGACCTATCTATTAGTAATGCACTAATGAGAGGGGCTTTTCGCGAACTTACACTTGAAGACCGAAAAACGTTGTCAACGCTCAGGAGAGCGTGGTTGATGTAGACGAGTCGAAGCCGACCTCAAGGTCGTGATGAAGTCCTTGCGCTCCTGCAGCTCCAACGACTTGAGTGCCTCAAGTGTGACACCTCGCGGGGAGTTACACACGTCCTGTGCCTGACGATGACTCCCGCTTCCCCGATCCAGCAACAGTTGTGGAAGTAGAGCTCCTGCATCCGAATCCCGCTGCGCGATGGCGCTCCGCAGTGAAGATATCTCTCGTTCGTGCAGTCCGAACTTGGGACCACGGTCACGAGAGATAGAGAGAGTATCAATTGGAGGTCTCCCCAAAAGCGAGGAAACCTTTATTGAATATTGTGTGTATTTATCTGGCCAAATACCCCTACTATATATAGGGGGAGGGGAGGTACTACCTCCCTCAAAGTCCCAGGGTGGGACTAAAGGAGAGGAGAGGGGGAGGAGTGGCGCCGCCGGCCACCCCATGGGCCTTGCGTGCGGGGGGGGGGGGGAGGGGGCTGGCCCACTAGGGCGCCGACCACCCCTTTGGCCCTTCTCCCTCTTGCCTTTCCCTAATGGGCCCTCTTCCCTCCGGAATTAGCCCATTAAGCCTTTTGACCTTTAAATTGATTTATCTCTTTTATTAAATATTTATGAATAAATGATTAAATCAATATTTAACATTCATTCACATATTATTCAATCTATGTGGCTATGGAACACCTTCCACCTCCACTACGGACTTACCAAAACCCTTTTGGTTTTCTCTCTACTATTCTTCGGTGATTCTACTGATCCTATAAACACTCTCTAAGCATCATCAAACCCTTAAGCGTGATACCCTACGGTTTGGGAACACTCCAGCCATGGTCGGGACACTCCCAGACCAATGATCGACAGAGGGACCTGGATGGCCATGTGACCCCTGTGCGTTCCACAAAGATCTTTCGTCGTTTGAACCAGGATGGTCGTGTCTTATTCCCTTTGTCTATCGATACTTGCATTGCCCGAGATCTGATCAATGACATCACCATGTCGTGTTCGATCTCGTTACCGAACAATGCTACTTGACTCGTTCCGACAAGTGATATCCCTGTGATCAAATCACACGCTGCGCAGCTATTGGATATAACTTCTCATGAGTGGGTCCTTAAGTATCTTTCCGTAACGTGGACAGACAAATCCCGATCTTGAAATATATTGCCTCTACGGTTCCTCCGAATACCTGAACACACCTTTATAATCACTATATTACCAAGTGACGCTTGATGCTATCTAAGCATTCTTGGGAGACAGTGATTGATATAGCCTCACGGTCTAAGGAATAGTCTATGAGGATCCATTTCTAATCATCATAACTTGAACTTCGTGACATGATCGGGTCATGATGTTTAGGTTGGGTATTGGTTCATCATCTCATTCTTAGAATAAGTTGACTCCATTTCCAACTGGCATAAATGCCACATGATTAGGAAACTTGATCATCTGTTGACTAATGAACCAGTGACTAGAGTTTCACTGGGAACCCCTGGTTGTTTATATATCACATGTGTATTAATGTTTCCACTCAATACAGTTATAGCATGATATAAAACTGAATCATAAACTTTATGAAATATTGTAATAGTCCTTATTATTATTTGTCTCTAGGGCATATTTCCAACAGTTTCTTCTAGACAAGTTGAAGAAGAATTTGCTCAGTGGGCTGGGGCAAGATGTACTTGGAGATGGTATGCCAAACCAATATCTGCTAATAGTTTCTTGATGATATTCCCTAGTCCTGGAGACATTGATGCCTTCAAACACTTTGGAAGAACTCAGCTTAAAACTTTCAAGAATGTGACCATTCAGGTAGACAATTGGTTTCCTAGTTTTGGTGCTACTGATGAACTAGATGTGGCTTGGTTCCATGTCTAGGGCATCCCTTTGGATAATAGGAACTGCCCTCCTGATGCCTTTGTTGGCAGTATGGTTGGTAGATCCCTGGATGTGGACAAGCATAGTTTGAACAATGTGGACTATGTGAGGATACAAATTGGTAACATGGATGTGTCCTTGGTGCCCCCTGTTGTTTCACATGTCAACATTGGTGCCTCTTTCTATGATATTGATTTCACTGGGAAAATTCCCAAAGGAAAAAATGCTAGAAATAAAGTGCTTGTGTCTACTGATGTGAGAGATGCTAATAGACCTTCTCAGAACTCTCAGCATAGTCCCAAGAGGGCTAGAATTGAGAATACTAGGGGTAGAGAGGGGCCACCATCTTCTCCTAGTGGATTTATGGGTGATGCTCGTAGGACACACAATGTTGGTGCACCTAGACATAGATCTGCTCAAAATGTTACTATTGCTACTGATATCCAAGCTAAGGTTGAGACTGGTAAGCTTGGAAAGAGGAAAGAAATTGAGGAGATTGTTATTGAGGGAGATAGTGATGATGTTGCTTGTTCTCTGGAGCATAAATTGAAGCAATATGGCCTCCTTCCTAGCACCTGTGATAATGAGCATTTTGTATCATCTAGCTCTAGTGTGAAACCTTCTTCTGTTGTGGACTATTACTCTCAGTATGTGGAGTTCATTAGGAGGCCAAGGATTTTGTCACCTGGTGTGGTTGAGAATCCTAATGAGCCTCTGAAAAGTGAACTCACCTATGAAGAGTTCCTCAAGAAGTTGTTGGAAACAAACAGTGACAAGAAGTATGAGTGGAGGAAGCATCTGGCAAGGTTACCTGGAGCAACATTGGATCCTGTGGTGGAATCTCCTCGAGATAGTGGGATGGAATTCAATGAAAATAATTATTCTAAGAGTGATGGTGTCTTTGAGGAAATGTCACAGCCACATATTGTGTAATCATCTATGATCAGTATTACTGAAATGCCTTCTGATTTTATTGAATCTGTTATATCTTCTCCTTTAGTTAGGCTCTCTGTGCCAACTATCCCTGCACCTAAGAAACCTCTACCTACTAGGGCCAACATGAGGATTCAAGCCACCAGTACTGCTAATATCAGTGTCCTGACTAGAGCCATGGAGCACATTAATTCAAGGGTTAATATCAGTGTCTTTTGTTTTGTTAAGTCATAATGAAATTATGGAGAAATCTTTATAAATCGGCATTGATTTAAAAACTATTCCTCTTGCTACTATTAAGTTGCCAAAAGATTTGGAAAATGCTCGTGTTAGTCAATCTTCTGTGGGAAGGAGACTTAGAAGATAGCAGGGTTAACAGTCTAGTGGCAGCTAATGACGCTAAGGGTAGTGTTAGTGATGGTTAAGTTCAAGATGATTTAACTGATGAAGATTTTTGTAGCACCCCCGTAAAACCACTACTAGAAATTGCTTGTTATTTTTTATTTTTTGTGCATCATCATGATAGCATGCTCATGTCATCATGCCACATTGCATTTGAGCATTCTCATGACTGCGTGCATCTTTTAACATAAAACTATTTTCCCTAAAAGCCTATCTTTGTTTTGTAAATACCCTCTCTCTTTATTCAAATCAAACCCTGGCATCTTTCGGATATTTTGGTTTGTCTACAAACTTATTTACAAATGTTTTGTTTTATACGAAACACTACAAGAATCTGAACGATCCATGACATTTTTTATGACGTGACCTACAAACATCATGGATTCCCGACATTCTAGAATGTTTCGTCACAACGATCTCCAAGCCCCTCCAGCCCGGTTATCCATGACGTTCCTTGTTTTCATCGTGGAAAATTTGTCGCAGATTTCGTCCCAGGCCCTGAAGCCCAGTTTGCCATTTCTTTTGGTGCCAAATTCGTTGTGGATTTCGTCATGGCACATGTTCGACTCTTTTTTTCCCATCGACCGTCTCCTCTGTGCTTCAACCCCATATGTAAGCTCGATGTCGACGGTAGTATCTCATGGTAGTGCTGGGTTTGGCGCTGCTTCGTGACGTTTTTGGCCGGCCCTAGCTGTTAGTATGTTTGATAGAAATTAAATAACAGAAAAATAGTTCGTGCAGGTAGACAGAATCGAACCGTCAACCAATATTTGGTAGAATTAACTTGCAACCGATGCACCTGTCCATTGGTTTTGTGCCGATCTACTACTTTATTCTATATATTACATACCAGCTCTCAGTCACAGGAATTGAAGTAATTCGGAAATAGACAATCAACACAATATATATGTATCGATGCGATTGATACATATTGTACATTTCATACAACTAAAAGAATAGAACAGCAGAGCATATTTTTAGATCATCATTTACGAGTACGTAGAAAAGCAACAACATGAACAAAATCAACCAAATATATACATAGCATATGGATATAATATTACTTAGCATGTAGAGCACCAGGTTGACAACAAGTTCCTTACCACTATAAGTTCACTGACAACATATTACATTAATGGTTCATCTAACACCAGCATAAAAAAATACTTTTTGGCCTCACTATATAACATTAACACAACCCATGAAGCTATGTAGCCCCTCATTTAAAAATGTGAAGATGCACACATTCCCCTCCCTGATTCCAGCAAGTTCGAGAACCTTAGACCAACCTCTTGTCATCTGGGCAGCATCATTCATGCCTTGGAAGAGGTTAACATGCTAAAAAGTGGTCTTGTAGGAGCATGCAAGTGGTAACTCCTTTGGGAGATAGCGGTTGAGGTTGTAGCTAGCTATAAAGTACTGCAGGAGAAGAATAATATTAGTTGTTGGCTAGAGTTCACTATGCATAATAAAATTTAAATATTGAAATGTCAAAATTTAACCATCTTGGCCTTCCTACGGATGGCATTCTGACTTATTCATCTTGCACACATAGTATGGTATAGATGGCTTGTGTTGCTTAACTATCACTTTGAGGGAAGCAACTTGGTCAGAAGTTAATTCCAAATTGTTTCCAAACACACAGTGATCATCGAATTCCTCAACCCCTGCATCCTTGGACCTAGAAAGAAAATATTAGAAAGTAATAATCTGTATCTGCATATAAATGTTGCAAAACATGTACTTAGCCAATATAATGCCACACCTCTACGAATAAGGATCCTAGGTTTCTCGACTACTCTAAATCTTTTCATATAAGCTTTAGATCTTTGCCTTGCTATCTTAGCTTTCATCTTGCAAAAAAATACAAAAGGTTTGTTCACATCATCATCAGATGAGACATCGATGATGACATCCTTAGTTTTACCAACCTTGTAGGCATACTTTGTAGCCTAAATTAGACATTGCACTAATTAGAATGTTTAGTTTTTATGCCATATACACTAGTTCCAGTAGCATCAATTTTAGAGCATGCTCATGTATCTCCCTGGCCTTCATCGTACCTACCCCAAAGAGTAAATACAAGAATTAAGTTTGAATACAATTATAATTAGTGAACTATTACGAGAATCAAATTCAGTGAGTAAACTAAAGGGTGCTTCCAGTGAACTAGATTGAACCTTTGCCATAAGCAGCAACATCAACGCACGGAGCACTAGATTGTGAGTACATACGTGCTACCATAGAACAAGGAGGCGACGTATCGAAATAGAACAATGCGGCATCCAAAGAATAAAAATGTGACATAGAACTAATTAAATAGCAACATTGACGCGGTGACCTAGAACAAGGAGGTGATGTGTCGAACTAGAACGAGGAGGCGACCACATCGTTGGAAGAGTTGATGCGGTGAAAGTGCGCTAGGTTGAGGAGCACTTACACGTCAGTTTGCATCCTCCGCTACCACCATCGTCACTGAGATTTGGTCGTTGGCAGGGAGGGGATTTGGTTGTCGGTGGGGAGGGGAGAGGGTTTTCTCTAGCGTGGATTTTGGGGAAGTGGTGTGGGATTTGGGAGTGGTATGGAGGGGAGAGGGTTTTTCTAGCTGCTATGATAGGTGGGTACCATGCGTGAGAGATTTTGGTTCACACTAGCATCGTCTGCTGGGGTGAAGAATGGGCCCCACGTGGACTGAATAACAACACAATTTTTCTACCACAAAAAGAGCTTTTGTTCAGCCAAGTTTGACAGACAGAATAACATCACAATGTTTTGGCTAATTTTCCCAATGAATAACTATTAATTCCTTGAACTAAAGGACATTCATATTGATCAGTTCAAAGGCAAGCACACAACCATTAGTTCAACACAAAGCATGCAACACATGCATGCACACAACCATTAGTTCAAGCATGCACACACTCCACCACCATAAGTTGGAACTACTCTTCGTCAGTATCATCTTTTACTTCATATTCTTTGTCACTACAGTACTCCTCAATGGTGTCATCTACTTCAGGCTCACTGTCAACTTCCTCCTCTTCAACAACTTTCCTTTTACCTCTGATACGATTGAACACTGATGCATCTATGATGCGGCCTCCATTGATAGAGGGTTGACGTTTCCTGAAAGGCAGAGTCTCAGATATAGTTTCATTGTCAGAGCCTACAAACTGTTGGTGTGCTACATAAGTATGCACCACCTCCTCCTCCTCCTCTCCTTCGGCAACATCAAACTTATGGCTTTGAACTATTTCTTGAACCACCTGCCAGTTTTTTCCCTTGGATGTGTCTGGCACGTAGAACACTTTTGTATCCTAGGTTGCCAAGATGTAACTGTCATTTTTGTACCAAAAATTGGTAATAATGTTGACACTCTGAAAGAGTTTATCATACACTATCTTTGTATCCTTGCGGCCCTCAAGCTGATACCAATCGGAGTGGAATAACACAACTAATTGTTGGTGGCCCAAATCAGAGTTAAAATACAACACCTTGATATCCTTGAGGACACCATAAAAATGGATATCCTTCTCCAAGTGACAACCGTTAGTCATTACTCCACTATTTTGTGTTTTCTTGCCCTTCTCACGGTCAGCAGTGAGGAACCGAACACGATCCATAATACAAGCTGAATATGTTCTTACTCGGAAGTCTGGGCCACACGCCAATGCAAAAATCTCTTCATCCACAACTTTTGGATTCCCCTATCGCTTTTTCATGATCTATATGTACCGCAGCAGAAATACAATATGGTCAAATCATGCATTGAAATGCTATATATGAAGGACAGAGATAAATGCAAAAGGAAACTAACATGGTCCTTGAACCATCTTTGAAATCCCTGCTCAAGCCTTCTTTCCACATTGGGCATCCCATTGTTCACTAGCCGTTCTCGGGCGAAGACTGCAATCCAGAGAGTAACTCAGAATTAAAATCTTAGGTGTATGGCAATATTGGATTCATAAGTATGGGAGATCAGAACATACATGATATATGGCTTAACCTCCTCGCAGTTGTTTAGTACATACCAAGTCATCTTGTGTAGCTCCCTTTGGAGGGTCAAATCAGTATCATCGCTTCCTCCATAGCAGGTGACATGGCTTCCTCCAATCAAATTCACACCATGGCCAAACACATCACAAGATGATTCATGTTGGTCACCTACATTTCTTGCTAGCCGATTGAATCTTGTCACAATATCATCAAGGTATCTAGAGAAAAAAGTTATGCACTCGGTAGCAATGTAGGCCTCTCCCACTGAACCTTCTAGATGTGACATGTTCCTGACATATCTCTTCCGAGTACACAATAACCTCTCTATTGGATACATCCACCCATAGTTCACAGGGCCTTAGAGCATTGCCTCATCAGGTAAATGCATAGCTAGGTGGACCATCACATCAAAAAATGCTAGCGGAAAGATGTGTTCAAGTTTGCATATAATTACTGGAATTTCATCTTTGAGCCTTTCCAACACCGGTAGTTTCAATTTTTTTACTACACAATTGCCTGAAAAATCTTCACAGCTCTCTAAGTGTCGTGTAGATATCGGGATGCAAATACCCTCGCATGCTAGGAGCCAATATTCCCTGCAATAGGATGTGGTAGTCATGGGTTTTAAGTCCCGTGATCTTGCGTGTAGGAACACTGACACATTTGCCCATGTTTTAACAAAACCCATCAGGAAAAGTGCAGTCCCACAGATATTGACAGAAACCCGTCTTTTGCTCCTTATTCAGGTAATATGGTGCATATGGATAGAGAAGGTCCTTATCTAGGTCGGTGGGCTGCACCTGTAGATCTCGCCTAATGCCTAGAGCTTCACAATAATACCTAGCCTGCAAGTTGTCCTTATTGTTCCTGTCAAGTTCAAGTAGTGTGCCAATAAAGTTGTCGCAGATGTTTTTCTCGATGTGCATCACGTCGAGACTGTGCCAAAGTTTCAACGATGCCCAGTAAGGCAAGTCCCAGAAACTATGTCGTCGGTTCTAGATCGGTGAAGGATCTATTCACTTCTTCTTTCTGCTCCCAGGATCACCTTCATCTCCTGGTTTAAGATGCCTAACCTTCTCCAGCTCAGCTTGTAACTCAACTGTAGTAAATTTGCCTGGCTTCGAGTCGTCATCATGAATGCTGGAAAGCTCCGTCTCTCGCCGCAAGCGGTGGTGCTTCGGGAGGAAACGATTGTGCCCAATGTAGCATATTTTGCTCTTTATGGATTTGGACATAGGATTTTTTGTCACAATGTAGGCATGCATTAAAGGGGATCCGCAGCAGAAAACAAAAAATTTCCTACGTTGGAACCCCCAAAACTGCGTAGGATCTATCTATGTAGTAATGCGGTAACGGCCGATGCGTAGAGAATACATACCCTTGTAGACCGTACGCGGTTAACGTTCCGAGGGGAACATGGTTGATGTAGTCATACTCATAGCCGACCTCAAGGTTGCGAAGCTACTCGCAAGTCACCCCTTGCTCCTTCTTCATCATGTAGCAGCTCCGGCTCACGACATTTAAGCGCCCCAAGTGTTGCGCCTCCTGTCTTCGTACACATCCGGTGCATGATGAGACCTCTGGCTCCCCAATCTCGCCAAGAGTGCGGAAGTTGATATACGGCTAGGAATCCCTGCAGTGCAACATCGTGCTATAGGTGTGCCTCGTTCGCACAACCCAAACTTGGGGCCATGGTCACAAGGGCTAGAGAGAGGGGGAAGGAGAAAGTCAATCAAAGGACTTCTCCAAATATTGGTGTTTTGGTGTGTTTTAATCCCACCCATAGGCACCTCCTTATATAGGGTAAGGGGGTGTGCCTTTCTCAAAGACTAATAGTTAAAGGAAAAATCAGTAGGACTTTCGTCCTGGCCGGTTAGGCTGATTTCAATCAGCCCAATAGGCAAAAGGAATAGCAAAAGACAACATCCTGGGAGGAGTCGGCTTTTTTCAGAACAATTTACTTTACCATGAACAAATCCAACTCCTGTCCATTTGTTGGACAATTAAACAAACTAATCACATTTTCTAAGAAGAAGAATCACTTTTAAGAAGATTTTTCTATAGATGAACAATCCAAGTGATATCCATGTGTTGAACAATTAAACAAACTATTTTTTACCTTGGCAGACATGGAGATGAGTGAGTTAAGCACGGACATGGTGCCCGGAAGGGGAATTACCGAGGTGTGTAGAGACATCGGCCGGAAGAGTCCCAGTGGACAACCTTGGAGTGCGGATGCCGAAATGGACGAGGAGACAACGAATGGACGGGAGCTACGGTGCCGTAGCGTGTGGTGGATCGACAAAGGCAGCGGTGCCCTAGTGGCGCCACGTGTGGTGGACCGGATTTTAGATCTGATTTCGAATCTCCCGGGTGGAGTTTAGGTGAGTATGTGGGCGGCAAAGAGGTGGGTCCCATAAGTCAGTGAAAGAAACTTCACTTGTCCAGCTGACATGTGGCGTTCATCGTAGGTGGGTCCACTAGTCAGGGACCTCTTGGTTGCATGTTCGATACCTAGAGGTGTCCATTTTATTGAATTTCTTCGGACTTTATTTTGTCTCCATTTTGTCGGAACCAAAGAGGCACGTAGAGAGAGAGAGAGTGGACAAGATAGGTGCAACTCTTCTAGAGAGACAGAGAGATAGAGCGTGCCCCATCTCTACCTCCAGCGAGCTCCTCTTTGGCGAGCTTTCACCGGAAGCAGGTGCCCGACTTATATATTTTCCAATCTCCGATGAGCTTTCACCGGAAGTAGGTGCATGATGACCCACAAGTATAGGGGGTGTATCGCAGTATTTTCGGGGGAAGTGAAACCCAATTTATTGATTCGACACAAGGGGAGCCAAAGAATATTTGTAAGCCTTAACAACTGAGTTGTCAATTCAGCTGCACCTGGAAACAATCTTGCTCACAGCAGTTTATCAGTAGCAACAGTTTTGTAGTAGGAATAGCAAAGTAGCAACAGTTGTAAAGTAAAGACAGCAGTAAAAAAAAGCAGTAAACAGTGGGATTCGAGAGCGGTAGGCATAGAGATGGATGGACGGGCGTTTCATGGACAAGACAATTCACATAGCAATCAGAACATAGGGCAATTGCAGATAAATAAGATAAAGCATCCAAGTACTAGATAATCCTAGGCATGTGTTCCATATATAGTTATACGTGCTCGCAATGAGAACTTGCACAACATCTTTTGTCCTGCTAGCCTGTTTGCAGCGGGGCCTCAAGGGAACTACTGGCAATTAAGGTGCTCCTTTTAATAGAGCACCGGAGCAAAGCATTAACACTTCGTGAACACATGTGATCTTCATATCAAAGCCATTCCCTCCGGTTATCCCGATTTCTGTCACTTCGGGGACATTGGTTCCAGACAACAACGTGTGTATACAACTTGTAGGTAAGACCAAAAAATAATACTATCATAATGAATCAATAACATGTTCAGATCTGAAATCATGGCACTCGGGCCCTAGTGACAAGCATTGAGCACAACAAGTCGCAACAAAGTCATAAAGCACTAATAAAAGATACTAGGCACCATGCCCTAACAATCTGATGCCATTACATGAACGATCTCATCCAATCCCTACCATCCCCATAGCCTACAACGGGGGATTACTCACTCATAGATGGGGGAAACATGGATGGTCGATGGAGAAGCGATGGTGATGATTATGGCGATGATCTCCTCCAATTCCTCGTCCCGGCAGTGCAGCGAAGTTTACAGTCTTTGTTCGTGGAATCTGGTGGTGGCGGCGGAGCGGAACTCCTTCTGGAAAAACGTCGAACCCCCCCAGAGTTTTTAGGTTAGAAGGCTTCTTATAGGCGAAGAGGAAGACCGAGGGAGTGCCTGGGGGGCCCACACTATGCCCTGGCGTGGCCAGGCACAGCCCACTCCTGGGGGTGTGTGGCCAGCCCCTGGCCCTCCTCCGTCTTGTATTCTGGCTCCGTGAGTCTTCCGGAAAAATAGGCACTTTGGCTTTTGTCCCATCCAATTCCGAGAATATTCATTTTCTGACTTTCTTGGAACCAAAAATAGCAGAAAATAGGCAGCTAGCACTGTGGCTCTTGTTAATAGGTTAGTCCAAGAAATCATATGAAAAGTACTCCAAAGTGTGGACAAAACACAAGAAAGGAGATAAAACCAAGCATGGAACATCAAAAATTATAGATACATTTGCAATGTATCAACATTCCCAAGCTTAACTCCTGCTCGTCCTCGAGTAGGTAAGTGATAAAAAGAAAGAATAATTTTTGAGGTGACATGCACCATCATAAACTTGATCAAAGTACTTGTAAAACATTCAAAGCTGGGATCATAGTACTTCAATCATAACATGAAAGACAAAGTTCTAGCAATAAGACAAAGAAACTATGATGCAACATGAAAAGGCACAAAAAAAAGATTCATGAATAACAATGCTTTGCAAGACGTTTGTTTGTTTCACATAAAGAAAACATAGCATAATAGTATTTAGCTTGTCCCTCAATAGAGTAGCAAATATAAATGCATAGGACACCTTCAAAGTTCATAAGAGTGACTAGATACAAATAGTTTAAAACAAGCAGTATCAAGTTATGCATCAATCAACTAGTCTTGGGACAATGCACATAGAACTAAGAATGGCCACTATACTCTCAAAGTAGGTGCATAAAGGTAGAAGATGGAGACTCAATATAGTGGTTGAAGAAAGGCCTTCATAGAAGGAAGTAGGGATTCAAGTCTCATATAGAGCTTCCAAAAATTATGGTACTTATAGCTTTCAGCTCTCATTGCCCCTATCATAAGAATCTTGAAGTGATAAAGGTTAAAGTGAACAAACTATGGTGTACATGCTGAACGAAGTATAAATTGGAAATCTCATGTCCCTTGTATACGAGGGCCGCTCCTCATGCTACTCAAGTTTAGTCACCAGTAAGTTCTTGTCATCGTAAGTACATGTGTATCATAGAGAACCGCCAATGGGGTACCCCTTGCCCGATGATACGGAAGAATCCCCATATCAAAATGACAAGGCAAGCAGACAACAAGCATCTCAGCAATCTTCTTATTTACCATGGGAATATGGTGCTTTTTTCTCTCTTTCCTCTTTTCATAATCTAATTTTTTCTTTTTCACTTTTTTCTCAACATAGGACTCTTTTTTTATAAGAAGAATGCTTGATAGACAGCTCATTATGGTTACGCTGCAGGTTTCCACCATGTCAGCATGGATTAGACCAGTGGCCCAGGCGTTTCTCTAACACATGTACATAACTCCATGGAATTACAAGCTCCCCTTTCATTTCACACCGACGACATCCATAGACAAAAGAGCATGATATCAACTAGGTACAAGTACCAAGTGCAATGTTGAAAGTGTTCCCCATGACATCATGGTTCTGCTAATCCCCAACAAATAAGTGCAAGCATATACAACATAGACGACATAATGGTTCAAGTTTATTAAGGGCAAAAAAAGTAAAGTGTGCCATCAAGTTTGTGAGAGCTTTAATCACTAGTTTTCTCATAACAAGTTTAATTTGGAAGGTAAACAAAAGCATGAATATACTATGAATAGCATAAGCTAGTAGGTAGGTATGGTGGACTCTTTGGAATAACTTGGTTTAGGGAGTTGGATGCATGAGTGGAACTCATACTTGGTTGTGGAGGCTAGCAAAAGACCGGGAGCGACAAACTAAGAGAGCAATAATGGCCATAATCATGCAGAGCAAGAAAACATCATTGATCAAATCATAAAGTGATACTACAAGTTCAAAACTAAAGGATCATAAAGGCTATGGTGACTTGAGATAGTCATAACATGGTGTGAGCATGCGCCAAGTCAACCCAAATAAAGCATCAAAGGAGAATACCACTATACTATGCTTTAATATGCTAAAACAACGCATGATTCATCAAGGCACATTAAGAAATCTCAATTGCTTATAACAAGCCATGCTACAGCAAAGAATACTAAGCATAAAGCTAAAACAATATCAAGCATGGCATGAAAAAGCATAGGCCACAGTCAAAAACAAGCTCTCTTACCACTTAAGCATGAGCTTTCCTACTCTTTTTCCAAACCAAACCAAACTATTTGAAAACCAATGTATGAAAGAGGATATCCAACCAATTTATTCAGAAAACTAAGCAAACAAAAGCAAACGAAAAACCAAAATGAAAACGAAAAAGAAGACGCTCCAAGAACAACACAACTGTGCATGAAACAATAAAAATGAAGCGTTTGGAAGAAACCTGGGATTTTTATTGATGAAGAAGGGGATGCCTTGGGCATCCCCAAGCTTTGACGCTTGTACCTCTTGGCTATTTCTTGGGGTGACATGCGTGGCATCCCCAAGCTTGAGCTTTAGTCCATCCTTCATCTCATTACTCATTTCTTCCATACACCTGAAATTTTTCCTTCATACAAAACTTCACACAATATTTATTAGCAACATTAGTGCACTCAAGATAAATAAGTGTTAAGGTTCAGTTTTAACACCAATAAAACTTCCATTAGAACACTAGCTACTGTATAACTTCCCTCAAAAAGCTCAATTCCCCAAAAGAACTCAAAAAGGAACCAACAAGAAGCAAATGCAGAAAATGGCAGAAATCTGTCAAAACAGACCAGCAGGTAAAGACGAATTTTTTCGAAGACCTTCTGTTGCTCAAATAGAAAAGTGTTGAACTAACTAAAGTTACATAACAACCTGGGGCAGAATCACAAAAATTCACGCCTCAAATGGACGTACAGATATTTTACACGAATTTTTACGGTGAAGCACAAAAATCTGTTTCGGGACAGCAACTTTCCCAACCATTACTTCTCTCTCATTAGAGGTTACTCTTGCCACAAAAAGCAAATAAAAAGGATAAGGAGCGGTTATTACTGAAGTATTAACTTCCAAGACTCATCTAAAACTTTTGGGTTATCTCCCAATAAGTACTTTTCTTTAACGCCTTTAAGTTAGGCAAAAGCAAAAACTAAAATGGATAGAATAGAATTAAGCGGAGACAATCATGGTGAAAACATTGTTTTGTTCAATGAAATCCTTTTGTTAACAAGGTTGATCAGGTCTTGTTACCAAAACAATTCCATATGAGGCAAAACCTTGTATTCCACTAATGATTATGTTACCTCAACCTTGATAGCAATGGTCCCAATCATAATAGTTTCAAATTTTTCTCTTGGTATGGGACAATATATTTCTCCAAGTTGAATGCTGTTAACATGTTCAATTGAATTCAAACCATAAGTCCTTTCATTCTTCTTGGGGAAATAGATAGTATGTTCCTTGTCATTAACATTAAAAATCACCTTTCCTTGATTACAATTAATAACAGCTCCTGCAGTATTAAGAAAAGGTCTCTCAAGAATAATAGACATATTATCATCTTCAGGCATTTCAAGCACAACAAAATCAGTTAAAATCAAGCAATTATGAGCCACTTGAACAGGTATATCCTCACATATACCAACAGGAATAGTGGTAGATTTATCAGCCATTTGCAAAGATATATCAGTTGGTATTAATTTTTCTAGTTGAAGCCTCTTATAGAGAGAGAAAGGCATAACACTAACTCCAGCTCCTAAATCACACAAAGCAGTTCTAACATAACTATTCTTAATAGAGAAAGGGATAGTTGGAATCCCTGGGTCTCCAAGTTTCTTAGGAACCTTACCATTAAAGGAATAATTAGCAAGCAAAGTAGAAATTTCTTCATTAGGGATCTTCCTTTTATTCGAGACAATATCCTTCATATACTTTGAGTAAGGAGGCAATTTAATAGCATCAGTTAAAGGAATTTGCAAGAATAAAGGCTTCATCCACTCACAAAACTTATTATAATTTTCATCTTCCTTTGACTTGTGTTTCTTATCAGGGAAAGGCATAGGTTTTTGGACCCAAGGTTCTCTTTCACTACCATGTTTCTTAGCAACAAAATATTCTTTAGTGTATTTAGTATTGTTAGTGTGGTTTTCAGGTTCTTCTTCAACTTTTTCTTCATTAGGAACTTCATTTTCTTCATTACCACTTTCAGTTTCAGCATCAGAGATAGATATACTATTAGGATCTATAGCAGGTTTAGAGGGTTCTTCAACAGTTTTATGTTTCTTTTTCCTTTTCTTACGAGTAGAGCCACTATTTTCAGCTTGTTGAGAATCCTGCTCAATTCTTTTGGGATGCCCCTCAGGATATAGAGGATCTGGGTAGCAGCACCACTTCTAGTTCTAATTTCATAAGCATATTTTTCTTTAGCAGCATTAACTAGCAAGTCGTTTTGCACTTTAACGAGTTGATCTATTTGATTTTGAACCATTTGAAAGTGTTTAATAATCATTTTAACATCATTAGAGGTTCTTTCCACAATATCTTTGAACTAAACAATATCTCTAGTGTTTTCCATTAGATGATTTTGCACCCTTTTATTAAAATTATCTTGCTTAACAATAAAGATATCAAATTCTTCTAAGCATTGATCAGGAGGTTTAGAGTAAGGGATATCACCTTCATCAAAGTGTTGGAGAGAGTGTACCTCAATAGTGGATGAGTAGGGAATAGGCTTACATAATTCTTCTATAGGAGGTAAATTCTTGACATCTGCAGCTTTAATTCCCTTCTCCTTAAGACATTTCTTAGCTTCCTTCATCACTTCATCATTTAATTCAATAACTCCCCTCCTCTTTGATGTTGGAATAGGCACCGGAATAGAAGGTTCAGGTATAATTACTTTAGATATAGCTTGTTTAGGAGGAGTCCAATCTTCATAATTCTTTCTTATTTTAGCCATTAATTCCTCAGCTTCCTTAGGAGTCCTATTCCTGAAAACACAATCAACACAACTATCTAGGTATGTCCTTGATTCTTCGGCCAGTCCATTATAAAATGTATCAAGAAGCTCATTCTTAGGTAATGGACTTCGAGCTTGTGCATGAATCAAAGCACAAAACCTTGCCCAAGATTTAGGCAATACCTCTTTTTCTCCCTGTTTAAAATCAAAAAGTTCCTGCAAAATAGCATGTCTAGCACTCGGAGGAAAATATTTCTGCAGGAAAGTACTAATCAAGCACTCAGGGCTATCAATAGATCCAGGAGGTAAATTACTAAACCAAGTTTTAGCTTCTCCTTTCAGTGAAAAGGGGAAAATCTTGGCAACAAAGTAAGTACGCATCTTAATATCATCAGAAAACAAGCCACTCATGGTAGAAAGTTCATTCATATGTGCTACCACACTTTCATTCTTAGTCCCACAAAAAGGTTCTTTCTCAACAATAGCTATGTAAGATAAATCGAGAGAGAAATCATAAGCTTTATCTATAATGTTTATGGGAGAAGCATCAAACTTAGCAATAGGAGACAATTTGGGTCTAATAGTACGCCTCTCAAGGAGACTCTTAGCAGCGCTCCTATCATGGGTGTTTTTACATTCTTTAATAAATTCATCGGTCATCTCAACATAACCATCTTCAATATCATAACTTTCACTAGACTCAGGTGAACTAACAGGTGTGGTAGTGTCTTCATTAGGAGTTTCGGTATTTCCAGCTATAGTTCTAGCAATCGTAGCATCTAGGAAAGGACCTAATGAACCACTCTGATCAAGCACAGTAGAAGCAGCATCATAAACATCCGAAGTTTCAGATTCAGCAGTAGTAGCAGTGTGTGTAGCATGTGTATGTGGTGGTGTAACGAGCTTACTCATAACAGATGGTGAGTCAAGAGCAATAGAGGTGTTCAGAACAGTACCTCTTCTTGTAGTGGATGGTAAAATAGGAAACTTGCCATCACGAGACTTACCCATGATGGATGCATAGCAGCGAACAATAGAGAATCCAAGTGAACTTGATAAATAAAGCTATGCTCCCCGGCAACGGCGCCAGAAAATAGTCTTGATGACCCACAAGTATAGGGGGTGTATCACAGTATTTTCGAGGGAAGTGAAACCCAATTTATTGATTCTACACAAGGGGAGCCAAAGAATATTTATAAGCCTTAACAACTGAGTTGTCAATTCAGCTGCACCTGGAAACAATCTTGCTCACAGCAGTTTATAAGTAGCAACAGTTTTGTAGTAGGAATAGCAACGTAGTAGCAGTAGTAAAGTAAAGACATCAGTAACAAAAACAGTAAATAGTGGGATTCGAGTGTGGTAGGCATAGGGATGGATGGATGGGCGTTGCATGGACAAGACAATTCACATAGCAATCAGAACATAGGCAATTTCAGATAATTAAGATAAAGCATCCAAGTACTAGATAATCCTATGCATGTGTTCCATATATAGTCATACGTGCTCGCAATGAGAACTTGCACAACATATTTTGTCCTGCCAGCCCGTTTGCAGTGGGGCCTCAAGGGAACTACTGGCAATTAAGGTGCTCCTTTTAATAGAGCACCGGAGCAAAGCATTAACACTCCGTGAACACATGTGATCCTCACATCAAAGCCATTCCCTCTGGTTATCCCGATTTCTGTCACTTCGGGGCCATTGGTTCCGGACAACAACGTGTGTATACAACTTGTAGGTAAGACCAAAAAACAATACTATCAGAATGAATCAATAACATGTTCAGATCTGAAATCATGGCACTCGGGCCCTAGTGACAAGCACTGAGCACAACAAGTCGCAACAAAGTCATAAAGCACTAATAAAAGATACTAGGCACCATGCCCTAACAATCTGATGCCATTACATGAACGATCTCATCCAATCCCTACCATCCCCATAGCCTACAGTAGGGGATTACTCACTCATAGATGGGGGAAACATGGATGGTCGATGGAGAAGCGATGGTGATGATGATGGCGATGATCTCCTCCAATTCCGCATCCGTGAGTGCGAACGGAGTTTACAGTGCTTTCGTGGAATCTGGTGGTGGCGGCAGAGCGGAACTCCTTCTGGAAAAACGTCGAATCCTCCCGGTGTTTTTAGGTTAGAAGGCTTCTTATAGGTGAAGAGGGAGACCGAGGGGGTGCCTTGGGGCCCACACCATGCCCTGGCGCGGCCAGGCCTAGCCCGTGCCTGGGAGGGTGTGGCCAGCCCCTGGCCCTCCTCCGTCTCGTATTCTGGCTCTGTGAGTCTTCCGGAAAAATAGGCACTTTGGCTTTTGTCCTGTCCAATTCTGAGAATATTCATTTTCTGACTTTCCTGGAACCAAAAACAGCAGAAAACAGGCCGCTGGCACTATGGCTCTTGTTAATAGGTTAGTCCAAGAAATCATATGAAAAGTACTCCAAAGTGTGGACAAAACACAAGAAAGGAGATAAAACCAAGCATGGAACATCAAAAATTATAGATACATTTGCAATGTATCAGTGTGCGGCGCATCGCCCAATCTCACATGTTTTCTTGACGAAGGTAGGGGAGCTGTAGCATCCACAGGCGTGCGCAACGACAGCAGAGTGATGCAATCGGTCGTGGAATAATCTGTGGCGAGGCTCTACAGTAGTAGTAAGAATCCCCTTCACCGGAGTATAGCTGGCGGGGAAGATCTTTAGCAGCAGTAGCTCGATGAATCTGTAGGGTTTTCAGAGCTGCATAAATAGTACTTGTTCTTCATCGAATCCGTAGCGTTTTCTCTATGATTGCTTCATCGAATCTGTAGAGTTTTCTCTAAGATTGCTTCATCAAATATCTTGAGTAAATCTAGGATGTGCAAAAAACCAAGTGCAAATTTTGTTGGGTTGAATTTCTGTAGTTTTTTTGTTGGTACAATTTCTGCTGATATTTTGTTAATAACAATCTTCAGTATATGTATGCAGAACTGCAGACTAGTACAATATGCACATCATTAGTTGTATTTTTCCAGGATTATATATGTAGAACTGCAGACTAGTTGTATTTCTGCATATATATAGTACTAGTTGTAGTTAGTAGTATATATATACTAGATAAAGTACAATGTAATCAATATCATTAATATTCCTAGCTTGGGTACAAATCCCATAAATTTCCTAGCTTGGATAATGTAGTTTTTTTCAAAAGATCATTGCTGCAAATTTAGAGTTTAATTTTGATATTTTTAATTACACTAGTAGTAGTGATATTAGTAAAATCATACCATTTATATATTTTGACACTAGTAGTAGTGTTCAGAGATGATATTAGTAACATCACATCATTTATTTTCCTTATCTTTTGTAATTTTTGTGTTCAGAAAAAAGGAATACGACTCAAAACGAATGTATGACATGTCAGCAGCAACCTGCCTGGTGTGGGAGTGGAAACCTAGACATGTGATGTATTTTAGAATGAGGGTGAGATCACTCTTTTTTGCAGAGGGATTTGTAAGTATTCTCGATTTCATACACATATATTATTTTAAATTTCCATATATATAGCTTTATGTTCATGATATTATGGGTTTTTTTTTGTTTCACAAATTTATGCAGGGTATTCCTTGTTGTTTCGCTGAGCGTATGCGACAATTCGCTCTTGGTCTGCATTTGAACTGGATCCTTGCTCAGAGTGATCTCCATGATCAAAATAGAACAACTGATGAATACTACTTGTATGGTGGAATTTTGGGAGGTTGGTAGCATTATGTGGGCAATATTGGAGGGGGTTCTGTGCAACTTATAACATTGAACAGAATGATGTTCTCACATTTGCATACAATATAGTAGACATGTGCTTTATTGTTGAAGTGTCAAATGCTGAAAATGTTATCAAACCTTGGGTTGATCAAGACCAGTGTATGTATTGACTTCTTTGCATTGAATTGGTTTTTTCTTACACACATTACTAGTTTCTTAATTAAATATGTTCCTTACACACAAACCTTCTTCAATTTCCTATGCATGATCAAGGTGTTATAAGACCGAAGATTGTTGAAAGGTGACACTAGAGAAATCCATATTTCAGTGCCCATGTAATGTCAGTTGCTCTGAAATGAATTCCATATCTTGGGCATTCTACAAGGAGTTTGTAAGAGACCTATATGAAGATGAGGTCTTTGATATCCCTTGGTTCCTGGTGCACCGGGTGCAGGATGAAGATGGTCTTCATCATATGGTTAGCTAATCACTTTTTCCTATGCTTTTCCTTCTTATTTTGTAAATTTATCAAGGTGGTCAGTTAACTAAGATCTGTTATATAGTTTTGTTACTCAGGAAATTCCTTTGAGATGCACAAGGGAACACCAAATCCCAAAGAAAGGGTTCTATTGTGTATGCATGAAGAATAATTGTGACGAAGGCCTGAAAATCTTGGGGCGATATCGCATATCGGAAGTATATGACGATTGCATTGAGTTCACTGACCCCTGGACTAAATTCTGTGTTAATAACAGAATTTTCCTTGATGATCTGCTCATCGTCCAGGTCAAGGTGATGAGGCACTATATCAAGCTGATTATTGAGGTGGTCACCGGTCCGACAGAGGAACATGAGGATGCGGAAGACGACAACAACGAGCAGCAGGAGGAGGACGAAGACGAGAGCGTTGGCTCTATGATGTTGGTTATAGCTCAGAACTTCTGAATAAATCATCAGAATTTAAATTTCAAGGATGCATGCTCAGAAACCTTTGTGTTGTTGTATGTTAAACTAGCAAATCTCTTTTGTTCAAATCTCTTGGGTTGTACCAACTTCATTATGTTTAATTATGAAATAGAAAATAAAAATGATTTCTCTCAATTTCTCGCATAAAAAAATGCACAACTAATTCCATATTCTCGTAGGAACCGACTCCACTTGTTGAACCGGCAGCACTACCATGATCTCCATGTAACCACGGTGAGTTCTTGAACCGAAGCTGCCATTATTCATTATTACCACATATCCATGATCTCTACAGTTATTCCTGGCATGCTTCTTTTTCCTCTTCCTCGCTCATTCCTCTGTTCTGGAACCATCGTTTCTTCTTCTTCTTCCTCGCAGGCATTTCCTTGCAGGCATTTCCCTTCACCCATTTCCTTACAGGCATGGATGATGGGAAATGCACAACAAAGACCCACTTCATCCCTGCCCATTGAACTATGACTTTGATGGTGGTGTACACAAATGATGAAGCGACTGTGGAGACAACTCTCGCCAGGTATGAGCAACTGCTTGAGAAAGAGAAGTACAAGTTCGTGGGGATAGACTTGGAGTATACCCGTGAAAATAAGAAACAAATCCTTCACAAGAGATCACCGTCATGCAAATATCCATACATGAGGAGGTCCTCGTTTACCACTTCTACAGGTATGTGAAATTTAAATTTGAGATCACCACTTCTGCATCCCTTGTTCCCTTGCATCCCTGAAACCCTCTAACTGCAGGAGTAAACCAACTGAGAAGCATTGTCCGCCTCTGGTCGAGTTCTTGTGTAGGAAAGGGATAACTTTCACTAGCGTGGATATCACAAATGGCACAACTATGCTTTCTCGTGCGTTGATAAAAATCCCACATGGGTACCACATCGACATCCAAAATCGGTACAAGATCAAACCATAGCCAGAGAAGGATGGAATGGGTGATCTGGCAACTGAAATCATTGACATATCCTATGGAGAACTTACGAAATTGAAGCGAAATGAGCACAACTTACTAGGAGTGGAAGCCGATGAGCCAGGTGCGCCTCGACTATGCAACCAGAGAAGGCTACATGGCGTGCGAGTTGTACAGTAGGCTCATTACCATGAAAGGTGGGATGGTTCAAGGGTTTTTCGTGACAGAGCTATGCCCTACTTGCAAGCGAGCCCAATAGAAGATGTGTGAGGAGGATATAAAGCGGTATCAGGAGGAGCAGGAATCTTGGAACGGTGGCGAGATCAAACGCTTGAAGGGGAAGCAATTCAAGGACGACAACAAGTGGTGATAAATTATGTGTTTAAACTAGATTAGTTTATATTTTATTTTGTGTAGTATATATTTTGGGATGTACATATCAGTTTGGTATCTAAGCATTGGAAGAACTTACGTGCATGTATGTGTTTTCCTATATGGTATATGTACAAAAGTGTGATGGGTTGTTGAGATAGGAATTATCTAGGCTCCTGATGAGCATGGTTTCTCACGTATATGTCGATATGCACATGATCCACCATCTTCTTGGACTCAAACTTTGATATCTACCATGTTGCAATCACCTAAAACTAACCAAAATAAGGATAAAAATCCATTGTTCAACGCTCAACTGGAGAAATCTAGGGGGTAGATCGTCTATGGGGCCCACGGTCTAGGGTTTCATTGAAAACTGAGCATCAGAGCGTCTGAATTGCTCCAGATCTTACATGCGTTTCTAGAATATGTAGAAAAGTTGAGATATGCATCATCTAGGAAACTTCAGTGGATTCCGTGATATGCAACTTCTGTCACACACTGGTGAAACATGCAATTAATATAATATGGAAGCTGCTTATTTATTTTCTATATGTTTTAATTTGGTCTCTGTGACCATGGTTTGTCACATGGATCCCCTAGAGTCATTGCATGTGTTCTCTTCCTAAACCACATTGATATATCCACTAGTCATTGATCCACATGACCACATTGCATGTGTTCTTTTCCAAAACCACATTGATGTCTACATGACCACACACTCCAGCGGATTCTGTGATGTAACTTCTGTCACACCGGTGCAACATGTAGTGTGGAAGCTTCTTGAATTCCTATGTGTTTTTGGTCTTTGTGGCCATGGTTTGACACATCGATCCCCTAGAGTCATTGCATGCGTTCTTTTCCTAAACCACACTGATATATAGAGTCATTGATCTACATGACCTTGCATTTTTGTTCTTTTTCCAAAACCACATTGATGTCTAAATGAGCACACACACTCTAGTGGATTCTATGATGCAAACTTCTTTCACACTGGTGAAACATGCATTCAATGTGGAAGCTGCTTTCATATGTGTTTTTGGTCTCTATACACCATGGTTTGACACATGGATCCCCTAGAGTCATTGCATGTGTTCTTTTCCCACTACAGTCATTGATCCACAAGACCACATTGCATGTGTTACACATGAATATGATATCCACATGACCACACACTCACTCTAGTGGATTCTATGATGCAACTTCTGTCACACTGGTGCAACATGGAATGTGGTATATGTATGTTTTTGGTCTTTGTGATCATGGTTTCACACATGGATACCCCTAGAGTCATTGCATGTGTTCTCTTCCTAAACCACATTTATATATCCACTAGAGTCATTTTGATAGATCCACATGACCACATTGCATGTGTTGTTTTCCAAAACCACATTGGTATCTACATGACCACACACTCTCTAGTGGATTCTGTGATGCAACTTTTGTCACATTGATGCAACATGCAACAATGTGGAAGATGCTTTCTTATATGTTTTTGGTCTCTATGACCATGGTTTGACACACATGGATCCCCTAGAGTCATGCATTGCATGCGTTCTTTTTCCCAAACCACATTGATATCCACTTGAGAGTTATTGATCCACATGACCACATTGCATGTGTTCTTTTCCTAAAACACATTGATATCCACATGACCATACACACCTCCAATGGATTCTATGATGCAACTTCTGTCACACTCGTGCAACATGCAATGTGGTATGTTTTTTGGTCTCTCTGTGACCATGGTTTGACACAAGGATCATCCCCTAGAGTTATTGCATATGTTCTTTTCCTAAACCACATTGATATCCACTAGAGCCATTGATCCACATGACCACATTGCATGTGTTATTTTCCAAAACCACATTGATATATATCTACTTGACCACACACTCCAATGGATTATGTGATGCAACTTTTGTCACACTAGTGCAACATGCAATGTGGAAGCTGCTTTCCTATGTGTTTTTGGTCTCTGTGACCATGGTTTGACACATGGATCCCCTAGAGTGTCATTGCATATGTTCTTTTCCTAAACCACATTGATATCCACTTGAGAGTCATTGATCCACATCACCCCATTGCATGTGTTCTTTTCCAAAACCACATTGATATCTACATGAGACCAGACACACTCCAGTGGATTCTGTGATGCAACTTCTGTCACACACTGGTGCAACATGCAAGGTGTAAGCTGCTTTATTTCCTATATGTTTTAATTTGGTCTCTGTGACCATGGTTTGACACATGGATCATCCCCTAGAGTCATTGCATGTGTTCTCTTCCTAAACCACATTGGTATCCACTAGAGCCATTGATTCCACATGACCACATTGCATGTGTTCTCTTCTGATACATCGTAAACGTATCTATAATTTTTGATGCTCCATGCTTGTTTTATATCAACTTTCTTATGTTTCGTTTACACTCTGAGGTATTTTTATACATTTTCTGGAACTAACCTATTAACAAGATGCCACAGTGCCAGTTGCCTATTTTCTGCTGTTTTTGGTTCCTGAAAAGCTAGTAAGGAAATTGACATGGGTATACCCTACAGGTACTCGAGTTTGGTATATACGGTCTAGATACGGCAGAAGCCCACGAAGTTGCCAAGGCCCAATGGAGAATTCGAGTGGCCCACGGACTCTCGATTGCTTGCGAGACAAGAAGAAGCTTAAGATAGAAAGTTCAAAGGGAAAACCCTAATCTGTAACCGAATCGACCTGCTACCCGAGACCTAGCCTATCTATATAAAGGCTAGGAGGGGGCGGCGAAGAGGACAATACCACCCTAGTTTCCACAACTCTCGCCAGATTGCATCTGCACACCCCTGTAATCTTTGACTCCTTCGTTAATTCCAAGAGCAGACAAGCAGGATTAGGGACCTCTATGAGGCCTAAACCTGGGTAAAACTTGCGTCCCTGTGTGCTTGTTTGCTAGCCGATTGATGCCTCCAGCGCTCCCTCCTTCTCCAAAAGCCAAGTCCATAAAAATGGGCATTGCCGAGTTAAACCCTCGTTAATTGGCACCGTCTGCGGGAATCAGGAGTGCTGATGTCACGGCTTCTTCGGCCCCGTAAACCGCTATGTACAACTCCGCAACAGCGGAGATTCACCAGCTCTTCAGCGCGTTCGACTTCACCGTCCACACGCCAGCCACTCGCCTGGCTTTCGAGTCCGTGGGCGATGGAATCAGCCTAGTGATTGGGAGCTTTCGATTCCAGGTTGGTCAGCTGGGTATACTTCGCATGCCTGACCAGCCGATGGCCCCCGCGATTGCTCCAGCATAATGGTTCCCGCCACCAATCGGCACCCTCAGCGAGCTCAATGCCTCGATAATAGCTGGGAGCACGGACAGCAACAACAGTCGTGGATCCCATCTGGGTGACCTAGCCACTGAAGACAGAACCTACGGCTCTGGATCTAAAAGTTGCGGGAGCAATAGCTTCCCCAACCACTTCATGTGTGCCGTCATCAACGCATGCGATAATACTGCCAATCGCGAAAACATCAGCACCGGATCTGGCACCAGACCGCCCAACGGCAGCACGCCCAATGGCATCGGACCACCCAACGGCGGCCCCACCAACGGTTGCAACGGTGCACCCGTCAACAACGGAACCGGTGGGGGACTGACGCTCATGGCGAATGAGAACACCGGCGAGCACATGCAGATCCACCTCAATGACAACGAGTGGGCCCGTTGTCATGAAGCTCTACGGGTCAATCCTCTGCCCCCAACACACCGCAGGACATGCTAATGGCTACCATTGGCTGCTAAAGGAGGAATTCAAGCGCCAACAATAGGTGATCGCGCAACTCGAAGCGCGCAGAAAGGCGACAGATGAGTCGAGTCTTCGACGAGCTAGGCTCTCCTCCCACGGAGGATCCTCCTCCAAAGGCAACGATTACGTTGCCAACAAGAGGCGATCTCGACTGGCCCACCTCACCGAGCAAGAACACGTAGAGGCTGCGAAAGTCCTCGACTTCAACTCTATGACAGTCGACACGCGGGGCAATGTGCTCCCAAAAACTCCGCAAGCTGCGGTAACGGCGGCCACCATGTACCTTCTCAACAACCAGCCTCCGGCTGGAGATACACGAGCTGCCATGCACCGATCTATGATCGTGGGCCTGGGACTAATCGAGGCTGCCCTCGACAAAGAACCAACACCAGAGATGAAGAAAAGTAAGGCTCTGGAAAAGTACTACTCGTACTCCTCCAGTGACGACAGTCACGATCTGTCACAACAGCGTCGCTCACGGCGGCATGGCCACGACTACGATGCGCGCGATGACCTCACGCAGCGCAAAGTCGACAAGATGCAGGCAAGATGTGCTCGTTCGACTGACTCAGAAGAATACGAGACTGAGCTCTGCGGCGCCAGATGCTTCAGCGGGGCCATCAGGCAGAAGCGAATGCCTAAGGGGTTCAAACTCCCATCGGAGAACCCAAAATTTCGCGGTCTACAGGACCCAAAAATCTCGTTGGAGGACCACATCTCCTCCGTCAGACTACATGGATGGAGTCGAAGCACGACCATGCAATGCCTGCAGCTCGCGCATGGCTCAACAACCTCCTACGCGGATCCATTCGTAGCTGGGAAGAGCTGGTCTACAGCTTCGTGCACAATTTCAAGCGCACTTACAAAAGGCCTGCATCAATCGAAGAACTGAGAAGTTGCCAGCAAAGATAGGGCGAATCGCTACGCTCGTACATCCAAAGGTGGTCTATCATCAAGAACTCCACAGAAAACATCTCAGAGGACCACGCAATCGATGCGTTCAACAGCGGCGTTTGCCGTATTGAGCTCAGGGAGGAGCTAGGCCGCTCGAAGCCCAAAATGATCGACCACCTAATGGAAATCGTGAATCGGTGGGCTGACGGAGAAGACTCGGTGAAAAACCGTACCTACTCCGATGATGACGATGACCTCGGGCGCAGACGCGACCGTCGAGGCAAACGTCGGATGCACGTCTATGACGACCACGACGAGGTCAATATGGTCGCAGTCGGCTATGCCCACAAACGCGACGATAACCGCAACAACGGATACCGCAGTGGTGGATATCGCGATAGCAAAAAAACCACACAGGTGTGGCAACACCGCACTCGTGAAGAGGCACCCGCAACATCTATCAAGGACAAACTGTCCGGGCCATGCAACGTGCACTTCTACATCGATAAGCACGATGGCAAGAAGAAATCCAGCCACCTTCTCAAGGACTTCCGCAAACTCCACGAGGGCCTGGCCTGGATGAATAGCGACGCGGTCAACAGGGGCTACGGAGCAGCCCCAGGCGCTGTGGCACATGGAGCTCCTCCACCACCGCCCGGACCAGCACCACCCGCGGCTGCGCTGGTCCAGCATCACGGAGGCGAGCCATACCCACGAGCCGTGGGCAATATGGGGATGATCCAAAAAGGACGTCCCTCAAAACGAGTGTAGAAGGCCATCACTCGCCAAGTCAACTTGGCGATAAACTCTCCACCTTCCACCACTAAGTACCTTAGTGGATGCGACTCCTGCATCACCTTCGACAAGCGTGACCACCCGCGCCAAGTTCCTTGTCCAGACCACTATCCCCTCGTACTCGAGGCGCGGTTTGGGGGCTTCGACATGAGTCGTGTCTTCATGGATGGTGGTAGCGGCATTAACCTCATGTTCGCGAGTACCTTGCGCGCGATGAGGATCCCTCTGACGTGTCTAGAAGTTTCAGACATGACATTCCATGGCATCGTCCTAGGAAAAGGCATATATCCCCTGGGCAAAATCAATCTCGACGTCATCTTCGGCACGCCGCAATTTTTTTGGCGAGAGCGCATCAACTTTGAAGTCGTCGACTGGCCTTCACATTACCACTGCATCCCTGGACATGCCGTGTTCGCAAGGTTCATGGAACTGCCGCACTACGCCTACCTATAGATGAAAATGCTAGGTCCAAACAGCATAATCACAATCAACGACAACTTTGAGAGGTCCGATAGTTGCGACAGGGAATTCAACAGAATCTCCCAATCCTTCGGCATGCAGGAGGAACTTGCAAGATTAAAGGAGTCAATAGACAACAGTCTGCCTCCCCTGAGCAGGCCAAGTTCACCCGACCTGTCATTCGACTCGTCGGTGCACATGAAGAATGTCCAGGTCCACCCAATGGACCCGACCAAGACATCACTCATTACCAAAAACTTGAGTTCCGCATCGGAACTCGCGCTCATCGAATTCCTCTGTGAGCACTGGGAGATCTTCGCTTGGTGTCCAGTGGACATGCCAGGAGTTCCCAGGGAATTCGTGGCCAAACCTCACACACCTGGCACGGAACTCCGGCCAATACCATTGGCTTGGCCCTTCGTGCAATGGGGACTCGACATGGTCGGCAAGCTCCCGAAATCCTCGTGAGGAGGTTATGTCTACCTCTTGGTCGCAGTCGACAAATTCACCAAGTGGATCGAGGCCATGCCGGTGACAAATCAATCAGGGGCTAGCGCTGTCAAGTTTTTCAAGTCCATTGTCTACCGCTTTGGAGTGCCACACAACATCATCACGGACAATGGGACAAACTTCAGCTCCAAGGAGTTCTAGGAATTCTGCGAAAACCTGGGAATCAACATAAGCTACGGCTCGTTGGCTCACCTGTAGACCAATGGTCAAGTCAAAAAGACCAACAGCCTCGTCTGTAGCAGAATCAAGAAACGACTCCTTCGGCCACTTGAACAAGCCACCGGATGCTGGCCAGACGAGCTACAATACGTACTCTAGAGCTTGCGCACAACTCCAAACAGCACCACGGGATACACCCTGTTCTTCATGGTGCACGGTGCTGAAGCGGTGCTACCCGCAGAAGTACGCTACAAAGCCCCGCGGGTGGTCGCCTACAGCGAGCAGGAGTCAACTCTTGCACTTGAAGACTCCGTTGACCTCCTTGACAAGGCAGGAGAAATTGCAGTGGAGAGATCAACGATCTACCAGCAAAGCCTCCGCAACTACCACAGCAGAAGGCTATGCCCAAGATCCTTTGTCGAAGGAGACCTAGTCCGGCGACTCAAGCAACAAGGGCATCTCAAGCTCGAGTCTCCTTGGGAGGGACCTTACGTGATTACAGAAGTAATCCCAGGTGGCGCCTATCGCCTTAAAGATTTTAAGACAGGAGTCGTATACTCCAACCCCTGGAACGTCGCACAGCTGCATTGCTTCTACCCCTAGTCGTTTTTCTTTTACATTTACAAATAAGGCTATTCAGCCAGGCTACTTAGCCACACATTGTACCTCGTACTATTCTGCGAATAAATAAAAGCTAAGTGCCCCAAAACTCTGTGTTTTCCTTATTTTTCTTGCAATTTTATCACTCGGGGGCTGCGCCACCCTTTACACTTTTGTTCTACAAACAAATCGCAGTTTCCTGAGTAGCTGACACAATATTAATTGAACCCTTGATAAATACCAACCCAGTTGCAACGCACCTAATAGGTTGGCAAGGTGCTGAGATAACACAAGTCAGGCTAACGAAAAGGAACTACAGAGTACAAATACACTTGTAAAATATAAAAGTTAGCAAGCTCTTCACATATCAATGGATATTAATTACATCCAACATATCCATACGAACTTTACAACACTTGTACAATTATGTGCAGGATACAAGTCATGCTACTGCTGCAACAGAAGAACGTTCGTTTGTTCCTCAAAGAAGTCAACAATTTCTTCTACTGGGCGGTCAACCGCTTGGTAGTGCGGAACCATGTCCCAGGTCATACCTTCTGGCGGAGGCAGCGGCCCAGTGGCAACAACTGCGACATCTACATCCGGCCTATGCATCGCACCAGCGATAATGAAGCCTTAGCGCCAGCTACTAAGTGCTGCCGTATGCACTCGCGAACCGCACTCAAATCCTGGAATTTTGCTAGAAGAGCCAACATGCTTGACGGAACGGCGTCCAACGGAAACATCATTTGGTAAATATGCCTAAGGCACGACTGTGCTTTCTTCAAAAAATGAAGTACTCGAGAAGCACGATCCTACAGGGTCGCAAGCGCGATCGCACGATCGTGGTCCAACCAAAAATACCCACTCACCTGAAGTTGCTCCTGGGTTAGGTCATTCATTCGAATAACAATCTGGTCCTTCATATCATGCGGATGGCGAGCACTGACAACTACACCAAGCAAAATGGCAAAGTGTGAAGACAAGGCATCGCCGAGACTGACTAAAAGAAAAGATGAGAGGGCAGAAAGCTAACATTTGAACTGGTCACTCAGCTACGCTACCTCCTCCAAGAGATACTTCTCACGGGCGGTGACCTTCTCCGCCTTCGACTTCCATACATCTGCGCCACCACGGAGGATGGCCAAATCACGCTCCAATTGCTTAATGCGATCGCACAGTCACAAAAGCAAAGACAACTCCTCCACCTTTGAGCGCAGCTGCGCCAAGGTTTCATCGGTGGGTGGAGGATCATGAGGACCACTCGAATGACCACTCGACGTACCCTATCACAAACCAAGCAAGAGAAAATAAAGGACCAAGAATACATTGATAAAAGGCACAAATGCATTCAAGCATGGCAAAGCTCGACAGGGACACTCCCACAAAAGCATAGTCTCAACAAAAGGCAACTATAACTATTACATATGCAGAATAAGGAGTATTTTGCTTCTTCGACTTGGACTTTGGCTTCGGGGGCTTCATCGCATCCGTGGCAGTCTCCGATGTCGTGGATTTGCTAGTGGCATCCCCAGATGCCGTGGCCTTTGCTGCCTTCGCTCTCCGCCACTCCTCGGAATACTTGGCGACTGTCTCGATAAGCTGAGGACCATATTGACCGCAGCTACCAGCAAAGGGAGCAAATACTACCTGCTGGCCTCCGGCGTCGACATGCATCGCCTCGGAAACAACAGCGGGGTCCATCTCCACGCCATGGGCTTGCACCATCGTGAGTGCCATGGTGGTGCCGACGAAATGCTGCGAGTTCCTGAAGTCCGCGGGAATACCTCCAGCGAGGGATTCCACTAGGTCTCCAAGGTTGTCGATCAACCCGGCCTTGGGAGTTAAATCCTCGCGGATGTGACTGAGCACATCCTTGGCCTTCCCCAGCGTCTCCTGGAGGGAAACACTACGGTCTTCGACTGTAGTGATGGCGCCTGCCAATGCATCCGCGCGACACAAAGACTGGGCATCAAAGCTCAGGCCACCGGCATCTGCATAGACAAAAGTGTTAGTACAACAACCAATTGTCAAAACAAAAGAGCAAATGCAAAATTCAGCCGAAAGAATACCTGAGAGGGACTTGGCAATAGAGAAAAGTTGCTCCTCGAACAACTTCTCCCTCTCAGCAGTGGTAGCGCGGAGATCCTCTTGTCGCTTTAGCGAGTCCTCCAGAGCTACGATTGCCTCGTCGTGATTCTTTGTCACCGCGGCAAGCGTCTTCTCGAGTGCAGCAGCACGTCGAAGTAGTTCATTGTGCTCAACTACAACATACAGGGTGTATCATCAAGCGAATTCATACAATTCACGAAGACAAAGACAAAGTCAAAACTCACCTTTGACAATGCGGTGGCGATTGTCCAGCAGAGCATGCTGCCGACCCATGACAAGGACTTGCTCCGCCAGACGCGCAGGTTCTTTCACGATAAGCCGCACCACAGAAGAAAACAAAAGTTCAGCAACAGCACCAAGTATAAATTCGACTGCCAAAACAACAAAATGACGCTTACATGATCCTCCAAAGACTTCAAGATGACTCACATACTATCCGGGGCCCTATCCGGTGTTCCCCATCATGCGGGAACTCACGAAATTGCTGAGGGCCGCCAATGGAGGGGAAGAAGATCGTTCAGCCACTTCCTTGGCCTTGGAGCCTGCGGCTCTAGACTCCTTCACAAATTGGACGTCGTCAGAAGACGACGACGCCGCTCGGCTACAAAATACATGAAGAAAAACCTTCAGGGAAAAAAGCAACTCCAAAAAAGAAACCAAAGCAAGGTCGCAAATGCAGAACTCACCAGCTAAATTTATCAAGATCAAAGGATTGCTCCTCTGACTCCGATGACTCCTTCGTCAGTCACAACTTCTTCCGGGCAGGAGGAGCCATGGAGTGCACAGGAATGGCGGGGATTGGCTCCTCTGCAACAACAGAAGGGCCTTCTGGTGTCGTCGGTGACGAGGCATCCGAGTCCTCGCTGCAGGAACGCTTGCGAGTGTCCTAGTCGCTGGACTCGAGGGCTCCTTCCTCCTCTTGAATTGGGACGGTCGATTCCGACTCGTCCTCTTCATCCACTTCGCGAGGGATAACCCCTTCAGGACAAGGGGGCAAATTGGGACACACCTTCTAGTCCTGCATTCAGAAGATACAACATTATATATCAAAGCATCATAAAAGGCAATCAAAAACAGAAACTACTTCACAGTACAGTTCTACCTCAGGAGGAGGGTTAGAGGTGTCGAAAGGAGGCACGACTGGTTTGCCTGGGAGAACCTCCTTGGCGGTGTATTTGGTCACCAGTCGCACCCTCTTATCCACCTCACCTACAAAAATGCCCTCGATAGACACGTGAGTGACATCATCAGCACCGGTCCAGCGGAACATAGGGTGCACTCTGGCCTGCAGAGGCTGGACGCGGTGGCGCAACCATGTGCAAATAAGGTCAGCGCCACCTTCTTCCTTGCCTATGCGTTTTTCGAGGTCACAGACACACTTATACAACACTTCTGTTTCCTCGGACTTGCCGGGAATAATGACATTCTTCTAGGAGCTCCTCCTCTTGCAAGACGCTGCGGGATCAAAGGGCGCAAGTCTGTAGTGCTCTCCGCCGGCCTTCTGGTCACGGATGTAGAACCACTTGTCCCTCCACCCCTGGACGGACGCGGTGAGCTTGATGGCAAAATAGGCGACAGAGGAGTCAACGTGGATCCCACAGCCTCCTACGCCATAGACTACTAAACCGGACGCCGGCTAGCATTTCAGCTTAAAAAGCCTCTTGAAGAGGCCAAAGTGCGGCTCGATTCCGAGCCAGCACTCGCAAAGAGTAATGAAGCAGGAGATGTGGAGAATGGAATTTGGGGACAGCTGGTGAAGCTAGAGCCCATAGAAACAAAGGAGACCGTCAAAGAAAGGATGCAGAGGGAGAGAAAGACCTCGGATGACAAACACAAGGAACATCACCCGGAAACCTAGAGGAGGACAAGGGATTACCTCCTCACCGGGCACTCGCGAGTCGTCTTCTGCGGAAGAAAGAACCCCATCTCGATGATGAAGATGCAGTTCGGTGGGCTTGATGATGGACGCCCGACAGGCGCCATTGGTGATGCGGGTGCCAGCACCTTTCTTCTTCCCAGTGTTGGTGGCGCTGGTGCCCACGGTGGTGGTACCGCCCTTCTTCTTGGCGGTGGCAATGGTGGCTACGGATCCAGCAACGACGCCTCCTTTCTTCTTGCCCATCTTTTGATGGCGGTGAGAATGGAGGACGTAACTAGGGAAGACACGGAGTTGGTCTAGTGCCGCGAAGAGGACGTGCGCAAGGAAGCAGGGAGTAGCAGCAATGGAAATGGAGGCACGAGCAAAGAAGATAGATGGGAAAATTAGCGCAGCTGTGCTGCTACTTAACCTCCTCGTAGACACCATCCAACGGCCAGCAGAAACCCTACTACACGCGTGGCGCACATCGCCATCGACACGTGGCGAAGCTGAAGCACGAACCATCCCCCCACTATTCCCATTATGCGCGGAAATCGAGGAGACACAGTTAAAACAGAAGATTACGCATGCCCAGTCAAATCAAAGTCAGAAAGTGGGACCCACCACTTGTCACGTCCCGTCAAAGCTGCTCACGCGGGCAACCGAGGTCATCACATCGTCAAAACTGACGTCATTGATTCTAGTAGCAGAAGATTTCGACTAGTTTAGTCCTTGCTCGAGTCTTCGACTCAACCAAGCACTCGAGGGCTACTCCTAACAGGAGCGCTGGCCGCGCACCCGAAAGATTTTTTATGTAGGTATACGAACATTCTAGATAAACCCTTCACTCGAATCATCGATTCGACTATGAACTGCGGGTTACTCCCATAGGGAGCACTGAAAGCATATTCGACTGAAACAAGCAACAAAAGATGACAGCAATTGCAAATGTTTTTAGTCCCCACTCGAGTCTACGACTCGAATAGGCACTCGGGGGCTACTCCCATAGGGAGCATTGGTCGCGCACCCTATGATTATTTTCCTGGTACATCGTACTGTGTGTTGATAACATCCACACTCGAATGCTATGGCGACTCTGCCTCATATTTTCCCTACAAAGAGATTACATCTCCTAGGCCACCTGAATCATCTCCGTGATGACAAAATTTTTGGATCCCGCGCTTGCAGCGTGAAGATAAGACCTGAATAAGGCCTGTCAACGCATCTGCTACGCACTACCAAAAATATATCTGTGCCTGCAGGTGCGATGACCATGCCTTGACGGACGCGTCGAGTGCTCGCACTTACATACTGGAATTTGACTCCTGTAAGACCTCCGTGGCCTGAGTCGAATTATGCCAGCACTTTTTCTGAATTCGTGTCTAGGGACTCGAGTGTGAGTAGCCCTAAGGCAGTTAATTGATACCGATACATCGGTTAAATCAGGCACGTATATCAACAATCCCTATGACACAAACAGAACACTCGAAAAAATGCTCAGTCATGCACTCGAAAGACTTCATAAAGTCCCTAGTTGAATCTGCGATTCCACTGGCCTTCAAGGGCTACTAACATGGGTATACCCTATAGGTACTCGAGTTTGGTATATATGGTCCAGATACGGCAAAAGCCCATGGTGTTTCCAAGGCCCAATGGAGAATTCGAGTGGCCCACGGACTCTCGATTGCTTGTGAGACAAGAAGCTTAAGGAAGAAAGTTCAAAGGGAAAACCCTAATTTGTAACCGACTCGACCTGCTACCCGAGACCTAGCCTATTTATATAATGGCTAGGAGGGGGCAGCGAGGAGGACAATCACCACCCTAGTTTCCACAACTCTCACCAGATTTCATCTGCGCGCCCCTGTAATCTTTGATTCCTTCGTTAATTCCAAGAGCAGACAAGCAGGAGTAGGGACCTCTACGAGGCCTGAACCTGGGTAAAACTTGTGTCCCTGTGTGCTTGTTTGCTAGCCGATTGATGCCTCCAGCGCTCCCTCCTTCTCCAAAACCCAAGTCTATAACAATGGGCATTGACGAGTTAAACCCTCGTCAGAAATATTCTCGGAATTGGACGGGACAAAAGCCTAAATCAATATTTTACCAGAAGGAACACGGAGTCCGAAGGGCAGCCGAAGTGAGGCCACGAGGTGGCCACACCTAGGTCTAGCGCGGCCCTCCTAGGCGCGCCGCCACCTGGTGTGGGCCCCTCGGGCCGCCACCGAATTGCCCCTTCGCCTCTAAAAGTACCCCGAGACGAAAACCCTAAGCACCTGATCAGAAATCCACGAAAGAGTCTATAGCCGCCGCCATCTCCATCCCTAGATCGGGGGATCCGAAGCTCTTCCCGGCACCCTACCGGAGGGGAGAGATCACCCCGGAGGCCTTCTTCATCACCACGCCTGCCTCTGGAGTGATGCGTGACTAGTTCACCCTTGGACTATGGGTCCATACAGTAGCTAGATGGTTGGTTCTCCTCCTTTGTGCTATCATGTTTAGATCTTGTGATCTCTGTTCATGATCAAGATCATCTATTTGTAATCCCATATGTTGTGTTTGCGGGGATCCGATGGATATCGAAATACTATGTTAGATTGATTATTGAATAATCATGTCTATGTTATTTGTGATCCTGCATGCTCTCTGTTGTTAGTAGCTATCTTGGCCAAGTAGATGCTTGCAACTCCAAGAGGGAGTATTTATCCTCTATAGTAGGTTCATGCCTCTAGTAATCTAGGGAAGTGACAGAAATCTCTAAGGTTGTAGATGTGCTATTGCTACTAGGGAGAAAACAACAATCCTTTGTCCATGGGGCAATTGTATTGTTTACTTTACACACTTTGCTTAATGCAATTATTTGTTGCTTGCAACTTAACACTGGAAGGGGTTCGGAAGATAACCGGAAGGTGGATTATTAGTCATAGATGAAGTTGGATTACGATCTATATATTATGTTATAATGCCCAATCAAATTTCATAGGAATCAAGATGTCTAGTATATGCATTGTTATGCTTTTTCAATCTGTCAATTGCCCCACTATAATTTGTTCACCAACATGCTATTTATCTTAAGGAGAAACACCTCTAGTGAACTATGGACCCCAGTCCATTCCTTTATTTGATATACCATCTACTGTTTACCGTTTACTATTTATTTTCTGCAAGCAATTACTATCTTCCACATTATACATTTAATCCTTTGTTTTCAGCAAAACCAGTGAGATTGACAACCTCACTGTAAGTTAGGGAAAAGTTCTGTGGTTGTGTTGTGCAGGCTTCCAAGTTGTTAGCAACACCATGGAATTGTTTCCTTACTCCTACTGGTTCGATAACCTTGGTTTCATAACTGAGGGAAAACTTGCTGCTGTGCTCATCATACCTTCCTCTTGGGGTTCCGAATGAGCACTACATTTTGAGCCATCAAGCACTTTTTCTGGCGCCGTTGCCGGGGAGTTAAGGACAGCTTCAATCTCTTCCTCCTCGTCAATCACTTTTCAGGGAGAAAGAAGATTCTTGCAAGGGGAGTCTTTCACAACCAATCTCTTCACTTTGTTTTTGTTTTGCTTAGTTTATTTTTGCTTTGTTTGCTTGTTTCTTATCAAAAACACAAAAAATTAGTTGTACTGGTTTGTTTCTTTTTATTAAAAACACAATTTTTTTCCTATTTCAAGTTACTTTTATGTCTAGCATTGCTCCAATCACTATGTCACCTGAGGAAATGATTTTTACTTTCAAACAAGGAATTGAAGAGAGTTTCAAAGAAGCTTGGTCTAGAATTTCTGATTTACATGAAAAAACTAAACCTAAAATGACTCTAAGCTTGTTTCTTAGCAGTTTATACTTTGGTCTTGCTCTTTGTTATAGATATGCTTTGGATGTTGTAGTAGGAGGAGATTTCCTCCAGTGCAATGAGGGTGAAGCTTTTAATGCGATAAAAAAGTTGGTTTCAACATATAACTTTCCTAGTAAATCTGATTCCTCCTTTATAAACATATTTGCTAGATTAAACACTCTTGAGACCAACACAACTAGTTTAACGGAATGCTATAACATGCTTAGAGAGCATCATGAATATGTTCCAATAAATTCTGAATCTTCAAATGGCTTCCTACAGTAAAAGTTGTTATAAATAATGAAACTCTTTATGCTTGTTGTGATATCATGTCTGAATTCTGTCTTATGCCTAAAGATATCTATGAATCTTTGAATCTTTGGGGACTTTCTGAGGGAGGAGAAGAAATATCTCTTACCAATAATGCCACAATATTACCCATTGGAATAGCTAAAGGAGTGTTTACATAGATCCTAGGGAAAGTGGTGTCTACTGATTATCTTGTTATTGAATGTGTAGGAAAAGGACAAATTACACTTGGAAGATCCCTACTGAAACTCCTTGGAGCACTAATAGACGTGGGAAAAGGCATCATGCATTTTTCTTCTCCACCAAACAACCATACGTTCTCTAAAGATAAGAATAAAGGTAAGAAAGGTAGGGGTAATAAAATGTATCTTAATGCTTCTTCACTTGAAAATAGTTGAATCTTCCTTTCTATGCCTAGCTGAAAGGCGTTAAAGAAAAGCACTATTGGGAGATAACCCAAATTATTTTTTACTTTCAGTAAGTTTTTCTTTTAATTGAGTATTGGAAGTTATTGCCTCAGTAATAACCTCTCCTTATCATTTTTGTTTGGTTTTTGTGCCAAGAATAACCTCTAATGAGAGAGAAGTAAGACTTGGGAAAGTTGCTGTCCCGAAACAGATTTTTTGTCCTTCACTGTAAAACATCGTGAAAAATCCCTGTAAGTCGGATTGACCTGTAATTTTTTGTACTTATGCCCCAGGTTATTATCTAACTTTCGTTAGTTTAGCAATTTTCGATTTGAGCAACATAAGGTCTTCGAAAAAATTGGTTTTTACCTGCTGGTCTATTTTGTCAGATTTCTGCCATTATTTGCATTTGCCTCTTAATCTCTTTCCCTTTGAGTTCTCTTTGATCACTTGAGCTTTTAGAAGGAATTTCTACAGTAGCTTGTGATTTAATGGAAGTTTTACTTGTGTTGAAACTAAACCCAAATACTTATTATCTTGAATACACTAATGTTGCTAACGAAGATTGTGTGAAGTTTTGTATGAAGGAATTTTTCAAGTGTAGGGAAGAATAATGTGATAAGATGAAGTATGGACAAAATCTCAAGCTTGGGGATGCCCAAGGCATCCCATTATTCATCAATAAAAATCTCAGGTTTTCTTCCAAAACACTTCATTTTTATTGTTTCATGCATAATTGTGTTGTTCTTGGAGCGTCTTTGTTTTTGGTTTTAGTTTTCTTTTGTTTATTTTGCTTAAATAAATTGGTTGGACCACCGCATTCATATATTGTTTCAAATAAGTTGATTGGTGTTGGAAAAGAGTAGGACATTTCATGCTTATAAGTGGTACAAAAAGAGCTTGTTTTGACAGTGGCCTAGACTTTATCATGTCATGTTTGATGTTGCTTTGACTTTATGCTTAGTGATTATGCCTGTAGCATGAATTGTTTCAAACAATTGAGATTGCTTAATGTGCCTTAAAATAATCATGCGTTGCTTTAGCATACAAAAGCATAATATTGTGGTATTCTTATTTGATGCTTTATTTGGGTTGACTTGGCACATGTTTACACCATGTTAAGACTATGAACCAGTCACCTTAGCCTCTATGATCATTTAGTTTTTGACTTGTAATATCATTTTATGTTTAATTAATAATGTTTTGTCGCTTTGCATGATTATGGCCATTATTGCTCTCTTAGTTGGTCGATCCTAGTCTTTTGCTAGCCACCACCTGTATCAAGTATAAGATCTACTCATGCATCCAGCCTCCAAGAAAACCAAGTTATTCCAAAGAGTCCACTATAATTTCCTATGCATGGTGTGTTACACCATTCCAAGTATATTCATGTTTTTATCTACCTTCCAAATTAAACTTGTTATGTGAAAATTAGTGATTAAAGCTCTCACAAACTTGATGGCACACTTTATTTTCTTGCACTTAATAAACTTGAACCATTGTGTCCATCTATGTTGCTTATATGCTTGCACTTTATAAGTTGTGAATTAGCAAAACCATGTACCAGGGGGAACACTTTCAACATTGCACTTATTATTTAGTTGATATCTGATGTCTACGCACTTCTATTCTTGTAGACAGTTGTTGGGCCTCCAAGTGCAGAGGTTTGTAGAACAGCAGCAAGTTTTCCCTTAAGTGGATCACCAAAGGTTTATCGAACTCAGGGAGGAAGTGGTCAAAGGTATCCCCTCTCAAGCAACAATGCAATCAAGATACAAGAAGTCTCTTGTGTCCCCAACACACCCAATACACTTGTCAGGTGTATAGGTGCACTAGTTCGGCGAAGAGATAGTGAAATACAAGTGGTATAGATAATTATAAGTGGTAACGGTGATATAAAATAGCTTGATGGCGTGGAAAAGAATAAAGTAAAACTGAAATAAAGATAGAAGCAAGCAAACAAGTAATAGATCTAATAGCAAACGGTGTTTCAGTGCTTAGAAACAAGGCGTAGGGATCATACTTTCACTAGTGAACACTCTCATATAAATATATTATCCTCATGATACTACTCTTAACTACTCTCCGGTTGGACACTCTAATCAATGGTAGGGCTATAATAGCACACCTCAAAGTAAGCCTTTCCCATCTAGATAACCCCACACTATCACCTTGAGCACTAGATGGTTCAAACAAACACCATAATTTCATAAAGACATCCAACTCCAAATATAACTCATAACAAGTATTTGTAATCTCTAGCCTAAGTGCCACCATGGTGTGCACGCTGTCACTTTCACACACATGGGGAGAGCAGAGATCTATTAAAGCACTTGAGTAGAAAGGTAGATCTATAGATTAGAAGCTCATGATCTCAATAAGATCTTGCATAGAGAGAGAGATGAACACATAGCTACCTGTAGAACCCTTAGCCTCGAGAGAGATCTACTCCCTCCTCATCATGGGAATCAGCAATGGTGATAGCGGTGGAGATCGATGGAGATGGCTCCGGGGGCACTTCCTCGTCCCGGCAGGGTGCCGGAACAGAGACTTTCTGTCCCCCGAATCTCCCCTTCGGTGGCGGCGGTGCTGCGGGACTTTTCATGGATTTCAGATTCACTATTTAGGGTTTTCGCCTCGGGAGGAATATATAGGCGAAGGGGCAAGGTCGGTGGCCGGCCAGGGGCCCACACATGCCCTGGCGTGGCCTATGGTTGCCCGTGCCTGTGGGGGGGGTGATGGCTCAGTGTATGGCGCCAGAAAATTGCTGATGCAGTGTTGATTAGAGCTCGTTGGGAACCACAAGAGGAAGGTATGATGAGCACATCAACAAGTTTCCCTCAGTTATGAAACCAAGGTTTAATCGAACCAGTAGGAGCAAGGAAACACCCCAAAGGTGTTGCTAGCTGAGCCTTGGAAGGGCGCACTACCGGTGTTAGTAGCAACGTGGAGACCTACACAACACAACCACAGAACTTTGTCCCCAACTTGCGATAAGGTTGCCAATCTCACCGTGTTTTGCTGAAAACAAAGGATTAAACGTATCGAATGGAAAGAAGTAATAGTTTGTTGAAAGTAAACACAAAGCAGTAAACAGTTTGTAGATTGTATATAAAGAAAAAGACAAGGACCGGGATCCATAGTTCACTAGAGGTGGCTCTCCTTAGATAGATAACATGCTGGGTAAACAAATTACAGCGGGGCAATTGACAAACATCGAGAAAGCAATACATGCATATACTAATCATATTGAATCCTTTGAGACTTGATTGGGCATTACAACATTATACATAGACCGCCATCCAACTGCATCTATGACTAATAATCCACCTTCAGGTTATCATCCGAACCCCTCCAGTATTAAGTTGCAAGCAACAGATTATTGCTTTACGAACTGCGTGTAAAGTAAACAATACGATTGTTCTATGAACAAAGGATTGTTGTTTTCTCCCTAGTAGCAACAGCACATCTAGTACCTTAGAGATTTCTATCATTTCCCTAGAATACCAGAGGCATGAACCCACTATCGAGCATAAATACTAACTCTTGGAGTTGCTAGCATCTACTTGGCCAAGATAGCTACTAACAACGGAAAGCATGCAAGATCACAAATAACAAAGACATGATAGAATCAATAATCAATCTGAAATAGCATCTCAATATCCATCGGATCCCCACAAACACAACATGCAGAATTACAAATAGATGATCTTGATCATGAACGGAGCTCACAAGATCTAGACATGAAAGCACAAAGGAGGAGAACCAGCCATCTAGCTACTACATCGATCCGTAGTCCAAGGATGAACTGCTCACGCATCACACCGGAGGCTTGCATGGTGATGAAGAAGGCCTCTAGGGTGAATTCCCCTCTCCGGTAGGGTGCCGGGAAGAGCTTCAGATCCCTCCCGATCTAGGGATGTAGATGATGGCGGCTATAGACTCTTTCGTGGATTTTTGATCGGGCACTTAGGGTTTTCGTCCCGAGGGCATCTTATAGGTGAAAGGGGAGGCCGAGGGGGTGCCGGAGGCAGCCACACCACCCCCTGGCGCGGGCCAGGCTGGGCCGCATGGCCAGGTGGTGTGGTGGCCCCTGGCCCCTCTCCATCTCGTACTCTGGCATCTGATGACTTCCGAAAAAATAGGCACTTTGGCTTTTGTCCCGTCCAATTCCGAGAATATTCATTTTCTGACTTTCCTGGAACCAAAAACAGCAGAAAACAGGCAGCTGGCACTGTGGCTCTTGTTAATAGGTTAGTCCAAGGAATCATATGAAAAGTACTCCAAAGTGTGGACAAAACACAAGAAAGTGGATAAAACCAAGCATGGAACATCAAAAATTATAGATACATTTGCAATGTATCAGGGGGTGTGGTCAGGACCTGGCCCTCCTACGTCTCATATTCTGGCTCCGTGAGTCTTCCGGTAAAATAGGAACTTTGGCTTTTGTCCCGTCCAATTCTGAGAATATTCATTTTTTGACTTTCCTGGAACCAAAAACAGCAGAAAACAGGCAACTAGCACTGTGGCAAGTTGTTAATAGGTTAGTCCAAGAAATCATATGAAAAGTACTCCAAAGTGTGGACAAAACACAAGAAAGTAGATAAAACCAAGCATGTAACATCAAAAATTATAGATACATTTGCAATGTATCAACATCCCCAAGCTTAACTCCTGCTCGTCCTCGAGTAGGTAAGTGATAAAAAGAAAGAATAATTTTTGAGGTGACATGCATCATCATAAACTTGATCAAAGTATTTGTTAAACATTCAAAGCTAGGATCATAGTACTTCAACCATAACATGAAAGCCAAGTTCTAGCAATAAGACAAAGCAACTATGTTGCAACATGAAAAGGCACAAACAAAAGATTCATGAATAATAATGCTTTGCAAGACGTTTGTTTGTTTCACATAATGAAAACATAGCATAGTGGCATTCAGCTTGTCCCTCATAGAGTAGCAAACATAAATGCATAGGACACCTTCAAAGTTCATAAGAGTGACTAGATACAAATAGTTTAAAATAAGCAATATCAAAGTTATGTATTAATCAACAAGTCTTGGGACAATGCACATAGAACTAAGAATGGCCACTATGCTCTCAAAGTAGGTGCATAAAGATAGAAGGTGGAGACTCAATATATAGGTGGAAGAAAGGCCTTCATAGAAGGAAGTAGGGATTCAAGTCTCTAAAGAGCTTCCAAAAATTATGGTACTTAATAGCTTTCAGCTCTCATTGCCCCTATCATAAGCATCTTGAAGTGATTAAGGTTAAAGTGAACAAACTATTGTGTACATGCTTGACGAAGTATAAGTCAGAAATCTCATGTCCCTTGTATACGAGGGCCGCTCCTCATGCTACTCAAGTTTAGTCACCGGTAAGTTCTTGTCATTGTAAGTACATGTGTATCATAGAGAACCGCCAACGGGGTACCCCTTGCCCGATGATACGGAAGAATCCCCATATCAAAAGGACAAGGCAAGTAGACAACAAGCATCTCAGCAATCTTCTTATTTACCATGGGAATATGGTGCTTTTTTCTCTCTTTCCTCTTTTCATAATCTCATTTTTTATTTTTCACTTTTTTCTCAATATAGGACTCTTTTTTTTATAAGAAGAATGCTTCATAGACAGCTCATTATGGTTACGCTGCAGGTTTCCACCATGTCAGCATGGATTAGGTATATGTGAGGCGTTTCTCTAACACATATACATAACTCTATGGACTTACAAGCTCCCCTTTCATTTCACACCAACGACATCCATAGACAAAAGAGCATGATATCAACTAGGTATAAAGTACCAGTGCAATGTTTAAAGCGTTCCCCATGACAAGATGGTTATGCTAATCCCCAACAAATAAGTGCAAGCATATACAACATAGACGACACAATGGTTCAAGTTTATTAAGGGCAAGTAAAGTAAAGTGTGCCATCAAGTTCATGAGAGCTTTAATCACTAGCTTTCTCATAATAGGTTTAATTTGGAAGGTAAACAAAAACATGAATATACTTGGAATAGCAAAAGCTAGTAGGTAGGTATGGTGGACTCTTTGGAATAACTTGGTTTAGGGAGTTGGATGCATGAGTGGAACTCATACTTGGTTGTGGAGGCTAGCAAAAGACTGGGAGCGACAAACTAAGAGAGCAATAATGGCCATAATCATGCAGAGCGACAAAACATCATTGATCACAGAATAAAGTGATACTACAAGTTGAAAACTAAAGGATCATAAAGGCTATGGTGACTTGGGATAGTCATAACATGGTGCGAGCATGCGCCAAGTCAACCCAAATAAAGCATCAAAGGAGAATACCACAATACTATGCTTTAATATGCTAAAACAACACATGATTCTTTCAAGGCACATTAAGCAATCTCAATTTTTATAACAAGTCATGCTATAGCAAAGAATACTAAGCATAAAGCCAAAACAATATCAAGCAGGGCATGACAAAGCATAGGCCATAGTCAAAAACAAGCTCTCTTTACCACTTAAGCATGAACTCTCCTACTCTTTTCCAATCCAAACCAAACTATTTGAAAACCAATATATGAAAGAGGGCGTCCAACCAATTTATTCAGCAAACTAAGCAAACAAAAAACCAAAACGAAAAAAAAAGTCGCTCCGAGAGCAACACAACTATACATGAAACAATAAAAATGAAGTGTTTGGAAGAAACCTGGGATTTTTATTGATGAAGAAGGGGATGCCTTGGGCATCCCCAAGCTTTGACGCTTGTACTTCTTGGATATTTCTTGGTGTGACACGCGTGGCATCCCCAAGCTTGAGCTTTAGTCCATCCTTCATCTCATTACTCATTCCTTCCATACACCTGGAATTTTTCCTTCATACACAACTTCACACAATCTTCATTAGCAACATTAGTTCACTCAAGATAATAAGTCTTTAGGTTCAGTTCTTACACCAATAAAACTTCTATTAAAACACTAGGTACTGTATTACTTCCCTCAAAAAGCTCAATTCCCCAAAAGAACTCAAAAAGGAACCAACAAGAAGCAAATGCAGAAAATGGCAGAAATCTGTCAAAACAGACCAGCAGATAAAGACAAATTTTTTAGAAGACCTTCTATTGATCAAATCGAAAAGTGTTGAACGAACGAAAGTTAGATAACAACCTGGGGCAGAAGCACAAAAATTCACGCCTCAAAAGGATGTACAGAGATTTTACACGAATTTTTACGGTGAAGCACAGAAATCTGTTTCGGGACAGCAACTTTCGCAATCATTACTTCTCTCTCATTAGAGGTTACACTTGGCACGAAAAGCAAATAAAAAGGATAAGGAGCGGTTATTACTGAAGTAATAACTTCCAAGACTCATCTAAAACTTTGGGTTATCTCCCAATAAGTACTTTTCTTTAACTCCTTTAAGTTAGGCATGATAGTTTGAGAAGATGCTCACATTAGAAATATGAATTGAAGTAAAAGAGAGCATTAAGAAGAAAATTCAAAGCACATTTAAGTCTAATCCACTTCCTATGCATAGGAATCTTGTAAAGAAACAACTCATGAAAGCACAAAGCAACAAGCATAGGAAAGCAAAACAAGTGCAACTTCAAAAAAATTAACATAAAGAGGGGAAACTTAATATTGTTGAGATACATAAAACCATGTTTCCCTCTCTCATAATAACTTTCAGTAGGATCATGAATACAATTAACCATATAACTATCACATAAAACATTCTTATCATGAGCCACATGCATAAAATAATTATTACTCTCCACATAAGCATAGTCATTCTTTTTAATTCAACAAAATAGCTATCATTATTATTCTCCTCACCATAATCATCAAATATAGGAGGCATATTGTAATCATAATTAATTTTCTCCTCAATAGTAGGTGGACTGAAAATATCATATTCATCATTGTAATCATCATATATTGGAGGTTTGGCATCATCATAAGCAATAGAATAGCTATCTTCCAAAGTTGGGGAACTAAAAAGACCATTTTCATAAAAACTAGCTTCCCCATGTTTAGACTTTTCCATAGCATTAGCAATAATGGTGTTTGTCATGGTGGTGTCACGGCAGATGCCATGGATAGGCTAAAGGTGGGGACTAAATGCACCAGGGGAATCCAGGGAGGGATAGTGTGGTGCTTCCACACATAGTAGCTTTGTATTCAATTCACTTCCAAGGTTTACAAGTGCTCCTTGAGCTGTATTGGAGAGAGGAGGAAGAAGGAGCTCTCTTACTCTCACCGCTAGCTAGCCCTCAGGAACCAAGTAAAATCTAGCCAACTAGCCTTCTACCCAATAGAGATCAACCATTTCTACAGAGGCCCCAACCCTCCTTATATAGGGGTGGATAGGTCTCCAATTAGGGCATACGTGGAGGCATATTCCAGAAAATATGCCTCTTCCCAAAATAGTAAGCCGACCGGGTCACTTTTCCCCCGCGTCACCCATGCAGAGGCTACGTGAGCCTCTCTGCAACGTCAGCCGACATTGGCATCGTCACCTCTGTCGGCCATGCCTCGGTGGTCCTGCCTCTGTCCGCTTCGCTCATGCTATGCGTACAGGGGTCACCTTTGACCAGCGAGATACCTTCCTTCTCCTACATGCTTGATATGACCCGGATCATACACAGTTGATCCTGCCACACCTGTTCCTGCATATGAGTTAGATTCATCTGTCTGACTTACGGCTTAAGTCGGTTGAGACCCAGTTAGATGGACATCCCCTGGTCCGGGTTACCCCGTGATTCGGCCTGCCTTGAGGTGACTCGGCCAGCTTCCGCTTTGACCTTGCCGTACCTCGGCCAACTCGGCCTTTATACCCCGGCGTGACCCTACCTGAGGGTATCCCCCCAACATTAGTCCCCGAAGCTGGTGCGGTCTTAGCTGCCTTAGCCGCTAAGGCCACATCAGGTTCAATTTTACTGTGCTTTGTGTTACTTTTCTGAGTTACCTCCTTATCTCGGATTCCATGGGTTTACTTTCCCTTGGCACATTCCAAGTTTTCACTTGCTGGCCGGGTTACCACATTCTCATCCGTGTCATTCTTCCTTCTCTCGTACGCTTCCCCACGTGGAGGCTAATCATTAGTTTGCCTCATTTTAAGGGCCAGCAACAGTATCCGCCGCAGTTATTGTCGAGTTATCGCGCACGTTACGCCACGCCCGCCTCCTCGTTAATCAGATCAGCGCTGTCGCCATGGGATCCGCTATGCCTGTGGTCCTTCGTGTGGCTCATCGCTGATTGGTCAATCCGGTTATAGACGGCCACGATGTGGCACACCAAGTCAATGATCCCACTACCCCTTAGGGAGTGGTTAAATAGGGGAGGGGCGCGCCCCTGGGCTCTTTCCCCACTTCCGCGCCCCTCTGCCTCTACCTCTTGTTCATCTTCTCCATGACAGCCGCCGCCACAAGGCTCGAGTAGCAGCGCCGCCACAGACCGCCTCCACGCCACAGCGCACCGTTGCCGCCTCCCCGCATCGTTTCCGCCACGGGTCGCTGCCAGTCTAGGCCACTGCCACCCACCGCCGCTAGCGCCAGTGAGGGCAGTGAAATTGAGATGATTGAGGAGGAGCTCGCCGTCACCGAGCAGGAGATGTAGGAAGATGCTACAAGCGCCGACCGCGGTGCGTGGGCAGGCTCCTGGGTCTGCCAGGATGACCTGGATTGGTCTACCGCACCAGGCGCATCCCGGAGGGCGTCACCGCACGCCTCGCTTCCTCCGAGCTTGCCCCCTCACCCAATCTAGGTGAGTATGTGGTGTTCCTATCTCATTTTCAACGCGGATTTGGTCTGCCAGTGAGCGACTTTTTCCACGACTGGTTAAACATATACGAACTCCAGCCGCACCACCTTCTAGCCAATGCCATCACATCTCTCTCCGCCTTCGCCTCCACCATCGAAGGTTATGCCGGACTATGGCCCACGAAGGAGCTCTGGATCCGGTTCTTTGGCCTTTGCCGGAACGTGATTCCAAACATCCAGCTTGACCCAGAGGACAAGCAGCTCACGCAGTTCGGTGCTGCCTTAATTCCTCCTTGGAGGTTGTCCGTCTTCCCCCGAGTCACTGGGTTGGACTCTTGCAAGGGATGGGCCTGGACTTTCTTCTATGTCCAGAATGACACTACTGAGGATCTGATCTGGCTGCGCCCTTACGCTCCGGGTCCTCCCAATCCGGAGCTATGGAACATGGTCCCCAAGAAGCCCACCATCCTGGCGAACCAGGTCAACTAGAGGTTCCAGGAGTTGAAGGACCTCGGATTGCACAACGAGGACGCCATGATCACATTTGTCCGCAACCGGATCTCCCCCTTCAGAAACGCACACATAAAGTCTGTCACATGAGCTGGGGTAGCTACCCCAACCGAACCTCGTCTTTCGAGTTGAGCAACACAGAGATCTACCGTCGGGTCAAGGCCCTCTTCACCACCCACAAGGACTTCTCCTCTGAGTGGACGTGGGGAATGGAACATTATTGCCGAGATAGGCTTCCTCCCGTGGTAAGCTTCATGCTGCAAACTTTCTCCGAATTAAATCATATGTCAGTCGCTGTTGTATACTTAACTCTGTTGTCTTTTCTTTCCCTTAGCAATTCCTTCAGCAAACTATCGAGGATGGCATCGAGCCCTCCCTCAAATGGGCGCCTGACCAGGATACTTATGACAAGGAGGAACCGGATCAGGAGATGTTCCTTCCCATGGCCGACGCGACCAAACGACCCACCGGTAAACTCTCTTCCATTAGAGATTGGCCCGACGATGAAGATGACTCGGATGTTGAGGTGATGGAAGCATTTGATGCTGTCCCCCTTTCTTATGCTTTTCTGGCATCAGCTAACCCCGGTGGGCAGATCCATGAGGACCCTCCCCTTGCCATGGGTGATCCTGTTCCGGTTGCGCCGAAGAAGAAAAGGGGAGCCGCATCAACTTCTTCCTCCGGACCTTCTCAGCCAGCCAAAAGGCGAAAGAAGTCCGGGACAAAACTGCCACCAAGCCTATAACCAAGGCCCCCGCACAAAGGGCTCGGAAGCCCAAGGAGCCCCTGACCTCGGATGAGTAAGCCTCTTTTCCCTCTACCATTTACTTGCTCATTTATTGTTATAGTTTCTCATCCGACACTCCTGCCGTGGTGGAGGTCCCATAGAGTGGATCCGGCATTGCCTCCCCGCTCCGACACAACCCTTCTCCCCCTTGTGGCAACGATTCACGCTCACTGAGCCCAATCCCGGAGGATTCAGCGACTGCTCCGGGTTCCAGCCCACCTCGTCAAGAGGAGGGCAACCCTGGAGCGGGGGAGACTGGCTCTGCCGAGGCAGCGACTACCACTACTTCGGCTCCGCCGCAACCAGCTACCACCGAGGTTACCTCAGCACCTCCTTCGAAGAAGAAACCAGCACCCGCACCAGCACCAACTTCAGCAACAACAGCAACACCAAGCCCCTCTGCCTCGTCCGAGTCTTCCCAGTCTCGGCGAGAAAGCACCAAGGCAGCTCCCAAGGGTAAATCTGCTGCAACAACTTCTACTTCTCAGCAGTAACCTAAGGGCAAGAAGGCCCCTGACGCCACCAGGGCAACATCCATCGAGGCTGGACAGTGCACACTCGCGTCTATGCTTTCAAAGAAAACTCCAGCACCGAAGGACACCCCTGCCAAGCCAGCTGACGCGCAACTCATTTTGCACACCAGCCCGGCCCTTGCCTAGGTTGAGAGGAGGGAGGCGCATGCCAAGGGTTTGGTGGCGCCCCATATGCTCAGCGGCGAACGATACCCTCCGACCTTGATTGAGTTCGTGAACAACTGGAACAAGGCGGAGTTCGTCCACAACAACGATCTCCCGGAGAAGTTCGGTCCCGCCTAATTTGTTGCTCAAATGAACACAACCGCTAAGGCAATTAACCTCGCGAGTCAAATGATGGTGGTACATTACTTCACCTTTTCCTTCGCATGTTGTAGACATTAGTGATATAACCATTAGTCCCCGAACCTCTGGGGGAGTAACTTGTTACTCGGCCGGATGCTCCTTAGAAAACTAACGTAGCTCCTTGATAACTTCAAATATGCACACACCTAGAGCCGGGTTAAGTTCTACTTGGCCCGGATTTTGTACACTTCGAATATGCACACACCTAGAGCCGGGTTAAGTTCCACTTGGCCCGGATTTTGTACACTTCGAATATGCACACACCTAGAGCTGGGTTAAGTTCCACTTGGCCCGGATTTTGTACACTTCGAATATGCACACACCTAGAGCCGGGTTAAGTTCCACTTGGCCCGGATTTTGTACACTTCGAATATGCGCAAGGCTAAGCTATATTTTTGTACCCTTTTTAGGTGACCACCAACCGCCGGAGCGCTGAATTTCAGCGTCTCCTGGACACTCACAAGATGCTGCGCGCAAAACATAATACACTTCTCGCTGAATACGAAAAAAGGGGTAAGCTTGCTTCCTTGGCATGTTTCTGTTTTTCTTCATCCTTTTCTGCCAAACTAATCCATCATTCGGATTTTGCAGCTGAGGTGGAAGCTGAGAACATTATCATGAGGAAAACCCTGGACCAGATCAAGGGTAAGTTGTTTTGGCTCAACTTTGCTATGTTCTCTATCTCCTTTTCTCCTTGGCTCGGCAAACATTCATACCTTGGCTTTGCCGGGTCAACAAACTATTTCAGGATCTCTTGAAGATAGTGTGCCCGTGCCTGATATGATGCTGCATTTTCTCGAACAAGCAGGGCAGCATCAGGCCGAGCTCAAAAAGAAAGATGATGAGCTTTCTATCCTCCGAGCCAAAGATGATGAAATTGCCAAGCTCAAAGCAGATATGAAAAAACTGAAAGCACAGCATCAAACCGAACTTCAAAAGGCTGGCCAGGACTTTACAGAAGAGCGCAAGCGCCTCAACCTCCAGATCGCCAAGGATCAAGAACTGCTGAAGGAGGCCGACTCTAAACTTGAGTCAGCGAACGCTGAGCTTGTTCAACTCCGGGAGAGGTGTGACAAGTGCACCAAGGAGCTAACCCGGATAGACAGCCACATTGCTGGTAAGCTCTTTTCCTTCAACAAACACTGACCTTTCCGGGTTTGCTCCATTTATTTACTCCACCTGTCTTATTTTTTCAGGCAAATTCCCAGAGAGCGAGGTCGTCGCATCCAAAGTTGTTGCCAACTTCCGCCAGAAAAGGGGAATCCCAATTGTCCCTGGCGCTGGAGAAATTCCATATGACCTGGAGGACCTGTTGGTCAGCTTGTCTTCTCGCGTGGAAATCGTGAGGAACTATGGCAAGGACATCTTGTACATAGTAATTCGGATCTTCAAGGCCTTTTGGCCTGACGAAGATACTCCAGAGACTATGCCTGTTCTTTTTGCCAGGCTTATGGAATGGGAGACTCATCTCGATCTCTGGAGAGAATCTGCTAGGCACGTCGGAGCTAAGATCGTTCTCCACTACGTGCTTACGTGGTATGAGAAGACTGACCTCAATCTGCTTGCACGCATGCGCACTGGATCAAAGTGGTCTACTGACCCGGATTGGGTAGCTCGGCGCAGGGCTTGCGCTCATAGCTTCATCTAATACACCCCATTCATCAATGGAACAAGGGACCGAGCTTCCTGGAAGCCGCCGATGATGAAAATGTTGAAAACGTTGAAGATGGCTCGGATGAGGACGAAGAGGACGATGCCTCGGACATCGAAGACAGCGAAGATGATGCCGAACTTCCTCCTCCTGCTACTCCTTGAGTGAAAAAACTTTAAAGTTTATCATATCCCCGGTATGCCGGGTGGAATTGTATCCAGTACACAAGTGATATTTTGCTACTAAGTTTTTATGCCGGATTAACTTGGGCGCAGTCCCCAAGTTTCATTTTCTTGTTCTTCCAATCTTCTGGCTCGACTCGTGTCTACCTTGATTCGGTTTTACGACTTACGAGTTTGAGCTTCAAAAATTGTCTTAACAATACTTGGAAACTCTAGGCTTAGCTCAAAATAATTCAGCATAATAATTCGAAAGTAAACACAAGGTTAGTCCAAAAAACAAACATCGGCTCAATTAAGTTCTTTTCCTTAGTCATTTTTCATGTGCTACGCAATTCCAAACTTGTTCTCTTGCTTGCCATGAAGCCAATTCTTGTTGGACAACAGCAAGTCGAAGAGTTGGGTTCTTGGTGCTCACACATTACTAATCCGAGTTAAGTAGAACAACTTACTCCAGTTGACGCACAAATAATACAAGACAACAAATATTATTAAGGTAGTCCCCGAGTTAATGCTCGAGGTGCCAACATTTCATTGATAAGATCATTGCCGGCATACATACCGACACATGAGAAGACTCGGATACATACACTTCTCTGCTAAGTGTAGAAAGGACGAAGTAGAGCTACATTCCATGGACGCTTAGATTCCTCGCCGGACCTGTCCGCCTTGTTCTTTTCCTGTGGCTTTGCATCGATAAGATAATAAGAATCATTGTGCAGTGCTTTGCTCACAATGAATGGCCCTTCCCATGGGGGGGATAACTTATGCATACCAGCAGTATGTTGTACCAACCGGAGCACCAGATCGCCTTCCCGGAAAACTCGGGGGCTTACTTTCCGGCTATGATAGCATCAGAGATTTTGCTGATATATGGCGGATCTGGATAATGCCAATTCTCTCGCTTCTTCTAGCAGATCAACATCATTTTGCCGGGCTTCTTGCACTTCGGCTTCTGTGTATTGGGTGACCCTAGGCGAATCATGCTCTTTGTCGGCTGGTAATACAGCTTCTGCCCCATATACCAGAAAGAATGGCGTATAGCCTGTTGATCGATTCAGAGTCGTTCTTAAACTCCACAGTACCGCTGGTAGTTCTTCTATCCAGCACCCCGCTGATATTTGCAGCGGCTCAATGAGCCGGGGTTTTATCCCGTATAATACTAATCCGTTGGATATTTCCACTTGTCCGTTCGATGTGGGATGAGCTATCGAGGCAACGTCCATTCGGATCTTCTTATCTCGGCAGAATCGCGCAAATGCTCCCTCGGCAAAATTTGTGCAATTATCAGTTATGATACTGTGAGGATAACCGTATCTCAAGATGATGTCTTTGAGAAATGTTACGGCCATAGCTCCATCACACTTTCTTATTGGCTGCACTTCAATCCATTTTGTAAACTTATCCACCATGACCAAAATGTGAGTCATATTCCCCCTTGCTGGTTTGAACGGGCCAACCATATCCAAACACCATACGACAAATGGCCATGTAATTGGTAGAACAACTTACGCCAGCCGACGTATAAACAATAAATACAGAAGATAATAATCATTATTAAGGCAGTCCCCGAGTTACTGCTCGAGGTGCCAACATTTCATTGATAAGCTCATTGCCGGCATACATACCGACATATGAGAGACTCAGATACATACACTTCTCTCCTAAGTGTAAAAAGAACGAAGTAGAGCTACATTCCATGGATGTTTAGATTCCTCGCCGGACCTGTCCGCCTTGTTCTTTTCCTGTGGTTTTGCATCGATAAGATAGTAAGAATCATTGTGCAATGCTTTGCTCACAATGAATGGCCCTTCCCATGGGGGGCATAACTTATGCATGCCAGCAGTATGTTGTACCAACTGGAGTACTAGATCACCTTCCCGGAAGACTCGGGGGTTTACTTTCCGACTATGATAGCGTCGAAGATTTTGCTGATATATGGCGGATCTGGACAATGCCAATTCTCTCGCTTCTTCCAGCAGATCAACATCATTTTGCCGGGCTTCTTGCACTTCGGCTTCTGTGTATTGGGTGACCCTAGGTGAGTCATGCTCTATGTCGGCTGGTAATACAGCTTCTGCCCCATATACCAGAAAAAATGGCGTATAGCCTGTTGATCGATTTGGAGTTGTTCTTAAACTCCACAATACCGCTGGTAGTTCTTCTATCCAGCACCCCGTTGATCTTTTTGCAGCGGCTCAATGAGTTGGGGTTTTATCTCGGATAATACTAATCCGTTGGATCTTTCCACTTGTCCGTTTGATGCAGGATGGGCTACCTAAGCAACGTCCAGCCGGATCCTTTTATCTTGGCAGAATCGCGCAAATGCTCCTTCAGCAAAATTTGTGGCATTATCACTTATGATACTATGAGGATAACCGTATCTCAAGATGATGTCTTTGAGAAATGTCATGGCCGTAGCTCCATCACATTTTCTTATTGGATTTACTTCAATCCACTTTGTAAACTTATCCACCATGACCAAAATGTGAGTCATATTTCCCCTTGCTGGTTTGAACGGGCCAACCATGTCCAAACACCATACGGCAAATGGCCAAGTGATTGGTATGGTCTTGAGTTCCGACATTAGCATATGTGTCTTGGTAGCGTATCTCTGACAGCCATTGCATTTTCTTACCAAATCCTCTACTTGTTCTAAGGCACTTGGCCAGTAGAATCCATGCCGGAAAGCTTTTGCTACCAAGGCTCTGGACGAGGCATGATGCCCACATTCCCCTTGATGTATATCTCGGAGGATGTCAAGCCCTTCTTCCGGGTCAACGCATCGCTGGAGGACATTGGTCACACTCCTTTTGTATAGCTCGGAATTGATGATTGTGTATGCCTTTGCTCTCCTCTGAGTTTGCCTGGATAGCACCTCCTCGGTGGGTTAAGTTCCATCTTTCAGGAATTGAAATATAGGTAGTGCCCAAGCTGGTATTGCTCGTATAGGGAACACATCCTCATCAATTTCCATCTGATCCACCGGCATAACTTCAACCGGATCACGCTAAGCAGTCCCCGGGTTTGCTGAGGCAGTCCCCGGGTTTCGCGCACCACCTCCCATGTCAATGTCCATGGGCACAACTCCGGACTCCGGATCTTCCGGGACATAAATTGAGTCGGTTTCTGGGGACAGTCTAATGGATGGTTTTCAGAGGTGTTCTAATGCTACACCCGGTGGAATTGCTTGTCGGGTTGATCCGAGCTTCGACAATACGTCGGCAGCCTCATTTTCCACCCGGGGTACATGGCGAAATTCGCATCCCTCAAAATAACCAGATATCTTCTGCACATGGAATCTGTATAGTGCCATGTTTGGATCAAGAGTGTCCCACAGCCTCGAGACTTGCTGAACTACCAAATCCGAGTCGCCAAAGCATTGGATCCGATGTATCCCAATTTCTCTTACCACTTTGAGCCCATGCACAAGTGCTTCATATTCGGCGACATTGTTTGATGTCATGAAATGGATCTCAGAGCACATACTTCAGCTGGTCATTCTTTGGCGAGGTAAGCACAACTCCGGCGCCTAACCCGGTTTTCGTTTTTGACCCGTCAAAGTGCATTCTCCAGTAGTTCGGATCTGGTAGTGGTGGTTCATATTGCACCTTGGCCCAGTCCACAAAAAAGTCGGCCACAACCCGAGACTTGATTGCTTCTCTTCTGTCATATTGTGGCGCATAAGGAGCTAGCTCAATTGCCCATTTCGCAATCCCGCCACTTGCATCCTTGTTACTCATTATCTCGGATATGGGAGCTTCACATATTACTATGATAGGGTGCTCCTCAAAATAATGCTTTAGCTTCTTTGCCGACAAATACACACCATACGCCACTTTCTGATAGTGCAGATAATTTTGCTTTGAGGCTGATAATACCTGGCTCAGATAATATACTGGCCTTTGCACTGACTTACCCTCTTCGTCGTGCTCTACCACAATTACTGCACTTACAACTCGGTTGGTTGCGGCTATATAGAGCAACATTGGCTCCTTTGACAGTGGAGAGGCTAACACTGGTGCAGTGGCTAACATTTTCTTTAATTGGATAAAGGCTTCATTGGCCTACGGCGTCCAAATGAACTTGTCCGACTTTTTCATGAGCTGATAGAGAGGCAATGCCTTTTCTCCCAACCGACACACAAACCGACTTAATGATGCCAGGCAACCAGTGAACTTCTGGACATCGTTAAGACACTTCGGCAGTTCCATTCGCTCAATGGCCCAGATTTTAGTTGGATTGACTTCGATACCTCGGCTGGAGACAAGAAATCCGAGTAATTTTCCGGGTTAAGCTTCATCCGGAACCTTCTTAGGTTCGCGAACGTCTGCCTGATATCGTCAAGGAGCGTTTTGCTTTCCTTGGTCTTGATAACCACATCATCCACATACACCTGTACATTTTGACCTATTTGGCCGTGCAAACATTTCTGCATACATCTTTGGTACATTGCCTCTCCATTACGTAAACCAAATGGCATGGTGTGATAGCAATAAGCCCCATACGGGGTGATAAATGCAGTTTTTATTTGATCATCCGGATTCAGGGGTATCTGGTGGAAACCAGAATATGCATCAATGAACGACAACAGTTCACACCTAGCAGTTGAACCTATGACCTAATCTATCCTTGGCAGTGGAAATGGATCTTTTGGACACGCCTTGTTCAGGTTCGTGTAATCGATACACATACGCCAAACCACTGCCCAATTCGGATCATCCTTCTTCTTCTCCACCAGCACCGGATTAGATAGCCAATCTGGGTAAAGAACTTCCATGATAAATCCTGCTGCTAGTAACCGAGCTATCTCATCTCCAATGACTTTTCTCCTATCCTCGGCGAAGCGACGGAGAGGTTGCTTCACTGGCCTTGCTCCGGGTCTCACGTTCAAAGAGTGCTCGGCCAACTCCCTCAGAACACCTTGCAAGTCCTATGTGGACCAAGCAAAAATATCCCGATTCTCACGGAGGAAGCTGACGAGCTCGCTTTCCTATTTATCATTTAACCCGGCACCAACTGTTACAGTGCGCTCTGGGAACATGTCATCAACAGGCACTTTCTTGGTATCCTTTGTGGCTTGGAATGAGACACTACCATGCAGATTACTCAACGCTGGCATATACTGCTGCGCGGACTGAGCCAACGCTGCCACCTCCTGTATTTTCCTTTTTTCTTGCGCAATCACAAGTGACTCGGCTAGGTTAGACCCGGCTGACGCACACTCAATGGAACGTCGGAAATCTCCAGCAATGGTAATCACTCCATTTGGCCCAGGCAAATTCATATTCAGATAACTGATATGACAACTTGCCATGAATTTGTTCAATGCCGGTCTTCCGAGTAACGCGTGATACGCACTTTCTAAGTTCACCACTTCAAACTCCAAATTCTCAGTTCCGCAGTTATCTCTCGTGCCGAACAATACGTCAACACGGACCATACCTATGGGCTCACAAGAAGTGTCTGGCATTATGCCATGGAAAGTGGTCCTTGTAGCTTGGAGCATGTTCTCCGAGATACCCAACTTGCGCATTGTATCCGCATACATGATGTTAATGCTACTGCCATTGTTAATCAGTACCTTGGAGAACCTCACATTGATGTTAGGCCCAATGAATGTCGGGTCTAGCACTAACGCATATGAACCAGGACTCAGCATAAGCTTGGGATGATCTTTGATGCTCCAGGTAATTTCCTGGTCCGACCAAGGCATATACCTCGTCACTGCTGGCATTACCGCATTGACTTCCATATGTCGGCACTTCATGCTCTTTCTATCTGTTTCCTCAGTGGTAAACACACAGTAACTCTAATGATGCTCCCTGTACTCATTCCTCCCCTCATTTCCGGGGTACCTCTGATCCGGCTGATGCTGGTCTTCCACTTGATGCACTGCATCCCTTCTCTCATGGTTATCATACCTCGGCGGAGGGGGAGGCAACATTAGCTGTTGCGTGTTCGCTCTGGAGAGCAATTGCGGCCGGGGTAACTCCTGCCGAGGTTGATCGTTCCGAGGTGCCTGAGCATTCCCCGAACCACCTTGTTCTATCTTACACATCCACTCACATTGCCTCGTTGTATGACCCGCTGGGTTACTTGGATTTGGCGTGTAAAACTTACACGGCTGATCCAACATTGACTCATAAGTATACCTCGGACGGTCCTTCTTTTCCTGCCACTGTTTCTTCTGCTCTGGCGTCCAAGTTTTCTTGCCATCATTTCTCGGTGTCCATTGTTGGCCCCCAGTTTTCTGACATTGATTCCCCTTGCTCCGGGCTAATCTTGATTCACAGCAGCAACTTGTTGCGAACTATACCGGTAATCCGGTCTGTCATCTCTTCTTTTCCCCCGGTAGTCATTCCTCCGGGATGACCCGGCTCCATCTCTCTGGTAGCACTCTCATTTGATTCATTTGACATGAGCCTAGGTTGAGTCGGATCACCCAAAGCATACGAATCAGCAATCCGGATTGTCTCTGCCAACGTAGTTGGCATATCCCTTTGCAATCTTTTCCACAACATGCTTGCATATCTGAATCCTTGCGCGAACCATGCTATGGCCTGCGACTCGATCACGCCCTCACACGAGTTTCTCACGGTACACCACCGGGTTAAAAACTCCCGGTCCGTCTCGTTCGGTCTCTGCTTACACATAGGTAGGGTCTGTGGCCTATTTGGCCTCTGATACGTACTTGAGAAATTGCTGATAAACATTTCCTCAAAATCGATCCAGTAGTTAATACTTCCGGGCGGCAAATTGTTTAGCCATACCCTCGCTGGCCCCTCTAACATCTGGGGTACGTATCTCACAGCCCATCTCAAGTTGCCTGTAGCAATTTTTACAGCTGTGGCATAGTTTATCAACCAATCTTACGGCTCTGTACTGCCGTCATACGTCTTTGTGCCTCTAGGTAACTGGAAGTTAGGTACCAGAGGTTCCTTCATGATCTGGGGCCCAAAACACGCAGGACCCGAGGGACCTTGACATTCAATCTGTTCCGACCTATACAGCTGATCCAATTTTAATCTGGCATCATCAGGCATCAAATCCCTACTTCCCAATCTTGACCCTATCACATGATAGTCCGGCCTTGGGTATCCTATGTTCACCATTTCCGAATCTCCATCGTTGTACCGATCTTGCTCTCGTGGAGCACCTCTTTGTTGCATACCTCGGCCGACACTTTGCTCTTGCCTTGGTATATTCCGCTGCTGCGGTTGTCCGGCTCCTGCCGAGTTTCTCTGTCTGGCATTGCCATTTACAACGTTTCCTTGACCGGCATTGCCTTGGTCGCGGTTACGTTGGCCAGCTTCACCTTGGCTCACACTCCGTCGATCTTCATTTCTCTGTACTTCTTTTCCTTTCCCTGCCCTTGTCGGGTCATATGGGACTATCTGTTTGTTCCTCCTGGTCGAGGTTACTACCTCTTCTCTCCTAGGACCACCATGAGGAGACGATGCAGCTCCGGCGGATTTCTCCGGGTTACCCATCGCCGAATGAATGATCTTGGAGGCCCCAGCTCTCTCCGGGTTAGCCCTGAGCAATTCCTCAGTTTTCCTGTTCGTGATCCGAACCAACTCATTGGCCCTATCTTGCTGTCTCTGACGGGCTTCACCCGTGAGACCCTCTAACTCGGACGCAACTGCATCCGCTGCTCGGAGGTTTTTTGCCGGGGTACTTACTTCGGTAGCCCCACGGACAAACAGTTTTCTGACTCCTCAATCCTAGTATCACCCTCTTTGTTCATTTCACTCATGAGGTTTCTCCCTTTCACTTTTACAGCATCTACTTTATTTGCCTTTGCGTACTCATGCAGTGTCATGTTCAACGACTACTGAGCCGCGGTTATCTTTTTCGCACCCTCTAGAATTTTTTGCCTAGTTTCCTCTAGCTCGGCCTGTGCCTAAGCCGGATCTACCACTGCTGCTACAGGGTTTGGCAAGCTATCCATCGCTTCCCGCAGCACATTCTCCGGCCTCTCTAGTGGAGGACGTCTACCTTTCCTCGGTGCCTTAGGCGTTACCTCCGGATCTGGTGCTGGATCTTTGCTTGCACCAGCGCTAGACACAGTCATCATCACCTCGGCACAGTCCGGGGAGCGAGTGATACGTGCCCCGTGAACCATGCTAAGGGGTGGCTCGCCTGCCTCGACGACGTGCCGCGGATGAACGCATGACACATCGACAGCAACGTACACCTTGTGCGCGCCGAGCTTGACGAAGAGGCCGTTGCACGGAAGAGGGCGCTTGCCGAAGCAGCCAGCGTTGTTGCTGACAAAATCCAGCGCTCCAAAGCGCTGAACGAGCCCGGAGACGATGCATTCGCCGGTGCCGATGAGGTCTCCCGTCCGGATCTTGACCCCTGCTAGAGCCGCTAGCCCCATGGTGGGCGCCAACTGTCGTGGTGGTGTCACGGCAGATGCCATGGATAGGCTAAAGGTGGGGACTAAATGCACTAGGGGAATCCAGGGAGGGATAGTGTGGTGATTCCACACATAGTAGCTTTGTATTCAATTCAATTCCAAGGTTTACAAGTGCTCCTTGAGCTGTATTGGAGAGAGGAGGAAGAAGGAGCTCTCTTACTCTCACCGCTAGCTAGCCCTCAGGAACCAAGTAAATTCTAGCCAACTAGCCTTCTACCCAATAGAGATCAACCCTTTCTACAGAGGCCCTAGCCCTCCTTAAATAGGGGTGGCTAGGTCTCCAATTAGGGCATACATGGAGGCATATTCCAGAGAATACGCCTCTTCCCAAAATAGTAAGCCGACCGGGTCACTTTTCCCCCGCGTCACCCATGCAGAGGCTAGGTGAGCCTCTACGGCGCCCGCGTCAGCCGACATTGGCATTGTCACCTCTGTCAGCCACGCCTCGGGGGTCCTGCCTCTGTCCACTTCGCTCATGCTTTGCGTACAGGGGTCACCTTTGACCAGCGAGATACCTTCCTTCTCCTACAAGCTTGATATGACCCGGATCGTACACAGTTGATCCGGCCACACCTGTTCCTGCATATGAGTTAGATTCACCTGTCCGACTTACGGCTTAAGTCGATTAAGACCCAGTTAGGTGGACATCCCCTGGTCCAGGTTACCCAGTGATTCGGCCTGCCTTTAGGTGACTCGGCCAGCTTCCTCTTTGACCTTGCCGTACCTCGGCCAACTCGGCCTTTATACCTTGGCGTGACCCTACCCAGGGGTATCCCCCCAACAGTGTCCAAAGAATTCATACTAACAGCATTGCTATTAGCATGCAAATAAAGTTCCATAGGTTTTTTAATTTTCTCTTCAAACACTTCATGTCCTAACTCAAGATAAATACTATAAAGCTCTCTAATTTTGTTGATGTTTTCCATTAAGCCTAACTAGTGAAAACAAGAAACAAAAAGACAAAATTGTAGAATCTAAAGGAAATAACTTCGAGCACTCCCACTGGAGGATGTGAGTACCTTTTACCTTACCTCCCCGGCAACGGCGCCAGAAAATAGGCGTTTGCCATGGGAGGTTCTTCTTCTTTAATCCTCCGGTGTGAATACCTTTTACCTTACCTCCCCGGCAACGGCACCAGAAAATAGCTTGATGTCTATGCACTTTTATTCTTGTAGACAGTTGTTGGGCCTCCAAGTGCAGAGGTTTGTAGAACAGCAGCAAGTTTTCCATTAAGTGGATCACCCAAGGTTTATCAAACTCAGGGAGGAAGTGGTCAAAGGTATCGCCTCTCAAGCAACACTGCAATCAAGATAAAGAAGTCTCTTGTATCCCCAACACACCCAATACACTTGTCAGGTGTATATGTGTACTAGTTCGGTGAAGAGATAGTGAAATACAAGTGGTATAGATAATTATAAGTGGTAACGGTGATAGAAAATAGCTTGATGGCGTGGAAAAGACTAAAGTAAAACTGAAATAAAGATAGAAGCAAGCAAACATGTAATAGATCTAATAGCAAACGGTGTTTCAGTGCTTAGAAACAAGGCGTAGGGATCATACTTTCACTAGTGAACACTCTCATATAAATATATTATCTTCATGATACTACTCTTAACTACTCTCTGGTTGGACACTCTAATCAATGGTAGGGCTATAACAGCACACCTCAAAGTAAGCCTTTCCCATCTAGATAACCCAACACTGTCACCTTGAGAACTAGATGGTTCAAACAAACACCACAATTTCATAAAGACATCCAACTCCAAATATAACTCATAACAAGTATTTGTAATTTCTAGCCTAAGTGCCACCATGGTGTGCACGCTGTCACTTTCACACACATGGGGAGAGCAGCGATCTATTAAACCACTTGAGTAGCAAGGTAGATCTATAGATTACAAGCTCATGATCTCAATAAGACCATGCATAGAGAGAGAGATGAACACATAGCTACCGGTAGAACCCTTAGCCTCGAGAGAGATCTACTCCCTCCTCATCAGGGGAATTAGCAATGGTGATGGAGATGGTGGTGGAGATCGATGGATATGGCTCTGGGGGCACTTCCTCGTCCTGACAGGGTGCCGGAACAGAGACTTTCTATCCCCCGAATCTCCCCTATGGTGACCGCGGCACTGCGGAACTTTTCGTGGATTTCTGATTCACTCTTTAGGGTTTTCGCCTCGGGAGGAATATATAGGCGAAGGGGCAAGGTCGGTGGCTGGCCAGGGGTCCCACACCATGCCCTGGCGTGGCCTAGGGTTGCCCGCACCTGGGGGGTGTGGCCAGGTTCTGGCCCTCCTCCGTCTCGTATTCTCGCTCCGTGAGTCTTCCGGTAAAATAGGAACTTTGGCTTTTGTCCCGTCCAATTCTGAGAATATTCATTTTCTGACTTTGCTGGAACCAAAAATAGGAGAAAACAGGAAACTGGCACTGTGGCATCTTGTTAATACGTTAGTCCAAGAAATCATATGAAAAGTACTCCAAAGTGTGGACAAAACACAAGAAAGTAGATAAAACCAAGCATGGAACATCAAAAATTATAGATACATTTGCAATGTATCAATATCATGTTCTTTTGCTTATGGATCCCGGCGGTGTGAACTAAAAGGGGAGCTTGTAAGCTCATGGAGTTTTTATGTGTGTTAGAGAAACGCCTGGGCGGCTAGCCTAAGCCATGCCTAATCATGGTGGAAACTCGCATCATAACCATAGTGAGCATTATGTGAAGCATCCTCAATAAAAACCTATGCAAATAGCAAATAAAAAGATCATTGAGATGCTCATTGTCTGTTGCCTTGTCATTTTGATATGGGATAACTCATGTGTCATGGGGCAAGGGGTACCCCATTGGTGGCTCTCCATGATACACATTGATATGTTATAAATGTATCTATAATTTTTGATGTTCCATGCTTGTTTTATATTTACTTTCATATGTTTTGTCGACACTTTGGAGTATTTTTACACATTTTCTGGAACTAACCTATTAACAAGATGCCACAGTGCCAGCTGCCTGTTTTCTAATGTTTTTGGTTTCAGAAAAGCTAGTAAGGAAATATTCTCGGAATTGGACCGGACAAAAGCCAAAGTCAATATTTTACCCGAAGCAACACAGAGTACATAGGGGAGACAAAGTGACACACCAGGGCACACCTAGTGGCGGCGCGACCTAGGGGGGCGCCACCAGGGGGTGTGGGCCTCCTTGTGCTCCATCGACCTTGCCCTTTTGCCTATAAAGACCCCTCAGGACAAAAACCCTAAGCACCCGACCAGAAATCCATGAAAGAGTCTGTAGCCGTCGCCATCTCCATCCCTAGATCGGGGGGATCTGAAGCTCTTCTCGGCACCCTGCGAGAGGGGAGAGATCACCCTGGAGGCCTTCTTCATCACCATGTCTGCCTCTGGAGTGATGCGTGAGTAGTTCACCCTTGGACTATGGGTCCATACAGTAGCTAGATGGTTGGCTCTCCTCCTTTGTGCTATCATGTTTAGATCTTGTGAGCTCCGTTCATGATCAAGATCATCTATTTGTAATCCCATATGTTTTGTTTGCGGGGATCCGATGGATATTGAGATGCTATTTCAGATTAATTATTGATTCTATCATGTCTATGTTATTTGTGATCTTGCATGCTCTCTGTTGTTAGTAGCTATCTTGGCCAAGTAGATGCTTGCAAATCCAAGAGGGAGTATTTATGCTCGATAGTAGGTTCATGCCTCTAGTAATCTGGGGAAGTGACAAGTTGTAGATGTGCTGTTGCTACTAGGGAGAAAACAACAATCCTTTTTCCATTTGGTAATTGTATTGTTTACTTTACACACTTTGCTTAATGCAATTATCTGTTGCTTGTAACTTAATAATGAAAGGGGTTCAGACGATAACCGGAAGGTGGATTATTAGTCATAGATGAAGTTGGATTACGATCTATGTATTATGTTGTAATGCCCAATCAAATCTCCTAGGAGTCAAGATGTCTAGTATATACATTGTTATGCTTTCCCAATCTGTCAATTGCCCCGCTGTAATTTGTTCACCCAACATGCTATTTATCTTAAGGAGAAACACATCTAGTGAACTATGGACCCCAGTCCATTCCTTTACCATTGATATACCATCTACTATTTATCATTTACTGTTTTCTTTCTGGAAGCAATTAATATCTTCCATACTATATGTCTAGTCCTTTGTTTTTAGCAAAATCAGTGAGATTGACAACCTCACTGTAAGTTGGGGCAAAGTTTTGTGGTTGTGTTGTGCAGGAATCCAAGTTGTTAGCAACACCTTGGAGTTGTTTCCTTACTCCTACTGGTTCGATAACCTTGGTTTCATAACTGAGGGAAAACTTGCTGCTGTGCTCATCATACCTTCCTCTTGGGGTTTCCAATGAGCTCTACATTTTGAGCCATCATCTTCCAAAACCATATTGATATATCTACATGACCACACACACTCTAGTGGATTCTGTGGTGCAACTTCTATCACACAATAGAGCAACATGCAAATGTGGAAGTTGCTGGTTATTTATTTTCAATATATGTCTTTGGTCTCAGTGACCATGGTTTTGACACATGGATGCAATAGAGTCATTGCATGTGTTCTCTTCCTAAACCACATTGATATATCCACTAGTCATTGATCCACATGACCACATTGCATGTGTTCTTTTCCAAAACCACATTGATATCTACAGGACCACACACACTCAAGTGGATTCTGTGATGCAACTTCTGTCACACTGGTGCATTGCAATGTGGAAGCTACTTGAATTCCTATGTGTCTTTGGTCTCTGTGACCATGGTTTGACACATGGACCCCCTAGAGTCATTGTATCTGTTCTTTTCCTAAACCACACTGATATATTAGAGTCATTGATCCACATGAACACATTGCATGTGTGATGTTATTTTCCCAAAACCTCATTGATATCTACATGACCACACACACTCTAGTGGATTCTATGATGCAAACTTCTGTCACACTAGTGCAACATTCATGTAATGTGGAAGCTGCTTTCCTGTGTTTTTTGGTCTCTATACACCATGGTTTGACACATGGATCCCCTAGAGTCATTGATGTATTATTTTCCTAAAACACATTGATATCCACTAGACTCATTGATCCACATGACCACATTGAATGTGTTACACATTGATATGATATCCACATGACCACACACACACTCTAGTGGATTCTATGATGTAACTTCTGTCACACTGGTGCAACATGCAATGTGGTATATATATATGTGTGTTTTTGGGTCTCTATGCCATGGTTTAACACATGGATACCCCTAGAGTCATTGCATGTGTTCTCTTCCTAAACCACATTGATATATCCACTAGAGTCATTTTGATAGATCCACATGTGACCACATTGCATGTGTTCTTTTCCAAAACTATATTGGTATCTACATGACCACACATACTCCAGTGGATTCTATGATGCAAATTCTATCACACCTGTGCAACATGCAACAATGTGGAAGCTGCTTTCCTATGTGTTTTTGGTCTCTGTGACCATGGTTTGACACACATAGATCCCCCAGAGTCATTGCATGTGTTCTTTTCCTAAACCACATTGTTGTACACTTGAGAGTCATTGATCCACATGAGCACATTGCATGTGTTCTTTTCCTAAAACACATTGATATCCACATGAACACACACACTGCAGTGTATTATATGATGCAACTTCTGTCACACTGGTGCAACATGCAATGTGGTATGTGTTTTTGGTCTCTGTGACCATGGTTTGACACATGGATCATCCCCTCGAGTCATTTCATGTGTTCTTTTCCTAAATCACATTGATATACACTAGAGCCATTGATCCACATGACCACATTGCATGTGTTCTTTTCCAAAACCACATTCATATCTACATGACCACACACTCCAGTGGATTATGTGATGCAACTTCTGTCACACTGGTGCAACATGCAGTGTGTAGAAGCTGCTTATTTCCTATATGTGTTTTTGGTCTCTGTGACCATGCATGGTTTGACACATGGATCCCCTAGAGTCATTGCATGCGTTCTATTCCTAAACCACATTGATATCCACTAGAGTCAATGATCCACGTGACCACATTGCATGTGTTCTTTTCCTAAAACACATTGACATCCAGATGACCACACACACCTCCAATGGATTCTATGATGCAACTTATGTCACATTGGTGCAACATGCAATGTTGTATCTGCCTCTGTGACAATGGTTTGACACATGGAGCATCCCCTAGAGTCATTATTGCATGTGTTCTTTTCCTAAACCACATTGATATCCACTAGAGATCATTGATCCACATGACCACATTGCATGTGTTCTATTTTCCTAAACCACATTGATACCACATGACCACCCACACTCAAGTGGATTATTATACAACTTCTGTCACACTGGTGCAACATGCAATGTGGAAGCTGCTTTCCTACGTGTTTTTGGTCTCTATGACCATGGTTTGACACATGGATCCACTAGAGTCATATTGCATATGTTGTTTTTACTAAAACACATTGATATATCCACATGACCACACACACTCTAGTGGATTATATATATGATGAAACTTCGGTGACACTAGTGGTGCAACATGCAATGCGGTATGTGTTTTTGGTCTCTGTGACCATGGTTTCACACATGGATCATCCCCTAGAGTCATTGCATGTGTTATTTTCCTAAACCACATTGATATCCACTAGAGAGTCATTGGCCACATTGCATGTCCTTTTCCTAAACCACATTGATATCCACATGACCACTCACACTCCACCAGTGGATTATTCTATGATGCAACTTCTATCACACTGGTGCAACATACAATATGTGGAAACTGCTTTCCTATGTGTTTTTGGTCTCTATGACCATGGTTGACATGGATCCCCTAGAGTCATTAATTGCATGTGTTCTTTTCCTAAACCACATTGATATCCACTATAGTCATTGATCCACATGACCACATTGCATGTGTTCTTTTCCAAAACCACATTGATATCTACATGAGCACACAGACACTTATGTGATGCAACTTCTATCACACTGGTGTAACATGCAATGTGGAAAGCCGCTTTTATTTCCTATATGTGTTTCTGGTCTCTGTGACCATGGTTTGACACATGCATGGATCCCCTAGAGAGTCATTGCATGTGTTCTTTTCCTAACAAATTAAACCACATTGATATCCACTAGACTCATTGATCCACACATGACCACATTGCATGTGTTATTTTCTAGAACCACATTGATCTACATGACCACACACATATATACTCCAGTGGATTCTATGATGCATGCATGCAACTTCGGTCACACTGGTGCAACACATGCAATGTGGATGGAAGCTGCTTTTCTATAGGTTTTTGGTCTCTTTGTGATGCATCTTCTTGGGCTCAAACTTAGATATGTACCATATGTGTTGCTATGACCTAAAACTAACCAAAATAATGATAAAAGTTCATTGTTTAACCCTAATTTGGAGAAATCCATCATTCAAAACTACATTTTGAATCTTATCTAAATTTGAATATATTATCCAAAATAATGTTACCTCTCTTGAGATCATTATACAAGTCAGAATATAAAGTAGTAGTCCAGATTATTGCTTTTTTTCAAGATTTATTCGTCAATGATTTATAGTTTTATTCATCAGGCCCTTTTAGTGAAGACTTTCTAAAATATGGTTACTTTATTTGAACCCTCGATCATGCATCTGACGGCCAGGACACCAACCTCAAATTTCCAGTTTAGGACCTCCCGCCCACATGAAATTTGGTGCTAGCGTGGGAGAGTTTCTATGCAAACGATTTTTTTGCGCTGCAATTACCTTTTAGCCCACCCACACAACGCCACCCAAGCATTCGCCCAAAGGTTATTTACGTAATCTAATCGAAACCTTTTTTATCCCCTCGCCGAAATGAGATCGATCCAAATTTCCCCACCGCCCTCGGCACCATCCTCCCCGCCGTCCTCTCCCTTTTCCGCTCGCCCTCCTCGTTGTCCTCTCCCTTTTCCCCTCGCCGCGGCCCGTCCCTCCGCCCTCTGCCTTTAATCCCATTTTCTCTGTCTACCCTTCAGTAGTAACCTCTCTGTCACCCTAGCACAAACCCTAAACCCTCCTCACTATCCCAGTTTCCACCACATCCGTCGACCTCGCCGGTCGTCCACCTCACAGACAGCCCGCTGACCTTGTCTACCACCTAGTTGTACACTTCACCGGCAAAGTCGTCTAGCTTGCCGTCCACCTCGCTGACAAGGCCCGTCACCACACTGACAAGGCCCGTCTACCTCCACTACAATAAATGTTTCCTTCCGCAAGGACTTAGCCCAACGGTCGTTGTAAAAGGCGCGTCTTCCATGATGAAATTCTCGACTCGACCGTGGCCGATGGAATTTTTTTCCCAGTTTCACGGCACTATACTATGACAAAATCGCTAAAAACATGGAGGAAGCTCGGACGACACGTGGCAGAAGCACGATTTTCGGTTCCTTGCTCGATGTTGACTCGCCGAAGTCTTTTGAGGTGTGTGGGTCCTAGACGTCAGTGTCTCTACCAGACCATAATTTTCGGTCGCGCCTCCCTGGTTTGAACTCGATAACATTGCTCGATGCATATGCCGTTTAGTCAGGCTGCTGGCTTCGACATGTCAGCCTCTCATTAGCTGAATCGTGTGTATGATGGAATTTTTTTTCCTTCGCTCGTGCTACCGTGTTACGAACTTGATATCTTTACTCAATGCATCTACCGTTTAATCAGGCTGCTAGGACCCACATGTCATCCTCTCATTAGAAGAAACGTGTGTATGATGGAATTTTCCCCCTCGGTCGCGCCTCCGTGTTCCGAACTTGATAGCATTGCTCGCTGCATCAGCCGTGCTGGTTGGTTCCTTATGTCAGCCTCACATTAGAAGAATCATTGGTATGACAGGCTTTTTTTCTACTCTAGTGCTACCCTGTTCCTAACTAGATAGCGTTGCTTGAGGAATCTGCTATTTGGTCACACAGTTGGGTCCCACATGATAGCCTCTCATTAGAAGGATTGGCTGTATCATTGACTTTTTTCTCTGCTTACGCCTCTGTGTTTCGAACTTGATAACATCGCTTGCTGCATCAGCCGTTTTTCAGGCTGCTAGGTCCCCCCATGTCAGCCTCTCATTAGAAGAACTGTGTGCGTGATGCATTTTTTTCTCGCTCGCACCTCCTTGTTTTGAACTTAGCAATGCTGCTCGATACATAACTTGTATAAGGTCGCGCTGGTGGGTCCGACATGTCGGTCTATCTTTAAATGAAATGTGTGTATGATAGACCTTTTTTTGACCGCGTCCGCTGTTTTGAGCTTTGCAACATTGCTCCATGTGGCAGCCATGTATGTTCTTGCTGCTGGGGCCCCCATGTCAGCTTTCTGGTACTTTCTGGCTTATGGGTCCCTGATGCAGCCTTATATGTTCTAGCGGGTAGGTCCCCGATGCCAGCCTCTCTATACAAGTATTTAACTTTTTTTCAAACCCGACCAATAAACTCGAGGGATACTGCAGGCTAGTGGGTCCATGATGTCAGCCTCTCCGTAATGCAATATTTACTATAGTAGAAGAAAAAACTCAAGACTTCCAATAGATTTAAATTGTGTGTGTGTCGCCACTACGCCAAAGATATTTATAGAAAAAATATTATTAAACATTCCTTAGTACCTTGTTAATGTTTATACAAAGATGTCGTGTGTCTGTTTTTATATTTTTAAAATAAAATGGCAGCCTCCTGGCATTTCAATTTATAAAATGCAACATATATAATGGACTAGTTTCTTAAAAATATGGGTAGGCAGAGTTTTTTTTAAGAGGTGGAGGCGGAGTTTTTTAAGAGGTGGGGGGGCGACAATGCTCAAAAGGCCGAATTAAAAATATTTTGGGCTATTATACATGGTTCATCACCATGCGCTATACTCCATGGGATCCTTTCTTAAATTTCACTGGGCTGTGCTAAGCAGTCCCTTGACCCTGACAAGGTCAAATTAAAATATTCTTGCCTATGCTCCATGGGATCCTTTCTCAAATTTCACTGGCCTGTGCTCAACAGTTCCCTAACCCTACGCTAAAAAAGCAGTTCCCTAAATCCGAAAAGGCGTGTGTATGTTGGACTATTTTTTTGGGTCGAACTTGATAACGTTGCTGGGTCCTCCATGTTAGCCTCTCACCATGCTAGAATTTTTTCTTGCTTGTGCCTCCCTGTTTCGAACTTGGCAATGTTGCTCAATGCAGCATCTCTATAAGGTCGCGCTGTTGGGTCTCATGTGTCAGCCTCTTTGTAAATGAAACGTGCGCATGATAGACTTTTTTTTCAGCCCCGTCCGCAATTTTAACATTAGTCTGTTTCTAGGTCCAAATATACGTGGTACAAAGTAAAGGACCAAATATACACCCATACTATATAGTTGTCGATCAAATTATAATATTTTGAGCATTATCTATTATAATTTTATATAGTGATGATATGTCATATGTCTATTATCTGGATCTCACGTGCATGGTACGTGGAACTTACTAGTAATGATGTAGTTTCTACAAAAAAAACATAGGTAGGCAGAGCTTTGAGGGGGGTGGGGTGGGGGAGGATGCCCTATTCTTCATTGGCTCACTTCGAAACTGGATGCGCCCTGGTCGGTGACCACAAGACAATGAAAAGGCCGAATTGGAAGGTTTGGGGCTATGCTTGGGCCTGATAGGCTAATTTCATGGGCTCGGTAATAAAAATTCCAGACCTCAACAAGGAAGAAAAAAACGAGGGAGAAAATTTTGGCCGATATTTCGCGTGAAAATTGTTGATAACCAGGACACATACCCCGTGCATGCCAAAACTTTCCCAGTCGCTCCTTCCAACTCGCGCCATCACTCCAGCAGCCAACTACTGTCTCTTTCTGCCATTCTTCTAGAGATGCGCAGGCAATCAAAACCACTGGCCGCGCACCAAAACATTCACACTCCGTCTATCAGCTGGGGCAGCCTGACACCATTACTGGCGGCGCCGTTGTTTTCGAGATGCACACATGTCGGCGGTCAGCTGGTCGATCCCCATGGTACGCTTATAATATATCGCGCGAATCATTCCCTAGAAATCATTTTGTACTTGATCTGTTTGTTTGACATTGTTCTGCACTAGATCTATTTGTTTGAATTGGTTGGCATTTTGCGCTCAGTCGATCTATTCTCTTAAATATGTAACATAGTTCTTCTCTCAGTTTCTGAAATAAGCTTAAATTACGTGGCATTTATAGTTCTATATTCAATCAGGTTTCTCAGATATCTTGGCTTAATTAGTTCTATAATCAACTTGTTCAGTGAAATATCTTGAAAGCTTCTGACCATTTCTATCCTCAACAGATGGACAGATATTGGATACTGAATGTAAAAAAGCAACACCTTCATATTAGGAAGGTGTTAATGACTTGATGAAGTTTGTTAGACAACATAACGGCAACTCAGACGTGTTTTGCCCATGCTGACAATTCCTTAATTATAAAAAGTTGAGTCAGAGCACAGTCACAAACCATACATTCGTTATTGGGATGAAACGCACATATATTAGGTGGACTAAACATGGTGAACCATATGATCAGCCTCTTCTTGATACTCTAGCTGATATTGATCTGCCTGAAGCTCATCAGATCGAGGATGAGGACATTTCTAGTTTGTTAAGGGACATGTACCCCACTACAAGCAAAAAAGGCGCTCCTTCTCTTAAAAGATCACTTTTCTCTGACCTGATAGAAGATGCCAAGTGTTTAGTGGACCTTGATTCTGGTATCTCAAGATTCGAACTAGTAATGAAATTACTAAAGGAGAAGTCGTTCAACAAGATTACCAACAAAGCTTTCAATTCAGTGTTTAAGGTGTACAGCGAGTCAATCCCTAGGGAAGGACAGCCGAAATCCTTTTATGAGATGAAACAATACATCAAGGTACTTGGACTATCATATGAGAAGATCCATTTTTGTCCAAATAATCGTAATCGCTCGGGAGGATTATGAAAACCTCGATGAATGCCTAGTATGTAACGAATCAAGATGGAAAAATGGTGATAAAAAGAAGAAAGATCCTTGTAAGGTTCTGAGATATTTTTCAAATATAGATAGATTGAAGAGCTTGTTTTAGTAAGAACAAACATCTAAGGAAACAATATGGCACAATGCGATTCTCAAGCCAGACGATTACTTACTGAGACATCCAGCTGATGGTGATGAATGGAAGAACTTTGACAAGGCTCATCCAGGATTTGCAGCGGATCCAAGGAACCTGAGACTTGGCCTAGCTACAGATGGATTTAACCCATTTGGAAACATGAGTAACTCATACAACATGTGGCCAATACTTGTTACAATTTACAACATGCCTCCCTAGGCATGCACTGATTAGTCAAACTGCTTGCTGGATTTCCTCATCCTAGGTCCCAAATCACTTGGGAAGGATTTTGATCTGTTCATGCAGCCTCTTATACGAGACTTGAAGGAACTATGGAAGGGTGTCATGACTCATGATATCCTTGCCAGCAAACCTGAAGATACCAAGTTCCCTATGCATGCTGTTGTGCTATTCTGCACCCATGATTTTCCAACTCTTGGCACTATGTGAGGCAGAGTGATAGCAGGTTATAACGCATGTGTTCGCTGTGAGACAAAACAGGTCACAGTGAGGCTACAAAATAAGACTGGTTTCCTTGGCCAGCGGGTTTTTCTTCCTCAAGGCCACAAATTCCAAAAAACTTTAAAAATTTGCAGTTCCAAGGAAGGAGGACTGAATATGGCACTGCACCACAAAAGTTCACTACAGCTGAGTTGTAGGCGCATTTACAAAAGGTCACAAATGTCAAACCAGGAAAATAACCAACTGCCAAACAAGGTAAAAGAAAGAATACAGAAGGTGCACCGATAGTAGGAGCAGCATCCAAAAGGAAGAGAGCGGAAGAAGTAGTAGTAGATGCCCAAGGGAAGGAAAAGGAATCGAGAATATTTTATAAGCGCGCATCCACTCTATGGGACTTGTCGTATTGGGCTGGTAAGACGCTTTGACATAATATTGATGTCATGCACATTGAGAAAAATATATATGATAGCATTATAGGCACATTACTCAACATTCCATCCAAGACAAAAGATAGATATAATGCTAGGCTTGACTGTGAAAAACTCAACGTTAACAACAACTTGAAGCTGCATCCTGAAGATACGGTTGATAAGGGTGGTGAAAAACATTAAAAATTTCGAGGTGCAGAATTTACCTTGCTGATGAATAAAAGGGTACTATTTTATGACTTCCTACGAGGTGTGAAGTTCCCATCTGGAGTTGCTTCCAACATTGCAAATTGTATCAATGCAGAGGGGAACAAGCTCCAAGGGTTGAAAACTCGTGGTTGCCACATCCTACTACAAAGGCTTTTAGCTCTTGGCGTTAAAGGTTTAGCGAACAAGGATTTGTATAACATGCTTGCAGAGTTGGGAAAGTTCTTTAGGGAAATCTATAGCAAAACTCTAGACATAAGAGTTATAGCGTGTCTTCAAACAGACATAGTAGAAATCATGTGCAAGCTTGAGCTAATATATCCAGCAACCTTCTTTGATGTGATGGTACATTTGTCTGCATCTGACTGAAGATGTACTCTATAGTGGTCCCATACAGTACGGATGGATGTACCCTATAGAACATCGACTTTGCACTTTCAAGGGTACTGTTAGGAACAAGGCTAGATCAAAGGCTTGCATTATAGAGGCATACATTGCTACTGAAGCATTTGCATTTTGCTCAAGATACATTCCTGATCGTAAAACGAGATCCAATCTGGGTGGAAGAATTGAAGAAGTTGAAAAATCTGTTTTTAACCATGGTGTTCGCCTAGTAGGAAAGAAGGAACATATAACATTAATGCAGCACGAATATGACCAACTTACTTGGTATGTGCTGAATAACGCTGATGAGGCTGAAAATTTGTTGCGTGAGTACTATTCATACATATCCTCACATATATGAAATGAAACTTATGGCAAGATATGTTTAGATATCTTACTTGAGTATCATTTTTGTAGGTTATTTAAAGCAACGAAAGGAAAATATTATGCTGCACCAGTATGTGGGGGTGGGTTTCAGGAATGGTTTAGGAATCATGTAAAATGGTCAATTGAACTTTGAATTGCATACGAATTGTGCACATGAGATGACCTCTTGATTATTTTGTCTAACCGTAGATCACGAAGTTGCGTGAAGAGAATCCAGGCGATGTTAGTGATGGTCTCTATGCCCTATCACATGGTCTGACAAAGAGGGTGCAGACAGCTTCAGCTTGCAATGATGATGGTATCCACTACAACACTTATGAGCATGAGAAACATCTGAAGACACAAAACAGTGGCATCACGACTAGTGGAGAGCACTTAACAACCAAAATGAAGAGGTCAGATGACTGATACGTCGTAAACGTATCTATAATTTTTGATGTTCCATGCTTGTTTTATATCTACTTTCTTATGTTTTGTTCACACTTTGAGGTATTTTTATACATTTTCTGGAACTAACCTATTAACAAGATGCCACAGTGCCAGTTGCATGTTTTCTGCTGTTTTTGGTTTGAGAAAAGCAAGAAAAAAATATTCTTAGAATTGGACGAAACAAAAGCCGAAGTTCCTATTTTTTCTGACATGACACGGAGTCCAAAGGGGAGACAGAGGGGAGCCAGGGGGCAGGCACACCCTAGGGTGGCACGGGTCACCCCTGGACGCGCTACCAGGTGGTGTGGCCACCCTGGCCCACCTCTGGCATCGCCTCTTCGCCTATATATTCCCCCGGGACGAAAACCTTAAGTACCAGATCAGAATTCCATGAAAAGTTCCGCAGCGCCGCCCCAACCGAAGAGGAGATTCGGGGGATAGAAGTCTCTATTTCGGCACCCTGCCGGGATGGGGAAGTGCCCTCGGAACCATCTCCATCGACTCCACCGCCATCTCCATCACCGTTGCTGAGTCCCATGATGAGGAGGGAGTAGTTCTCTCTCGAGCCTAAGGGCTCTACAAGTAGCTATGTGTTCATCTCTCTCTCTATGCGTGATCTTATGAGATCATGAGCTTTGTAATCTATAGATCTATTCTGCTACTCAAGTGCTTAAATTAATCTATACTTATCCCCACGTGTGTGAATTGACAGTGTGCACACCGTGTGGCACTTTGGCTAAGATTACATAAACACTTATCATGAGTATAATTTGAGTTGGATGTCTCTATGAGATTATGGTGTTTGTTGGAACCATCTAGCGCTCAAGGTGATAGTGAGGGGTTATCTATATGGAGAATGCGAACTTTAAGGTGTGCTGTTATGGCCCTACATCGTCCAACCGGGGAGTAGTTCAGGGTAGCATCATAAAGAGAAGATATTTATATGAGAGTGTTCACTAGTGAAAGTATGATCCCTAGGCCTTGTTTCTAAGCATTGAAACACCATTTACAATTAGTTCTGTTACATGTTTGCTTGCTGCCACTCTTATTTCAGATTGCAATTACCACTTATAATCATCCATATTACTTGTATTTCACTATTTCTTCGCCGAACTAGTGCACCTATACACCTGACAAGTGTATTGGGTGTTTTGGGGACACAAGAGACTTCTTGTATCTTGATTGCAGGGTTGCTTAAGAGGGATACCTTTGACCACTTCCTCCCTAAGTTCGATAAACCTTGGGTGATCCACTTAAGGGAAACTTGATGCTGTTCTACAAACCTCTGCACTTGGAGGCCCAACACTGTCTACAAGAATAGAAGCGTGCGTAGACATCAAGTTGTCTTCTAGTACTCACATCCTCTAGCTACTAAGCTATCTTCTAGTACTGTTGCTGGTGTGTGAGTGCTCGAATTTATTTCCTTTAGATTCTGCAATTATATCTTTTTGTTTCTTGTTTTTATTTTCACTAGTTAGGCTTAATGGAAAACAACAAAAAAATTTAGAGAGCTTTATAGTATTTATCTTGAATTAGGACATGAAGTGTTTGAAGAGAAAATTTAAAAACCTATGGAACTTTATTTGCATGCTAGTAGCAATGTTATTAGTATGAATTCTTTGAACACCATCATTTCTAATGCTATGGAAAAGTCTAAGTTTGGGGAAGCTGGTTTTGATGAGCATGATATTTTTAGTCCCCCAAGCACGGAGGAGAAAATTTACTTTGATGATACTATAACTCCAATATATGATGATTACAATGATGAATATGATATTTTGCAGTCCACCTACTATTGAGGAGAAAATTAATTATGATTACAATACGCCTCCTATATTTGATGATTATGATGATGATAATAATAATGATAGCTATTTTGTTTAATTTGCTCCCACTACGGTTAATAAGAATGACTATGCTTATATGGAGAGTAATAATTCTTTTATGCATGTGGCTCATGATAAGAATGTTTTATGTGATAGTTATATTGTTAATTTTATTCATGATGCTACTGAAAGTTATTATGAGAGAGGGAAACATGGTCTTATGTATCTCAACAATATTAACTTTCCCCTCTTTATGTTGAAATTTTTGAAGTTGCACTTGTTTTGCTTTCCTATGCTTGTTGCTTTGTTCTTTCATGATTTGTTTCTTTACAAGTTATTTTTCATAGGAAGTGGGTTAGATGTGTTTTATATTTGCTTCTTGATACTCTCATTTACTCTAAATTCATATTTCTTATGTGAGCATCATTGAAATTATTATGCCTAGCTCAAAGGCGTTGAAGAAAAGCACTTATTGGGAGATAACCCAAATTTTTAGTCAATAAATATTTCTTTTTTTGAGTCTTGGATTTTATTGCCTTAGTAATAGCCTCTCCTTATAATTTTAGTGTGGTTTTTGTGCCAAGAATAACCTCTAATAAGAGAGAAATAATGCTTGGGAAAGTTGCTATCCCAAAACCGATTTTTGTGCTTCGTTGTAAAAATTCGTGAATAATCTCTATACATCGGATTGAGCTGTAATTTTTGTACTTCTGCCCCAGGTTGTTATCTAACTTTCATTAGTTTAACACTTTTCGATTTGAGCAACAGAAGGTCTTCGAAAAAATCAGTTTTTACCTGCTGGTCTGTTTTGACAGATTTCTGCCATTATTTGCATTTGCCTCTTAATCTCTTTCTCTTTGAGTTCTCTTTGATCACTTGAGCTTTTAGAAGGAATTGCTACAGCAGCTTGTGTTTTAATGGAAGTTTTACTTGTGTTGAAACTGAACCTAAAGACTTATTATCTTAAGTGCACTAATGTTGCTAATGAGGATTGTGTGAAGTTTTGTATGAAGGAAATTTTAAAGTGTAGGGAAGAACAATGTGATAAGATGAAGTATGGACAAAAGCTCAAGCTTGGGGATTCCACCCGTGTACCCCAAGAAATATTCAAGAAGTACAAGCGTCAAAGCTTGGGGATGCCCAAGGCATCCCCTTCTTCATCAATAAAAATCTCAGGTTTTCTTCCAGACACTTCATTTTTATTGTTTCATGCACAATTGTGTTGTTCTTGGAGCATCTTCACTTTCTTTTTAGTTTTCTTTTGTTTGTTTGCTTAAATAAGTTGGTTGGATCCCAACACACTTCTTTTGGAGAGACACACACCACATCATTCATTGCCTAGAACACTCTAGTTTTGACTCTTACTGTTCTACGAGTGTTCTCCTTTGCTAGCAGCTTTAGTTTTCGATTGGTGTTGGAAAAGAGTAGGAAGTTTCATGCTTATAAGTGGTATAAAAGGAGTCTTGTTTTTGACTGTGGCCTAGGCTTTATCATGTCATGCTTGATATTGTTTTGGCTTTATGCGTAGTGATTATTGTTGTAGCATGACTTGTTACAAAGAATTGAGATTGCTTAATGTGCCTTGAAATAATCATGCGTTGTTTTAGCATATAAAAGCATAATATTGTGGTATTCTCCTTTAATGCTTCATTTGGGTTGATGATGGCCGAAAATATATCGACCTCGTTGGGGAACCCCAAGAGGAAGGTATGATGAGCACATCAGCAAGTTTTCCCTCAGTATGAAACCAAGGTTTAATCGAACCAGTAGGAGCAAGGAAACACCCCAAAGGTATTGCTAGATAAACGTTGGCAGGGCGCACTACCGGTGCCAACAACAACATAGAGACCTGCACAACATAACCACAGAACTCTGTCCCCAACTTGCGATGTGGTTGTCAATCTCACTGGTTTTGCTGAAAACTAAGGATTAAACGTATCGAGTGGAAGAAAGTAATAGTTTGCAGAAAGTAACACAAAGCAGTAAACAGTTGATTGTAGATTGATAGTAAAAAGAAAGGACCAGGGTCCATAGTTCACTAAAGGTGGCTCTCCTTAAGATAGATAACATGCTGGGTGAACAAATTACAACAGGGAAATTGACAAACATCGAGAAAGCATGGAAGCATATACAAATCATCTTGACTCCTTTGAGATTCGATTGGGCATTACAGCATTATACATAGACCGCCATGCAACTACATCTATGACTAATAATCCACCTTCAGGTTATCATCCGAACCCCCTCCAGTATTAAGTTGCAAGCAACGGATAATTGCATTACGAATTGCATGTAAAGTAAACAATGCGATTGTTTTATGAACAAAGGATTGTTGTTTTCTCCCTAGTAGAAAAAGCACATCTAGTACCTTAGAGATTTCTGTCACTTCCCCAGATTACTAGAGGCATGATCCCACTATCGAGCATAAATACTAACTCTTGGAGTTGCTAGCATCTACTTGGCCAAGATAGCTACTAACAACGGAAAGCATGCAAGATCACAAATAACAAAGACATGATAGAATCAATAATCAATCTAAAATAGTATCTCAATATCCATCGGATCCCCGCAAACACAACATGCAGAATTAGAAATAGATGATCTTGATCATGAATGGAGCTCACAAGATCTAAACATGATAGCACAAAGGAGGAGAACCAGCCATCTAGCTACTACAAGGACCTGTAGTCCAGAGATGAACTACTCACGCATCACACTGGAGGCTTGCATGGTAATGAAGAAGGCCTCCAGGGTGAATTCCCCTCTCCAGAAGGGTGCCGAGAAGAGCTTCAGATCCCTCCCCATCTAGGCTGCAGGCTCTTTCGTGGATTTTTGATCGGGTACTTAGGGTTTCGTATTAGAGGCAATATATAGGCGGAAGGAGAGGCCGAGGGGGTGCCTAGGGCAGCCAGGCCTGGCCGCGTGGCCAGGTGGTGTGGCCGGGCCCCAACCCCTCTTCGTCTCATATTCTGGCTCTAGGTGTCCCTCGGTAAAATAATGACTTTGGCTTTTGTCCCGTCCAATTCCGAGAATATTCATTTTCTGACTTTCCTGGAACCAAAAACAGCAGAAAACAGGCAGCTGGCACTGTGGCTCTTGTTAATAGGTTAGTCCAAGAAATCATATGAGAAGTACTCCAAAGTGTGGACAAAACACAAGAAAGTATATAAAACCAAGCATGGAACATCAAAAATTATAGATACATTTGCAATGTATCAACATCCCCAAGCTTAACTCCTGCTCGTCCTCGAGTAGGTAAGTGATAAAAAGAAAGAATAATTTTTGAGGTGACATGCACCATCATAAACTTGATCAAAGTATTTGTGAAACATTGAAAGATGGGATCATAGTACTTCAATCATAACATGAAAGACAAAGTTCTAGCAATAAGACAAAGAAACTATGTTGCAACATGAAAATGCACAAATAAAAGATTCATGAATAACAATGCTTTGCAAGACGTTTGTTTGTTTCACATAAAGAAAACATAGCATAGTAGCATTTAGCTTGTCCCTCATAGAGTAGCAAACATAAATGCATAGGACACCCTCAAAGTTTATAAGAGTGACTAGATACAAATAGTTTAAAACAAGCAATATCAAAGCTATGCATCAATCAACAAGTCTTGGGACAATGCACATAGAACTAAGAATGACCACTATGCTCTCGAAGTAGGTGCATAAAGATAGAAGGTGGAGACTCAATATATAAGTGGAAGAAATGCCTTCATAGAAGGAAGTAGAGATTCAAGTTTCATAAAGAGCTTCCAAAAATTATGGTACTTAATAGCTTTCAGCTCTCATTGCCTCTATCATAAGAATCTTGAAGTGATTAAGGTTAAAGTGAACAAATAATGGTGTATATGCTTGATGAAGTATAAGTTGGAAATCTCATGTCCCTTGAATACGAGGGCCGCTCCTCATGTACTCAAGTTTAGTCACCGGTAAGTTCTTGTCATCGTAAGTACAAGTGTATCATAGAGAACCGCCAACGGGGTACCCCTTGCCCGATGATACAGAAGAATCCCCATATCAAAATGACAAGGCAAGCAGACAACGAGCATCTCAGCAATCTTCTTATTTACCATGGGAATATGGTGCTTTTTTCTCTCTTTCCTCTTTTCATAATCTTTTTTTTCTTTTTCTCTTTTTTTCTCAATATGTGACTTTTTTATAAGAAGAATGCTTCATAGACAGCTCATTATGGTTACGCTGCAGGTTTCCACCATGACAGCATGGATTAGACTAGCGGCCCAGGCGTTTCTCTAACACATATACATAAGTACATGGACTTACAAGCTCCCCTTTCATTTCACACCGACGACATCCATAGACAAAAAGAGCATGATATCAACTAGGTACAAAGTATAAGTGCAATGTTGAAAGCGTTCCCCATGACAGCATGGTTCTGCTAATCCCCAACAAATAAGTGCAAGCATATACAACATAGATGACATAATGGTTCAAGTTTATTAAGGGCAAGAAAAGTAAAGTGTGCCATCAAGTTCGTGAGAGCTTTAATCACTAGTTTTCTCATAACAAGTTTAATTTGGAAGGTAGATAAAAACATGAATATACTTGGAATAGCATATGCTAGTAGGTAGGTATGGTGGACTCTTTTGGATAACTTGGTTTAGGGAGTTGGATGCATTAGTGGAACTCATACTTGGTTGTGGAGGCTAGCAAAAGACTGGGAGCAACAAACTAAGAGAGCAATAATGGCCATAATCATGTAGAGTGACAAAACATCATTGATCAAAGCATAAAGTGATACTACAAGTTGAAAACTAAAGGATCATAAAGGCTATGGTGACTTGGAATAGTCATAACATGGTGTGAGCATGCACCAAGTCAACCCAAATAAAGCATCAAAGGATAATACCACAATACTATGCTTTAATATGCTAAAACAATGCATGATTCTTCAAAGGAAGATTAAGCAATCTCAATTGTTTATAATAAGTCATGCTACAACAAAGAATACTAAGCATAAAGCCAAAACAATATCAAGCATGGCATGACAAAGCATAGGCCACAGTAAAAAAAAGCTCTCTTTACCACTTAAGCATGAACTTTCCTACTCTTTTCCAATCCAAACCAAACTATTTGAAAACCAATGTAAGAAAGAGGGGGTCCAACCAATTTATTCAGCAAACTAAGCAAACAAAGAAAACGAAAAACCAAAACGAACACGAAAAATAAGACGCTCCAAGAACAACACAACTGTGCATGAAACAATAAAAATGAAGCGTTTGGAAGAAACCTGGGATTTTTATTGATGAAGAGGGGGATGCCTTGGGCATCCCCAAGCTTTGACGCTTGTACTTCTTGGATATTTCTTGGGGTGACACACATGGAATCCCCATTCTTGAGCTTTAGTCCATCCTTCATCTCATTACTCAATCCTTCCATACACCTGCAATTTTTTCTTCATACAAAACTTCACACAATCTTTATTAGCAACATTAGTGCACTCAAGATAATAAGTCTTTAGGTTCAGTTCTAACACCAATATAACTTCCATTAAAACACAAGATACTGTAGCACTTCCCTCAAAAAGCTCAATTCCCCAAAAGAACTCAAAAAGGAACCAACAAGAAGCAAATGCAGAAAATGGCAGAAATATGTCAAAACAGACCAGCAGGTAAAGACAAAATTTTTCGAAGACCTTCTGTTGCTCAAATTAAAAAGTGTTGAACTAACAAAAGTTAGATAACAACCTGGTGCAGAAGCACAAAATTTCACGCCTCAAAAGGACGTACAGATATTTTACACGAATGTTTACGGTGAAACACGGAAATCTGTTTTGGGACAGCAACTTTCCCAATAATTATTTCTCTCTCATTAGAGGTTACTCTTGGCACAAAAAGCAAATAAAAAGGATAAGTTCCAAGACTCATCTAAAACTTTTGGGTTATCTCCCAATAAGTACTTTTCTTTAACGCCTTTAAGTTAGGCATAAGAAGCAAGAAAAAGGATCAAGTGTTCTCAAATAAAGAAGCATTAAGATTAATACCAGAAATATCTTCAACAAGGCAAGTTATCTCATCCAAATAAGTTCTAGAGGATCCTCTCTTAATGCTCTTGGGTTCGCTATTTTCATCAAACGGGTTTTCAGGAACAATCCAATCAAGATTCTTTTCTATGGCTTCATGCATTGCTACAATTTTAAAGGGTGTTGGTATCTTAATTTCCTTCCAATTAGGTTCAGATTTGCTCATCTTTTCTCGTGTACCAATAACATCTACACATGAGCCTAGCATATTGAAACATTCCAAGACATTTCTAGCTTCCTTGGCAACATCATAGAATTCCTTAAGCAAAGTTTCTAGAATAAAATCCCTCTTTTCAGGGTCCTCAATTTCTTTAAGTTTAAGAAACATTACTTGCATTAAGGGGTTAAGGTTAACAAACCTAGCTTCCAACATGTGAACTAAAGAAGCTACAGCAATTTCATAGTTTGGAGCAAGTTCTGCAAGGGATCTATCCTCAATATCCTCATGCTTACTAACATGATTAAAGAATTCTTCAATATTATCTTTTCCAATTATAGAACCACTACCTATCGAAAGGTCTTTCAGGGTGAATTTAGGGATCAACATGGTGTGCTAAGGAAAAGGTAACAACTATAGAAAGACTTAATTTTTTGTGTTTTTTAATAAAGAAAGCAAACTTATAAAACTATTTTTTTTATGTTTTTGATAAAGAAACAAGCAAACAAAACGAAAGTAAACTAAGCAAAACAAAAATAACAAAGTAAATAGATTGGTTATGAGGGACTCCCCTTGTGAAGATGTCCTTGACTCCCCGGCAACGGCGCTAGAAAAGTAGCTTGATAGCCCAAAATATATCGAGCTTGTTGGGGAACCCCAAGAGGAAGGTATGATGAGCACAACAGCAAGTTTTCCCTCAGTATGAAACCAAAGTTTAATCGAACCAGTAGGAGCAAGGAAACACCCCAAAGGTGTTGCTATCTAAACATTGGCATGGCGCACTACCGGTGCCAGCAGTAACATGGATACCTGCACAACACAACCACAGAACTTTGTCCCCAACATGCGATGAGGTTGTCAATCTCACCGGTTTTGCTGAAAACAAAGGATTAAACGTATCGAGTGGAAGAAAGTAATAGTTTGCAGAAAGTAGACACAAAGCAGTAAACAGTTGATTGTAGCTTGATCGTAAAAAGAAAGGACCGGGGTCCATAGTTCACTAGAGGTGGCTCTCCTTAAGATAGATAACATGCTGGGTGAACAAATTACAGCGGGGCAATTGACAAACATCAAGAAAGCATACACACATATACTAATCATCTTGACTCCTTTGAGATTCGATTGGGCATTACAACATTATACATAGACCACCATCCAACTACATCTATGACTAATAATCCACCTTCAGGTTATCATCTGAACCCCCTCCAGTATTAAGTTGCAAGCAACAGATAATTGCATTACAAATTGCGTGTAAAGTAAACAATACGATTTTTCTATGAACAAAGGATTGTTTTTTTCTCCCTAGTAGCAACCGCACATCTAGTACCTTAGAGATTTCTGTCACTTCCCCAGATTACTAGAGGCATGAACCCACTATCGAGCATAAATACTAACTCTTGGAGTTACTAGCATCTAATTGGCCAAGATACCTACTAACAACGGAAAGCATGCAAGATCACAAATAACAAAGAAATGATAGAATCAATAATCAATCTGAAATAGTATCTCAATATCCATCGGATCCCCGCAAACACAACATGCAGAATTATAAAATAGATGATCTTTATCATGAACAGAGCTCACAAGATCTAAACATGATAGCACAAAGGAGGAGAACCAGCCATCTAGCTACTACATGGACCCGTAGTCCAGAGATGAACTAGTCACGCATCACACCAGAGGCTTGCATGGTGATGAAGAAGGTCTCCAGGGTGAATTCCCCTCTCTGGAAGGGTGCCGGGAAGAGCTTCAGATCCCTCCCGATCTAGGGATGGAGATGACGGCGGCTATATACTATTTCGTGGATTTTTGATCGGGTACTTAGGGTTTCCATATCAGAGGCAATATATAGGCAGAAGGAGAGGCCGAGGGGGTTCCTGGAGCAGCCAGACCACCCCTTGGCGCGGGCCAGGACTGGCCATGCGGCCAGGTGGTGTGGCCAGGCCCCAGCCCCTCTCTGACTCGTATTCTGGCTCCAGGTGTCCCTCGGTAAAATAATGACTTTGGCTTTTGTCCCGTCCAATTCCCAGAATATTCATTTTCTGACTTTCCTGAAACCAAAAACAGCAGAAAACAGGCAGCTGGCACCATTGATCTTGTTAATAGGTTAGTCCAAGAAATCATATGAAAAATACTCGAAAGTGTGGACAAAACACAAGAAAGTAGATAAAACCAAGCATGGAACATCAAAAATTATAGATACATTTGCAATGTATCAGTTGACTTGGCGCATTCTCACACCATGTTAAGACTATACCAAGTCACCATAGCCTCTATGATCATTTAGTTTTTTACTTGTAATATCACTTCATGCTTTAATTAATAATGTTTTGTCGCTTTGCATGATTATGGCCATTATTGCTCTCTTAGTTGGTCGCTCCTAGTCTTTTGCTAGCCTCCATACCAAGTATGAGTTCCACTCATGCATCCAACTCCAAATAAAACCAAGTTATTCCAAAGAGTCCACCATACCTTCCTATTAGATTTTTCTATTCCAAGTATATTCATGTTTTTATCTACCTTCTGAATTAAACTTCTTATGTGAAAATTAGTGATTAAATCTCTCACGAACTTGATGGCACACTTTACTTTTCTTGCACTTAATAAACTTGAACCATTGTGCACATCTATGTTGCGTATATGCTTGCGTTTTGTAAGTTGTGAATTAGCAGAACCATGTTGTCATGGGGAACACTTTCAACATTGTACTTTATTTAGTTGATATCATGTTCTTTTGCTTATGGATCCCGGCGGTGTGAAATGAAAGGGGAGCTTGTAAGGCTCATGGAGTTTGTATATGTGTTAGAGAAACACCTAGGCCGCTAGCCTAAGCCATGCCTAATCATGGTGGAAACTTGCAACATAACCATAGTGAGCAATCTGTGAAGCATCCTTAATAAATACCTATGGAAAGAGCAAATAAAAATATCGCTAAGATGCTCATTGTCTTTTTGCCTTGTCATTTTGATATGGGGATGCTTCCGTATCATCGTGCAAGGGGTACCCTGTTGGCGGTTCTCCATGATACACATGTACTTACAATGACAAGAACTTACTTGTGACTAAAGTTGAGTAGCATGAGGTCCAGGACTCGTAGGAAAGGGGCATGAGATTTTTGACTTATAACTTGCAAGCATATCCCCATATTTGTTCACTTTAACTTTAATCACCTAAAGATGCTTATGATAGGGGTAATGAGAGCTGAAAGCTAATAAGTACCATAGTTTTTGGAAGCTCTTTATGAAACTTGAAATCCCTGCTTCCCTCTTATGAAGGGCCTTTCTTTTTTACTTTTATGTTGAGTCTCCATCTTCTATCTTTATGCACCAATTGAGATAGCATAGTGACCATTCTTAGTTTAATGTGCATTGTCCCAAAACTTGTTGATTGGTTCATAACTATGATATTGCTTGTTCTTAAATTATTTGTATCTAGTGACCCTAACGAACTTTGAAGGTGGCCTATGCATTTATGTTTTGCTATACCACGAGGGACAAGAGGAATACCATTCTTATTATGTTTTCTATATGTGAAACAAACAAACGTCTTTTAATGCATTGTTATTCATGGATCTTTTTGTTTGTAGCTTTTTCATGTTACAACATAGTTGCTATGTCTTATTGTTAGAACTCTGTCTTTCATGTTCATGTTAGAGTACTTTGATCCCAGCCATCAATGATTTACAAATACCTTGATCAAGATTATGATGGTGCATGCCACCTCAAAAATTATTATTTTTATCACTTACCTACTCGAGGACGAGCAGGAGTTAATCTTGGGGATGTTGTTTTATATCTACTTTCTTATGTTTTGTTCACACTTTGAGGTATTTTGATACATTTTCTGGAACTAACCTATTAACAAGATGCCGCAGTGCTAGTTGCCTGTTTTCTGCTGTTTTTGGTTTCAGAAAAGCCAGAAAAGAAATATTCTCAGAATTGGACGAAACAAAATCCGAAGTTTCTATTTTACCCGGCACGACACGGAGTCCAAAGGGGAGACGGAGGGGAGCCAGGGGGAAGGCACACTCTAGGGTGGCGTGGGTCACCCCTGGCCGCGCCACCAGGTGGTGTGGCTACCCTGGACCATCTTTGGCATCGCCTCTTCGCCTATATATTCCCCTAGGAAGAAAACCCTAAGGACCAGATCAGAATTCCACGAAAAGTTCCGCAGTGTTGTCGCCACCGAAGAGGAGATTCAGGGGACAGAAGTCTCTGTTCTGGCACCCTGCCAGGACGAGGAAGTGCCCCCGGAGCCATCTCCATCGACTCCACCGCCATCTCCATCACCGTTGTTTAGTCCCATGATGAGGAGGGAGTAGTTCTCTCTCGAGGCTAAGGGATCTACAAGTAGCTATGTGTTCATCTCTCTCTATGCATGATCTTATGAGATCATGCGCTTTGTAATCTATAGATCTATTCTGCTACTCAAGTGCTTAAATTAATCTCTGCTTATCCCCATGTGTGTGAAGTTGATAGTGTGCACACCGTGTGGCACTTTGGCTAAGATTACATAAACACTTATCATGAGTATAATTTGAGTTGGATGTCTCTATGAGATTGTGGTGTTTGTTGGAACCATCTAGCGCTCAAGGTGATAGTGAGGGGTTATCTAGATGGAGAATGCAAACTTTAAGGTGTGCTGTTATAGCCCTACATTGTCCAACGGGAGAGTAGTTCAAGGTAGCATCATAAAGAGAAGATATTTATATGAGAGTGTTCACTAGTAAAAGTATGATCCCTAGGCCTTGTTTCTAAGCATTGAAACACCTTTTAAAATTAGTTATGTTACATGTTTGCTTGCTTCCACTCTTATTTCAGATTGCAGTTACCACTTATAATCATCCATATTACTTGTATTTCACTATCTCTTCGCCGAACTAGTGCACCTATACACCTGAGAAGTGTATTGGGTGTGTTGGGGACACAAGAGACTTCTTGTATCTTGATTGCAGGGTTGCTTGAGAGGGATATCTTTGACCACTTCCTCCCTGAGTTTGATAAACCTTGGGTGATCCACTTAAGGGAAACTTGCTGCTGTTCTACTTAATCTGCACTTGGAGGCCCAACACTGTCTACAAGAATAGAAGCGTGCGTAGACATCAATGACTATGATCATTATGGTCACATAAAAGAGGTTATTGAGTTGAATTATAACAACAAGACTAGTGGTCAATTGTCGTCGTGGTGGCACGGCGGATGCCATGGATAGGCTAAAGATGGGGCCAATGTGTGCTAGGGGAATCCAGGGAGGGAGAACATGGTGATTCCACGCACAGATGTCCTTGTTTTCTCTCTATCAATGGTGTTTACAGATGCTCTTCAAGATATTGGTGAGATGGAGACAATGTCTCTTACTCCCCACAAGCTAGCCCTAGAGTTCTACCTTAGACAAAGAAAATGATCGATCCCCTTCTATGGAGGCCCCGATGCTCCTTATATAGGGGAGCCCGGGTTACAAAGTTAGGGCACACGTGGCAGCATATTCTCCGAATATGACCCTCGACTAAAGATAGATGCTTCTTTATTCTCTTTAACGGCTCGTCCGGGATTTGGACGTAACCCGCAACGTAATCCTCGTCTTTATGCATCACCAGACACGGGCTACGTCAGCCGGCATTACCCCCATCATCTTGGTCGCTCCTGACCCGCTGGTCCTCCTCTTTGCTTTGCTCCGCTCATGCTATAGCTAATAAAGCCACATTTTGACCAACAGGAGATTCCTTCCTTCTATCGGAAGCCATATAATAGTCCGTCTTGCACGTGGCTAATCCGGCAACGAATGTACCTGCACAAAAGATCGACAAACATGGCCAGCATATATTTTATGCCGGCCGGGCTATGGCTAAGGAGATTCTCCACGGGCTAGGTCACTCCATGGTTCGTCCTGCCTTGTGGTGACTCGGTCTGCACTTGCTTTGACCGCGCCATACCCCGGCTAACTCGGCCTTCATACCCCGGCGTTACCCTACTCGGGGGTATACCCCAACATTAGTCCCTGAAGCTGGTGTGGTCTTAGAAACTTTTAGTTGTTAAGGCCATAGCAGGTTCCCATATCTGGATGTATGTGTCTTTGGTCGAGTTACCCAGTAACCCGGGGCTTTCCCTCTCGCGATCCCTTGGATCATTCCGAGTTATTCCTCGCTGGCCGAGTTTTTGCCTGCTTATCTGGGTTACTGTTCCTTCTCTTGTACGCTTCCCCACATCCTACGTGGAGGGTAATCATCATTCCGCCTCATTTTAAGGGCTACGCACATTTAATGCGCCAATTACTGTTGTAATGTCAGGAATAACTGCTGCGCACGTCCCTTCACTACATCGCCTCGTTTACATCACGTCATGGGATCCACTGCTCCTGTGCTCCTTGCTGTGGACACGTTCTGATTGGCTGATTTGGTCGTGTACACGCTCGTTGTGCACGGCGTGGCAACCGCAAAGGATCCCACTACACGCCCTCCTGCGCGGTTAAGTAGGTGGCCTGGGGCAATCTTTTGGGAAGTTCCCCATTTCATTCGTGCTTCCCAGCCTTCTTTCTCCCCCACTACGACCTCACCGCCGCCGCTAGTTCTTTGTTGCACCCGCTCTGCCACGACCGTGCTCAGGCAGTGCCTTGCACCTGCACCGCCGCTCCCGCTCAAGAGTTTCACCACGGGGCCCTGCGCTTCCCGGTTCTCCACCACCGGCTATCTCTACTCCGATTTTCTTCTTGAAGATGTTGAGTTCGGCATGACGGAGGAGGAAGCAGCCGTGGTGGCGCAGCAGGAGGAGGAAGGAGAAGGCCGCGAGCATGGCTGATGGGATGGTGCGTTCGTCTGTGAGGATGATCTGGACTGGCTCCGTGCCACACGCTGCATCCCCGCCGGCGTTGCCTGTCGCCTCGCCGCCGATGATATTCCCCTCTCCCAATTTAGGGGAGTATGTTGTTTTTCTTTCTCATTTCTAGCACGGCTTCGGCCTTCCCCACTTACGATATTTCCCCCTCTCCGAATCCAGGGGAGTATGCTATTTTTCTTTCTCATTTCTAGCGCGGCTTTGGCCTTCCTACCTCAGATTTCTTTTTTGATTTCATCTCTACATATCAACTGCAACCACATCATCTCCCTGCCAATGCCATCACTTCTTTGTCCTCTTTTGCCTCTAGCATTGAGGGATATATCGACTTCTATCCAACTAAGGAACTCTGGATCAAATTCTTCGGAGCGCTCTGGCGAACCAGGTGGAGCGCCGGATCAAGGAGCTGTTCAAGGAGAAGCTCCAGGGGGAGGACATCATGATTACTTTTGTCCGCAGCCCTGGCGAACCAGGTGGAGCACCGGATTAAGGAGCTGCTCAAGGAGAAGCTCCGGGGGGAGGACATCATGATTACTTTTGTCCGCAGCTGGGTCTTCCCCCTTCAGAAGCGAGCCTGCAAGATCTGCTACTTGAGAGGCCCCCTCGATCCCCACTGGACTTCATCTTTTGAGCTTGATAACTCGGCGGTTTACCGCCGGCTTAAGGCCATTTTCAATGTGGAGAAGGAATTCTCCGAAGATTGGGAATGGGGACTCGAGCCCTTCACCGGGACAACCCTCCTACAAAGGTAACTTTACTTCTCACTGTTTTCTGGATCTTCTCTGTTCGTCGGATTATTTTCATAACTTAGCAATTGTTGTCTTGTTCTCAGCGATTCCTCCAGCAGCCGCTGGAAGATGGCGAGGTTCTGGCGAGCAAATGGGTTCCGGACCGTGTCGAGGAAGATGGGGAAGAGCCTAATCCGAAGACCTTCCTGCCCACTCTGGACATCATCAAATGCGGCTCTGGTAAGGCCTCTTCTCTAAGGGATTGGCCAGATGACGATGACTCAGACGTTGCGGTCCTGGAGGTACTTGATCCAGTTTTCATCTCTTACGTGCATCTGGTTATGTCCAAATCTTCAGCTAACCTGGCTGGTAAGGTCCACGAGGTTCCTCCCCTCGCCACTGGTAGTCCGGTCCCAGCTTCTTCTCAGAAGCGCGCGGCTGCCTCGGCCGCAGCTTCGGAGGCACCGCCACCCAAGCAGAGGCAGAAATAGTCCAGGGTGAAAGCCTCGACTAAGCCGGCCGCCAAGAGCACGGTCCGGAGGACGCCCAAACCTCGGGCTCCCCCAACCTTAGACGAGTAAGTCTCTTTCATTTGCCCTTCAAGTTTTTCCCTTTCTGTGATTGCTCTTGTATCTTATTGGTTCTTTTTCTCTTTTTGACTTGGTTCTTTTCTGCTTCTCAGAGCTCCTAGGGTCATTCCCTAGAGCGGCTCTAGCATAGCATCTCCAATCCGGAGCAGCCCTTCTCCCCAACGCGATGACGACACTCGCCCGCTCAGCCCTATCCATGAGGGCTCCACGGCTGCGCCTGATCTAAGCTCACCTCATCATGAGGAGGGCAATGTCAGCGCGGGTGGTGGTGGGGCAGCTTTGGATACGACCATGCCGGATCTCACCAGTTCCTCTTTGGCCCCAGCGCTAAGTGTTGAGGTGCCAGTTTCATTGGCACCGCCCCAACAAGTTCTCCTCTAGTTCAAGTTTCCTCCGAACCAACAACACCAGCACCAATAGCACCAGCAACACCAACAACAGCAACACCAGCAGCATCACCAGGACCAACAGCATCAGCACCAGCAGCAACAACATCGACCAAGGCCCCAAAGAAGAAGGCTCCGTCGGTGGCCCCCGGATCAATAATGTCTATTGCAGATATTTTTCCGCCAGCCTCTCAAGCTCCTTCCGGGTCAGTGGCCTCGGATCTTCCGCCGTGTCCTTCATCATCCGGCAAGCTCAAGAAAGCTGCTGGATTAGTTAAAGTTATCTCTTTTGGGTCACACACTGCCGGATCAGAGGGTAGTAGACAACTAGTTCTGCATACCAGCCCTGCTACAGCTCAATCTACAAGGAGAGAGGCCCACATCAAAGGCCTTGTGGCGAACTACTCTCCTAGCGGCGAAAGTTACAGTCCACTTCTCCTGGAGTATGTGAAGACCTGGAACAATGTTGAATTCATCGATCCAAAAGATGATCTGCCGGAGAAGTTCGGCCTAGCCGAGTTCAGCGCACAGATCAACTCCGCGACCAAGGCCATCTCTTTGGCTGGCCGGATGATGGAGGTAATTATTTTCCTCCGCTGTGGTACTTTGTATAGATGAGCACTTGTAGATATAGCCCTAGTCCCCGAGCCTTCGAGGGAGTAACTTGTTACTCGGTCGGATGCTCCTAGAGAATTTGGTTTCTGTCCTTAGCAATTTCAAATATGAACAAAGTTAGAGAGCCGGGTTAAGTTCCACTTGGCCTGAATCTTATAGACTTTGAATATCCACACACCTAGATGTGGGTTAAGTTCCACTTGGCCCGGATCTTGTAGACTTCGAATATCCACACACCTAGAGCCGGGTTAAGTTCCACTTAGCCCGGATCTTGTAGACTTCGAATATCCACACACCTAGAGCCGGGTTAAGTTCCACTTGGCCCGGGTCTTGTAGACTTCGAATATCCACACACCTAGAGCCGGGTTAAGTTCCACTTGGCCCGGATCTTGTAGACTTCGAATTATTTTTTACTTTGCCTTTGAACTTGACATTGCCTTGCTTATTTCATATTACCACTAACCGCCGATCCGCTGAGTTCCAGCGCCTGCTGGACTCCTATAAAGACGTTCGCGCGCGTTATGGCAAACTCCTGGAGGAGCACCAGAAGAAGGGTAATGTTCCTTACTTAGACTTTTCCCTCTTCCATTTTTGTTCGTTCGAGTTGTTTGTGATCCCTATTAACTTGTTATCCGAACCATGCAGCCAAGGTTGAAGCTGAGAATATCATCATGCGGAAGAATCTAGCTGAGATCAAAGGTAACCTTATCTCCTTCGCACGATCATGGTATGCTCCTTTCTTTTCCGGTAGACATTTATACTTCGGCCCCTCCGAATTATGCCACTGTTATAGTTGCTCTTGAAGATAGCATTACAATACCTGACATGATGACCCATTTCCTCGAACAAGCAGGAAAGCATGAGGCTGAACTGAAGAAGAAGGACGAAGAGATAGCTCGGCTACAACTCCAGGACTCGGAAATTACACGGCTGAATGCTGAAATCCGGAGGCTCAAATACCTCCACAAAACCGAGCTGGACAAGGCAGACCAGGAGTTTGCCAAGGAAAAAGAGCGTTTGACGACTCAAATGTCCAAGGATATGGACCTATTGGAGGAAACCGATGTAAAACTTACGTCGGTAACCTCCGAATACGAGAAACTCTAGGCCCACAGCGCCAATGTCCATTCCGAGCTTCAACGACTCCTCTTCCAGATTGCCCGTGAGTTCTCTGCCGTTGCTTAACTTTCGTTTCTCCGGATTTGGTGCTCTTAGTTACTGTTTCCTCTGCTCTGTTCTCAAGCAAATTTCCAGAAAGTGATACGCTTGGTGCTGCTGCTGTAACCTGGTCCCGTGAACAATGTGGTGTTCTTGCAGGCCCTGATGCCGATCCAATCCCGTATAATACGGAGGATCTGCTGGCGAGCCTCACCGCTCGCCTTGAGCTAGTGAAGAACCACGGCGCAGACATTATACCGGTGGCAACACGGAAGTTCGGCTCCCTCTGGCCCACTGAGACCATTCCCAAAAGAAGTACGGCTTTCATAGCCAAATTAATGGAGTGCGAGCATCGGCTGAATCTATGGCGAGAATCTTCCGCACGGGCTGGGGCTGACATTGCCTTGTAGTTCGTCCTCTCGTGGTATGAAGGAATTGACTTGGGATTGCTTACCCGCATGCACACTGGATTTAAGTGGTCCAAAGATCTAGAGTGCGTCGCGCGCTGCAAATCTTGTGCTAACAAACTCATTCAGTACTCCTTCTGCCATGCTAGGAACGAAGGGCCGAGCTATCTCGACGTTTTCGATGATGAAGTTGCTTCTGGAGATGATGAAGAAGAAGGGAGTGAGGGTGAAGCCTCTGAGCTTGGCGACGAGGCCGAATACCCACAGGATGGCGAGGTCCACCCTGCGGATGAAGCCGAGGCTAGCGCCCCTCCCCCAAATTCCGAAGTACCTCCTTCTTTAGCTAATGATTCGCTGCTGCACCTACTCCTTAAAAACACTTGATCATATTTTTCAAATCCCCGGAATGCCGGGCGGAAATGTATCTAAGTACTCTAGTTTGGTTGTGCTACAACTTATTGTTTGGAACTAAGTTCTTAATGCTGGATTATCGTGGGCAAAGTTCCCGAGTTTTATTTTCTTGTTCCCCCAATTTTTGACTCGACTCGCATCTACCTTGATTCGGCTTTTTGACTTACGAGTCCGAGGTTCAAAAAATTGATTTAACAATACTTGAAACTTTGAGATTAGCTCAAAATGATCCGACATTACATAAATGCAGTAAACCAAGGGTTAGTCAAAATAACCAATGTCAGCCTGCTGAAGTTTTTTCCTTAGTCGTTTTTCATGTGATTTGCCATTCCAAACTTGTTCTCTTGCTTGCCATTAAGCCAATTCTTGTTGGACAACAACTAAGTCTAAGAGTTGGGTTTTTGGTGCTCACACATTACTAACCCGACTAAGATATAAGCGACTTAACCCAACCGACATAAAAATACAAAAACGAGAAAGACAATTTTTACAGCAGTCCCCGAGTCTCTGCTTGGGGTGCCAAAGTTTCATTAATAAGCTCATTGCCGACATATAGACCGACATATGAGTATCTCGGATACATTCACCTCTTTGTCAGGTGTAGAAAGGACGAAGTAGTTCTACATTCCACGGTCGCTTAGATTCCTGTCCGGACCTGTCCGCCTTGTTCTTTTCCTAGGGTTGTGCATCAATAAGATAGTAGGAATCATTGTGCAAGGCTTTGCTTACAATGAAAGGTCCTTCCCATGGAGGGGATAACTTATGCATGCCATTAGTGTGTTGTATCAACCGGAGTACCAGGTCACCTTCCCGAAAGACTCGGGGGTTTACTTTTTGGCTATGGTAGCATCAGAGGTTTTGCTGATATATGGCGGATCTGGACAAGGCCAGTTCTCTCGCTTCTTCCAGCATATCAACATTATTTTGCCGGGCTTCGAGCACTTCGGCTTCTGTGTATTGGGTGACCCTTGGTGAATCATGCTCTATGTCGGTTGGTAATACAGCTTCTGCCCCATATACCAGAAAGAATGGCGTATAGCCTGTTGATCGATTCAGAGTTGTTCTTAAACTCCATAGTACTGCTGGTAGTTCTTCTATCCAGCACCCCGCTAATCTTTGCAGCAGCTCTATGAGCCGGGGTTTTATCCTGGACAATACTAGTATGTTGGATCTTTCCACTTGCATGTTCGATGCGGGGTGGGCCACTGAAGCTATATCTAGCCAAATTTTCTTTTCCTGGCAGAACCTCGCAAATGCTCCTTCAGCGAAATTTGTGCCCTTATCAGTTATGATGCTATGGGGATAGCCATATCTCAGGATTATATCCTTGAGGAATCTTACTGCTGTTGCTCCGTCACATTTCCGAATTGGTTTCACTTCAATCCACTTGGTGAACTTGTCAACCATAACTAGCATATGGGTAATTCCTCCCTTGGCCGGCTTAAATGGTCCTACCATATCTAGTCACCATACAGCAAATGGCCAGGTAATGGGGATAGTTTTCAGCTCCTGTGGGGCCCCCGGATTAATCAATCGAGAAATCCCTGTTATGCATACTCCATGTTCCCATGATCAATGAGCCGTGGAAAATAACCGACAAGTATCATTACAACATCCGAGACATACCAAATTACAAGACTTACATAGAGGCCATTATGGCTACATCAATAATCATCAGCGAAACTTCATCAAGCATAGAGCCTGATCCATGCCTTAACCTACAAGCAACTGACTGGGAGAACGTCCTAGCTCGCATAGTCGTCCACTTCACATTCTTATCGATATCTGACCAAGTTAATAGCCAGGGTCAAAGCCAGTGAGTACTTTGAATATACTCACAAACCACCTTAAGATAACAATAATAACAAGAAGATATGCATTATGGCTGTGGTGGTAGGAGGGCTCCAAGAGAGGTTATTTTCTCAATTAGTTTCTCTTGTAGATATAACATCTACATATATTTGTTGAAAACTTCTACAAAACATTTTGGAAAACCTTTTTGAAAAGTTTTGGAAACACTAGGATTGGGTCACCCATTTGTTCCTCCTTCCGGTCATCCCATGACCAAACTCCTTTTTCCTCCTTCTAACCATCCCATGGTCAAAACCTTTCTCTATGACCATCCCATGGTCAAAACATTTCCGAAGCCATTTCTTTTCCGAAATCCTTTTTGAAAACAAAACCAGCACCACTCTACAGAAGTTTGTCCAACCCGTCCATAACCGCGGACATGGCTATTCGAATAGATTTACACTCTCCAGAGGTTATACACTTTACCCACACCATCTGGGTACACTACCCTGATCTACACCGATCGTGGGTCGAGTAACCGATCAAGACTCTCCGGATGCCCACTCTAGTATAAGTGCCTACCCTATGAGTGTTATTCCCCTCAAAACCGGGACGTCGGGTACCGAGGACCAACCGGAGCGCATTTTACACTTTACACAGTGGGCGCTTTCAATGAGGGGCTCATAGTAACACGTGGAGGCCAACATACCCTTAGTTGCTTCTCCAGGTCGATGTCCCACATGGACCTTCATCAGAGAATGCGCACCCTCCAGGGATCGCGATCCCCTGTAGTTATTGTGAGGCAGCTTATACCAGAATACACAAACATCAAATCCAGCCCTATACCATTCCAGAGTAATGTGGTTGCATAGGGTTAAGTTGTTATAGGTAAACTGCAAAGAACCGGGTGCGTTTTTGTAAACCTATTTCCTCCAGCATTCCTTCAACATTTTGTAACACAAAAACCTTTTTCTTTCTCAACATATCTTGGGAGGTCCCACCTCACCAGGGTTTTATCATAAAACATTTGGTAAAACTTTTTCCGGGGTCTTCCCATCCTCTAGCTTTGCTTTGGCTAAAACAGGGTCTCCAAAGGGGTATGGTGTGTTACACCATCTACTAGACTAGGGACAAATAGGTGTCATCGAGGGGGTTGTACTTAATAGTACAAAAGTGTAATAGTTCGGAGGAGCCAAACCACTAGCATATATACACCAACATATACTAAAACAATGCAGTTTTAATAAATAGTAGATAAAACATGCATGGGTAAAACAGTAGGACAAGGCTTATGAGCAAGAAGGTGGCTTGCGTGATGATCATAATATGGCAATATGTCACTGGACTTCTGCTTAGAAAACCATAATACCAATAATAACCGAAATAGAATAACTCTATGCTTCCTTCTTCTCGGCGCCACACAAACGCAACTATCGCCGATATCGAGCATACATGCAAACAAACAAGTCCACAATCAAACAAGGCATTCAAGCATAAAAACCATAAAACAAGAAAAAAATACCACACATTACTCAATTCAGTAGGTTTTGAGAGGATTGGATTTAGGAGATTGAGATGGCCTTGGAGAAGGGAATGAACACCCCTTAGGGTTTATTGTCGAGGAACTATCTAAGAGGGGGTTTTGGACCAATGACCTATTCAGTATGATAACATTGTGTACCTATGATACCAACATATAGGTGTTGATAAAATGAAGCCGACAAAAGTGGTTTCACTAATTTATCACTTTTCTATAATCTCTTAGGAATATTCTGGTGATAAAAGCTCTAGTTTTAGGAAATAATTCACCAGAAAAGTTTTGGAGCTCCTAAAATTATTTCCTTATTTTGTTAGGTAAGGATTGATGTACTTGTTCACTGAGATCTGGAATCATGTCAAAATAATTACCAGAATGCCCTCAGGAAAATCTCAAAGGCAGTTCTATGGGGTTTTTGTCTTTTTCACCAAATTAACTCTACAGAAGCTTTTGAGTTGATTACAAGGGAACATGTTAGGTGTTTAGAATACCTTTCTTAATAAATTGGAATCAAACTTTTTGGAGTGGCAGAGCTACTGTGATGATTTATCTAGTGAAAGCACTACACACATAAATGTTTAATTTACTAGAAATCCTCAAAAACTCAATAATTCTTGAGCTCCTGGATTTTGACATGTATTGTTGGGTCACTTCTATGGGAGTTGGAATTAGCCTAATAGGTGTTGTGGATATGCCCAGGGAATTTTCTAAAGTCATATCTGCATTGTTATTGTTATTTTTACTATAGGAGAACAAATGCTCTACTTGGCATGAGGCCAATTCCATGAGATAGGTACATGTATACCTACTAGGGGCAGTTGGTTTTACTCCCAGTGGAGCTGTGAAACTCACATAAGGAATTTATTAGTGAAAAGGATACATCTGAGGATTTATTTTACTAATAACATCCTAGTCAATATTTTTAGTTACTTTCTGTTCTGCATGTTGCACAAAACACACAAGAATATGGTAGGATTTACATCTAGACATTTCAAACAGTTTTACATTTTATTTGAGAATTAAACCGACTGACAGTTTTCAGATCTGGAAAAGAAAACGATTAAAAGGAAGAAGGACTAGTAGACAGGCCAGTTTCTGATGAAGCTGGGCCTTACTAGGGGGAATTCGGCCCACCCGGGGCGCGTTGAGCGGGAGGGAGCGTGCGGGCTCGCATTTGAATCCGGCCGTGCAGGGCCCGCCGGTCAGCCTCACATGGCCCCGAAGTGGTAAGGGGCGTTAGGAGCCGTCGATCTAAAACAAGATGAACGGTGGTGAGTCGTCATCCTCCTTTCTCCAGGGCGGTAGGGAGCTAACCCTAGCTGTGGAGAGAAACAGCACACGGGCTCACCAGAGGGGCGGAGAGGAGCCGGGAGGTGGCGGAGGTGGAGTGGTGCTCGACGGTGGTCCCATCGATGGGCGGCAAGGTGGGCTTCGACACCGGGAGGTGTCTCACATGGTGGTGGCCGAAGGTAGATTCGTTGGAGCTCACCGGCGCGGCCGGTCGAGGTGGTCGTGGGCAAAAGTAAAGGCACTGTCAGAAAGAGGAGGAGGAGGGAATCACCACAGAGTGACATGCAGCAGGGGAGGAGGCGAGGAGAGAGAGAGAGCTTAGCTCATCTCCATGGAGGGATCCGAGAGCTCTTCCGCTCTTTCTCTTGTGCAGGACCAGATAGGGGAGGGAGAGTGGAGGCTCTGGGAGGTGAAGGGAGTGTGAGGGTGCAAATGAGGGGCGAGAGGGGAGCTTTACTGGCCTGTGGCCTTTTATTTGGGGAAATGAGGGTGTATGGTGGGCAAGGTCCAAGAACGACCTAGGGCAGGTCCATGGCCTGTCCATTGGTGGCTATGGGCGGTGGAGGGGGTGTGAGAGGGCTCTGTCACGAGAATAGTTGTGAAGAGTGATGGGTGCAGCAGCTGCAAGACTTTAAATGGCTAGAAAAAGGTCTAGCCTTGTGTCTCCTTTGCAACAAACACAAGAGACAAGGGATGAACAGTGAAACTACAGTGTATGGCTACAGTGATGTCGTCTAGAGGGGTGGTGACTGCTGTGCAAGCTTGCTAGGTAAGGTTTGATGGAGTTTGTATGAGGTTTGATTCAAGATTGGTCAAGGTAGTCAATTGATCCACTTTAATGATAATGAGGAAAGGTTCCAAACTTTGAACTTAGCAAGAGGAGGTAGTGATGCTGGTAGATAGGTGGGGTTAAGACATACCTCCTGGAATTATTTGTGATTTATTGGACGATTTTAGATCATGTTTATAATATTTATTCTAAACCTGCTAAATATGTTCTATTGAGTTCATTTGAGATTTTTGAATAGGGAGATCTGGGTTTTTGGTTTGAGATGGTCCTAAATATGAATTCACACTATGGTGATTTTTCCCAAGATTTATTGAGGCTTAAAAGTATTTAAAACTATTATTATTCCATTTCTGCCATTTAAGAAAATGGGAAAAAATAAATAATAAAGCACTTCAAAAATATTTATTTTTGAAGTTGGAAGATAGGGTATGATATGTGGGCCTCATAAGTGCTTAGATTTGGGGTAGTGTTTTGGCAAAAACAAAACTTTCCTTTGGGAAAGGAGTTTTGGAGATTTTGACAATTAAACATATTAATTAGATTTGGAGCCATAATAATTATGGATATTATTTGATAAATTTTTATGGTCAAGGTAGATGATGTAGACAAGGTGTAGAAGGCATTAGCAACCTTTGGATTGGAGAATCCAAGTTGATTTTGGTGGAATACCCTAGATTAAGGATCTAGGGTGGTGTTAATTTCTTACCATCAAAACATGGTTGTATCTTGGAGTTCAGATCTCCCCTTGGGGCATGGGATAGATGATTAGTTAGACCAAGTCATATAGGTGATAATGGCAGAAGGAGTTTGGGTTGGTTGCCCTTGAGGTGGTCTGGAAGTGATGGCAAACTTTGTTGAAAATAAGGCTGCCATACCAGATGAGTCATGATGCCTTATAACCCATGTGGGTTTGAGAAGCACCAAGATCCACTTGGAACAAGTGAAGTAGATGTTGATATACCTATATGAGTAGAACACAACCATGAAAAGGGTTGGTCCATAGAAGGTTGGATGGTGGTGTGAGCTTCTGTCAAAGTAGGCATGTTGACTAGATTTGCAGGAACAGTTAATTTCTTGCCTGCAAAACCATCAAGAACAAGGGGGTTAGAAGGTGTTCTAACCAGTAGCAAGAGTGGGACTTGTTAGTCCTTAGGATGGTTAACAAGATGGTTCAGGTGCATTACCAAAAATGCACAAGGGTTGAGAAAGGACTACATCCAAAAAGGTGATGTTGGAAATCGTTTTCCAGACTGGGCCAAATTTGGCAGATTTAAGGTTTTTGACTAGATTATGAGAGGGGATGTTTTTGTTGGGTTGCAAGATACCAAAGCATCATCAAGGGGATGAAGTTGAGGTGCAGATTGAGTAGAAAGGATCCTTGCTTGATATTGGTCTTCATTGACTTGGAAGCTTCTAGAAGGGATATCTTCAGAATTGATCTGGTTAAGGGTTTAAGATGACCAATTAGTATCTAGAGATTAGATCCCGCTTTGTATTCTTGCTTAGTGTGTGGTGGTTTGGAAACCTCTTGATCCTTGTGATGAGGTCCTAGAGTAGCTCATACTATCTCCTAAACAATCAAGTCAAACAGCAGATCAAGGCAACTCATCTTACAAAAAAATCAACTACTACTAGGGTTACCATCAAGCTTAGCTTGAGGTAAGTTTAGGTATTTCGAAAAGGTTGTAGTTTGGAATAAGATGAGGGTTTCTTGGTATCTCTACCAAGGGTAGAATTCAAATGCTTCATGAAAAGGTTTTGTCAAATCTAGAGATAAGAATAGTAGAAGATTCTGTCTTGAAAACATAAGGAGATTATGTTATATAGCTCTCCATAGTTTGATCAACAGAAGCTACTAAAATAGTTGGTTTGCAAAGGCTTCTTGGGTCAGGTTTTGAAATGCCAGAACATTTGAGAATATGGAAAAGCCAAGACTGTTTTGGGAAGTAGCTTTTGTCAACTGGTGTTAAGGTAAGGAGTATATCATCTAATACAGATTCATATGCATAAGCATAACCAAACAACAAGCAAACACTTCAGCTTAAACATGAAAAAGTTTTTGTTCCCCCTGATTTTTGCATTCTAGAAAACTAATTAGGGTTGCTGAAATTGGGATGTTACAACTCCGACATTGGTAAATGAGTTTTCGTGGCGTATCTTTGACAACCATTGCATTTTCTCACAAAATCCTCTGCTTGCTCCAAAGCGCTTGGCCAATCAAATCCATGCCGGAAAGCCTTTGCGACTAACGCCCTTGTGGAGGCATGATGGCCACATTCCCCTTGGTGAATATCTCGGAGTATGTCAAGTTGTCGTGGTGGTGGCACGACAGATGCCATGGATAGGCTAAAGATGGGGACAATGAGTGCTAGGGGAATCCAAGGAGGGAGAACGTGGTGATTTCACGCACGGAAGTTCTTGTATTCTCTCTATCAATGGTGTTTACAAGTTTTCTTGAGGCCCTTAGCGAGAGGGATACAATGTCTCTTACCCCTCACTATCTAGCCCTCGAGTTCTACCTTAGACAGAGAGTGATTCCTCTAAATGTCGTCCCTCTCTATGGAGGCCCTGGTGCTCCTTATATAGGTTGCCCGGGTTACAATTCTAGGGCACTGGTGGCAGCATATTCTACGAATATGCTCCTTTCCTAAAGTAGATGCTTCTTTATTCTTCCGTAACGGCTCGTCCGGACTTTGGACGTAACCCGTAGCATCATCCTCGTCTTTTGGCATCACAGGCTACGTCATCCGGCTTTCCCTGCGTCACATTGGACACTGCTGACCCGCTGGTCCTCTCCTTTACTTTACTTTGCACATGCTCCAACTAATAAAGCCACCTTTTGACCAGCGGGGAATTCCTTCTCTCTAAGGCCAAGGTAATCCTGCTAGCATATAGCTAATCAGGCCTACCCAATTACCTGCAAAACAGATAGGCATGGCCAGCATAGATCTTATGCCGGACGGACAATTGTCAAGGAAATGCCCCATGGGCCGGGCCACACCGTGATTTGGCCTGCCTTGAGGTGACCCGGTCAGCATTTTGCCTTGACCGCACCGTACCCCGGCTAACTCGGCCCTTATACCCTGAAGTTGCCCTACCCAGGGGTATCCCCCCCAACATTAGTCCCCAAAGCTGGTGCGGTCTTAGCAACTTTTCAGTTGTTAAGGCCACAGCAGGTTCCCATATCCGAATCTTTTATTCCTAGGGCCGAGTTATCTCGTAGCCTGGAGTTTCTTTTCCTGCGATCCCTTCGCACTTTCCGGGTTACTCCTCATTGGCTAGGTATTTTGCCTGCTTATCCGGGCATCCTTTCCTTCTCTCATACGCTTCTCCATATCCTACGTGGAGGTTAATCATCATTTGCCTCATTTTAGGGGCCATGCGCATTTACCGCGCCGGTTACTGTCGCTGCGTCAGGCATAACTGCTGTAAATGTTCCATCACTGCAGCGCCTCGTTAACTGTAATGCCATGTCCCGTTATGGGATCATTTGCTCCTGTGGCCCCTCTTGTGGCCTTGCTCTGATTGGTTGCTTGGGCCACATACACGCTCGCTGCATGCGGCACGCTACCCGCAAAGGATCCCATGACGCGCGTGGCACGGTTAAGTAGAGGGTGCGGTGCACTCCCAGAGGAAGTTCCCCCATTCGCGTCGCACCCCCTGCTCTCTCTCTTCTTCACTGCGACTCTGCTGCTGCCGGATTTCTTCTCCTCTTGCGCCACTGCGACCTTGCTCCGGCGGTATTTCACGCCAGCGCCACCGTTTCCAGTGCCACTCGCCACCACGGGGCCTTGAGGTTCCCGTTTCCCCTCTTCCGGCTACCATTACTCAGAATATCCCCTCGAAAGCTTCAATCTCGCCATGACTGAAGCAGAAGCTGCAATGGTGGCACAGCAGGAGGAAGGGGCGGAGGGCCGCGAGCACGGATGCTGGGATGGCTCTATCGCCCGCGAGGAGGACCTGGCTTGGCTCTACGCCTCCCATCGCATCCCTGCTGGTGTCGCCTGCCGCCTCCCCTCCGGTGAGATTACTCCCACCCCCAAATCTAGGGAGTACGTAGTTTTCTTGTCGCATTTCCAACGTGGCTTCGGCCTTCCCACCTCTGATTTCTTCTTTGATTTCATCTCCACCTAAAAATTGCAACCGCATCATCTTCCTACAAATGTTATCACCTCTCTGTCCTATTTTGCCTCCGGCATTGAGGGATATATCGGCCTCTGGCCAACCAAAGATCTTTGGATCAAGTTCTTTGGTTTGCGGAGGAACGTGGTTTCGGATAAGGAGCGTGCCCCGGAGGACACACATTTGACCCAGTGTGGCGCCGCCTCCATCTCTCCCCGGAAACAATCCATCTTCCCCCGGGTCACGGGGCTTGAATCTTGCAAGGGCTAGGCCCGGACCTTCTTCTATGTCCGTAACACCACCAAGGAGGATCAGATCCGGCTGCTCCCTTTCAGAGTCGGTCCTCCAGATACTTCGCGATGGGAAAGCATTCCCAAGCGCGCTACAGCCCTGGCGAATCAAGTGGCTCGCCGGATCACGGAGATGCTTAAGGAGCATCTCCGAGGGGAGGATATCATGATTACTTTCCTCCATAGCCAGGTTTCCCCCCTCCAGAGGCGAGCCCACAAGATCTTCTACTTTAGTGATCCTCTTGACCCTCACCGGACCTCCTCCTTCGAGCTGGATAACTCGGCGGTTTACCGCCGGGTTAAGGCCGTCTTCAACATGGAGAAGGAGTTCACCGAGGCCTGGGAGTGGGGACTTGAGCCCTTCACTCGCTCCAACCCTCCTCCAAGGGTAAGTTAATCTTCTCTTGTTATCCGGATTTTGTTTGTATGTTGATTTCCCTTTGTAACTTGGCGATATTCTTTGAGAGATTTCTCCAGCAACCGCTGGAGGATGGCGAGGATCTGGCCAGCAAGTGGTTGGAGGACCGCCCTGAGGGAGACGAGGTGGAGACTGACCCGGAGGCCTTCTTGCCTGCCCCGGATGTCGTCAAGCGCATCGCTGGTAAGGCCTCTTCTCTAAGGGATTGGCCAGACGATGATGATTCGGACATTGAGGTCCTGGAGGTACTTGATCCGATTCTTATTTCTTATTTGCATCTGGCTTATGTTCGAATTTTCAGCTAACTCGGATGCTCAGGTCCATGAGGTTCCCCCGCTTGCCACCGGTGGCCCGGTCCTGGGCCCTTCCTGAAGCGTCTGCTACTACAGCCTGACTTCAGAGAGGCCGCCCAAGAAGAGGCAAAAGAAGTCCAGGGTTAAATCCTCGGCCAAGCCTGCCGCCAAGAGCACAGTCCGGAGGGCACCCAAGCATGCATGGCATCCTAATTTCTAGACACTTTTTGCACCACCAAATCCGAATCTCCAAAGCATTGTATCCGACGTATCCCCACTTCTTTTGCTACTTTGAGACCATGTACCAATGCTTTGTATTCCGCAACATTATTCAAGGCACTAAAGTGGATTTGAAGGACATATTTTAGTTGATCCTTTGAAGCACTACTCTGGCGCCCAACCCGTCTTTCAATTTTGATCCATCGAAGTACATTCGCCAATACTTGGAGTCCGGCAGAGGTGGCACGTATTGCATCTCGGCCCAGTCTACAAACAAATCCGCCACGGCTTGCGATTTTATCGCCTCTCTTTTGTCGAATTGTGGCGCATATGGGGCTAACTCGATTTCCCATTTTGCTATCCGGCCACTTACATCTTTGTTACTCATAATCTCTGATATGGGTGCTTCACATATCATTTTGATGGGATGTTCCTCAAAATAGTGTTTGAGTTTCTTGGCCGACATATATACGCCATACGCCATCTTTTGATAGTGAGCGTAGTTCTGTTTTGAAGCTGACAATTCCTCACTCAGATAATACACCGGTCTTTGCACCGACTTTCCTTCTTCCTCGCGCTTGACTACAATTACTGCACTTGCGACTCGGTTGGTCGTGGCTACGTAAAGCAGCATTGGCTCCTTGGGTAGTGGTGCTGCTAGGATTGGTGCAGTAGACAACATCTTTTTCAATTCTCGAAATGCAAGGTCCGCCTGTGGTGTCCATGTGAATTTGTCTGTCTTTTTCATTAACTGGTAGAGGGTCAAGGCCTTCTCTCCCAACCGACATATGAACCAGCTTAACGACGCCAGGCAACCAGTAAACTTCTGCACATCGTTAAGGCATTTTGGCAGTTCCATTCTCTCTATGGCCCGGATTTTTGTCGGGTTAGCTTCGATACCTTGGCTAGACACTAGAAAACCGAGTAACTTTCCCGCGGGCACACCAAAGGTGCACTTCTCCGAGTTAAGCTTCATCCAAAACCTTATCAAGTTCGTGAACTTCTGCCGGATGTCATCAAGGAGCGTATTGCTTTCCTTGGTCTTTATCACCACATCATCCACATAAACTTCCACGTTCCGACCTATTTGGTCGTGTAAGCATTTTTGCATGCATCGTTGGTACATTGCTCCTGCATTACATAGTCCAAATGGCATAGTGCGATAGCAATAAGCCTCGTACAGGGTAATAAACGCAGTCTTTATTTGATCATCTGGATTCAGAGGTATCTGGTGGAAACCAGAATACGCATCAATGAATGACAGTAGTTCACATCCGCTGTTGAGTCTATGACTTGATCTATTCTAGGGAGTGGGAATGGATCTTTGGGACACGCCTTATTCAGGTTCGTGTAGTCAATGCACATGCGCCATACCACGGCCACATTCGGATCATCCTTCTTCTTTTCCACAAGCACCGGATTAGAGAGCCAATCCGGATAGAGTACTTCCATGATAAACCCGGCTGCTAGGAGCCTAGCTATTTCATTCCCAATGACTTTCCTTCTGTCTTCGGTGAAATGCCATAGAGGCTGCTTTACCGGCTTAGCCCCGGGTCTTACGTTTAATGAGTGCTCGGCCAACTCCCTCGGCACACCTTGTAGATCTTGAGTGGACAAAGCAAAGATATCCCGATTCTCACCGAGGAAGTTGACGAGCTCGCTTTCCTATTTGCTGCTTAACCCGACACCAATGGTTACGGTGCGCTCTAGGAACTAATCATTGATTGGCACTTTCTTTGTGTCCTTGGTTGCTTGGAATGACACGCTTCCGTGCGGGTTGGTCAGAGCCGGCATATGCTGTTGCGCGGATTGAGCCAATGCCGCTACTTCTAGTATCTTCCTTTTTTCTTGAACTAGCACGAGTGACTCGGCTAAGTTAGATCCGGTTGAGGCGCACTCGATCGAACGCTGGAAGTCCCCTGATACAGTTATCACACCCCTTGGTCCGGGCAGTTTCATCTCAAGGTAGCTGATGTGAGTATTTGCATGAATTTGTTCAGCGCGGGCCTGCCGAGTAACGCGTGATAAGCGCTCTCCAGATTCACCACTTCAAACTCCAAATTTTCAGTCTGGCAATTATATCTCGTGTCGAATAACACATCAACCCGGACCTTGCCAATTGGCTCACAGGAAATGCCTGGAATAATGCCATGAAAGGTGGTCCTCGTTGCTTGCAGCATGTTCTCTGTTATTCCCAAGTTGTGCATGGTATCCTTGTACATTATGTTGATACTGCTGCCATTGTCAATTAGTACTTTGGAAAAGCTCACATTGAGATTTGGTCCGATGAACGTTGGATCCAAGACCAGTGCATAAGTCCTAGGACTAGGCATGATCTTTGGGTGATCCTTGATACTCCACGTAATCTCCTGATCCACCCAGGGCATGTATCTCACTACCACCGGCATTACTGCGTTTACCTCCATATGCCGGCGCTGCATGCTCTTCCGGTCATTTTCTTCTGTGGTAAACACACAGTAACTTTGATGATGCTCCCTGTACTCGTTTCTTCCCTTGTTCTCGTGGTAACCTTGACCTTGTTGCTGGTTATTATCTACTTGATGTACCGCATCCCTTCTTTCCTGATTTTCGTACCTTGGCAGAGGTTGTGGCAACATCAGTTGTTGTCCATTCCCCCTGTTAGTAACGGTTGTCGTGGTGTCTCTTTCCTAGGTGCTTCGTTCCGAGGTGCCTGAGCATTCCCCGAACTGCCCTGCTCTAACTTTCTCATCCACTCACATTTCTGGGTTGTATGATTTGCCGGACTGTTCGGACTTAGCGTATGGAACTTGCAAGGTTGGTCCAACATAGATTCGAACGTATACCTAGGCCTATCTTTCCATTCTTGCCATTGCTTTTTCTGCTCCGGGTTCCAAGGTTTCTTCCCTTCATTTTGCTGTTGCCAATTTTGTCCTCTAGTTTTTTGGCGTTGGCTGGCGCCGGCATTGGGTTGGTCCTGGTCTACCGCTGCCACCTGCTGCGAGTTATATCTGTAATCTGGACGCTCGTCCCTTCTCTTTCCTCGAAAATCATTCCTCCTCGATTACCCGGAGCCATCTCGGTTGTAATATTCCTCGTTTGCCTCGCTCGACATTAGCCGGGGTTGCGTTGGATCTCCCAAGGCATACGAATCCGTGATCCGGATTTTCTCAGCCAAAGTGGTTGGCATTCTCGCTGTAGCCTCTGCCACAACATACTCCCATATCTGCATCCCTGGGCGAACCACGCAATAACTTGTGATTCAATTACTCCCTCGCACGAGTTATGCATGTTGCACCATCGAGTCAAGAAATCCTGGTCTGGTTCATTCGGTATTTGCCGGCATAGCTGTGGCATCCCGCTAAAACCACTACTAGAAAATCGCTGTGTTTTTGTGCATTGCATCATCATGACCGCATGCTCATGTCATCATGCCACATTGCATTTGAGCATCGTCATCATCATGCATGGTTTTATCTAAAACTATTTTCTAAAAGCCTACTTTGATTTCTAAATATTCCTCCGTCTTTATTTCAAATTAAAACCCCTGTCTCTCGCCCGGGTCTTTTATTTGCCTAAAAATTATTTGCAAAAGTATTTTTTAAAATAAAAGTTAAATAAAAATATTTTTAGGGGAGGCCGCCACCGGCCAGGACCAAAGGCCAGCTGGCAGCAGCCTACTACCCCAGATAAAAAGCTAACACTAATCCTAGTCAGCTAACAAGCCTAAACCCTAACCAAACACCTCTCCCTCTCCCTTCCACCCCAGCCGCCACCATTCTCTCACCGCATCACCCCACCCACTCAGCCGACCCGCCCACCAACCTCCTCCTCCCTGCCACCTTTTCCATCCGGCCCCACCACTCAGCCCTAGGCCCCGCCCACCTACCGCCCCACACGCACACGTCCCTATCCCCACCTGGGCGCACTCCCCGACATGCCCTCACGCGAGGCCCCGCCCCACCTACCCCGCTCCCTCTGCTCGATCCCCCTCTCTCCTCTCGCGGCCCACCGCCCGGCGACCGACCAGCCCCGCGTCCCTCCCCTGCACTCTCCTTCCTCCTCCATCGCCACCTACCACCGCTGCCATCCCGCCACCCTCTCCCCAGTCGCCAGCCGCCCTAGGCCCCCTCACCTCGCCGCCTTCTCTCCCATCCCTCATCCTTCCCGCCGCCAAGCTCTCCACCTCGGTGCGCGACGCCCTCCTCGCCCGTCTCTCCAGCAGCGCCGCCTAGCCGTGGCCTTGACACCATCAGCCATCTCCGGCCACCTCGACCTCGACCCTGGGCGCCGCCTCCTCCCTCCGTGCAGAGCACCTCCGCCGCCGCCTACCCGGGACCCACCGCCTCGATCCCCTGCGCCGCCGTCGTGGCCGCCCGAGCCGAGCTCCTCTCTGTCGCCCCAGCCTTCCTCCCCTAGTGCTCCGCCTCACCGGAGCCCCGACGTCCTTGCCCATCCTCGATCGCCACCGCTACAGCGGGACCCGCCGCCACACGATCCCTGTCTCTATGCCTCAAGCTACTGCCCTGCCCCTGCCAAGCTCGCCGTGACCTCCACTGCTACACGTCCCCGCCGCCTCTGGTCTGTCGGGCTCCGCTTGTTCGACGAACATGGTGGCCCTGCCTCTGCATGATGTTGCCTATTTGGGAGCTGAGTCTCGTGATGCGTGTATCCGTGTTTTTTTTCCTTGCTGTTGAGGCGCGTGATGCACGACTAAGTTGCCTGTGTCTGTGTTTCATCTCCAACGACCCTCCTTCGTGTCTGTCGTTGCCCGCAAACTCCGATGCGAGAAGATGTATGCGAGTACCCGGAGGCCACCATCGACACACAAGTTCACCATCGCTCGATGAAGACGGTACCCCAAGATCGCAACACGGCCCCGAAGACCGAACCCCGTGGATCGAAATGATCTTCTTCATGGACGCCGAGACCCCAACCGGAAGATGCCCGGAACACCAAGATTTTCGCGACGGCAAGATCGACACCGACCAGGGCGAGTCTGATGAGCCCCCGACGCCAAACTAAGTCCTTCCCGGAACTCCAAGCTCTCCTTCTGTCGCTCGAGAACGATCCCGTCGAACCGAACCCCTAGATCCGGACCCTGAGACCCGACCCGAACCCCCGGAACCCAAGATCTTTCGAACCCAGATGTGTGAACCTTTTCCCGAGCCCCTCTTTTATAAATGCTATATATAAAACTGTTGTATATTAAATTGTTCATGCATGCATACCTGTTTGTGGTTTGGGGGCATTATGCCGATTAACCTCATAATTAAATATGGAGTGTTTATGCGGGATATCTTTGTCTTATTTCGGACTCCATTTAAATTTGTGTAGCGAACCGATGCCTTGTTTCGCCTTGTTAATCCAACATTTAAATTGCGTGGTAGTTCAACAACTTGAACCGTCTAATTAATTGTCGGGACCCCGTTTCCTCTTAATATTGTCTAGTTGCACCACATCTTTGCCATGCCATGCATCATATCACAATCATGCCGGATCTTCTGCCGTAGTATTAAATATTGCATCCGGTGTTTCTTCTAGTGTTTGCTTCTTTGCGGATTAGGCTGATGAGTTGATGCGAGTATCGACAAGTTCTCCGGATAAGATCCTTCAGCAGTGATTCCCAGGCGAGCATCTCTCCCCCTTCTACCTATTTTGCATTTATAGTCTTTATTTCCTCCTGTTGATCTATTGCTATATGTGTCGCGATGCTTTAGTTTCCATGCACCATTTATACACCTTGCAGCCTCTATATTGCCATGGACACATCCTATTGCCTGTTGTTTGATAGATAGTCGGCCTTGCAAGTGGTAGTTGCCTTCTTCTGTGTTGCTTCGTGTCGTTGTCATTTCACCGTTGACGGCAAGTGACACATGATAAATGGTGCAGATGCTTAATGGTGGAGATGATCATGACTTTAAATACAACTATTAAAATGCTAGTTATAACTAATGCAGAGGCATTGGTGGGCAATAGATGTTATTTGGTTCTTCCACACTCACTTGTGTCCCATAGGACCCCGAGTACTTGATACCTGTTCCTTGACAATTCGCACTATCCATATACGGGAGACTCCATGAATCCCCCTTAGCCAGAACTTGATTCATTTCTTATTTCTTGGGGCCACAAAGTAGTTTGGGGCTTTATTACTATCCTGTACTTATGCCATGCTTTACTGCTTTATTTAAGATTGTGCGTGGAGCACCTGTACTGTTTTGGATCGTGGAATGTTTTCGCGGTATCGACAATCCCAGTCACACTTTCGGGTTCCCAGTCGTTTACAGCCATTGACACAAACCCTGGGTCCGTTCCGGAGCCGGCCAACTTCGTTGCGGGTAGCGTAGTGGGGTGGCCCCCTAAAATATTATGAATCCTGTGATTGCTTTGTCGTGAAAGCCTCATTGGGTTTTGATTTGGTTTTTCCAAGATCGATCGTGTGTGTGTTGCTATTTGTGCACCCTGTAGGGTAAATCTTTCTGAAAGCCGTGTCCGCGGTTATGGACGACTTGGAGCATAGTATCTCGATCATAGACAAGCATAAGTAAAGTAGTGCTATAAATTTGACTTAATATGTGACTAGTAATCAGCTCAAGTATAACGGAATGGATATTAAAAATGCTAACAGCTGGTGCATCTGGGTGGTTTTGTGACATGCTATACCTGTCTAGTAAGTATTACAACTCCAATGGAATGTGATAAAAGTGCCAACAACTGCTGGGTTTTGGGATTCCTCAGGACAATTATATCTAACTAGTAAATGTTCCAACTACAACAGAATGTTAACTAAAACTGCCCACTACTTATGCTTCAGGATGACTCATGCTATCTATATCTGACTAGTAAGTGCTGCAACTATAATGGAATGAATAAAATTGCCAACCATGTGAGTTCCTTGGTCTGACTTCCTCATTTGGTCTCGAGGGGGGAAATACCAGGATGGGTATGATTGGTGTTAGTATCAGGTTGGATCCGAATAGGTCTGTCTTACCCCTCCCTAATAGCCGACAGATGTATTGAGTCTCTATAGGTTGTTTAGTGCATGCTGCCGCCTTGATCCACCATACCTATGTTGGCGAGAGCCGAATTCTAGCCTCGCTGCGGCCTCGATCGACGCTCCTCTTTTTCCTTTGCCCTTTGTCGGCACCCCTTTTGTTTTAGCAGGTTTGAGATCGACGTCGTTAGCAGGGTTACCCTTCCGGCTTGGCCTGGGCAAGGTTATGGACGCCATTGGTTATTCTTCAGGGCTCTTAGCCCCATTTGCCTCTTGTCTGTAGTCGGACGCTCTATCGCTCTCAAGGTGATTTGATTCTTTGTATAGTATATCTGTATTCTTGACTCATGGAGTTGTTGATGTATATATATGTTCTGTGGGTCCCACCGAGGACTGTTGTGTAATTGTATTACTTCGTTTTCCACCCGCACGAAAGTGCCTAGTGGGCGTCCTTGAATCGTTTCTATGCGGGTTTGGCAGAAAGGGCTAAAACTTGCATAGGGCCGATTCGAGGGTGTTACGGAGTGGTATCAGAGCCCAGCAGTTACGATACCCCACAAGTCTAGCCTGTAGGATAACCTAGCTAACGGACGATCTAGAGTGTGAAAACTATTCTGCAAAGTCGGTTGGATAGATCTGATTAGGTCTGCTTTTACTCCTTACCCCTCTGCTGTTCTCCTCTTACCTCTGCGTGTTTTGATTCTACTCTCTTATCTTCTCTTAGAGTCCAGGAATTCTCGTGGTTGGGTTTCCGTCGTACCTTCAGGGTTTCGCTTCCTCTTTTTGGTAATGGTGTTTCTACCTCCGGACATCATGCTATCTGAGGAACCCTCCATCTGTTGGACTTCTCTTTGTTCCTCCTTGTGCCTTCCGGTGTTTTCCGACGCGACGACATCATCTACGCCAGACCCGACGAAGATCCTGCATCGCTCCTTTGTTTCCGAATCTCGCTTGTTGAGATCTTCAGTCTAATTCCGAGAGTTGGTTGCATAATTCCCCGATTCATGTGCAGAGTAATGGTTTGGGTGCGCGATGGACTGATCACCATCCGACTACTCTTACCATTCACTTTTGTATATTGAATTGATGGATCCAGCAATTTACTCCGTCCACGGAAGCTAGAGGTGGCTTTATTTGTCGATACCTCTACCTTCGCCCTTTGTTCTCGGAGTGTTCTCTCGATGATCACGGACAACGAACTCTTGTTAGTGGTGTCACGAGGATCTACACGAAGCGAGAAGATTCCGATCGCCGACCTTCTTCCTGGTACCATGAGGCGGATCTCGAGGGCGAGATCCATTGTTAGTGGTGTCGAATTGTGGCATCCCGCTAAAACCACTACTAGAAAATCGCTGTGTTTTTGTGCATTGCATCATCATGACCGCATGCTCATGTCATCATGCCACATTGCATTTGAGCATCGTCATCATCATGCATGGTTTTATCTAAAACTATTTTCTAAAAGCCTACTTTGATTTCTAAATATTCCTCTGTCTTTATTTCAAATTAAAACCCCTGTCTCTCGCCCGGGTCTTTTATTTTCCTAAAAATTATTTGCAAAAGTATTTTTTAAAATAAAAGTTAAATAAAAATATTTTTAGGGGAGGCCGCCACCAGCCAGGCCCAAAGGCCAGCTGGCAGCAGCCTACTACCCCAGATAAAAAGCTAACACTAATCCTAGTCAGCTAACAGGCCTAAACCCTAACCAAACACCTCTCACTCTCCCTTCCACCCTAGCCGCCACCATCCTCTCACCGCATCACCCCACCCACTCAGCCGACCCGCCCACCAACCTCCTCCTCCCTGCCACCTTTTCCATCCGGCCCCACCACTCAGCCCCAGGCCCCCCACCTACCGCCCCACACTCACACGTCCCCAGCACCACCTGGGCGCACTCCCCGACGCGCCCTCACACGAGGCCCCGCCCCACCTACCCCGCTCCCTCTACTCGATCCCCCTCTCTCTCCTCTCACGGCCCACCGCCCAGCGACCAACAAGCCCCGCGTCCCTCCCCCGCACTCTCCTTCCTCCTTCATCGCCACCTACCACCGCCGCCATCCCGCCGCCCTCTCCCTGGTTGCTGGCCGCCCCGGGCCACCTCACCTCACCGCCTTCCCCCCCGTCCCTCATCCTCCCTGCCGCCGAGGTCTCCACCTTGGTGCGCGACGCCCTCCTCGCCCCGGCTCTCCAGCAGCGCCGCCTGGCCGCGGCCTCGACGCTGTCCGCCATCTTCGGCCACCTCGACCTCGACCCTGGGTGCCGCCTCCTCCCTTCGCGCAGAGCACCTCCGTCGCCGCCTACCCGGGACCCACCGCCTCGATCCCCTGCGCTGCCGCTGCGGCCGCCCGAGCCGTGCTCCTCACCATCGCCCCAGGCTTCCTCCCCTGGTGCTCCGCCTCACCGGAGCCCCGCCGTCCTTGCCCATCCTCAACCGCCACCGCTGCAGCGGGACCTGCCGCCGCGCGATCCCTGTCTCTGCGCCTCAAGCTACCGCCCCGCCCCTGCCGAGCTCACCATGACCTCCACTGCTACACGTCCCCGCCACCTCTGGTCTGTCGGGCTCCGCTTGTTCGACGAACATGGTCGCCCTGCCTCTGCATGATGTTGCCCGTTTGGGAGCTGAGGCTCGTGATGCGTGTATCCGTGTTTTTTTTCCTTGCTGTTGAGGCGCATGATGCACGACTAAGTTGCCTGTGTCTGGGTTTCATCTCCAACGACCCTCCTTCGTGTCTGTCGTTGCCTGCAAACTCCGATGTGAGAAGATGTACGCGAGTATCCAGAGGCCACCATCGACACACAAGTTCACCATCGCTCGATGAAGCCGGAACCCCAAGATCTCCACACGGCCCCGAAGACCGAACCCCGTGGATCAACATGATCTTCTTCATGGACGCCGAGACCCCAACCGGAAGATGCCTCAAACACCAAGATCTTCGCGACGGCAAGATCGACACCGACCAGGGCGAGTCTGATGAGCCCCCGACGCCAAACCAAGTCCTTCTTCCCGGAACACCAAGCTCTCCTTATGTCGCTCGAGAACTATCCCGTCGAACCGAACCCCCATATCTGGACCCTGAGACCCGACCCGAACCCCTGGAACCCAAGATCTTCCGGACCCAGATGTGTGAACCTTTACCCGAGCCCCTATTTTATAAATGCTATATATAAAACTGTCGAATATTAAATTGTTCATGCATGCATACCTGTTTGTGATTTGGGGGCATTATGCCGATTCACCTCATAATTAAATGTGGAGTGTTTATGCGGGATATCTTTGTCTTATTCCGGACTCCATTTAAATTTGTGTTGCGAACCGATGCCCTATTTCCCCTTGTTAATCCAACATTTAAATTGCGGGGTAGTTAAACAACTTGAACCGTCTAATTAATTATCGGGACCCCGTTTCCGCTTAATATTGTCTAGTTGCACCACATCTTTGCCATGCCATGCATCATATCACAATCATGTCGGATCTTCTGCCGTAGTATTAAATATTGCATCCGGTGTTTCTTCTAGTGTTTGCTTCTTCGCGGATTAGGCCGATGAGTTGATGCGAGTATCGATAAGTTCTCCGGATATGATCCTTCGGCAGTGATTCCCAGGAGAGCATCTCTCCCCCTTCTACCTATTTTGCATTTATAGTCTTTATTTCCTCCTGTTGATCTATTGCTATCTGTGTCGCGATACTTTAGTTTCCGTGCACCATTTATACACCTTGCAGCCTCTATATTGCCATGGACACATCCTATTGCATGTTGTTTGATAGATAGTCGGCCTTGCGAGTCGTAGTTGCCTGCTTCTGTGTTGCTTTGCATCGTTGTCGTTTCACCGTTGACAGCAAGTTGACACATGATAAATGGTGGAGATGCTTAATGGTGGAGATGATCATGACTTTAAATACAACTATTAAAATGCTAGTTATAACTAATGCAGAGGCATCGGTGGGAAATAGATGTTATTTGGTTCTTCCACGCTCACTTGTGTCCCGTAGGACCCCGAGTACTTGATACCTGTTCCTTGACTATTCGCCCACATCCGGGAGGCCTTATGGACCCCCCCCCCTGAGCCAGAGCTTGATTCATTTCTATTTCTTGGGGCCACAAACTAGTTTGGGGTTATATTACTATCTTGTACTTATGCCATGCTTTACTGCTTTATTTACGATTGTGCGTGGAGCACCTGTACTGTTTAGGATCGTGACACGTTTTCGCTGTATCGACAAGCCCAGTCACACTTTTGGGTTCCCAGTTGTTTACAGCCGTCCACACAAACCCTGGGTCTGTTCTGGAGCCGGACAACTTCATTGCGGGTAGCTTAGTAGGGTGGCCCCCTGAAATATTTTATGAATCCTGTGATTGCTTTGTCGTGAAAGCCTCATTGGGTTTTGAGTTGGTTTTTCCGAGGTTGATCGAGTGTGTGTTGCTATTTGTGCACCCCTGCAGGGTAAAACTTTCTGAAAGCTGTGTCCACGGTTATGGACGACTTGGAGCACAGTATCTCGATCATAGACAAGCATAACTAAAGTAGTGCTATAAATTTGACTTAATATGTGACTAGTAATCAGCTCAATTATAACGGAATGGATATTAAAAATGCCAACAACTAGTGGATCTGTGGTGATCTGTGTCATACTATACCTGCCTAGTAAGTATTGCAACTCCAATGGAATGTGATAAAAGTGCCAACAACTGCTGGGTTTTGGGATTGCTCAGGACAATTATATCTGACTAGTAAATGTTCCAACTACAACGGAATGTTAACTAAAACTGCCCACTACTTATGCTTCAGGATGACTCATGCTATCTATATATGACTAGTAAGTGCTGCAACTACAATGGAATGAATAAAATTGCCAACTGTGTGAGTTCCTTGGTCCGACTTCCTCGTTTGGTCTCGAGGGGGGAAATACCAGGATGTGTATGATTGGTGTTAGTATCAGGTTGGATCCGAATAAGTCTTTCTTACCCCTCTCTAATAGCCGACAGATGTATTGAGTCTCTATAGGTTGTTTAGTGCTCGCTGCGCTGCCGCTTCAGTCCACCATACCTATGTAGGCGAGAGCCGCCGAATTCTAGCCTCGCCGTGTACTGGCCTCAGTACTGATGCTCCTCTTTTTCCTTTGCCCTTTGTCGGCACCCCTTTTGTTTTAGCAGGTTTGAGATCGACGTCGTTAGCAGGGTTACCCTTCTGGCTTGGCCTGGGCAGGGTTATGGATGCCATTGGTTATTCTTCAGGGCTCTTAGCCCCATTTGCCTCTTGTCCATAGCCGGATGCTCTATCGCTTTCAAGGTGATTTGAATCTTTGTATAGTATATCTGTATTCTTGACTCATGGAGTCGTTGATGTATATATCTGTTCTGTGTGTCCCACCGAGGACTGTTGTGTAATGGTATTACTTCGTTTTCCACCCACACGAAAGTGCCTGGTGGGCGTCCTTGAATCGTTTCTATGTGTGTTTGGCGGAGAGGGCTAAAACTTGCATAGGGCCAATTCGAGGGTGTTACAATAGCACCAGAGTCCGTGGCCTATTTGGCCTCTTGTAGGTGCTCGAAAAGTTGCTAACGAACAACTCCTCGAAATCCAGCCAATAGTTAACACTTCCTGGTGGAATATTGTTCAGCCAAACTCTCGCTGGTCCTTCCGACATTTGTGGCACATATCTCACTGCCCATCTCAAATTCCCTGTTGCGATCTTGACCACCGTCGCATAATCAATCAGCCAATCTTCTGGCCTAGTACTACCATCATAGGTTCTGGTTCCTCTGGCCAGCTGAAAGTTCGGCACTGGTGGATCCTTCATAATCCGGGGCCCAAAGCATGCCGGACCAGGTGGACCTTGTATTTCGATTAACTCCGACCTGTAAATTCTGTCCAGTTTCAGCCTTGCATCATCTGGCTACAAGTTCCAGCTTTCTAGTCTTGACCCAATTATGTGGTGATCCGGTCTAGGATACCCGTCGTTGATCATAGCCGAATAACCGTTATTGTATCTTTCCTGATCCGGACAAGCATTTTGCTATTGTGCTGCTTGTCCTGCACTTCCCTCTTGCCGAGGTGCACGTTGTTGCTACTGTCGAGGTATATTTTGCCCCGTTCCCACGGGATCGCGCTGTCCGGCATTGTTGTTGGCAACATTCCTCTGACCGGCATTGCCTTGGTCGCGGTTACCTCGGCCGACCACACCTCGGCTAGTACTGTGCGATCTTCATCAACTTGCACTGCTTTGACTTTTCTAGCCCTTACTGGATCGTAGGGAACCATCTGTTTGTCCCTTCTTCCAAAGTTTACTACTTCTTCTCTCCTGGGATTGTGACCCGGAGATGATGCGGCTCCTCCGGATCTTGCTGGGTTATTCCTAGCCGAATGAACCATGTGTGACGCTCCTGGTGGCGCCGGGTTTGCCTTGTTCATTTCTACAGTTTGCTGGCAAGCGACTCTCAGCAAGTGATTCACCCTCTCTTGTTGCCTTTGCTGGGCCTCTTTGGTTAAACCTTCTAACTCGGGCGCGGCCGCATTTGCTGCCGTGAGGTTCTTTCCCAGGGTATTATACCTCTCCAGCCCTCCTGTTAATATCATGGTTGTCTAACCTGGCCTGGGATCGTATTCCTTGTCAATATTAGTAATCAGGTTCCTACCTCGGATCTTCACTCCATCTATGCGGTTTGCCTTTGCATATTCTCTCAAAGTAATGTTCAAAGACTGCTGCAGTTCTGCTACCTTCTTTTCCCCAACTAACATTTTCCGCCTAGTTTCTTCTAGCTCAGCTTGTGCCTGAGACGGATCTACCACCGATGCTATTGGCGTTGCTGGGCTATCTATTGCTTGCTAGAGCATATTCTCTAGCCTCTCTAGTGGGGGGAACCTAGACCTGGTCTGCTTCCGCGTGAGCTCCGGCTCTGGCGCCAGGCCCTTGCTTGCTTCCGCCTCTAGCGCAGTCATCAGGACCTCAACGCCGCTGGTGGGGCGAGTGATACACACACCATGAGCTATGCTGAGAGGTGGTTCGCCTCCCTCGATGATGTGTCGCGGATGAACGCAGGACTCGTCCACACTGACGTAGATCTTGTACGTGCCAAGCTTGATGAAGATGCCGTTGCGCGGAGGGGGTGCCTGCCGAAGCTCCCTACATTGTCGCTGACGTAGTCCAGCACTCCAAGGCACTAAACCAGGCCAGAGACGACACGCTCGCCGGTGCTAAAGATGCTTCCCGTCGGGATTTTAACCCCTGCTAGCACCGCTATCCCCATGGTGGGCGCCAACTATCATGGTGGTGGCACGACAGATGCCATGGATTGGCTAAAGATGGGGCCAATGTGTGCTAGGGGATTCCAGGGAGGGAGAATGTGGTGATTCCACACACAGATGTCTTTGTTTTCTCTCTATCAATGGTGTTTACAGATGCTCTTCAAGCTATTGGTGAGAAGGAGACAATGTCTCTTACTCCCCACAAGCTAGCCCTAGAGTTCTACCTTAGATAGAGAAAATGGTCGATCCCCTTCTATGGAGGCCCAGGTGCTCCTTATATAGGGGAGTCCGGGTTACAAAGTTAGGGCACACGTGGTAGCATATTCTCCAAATATGCCCCTCGACTAAAGCTAGATGCTTCTTTATTCTCTTTAACGGCTCGTCCGGGCTTTGGACGTAACCTGCAATGTAATCCTCATCTTTATGCGTCACCAGACACGGGCTACGTCAGCCGGAATTGCCCGCGTCATCTTGGTCGTTTCTGACCCGCTGGTCCTCCTCTTTGCTTTGCTCCGCTCATGCTACAGCTAATAAAGCCACCTTTTGACCAGCGGGAGATTCCTTCCTTCTATCGGAAGCGATATGATAGTCTGGCTTGCACGTGGCTAATCCGGCAACGAATGTACCTGCACAACAGATAGACAAACATGGTCGGCATACATTTTATGCTAGCCTGGCTATGGCTAAGGAGATGCTCCACGGGTTGGGTCACTCCGTGGTTCGTCCTGCCTTGAGGTGAGTCGGTCAGCACTTGCTTTGACCGCGCCGTACCCTGGCTAACTCGGCATTCATACCCCGGCGTTACCCTACCCGGGGGTATCCCCCCAACATCGATCTGTGGTTCTATTCAAGTGTTATTGGTATGGCCAAGATCCGAACAAGAAAAGAGGCCCCAGAATTGATGGGAATTTCATATTGATCAATACTACTACTGAGTGGTACAAGGAGGAACCTTATATTTTGGTAACTCAAGCTTCCAAGGTAATATTCTTGGATGACAAAGATAATAACGACTGGCAATATGTGCAAAAGTTGGAGGCAAGGAGCACCTATGAAGTGAATGAGTATGACGAGCCAGTCACCACAGATGTTGCCCACCAAGATGATCCTAGTGGTTGCATGGTAACAGAACTAGATGGAGTCAATGAAAATTTAATTGCCAGAGGCGTCTCTGCGCATGATGGACAAGTAGATTTCTATGTCAAGGTTAGTGTAGTCAACAAAGATAGGAATAAAGTGGTTCTACCTTATGAATCTCAGGACATGTATGTTGAATGGCAAGGGGAAGAAGATCCAACACATTTGGAATATGTGGATCTAGAACACGACGGTGCTGAAAGCGATGATGGTGACGATAATTAGACTGTTGTTTCATATTATGCAGTGAGATGATGAATAGTGATTCATATTGGTTTTCTCTTTGTAAAATGTATGAGACATGATGACAATTTCCTGCTGGATTGTAATCCTCGACTAATTGTTTTCCCTATCTAAATTGGATTAAGCTTAATTCGACAAGTGCAAACATATGTAGAACATTTTCACTTGGCGTGCAACAGATACATTGGTTCAGTACATTAATTAATTACCAACCACATGAGCAGGTTTCATACAGAAGGGGGCATATGCACCTCGTGTCAGTAGAGATGGGTGAGCCCATTGTCTCGACAAATAGGGGAGCTGGTGTTGGTCTCAAACCAAGTGAAGATGCACTTGCGGTGGTATAGATGGTTACATTCCGGAGACACATCGTTGTGCACTTCGATAGCACCTACAAGCATATGCTGCAGTGGCCATCCTCCTGCTCAACCAGGTACCAACTGTCTTGAAGCACCGGTAGGTTGAAGATGAGCCCGAGATCCATGATGAGGGTTAGGTCGAAGTGGAACCCATCGACCCACATACACGCCTCATGCTAGAGCTGGTGCAGAATGTCGTATGACATGATGATGTTCCACTGCTCCGCCGTGAGTTGCAGGTTCTTCAGCAGCCATACACGCCCAAGAACCTTGCGCATAGTTCCCACGACCTTACTCGCTCTTCGCAGCTTGCTAGGAGGCAGGCTGAGATTCAACACCTCCTCTTTGCAGGGTGTGGTCGCGACATTGTCATCCTCCAGAGGGGCTGGGATGGATCCAGGCATCCTCCTGAGATCGTACGTCCTCGAGAAGAAGACCTTTAGTGTCATTGTGTACTACATCGCCTCGTCAACTAACTATGGCTTGACGATGGAGAAGTCTGTTGTGGCTACGGAGATGCGGCAGGCACGTAAGACATGGGGGCTAGACTTGATGCTGCGCTCCTATGAGGAGTGCTCTAGTTCCGGTGGTGCTGCCATTTGGAGGTTTTTTTGGCGATGGGGGAGGGAGGGGGGTGGGGCGGGGGCTAGTCAATGGTGCTGGCCTAGATGAGGGGGAAGAGGCCAAGGGAAATGGGTGAGAGTGGACTGCTCGAAGGCAGGGCCATGCTACCTCGTCACTCCCCAATGTCAGCCCTAGCTCGTCCTCTCTTCATGGTTCTATTTAGGCTGGTCATAGTGCTAAATATCTTAGACTAGTAACTTGTAGATATTTCTACCTTCATAATGGGTGATACATGTGTGTGGTGTCATGCAAGACCTAATTAATTAGGTTCTAGACTCATATAGTATTGGTATGTGTGATTTTATGGTAACTAGCTAAGTTAGTACCTCCCTCTCTTTCATCATTAATTATCATGCCATGTCACCAATTTTCTTAGTTGGCATTGCATGTACATGCAAGTTACTAGCTAATAAGATACTCCCACTATGACTAGCTTTAGCGGAAGTCTAAAATAAATCTTGAATTTGCAGGGAAAAGGTAAATCGAACTCCAACACCAAATCCTTGAAATTGTTCTCCAAACTGATCAATCCTGGTCTATTCTGAACTGATGCCAAATAATGTTTTTGTGTCACCGTCTCCATAATGGAGGGCATCGCTTTGCAAAAAATAAATCGACCCCACATTGATAAAAAAATGATTTAGCTTAACCTGACCAGAGGGATGGCTGTTGTCTCTATGTTAAATAGAGGAAGGGTTGTTGAGCTGGACATGGAAGACCAATATTTTAACATGTGCTGAGTTTGGGCATCGGACCAAGTAGCTACTCTGGTTCCTTGAATCTTTTTTGTGGCATCGGCTGTGCAGCATAGGAACCAGTGCCAGATGGATGAGAAGTGGTTTGGGCACCGATATTTGCATACGCTGTGGAGGGCCACCCAAGTTCTATGGATTTTCAAGCTTTTTAGTTAAAAGAGAGCAACTATGTAGATGCACATGCTGGTGGTACTTCCTCTTGCTATCGGTAAAAGAGAGAAACTATGTGGATGCGATGATGATTCAATTTATTTATATAACATAACTAGTATGGGTACAACACTACCACGGCAGAAACTAAATCATACTCTAGACGGAATCAGCACACACATAAACACCTGAATATCATACGATTCTTTTTTGTCAAGAACGTAGGTCGCCCTCTGCCTGTGCGGGCACGCCATCTGGAGTTCGATGAACTCAAGGAAGCTGCCAGCCATGTCGCAACCTTTGTTGCTACACTTGAGCCTCATTCCCGATGAGATCTGATCCATGGTAATGGTTGGTTTGAATACGCCTCCATATTCACATCCTGGGCACTGGCCATCGGACAATTTTCCAACACATTGTGCACATGCAAGGAAAAGAGATTTAGCCCAAAAAGAAGAGTTATATCGAACTAGTGTGGAAAACATCCTAAAGAAAGAAGTAATAACCATGTATGCGGGACAACGGACAATTTGAAAACATAGCATGCAGCTGAATACCTGCCTCATTGCACTCATGTCAATCATAGCTTCAAACCACTCGTCCGCCATAGATCCGCCTTCTTAAACTGCGGTGGGTCTGAGATGGATTTTGAGAGCGAGCGAGAGAGCAGAGGGAGGAGCGCAGATCTGAGAGGGTTGATGAGAGCGAGCGAGAGAGACTGGTACTATAGTTAAATACTAGGAGTACTAGACTCCTCATCTCACTCTAGGCAATATTGTTTGTCCATCCAAATTCAACGGCCCTGTGCCGATACCTTATCTCTTTGGCAAGAGACTAGCATGGAGAAAACTAGGAAAGCTCTATGTTCCCCAAGTAATTATCTCCCTCTGACCTGGTGTACACGTCACTTTGATGACCTAGGGCTACGTGGAAGACTAAATATTGTACTCTAGTAATACTCCGGGATGGAGGTACTAGTACTACTCTAACTCTGTTTGGGATGAGACTAGCCCCAATGGGGGTATCAGGTGGTACAGATCATGCATTATTACATGCATGAAAAATGCTTATGTGTCACGACAATTAATCATAAAAGAGATTGTGTTAGTATCACATGTAGAGTTTCATAGAAAAAATAATCTCAAATAAATCTTGTACACAATTTTACCTTGAGATTACAAAACAATAAATACACTAAGACTATGATACTAATAGTATTAAGTACTGTATAGTACATGATAGTAGTACTATGCATTGTGGAGATGGTATCACATACTAGTATCATAATAAACTCCCTCCTTCTAGAAATAACTGACTTGGATTTGTATAGATTTGAATGTATCTACACATAAAAACTTGTCTAGATACATTTGAATCTAGAAAAATGTAATAGAGTTATTTGTGGATGGAGGGAGTAGTACATGATCCTACCGTATCATACTCCTCTCCATTGTGACTAGTCTAAGGCTTGTCATCGTGGGAGTAGCATTAGTGGTACTAACATAGATGCCACCTCGCAAAAAAGATGATATGATAAGCAATTAATGAAGAGATAAGCAAATAGAGTAACATAGGTAATATGTTATCATCACATCACACTTTCCAATGCAAAATGTGTCTATGAAATAATAAATAAGGTTTGCTACTTATGTTACTACACTTATCACACTACCCACTAGTATGAAGGTAGTAACTTAGAGTAGTAGTAATATGGTACTACTCTGATTTACTCCCGCCTATGACCAGCCTTAGGCCATAGAGACAAGTTAATAAAACCAAGAAAGTTAATTACTCTATCTCATTATTGCCTCGTGCACAAATATTCTCACTTGCATCATAGAAGAGAGAGAGAGAGAAAAAAAAAGAAATGCATTATTGGTGAAGAGAGAACAACTAATGAGATATGGCTTATAATCTCAAGCAATTTAAAAAGGTCTCTGACCTTATAATAAAAAATAGAGGGATGAGTACTCCAGGATGGAGTAGTGCATACCTTGCACGGAGTCCTAGGACTATAGTAAGTTGCACGTGCCTTACACGTGAGAATTAGATAGTAATAGAAGTACTGTATGGCATAGCATATTTTATTTACATAAAACTATAATAGATCACGCTGAAAAATAATTATAATTTCGAGCCATGTCCATAAAGTATAAGGTTTATAATTGGTTATTGTACCTTGTGTCATGTAGAAATCAACCTACTACTATTAGCTACGTATTAATCGATATTATCAAGAGAAATGATGAAGAAGATTCTAGAATTATTGAGAAGTATGTTTTGAGGTTTATGCATAGTGTTCACTGTGCTAAAGACTATCAATGGAATATTCTATATGCTAGCATGGATAGAAGATCTAGCGGTTTGCTATGTTGGGATTTGCTAGTCTTGATCAATTTTTCAAAGTTCAAAGTACTGCGTACACAATATAGTGTGGTAAGATTATATAATAGGTAAAGCTCAAAAAAATATGAATATGATCAAGTCTCACGTGCCGGAGTACTTCTATATAGTAATAATATGACATACTTGTATAGTTCTATCACGTGCCGGAGCACTAAGGCATGTGCAACTTATTACTACTAGTAAGTATACTAGTACTATATACTACAGTACATACTCCATGAATTTACCAGACTCGTTGCGCGACCTGCTAGCTGCTCACCACCTCTATTTTGAGAGTGTATAGTACTCCTACTATCCGATAGACTACGGCCAGCTGAAAGTATGGCCTCTACAAGTACCGATATGACATTTCTCTTGTGAGTGTTAATGCCCTAGATCACCACCGACTGCGAAAAAACTCACGTGCCGCTAAGCGGTCGCTCTGCATGTTGCCCTTGTACTAAGTACTCCTTGGAGCATCTAAAAAAATTACTCCTTGGAGAAATGCTTGTTAAAAGAAAAACACTAAAAATGAGGTCCCCTTGTTGTTTATTCATTATAGCGGTGGGAGTAAAACTGGGTAGCACCACTAGTATACTATTCCTTTGCAAAAAGCAGTTCAACTTCTCCTTCATTCTACTCTCCGGTGAAATTTCTTTCTTCCATGAAAGGCATGTTACCCTCACAAATACTTGAAGGAATCCCGGTGGACTGGCTGCGTCAGCCTCGGAGGTGTGCTTCGGCTTGAGGCCAGGCCTAAGAATAGTTCATCCGGCGGGAACATGCTGCCGTTGGAGCCTCCTCTGTAGAGCGCCTGGTGACCCGCGGTAAACGTGTGTTGGCCCTGCTGGCCGATGACGCGATTTTGGGCCCCCTCGAGGCTACCGATCCTGCGCTGGCCGCATCACGTAGGCGTCAACATGGCAGGCAAGCAAAAGTGGACCTGTACAACAAAGAGCCGGTCCTGGTGTGCCTCCCTTTTGACTGTGACGGAGCTATGTCCAGGGGGCACTTTGGCTGGACATCAACCGTGGCCAAGTTATGCCCGTGCGAGACAACAACCAATCCTTCCACCAGGAACATGCGGCCATCGAGCATGCAACCGGGGCAGACAACTCAGGTGGGCTCCAGATCACCGTGGCCATGCCCGACACCGTCCTCGGTCCCCTCGATCCTATACTGGCCCTTGCTTATGATCAGGACATGCTCGAGTTCGAGTTCGCGCATGAGGAACCTGCTGCCAGCGAGCATGCGACCGGGGCAGACAACTCAGGTGGGCGCCAGGTCACCGTGGTCGTGGAAGACAACGCCATCCTGGGTTCCCTCGAGCCTATCAATTCTATGATGGCCCTTTATTACCATCAGGATATGTTCGAGTTTGAGCTCGAGCGCGAGGAACCTGTGGCCGGCGAAGGTGCGGCTAGGGGAATCGACTCGGTAGGGGGCAGGTCGACCTCTTCGAACCTTCGTCTGATGTTAACCACGTACAACAGTGACTTCAGTCCTCGAATTGGTTTTACCAGATTCTTGGGTGTGCTCCTCTACTTGTTCTGAGCAATCTCGTCCCTTCGATCATGATCAACACGCCGGAGCGTGTTGTGTTTCGTATGTGAAGCAAACAATAGTACGAAGAGTATGGCTCAATTGCTCGGTTGAAATTGAGCTGGACCCGACTGCCTTTCCAAGCTAAATTTTAGGGGCCTTTGTGCCAATTGTATGGACTTGGATGTAATTTTCTATTTTTTGATGTCCTTGATGTAACCTTTAATCCCACCAACCATGTTGATTGAGGCATGATGCACTTTCGGGCAAATTTAGCTATAAAATTAAGCTTGAAAAATATAACATGTAATTTATCCAACCAGTTCATGTAGTACTATAATAAACTAGTAAGTTGCACGTGCCCTGTACGTGAGACTCAGATAATAGACATCTGACATATCATCACTATATAAAATTATAATAGGTAAAGCAGAAAAAATATAAATTTGATCAACATCTATAAAGTATGGGTGTATTTTTGGTTGTTGTACTTTGTATATCATGTAGAGTGAACGATTATTATCTATCTAAAACTTGAAAATTTTGGTAACATGATCTAGAGAAACGAGGGAGAAGATTCTAGAATTATGGAGAAGCGTTTTGAGTTTTGTACATAGCATTCATTGTGATGAAGACTAGCAATAAAATCTTCTAGTTGCTAGAATGGAAAAGAAGATCCAGCGGCTGGAAATATTGGGATTCATGAGTCTTGATCCAACAGTCAATATTCAAAATTATTCGTACACTAAATAGTGGTAAGAGGTAAGATAAGATAAATGGCACATGCTATGAACTCTAAGCCATATTAATTGTTCTTCCTTCTGAAAATAATTTTACTTCTTTACGATGCTAACTAGCGCGCCATATTTCTGGACATAGCGGACCATGCATGTTTTACTTGCGATTCCTAGGATCTTTGAGTTTTCAAGGTTCGTTGATAAATTAACCCACTTAAATGACACTACTGTCTCCGATTCAAATTAATGTTCTTAGATTTGTCTAGATTCGGGTATATGTATCTAGTACAGAAACATGACTAGATACATTTGAATCTAGACGAATCTATGAACATTAATATGGATCGGAGGGAGTCTATTGAAATTAGGTCAAATTATTTCGAACCACATGTGAGCCGCCAATTGCTCTTAAAAGTTTACAAAAATCTTTTGAAGTTTCCTACCAGACAACCAATATATCAAGAAGACGACCGAGAGTTTTAAAAGATTCAACTTCTTTCTAAAATTTGCATGCCGACAAAGTTGACCCTGCTTTGAAAAAGAGAGAGAAATAGGCAAAAAATTAGGGGGACTCATGCATGGCATCCTTTTGCTTGTATTACCTGCCATGAAAAATAATAAACATGAGTTTTCACAACTTTTGAAAAAAAACCGCTTCACAAAAATGGCATAACATGTATAAGTATGAACAGGTTTCTGACCGAGCGACAAAGCAAGGTCATGGACATATCCACATTATAGTTTATGGGAATTTGGTAGTAGTACTAAAAGAAAGTAGATGTCCGCATCTTGGCGTTGGTAAATAGCTTTGCCAATGGGAGTTTCCAAATACTAGGAAAAGTAACAACTCTAATTTTCTAAGCGATGGAATTTTTTTCTATAAAGCAAAGTACTCCACTTCCGTACTATTACTTGAAAAGGGAGGCGGTTCCTTCGAAAAAAAGGGAGGCAGCACGAGAGCAGTGAGAGGAGGAGTCGAAGGCAGTGCGATGCCAGAGCAAAGCTATGATGGGATGCTGACATGAGGTACATGGTACACTTCACTAGTAGTAAATATATGGACCTACTACTAGTAATATGCAAACAAAACAAGTTATGTTTTCTCTCTCCTTCGCTGGCTCTCACCATCCATCCTGCATCGATCTCTTCTCTGCAGCCGCCGGTGCATAGTTTGGCTTGTCTCTTCCTCGTCCACAGCATGGCGCTGCATACATGTGCCTTGGTACGGCATATCGATCTACTTCCAGCAACCGTCCCCCCCCCAAATTTAAGCAATCTACTAGATTAATAATCATCTACGCCAATACAAAAAGTCTCAAAAGTAATAATAATAGTTACAAAAAGGTCCCCAAACCACCTTGCGATGACTACAAACCCTAGTGCGCTAATTGGAGTGTCTCGCTCCTTCAGGACCGACGATACCCCGGTTCCAAAAAATAATAGAGGATGCCACTGCCCATATTTTCAGACAAAGTGTACCATGCTTTCTTACAATTCCCAAGTTTTCGGATTTTTCAAGCGGGCATAGAAATGTTTTTCATTTTATTCATGTTTAATCTTTTTGATGAGGTTGCTACGTCGTAATGCTAGATATTGTATAGTTCAATTGCTAGGTATTGTACATGATAGTATAAAGCCGACAATAGATGGTGTGTCACTTGTTATACCTAAGACTCGGTTATACTATTGAACTTGCTCACACACACTTGTAGAATATTAATTTAGACCTAACTCGACAAATCAACGGAAAGCCGTCCGAGTCGGTGAAATTAGCTAGAAAATTAAGCTTGAAAAATATAACATGTAATTTATCCAATCCCTTTATGTACTATAGTAAATAAATGGCACATGTTATGAACTCTAAGCCATATTAATTGTACTTCCTTCCAAAAATACTTTTACTTCTTTACCATGCTAACATATGTACCTACCCATACCAGAATATGGACACACCGTCATTATCTTGATGAAGACAGAGTATGTCCATGACCTTGGTCATTTCGCTTGAAACCCAATAAAGTTCATACATAGGAGTACATGATATAGTAGGCCATACCATGAAGTCAGTTTTTCAAGTATTTTTACTTGTAGAAAAAAGAAGAAAGAATGCCCCCACCAAATTTTCGTACAAAGTTAACAATACTTTCTTACAGTCCTCAAGTTTAAGTATTTTTCAAACTTCGAAGCTAAAGCTCCACGCACTTAAATGCATGACTCTATGTCGGCAAAATGAAATTAGGTCAAAATTGAATACATGTGAGCGCAATAGAGTATTACTCCTTAATATGTAACATCCCAAAACTTTAATCCAAGCTTATTAAGATCCAAATCATCAAAATTAGGGTTAACAAAAACTTTTCCAATCAAAAATATGAAAGCATTCATATGTGTGTGCATTTAAAAATAGGAGTTGTTTGAATTGCCATGATTAAGTGATCCATTGCTTGTAAAATGATTCTTAGGTGAAATAAACATCATCTAGATCATTCCCAAACAAATCCCATAGAAAAAAAAAATCAAAATGAATAATTGAAGTGAATGGTCATTTTGGCCAAATTAACTATCATGCCTACTTTGGCTATTTCTAGTACTCAAAACCTAATAGAAATAATTCTGGATCTTTGCACCCCTTGCTAGTACACATAATGAGGTACCAACGCCACTTTGTGATCTGCTAAAAACATTCAAATGCTAATTTTAAATGACAGTTTAAAACTGAATCTATTTCATATGGGAAGATCCCACTATTTCAAAAACCACTCAAACAAGCTCAATTTTCAAAACTCAAGCAACCACAAAGTCTCAAGCTTATGCCTAGCAAACCCACCAAAAATCTTTTCAAAATTCAAAAATAAATTTCATGCGGCCATTTCATCAAACACTTGGAAGGCATGATTTACACCCTAATCCTAGCTCACTGTTTTGAACAGGGTTTTGCCCCCAAATGATCTCCATTTAATCCCTTGGTCCCCTCATGAGCTAACCATGCCATTAGCACCCATCCCCTACTCCCCTAGTGGCATTGCCATGCCATGCCGAGCATCAACTTGCCGGCCGACCATACCCTCACCCCAGCAGACCACCTCCCCCTCTCTCGCCATGTCTTGGAGGTAGCCAGCACCTCACCGCCACCCACAGTCCCCTCCCCTAGCCAGGTCAAGCAGTGGACCACCGAGGAAACCCCGCGCCCAGTGCCACCGTGCCATGCCGAGCACGCGCCAGAGCGCCGCACCCGGCACGCGTGCACAAGCCACCGCTCGACCGCAGCCCGCGCCCACCGCCTCGCCACGACCCAGGGAACACGCCGGACATGCCCGTTCGCCGCCCAACGCACCACAACCACCGCTCGCCGTTGCCCCCGACCGCATACCACCGCCCCTAAGCCCGCATTAAGTTCCTAGAGCACCGCCAGGAGAACGCGCGTCGATCGCCACCCTCAGCCATGCCTCTAGCATCCCATGGCCATGTCGCCATCGTCGCCTGCCCATCCCTCTCGGTCTCGCCGTCGAGCCTATAAAAGGAGAGCACCCCCAGCCGTTTGCAGCACACCACTCCACTCCCCTCACGTCACTGATCGTCCCACACCTCTAGCCGGAGCACGGGGAGCAGCAGTTTGCCGGAATTGCACCGGAGCAGGCCGCCTCTAGAGGAGAAGGGCGCCACTGATTGCGACCACCCCCGGAGCTGCCTCGACCGTCCCTGAGCTCGCCGTCGACCACCAGTCCGTTTGCCCGCCTCGCCGTCGTCGTTGGAGCCCTGGTACGCCCCCTATGCACCCCCACTAAGCCGCTAGGGTTAGAGCTCGCCGGCGACAGGTCCGTCATCGACAACAATACATAGCCGTTGATCCCCACTCTAATCTAATGTCCCACACTGCCCCGTACCGCTTCGCGCGTTATGAGCCGCTGACTTGTGGAACCCCCTGTCAGCTGAGCCCCGCGCCGCGGAGTGACACTGGATCGGCCCGTTAGCCTTTCCCGCGTGACCCAGTTAGTTTGAATTAGGATTTTTCTTTTTTAGTTTAAACTTAGTTTTGTCCCTTAGTTCAAAATTCAATTCAGAGAGATTTACAAATCCAAGTGAAGTGATTCCAATTTTGTTAGAAAGCTACTGAAAAGATCTATCCAAGCCCGTTGGATGTGCCTTTTGAGTTGATTCCAACTCTCAAAAATCACATTTCACCATACCTATCTGAATATGTAATAATATTAGGATTTACATGCAGTGACTTTGGACTAGTACAAAAATATTGCTATATAGGCATTTCTAGTCACTTTAAATCATTAAATAATGAACTTAAACCAAAATATTTATAATCCAACCCTTAAATGACATGTGTCCACATGATCCCATATTTTAAGTGGTTAATATTAAATCTTAGTTAATTTTTCAATGAGTAGAAATTACTTTTCTAAAATAAAAAGGGAGGAAATTGTGGAATAAAACTTGTGACGCTTGTGGTGATAATAGATCATCAATTATGTGCCTTAGAGTACTAATTAGACTAGTTAAGTATTGTTTGGTGATTTTATACTCCGTATGTATTTATAGAAGATAGTAACGACCAAGATTACGAGGAGGAGGAGTGCTACCAATAAGAAGAAGAAGAAGAAGAAAACTTCAACCACTGCACCAACCATGGCAAGCTATTATTGGCAAGCTAACCCTTGCAAAACTTACTTTAGCAAGCCACCATTATCAATGCAAGCAAATCCTTGCAATCTAGATAACCCAAGCAAAGATGCTTTAGGAATGCTTTGATCCTACCACTTTGACTACTAGTTACCCCAAGTCTTACTTCCCAAGCTTTACTTCCTTTACTTTACACAAAGTCCCTTACTTGTTTTGAAGGTAGCATAAAGAGTATAAAACTTGACCTATTTAGATAAGCTTTAGATGTCATTCTATGGCATGAGATTGAACCCATCATCTTTCCACCTTAGTGAACACTCTTAACTTAGTAGTTTAGAGTAGATAAAAACTTGAGTCACTTTTAGATGGAACACTTGGTGAAAATGAATTATGAAAACCTTGGAATGATGAGTCATTCTATTGAGATGTTTTGACATGTGTTGAGAAACACAAATGGTTTATGATGATGAAAATGTTGAGGCATGAGCCTTAACCCTTTTATAAAACTGATGGTTGGATTCGATGCGATACCATTCCAAATTTACCGTACAACCACACTACCTGAATTGGGTAAGGCTTAGCCGGAAGTTTATATGCATTAGTAGTTCCCTCGCGGGGGAGGTTTGAGCTGAGGCTACCTCTCAATGTTGTCCACCTATGCAGTGCCCAAGATGACAGATGGTCATGGTTGGGAGGCCATGCTCATAGGAGAGGTGCTTATACTAGGGTGTGTAAAGGGAAGGTTATGTTTGATTATCTGCATACTAAGTATGATGATTCAGGGTTATCCCTGACAGATGTATCGAATCTTGTGGTGAAAGTGTACCACCTCTACAGAGTGTCAAACTATTCGAATAGCCGCGTCCGTGGTTATGGACAGTTAGATTGGCCATACTGTTTTGTTGTCAGATGTTTTAAAAACAACTTATGAGATGAATGATGAATCTTGACTTGACCACAACAGGATTGTGCTTACGATAATAGCTTCCCAACTTAAGTGATTCTAGAACTTTATTTTATCTTTCTTTGCTTTTGAACTCAGCTTAGGTTTCAAACTTAACTTTATAGTTAAACTCAGCTTAGGTATGGCATAACGGGCATCTGGGATTAAAAATCCGGGTGTTGACAAGTTGGTATCAGAGCCATCCTGACCATAGGATACCCTAGTTAGAATGGACGTCTAAACAAAAACTTAGTTTCAAAACCAAAGTGAGTATTTACGAAAAACTATCTCCTCTCTTATCCTTGGAAATTCATTCTTTCTCAAAAATTCATGTTCCTCAAAATTCTTACATTATTACTTAAAATTTGACACACTTGATCACTTCACTAATTTCCTCATCCTTAATTCTTATAGATGGAGACTCTGTTCAGCAAGTTTTACCAGTTGGGAAATGGAGGTCAGCTGATCTTCGAGAGAGATCTTGATTCACTGTCAGAGTTATTGGGACGCCCACATCTGGAGTTTCTTGGAGCTCAACTTCCAAGACCCCCAGGAGGAGACCTATAGTGGCTAGTCACCGTTGATTTTAGAGGAAGCATCGAAGCACCAACTTCTGGAAGAATTCAGTTCTCCATGAGAGAGAACAACTGGCTAGATGGATTAGCCAGGGCAATGCATGAAGCTCTCGCACGTCTATGTGCCCTCAGCGTCAACAAAATCCAAGGAACCCGTTTTGCTCACTATGCAAGACGTGACTTCATGGGAATGCCGATGGAGATGCCAAGTCACCTAGAGTTGAGGCGTCAAGTGGAGAATCTTGACTTCTTGCTGCATGACAGACAGCAGGAACTGGACAATGCCAGGGAGTTAGCCAACCAGAACCATGCCATTGCCGACCAGAAGGCCCAGACTTTTGCACTGCTCGTCCAGGACCGCCAGTATCTTTGTCGCTAGCGTGCAAAGAAGGATCGCACCATCGCCCGTCTTCGCAAGAAGGTGGCCGACCTCGAGAAGACCGTCAAGGAGCAGGAAGCTCAGCTTGCCGCCCAGGAAGAAGAAGATGAGGGTGAAGACATCAAGGGAGACATGGATTCTTACCTCAGCAATGATGATGACTTTCTGGAGGAAGATGCTGTGGACTTCTACACAGATGATGAGGACACCGACTTCATCGATGATGAGTAGATGCACTAGAGCATTGTCGTAGCATGAGATGTATCGGTCCCACTGTATTGTAGCTTGCAGAATGGTTCTTCAAACCATCTGTTTTCCTTTGTTTGTTGTGGTGTGTGTTGTATCGTGTGTTTGTTTGCATGAATGAAATGGAGTTAGTTGAAAAACCTGAGTCTAACTCAAAGTTTTAGCTTTGAAACCAAAACCATGAACCTTAGAATTTCCCTCTTACCCCTATATCTATCTCAATCCTCTGATGACTCATGGAAACCAAGGAGGGAGCAGCTCGTCGCAGGACCCGATGCTGCAGATCTTGTAGAATCTCATCGCAGACCGTGAAGCAAGCCGGGCAGAACGTCAAGCCAACTTAGCAACATTGCAGCAGATCGCCCAGATGGCTCTCAACAACCAAGGGCATGGAAATCAGGATCAGCATGGATCCAAACTCAAAAAAATTCAGAATACCAATCCCCCAATATTCAACCAATCTGAAAACCCATTAGATGCGTATGACTGGTTGCAGATGATGGAAAACAACCTAGAAGTTGCAGGAATTGATGAACACGAGAAAGTTCTCTTTGCCACCCACTATCTGGCAGGAGATGCAAGAGCTTGGTGGACTAGTATCCCCAATATGAACCATGGTAAGTGATGACATTGGAAGCATTCAAAGTCAAGTTCAGCCGCACCCACGTGCCGCAGGGTCTAGTCAACAGGATGAGAGATGAATTCCGTGAATTGAAGCAAGGAAGAATGACTGTGGTGGAGTACCGTGACAGATTCCTGTCACTAGCCAGATATGCACCTGATGAGATTAACACGAAGGTCAAGAAGAAGGAGAGATTCTTGAATGGACTGCATGATGAGATGCAGACTGTCCTCGTCAACATCCGTTTTCAGGATCTCGAAGAGCTAGTCGACTCTGCCATTCAGATGGAAGGGAAGATTAATCAGGCAAACGACAACCACAAACGTCGTATGATGCAGCAATCAGGATCCAGTAGTCACCAGAAATACCGTCCCAACCCCTCACCAGGATATGCACCAAGGAACAACCGACCCCCAATGTCTCGCCCAAGCTACCCCAACCGTAGCGGAGGCAATGTGAAGTCCGGAGGAAACTATCACAACTCCGACAACGCCAAAAATTTCAACCGTGCACCTCCCAAGAGCAACAACAACACTGCACCTAGAACTGGCAGCAATGCTGTGCCTATCGCAGCCAAGGACAAGTCCTAGATCACTTGTTTCGAGTGTGGAGTGAAGGGTCACTACTCCAATGAGTGTCCCAAGAAGACTGCCGCCAATGCCATTGTGAATGCCCTAGCTCAACAGCAACATCGTGTTCAACCAGGAAGAAGGTTTCCCTCAGGGAACCCTCACAACCGCAATGGTCGTCTCTTCCACATGAACGCAGAAGAAGCCCAAGAAGCGCCAGATGTAGTGTTGGGTATGTTTTCTGTCAACTCTATTTTAGCAAGAGTATTGTTTGATTCGGGAGCATCACATTCATTTGTCACCGAAGAATTTGCATGCACTAGTAAGATTCACCCAACCAACCTGAAGCATGTCATGATAGTTTAAATCCCCGGATCAACCACAAAAGCTAGAAAAATTTGCAAAGCTGTACCTATCAGAATACATGGGATAGATTTTTATGCCAACCTGATAGTACTTGGAACCAAAGGATTGGAAGTAGTACTAGGTATGGACTGGATGTCAAGGCATAAAGGACTGATAGACTGTGCTAAGAAAGCCATCACCATGACCAGTAGTTCTGGAGTAATAGTAGAACATATCTCTGAAACCTTACCCTGTCAATTCAAGTGCAACAAAAGTCTAGCCCTACCCACCATAGACCAGGTCAGAGTAGTCTGTGAATACCCCGACGTATTCCCAGATGAATTGCTAGGTATGCCTCCGGATAGGGATATTGAGTTCATTATCGAACTAATCCCGGAACCGGACCCATAGCCCAGAGACCCTATAGCATGAACCCATCAGAGTTAGTTGAGTTGAAGAAGCAGTTAGATGCCATGTTAGCAACAGGCTTGATTCAACCAAGCACATCGCCATGGAGATCACCAGTGTTATTCTTTGACAAGAAAGATGGAGGCAATCGTCTGTGTACAGATTACAGAAAGTTGAATGACGTCACCATCAAGAACAAGTACTCCTTGCCAAAGATAGATGATCTATTTGATCAGTTGACCGGAGCCCAGGTATTCTCAAAGATTGATCTTAGGACTGGTTATCACCAACTTAAGATTCGTGCAACGGATATTCCGAAGACCGCCTTTACTACTCGCTATGGTTTATACGAGTATACGCTTATGTCTTTTGAATTAACCAATGCCCCTGCTTATTTCATGAATCTCATGAATAAGATCTTTATGAATTTCCTTGATAAGTTTGTAGTTGTGTTTATCGACGACATCCTTATCTACTCCAAGTCAGAACAAGAGCATGAGCAACATCTAAGAATCATCCTAGAAACCCTGAGAGAGCATCAGTTATATGCCAAGTTCAGCAAGTGTGAGTTTTGGCTGAAAGAAGTAGGATTCCTAGGACATATTGTGTCTGCCGGAGGAGTCTCTGTTGATCCTGCCAAGATCAAAGATGTCGAAGAATGGGAAGCCCCAACCACTCAAACCCAAGTCCGTGCATTTCTCGGATTAGCGGGATACTACCGCAAGTTCGTAGAAGGATTCTCGAGCATCGCCCGACCCATGACCCAATTGTTGAAGAAGGACAAGAAGTTTGAATGGACAGACAAATGTGAAGCCAGTTTATAGGAGCTGAAGAAGAGATTGATATCAGCCCCAATATTGATCATGCCAGATATCAAGAAGCCGTTTGATGTATATTTTGATGCATCCAAGATTGGTCTCGGATGTGTATTAATGCAATAAGGCAAAGTCATCGCTCATCTGTCTCGACAACTGAAGAAGCATGAGCAGAACTATCCGACCCATGATCTTGAATTAGCAGCCGTAGTGCTGGCATTAAAGACATGGCGTCATTATCTGATGGGTAATCACTGTGAGATTTACTCAGATCACAAGAGTTTAAAGTATATCTTCACTCAGAAAGAGCTGAATATGAGGCAAAGGAGATGGATAGAGTTAATCAAGGATTATGACCTTGACATTCACTATCACCTAGGCAAAGCCAATGTGGTAGCGGATGCTCTTAGCAGATTGCCGTGTAGGCTAAACACCATGATCAAGGAGATGCAACCAAGTTTGTATGAGGAGTTGGAGCAGTTCAGAACTGAATTAGTTAGCAAAGGATTCTTAGCTTGCATTGAACTTCAAGCCACTTTGATTAGCCAAATCAAGGAAGCCCAGAAAGGAAATGAAAGATCGACGGAATCAAACATCGTATTGGTACAGGAAAGGTACCTGGATTCACTGAAGATGAAGAAGGAATACTGTGGTACAAAGGACGTATCTGTGTGCCAGCAGATTCAGAGCTGAAGCAAGTTATCATGAAGGAAGCTCATGATACTCTTTATTCTATCCACCCCGGAGGAACGAAGATGTATCAGGATTTGAAAGAGCAATTTTGGTGGCACAAGATGAAGAGAGAAATCGGAAGCTACATCGCCAAGTGTGATATCTGTCAAAGAGTCAAAGCAGAGCATCAGAGACCTGCAGGACTGTTGCAACCATTGCAGATTCCGGAATGGAAATGGGATTCCGTCGGAATGGACTTTATCACCAGTTTACCTACTTCTAGGAGGGGAAATGACTCAATCTAGGTCATAGTTGATAGACTGTCCAAGGTAGCCCACTTTATACCTGTCAAGACTACCTACCAGAGTGCGAAGCTAGCAGAACTGTATATTGCTAGGATTGTTAGTCTGCATGGAACCCCCAAGACCATAGTATCAGATCGAGGAACCCAGTTTACCTCGAGATTTTGGCAGAAAGTTCAGGAAGGATTGGGAACCAAGTTGAACTTCAGCACCACGTATCACCTGCAAATATATGAACAGACTGAGAGAGTCAACCAGATCTTAGAGGATATGCTTAGAGCTTGTGTGTTGGAATATGGATCAAAATGGGAAGACTGCCTGCCTTTCACAGAATTCTCATATAACAACAGTTATCAAGCTAGTTTGAAGATGGCACCATTTGAATTCCTATACGGAAGAAAGTGTCGTACCCCTTTGAATTGGTCGCAAGTAGGAGAGAGTTAGATCTTTGGACCCGACATTCTCCGAGAAGCCGAAGAGAAAGTTCACAAAGTCCGTGAGCACCTCAAGACCGCCCAATCTAGACAAAAGAGTTATGCTGACAAGAGAAGGAGAGACCTGACTTTCAATGTTGGAGATTTTGTGTATCTCAAGGTTTCACCATTGAAGGGAACTCAACGCATTAGTCTGAAAGGAAAGTTAGCCCCCAGATATACCGGGCCATTCAAAATTCTGAACAGTCGAGGAGAAGTATCGTATCAACGGGAACTGCCTGAAGAGATGTCAGCCATCCACAATGTGTTCCATATCACATTACTTCGCAAATGCCTAGAAGTTCCATAGAAGACTGAAGTTTTCAAGAACATCGATCACCGAGTTGTGGAGATCAACAATGACCTGACATATCGTGAAGTACCTATCCGTATCTTGGAAGAAGCTTACAGAACCACCGAGACCAGGAGTATCAAGTTTCTCAAGATTGAGTGGAGCAACCATACTGAGGAGGAAGCCACTTAGGAGCGCGAAGATTACATTAGGACAGAGTTCCCAGATCTCTTTAGTTCCTAGTTTCCTTTGTAAATCTCGGGACGAGATTTTGTTTAAGGGGGAATGTTTGTAAGATCCCAAAACTTTAATCCAAGCTTATTAAGATCCAAATCATCAAAATTAGGGTTAACAAAAACTTTTCCAATCAAAAATATGAAAGCATTCATATGTGTGTGCAATTAAAAATAGGAGTTGTTTGAATTGCCATGATTAAGTGATCCATTTCTTGTAAAATGATTCTTAGGTGAAATAAACATCATCTAGATCATTCCCAAACAAATCCCAAGGAAAAACAAATCAAAATGAATAATTGAAGTGAATGGTCATTTTGGCCAAATTAACTATCATGCCTAGTTTGGCTATTCCTAGTACTCAAAACCTAACAGAAATAATACTAGATCTTTGCACCCCTTGCTAGTACACATAATGAGGTACCAAGGCCCACTTTGTGATCTGCTAAAAACATTCAAATGCTAATTTTAAATGACAGTTTAAAATTGAATCTATTTCATATGGAAAGATCCCACTATTTCAAAAACCACTCAAACAAGCTCAAATTTCAAAAGCCAAGCAACCACAGAGTCTCAAGCTTATGCCTAGCAAACCCACCAAAAATCTTTTCAAAATTCAAAAATAAATTTCATGCGGCCATTTCATCAAACACTTAGCAGGCATGATTTACACCCTAATCCTAGCTCACTATTTTGAACAGGGTTTTGCCCCCAAATGATCTCCATTTAATCCCTTGGTCCCCTCATGAGTTAACCATGCCATTAGCACCCATCCCTTACTCCCCTAGTGGAATTGCCATGCCATGCCGAGCATCAACTCGCCGGCCGACCATGCCCTCACCCCCATAGACCACCTCCCCCCTCTCGCCATGTCTAGGAGGTAGCCAGCACCTCACCACGACCCACTGTCCCCTCCCCGATCCAGGTCAAGCAGTGGACCACCGAGGAAACCCCGCACCCAGTGCCACAGCGCCATGCCAAGCATGCGCCAGAGCGTCGCAGCCGGCACGCGTACACAAGCCACAGCTCGACCGCACCCTGGGCCCACCGCCTTGCCACGATCTAGGGACCACGCCGGACATGCCCGTTCACCGCCCAAAGCACTACAGCCACCGCTCGCCATGGACACCGCCGTCTCTGCCGCTCAGAGCACCAGCTGCCCCCGACCGCATACCACCGCCCCTAAGCCCGCATTAAGTTCCTAGAGCACCGCCAGGAGACTGCGCGTCGATCGCCACCCTCAGCCATGCCGCTAGAAGCCCATAGCCATGTCGCCACCGTTGCCTTCCCATCCCTCTCGGTCTCGCCGTCGAGCCTATAAAAGGAGAGCACCCCCAGCCGTTTGCAGCACACCACTCCACTCCCCTCACCTCACTGATCGTCCCACACCTCTAGCCAGAGCACGGGGAGCAGCAGTTGCACCTTGCAACATTTTTATAAAATCAACCAAGTTTTCTTTTGAGTTGATTCCAACTCTCAAAAATCACATTTCAACATACCTATCTGAATATGTAATAATATTAGGATTTACATGCAGTGACTTTGGACTAGTACCAAAATAATGCTATATAGGCATTTCTAGTCACTTTAAATCATTAAATAATGAACTTAAACCAAAATATTTATGATCCAACCCTTAAATACATTCCCACATGTTAGAATATGTGGTGATGACATGTGTCCACATGAGCCCATATTTTAAGTGGTGAATATGAAATCTTAGTTAATTTTTCAATGAGTAGAAATTACTTTCTAAAATAAAAAGGGAGGAAACTATGGAATAAAACTTGTGATGCTTGAGGTGATAATATATCATCAATTGTGTGCCTTAGAGTACTAATTAGACTAGTTAAGTATTGTTTGGTGATTGTGTACTCCGTATGTATTTATAGAAGATAGTAACGACCAAGCTTACGAGGAGGAGGAGTGCTACCAAGAAGAAGAAGAAGAAGAAAACTTCAACCACTGCACCAACCATGGCAAGCTATTATTGGCAAGCTAACCCTTGCAAAACTTACTTTAGCAAGCCACCATTATCAATGCAAGCAAATCCTTGCAATCTAGATAACCCAAGCAAAGATGCTTTAGGAATGCTTTGATCCTACCACTTTGACTACTAGTTACCCCAAGTCTTACTTCCCAAGCTTTACTTCCTTTACTTTACACAAAGTCCCTTACTTGTTTTGAAGGTAGCATAAAGAGTATAAAACTTGACCTATTTAGATAAGCTTTAGATGTCATTCTATGGCATGAGATTGAACCCATCATCTTTCCACCTTAGTGAACACTCTTAACTTAGTAGTTTAGAGTAGATAAAAACTTGAGTCACTTTTAGATGGAACACTTGGTGAAAATGAATTATGAAAACCTTGGAATGATGAGTCATTCTATTGAGATGTTTTGACATGTGTTGAGAAACACAAATGGTTTATGATGATGAAAATGTTGAGGCATGAGCCTTAACCCTTTTATAAAACTGATGGTTGGATTCGATGCGATACCATTCCAAATTTACCGTACAACCACACTACCTGAATTGGGTAAGGCTTAGCCGGAAGTTTATATGCATTAGTAGTTCCCTCGCGGGGGAGGTTTGAGCTGAGGCTACCTCTCAATGTTGTCCACCTATGCAGTGCCCAAGATGACAGATGGTCATGGTTGGGAGGCCATGCTCATAGGAGAGGTGCTTATACTAGGGTGTGTAAAGGGAAGGTTATGTTTGATTATCTGCATACTAAGTATGATGATTCAGGGTTATCCCTGACATATGTATCGAATCTTGTGGTGAAAGTGTACCACCTCTGGAGAGTGTCAAACTATTCGAATAGCCGCGTCCATGGTTATGGACAGTTGGATTGGCCATACTGTTTTGTTGTCAGATGTTTTAAAAACAACTTATGAGATGAATGATGAATCTTGACTTGACCACAACAGGATTGTGCTTACGATAATAGCTTCCCAACTTAAGTGATTCTAGAACTTTATTTTATCTTTCTTTGCTTTTGAACTCAGCTTAGGTTTCAAACTTAACTTTATAGTTAAACTTAGATTTAGCACTTTAACTTAGCACTATACTACTTGTTAGTGGTATTTTGCGAGTACTTAAAGAGTACTCATGGCTTTTGTCCCTGGCTATTCTCATGGCCAGACTATGAAGGAGACTATCAAGATGATGGCCAGCAGGATTTGCTATGATAACTAGGACTATCTCGCCAAGATTGCCTATGCCCCTGAAGATGGACCCCACCGCTACGCTTTATATTTATTCCACTGCTTGTTGTATTAAGACAGGATCATGAGATCCTTATTTGTGTAAGACCTTATGTATGGTTTGTAATGGATGATGTACTGTGATATCCAATCTGTTATGTCTCGCAAAAATGGTAATCCTGGGATTGCGAGGTATGGCATAACGGGCATCTGGGATTAAAAATCCGGGTGTTGACATAATATTTCTAAAATTCTTTTGAAGGTACCCAAGCAGCCCATATATCATGGGCCAACAATAGTTTTGAAAAATGCCATTATTAATTAGTATTTGCATACCGACAAACTGGACCGCGTATGGAAAACATTCAAACAAAATAAAGCGTAAAACAAAAACATGAGATTTCATTATGATTAGGGGTACTTCTGCTATTATTATTAATTGCCATGAAAAATGATAAACATGAGTTTTGACAACTTCAGGAAAAACATATTCACATTATAGCCTATCATGTATTAACATTATTCTTGGGTTTCAGCCCGACCAACGAATAAGGTCATGGCCATATATATCAATATATACCCTAGATACACTTTTAGATACAGTTCTCACATCAGGTAGATGGGTGCGTTTCGAACAATTAGGAAACAATGTTGCTCCTGGGAGTTTCGAACAATGTTGCTCATGGGAGTTTCAAACAATTAGGAAAAACATTTTTCACTTTTCCTAGTGATTATGGGGATGTTTTGTACTAGAAGTAAAGAAAATCAAAAGAATATAATGTGGGTCAGAATGCGACAAGCGTGCCATGTTTCCGGACATAGCGGACCATGCATGTTTTAGTTGCGATTCCTAGTTCTATAAGTTTCCAAGGTTCGTAGCTAAATTAACTCACTTAAATTACACTAATGTCTCCGATTCAAATTAATAATCTCAAATTTGTCTAGATTCTTGTATATATGTATCTAGCACAAAAATATGAATAGATACATTTGAATCTAGACAAATCTAAGAACATTAATATATGGATCAAAGGGAGTCTATTGAAATTAGGTTAAATTAATTCGAACCACACGTGAGTTGCTGATTGCTCTTAAAATTTTAAAAAAATCTATTGAAGTTGCCCAACAGATAGTCAATATATCGAGAATGACCTAGAGTTTTGAAGATTCAACTTCTTTCTATAATTTGCATGCCGACAAATTAAAGTTGACCCTGCTTTGAAGAAAAAAAGGCAAAAATGGGGCTCATGCATGGCGTCCTTTTGCGTGTATTACCTACCATGAAAAATGATAAACATAAGTTTTCATAACTTATAAAATACCCGCTTCACAAAATTGGCCTAACCTGTAAGTATGAACAAGGTTTCAGGCTGAGTGACCAAGCAAGGTCATTGACATATTGTAACAACCTCGGACCCTACGCTCTAAGTTCAAGCCTGGATAAACCAAAAGTGGTTAAGGAAGTACAGCGGGGGCCCAGGGACACCCACGTGTAGGCCCGTCGGCCGCCCTAACCACTTCCAAGAACATCGGGACAAGAGCGAGCGGCGTAGGCAACCGGCGAAGAGATCAAATACATACACAAGTGAGTATGTATGCAAGCTACCTTACAACAGTTCTCAGAGCCATACCATCTAAAAGAAATAGAAATATTGCAACGCCATACGGCAAGATCCAAATATCCTAGATAGATATAATAGTGTAGGATAGCTCCTCATACATCAATCAATAGAGTATCAAGCGGAAGCGGGAAAACAAGATCCGAGTACGGATAAGAAGCAAATCCGCATAAGATGCCACATAAATAAGCACATTCCGCCCACAGATCTCACGGATCCCCATCCCCGGAATCTCTACACCGAGTGATTGTTGCCAACATCATCTGTCTCCTCCACCCAGTATCCATCTTGCGAATACACGTGTTCATCTGAATCAAACAATTTATCGTGTGAGATCCTAGGGGTACTCAGCAAGTCTTTATGCCTCTAAAGGGGACATATACCTGGGTGACGCAATTTCAGCAAAAGATAATCACTAACAAGCCTATAGATACTCTCTAACCATCCGCCTAACCAATGATAGACGGATGTTCATTAATTAGAAACAACAGTTATAACAGTATAAAGTAATAGATCCATCCTCCTTCTAAACACCAGCGAAAGCGGACGAACAACCCATCCGTTGGCAGTTTTATTAACCATTCCATGAGTATTGCACTAATTACTAGTCAGATATTTAGTCAAATTAAAAGCGGTACTTTAGTTATACTTGTCTATGATCGAGAAACTATGCTCCAAGTCTTCCATAACCGCGGACACGGCTTTCAGAAAGATTAACCCTGCAGGGGTGCACAAATAGCAACACACACTCGATCAACCTTGGAAAAACCAACTCAAAACCCAACAGGCATTCACGACAAAGAGATCATAGGATTCATAAAATATTTCAGGGGGCACCCCACTAAGCTACCCGCAACGAAGTTGGCCGGCTCCGGAACGGACCCAGGGTTTGTGTGGACGGCGGTAAACGACTGGGAACCCGAACGTGTGACTAGGCTTGTCGATACAGCGAAAACGTGTCACGATCCAAAACAGTACAGGTGCTCCACGCACAATCTTAAATAAAACTGTAAAGCATGGCATAAGTACAGGATAGTAATAAAGCCCCAAACTACTTTGTGGCCCCAAGAAATAGAAATGAATCAAGGTCTGGCTCAGGGGGGTCCATAAGGCCTCCCGGATGTGGATAGTGCGAATAGTCAAGGAACAGGAATCAAGTACTCGGGGTCCTACGGGACACAAGTGGACATAAAAACCAAATGACAGATATTGCTCACCGGTGCCTGTTTCATTAGTTATCCCATTACTACTCAGGTTAAGTTGTTTAGGTACCTCTTTATCCAACAGACTCTCACATACCCTACACATGCTGTTCTACGACTCGCATGGCTCAAACAACTCCTGTAGTAATGGCTCATAGGATGGAGGAACAAGCTTCGATGGGGTTTAAAAGTAAAGGCTATGTAGTACTTGAGATTCAATTTAATGCAATCACGACTCAATGATGCAAGAATAAGATAGAAGCACTAGGTACTATATGTATGCAAGCATGTGGTAGTGCTTGTCTGGCAGCTCAGTTGAAGCGAGAGATGGATCTGGGTAGTACTCCTGGGATTCCTGATATTTCCCCTGCTCGGCGTCTATTCGAAAGAAGAACCAAACAAACAAGGGCCAACATAAATAAAGTGCACAAGCATATAAATAAAATGCGACAAGCAAACAAGCATGCCATGATGAATGATGCACAAATTACATGGCAATAATGTAGCATCGAAAGGGTGAGGTGTGGGGACAAGAATAAATCATTTCATTAAGTTTTTAGTCATGTTTTGCTCCCATATAAATTGTTGTCCACTTAATATTTATATGATGCATGCTTCAATTCATATCGTAGAATGCATAAACAGAACGGGCTCGTCGTGCTGATCGATTTAGACATATTATTTGTCAAATTTGGAGTCATAGAATTAAAGTTATTAGTTAATTAAGAAAAAGCATTTTTATTGCAATTAAACAATGTCAACAATTTAAATTAGACAAACATTATTTTGGAGGGCATATTTGAATTTTTCACATTTTTCTGATTCAAAAACATATATTATTTGTCAAATTTGGAATTACCAATTAAAAGTTATTTAAAACTGGATTTGAAATCATATTTAACAATTTATGAAATCATTTTTATTAAACAGAAAAACCCAGAGACTCTTTATACACAACAGAAGCCAGCCAACGTTGCCGACAGGTGGGGCCTGCGATGAGCTGGTGAAACTACGCGCATCAGAGATTTTTCTCACCGCCACAGACGTGAGCCACAGCAACTGATCGGTGGACCCGACGCTCAGACGGGCCCACGCGCCAGCGGGTGAACGGGCGGGTGCCACACGGCGCGGACGAGGACCACGGTTTGAGGCTGCGAAACCCTCGGTGCCTTTTCATAAAAGTTCCACCATGGATGACATGTGGGGCCGGGTGGAGCGCGGGTTGCGTGAAACAAAAAGGCGGGGGGGGGGGTGACTAGAAATCAGCCCCACGCTACTGTTTTACTTCTACACGTTATCTGACGAAACTGACGGTGAAGGACACCGGCGTGGCGGGGGATTGATCTCGTGATCTAGCACGCGCATGGCGGCGGTTACCGCTGCGGCTGAGGGGGTTAGATGTTGGGTACCAGCTACGCGACTAGAAGGCCCTATTGCGGTGTGACGACGGAACTGCGTCAGCGAACCCGATGCACAGAGGGCGTTCGACGATGGTCCGACGCGTCCAGGGAGCGATGGTCAGTGGGAGGATGTCAGGGAGGCTCAGCAGCTCACTGTGGCGATGCTGGTGGTGGAGGATCTGGACGGGAAGCATGGGATCTGCGGCAGAGCTGGTGCACCCGAGGTTAGGGTTTTGCGTTAGCCTGAGGATCTGCAGCAAGTACGGGGCCGTCTCCTCCGCGCCTCCGTGTACAGGGGTGATGCAGGTGGACGCCCGACGCTTCCTCAATGGCCAGACACCGTGCCCGCCTCCTATGGTGGTGGAGAACCGATGCCAACAGTGGGTGTAGATGGGAGAGGATAAGAAGGCAGCGACAGATGGGGAAGGAGGAGTAGAAGGGCAAGGCCCTGGGTGGATCTGGGGCGATGCTAGGTACGAGAGGAGGGGGTAGATAAGGACAGAGGAAGGAGAGAGGCACATGGGTGGCTCGGGTGGAAAGGTGGTGGTGGCCACCTTCTCTTCTCCCTACTCTCACGTGCTGGCACGGCTCGGTTGGGCCAGGGCTCGAGCAGCGGCTGGAACTAGAGGGGAGGAGCAGGTGTGGGGCGGTGGGGTATGCTTGGCAGCGAGGAAGAGAAGAACGGAGAGGGGAGGGCTCGGCTAGGGTAGCTAGGGCTGGTGTCGAGCATGAGGAAGGGGTGGCTCGGGCTAGGTTAGGTTAGGGAGGTGTTTGGCCGAGCCAAACACCGGGTGTGGATCGGTTTGGGTGAGGAAAAGGTGAGGTGAGAGTAGCTAGGGTTTAGCTAGAAAAAGAGAGAGAGGAAAAATAGATAGGTTTAGAGAGAGTTTAGTTTAAATCTTGTGCTTAGGTTAGGTTAGTTTGGGTTTAGGAGTTGATATGGAACATCAAAGAGAGTTGGAATTTCAAACAAAGGGAAAAACCAAGGGAACAAAAGAGAGAGAGGTGGGAGGAGATGATCTTACATACCTCATGCACATGATAATATTTTGTGAAAACAAAATATATCCCATGTATACTTGAGAAAGAGGAAACCAGTAAAAGACTGGCAAGGTGGAAGACAAGTGAAAAAGAAGTATTTATTTGGTTCATGTGTTTCAATTGGTTTCAAACAAACTCCACCAAATTATTCGAAAGAACCCAAGTTAGAAGAACAAGAAGAGGTCTTGCATGGGCCATGCATGCTCTCTTAATAGGCCACATTATATTTGTGAAAACAAAGACAATCTCACATGGCTCAATCTAGTCACATGCACTCAATTTTGAATAAAACCCAAGAACGAAGGTTGGAAAGGTTGATTAAAAACTTCAAATAGAAGAACTAGAGTAAGAAGGGGATGTGGGGATCATGTATCATGTGACATGGAACAATGTTACCACATAGAAAGTATATGCACAAGGAATGGGTACATGGCTTGGATTAAAATCATATGTCCAAGAGTGGAAGAATCAAGCATGGATGAATATAATGGAATTGCTAGTGTGTGTGTTCCACTAGGCAAGTATATATCCATAATTATATTCATACATGATCAAATATTCCAAAACAACCCATATGGAGGCTAGTCAAGAAAGATACCCACATAGCATGCAAGGTGGCCATGTGGCTCTCCACATATCAATAATGTGAAAATCAACATGATGCATATATGGGAGCATGTGGAATTATAAGTGGATCCATCCCAACCCACATGAGCTAGAGGTAAACCTAAAGCAAAAACAAAGCTCACATATAGTTGGATGGTAGAATTATGGGGTGGTGACAAAGAAGGTGGTGGGGTTAAATAAAAGACATGCCCCCAACTCAACTTGGGCATCAAGCATTTATCAAGAACCAAATACAATATATCAAGAGACAAATACAATTAATAATGCATATGAGATAAGAACCAAATGAAAGGGGTTTTATATGATGCTCAAAAGCAATGTGGCATGATGACATGATCATGATATAATTATGATGCAACAATTATATGTAGGAAGTAACATTATATAGACTAGGCTAGTAGCATTGCAATTGTTCGACAATTGGGATGCTACAACTCTCCCCCACTAAACAAGAATCTTGTCCTGAGATTCCTAGGAAAAAGAAAGAAAAAACACAAGAAGAGGCGGGTGTTCGGAACGAAGGTGACCTTCACGTTCCCAAAAGGATGAGCATGGAATGGTGCGACCACTACACCTTGCAAACACTTGCTGGACTTGTTGCGAGTCTGCGTTTGCTTCCAGAAACAAAGGGTTAGAAGAATTGAAGGATTGTCGTAAGACAAGAAGGATAGGATGAACATAGCTCTGGTTTCTCGAGAAACATGTTAAAAGAATAGAACCATTTGTAATAGAAATAGAAAGGACGATGTATCAGGGAGAAAGAAACGACACACCATTAAGATTAAAGATTTACAGATACAAGAGCAGATAAATCTTGTCTTGTCGGAAGAAAAAGAGCTACTTTGGAGAAGTTATGCACTACTATGAATGTAGCATTGTACCTTCCCTCGGATTTAAAAAAGAAGTTTGGAGAACAATATTGCCTTCAAACAATAGAGTTCCTTGAGTTCAATGGAAAGGATTTGGGTTAGGAGTTCTCGGATTAGATCTTTCTTGCTTTGGTAAGAACCAAAAGGATCACGCAATTGAGGTGCACGGATATCACTTCAAGAGAAGGGGAATTCTAGTTTATGTGGTAGAATCCCGAGAATAAAAGAATATGGAGGATCTGGAGTTTATTGTAGAGATACTTATTCCTTTCTTTAACCTTGAGGCTAATGCAATAGATTTGTGACTGATGGCATCAACCATAATTGGCTTTACCAAGAGAAAGGGATTTGTCAAGTTGAAGACCGATATAGTTTCCTTCCATCTTGTTTGAGGATGTCGAGCACCGGTGGAATGAAGAGTAACCGAAAAGATAAATGCATCTGCTTCCACTAGATAATTGAAGATTTTTCTCCATGTTGAAAAAGACGAGATCAGCAACAAGAGATTCTTGATTACTTTCTTCGAGAGAGCACCCCGGAAAACAAGGACGAAAGTAAAAGTATTGAGGGATAAAGGCCACTTCTAACTTCCGTGGAATGAGTGGAACCACATTAATTCACCAATTCAATGTACAAGAGCGAATGATAAGAGTAGTGGTATGGTAGCTACTCCATCCCGCACCCAAAACATTACTCTGTACACGAATAAGAAAACCATGCAACCCAACTACCAAAACAGACTGTAGAACTTGATAAAACTCATGGAACTCCGTATGAAAACAAAGATAGATGCAAATGATTCGCCGGATCCAAGATAGATAAGGATGATGATGTTGTCGTCGTGTCGGAAGTACCAAGCCATCGAAAAGATATGAAGGAAGGTTATGGAGAATAACTTCAAGATTCAACAGATAAAGAAAAGATAGCCACAACTTGAATAGAAGGATTACAAAAGATCTGAGAAGTCTTCGCGGCCATCGATGGATTGAGCATAGACGATAGAACGAGAGGGTCTCAAAAGATTACTTGACGAGACCGAGGTGAAAAGAACTCCATGTTCTTCTTGAAATGATAGAGAGATTTAGCAGTCTTGAGGAAAATCTTCAGCGGAACGATGATGATAACTTGCCAACGAGGAAAAACTCTGGATTGGCTGAAGATGGAGGATGGAATTAACAATGGGCTTGCTGATTTCAGAATTGAAGCAATGTATTTAGCAGAAAGACGTGGTCGAGATAGGTGACTTCAAGAAGTCAGAATTCACACTTTTAGACTTTGCACATAGGCAGTGCCCACGAAGCTTGAGAGAAAATACACAGATGATCTTCCCTGTTCTTCCATTGATATAGAATAAGAAAGCATATCATGACGATATACCACCACAGATTAACAAAATCTTCCAAGAATATCAAGATTAAGAGGCGGGAGAACGAACAATGCTCAAAACACTTTCTGAGCTCAACGCTCTTTGAAAGATCGACGTTGCGAGCAAGGATTCATGTTGGAAAGATGCATTGGCAGAATAGATTATCTGGTCCTTCGGAAGAGAACAAGAAATGCCACCTTGTTCACATTGTCGATCGGATCACCGGTTACAAAGATAAAGAGATCTTGGATAAAGGAACGATGATATCTCATACCTTAAGAAAAGCTATCAGAGACGAAAAGATGCAATTCCCTCATATCAAAGAGAATTTTGCAGATATGGAGTTCCAAAAAGATGTGAAGCATGATAAACAGATGATAGACCATCGTAGTGCCTTGAGAAAACTCCGGATTGCCAAAGATACTTGAATATGATAAAGATATGATCACGGTATAACTCAAAATCATAGGAGATAACCGCCATCATTTGGAGGATTGGATTTATAGTATTGACCCTATTCCATTCATGATAAGCGTCATATAGCTATGACGAGAACCAATTTACAATCACACGCATCGGATCGACACACGTTATGTATTTAGCCCAGAAGAATTGAAAATGAAGTAAAAACTTCAGGATTAAGCACCGGTGACAAAAGAATGAGTTAACATGATCATGTTGATAAAAGAAAGATAGACAATGTTTCACACACGACTGAAGAGGAGTGTGGAAACACAAATGTATCAAAGAAAAATTTCCTGCATTTTTCGTCATTTAAATACCAATAGATACGCAAAACCACTTATCAGATAGATATTAGCAACTCCACATTTTGTGAAAGCATGCTGGAAGGAAGAACACCCTTAACAAGATTGCACCGGTTAACAAGGAGTCGGATACATCACGTCGGTTTACAAAAGCCTGTCGGTATGGAATGTACCAACAGTTGATAACCAAAGGCAGATTGTGACAACAAGGTTGGATGCAACAGGTAGACAAGGAGTTACACACACACACGCACACACACAACCTATGGTACTACGGAACCCAGAACACGTGAATCCTAGTTTGAATTTTAGAAGTGGATTGAAAACGTTACACTTCCTTACCAGAAAAGGGTGGGTGGGTAAGAAGAAAAGTGGAAGCAGTCTTACTCTCACGTTTTGTTTTTCCCTAGTATGCATAAGTACCAAAATATTTGTTAGACTGACAACGACCATTTGGCTGAGACCCTGAAGGGTGGGATGGCTTTGATACCAATTGTAACAACCTTGGACCCTACGCTCTAAGTTCAAGCCTGGATGAACCAAAAGTTGTTAAGGAAGTACAACAGGGGCCCAGGGCAACCCACGTGTACGCCCGTCGGCCGCCCTAACCACTTCCAAGAACATCGGGACAAGAGCGAGCGGCGTAGGCAACAGGCGAAGAGATCAAATACATACACAAGTGAGTATGTATGCAAGCTACCTTACAATAGTTCTCAGAGCCATACCATCTAAAAGAAATAGAAATATTGCAACGCCATACGGCAAGATCCAAATATCCTAGATAGATATAATAGTGTAGGATAGCTCCTCATACATCAATCAACAGAGTATCAAGCGGAAGCGGGAAAACAAGATCCGAGTACGGATAAGAAGAAAATCGGCATAAGATGCCACATAAATAAGCACATTCCGCCCACAGATCTCACGGATCCCCATCCCCGGAATCTCTACACCGAGTGATCGTTGCCAACATCATCTGTCTCCTCCACCTAGTATCCATCTTGCGAATACACCTGTTCATCTGAATCAAACAATTTATCGTGTGAGACCCTAGGGGTACTCAGCAAGTCTTTATGCCTCTAAAGGGGACATATACCTGGGGTGACGCAATTGCAGCAAAAGATAATCATTAACAAGCCTATAGATACTCACTAACCATCCGCCTAACCAATGATAGACGGATGTTAGTTAATTAGAAACAACAGTTATAATAATATAAAGTAACAGATCCATCCTCCTTCTCGCTTACCAACGAGAAAGCGGATGAACAACCCATCCATTGGCAGTTTTATTAACCATTCCATGAGTATTGCACTAATTACTAGTCAGATATTTAGTCAAATTAAAAGCGGTACTTTAGTTATACTTGTCTATGATCGAGAAACTGTGCTCCAAGTCGTCCATAACCGCGGACACGGCTTTCAGAAAGATTAACCCTGCAGGGGTGCACAAATAGCAACACACACTCGATCAACCTCGGAAAAACCAACTCAAAACCCAACGTGGCATTCATGACAAAGCGATCACAGGATTCATAAAATATTTCAGGGGGCCACCCCACTAAGCTACCCGCAACGAAGTTGGCCGGCTCCAGAACAGAACCAGGGTTTGTGTGGACGGTGGTAAACGACTGGGAACCCGAAAGTGTGACTGGGCTTGTCGATACAGCGAAAACGTGTCACGATCCAAAACAGTACAGGTGCTCCACGCACAATCTTAAATAAAACTGTAAAGCATGGCATAAGTACAAGATAGTAATAAAGCCCCAAACTACTTTGTGGCCCCAAGAAATAGAAAGGAATCAAGCTCTGGCTCAGGGGGGTCCATAAGGCCTCTCGGATGTGGATAGTGCGAATAGTCAAGGAACAGGAATCAAGTACTCGGGGTCCTACGGGACACAAGTGGACATAAAAACCAAATGACAGATATTGCCCACCAGTGCCTCTTTCATTAGTTATCCCATTACTACTCAGGTTAAGTTGTTTAGGTACCTCGTTATCCAAGAGACTCTCACATACCCTACACATGCTGTTCTATGACTCGCATGGCTCAAACAACTCCTGTAGTAATGGCTTATAGGATGGAGGAACAAGCTTCGGTGGGGGTTAAAAGTAAAGGCTATGCAGTACATGGGATTCAATTTAATGCAATCGCGACTCAATGATGCAAGAATAAGATAGAAGCAATAGGTACTATATGTATGCAAGCATGTGGTAGTGCTTGCCTGACAACTCAGTTGAAGCGAGAGATGGATCTGGGTAGTACTCCTGGGATTCCTGATATTTCCCCTGCTCGGCGTCTATTCAAAAGAAGAACCAAACAAACACGGGCCAACATAAATAAAGTGCACAAGCATATAAATAAAATGCGACAAGCAAACAAGCATTCCATGATGAATGATGCACAAATTACATGGCAATAATGTAGCATGGCAAGGGTGAGGTGTGGGGACAAGAATAAATCATTTCATTAAGTTTTTAGTCATGTTTTGCTCCCATATAACTTGCTGTCCACGTAATATTTATATGATGCATGCTTTAATTCATATCTTTTGGAGTTATAGAATTAAAGTTATTAGTTAATTAAGAAAAAGCATTTTTATTGCAATTAAACAATTTCGAAAATTTAAATTAGACAAACATTATTTTGGAGGACATATTTGAATTCCTCACATTTTTATGATTCAAAAACATATATTATTTGTCAAATTTGGACTTACCAATTAAAAGTTATTTAAAACTGGATTTGAAATCATATTTAACAATTTATGAAATCATTTTTATTAAACAGAAAAACTCAGAGACTTTTTATACACAACAGAAGCTACCAACATCGCCGAGGTGGGGCTGCGATGAGTCGCTAAAAGCGCTGCCGAGAGATTTTTCTCACCGCCATAGACGTGAGCCGCAGCAACTGATCGGTGGACCCGACGCTCAGACGGGCCCACGTGCCAGCGGGTGAACGGGCGGGTGCCACGCGGCGCGGACGAGGACCGCGGTTTGAGGCTGTGAAACCCGTGGTGCCTTTTCATAAAAGTTCCACCGTGGATGACATGTGGGGACAGGTGGAGCGCGGGTTGCGTGAAACAAAAAGGGGGGGTGACTGGAAAACAGCCCCACGCTACTGTTTTTCTTCTACACGTTATCTGACGAAACTAACGGTGAAGGACACCGGCGCGGCGGGGGATCGATCTCGCGATCTAGCCCGCGCGTGCGGCGGCGGTTACCGCTGCGGCTGAGGGGGTTAGATGTTGGTTACCAGCTATGCGACTAGAAGGCCCTACTACGGTGTGACGACGGAACTGCGTCAGTGAACCCGGTGCACAGAGGGCGTTCGACGACGGTCCGGCGTGTCCAGGGAGCGATGGCCAGCGGGAGGATGTCAGGGAGGCTCAGCAGCTCACCGTGGCGATGCTGGTGCTGGAGGATCGGGACGGGAAGCAGGGGATCTGTGGCGGAGCTGGTGCACCCGGGTTTAGGGTTTTGCGTCGGCTTGAGGATCTGCAGCAGGTACGGGGCCGTCTCCTCCTCGCCTCCGTGTACAGGGTGATGCAGGTGGACGCCCGACGCTTCCTCAACGGCCAGACACCGTGCCCGCCTCCTAGCTACGGTGGTGGAGAACCGATGCCGATGGTGGGTGTAGATGGGAGAGGGTAAGAAGGCAACAACAAATGGGGAAGGAGGAGTAGAAGGGAAAGGCCCTGGGTGGATCTGGGGCGACGCCAGGTACGAGAGGAGGGGGTAGATAAGGACAGAGGAAGGAGAGAGGCACATGGGTGGCTCAGGTGGAAAGGTGGTGGTGGCCACCTTCTCTTGTCCCTCCTCTCACGTGCTGGCATGGCTCGGTTGGGCCAGGGCTCGAGCAGCGGCTGGAACCAGAGGGGAGGAGCAGGTGTGGGGCGGTGGGGTACGCTTGGCAGCGAGGAAGAGAAGAACAGAGAGGGAAGGGCTTGTCTAGGGAAGCTAGGGCTGGTGTCGAGCATGAGGAAGGGGTGGCTCGGGCCATGTTAGGTTAGGGAGGTCTTTGGCCGAGCCAAACACCAGGTGTGGATTGGTTTGGGAGAGGAAAATGTGAGGTGAGAGTAGCTAGGGTTTAGCTAGAAAAAGAGAGAGAGGAAAAATAGCTATGTTTAGAGAGAGTTTAGTTTAAAGCTTGTGCTTAGGTTAGGTTAGTTTGGGTTTAGGAGTTGATATGGAACATCAAAGAGAGTTGGAATTTCAAACAAAGGGAAAAACCAAGGGAACAAAAGAGAGAGGTGGGAGGAGATGATCTTACATACCTCATGCACATGATAATATTTTGTGAAAACAAAATATATCCCATGTATACTTGACAAAGAGGAAACCACTAAAAGAGTGGCAAGGTGGAAGACAAGTGAAAAAGAAGTATTTATTTGGTTCATCTGTTTCAATTGGTTTCAAACAAACTCCACCCAATTATTCGAAAGAACCCAAGTTAGAAGAAAAAGAGAGAGGTCTTGCATGGGCCATGCATGCTCTCTTAATAGGCCACATTATATTTGTGAAAACAAAGACAATCTCACATGGCTCCATCTAGTCACATGCACTCAATTATGAATAAAACCCAAGAACAAAGGTTGGAAAGGTTGATTAAAAACTTCAAATAGAAGAACTAGAGTAAGCAGGGGATGTGGGGATCATGTATCATGTGACATGGAACAATGGTACCACACAGAAGGTATATGCACAAGGAATGGGTACATGGCTTGGATTAAACCCATATGTCCAAGATTGGAAGAATCAAGCATGGATGAATATAATGGAATTGCTAGTGTGTGTGTTCCACTAGACAAGTATATAGCCATAATTATTTTTCATACATGATCAAATATTCCAAAACAACACATATGGAGGCTAGTCAAGAAAGATACCCACATAGCATGCAAGGTGGCCATGTGGCTCTCCACATATCAATAATGTGAAAATCAACATGATGCATATATGGGAGCATGTGGAATTATAAGTGGATCCATCCCAACCCACATGAGCTAGAGGGAAACCCAAAGAAAAAACAAAGCTCACATATAGTTGGATGGTAGAATTATGGGGTGGTGACAAAGAAGGTGGCGTGGTTAAATAAATGATATTCCCCCAACTCAACTTGGGCATCAAGCATTTATCAAGAACCAAATACAATATATCAAGAGACAAATACAATTAATAATGCATATGAGATAAGAACCAAATGATAGGGGTTTTATATGATGCTCAAATGCAATGTGGCATGATGACATGAGCATGATATAATTATGATGCAACAATTATATGTAGGAAGTAGCATTATATAGACTAGGCTAGTAGCATTGCAATTTTTAGACAATTGGGATGCTACACATATATCCACATCATCGTTTATGGTATTTTCCCCATATTTGGTAGTACTACAAGAAAGTAGATGTGCACACCTTGGCATTGGTAAACAGTGTTGCCAATGGGAGTTTCCAAATAATAGGAAAAGAAAAAACTCCAATTATATAAGCGACGGATATGGTTTTCATATAAAGCAAGTAGTGCACTACTTCATAGGAAGAATAGTACTCCAAATGAGCATAGTTTTACTCTGTACTAGTACTCCAAAAGGGAGGCAGTGCGGGGGCAACGAAGAAGAGAAGTCGAAGGCGGTGCGATGTCAGAGGAAAGCTATGATGGGATGCTGACATGGGTATATGGTACATTCCACTAGCCATCCTCCATCGATCGCTTTTCTGCACCCACAGGCACACAGTCCGGCTTGTCTCTTACTCGTCCACAGCGTGGCGCTGCGCACGTGTGCCTTGGTACGACACACCGATCTACTTCAAGCAACCATTTTTTTCCGAAATTCAACCGATGTATTAATAATCATCAACACTAGTACACAAAAAGGCTCAAAAGTAATAATAACAATTACAAAAAGGTCCTCAATCCACCTTGCGACGACTACAAACCCTAGCACGATAATTGAAGCGTCTCACTCCTTCAGTACCTATGGTACCCTAGTTCCAAAAATTAAATAAATAACGCAACCATCCCAATTTTCAGACGAAGTGTACCATGATTTCTTACAGTTCCTAAGTTTTAGGATTTACACGGGCCTATAGAAATGTTTTTCATTTAATTCCTGTATAATATTTTTGCTTTTTAATGAGGTTGCTGCATCGTAGTACTAGCTGTTGTATAGTTCAATTGCTAGGTATCGTATATGCTGGTATAAGGCTGGCAATTGATGACGTGTCACTTTATTATACCTAAGACTCGGTTATACTATTGAACTTTCTCTCACGCACTTGTAGATTATTAATTTAGACCTAGTTCAACAAATCAACGAAAAATCATCTCAGAGGGTGAAATTATCTAGAAAATTGAGCTTGAAAAATACAACATGTAATTTATCCAACCACTTTATGTACTGGTAAATAAATGGCACATGATATGAACTCTAAGCCATATTAATCGTACTTCCTTCTAAAAATATTTTTAATTCTTTACCATTGTAACATGCACCGATCTATACCAAAATATGGGCACACAGTCATTATCTTCATGAAGACAGAGTATGTCCATGACCTTGATCATTTCGCTTGAAACCCAAGACATTTCATACAAAGTACATGGTATAGTAGGCCATACTGTGAAGTGAGTTTTTCAAGTATTTTTACTGCTAGAATAAAGAAGAAAGAATGCCCCTACCAAATTTTTATACAAAGTGGATAATTATTTCTTACAATTCCCAAGTTTAATTAAGGATTTTTCAAACTTACAAGGTAAATCTCCACGCGCTTAACTATATGACTCTATGTCGATAAAACAAAATTAGGTCAAACTTAAATACATTTGAGCTCTATAGACTATTACTCTTGAAAATTTCCAGAATTCTTCTGAGGGTACCCATGCAGCCGATATATCATGGGCCAACAATAGTTTTGAATAATGCCATTACTAATTAGTATTTGCACACTTACAAATTTGACAGTGTATGCAAAACATTCTAACAAAATTAAGCATAAAAACGTGAGACTTCATTACGCTTGGGGTTCTTTTGCTAGTATTATTAATTGCCAAGAAAAATGATATACACGAGTTTCGACAACTTAAAAAAACAATTTCACATTATCTTACGACTATATAGAACTAGTAAGTTGCACGTGCCCTGAACGTGAGACTTAGATAATAGACGTCTAACATATCATCACTATATAAAATTATAAAAGGTAAAGCAGAAAAATATTAAATTTGATCAACATCTATAACATATGGGTATATCTTTGGTTCTTGTACTTTGTATATCATGTAGAAGTTAACGATTATTAGCTATCTAAAACATGAAAATTTTGGTAACATGGTCTAGGGAAACGAGGGAGAAGATTCTAGAATGATGGAGAAGTGTTTTGAGTTTTGTGCATAGAATTCATTGTGATGAAGACCATCAATAGAATCTTCTAGATGCTAGAATGGAAAAGAAGATCCAATGGCTGGAAATGTTGGAATTCGCGAGTCTTGATCTAATGCTCAATATTCAAAGTTATTCATACACTATATAGTGGTAAGAGGTAATATAAGAGAAATGACACATGCTATGAACTCTAAGCCATATTAATTATTCTTCCTTTTGAAAATAATTTTATTTCTTTACCATGATAACATGCACCGACCTATACCAAAATAAGGGCACAACATCATGAACCCGATGATGACAAAGTATGTCCATGACCTTGGTCATTTGGGATGAATCCCATGAAAGTTCATACTTCCAAGCTAAATCTCTACACACTTAAATGCATGACTCTATGTCAATAAAATCAAATTAGGTCAAACTTGAATACATGTGAGCATGATAGACCATTACTCTTCAAAATTTCCAAATTTATTTTGAAGGTACCCAGGCAACCAATATATCAAGGGCCAATAATAGTTTTGAAAAATGCCATTACTGATTAGGATATGCCAGATGTCTACATGATATACAAAGTATAAGAACCAAATATACTCCCATACTTTATAGATGTTGACCAAATTTATAATTTTTTCTGCTTTACCTATTATAATTTTATATAGTGATGATATGTCAGACGTCTATTATCAGAGTCTGGCGTGCAGGTCACGTGCAACTTACTAGTCTTATCTTACCACTATATAGTGTACGAATAACTTTGAATATTGACCGTTGGATCAAGACTCACGAATCCTAGCATTTCTAGCCGTTGGATCTTTTTTTCCATTCTAGCATCTAGAAGATTCTATTGATAGTATTCGGGATGATGAATGCTATGCACAAACCTCAAAACACACTTCTCCATCAAACTAGAATCTTCTCCCTTGTTTCTCTAGACCATGTTATAAAAAAATTCATGTGTTAAGTAGCTAATAATCTTTGACTTCTACATGATGATACAAAGTACAAGGAACAAATAGACACCCATACTTTATAGATGTTGATCAAATTTATAATTTTTTGTGTTTTACCAATTATAATTTTATATAGTGATGATATGTCATACGTCTACTATCTGAGTCTCACGTGCAAGGCACGTACAACTTACTAGTAGTGGTAAGATACGAATAACTTTGAATGTTGACCGTTGGATCAAGACTCATGAATCCCAATATTTCGTACTGTTGGATCTTCTTTTTCATTCTAGCATCTAGAAGATTATATAGATAGTCTTCATCCTAATGAATGTTACGCACAAACCTCAAAACCCACTTCTCCATCATACTCCTAGAATCCTCTCCTTTGTTTCTCTAGACCATGTTACCAAAAATTTCAAGTGTTAGGTAGCTAATAATCTTTGACTTCTACATGATGATACAAAGTACAAGAACCAAATATACACCCATAGTTCATATTTGTTGATCAAATTTATAATTTTCTGTGCTTTACCTATTATAATTTTATATAATGATGATACGTCATACGTCTATTATCTGAGTATCACATGAATGGCATGTGCAATTTACTAGTATCCTACAATGTATGAACATTCTTTGTTTCAGTCTGAAGCACCAATAAGGCCATGGCCATATATATCGATACCCTAGCTACACTTTATGATACGGTTCTCACATCGAGTAGATGGGTGCGTCTTGGCATAGTAAACAATGTTGACCGTGGGATTTTCAAACAATTATGAGAGAACATTTTTCACGTTTCCAAGTGATTACAGGGATGTTTTGTACTAGTAAAGAAAATCAGAAGAATTTGGCTCGGAATGCGACAAGCGCGCCATGTTTTTGGACATTGCGGAGCATGCATGTTTTGCTTGTGATTCCTAGGTTCTATGAGTTTTTAAGGTTCATAGATAAATTAAACCACTTAAATTACAATACTGTTTGCCTAAATTAGGTCAAATGAGTTAGCATATGCATATATCATGCGTACCGTTTAGCTAAGAAACCCAATTTCACTCAGTCGTTTAGCTCACTGAAGTATATGGGTCCCATTCATACTTCCTCATCTAGCACTAGCACTACACATGCGTACACCTCCACTCGGGGGGAGGGGGGGCTAAAGGGCTATCTAGGGTGGTCACCATTGCCATCAACATATCCGCACCGCAACCACCACAGCTCACTTCTAGGCCCTTCCCAGCTATATCCACGACAGCTAGAAGTGTTGTTTTCGCAAGGAGGAGCGTCGCCATGCCTGGGTGCTGTCTTCCACCACCACCCAACCCAAATGGCCCAAACCACACGAACTCTGAAGATGAGGAATGAGTTGCCTCCGACAATCCCGGTAACACCGGCAATGAGGAGTTGGCCGTGGTCGCCTTCGATGGCTCCGAGGAGCCATTGGAGCCGCGGTCGCCAATGCTGCGAGGGTGTCAACACCCGGATTTTTAATCCTAGATGCCCGTTATGCCATACCTCGCAATCCCAGGATTACCATTTTTGCGAGACATAACAGATTGGATATCATAGTACATCATCCATTACAAACCATACATAAGGTTTTACACAAATAAGGATCTCATGATCCAGTCTTGAATACAACAAGCAGCAGAAATAAATGATAATAGCCAGGGGCACAGGCAATGCTGACGAAGGCAGATAGTCCTAGTTATCATAGCCGTCCTGCTGACCATCATCTTGATAATCTCCTTCATACTCTAGCCATGATAATAGCTAGGGACAAAAGCCATGAGTACTCTTTAAGTACTCGCAAACTACTACTAAGAAGTGGTATAATTCTAAGTTAAAGTACTGAATCTAAGTTAACTATAAAGTTAAGTTTGAAACCTAAGCTGAGTTCAGAAGCAAAGAAAGATAAAGTAAAGTTCTAGAATCACTTAAGTTGGGAAGCTATTGTCATCAACACAACCCTGTTGTGGTCAAGTCAAAGTTCCTCATTCATTTCAAGTTATTTAGAAAACAGCTGACAACAAAACAGTATGGCCATTCCAACTGTCCATAACCACGGACGCGGCTATTTGAATAGTTTGACACTCTGCAGAGGTGGTACACTTTCACCACAAGATTCGATACATCTGTCAGGGATAACCCTGAATCATGATACTTAGTATGCAGATAATCAAACATAACCTTCCCTTTACACACCGTAGTACAAGCACCTCTCCTATGAGCATGGCCTCCCAACCATGACCATCAGTCATCTTGGGCACTGCATAGGTGGACAACATTGAGAGGTAGCCTCAGCTCAAACCTCTCCCGTGAGGGAGCTAATACTAATGCATGTAAATTTCCAGCTAAGCCTTACCCAATTCAGGTAATGTGGTTGTATGGTAAATTTGGAATGGTATCGCATCCGAATCCAACCATCAATTTTATAAAAGGGTTAAGGCTCATGCCTCATCATTTTCATCCTCATAAACCAGTTGTGTCTCTCAAGACATGTCAAAACATCTCAGTAGAATGACTCATCATTCCAAGGTTTTCACAATTCATTTTCACCAAGTGTTCCCATCTAAAGTGACTCAAGTTTTGATCTATTCTAAAATACTAAGTTAAGAGTGTGCACTAAGGTGGAAATATGGGATCAATATCATGCCATAGAATGACATCTAAGGGTTTCTAAGTAGGTCAAGTTTTATACTTTTCATGCTACCTCCTAATTAAGTAAAGAACTTTGTGTAAACTAAGGAAGGTAAAACATGTCAATAAGACTTGGGTGATCAAAGCATGCTTAAGGCATCTTTGCTAAACCATCTTGTTTTATTCTTGCTTGCTAACAATAGCTTGCCTTGGTTGGTGTAGTGGTTGAAGTTTTCTTCTTGTTCTTCTTGGTAGAACTCCTCCTCCTCGAAAGCTTGGTCGGTACTAGCGTATATAAATACATAGGGAGTAGACAATCACCAAACAATACTTAACTAGGCTAAGTAGCTTTCTAAAACACACATTTGATGATCTATTATCATCACAAACATCACAAGTTTAATTCAATAGTCTCAACCTTTTTATTTTAGAAAAGTAATTTTTACTCGTTGAAATATTAACTAAAATTTAATATTCACCACCTAAATATGGGATCATGTGGACACATGTCCTCACCAAATATTCTAACATGTGGGAATGAGATTTAAGGGTTGAATCAATATTACTTTAGTTTAAGTTTATTATTTAATGCCTTAAAGTGACTAGAAATGCCTATATAGCATTCTTTTGGTACTAGTCCAAACTCACTGCATGTAAACCTTAATATTATTATATATTTCTATATATATGATGAAATGTGATTTTTGAGAGTTGGAATCAACTCAAAAGCTAACTTGGTTGATTTTATAAAAATGTTGCAAGTTGCAAAAGCTTCTGTTTTGTTATTTTTATTAGGAGAGATCTATAACTCTAATTGAATTACATCCAACGGGCTTGGATAGATCATTTTAATACCTTTCAGACATAATTGGTTTCATACAATTTGGATTTATAAAACTCTCTGAATTGAATTTTGAAATAGGGAACAGAAACTAGATTTAACTAAAAAGCAAAAACCAGATTTGAATCTATGGGCTAGCGCGGGAAAGGTAATGGGCCCTGCCATGGCGCTCCATGGCCGGGCTCAGCTGACAGGGGTCCCGCTTGTCGTGACACTTAACACGCGAAATGAATGCAGCGCTGTGGTAGTGCGATTAGAAGTGAGATCAACGGCTGAGGGTCGTCGTCGACGACGAACAGGTCGCCGGCGAGCTCGAACCCTAGCGACTCGGTGGGGGTCTACTAGGGGCGTACCAGGGCTCCAGAAGGGTCGGCGAGGCGGGCAAACGACGTGGAAGACGACGTCAAGGAGAGGCGTGGTCACGGCGGAGCTTGGGGCGGTCGAAATCAACGGCACCCTTCTCCTCCAAAGGCGGCGGCTCCGATTCCAATTCCGGCGAGCTGCTGCTCCACTTGCTCCGGCTAGAGGTGGGTGAGGTTCAGAGAGGTGAGGGGAGTGGAATGGTGTGGAGAAGAATGGCTGGGGAGGGCTCCTTTTATAGGCCCGACGGTGAGACCGAGCGGGATGGACGGTCGACGGTGGCGACATGGCTACGGCGAGCTAGCGGCATGGCTGGGGTTGGCGATCGATGGGCGGTTCCCTGGCGGTGCTCTAGGACTTGAATGCGGCCGTAGGGGCGGTGGCACATGGTCTGGGCGAGGTGGCGCTCTGCGCGGCCGAAGCGGCGGTGTCCACGGCGAGCGTTGGCTGTGAGGCTTTGGGCGGCGAACGGGGATGTCTGGGGTGTTCTCCAGGTCGAGGCGGAGCGGCGGGCGCGGGCTGCGGTCGAGCGGTGACTTGTGCACATGGGGACAAGGCGTGCTCTGGGGGCGGCACTGGCATGGTGCGGTGGTACTGGGCGCAGGCTCTCCTCGGTGGTCCACGGCCGCACTTGGCTCGAGCAGGGGACAGAGAGGGGCGGTGAGGTTTTGGCTACCTCCTAGACACGGACAGGAAGGAGGAGGTGGTCTGCTGGGGTGAGGGCAAGTTCGGACGGCGAGTTGGTGCTCGGCATGGCTTGGCCTGGCTACTAGGGTGTAGGGGTTAGGGTGGTAATGGCATGGTTTGATCAAGTGGAGACAGAGGGAGTGTTTTGTGGTCAAATGGGTGGCTAAACTCTGTAGAAACAGTGAGCTAGGATTAGAGGTGAGATTAAGCATGCCAAGTGTTTGATGAAATGGCCGCAAGATAAAAAGTTTTGAATTTTGAGTTCAAAAATTTTGAGTGATCTCCACTAGTGATAGGTAGTCTCTGGTTTCAAGGGTTTTGAAAGTGGAGATCAAATAGATGGTTTTTGAAAAAGGGATGATCTATACATATGCATTAGATTCAATTTTAAACTGTCATTTAAAATAGCTAATAGAATGTTTTTAGCAGATCAAAAGGTGGGCCTTGGTACCTCATTATGTGTACTAGCAAGGGGTGCAAAGATCAAGAATTGTTTCTGTTAAGAATTGAGTACTAGGAATAGCCAAAGCAGGCATGAGAGTTAAATTTGCCAAATTGACCATTCCTTCATTTTAATTCTTTTTTATTTGATTTTTTTAAGAAAAGTTTGGGAATGATGTAGATGATGTTTAACTCACCTAAGAAACATTCTACAAGCATTGGATCAATCAATCATGGCAATTCAAACAACTCCTATTTTAAATGCACACATATATGAATGCTTTCGTTTTAAATTTGGAAAAGTTTTTGTTAACCCTAATTTTGGATGATTTGATCTTGATAAGCTTGGATTGAAGTTTTGGGATGTTACAGAGGGCCAGTGTACCGATCCAACAGCGAGCCTTATGGGTGGGATGTCTTTGTCCATGTTTTCTAGCCGAGTATGTCCGACTACAAGAACTTAGCGACCTCTACGCATGTTGCGTCCTTGCGGCGCGCAGATACCGCGGCGATGCCTCCGTGCGCGCCATACGCACCTGAGCTAAGGAGGAGTTCGACGCGCAACTAACGATCTACAACTCCCTTTTCGAGTTCTAGGATGTCGGCAGAGGACCGCCGCCGCTGTGCCCTCCTAGCGAGAGCATCACCTCCCGCCGCCGTGGGACACCACATCCGGACCCTCCTGGTGAGAGCAGCACCTCCCACCATCGCAGGACGTCGCGCCGTCCAGGCGAGGTCATCGCCTCCCACTGCCGTGGGCTGTAGTTAGTTTAATTATTTGATGTATTTACACGAATTTGAAATATTGTTTTATGAGGGCCACGGCTTGCAGCCATCACCACCCCATTTTTTTTCATCTATCCGCCACCATACTAGACTCCCACCTTTCTTCACAAGCTACACACGCCACCATCCCATCTCATTCGATGCCTGCTGCTTTTCGAGCCTTCCTTTTAATACTACTCGGGAGGTGATCCAAGTGCGATTCAGTAGTAAATTTTCATGTGATATTGGCAGGATCTTCTAGTTCAAAATTTTAGAGGATTATTGGCGGGACCGTCCCTTCTACCTTTCCCAAAATTTAACCCTTCCTTCACTTCTCGGCAAACGCTAGCTACCTACATACTGACGGGGCCTCTTGCTCGCTCGCCTGCCAACTCCACAATCCATCTTACATCATCCTCTATCCCATCCCTCCTTATCTGACTTCTAGGTCACCGGAGTCTGCTCAGCGACGCCGTCATCCATGCTACTTTCGTTGCTTTGTCGCATCTGCTTCCCCCACTCAGAGTGTTAGCTTCCCCACCACTGCAACCGAGAGATGCCTACGCCACGCGGACCCCTCACCAGGGCGATGGTTAAATCTCCGTACAACCGAGATGAAGGTTGTTGCACACTTCCTATGCTTGCTTTCCTTGCACTTTAGTACTACTTCTGAATGTAGTTCATCGCTTGCTTCCTGTACCTTCTTGTTACCAATTATTTCTAATGCATGCTAGTTGCATTACTGCGAGATTGGTTCGAAGAGAAAAGAAGGAAACTGCTAGTCATGAAGCCAAATTGGTTATCTCGCACTAGTACGAAGCCTCGCCAACCCAATGATAACCCCCAACAATCCTCCCTAAATAATGGTTTGCCTCCATTTTGCATATATGTGCGCTGTTGTTATGCATTTTATTTCCGAGAGTATCATACTAGTATATATTTTTTGTAAGACATGGAAGATGATGTACTGCCGAATGAGTATGCACAGAATCAATGACAATGAATCCTGAAGAGTTTTGGACATGCAGATCTAGCCCCACTCGGCACATCACAACTTGTACAAAAACATGGCCTGGTTGAGTACCCTAAACATGGCTATTTGTTGCATCTTGCTTGTGTTATTTCCTGATTGATTTGCTGGATTGCAATTTGCAGAAGCAAGAGCATGATCATCTCCCTGCCAAGGAGGTTCGCATCACAGATATTCAGCATACCAGTGATACAACCATTTCTAGGAACCAAACCGAAGTATGGTGCATGGCCAAAGCTAAGATTAGGCTTATCCAAAAGGATTTGGACACAACCACTCGGCAGATCAGAGAATTGAACCGAGGATGGATTTCTACTATTGGAGATGGCCTTGATGCTGCTGCTGATCTTCATAAGTTAGTCGCTGAAAATCGTGTTCCCAGTTCGGCTGAGGCATATGTCAATGAGATCAACGTGACGGTTTTGGAACACGTGAAAGCACGAGCAGAGATTCTCCGCGCATATTTGTAGGCAGATGGTTTTCGAAGGGTGATGCAAGATCCGCCATGCAAATAGATTATTATTTTGAATAATATGGATGACTTTCCTTGTGTTATCAGCCTGATATTTTCTATTCTTATGTGGTGGCATTAATATACTTTAACTACCTATTTGGCATGCTATATGAAACTGTACTGTACCTACTTGCTGTGTCTGGACAATGTATCCCGGTCTCTTTCTAGCCATTCGGAAAATGGAAATACAACATTTTTCCCGTGATAAAATTGAAGTCTTATTTTTCACTTTCGTTTAGATCTATAGACCCACGTTTTGCCGAAAATTAACACATTACCATGAAAGGTAGTTCGAGAATGACCATGTCCATGTGCCCATTATCGTGAATAAATTCGTGCACTATATACGTGTGTGGCCCTAAAGCCAAACTTTTACACTATAGTAGTAGATCGAGTACAAAAAAATCAACTGAGCGACAAACCACAAGCCGAAATCACCTCTTCCACCAAGGAGTGCGCCAGAAACACCAGCCGCAATGGCTCCTGCGTCCAAAATTCAAGCGGTATAAAATTTTCATCTCGCCCTTCAGTCCGAAAACAACGCGCCAAATGCCATTCCTCAAAATGGTTTCTCTTGTAAATTCCCACGCGCCACACAATTCAAAGTTTCAAACATACTAGTACCACACGCGCCTGAATACCTCATGATCACCTTGCACGATCATGGCCGTGCTCCTTCCGTCCCATCTCCCCTTCACAGCCTCTCCACCAACATGCCACCATACCGACCAAATATGTTTTACCAGCTCCTGATGCCGGCCCACACCAGATCAGCTCCTCTGTACACGAGGTCCACGGTGCCGGAGCTGGCTCAGCAACACCGTCACAACTTCGTTGGATCCAGTTCCCCGACTCCACGGCACCAAATCTGCTTCCTCGACCTTGTCCACGGCACTGGAGAGATGAGGAGGCAAACCTACTCAAGGGCGAACAACGAGGTTGTAGCTCACCATAAGTCCAGCAAATGCACGGGGAGGAAATCGCGTAATCGCGGTCACAAAGGTTGCCACCGTACACTTCATATGCTCTTTACGCATTTGATATCTGAAAGTAGTTCATCGGTTGGTTCACTGCATTCTCGCACTGAGTTTTTATCTTGTACTTCGACATTTCTTGTCGAGCCATCGTATATGCATATGTCTATAATTGTTCCTTCAGAGCTTTCAACTGCTTGCTAGCACTATACTAACTTGCTCTTCTACACACACCTCACTCTTAAATCTCATAAGATATATTTTTGCTAATGCATGTAAGCTGATTTGCGGCCAACTGATGAGGGAGAACGGAAGATTAGGGAAGATAGATTATTAAAGAATTCGAAATATGCAAGGTCGCTCGAACTGCAGAGAGTCGGATCTTTCATAGCTACCACCACCAATCATGAAGTCTAGGATTCTGATGTAGAATTTGATCCTCAAGATCAACAAAACCCCGAGGGAGACCTGACTCAGGAAGATGGACCCGCCGAGAACCCCCTCCCTAATCCGCCTGGTTGTCCACTGCCCAAGGTGCTTGCTCTATCTTGTCATTGTGATATTTGTTTCATCTTCCATGTTTCATACCTCAATTCCCACCAAATGTTGTGCAATGCCATCTGCTTAGTTCATGCATCATATATGTTTAGCATATCTTGCCTTACTGTTCTTCTGTTCTATCTTCGTCTCATTTTATATAGGACTTTGATAGATTAATGTATCACTTAATTATGTGTGTCAGGACTCAGCTAGTTCACTTAAGAACCTTCTAGATACCAGCAGGGACAAAAACTATGATCAGCAAGTGTCTGATTCAGCATTGGTTTCTATTGATGAACAATATTTCGAGGGAGACCTGACTTGGGAAGTTGGACCCGTCGAGGACCTCCCTTCTAGTCCGCCCGCTTGTCCACCCCCAAGGTGCTTGCTCTATTTTTTAATTGTGATATATGTTGCATCTTCCATGTTTTGTATCTCAATCCCACCAAATATTTTGCAATGACCTCTTCCTAGTTCATGCATCATATATATACAACACATTTTTCCTTACTATTCTTCTGTTCCATTTGCGTCTCATTACATATAGAACTATAATACATTGAAGTATTATTTATGTGTGTCAAGAATCAGCTGGTTCATGTAAGACACGTTCAGGTACCAAATGCGAAGCGTCGACAAGCCGTCCTGCTAATGCTACCGGTGGAACACAAACACACGCCGGGAAATACAATAAACAAAAATTAGGAAACTCACATATGGCTAAAACGAGTCGTCTTGGCGGCACACCACAGGTTCCAATAGAAGTAGATGCAGCAAATACCATCCCACACATTCCACAACCACCAATTGCTAATCCAAATATCCAGCAAGAATTGACAGCCAAACCAGTTTTGACCTCTACTTGCCTAACACTGCTGGCACAACACCAACAAGTTAGCGATGATCACAAACCTGTTGATCAGCCCGGCGCCAAACAAGGTATGTGTTCCAAGGATTATCGATGCATGTTTCCTTATATATACAATGCAAGATTGATGAAACGATTGAATTGGCAGCTACACGAAGATTTAAGAAAAAGGGGCCAACGGTAGGAAAAAACCTTGAAGCTAAAATTTAAGGAACGCAATCTAGATATTACATCAATTCTATTGTGCCTAGCAAGCGAAGGCCAGAAGATCCACAATAATCTACTTTTCTAACATACAAAATAGGCATTTTTGTCAGGAATGATATTCCCATCTTTGCATCGTTCCAGCTCCACCAATAGACCCCTGACCATTACAATTCATTACTATAGAAGTTACATGTAAGTCATGGTGCTCTGTCCCATGCATTCAAGCTTGCTCTTGGTTCTATTCTAAGTCACATAACACATCAAATGTTCCATTCTTGCCAACAGACAAAATTCAATTTCAATCAAGATAATGAGGATGTAGAGTATGTTCTCATGGACATGTTCTCTTGTTTTTTGCACCAGTAGCGCCATAGGCTAAAGAGTAAATACTTTGGTGGTAAGGCAAGCAAGGATATTCAAAGAATGACTCCTATGGAACACACTATGACTGACCAACACTAGATAGATATTCTCGACCACTGGTTTGATCCAAAGATTACTATATGGTTTCTGAAGACTGATACCATATCACATTCAAAATTCCTATTTGCACATCTGTATCACTAGTCTCCTTTTGCAGATGAACGCTAAAATAAACAAGAGAAACCGTGCCGCACAACGCTTAACAAAACGAACTAGATCTCGTGCATTGGTTGGGCACCTGAGCGCAATAGTAAGAATAATTAGTTTTTAATCTTGTACAGTCTTTGTGCTTCTTAATTTTGATCATGTGTTCTGCCCACATTCCAGAAAGGTGCGGTAAGTCTGTAGCAAAAATTCTAGGCATGCCAGACGAGCAAAAAAGAAGGGCTCAATCCCTCCACTAAGAGTGTTATTGTAAGTCTTCTGTTCGATTGATATTTTGTGATGACACACCCTCAGTGATTTATATGTACAGTTATATGTGGAACACTGCCTGAACTGCTGCCCAGTTTTCTTCTTAATTTAAGTAGATAATTTCCAACTAGTTCAGCTGTACAAAGAGTTGTCTTGTGTATATCATGCACCCGATGATGAAGAAACAAATAGATGCCATGTTGGCATAGTCATGTTATTGCGTGCTAGTGATAAAATTCTTATCAGTATGATCAGATAGCTATGCTTTTACTACAATATATATGATGTGTAATCAGCCATGCCAACTTGTAAGATTTGTTCGTAGACAGGTTAAATGTGTTGTTTGCATGTTTTTCTGTATTAGCTTTTCTTCTCTCACCCATGTCTACCAACTGATAACCTTATAGATTAAATTGAATGGGGAGATGGCAAAACTTGGGAAAGATGGTCTGGAACAAACCCAGGAAGAATATCTGGAAACATTTAAAATGGTAATAAAAGGTGAAGGTCATCGTAAAAGCATGTTCTTGCATAATGATGGGTTGTCGTAGTGCAAGTCCAAGTCTAAGTCCAAGTCAGCGTATTTGTCTAGTTAGGAAGAAATTGTAGCACTACGGGCTGAACAGGAAGTGGATAGACGAGCAATCGATGATATGAGACAGAAAGCATTAGCAAGTGATGCAGAGTTGAAGTTGTCACGAGATCCGTAGAATTCTCGAGAGCCCATAGATGAAGAGACTCTTCTAAATTAAAGATGAACCTTGACAATGACAGGTGAGCACAATGGTCCTATGAAATGGTTCCTGCTACAAATCCCGGGTTGCGTTTGGGGCCATGTAACAAAAATGGAGGGAGTATTTGTTTTGCATCATGCTTTTATCTGTTTACCATATGCTCGATGCACAAAAATCCTATGCACGAACATCACTCTCTCAGCCTTGGATTCATGAACCTCACAAAGGTTTTTCTTCTTTGGACAGCCACAAAATTCAAAATCTTAGTGCATCGATAAATACTACCTCCTACCCCGTTTGAATCAGAGATTATGTATCCAATTTTTTGCCAATATGGTTAGTATTTTGATGATCAGTTGATGTGACTCTTAGCCTTAAATTCATACCGAAGGAGTACCATTAAGGAAATTAAAAAAACTTAGTCGAGCGGCAAAACCTGCAGCTAACCCTGTTTGAATCGGAGTTATCCAATTTTCATTATGGATGATAAGTTAATGTCACTCTCGGCCTTCAATTCCTGAATAGGGAGTACACCTTTTATCCAAATATTACTTGGACGCTTGCCAAATTCAAAATACCAGTCTGCACAAGTATTATGCTCATGGATGATTATTTCATGTGACTCTAGGACTTGAATTCCTGGACAGATAGCGTACGGTCTACTAGCTTTTTTCTATTATTATTTGGCCAGTAGGCAAATTCAAAATCTCTATCGAGCGGCAAAACCACACATCGACCTTGAAGCATTTCTAGCCCCACTGTTTCAAAAACTTTGTGGCAAAATCTCCCACCGGGAAGTACCATTTTTCTGTTATTATTATTTGGCTGGTAGCCAAATTCAAAATCTCTATCGAGCGGCAAAATCAAACACCGACTTTAAAGCATTTCCCGCCCCACCGTTTAAAAAACTTTAAGGCCAAATCTCCCACCGGGGAGTACCATTTTTCTATTATTATTATTTGGCCGGTAGCCAAATTCAAAATCTCTGTCGAGCGGCAAAATCAAACACTAACTTTGAAGCATTTTCCTACCCACCATTTCAAAAACTTTGAGGCTAAATATCCCACCAGGGAGTACCACTTTTCTATTAATTATTATTTGTCCGGTAGCCAAATTCAAAATCTCTGTCCAGCAGCAAAATCAGACACCAACCTTGAAGCATTTCCGGCCTCACCATTTCAAAAACTTCGAGGTCAAATCTCCCACTGGGGAGTAACACTTTTCTATTAATTATTGTTTGGACGGTATCCTACTTCAAAATCTCTATCGAGCGCAAAAATCAAACATCGACTTTGAAGCATTTCCTGCCCCACCGTTTCTAAAACTTTGAGGCCAAATCTCCCACTGAGGAGTACCATTTTTCTATTATTATTATTTGCACGGTAGCCAAATTCAAAATCTCCATTGAGCGGCATAATCAATCACCAACTTTGAAGCATTTCCCGCCCCACCGTTTCAAAAACTTTGAGGCCAAATCTCCCACCGGGGGTACCATTTTTCTACTATTATTATTTGGCCGGTAGCCAAATTCAAATTCTTTGTCGAGCGGCAAAATCAAACACCGACTTTGAAGCATTTCCCGCCCCATCGTTTCAAAAACTTTGAGGCCAAATATCCCACTGGGGAGTACCAGTTTCCTATTAATTATTATTTGGACGGTAGCCAAATTCAAAATCTCTGTCGAGCGGCAAAATCACACACCGACCTTGAAGCATTTCCCGCCCCACTGTTTCCTTTGAGGCCAAATCTCTCACCTGGGAGTACCACTTTTGTATTAATTATTATTTGGCCGGTAGTCAAATTCAAAATCTCTGTCGAGTGGCAAAATAAAAACACTAACTTCGATGCATTTCCCGCCCCACCGTTTCAAAAACTTTGAGGCCAAATATCCCACCGGGGAGTACCACTTTTCTATTATTATTATTTGGCAGGTAGCCAAATTTAAAATCTCTTTCGATCAGAAAAATCACACACCGACTTTGAAGCATTTCGCGCCCCTCCGTTTCAAAAACTTTTCACTTTAAAATTCCCATTCTACCCATTGTTCATATGCCCTATGGGCACGCTAAAGTCGGTAACTTGGGGGCATGATCATAATGATTTTTCTATTCACCTCGATAGTCCCAATTCGCGTAGTTTTATTTGATGGCCCTCCCAGGCTTCTCTCCCACACCCTCACCTCCACGATCACCACGCGCACCACGCGGCAGAAATTCCATGGAGGCCGGAGTCGCTTCATCGATGCCCACCCCCTCGGATCTAGTTCATCGGGTCTCTCTGCCACTCCACCAGAGATGTGGTCTTGCTGACCGCGCCTATGGCATCGTCGACTGCCCACGCTCTGCTTCCCCGCGACTGAAAGCTACCCAACCATAGCGAAGCAGCTTCACCTTTGTCCATCAGAAGGGATCTAGTTCAACAAGTTCCATGTCCACCACTCCAGACCAGCTGCACGGGCGTCGCCGTTGACTGCACCAGCATCAATGGCCTAAGATCTGCTTCCCCGACGCTAACAACCACCACAACCGCAGCACCCTTAGTGACTTAGATGTCACTCGCACGGTACCGATGATGCTTAGACGCCTCTCCGACCAAGGTAACCAAATCTCCATCCCGTTTTTGTTTTGTCAGCGTTATAGCAGGTTCAAGCATGTCGTAGTGAACTGCATTTTTGTCACTGGGCACACCTATTCTTCATGCTAGTACATACAAGATCCTTAGACATGTTGGTTTGCATTCACTGCTCTACAAATTTCAAGTCATGCACATGTCTGTTATTTTTTCATGCACATGTTCGCCTGCTATTATGTAGTTCTTGCAAAATGTAATGTTAGTGGAAAATATTAGTGTGGACTCTCTGCTCCATAGTTACTGACTCTAGCTGGTTATTCCTAAGCTAAGTTCCTGCTATTATTTCCTCCCTGGCATCGTTCTGCTATACTGTAGTACCCATTCAAACTCTTCATATTAGTTCGATTATAATTTTGTTGTTGCCATCTGGTTCTTCAAAAGCTACAACACTAACTATTTTATTTTTCTTTGCGTAGAGCTCAAAAAGGGAACACTAAACATGTTGGTTTGCATAGCCTACAGGTCCATCACGGAAGCCATTATATATTTTATGTATCTCGTGCTGGTTCGTCCTAATCAATGGCATAATTATTCTTTACTGTATAGTTCATTCGTGTTTTCCATTCCTGCTCGACAAGTTTTGGTATGGTGCGGTTATAATTTCTATGTGGTTCATTCTTAGCTACGATAGTAACTGCATGCCATTGTGTAGCTCACCATAAATTCCGTGTCACCCAACGTCTCTTACATTCCAAGAGATACCACTCCTTCTATATATATTTGCTGAAATGACCTGGCTAGTTTATAATTCCTGAAATTCTAAGAAACACTTTGTTTAATTGCTCATTTCATTGTTTGCATACTTGTCTAATGCTTGTTTGTCCTGTTCTACAGGTTCACAAGCCATGCCATTATATCTCGTATCTAGTTCTGGTTTGTCCTAGGCAACGACATAACTATCCTCTACTATATAGTTCATTTATGATTTGGATTCCTGCTCTACAAGTTCGTATTATGTAGTTATAATTCCTATCTGGTTTATTCTTAACTATGAGTAGTTTGTCTTGTTTGCTGTATTAACATGTTATTACTTAGTTTCAGACTATAATTATTGCTTTCGCCATCAAAGAGCAGACTGCAAAATCATGTCTCAAGGTGGTTTTCCAATGTAGCTGTCACACTCAAAGGAAGATGCAGTTGATGGATTGAGAAGCAAATTAAGGACTCTGCTATCAACTTGATAGGCAACAGAAATGCTGAAATTTCTTCCGCTTTTGTTGATATTATGTAATATTTTTAAGAAGTTTGCAGCTGATATAATATCTAGATAACTCGCATAGGCCATGTAGGCATTTAGTTGACGCCGTCCACGCATGGCGGTACCATAACTGGGCTAGCCAGGTAGATCAGGTAACAGTATAGGGTTTTGTTATTTGCCCTTCTTGTATTGGGCCTACCATGAACAGTAAAATATGCTCGCTAATTATACTTCTTTTATGATATTTGCATGGGCTTCGGAAAGGCCGAAACTATAGGTGTCTGTGAACGTAATGGACCAACCCTCAGGTGGCAACTAGTAACACTAACATGCTAGAACAGTAATATGCCAAAACTGTAACATGCCAAAACAATAACAGGCTAGAACACCAGCAGGCCAGAATAGCGGCAACCTAGCACGATGGCCGCGATAACGAATGACTAGAAAAGTGGTAGACGAGCATAAAGGATCACAATGATATGAGACCTGAATAGTAGATGGCCAGAACAGTAACGAGTTAGAACAGTAGCATACCAAAAAAATTACCAGATAGGAACAGTAATATGCCAAACATATTGCCAGTCCATAACAGTACCAGATTAGAACTGTTGCAGGCCACAGGTGGGTCCGAAAAGTTGTCGGACAGTACAATAAAAGGCTAGAACATTATCAGACCTTCTCAAAGGTGGGCCATTAGTAGGCGGCCCAGGACAAGCTATGAGAACAGTGACGGGCTAACCGTAGGCCTTAATAGTATCAGGCCGACTTAACACAGGCTGTTAACAAGCCTCCCAATATTCGAACAATGTGGGCTTCTACAGGCTGAAACAGTAACATGCCTGACATTCACGGGCCCCTATTGGCTACATCTTTTGGTCCCATTTCAAATAGTTCCGGACGAAGTAGTAACAGGCCGTATTCTTATTAGGCTTACTTCATGGGCCAGACCACTTAATATTTAGCAGGCCTTGGCTAGGTCTAGCTTCTGCCACAGTTTATGTGACTGTTAACGGTGGTAACCGGCCATTAATGGTAGTTGCCACGTGGCGGTTTGCATAACGTCAGCAGTCAATGCAGTTGGCGAAGAGATCTATGATTGAATAAGTTTTTGTGGCTGAAGGGTGTGATCCGCCACGGTCCAAAAAAATCCGTGGTAGATTCTTTTGTGATGGGGCTTTTACCATGAAGGCTATCCGTCATAGCAGGATTTTTAACCACGAAAAATGGGCCTTCAACAACGAAAATCGTCTGTTGTAAAAGCCAACTTTTATTATAGTGCTCGCCATCCACCTTGTCGCCCACCTTGTCGATGAGGTTTGCTACCTCGCCGTCCAGCTCGATGCCATGTGCCCCGGGTCACTGCAAGAAACGTGGTATCAAAAAGGCATTACAATATGCAGGCAAGGAAACACGCTCATCCTCGATGCACATGTTTTTTTACTTTGCATGTGAAATGATGTTCATTATCCTGTTCATGCCACCAATTCTCCTGCTTTGTTGCAGTTATTCTCTCTTATTTGTTTTGCTTGTGAAATTTCTTGTGATTTTACAAGTATTGTTATCAAGGTTGCATTATCCTGTCTGTTGCATTTGTTTGACTGCTTCATGACATTTCTGATGAGTAGAGTATAAATTTGTTCATAGTAGTCTGTTTTACATGATGATTACTATTGAACAATCAACATCATATGTTTTGGCTGTTTTATTGCCTATTTAATTGCATGAAAGGTGCTTATACTTCTAATGTTTAATTGTCCTGCCCTGCTTATTAGTGCAACCAGCCAACCAATTGATAAGTGAGATTCAGTGTTATTCGACTTATGATCAGTTTACAAACAGATAAAGTTTGCATTATCTTGGCTGTTCCATTGGTTTGGCTACTTCATCCTATGTCTTTTGATCAGAGTATAAATTGATCATAGTGGACTATATTACATTATGATTACTATAGAACAATCAGTGCCATAAGTTATATTTTGTTTATTTGCATGATAGTTGCTTATCCTACTTATGTTTTATTGTGTTTATCCTCTTTAACTGCATGTATACTATTTTGTCTTATGATCTGTTTGCATGTGATAAAGGTTGCATTATCTTGTTTTTTGCATTAGTTTGGCTGCTTCATCATATGCCTTATGATCACAGTAGAAATTGCTCATACTGAGATGTCACATGATGAGTTGTATAGAACAATCAATGTTGTAGGTTATATTTCCTGTTTAATTGCACTATTGATGCTTATCCTGCTTATGTTTTATTGTCATTCCATGCATATTATCTAACCATGATCCAACATTTCCCTGCTTTTGTAAAATTGTCCCACTCTGCTTATTACTGCAACCAATTAGGGAATTGTCCAACTTGTTCATCGTCTTGTCTCTTGCATTGGTTTGGCTGCTTCATCGTTAGTCTTGTGATATGAGATTCAGAGTAGAAGTTCCACATAGTGGATTGTTGTACATTATGATTAGTATAGAACAATCAATACCATAGGTTATATTTTTGTAGCTTACTTGGAGTTGTTTATTCATGATAGAACCACAATTGCATCCCATGGAAGAAAGACAGCTGGAAAACATCATGAGAAAAATAATGCGCGGAGGCAAGAAATGGGTGTTAGGCCTCTTGTTTATGCATCTCCCACTAAATTCTCCCCTAAAAAGAGAAAGGATGAAGGCGCTGGATCTGACTATTATCCTGAAGAGGAGGAGGAGGATGAGCTGCAGGTTGTCCCCTTACTTGCCTACTCATCTTTTGTGTAATTATTTGCTTACTTAATTTTCCATATATGTTGTGCTTTTTTATTATCCCCAATTGACTACCTTTGAATTGTGTAGAAAGAGAAGAGGAAATATAAGAAGAAACTTGTCGTCATGACAAGGATGGATGCTAGTGGCGGATCAGCTGCTCCGAAGCAAACCTTGGCTAGCATGGCTGCCTCGATCGAAAGTACGATACATACCAGGTCCAAGGGGAATCCGCCAGAAGTACTTCCACCTCCAAGTTCTCCATAGTGCCCACAAACACCGCCAAGTCCTGCGACCTCTTCGCAAGAAATTAAGAGTCTTGCAGATCTTGATGCTCAAGGAGAGAAGGTAGCAGCCCAAATCGAGATGGCAACACTCCATGGCAGGAAGACAAAAATCCAAGACGAGCAGACATCTGCCCTAGGCAAGCAACCAACTCCCCAAGGAAATCACATTATATTATTTGAATTGCACTTATTATATGTTAGAACACTAACTCCAAATTATATGTTTGTAGATGATTTTGGCCATCATCCTTCTGAAGACACTATTACACATGATGATCCTCCAATTGTCTTAAGGGAAAAACATGGGGAAGCAGCGTGAGAACATGTCCAAAGGAGGAAAGCTTCCATTTGTCATTCCTCTAGAAAGAACTATTGCTTCCAAGTTCGCCACTGAGTGTGAAAAAATAGTCAGGACAGGTATGCCTATCCACTACAAGAAAAGTTAGCTTTTACAATAGACAATTTTCGTGGTTGACGGCCCATTTTTCGTGGCCAAAAAGTCTTCCACGATGGATGGCCTTCGTGGTAATAGCCCTATCAAAAATGAATGAACCACGATTTTTTTCCGACTGTGGCAGATCGCACCCTTCAACCATGAAAACCTGTTCTGTCGTAGATCTGTTCGCCAGCCGTGTTGACTACTAACGTCGTGCAAATTGCCAAGTGGCAGCCGCTGTTAGCGGTCGGTTACCGTGTTAATGGTCACGGAAACTGTGGTAGAAGCTAGACCTAGCCAAGGCTGCTAAATACTAACTCGGCCGGCCCATCAGGAGAGCCGAATAAGAAGACTTCCCATTACTGTATTGTCCTGCACTGCTTGGAATGGGCCCAATAATGCAGCCAACAGTGGCCCACGAACTTTTAGGCCTGATACTGTTTTGTCCTGTAGAAGTCCCATGTTGGTCCAACACTGTGTGGACCATTAGCAGCCTCCGCCAAGTCACGCCTGTACACTTAAGGCATGTGGTTAGCCCATCACGGTTATCGCAGCCCGTCGTGGGCTGCCTACTAATGACCCTTCTTTGAGATAGTTCATTACTGTTCTGACCTTTTACTATTCCGGCCGTTAACTATTGAGGCCCACAAGCGGCATGTTACTATTCTAGCCTGGTAAATTTGTCAGCTTGTTACTGCCCTGGTCTAGAAATTTCTCGAGCCATTACTGTTCTAGCCTTTAACTGCTTCGGCCCTTTACTGTTGCGGCCCTTTACTATTGAGTCCGGCTACTGTTTTGGCCCGTTAATTCTCTGGTATGTTACTGTTCTACCATTTTATAGTTTCTTGCTTGTTACTGTAATGGCCTATTTCTGTTTTGGCCTGCTATGGTTCTAGCATGCTACTATTATGGCCTATTACTGTTATGGCTTGTTACTGTTACGGCCTGTTTTCACATGTGGGTCGGCCCATTACGTTTATGGCCTTTTATAGCTTCGGCCTTTCTGAAGACCATGCCAATATCATAAAATGTGTATAATAAGCCAACATCTTTTACTATTCATCATCGGTCGAATACTAGACGGGCCAATAACAAAGAACAATAATATTCTCTAATCGACCTGCCTGGCGTAGTTACCGTAACGACTACCACCAGTGGACGGCGTCAACTAAATGCCTACATGGCCTATGCGAGTTATCTAGATATTACATCAGCTGCAAAGTTCTTAAAATTATTACATATTATCAACTCAAGGGAAAGAAAATTCGGTATTTTAGTTGACAATCAAGTTGATTGTGAAGTCCTCAATTTGCTTTCTCAATCGATCACCTGCATCTTCCTTTGAGTGTAACAGCTACATTTGAGGAGACATGATCTTACAGCCCTCTCTTTGGTGGTAATAGCAATAATTACAGTCTGAAACTAAGTAATAATAAGTTAATACATTAAACCAGATAAACTACTCATTTGACTGATATGACATGAGCTATGAACTGGAGTTTACAACTGGTCAATGGTTCAATTATTGACCAACACGTCAAACAAACAGGACAAGCAAGCACGCATTAAACAAGTGTGCCTACCATGAAACGAGCAATCAAAAAATGTGTGGGTGTGGCTTAGAATTTTAGCAAATATAAACTAGCCAGGTCATTTCGACAAATATATATAGAAGCAGTTGTATACCCTAAAATGCAAGAGACGTTGGGTGACTCGGAATTTGCGCTGAGCCACAAAATGGCATGCAGTTACTGTCGTAGCGAAGAATGAATCAGATAGAAATTATAACCGCATCATACGAGAACTTGTAGAGCAGGAATGCAAACCACGAATGAACTATATATTGTATACGATAGTTATGTCGTGGCTTAGGACGAACCAGAACCAGAACTAGAACCAGATGTGAGATATAATGGCGTCGCTCGTGAACCTATAGAACAGGACAAACAAGCATTAGACAAGTATGCCTAGAATGAAATGAGCAATCAAACAAAGTGTTTCTTAGAATTTTAGCAAATATAAACTAGCGAGGTCATTTCAGCAAATATATATGGAAGCAGTGGCATCTCCTAGAATGCAAAGATTCATTGGGTGACTCAGAATTTGCGGTGAGCTACACAATGGCATGTAGTTACCGTTAAAGCTAAGAATCAACCAGATAGAAATTATAATGGCATCATAAGAGAACTTATAGAGCAATAATGCAAACCACGAGTGAACTACATAGTAGAGGACATTTATGCCGTTGCTTAGGATGAACTAGCACCATATAAGGAAGTAATGACATCCCTTGTGAACCTGTAGAATAGGCTATGCAAACCAACATGTTCATTGTTTCATTTTGAGCTCTATGCAAGAAAAAGAAAATAGTTAGTGATGCAGCTTTTGAAGAACTAGATGCCAACAAAAAAATTATAATCGAATTAGTACGGAGAGTTTAAACAACTACTACAGGATAGCAGAATGATGCCAAGGAGGAAATAATAGCAGGAACTGATATCAGGACGCACCAGATAGATTCAGCAACTGTAGAGTAGGGAATCCACACTAATATTTTCCACTTACTTTAGATTTTGCAAGATTTACATGGTAGCAGGCAATTACTATTGTATGGAGTAGCTAAGAACATGTGCATGACAAAATAATAAACATGTACATGACTTGAAATTTGTAGACCAGTGAATGCAAACCAACATGTCTAATGGTCTTGTATGTACTAGCACAAAGAATAGGCGTGCCTAGTGACTTGTATGTACTAGCACGATTACAAAAATGTAGTTTACTACGACAAGCTTGAACCTGCTATACTGCTAACAAAAAAATGAGTTGGATATTTTCTTAACCTTGGTTGGAGAGGCGTCTAAGCATCATCGTACCGTGTGAGTGAAGTCCAGGTCACCACTGGTGCTACGGTTGCAGTGGCTGTTGGCGTCAAGGAAGGCGGTCGATGTCGGCTTGAGCACGGTGCACGAGAGCGTCGCTGAGGTAGATCCGATGCAATGAACGGTGATGACTGTGCAACTGGTCTGGAGTGGTGGACATGGAACTCTTTGAACTAGATCACATCCAGTGGACACCGATGAAGCGGATCCGGTACAAGTGGGTAGCTTTCGGTGGCGAGGAAGCAGAGCTTAGGCGGTCGATGACGCCATCGACGTGGTGAATGACACCACAGCTCCTAGATCTGGTGGGTGAGAATCGGTGAAGCGGCTCCACAGTGGTGCACGAGACCGCAGCTCTAGCTGGTGCACGCGGTTGTTGTGGAGGGGACAAAGGAGCTTGGGACTTTTGGGACAGCTGGCGGGAAAAACTGGGCGAATCAGGACCATATAGGCCAGCAAAATTAATAATTATGATCGTGACCCCGAGCTACTGACTTTAGCATGCCCATTTGTTTTCTGAACAATGGGTAGATTTGGAATTTTAAATTCTAAAGTTTTTGAAATAGAAGGGTGTGAAAGGCTTCAAGGTCGATGTGTGGTTTTGCCGCTCGATTGAGATTTTGAATTTGGCTAGCACCCATCTAATAATAATAGAAAAATGGTACTCCCCCGATTGGTGGGATATTTTGGCTCAAGGTTTTTGAAACGATGGGGTCGGAAATGCTTCAAGGTAGGTGGGTGATTTTGCCGCTCGATGGAGATTTTGAATTGGGCTAGCATCCATCTACTAATAGAAAAAAGGTTGTAGACCATACGCTATCTGTCTAGGAATTCAAGGCCGAGAGTCACATCAACTGATCATCCATAACCATATTTTTGCACAGAAACTTGGATACCTTCTATTCACACAGATTAGGCGGTAAATTTTGACGCTTGACTCAGATTTTAAATTTGGCTAGCGTCCATGTAATAATTTAAAAATGGTACTACCTCGATGGGGGATTTTGCCTCAAAATGTTTGAAATCGAGGGGTGAAAAATGCTTCGGGGTCGGTGGGTTATTTTGCTGCTCAATTACGATTATGAATTTGGCTGCCAGCCAAGTTTTATTACTAGAAAAAAGGTTGTGTAGATCGAACGCCATCTAGTTAGGAATTTAAGGTGAGAGTCACATCAACTGATGCCTCCGATTCAAAATGGGGTAGGCAGTAGGTTTTGGCGGTCAACTGTGATTTTAAATTTAGAGATTGTCCAAAGAATAATTTAAAAATAGACCGTTCTCCCTCTATTTTAGGGATCCAAGTCGGGGAGAGTGATTATCTACCACATGTATGAAAATGTAGATCTCCAATCCAAGAATGTTTGTTTAATATAAAAAAAACAAATGTCTGAAGTAGCTCTGATTCAAGCATGTGAAAATGGTGTGCAACCAAGGTCTACTAAATATTTAGGTGTTGGCACAAACTCTTCTACCAGAAGCAGTAACTAAATTGTAGTACTAATTCAGATCAAATAGAAAGCCTGCGGCGAAAAAATACTCCTACTACTACATATATCAAAACACAAACACTAGCTAGAAGTATATGTAGAACAAATAAAACAAGATTTCATCACGCATACACTACATATAAAGAGAACACCATTTCATCATGTAAAACAATGTTTTATCAGACACACATAGGCCCCCAAAACGAACAAACAACTCTAATGTTTCATCCCCTGCCGCTGTGACTGTAGCACAAACAAAGGTGCCACCACAATTCCATCATATACCAGAACAAACAAACATCATACTATAGCTCCAAATAACACAACCTGGGCAAACACATCCTTGCCCAAACAAGCCTTGCTTATTCATCCGAGTGTTATTTTCATCTCCTCGATGTTGCGGTATGAATCAGCTGTGTTGCTGATAGCACTTCCTTTTCGTTTCTTTGATTTAGCACTCTGAATCACGTCGGTTGCTAAAGGAAATGAACAAAATTATCAACAAAATCATAGGTGTACAAAAAGCAAGGGTTGCACATGAATAACTGCACTAACAAGGTGTCATTATTTAAGAAATTTAAAGTACACCAACATTTACGAGATCTGAACTTCTTAGACTTCATGTTGTTGAGATCTAATTCGAATACTCCCTCATTTGCCCATATAACCACCATTTCTTGATCCTCAAATGCGCAGAGTAACCTTACTACATCTTTCCCACCATATGCCCATGATTTCTCAAGGCCAAGGAGAGTATCCAACTCAACCTTTATATGAGGCACCCAAGCTTCCCATTTGCCTGTTGATGATCTTGCACTGGACCACGTGTTTAGAGTGAAGTCTCTTATAATTGCAAGGGAAACATCTCCATTATGCCCCTTAGTGATGACAAAATTGCGTCTAGAAATATCATGTCTCATGGGGGCACTCAATATAACATAGTTTTGTTGTCATGTTGTCGAAGGAAATTATATATCCAGAGTTCATTGTTGGCCAGTAAAAAATGTCCCCTATGATAGTTGATAGCCTGCGATCAATCTTAGCCAACATCTCAACAGGTTCTATCCAGTCCTCCCATTTTCCTAACTTTGAGGACTACCTCTGCACCTGTGCTTGGTTACCATTGGTTACTATCCAAACAACCCAGAAATTGCTGCAACAGTGTGAAGACAATTGCCCATGGTTTCTCAAACTAAGAATTGTGCCACTATCATACTCACGTCTCTGCAAATTTGGTAGTTCTCTCTTCACTGTTTCACTTCCACTGATTTGATCCCAGGCCTTTATCATGTTAGACCCTTGCAGATAATGAAGTAGCACCCTACCATTGCGACATCTGAATACATATGGTTTGTAGGCTTTATGTACTTCCACCGGCCTTTTCAACTTCTGGAAGATGGATTGGGCAAGATTATGATCTGTTAAGAATCGAGCGTCCTCAGAGCTGTTGGTGAAAAATCCAAGTAACAACATTCCTCTGTTGTGTGACAGGGTTAGCCTTTTGAAATCGTTGCTTCCCATGAAGTCCATCCAACATTTTTGGGAGATTGATGCCTTCAGTATGTAGGATAGGTGTGGAGGAAGACTGACAAGTATCTGACCAAATACATCTCCTGGCAAGTCGTTGAATGTTGCATATTTTCTTCCACCAAATCTGGTACGATGATGAAAATAGCACAAGTGCATAATCAGAATTAAGTAAACAACACAATGCACAATGTACAACCCTAAAAAAAGAATTAAGTAAACACCACAATGCATCATACAATTTGACAGGAAAATTTATCATCAAAATTTCCTAAACTACACGCATATGAAAAACTTCCTAAAAGCAGAGTCTGTCAACAAAATAACCTAAACAGCACAAGTAATCAACTAGAGTAGTACGAAATCACGGCAAAATGCTTCAGCTTGTCGGAACTGGTTAAAGGGAATGGGTAACTTTTTTGAGGTCACCGGGGAGGATAGAAAGGCCCCCACCTAAATTTTCTAGTTTATCATAAATAAAGGAAAAAAACAGACGCAGCTTCACTGACTTGGTGAACCTAAGTCTCACGGTGACTTGCCCCAAGATCCATCTTTCATCTTAGATTCAACGTATGGCAGTTTCTTAGATTTTGAACTAAAAAGTAAAATTTACTATTCCAAAAAATTGACAAAAAATCAGTAAATCATAGGTGCGTAGGTTTAAATCCTATGAAAGTTTCATCCCATTCGGATCACTAATTTGTCATTTAATAGCTTTTTATGTTCCCAGTACTACTAGTTTAAACTAATATCCACTGCGTCCAGAAAAATCCACTACGTCCAGAATGCACAAAATAGGGAGGGATTCAAGGAGAAAAAATCCAATGCAGAACTTACAATGGGGTCGATGAGTTCTGGGCAGATGGAGAGGGCGCCACTGACGAATGACGAGCCACAACCATTGATGCTGAAGAAGCACGACCATGAGAAGACGCATTCCTAGCATCCCACGCAGTTGTCGCTTTTGCAGTGGCAACCAACATAGCCGAGTTTTTTCAGTAGCAGCCGACGATGATTTTGACTGCGCCTCCACCATTTTCCAAGCATCACTCAACACTTCCCAAGACTCTGATACGGTACGAGCATGGTCCTCCGCATCCGCTTCACATGTATCCGCTGGTGCTGCTTCAACATCCACCTGTGCTTTACAAGCATCCGCCGACGCCGATTCCATTTCATGGAAACGCCACTAGCTTATTTAGTTCACAATGCCCAAAATAAATGCATTTTATCCTTCAAAAAGCTCGTAATGGCTGGAGGTTGGAGACGTACATACTAGCAAATGGCGGTGCGGTGGTGTTCAATGGCTAAGCGGCGGGGACGGTCCGATCGAGGAAAGATAGCCAGGTGGAAAAGATGACGATGCGGTTGAGGGGCACATGACTGATATTCCTCGAACTCGAAACTAACTTTCACCCCACTATATATTTTTTTGCGAACCCCACTTTTTTAGGGGAAAACCCTCGTTGTATTAACAGTAGCAACCACACGACTAATACAAGTTTGTGCATATGCATTCCTCAGTTTCCCACCTACAGACATCAAGTTTGTGCACTTATTCGTGTGATATAATGAATTGCTCGGTATAAAATATTCTAGGTGGTAGAAGCCTTCCCATTCTATGACATCAAAATCTAGAGTTCAAACATTAACCTGAAATTCCACAATCTACAACTACATGTTTTGGTTTACTACCAGAAACATGCTAACAAATCACTCGCAACTAGCATTGACATCATCATTAACAAATCTTAGAAGGAAAAAATAGAAAGATAAAAAACCACCGCAAGTTCGAATAAGATGACTGTTGTTGCCAAATATAGTCACATAAGGCCAGGTCCAATATATATGTCATAATAGTACATCAAATACATAGATTCGTGGACACCACACACCAGCAGAGCAAAAAAACAGTTCTATATATGGTCATGAAAGTAGAGCGGTCAATATGGTTTATAGATTTCCTCCTCTTTTGTAGGATCAGGACTGTATGGGTGTGGAGAATCTCGAATTTCTGTCAGGGTCCCATCTACTTCTAGAGCCTAATTGAAAAGGTTTTCAGATTGCATTCCCACTTGTTCCAAGATCCGGTCGTACGCCTAGCCAATCAGCTCGTCGCCATCCACATCAGGCGACTCAGGAATTAAGTTGTCAGCCATGAACTTTTGAAAATCAATAGCAGCATCATGAGCAACTGCAATTGATGTATTCCATCCTGTAGTCAAATCAGTTATCCGCTTAGTGGATGTGGCCACTTCTTCCTTCAGGCTCCTAATCTGTTCATCCTGGTGTTTCTCTTTCTCTTAAAGGCATGAAATCATGTGTCTATGAGCTTTGTATTTCTCTCAAAGACAGACAATTGTTAAATCCTTGTAGTGACCAGCACCATTACGCCATGAGAAATATGAATAATGAGGTGGAAACTACAGATAAAAAATCCAAAATTAAAGTAGATTCACATTTCAAAAAAATGAAACCAAATTCTTGTTTCAAAAATAATAATCCAAATTCAGCTGCACACATCGTGCAAGCTTCATAGTGGTACCGCAAATGGCAAAGAACCATAGAGGCATATTGCCCAAACATGGGAAACATAACCAACATGAAAATGGCCGTACTTCAGGGTTTGCCTTCTTAGCTGGCACATGAGCAATCCTGGCCTTAGTAAGTGGCAACATATCAGAATGACTTTTTTTTGCAAATCATGATGCAACAAAAATGATCAGTATATTTTAGGGGATATTTTAAGTAATAAAGCGCTCTTTATTAAAAAAGATTTTGGGGGACAATGCATAGGTTACTGAAATTCTAGCAAAGCAGCCAGATACATAAAAAAACTTATCACTCGATAATGCCTCCTCCACAGGTGGGACATGCGCATGATGCTAATTGAAATGCAGCAAAACCAGTAAATTTTAGGAATGAACTCATCAACTTTGCAATCTAAAGAAGGATACGTGCATTAATCTAATGCCAAGGATTGGGCGTGTTCCCTTTACCAAAAAATATAATTTAAAGAACTCAGCAATATAGGACACCAGCAAACAACAATCTGTTTATGAATGATATGCAACAAATTACATCTGCATTGTTTAATAAAGCCTGGGGGCAAGCTTCCCATCATCATAAGACTCTTCTTGGTAGCATATACTTACCTATTTTCAGTGGACCTTATAACTAATTCCATGGTTACATCCATGGTGATCCCACCTTCCTAATGTGGCATATAGATCTACTATTTGAAATAGCAATAACCTAAACAACTATCCAGATGGTTGCAGACTCATCGTAGATTGTGCTGATGCGACAGAAAGGTGGTCACTACTGGGTAAAGAAGGTGCGTGATGGGGGAGGTGCACAAATGCGCAAAAAATGTAGCGATACTCGTATGTAGATACAGATAGAAGTAACACATAAACTAGATCAAATAGTAGTAACCAAAAACTCCAGACAGGCTATAAGCAGACTGTCAACTACTCCTATGTTAATTAACCTAGTGTAATTTAATGTGGCAGTACTATGATATGGTGAGTACTAGTAAACAAAAGGGGATTACTTAATTATTAGTGGAATCTACAGTCAGCCACCAAAAGCATCATGAGCATGCTAAATATCTAGATTGTATACCATACTTGGTTAAGAACCTAATGTCCAGCTCCAATTACCCAAATCTAAGAGCATCTATCATATTTACGACTGAGTGCAGTGAGTTGGAGACATCCGCTAACTCTGCAGCCATCTCCTCGGCATACATCTGATGACGATCCTACTCCTCCTCTTCGAGGTCATCACGGATCTCGAGCTGTAACCACATCAACATCATCATGTGCTGCAGCGAAAGTGAGTATGGTAGATATACCCATGGACGAACGTGCAACACTCACATTTGTAGTTGCAACCCATGAACCTGTGGCCGAAGTTCGTTCCCTCGAACGTGACACGGTGACGGGGCGCCAGGGTGCAGTCGCACCAGAGCCAGAGATCCGCATCGGTAATGATGCCATACCACTCCGCGTCTACCATCCGTGCCGGCATCTGAACCCAGGAAACATCGTCGATCAAGACGGGCAGAATAGAGAAAACCCCAAAAGGTGAGAACCCATAAGCTGAATTTTAGAAAATAAACTGAGACCGTGATCTCTGGCGTACTTACCCTAACCCAGCCTCCTTGCAGATCAAGATCCCCCGTCGTTCGCCAGACCGACATGACTGAATCCGCCGACATTGCTCGAAAAATGACCGCGCCTTCAAAGCCTAGCGCAGAGGCTTCATGGAGAAGGAAGAGGTAGGGAGCGGTGCTCACATTCGCTGGCTACTATTGGATTTAACTCGACCACTAATAACTAGGGCCCATGCTAGAGAGCCCATGGGCCCCCAAACATCACTAACCTATTTTGACTTGCATTACATGTACTTTGGAAAACATATCAAAAATCAATAAATAAATAAACCAAAGGCCCCCCTCTCTTTTTGTGAAAACCCACTACAAAACGGAGATGCTCACAAATGCATACACACACTTACCCCTATGAATGCAGGTATGTGCACCCTACACCTATGAGCACTTCAGAAAGACCGGATCCTGAGACTGATCCGGCGGGACTTGAGCTTGAATAAGTCACCATAGGCACCTCGATATATATTGACAGGAACGTCGCCTCTCACTACCCTCATAACCATCCTTCAAAGCCAAGTGCCAAGGCTTCGTGGTGAATGAAGTGCTAGGGAGGGGGGGTCGGAGCTCACATTCGTTGGCTGCTATGGGATGTAACTGAACCACTAATAATGTGGCCCCTTAGTAGTGAGACCATAGACCCTAGACACCCGTGACCATTACAATTACTTTGGGAAAACCGAGCAAAACTTAATATAAACAGAAGGCCCATCTCTCTCTTTCTTGCGAAAACCCACTACAAAACGCACATGCTCACAAATGCATACACACACTCACCCCTATGAATGCATGAACGCACATCCTACCCCTATGAGCACCTCCAAAAGATTGTGTCTTCAGACTGTCCGGTGGGGGGATTGAGCTTGACGAAGTCACCATAGGCACCTCGCTATCAACGGGAACGTCGCCTCCTACTGCCATTGTAACCATCCTTCAAAGCTGAGCATCGAGGCTTCATCGAGAAGGAAGAGCTAGAGGAGTCAAAGCTAACATTCGTAGTTGCTATAGGATATAACTGGACCACTAATAACAACGGGGCCCCACGGTAGTGAGCCCATAGGCCCCAGACATCAAAGCAAGCATGGCGTCAAGTCTTAATAATATGTCTAAACAGTGGAGTGGTTGGTGCTAACAAAAATATTCTTCAAGGTGAGTCTAGTGCTAGACTTATGTCTAATAGAATCAATTGGCAAGAGGGCCCACTAGTTAGTGGATAACAATCTTTTTTCTTTTTATTTTTAGCATGGTTGTGTGGACCCACTTTAGTTCTAAACTCTAGAGCAAAAGTAGTTTTCTTAGCTAGTTCTAGACACTACACATGCCCTTACTAGTCATAGCTTAAAAATTTACTAGCCTCGTGTGTAAGAAAAAAATCTGCACCACCGTTTAGACCAGATAGGGGACCCACTCATATGAGTAGAAAGAAACAATAAAGAAAACCTTCTAGACACTAACGAGTCGGTCCGACTGCCATTTGATTCCCCTAGACATGTGTCTTGTATAGACCCAGGGTCCAAAAAACTTAGCTAGACTCTCCCTCTCCGTTGTTTAGACCTAGGTCTAGTAATCTTACCACTATATAGTGTAAGAATAACTTTGAATATTGACCATTGGATCAAGACTCGCAAATCCGAACATTTTCAGCTGTTGGATCTTCTTTAACATTCTAGCATCTAGAAGATTCTATTGATAGTCTTCAGCATAATTAATGCTATGCACAAACCTCAAAACACACTTCTCCATCATACAAGAATCTTCTCACTCGTTTCTCTAGACCATGTTAACAAAAATTTCAAGTGTTAGGTAATAATATTTGACTTCTACACACGATGATACAAAGTAGAAGAACCAAATATACACCCATACTTTATAGATGTTGATCAAATTTATATTTTTCTGATTTACCTATAATAATTTTATATAGTGATGATATGTCAGACGTCTATTATCTAAGCCTCAGGTGCAGGGCACATGCAACTTACTAGTTAAGAAACATATTCTCTTAGAGTACACCCCAAAATTCCTATGATGCACCATGCTCTTAGTGACCTAGTTTGACTTGCATCATAGGTACTTCTGGATAACTGAGCAAAACCCAATAAAAACCAAAGGCCTCACACATTTTTTTGCGAAAACCCAATGCAAAACACGAACACTCACAAATGCATACACACTCACCCCTGTGAACACACGAACACCCTACCTCTATATGACCACCTACGAAAGACTGTGTCTTGAGACTAATCCACGGTAGGGCGCTTGAGCTTGACGAAGTCACCATACACACCAAGGCATAGACAAGGACATCACTTCCCACTTAAGAATAATATTCCGCCTTTTATAAGACACCAAAGTGCCAAACCTGATGGGGTTTGAACTCTGGTGGGCTAGGAGGTACCACATCACTCAGAACCATCCAACCATGGGTTATTAACTCTCTCTGTCTATCGTATATATAGTACACGGTACAGAATTAAATAACTCGGATACAAGAAATTAGGAGAACGCAATTTCTAAGTTCTTTATTGTGACCGAGCTCTTAACAAGTAGCTCGGGAAACTCTATACCTATATTGTTTAGTACGTTAACATTAATGAGCAACAAATGTTGCTCACATAAGTTCATTAAGAAAGCAAACCAAGCTCAAACGAGTCGACTAGATGAGATAGGGCTCATTAAACTTGCACGCGAGAGCTTGCCACTACCCATTTTTAGAGAAATGAGTAGACATGTGTTTAGGGTTTAGGGTTTGGGGTTTTGGCGTTTTAAGGTTTACTGTCCTTGTGCTAAATACATGTACTTGGATGCAATTTTCATTTATTATGATGTCCTTAATGTAACTTGTACTTCCATCGACTGTGTTAACTCAAGCACCTCGCTCCTATGGGACTAACCATAGTTAAAAGAAAATGCAACCGCCCCAATAATATATCACACAAAGTGGACCATGGTTTCTTATACATAATACCCAAGTTTTTAGTACTAGCTAGGAATTTTCAAGCTTCCTAGCTAATTTCGCAGACTTCAGAGACTTCTTCCTGATTTAACGAATCGAGGTCACACTTGAGCTACAAGTAAGCACGGTAGATTGCTCTTTAATTAAATGTCTTTTTAGAGGTAGATGGGTGCATCTAATTGTAGTAAACACTTTCGTTAGTGTGAGTTTCCAACTATCAGGAAAGAACATTCTCAATTTCTTGAGTGATGTCACCAACCAAAAATTTAACAAAATTAAATGTCTTTTCGAAGTTATATAAGGTCAAATTTGAACTACAAGAAAATTGTAGGTTACTTTGAAAGTTTTATGAAAAAGCTTTTGGAGGTACCCATCGGGGCATCAATTAATATATCACAAACCACCGAGAGTTTTGACGATAGGTTGAACTTCTTGATAAGATTTTGCATCTTGACAATTTAAAGAATTAGGTCAAACTTGAGACACAAGTAAGCGCGATAGATTGCTATTGAATTAAATGTATTTTCGGAGGTAGATAGGTGCATCTTGTTGTAGTAAATAATTCCATTAGTATGAGTTTCCAACTATCTTAGGAAAGAACATAGTAAATTTTCCGAGTGATGACGATATTGTTCTTTCTCGTAAAGCAAGTCCGAAGAATATGGATCTGAATGACACACGAGGACAGTTTTCAAACATATATAGTGGACCAACATGTTGTACTTATGATTTCCCATGTTTTATGAGTTCTCAAACTTCCTTGCTAACTTCACCCACTTGATTGGCTTTATGCCTATTTATTGAAATTATTAGGTAAAAATTGAACTACCACCAGTAAATTGTAGGTTGCTTTGAAAGTTTGACGAAAGATCTCTCTTGGAGGTACCCATCGGGCGGAGGGGGTCAATTAATATATCCGAAACCACTAAGAGTTTTGACGATAGGTACGGTTCAATTTCTTGCTAAGATTTTGCATCAATTTAATGAAATTAAGTTAGACTTGAGCTACAAGTAAGCGCGATCGACTGCTCTTGAATTAAATGTCTTTTCAGAGGTATATGGGTGCATCTTCTTGTACTAAACAATGTTGGAGGTGTGAGTTTCTAACTATCAGGAAAGGACATCCTCATTTTTTCGAGTGATGTTGTGATTATTCTCCCTATAAAGGAAGACAGAAGAATATTGATCTAAATGTTGGGGATATACTTTCCAGGTATCCTCACAGTTCGTCACAGACCAGGGTGGCCCTCTTTAGGTTAGAGATTTGCTTCACGGGCGGCCCAGTCAGGGAGAAGAGACGGAGTTCAGTCCGGCTACGGGAAGGCCCAGAAGACTTACCTACATAGGCCCATAGTGTTACATGCATTTCAAAATCTACTCTATAACCGACTCTTAGTCGTAGCCGGATAGATCTCTCCTGTAAACCCTCGGCCGGATATCTATATAAGCCGTCCTAGGAAGACCCTTTAGGGTACCCTCACAATAGTCTACAATCTCAACTCGCACAGGCAAAACCCTTGTAACCCATATTCGCTCGCCAGACATCGATTGCTAGCAGGAGTAGGATCCGCCCAAAGCCATGGATTCAACTGGGTAAACTTGTGTGCTCACCGTCCCGGAACACCGTACGTCTCACACACCTCTCTTCCACACGCCTCAAGGACCCCCTCATGGCGTACTTGTCATCAATCCGATGACAGTTGGCGCCCACCATGGGGCAAGTGAGCTTCGGATCTGCGTTCTGAGCGAAATTTGCAAGAATCAGAATCGGCGAAACCATTACCGTTGGACACATTCTCAACACCAGAGACGTCCCTCTCATTGTTCTCCACGAGACTTGGATTCCGGCTAAGGAGGCCGTGACCACCTACACCATCATGTCTTTCAGTGAGATCGATGTTTACATCGGTTTTGCTGAACCTGCCCCACCCACCGTAGTGGTGATGAAAGAGGCAGAAGATAATTCTGGGTCCCCTTTGTCCGCAGAGGCGGCAGTGTTCCGGATCTCAGAAAACCCTAATCCCACCCAGCCCGCACCAGTTGCGGAGATAGTGGAGAAATCCGAGCCTGAAGCAGACCTTGTGGTCCAAGTCGAATCTGGAGTGGATCTCACTAGCGAGGCAGAATCCCAGATCAAAACACCCGCTGAAGTCGAAATCCAGGAGGATCACAGCAACAACCTTGGTTCTGACCCTGCCAATGCCGGAACAGATCAACCGATCCTGAGGCACACGTTGAGGCGTATGATGATGCAAGACGCAAGCGTGGATGAGGTTCTCAAGACTATCAGGATCTTCGAGGAAGCCCACGAGGCAAGCCACAACTACCTCAGGACCCACACGTCGCACTTTGTCGGATACGTTGAATCCAGATTCGGCTCTGCCGATGCTGGAGAAAACACCGACTCAGTGCTAGAGGCGATCGGAACAAACACCGACTTACCTGCATCCTCGTATAACTCGATGATGTCGGTAGATTTCCGAATGTTCTCCGCGGAATATGAAGAGGAGTATAACTCCAAAGCTGCAGAGGAAGGAGATGCCATGGATGAAGGATCCGGAGAAAACTCTCCCAAAGCACAGGATGACATGGATATCGGAGATAATCCCGAGGTCCAGATGTCCGAAAGTACCAATTAGAGCTTGACTCCGGGAAACGTACCCAAAGCCGTCTTAGCTACCAGCGCTGCTAAGAAGGCAAAGAAGAAGAACAAGAAGAACAAGACCCCACAAAAGATCCTCGGGCAGAGGAAGTGATTGCCGAGGAATACGAGGAAGACTCGGATGGAGCACTGATCCTAGAAGAGCCCAAAGAAGAGTTGGTGGATGGACACGTGATCACCGAAGGTGCGCGTAAACTCATTGATGCTGCATTAACCACAACTATTCCTACAGCTGCAGAACTTTCTGCTGAAGACCTGGACGAAAGGGCCCATACCCTAGAAGTGCATCGTCAAGTACTCCTTGATGAGGCCAAAAACATTGAGGAAGAAAAGAAACACATGGCAGCTGTGGAGAAGTACATCTCTCGGCAGCATCAGAATACTTGGAAACGTCACACCCATGATGACCAATTCCTAGAGATTCACAAAGTCCTGTTTGGAGGATACCATGGGATGCCTCGACGCGACAGCAAGGGAGACTGAGTGTATCCAACACTAGTGCAAAACACCGTTGTGGCTCGAGAAATCCTAGCAAGTAATCTAGGCCCAGAGCAGATTCGATTGGGCATTAAACTACTCAACAAGGGTCTAGAGCAGTAGAAGGCCGCCCTGTCCGGAAGCGGAAAAATGGTCTCCCAATCTGACCAATGCCGCACGGATCCGGCCTGGAATGACGTAAGACCCCAATGTGCTCCGGAACAACATCACCATTCTGACCGTCGGGAAGACAACTACTCAAGAACCGGATCTTCGGGAAAGCATCACAAAGCTACATGTGACTGGCGCAATGTTGCCCCAACTTCAGAGTAAGAGGCAATTGCTGCACTGAATCCGAAGAATCCTCCCTGGCAAGAGTCGAACGATTGCAAGGAAGAAGACAAAGAGAAGCATCGGTAGGAGGACCATCAAATAATACCACCTCCTAGACATACAAGTCGTCCGGCTGACGGACGAAGGAACGACGAACACCGTGCTGAGTCAAGCTGGCAGGGGGCTCGTCATAATGAAGATCCTCCCCGGGACCGGAATAACAATGATCTGGATGGAGGCCGGCGATCAGCCGGAAACAATCCAGCTGCTCCACCTTCTCCACCAAGTAGCCATCACAATGGCTCCCAAGGAGGCCAAGGAGGAGGTCATTGTAGAGGAGGTCGTGGCAGAAGCCGAAGTACGACTCCAAGGCACCATAGCCACAATCGTCATTTAGGACGATCTTTATCCCCAAGTGACGCAAGGCACAGGATCAGTTCCAACATAGAATTGCAGAGTTACGAAATGATGACATATACGTAGGCCCAAAGTGCTTCGGACCACGCATAAGAGCCACAAAATTCCCAGAAGGATTTGCTATCTCAAGACACATTCAAGCCTACGACGGTATAGCTCTGCCAGATACTTGGCTCCAGGATTTTTTCTAGGCATGTTGTATCGCCAAAGGCGGAAACAGCCTGGTCGCGACCAGATACCTCCCACTCATGTTGCGGAAGACGGCACTATCATGGCTCAATGAACTTCCGGAGAACACCATCTACAATTGGTACGACATGCAAAGTGTGTTCTTTTGGAATTTCAAAGGCACGTATCGGAGGCCCTGTATGGTAGGAGACCTACAACATTGCATCCAGAAAGCCGGAGAAACTTGCCGGGATTATCTCGGACGATGGATCGACACCAAGAACTCCTGTGAAGTAGTAAATGACCAAACTGCGATTGAAGCTTTCATTGCAGGACTCCCAATTGGTTTACTTAGTCATCGCTTGAAGTGTGACAAGGTCACTGATTTGGGAGAGATGATAGAAACAGTGAGCAGGTATGCAGATGCTGACAATGATGCAGAGGGATTACTTAACGCCCTAGCTATACCACAGTCGACAAAACAACCAAAGCAGCAAGCTCAGAAGCGCAAGAACACCTAGGAAGAAAAGCCCAACGTGGAAACGACAGTGGTCACTCCTACTTTCGGGTCTAGAGGACGAGGAGGGCGTGGCGGTGGCCGTGGATGCGGTCGTGGGTCATCAAGAGTCCAAGGTAGAGGAGACCAGCAATCGGGCAAAACCTACTCCTGGGCCGACATTGCCAATAACCCATGTGTGCATCACTTAGACGCCAATGGGGGCTCATCCCACACAAACGCTGAGTGCCGTTTCAACGATGACATCAAGAAAGACGATACCGCTGGCTATAGGGCTAAGCGAAAGAAGGGAAAGAAGAATCCCGAAAAAGATAAAGAGACCAAGGATTATTCCAACATGGAGGAAGCCGATGCTTCAAATCCCAAGCCGGAAGGGAAAAAGAATTTCCTGACAAAGAAAGGCACTTACGTCACCTTCCTCGGATCTCAACCAGCTAAGGTCAAGAAAGCAGTTCTACATGAGCTCAATGCAACAGTTTCGACTGTCCCTCAGTTCCTGGACTGGTCAGAAGTGGCAATCACCTTTGACCGTGCTGATCATCCGCCTAAGGTGCATAGGCGAGGAAAATACGCCTTAGTCGTCAATCCACTTATTGATGGCTATGGTTTCTCCAAGACTCTCATGGACGGCTGCAGCAGCATTAACATTCTATATGTTGAAACGCTACGCCGGATGAAGATCTCGGAGACCCAGCTGAATTACAGCTCTGTGATCTTTCACGGAGTTGTCCTAGGAAGACAAGCAAATTCCCTAGGAGAAATCACTTTGGACGTTACCTTTGGAACTCCAAATAACTACCAAATGGAAGCACTTTCCTTCGAAGTGGTTCCGTTCAAGAGCGCGTACCACGCTATGTTCGGACGTCTGGCTTACTGGGCTTTTATGGCTTATCCGTGTTACATTTACAATATGATGAAAATTCCAGGTCCCAACAGCGTGATCACCATCAGGGGAGACCCGAAGAAAGCGCGAGAGTGCAAGGATGGAAATGCCGCCTTTACTGAAGCCGTGCTGCACGCCCAGGAGTACCAGAAGATCAAGAAGAACATCGATCCGTCCGAGATGCCCGCGACAAAGAAGGAGGTGACAAAGCTGAATCCGGAGTTCAAGGAATCAGAAGAGACGAAGAAGACGCCATTGAAGGATGATGACCCCTCCAAGGTGACCCAGATAGGCGTAGGCCTAGATAGCGCATAGGAAAGCGCGCTCATCAAGTTCCTCCAAGAAAATCAAGATATCTTTGCATGGTAGCCAGCTGACATGACCGGAGTACCTAGGGAACTTGCTGAGCACTCTTTAAATGTACACCCTAATGCTAAACCTGTCAAACAGTCCCTATGACGTTTTGGCGACGAAAAGCGTAAGGCAATAGCTAAGGAACTAGCACGACTAGAGTTAGCTGGATTCATAGAAGAGGTCATCCACACTGAGTGGTCCGCCAATCTTGTAATGGTCCCTAAAAAGGACACCATTGATTTAAGGATGTGTGTTGATTATACTGCCTTGAACAAGGCTTGTCCCATCCGTTCGCTCTGCCTAGGATCAATCAAGTTATCGATTCTACGGCAGGATCGGAGCTCCTATGTTTTCTCGATGCATATTCCGGTTATCACCAAATTCGGATGAAGGAGTCTGACAAAGTCAAAACTTCATTCATAACCCCCTTCAGAACCTTCTGTTTCGTTACGATGCCCTTTGGGCTGAAGAGCGCAGGAGCTACGTACCAACGCACAATGCAACGTTTCCTCCACGATCAAATCAGACGCAATGTACATGCATATGTGGATGATATTGCGGCGATGTCCAAAAAGAAGGAAACCCTGATTTCCGACTTGGAGGAAACGTTCGCCAATCTACGAAAATATAACATAATGCTTAACCCGAAGAAATGCTTCTTTGGAATCCTAGCCAGAAAATTGTTAGGTTTTATCGTGTCTCAAAGAGGCATAGAGGTAAACCGAGACAAAATCAAGGCTATACTAAATATTTCCAGGCCAACTCGCCTGAAGGACGTTCAGAGACTAACTGGTTGCATTGCCGCAATCAGTCGGTTTGTAAGCCGGCTCGGTGAAAGAGCCGTACCACTATACAAGCTCCTGAAAAAGACCAAGAAATTCGTTTGGACCGACGAAGTTGAAGATGCACTACAAGACCTGAAAGCAGTACTCTTATCTGCTCCCATCCTCGCAGCATCGGAACCACATGAGCCGATGTTGCTCTATCTCGCTGCGACAAACAAGGTCGTCACTATTGTCATGGTAGTGGAGAGACCAGAGGAAAATCAGGAACACCTGGTGTAGTGCCTGACTTACTATCTCAGCAAGGTCTTAACTGAATCAAAACAGCGATATCCGCACTATCAAAAGTTGGCTTACGGTGTGTTCTTAGCATCTCGTAAGTTACAACATTATTTTCAGGAACATCCAATTACCATGGTGAGCACAACTCCCATGAGATGTCGTCGGATTGATGAGAAGTACGCCATGAGGGGGTCCTCGAGGCATGCGAAAGAGAAGGGTGTGAGACGTACGGTGTTCCAGGACAGTGAGCACACAAGTTTACCCAGGTTCGAATCCACCGGCTTTGGATGGATCCTACTCCTGCTAGCAATCCAGTAATACGGCAGAGCCGTAATATGGGTTACAAGGGTTCGCCTCTGCGAGTTGAGACTGTAGACTACTGGGTGCCCTAAAGGCTCTCCCTAGGACAGCTTATATAGATATCCAGCGTAGGGTTTACAGGAGAGATCTATCCGGCTACGAACAAGAGTCGGTTACAGAGTACATCTTAAACTACAAGTAACACCACGGGACGATGTCAGTAAGTCTTATGGGCCTTCCCGTAGCCGGATTGGACTCCGTCTCTTCTCTCTGACTGGGCCGCCCGTGAAGCAAAGCTCTAACCCGAAGTGGGCCACCCTGGTCAGTGAGGAACTATGAGGATACCCGAAAAGTATATCCCCAACAGCAGCCCCCGGAAGTGTCCAAGATCCAAAGTCGGATTCATCATCGTCTAGCTTGATGTTCGGCTTGCACAATCTTGAAGGGTTCCTGAAACTTCAAAGCAAAAGATATGATCCGGGTCTCATAAATAAGTCGGACCTATCAGTACATTATTTGGATTTCCAGCTTGATATTCAAACTAAGCCGGATCTTGGTCTCTGACGTTATCTGACACTGGTCATGGTCAAGTCACGTCACTGACAGACATCCCCTATCAGCACAACCGTTGGTGGGTCCGCCATTCGTGGAACCGATGCGCCGTTTCAATGTACACGCGGAGATCGAGGCAACGTACTGTGTCATTTGCACGAATCTTGGCGCGATTCGGTGGTTATAAGGGGTGAGGATTCCCTTTCCCTCATCTTCTTCATGTATTCTCTGTGTCGTTTCCTTCTCCTCCACTTCTACCACGCGCACAGAGCTCCCTTGCCTCCAGATTCCATGCGCTGCCCACTCAAGGTCACCGGTGCATCGGAAGAATGGCTTCATCATCATCATCCGGCTTGGCACCGGCAGCTGCGGCGGCAGCAAAGAAAGAAAGCAACCGCGGGGTTTGGATCCCATGCGTCCTCGACGACGCTAAGCTCAGCGGCGTGAGCGGTTTCGGCAAAACCATCCCCAATCCACACGCCGACGAGCGGGTGCACTTTGGCACCCACCTCGACATAGGTTTGTCTTTCCCTCCCTCGGAATTCTTTTCCGAGGTGATAGATCACTATGGTGTTCAGCTTCACCATCTCCCCCAAACTCTCTTTTAGAGATGAGCTCCTATGCGGGTTTGTGTGTGGGGTATCTCGGTATTAGGCCGAGTCTCATTCTCTTCCGGTTTTACTTCCATGTCCGGAGAAACTCCGTCACCGCCGGTAATCCTTACATTACTGGCACGATTAGTCTTTCGGTTAGACGTGAGCGTGTATATCCTCGTATTTTAGCCAGTGAGTCGGTCAAACTGTGGTCGGCTACCTTTTTTTATCATAAGGATATTCCCGCTCCCGGCAAAGCTACTGCTTTACCGGCTTTCGTCGATGGAGCCTCCATGCCCCGAGCATCCTGGGACGAGGCTCCTCCAGCTCTTAGCAACTATCCGCTTCTCTCCAAGAGGTGGATCGAGTATCTGATGAAGCACAAGGGCATGAGAGGGTCCGACTTGGTCTAGAGCTGGGTGGCACGCCGGATCTAGCCTCTCCAACACCACGACGACCGACTGATGGATTCCATCACGGCGTCGAAAAATGACTCCCTCCGCATCAGCCCCAAGGCTTTAAAGCCACATGATTACATAAGCCAGATCAAATGGCTGATAAAGGAGCGGATGGAGAGAAAGATCCCGGATTTGTCCCTGGACATGCATACAGCGAAAGACCCTGTAAACCCTTTTTATGTGTCTCAGCTTTAAGTTATTTCGCAATACTGAGATATTATCTTCTTTTCAGCTTGTCGACCTCCTCAAGTCAGAATTGGCTCCTATCGAGGGATATCCTCCGGAGTTTTCTCAGGAAGAGGAATTGGTCCCACTGCCGGACATTGTGCCGAGGAAGCGCAAAGCTCCGACAATGGCCATTGGCACAAAGGAAGTTCCCGTTGTGAAGAGGAAACTTTCCACACAACTTCTGCCTTTGTACTTTACTCGTAATTTCTTCCGAGACGTAATGTTCTTTATTCTATTACTTTCTCAGAGCTAAGCAGCTCATCAAGGGCAAGGGGAAGGGGAACATCTCGAAGCCCCTGCGTCAGATGAAGCTAACGATGGCTTCTCCTGCCGCAGCTCCTCTAACTCCTGCCCCTCAACCTTCTGCAGCGTCGGTGATTACTCCATCCCCGGTCATCGCAGAAGATCCGGCTCCCTCAACAGGGCCAGCGACCCATGAGTCGCAGACTGACGTCACCATGGGTGACTCAGGTTTTGATAAGGGTGAACCTTCTTCGGGTAATGATCCCTCGGTAGAGACCTTCGCCAAAAATCTCCTGAACAATCCGGGACTTGCCAAATTTGGCTTGTCTCAGAAATCTGCGGAGGAAATCCAGCGGCTGGCCCGGCAATGCCTGGAATACGATAAGAAGAAGCACAAGAAGCGGAGGACATCAAGTACTCCGATCTTCTCGAAGAAGTCCGTCTTCGCGACGAGGGACTAATGGTGTGTTTGTTTGGGTTGTGGCTGGCTGGCTGTGGCTGGCTGTGCTGCTGTGCAGGAAAAGCTGCTGTGAAGAGAAAACTGATTTTCTAAGTTTGACTGTTTGGCAACTTGGCTAGCTGTCTGGGTGTAAATAGATTTATTTTTCTAAAATACACTCAGAGTCATGTAAACACACATTTTTTGCTAATTTATGTGTAATAAATAACTTAAAAATCACTACAATTCAAAAAACATACTCCCTAAATCCAGAAATAAGTGACTTGCATTTGTCTCAATTTTTATGTATCTAGACATTTTTAGTGTATAGATATACGAATCTAGACAAATCCAAGTCAGTGTCTAGATACATGCGAATCTTGACGAACGCAAGTCACTTATTTCTGGACAGAGGAGTACATAAGTATAAAATGCTGTAAATACACGAGAATTTTTCCTAAAAGATAATTATTTCACTTAGAACCGAATCAAGTGAGTTATTTCCACCACATCAATTCTTTCTCTCCTATTTTGGTGCCTATCCATCCAAGGTAGCTATCGCTGAAGCATCTCCCCAAAAAAAAAAGCTCTCACAAATGGTGGCAGTGGAGTTTCTCGTCAGAGATGATTGTTCCACGGCTAGACACGAACGCCTTGGCCCTCGAGAGAATTAGGCGCAGAGGAGGGCATGGAGCATGACGCTGGTGACCCCAGGCCCGACGGTAGAGGCGCCCACGGCCAGCTGGTCTGCCTAACGGGAGGAAAATAGAAAACGGTTCCATATTTTCCTTCACCGAATGGATTCATTAAGAAAAAGTTTGCCTAGCGCTGTCATGGTGGCACTTTACTTGTAATTACGTAAAACAATATGTCCAGAGGTGGAGAACGTTTCGGTATGCTAAGGCCGAAGCTGCGGGAACCACCCCCGCAGTTGCTTTTGCAAGTTTGCCTATTTCTCTGTAGTGCTTCGGTGAAGTTCACCGCGCAGCTGACCTGTTTGGATCGTTTCCCTAGCTTATTCCACCAGAAAGTCACCAAAAGCCTAAACAAACACCCCTTAAGAGCTGGTGTGCTTCCACCACCTCCGGTTATTCCACTCACCCTCGCCGAGAAGGTTACCACCGAGGTGAATATGTGCCTGAGCAAGGTCACACATGAACATCATGTAAGTCGGAAGTCCAACTCACGTTTTTATTTATGGTACTTTATATCATATCCTCTAGCCCCCAAACATGAAGTTGGATAAACAATCCAGGTTTATGCTTCATTAGGATGCCAAAGAATGAACTAGTGTAGCCCCCAAGGCTCGTGCTGATATTAGCTACAATATTAGCCCGAGTCTTTAGTAGACTTCTGACTCTGGGTATTCTGACTTACAGAAAGTTAATTCATATAATCAGGATTTGTTGAAGAATGTCTGCAATAAGCGGAGAGAGATGAAAGCTCTTCGACTTAAAAATGCTGAACTTAAAGTTTCCAAGAATGAGGCCAAAGGTAAGCTTTCCGAGACTCAAACCTTGTCTTGATTTTTCATAGTCGAATATTTTTTCCTAAACTGTTGTTCTTTTTGACTTACATCACTGATAAAGCAGTCCTGTGCTATGATTGAAGAGGCCGAGAATCTAAAGACTCTGGTGGTGGAAAACAAGGATCTCCGCCGAGAGCTAGACCATCTTAAGGCGGATCATGAGAAGAGCATCGCTCAAGTTCTCGAATCCTCGTCCATGGCCACCGTGGAGCGTGATCGCAAGATTGCACTCCACGAGCAGAAAATCTCGGATCTCAACGACAAGCTATTCAGAGAGAAGGATCTTTCTGAGGCGCTCTGGGATGAACTCCGGAGTCTTCGTGAAGAGAAAACCAAAGTTGATGATGTCATCTTTGGTATGTTTCCATCTTTCTGACTTGTCTACATTCTTCGACTCTTTCGATGTCGGATTTATTTAACCGTTTTGCATTATGTGCATAGGTCCTATGAACTTGAAGGACTCCACCTCTGCCGAGCCTCGCACCTGCCGGCTTACCCAAGTCGGTGATTTTCTTCATGACTTCCGCCAATCCATCGAGGATATTGGCGAAGCTCTCAAGGTTCTGGACATGCATAACATGTCCGACTTTTTGGTGCGGGACAAAGCAAAAGAGATGTCGCAGCTTGTCCAGGACTCGAACATGTCCTACGCACGATCCGCGGTGCAGAACGCTCTAACAATGGTCATGAGCCACCAAGCATGGAAAGCTGGCAAGTGACCAGAGGGTACTCTACTATGGACGAATACGACAAGAAACAGGATATCAAAGCCATCATGGACTCCTGCGCCGGATATGGGTGTCATGTAGCTGACTTGACCAGCTACGACACTCCCTTCTTCACTCGCATGGACACGCTGCCTCCACCTCCAGAAGAAACAACCAAAGTTTTTGACGATGAGCAAACTGTATAGGATTTGAACATCTCGGAACGTTATCAAGCCGAGGCCGATGCATCCAGCGAGCCGGCAACTCCTACCTCTTCTCCTGCATCATAGATCATCAAAAACAAATGTGTTATTCTGAAAACATTATGGGTCTATAAATATGCTGTATGATACTTTTGCTAGTGCTAAGTTTTAATCTACTAAGCACTTTTGGTTTAAATTTTGTGTTTTCCTGAAATGTTTGCATAAGCACTTGAACTTTTTTGTCTATACTTATCGTTTATCTGGCTTTCCGCCTTTGTCCCTTTCGTGAGCCGGCTAAACTTTCAGCACGGAAACTTTGCCGAGCAACGGAGCTCAATTGCTAAACCAGTTTAAACTCGGAAACAAAGCCGACTTCCAGAACCAACAATTCACTACTCGGAAAATACCCGCATCCCACAATTAGACAAATAACCAAAGTATAGACTAGGAAATCTAGAGTTATACCCGAAGGTAGCATTTTTAGAATCGGAAATCTAAACCAGAACAAACATGAGCATAAATTACTTTCAAGTATTCTGTGATTTTCGACTCTGACATGATCATTCGGAAATAAGATGGTAAAAAACTTCTCAGAAAAACTTGAGGCAACCAAGACTTTTATTTCTCATAGAACATGTACACATATATGATTACAAAGAAGGATAAACTAAGAATAAAAGGGACGTAGCTGAGCAATATTCCATGGTCTGTCTAACTCATCCGGATTTGTACTACCTCCAACTCTCTTTCTCTTCTTAGTAGCAGGTCTTTCTTTGACTGGCCTCATATCAGTTAGATAGTATGAACTATTGTGCAATACTCGACTAACTAAAAATGGCCCTTTCCATACTAGGGAAAGTTTGTGCTTTCTTTGTTGCACAAGCCGGAGAACTAAATCACCTTTATTGAAAGATCTGTTTCTGACTCTCTAGCTATGATACTTGCGTAACTTCTGCTGATAGGCTATTGATCTCATTTCAGCAATGACGCGAATTTCTTCGACTAAGTCGAGATCATTTTGTTGAGAAATCTCGGCATCTTCTTTGATATACGCGGCCGTTCTAGGAGAAGTGTGAATCAAATCACTAGGAAGAACTGCTTCTATGCCATAGACCAAGAAGAAAGGCGTGTACCAAGTTGACCTGTTTGGAGTTGTTCGTAAACTCCATACTACATAGGGTAACTCCTCTGCCCAAGCCCCCGCAGCACGTCGTAGTGGTGCTTCGAATCTTGGTTTTAGGCCTTGTTCGATTAAACCATTTGCTCTTTCGACTTGTCCGTTAGCCTGTGGATGTGCGACTGACGCAATGTCAAGCCGGATATTTTGTTTGTTGTAGAATTCGACCAGTTCTCCCATAGAGAAATTACTCTCGTTGTCCGTGATAATACTATGCAGATAACCATACCGGATTATAACATCCTCAACAAATCTTTTGACTGTTGCTCCATCACAACTAGTGACGGGTTTAGCCTCAATCCATTTGGTGAATTTATCCACCATCACTAAGAGGTGGGTAAATCCACTTGGATCCCGTTTGAACGGTCCTACCATATCAAGCCCCCAGACCGCGAAAGATCATGTTATAGGTATTGTTCACAACTGATCAGCCGGAACATGAGCTTGTTTGGCGTACTTTTGGCAGCCCTTGCATGTCTTGACCAGCCGTTTAGCGTCTGCCTTGGCTGTAAGCCAGAAAAAAACATGTCGGAAAGCTTTTGCCACTAAAGATTTGGCTGTAGCTTGGTGACCACACTTGCCTTCATGGATTTCTCTTAAGATTTCCACTCATTCTTCCGGAGATACGCAGCGTTGAAAGACCACAGATACACTCCGCTTATAGAGCTCACCACTAACCACAGTATAGGCTTTTGCTCGTCGGATAATCTGCCAGCTTAGAACTTCGTCTTCGGGTAATTTGCCATCTACCAAATAGTCAAGGTAGGGTTGAGTCCAGCTAGGAATCACAGCCCGAACTGCTATCAAAGGTGTGTCGGATTTGGTCGGATATTCCTCATCCACTCCATTTATTGAAGGAACTTTGAGGTGCTCCAAAAAAGCGCCATCCGGGACCTCTTTCCGTGCAAAGCCTATTCAAGATAATGCATCTGCTTCCTCATTTTCTGCTCGAGGGATGTGTTGAACCCCTTCGAACGATTTAGATAAATCATCCACGACAGCTTTATATGCCTCATGTGTTTATTTGCATTACAAATATCCGACACTTGCTAAGCAACAAGATCCGAATCTCCATAACACATCAAACGTCGGATGCAAATATCCTTAGCAATCCGGATTCCATGCAGCAGTGCTTCATACTCGGCAATATTATTTGTCGCTGTGAAGTGGATCTGTAACACGTATAAAAGTTTATCTCCTTGGGGTGATTTGAGCACCACGCTAGCCCCCGAGCCCCCGCGAGCCTTAAACCCATCAAAATATAGTGTCCAATATTCCAACTCAGGGAGGATCATATTCTCCTTCGTCTCTGTCCAATCAGCCACGAGATGCTAAGAACATACCATGGATACCGCTGTTTCGATTCTGTTAAGACCTCTCTGAGAAAGTAAGTCGGACGCTGCACCAAGTGTTCCTGATTTTCCTCCGCTCTCTCCACTACCATGATGATACTGACGACCATGTTTGTCGCAGCGAGATAGAGCAACATCGGTTCATGAGGCTCCGGTGCAACAAGGATAGGAGCAGATGAGAGTACTTTCTTCAGTTCTTGTAGTGCAGTTTCAGCTTCATCGGTCCACACAAAATCCTTGATCTTTTTTAGGAGTTTGTATAATGGTGCGACACTTTCACCGAGCCAGCTTACAAACCGACTGACTATAGAAATGCAACCAGTTAGTCTTTGTACGTACATCAGGCGAGTTGGCTTGGAAATATTAAGTATAGCCTTGATTTTGTCTCGGTTCACCTCTATGCCTCTTTGAGACACGATGAAACCTCACAATTTTCCGGCTGGGATTCCAAAGAAGCATTTCTTCGGATTAAGCATTATGTTGTATTTTCGTAGATCAGCAAACGTTTCCTCCAAGTCGGAAATCAATCTTTCCTTATTTTTGGACATCACCGCAATATCATTCACATATGCATGTACATTGTGACTGATTTGATCGTGGAGGCAACACTTCATTGTGCGTTGGTACGTAGCTCCTGCGTTCTTCAGCCCAAAGGGCATCGTAACAAAACAGAAGGTTCCGAAGGGGGTTATGAATGAAGTTTTGACTTTGTCAGATTCCTTCATCCGGATTTGGTGATAACCGGAATATGCGTCGAGAAAATAGAGGAGTTCCGAGCTTGTCGTAGAATCGATAACATGATCAATCCTAGGCAGAGAGAACGGATCTTTGGGGCAAGCCTTGTTCAAGGCAGTATAATCAACACACACCCTTAAATCAGTGGTGTCCTTTTTAGGGACCATTACAGAATTGTCCGACCACTCAGTCTGGCTGACCTCTTCTATGAATCCGGCTAACTCGAGCCGTGCTAGTTCCTTATCTATTGCCTTACGCTTTTCATCGCCAAAACATCATAAGGACTATTTGACGGGTTTAGTGTTCGGGTTTACATTAAAAGAGTGCTCGGCAAGTTCCCTAGGTACTCCGGTCATGTCAGATGGCTGCCATGCGAAGATATCTTGATTTTCTTTGAGGAACTTGACAAGCGCGCTTTCCTATGCACTATCTAGGCCTACGCCTATCTGGGTCACCTTGGAGGGGTCATCATCCTTCAACGACGTCTTCTTCGTCTCTTCTGATACCTTGAACTCCGGATTCGGCTTTGTCACCTCCTTCTTCGTTGCGGGCATCTCAGACGGATCTATGCTCTTCTTGATCTCCTAGTACTCCTAGGCATGCAGTATGGCTTCAGCAAAGGCGGCATCCATCCTTGCACTCTCGCACTTTCTTCGGGTCTCCCCTAATGGTGATCACGCCGTTGGGACCTGAAATTTTCATCATATTGTAAATGTAGCATGGACGAGCCATAAAAGCCCAGTAAGCCGGATGTCCGAATATAGTGTGGTATGTGCTCTTGAACGGGACCACTTCGAAGGAAAGTGCCTCCGTCCGATAGTTCTTTGGAGTTCCAAAGGTAACATCCAAAGTGATTTCTCCCAGGGAATTTGCTTGTCTTCCTAGGACAACTCCGTGAAAGATCACAGAGTTGTGGTTCAGCTGGATCTCCGAGATATTCATCCGGCGTAGCATTTCGACATACAGGATGTTAATGCTGCTACCACCATCCATGAGAGTCTTGGAGAAACCATAACCGTCAATAACTGGATTGATGATTAAGGCGTATTTTCCTCGCCTGTGCAACTTAGGAGGATGATCAGCGCGGTCAAATGTGATTGCCACTTCCGACCAGTCCAAGAATTGGGGGACAGCCGGAACTGTTGCATTGAGCTCATGTAGAACTCCTTTCTTGACCTTTGCTGGTTGAGATCCGAGGAAGGTGACATACGTGTCTTTCTTGGTCAGAAATTTTTTCTTCCCTTCCGGCTTGGGATTTGAAGTAGCGGCTTCCTTCCTGTCAGAATCTTCCTTGGTCTCTTTATCTTTTTCAGGATTCTTCTTTCCCTTCTTCCGCTTAGCTTTGTAGCCAGTGGTATCATCTCTCTTAATGTCGTCATTAAAACGACACTCGGTGTTTATGTGGGACGAGCCCCCATTAGCTTCTAAGTGATGCACACATGGGTTATTGGCAATGTCGACCCAAGAGTAGGTTTTTCCGGGCTGCTGGTCTCCTCTACCTTGAACTCTTGATGTCCCACGACCGCGTCCGCGACCACTGCCACGTCCTCCTCGTCCTCCAGACCCGAAAGTAGTAGTGACCACTACCGTTTCCGTGTTGGGTTTTTCTTCTAAGGTGTTCTTACGCTTCTGAGCTTGTTGCTTTGGTTGTTTTGCCGACTGCATCGTCGTTTGCATCTGCATACTTGCTCGTTGTTTCTATCATCTCTCCCAAATCAGTGACTTTGTCACACTTCAAGCGATGACATAGTAAACCAATTGGGAGACCTGCAATGAAAGCTTCAATCGCAGTTTGGTCATTTACTCCTTCACAGGAGTTCTTGGTGTCGATCCATCGTCCGAGATAATCCCGGCAAGTTTCTTCGACTTTCTGGATGCAACATTGTAGGTCTCCGACTGTATAGGGCCTCTGGTATGTGCCTTCCAAATTCTGAAAGAACGCACTTTGCATGTCATACTATTTGTGGATGGTGTTCTCCGGAAGTTCATTGAGCCATGATCATGTCGTCTTCCTCAACATGAGTGGGAGATATCAGGTTGCGACCAGGCTGTTTCCGCCTTTGGCGATGCAGCAAGCTTGGAAGAAATCCTGTAGCCAAGTATCTGGCTGAGCTATGCCGTCGTAAGCTTGAATATGTCTTGAGATAGCAAATCCTTCTGGGAATCTTGTAGCTCTTATGCATGGTATAAAGCACTTTGGGCCCACGTATATGTCATCATTTTTATAGCGCCGGGCCTCTATATTGGAGTTGATCCTGTGCCTTACGGCATTTGGGGATAAAGATCGTCCCGAGTGCTTGCTATGGCTGCGGGGCCATGGAGCCGGACTTCGGCTTCTGCCACCACCTCCACCATGATGCCCTCCTTGGCCTCCTTGGGAGCCATTGTGATGGCTGCTTGGTGGGGAAGGTGGAGCAACTGGGTTATTTCCGGCTGATCGCTGGTCTCCATCCGGAGTGTCATTATTCCAGTTCTGGGGAGGGTCTTCATTGTGATGAGCCCCCTGCCTATTTGACTCGGCACGGTGTCCATCGTTCCTTCGCCCGTCATCCGGACGACTTGTATGTCTAGGAGGTGGCATTCTTTGTCAGTCCTCCTCCTGACGTTTCTCTTTATCTTCTTCTCTACGGTCCTTCGATTCTCGCCGGGAAGGATTCCTCGGATTTAGTGCAGCAATTGCCTCTTGCTCTGCAACTGGGTTAGCGTTACGCCAGTTACGTGCAGCTTTGTGGTGTTGTCCTGAAGATCCAGTTCTTGAGTAGTTGTCTTCTCGATGGTCAGAACGATGGTGCTATTCCGGAACATGTTGGGGTCTTACGTCAGCCCATGCCGGATATGTGCAACATTGGTTAGAATCGGAGACCAGCTTTAGACTTCCGGACAGGGCGACCTTTTGCTGCTCCAGTCCCTTGTTGAGTAGTTTGATTCCCAACTGGATTTGCTCCGGGCCTGGATTAGCCGATAGGATTTCTCGAGCTACAACGGTGTTTTCTACTAGCGTTGGATACACCCAATCCCCATTGCTATCGCGTCGAGGCATCCCAAGTTCTCCTCCGAAAAGGACTTTGTGAATCTGTGGGAATTGGTCGTCATGAGTATGACGTTTCCTGGTCTTCTGATGTTGCCTAGAGTTGTGCTTCTCCGCAGTTGCCATGCGTTTCTTTTCCTCCTCAAGGTTTTTGGCTTCATCGAGGAGTACTTGGCGACACGCTTCTAGGGCCTGGGCCCTTTCATCTAGCTCTTCAGCAGTAAGTTCCACAGCTCTAGGAATATGTGTGGTTAATGCAGCATCGATGAGTTTACGCGCACCTTCAGTGATCACGTGTCCATCCACCGAGTCTTCTTTGGGCTTGTTGATGTCTACGCACTTCTATTCTTGTAGACAATTTTTGGGCCTCCAAGTGCAGAGGTTTGTAGAACAACAATAAGTTTTCCCTTAAGTGGATCACCCAAGGTTTATCGAACTCAGGAAGGAAGTGGTCAAAGGTATCTCCTCTCAAGCAACCCTGCAATCAAGATACAAGAAGTCTCTTGTGTCCCCAACACACCCAATACAATTGTCAGGTGTATAGGTGCACTAGTTCGGCGAAGAGATAGTGAAATACAAGTGGTAGGGATAATTATAAGTGGTACAGGTGATAGAAAATAACTTGATGGCATGGAAAATACTAAAGGTAAACTGAAATAAAGATGGAAGCAAGCAAACATGTAACATATCTAGTTGCAAACGGTGTTTCAATGCTTAGAAACAAGGCCTAGGGATCATACTTTCACTAGTGAACACTCTCATATAAATATATTCTTCTTTATGATACTACGCTGAACTACTCTCCGGTTGGACACTCTAATCCATGGTAGGGCTATAACAGCACACCTCAAAGTAAGCCTTTCCCATCTAGAAAACCCCACACCGTCACCTTGAGTACTAGATGAGTCCAACAAACACCACAATTTCATAAAGACATCCAACTCCAAATATAACTCATAACAAGTATTTGAAATCTCTAGCCTAAGTGCCACCATGGTGTGAACGCTGTCACTTTCACACACATGGGGAGAGCAGAGATCTATTAAAGCACTTGAGTAGTAAGGTAGATCTATAGATTACAAGCTCATGATCTCAATAAGATCATGCATAGAGAGAGAGATGAACACATAGCTACCGATAGAACCCTTAGCCTCGAGGGAGAACTACTCCCTCCTCATCATGGGAATCAACAATGGTGATGGAGATGGCGGTGGAGATCGATGGAGATGGATCCGGGGGCACTTCCCCGTCCCAGCAGGGTGCCAGAACAAAGACTTTCTGTCCCCCGAATCTCCCCTTCGGTTGCGGCGGTGCTGCGGAACTTTTCGTGGATTTATGATTAACTATTTAGGGTTTATGCCTCGGGAGGAATATATAGGTGAAAGAGGCAAGGTCGGTGGCCGGCCAGGGGGGCCACACCATGCCTTGGCACGGCCTGGGCTGGCCTGCGCCAAGGGGGGGTGTGGCCACCCTGTGGCCCCTCTCCGACTCTCCTTCTCACTCCGTGAGTCTTCCGGGAAAATAGTAACTTTGGCTTTTGTCCCGTCCAATTCTGAGAATATTCATTTTCTGACTTCCTGGAACCAAAAACAACAGAAAATAGGCAACTGGCACTATGGCATCATGTTAATAGGTTAGTCCAAGAAATCATATGAGAAGTACTCCAAATATGGAACAAAACACAAGAAAGTAGATAAAACCAAGCATGGAACATCAAAAATTATAGATACATTTGCAATGTATCACTCGTCTGGGATAAGTGCTCCATCTGAGTCTTCCTCGTATTCCTCGGCAATCACCTCCTCTGTCGGAGGGTCTTTTGCCAGGGTCTTGTTCTTCACGTGCTTTTTCTTTGCCTTCTTGGCAGCACCGGTAGCAAAGACGGCTTTGGGTCCGTTTCCCGGAGTCAAGCTCTAATCGGTAATTTTGGATATCCGGACCTCGGCAGTATCTGCGATTTCCATGTCATCCTGCATTTTGGGAGAGTTTCCCCCGGATCCTTCATCCATGGCTTCTTCTTCCTCTGTAGCTTTGGAGTTATACTCCTCTTCATATTCCGTGGAGAACTTTCGGAAATCTGCTGACGTCATCGATTCATCCAAGGATGCGGGTATGTCGGCGTTTGTTCCGATCGCCTCCAGCACCGAGTCGGTGTTGTCTCCAGCATCAACAGAGCCGGATCCGGATCCCACATATCCGACAAAGTGTGACGCGTGCCTCCTGAGATAGTTGCGGCTGTCGGGATCGGCTTCCTCGAAACTCCTGATGGTCTCGAGAATATCGTCTATGCTTGCATCTTGCATCATCATGTGTCTTAGCGTGTATCCCAGGAAAGGCATGTCTGTCCCGGCATCATCAGAGCTAGAACCAGTGTTGCTTATATGCTCCTCCTGGATTTTGACTTCAGCAGGTGGGTCGATCTGGGATTCGGTCTCTCTAGAGAGATCCACTCCAGAATCAACTTGGATCGCCAGGTCTGCTTCAGGCATGGATTTCTCCACTATTTCCGCAATTGGTGCGGGCTGGGTGGGATTATGGTTTTCTGAGATCCGGAACTCTGCCGCCTCCATGGACAAAGGGGACCCAGAAATTTCTTCTTCCTTTATCATCACCGCTAAGGTGGGTGGGGCAGGTTCAGCGAAACCGATGTAAACATCAATCTCACCAAAAGACATGATGGTGTAGGTGGTCACAGCCTCCTTAGACGGAATCCATGTCTCGTCGAGAATGATGAGAGGGACGTCGCTAGCATACAGGATGCGACCGACATCGATAGTCTCGCCGATTCTAATTCTTGCGGATTCCGCTCGGAACACAGATCCGAAGATCACTTGCCCCACGGTGGGCGTCAATTGTCGTTGGATTGATGACAAGCACGCCATGAGGGGGTCCTCGAGGCGTGCAGAAGAGAGGGGTGTGAGTCGTAGGGTGTTCTGGGATGGTGAGCACACAAGTTTACCTAGGTTCGAATCCGCCGGCATTGGATGGATCATACTCCTGCTAGCAATCCAGTAATACGTCAGAGCCAGAATATGGGTTACAAGGATTTGCCTGTGCGAGTTGAGATTGTAGACTATTGGGTTCCCTAAAGGCTCTCCCTAGGACAGCTTATATAGATATCTGGCCTAGGGTTTATAGGAGAGATCTATCCGGCTATGACTAAGAATCGGTTACAGAGTACATCTTGAACTACAAGTAACACCATGGGCCTATGTCAGTAAGTCTTCTGGGCCTTCCCGTAGCCGGATTGGACTCCATCTCTTCTCTCTGACTAGGCCGCCCGTGAAGCAAAGCTCTAACCCGAAGTGGGCCACCCTGGTCAGTGAGGAACTGTGAGATACCCGGAAAGTATATCCCCAACATGAGAGATATAATCAACAATAGTTACGCCACAGGACGCGTCGCCAAATGGGGCATAGAGCTCTGAGCTTTCGACATTGAGTACAAACCTCGTACAGCAATCAAATCCCAAATCCTCGCTGACTGTGTCGCTAATTGGACAGAGACAACAAAGAATATGACCCTGCCAGAGTCGAAATACTGTACCTTGCATTTTGACAGGTCTAAAGCGCTCGGGGGCTTGGGGGCTTGCGTGGTGCTCAAGTCACCCCAAGGAGATAAACTTTTCTATGTATTACAGATACACTTCACTGCAACAAACAACATTGCCGAGTATGAAGCATTACTGCATGGAATCCGGATTGCTAAGGACATTGGCATCCAACATTTAATGTGTTATGGAGATTCGGATCTTGTTGCACAACAAGTGTCGTATATCTGTAAAGCAAACAAGCACATGGCAACATATAGGGCTGTCGTGGATGAATTATCTAAATCGTTTGAAGGGTTTGAAGTTCAACACATCCCTCGAATAGAAAATGAGGAAGCGGATGCACTATCTTGAATAGGCTCTGCCCGGAAAAAGGTCCCGGATGGCGCTTTTCTAGAGCACCTCAAAGTTCCCTCTATAAAGGGGGTGGACGAGGAGTATCCGACCAAATCCGACTCACCTTTAGTAGAAGTTCTGGCTGTGATTCCCAGCTAGACTCAACCCTACCCCTATTTCTTGGTAGATGGAAAACTACCTGCAGACGAAGTTCTGAGCTAGCAGATCGTCCGACGAGAAAAAGCCTATACTATAATTAGTGGTGATCTCTATAAGCGGAGTGCATCTGGGGTCTTTCAGCACTGTGTATCTCCGGAAGGAGTGGAAATCTTACGAGAGATCCACGAAGGCGAGTGTGGTCACCACGCTGCAGCCAAATCTTTAGTGGCAAAATCTTTCCAACATGGTTTTTTCTGGCTTACAACCAAGGCAGATGCCAAACGGCTAGTCAAGACATGCAAGGGCTGCCAAAAGTACGCCAAACAAGCTCACGTTCCGGCTGATCAGTTACAAACAATACCTATAACATGGCCTTTCACGGTCTAGGGGCTTGATATGGTAGGACCGTTTAAATGGGCTCCAAGTGGATTTACACACCTCTTAGTGATGGTGGATAAGTTCACCAAATGGATTGAGGCTAAACCCATCACTAGTTGTGATGGAGCAACAGCCAGAAGATTTGTTGAGGATGTTATAATCCAATACGGTTATCCACATAGCATTATCATGGAAAACATGAGTAACTTTTCTATGGGAGAGCTTGCCGAATTCTGCAATGAACAAAATATTCGGCTTGACATTGCGTCAGTCGCACAACCACAAGCTAATGGGAAAGTCGAAAGAGCAAACGGTTTAATCCTACAAGGCCTAAAACCAAGACTCGGAGCACCACTACGACGTGCTACGGGGGCTTGGGCAGAGGAGTTACCTTCTGTAATATGGAGTTTACGAACAACTCCAAACAGTTCAACCAGATACACACCTTTCTTCTTGGTCTATGGCGCAGAAGCAGTTCTTCCTAGTGATTTGATGCACACTTCTCCTAGAGTGGCCGTGTATATTGAAGAGGATGCCGAAATTTCTCGACAAAATGATCTCGACTTAGTCAAAGAAGTTCGCGTCGTTGCTGAGATGAGATCAACAGCCTATCAGTAGAAGTTACGCAAGTATCATAGCCAGAGAGTCAGAAACCAATCTTTCAATAAGGGCGATTTGGTTCTCCGGCTTGTGCAGCAAAGAAAGCACAAACTTTCCCCAATATGGGAAGGGCCATTTTTAGTTATTTGAGTATTGCATAATGGTTCATACTACCTAACTGATATGCGGCCAGTCAAAGAAAGACCTGCTACTAAGAAGAGAAAGAGAGCTGGAGGCAGTACAAATCCGGATGAGTTAGACAGACCATGGAATATTGCTCAGCTACGTCCCTTTTATTCTTAGTTTATTTTTCTTTGTAATCATATATGTGTACATGTTCAATGAGAAATAAAGTCTTTGTTGCCTCAAAATCTTTCTGAGAAGTTTTTACCATCTTATTTCTGAATGATCATGTCATAGTCGAAAATCCTAGAATACTTGAAAGTACTTTATGCTCATGTTTGTTCTGGTTTAGATTTCCAATTCTAAAATTGATACCTTTGGTTATAAATCTAAATTTTCTAGTCTATACTTTGGTTATTTGTCTGATTGCTGGATGCTGGCATTTTCCGAGTAATGAATTGTTGGTACTGGAAGCCGGCTTTGTTTCTGAGTTTAAACTGGTTTAGCAATTGAGCTTCGTAGCTCGGCAAAGTTTCCGTGCTAAAAGTTGGCTGGCTCGCGAAAGGGACAAGGCGGAAAGCCAGATAAATGATAAGTGCAGACAAAAAATACAAGTGCTTATGCAAACATTTTAGGTACAAAATATCAAAGCCAAAAGTGCTGAAAAGATAAAATAAAGCTTAGCACTAGCAAAAGTATTATACTACTTATTTACAGACCCAAATTGTTTTCAGAATAACATATTGTTCTTCTGATACTCTATGATGCAGGGGGAGCGGTAGGAGCTGCCGTCTCGCTGGATACATCAGCCTCGGTTTGATAACGTTCCGAGATGTTGAAGTCGGATATGGTTTGATCAGCGTCAGAAACTTTAGCTATTTCTTTGCAAGGCGGAGGCAGCGTGTCCACGCGGGTGAAGAAGGGAGTGTCGTAGCTGGTCAAATCAGCTACGTGGCACCCATATCCGGTGCAGGAGTCCATGATAGCCTTGATGTCTTGCTCCTGTCCGTCTTCGTCAACTTTGCAGTACCCTCTGGTTACTTGCCAGATTTCCATGTTTCCACGGTGGCTCATAACCATGGTGAGAGTGTTTTGCGCTGTGGTTCGCGCGTAGGACATGTTCTAGTCCTAAACAAGTTGCGGCATATCCTTGTCCTTGTCTTGCACCTCAAAACCAGACATGCTATGCATGTCCAGAACCTTGAGAACTTCGCCAATATCTTCGAGGGATTGGTGGAAGTCATGCAGCAAATCACCGACTTGGGTAAGCCGGTGGGTGCGAGATTCGGCAGAGGCTAAGTCCATCATGTTTAGAGGACCTGCGCATATAATGCAAAGGGTAAGTCAAGTAAACCCAGACTCTAAAGAGTCGAAAGATGTAGATAAGTCAAAAAAAGGGAAACATACTAAAGATGAAATCATCGACTTTGGCCTTCTCTTCACGAAGACTCTGGAGTTCAGCACGGAGTGCCTCGGAAATGTCCTTGTCTCTGAATAGCTCATTGTTGATATCCGAGATTTTCTTATCTTGAAGCGTAATCTTGTGATCACGCTCCTCGGTGGCCATGGAAGTGGATTCGAGAATTTGAGCAATGCTCTTCTCATGATTTGCCTTAAGCTTCTCCAGCTCTTGGCGAAGTTCTTCGTTTTCCACCACCAAGGTCTTAAGATTCGCGGCCTCTTCAATCTTAGCGCAGCACTGTTTTACCAGTGTTGTAAGTCAAAAGAACGGCATTTCAACAAAAATTCTACTATGAAATAAAAGACAAAGTTTGCGTTTCGAAATGTTTACCTTCGGCCTCATCCTTGGAAACCTTCAGTTGTGCATTTTCAAGCCGGAGACTTCTGATCTCTTTCCGCTTGTTGCAAACATTCTTCAACAAATCCTAGTTATAGGAATATACTTTCTGTAAGTCAGAATACCCAGAGTCAGAAGTCTACTAAAGACTCGGGCTAATATTTTTACTAATATCATCACGAGCCTTGGGGGCTACACTAGTTTATTCTTTGGCATCCTAAGGAAGCATAAAACCGGATTTTATTTTCTAGCTTCATGCTTGGGGGCTAGAGGATATGATAATAAGGAAAAATGGGAGTTGGAATTCCGACTTACATATTGTTCGTGAACGAGTTTGTCTAAACTCGTATTCACTTTGGTGGCAACCTTTTCGGTGAAAGTTAGGGGGATCACATGTGCAGTTGGAAGGTCGCCGGACCTCAGCTTCTCGTCGTGAAGACGAACTTGTTCAAGAAGATCAGAGTGTTTGAAATCCTCTGCTTCTTGTGCTTCTTCTTCGGCAGAGAGAGTCCAACTCTCTAGGCATTGTCGGGCCAGCCGTTGAATCTCCTCCACAGACTTCCGAGATAAGCCAACTTTGGCATGTCCCGGATTGTCCAGGATATTCTCGGCAAAGGTCTCTGCCGAGGGATCATTACCCTAAGAAGGTTCACCCTTATCAACACCTGAGTCTCTCATGATGATGTCAGTTTGCGATTCAAGGATCGCTGGCTCTGATGGTTGAGCGGGATCTTCTACAACAGTCGGAGATGGAGTAATCTCCGGCGTTGTAGAAGGATGAGGGGCAGGAGTCAGAGCAGCCACGGCAGGAGAAGCCAATTTGAGCTTCGACTGGCGCAGGGGTTTCGAGGCAGCTCCCTTCCCCTTGCCCCTTGATGAGTTGTTTAGCTCTGAGAAGATAATAGAACAAAGAACATTACATCTCAGAAGGAATTACAAGCAAAATACAAAGACCTTGTGAGGAAAGATTACCTCTTCACAACGGGCACTTCTTTGGTGTCGATGGCCAATGTCGGAGCCTTGTGTTTCCGAGGAACGACATCTGGCATTGGGACCAATTCACCCTCGTCCTGAGAAAACTTAGGAGGGTATCCCTCGATAGGAGCGAATTCTGATTCAGGGAGGTCAGCAAGCTGAAAAGGAGAAGTATCTCAGTATTGCAAATATAACATAAAGATGACCACATAAAAAGAGTTGCTGCTGAAGGTTACCGGCACAACGGGATCTTCCGCTGTATGCATGTTCAGGGAGAACTCCGTAATTTTCCTCTCAATCATCTCCCTTATCAGCCATTTGATTTGGCATACATAATCTTTTGGCTCTAAGGTCTTGGGGCTGATGCGGAGGGAATCCTTCTTCGATGACGTGATGGAATGCATCAGTTGATCTCCATGAAATTAAAGGGTTTGGATCTAGCATGCCACCCAGCATTGAACCAAGTCGGACCCTTTTAGGCCCTTGTGCTTCATCAGATATTCGATTCGCCTCTTGGCGAGAAGCGGATCGTCACTAAGAGTCATAGCAAGCTCGTCCCAGGACCCTTGGGGCGTGGCGGCTCCATCGACGAAAGACGACAAAGCATGATCTTTGCCGGGAGCGGGGATATCCTTGTGATAGAAAAAAGTGGATGGCCATTGTTTGAGCGACTCACTTGCCATGATCCGGGGATAAACGCGCTCTCGCCTAAACCGAAAAACTAATGGTACCGGTAATATAGGGATTACCGGCAGTTATGGAATTTCTCCGAAGATGAAAGTAGTACCAGAAGAGAGTAAGGCTCGGCGTACGCACTCATCTCTAAGATGGAGTTCGGGGGGAGATGGTGGAGATGAACTCCATAGTGACTAATGACCTCGGAAAAGAGATCCGAGGGAGGAAAACTCAGACCTCTGTCAAGATGAGTGCCGAAATGCACTCGCTCGTCGTCGCGGGGGTTGGGGACGGTTTCACCGGAGCCGCTCCGCCAGTCACCGGCGCAAAGGAGCCCTTCATCTTTAACGACGTGGAGTTTGGGATCGTCGAGGACACACGGGATCCAAACCCCACGGTAGATCTCCTTCTCTACCGTCGCCGCCGCTGCTGCCATCGCTGCCGAGCCAGAGGATGATGCGGAAGCCATTCTTTCTGGTGCACCGGTGACCTTGGATGGGCGGCGCTGGAGGTTTTTTCTGGGGGCAGTGGAGCGCTAAGTTTGTGGGAGGTGTAGAGAAGAAGGAAACGGCGCTGAGAACTGGTAAAGAAGATGGGGAAAGGAATCCACACCACTTATATCCACCAGGCGCATCAAGATTCGTGTAAAACACATCATGGAAAGGACTGGGAACCCCCCGCACAATGATTATGCCGCCTCGATCTCCACGCACGCATTGAAACGGCGCCTCGGTTCCGCAAAAGGTGGACCCACCAACAGTCATGCTGACAGGAAATGTCTATCAGTGACGTGATTTGACCATGACTGTTGTTAGATTACATCAAAGACCAAGTTCCGGCTTAGTTTGAATTTCGAGCTGGAAACACGAATAAACGTACTCATAGGTCCGACTTATTTTTTGAGACCCGGATCGTATCTTTTGTTTTAAAGTTTCAGGAACCCTTCAAGATTTTGCAAGCCGAAGATCAAGCTAGATGATGATGAATCCGACTTTGGATCTTGGAGGCTTCTGGGGGCTGCTGTTGGGGATATACTTTCCAGGTATCCTCACAATTCCTCACTGATCAGGGTGGCCCACTTCGGGTTAGAGCTTTGCTTCATAGGCGGCCCAGTCAGGGAGAAGAGACGTAGTCCAGTCCAGCTACGGAAAGGCCTAGAAGACTTACCGACATAGGCCCATAGTGTTACTTGCAGTTCAAGATGTACTCTGTAACCGACTCTTAGTCGTAGCCGGATAGATCTCTCCTATAAACCCTAGGCCAGATATCTATATAAGCCATCCTAGGCAGAGCCTTTAGGGCACCCTCACGATAGTCTACAATCTCAACTCGCACAGTCGAAACCCTTGTAACCCATATTCCCACTCTGCCGTATTACTGGATTGCTAGCAGGAGTATGATCCATCCAAAGTCGGTGGATTCGAACCTGGGGAAACTTGTGTGCTCACCATCCCGGAACACCGTACGTCTCACACCCCTCTCTTCCACATGCCTCGAGGACCCCATCATGGCGTACTTGTCATCAATCCGATGACACTAAATGCCACAAGCCAAAGTTTTCACACACGCACACAAATGCACAAACACACACACACGTATATATATAGTGGACTAACATATTGTACTTATGATATCCCGTGTTTTATGAGTTCTCAAACTCCCTACTAACTCCACCCACTTGAATAACTTTATGTCGATTTATCGAAAATAGGTCAAATTTGAACTACTACAAGTAAATTGTAGGTTACGGTGAAAGTTTTATCAAAAGCTTTTGGAGGTACCCATCAGGGGGGTCACAATTAATATATGAGAAACCATCCAACGAGAGTTTTGACAAGTTGGGTCAAGACTAGAAAATCCAAATATTTTGCTAACTATTGGATCTTCTTTTCCATTCTTAGCATCTAGAAAGATTCTACTGATAGTATTTAGCATGATGAACACTAGTATGCGCAAACCTCAAAACACACTGTACTTTATTGCTCAGTTTCATGGTCCTTGTGCTAAATGCATGGACTGGGATGCAATTTTCATTTTTATGAGGTCCTTGATGTAACTTCAACTTCCACCGAATGTGTTAACTCTCAAGCACCTCGCTCCTATGAGACCTACCATTGGGTCAGCCATTCGTAGTACTTATTATCTTATCTTTATCTTGTCTTATCTCTTACAATACCATACATCTGCATATAGTGTACGGATTAACTTTGAACATTGACTGTTGGATCAAGACTAGCAAATCCAAACATTGGTAACTGTTCGATCTTCTTTTCCATTCTTAGCATATAGAAAAATTATACTGATAGTCTTTAGCGCGATGGACGCTAGTATGCGGAAACCTCAAAACACACACTGCATTCCTCAGTTTTAGGGCCCTTATGCTAAATGCAAGGACTTGGATGCAATTTTCATTCTTTATGAGGTCCTTCATGTAACTTGTAATTCCACCGACTGTGTTAACTCTGAAGCACCTCGCTCCTGTGAGACCTACCATTAGATCGGCCATTCGCAGTACTTCTTATCTTATCTTTATTTTCTCTTATCTCTTACAATACCATACCACTGCCTAGTGTATGGATTAACTTTGAAGTTAACCGTTTGATCAAGACTGGCAAATCCAAACATTTCTAACCGTTGGATCTTCTTCTCCATTCTTAGCATCTAGAAAGATTCTACTGATACTCTTTAGCATGATGACCGCTAGTATGTGCAAACCTCAAAACACACAGTACTTCATTACTCAGTTTCAGGGTCCTTGTGCTAAATGCACAGACTTGGATGCAATTTTCATTTTTTATGAGGTCCATATGTAACTTGTACTACCATCGACGGTGTTAACTCTCAAGCACCTCCCTCCTACGAGATCTACCATTAGATCGGCCATTCATAGTACTTCTTATCATATATTTATCCTGTCTCCTATCTCTTACAATACCATACCACGACATAGTGTAGGGATTAACTTTGAACATTGACCGTTGGATCAAGACTAGCAAATACAAACATTGCTAACAGTTGGATCTTCTTTTCTATTCTTAGCATCTAGAAAGATTCTACTGATAGTCTTTAGCATGATGAACGCTAGTATGCGCAAACCTCAAAAAACACACTTCATTGCTCAGTTTCAGGGTCCTTGTGCTAAATGCATGGACTTTGATGCCATTTCCATTTTTATGAGGTCCTTCATGTAACTCGAATTCCACCCACCGTGTTAACTCTCAAGCACCTCGCTTCTACGAGACCTACCATTAGATCGACCATTCGTAATACTTCTTATATCTTATCTTTATCTTGTCTTATATCTTACGTATAATAACATACCACTTCATATAGTGTACGGATTAACTTTGAACATTGACCATTGGATCAAGACTGGCAAATCCAAACATTGCTAACCGTTGGATCTTCTTTTCCATTCTTAGCATATAGAAATATTATACTGATAGTCTTTAGCATTATGAACGCTAGTACGCGCAAACCTCAAACCACACACCTCATTATTGCTTGGTTTTAGGGTCCTTGTGCTAAATGCATGGACTTGGATGCAATTTTCATTTTTTATGAGGTCCTTGATGTAACTTGAACTTCCATCGACCGTGTTAGCTCTCAAACACCTCGCTCCTACGAGACGTACCATCAGATCAGCCATTCACAATACTTCTTATCTTATCTTTATATATATTGTCTAATTTCTTACAATACCATACCACTTCATGTAGTGTACGTATTAACTTTGAACATTGACCATTGGATCAAGACTAGCAAATCCAAACATTGCTAACCGTTGGATCTTCTTTTCCATTCTTAGAATCTAGAAAGATTCTACTGATAGTCTTTAGCATGATAAACGCTAGTATGCACAAACATCAAAACACACAGTACTTCATTGGTCAGTTTCAGGGTTCTTGTGCTAAATGCATGGACTTGGATGCAATTTTCATTTTTTATGAGGTCCTTGATGTAACTTGTACTTCCACCGACTGTGTTAACCCTCTAGCACCTCGCTCCTACGAGACCTACCATTGGATCGGGAATGCGCAATACTTATTATATTATCTTTATCCTATCTCTTATAATACCATACCACTACATGTAGTGTACAAATTAACTTTGAAACATTGATCGTTGGATTAAGACTTGCAATCCAAACATTGCTAACCGTTGGATCTTCTTTCCATTCTTAGCATCTAGAAAGATTCTATTAATAGTCTTTGGCACGATGAACGCTAGTATGCGCAAACCTCAAAACACACACTTCATTGTTCAGTTTTAGGGTCCTTGTGCGAAATGCATGGACTTGGATCAATTTTCATTTTTTATGAGATCCTTGATGTAAGTTGTACTTCCAATGACCGTGTTAACTCTCAAGCACCTCTCTCCTACGATACCTACCATTTGATCGACCATTCGCAGTACTTCTTATCTTTATCTTGTCTTATGTCTTACAACACCATACCACTTCATATTGTATGGATTAACTTTGAACATTGATCGTTGGATCAAGACTGGCAAATCTAAACATTGCCAACCTTGGATCTTCTTTTCCATTGTTAGCATCTAGAAAGATTCTACTAATAGTATTTAGCATGATGAACACTAGTATTCACAAACCTCAAAACACACACTTCATTGCTCAGTTTCAGGGTCCTTGTGCTAAATGCATGGAGTTGGATACAATTTTCATTTTTATGAGGTCCTTGATGTAACTTGTGCTTCCACCGACCGTGTTAACTCTGATGCACCTTGCTCCTACGAGACCTACCAAGGTTAAAAGAAAATGCAACCGCCCCAATTATCACACAAACTAGACCATAGTTTGTTATCCGTAATACCGAAGTTTTTAGTAGTAGGATTTTTCATGATTCCTAGCTAACTTCACGCACTCCGGTGACTTCTTGTCAATTAATGAAATTAAGTCAAACTTTAGCTACAAGTAAGTGCGATAGATTTTTCTTGAATGAAATGTATTTTCGGAGGTACATGGGTGAATCTTCTTGTAGTAAACAATGTCGTCGGTGTGATTTTCCCACTATCAGGAAAGAAAATTCTCAGTTTTTTGAGTGATGACGAGATGATTCTTTTCCGTAAAGGAAGTCCGAAGTATATGGATCTCAATGCCATAAACCAAGCTTCTAGACATATTATCTAGGTGGACCAATGTATTTTACTTATGATTCCCATGTTTTATGAGTTTTCAAGGTTCCTAACTGACCCCGCTCACTTGTTGAATGACTTTATGTCGAAATATCGAAATAATGTCAAATTTGAACTACAAGTAATAAATTGTAGGTTGCTTTGAAAGTTTTTTGAAAAAAGCTTTTGGAGGTACCCATCAAGCGGTAAATTAATATATAAGAAGCCACAAAGAGTTTTGACGACTGGTTTGACTTCTAGCTACTAAGATTTTGCATCCTGAAAAATTTGAACCCCTTTTGAAAACAATCACATGAAATAAGGAGAGAGGGGGAATGATTTTTCTATTCTCTATGAGCAACCCACAAGCTTGAGGTGCACCTTTGTAACACCCTCAAATCGGCCCTATGCAAGTTTTAGCGCTTCCCACCAAACCCGCATAGAAACGATTCAAGGGCGCCCACCAGGCACTTGCGTGCGGGTGGAGAACGAAGTAATACCATTACACATTAGTCCACGATGGAAGCCACAGAACATATATATACAACAACGACTCCATGAGTCAAGAATACAGATGTACTATACAAAGATCCAAATCACCTTGAAAACGATAGAGCATCCGACTACGGACAAGATGCAAATGGGGCTAAGAGCCCTGAAGAATAACCAATGGCGTCCATAACCCTGCCTAGGCCAAGCCGGAAGGGTAACCATGCTAACGATGTTGATCTCAAACCTACTAAAAACAAAAGGGGTGCCGACAAAGGGCAAATGAAAAAGAGGAGCATCAGTACTGAGTCCAGTACACGGTGAGTCTAGAATTCCGTGGCTCTCGCCTACATAGGTATGGTGGACTGAAGCGGCAGCGCAGCATGCACTAAACAACCTATAGAGACTCGATTAACTGTCGGCTATTAGAGAGAGATAAGAAAGACCTATTCAGAACCAACCTTATACTAACACCAATCATACCCATCCTGGTATTCCCCCTCGAGACCAAACGAGGAATTCAAACCGAGGAACTCACACAGTTGGTAGTTTTATTCATTCCATTATAGTTGAAGCACTTACTAGTCAGATATAGATAGCATGAGTCATCCTGATAGCATAAGTAGTGGGCTGTTTTAGTTAACCATTTAGTTGTAGTTGCAGTACTTACTAGTCAGATACAATTAGCATGTGGCATCCCAAACCCAGCAGTTGTTGGCACTTTTATTTCATTCCATTGGAGTTGCGATACTTACTAGGCAGGTATAACATGACACGATACACCCCAGTTCCAACAGTTGTTGGCACTTTTATTATCCATTCTATTGTAGTGAAGTTGATTACTAGTCACATATTAAGTCAAATTTATAACACTACTTTAGTTATGCTTGTCTATGATCGAGATACTGTGCTCCAAGTCGTCCATAACCGCGGACACGGCTTTCAGAAAGATTTACCCTGCAGGGGTGCACAAATAGCAACACACACACGATCAACCTCGGAAAAACCAAATCAAAACCCAATGAGGCTTTCACGACAAACCAATCACATGATTCATAAAATATTTCAGGGGGCCACCCCATTAAGCTACCCGCAACGAAGTTGGCCGGCTCCGAGACGGACCCAAGATTTGCGCCAATGGCTATAAACGATTGGGAACCCGAAAGTGTGACTGGGCTTGTCGATACCGCGAAAACACTCCGCAATTGCTAAACAGTACAGGTGCTCCACGCACAATCGTAAGTAAAGCGGTAAAGCATGGCATAAGTAGAGGATAGTAATAAAGCCCCAAACTAGTTTGTGGCCCCAAGAAATAAGAAGTGAATCAAGCTCTGGCTAAGGGGATTCATGGTCCCATATGCGGATAGTGCGATAGTCAAGGAACAGGTATCAAGTACTCGGGGTCCTACGGGACACAAGTGAGCATGGAAAAACCAAATAACATCTGGGTGCAAGGAAATATAGATGCCGCAAGGAATATAAATGGTGCACGGAAACTAAAGCATCGCAACAAGGATAGCAATAGATCAACAGGAGGAAGTAAAGACTATAAACGCAAAATAGGTAGAAAGGGGGAGAATGCTCGCCTGAGAAACACTGCCGAAGATACATTATCCAAAGGACTTGCTGATACTCGCATCAACTCATCGGCCTAATCCGCGAAGAAGCAAAGCACTAAAAGAAACACCGTATGCACTATTTAATACTATACCAGAAGATCAAGCATGATGCATGACATGGCATAGATGCTGTGCAACTAGGCAATATTAAGCGGAACCGGGGTCCCGACAATTAAATATAAGGTTCAAGTTATTTAGGTACCCCATAGTTTAAATGTTGACAAAACAAGGTAAAACATGGCATCAGTTTGCTACACAAATTTAAAATGGAGGCGGTATAATACAAGAATAGCCCGCATATGCGCTCCATATTTAATTATGAGGTGAATCGACTAAATATATGTATGCGAGCATGAGCAATTTAATATGCAACAAAATAGATGTCATATATTATAAAAATATAGGGGTCCCGGATAGGGGTCATACATCGGATCGACGATCTTGGTGGGTTCGACGGGGTTTGGGTTCGGTCTCCGGGGTCTCGGTCTTCGGACCCGAGAAGAAGGTCATGGTGGTTCTAGGAAGGAGACCTCAGTGTTCCATGAAGAAGCTCTTCGGGGTTGGAGGTCTTGGCAATTCCATGTCGAAGGGGGGCTTCGGGTTTCCGAACTCCATCTCAACCATCTGTCGCAACGTCGGACGATGGAACAGAAGCAGATCTTGGCGTCTAAGGCACGCCATCGAATCGGTGGAGATCTTGTCGATGAGACAGTCTTGGCATCTTAACCTCGCACGGGATATGGTTCTTGTGCCAGTCTCGGACAGCAACCTACCCACAGAATCATCGCATCCCCACTACAGATCATGGGCAACATCAGGACACCAAAACACACAGAGGCAAACATTAGCAACCGGGGTACTGCCGCAGTGTAAGGTCGAGGCAGACTCGTCCGAAGAGAGGCAGGTGGTGACGGGGTCGGGGTCTTGGCAACGAGCTTGCATGTAGTGCAGACGCGGAGGAGACCGAGGCTGGCGCTGGCGGGCACGGCAGCTGCGGCCGACGCGTGGGAGGACGAGGGCACCGCAAGCGGCTAGAGCAGAGGCATCACTTTTGGTGCTATGGGAGGAAGGCGACCTCGTGACGATGACGGCGGGACCTGCAGAGGAGGAGAGGGGACAGCGGCTGCCGTAGCTCTCTGGCAGGGCTCGAGGAGGTCGTCCGTGGTGAGGGAAGGAGGACACCAGGGCGGGGACGGGCAAGCTTGATGCGCGTCCACGGAAGGAGCTAGGGAGGACGCTGCAGTGGGCGCTTGTCGTGGCCGACGGTGGAGGTTGGCGGTTCTCGCTGCTGCTGGCGAGGTTGACGCCTAGGTCAATGACGAGGACCGGTGGCGGCGGCGCTCGTGGAGCGGTCATGGTGGGGCGAACTGGATGCGGGAGGAGGCCAGGCAGTGGCGGAGCTACTCGGGGTGGTGGCCACTGGTCTCCGGCGAGGTCGAGGCGGGTAGCCAGAAGAGGCGAGGGCGACGAGGCACTGGCGGCGGCGCTTGGGTGAGCGAGAGGCAGCGATGCGGGGTTGGGGAGAGAGGAGGTAAGTGGGGATCGAGGATGGTCTCGCAGGGGTGGTGCCAGGTTGAGGGCGACAGAGAGATCGAGCAGGATGGGTCGGCTCACGCGTTGCCCGCGTGCGGGATGGGGTGGTTGTGGTGGGAGTGGGACCCACGGGGTGGGGCCGGTCGCGGTGTACGCTCGCGGGAGGGGGCGTGCGACATGTAGCATACACGGGCAGTGCGGTGCACGGGGCTGCTGCACGCGGTGGCTGGTTTGCGGCGGCGGCAGGTGGGATTGGGTGGGACTGGTTAGGGTTTTCCAAGGATTTGGGTTAGGCTTTTCTCGGTAGTATGCCGGCTGCTGGCTGGGCCTTTTGGGCCTGGCCGGCGGCTGCCTCCCGAGGTTTAAAAATAGTTTTTTTTATTATTTATCTTTCTTTTAAAATAAGAAAGTTTCAAATAGGTTTTTAGACAACAAAATATTTTGGGTAAGTTCGGGGTTTTGATTTGAAATAAAAGATGGGGGATATCTAGAAAACAAATATTGGCTTTTAGAAAATAGTTTTAGACAAACCATGCATGATGATATGACGATGCTCAAATGCAAGGTGGCATGATGACATGAGCATGCGGTCATGATGATGCACAAAACAGAAATAGCAAGCGATTTTCTAGTAGTGGTTTTATCGGGGTGCTACAACCTTAGGCTTAAAGCTAACTTTATTTTTTCCACTATGTATAAGGTGAACCTTAGCGGATGCCACATACTAGGCCTTATTAAGGTGTGCTTTTTTACACAATGCGGGAGTAGTATATTTATTTGCTTAGACATATGATCACCTCTTTCCACGCGTTGTACATGCTGAGAGAATAAGAAGTTGGCAGGGGAAGAGGGCTGCAATGAAGAGGAGTTGAAGGCGGTTCCATGTCAGAGGGCTGCAATGGGTTCCTGACACAAGGTACTCATGCGGCCTTATTGTGTACACTCTATGAGTAGTAAATTTCAGAACCTATGCACGCAAAACAAATTGTGTGTTTTCTCTCTCCTTTGCTATCCTCCATCTCTCCTCCCCTTTCCACTCCCGCACCGGCCCGGCTGATCTCTCCCTCATCCACACCGTGGCGCTGCAAACATGTGCCTTGGTATAGTGGCTCTGTGTCTTTGGCGTGTTCAGCATCCGCGCATTGGTGTGGAGTAGGGACAAGGATTACATAGGAAGGAAACCACTATGGTCCTCGGCAGCACAAAAATTCACACTTTTCTGCTTTTCGAAATTTTCACCTACTTCCCAAACATCGGGAGTGAAGGTTATTCAAAAGATTGGCCATTCGTAGTACTATACTTATTATCTTATCTTTATCTTGTCTTATATCTTACAATACCATACCACTTCATATAGTGTAGGGATTAACTTTGAACATTGACTGTTGGATCAAGACAGGCAAATCCAAACATTGCTAATCATTGGATCTTCTCTTTCGTTCTTAGCATCTAGAAAGATTCTACTCATATTCTTGAGCATGATGAATGCTAGTATGCGCAAACCTCAAAGAACACACTTAATTCATTGCTCAGTTTTAGGGTCCTTGTGCTAAATGCACGGACTTGGATGAAGTATATATTTTTTATGAGGTCCTTGTTGTAACTTGTACTTCGACCGACCATGTTAACTCTCAAGCACCTCACTCATATGAGACCTAGCATTAGATCAGCCATTCCTAGTACTTCTTATCTTATCTTTATTTTGTCTCTTATCTCTTACAATACCATACCACTACATAGTGTAGGGATTAGCTTTGAACATTGGTCGTTGTATCAAGATTGGGAAATCCAAACATTGCTAACCGTTGTATCTTCTTTTCCATTCTTAACATCTAGAAAGATTCTACTAATAGTCTATAGCAGAATGAACACTAGTATGTGCAAACCTCAAAACACATAGTATTTCATTGCTCAGTTTCAGGGCCCATGTGCTAAATGCATGGCCTTGGATGCAATTCTCATTTTTTATGTGGTCCTTGATGTAACTTGTACTTCCACCGACCGTGTTAACTCCCAAGCACCTCGCTTATACGAGACCTACCATTAAATCATCCATTCGCAATACTTCTTATCTTATCTTTATCTTGTCTTATCTCTTACAATACCATATCACTGCATATAGTGTACGGATTAACTTTGAACATTGACCATTGGATCATGACTAGCAAATCCAAACATTTCTAACCGTTGGATCTTATTTTCCATTCTTACCATCTAGAAAGATTCTACTGATAGTCTATAGCACGATGAATGCTAGTATGCGCAAACCTCAAAACACACACTTCATTGCTCAGTTTCAGGGTCCTTGTGCGAAATGCATGGACTTGGATGCAATTTTCATTTTTTTGAGGTCCTTGATGTAACTTGTACTTCCACCGACCGTGTTAACTCTCAAGCACCTTGCTCCTACGAGACCTACCATTAGGTCTGCCATTCGCAGTACTTCTTATCTTTATCTTATCTTATATTTTATAATACCATACCACTACATATAGTGTATGGATTAACTTTGAAATTGACCATTGGATCAAGGCTGGCAAATCAAAACAATGCTAACCGTTGGATCTTCTTTTCCATTCTTAGCATCTAGAAAGATTCTACTGATAGCCTTTAACACGATGGATGCTAGTATGCGCAAACCTCAAAACACACACTTCATTGCTACATTTTAGGGTCTTTGTGCTAAATGCATGGACTTGGAAGAAATTTTCATTCTTTATGAGGTCCTTGATGTAACTTGTACTTCAACCGACCGTGTTAACTCTCAAGCACCTCGCTCTACGAGACCTACCATTAGATCAGCCATTCGCAATACTTCTTATCTTATCTTTATCTTATCTTATCTCTTACAATAGCATAGCACTTCATAGTGCACGGATTAACTTTGAAGATTGACCATTTGATCAAGACTGGCAAATCCAAACAGTTCAAACCGTTGGATCTTTTGCTTTTCCATTGTTAGAATCTAGAAAGATTCTACTGATAGTCTTTAGCATGATGAATGCTAGTATGCGCAAACCTCAAAACACACAGTACTTCATTGCTCAGTTTCAGGGTCCTTGTGCTAAATGCATGGACATGGATCAATTTTAATTTTTTATGAAGTCTTTGATGTAACTTGTACTTCCACCGACCGTTTTAACTCTCAAGCACCTCGCTCCTACGAGACCCACCATTTGACCAGCCATTCACAGTACTTATTATCTTATCTTTATCTTGTCTCTTATCTCTTACAATACCATACCACTGCATAGTGTATGAACTAACTTTGAACATTGACCGTTTGATCAAGACTGGCAAATCTAAACATTTCAAACCATTGGACCTTCTTTTCCATTCTTAGCATCTAGAAATATTCTACTGATAGTCTTTAGCATGATGAATGCTAGTATGCACAAACCTGAAAACATAGAGTACTTCATTGCTCATTTTTAGGGTCCTTGTGCTAAATGCATGGATTTGGATGCATTTTTCATTTTTCACGAGGTCCTTGATGTAACTTGTACTTCCACTGACCATGTTAACAATCAAGCACCTCGCTCCTACGAGACCTACCATTAGATCAGCCATTCGTAGTACTTCCTAATCTTATATTTATCTTGTCTTATCTCTTACAATAGCATACCATTTCATATAGTGTATGGATTAACTTTGAACATTGACTATTGGATCTAGACTGGCAAATCCAAACATTGCTAACCGTTGGATCTTTTTTCAATTCTTAGCATCTAGAAAGATTCTACTGATAGTATTTAGCATGATGAATGCTAGTATGCGCAAACCTCAAAACACACACTTCATTGCTCAGTTTCAGGGTCCTTGTGCTAAATGCATGTAGCATCCCATATGTCTAACATATGTAATGCTACATGGTTTAATAATAAAACGCTACTTCCTACATGTAGTGTTGCATCATCATTATATCATGCTCATGTTCATCATGCCACCTTGCATGGATCATGTTATAAATTGTTGAATTTGTTATGTTGCATTGCATTTGCACTTTGTTAGAATCTTGCTTGTGTGCCTTGATATCACCTTACTCCTTCCCTATTTTAAAACCTAATTTTGTTGTCTACAGAGTTGGTATCCATGATAGGTTCTAATATTTCCCAATTTTTTTTATTCAATTACCAACCCTAATTCTACTATCCTTGTAAATGCCCAATTGGACTATGGGAGCATCACTCTTCCTCTATTCTTTTTGCCTCTTGCCTCACTTTTGTACCATCTTACTCTGTTCAGTTATCCCTGCAAATTTTCAAAAGATTTTGCAAAATTTCAAAAGAGTTTGAAAACAGATGCTTGTTTAAGTTTGAAATAACAAACAAAACAAATAATAAATAGAACAAAAATAAAATATAGAGGGTCAAACCTGGCCTATAGTCCACCAGGAGCCTAGAACCACCCAAGAGCCCAGCAGTGCAGCGGCCTAGCTCCTCCTCCCCCGACCCAGCTCCTCTCTTTCCCTGGCCTGTACCGCTTCGTGATAGGATCTCGACGCCGTCATGGTGGATCTTTGTCTCTGTCGCCTTCCTCTCTCTGTGCTTCTGATGGCAACAGGAAAGTGGTCGATCCGCGCCATTCGCCGTGTCAGCACGCACGCAAAGGCATGTCTTACCCTTGTCCTTATCTACCTTGCTCTGCGCCACCAAACCCTAGCCCGACTCTTGTTTCCCTCCCCTCCTCTCTGAACCACCATGGTTGTTGCTAGGTAGGGCCCCCTGCTGCCGCTCTCGACCTCGTTGGTGTTTGTGGAGTTGCGGGGAAGCACCGCTGTGGACCTTGGCGTCGATCCAGTCTGCTAGGAGGAGTCGAACCCGCTCAGAGCTGCCTCCTCGTCTGAAGCCGTGCACCACCACCGCGGTCACTGTCGTCCCCCTCAGCTCCGGCCACCCCAACTCCGATTTTTGTAGGAAATCGAACACGGTGAGCACCACCCTACCCTTTCGACCCTTCCCCTTTTAGCCAGCATCTGTTTTGCCGCTCGATTGTGGTAACCGACGATGCAGTCGCCACCACGCGCACCATGCTCTGCAGCAGAACAACTCGAGCAGCAGCCCGCTTGCCGCCCTATTCCCCTCTAGACCCTCGCTGCTGTGATCCTCCTTAGCCGATAGACCCTAAAGCTTTCCTGTAGAAAGATGTCACCTCTCCAGGTTTGCTTTTTGTGCCAGCCCGTTCCACGTCGCTGTTGCGCCACCATCCTCTCTGAAGTTCGTCGCCATCCACTGTCCCTGATGAAGTTTAGGTAACAACCATGGTTGGTTCAGATAGTTAGCTAGTGATATTTTATAGAAAACCCCCTGGAGTTCTTTGTCAATCATGCATGGGTCCCCCCGCGTCCCACATGGCAGTCCCACCTCTCTTTGCGGGTGTGTGGTCTTGTTTCCCCATGAGTCCCACCTGTTTGTGTCCCTAGGTAGGGCAAGCCTAGGTGCAAAAAGTTTCAGAATCTTTTTCTAAAAAAATAAAAATCCAAAATATGGATATATCTAATATAAATCATATCTTTTTATATATTTTGAATTTGACAAAATTTTCAAAATGAAAAGTGATTCAAATTTAAATATGAATTCAAATGCAAATTCAAATTTGACCAGAGTCAATCCTAACTAGTCAAACCTTTGACATTTGACCCCTTTTCAATATAACTTGATTTAAATATTTTTTAAATTCATATTTTAAATAATATAAACGATATATGTTTTCTGATCAGAAAAATGCGAGGAATTCAAATATACCATCCAAAATAATTCTTGAGCAATTTAAAATTTCGAAATTATTTAAATGCCAACAAATGCCTTTTCTTAATAAATCTATAACTTAATTTCGTAAATCCATGATAGGAATTGAAGCATATATCATATAAATATTAAATAATCAGAACTGTTTACGAGAGTAAAACATCCCTATATAAATTAAAGTGCTTTATTATTGTTTCCACACTTCACCCATGCCATGCTATGTTATACCATGCAATTGTGTATCATTCCATCATGACATACCTTGTTTGCTTGATGCATATGATTTATATGATTGTGCAATGTATTTATTTCGGCCCTTGTGTGTTTGGTTTTTATTTAGATAGACACTGAGCAAGGAGAATACCAGGAGCCTCAGGAGTATTACCCGAATCCTTCTTATTCCACAACTGAACTGTCAGGAAAGCAATTATTAATGCTTACATACATATAGTACCTATGCTTCTATCTTACTCTTGCATCATTGAGTCGCGATTGCATTAAATTGAATCCAAAGTATTGCATAGCCTTTACTTTTAAACGTCACTGAAGCTTGTATCCTCAATACCAGGAGCCAATACTACAGGAGTTGTTTGAGCCATGCGAGTCATAGAATTGCATGTGTAGAGTCTGTGCGAGTCTTGGATAATGAGGTACCTATACAACTTAGTTTGAGTAGTAATGGGATAACTAATGAAAGAGGCACCGGTGAGCATTATCCGCTATTTGGTTCTTTAAGCTCACATGTGTCCCATAGGACCCCGAGTACTTGATCCATGTTCCTTGACTATTGCACTATCCACCTGAGCTTGATTCACACTTTATTTCTTGGGGCCACTAACTAGTTTGGGGCTTTATTACTATCATGTACTTATGTCACGCTTTACTGTTTTATTTACTATTGCGTGTGGAGCACCTGTACTATTTAGGATCGCAACACGATTTCGCGGTATCCGTAAGCCCAGTCACACTTTCGGTTTCCCATTCATTTATATCCATTCTTGCAAACTCTAGGTCCGTCTCGGAGCCAACCAACTTCGTTGCGGGTAGCTTATTGGGGTGGCGCCCTAAAATGATTTATGAGTCCTGTGAATGCTTAGTCGTGAGGCCTCGTTGCATTTTTATTTGGTTCTTCCTGAGGGTATTTGTGCACCCCTACAGGGTAAATCTTTCTGAAAACCATGTCCACAGTTATGGACGACTTGGAGCACAGTTTCTCGATCATATACAAGCATAACTAAAGTACCACCTTTAATTTGACTAAGACATGACTAGTAAATAGTGCAACACTCAGGGAATGGTTAATAAAATTGCCAACGGATGTGATGTTCTTCTGCCTTCTCATAGGTAAGCGAGAAGGAGGGCGAGCGATGTTTATTTATGTTTCCTATATAACTGTTGTTATTAACTAACGAGCGTACGTCCATCTCTGGTTTGGCGGATGTAGAGTGTCTCTATAGAACCTTGTAGATACTATCTTTCGCTACAATTGCGTCACCCCTAGGTAATTCCCTTTAGAAGCCTTAAGACTTGCTGAGTACCCCTAGGATCTCACACGATAAATATTTGGTTCAGATGGACTGGTATACTCTCAGGAAGGTTACTGGGTTGAGGAGATGGATGATGGTGGAAACGACTGTCCGGTGTAGAGATTCCGGGGATGGAGATCCATGAGATCTGTGGGTGGGATGTGCTTATTTTCAGGGCATCTTATGCCAATTTGCTTCTTATCCGTACCCGAATTATGTTTTCTGCTTCCGCTTGATACTCTGATGCGTGATATATGAGGATGTATCCTAAATTATTATATCTATCTAGGATATTTGGATCTTGTCGTATGGCGTTGAATATTTTTGTTTCTATTGTTTCTAGATGGTGTGGCTCTGATGTCTATTGTATGTCACTGACATACATACTCATTTGTGTATGTTTTGATCGCTTTACCTGTCGATTACGTGACTCCCTCTACTCCTGATGTTCTAAAAAGTGGGTGGGATGGTTGGCCAGTACCATGCCTTGCACCAGGAGGTGGGCCTACTATGTGTGGTTGCGCGGCCCCAAGGTAGTACGTCATGTCCACTTTTAGTTCATCCAGGCTTGAGTTTAGCATATGGTCTGAGGTATTACAATTGGTATCAGAGCAATTCCGCCCTTTAGGGTCTCATCCAAGATGGTAGTTGTTAGTCTAGAAAATATTTTGGTAGCTATGTATACTAGGGAAAAACTAAATGTGAGAGTAGGATTGCTTCCATTTTTCTTGTTACCCACATACCCACCCTTTACTGTTAAGGAAGTGTAACATTTGTCTATCCTCTTCTAAAAATTCAAATTAGGATTCATGTGTTTGGGGTTTCTGTAGTACCATAGGATGCGTGTGGAATTCTTAGTCTATATGTTGCATCCAACTTTGTTGTCGCAATCTGCCTTTGGTTATCAACTGTTGGTACATTCCATACCCATAGACTATGTGTAAACCGGCACGATCTATCCGACTCTTTGTAAACCGATGCGATCTGTCTTACTCTTTGTGACTGACGCGTTATAGTTAGGGGTGTTCATTCTTTATCTGTTAATCTCTTTCAGTATTCATAAGAAGGGTAGGAGTTGGGTTGCACATTTTTCCTATTCATGTGCGGAGTAATTCTTTGAGTGCGGGATGGAGTCATGACCATACCACTACTTTTATCATTCGCTCTTGTACATTGAATGGGTGAGCTGCTAAGCTCTAACTGTTAAGTGGTTTTGCGCATCTAGTTGGTATTTTAATGCCGAAATTTGTGGAATTTTTTCTTTGGTATATTTGTGTTCCACACTCCTTTTCAGTCATGTGCGATATGCTAACTATCTTCTAGGTTCTATGAACTTTGCTTGATATTTTAATATCATCTTAGTAAATTGTATCCTTTAATCTTGGTTAATTCTATTTTAGTGCTTTTTTGGATTATTGATAATTCTCCATTATGGTACTAATGCAAGTTTTTCCATCAAATAATAGGATGCCTCACCGCAATGATGATGAGGTTCTGGGTTTGCCGGAGCTAGGTGATGTGCTTGTCAGTCTGGCCAATAAACTGGGAACTATGCAGCAAAACCAGCAGAGGTTCAAGGAGAGTGTCCGGAGGAATGGGTTCACACCACCTCCCCCACCTCCCAGCATGGCAACATGAAATACTTCTTGAAGTTTGCCCCACGACACTTTTAAGTGACTGTCAAGCCACTGGATGCCGATGATTGGCTCTGAGAGATCACGAGGTTGCTGGATACCAGAGATGTGGCTGAAAACGACATGGTCAAGTTCGCTACTCATGTTATGCGTGGGGAAGCCGCTCTTTGGTGGGAGAGCTATCTGAGAGCAAGCCCTCCCGGATTTCATCCAACATGGGGGCAATTTACTGATGCTTTCAAAGAACAGTACCTACCTAAAATTGTCATGGAACGTATGAAGTAGGTGTTCCTGAATCTCAAGCTAGGAAACGACAATGTCAACACTTACATCAAGAACTTTGCAAACTTATCTTGTTTTGGTGGGGATGAGGTTTGTGATGATAAGAAGAGGAAAAATAGGTCCCGTCAAGGGCTAAGTGCTTCAATCAAGTATGATCTCACCCATACTACTCCAAGATCATTTCTCAAGCTTCAGCAAGTAGATCTTCAAGAGGAGGAAAGTAAAAAAGCATATGATGATTCTGATGGCCCAAATTATATTGAGCTCGTTGTGGAACCCCAAGAGTAATGTATGATGAGCACAGCAGCAAGTTTCCCTCAGTTACGAAACCAAGGTTTAATCGAACCAGTAGTAGCAAGGAAACACCCCAAAGGTGTTACTAGCTGAGCTTTGGCAGGGCGCACTACCGGTGCTAGTAGCAACGTGGAGACCTGCACAACACAACCACAGAACTTTGTCCCCAACTTGCGATGAGGTTGTCAATCTCACCGTGTTTTGTGGAAAACAAAGGATTAAACGTATCGAATGGAAAGAAGTAAAAGTTTGCAGAAAGTAAACACAAAGTAGTAAACAGTTTGTAGATTGTATGTAAAAGAAAAGGACCAGGATCCATAGTTCACTAGAGGTGACTCTCCTTAAGATCGATAACATGCTGGGTGAACAAATTACAGTGGGGTAATTGACAAACATCGAGAAAGCAATACATGCATATACTAATCATATTGACTCCTTTGGAACTTGATTGGGCATTACAACATTATACATAGACCGCCATCCAACTGCATCTATGACTAATAATCCACCTTTAGGTTATCATCCGAACCCCCTCTAGTATTAAGTTGCAAGCAACAGATTATTGCTTTACGAATTGCGTGTAATGTAAACAATACGATTGTTCTATGAACAAAGGATTGTTGTTTTTTCCCTAGTAGCAACAACACATCTAGTACCTTAGAGATTTCTGTCACTTCCGTAGATTACCAGAGGCATGAACCCACTATCGAGCATAAATACTAACTCTTGGAGTTGCTAGCATCTACTTGGCCAAGATAGCTACTAACAACGGAAAGCATGCAAGATCACAAATAACAAAGACATGATAGAATCAATAATCAATCTGAAATAGCATCTCAATACCCATCGGATCCCCGCAAACACAACATGGAGAATTACAAATAGATGATCTTGATCATGAACGGAGCTCACACGATCTAAACATGAAATCACAAAGGAGGAGAACCAGCCATATAGCTACTACATGGATCCTTAGTGCAAAGATGAACTACTCACGCATCACACCGGAGGCTTGCATGATGATGAAGAAGGCCTCCAGGGTGAATTCTGCTCTCCGGCAGGATGCCGGGATGAGCTTCAGATCCCTCCCGATCTAGGGATGGAGATGATGGCGGCTACAGACTCTTTCGTGGATTTTTGATCGGGTACTTAGGGTTTTCGTCCTGAGGGCAATATATAGGCGGAAGGACAGGCCGAGGTGTGCCGGGTCGGCCAGACCACCCCGGCGCTGCCAGCCTGGCCACGGGCCAGGTGGTGTGGCCTCAGCCCTTCTCCGCCTCAGATACGGCATCGATGACTTACGGAAAAATAGGCACTTTGGCTTTTGTCCCATCCAATTCGAGAATATTCATTTTCGACTTTCTGGAACAAAAAAGCAAAAACAGGCGGGCACTGTGGCTCTTGTTAATAGGTTAGTCCAAGAAATCATATGAAAAGTACTCCAAAGTGTGGACAAAACACAAGAAAGTGGATAAAACCAAGCATGGAACATCAAAAATTATAGATACATTTGCAATGTATCAACATCCCTAAGCTTAACTCCAGCTCATCCTTGAGTAGGTAAGTGATAAAAAGAAAGAATAATTTTTGAGGTGACATGCACCATCAAAGACCTGATCAAAGTATTTGTAAAACATTCAAAGATGGGATCATAGTACTTCAATCATAGCATGAAAGACAAAGTTCTAGAAATAAGACAAGGAAACTATGATGCAACATGAAAAGGCACAAACAAAAGATTCATGAACAACAATGCTTTGCAAGACGTTTGTTTGTTTCACATAAAGAAAACATAGCATAATAGTATTCAGCTTGTCCCTCATAGAGTAGCAAATATAAATTCATAGGACACCTTCAAAGTTCATAAGAGTGACTATATACAAATATTTCAAAACAAGCAATATCAAGTTATGCATCAATCAACTAGTCTTGGGACAATGCACATAGAACTAAGAATGGCCACTATGCTCTCAAAGTAGGTGCATAAAGGTAGAAGGTGGAGACTCAATATAATGGTGGAAGAAAGGCCTTCATAAAAGGAAGTAGGGATTCAAGTCTCATAAAGAGCTTCCAAAAATTATGGTACTAATAGCTTTCAGCTCTCATTGCCCTTATCATAAGAATCTTGAAGTGATTAAGGTTAAAGTGAACAAACTATGGTGTACATGCTTGACGAAGTATAAGTTAGAAATATCATGTCCCTTGTATATGAGGGACTCTCCTCATGCTACTCAAGTTTAGTCACCGGTAAGTTCTTGTCATCGTAAGTACATGTGTATCATAGAGAACTGCCAACGGGGTACCCCTTGCCCGATGATACGGAAGAATCCCCATATCAAAATGACAAGGTAAGCAGACAACGAGCATCTCAACAATCTTCTTATTTACCATGGGAATATGGTGCTTTTTCTCTCTTTCCTCTTTTCATAATCTTTTTTTTCACTTTTTCTCTTTTTTCTCAATGTAGGACTCTTTTTTATAAGAAGAATGTTTCATAGACAGCTCATTGTGGTTACGCTGCAGGTTTCCACCATGTCAACATGGATTAGACCATCGGCCCAGGCGTTTCTATAACACATATACATAACTCCATGGACTTACAAGCTCTCCTTTCATTTCACACCGACGACATCCATATACAAAAGAGCATGATATCAACTAGGTATAAGTACCAAGTGCAATGTTGAAAGTGTTCCCCATGACAGCATGGTTCTCCTAATTCCCAACAAATAAGTGCAAGCATATAAAACATAGACGACAGAATGGTTCAAGTTTATTAAGGGCAAGAAAACTAAAGTGTGCCATCAAGTTCGTGAGAGCTTTAATCACTAGTTTTCTCCTAACAAGTTTAATTCGGAAGGTAAACAAAAGCATGAATATACTTGGAATAGCATAAGCTAGTAGGTAGGTATGGTGGACTCTTTGGAATAACTTGGTTTAGGGAGTTGGATGCATGAGTGGAACTCATACTTGGTTGTGGAGGCTAGCAAAAGATTGGGAGCGACAAACTAAGAGAGCAATAATGGCCATAATCATGCAGAGCGACAAAACATCATTGATCAAAGCATAAAGTGATACTACAAGTTGAAAACTAAAGGATCATAAAGGCTATGGTGACTTGATATAGTCATAACATGGTGTGAGCATGCGCCAAGTCAACCCAAATAAAGCATCAAAGGAGAATACCACTATACTATGCTTTAATATGCTAAAACAATGCATGATTCATCCAAGGCACATTAAGAAATATCAATTGTTTATAACACGTCATGCTAAAGCAAATAATACTAAGCATAAAGCCAAAACAATATCAAGCATGGCATGATAGAGCATAGGCCACCGTCAAAAACAAGCTCTTTTTACCACATAAGCATGAACTTTCCTACTCTTTTCCCAACCAAACCAAACTATTTGCAAACCAATGTATGAAAGAGGGGGTCCAACCAATTTATTCAGAAAACTAAGCAAACAAAAGCAAATGAAAACCAAAACGAAAACGAAAAAGAAGACGCTCCAAGAACAACACAACTATGCATGAAGCAATAAAAATGAAGCGTTTGGAAGAAACCTGTGATTTTCATTGATGAAGAAGGGGATGCCTTGGGCATCCCCAAGATTTGACACTTGTACTTATTGGATATTTCTTGGGGTGACACGTGTGGCATCCCCAAGATTGAGCTTTAGTCCATCCTTCATCTCATTACTCATTCCTTCCATACACCTGAAATTTTTCCTTCATACAAAACTTCACATAATCTTTATTAGCAACATTAGTGCACTCAAGATAATAAGTCTTAAGGTTCAGTTCCAACACCAAATAAACTTCCACTAAAACACTAAATACTGTAGAACTTCCCTCAAAAAGCTCTATTCCCCAAAAGAACTAAAAAGGAACCAACAAGAAGCAAATGCAGAAAATGGCAGAAATCTGTCAAAACAGACCAGAAGGTAAAGATGAATTGTTTCTAAGACCTTCTGTTGTTCAAATCAAAAAGTGTTGAACTAACGAAAGTTAGATAACAACCTGGGGCAGAAGCACAGATATTCACGCCTCAAAAGGACGTACAGACATTTTACACGAATTTTTACGGTGAAGCACAGAAATCTGTTTCGGGACAGCAACTTTCCCAATCATTACTTCTCTCTCATTAGAGGTTACTCTTGGCAAAAAAAGCAAATAAAAAGGATAAGGAGCAGTTATTACTGAAGTAATAACTTCCAAGACTCATCTAAAACTTTTGGGTTATCTCCCAATAAGTACTTTTCTTTAACGCCTTTAAGTTAGGCATGATAATTTCGATGATGCTCACATAAGAAATATGAATTGAAGTAAAAGAGCATCAAGAAGCAAATTCAAAACACATTTAAGTCTAACCCACTTCCTATGCATAGGAATCTTATACGCAAATAAATTCACAAAGAACAAAGTGATAGGCATAGGAAGATAAAACAAGAGTAAGTTCAAAACTTTCAGCAAATAGAGAGGTGTTTCAGTACCATTAAAACTTTTACAACCATATTTTCCTCTCTCATAATAATTTTCAGTAGCCTCATGAATAAAATCAACAATATAACTATCACATAAAGCATGCTTTTCATGATCTACAAACACATATTTTTTATCAAGCTCAAAAATAATGGGATTAAAACAAAACCCACTTTTAACAATTTTATAACAAGATGACTAATCAATCTCATTTTCAATAGTAGCAAAATTAATATTATCAACCAATATAGCAACACCATCTAGAGCTTTATTATAAACATTTTCAAAAGAATCCACAGGAACATAACATTCATCCTCCTTTGGTAAGCATAGGGGATGATCACATAACGTAAGGGGTAAAGAGTTACTCTCATTAGAAGGTAGCCATGGGTAGATCCATTCTTCCTCCTTTTGTTCATCACTCTCCTCCTCTTTTTCATCTAATGAGCTTTCAAGTTCAGCAATTTCTTCTTCCATAGGCTCCTGCAAAGCATTAGTCTCTTCCATTGTTGGAGAGCATCTATTAAGATATTCAAGAATATAGCCATTTTCTTCCTTATAGTTATCAAAGCAAAATTTAAGTATATCATAAACCTCATATTTATAAGGTGCATCATCAATATTTTCAAGAAAATAAGCAAGTTCGAATGCACCCTTCCAAGCAATAAATTCTTCAATTTGTTCCACATCATAAAAGATATGGTAACATTATCATTATACTCACATTGAAAAGGGAGGTGTTTATACCTCCTACAGCAACAAGATTTATCAAAGCAATACGTAACATTATAAGTAGAGCACACGTTTCTAGCAACGGTATCCAATTTATTAGTTTGTTCCCATAAGTGTTTCCCTTTTTATGACAGGCGGTGTTCCTTATAATAATATTTTTGTTCTTCCGTGAACCCACATTGCCAATAAGATTCAGTTTCAAAGAAACCAGTCATTGATAGAAAGCATGATAAAGCAAGACAATAATAGACCAACGAAAATAGCCACTATAGTAGGAACTAATTTTTTTGTATTTTTGATAAAGAAACAAGCAAACAAAGCAGAAATAAACTAAGAAAACAAAAACAACAAAGTAAAGAGATTGGTTATGAGGGACTCCCCTTGTGAAGATGTCCTTGACTCCCCGGCAACGGCGCCAGAAAAGTGCTGGCGCGTGGTTGACGTGGGAGCTTTCAAAGAATAGTACCTACCTAAAATTGTCATGGAACGTATGAAGGAGGTGTTCCTGAATCTGAAGCTAGGAAACGACAATGTCAACACTTACATCAAGAACTTTGCAAACTTATCTCGTTTTGGTGGGGATGAGGTTTGTGATGATAAGAAGAGGAAAAAGAGGTTTCTTCAAGGGCTAAGTGCTTGAATCAAGTATGATCTCACCCAAACTACTCCAAGATTATTTCTCAAGCTTCAGCAAGCAGCTCTTCAAGAGGAGGAAAGTAAACAAGCATATGATGATTCTGATGGCCCAAATTATATCGAGCTCATTGGGGAACCCCAAGAGGAAAGTATGATGAGCATAGCAGCAAGTTTCCCTCAGTTATGAAACCAAGGTTTAATCGAACCAGTAGGAGCAAGGAAACACCCCAAAGGTGTTGCTAGTTGAGCCTTGGCAGGGCGCACTACCGGTGCTAGTAGCAACATGGAGACCTATACAACACAACCACAGAACTTTGTCCCCAACTTGCGATGAGGTTGTAAAAAGCTCACCGGTTTTGCTAAAAACAAAGGATTAAACGTATCGAATGGAAGGAAGTAAAAGTTTGCAGAAAGTAAACACAAAGCAGTAAACAGTTTGTAGATTGTATGTAAAAGAAAAGGACCGGGATCCATAGTTCACTAGAGGTGGCTCTCCTTAACATAGATAACATGCTGGGTGAACAAATTATAGCAGGGCAATTGACAAACATCGATAAAGCAATACATGCATATACTAATCATCTTGACTCCTTTGGAACTTGATTGGGCATTACAACATTATACATAGACCGCCATCCAACTGCATCTATGACTAATAATCCACCTTCAGGTTATCATCCGAACCCCCTCCAGTATTAAGTTGCAAGCAACAGATTATTGCTTTATGAATTGCGTGTAATGTAAACAATACGATTGTTCTATGAACAAAGGATTGTTGTTTTCTCCCTAGTAGCAATAACACATCTAGTAACATAGAGATTTCTGTCATTTCCCCAGATTACCAGAGCTTGAACCCACTATCGAGCATAAATACTAACTCTTGGAGGTGCTAGCATCTACTTGGCCAAGATAGCAACTAACAACAGAAAGCATGCAAGATCACAAATAACAAAGACATGATAGAATCAATATTCAATCTGAAATAGCATCTCAATTTCCATCAGATCCCCGCAAACGCAACATGCAGAATTACAAATAAATGATCTTGATCATGAACGGAGCTCACAAGATCTAAACATGAAAGCACAAAGGAGGAGAACCAGCCATCTAGCTACTACATGGATCCGTAGTCCAAAGATGAACTACTCACACATCACACCGGAGGCTTGCATGATGATGAAGAAGGCCTCGAGGCTGAATTCCCCTCTCCGGCAGGGTGCCGGGAAGAGCTTCAGATCCGTCCTGATATAGGGATGGAGATGACAGCGGCTACAGACTTTTTCGTGGATTTTTGATCGGGTACTTAGGGTTTTCGTCCCGAGGGCAATATATAGGCGGAAGGAGAGGCCGAGGGGGTGCTGGGGTGAGCCAGACCACCCCTAAGCGTGGCCGAACGCGGCCAGTGGTGTGGCTGCCCCCCTTCTCCGTCTCGTATTCTGGCATCTGATGACTTCCGGAAAAATAGGCACTTTGGCTTTTGTCCCGTCCATTTCCGAGAATATTCATTTTCTGACTTTCCTGGAACCAAAAACAGCAGAAAACATGCAGCTAGCACTGTGGCTCTTGTTAATAGGTTAGTCCAAGAAATCATATGAAAAGTACTCCAAAGTGTGGACAGAACACAAGAAAGTGGATAAAACCAAGCATGGAACATCAAAAATTATAGATACATTTGCAATGTATCAGATTCCAAGAAGCACAACTGTGATACTGGTGGTTCCTTAGTAGTGGCCACTCCTTCTAAGTATCGTGTGTGGGTCCCTAATACCGCCCCGCCGCTCCATGCTCTGCCAAGACCGTCAAGTTTCTCGCCAAGGCCACTGTACTCTTACAACATCAGTCCAAGGGGCTACAACAACAACTACCCTAGGCTGTCATATGGTGGAGTTCCAGGATAATCTACTCCTCGCTCGAGTGGCGCTTGTTTCTCGTGTGGGAACACTAGACACCCGTAATGGAACTGTCCTATGAACAACATGGCTCTTCCCCCACCTCCTCCAAGACCTGCTTCAACAATTTCTCCTCGCGTACCTGCACCACGGGCTCTCAACATCAACACCAAGCCCGGTTCCATTGTTGCTCGCGCTAACAACATAAACATTGTTCAAGCTGAGCATGCAGCTGGAGTTGTGCTAGCTGTTAGCTCAGTCTTTGCACGAGTGTTATTCGATATTGGTGCATCACATTCTTTTGTGTAATAGAGGTTCTCTTAGTAACAAGGTCTTCCGATTCAATCCTTGTCCAAGGTTCTTAGGGTGCAATCATTGGGGACAACTATGAAGGCTTCTCAAATAAGTCATGGGAACCAAATTGAAATTGGCAACCAATTTTTTCTAGCATCCCTCGTTGAACTGGGCAATTCTGATATTGATGTCATATTGGGCATGGACTAGTTGAAAGCCAATGAAGCTGTGATTGATTATGCTGAACACTCGATTTATTTAAAAATTCCTGAAGGCCATATAGTCTATTCTCCAAGGCAAACTCCTTCTATTCAGCTCTACTCTTTGGGTGTCCCAATTGTTGATGTTATGGAAGCCTTGCAAAATGTTCCTGTGGTCTGTGAGTTTCCAGATGTTTTTCTAGAAGAGCTACTAGGTATGCCTCCTGACCGAGAGGTTGAGTTTGTGATTGAGCTTGAACCTGGAACCGCTCCTATCTCCAAGCGGCCTTATAAGATGGGTCCTATAGAGTGGGCCAAACTCAAATGGCAGCTTGATGAACAAGAAGAGTTGGGTTTCATTCAGCATAGAACTTCCTCTTGGGGCAGCCAAACAATCTTTGTGAAGAAGCGAGACCGGAATGATCGACTTTGTGTTGACTACTAAGCTCTCAATGCAAAAACCATCAAGAATAAATATCCCCTTCCGCGGATCAACGATCACTTTGATCAACTTGAAGGAGCAGTGGTATTCTCCAAGATTGACTTGAGAAGTGGATATCATCAAATCAAGATTCGCAAGGAAGATGTTCCTAAAACAGATTTCACCACTCGCTATGGCATGTACGAGTACACGGTCATGTCCTTCAGCCTCACCAATGATCTCGCTACTTTCTCAAGGCTTATGAACTCAGCTTTCATGGAGTACATTGATAAGTTCGTGGTGGTCTATCTTGATGACATCCGGGTCTATTCCAAGACGAAAGAAGAGCATGCAGAACATCTCCGTTGTGTTCTTACAAAGCTTCGTGAGAACCGCCTTTTCAACACCCGGATTTTTAATCCCAGATGCCTATTATGCCATACATCACAATCCCAGGATTACCATTTTTGCGAGACATAACAGATTGGATATCATAGTACATCATCCATTACAAACCATAATAAGGTTTTTGTCAACACTCGGATTTTTAATCCCAGATGCCTGTTATGTCATTCATCGCAATCTCAAGATTACCATTTTTGCGAGACATAACAGATTGGATATCACAATACATCATCCATTACAAACCATACATAAGGTCCTACACAAATAAGGATCTCATGATCCAGTCTTAATACAACAAGCAGCGGAAATAAAAGATAAGCGTAGCGGTGGGGTCCATCTTGAGGCACGGCAGGCGATCTTGTGCAGATAGTCCTAGTTATCATAGCCGTCCTGCTGGCCATCATCTTGGTAGTCTCCTTCATAGTCTGGCCATGAGAATAGCTAGGGACAAAAGCCATGAGTACTCTTTAAGTACTCGCAAACTACCAATAACAAGTAGTATAGTTCTAAGTTAAAGTGCTAACTCTATGTTTAACTATAAAGTTAAGTTTGAAACCTAAGCTGAGTTCTGAAACAAAGAAAGATAAAATAAAGTTCTAGAATCACTTAAGGTGGGAATCTAGTGTCATAGTCACAACCCGGTTGTGGTCATGTCAAGATTCAACATTCATTTCATAAGTTATTTTGAAAACATCTGACAACGAAACAGTATGGCCATTCCAACTGTCCATAACCACGGACGCGGCTATTCGAATAGTTTGACACTCTGTAGAGGTGGTACACTTTCACCACAAGATTCGATACATCTATCAGGGATAACCCTGAATCATCATACTTAGTATGCAGATAATCAAACATAACCTTTCCTTTACACACCCTAGTATAAGCACCTCTCCTATGAGCATGGCCTCCCAACCATGACCATCTGTCATCTTGGCACTGCATAGGTGGACAACATTGAGAGGTAGCCTCAGCTCAAACCTCTCCCGCGAGGGAACTAAGACTAATGCATATAAACTTCTGGCTAAGCCTTACCCAATTCACGTATTGTGGTTGTACGGTAAATTTGGAATGCTATCGCATCTGAATCCAACCATCAGTTTTTGTAAAAAGGTGTTAAGGCTCATGCCTCAACATTTTCATCATCATAACCCATTTGTGTTTCTCAACACATGTCAAAACATTTCAATATAATGACTCCTCATTCCAAGGTTTTATCAATTCATTTTCACCAAGTGTTCCTGATGAGGACATCCATACTATTCCACTATCTCCTACTCCTATTCACAATGAAGATGTTGCTGCAAAGAACAAATCCAATGAAATCAGGATTGGACCCATTACAAGAGCTCGTGCAAAGCTGATTGAGCAACAGGTGAATTCACTCTTAATTGAACCTGATGTTTTACTTAATGAGAACTTTATACTACCTAAGTCTATGCATCTTTGTATGATCAGGTTTATTGATAACACAAGCGTTGCGCGAGGAGGAGGAGAGTTGCAGCAAGAAGGACAAGCGCTGATTTCCAATATCAACAAGTGCGCGAGGGAGGAGCGGGAGGCATGCGCACTAGGAGGCAATGAGGAAATCACGTATGAGCAAGAGAGAGATGGCGCACCCAGAATTACATGTTTGAGATGTTCCACGATGTTTGGACTGCGTGCCAATAAGGCCGAACCCATATATGGGTTGGTATGTATCAGTTTGAGTCGAACCGAGTCAGTTTGGGCCAAGTTATGGCTGTTTTTAGGCCCGTTTAGAGGGGAGGACGCCCCAGCCCTCATATAAACCTCTGTAGCCGTCACACGTTAGGGTTCAGACCACGTTAAAATATTTTGGAGTTGTTTCTTTCATAGAACCTCTGGAATTACCCTGTGTTCGAATCTACCAAATATAATTGAGTGTGATCTGTTGTTCCATTGGGAATTAGTAGATTGCAGACTACCGTTCGTGGTCACGACTGCGTGTGCAAGAGTGTGGCGTTGTGAATATCCTACAAGGTTCGAGAGCTGTTGCATTGGCATCAGGGATCGAGCGGGAGAGTTCATAGCTACAGGCTAGTTATCTATCATCCACCATCACCATCGACAAAGTGCTTGCTGAGAAGATCGGGCCACCCCATATCATCTTGGTATCAGATTTCCTCGTTGCCTCGGTAAGCAATCCACAATCCATCCATAGATTAGAGAGTGTTTTTCATCCTATACAGAAAAAGCCCCACAAAACGAGTTGCCATAGCCTAGATTACATCGTAATCGAGTAATAGTTCCTGGTCGAGGTCCTCTATTCGATTAGATTTAGATCTGTTCTTCATAGATTTGTTTTCTAGTTGTTCTAGTTGTTTTCCACCATCTTTTTTCGCTACCATCAAGTCAGATCCGACCAAGTAAAGAGTCCTAGTTGCGTACTGCTTCGCAAGTCGAAAATTTTTTTTGGCTCGCTGCCTCACGCCTGACCGCAGACAGGTTTGTGCTCCAGCGTGAAGAAAAAAAAATGGACCGTCGCCTCACCACAGACCGGTCTGCCCTCATACGAGAAAAAAAAATTCTGCCGCCATCCTGCCGTGGCAAAATTTTAGGCTGTTTTTCTGCCGTGGCAGAGACCAATTCTCAGGTCAAATTTTTTTCTTTTTTGTATATTTTTTTTACTGAGTCCACATAGCGTACCTATCCTTGTGAGCCTTAGTAAGCCTTTCTTTGTGTCTAAAACTATCCTACGAGACTAGCGTGCTTAGTGCTCTGCGGGCTGCTCAGTTTAGCAATCTTGTGCCCGTTTCGTTGAGACATTGCTAGCGTCTCTCCTTGTGCATTGCAACACGAGCATTCCTCCGACATACCTTACTTTATTGAGCTCATTTTCATAGTTGCAATTGCTCCATTTATCTCCACCGTGTGTGTTTCCGTGGGTCTTTGTCATACGATCAGCACTAGGACTTGTTTGCGGTGTAGTTAGGATACCATACCTACAGCTCCACCATAAATACCCTGTGTGCCATGTGATCGTTCTCTATACCTTTGATATTCACTTCATCACATCAGTGCATCAGTTTTTGATTTTGTTTGGTAGAGCATCTCTATTCACTTTGGAACGGTAAGATCTCCTTTCTTATTAGTTGTGAGTGAGCTGTGAGAGTTCCACCATACAGATTTTGATTTTTGCACTAACCTACTAATCATCTCTTCTAGTGATGATGATGTTGTGATGCAGAAAAAGAAGGATGAGGAGCTTGTTAATTGGCGTGAATATGAGGATTTGAAGTCCCACTTGACACGTGTGTTTACTAACACGACAGATGCCATTGACAAGAATCTCCAGGATAGGAATATGAGATTGGATCAGCATGTTGGAATGGTTGATACTATTCAAACGCAAGTGGCTATGCTCAATGTCAATGTCACCGCTTTGCTGCAGTCCATTGAGGGTTTGACAGCCGCCTTACATAGAAGGGAAGATCCTCAACATGATGATGCCTTTGCTGATTTTTATGAGGGTAGTGCTGTGGATGCTGCTCCACATGTTGGCAGGGGACGTGCTATTCCCCCTGTCCATGCACCTGCTCATGGCCGTGGGTTTGCCCCTCTTGGGTGTGCTCAACGTGTGCCTAACCAAGCTGCTGATGATGGTTTGGGCAAGCCAAAATTCTCAATTCCTCAGTTTGATGGTTCCATTGATCCTGAAGACTACCTCACATGGGAGTTGAAGATTGAGAAACTCTGGCGCTTATTTGACTATCCAGAAGATAAGAAGGTCAAGCTTGCAGCATCTGAATTTGATGGTTATGCTTTGCGTTGGTGGGATTCTCTTGTGCAACATAGGAGGGAGGACAATGAACTTCCTGTGATGGATTGGTGCGAGATGAAACAAATCATGAAAGCTCGTTTCGTACCAACCAACTACTTGCGATCAGTTTTTGATAAATTGACGCAACTGAAGCAAGGCACCATGACAGTTGATGAGTACTACATGGAGATGGAGATGCTTATGCAGCGTGCTCGAGTTCGCGAGTCTATTGAGATGACCATGGGGCGATTCCTAAACAATCTGAAGTTGCCAATCAAGAGCATAGTGCGTCATCACAAGTATGAGACCATGAATGAGCTATTGCACCACGGTTTGTATACACCTCTCTCTGCACCTACTACTCCATGGGAAGACATTAGTATGGATTTTGTGCTAGGTCTACCTAAAACTCAGAGAGGTCATGATTCTATATTTGTGGTAGTGGATAGGTTCTCTAAGATGGCTCATTTTATTGCCTGCCACAAAAGCGACGATGCGTCGCATGTTGCTAACCTGTTTTTCAGGGACATCGTGAGATTACATGGAGTACCAAAGACAATTGTTTCTGACCGTGATGTGAAGTTCATGAGCTACTTTTGGAAGCCCTTATGGGGGAAGCTAGGAACGAAGTTGCTGTTCAGTACTACATGTCACCCCCAAACAGATGGTCAAACGGAGGTGGTGAATAGAACATTGTCACAGCTGCTAAGGACCATGATTAAAAAGAATCTGCGGGAGTGGGAAGAGTGTTTGCCACATGTTGAGTTCGCCTACAATAGGGCTGTGCATTCAACTACTCAGCTTTGTCCTTTTGAGGTGGTGTATGGTTTCAAGCCATTGACGCCACTTGATATGTTGCCTCTGCCATTACATGAGAGAGTTGATATGGAGGCATCAAAATGTGCTGATTATGTGAAGAAAATACATGAGAAGACTCGAGAGGCTATTGAGAAGAAAGGCAAGAACATTGCTGCTGCAAGGAATCAAGCAAGAAAAGAAGTGTTGTTCGAGCCTGGAGATATGGTTTGGGTGCATCTACGCAAGGATAGATTTCCACTACTTCGCAAGTCCAAGTTGAAGCCACGTGGTGCTGGTCCTTACAAAGTGCTAGCCAAAATTAATGATAATGCCTACTCAGTTGATATACCTATTGAGGAGTTTGGTGGTGCTAGCAACAGCTTCAACGTTGCTGATTTATCACCATATGCTGGAGAAGACCTTGGAGCGTCGAGGTCGACGCCTTTTGAAGGGGGGAGATGATGAGGACATCCATACTATTCCACTATCTCCTACTCCTATTCACAATGAAGATGTTGCTGCAAAGAACAAATCCAATGAAATCAGGATTGGACCCATTACAAGAGCTCGTGCAAAGCTGATTGAGCAACAGGTGAATTCACTCTTAATTGAACCTGATGTTTTACTTAATGAGAACTTTATACTACCTAAGTCTATGCATCTTTGTATGATCAGGTTTATTGATAACACAAGCGTTGCGCGAGGAGGAGGAGGAGAGTTGCAGCAAGAAGGACAAGCGCTGATTTCCAATATCAACAAGTGCGCGAGGGAGGAGCGGGAGGCATGCGCACTAGGAGGCAATGAGGAAATCACGTATGAGCAAGAGAGAGAGATGGCGCACCCAGAATTACATGTTTGAGGTGTTCCACGACGTTTGGACTGCGTGCCAATAAGGCCGAACCCATATATGGGTCGGTATGTATCAGTTTGAGTCGAACCGAGTCAGTTTGGGCCAAGTTATGGCTGTTTTTAGGCCCGTTTAGAGGGGATGACGCCCCAGCCCTCATATAAACCTCTGTAGCCGTCACAAGTTAGGGTTCAGACCACGTTAAAATATTTTGGAGTTGTTTCTTTCATAGAACCTCTGGAATTACCCTGTGTTCGAATCTACCAAATATAATTGAGTGTGATCTGTTGTTCCATTGGGAATTAGTAGATTGCAGACTATCATTCGTGGTCACGGCTGCATGCGCAAGAGCGTGGTGTTGTGAATATCCTACAAGGTTCGAGAGCTGTTGCATTGGCATCAGGGATCGAGCGGGAGAGTTCATAGCTACAGGCTAGTTATCTATCATCCACCATCACCATCGACAAAGTGCTTGCTGAGAAGATCGGGCCACCCCATATCAGTTCCCACCTAAGTGACTCAAGTTTTTATCTAATGTAAACTACTAAGTTAAGAGTGTTCACTAAGGTGGGAAGATGGGATCAATCTCATGCCATAGAATGACATCTAAAGTTATCTAAATAGGTAAAGTTTTATACTCTTTATGCTACCTTCAAAACAAGTAAGGGACTTTGGTAAAGTAAAGGAAGTAAGGCTTGGAAAGTAAACTTGGGGTAAGGAATAGTCAAAGTGGTATAACCAAAGCATGCCTAAAGCATCTTTGCTCAATCATCTAGCTTAATTCTAGCTTGCTAAGCATTATACTTGCAAGTGTTAGCTTGCATTGTTAATGGTGGCTTGCCTTGGTTGGTGCAGTGGTGTTTTCTTCCTCCTCTTGATAGAACTCCTCCTCCTCGAAAGCTTGGTCGGTACTATCGTCTATAAATACATACGGAGTACACAATCACCAAACAATACTTAACTAGTCTAATTACCACACTAGGGCACACATTTGATGACCTATTATCATCACAAGCATCACAAGTTTTATTAACTAGTTTCATTCTTTTTATTTAAGAAAAATAATTTCTACTCATTGAAAATAACTAAGATTTAATATTCACCACTTAAAATATGGGATCATGTGGACACATGTCATCACCACATATTCTAACATGTGGGAATATAATTTAAGGGTTGGTTCGTAATTACTTTGGTTTAAGTTCATTATTTAATGATTTAAAGTGACTAGAAATGCCTATATAGCATTATTTTGGTACTAGTCCAAAGTCACTGCATGTAAACCTTAATATTATTACATATTCAGATAGGTATGGTGAAATGTGATTTTTGAGAGTTGGAATCAACTCAAAAGCTAGCATGGTTGATTTTATAAAAATGTTTGAATGTGCAAAAGCTTCTATCTTGTTATTTTTACTAGGAGAGATCTCTAATTCTAATTGAATTAAATCCAACGGGTTTGGATAGATCTTTTCAGTATCTTTCTAACAAAACTGGAATCACTCCATTTGGATTTGTAGATCTCTCAGAATTGAATTTCAAACTAAGGGACATAACTAGGTTCAAACTAAATAGAAAAATCCTAATTTGAATTAAATGGGTCGCGCGGGAAAGCTTACGGGACGGCCCAGTGACACTCTGCGGTGCGGGGCACAACTGACAAGGGGGTCCACCAGTTAGCGGCTCATAACACGCGAAGTGGTACGGGGCGATGTGGGCCGTTAGATTAGAACTAGGATCGACGGCTGGGGCTCGTCGTCGACGACGGACAGGTCGCTGGCGAGGACAAACCCTAGCGGCTCGGTGGGGGTGCTCACGGGGCGTACCAGGAATGCAGCAATGACGGGAGGCACGAAAACAAACTAGTGGACGATGGCGAGCTCAGGGGTGGTCGAGGCAGCACCGGGGGTGGACGAAATCGACGTCTCCTTCTCCTCCTCTACTGCGGACTCCTCCGACCAAATTCCGGCAAACAAGTGCTCGCGCTGCTCCGGCTAGAGGTGGGGAAGGACCAGTGAGGTGAGGGGAGTGGAATGGTGTGAGTGGTTTGTGCTGGGGTGGCCTCTATTTATAGCTCGACGAGGCGACCGAGAGTGATGGGCGGGCGGCTCCGGCGAGGGCTGCACAGCGTGCTAGCAGCGTGGCTCGAGGTAGGGGATGGTGGCTGGTCTCTTGGTGGTGCTCTAGGGCTTAAATGCAGGTTTAGGGGCAGTGGCGTTTGGTCGGGCGGTGCTCACGCTCTGAGTGGCAGAGGCGGCGGTCTTCACGGCGAGCGGTGGCTGTGGTGCAAAGGGCGGGAAACGACATGTCTGGGGGGTTCCCTGGGTCAGGGTGACGCAGTGAGCATGGGCTGCGGTCAAGGGGCGGCATGTGCACGCGTGTCGGGCGTGGTGCTCTAGCGCGTGCTCGCACAGCGCGAACACTCAGGCGTGCTGGTCTGGTCTCCTCGGCTCACTGTGCTCAGGGAGGGGACAGAGGGTGGCGGTGCTGTCTGGGCTATCTCATAGACATGGCCAGAGCGAGAGGGGCGGTCTGCTGCAGTGATGGCAAGTTAGGTCGGCGACATGGTGCTCGGGGTGGCGTGGCATTGCTGCTAGGGGGTAGGGGATGGGGTGTTGATGGCCTGGTTGGATCAAGTAGGGACAGAGGGAGTAAATGCAGATCAATTGGGGGCAAAACCCTATAGAAAACAGTAAGCTAAATACTAGGTGTAATCTCTGCCTGCCAAGTGTTTGTAGAAATGGCCGCAAGAAATTTAGTTTTGAATTTTGAAAAGATTTTTTGTGGGTGTGTTAGTCATAAGCTTGAGACTCTGTGGGTTCTTGGGTTTTGAAAGTGGAGCTCATTTGAGTGGTTTTTGAAATAGTGGGATCTTCCCATATGAACTAGATTCAATTTTCAAATGCCATCTAAAAATAGTGTTTGAAAGTTTTTGGCACATCACAAAGTGGGGCTTTGTATATCATTATGTGTAATAGCAAGGGGTGCAAAGATGCACATTTATTTCTGTTAAGAATTGAGTACTAGGAATAGCCAAAGTAGGAATCTTGATTAAAATGGCACAAATGACCATTCTCTTCTTTTATTCATTTTGATTTGTTTTTCTTTGGGATTTGTTTGGGAATGATCTAGATGATGTTTATTTCACCTAATAATCATTTACAAGCAATGGATCACTTAATCATGGAAATTAAAAACAACTCCTATTTAAATGCACACACAACTCCTATCTCATGATCCAGTCTTAATACAATCAAGCAGCGGAATAAATAGCGTAGCGGTGGGGTCCATCTTCAGAGTCACGGGCAATGCTGATGATGGGAGATGATCCTAGTTGTCGTAGCCGTCCTGCTGTCCTCTTTCAGGGTAGTCCTCCTCATAGTCTGGCCACGGGAATAGCCAGGGACAAAAGCCATGAGTACTCTTTAAGTACTCGCAAACTATCACTAATAAGTAAGATAGTTCTCGTAGGAATGCTAACTCTAAGTTTACTTGTAAAGTTAAGTTTGAAACCGAAGATGAGTTTAGAAACAAAGAAAGATAAAACAAAGTTTGAAAACACTTAAGTGGGAACTTAATTGTCATAGTCACAACTCTGTTGTGGTCAAGTCATGTCACAATTCATTTCATAAGTCATTTTGGAAACATCTGACAACGGAACAGTATGTCCACTCAAACTGTCCATAACCACGGACGCGGCTATTCGAATAGTTTGACACTCTGCAGAGGTGGTACACTTTCCCCACAAGATTCGATACATCCGTCAGGGATAACCCTGAATCATCATACTTAGTATGCAGATAATAAAACATAACCTTTCCTTTACACACTATAGTATAAGCACCACTCATATGAGTATGGCCTCCCAGCCATGACCATCTGTCATCCTGGGCACTACATAGGTGGACAACATTGAGAGGTAGCCTCAGCTCAAACCTCTCCCGTGAGGGAACTAATACTAATGCATATAAACTTCCGGCTAAGCCTTACCCAATTCAGGTATTGTGGTTGTACGGTAAAATTGGAATGGTATCGCATCCGAACCCAACCATCAATTTTTATAAAAGGGGTAAGGCTCATGCCTCAACATTTTCATCATCATCATAAACCATTGGTGTTTCTGAACACATGTCAAAACATCTCAATAGAATGACTCATCATTCCAAGGTTTTCACAAGTCATTTTCACCAAGTATTCCCATCTAAAGTGATCAAGTTTTGGTTTAGCTCTAAACTAGTAAGTTAAGAGTGTTCACTAATGTGCGGTGCGAATCTCAATCTCGTGCCATAGAATGACATCTAAGTCTAACTAGATAGGTCAAGTTTTATAATCTTTATGCTACGTATAAACAATTAAATGACTTTGATAAAGTAAAGGAAGCAAAACTTGTAATTAAAACTTGGAGTAGGTATAAGTCAAAATGGTATAAACCAAAGCATGCCTAATGCTTTTGCTTAGGTTATCTAGCTTGCAAGGGTTAGCTTGCATTGTTAATGATGGCTTGCCTTGTGTAGTGCAGTGGTTGAAATTCTCTTCTTCCTCCTCTTGGTAGAACTCGCCCTCCTCGTAGACTTGGTCGATACTATCGTCTATAAATACATACAGAATACACAATCACCCAACAATACTTAACTAGTCTACTTAGCACACTAAGGCACACATTTGATGATTTAGTATCATCACAAACATCACAAGGTTTAATGAACTAGCTTCATTTATTTTATTTGAGAAAAGTAATTTCTACTCATTAAAATTAACTAAGATTTAATATTCTCCAGTTAAAATATGGGATCATGTGGACACATGTCATCACCACATATTATAACATATGGAAACGTAATTTAAAGGTAGGATCATATTTTAATAAGTTTAAGTTTAATATTTAATGATTTAAAGTGACTAGAAATGCCGATAGAGCATTATTTTGGTACTAGTCCAAAGTCACTGCATCAAAACCTTAATATTATTACATATTCAGATAGGTATGGTTAAATGTGATTTTTGAGAGTTGGAATTAACTCAAAAGCTATTATGGTTGATTTTAGATAAATGATGAAATGTGAAAAAGCTTCTGTCTTGTTATTTTAGCTAGGAGAGATCTATAACTCTAAATGATTTAAGTCTAGCGGGCTTGGATAGAGATTTTAAATAGCCTTCCAAAAAAATTGGAATCACTCAATTTGGATTTGTAAAACTCTCTGAGTTGATTTTTAAACTAAGGGACAGAACTAAGTCTAAGTCTAAAAAGAAAAAAACCTAATTTGAATCACAGGGCCAGCGTGGGAAACTAATTGGGCCGGCCTAGATTCACTCCGCGGCGCTGAGGGATACTGACAGGGGGGTCCGCCTGTTAGTGGCTCATTACGCGCGAAGCGGTACGGGGCGAGCTGGACCGTAGGATTAGAATGAAGATCTATGGCTGGGGCTTATCGTCGACGACAGACTCGTCGCCGGCGAGGCTGAACCCTAGCGGCTCGGTGGGGGTGTAGTGGGGACGTACCGGGGCTCCAGGTAGTGTGTCGAGGCAGCAAAACAAATGAGACGACGACGGCGAGCTCAGGCGAAGTCGCGGCAGAGGCTCGGGTGGACGAAATCAACAGCAACATCTCCTCCTCTGCTACGGCGGTCTCCGGCTCAATTCCGGCGAGTGGCTTCTCGAGCTGCTCCAGCGAGCGGTGGGGAAGGACTAGGGGAGAGAGGGGAATCGAATGGTGTGGCGATTGAGGCTAGGGAAGGCCTCCTTATATAAGCTCGAGGAGGGGACCGAAGTGGCGACGGTAAGCTCATCGGTGACGGCGATATAGCAAGCTATCGGGATGGGCTGGCGGCGAGGTTTGCCATACTGGCGGTCCTCTATGGCTTTATGGCACTAAGGCGGTGGCAATCGGGGCGTCGCGCTCTGGGGGCCAGAGCTGGTGCTCGGACGTGTTGCTGCAAGCTTGTCTGGTGAGGTGGTCAAGGCGGAGCGGCGTGCGCGGTCTGCGATCGAGGTGCGGTCTATGGCGTGCTGGCGGTGAAGGCTCTCTGGCGCGGCACAGAGTCTTAGTGCAGCGCGGCTCTGCGGTGGTCCAGGGGCTAGCAGGGGCCGTGGGGTGGACCGTGGGCGTGGTGAGGTCACGCCTTGCTCCCTAGAGCAGCGGAGAAGGGCTGGGGGTCTGCTGTGGCTTGTGCATGTTTGGCCAGTGAGCATGGCCTCAGGGTGGCGGTGAACTGTTGCCCTAGGCCATTGGGTAGGTCCTTGATGGACTGGTTGGGTTTAAGGGAGACAAGGGCATTGATTTGATTTCAAATGGCTCGACAAAATTTGATCAAAAACAGTGATAGTTAGGCCAGTTTGATTCTGCTCGCATGGTGCTCGACACAATGGCTCATGAAGAAAACTTTTGAATTTTTGAAAGATTTTTTGTGGAGTGGTTTGTCACATGCTTAAGCATCTGTGGTTTCTTGGGATTTTGAAATGGATTTCAGTTGGATGGTTTTTGAAATAGTGGGATCTAGACATATGAACTAGATTCCATTTTCAATTGCCATTTAAAATTAGAGTTTGAATGTTTTTGGGAGATCACAAAGTGGGCCTTGGCACATCACTACTTGTACTAGCAAGGGTTGCAAAGATCCACAATTGTTTCTGTTGGAATCTGAGTGCTAGGAATACCCAAAGGCTAGTTGATTAAAATGGCAAAAGTGACCATTTCCTTTATTTAATTCTTTTTGATTTCTTTTTATTTGGGTTTTGCTTAGGGATGATCTAGATGATGTGACATTCAGCATAGAACCATTTTACAACCATTAGAACACACAGTCATGGCATTTCAAACAACTCCTATTTAAATGCACACACATATGAATGCTTAAAGATTTTTAAATGGAAAAAGTTTTTGTTAACCCTAAATTGCGTAGATTTGATCTTGATTAATCTTGATTAAAGATTTGGGATGTTACATACCTTCCCCCCTTAAACAAAATCTCATATCGAGATTTAAGAAAGAAAACTAGGAACTAAAGAGATCTGGGAACTCAGTCCTAATGTAATCTTCTCGCTCCCAAGTGGCTTCTTCTTCAGTATGGTTGCTCCATTGGATCTTGAGAAATTGGATACTCCGGGTCCTGGTGGTTCTATAGGCTTCCTCCAAGATACAGATGGCCACTTCACGATACGACAGATCCTTGTTGATATCAACCGCTCGGTGATCGATGTTCTTGAAAACTTTGGTCTTCTCTGGCACTTCTAGGCATTTGCGAAGTAATGAGATATGGAACACATTGTGGATGGCTGACATCTCTTCTAGCAGTTCCAGTTGATACGATACTTCGCCTCGATGGTTCAGAATCTTGAAGGGTCTGATATATCTGGGGGCTAACTTTCCTTTTAGACTAAAATGTTGGGTTCCCTTCAATGGTGCAACCTTCAGATATACAAAATCTCCAACATTGAAAGTCAGGTCTCTCCTTCTCTTGTCAGCATAACTCTTCTATCTTGATTGGGCGGTCTTGAGGTGCTCACGGACTTTGTGAACCTTCTCTTCGGCTTCTTGGAGAATGTCGAGTTCGAAAATCTAACTCTCTCCAACTTGCGACCAATTCAAGGGGGTACAACACTTTCTTCCGTATAGGAACTCAAATGGTGCCATTTGCCAACTGGCTTGGTAGCTGTTGTTATATGAGAATTCTGCAAAAGGCAGGCAATCTTCCCATTTTGATACATATTCTAGCACACAAGCTCTCAACATATCCTCTAGGATTGGGTTGACTCTTTCAGTCTGTCCATCGCTTTGCGGGTGATAAGCGGTGGTGAAATTCAACTTGGTTCCTAATCCTTCCTGGACTTTCTGCCAAAATCTCAAGGTAAATTGGGTTCCTCGATCTGCCAAAATCTCAAGGTAAATCCTAGAAATGTACAACTCTTCTAGCTTCGAACTCTGGTAGGTTTTCTTGACAGGTATAAAATGAGCTACCTTGGACAGTCTATCAACGATGACCCAGATTGAGTCATTTCCCCTACTAGAAGTAGGCAACCCGGTGATAAAGTCCATTCTGACGGAATCCCATTTCCATTCTAGAAAATGCAATGGTTGCAACAGTCCTGCGGGTCTCTGATGTTCCGCTTTGACTCTCTGCCAGATATCACACTTGGCGATGTAGCTTTTGATTTCTCTCTTCATCTTGTGCCACCAAAATTTCCCTTTCAAATCTTGATACATCTTCGTTCCTCACGGGTGGATAGAATAAAGAGTATCATGAGCTTCTTGCATGATAACTTCCTTCAGCTCCGAATCTGCTGGCACACAGATATGTCCTTTGTACCACAGAACTCCTTCGTCTTCGGTGAATCCAGGTACCTTTCCTGTACCAATACGACGCTTGATTCCATCGATACTCTCATTTCCCTTCTGGGCTTCCTTGATTTGGCTAATCAAAGTGGGTTGTAGTTCAATGCTAGCTAAAAATCCTGTGCTAACTAGCTTAGTTCTAAACTGCTCCAACTCCTCATACAAATAGGGTTGCTTCTCCTTGATCATGGTGTTTAGCCTACACGGCAATCTGCTAAGAGCATCCGCTACCACATTGGCTTTGCCGGGGTGATAGTGAATGTCAAGGTCATAATCCTTGATTAACTCTATCCATCTTCTTTGCCTCATATTCAGCTCCTTCTGAGTGAAAATATACTTCAAGCTTTTGTGCTCTGAGTAAATCTCACAACGATTACCCATAAGATAATGACGTCATGTCTTCATTGCCAAAACTACGGCTGCTAACTCAAGATCATGGGTAGGGTAGTTCTGCTCATGCTGCTTCAGTTGCCGAGACAGATATGTGATGACTTTCCCTTCTTGCATCAATACACATCCGAGACCAATCTTGGATGCATCACAATACACATCAAATGGCTTCTTGATATCTGGCATGATCAATATTGGGGCTGAAATCAATCTCTTCTTCAGCTCTTTGAAACTTTCTTCACATTTGTCGGTCCATTCAAACTTCTTGTCCTTCTTCAACAATTGGGCCATGGATCTTGCTATGCTCGAAAATCCTTCTACGAACTTGCGGTAGTATCCCGCTAATCCGAGAAATGCATGGACTTGGGTTTGAGTGGTTGGGGCTTCCCATGCTTCAACATCTCTGATCTTAGTGTGATCAACAGTGATTCCTCTGGCAGACACAATATGTCCTAGGAATCCTACTTCCTTCAGCCAAAACTCACATTTGCTGAACCTGGCATACAACCGATGCTCTCTAAGGGTTTCCAGGATGATTCTCAGATGTTGCTCATGCTCTTCTTCTGACTTGGAGTAGATAAGGATATCGTCGATAAACACAACGACAAACTTGTCTAGAAAATTCATAAAGATCTTATTCATGAGATTCATGAAATAAGCAGGGGCATTGGTTAATCCAAAAGACATGACCGTATACTCGTATAATCCATAACGAGTAGTAAAGGTGGTCTTTGGAATATCTGTTGCATGAATCTTAAGTTGGTGATAACCAGTCCTAAGATCAATCTTAGAGAACACATTTGCTCCAGTCAACTGATCAAATAGATCCACTATCTTTGGCAATGGGTACTTGTTCTTGATTGTGACGTCATTCAACTTCCTATAATCTATGCACAAACGGTTGTCTCCATCTTTCTTGTCGATGAATAACACTGGCGATCTCCATGGCGATGCGCTTGGTTGAATCAAGCATGTTGCCAACATAGCATCCAACTGCTTCTTCAATTCCACTAACTCAGAGGGGTTCATACTATAGGGTCTCTGGGCTATGGGTCTGGTTCCGGGGATTAGTTTGATAATGAACTCAATATCCCTATCCAGGGGCATACCTGACAATTCATTTGGGAATATGTCGGGGTATTCACAGACTACTCTGACTTGGTTTATGGTGAGTAGGGCTAGACTCTTGTTGCACTTGAATTGACAGGGCAAGGTTTTAGATATATGTTCTACTAAGACTCTAGAGCTACTGGTCATGGTGATGGCTTTCTTGGCACAGTCAATCAATCCTTTATGCTTTGACATCCAATCCATTCCTAGTACTACTTCCAAACCTTTGGTTCCAAGTACTATTAGATTGGCATAAAAATCTATCCAATGTATTCTGATAGGCACAGCTTTGCAAAATTTTCTAGCTTTTATAGTTGAACCAGGGATTTGAACTATCATGACATGCTTCAAGTTGGTTGGGTGAATCTTACTAATGCATGCAAAATCTCTAGTGACAAATGAGTGCGATGCTCCAGAATCAAACAACACTGTTGCTAAAACTGAGTTGATAGAAAACATACCCAGCACTACATCTAGCGCTTCTTGGGCTTCTTCGGCGTTCATGTGAAAGAGACGACCGTTGCGGTTGTGAGGGCTCCCTAGGGTGAATCTTCTTCCTGGTGGAACACGACGCTGTTGTTGAGCTGGGGCATTCACATTGGCAGTGGCGGCAATCTTCTTGGGGCACTCATTGGAATAGTGACCCTTCACTCCACATTCGAAACAAGTAATCTGGGACTTGTCTTTCGCTGCCACGGGCATAGCATTGCTTCCAGTTCTAGGTGCAGTATTGTTGTTGCTATTGTTGTTGTTGCTCTTGGGAGGTGCACGGTTGAAATTGTTGGGGTTTCCAGGGTGATTGTTGTTCCTTCCGGAGTTCACATTTCCTCCGCTACGGTTATCGTAGCTTGGGCGAGACATTGGGGGTCGATTGTTCCGCGGTGCATATCCGGCAGATGGGATGGGACGGTACTTCTAATGACTGTTGGATCTAGCTTGGTGCATCATCCGACGTTTGCGGTTGTCGTTTGCTTGGTTAATCTTCCCTTCCATCTGAATGGCAGAGTCGACTAACTCTTCGAGATCTTCGAAACGGATGTTGACGAGGACAGTCTGCATCTCATAATGCAGTCCATTCAGGAATCTCTCCTTCTTCTTGGCCTCCGTGTTGATCTCAGCAGGTTCATACCTGGCGAGGGACAAGAATCTGTCATGGTACTCCACTATATTCATTCTGCCCTGCTTCAACTCTCTTAATTCATCCCTCATTCAGGTGACTAGACCCTATGGCACGTGGGTGCGGCTGAACTTTATTTTGAAGGCTTCCCATGTCATCACTTGACCATGGTTCATTGTGCGGGTGATGTTCGACCATGCTCTTGCATCTCCTGCCAAATAGTGGGTGGCAAAAAGAACTTTCTCGTTGGCATCCACTCCTGCTACTTCTAAGTTGTTCTCCATTGTCTGTAACCAGTCATCAGCATCAAGTGGGTTCTCTGAAGTACTAAAGATTAGGGGATTGGTATTCTGGAAGTTTTTGAGTTTGGATCCATGATGATCCTGATTTCCATGGTTTTGATTGTTGTGAGCCATCTGGGCGACCTGCTGCAGTGTTGCTAGATTAGCTTGGCGCTCTGCCCTACTAGCTTCATGGTCTACAATGAGAGTCTGCAGAATCTGGAGCATTGGGTCTTGCGATGAGCTGCTCTCTCCTTGGTTTCCACGAGTCATCTGAAGATTGAGATAGATAAAGGGGTAAGAGGGAAAGTTCTAAGGTTCATGGCTTTGGTTTCAAAGCTCAAAACTTTGAGTTTGACTCAGGTTTTGCAACTAACTTATTTTCATTCATTCAAGCAAAGCACACGATACAAACACACCCACACCACAACATCAAAGGAAAATAGATGGTTTTAAGAACCATTATGCAAGCTACAATACAATGGGACCGATACTCCTCACTGTACGATAGTGCTCTAGTGCATCTACTCATCATCGATGAAGTCAGAGTCATCATCGTCGGTGTAGAAGTCCACGGCATCCTCCTCCAGATAGTCATCATCATTGCTGAGATAGGAGTCAATATCTCCTTGGATATCTTCACCTTCCTCTTCTTCTTCTTTTGCCGCAAGGTGAGCTTCTTGCTCCTTGATGGTCTTCTCGAGGTCGGCCACCTTCTTGCGAAGACGGTCAATGGTGCGATCCTTCTTTGCGCGTTGACGGCGAAGAGACTGACAATCCTTGATGAGTAGTGAGAAAGTCTAGGCCTTCTGGGCGGCAAGGGTGAGGTTGTTGTTGGCGAGCTCTCTAGCATTGTCCAACTCCTTCTGTCTGTCGTACAGTAGGAAGTCGAGGTTCTCCACCTGACGCTTCAATATTGGGTGACTTGGCATCTCTAGCGGCATTCCCATGGAATCACGCCTTGCATAGTGAACAAAGCGGGTTCCATGGATTAGGTTGACACTTTGGGCACACAAACGTGCGAGAGCTTCATGCATTGCCCTGGCAAATCCATCTGGCTAGTTGTTCTCTCTCACGGAGAACTGAATCCTCCCAAATACTGGTGCTTCTATCTTGCCCCGAAGATCAGTAGTTACTAGCCATTGTAGATCTCCTCCTGGTGGACCCGGGAGTTGAGCTCCAAGAAATTACGGATGCGGATGCTCCAAGAACTCAGACAGTGAATCCAGATCCCTCTCGAAGATCAGTTGGCCTCCGTTGCCCAACTGGTAGAACTTGCTGTATTGGGCTTCCATCTATAAGAATTTAGGACGAGAAAGTTAGTGAAGTGATCAAGTGTGTCAAAGTTTTATGTAGTAATGTAAGAAATTGGAGGAACATGAATTCTTTGAGAGAAAGAATTCCCGAGGGTAAGAGAGGAAATAGTTTTCATAAATACTCACTTTGGTTTTTGAAACTAAGTTTTTGTTTCGGACGTCCATTCTAACTAGGGTCTCCTATGGTCAGATGGCCCTGATACCAACTTGTCAACACCCGGATTTTTAATCCCAGATGCCTATTATGCCATACATCGCAATCCCAGGATTATTATTTTTGCGAGACATAAACAGACTGGATATCACAGTACATCATCCATTACAAACTATAATAAGGTTTTACATAAATGAAGTTTTGGGATGTTACAGTACATCATCCTAATAACCTCGGATTAAAGTTTTGGGTTGTTACAGTTTTACACAAATAAAGGATCTCATGATCTAGTCTTAATACAATCAAGCAGCGGAATAAATAGCGTAGCGGTGGGGTCCATCTTCAGAGTCACAGGCAATGCTGACGATGGGAGATGATCCTAGTTGTCGTAGCCATCCTGCTGTCCTCCTTCAGGGTAGTCCTCCTCATAGTCTGGCCACGGGAATAGCCAGGGACAAAAGCCATGAGTACTCTTTAAGTAATCGCAAACTATCACTAACAAGTAAGATAGTTCTAGTAGGAATGCTTACTCTAAGTTTACTTGTAAAGTTAAGTTTGAAACCTAAGCCGAGTTCAGAAACAAAGAAAGATAAAATAAAGTTTCAAAACACTTAAGTGGGAACTTAATTGTCATAGTCAAAACTCTGTTGTGGTCAAGTCATGTCACAATTCATTTCATAAGTCATTTTGAAAACATCTGACAACGGAACAGTATGGCCACTCCAGCTGTCCATAACTGCGGACGCGGCTATTCGAATAGTTTGACACTCTGCAGAGGTGGTACACTTTCCCCACAAGATTCGATACATCCGTCAGGGATAACCCTGAATCATCATACTTAGTATGCAGATAATCAAACATAACCTTTCCTTTACACACTCTAGTATAAGCACCTCTCCTATGAGTATGGCCTCCCAGCCATGACCATCTGTCATCCTGGGCACTGCATGGGTGGACAACATTGAGAGGTAGCCTCAACTCAAACCTCTCCCACGAGGGAACTAATACTAATGCATATAAACTTCCGGCTAAGCCTTACCCAATTCAGGTATTGTGGTTGTACGGTAAAATTGGAATGGTATCACATCCGAACCCAACCATCAGTTTTTATAAAATGGCTAAGGCTCATGCCTCAACATTTTCATCATCATCATAAACCATTGGTGTTTCTCAACACATGTCAAAACATCTCAATAGAATGACTCATCATTCCAAGGTTTTCACAAGTCATTTTCACCAAGTATTCCCATCTAAAGTGATCAAGTTTTGGTTTATCTCTAAACTACTAAGTTAAGAGTGTTCACTAATGTGGGGTGCTAATCTCAATATCATGCCATAGAATGACATCTAAGTCTAAGTAGATAGGTCAAGTTTTATACTCTTTATGCTACCTATAAACAAGTAAAGGACTTTGGTAAAGTAAAGGAAGTAAAACATGTAATTAAAACTTGGAGTAGGTATAAGTCAGAATGGTATAACCCAAAGCATGCCTAATGATTTTGCTTAGGTTATCTAGCTTGCAAGGATTACCTTGCATTGTTAATGATGGCTTGCCTTGTATAGTGCAGTGGTTGAAATTCTCTTCTTCCTCCTCTTGGTAGAACTCCTCCTCCTCGTAGACTTGGTCGGTACTATCATCTATAAATACATACGGAATACACAATCACCAAACAATACTTAACTAGTCTACTTAGCACACTAAGGCACACATTTGATGATCTAGTATCATCACAAACATCAGAAGGTTTAATGAACTAGCTTCATTTATTTTATTTGAGAAAAGTAATTTCTACTCATTGAAATTAACTAAGATTTAATATTCTCCAATTAAAATATGGGATCATGTGGACACATGTCATCACCACATATTCTAACATATGGGAATGTAATTTAAAGGTGGGATCATATTTTAATAAGTTTAAGTTTAATATTTAATGATTTAAAGTGACTAGAAATGCCTATATAGAATTATTTTTGTACTAGTCCAAAGTCACTGCATGGAAACCCTAATATTATTACATATTCAGATAGGTATGGTTAAATGTGATTTTTGAGAGTTGGAATTAACTCAAAAGCTATTATGGTTGATTTTAGAAAAATGTTTAAATGTGAAAAAGCTCCTGTCTTGTTATTTTAGCTAGGAGAGATCTATAACTCTAAATGATTTAAATCCAATGGGCTTGAATAGAGATTTTAAATATATTTCCAACAAAATTGGAATCACTCAATTTGGATTTGTAAAACTCACTGAATTGATTTTTAAACTAAGGGACAGAACTAAGTCTAAGTCTAAAAAGAAAAATCCTAATTTGAATCATAGTGCCAGCGCGGGAAACTAATTGGGCCGGCCCAGATTCACTCCACGGCACTGAGGGCTGCTGACAAGGGGGGTCCGCCTGTCAGTGGCTCATTACATGCGAAACGGTAAGGGGCGATCTGGACCGTAGGATTTGAATGAAGATCTATGGCTGGGGCTTATGGTCGACGACGGACTCATCGCCGGTGAGGCTGAACCCTAGCGGCTCGGTGGGGGTGCAGTGGGGACGTACCGGGGCTCCAGCTAGTGCAGCAAGGTGGGCAAACGAACAAGAAGACAATGGCGAGCTCAGGCGAAGTCATGGCAGAGGATGGGATGGACGAAATCAACAGCAACGTCTCCTCCTCTGCTGCGGCGGTCTCCGGCGAGAGGCTGCTCGAGCTGCTCCGGCGAGAGGTGGGGCAGGACTGGGGAGAGAGGGGAGTCGAATTGTGTGGCGATTGAGTCTGGGGAAGGCCTCCTTATATATGCTCGAGGAGGGGACCGAAGGGGCGACGGCGTACCCATCGGTGACGACGATACAACGAGCTATCGGCATGGGCGGCGTAGGCGGACAGTGGCTTGCCTCCTGGCGGTCCTTTATGGCTTTACAGCGCGCTCTGGGGGATAGAGGTGGTGCTAGACGTGGTTCCCGTTGATCGTGGGTCGCGTGGCGGTGCACGGCCATGTCTGGCGGGGTGAGGTGGTCAAGGCGGAGCGACATGCGCGGTCTATGGTCGAGGCGCGGTCTGTGGCATGCTGGCGGTGAAGGCGCTCTGGCGTGCTCTAGCGTGGAGCAGAGACTTAGTGCGGCGTGGCTCTGGGGTGGTCCAGGGGCTAGCACGGGCCGTGGGGTGGACCATGGGTGGCGGTGAGGTCACGCCTTGCTCCCTAGAGCGGCGGAGAAGGGCTGGCGGTCTGCTGTGGCTTGTGCACGTTTGGCCGGCGAGCATGGCCTCGGGGTGGCGGTAAATTGTTTCCCTAGGCCATTGGGTAGGTCCTTAATGGACTGGTTGGATTTAGGGGAGACAAGGGCATTGATTTGAGTTCAAATGGCTCGACAAAATTTGATCAAAAACAGTGATAGTTAGACCAGTTTGATTCTGCTCGCAAGGTGCTCGACGCAATGGCCGCATGAAGAAAACTTTTGAATTTTGGAAGATTTTTGGTGGAGTGGTTTGTCACATGCTTAAGCATCTGTGATTTCTTGGGATTTTGAAATGGAGTGCAGTTGGATGGTTTTTGAAATAGTGGGATCTAGACATATGAACTAGATTCCATTTTCAATTGCCATTTAAAATTAGAGTTTGAATGTTTTTGGGAGATCACAAAGTGGGCCTTGGCACATCACTACTTGTACTAGCAAGGGGTGCAAAGATCCACAATTGTTTCTGTTGGAATTTGAGTGCTCGGAATACCCAAAGTGGGCTAGTTGATTAAAATGGCAAAAGTGACCATTTCCTTTATTTAATTCTTTTTGATTTCTTTTTATTTGGGATTTGCTTTGGATGATCTAGATGATGTGACATACATCATAGAACCATTTTACAACCATTAGAACACACAATCATGGCATTTCAAACAACTCCTATTTAAATGCACACACATAGGAATGCTTAAAGATTTTTAAATGGAAAAAGTTTTTGTTAACCCTAAATTGGGTAGATTTGATCTTGATTAATCTTGATTAAAGATTTGGGATGTTACACGCCTCTATGCAAATTTCTCCAAGTGCGAATTCTGGTTGCCTGAAGTCACCTATCTGGGTCACGTCATTTCTACAAAGGGCATTGTTGTCAACCCAGAGACTATTCGGACGATTGTGGAGTGGCTTCCTCCCAAAAATGTGAAAGAGGTCTGAAGTTTCCTTGGATTGGCTAGCAATTGTCGTCGCTTTGTTCAGAACTTTTCAAAACTTCCTAAGCCTCTTACAAATCTCCTCAAGAAAGGAAATAAATTTCTTTGGTCACCGGCGTGTCAAGAAAGCTTTGAAACACTCAAGGAAAAGCTCACTTCCACACCTGTCTTGATTCCTCCTGATACATAAAAACCATTTCAGATCTTCTGTGATGCCTCTCTCCAAGGACTTGGCATGGTCCTTGATACGTTGCTAACGTATCCATAATTTTTTATGTTACATGCTTGGTTTTATCTACTTTCTTATGTTTTGTCCACACTTTGGAGTACTTTCTTTACACTTTCTTGGACTAACCTATTAACAAGAGCCACAGTGCCAGCTGCCTGTTTTTGGTTCTAGGAAAGTCAGAAAATGAATATTCTCGGAATTGGATGGGACAAAAGCCAAAGTCAGTTTTTCACCGAGGGACACCCGGAGCCAGAATACGAGACTGAGAGGGGCCAAGGGGCCGCCACACCACCTGGCCGCGCGGCCCAGCCTGGCCCACGCCAGGGGGTGGTCTGGCCACCTCATCTGCCCCCTCGGCCTCCCTCTTCGCCTATAAGTTACCTCTTGACCTAAAAACCAAGGGGGGTTCGACGTTTTTCCAGAAAGAGTTCCTCTCCGCCACCATCACCAGATTCCGCGATTCAGAACCAGAAACTCCGTTCTGGCACCCTGCCAGGACGGGAAATTGGAAGAGATCATCGCCATCATCATCATCGCCTCTCCATCGACCATCCATGTTTCCCCCATCTATGAGTGAGTAATCCCCCGCTGTAAGCTATGGGGATGGTAGGGATGGGATTAGATCATTCATGTAATGGCATCAGATTGTTAGGGCATGGTGCCTAGTATCTACTATTAGTGCTTTTTGACTTTGTTGTAACTTGTAATGCTTAATGCTTGTCACTAGGGCCTGAGTGCCATGATTTTAGATCTGAACGTGTTATTGATTCATTATGATAGTATTGTTTATGGTCTTACCTGCAAGTTGTATACACACGTTGTTTTCCGGAACCAAAGTCCCCGAAGTGACAGAAATTGGGATAACCGGAGGGAATGGCTTTGATGTGAGGATCACATGTGTTCATAGAGTGTTAATGCTTTGCTCCGGTGCTCTATTTAAAGGAGCACCTTAATTGCCAGTAGTTCCCTTGAGGCCCCACTACAAACGGGCTGGCAGGAAAAAAGATGTTGTGCAAGTTCTCATTGCGAGCACGTATGACTATATATGGAACACATGCCTAGGATTATTTAGTACTTGGATGCTTTATCTTATTTATCTACAAATGCCCTATTTTCTGATTGCTATATGAATTGTCTTGTCCATGCAACACCCCTCCATCCATACATATGCCTACCGCGCTTTAATCCTACTGTTTATCGCAACTGTTACTACTGTCTTTACTTTTACTACTACTATTACTTTACTATTGGTGCTACAAAACCGTTGCTACTGATAAACTGCTGTGAGCAAGATTGTTTCCAGGTGCAGCTGAATTGACAACTCAGTTGTTAAGGCTTATAAATATTCTTTGGCTCCGTTGTGGGTCATCAATACTATTTTCTGGCGCCGTTGCCGGGGAGCATAGCTTTATTTATCAAGTCCACTTGGAATCATTATTGTTCGCTGCCATCCATCCATCATGGGTAAGTCTCATGATGGCAAGGTCCCTATTTTACCATCCACTACAAGAAGCGGTACGGTTCTGAACACCTCTTTTCTCTTGATTCACCATCTGTTATGAGTAAGCTTCTTACACCACCACATACACATGCTACACACACTTCTACTACTACTGAATCTGAAACTTCTGATACTTATGATGCTTCTTCTACTGTGCATGATAAGAGTGGTTCATTAGGTCCTTTCCTAGATGCTATGATTGCTAGAACTATAGCTGGAAATACTGAAACTCCTAATGAAGACACTACTACACCTGTTAGTTCACCTGAGTCTAGAGAGAGCTATGATATTGAAGACGGTTATATAGATATGACCGATGAATTTATTAAAGAATGTCAAAACACCCATGATAGGAGTGCTGCTAAGAGTCTCCTTGAGAGGCGTACTATAAGATCCAAATTGTCTCCTAATGCTAAGTTTGTTGCATCTGCCATAAACATTAAAGATAAGGATTATGATTTCTCTCTTGATCTATCTTACATAGCTATTGTTGAGAAAGAACCTTTTTGTGGGACTAAGGATGAAAGTGTTGTAGCACATATGACTGAGATTTCTACCATGAGTGGCCTGTTTTTTTATGATATTAAGATGCGCACCTACTTTGTTGCTAAAATTTTCCCATTTTCACTGAAAGGAGAAGCTAAAACTTGGTTTAATAATTTACCTCCTGGATCTATTGATAGCCCTGATTGCTTGATTAGTACTTTCCTGCAGAAATATTTTCCTCCTAGTGCTAGACATGCTATTTTGTAGGAACTTTTTGATTTTAAACAGGGAGAAAAAGAGATATTGCCTGAATCATGGGCAAGGTTTTGTGCTTTGATTCATGAACAGGCTGGATGTCCATTACCTAAGAATGAGCTTCTTGATATATTTTATAATGGACTAACTGAAGAATCTAAGACATACCTGGATAGTTGTGCTGATTGTGTTTTCAGGAATAGGACTCCCAAGGAAGCTGAGGTATTAATGGCTCAAATAAGCAATAATTATGAAGACTGGACTCCTCCTGAACCAGCTATACCTGAAACAATTATACCTGAACCAGCTATACCTGCGCCTATAGCAACATCTAAGAAAAGGGGAGTTATTGAACTAAATGATGAAGTGATGAAGGAAGCTAAGAAATGTCTTAAGGAGAAGGGTATTAAAGCTGCAGATGTCAAGCATTTACCTCCTATAGAAGAACTATTTAATCCAATCTCCCACTCGTCGACCATTGAGGTACACTCTCTCCAACATTTTGATGAAGGTGATATCCCTTACTCTAAACCTCCTGATCAATGCTTAGAAGAATTTGATGTTTTATTGTTAAGCAAGATAATTTCAATAAAAGGGTGCAAAATCATTTAATGGAAAACACTAGAGCTATTTTTGAGTTGAAGGATATTGTGGAAAGAACCTCTAATGATGTTAAAATGCTTGTTAAACATTTTCAAATGGTTCAAACTCAAATTGATCAGCTTATTAAAGTACAAAAAGACTTGCTAGTTAATGCTGCTAAAGAAAAACATGCTTATGAAATTAGAACTAGAAGTGGTGCTGCCACCCAGGATCCTCTATATCCTAAAGGGCATCCTAAAAGAATTGAGCAGGATTCTCAACGAATTGAAAATAGTGGTACTACTCCTAAGAAAAGAAAGAAGAAACATAAAACTATTGTAGAACCTTCTGAACCTGCTAAAGATCCTAATAGTATATCTGTCTCTGATGCTGAAAGTGGTAATGAAGAAAATGATGTTCCCGATAAATAAAAAGTTGAAGAAGAATTTGAAAGGCACACTAAGAATACTAAATACACTAAAGAAGATTTTGTTGCTAAGAAACATGGTAGTGAAAGAGAGCCTTGGGTTGAAAACCCTATGCCTTTCCCTGATAAGAAACACAAGTCAAAGGAAGATGAACACTATAATAAGTTTTGTGAGTGGATGAAACCTTTATTCTTGCAAATTCCTTTGACTGATGCTATTAAATTGCCTCCCTATTCAAAGTATATGAAGGATATTGTCTCGAATAAAAGGAAGATCCCTAATGAAGAAATTTCTACTTTGCTTGCTAATTATTCCTTTAATGGTAAGGGTCCGAAGTAACCTGGAGACCTAGGGATTCCAACCATTCCTTGCTCTATTAAAAATAGTTATGTTAGAACTGCCTTGTGTGATTTGGGAGCAGGAGTTAGTGTTATGCATTTTTCTCTCTATAAGAGACTTCAACTTGAAAAACTAATACCAACTGATATATCTTTGCAAATGGCTGATAAATCTACTACTATTCATGTTGGTATATGTGAGGATGTACCTGTTCAAGTGGCTCATAATTTCTTGATATTAACTGATTTTCTTGTGCTTCAAATGCCCGAAGATGATAATATGTCTATTATTCTTAGGAGACCTTTTCTTAATACTGTAGGAGCTGTTATTAATTGTAATCAAGGAAAGGTGAATTTATGTTAATGACAAGGAGCATACTGTCTATTTCCCGAAGAAGATTGATAGGACTTATGGTTTAAATTCGATTGAACATGTTGAGGGCATTCAAGTTGGAGAAATATATTGTCCCATTCCAAGAGAAAAATATGAAACTATTATGATTGGGACCATTGCTATCAAGGTTGAGGTAACATAATCATTAGTGGAACACAAAGTTTTGTTTCATATAAAAAAAATTTGGTAACAAGACCTGATCAACCTTGTTAACAAAAGGATTTCAATGAACAAAACAATGTTTTCACCATGATTATCTTTGTTTACTTTTATTTTTATGCCTAACTTAAAGGCGTTAAAGAAAAGTACTTATTGGGAGATAAACCAAAAGTTTTAGATGAGTCTTGGAAGTTATTACTTTAGTAATAACTTCTCCTTATCCTTTTCATTTGCTTTTTGTGCCAAGAGTAACCTCTAATGAGAGAGAAGTAATGATTGGGAAAGTTGCTGTCCCGAAACAAATTTTTGTGCTTCACCGTAAAAATTCGTGTAACATCTCTGTACGTCCTTTTGAGGCGTGAAGTTTTGTGCTTCTTCCCCATGTTTTTATCTAACTTTTGTTAGTTCAACACTTTTCGATTTGAGTAACAGAATGTGTTCGAAAAAATTCGTCTTTACCTGCTGGTCTGTTTTGACAGATTTCTGCCATTATTTGCATTTGCTACTTGTTGATTCCTTTTTGAGTTCTTTTGGGGAATTGAGATATTTGAGGAAAGTGCTACAGTAGCTTCTGTTTTAATGGAAGTTTTATTGGTGTTGGAACTAAACCTAAAGACTTATTATCTTGAGTGCACTAATATTGCTAATAAAGATTGTGTGAAGTTTTGTATGAAGGAAAATTTCAGGTGCATGGAAGGAGTGAGTAATGAGATGAAGGATGGATTAAAGTTCAAGCTTGGGGATGGCACGCGTGTGACCCCAAGAAATATCCAAGAAGAACAAGTGTCAAAGCTTGGGGATGCCCAAGGCATCCCCTCTTCATCAATATAAATTCTAGGTTTCTTCCAAACCCTTCATTTTTATTGTTTCATGCACAGTTGTGTTGTTCTTGGAGCGTCTTTTTTTCGTTTTTGTTTTGGTTTTTCCTTTGCTTTGTTTTTGTTAGTTTGCTGAATAAATTGGTTGGACCCCCTCTTTCGTGCATTGGTTTTCAAATAATTTGGTTTCGATTGGAAAAGAGTAGGAAAAGTTCATGCTTAAGTGGAAAAGAGAGTTTGTTTTTTACTGTGGCCTATGCTTTGTCATGCCATGCTTGATATTATTTTGGCTTTATGCTTAGTATTATTTGCTATAGCATGACATGATATAAACAATTGAGATTGCTTAATGTGCCTTTGAAGAATCATGCGTTGTTTTAGCATATTAAAGCATAGTATTGTGGTATTCTCCTTTGATGCTTTATTTGGGTTGACTTGGCACATGCTCACACCATGTTATGACTATCCCAAGTCACCATAGCCTTTATTATGCTTTAGTTTTCAACTTGTAGTATCACTTTATGCTTTTATTAATGATGTTTTGTCACTCTACATGATTATGGCCGTTATTGCTCTCTTAGTTGGTCGCTCCCAGTCTTTTGCTAGCCTCCATAACCAAGTATGAGTTCCACTCATGCATCCAACTCCTAAACCAAGTTATTCCAAAGAGTCCACCATACTTACCTATTAGGAATTGCTATTACAATTATATTCTTATTTTTATCTACCTTCTGAATTAAACTTGTTATGAGAAAACTAGTGATTAAAGCTCTCACGAACTTGATGGCACACTTTACTTTTTTTGCCCTTAATAATCTTGAACCATTGTGTCGTCTATGTTATATATTCTTGGACTTATATGTTAGGGATTAGCAGAACCATACTATCATGGGGAATGCTTTCAACATTGCACTTGTACTTTGTACCGAGTTGATATCATCCTCTTTTGTCTATGGATGTCGTCGGTGTGAAATGAAAGGGGAGCTTGTAAGTCCATGGATTTATGTATGTGTGTTAGAGAAACGCCTGGGCCGCTGGTCTAATCCATGTTGTCATGGTGGAAACCTGCATCGTAACCATAATGAGCTGTCTATGAAGCATTCTTCTTATAAAAAAAGTCAGATATTGAGAAAAAAGAGAAAAAGAAAAAAAGAGATATGAGAAAAGAGGAAAGAGAGAAAAAGCACCATATTCCCATGGTAAATAAGAAGATTGCTAAGATGCTCGTTGTCTGCTTGCCTTGTCATTTTGATATGGGGATTCTTCCGTATCATCGGGCAAGGGGTACCTCGTTGGCGGTTCTCTATGATACACATGTACTTACTATGACAAGAACTTACGGTAACTAAACTTGAGTAGCATGAGGAGCGTCCCTCGTATTCAAGGGATATGAGATTTCCAACTTATACTTCGTCAAGCATATACACCATAGTTTGTTCACTTTAACCTTAATCACTTCAAGATGCTTATGATAGGGGAAATGAGAGCGGAAAGCTAACAAGTATCATATTTTTTGGAAGCTCTTTATGAGACTTGAATCCATACTTCCTTCTATGAAGGCCTTTATTTTATTTTTATGTTGAGTCTCCACCTTCTATCTTTATGCACCTACCTTGAGAGCATAGTGGCCATTCTTTGTTCTATGTGAATTGTCCCAAGACATGTTGATTGATGCATAGCTTTGATATTGCTTGTTTTAAACTATTTGTATCTAGTCACTCTTATGAACTCTGAAGGTGTCCTATGCATTTATGTTTGCTACTCTATGAGGGACAAGCTGAATGCCACTATGCTATCTTCTCTTTATGTGAAACAAACAAACGTCTTGCAAAGCATTGTTATTCGTGAATCTTTTGTTTGTACCTTTTCATGTTGCAACATAGTTGCTTTGTCTTATTGCTAGAACCTTATCTTTCATGTTATGATTGAAGTACTATGATCCTAGCTATCACTGATTTACAAATACTTTGATCAAGTTTATGATGGTGCATGTCACCTCAAAAATTATTCTTTCTTTTTATCACTTACCTACTCGAGGACGAGCAGGAGTTCAGCTTGGGGATGTTGATATGTTGGAAACGTATCCATAATATTTTATGTTCCATGCTTGGTTTTATCTACTTTCTTATGTTTTGTCCATAATTTGGAGTACTTTCTTTACACTTTCTTGGACTAACGTATTAACAAGAGCCACAGTGCCAGGTGCCCATTTTTTGCTATTTTTGGTTCCAGGAAAGTCAGAAAATGAATATTCTCGGAATTGGATGGGACAAAAGCCAAAGTCAGTTTTTCACCGAGGGACACCCGGAGCCAGAATACGAGAGGGAGAGGGGCCAGGGGCGCCACACCACCTGGCCGCACGGCCTAGCCTGGCCCGTGCTAGGGGGTGGTCTGGCCACCTCGGCTGCCCCCTCGGCCTCCCTATTCGCCTATAAGTTGCCTCTTGACCTAAAAACCAAGGGGGGTTCGGTGTTTTTCTAGAAAGAGTTCCGCTCCGCTGCCACCACCGGATTCCACGATTCAGAACCAGAAACTCCGTTCTAGCACCCTGCCAGGACACGAAAATGGAGGAGATCATCGCCATCTTCATCATCATCACTTCTCCATCGAGCATCCATGTTTCCCCCATCTACGAGTGAGTAATCCCCCGCTGTAGGCTATCGAGATGGTAGGGATTGGATGAGATCGTTCATGTAATGGCATCGGATTCTTAGGGCATGGTGCCTAGTATCTACTATTAGTGCTTTTTGACTTTGTTGCAACTTGTTATGCTTAATGCTTGTCACTAGGGATCGAGTGCCGTGATTTCAGATCTGAACGTGTTATTGATTCATTATGATAGTATTGTTTATGGTCTTACCTGCAAGTTGTATACACACGTTGTTGTCCAGAACCAAAGGCCCTGAAGTGATAGAAATCGGGATAACTGGAGGGAATGGCTTTCATGTGAGGATTACATGTGTTCACGGAGTGTTAATGCTTTGCTCCGGTGCTCTATTAAAAGGAGCACCTTAATTGCTAGTAGTTCCCTTGAGGCCCCGCTGCAAACGGGCTGGCAGGACAAAAGATGTTGTGCAAGTTCTCATTGCGAGCACGTATGACTATATATGGAACACATGCCTAGGATTATTTAGTACTTGGATGCTTTATCTTATTTATCTTCAAATGCCCTATGTTCTGATTGCTATATGAATTGTTTTTTCCATGCAACGCCCGTCCATCCATCCCTATGCCTACCGCGCTTTAATCCTACTGTTTACCGCAATTGTTACTACTGTCTTTACTTTTACTACTACTATTACTTTACTATTTCTACTACAAAACGGTTGCTACTGATAAACTGATGTGAGCAAGATTGTTTCCAGGTGCAGCTGAATTGACAACTCAGTTGTTAAGGCTTATAAATATTCCTTGGCTCCCCTTGTGTCGAATCAATAAATTGGGCTTCACTTCCCTCGAAAATTCTGCGATACACCCCTATAATTGTGGGTCATCAGTCCTCTTGCAAGACAAGCAAGTCGTTGCTTATGCTTCCCATCAATTGAAAACTCATGAGATGAACTATCCAACACATGATCTGGAACTTGCAGCAGTTTTCTTTGCTCTGAAAGTATGGAGGCACTACTTGCTTGGAAACCGTTGTGAGATGTTTTCTGACCACAAAAGTCTAAAATATATCTTCACTCAGCCGGATCTCAACCTTCGCCAAAGGATATGGATTGAAACCATCAAAGACTTTGATCTTTCGATCAACTACATTCCAGGCAAAGCAAATGTAATGGTCGGTGCCCTTAGTTGTAAGGCATACGTGAATAACCTCTTGGTCAAAGAAGATGAACCTCTCTTGTAAAAGGAATTCTGTCAACTCAACCTCGAGCCTATACCCCGTGGATATCTTTCCAACTTGGTAGCTACTCCTTCTTTGGAAGAAAATATTCGCTCAGCTCAGCTTGATGATCCTTTCTTCAAAGAATTCGCCATAAAGTCTCAGAATCCTAAGTATGAGTCTTATCACTTGGATGATCAGGGCACTCTTTTCTATGATCACAAGATGATTGTTTCGGAACTTTCTGGCTTAATAGAGAAAGTCCTTAAGTAAGCTCATGATTCTCTTCTTTCTATCCACCCTGGCAGCACAAAGATGTATATGGACCTGAAAACACATATTCGTGGTCTGGATTGAAACTAGAGTATGCCAAGTATGTCTCCGAGTGTGATGTCTGCCGTAGAATGAAAGCTGTTCATCAAAAACCTTCTGGATTTCTTCAACCTTTGAAGCCTCCAGAATGGAAATGGGAGAAATTAGAGATGGACTTCATAACTGGCTTTCCAAGGTCTCAAAAAGGCAACAATGCAATCTTTGTTGCCATTGACATGCTCTCAAAAGTGGCTCACTTCTTTCCGGTGAAGGAAACAATTTCTGGTAGTCAGCTAGCCGAGCTCTATATCAATAGAATTGTCTCTTTGTATGGTGTTCCTCTTGTAATTAGCTCAGACCGTGGGAGTATTTTTACCTCCAAGTACTGGGAAAGTTTCCAAAAGATCTTGGGAACAAAACTAAACTTCAGCACAGCTTACCATCTTTAGTCACAAGGGAAAGTTGAAAGAATCAATCAGATTCTCGAACATATGCTTCACGCTTGTGTCATTTATTTCGGCATGAAGTGGGAAGAGTGCCTCCCATATGATGAATTCTCTTACAACAACATCTATCAGAAGAGTCTCCAGATATGGCACCCTTTGAGGTCCTCTATAGTTGCAAGTGTCGGACTCCTATTGGATGGTCAGTGGCAGGTGAAAGAAAATTCTTTTATCCCGACATTGTCACTCAAGAAGAAGAGAAGGTTCTTATCATTCTTGAGAACTTGAAAATTGCTCAGAGTCATCATGAAAGCAACTATGATAGAAAGCACACATACATGGAGAATGTCCCTAGTGATCTTGTTTACCTTCATGTCACTCCCATGAGAGGCACCCATCGCTTTGGTATCAAACGCAAGCTTGCGCCTAGATAGATTGGTTATTTCAAAATTAGTGGAAAAATAGGAGAAGTGGCTTATGCACTCGAGCTTCCTGAAAAACTCAAGGTTCACGATGTTTTCGATATCTCTCAACTCAAGAAGTGCTTCAAGGATCCTGGCAGGACCATGGATCACGATCTCATCAATCTCCAAGAATATCTCTCCTATAAAGAACACCCCGTCAAAATTCTTGAAGTCACATAACGGAAGACTCACAACAAGTCTATCAAGTTCTGCAAGAAGTAGTGGTCGCACCATTACGTTTATGAAGCCACTTGGGAGCGTGAGGATGACCTCTGTTCTGAGTACCCTATTTCTCTTTGAGTCTTCTTATTCCTAGAATATCGGGGCGAGATTCCTGTTTAGTGGGAGGGGAGTTGTAGCATCCCATCTGTCTAACATCTGTAATGCTACATGGTTTAATAATAAAATTCTACTTCCTACATGTATTGTTGCATCATCATTATATCATGCTCATGTTCATCATGCCACCTTGCATGGATCATGCTATAAATGGTTACATTTGTTATGTTGCATTGCATTTGTACTTTGTTGGAATCTTGCTTGTGTGCCTTGATATCACCTTACTCCCTCCCTCTTTTAAAATCCTATTTCGTTGTCTACAAAGTTGGAATCCATTTGATAGGTTCCAATATTTCCCAAACTGTTTTATTCAATTACCAACCCTAATTCTACTATCCTTGTAAATTCCAATTGGACTATGCGAGCATCACTCTTCCTCTATTCTTTTTTCATCTTGCCTCACTTTTGTACCATCTTACTCTGTTCAGTTATTCCTACAAAATTTCAAAATATTTTGCAAAATTTCAAAAGAGTTTGAAAACAGATGCTTGTTTAAGTTTGTAATAACAAACAAAACAAATAATAAATAAAACAAAAATAAAATAGAGAGAGGATCAAACCTGGCCTGCAGTCCACCAGGAGCCCGATACCTTCGATCCGGATTATGGATGTAGTATAGCTTCTTTTTCCCTAGTAGACCTAGGTTTATCGAATCCTCGGGAAGCAAAGCGTAGTGAAGTTACTTTAACGGACCTTTGGGAGTTTTAGAATTCCTTTTGTGTTTTTACCGAAACAAGTGTTTGCGTCTTTTTGTTGTTGTCGATGATGGAGAGAGAGAGGGCCTAGGGCATTCGGTTTCACCTATAGCTGTGCAAAATATCTTATGGGAATAAAATATATAAATAAAGTATGCATGTAATTGTTAGAGCAAGATAAATTATATATGGGCAGTGCATCCATAATTGCTATTGCCTCCGCAATCACTTATAGCAATAACCTACTAGTCTCATCCATAGAAGAAAGAGAACTAATGATATGCATAGTGATGTCACTGTTGATCCCAAGTAAATCCCTCACATACAGCCGTACTACCCTTTCCGTCACTATGGTTCCCAACCTGCAGATTAGTCATTACTCATACTCCCTATACCTGTCTCAATCCTCGGGGTCTTGGGTACCTGACAAGTCCTTAGATTGAGGCACGAGAGAATGCAATAATCATCATGTCATACAAACTAATACATGATCCCATCTATGATAAATAACATGCACAAAAAGTTGCATGGCTAGGCCGAAGCCCTTAACCCAAGGAGAATTACTCACACATAGAGATGAGATCAAAGATCATAAACATTGTAGTAGAAATCATGAGATGATAGCAAATTGTCTTAGAATATCGCCAATCAAAGAAGAGATCTACTATTACAAGTGGTAGAATATGGCTATGGTGGTGGAGAGATTAGATCTATGTCTATTCCTTTGGAGGCTCGTCGGTGTTGTGGATGGAGATTTGGGGGGTGGCTGATGGTTTCTGTGAGCGCTCATTTCTCGTCGCCCGAGGCCTCTTTATATAGGGGTCCCTACATGAAAGCTGTTCCGTTTGACCTAGCAACATTGATGGCAACTATACGACCAGAACTATACGGCAGGAATTTTGTTCCGGTCATATACTTGGTCATTAAAGCGTCTGCCTCCGACCCACGACTCCAGGTTTCTTCTGGTTGTTTGAAATCTCGTATCTTTGACTTTAATGTAGTGATTCCCATCATCAAACGTCATTATCTGTGCAGAAAAAAAATAGAAAAAAGGATTGCATACCCCTTTGAATATTAGGCATTAGTGGCAGGATTTAGAGAGATATTTCATAAAAATGTGAATAATATCCATTTTAAATGTGGACGTAGATGGCTACATTTCACAGCCAGCGTAGCCCAGAACCAGCCCAGAGCCTAGCAGCGCAGTGGCCCAGCTCCTCCTCCCCTGACCCAGCTCCTCTCTTTCCCTAGCCCGTCCCGCTTCGTGACAGGGTTTCGATGCTGTCACTGTGGATCTTCGTCTCGGTCGCCTCCCTCTCTCTGTTTTTCAGACAACAACGGGCAGGTGGTCGTTCCATGCCAGTCTTTGCGTCAGTGCGCACGCCAAGGCGTGTCTTACCCCTATTCTTATCTACCTTGTTCTGTGCCACCAAACCCTAGCCCGACTCTCGTTTCCCTCCCCTCCTCTCTGAAACACCATGGCTGCCGCCAGGTAGGGGCCCGTGTCGCCACTCCCGACCTCGTCGGTGTTCGTGGAGTTGCGGGGCAGCACCGTCGTGGACCTTGGTGTCGATCAAGTCTGCCAGGAGGAGCCATACCCGCTCGGAGCTGTCTCCTCGTCCGAAGTCATGCACCACCGCTGCGGTCACCGTCGTCCCCCTCAGCTCCGGCCACCCCCAGCTCTGATTTCTATAGGAAATCGAACGGGGTGAGCACCACCTACCCTTCCGATCCTTCCCCTTTTAGCCAGCATCTGTTCCACTGCTCGATTGTGGGCACCGATGACGCTGTCATCGCCGCGCGCACCATGCTCTACAGCAGAATAGCTCGAGCAGTAGCCTGCGTGCTGCCCTGTTCCCCTCTAGACCCTCGCCACTGTGATCCTCCTTAGCCGCTAGCCCCTGAATCTTTCCTGTAGAAGGATGTCACCTCTCCAGGTTTGCTTTTTGTGCTAGCCCATTCTGTGCCGCCGTTGCGCCGTCATCCTCACCGAAGTTTTCCGCCATCCACTATCCCTGACATAGTTCAGGTAACAACCATGGTGGGTTCAGATAAGCACCTAGGGATATTTTATAGAAAACCCCCTAGAGTTCTTTGTCGATCACGCACGGGTCCCTTTGCGTCCCACGTGGCAGCCCCACCTCTGTCTGCGTGTGTGTGGCCCCGTTTCCCCGTGAGGCCCACCTATCTGTGTCCCTGGGTAGGGCATGCCTAGGTGTAAAAAGTTTCAGAAGCTTTTTCTAATTAAATAAAAATAAAAAATATGGATATATCTAATATAAATCATATCTTTTTATATATTTGGAATTTGACAAAATTTGCAAAATGAAAAGTGATTGAAATTTAAATATGAATTCAAATTTGACAAGAGTTAACCCTAAATAGTCAAACCTTTGACATTTGACCGCTTTTCAATATAACTTGATTTAAATATTGTTTAAAATTCATATTTTCAAATAATACAAATGATATATGTTTTCTGATCAAAAAATTCCAGGAATTCAAATATGCCATCCAAAATAATTTTTGAGCAATTTAAAATTTCAAAATTATTTAAATGCCAAGAAATGCCTTTTCTAAATAAATCTATAACTTAATTCCGTAAATCCAAATTTGACAAATAATATGTCTAAATCGATCAGCATGACGAGCCCGTTTTGATTATGAATTGGATGATAGGAATTTAAGCATGCATTGTATAAATATTAAATAATCAGAACTGTTTACGAGAGTAAAACATGCCTAAATAAATTAATAAAGTTCTTTATTATTGTTTCCACACCTCACCCATGTCATGCTATGTTATACCATGCAATTGTGCATCATTCCATTATAGCATACCTTGTTTGCTTGATGCATATGATTTATACGATTGTGCAATGTATTTATTTTGGCCCTTGTGTGTTTGGTTTTTATCCAGATAGACACTGAGCAAGGAGAATACCAGGATCCTTAGGAGTATTACCTGAATCCTTCTTATTCCACAACTGAACAGTCAGGCAAGCAATTACGCATGCTTGCATACATATAGTACCTATGATATTATCTTACTCTTGCATCATTGAGTCACAATTGCATTAAATTAAATCCCAAGTATTGCATAGCCTTTACTTCTAAACCTCAATGAAGCTTGTATTCTCAATCCCATGAGCCAATACTACAGGAGTTGTTTGAGCCATGCGAGTCCTAGAATTGCATGTGTAGGGTTTGTGCGATTCTTGGATAACGAGGTACCTATACAACTTAATTTGAGTAGTAATGGGATAACTAATGAAAGAGGCACCGGTGAGCATTACCTGCTATTTGGTTCTTTAAGATCACTTGTGTCCCGTAGGACCCCGCGTACTTGATTCCTGTTCCTTGACTATTGCACTATCCGCATGTGGGACCATGAATCCCCTTCACCTGAGCTTGATTCACACTTTATTTCTTGGTGCCACAAACTAGTTTGGGGCTTTATTACTATCCTGTACTTATGCCATGCTTTACTATTTTATTTACTATTGCGCATGGAGTACCTATACTCTTTAGGATCACGACACGATTTTGCGGTATCGACAAGCCTAGTCACACTTTCGGGTTCCCAGTTGTTTACAACCGTTCTTGCAAACCCTGCGTCCATCTCGAAATCGGCCCACTTCGTTACGGGTAGCTTATTAGGGGTGGCCCCCTCAAATGATTGATGAATCCTGTGAATGCTTTGTCGTGATGCATCGTTGTGTTTTTATTTGGTCCTTTTCGAGGTTGATCGTGCGTGTGTTGGTATTTGTGCACCCATGTAGGGTAAATCTTTCTGAAAGCCATGTCCGCGGTTATGGACAACTTGGAGCATAGTTTCTCGATCATAGACAAGCATAACTAAAGTACCGCCTTTAATTTGACTAAGACATGACTAGTAAATAGTGCAACACTCATGGAATGGTTAATAAAATTGCCAACGGATGGGATGTTCTTCCGCCTTCTCGAGAGTGATGTTTATTTATGTTGCTTATATAACTATTGTTATTAATTAATGAGCATCCATCCATCTCTGGTTAGGCGGATGTGTAGCGTGTCTCTCTAGAACTTTGTAGATACTATCTTTCGCTACAATTGCGTCACCCCCAGGTCATTCCCTTTAGAAGCATTAAGACTTGCTGAGTACCCCTAGGGTCTGACATGATAAATATTTGGTTTAGATGGACAGGTATACTCTCAGGAAGGTTACTAGATTAAGGAGATAGATGATGGTGGCAATGACTCTCTGGTGTAGATTTTCCGGGGATGGAGATCCATGAGATCTGTGGGAGGGATGTGCTTATTTTGAGGGCATATTATGCCAATTTTCTTCTTATCCGTACTCGGATCATATTTTCCTCTTCTACTTGATACTCAGATGCATGATGTATGAGGATGTACCCTAAACTATTATATATATCTAGGATATTTGGATCTTGTCGAAAAGCGTTGAATATTTCTATTTCTATTGTTTCTAGATGGTGTGGCTCTGATGTCTATTGTATGTCGCTGACATACATACTCATTTGTGTATGCTTTGATCACTTTACCTATCGATTTTTCCACTTGCTCTAGTCCCGATGTTCTAAAAAGTTGGTGGGATGGTTGGTTGGTACCGTGCCCTACTCTACATGGTGGGCCTACTGTGTGTGGCTACGTGGCCCCATGGTAGTATGTCCTGTCCACTTTTGGTTCATCCAGGATTGAGTTTAGAGCGTAAGGTCCGAGGTATTACAATGCATGGACTTGGATGCTATTTTCATTTTATGAGGTCCTTGATGTAAGTTGTACTTCCACCCACTTTGTTAACTCTCAAGCACCTCACTCCTACGAGACCTACCATTAGATCGGTCATTCGTAGTACTTCTTATATTATCTTTATCTTGTATTATCTCTTACAACACCATACCACTCCATATAGTGTACGAATTAACTTTGAACATTGACCATTGGAATAAGACTGGCAAATCCAAACATTGTTAACCGTTGGATCTTCTTTTCCATTCTTAGCATCTAGTAACATTCTACTGATAGTCTTTAGGATGATGGACGCTAGTATGCTCAAACCTCAAAGCACATGCTTCATTGCTCAGTTTCAGGGTCCTTGTGCCAAATGCATGGATTTGGATGCAATTTGCATTCTTTATGAGGTACTTGATGTAACTTGTACTTCCACCGACCGTGTTAACTCTCAAGCACCTCGCTCCTACGATACCTACCATTATATTGGCCAGTCACAATACTTCTTATATTTATCTTGTCTTATCCCTTACAATACCATACCACTTCATAGTGTATGGGTTAACTTTGAACATTGACCGTTGGATCAAGACTAGCAAATCCAAACATTGCCAACTGTTGGATCTTCTTTTCCTTTCTTAGCATCTAGAAAGATTCTACTAATAATCTTTAGCACGATGAATGCTAGTATGCGCAAACCTTAAAACACACACTTCATTGCTCAGTTTTAGGGTTCTTGTCTAAATGCATGGACTTGGGTGCAATTCTTATTTTTATGAGGTCCTTGAGGAAACTTGCACTTCCACTGACCATGTTAACTCTTAAACACCTCGCACCTACGAGACCTACCATTAGATCAACAATTCATAGTACTTCTTATCTTATCTCTTACAATACCGTACCACTTCATATAGTGTACGGATTAACTTTGAACATTGACTGTTGGATCAAGACTGGCAAATCCAAACATTGTTATCTGTTGGATCTTCTTTTCCATTCTTAGCATCTAGAACGATTCTACTGATAGTCTTTAGCATGATGAATGCTAGTATGTGCAAACCTCAAAACATACAGTACTTCATTACTAAGTCTCAGCGTCCTTGTGCTAAATGCACGGGCTTGGATGCAATTTTCATATTTTATGAGGTCCTTGATGTAACTTTTACTTCCACTGACCGTGTTAACTCTCATACACCTCACACCTACGAGACCTTCCATTAGATCGGCCATTCATAGTACTTCTTATATATCTTTATCTTGTCTTATCTCTTAAAATACCATACCACTTTATAGTGTACGAAACATTGACCGTTTGATCAAGACTGGCAAATCCAAACATTGCTAATAACCATTGGATCTTGTTTTCCATTCTTAGCATCGAGAAAGATTCTACCGATAATCTGTAGCATGATGAACACTAGTATGCGCAAACCTCAAAACACATAGTACTTCATTGCTCAGTTTTAGGGTCCTTGTGCTAAATGCATGGACTTGGATGCAATTTTCATTTTTTACGAGGTCCATGATGTAAGTTGTACTTCCACCGATCGTGTTAACTATCAAGCACCTCGCTCCTATGAGACCTACCATTAGATCGGCCATTTGCAGTACTTATTTTCTTATCTTTATCTTGTCTTATCTCTTACAATACCATACCACTTCGTAGTGTATGGATTAACTTTGAACATTGACCGTTGGATCAAGACTAGCAGATCCAAACATTGCTAACCGTTGGATCTTCTTTTCCTTTCTTAGCATCTAGAAAGATTCTATTGATAGTCTTTAGCATGATGAATGCTAGTACGTGCAATTTTCATTTTTTATGAGGTCCTAGATGTAACTTATACTTCCATCGACCGTGTTAACTTTCAAGCACCTCACTCCTACGAGACCTACCGTTAGATTGGCCATTCACAATAATTCTTATCTTATCTTAATCTTGTCTTATCTCTTACAATACCATAACACTGTATAGTGTATCAAACATTAACCGTTTGATCAAGACTGGCAAATCCAAACATTGCTAACCATTTGATCTTCTTTTCCATTCTTAGCATCTAGAAAGATTCTACTAATAGTCTTTAGCCCGATGAACACTAGTATGCGCAAACATGAAAACACAGGCTTCATGCTCAGCTTCAGGGTCCTTGTGCTAAATGCATGGACTTGGATGCAATTTTCATTTTTAAGAGGTCCATGATGTAACTTGTACTTCCACCAACCATGTTAACTCTCAAGTACCTCGCTCCTATGAGACCTCCCATTAGATCAGCCATTCACAGTAGTACTTCTTAACTTATCTTTATCTTGTCTTATCTCTCTTACAATACCATACCACTGTATAGTGTACAGAACATTGATTGTTTGATCAAGACTGGCAAATCCAAACATTGCTAACCGTTGGATCTTCTTTTCCATTCTTAGCACCTAGAAAGATTCTACTTATAGTCTTTAGCATGATGAACGCTAGTATGCACATGCAAACCTCAAAACACACACTTCATTGCTTTGTTTCAGGGTCCGTGTGCTAAATACATGGACTTGGATGCAATTTTCATTTTTATGAGGTCCTTGATGTAACTTGTACTTCCACCCACCATGTTAACTCTCAAGCACCCCATGTCTAAGAGACCTACCATTAGATCGGCCATTCACAGTACTTATTATCTTATCTTTATATTATATTATCTCTTACAATACCATATCACTATATAGTGTACGGATTAACTTTGAACATTGACCGCTAGATCTAGACTGGCAAATCCAAACATTGCTAACCGTTGTCTCTTCTCTTTTCCATTCTTAGCATCAAGAAAGATTCTATTGATAGTATTTAGCACGATGAACGCTAGTATGCACAAACCTCAAAACACACACTTCATTGCTCAGTTTTAGGGTCATTGTGCTAAATGCATGGACTTGGATGCAATTTTCAATTTTATGAGGTACTTGATGGTACTTGTACTTCCATTGACCGTGTTAACTCTCAAGCACCTCGCTCCTACGAGACCTACCACAGTTAAAAGAAAATACAACCTCCCCAATTATCACACAAATTGGACCAATGGTTTCTTATACGTAATACCAAAGTTTTTAGTACTAGGATTTTTCAAGGTTCCTAGCTAACTTCGCACACTTTAGTGAGTTCTTGTAAATTTAACGAAATCTGGTCAAACTTGAGCTACAAGTAAGCGTGATAGATTTCTCTTGAATTAAATGTATTTTCGGAGGTAGATGGGTGCATCTTCTTGTACTCCCTCCATTCCTTAATATAAGGTGTATAGTTTTCTTGCACGGATATTAGCACACGGGCTGGGAGGGCAAATTTTGTTGCTTTAGGACGTGAATACCCCAGGTGATTGACGACACATTCAAAATTTTAGTATCCTCCCTCTCCTGATCATATTAATTTCCATAAGGAATGGAGGGAGTAGTAAACAATGTCGTCGGTATGAGTTTCCAACTATGAGGAAAGAAAATTCTCAGTTTTCCGAGTGATGACGAGATGGTTCTTTTTCGTAAAGAAAGTCTGAAGAATATGGATCTCAATGCCATAAGCCAAGCTTTTATACATATTAAGTGGAACAACGTGTTTTACTTATGATTCATATGTTTTATGAGTTTTCAAACTCCCTATAGCTAATTAACTTTGCCCCACTTGAATGACTTCATGCCTATTTATCGAAATTAGGTCAAACTTGAACTACAACAACTAAATTGTAGGTTGCTTCTAAAGATTTACAAAAATAATTGGAGGTGTACCTATTGGAGGGTCAATTAATATATCAGAAACCAACTGAGAGTTTTTACAATAGGTTTTTAACTTCTTTCTAATTAATATTTTGCATCTTGACAATTTAACGAAAAATTAGCTCAAATTTGAGCTACAAGTAAGCACGATAGATTTTTCTTGAATTAAATGTATCTTTGGAGGTAGATGGATGCATATTCTTGTAGTAATTAGTACCGTCGGTGTGAGTTCCCAACTATCAGGAAAGAACATTCTCTATTTTCTGAGTGATGATGAGATTATTGTTCATTTCCGTAAAGAAAGTCAGAAGGATATGGATCTAATTTCCACAAGCCAAGCTTTCAGACATATATAGTGGATCGTCATGTTGTACTTATGATTCCTATGCTTTATGAGTTTTCAAACTTATTACTATAGCTAACTTTGCCCACTTGAAAGTGACTTTATGTCAATTTATTGAAATTAGGTTAATTTTGAAATACAAGTAAATTGTAAGTTGCATTGAAAGTTTTACGCTTTTTTGGAGGTAACCATTGGGGGTGATTTAATATATCACAACCCACCACCAAGAGTTTTAACAATAGGTTCAACTTCTTGCTCAGAATTTGCATCTTGACAATTTAACGGAATTAAGTCAAACTTGAGTTACAAGTAAATGCAATAGATTGCTCTTGAATTAATTGTCTTTTCGGAGGTAAACGGGTGCATGTTCTTGTAGTAAACAATGCCGTTGATGTGAGTTTCCAAATATCAGGAAAGATCATTCTTAATTTTCCAAGTGGTGAAGAGATTGTTCCTTTCTGTAAAGATGTCTAAAGAGTCTCGATCGGAATTCCACATGTTTTTAGACATATATATAGTGGATCAACATGTTGTACTAACGATTCCAATGTTTTATGAGTTTTCAAACTTCCTAGCTAACTCCGCCACTTGAATGACTCTATGTAGATTCATCAAAATTAGGTCAAATTTGAGTTACAAGTAAATTGTAGGTTGCTTTGAAAGTTTTAAGAAAAAGCTTTTGGAGGTACCCATCGGATGGTTAATTAGTATATCAGAACCATAGAGATTTTTGAAAAGAGGTTTAACTTCTTCCTAAGATTTTACATCTTGATAATTTAACAAAATTAGGACAAACTTGAACTACAAGTAAGCGTATATACTTGTCTCGAATTAAATGTCTTTTTAGAGTTAATTAATAAAAAAGAAAGGGGCATAATAACTTAGCTAGTTACCATAACATCACGCATACCAAGACTAGTACTCCCCCGTCTCAAAATAGATCTCTCGAAGTTTTCAAAATTTGGATGTATCTAGACTAAATAGGGTCTAGATATATCCAAATTTAGACAAATTCGCAACATCTATTTTGAGACGGAGGGAGTATATGATTCTACAACCTAATTAATTAGGCCTTGCGTGACACTACACACATGTTATTACCCACTATGAAGGTACATGTGCAAGTTACTAGTCTAAGTTATTTAGCACTATGTGACCATCCTAAATCAGAATGGAGGTGTACGTACTGTATGCCTTAAAGGAACCTGTTCCGCTACGATTCAAGTTGTTCAGCACTTGTGTCAGCTCTCACTAATTAGACGGATAAAGCCACTAACTTGTTGATTTGGTACTATATATCGTCGATCTTCTTCCCTCATTGATAAAGAATAAATTCTTCTGCTGCTTCCAGGCGTGTGCTTTCCTGGAGCTACAACTAGTAGCTCAGACGACTACTCCTGCGACGCTCGAGCAATTGCGACCGTCCATTCATAATGAATGGGAAGCATTAGACAATGGATTTTCTTTTGGTGGATGGTTCATTTTTTGATAGATTGTCGACTTATTTTCTTTATTGAATGGAGAGATGGTCGATAGGGGAGAGGAAATTGGTGGTGTGGCAGGCAAGCTTATTTGAGATGGCAGCATGTGCATGTATAGATGGTACTGGTAGCCCATTTTGTGAGAATCTTGTTGTTGTACTACAAGAGTTCGAGAGTATTCCACTTTTGGTTCCTTAATTACCAGTGGAACCTTTATGTGTTTATTTGTTACAATAGTATAGTACTTGTTCCAAATTTTCCTTCACACGGTGATGAATTTAGAAGATCCAAGGATTATTACGTTCGGCAAGAGGAGCTCCGAGTATACTCCAAACCGTCAATCTTCCATGACCATTCATTTGACAGGACAGTACATCTCCATCCCGTGCTAGGCTAGCTATTATGTACTACTAGAAAGGCCAGACCTATTTACTCGATAGGCACTAGGAAACACAGAGAAGTGAGAAAAACCACACTCGGTAGGCGCTACGATTTCAATCGATTTATTCTGTTTTTGTTTGCTCTCTGTCCTCTTCCTCTCCATCTTCTTGCTGATCACCACTCGCCCAGCTTAGCACACGCTGATGGCTCTGAAATATAGCCATCCACGTCCACATTTAAACTGGATATTATTCATATTTTTGATGAAGTATCTCTCCAAACCCTGCCACTAGTGCCTAATAATCAAAGGGGTATGCAATCCTTTCTTTCTATTTTTTTTTCTGCGCATATAATGTCGTTTGATGATGGGAATCACTACATTAAACTAAAAGATACGAGATTTTCAACAACTAGAAGAAACCAGGAGCCGTGGGTCAGAGGCAGACGCTTTAACGACCAACTATACGACCGGAATAAAATTCTGGCTGTATAGTTGCCATCGACGCGGTCAAACAGAACAACTTTCATGAAGGGACCCCTATATAAAGAGGCCTCGGGCGACGAGAAACGAGAGTTCATAGAACCATCAGCCATCCCCCAGATCTTCATCCACAACACCGATGAGGCACTGGAGGAATAGACTTAGATCTAATCTCTCCACCACCATAGCCATATTCCACCGCTTGTAATAGTAGATCTCTTCTTCGATTGGCGACATTGTAAGACTATTGCTATCAATCTCATGATTTTCGCTACAATGTTTATGATCTTTGATCTCATCTCTATGTGTGAGTAATTTTCTTTGGGCTAAGGGCTTCGGCCTAGCCATGTAGCTTTTTGTGCATGTTATTTATCAAAGATGGGATCATGTATTAGTTTGTATGACATGATGATTAGTGTACCCTATATTGCCTCAATCTAAGGAATTGTTAGGTACCCAAGACCCCGAGGATTGAGCCAGGTATAGGGAGTATGAGTAATGACTAATCTGCAGGATGGGAACCCTAGTGACAGAAAGAGTAGTACGGCTGTATGTGAGGGATTTACTTGGGATCAATAGTGACATCACTATGCATATCATTGGTTCTCTTTCTTCTATGGACGAGACTAGTAGGTTATTGCTATAAGCGGTTGCGGAGGCAATAGCAATTATGGATGCACTGCACACATATAATTTATCTTGCTCTAACAATTAAATGCATACTTTATTTCTATCTTTTATTCCCATTAGATGTTTTGCACAGCTACAGTTGAAACTGAATGCGCTAGGCCCTCTCTCTCCATCGTCGATAACAACAAAAAGACGCAAACTCTTGGTTCGATAAAAACACAAAAGGAATTCTAAAACTCCCGAAGGCCCGTTAAAGTAACTTCACTACGCTTCTTCTTCCCGAGGATTCGATAAACCTAGGTCTACTAGGGAAAATGAGCAATACTACATCCGTAATCCGGATCGAAGGTATCAACCCTTTTTCTGGTGTCGTTGCTAGGGAAGCAATAGTTACCCTGGTGAGGTTAGTAGGAACCTTGCTAGTTTTAATTCTTGTTTTTAATTTTGTTAGTTTGCTTTCAGTCTTTATTTGAAAAACCAAAAAAATAGTTAGTCTTTAAATTCTTGTTTTTATTATTATCATAAGTCTCTATTTAAGAAAACCCAAAAACATAGGAAATATGGCTGAAAAGAAGCTTGGGGAATTTGCCACTCCCAATAATGATTATTTGCGTACTCCTATTATTCAGCCAGCAATTGCTGCTGATGACTATGAAATTAAGCCCCATTATTTAAGTTTGGTTCAACAGTATCAATTTTGAGGCTCTACTATTGAGGATGCATGTATGCACTTGAATACTTTCACTAAAAGATGTGATATGATGTGCATAAAAGATGTTAAACCCGATGTGGTCAAATTGCATTTATTTCCTTTCCCATTTAGAGGTAGAGCAAAAGAATGGTTGCTAGCTTTGCCTAAAAATACTATTACATCATGGGTGGGATGTACTTCTTTATTTATGACTAAAATTTTCCTACCTGCAAAAACTATGCAACTAAGATCTAATATTACTGGTTTTAGACAGGAAGAGCATGAACCACTAGCGCTTGCATGGGAGAGGATGACAGGATGCTTAAGAAACTGTCCTAGCCATGGGATGGAAGATTGGTTAATCCTCCATTTATTTTATAATGCTCTTAATCCCGTGTCTAAGTTTATGCTTCATACTGCAGCTGGAGGAACATTCATGGGTAAACATATTACCGAAGCAAAGCAGCAGCTAGCCAATATGCAAGATAACCATGCCTAATGGCATGTAGAAAGATCAAACACGAAGAAGGTGAACTCTGTCTCACCACAAGAAAATGAAGAACTCAATGCAAAGTTGGATGAGCTTATATTATCTATAAAAGGTAAGGAAACCCAGGGAAGGGCTATTCCCAAAACTAATATTGAAGAAGTAGACTTCATAGCTCCTAATGATTATAACCCTTCTTGGAAGAAAAATTATAATCCTAATTTCTAGAAACACTATTCTAATCCTGCAGTTAACTCTAATAATAATATCGAAACTAGTAATGGTAGTCTCCAAGAAACACTTAAGTCTTTTATAGACTCACAAAATGAAAAAAACAATATTCTTGTTAAAATAACGGAGAACCATGATGCTATGCTTGGTAAATTATGTAACCAAGCTGTAATTTTGAGGAATGATTTGCAGGCCCTCCAAGAAAGGACGAGGATTGTTGAGGCACAGCTAGGTAAGATAACTGAGAGTCAAACTCTCATTCTAGCTAAATTTGCAGGCAAAGCTGAGCCCAATCCTGTTGAAGACCTCAAAATGATGAGAATCCAAAGGGAGGAGCCTGAAGAACTTGATTATAGTAACGCTCCCTCACCAAGCTACACCGTTGAAGATCTTGTAAAAAGGATCAGCATTAAAATTCCAGTGAGGGAAGGAAACAATGAAGCCTTGTATCAACACTTTGTTGATCAGGTAGCGATAAAGGTACGCAAGCTTGAAGAGGAATATAAGAAGATCGCTGAAAAATTAGATGTTAAACTAGATGATATATTTGAGCCTATGATTAAGTTTAAAATTAGGACAAATGAAATAGCTGCACTTTGTGATCTAGGTGCAAGCATTTCAATAATCCCAAAGAGTCTTTTTAACAAGTTAAATATTGGATCTTTTGAAATCATCGAACTAAAACTACATCTTGCAGAATCTACCTATAAACAAGTTGTAGGAATTAAGGAGAACACTTTAGTTTACATTAAAGGTTGTCCTGCTCTAATTGACTTTGTTATTGTTGACATGCCTGAAGATGCTATTGCTCCTATTATACTAGGTCGTCCTTTCTTAAGAACTATAAAGGCTTTAATTAATCTTCATGAAGGGAACGTGAAGCTTCAATTGCCTTCACGGGATCCTTTTGTTATACATTTCCCTAGGAAGAAGAAAGCCAAGCATGACGAAAAGGAGGCCATCACTTTGAAGGCCAATTACTTTGGAGTGGGTGTTCTACTCATCTAGCCTAAGTGAGCAACATCAAGGTCAAGCTATTGACCATAAAAGAGCGCTCCATGGGAGGCAACCCATGTGAAATAAAGGTTTGAGTTAAGTTTTAAGTTTTAGTTTAAGTTTATGTTTAATAAAGAGTGCTAGAAAACTCCATTTGAGGAGAAGAAGTTCGGTAGTACTTAAATCATGCTTTATACATGCTGTTGTTGGTTGACAATATTAACTATCAACTTTCTGTCAAAAACAAGGTATTTCGCTAAGTTTCAGTATAAGAAGTAATTCTCGAAGAAACGGAATTTTTTTGATGGACACAGAGAGTTTAATGACCAACTAAAAATTCCGGCTGTATAGTTCTGGTCATGTAGATATTTCTGCCATCAACAATTTTTCTTTCATATGTATTGACGGTATAACTACCAACTATACACCGGGAATAAAAATTCCAGACGTATAGTGATACGTTGCAAACGTATCTATAATTGTTGATGTTCCATGCTTGGTTTTATCTACTTTCTTGTGTTTTGTTCCAACTTTGGAGTACTTTTCATATGTTTTCTTAGACTAACCTATTAACAAGAGTCATAGTGCTAGTTGCCTATTTTCTGCTGTTTTTGGTTCCAGGAAACTCAGAAAATGAATATTCTAGGAATTGGACGGGACAAAAGCCAAAGTCGATATTTGACCGGAAGACTCACGGAGCCAGAAGACGAGACAGAGAGGGGCCAGGGGATGGCCACACCACCTGGTGGCACGGGCCAGGCCAGGCCGCACCAGGGGGTGGTGTGGGCCCCTCCGGCACCCCCTCGGTCTCCCCTCTCGCCTATAACAAGCCTCCCGATGCATAAACCCTAAATCGTCAATCAGAAATCCACGAAAAGTTCTGCAGCGCCACCGCCACCGAAGGGGACATTCGGGGACAGAAAGTCTCTGTTCCGGCACCCTGTCAGGACGGGGAAGTGCCCCAAAGCCATCTCCATCGATCTCTACCGCCATCTCCATCACCATTGCTGATTCCCATGATGAGGAGGGAGTAGTTCTCTCTCGAGGCTAAGGGTTCTACTGGTAGCTATGTGTTCATCTCTCTCTATGCATGATCATATTACTATCATGAGCTTTGTAATCAAGTAGATCTACCTTGCTACTCAAGTGCTTTAATAGATCTCTACTCTCCCCATGTGTGTGAATGTGACAGCGTGCACACCATGGTGGCACTTAGGCTAGAGATTACAAATACTTGTTATGAGTTATATTTGGAGTTGGATGTCTTTATGAAATTGTCGTGTTTGTTGGAACCATCTATTGCTCAAGGTGACAGTGTGGGGTTATCTAGATGGGAAAGATGAACTTTGAGGTGTGTTGTTATAGCCCTACCATGGATTAGAGTGTCCAACCGGAGAGTAGTTAAGAGTAGTATCATAAAGAGAAGATATTTATATGAGAGTGTTCACTAGTGAAAGTATGATCCCTAGGCCTTGTTTCTAAGCATTGAAACTTCGTTTGCTATTAGATATATTACATGTTTGCTTGCTTCTATCTTTATTTCAGTTTTACTTTAGTCTTTTCCACGCCATCAAGCAATTTTGTATCACCGTTACCACTTATAATTATCTATACCACTTGTATTTCACTATCTCTTCACCGAACTAGTGCATCTATACACCTGACAAGTGTATTGGGTGTGTTGAGGACAGAAGAGACTTCTTGTATCTTGATTGCAGGGTTGCTTCAGAGGGAATAGGTTTGACCACTTCCCCCTGAGGTCGATAAACCTTAGGTGATCCACTTAAGATAAAACTTGCTGTTGTTCTACAAACCTCTGCACTTGGAGGCCCAACAACTGTCTAGAAGAATAGAAGTGCGTAGACATCAAGCTAATTTCTAGTTTCATTGCCAGGGACTAAAAGAAGAAGAAGCTCCCATGTCAACCACACACCAACAGCTATTTTCTGGCGCCATTGCCGGGGAGGTAAGGTAAAAGGTATTCACACTAGAGGATTAAAGAAGAAGAACCTCCCATGGAAAACGCCTATATTCTGGCGCCGTTGCCGGGGAGGTAAGGTAAAAGGTACTCACATCCTCTGGTGTGAGTGCTCAAAGTTATTTCCTTTAGATTCTGCAATTTTGTCTTTTTGTTTCTTGTTTTCACTAGTTAGGCTTAATGGAAAACAACAACATGTTAAGCTATCGACATGTTTAATCTACTAAAGATAGACATTTGCCGAGTTCCCATAGCTGCTGGGAACTATAAGGATTTCTCTGTCCTGGCCATCTTCGACACTGTAATTGCCTTCCTTGATGCTTCTCATGGAATGTGGATGGTTCATGAGAACCAGTTCAACATGTTTAGCTATCGCGATGCAATTATCCACAAGGGACTTGTCTATGCTGTAACTCAGATTGGCAACATTTATGCATGGGATCCTCAGGCATGAGGTACAATTTTCATCATTAAATTTTCAAGCTTCATCATTCAAATTTTGCCCAGCTGACCTCTAACTGTGCTTTCATTGCAAGGTCCTGTGCGTCTTCCGGGGCCACCTGATTTTGATGGTAATCGTGAGTATGGTCCTGGTATGTGGTGGTTAGCAAGGTCTCCTAATGGTGGTAGCCTTATTCTGATCAATACTATGGGTGTTAGTGATAGGCGTTATGACACTACTTATGGTGGTCATTCCTGTCGCTGAAAATGTTGCTTATCATCACGGCCGCAATATTCACACCTATTCTACTGGGTTTTGCTACCATATGTTCTTGATTTACACTAGTAGGTTACTTCCACCGAGGCAATGGCGGAGGGTTTTAGACCTTGGAGCATTTTCTATCTTCCTTGGATTGAACTATCCAATTACTATTCCAGTTGGCGCGGCAGGACTTGGCCCTAGAGATCTGATGAGGAGCAACTGTGTATATACCTCGCCACATGCAGTTAGCTTCAGTGGATTTAATCTTCGTCAACGTGAAGGATTAGAACTAGCATAATTAATGGTTCAAGGGAGAGGGTCTGAACATAGTGATCATATGGAATATGGATTTGCGTATCTTGAATTATTTCCTTTGCCTGATTTGTATCGCATGGCCTCGACCATTAACTTGTTGCACTCTAACACTCATTTCACTGTAATGTAAGTGCAAGGCCAGCGATTTGATCAAACTCCTTTTGCATGCAAGCAATAGTTTTAGTTTGTGCGAGTCGAATATTCTACAACTCGTTGTGCCCATACCCCTTTATTATTTGTTGCACTTTCGAGTTCTCAAAAAGTGTGAAATAAATCCAGAACATTGGCTATGTCGTATCTTGTGCATCTACAATATTCAGTCCCACAATAAGATCTTATGTGACATGTGTGAATGAAATATAAAAAACCTAAGCAAATAATATATTGTATTTATTTGTTCATTGTGTGGTGGCTCGACCATGTACTAGTAATATTTTTGGGATGGAAATTTATAGATGAACTATATAAATATGATCTATGCTCAAGATTTATTTCACATTTTCAGAAAGCTTTGGATGTGCCACATGCAATAGCTTGTTGCCGGTGTAACTAGTAGCAAATTGTAATTTCCATCATGGACGCCTCTAGTGGCTTCGAGCGCATAATGCATGCAAGTTCTCACTAGCAAGTGGGGCCGACCTAAACAGGGCCCACATGTTAGTGATTCAGAGCCATACAAAGTCATGCGCGTTGCTGACTTGAGCGAAATCTGGTGTCCGTGCATGTATCTCATTTTGCTGTGCGGTTGCATGCTGTACACATGTAATTCCATGTACCTTGTAATAGAACATATATGGAGACATGCAACATGCCAAAATTACCATGGACACACCCATACTGTGCATTATATCTGGTGTATATATTTTCGGTCTTGTGCCACGACTTTTGCATGTAGGGGAACAAGATGAAAGTACATGTGTCCATGTCGTGGCTACTACTACTAGTAGTTTGTCCATATATTTTCCGTTGAAAATACTACAATATGTTGAAATGAAAGCGGTAAAAAGAAAACCCTCTAGTCAAATTGATGTGACCAGATAATACTGCACCTCTGATACGTAGTAAGTAGGAGTACTATAAAATTACTAGCTATGTGGCGTGCTAGTCTAATATACAGTGAAGTCTAGATGACGGTTTACTCAATGCTACTGTTGACTAGACACAGCAAGCAAGGAAAATCTCCTCCCTCTCGGTTTTTTCTTTGTCTCTCCATCTTCTTCCCTAGTCCCCACTCTACCCACGATCTCCCCCATGCTCCCTCTTCTCACCCATTCCTTGAATAAGACTGCCCTCCTCCTATAGAAAACCCCAATCGCACTTGGCATCTGTCTAAATCCATCCGGTTGTGATGGCTGATTCGAAGCTCAGCGGGCGATGCAAGTGGGATCAACTCAGCACAGACGATATTGAGATCATCGTTCAGCAACTGGACATTTGTAGCAACGTCAGACTAGCCGCATGCTGCAAGCTACTGTATGATCGTATCGCCAACAACGAAGGTATGAAATGGACTTTGCACCATTGGAATGAATCCTGCCTACTAATGCCTCAGCCTGCTCATTGGTTCGACGAGCACTATGACAATACGAGGGTACATCGTCTTCATGACACGGTGTACGATGTGGTGCCTCTCGACCATCCTCGGTGCACCGCCATCCTGCCCTTCATGCAGAAAAAATTCTGGGTCGGCATGAACGGCGACTGGCTCGCCGCTGTGGACCAGAGTGGGGCTTGGTGCCTAGCGAACATCTACACCTATCGAGTAATCAACCTTCCATCGACGGATACTTATGGCATTCAGGCCACCTCATATCCATTATATAACATGTAATGCTACTAGCCAGCCAGGGTTCCCAGTTACTTGTACTCATTTATGAACTCATGCATATTTCAAAAGTTTTTTTTGGCAAATCCGCAGGTATGGAGAAAAGTTCCAAAAGTCGTGGTATGGATGTCTTGACATTTTGAAGATCTTAATCTGTAGAGTTCCCACCAAAGCTTGGGGTTAGATAGACTATAAGCTCCTGATGTTGTTTGACGCTAAAATCGCCTACTTGGAAGGCGGTAACAAAGTTTCGAGATGTCTAGACCATTCAGGTCATGGAAGACGATAGTACTATGATGCCATTGAACACGGTGGCCTCATTTTTTTGGTCGCAAGTCAAGGATGCACCTACTACTGGGATACCACATTAGAAGGTAATTCTGGTTCTATGATACATTGTGAGTGATTCAGTGAAGTTGTTCTTTAACTAACTTGTTTATGTTTTACATTTCATATGACTGACTGAGCACACCAATTATGCCCTATGAAAATGAATGAACCATTGCCAGTAATGAATTAGTATCAGTAATATGTCTTCCAAAAATATAGTGTATGCGGTGTCCCTGCACTAGTAAGTTCGTCCATTGTCAGAATATGAAAGGTATTATTAGCCAGCATCTCAAATTTAAGCACAACACAATGAATTCGGGTTTGTTTATTTGTTTGTACTTTCATGCCCTCCTCGGATTGTATAAATCACATAGGATTTTTGTAGGACACCAATCTTTCCTTTTTGGATTTTACCTTGGGATTAAGAGGACTTGTGTAGTATTTGGATCCTTAGGATTTTTTCTATAAAATGTTGTTTGATTCGAAAGAGTATAATCCTTAGGAATTCCTTCAAAGGATTCCTTTGCACTCTATTTTGGAGGGAAATTTCCATCCACTCCAACCTCTTTGTACAATTCCTTTGGTTTCCCCGTACAATCAAACACCACTTGATCCAAAATACTATAGGCATCTAATCTATAGGATTCAAGTGGACATGCCTCTATATTAATAAAAAGTGGCGCTTCCTATTTTGAAACTTACAACAACTAGGAAACTAAGATAAGCAAGAAATCCAAATATTCGGAATGGCATAATAAGAAACGCAATTTCTAATGTTGTTAATTTATTGAGTAATGTTAGCATGAATAATGAAAAATGTTGGTGTTAGAATATGTATGCAAGTAACAAACTTTTTGTATCCAATTCAGATGTTGCAGAAAACAAGGAGCTTCTGTTTGTAATCCCATCACCTATTTTCAATGATCGGCCAAGCATGTGGTTCCTCGCTCGATCGGCTGATGGCAAATGCTTGATGATCATAATTATGATGTATGGCATGAGTGTTTCCCATGGAAAAGAGGGTGAAATAATTCCCCATGCTCAAAATGGGACTAACCTATGCCTATATCCTGCCTATCGTGTCTACATTTTTGAAGAGGATCCTAGCTCTGCTGGACGTCCAAGGGTCATCGTTTGGAGGCAGGTTAATGGCCTAGGCGACAACTCTTTGTTTTTCGGTCTCAATTATCCAATCATTGACAAGATGATGAAGAAAGAAGGATTCAAGGCTCCTGATGGCACATTGTTCCCATTCATGAGAAAACTATGTGTACACAACATATAGGAGGTTTCACAATTCCCTCAGATTAAACGCTGCAAGTTACATCCAACTGAAGGTGAGCTTGTGGGAGTTATCAGCCTTCCCAAAGATGGTTGGAACAGTGTGTGACAGGCGGCAATTTGGTTTAGGCCAAGTTTAGGTGTGGTAGGCTCGTTGTTCCATCCCTAGACTGAGCTGTGGATCTTTCTGGTGCACCGTTGTGTCATATTTTTTTGGATCGTGGTTCAATAGTTGATTGCTAGTACACTGGTTTTAGTGGCCAGCTTGAATCAGTTTATATGAGTCCTACCATGCTTTTGTAATTAGTATTGCCTTCTATGGTATAATCCATGTAGCGGTGCTTATTTCATTGCGTGATTTCTATACTATAGTTTTCAGTACTGTTACTAGCTTGTATATACGCACCTAGTGCAGCTTTGTATTTTGAGAGGACTATTCCTTCTTTCCTCTTAGCAAATAGGGAAAAGTAGGTCACTACTTCTTATAGGGCCACGAAACAGGCCTTAACCGGGCCGTAATTGATCTTGGCTTCGTATGCCAAAGTAGGTCGAGACGCCCTACGATGATAGCCGCAAATGTTTATGCCGATTTTCTAAAAATAATAATTTATGTAGACCCTTCCAAAAAGATAAATTGTTTACGCAGACCCCATATTGTCTCTCATACATGGAATACTTTTGGTGCTACTGTGAAATTACTTGTTCAATATAGTATGTATCCTTGATCGTTCTTCTCTATGTAAAATGAACTAGTCAAGCTCTGATGTGATATGAACAAGTCAAGCTCTGATGTGCTGACATTGTACTGTCATGTGCTAGTGTACAAACTGGTTGTATTATTGTGTTTGAAACTGTGAACTAAATGTGCGAATTCTGAGCCTTTTTGCATCATGACAATGCCACATGTTGGCGTTAATTGCGGCATGTAGTAATTTGATCGTACGGAAGCATACAACTTTGAGCGATCAGTATAAGCTGATGCTTACCCAAGCTGTCTAAAGCTTGGCAAGTTAAGGCCACCGTGTCTCTATCGCCTACAATTTATATGGCATGATTACAAGGTTTTGAGTATATCAAATTGATTGCGAACTTGGCAGATTCAAAGCCACCTAAACCATCTCAAAATATATCCTTTGCTGAAAAGATGATTGCGCGCTGTAAGACTTGATATGACACAATTTTATGTCAATCAGTCAAGCTCACTCCTGTACTTCCATGTTCGAATCCTGCGCTGCCCAAGTTCCTCGCTATGTAAAACTCTTAATAAGGCGCAATATCAGTCACTTTTCTCCCTTTCCAACTTCATTCTTTTGGACCCGGTGTAGGTATAGCTAGGTCAGGTGGATCATCGTCCTTCGGTAAAATGTATTTTTACTACTCACCCTATGAAAACAAATATTTCAACCCCACTTCGGACAAAAAAACTTCCCATAATCTTGTTTCAAAAAAAATTACCTTAATTAGCCTTTCATGGTGAGCAGAGCCGCCAAACCCCAGTATATATTTTTTAGGGTACCAACTATATTTTTTTGAGGATGGGGTACCAACTACATGGAATTTTCACTAAGGACCTAACGAAAAGATTGAACATTTGACCCAACACTAGCCCTACTGGGTCAGGTGGACTGCCGACCCCCGACATATTGAGTACATTGAATTTTTAGTGAGGAGCTTATTAGAAAATAGTACTACATTCTACCCAATTGTGGCCCAAAACCTCGCTAATTTATCCTTCCAGGTTTAGGTTCGCCGTGGGCCGCCAACCCTCAACACATTGTTACTTGGTTTTTTAAGCATGAACCACACTAAAGAAGTTTCGCTAAGGAGCCCACGATAAGAAGCCCATTGGTTCACAAGATTGGACCCAAGTTATTTTTTGTATCGCCCAAAATCATCTTAATTTAGCATTTTTGTGCCATTCTGATAAAGTATAGGACAAGCTTCTCCTACCCATTTTGTATTTATACAGACCATTTAGCATTTTTAGGCAAGTCGCCAGGGTCGCTGCCTTTTCATTTTAAGTGATTTCAACATTTCTAAATGTAATCTTTTTCTAGGAGTGGCAGATGGTTCTGGCGTAGTGGAAGCGCACGCGGTTCCCATTTGTTGATGTCTTGAGTTTGATTCCTAGGTTTATCAATATATAATATATAATATAATCTCTATCGTTCTTTAACATTTTTCCAACATACACACATTTCTTACATAGAGAAGGCTGACATTTGGGACCCAGCAACGTTGCCAAGGTAAAAATAGCGGAGTCCATCATACACACGTTGCATTTGCAGAGACACTAACATGTTGACCCAGCAGAGACCTTATACAGATGTTGCATCGAGCAATCAATGTTTCATTTATAGAGAGGCTGATATGTGGGACCCAGCAACGCGACCTTATACAGATGCTACATCGAGCAACGTTGTCAGTTCGAAACAGGGAGGCGCGAGCGAGAAAAAAGTTCAGCATGCACATGTTTCTTGTAATGAGAGGCTGTAATGGGGGACCCAGCAGCGTGAGAAAATGACAGATTCGTCGAGCAACGCTATCTAGTTCGGAACATGGTAGCGGTAGAGAAGAAAAAATCCATCATACCCATGATTCTTCTAATGTGAGGCTGACATAAGGGATCCACCAGCCTGAATAAACGGCTAATGCAGCAAGCAACACTATCAAGTTTGGAACACGAAGGCACGATAGAGGGCAAAAAATCCATCATACACACGTTTCTTCTAATGAGAGGATGACATATGGGGCCTAGGAGGTTGATTAAATGCTAGATGCATCGAGCAACGCTATCGGGTTTAGAACAGGGTGGCACGAGCGAAGGAAAAAATTCCATCATACACATGTTTCTTCTAATGAGAGGATGACATGTGGGGCCCAGGAGGTTGATTAAACGGTATATGCATTGAGCAGCACTATCAACTTTGGAATAGGGTAGCGCGAGCAAAGGAAAAAATTCCATCACACACATGTTTCTTCTAATGAGAGGATGACATGTGGGTCCCAGTAGCCTGATTAAATGGTAGATGCATTGAGTAACGCTATCAACTTCAGAAAAGGGTAGTGCCGGGGGGGATGACCTCCGGATACCCAAACAAGACAAGAATCACGGTAGTCGGATCGTGTCTGGCTGGCAGAGCGCAGCTGGACAGGAGCAAGTCGAGCCGGCTACCTCACGGTAACTGGAATGGCGAGGAGCAGCAAGGCACGGGACCGGCTACATCAGCGTAGCCGGATCCAATCAAGAGGACAGAATGACGTGCTGCACAGTGCATGGTACACCCTGGTACGATGACAAGACTCACAACTACTCGGCCATACCAAAGACTTTGCGGGGTGACGCGGGAACAATGGCCTGATGCTGACGATGGGCAGGCACGGCATTCATTCTACCCACGACGACCATACCTCTCGTACTATGATGGGATGTAAGTGTACCGAGTACTTTAGATGAGCAGCCGGCTGGGACCCGCCTGTGTGGCCTGCCAGCCGGACTGGCCAGCAAGACCATTGCCTCTCTGCCTATATATGGAGAGGAAAGGCTCCAGTAGAAAGGGTTGGTCTCAGTGCATTTAAGGCACTGTCGAGAGCTTGCGGACACTTGCTACACTTGCTCGTATCCAATCCCGCCTGCGGACACTATCGAGAGCTTCCCTGCTAGTCCCCACACCTCTATCTAACCTGATTAGGTACTGTCGTTCCCAATACAACGACAGTTGGCGCCCACCATGGGGCAAGATGGCTTCGACCGGAGTCACGTTCCGCACAGGACCCCTCACTTCATCCGGTGAGCGCGTGGCCTCCGGCCTGGTGCTCATGCTTGGGAAATTTGATTGCGTCATCGACAATGCTTCCCGCTTTGCCAAAACCTCGTTTTCGGCAAATGGTCCCATCCTGCTTTTCGGCGACCTCCCCGTCTACGTCGCCACTGTGCCGGAGTGTTTCCCTAGGGAGATCGTTTCCGTCGCGGAGCTGCCACACCTGGGCAGCAGCACCTTCGTTGCCCCTCATGGCGTCGATGTAATGATGGCTGGCTCCAGCTCTCACCCCCGCCAGCCGCGGGAGCGGGGCGCGGACGAGGGCGGAACTTCTGCACCGCCACAACCCCAAAAACCGGTGGAGGAGGCCATCGACCGGGTCCTCATGCCGGTTAACCTCGGGGATAACCCAGAGGAGGCGGAGGCCAACTTCGCCATGGAGAGACAGCTTCTCCTCCAGGAGGCCATGGAGCTGGCCGCGACCCGCAAACAGATCGAGATCACCCAGCGTGAGTACGACTGCACGCACGGCTTCACTCCGGCTACCGTGGAGCCGAGATGGCGCGGGAAAGTACGATGCCGGGGGGGCGAACTAGGCGGTAGGATGGAGAAGGATGGCGATCCGGATCCCGCACCCGCTCTCATCCGGCCCACCTACAGCACGACCATCAAGAACTTGCGCGCGGCGCGAGCCGTAGCAGATGAACTGCCCAACCTGGAGGGCGAGGAGCGAGCCCGCTAGCATGCTCGGGTGCAGGAGCTCCTCCGGATCGTGGACGAGCAGGCTGATGCCAACCGGCAGATGCAGGAGGAACCCAGCTACTCCAAGGGGAGCAAGCCGCCTGCCAATAGTAACAGTGCGCCCCACGACACCCAGCAGGCGTCCTCTCCTCCGGCTATGGCCCGCAGCAAGCGTCGCTGTTCTGGCAGCAAGGGCCAGCCGCGCCGGGAGAAAACGGTGAACAGCAACCCACCGCCTCCCCCTCCACCAACCGGAGCGCCAAGACCTGCCGGCTCCTGTCTCTTGGGCCGGTAGGAGCACCCGACCTGGATTGTCCGGATGCCCATGACCGCATCGAGATCCTCGCTCAAGCGCGTGTCATGAAAGAGGAAGACTCCACCGGACCGGTTTGTTTCGGACCTCGCATCCGGAATGAGCCGTTTCCAGATAAGTTCACCCTGCCCAGGGACACCCCCAAGTACGACAGCAGCATGAAGCCGGAAGATTGGCTGACCGACTATGCCACGGCAGTCGGCATCGCCTATGGGAACAAGTGCACAGTTGTGCGCTACGTGCCCCTTATGCTAACCGGGTCAGCGAGGACATGGCTCAACAGCCTCGCGCCCAACAGCATCAACGCCTGGCCAGACTTTGAAAAGGTGTTCGCCCGCAACTTCAACAACACGTACAAGCGTCTGGGCCGCCCGCGCGACCTGGGCCGCCCGCGCGACCTGGCCCTATGCGTCCAGGGCGACCGCGAATACCTCGCCAAGTGGATGGAGTTGCGCAACACCTGTGAGGGCATCCTGGAGAGCCAGGCCATTGGCTTCTTCATCGAGGGATGCCGAGAAGGCACCATGCTTCGCCACCGGCTACTGTGTGACGAACCAAAAACCATGGCGGAGCTCGTGATGGTTGCGGACCAGTACGCCGCGGCGGATGCCGCCATGAAGAAACCCCTCCGAGTAAGTGCTGACGGGCGTCCGACTCCGACGGAGCCGGCTCGCGACCGTCCAAGCAATCCGGCTAGGGAAGCCAGATCCTCCAGGCGCCACAGCAATGACAACTGGTTCCACAGGGACCGCCAAGCCGGGCAGCAGAAGCCCCGCTACCACGCGCGACAGGTCAATGTTGTAGAGGGCGCGCCCGACGCGCCGGCTAACAATGCAAGAAGGCAGAAGTCGTGGCTCACCTTCGACCATATGTTTGACGGCCCGTGCAAGTGGCATAGCAGTGCATTCAAGCCGGCTACGCACACCACCCGGAACTGCAGTTGGACCCGCCAGCTAAAGGAACAGGGCAACCAGCAATGTCTTCCCCTCCCCCTCCTGGTGGACCACCACCACCGGCTAGGGGAGCCAGTATTGATGGTAACGGTGGCAACGGCGGCAACAACAACAGCTCCCCCAGCCGCACGCCGCCTACCACATCTTCGAGATGGAGCTGGACGACAAGCACAGCCGCATGCGACGCTCCAAGGAGGTCAACGCCATCATCTCCCCAGTCCCCCAGTACCTAAACTGGACGGAAACCCCCATCACCTGGAGTCGAGAAGATCAGCCAGAAGCTTCTGACTCCCGGGGGCTACACTATGGTGCTTGACCCCCTCATCGTCTCCAACGAGCGCACATGCCGCTTCTCGCGCGTCCTCATCGATGGAGGCAGCAGCCTCAACCTCATCTACTGGTCTTCGCTGGAGAAGCTGGGCATCCGTTAGTGCGACCTACGCCCGACTACCACAACGTTCCTCGGTGTACTGCCAGGACTGGCTTGCGCTCTGCTGGGTAAAACCCAGCTGGACGTCATCTTCGGGACAGAGGAGAACTTCCACCGCGAGCTGATATGGTTCGAGCTCCTACCATGCTCTCCTCGAGTGCCTCGCCCTCGCCAAGTTCATGGCCGTCCCCCACTACGCGTAACTCAAGACGAAGATGCCGGGACCAAATGGCGTGATCGCCATCTCTGGCTGCTTCAAGCGGTCGATGGAGTGCGCCTCAGCCGGCTCCAAGCTAGCAGAAGCCCTCGTCATAGCCGAGGAAAAAGCGCGTGATCATGCGCAATGTGGCCATGGCCCAACAATAAATGCCAGCTAGCAGCAAGCCGGCTGGGGAAGGAGCTTTCCAGTCAGCAAAGGAGACAAAGAGGATCCTGCTCGACCCCTCCGACCCGACCAAGTTCGTCACCATTGGCGCCAACTTGGATAGCAAATAGGAAGGCGCACTCATCGACTTCCTCCGTGAGAATCGGGACATCTTCGCATGGTCACCCAAGGACATGCCAGGTGTGCCGAGGGAGTTCGCCGAGCACTCACTTCATGTGCGGCCGAATGCCAAGCCGGTCAAGCAGCCTCTGCGCCAGCTCGCGGAGGAGAAAAGAAAGATTATTGGTTACGAGATCTCCCGGCTCCTTGCAATCGAGTTCATCATGGAGGTGTACCACCCGGACTGGCTCGCCAACCCAGTCCTGGTGTAGAAGAAGAACAAGACCTAGCGCATGTGTATCGATTACACCAGCCTGAACAAGGCATGCCCAAAGGACCCCTTCGCCTTGCCCCGTATCGATCAAGTCATCGACTCCACGGCCGGCTGTGAGTTGTTGTCTTTCTTGGATTGTTACTCTGGTTACAATCATATCTGGCTAAACCAGGCTGACCAGATAAAAACATCGTTTATCACCCCGTACAGGGCTTTCTGCTATGTAACCATGCCTTTCGGTCTAAATAATGCGGGCGCTACCTATCAGCACTGCATGCAGAAGTGCTTGCACTCGCAGATCGGCCGAAACATGCATGCCTATGTGGACGATGTGGTCATCAAACCAAGGAGAAGCACACCCTCCTCGAGGACCTAGGGGAGACATTCGGCAAACTCCAGCAGTACCAGATGAAGTTGATCCCGGAGAAATGCGTCTTCGGAGTCCCGTCCAGCTAGCTACTCAGTTTCCTTGTTTCACAACGAGGGATCGAGGCGAATCATGAGAAGATTGCGGCCATCGAGAGGATGCAGCCGCCCAGGAGCCTGCTTGGGGTCCAGAAGTTCACCGGATGCCTAGCCTTCCTCAGCCGTTTCGCCAGCCGGTTGGGGGAGAAGGCACTTCCGTTGTACCAACTAATGAAGAAGACGGACAAGTTCTCCTAGACCTCGCAGGCCGACACCGCTTTTCATGACCTCAAGCGCATGCTGTCCACAGCGTCGGTTCTAGCCGCACCGACTAGCATGGAGCCGATGTTGCTCCATATAGCAGCCATCAGCCGGGTCGTCAACATCATCCTGGTGGTGGAGCACCCCGAGGAAGGCAAGGCTCAGCCAGTTCAGCGACCCTTCTACTACCTCAGCGAGGTTCTCTCCCTTTCCAAGCAGAACTACCCCCACTACCAGAAGATGTGTTATGGCGTGTACCTGGAGTCCAAGAAGCTCAAGCACTACTTCCAGGAGCATCCGATTAAGGTCGTGTGCACCGCACCCCTTTCGGAAATCATCGGGAACAAGGTCGCCACCGGCCGAGTCGCCAAATGGGCCATCGAGCTCGCCGCCTACTCCATCCAGTACGAGCCCCGACTGACGATCAAGTCGCAAGCTCTTGCGGACTTCCTCGTCGACTAGGCCGAAACCTAGTACCTCCCACCGGTTCTTGATTCGGACCATTGGAGGATGCACTTCTACGGTTCGAATATGCTCGGGGGCTTGGGAGTCGGCATCGTGCTCACCTCGCCCAAAAGGGACCGGCTGGAGTACGTCCTCCAGATCCACTTCAAGGCCTCTAACAATGTTGCCGAATACGAGGCGCTGGCGCATGGCCTCCGACTAGCAAGAGAAATCGGTGTCAACCATAACCTTTGCTTCGGCGATTCGGATCTCGTGTTGCAGCAGGTATCCGGAGAGTGGGACGCCCGCGATGCAAACATGGCCCTCTACCGATTCCACATATAGAAGCTCAGCGCCTACTTCGACAGATGTGAGTTCCATCACGTCCCTCGCATCAACAACGAGGCAGCCGATTCGCTCACGCGAATCGGATCCACCAGGTAGGCGATCCCACCAGGCGTCTCCTTGGAGCACCTGCGCAAGCCCTCCATCAACCCGTCCCCCGAGTCAGATTCCATTATCTAGGCAGGGAGCGCTCTGGCTGACGGCACGACAGACGTGGAGCCGGCAGAACCTGCAAAGAAGAAGGCCCGCACAAACTCTGGCAAGTCCGTACCCTCCGGCTCGCAAGACCCGGGGGCTGCCGACTCGTCAAGCGGCTCGAGGGCTGTCGTTCCGGCTACCTCATCCGGACAACCCCCCAACGACAATCAGCTGGAGAGCGGAAGCATCCTCACTATCCGGGAGATACCATCCTGGGCGCAGCCCTTCATGGACTACATCGCCGATGGAGAGCTTCCAGATGACGAGGTGCAGGCCAGGCAAAACTGGCGCCGCGCACACACGTACACCATCATCAACAAAGAACTCTACAAGTGCAGCCTATCCGGCATCTTCCAAAGGTGTGTCGACGTGGACACAGGCTACCGGCTGCTCAAGGACATCCTCCAGGGTGAGTGCGGGCATCATGCTTCATCCAGGGCAATAGTCGCCAAGGCGTTCCGCCACGGCTTCTATGGAGCCTCTGCACCGTGCCGAATAGGTCAATCGGCTTCACCCCATTCTTCCTTGTCTATGGCTCAGAAGTCGTCCTCTCCATGGACATCGAGTTCGACTCACCATGCAAACTCCGCTACAATGAAACGTCCAACCAGGAGGCGCAGGTGGATGGTGTGGACCTCCTCGAGGAAGCCCACAAGCTGGCGTTGTCCAGATCGGCCCTGTACCAGCAGCGCTTACGCCACTACCATTCGAGCCGGATCCGCCCTGTCGCATTCTGCAAGGGCAACCTGGTGTCGGGGGCTAGTGTCGGGGGGGATGACCTCCGAATACCCCAACCAGACAAGAATCACGGCAGTCGGATCGTGTCCAGCTGGCTGAGCGCAGCCGTACAAGAGCAAGTCGAGCCGGCTACCTCACGGTAACCGGAATAGCGAGGAGCAGGAAGGCACGGGACCGGCTACATCAGCGTAGCCGGATCCAATCAAGAGGACAGAGTGACGTGCTGCATAGAGCACGGTACGCCCTGGTACAATGACAAGAATCGCAACTACTCGGCCATACCGAAGACTTTGCGGGGTGACACGGGAATAGTGGCCAGATGCTGACGATGGGCACGCACGGCGTTCATTGTACCCACGACGACCATACCGCTCTTACTCTGATGGGATGTAAGTGTACCAAATACTGTAGATGACCAGCCGGCTAGGACCCGCCTATGGGGCCCGTCAGCTGGACTGGCCAGTAAGACCATTGCCTCTCTGCCTATATGAGGAGAGGCAAGGCTCTAGTAGAAAGGGTTAGTCTCAGTGCATTTAAGGCAGTATCTAGAGAATACAGCTCAAGGAGTGATTGTAGCCTGTATACCACTCATAGTCAGATCGGCAGGAGGAGGAGATTTACCTCACCACGAGGCCTCTGAACCTGGGTACTTCTTGTGTCTTGCTACACTTTCTTGTATCCAATCCCGCCTGCAGACACCGTCGAGAGCTTCCCTGCTAGTCCCAACACCTCTATCTAACCTATTTAGGTAATATCGTTCTCAATACAATGACAGGTAGCGTGAGCGAAGGAAAAAAAATTCCATCCTACACATGATTCTTCTAATGAGAGGCTGACATGTGGGATCTAGCAGCCTGACTAAACGGCAAACGCATCGAGCAATGTTATCAAGTTCAAATCAGGGAGGCACGACCGAAAAGTATAGTCTGCTAGAGACACTGTCGTCCGAGACCCACATGCCTCAAAAGACTTCGGCGAGTCAACATCATGCAAGGAAACAAAAATATTGCTTCTTCCATGCGTTGTCTGAGCTTCCCCCATGTTTTAAGCGGTTAAGTCATAGTAGAGGGTTGCGAAACTGGAAAAACAAGTTTTCCATCGGCCACGGTCGAGCCGAGAAATTCGTCACCGAAGACGCGCCTTCTACGACGACCGTCGAGCAAAGTCGTTGCGGAAGGAGATATTTCTTGTAGTGATCTTCCCATGCTGGAAAGAGTACAAGGAGAGGCCAGATGTGAGAGAAGAGTTCTACGACAGAGTTTCCATATGTTCTGTGACTCAACTGCCCTTTTCTTCTCATTATTGTTCATGCAAAGGCTGATACACGATGTTTTATTTCAGCAAAAGTTTGTCATGGATGCATACAACCAGAGGTGCAGGTTGCTTGCAACTAGGAGTTAATGAGGCATGCAAGAACTCAAAGGCATCTCCGAAATAAGCAGTTTTTTGATCCCTTCCCACTAAATGAAGTAACAAGGATATTTCCTGTTGAACACATGAACAATGCAGAGTGGTGCAAGCTTGTTGATTCATGGACTGGCCGCAGAAACGGGTGGATATACATCCATAGAGAACTAACCCTCGAAGACAACAAAGCTTTGTTAACAAGATGGAACTCGTGCATGATGTAGTGGTACACTTCCCGATCTCAAGATCGTGATGAAGTCCTTCATGTCCAGCAGCTCCAGCACCATCAGGTCCAGCACCATCAAGTCCAGCACCACAAAGCAGCGGTGCATCCGTGATCACACACACGTTCGGTCCACCGAACAACCTCCTCCTCCTTGCTCCAGCGATGCAGCGGAAGCAGCAACTCCTTTCCAGATAAATCCACCAGGAACATGTATCTCGCTAATCCGAGACCATGGGGAATAACTAGAGGGAGAAGATCACCTTCACGAGGAGGTGGTGCAAGATGAGAGGAGGGAGTGGGGGGCCTTTTATAGGGAGAGGGGGGGAAGCCCCTCACCATGGCCGATGGCCAAAGGAGGTTCCCCCACCTCTTCCACATTCATGTGGGTGGAGCTCCCACTCACATAATTAGCCTCCCACTCATAGTTCCACTCACCTCCATTAAATTTCCACCAAATTTAATGCAAGTTCTCAATAAATAAAAAACTTTTATTTATTTTATTCAGAATTTTGTTAATTACTTTAATTAACAAACATTCACATAAAACTCCCTGCAACATTTCAATATCACATGCAGAACCAGTTTCCGCAATTTCACCCGACACAATTCTGGTTTCCATCGAAATGATTCCAGCGCTTTCTTAAATCTTTATCTGAAACATATTTTCTCCTAAATGGTGTCGGTATCCCTTAAGTGTGTCACCCTACGGTTCGTGAATAATGCAGACATGATCGAGACCCCTCTTCGATCAATTATCAGCAGCAGGACCTAGAGATCCGTACTGACTCCCACACATTCAACGATGACCCTTGTGATCGTGTGAACCTTTAACGTCATAACTAAATCCCTTTGTCTCGCGATATATTACATGTCCGAGATTCGATCACCGGTATCCAAATACCTAGTCTGATCTCGTTACCGACATGCACTCTTTTCTCATTCCCGTGATATAACATTCTAGTGATCACATCACTTGCTTGCAAGCTATTTCAATGTGATATAACCGAGAGGGCCTAGAGTATATCTATCCGTCATCGGGATGGAAAAATCCCACTCTTGATCCATGAGCCTCAATATAACACCTTTGTAGCACTGAATCCACCTTTATAGTCACTATGTTACGCTGTAACGTTTGATGTTATCAAGATACTCTTCCGGTGTTAGCAATTAACATGATCTCATGGTCTAAGGACTAAGATTACTTCGTATGATGTTATAGAAATATAAACATAATGACTCTTGATCGTAATGCTATACTTCGGATGAATGTTCATCACATCATTCCACCAATGTTGTGACCTCGTTATTAACAACATCCAATGTCCATGATCAGGAAACCTTGATCATCTTGTTAATCAACGAGCTAGTTTATATGAGATGCATTACTAGGAACTTTGTATTTTGTTTATTAAACACACATGTATTGACGTTTCCAAACAATACAATTATAGTATGCAAAATACACATTTATCATAAACATGGAATAAGATAATAACCACTTTATTATTGCCTCTCGGGCATATTCCCTTCAGACGCACCGGTGGGCAATAGTTGAGATCTGGTTATTATCCCGCCCACTTGTGTGCACCTAGGACCTGAGTTCTTGACACTTGTTCCGAGATCGAGTGCGCTAACCACATGTGGGGTGTATGGGCACCCCTATCAGCTTATTAGCTGATTTCAAAGTACTGTACTAGGGGCCACAAAACTAGTTCGGGATTTATATGTTACCTACTAACATGGGTATACCCTACAGGTACTCGGGCTTGGTATATACGGCGTGAATATGGTGGAAGCCCATGACGCTGTCAAGGCCCAAGTGGAGACTTCGAGTAACCTACGAACTCTCGATTGCTTGCGGAACAAGAAGAAGCTAAAGTTAGAAAGTTTAAAAGGAAAACCCTAATCTGTAATCGACTCGACCTACTACCTGATACCTAGCATATCTATATAAAGGCTAGGAGGGGGCGGCGAGGAGGACAGACGCAACCCTTGTTTCCACAACCCTCGCTAGATTCCATCTGTGCACCATTGTAATCTTCGATTCCTTTGTTAATTCCACGAGCAGACAAGCAGGAGTAGGGACCTTTATGAGTCCTGAACCTGGCTAAATCTTCGAGTCCCCTGTGTGCTTGTTTGCTAGACGATTGATGCTTCCAGCGCTCCCTCCTTCTCCAAAACCCAAGTCCATCACAATGGGCATTGATAAGTTAAACCCTCATCAATTGGCGCCGTTTGTGGGAATTGGGAGTGCTGATGTTGCAGCTTCTTCGGCCCCATCAACTGTGATGTACAACTCCGCAACAGCAGAGATTCACCAGCTCTTCGACGCGTTCGACTTCACCGTCCACACGTCGGCCACTCGCCCGGCTTTCGAGTCCGTGGGCGATGGAATCAGCCTGGCAATCGGGAGCTTCCGCTTACAAGTTGGTCAGATGGGCACGCTTCGCATGCCTGACCAGCCGACAATACCATCAATTGCTCCAGCATCGTGGTTCCCTGCGCCGATCGACACCCTCAGTGAGCTCAATGCCTTGACAGCAGTCGAGAACACGGCCAGCGACAGCAGTCGCGAATCTGATCTGGGTGATCTAGTAACCCAAGAAGGAGCCTACGGATCCGGATCTGAAAGTTGCGGGAGCAGCAGCTTCCCCAACCACTTCATGTGCGCCGTCATCAATGCGGGCGACTCCTCTGCCAATCGCGACAACACGGGCAACAGTGGTAATGGAACCGACCCACCAAACGGTGGCATACCTAATGGTTGACCACCCAATGGTGGACCACCAAATGGCGGACCCACTAACGGCGCCCCTGTCAACAATGGAGGGGCAGTCGAACCTCCAACTATGATAAACGAGCAAACTGGTGAACGCGTCGTGATCAGGCTCAACGACCTCGAGTGGGCCCGCTGCCGAGAAGCCCTACGAGGCCACCCTCTGCCTTTCGGCTCCCTGCAAGAACTATTGTTCGGCTACCATTGGCTCCTGAAAGAGGAGTACAAACGCCAACTGCAAACAATCGCGCAACTCGAGGCGCATAAAAAGGCGGTAGACGAGTCGAGCCTCCGACGAGCTGGGCTCTCCTTCCACGGAGGAACCTCCTCCAGGTGCAACGAGTACATCGCTAACAAAAGGCGATCTCGACTGGCCCACCTTGCTGAACAAGAGCGTGTAGAAGCCGCAAAAGTCCTCCACTTCGGTTCCATGACGGTGGATACACGTGGCAACGTGCTCCCAAAAACACCGCAAGCTGCGGTAACGGCAGCGACCATGTACCTCCTCAACAACCAGCTGCCAGCTGGACACTCTCGAGCTGCCATACATCGATCTACGATCGCAGGCATGGGGTTAATCGAGGTTGACCTCGACAAAGAGCTGACACCGGAGCCAAATAAAGGCAAGGCTCTGGCAAAATGCTACTCCTCGCCCTCATATAGTGATGACAGTCACGATCTGTCTCGACGCCGCCGCTCCCAGCGACACGACCATGACTACGGCGCGCGCGATGACCTCACGCAATGCAAGATCGACAAGTCAAGGGCGCGACGTGCCCGATCGACTGATTCTGAAGACAAATATGTGGAGCTCTATGGCGCTAGATGCTTCAGTAGGGCCATCAGGCAAAAGCGAATGCCCAAGGGGTTTAAGCTCCCATCAGCGAACCCGAAGTTTGACAGTCTACAGGACCCGTAAATCTGGTTAGAGGACCATATCTCCTCCGTCAGGCTCCATGGCGGAGGTCGAAGCACGGCTATGCAATGCCTGCAGCTACAGCTACAGGGCGCCGCCCGGGCATGGCTCAACAACCTCCCACGCGGATCCATTCGCAGTTGGGAAGAGCTGGTCTACAGCTTTGTGCACAACTTCAAGCGCACCTACAAAAGGCCCGTGTCAATCGAAGAGCTGGGTGCTGCCATCAAAGGTCGGGGGAATCACTATGCTGGTACATCCAGAGGTGGTCCATCATCAAGAACTCCGCAGAAAATATCTCGGAAGACCGCGCAATCGATGCATTCAATGGCGGCATTCGCCATATAGAGCTCAGGGAGGAGCCGGGCCGCTCGAAGCCCAAAACCATTGACCACCTGATGGAAATTGCGAATCGGTGGGCTGATGGAGAAGATTCGGTGAAGAATCACGTTCACTCTGATGAATAAGCAGAACTCGAACGCAGACGCGACCGCCGAAGCAAACGTCGAATGCGCATCTATGATGACCGCGACGATGTCAACATGGTCGCAGCCGGCTACGCCGACAGATGCGACGACAACCGCAACAACGGCTACCGCAGCGGTGGATACCACGACTCTGGGAAAACCATGCAAGTATGGCAGCGCCGCACTCGCGATGAGGCGCCCGCCGCATCTATTGAAGACAAGCTATCCGGGCCATGCACTGTGCACTTCTACATCGACAAGCATGACGGCAAAAAGAAATCTAGCCACCTCCTCAAAGACTGCCGCGAGTTCCTCAAACTCCATGAAGGTCTGGCTCGGATGAATCGCGACACGGTCAACAGGGGCTACGGAGCCGCCCTAGGCGTTGTGGCACATGGAGCTCCTCCACCACCACCCGGACAGCCGCCAAACGCAGTTGCGCCTGACCAGCATCACGGAGGCGAGCCGTACCCACAGTCCATGGGCACCATGATGATCCAAAAGGGTCGCCCCTCCCACCGGGTGAAGAACGCCATCACTCGCCAAGTCAATCTGGCGACAAACTCACCACCATCCACCACTGAGTACCTCAGTGGAAGCAACTCCTGCATCACCTTCGACAAGCGCGACCATCCGTGCCAAGTACCTCGTCTAGGCCACTATCCCCTCGTACTCGAGGCAAAAATTGGAGGTTTCGACATGAGCCGCGTCTTCATGTATGGCGGAAGCGGCATCAACCTCATGTTCGCGAGTACCTTGCGAGCAATGAGGATCCCTCTGACCTGCCTAGAGGCCTCAGACACAACATTCCACGGCATGGTCCCAGGCAAGGGCATATATCCCCTTGGAAAAATCAACCTCGACGTCATCTTTGGCACACCAAAAGACTTTTGACGCGAACGCATTGACTTTGAAGTCGTCGACTGGCCCTCACAGTACCACTGCATCCTCGGACGTGTCGCGTTCGCTAGGTTCATGGCAGTGCCGCACTACGCCTATCTGTAGATGAAAATGCCAGGCCCTAATGGCGCCATCACAGTCAACGGGAGCTTTGAAAGGTCCGACAGTTGCGACAGGGAGTTCAACAGAATTTCCCAGTCCTTCAGAATGCAGGAAGAACTTGCGAGACTAAAGGAGTCGACAGACAACAGTCTGCCTCCCCTGAGTCGGCCAAGTTCACCCGACCTATCCTTCGACTCATTGATGCACACGAAAAAAGTGCACGTCCACCCATCGGATCCCACTAAGACGGCGCTCATCGCCAACAACTTGAGTCCCGCATAGGAACTCACGCTCGTTGATTTCCTCCAGCGGACATGCCAGGAGTTCCCAGGGAATTCGATGAGCACGCACTCAATGTCAACCCAGATGCAAGGCCAGTCAAACAAAAAATTCGGCGACTATATGAACCAAGAGCAAAGGCAGTCGAAATGGAGATCAACAGACTCCTTGATGCCAAATTCATACACGAGATCAAGGAAAGCACTTGGCTCGCCAACACGGTGCTAGTACCAAAAAAGGACACGGATATCCTGCAGATGTGCGTGGACTTCACCTCTCTGAATAAGCACTGCCCAAAGGACCACTTCCCACTACCACGAATCGACCAGATCATCGACTCCAACGCGGGATGTGAGCGCCTCTGCTTCCTCGACGCCTACTCAGGCTACAACCAGATTCAAATGAAGGAGGAGGATCAAGAGAAAACGGCGTTTACAACGCCCTTCGGTGTGTTCTGCTATAACACAATGCCCTTCGGGCTAAAAAATGCAGGAGCCACCTACCAGCGGTGCATGCAGGCTTGCCTCCAGAACCAATTTGGTCGCCACATCCAAGTCTATGTTGACGACATCGTAATCAAGACCAAAGAGGAAGCTTCACTAATCGATGATTTATACGAAACCTTCGCCAACCTCGACCGCTACCGGATTCAGCTCAATCCGTACAAGTGCACCTTCGGCATACCATCTAGGAAATTACTCGGGTATCTCATCTCTGCGAGAGGAATCGAGGTGAACCCGAAGCAAATAAAAGCCATACTAGCCATGGAGAAGCCGAAGAACGTAAGAGGTGTACAACAACTGGCAGGGCGAATCGCGGCACTCAGTCGATTCATCAGTCAAATGGGCGAAAAGGCGCTGCCCTTCTACCAACTTCTCTGCAAAGCTGACAAGTTCGAGTGGACCAACGAGGCACAGGAAGCATTCGAAGACCTCAAGTCCCTAGTGTCCACCTCGCTAGTACTGGTGACCCCACGTGAAAGGGAACCACTGCTGCTATACATCTCCGCCACCAACCAGGTGGTCTGCACAGTGCTCGTAGTAGAACAATCCGAGGAAAACAAGGTCCACGGGGTACAGGGCCCAGTCTACTACCTCAGCGAGGTACTCACGCTAACAAAACAGCGATACCCGCACTACCAAAAGCTGGCGTATGGTGTCTTCATGACAGCCAGGTGACCGCGCCACTACTTCCAGGAGCACCCAATCGTGGTAGTCAACGACGACCCGCTTGGGCATATCCTCAACAATACCAACGCCACCGGACGAGTCGCGCTTTGGGGAATCTAACTGTCTCCACGAGATATTACATATGAAAAACGTGACGCAATCAAGTCGCAAGTCCTCCCTGACTTCCTCATGCACTGGATGGAGAACCAGCTCCCTGAAAAACCAGATATGTCCTACCTTTGGACAATGCAATTCGACGGATCCAAGCGAAAGGATGGAGCTGGCGCAGGTGTCATACTGACATCGCCCCAGAGAGACAAGCTGAATTATATCCTGCAAATGCAGTTCACCGCCTCAAACAATGAAGCTGAATACGAGGCCCTACTACACGGGATGAGGATGGCAAAAGCCTGTGGCGCCAAGAGGCTCATGATATACGGCGACTCCAAGCTAGTCATCAACCAGACAATGCACGAGTGCGACGCACTGAACGACAATATGATCGCCTACCGCAACCTCTATGACACACTCGAAGGGGACTTCGACGGTTGCGAGCTGTGGCACATAGGCTGCGAAAGCAATGAAGAGGCGGACGCACACACCAACATTGGCTCTACCTGCGCCCCCATACCACCTGGGGTATTTCTCGAGTGCATCTGTGAATGCTCCATCAAGCCAAGGACCGTAGAGAAGAAAACAAGTGCAACAACAGACTCGGGGGCTGCGCCGCCCAATGAGCCAATGGCACTCGCCGACTTGGAGCTTGACATAGGACTCGAAGGGCCAATGAGCGTCATGATGATCGAGCCATCCTAGACTCAACTGTACATCACGTACCTTCTCAGCAAAAGGCTACCGGACGACCCGACTGATGCGCGGCAGATTGCACGGCGATCCAAGGCATTCGCTGTTATCAACGGCGAACTGTACAAGCGCAGCATCACAGGAGTACTCCAACGATGCGTCTCCAACACCGATGGAAGGGTTGTTCTCCTCGACATACATGAGGGGACTTGCGGGCACCATGCTGGTAGTCGAGCCCTCGTCGCGAAAGCTCTGTGAGCTAGATTCTACTAGCCTACGGCCATGCGTGACGCCAAGGACATCGTCCAAAAATGCAACGCTTGCCAGCGATTCGCGGACAAGCCACACGCACCTGGCACGGAGCTCCGGCCAATTCCATTGGCATGTCCCTTCGTGCAATGGGGACACGACATGGTCCAAGCTCCCAAAGTCCTCACGAGGAGGCTACGTCTACCTCCTGGTCGCAGTCGACAAATTCACCAAGTGGATAGAGGCCATGCCAGTGACTAATCAGTCAGGATACAACGCAGTCAATATCTTCGAGTCCATCGTCTATCCCTTCGGAGTACCACACAACATCATCACGGACAATGGGACGAACTTCACATCCCAGGAGTTCCAAGAATTCTCCGAGAATCTGGGAATCAACATCAGCTATGCCTCCGTAGCACATCCATAGACCAACGGTCAGGTCGAAAAAGCCAACGGGCTCGTCTGCGGCGACATCAAGAAGCGACTCCTCAGGCCACTCGAACAGGCCACAGGCTGCTGGCCAAACGAGCTGCAATCGGTACTCTGGAGCCTACGCACAACTCCAAATAGCGCCACAGGGTACACCCCGTTCTTTATGGTGCATGGGGCTAAAGCGGTGCGACCCGCAGAAGTATGATACGAAGCACCGCGAGCGGTCGCTTACAGGGAGCAGGAATCAACTCTTGCACTCGAATACTCCGTCGACCTCCTTGACGAGGCACGGGAAATTGCTGCGGAAAGATCAATAAACTAACAGCAGAACCTGCGCAACTACCATAGCAGAAGGCTACGCCCCAGGTCCTTCATCGAAGTTGACTTGGTCCTACGACTGAAACAACAAGGGCATCTCAAGCTCGAGTCCCCCTGAGAGGGACCATACGTGATTACAGAAGTAATACCAGGTGGTGCCTATCGCCTTAAAGATTTCGAGACAGGAGTCGCATACTCCAACCCCTGGAACATCGCGTAGCTGCGGTACTTCTACCCTTAGTCGTCTTTTATTTTTTACATTGCAAATAAGGCTACTCATCCAAGGCTACTTAGCCACACATTGTACCCCGTACTATCCTGCAAATAAATAAAGCTAAGTGCCCGAAAACTCTGTGTTCCTTTTATTTTTGCAAATTATCCACTCGGGGGCTGCGCCACCCTATACATATCTGTTCGATGAACTAACGTGATATCCTGAGTAGCTGATGCACCAATCGAAACCCTTAATAAACACCAACCCAGTTGCAATGCACCTGACAGGTTGGCAAGGTGCGGAGATAAACACAAGTCAGGCTAACGAAAAGGAATCGCATAGTGCAACGCACTCGCAAAACATACACGCTAACAAGCTCTTTATATACATCAATGTCAATCAATTACACACAACATATATATATGAACTTTACAACACTGGTACAACTATGAGCAGGATACAAACTAAACTACTATTGCAACAAAAGAATGTTGGTCTACTCCTCCAAGAAGTCGACGATCTCCTCCGCTGGGCGATCCACCGCCTGATAGTAAGGAACCATGCTCCAAGTCAAACCCGCTAGTGACGCCGGTGGGACGGCAGCAACATCCACATCAGGCTTGTGCAGTCGCACAAGCGATAGAGCAGCCTTGGCACCAGCCACTAACTGTTGCCTTACACACTCGTGGATTGCATTCAAATCTTGAAAGTTGGCAAGAAGGGCCAGCAGGCTCGATGGAACGACGTCTAGCGGGAACATCGTCTGATAAATATTCTTCAAGCACGATTGCCACTTCTTCAGGAAATGAAGCACTCGCGAAGCACGATCCTGCAGGGTCGCAAGTGCGATCGCACGATCATGATCCACCCAGAAGTACCCACTCGCCTGAAGCTGCTCCTGGGTCAGATCATTCATGCGAATGGAAATCCTGCCCTTCTCATCTTGCGGATGGCGCGCACTGACAACTATACCAAGCAAAGGCAATAGTATGAAGACAATGAACTACTGCGAGTGACTACAAGAAAAAGATAAGGAAGAAGAAAGCTAACACTTGAATTGGTCGCCCAGCTACGTCACCTCCCCTAGCAGATATTGCTCTCGGGCGACGACCTTCTCTACCCTCGACTTCCATACATCCGTGTTACCACGAAACACAGGCAGTTCGCGCTCCAACTGCTTCATGCGATCATGAAGTTGCGAAAGTAGTGACAGCTCATCCACCCTTGAGCGCGACTGTGCCAAAGTATCATCAGTGGAAGGCATATCCGAGGTTCACTCGAAGGACCACTCGATGTGCCCTATCACAAGCCAAGAAAGAGACAATAAGAAGACTAAGACGATGCATAAACAGAAGACTCGAGTGCATTCAAGCATAATAAAGTATCAACATATACACTCGCCAAAGGCATGTTCCAGACAAAAGAGACAGGCTATTTAGCTATTGCAGACATGACTACTAAGGAGCAACTAGCTTCTTCGACTTGGACTTCGGTTTTGGGGGCCTCATCGAGACTATGGCAGTATCAGACGCCACAGACTTCCCGTCGGCCCCTGACGCCACAGCCTTCGCCACCTTCTTGGCTCGCTGCAGTTCCTCAGAATACTTCGCAACTGTATTGATCAGTTGTGGCCCATACTTGCCACAGGCAGTTGCGAAAGGAGCAAAGACTACCTGTTGGCCATCCATGCTAACATGCATTATCTTGAAGACCGCAGCAGGATCAACCTCGACTCCATGGGCTTGAACCATAGCGAGTGACATCAAAGCGCCAGCCGCACAGAGTGAGTTCTTTAAGCCTCCAGGAATGCCTCCAGCAAGGGACTCCACCAGATCATCCATATTTTCGATTAACTCAGCCTTGGGCGCCAGCTCCTCATGGAGGCGACTGAGCACACCTTTGGCCTTGGTGAGCATCCCCTGAACGGCAGTACTGTGATCTTTGACTGCCGAGATGGCACCTACTAGGGAATCATCATGATGGAGTGCCTGGGCTTCGAAGCTCAGACCGCTGGCATCTACACAAGAATCAAGCATTGGCACAAAGGTCAGCACAATAACAAAATAGAAAAAAGGGACATGACGAAAATCCAGACAAAGGAATACCTGAGAGAGCCTTGGGAATCGAGAAAAGTTGTTCTTCGAACAACTTCTCCCTAGCTACGATGGAGGCGCGCAGATCCTCTTCGCGTTTCCTCGATTCGTCCTGTGCTGTGATTGCCTCATCACGGATCTTCACCGCCGCGGCGAGCGCTTTCTCGAGGGAAGCAGCGTCACGAAGGAGTGCATTATGCTCAGCTGTGACACAAACAAAGATAGACCGTCAGTCGAATATAATGTAAGGATGAAGAAAAAGAAGCCAAAACACTCACTTTCAACCGCGTGATGGAGATTGTCCAGCATTGCATGCTGACGACCCATCGCAAGCACCTGCACCGCCAGGCGTGCGGCTTCCTTCACAATAAGCTGCGACAAAAGAAACAGTAAAGGATCAGCAGATGTATAGATGAAAAAATTTGACTGCAAAATTAGAACAAGAAATATTACACATTCATGATCGTCCAATGACTCTGAAGTCGATTGATGCGTAGACATCTGGATAGCCATCTGGTGCTCCACATCGCGTGGAGAACTTGATGAATTATGCCCGGAGTGGGCCGCCAATGGAGGATAAGGGGCGCGCTCATCCACTTTCTTGGCTTTGGAGGTCGCGACTCTAGATTCCTTCAAAAATTGGACGTCGCAAGAAGATGACGATGCCGGCTGACTGCAGAACAAAACCAACATCAAGAAAATGCAACTCCAAAGAAGAACCAAAAGGAAGACTCGTATACTTACCAATCAAACTTGTCAAAATCGAAGGTTTGATCCCCTGACTCTAACGACGACTCCTTCGGCAACCGCATCTTTTGCAAGAAGATGGCGCCATGGCGCTCACAGGAACGGCAGGTATCGGTGACTCTACACCAATAGCCGTGCCTTCCGGAGTCGAAGGAGATGATGCATCCGAATCCTTGCTGCGCGAACGCTTGCGGGTGTCCGAACTACTCGACTCGGGGGCTCCCTCCTCCCCCTCAGATGGGACGGTCGACTCTGACTCGTCCTCTTCAAAGGCTTCACGAGGGATAACCCCCTCAGGAAGAGGGGGCATACAGGGTGACACCCTCCAATCCTGCATACAGGAAACAAGTTAGCACAAGTCAAGAAAAAGAGAAGCATTCAACAAACAAAGCTACTTCGTAGCACAACCGTACCTCAGGAGGAGGATTAGCAGCATCAAATGGAGGCACGACTGGTTAACTGGGGAGCACATCCTTGGAGGTGTACTTGGTGACCAGTCGCACCCTTTTATCTACCTCACTCGCGGAAATGCCATCGGCAGATACGCGAGTGACATCGTTCGTGCCAGCCCACTGGAACATAGGGTGGACTCTGGCCTGCAGGGGCTGGACGCGACGGTGCAGTCATGTGCGAATAAGGGCACATCCTCCCTCTTCTTTACCCATGTGACTCTCGAGATCGTAGACATGCTCATACAGCACATCTGTCTCCGCGGACTCGCCGGGCATCACTACGTTCTTCCAGGAGCGCCTCCTCTTGCACGACGTGGCGAGATCGAAGGGCACGAGTCCGAAGTGGTCTCCATCAGCCTTCTGGTCGTGTATGTAGAACCACTTGTCCCTCCACCCTTGGACGGACGCCATGAGTTTGATGTCGAAGTACGTGATGGAGGAGTCGACGTGGATACCACAACCGCCTACATCATAGACTATGGAGCCAGACGCCAACTGGCGCTTCAGCTTGAAGAGACGTTTGAAGAGACCGAAGTGTGGCTCAATTCCGAGCCAGCAATCGCAAAGAGTAATGTAGCAAGCTACATGGAGGATGGAGTTGGGGGACAGCTGGTGCAGTTGGAACCCATAGAAGCAAAGAAGGCCCCTGAAGAAAGGATGCAGGGGCAGTGAGAGACCACGGATGATGAACGCTAGGAACATCACCCGAAAACCGGCAGGAGGAGAAGGGATTACCTCACCACCGGGGACACGCGCGTTAGCGACTACGGCATGTAGAACTCCGTCTTGGCGCAGAAGACGGAGCTCAGAAGACTTGATAATGGACGCGCGCCACACGCCATTGGTGACGCGAGTGCCCGCGCCCTTCTTCTTCCCGGCGATAGCAGCGCTGGTGCCCGCAGCGGCGGAGCTGCCTTTCTTCTTGGCAGCAATAGTGGCGGCGGCGGCTTCAGCCGTAGCACCTCCCTTCTTCTTCCCCATCCTGCTGTGGCGATGCGACCGAAGGAAGTAACTAGGGAATACGCGGAGCTGGTCCTGTGCCGCGAGAAAGATGAACTCTAGGAAGCAGAGGAGAAGCAGCAATGGCGACGGAGGCAAAGGTAGAGAAAAGAGCAGATGGAAAAAATTACCGTCACAGCACTGCTACTTAACCCCCTGGAAGATGTAATCCAACGGCCAGCAAAAACCCTATCAGACGCGTGACGTTGATCATGATCTACACATGGAGGACCCGAAGCGCGAACCGTCCCCCACTACCCCCATTACGCACGGAAATTGAGGAGACGCAATTAAAACAAAGATTACGCACACCCGGTCAAGTCAGGGTCAGAAAATGGGACCCATCGCTCGTCACGTCCCGTCAATACCGCTCACGTAGGCAAATGAGATCATCACATCCTCAGCACTGATGTCAACAAAATTGAGTAGCAGAAGACTTCGACTATTTGAGTCCTTGATCGAGTCTTTGACTCCACCAAGCACTCGGGGGCTACTCCCATAGGGAGCGCTGTCACGCACCCTACGATTTTTCTTTTTTTCTCTGTTCTGCAGGAACATGGACATTCAAAGCATACCCAATCACTCGAATCCGCGATTCGATTATGGACATGGGTTACTCCCATAGGGAGCGCTGGAAACAAAAGACGACAGCAGTCGCAAAAGTTCTTTAGTCCCTGCCTGAGACTTCGACTCAACCAGGCACTCGGGGGCTACTCCCATAGGGAGCGCTGGTCACACACCCTATGACATTTTTGTACATCGTACTGTGTGTCGATAACATCCACACTCGAAGCTTATGGCGACACCGCCTCATGATTTTCCCTACAAAGAGACTGTGTCTCCTGGGTCGCCCGAATCATCTCTGCGATGACAAAATTCGGATGCCACGCTTGCAGCGTGAAGATAAGACCTAAATAAGGCCTGGCAACGCATTCGCTGCGCACTACCATAGATATATCCGTGCCAATAGGTACGATGAACATGCCTTGACGGACGCGTCGAGTGCTCACGCCCATATACTGGAATTCGACTCCTGTAAGACCTCGATGGCTTGAGTCAAATTACACCAGCACTTTTCCGAATTCGAGTCTGGGGACTTGAGTTCGGGTAGATTGCGGTGTTTTGCCCTAAGGTAGTTAACTGATACTGATACATCGGTTAAATCAGGCACACACATCAACAATCCGTATGACACAAATAGAGCAGTCGAAAAACACTCAGTCATGCACTCGAAAGGCTTCATAAAGTCCCCAGTCAAATCTGCGATTCCACTGGACACTCGGAGGCTACTGACATGAGTATACTCTACAGGTACTCAGGCTTGGTATATACGGCCTAAATACAGCGGAAGCCCACGACACTGTCAAGGCCCAAATGGAGAATTCGTGTCTCCTACGGACTCTCGATTGCTTGCGGAACAAGAAGATGCTAAACATAGAAAGTTTAAAGGGAAAACCCTAATCTGTAACTGACTCAACCTGCTACGTGAGACCTAGCCTATATATAAAGGCTAGGAGGGGGCAGCGAGGAGGACACACACAACCCTAGTTTCCACAATGCTCGCCAGATTGCATCTGCGCACCATTGTAATCTTCGATTCCTTTGTTAATTCCATGAGCAGACAAGCAGGAGTAGGGACCTTTATGAGGCCTAAACCTAGGTAAATCTTCGAGTCCCCTGTGTGCTTGTTTGCTAGCCGATTGATGCTTCTAGCGCTCCCTCCTTCTACAAAACCCAAGTCCATAACAATGGGCATTGATGAGTTAAACCCTCGTCACCTACTGTACCTATGCCATGTATGAGATGTTTATTACCTATTGCTCAATGAGCGTTTATTATTATTGCATAGGTGCGACACTCTGTCACGGGAATATATTGTCTATGGCCTTTGCTCGCGTGACAAGTGCACACAACCTTAGCGTCCGTACGAGGATTAGCTATACCTCGTACAGGTAGCTCTTTTGGGTGGCCCCCATGTACTTGCTTTGGGTCTGGGAACACGTCGTGTCCGAAGCCCCGCTGACATACCGACGGGTGTATGTTAATTGATCTGGCAAAAATGGTGGAAGTGCGTGTGGATACTTTGGTGCACCCCTGCAGGGTTAAATCTTTTCGAAAAGCCATGTCCGCGGTTATGGACAACTTGGAGCATAGTTTCTCGATCATAGGTAACTATAACAAAAGAAATTGTTGTTATAATATGACTTGGATCTGATAAGACTAGTAAGTTGGATAACCACCATGGAATGAATGAATAAAACTGCCAACTGTGTGAGTTTCCTCGAATGGACTTCCTCGTTTGGTCTCGAGGAGGAAATATTAGGATGGGTATGTTTGCTGTTAGTACCAGGTTGGTTCCGAATAGGCCTCTTTTATCTCTCTCTAATAGCCAACAGTTGTATCGAGTCTCTATAGGTTGTGTAGTGGATGCTTTACTGTCGCTTCAGTCCACCATACCTATGTAGGCAAGAGCTACCGAATTCTAAGACTCGCCATGTACTAGCCCCTTTTTCCTTTGCCCTTTGTTGGCACCCCTTTTGTTTATCAGGTATAAGTTCGACGTCATTTGCAGGGTTACTGATGGGGATATTCCGAATGGTGTGTGAATAGCAGGACGTTTTGAGTGGACCTGCAGGACGACAACTGGAATGCGACTGAGAAGGAGCCTGGCGACTAGAAGCGAGGCCCATAAGCATAGCAGAAGCCTAGTCGGATTAGGTCAAATCCTCCGAGTCCCTAACTGACTCGGTTGTATATTTGTAAACCCTAGCGAGGTACCCCCTATATAAACCTCCCTAAGGTGCTCTTTGTACTTATGTTCCATCATACACCCCATCCAAGTGACTCACTGCCTAGCCGCCGAGCTCGCCACCCTTGTAACTTCCTCGCCAATAATACAATCTAGCAGGAGTAGGTCTTTACCCTACAGGGGGCTGAACCAGGGTAAATCCTTGTGTCTTTGCCCTCATCTTGCTCCGCAGATGGCTGCCCGTTCTTGCCCCAAATCCTTCCAATCGCTACCCCTGGTAGCGACTACCGTGGTCATTCACACGACAGTGGTGCCCACCGTGGGGCATGGCCTGTCTGGCCTGAGTTCTGCGGCGAGACCCTGCTCGCCAATTGATCTGCCGATCGCCACCAGCCGCATGATCGCTAGTGGCAGGATCCTTCAGATCCGACCGAGCAGCTACATCCCGGTGTCGCGCTCTATCACACACAGTGTGGTGATGCCAATCGGCACCATCAACATGTTCGTAAGATTCACGAACACCGTCAACCTGATGGCGACAGCGATCATCGGTGGATTGCTGCCACACTGCGATCTACTCTCGGAGGGCCAGGTCCACTCCATCAGCCACCTTGCCTCCAAGTACGATTCGGCCTCCAGCAGCGCGGCCGGAACTGACGCAGTCGCGGACGACGTAGCCCTCGCGACGACGTCGATTCGGCGACCCTTGCCTCGATCGCCTGATCTATCACCACCACATTGCATGAAGACTCCATCATGTGAGTCTCCAATCTTGAGGACTTCGAGGACCCCTCCATCCTCGAGATCTTTGACTTCGACTCTGGGTCGGAGTCCTCTAAGGACTTCCACGCTAGATCCAATCGCTTCAATGCGATCTACATGGCGGGCAGCGCGACCGCCCTGCCAGATCCATTTTCCATGCTGATCCTGCCGACTGTGATGGCAATGGAGGTGGAGGAAGCTCGTCTGGGCCTAGAAGAGGCGACGCGCAAGGAGCAGGCAAAGCACGAGAAGTTCTGCATCAAGCGGCAAACAGTACAGGAGCTGCCGCTCTACCATCAACACCGCATCACAACCCGCCTAAACCCCAGCATTCAGGGCCGTGTCCTGAACTTCAACAATGACAACAACCCCGCACGCCCGACCGAGCGCGAGTTCTGCGAGAACGCACCGCCCGACGGCAGCAACAACCCACCACCTAGGGCACCTGCGACCGGAGCTCCACCGCCACCCATGGGCCGCACAACCCCTCCGGACCAGCCCCGGATCATCATCTCGCCGCAAGCCCGGGATGCCAACAGGTTCCTGTTGTACTCCACCCTGATGGACAACGTTATCGCGGGACATGCCGTAGTCGCCAACCGCGACATCCAAGGAGAGGGCACGCTGCAGGTCCAGTACGCCAAGGCCCTACTCGCCAGGACCGCCGAGTAGCAAGCCGCAGAGTCAACACGTAGGGGCGTATGTACTCTCGCTCATTGGAAAGCAGGGCGGCCTCAAGTGGCCATCCAACTGTCGCCAACACCTTAAACTGCCCACCACCCGAGCCCTGCAGCTCCAACCACGGGCCGCAAATCCCGCGCTCTTCACCAACGAGCCATGGCCCGCGAACAACATGGTCACCGCTAATGGCCAACTGATCGACTCGCGGACCCACATCGTCAACAACCAGGCTTGGCGAGCTTGCCAACCACACGATCTACTACACACCCTCACCAACCGCGATGAGCCGGAGCCAAGGGGCTCGCTTAGCCGAGTCAGCCTGCAGTGCTTCAGACCAATGATCCGAGGCGAGAAGTACCTGACGAACTTCAAGGCACCGAAGGAGATGGAAAAGTACAACCCAACGTACGATCCAGTGGTGTGGCTCGACACATACCTCATGGCGATGGGGATCGTTGGCCACACTGACCTGCTAACCACTTGCTACCTCCCCTAATGATCGAGGGAGCGACCCGGCAATGGATCAACGCCCTCCTCGCAGACAACATCGATTCGTGGGAGGACATGCGAGAAGCCTTCGTCAAGCATTTCGAGGGTTCCTACACCCACGCCACCAACATAGAGGACCTAGAGCAATGCATCTAGGCATAGCGCGAGTCGACTCGCCACTAGGTCCAACAATGGCAGGACCTGTGGATCAACACCTCTGGTATCCACCCAGACACGGCGATCCACTGCTTCAAGAACATGTGCCGATATGAACCTCTAGTCGCCAAGATCAAGAGGGTTTACTGGACACTCGAAAACATCCCCAACCTCGTCGAGATCGCCAAGCGGTACACGGAGGAGGACCCAAACCAGGACTCTGACGACGAGTTGGGGGGAAGGCGCCGCGCTGGTGGCAATGACAACGGGCGAGAGCGCGACATGCGCTACAGCAACACTCGCCTCACCGGCAAGCGCCACGGTGATGGGCGAGTGATATGTTGCAAACATATCTATAATTTTTGATGTTCCATGCTTGGTTTATATCTACTTTCTTCTGTTTTGTCCACACTTTCGAGTACTTTTGATATACTTTCTTGGACTAACCTATTAACAAGATGCCACAATGCCAGCTGCCAGTTTTCTGCTGTTTTTGGTTGCAGGAAAGTCAAAAATGAATATTCTCGGAATTGGACGAGACAAAAGCAAAAGTCAATATTTCACCGAGGGGGACATGGAGCCAGAATACGAGATGGAGAGGGGCGAGGGGACACCCACACCACCTGGCCGCGCGGACAGGCCTGGCCCGTGCCAGGGGGTGGTGCAGCCACCTAGGGCACCCCCTCGGCCTCCCCTTTTGCCTATAAGATGCCTCCGATACAGAAACCCTAAGTACCTGATCAAAATTCCAGAAAAGAGTTTGTAGCCGCCGTCATCTCCATCCCTAGATTGGGAGGGATCTAAAACTCTTCCCGGCACCCTGCCGGAGGGGAGAATTCACCCTGGAGGCCTTCTTCATCACCATGCAAGCCTCCGGTTTGATGTGTGAATAGTTCATCCTTGGACTACGGGTCCATGTAGTAGCTAGATGGTTGGTTCTTCACCATTGTGCTACCATGTTTAGATCTTGTGAGCTCCGTTCATGATCAAGATCATCTATTTGTAATCTACATGTTGTGTTTGCGGGGATCCGATGGATATTGAGATGCTATTTCAGATTGATTATTGATTCTATCATGTCTTTGTTATTTGTGATCTTGCATGCTCTCCGTTGTTAGTAGATATCTTGGCCGAGTATATGCTAGCAACTCCAAGAGGGAGTATTTATGCTCGATAGAGGGTTCATGCCTCTAGTAATCTGGGGAAGTGACAGAAATCTCTAAGGTACTAGATGTGATGTTGCTACTAGGGAGAAAACAACAATCCTTTGTTCATAGAACAATCACATTGTTTAATTTACACGCAATGTGTAATGCAATTATCTGTTGCTTGTAACTTAATACTGGAGGGGGTTCGTATTGATAACCTGAAGGTGGATTATTAGTCATAGATGCAGTTGGATTACGGTCAATGTATAATGTTGTAATGCCCAATAAAATCTCATAGGATTCAAGATGATCAGTATATGCATGTATGCTTTCTCGATGTTTGTCAATTGCCCCGCTGTAATTTGTTCACCCAACATGTCATCTATCTTAAGGAGAACCACCACTAGTGAACTATGGACCCTGGTCCTTTCTTTTACCATCAATCTACAATTGTTTACTATTTTCTGTTTACTTTCTGCAAGCTATTACTTTCTTCCACATAATACATTTAATCCTTTGTTTTCAGCAAAACCGGTGAGATTCACAACCTCACTATAAGTTGGAGGCAAAGTTCTGTGGTTGTGTTGTGCAGGATTCCAAGTTGGTAACAACACCTTGGAGGTGTTTCCTTGCTCCTACTGGTTCAATAACCTTGGTTTCATAACTGAGGGAAAGCTTGCTGGTGTGCTCATCATACCTTCCTCTTGGGGATCCCCAACAAGCTCGACATGTTGAGCCAATAATCAGCGAGTCGACTTCGTGGGCAACGCGAACCGAAGAACTTCAGTCGAGACGGAGGAAACTACCGCGACAGCGGAAACTACCGCGCGAAGAACACGGCGAGGCCGAAATTCGACCTCGCCGCCCTACTCATATAGCCCTGTGTCTACCATAGCAGGGAGGGTAAGGCTACCACTCACACCACCGCCAACGGCCACTCTCTGAAGGAGATTGAGAAGGCAAGGCGAGCAAGAGAGTACCCGAACAATGATCCGCCAAGGGACAATGGTAACACCGGCAGGTTCAGCAACATTGTCGGCTCGCTGCACACGTTCACTAGGCTTGGCCCCAAACGTGAGAAGAAGGTGCTCGCCCGTGCCGTCGCAATCAATGTGGTGAACCAGGTCGACATCCCCCGCTTCCTCAACTGGTTCGAGCAAAGCCTCACCTGGAGCCACCAAGTTCATGTGCCCAGGATCGAATATCCAGGGTGAGTCGCCCTGGTGGTTAGTCCCAAAGTGGCCGACTACTGGCTACCCAAGACGCTGATGGACGGCGGAAGGTCCATCAATATCCTATACTTGGATACGTTCAAGAGGCTACACCTCCCAGAGTGGATTATCGTGTCGACCCTCACCACCTTCCAGGACATCGTCCCTGCTCAGAAGGCATTCCCAATTGGCAAGGTGATGCTACCAGTCACCTTCGGCACACCAGCAAACTTCTGCATTGAGCGGATCGTATTCGAGCTGGTGAACTTCCGCAGCCCCTACCACTAAGTCTTGGGGCGCAAGGCGTTCGCCAAGTTCTTAGCGCCCCCACACTACGCATATAACATGATGAAGATCGCCGGGCCAAGCGGCATCATCACCATCCATGGTGACCCCGATATGGCTATGGAATGCGAGGACAAAGGAACAGAGCTCGCCGACGCCATCATCGCCGCGGAAACCAACCACGTAGACGAGCTTGCAAAATACGCGAGAAACATCGACAAGGACGACCCCATGATCCTGAAGAAACCCACCTCAGAAAATTCCGGGGGAGCGGCATTTGAGGCCTCCACGCACACCCGCACCGTCGAGCTTGTCCCGGGCGACTCGAGCCAGAAGATCACCATCGGGACCAACATGAGCATTGCATAGGAAAGTGCGCGCACCGAGTTCCTGTGTGAGAATGGCGACATCTTTACATGGAAGCCATCCGACATGCCTGGTGTCCTAAGGGAACTCGCAGAGCACAAACTCAATGCCACCCCAAAGTGCGACCAGTGAAGCAGTCACTACGGCCCTTCAATGAAGAGCGTCACCAAGAAATTGCCAAAGAAGTACATCGTATACTCGCTGCGGGCTTCATCCGGCCAATCAAGTACTCCGAGTGGCTAGAAAATCCAGTCCTAGTTTTGAAAAAGAACAACACTTGGACAATGTGCATCGACTACACCAATCTGAACAGTGCCTGCCCAAAGGAGGAGTTCGTCCTCCCCCGCATCGACCAGATCATCGACCCCACGTTGTCTCGGAGTCGCCGTGCTTCATCGACGCGTACTTTGGTTACAACCAGATCAAGGTGGCGGTCAAGGACGAGGAAGAAATGGCATTCATCACGCCATTCGGTGCATTCTACTACACCAACATGACGTTTGGCCTGAAGAACGCTGACGCAACCTACCAACGGGGCATGCATGAGTGCCTTGCGAGTCAAATTGGCCGCAACATCCATGTCTACATCGACGATGTGGTGGTAAAGTCCACCCACCAGAGCGACCTTCTCGCTGACCTAGCAAAAACCTTTGCAAATCTATGGACAAGATCAAGATTAACCCAGGGAAGTGCACTTTTGGCGTGCCCACCAGACAACTCCTGGGGTACGTCGTCTCAAAGCGAGGCATTGAGGCAAACCCCACCAAGATCGACACCATCGTGTGGCTCAGGTAACCCGAGTCCCTGCGCGACATTCAGAAGCTGGCTGGGCGAGTCGTGACTCTCAGTTGCTTCATCCCCCGGCTCGATGAGAAGGCAATGCCCCTCTACCGCCTGATGTGCAAGAACACCACGTACCAATGGGACGAAGAATCAGACAATGCACTCAAAGCACTCAAGGAAGTGCTACTCGCAGCACCACTTCTCGCTTCCCCATCAACAAAGAGCCATTGCTCGTCTACGTCGCGGCCTCCATTCGAGTCATTAGCGTCGTGATGGCCGTCGAGCACCCAGAAGAGGACAAGGAGCAACCCGTATAGCGCCCGGTCTACTACATCAGCGAGGTCCTAACGGACTCAAGGCAGCACTACCTGCAGTACTAGAAACTGGTGTATGCGGTCTTCAGAGCCCAGCGACGGCTCACGCACTACTTCCAAGAGCACTCCATCATGGTCGTCTCCTCCATGCCGCTGGAAGACATCATCCGCAATCGCGAGGTGACTGGGCGAGTCGCCAAGTGGGCCGTCGAAATCGGCGTCCACAACATAAAGTACGAGCCACATAAAGCAATCAAGTCACAAGCCTTGCCTGATTTCCTCGCCAACTGGGAAGAAGCACAACAGACAGAGAAGCTTCCCTATATCCACTACTGTTCGCTCCACTTCGACGGGTCCAAGAACACGGACGGCGCGGGGGCTGGGATCGTACGCACCTCCCCCAAAGGCGACAAGCTCCACTACATGCTGCACCTCGAATTCACGCCTTGCACCAACAATATGGCTGAGTATGAGGCCCTCCTTCACGGCATGCAGGCCACCAAGGAGATGAATGTCAATCGCCTACGGTGCTATGGCGGCTCCGACCTCGTCGCTGGTACCTGCGACGCCATCTCCCCCACCATGATAGCGTACCACCAAGCGGTGGACCAGCTGGGGGGCCACTTCGCCGACTATTCCATCGAGTGGTTCGATAGGCGGAAGAATGAGGAGGCTAACACACTCTCCCGTATCGGTCGCCTGCCAAACAGCACCTGCGGGCGTCTTCCTCGGCATCATCAACAAGCCCTCGGTCTCCCCACCGAAGGAGATCGACATCGGGATATCTCTGCCTCCCAAAACCGCCCTGGTCGCCATGATCACGCAGCCCTGTGACTGGACCACACCATATGTTGCCTTCCTCGAGCACAAGATCTTGCCCACCGACGAGACAGAGGCCCGAATGATCGTGCGTCGTTGCAAGTCCTTCGTCATCATCAACAGCGAGCTCCACAAATGCAGCATGACTGGCATATTCCAGCGTTGCATGCAGCCAGAATAAGGGCGCAAGATCCTCCAGTACATCCACGCCGGCGACTACGGCCACCACGCCAGGGACCGGTTGCTAGTCGCCAAAGCCATGCGACATGGCTTCTACTGGCTCACCACACACGCCGACGCCACCGACATCGTCCAACAGTTTGTCGGGTGCTATAAGTACGCCAACCAGGCGCATATATCTAGTTCGTCCCTTAAGACCATCCCCATCACCTGGCCATTCTCCGTATGGGGCATTGACATGGTGGGCCCATTCAAAAAGGCCCCATCTGGCTTCACCCACCTCCTGGTCACAGTCGACAAGTTCACCAAGTGGGTGGAGGCTAGGACAATCAAGAAGTGCGACGGCAAGACCGCTACCAAGTTTCTCCATGAGCTCATCTATCGGTACGGCTACCCGCACATCATCACCACGGACAATGGCACCAACTTTGCCAAGGGTGCCATGGCTAATTTCTGCGAAGAGCATGGCATACGACTCGACCTAGCCTCAGTCGCCCACCTAGAGTCGAACGGTCAAGGAGAGCGAGCCAACTAAAGTGTCCTCCATGCCCTCAAGCCGTGACTACAGGTCCCCCTCGAGCGAACCCTCGGATGCTAGGTCAACGAGATACCCTCCATGATATGGGGCATCCGCACCTCCGTCAACCACTCAACAAGGTTCATGCCCTTCTTCATGGTGTACGGCGTTGAGGCCGTCATGCCAACTGACCTGGAACACGACTCTCCTCGGGTCATCAACTATGCGGAGGTGGATAACGAGGTCGCCTGCCAAGACAGGGTCGACCATCTCGACGAAGCACGCAACCTATCTTGCTCTCGCACCGCCATCTACCAACAAGGACTCTGTCACTACCACAACCATCGAGTCCGGACTCGCACCTTCCAGCAGGGCGACCTGGTCCTGCGACTGGTCCAGGAGAAGAAGGGCATGCACAAGCTATCTCCCCCATGGGAGGGGCCATTCGCCATAGGGTGAGTCCTCGGTAACGACGCCTACTACCTCATCGATGTACGAGGCAACGACCAGCTCAAAGTCGGGCGGCAATGGAATGTAAACCTCCTCTGAAAGTTCTATACATAGAACTAAAAAATGTACTCAGCTGCTATATGATGAAATAAAATCGGATCGCACAAATTCTGTCTACTCGCCGTCTCTTGTGCCAATCGCACTCGTACATTCAGCAATACGCTACCACCGAAAGTCAACCCTTGGTCGAGCGACCGGAACGGCTAAGTAGTGCGGCTCAAGGGCACTGAATATGTTTGGCCTTGCGTTGTCCATGAAAATGCCACCCCGGAGCCACCATCGGAGTCGCCCCGCTCGACTAGCCTGCTGGGCCAAGACAACAGAACTCGCTTCTCACAGCAAACCCGTCCTACCAACCCCTGCGCACGGAGACTCGAAAGGTCAAGTACCACACTCGGGGACTTGCCACAAACGTCCCTCACGTGGCTCGGTAATGCACTAAGTATGAGATCCTGCCTCAGACTCGCCACGCGACTGCTTTTCCAAGGCAAGGGGCGACAAAATTACAAACAACATACAAACATCCTCACCTACCTTGGGCATGCGACTAGAATGGCCAAGTACCATGCTCGGCCAAGTACAGAGCACTCCTTGGGTTCGCCAAGCGACTAGCTCCACGAGCCACAGCGAGTCGACTATGGTTGACCTAACAGCCTAACAGAAACAAACATACATACACGCGAGGTTAAACCCACCAGAGGGCGAACACGCTCGAGGACTCGCTCAACCAAAATACGAAACAAACAATAATAACATAGCAATGCGAGTCAATTGACCTCTTTCCTTCAAACAACAAAATATATTGTTCGTCATCAAGGTACATTACAAAAGGGGCCAATCACCATGACTAACGCAAATGCCTTAGGGCAATTTCCTCACTTTGTAGGATCCGAAGAAGAAGCACCACCATCACTCTTGGCCCAGACAAATGGCTCCCACGGGTTCGACAGGTACGTGATCAGCTGCTTTGCCAATGACGACTAGAAGGACTGCTCCGACTTTAGGTCACGGTGCTCCGGCTCAGAGTTGCCTGGTGACACCACCATCTCCTGGTACGACAGCAGATCCCCCATCTCCAACACCCGCTCCGTGAACGGAGTAGCCTTGGCGGTCAACCTGAGCACCTCTGCGATCTCCACTGAGCCAGTCGCTGAGGGATACCCGCTGGTGATGTCGTCGGGGAAGTGCGCGAGCCCAAGGATGAGCACCGTGGTAGCTCCGCACCGGAAGGCCGACCGCACCATCTAGTCGACCACTGTGGGTGCTTCCTCAAGGTAGCACCACACCTTCGTCAGCCTAGCAAGAATCACATCGATTGGAGAGATCCCTTGGAGAACAGGCTAGACACAAAGCGCTGAAGCGGTGGCCGCATTCGCCACCGCCATCACGCATTACGAGGCGACAAAGGTCTGCACCATCAGGTGAATTTGACCTATCACAGCTGCAATGTCAAAAAAGCAATATCACTTTGACCTAGTGGACTCACCCACTCAGGGACTCACCCGCTCGGGGACTCTCCATATACTAGAAAAGAAGGAGCAGAAGAAAAAGATACTCACCAAGGAGTTTGCGGAAGCTCTCCGTCACATGCTTCTCAAGCGTCCAAAGGTTGTCCTGTAACCCTAGGATGACCGAGTCGAAGGCCTTCCGCTCCTCCTCTACCGCGGCGACCACAGACTTGGCCCTCTCCTCAGAAGAGATCATCGAGGCCTTCACTGCCTCCAGCTCCTTCGTCAACAAGACGATTCGCTCCTCCGTCGTGGCCAAAGTGGCCTTCATGGTCTCTTGTTCAGTGACTAGAACATAGCCCTCGCGAGCCTTGGCGATTGCAGCAAAAGAATCAACTGAAATAAAGAAGACCATATCTCAATATCCCCACAACAGCAAGAACTCAAATTACCAAAGATAGTAAAACTCACTAGCAGATGCCTGGAGTCGCTGGTTGGCCTCCTGTGTCTCCTGCAGATCACGCTCCAAGCGCTCCCTCGCGGCCTACCGATCGGACGATTGCCTTTGCAGGCCCTAAAGGTAGAAAATAGTAAGGGACTGGACGACAAAAGTTCTAAGTGCCTAGCCGCTGAAATTAAGCGACTAGACCCGCGGTGGCTGGACGACTAAAGTTCTAAGTGTCTAGCCGCTGAAATTCAGCTACTAGACCCTTGGGGACTAGACATACCTATACAGCAGCACCTTGATAACCCACAAGTATAGGGGATCGTGTGTAGCCTTTTCGATAAGTAAGAGTGTCGAACCCAACGAGGAGCTAAAGGTAGGATAAATATTCTCTCAAGTTCTATCAACCACTAATACAACTCTACGCACACTAAACGTTTGCATTATCTAGGAAATAAAACTAGAGCAACAATACTAGTAATAGAGATAGCTTTGCATGATAATAAATAACAAGAAAGTAAAGATAGTTGTTGTAGTAATAAAATACACTAAACTAACAGAACCATGCGTGTGGAATAGTGGTGGTAATTGTGGTGGCTTTGTCCAAGTTTAAATAGCGAATAGGCCGGGTTCATTGTCTTCGATGCATTTTTTTATGTGGGAGAGGCTAAATATACATGCGCTTCACTACTTGGAATTACATGTACTATATGATTGGATTGTTAGCAAACATCCGTAAGTACTAATCAATGCATTAAGGTTTCCCCAACCATAGCCTTAAGTTTAATGGTCCTATTACTCCTATACGTGCGACGTTCCGGTTCGCGTCCTTAGGTTTCTACCACTCCGGCAGAACTACCCCCTTCCTTTTACACATACTACAAACCCTATGATGTTTAATCCATGCGCGCACAAATATAATGGACACCAAAGGACTGTACCATATCAACATACAACTCTAATGAACCAAAGACATTCAACCATTCAATCTAAGAACAAAGAAACTACACAAACATGACATAGATCATAGGATTATAACTTATAGCATCAAACACCATGTTTACATAGAACGGTAGAGAGGTGTGTGGGAGTATGAACCACTGCATACTAGGAGGATTAGGTGATGGAGATGGCGGTGAACATGGTGAAGATGGTGAAGAAGGTGGCGGTGGCACCGGCAGCGGTGCGAGGGACTCCTTCCCCGCCGCTGGTATCATGGGGGAGCATCGCCCCTTAGCCCCCTTCCTTCATGGCTTCTTGGGAGCCCTTCCAAATGGAGATGGGATCCATGGGGGAGGCAAAACGTGGCTTTGGTGGCTTCAAATTCGTGAGTGGATATGCACTGGTCGAATTAGGTTTCCTCCCTTTATATAGCTTCTCGGATTCCCGTCACCCCATCTTGGGCTGCAGTAAATCATGCCTAAAAGGCCTGTCCGGACTCAGAATCAGCTAAATTTTATGTCTAGAATGTTTACACGAAATTTCCAACAACTTTGTAGTTGAAGAGTTTTCTGTTTGGCGCCATCTTCGAACCGAAACGTGACCATCTTCAAAAAGAATTCTGAGATAGATTTCTGAAAAAAATCCCAATTTGACTCCAACAAGGTTTCCACTTGTATTCTTGGTAATTCCTACACATCAAAGTGTAAAACAAGAACATTGTGCACTTTTGCAACTATTAGTAGGTTAGTCCAAATAAATCATAAACTTTATACAGAAAGGAGTGTCAAAAGCATATTATTAGAATAAAACCATCAAAAATTATAGATACGTTATGGACGTATCACACCTAACATGCCATGCAGCTCGATAGCATCCATCGAAGCAATCACGAATGATGTACGTCCACAACATTGTCTGGTGTTGTCATCAATGACCTCAGGAACCTTTGGCGATTGTGTTGTGGTCGCCGGCAGAGGCCCTCACCACAAAGCGAGGGAACGTCGCGGTCGTCGCTCTAGGAGTGTTGGCTGCAGACACCGGCGCCTCCGCTGACTCGGTTGGCTTGCTCGGCTCCGAGCTAGCGGCCACTTCAACAATTGCAGGGAAGGCGGGACTGCCCTTCCCCATGTCTTCTTTCGCCACAGTGGCGGAGACACCCTCCATCTTCTTCTTCGCGCCTTTGCATGGCGCCTCCACCATGGCGGCCTTCCTCTTCTTGGAAGGGTCGACCCTCCCTTCGGTGTCGACTAGCGGAACCTTGCCACCAAAGGGCGACCAATCTTATTAACACCATACATGTGAAATCGCCATGGCCAGCAAGCCGATGAGGCAAGAAAATATCAAAACGCGAGAAAGAAAGCATCAAACTTACTTGGCGATGGAGAGCGTGCACACACCGATGCTAATATGTGTGGGCTTCTCCAGCTCTGGCCCCAACTTGTGCAAGAGCCCCTTCTCAAACACACCCATGGCCCACGACACCGCGGGCTTCTTCGACGCCAAGCTCACGGCTGCGGGAACCTCTGGCCCGGGCGACACAGGCGCCCCCTCTGGTGGCGGGGACATTGACCCCATGTTTTCAGCAGCCCCTAGCTCCGGGGCCACTGAGACTATTGACGCGATCATGACGAGCGGAACCCCCAGTTCTACCACCATGACCGCTGCCCCTGATTCCATCATCGAAGTGGGGTCCTACGGAATATTGGTCATAGCCTCACCCTTCTCGTTGTCAGAATCCTCGTTCGAAGATTCGAACGCCACCAGTGACCGAGGCGGTGACGCTCGCTTCATCGTTGGTTTCTTCGCGGGCGACATCGTCTTTAGCACGAGCTTCGCCAGCGTAGCCACGTGCTGTGAGTCGTGCTCCTGCATGGCACCTTCATCGCTGTCGCGCTCTTCGAAGTTGTGACTTGCCTCGATCTCGCGTTTCTTTTTCTCACGGATCTTGCAAGCCGTGGGCACGGGCGCGGCGACCTCTACTACCTCGTCCTCATCGGAGGAGGACTCCGCCACCCCTTCTTCAAGATCGAAAGGAACCTCTTCTTCAAGAGGAGGAAGCCAATTTTCCAGCACCTGAAACAGCTGATAAAGATAGAAAGGTGATCGAAACAAGAACAAAACAGTGACTGCAAAAATGCGACTGCAAAGATCCAACTACGAAGTTAAGGATAAGAAAGGAGGCTTACTATGGGGGGCTAACGCTTCCCGATCATGTTCTATGGATTGAGCACGGCCTTCGGGTCATTTTACTCTATGTTTGTGATCTTCTTCAGCGCGGCGATGTAATCGTCGGCCTCCCAGACCTCCTTGCTCGCCTTCGTGGCATCGTCCTTGCCGGTATACTGGTACATCTAGTGGGCTCGGGTGGCCAGTGGAACCAACCGCCGCCCGAGCCAGCAGTTGTGCAGGTTGATGGTCCCAAGACCCTCCTTCTTCAAATCCTTGATCTGCGTTAGCATTTCGTCGACAGCCATCCTTTGGTCTTTAAGAAGTGTGGTCGCCAAAAGCCAACGCAGCTCGCTTCTTTCGGCCATATACGTCAGGAGTGCCACCTCGCCATCGGGAGTGGATTCCTTTACATAGAACCAGCTCTTCTTCCACTCAATGGCCACCTTCTTCGGCAGTAGAAGCTTCACAAAGGTGGCCTTGGGCTTCAGCTAGAACGTGATGCCGCCTGCCGCCAGGATGGGACCGCCAACTCCTTGGCGGCCGACGCAGCCGTGGAACAGCTCCAGCCACAAGGGTAAGTAGGGGCGGCACCCAAGATAGGTAACACAGAAGGTGACAAAGTGTTGGGTTCGCAGCATAGAAAACAAAAAAATTCCTACGGTGTGAACTAAACTCCAAGATCTATCTACTAGGTACAAAGCAACGGGTGGACATACATCCAAAGAGAACTTACCCTCGTAGACAATGAGCTTTGTTAACGAGTAGGTACTCGTGGTTGATGTAGTCATACACTTGCTAATCTCAAGATCATGATGAAGTCCAGCAGGTCCGGCTCTAGCACGTCCATCAGATCCAGCTCCAGCACCACCAAGTCTAGCACCGCAAAGTAGCGGTGCATCCGTGATCGCACACACGTCCGGTACCCCGACAACCTCCATCCCTCGCTCCAGCAAAGCAGCGGAAGCAGCAACTCCTTTCTAGATAAAGCCACCGGGAACATGTATCTCGCTAATCCGAGACCATGGGGAAATAATACTAGAGGGGGAGAGAGATCCTTCACAAGGAGGTGTGTGTATGAAGGTGTGATAGGGGGGCCTTTTATAGGAGGAGGGGAGGTGCCCCTCCTTCATGGACGGCGCATGGAGGAGGTGTCTCTTCACCTCCTCCATTCATGTGGTGGTAACTCCCTCCACATAAATTTGCCCCTTCACAATCTCTATTAAAGTCTCCACTTTAAATGCATTAAATTTCTCCAAATTTAATGCTCTCTCATTTAATAAAACTCTTTTATTATTTTTATTCAGAATTTTGTTAATTACTTAAATTAACAAACATTCACATAAAACCCCCTGCAACATTTCAATATTACATGCAGAACCAATTTCAGCATCTTCACCCGAAAAAGTTTCGGTGTCCATTGAAATAATTCCAGCGCTTTCTTAAATCTTTATCTAAACCATATTTGCTCCAAATGGTGTCGGTATCCCTTAAGTGTGTCACCCTATGGTTCGCGAATAATGCAGACATGATCGAGACCCCTCTCCGATCAATAATCAGCAGCAGGACCTAGAGATCCGTACTAACTCCTACATATTCAACGATGACTTCTGTGATCGTGAGAACCTTTAACGCTTGTAACTAAATCCCTTTGTCCTGCGATATATTACATGTCCGAGATTCGATCATCGGTATATCCATACCTAGTTTGATCTCGTTACCGACATGCACTCTTTTCTCGTTCCCGTGATATAACATTCTAGTGATCACATCACTTGCTTGCAAGCTGTTTCAATGTGATATCACCGAGAGGGCCCAGAGTATATCTATCCGTCATCAGGATGGAAAAATCCCACTCTTGATCCATGAGCCTCAACATAACACCTTCGTAGAACTGAACCCACCTTTATAGTCACCCAGTTACGGTGTGACGTTTGATGTTATCAAGATACTCTTCCGGTGTTAGCAATTAACATGATCTCATGGTCTAAGGACTAAGATTACTTCGTATGATGTTATAGCAATATGAACATAATGACTTGATCGTAATGCTATACTTCGGATGAATGTTCATCACATCATTCCACCAATGGTGTGACCTTGTTATTAACAACATCCAATGTCTATGATCAGGAAACCTTGATCATCTTGTTAATCAACAAGCTAGTCTATAAGAGAGGCATAACTAGGAACCCTTTTTGTTTATTAAAAACACATGTATTGATGTTTCCGATCAATACAATTATAGCATGAAAAATAAACATTTATCATAAACATGGAATAAGATAATAACCACTTTATTATTGCCTCTCGGGCATATTCCCTTCAGTCTCCCACTTGCACTAGAGTCAATAATCTAGTTTGAAAAACTTTGCGTATTGAACACCTATGGCTTTCTGGTGTTGCATATACGCTATTGCTAGTGGTTAACATAATCTCTAGATCTGACAGTTTCAGGTCCGTGTGTATTTCATGTCTTTGCGTCTCTACACATCACTCATTCTCAAATGAGATGGCATTGTATAAATTTGGTCCTTTGGTGAGACCTTTAGGTCGTTCGGGTTAAACTATGTTGATATTATTGTCATACAATATATCTTCATAGTATTAGCCCACTTTGAACCACACCTAGTTTGATAATAAACTTCTTAACACAGATGCCCTCCTTTGCTGCTACTATAGCAGTCATATACTTAGCCTTTTGTTGTAGTATCCATCATAATGTTTCAACTTTGGAACTCATCCAAATCCATCATGGAACATCCTTTCCATTACATTGTGCCACCCATAGTCTAAATTGAGATAAATTTCATTTGTATCTTGTGACAAAACTAGTATCAGTGTAACACTTTACAATGAACTACCTTTAACTATTTGTCACTTATACATGATATATTCTTAGTTCTTCCAAAGCTCATAAGAATATCTTTACTATCGTCCAATGATCATCTTATGAATCATTCTGGTATGTGCTCATAACATTTAGAGCATAGGACATATCTAGATATATACATATCACGGTATAATCGATCAAAATATTCATGTGATTTTACTCACCAAGTGTTGAAACACTTGAATCTTGATACAATCCTTTCCATGCAGCAAGAACCTTTCTTGTTGTTTCCATATTGAACCCTTTCAATATCTCATATATGTATGTCTAGCACAACCATATTTGTGCCTCAATCTATCCATATAGATATTGATGCCAAATATTCCGGGTTTGCCCAAGTCTTTCATCGAAATCTCATTTTAATGAAATTCTTAACTTGTGTCAATACAAGAGACATCATTTCCAATCAACAATATGTCCTCTACATAATGTATTAGAAATATGTCTCGGCGCTCCCACTTAATTTCTTGCAAATGCAAGCATCTTCATCATCTCCAATGAATTTTAAACTCTTTTAACAGTTTCATCATGGTGAAGATTCCAACTCCGCTATGCTTACTTCAACTATTGAAGTTTACATGCCCTTTTTGCACCCTTTGAATTAACAAAACCCTTCGGACCATGTCATGTACATGTCCTAGGTTACCGTTCTATTAGAAGAACCTTGTTTTGTTTATTCAACTACCATATACCAAATTATATGTAGTGGTTGCTACATTAATCCGTCAAGACTATATATCGCTATGAAAGATCAAATCTTGTCATAGTCAACTCCTTGAACATTTTCGTAAACTTCTTTCCAACATGTCGACTATTTCATAGATGTTAAACATCCATGTCTTATTTCTTTATAGATCCAAACACGACCGATAGGCTTCACGCCTTTCCGGAGGGTCTTCCAAGTTCAGAAACTTGTTTTGTCGTGTATGGATACTATCACGGATTCTATGACTTCTAGTCATTTTATGGAGTCAGGGCCCATCATCGCTTCTTTGCATGTAGTCGGTTCATCATTGTCAAAACAACAACGACTTGCTTATCAAATCTTACTATTTGATTCTTACCGACCCACACGGTTCTATAGGAACTCTAATCTCCGAGATCACACCTTTTGTAATCACGAGAGCCATGAGCATTGTGGCCGCCACCGGGACACTTTCCAAGCGCTACTTAGCACATATAGCTAAGGTTCAACAACCTTCTCAAAGTTCTATTGTCCTCCCACTTAACTTTTCACGAAAAATTCCTTCTCAAGAAACTTGACGTTCCAAGTAACAAACTCTTTTGTCCTCGGTGTTATGGAGAAATTCCCAACAAATTCTTTGGGATAACCTACAAAGACGTGCTTATCCAACTTTGGTTGTAAACATTTTACTTATGCATAACATACCAAAATTTAAGAAAAGACAATTTGGGTTTTATCCCAAACCATAACTCATACGGTGTCATTTCGACGGATCACGATGGTGCTCTTTTCAGTGAAAAAGCGGTAGTCTCTAAAGCTTCAATCTTTAAAACATAATGGCAGTTTTATAAATGACACCTTTGATCTTACCACGTCAAACATGATTTGATTTCATCTCTCGAATATGCGATACTCCTATGGTTTATCGGGAAACACAAATCATGGAACAATTCCTCAATTCTTAGGTGTTTTTGCTAAACATGTAACTCAAATATCTTCCTTTATGATCGAATCATAAACTCTTTATTTTCTTGTTACAATGACTTTCCACTTCATCTTGAAAGTCTTTGAACAATTTTCAAATGTTTCATACTTCTTCCTTATTAAGTAAATATACAGATATATTCACTCAAATTTTTGGAGAAGGCATATGAAGCAAAAATATCCATCGCATATGGCTACACATAATGGACTATGCACATCAGCATGCACAATTTCCAATAAGCTAGTCATCCGTTCCTCTCTGGCCTATGGACGGAGTTTCAATTATCTCGAGGAAAGTCTCACATGCGTCAATTGATCAAAATCAAAGACTCCAAAAATCCATCAACATGGAGTTTCTTCATGTTTTCTTTCAAATATAATTTAAACAGCGATGTCACTTCATAAGTGATCTTTCAATCATTTGTCTTGCGACATTTTAGCAATAGTGTTTATGGATGTGATTTCTTCGACTAGACTTGTAAAAGTTCATCCATCCTTTATGGAATACGGTAATTATTTGAATAGCCTTTGTTTTCATAATACCGAAACAAAATAACAATTATTTAAACAAATCTTGAAGGCTTGGTTTGATGACAACGAAAAACACAATAACACTTTATTTGTTTTCGATGAACATCATCACTCATTCTCTTGGTAGTTACTTAGGCCATTGTAGTTCATGAATTGCGTTGTCCTGTATGACACTTCATACCAACCAATTCGGTATCCAATACCTAAGAACCACATTGTTTAACAAGCAAGGAATATAGCCATAGCATGTATATCTTCTATATACCTAAGTTGGACATCTCCAACCTTTTATTTTCTGCCAAATATTTTATAGATTCTCTTTCAGCAATTCCTTTTCTTTTAAAAGAATCTATCAACATCAATAGTGGTGTCATTCACATGACACATAGTACAAAGCGTATATAGTCAAATACTAATACCTTTGGACTTGCACTTTGAAGTGGATCACCATCATCAAATGTTTGGCATTCTTTCAAAAATCCATTCTTTAGTAATATATTAGTGTAGTGAACATTTTACTTACATCTTCTATTCATCCTTATCATGACAACTTTCATGATCAAGCTACTATAGCTTATAAGGAAGAATCACGAGTATAATATCAGTTCCCAAAACCTTTTTGGTAGATTCGGATGCCTAGCATCTCCATCCTTCACAAATTCTCATACAATATGAGAACATGTATTTTGCTAAATTATACTCTATCATAATGCAACCAAAAACATTGTTTCAGATATCACAATATCATTCACACATGATGGTTTCTGAAACAATTTTCAGCTCCAATATAATCTTGATATTAAAACAACTTTTTGAATATCAATAATCATGGAGGCAAACATGATACTTGAGATACTAACATTGGAATTCTTACTCTTGATTTAATACTACTTATTAAACTTCATGGAGTAAATATAGTTTGTTGAAAGTTTGCAATAGGACTTATAAACTTTAAATTGACATTCGAAACAATACGATACCAGTTCCTAAAGTAAATATCCAGAATTCTATAGTTCTATTATCTCAAATAAAAACTAAGCATAAGGTAGAAAACGAATGCCAATGACTACAACAAACTATGCAAATTCACTTTGATTTAGTTTATGACAAATTGAGTTCGACTAATCCAAATTAGAAATGAACTCCCACTCAAAAACGACATCCCTCGTGCCTTTTTGGTGATTACATGAACCAAATCTACTATACCAAGTCCGATCATCACGTGAGTCGGTGTAGCTTCAAAGGCGAGCATCAATATGGTCATCACATCAACTATATGACGCATGCTTAACCTTTCGGTCCGTGTTCCGACGCCATGTCTGTACATGCTAGGCTCGCCAAGTAAGAACCTTAGTATTCGCGTGTGTAAAACTATCTTACACCTGTTGCATGAAAGCGTAGAGTTGAGAACACCCGATCATCACGTGATGTCTCGAAACACGATCCATAGAACGGTGCATACTTAAGGAAGAACACATTTTATCTTGATATCTAAATGAGGGATCATCTTATAATACTACCAAAAGCGCCAAACTAGCAATATAAGATGCTAACATCTAATGTGTAAAGTGAGATGATATGGTCCATGCATTTGATCTCTATCACTTGCATCATGGTATGATCTCTATCATTCCTTTGTGTGTAAGGCCAAGGTCTATGGAACTTACACGTTGAGTGTGTTGTAAGAGTATGTATCATACATCTACTTACAACAATGCCATATCAATACACTAGCCCAGCAACGATCTAAACTAGACGCCTCTAATTTATCAATTGCAAGTTTTACGTGGCTTAGGGCTTTCGGAGATAGAACCATTCTTATGCAACGAGGATAACCAAATTATTAGCAACTCGTTGTAAATCAGATATTGACTATAGTAGGAGAGACAGACACCCGCCAGCCACTTATGCAAAACAACTTGCATGTCAGTCGTGGAACCGGCCTCATGTACGATGACATGTAAGGTTGGTCCGGGATGCTTCATCCCACTATGCCACCAATATCCAAAATACATAGAAGATGCAATAACATGATCATCATCCCCCACATATCAACATATGTGTACTACCCGTGCTAAGCACCTACGCATAGATCAGGCTCTAATACCACTGTTGGGTCCGCAGCATAGAAAACAAAATTTTTCCTACGGTGTGAACTAAACTCCAAGATCTATCTACTAGGTACAAAGAAACGGGTGGACATACATCCAAAGAGAACTTACCCTCGTAGACAACGAGCTTTGTTAACGATTAGGAACTCGTGGTTGATGTAGTCGTACACTTGCCGATCTCAAGATCATGATGAAGTCCAGCAGGTCCGGCTCCAGCACGTCCATCAGATCCAGCTCCAGCACCACCAAGTCTAGCACCGCAAAGCAGCGGTGCATCCGTGATCGCACACACGTCCGGTACCCCGACAACCTCCATCCCTCGCTCCAGCAAAGCAGCGGAAGCAGCAACTCCTTTCCAGATAAAGCCACCCGGAACATGTATCTCGCTAATCCGAGACCATGGGGAAATAATACTAGAGGGGGAGAGAGATCCTTCACAAGGAGGTGTGTGTATGAAGGTGTGAGAGGGGGGCCTTTTATAGGAGGAGGGGAGGTGCCCCTCCTTCATGGCCGGCGCATGGAGGAGGTGTCTCTTCACCTCCTCCATTCATGTGGTGGAAACTCCCTCCACATAAATTTGCCCCTTCACATTCTCTTTTAAAGTCTCCACTTTAAATGCATTAAATTTCTCCAAATTTAATGCTCTCTCATTTAATAAAACTCTTTTATTATTTTTATTCAGAATTTTGTTAATTACTTAAATTAACAAACATTCACATAAAACCCCCTGCAACATTTCAATATTACATGCAGAACCAATTTCAGCATTTTCACCCGAAACAGTTTCGGTGTCTATTGAAATAATTCCAGCGCTTTCTTAAATCTTTATCTGAAACATATTTGCTCCAAATGGTTTCGGTATCCCTTAAGTGTGTCACCCTACGGTTCGCGAATAATGCAGACATGATCGAGACCCCTCTCCGATCAATAATCAGCAGTGGGACCTAGAGATCCGTACTGACTCCTACATATTCAACGATGAATTCTGTGATCGTGAGAACCTTTAACGCTTATAACTAAATCCCTTTGTCCCGCGATATATTACATGTCCGAGATTCGATAATCGGTATCTCCATACCTAGTTTGATCTTGTTACCGACATGCACTCTTTTCTTGTTCCCGTGATATAACATTCTAGTGATCACATCACTTGCTTGCAAGCTATTTCAATGTGATATCACCAAGAGGGCCCAGAGTATATCTATCCGTCATCGGGATGGACAAATCCCACTCTTGATCCATGAGCCTCAACATAACACCTTCGTAGCACTGGACCCACCTTTATAGTCACCCTGTTATGGTGTGACGTTTGATGTTATCAAGATACTCTTCTGGTGTTAGCAATTAACATGATTTCATGGTCTAAGGACTAAGATTACTTCGTATGATGTTATAGCAATATAAACATAATGACTTGATCGTAATGCTATACTTCGGATGAATGTTTATCACATCATTCCACCAATGGTGTGACCTTGTTATTAACAACATCCAATGTCTATGATCAGGAAACCTTGATCATCTTGTTAATCTACAAGCTAGTCTATAAGAGAGGCATAACTAGGAACCCTTTTTGTTTATTAAACACACATGTATTGATGTTTCCGATCAATACAGTTATAGCATGAAAAATAAACATTTATCATAAACATGGAATGAGATAATAACCACTTTATTATTGCCTCTCGGGCATATTCCCTTCACAAAGATCATGAGCTGCTCCATGCTGTGCGTTCCTAGGTCCGATGGCTTGATCGTGTAGTACACGCAGAATCGTTGGAAGAAGATAGAGGTGGGAAATCCCAAGCCCCTCTCCAGGTGGCTCTAGAAGCAGATGAATTCCCCAGGGCGAGCCTTGGGCTGCATCTTGCTAGACACGGGGATCCGCTAGTTCCCCTTACAAAGGATGCCCGCATCCTCGAAAGATTTCAAGGCGGTGTTGGTGCACTTTGATCTTCCCCAGAGATCCTTTGGAGGGGCCATGGGAGGACAAAGGAGGTCGATGTGTCCAGAGTTTTCGGATCAGAAGTGGATCTGGAGACTAGGAGTATGTGGGGATGGAGAAATACGAACATTTGTTTCTCCCTCTGCCATTCTTCTTAGAAGGGATACACTACCCACCAATCTCGGGCTAGCTGTTACCTCGCGGTAATTACGCCGAAGTTACCATTGGATTACCCAATGGCGAATTTGACCTACTTGATGGTCCAACTTCACTCACTCGACTCGCTGATAACCAGCCCTTCTACTCAACTAGGTGTGGCAACTTGGGCCTAATTCCATTCGCCAAAGCTACGACTGAAGACATACTAAAGAGACTTCCTCCTTCATTGAGGGTGTCCATCACCGAATCGACTGGGTGTCCAAATTGGACTCACCTACTCCAACTACCAAATAAACACCTGCGCCGAACCAACGTTGGCCTCCGGGACTACTGATGGGGATATGCCGAATGGGGTGTGCCTAGCAGGACGTTTCGAGTGGGCCAAGGCCTCTGTGAGTGGGCCAAGTCTTGCCTAGCAGGACTTTCTTAGTCAACATCCGTTTTGGGGATCTAGAAGAGCTAGTAGACTCTGCCATTCAGATGGAAGGGAAGATCAACCAAGCCAATGACAATCGCAAGCATCGCATGATGCACCATACTGGATCCCACAATACCTAGAAGTATCGCCCCAACCCATCAGCAGGATATGCCCCAAGAAACAATAGACCCCCTATGTCTTGTCCAAGCTACCCCAATCATAGCAGAGGAAACCTGAAGACTGGGGGAAACCACAACAACAACCCCGGCAACTCCAATAATTTCAACCGTGCACCGCCCAAGTCCAACAACAACAATACTGCCCCAAGGATTGGAAGCAATGTTGTGTCTGTTGCAGCAAAAGACAAGTCCCAGATTACTTGCTTTGAATCTGGAGTCAAGGGTCACTACTCCAATGAGTGCCGCAAGAAGCTTGCATCAGCCACCAATGTGAATGCACCTGCTCAGCAGCAACGCCGTGTTCAGCCTGGAAGGAGATTTCCCCAGGGAATTCGCTCAACCGCAACGGCTGTCTGTTCCACATGAATGCTGAAGAAGCTCAGGAAGCGCCCGATGTCTTGCTGGGTATGTTTTCTGTTAACTCAATACTTGCAAGAGTGTTGTTTGATTCTAGAGCATCACACTCATTTGTTACAGAAGAATTTGCATGCACTAGTAAGATTCAACCAACAAAATTGAAGCATTTATGATAGTTCAAATACCTGGTTCAACCACCAAAGCTAGAAAAATTTGCAAGGTTGTACCTATCAATATCCATGGAATAGATTTTTATGCCAATCTAATAGTACTTGGAACCAAAGGTATGGAAGTAGTACTAGGAATGGATTGGATGTCGAAACATAAAGGATTAATCGACTATGCCAAAAAAGCCATAACCATGACCAGTAGCTCTGGAGTATCAGTAGAGCATGTATCTGAGACCTTGACCTGTCAATTCAAATGCAACAAGAGTCTAGCCCAACCAACCCTAGACCAAGTCAGAGTAGTCTGTGAATACCCCGACGTATTCCCAGATGAATTGCCATGTATGCCCCAGATCGAGATATCGAGTTCATCGTTGAACTAATTCCTGGAATTGGACCCATAGCTCAGAGACGTTATAACATGAACCCATGTGAATTAGTGGAGCTGAAGAAGAAACTTGATGCCATGTTGGAGAAAGGTCTGATTCAACCAAGTGCGTCGCCATGGAGATCGTCTGTTTTGTTTGTGGATAAGAAAGATGGAGGTAACCGTTTGTGCACGGATTACCGAAAGCTGAATGATGTCACCATCAAGAACAAGTACCCACTGCCGAAGATAGAGGATTTGTTTGACCAGTTGACTGGTGCCAGAGTGTTCTCTAAGATTGATCTTAGAACTGGTTATCATCAACTCAAGATTCGTGCAACGGATATTCCAAAGACCGCCTTTACCACCAAATATGGATTGTATGAGTATACGGTCATGTCTTTTGGATTAACCAATGCCCCCGCTTATTTCATGAATCTCATGAATAAGTTTTTTATGAACTTCCTAGATAAGGTTGTCGTTGTTTTTATCGATGATATTCTGATCTATTCAAAGTGAGAAGAAGACCATGAGCTACACCTGAGAACAATCCTTGAAACCCTTAGAGAGCATCGGTTGTATGCCAAGTTTAGCAAATTTGAGTTCTGGTTGAAGGAAGTAGGATTCCTAGGACATATTGTGTTGGCAGGAGGAGTCGTTGTTGATCCCGCGAAGATCAAAGATGTTGAAGAATGGAAAGCCCCAACCACTCAAACCCAAGTCCGCGCATTTCTCGGATTAGCGGGATATTACCGCAAGTTTGTTGAAGGATTTTCGAGCATCGCAAGACCGATGACCCAATTGTTGAAGAAAGATAAGAAGTTTGAATGGACGGACAAATGTGAAGCAAGTTTTCAAGAGCTCAAGAAGAGATTGATTTCAGCCCCAATTCTGATTATGCCAGATATCAAGAAGCCTTTTGATGTGTATTGTGATGCATCCATGATTGGTCTCGGATGTGTGTTGATGCAAGAAGGGAAAGTCATAGCATATATGTCCCGACAACTAAAGCAGCATGAGCAAAACTACCCTACCCATGACCTTGAACTAGCAGCCATAGTTTTAGCCTTGAAGACATGGCGTCATTACCTTATGGGTAACCGTTGTGAGATTTATTCAGATCACAAGATCCTGAAGTATATTTTCACCTAGAAGGAGCTGAATATGAGGCAAAGGAGATGGATAGAGTTAATCAAGGATTATGACCTTGACATTCACTATCACCTCGGCAGAACCAATGTGGTAGCAGATGCTCTTAGTAGATTGCCGTGTAGATTAAACACCATGATTAAAGAAGCCCAACCAAGTTTGCATGAAGAGTTGGAGCAGTTTAGAACAGAGCTAGCTAGCAAAGGATTTTTAGCTAGCATTGAACTTCAACCCACTTATATCAGTCAGATCAAGGAAGCCCAAAAAGGAAATGCGAGTATCAACAGAATCAAACATCGTATCAGTATAGGAAAGGTACCTGGATTCACCGAAGATGAAGAAGGAGTTTTGTGGTACAAAGGACGTATCTGTTTGCCAGCAGATTCCGAGCTGAAGCAAGTTATCATGCAGGAAGCTCAGGATACTCTTTATTCTATCCACCCCGAAGGAACAAAGATGTATCAGGATTTGAAGGAGCAATTTTGGTGGCACAAGATGAAGAGAGAAATCGGGAGCTACATAGCCAAGTGTGATATCTGTCGGCGAGTCAAAGTAGAACATCAGAGACCCGCGGGACTTTTGCAACCATTGCAGATTCTAGAATGGAAATGGGATTCTGTCGGAATGGACTTTATCACCGGTTTACCTACTTATAGTAGGGGAAATGACTCTATTTGGGTCATAGTTGATAGACTGTCCAAAGTAGCCCATTTTATACCTGTCAAGACTACCTACTAGAGTTCGAAGCTAGCAGAGCTGTACATTGCTAGAATCATCAGTTCGCATGGAACCCCTAAGACCATAGTGTCGGATCGAGGAACCCAGTTCACCTCAAGATTTTGGCAGAAGGTCCAAGAAGGATTAGGAACCAAGCTGAATTTCAGCACACCTTATCACCCGCAAACCAATGGACAAACTGAAAGAGTCAACCAAATCTTAGAAGATATGTTGAGAGCTTGTGTTCTAGAATATGGGTCTAAATGGGAAGATTATCTGCCTTTCTCAGAATTCTTATACAACAATAGTTATCAAGCCGGTTTGCAAATGGCCCCATTTGAATTTCTGTATGGAAGAAAGTGTCGTACCCCCTTGAATTGGTCGCAGATAGGAGAGAGTCAGATTTTCGGACCCGACATCCTACCAGAAGACGAAGAGAAGGTTCACAAATTCCATGAGCACCTCAAGACCGCCCAATCCAGACAGAAGAGTTATGCTGACAAGAGACATCGAGACCTGACTTTCAATGTCGGAGATTTTGTGTATCTCAAAGTGTCACCCTTGAAGGGAATGCAACATTTTCAACTGAAAGGGAAGTTAGCTCCTAGATATATTGGAACCTTCAAGATTTTGAATCGCCGAGGAGAAGTATCATATCAACTAGAACTGCCACAGGAGATATCAGCCATCCATGATGTGTTCCATATCTCGTTACTTCGCAAATGCCTAGAAGTTCTGGAGAAGACTGAAGTTTTCAAGAACATCGGTCATCGAGCCATTGATATCAACAAGGATCTGACGTATCGTGAAGTGCCCATTCATACTTTGGAAGAAGCCTTCAGAACCACCAGGACCCTGAGTATGAAGTTTCTCAAGATCCAATGGAGCAACCATACCGAAGAAGAAGCTACTTGGGAGCGAGAAGATTACATTAGGACTGAGTTTTCAGATCTCTTTAGTTCCTAGTTTTTCTTAAATCTCGGGACGAGATTTTGTTTAAGGAGGGAAGGTTTGTAACACCCCAAGAATGTTAATCAAGATTATCAAGTTCTAATCACCCAAGTTTATGGTTAACAAAAACTTTTATTCCAAAAATCTATATGAATGCATGTGTGATTTGAATTAGTATAGGATTGAGTGAAATTGCCATGTTTGATTGCTAAAAATGATGAGAAATGGTTTAAAGGTGAATGCTTCATCATCTAAGCCAATTACAAACAAAATCAAAAGAAAAAGAAATCAAATATGAATTAAATAACCAAATGGTTATTTTGACAAAAGTTAACCACTAGGCCACTTTGAGTGTTCCTAGAAGAGAAATTCTAACAGAAACAACTCCACCTCTTTTCACCCCTTGCTAGACCAAGTAAAAGTGAAACAAGGCCCACTTTACAAACTCATAGAAACTATTTTCAAATCTATTTAATGGACAGTTCAAATTTGAATCTAGTTCATATGGTAAGATCACCATTTGCAAAAACCTATCAAACCATTTCCACTTAACTTTTCCAAGCAACCATACACACTCAAGCATAAGATTCAACCACCCACAAAATTTCATTCAAACTTTCAAACTAAAGCTCATGCGGCCATTAAGACAAACACCTTGCTTACACTAATTAACTCTGGCCTAACTTCACTGTTTTGAGCAGTGATCCTCAACCAATTGGTTCCCTCTTCACTCCCTGTCTCCCCAAGTGTCGAGCAGCACCAGACCACTCTCCCCCTTAGCCGTTTTGCACCAGTGCGCTGCCGCCAAAAGCCAACCTCGTCGGCCGACAGTGGACACAGCGACAGAGAACACGCCACCCTCGCCCACGACGCGCACCAGACATGCCACCGTCCACTGCCACCCCTTGTCCAGCCCACGACCATAGGAGAGCCATGGACCACCCCAGCGACGCTACGCCCAGTCTCTCTGCATAGTGCCGAGAAGCCGAGAACGCGCCAGAGCACCATACCCGAACGGCTTGCATAGACCGCACCTCGCTCTCTCCACGCACGTGCACACTCGCCATGATCACAGCCATCTCCCAGACACCCCCGTGCGCCGCCACGCGACCTGTAGCACCTGTGCGCTGTCGCAAACACCGTCGCCCCCACGCAGAGCATCGCACATGCCTGAGCAACCTAGACCGCCCCGTGCCTAGCCATGAAGCCAGTGACGACCGCCAGGGAACACCGCACCACCCACTACCCTCAGCCGCACCGCTAGCCGCTTGTATCATCGTCACCGACGAGCCCGAGCCCATGCCACAATGTCCCCTCCCTGTTGTATAAATAGAGACCCCCTCTGCCTCCTTTATCCACACCAACACACTCCCTACTCCTCAATAAGCCTCCCACACCCTTCCCTAGAGCAAGGCGAGATCTCCTTCGTCAGAATTTGGCCGGAGCCCGCCGCTGCAGAAGGAGAAGGGCGCCATCGATTGGAGTCGTCCTAGGAGCTGTCGCGACCACCGTTCGAACTGCCGTTGTCAACCACATCATTCTAGCTAGACCCCCACCGCCGCGTTACGTTTCATTCCTTGCCGAAGCTGTTCGTTGGAGACGACGAATCACAGTCGTTAGATTGTCTTCTAATCGTAGGGCCTAGATTACAAGATACAATTTCAGTTAGCTTAAGTCGCTGACTAGTGGACCATCCCTATCAGTAGCCCGCTGCACTATGTTGTGCAGATTGGGCCGGCCCGTTTAGTTTCACGCGTAGGCCTAGAGATTCAAATAGATATTTTCCAATTTAGTTAAAACCACATTCTGTCACTAGATTCAAAAATCAATTCAGAGCGATTCAATGAACCAAATTGCATGATTCCAATTTTGTTAGAAAGATATTTAAATTATCTATCTAAATCCGTTGGATTCAAATAATTTGGAGTTAGAGATCACCTATACCGAAAATAATAATATAGAGACTTTTTCAACTTCAAATATTTTTCAAAAATCAACCATAAATGCTTTTGAGTTGATTCAAACTCTCAAAAATCACATTTGATAAGATCTATCTGAATATGTAAAAATATTTAGGTTTTAGTGTAGTGAAATTGGACTAGTAACAAAAGAATGCTATATAGGCATTTCTAGTCACTTTAATCCCATTAAATGATAATCTTAAACTTCATAAAATAGGATCAACACTTTAAATCACATTCCCATGTATTAGAATATGTGGTGATGACATGTGTCAACATGATCCCATATTTTAATTGGAGAATATTAAATCTTAATTAATTTCAATGAGTAGAAATTACTTTTCTAAAATAAGATAAATAAAACTAAGTCTTTATTCCATGTGATGATTGTGATGATGCTAGATCATCAAGTGTGAGCCTTAGTGTGCTAAATAGAATTAGTTAAGTATTGTTTCGTGATTGTGTACCCCATATTCATTTATAGACAATAGTACTGACCCGGGATACGAGGAGGAGGATTACTACCAAGAAGAAGAAGAAAACTTCAACCATTGCACTACTCAAGGCAAGCTAACACTTGCAAGCTTCATAACTGTGCAAGCCATCACTAATTGCAAGATAACTTAAGCAAGATGCATTAGGCATGCTTTGGTTATACAACTTTGATTATACCAATCCCAAGTTTTACTTGCAAGCTTTATTCTTCTACTTTACCAAAGTTCTTTACTTTTAGTTTGTGCTTTGTGAGTATTGGAAAAGTAGTATAGATAGCATAAAGAGTATAAAACTAGGCCTAACAAGTTATACTTAGATGTCATTCCATGGCATGAGATTGGAGATTAGCACCCCTCATTAGTGAACACTCTTAACTTTAGTGGCTAGTGCTAAGCATAAAAGTTGATCACTTTAGATGGGAATACTTGGTGAAAATGATTATGAAAACCTTAGAATGATGTTTCATTCTATTGAGATGTTTTTACATGTGTTGAGAAACACAAAAGGATTTGATGATGAAAATGTTAAGGCATGAGCCTTAGCCCTTTATAAAAACTGATGGTTGGGTTCGATGTGATACCATTCCAATTTTACCGTACAACCACAATACCCGAATTGGATAGGGCTTAGCCGAAAGTTTATATGCATTAGTATGGGTTCCCTCGCGGAAGAGGTTTGAGCTGAGGCTACCTCGTGAGTATGAATGTCCACCTATGTAGTGCCCAGGATGGCAGATGGCCATGGCTGGGAGGCCAAGCTCATATGCCTACACTAGAGTGTGTAATTGAAAGGTTATGATTTATTATTTGCATACTAAGTATGATGATTCAAGGTTATCCCTGATGGATGTATCGAATTTTGTGGTGAAAGTGTACCACCTCTGCAGAGTGTCAAACTATTCGAATAGTTGCGTCTATGGTCATGGACAGTTGGAGTGGCCATACTGTTCCATCATCAGATGTTTTCAGAATGGCTTGTGAAGTGAACTATGATTTTGACTTGACCACAACAGGGTTGTGAATATGAAAGCTAGGTTCCCACTTAAGTGATTTAGAACATTAACTTAGTTTTCTTTACTTCTAAACTCAGTTTTAGATAAATCTGGATTTTTGCAAATAAACCTAGAGCTTAAGATTCCTGCTAGAACTACCTTACTTGTTAGTGATAGTTTGCGAGTACTTAAAGAGTACTCATGGCTTTGTACCTGGATATTCCCATGGCCATACTATGAGGAGTACTACCAGGATGATGGACATCAGGACGTCTACGACAACTAGGATTTGTATTAAGACTAGATCATGAGATTCTTTATTTGTAAGACCTTATTATGGTTTGTAATGGATTATGTTCTATGATATCCAATCTGTTATGTCTCACAAAAATGGTAATCCTAGGATTGCGAGGTATGGCATAACAGGCATCTGGGATTAAAAATCCGGGTGTTGACACCTAGCGAGGTACTCCCTATATAAACCTCCCTAGGGTGCTCTCTGTACTTATGTTCCATCATACACCCCATCCAAGCGACTCGCTGCCTAGCCGCTGAGCTCGCCACCCTTGTAACTCACTCTCTGATAATACAATCTAGTAGGAGTAGGTCTTTACCCTACGGGGGGCCGAACCTGGGTAAATCCTTGTGCCTTTGCTCTCATCTTACTCTACAGATGGCTGCCTGCTCTTGCCCCAAATACTTCCACTCGCTACCCCTGGTAGCGACTGCCGTGGTCATTCCCATGACAGTTACCCTTCTGGCTTGGTCTGGGCAGGGTTATGGATGCCATTGGTTATTCTTCAGGGATCTTAGCCCCATTTGCATCTTGTCTGTACTTGAATGTTGTATCATTTTCAAGGTGATTTTGATCTTTGTACTGTATATATGTATCCTTGACTCGTTGAGTCATTGTTGTCTCTCTATATATATATATATGTGTGTGTGTGTGTGTGTGTGTTTTGTGGGTTCCATCGTGAACTATTGTGTAATGGTATTACTTTGTTTTCCACACACACGCAAGTGCCTGGCGGGCATCTTTAGATCGTTTCTATGTGGGTTTGGTGGGAATCGCTAAAATATGCATAAGCCCGATTCGAGGTGTTACAATTTTACTCCTATGGTTTCTAGAAAAACAAAGAAACAAATGAAAAGGAAGAATAGTGTTGCTAAAAAATCTGGTGGGATGCCCCTTGGTGGCACTAGACATTCTTCTTGGGCTGAAAATAATCACCCTCTGAGTGATATTCTGGCTGGTCCAAGGTTGAGAAATAGAAAACATGAACACTTATGATAGGTTTAATAATGAATTGCGGAGGTGTGGGAAAGAAAGGTTTTGCTTTTTGTCTCAAAGATTTGATTAATGAATTTGGTTTTGATTTTATTAGACTCCAAGAAACTATGAATAAGAAATTTGACATTTTAGTTTGTAGAAAATTTGACCCAGACAGTTGTTTCACTTGGCTCTGGTACCCCTTGGTGGGCATCAGGTGGGATTGTGTGTGGACTTAAACACTAAGGATTTAAGGTGATTACAAATAGTTTTTTTGTTAAAGCTAGAGTGCATGATAATGAACTATATTGTGATATGTTTCTAATAGTTATCTATGGTGCTTCTCAAATTGAGAAATAAAGAGTTATTTCTCACCAATTTGCTAGCATTTGTAGTGATCTTTCTATTCCATCCTTGGTTGGTGGGGAGTTCAATATAATTTGGTTTGCTTGTGAAAATAATAAACCTTGGTTTTGTTCCATGTTTACTAACATTTTTAATTCTATTATCAATACATATGCTTTGAGGGAGATCAAATTTTCTGGTAGTCAATTCACTTGGTCTAATAATCAAAAGGTACCTACTCTTTAGAAATTGGATAGGATATTGGTCAATTGTGAGTGGGAGGATTTATTCCCTTTGACTCAAGTTAATAAGATTCCAAGAGTTATGTCGGATGACAACCCCTCGGAGTTTAGGTTTGAGAAAACTTGGTTGTCTCACGCTGAGTTTAAAGACAGGGTTCATGCTTCTTCGAACTCCCCTGTTAGGGTGCATGACATCATCACCATTGTTCAGTATAAATTGAAATTAGTGAAAAATAACTTAAAAGGGTAGGGGATTAATGCTAGGGGTCAGATTATTAAAGAAAAAAGAGAACTCCTATTGGAGTTAGAACTCTTAGAAAGGATGGAGGAAGTTTGTATACTCTCTGGTAGTCAATTTCAGAGGAAAGGGTTTATCCAATATAGATTAATGAAAATTTATGAGGAAGAGGACAAACTCTGGTTTAGTAGGTCAAGTGCCAAATGGCTCCTGCGGGGGATAATAACACTGCTTATTTTTCATAGAATTGCTAATGGTAGGGAAAGGAAAAATGTGATGTATTTGTTAAACAATAATGATGTTCTAATTCAGGGGATCTCTAATCTCCTATATCATGCTACCGAGTATTATAGGATGTTGTTTGGAAAAGGGGAAGGGGATCAGATGAGTTTAGATCTAGGCATTTGGTCTAATAATGAAAAATAATGTGTTGATGATAATATTTTGTTAGATAGTCCTTTTTTCTAAAAATGAAGTTAAGTATGCACTGGATCTTATGGTTAGAAATAAGGCTCCTTGACCTAATGGTATACCTATGGAATTTTATCAATCCGGCTGGTTGATAATTAAAAATGACATCATGGGGACCATGTTCAGTGACTTACATTCTGGAAACCTGGATTTGTTTAGGATTAATTTTGGAATGCTTATTCTTCTACAAAAAACTGATAATGCTGATGTTATCTCAAAGTTTAGACCCATCTGTTTGTTGCAAGTTCTTTATAAGTTAATTACCAAAGTAATTACAATCAGGATTGAACATTTTATGAACAAGTTAATTTCAGGATGTCAAACTGCTTTCATAAAAGCTAGAAACATTATGGATGGGGTGATGTCTTTACATGGAATTTTGCATGAAGCTCTAAGGAAAAAATGTTAGGGGTTATTTTGAAGATTAATTTTGAAAAAGCTTGTGATAAGGTGGATTGGAATTATTTACTAAAATGTGTTTCTCATAAAGGTTTTAGTGACTTCTGGTATAAGCTTGTAGAGGTGGTAGTAAAAAATGGTATGTTGTGTGTAAAAATTAATGACAAGAGAGGGAGAGATTTTGGTAGCCATAGAGGGGTAAGGCAGGGTGATCCCTTCTCTCCCTTCCTTTTTAATTTTGATATAGAAGGTTTGGCTAAAATGATTTTTCAAGCTCAAACAGCTGGCTTAGTAACAGGTCTGGTGCCTCATTTAGTAAATCATGGTGTTGCAATTTTGCAATATGCAGATGACACTATATTGTTAATCCAAGATGATGTAGGGAAACTAATCCATGTAAAATTAGTTTTGTATATGTTTGAAGCAATGTTAGGGCTGTAGATTAATTTTAAGAAAAGTGAGCTCATGATGTTTTGGATGATAGTGAAAAGGGTTAGAGTATGTTGATATGTTTGGTTGTCAACTTGGTAACTATCCCATCAAATATCTTGGTATCCCTATTTAGGGCACCAGGTTACATGTTGCTGATTTACAACCTCTGGCTTATAAACTTACGAAAAGATTGGATGGTTGGGTAGGAAACTCATCCTCAATAGGTGGTAGGCTTACTCTGATTCAATCCTCTCTGAGTAGTCTTCTTATATATCATATGTCTATGTACTTAATGGCAAAAACCAATTAGGAGGAATATACTAAAATCATTCGGAATTTATTTTGGGAAGGCTCGAGTGATAAGAAAAAATATTATATGGTCAAATGGTCCTTGATAAGGAGGCCAAAGAAAAAATGTGGTTTGGGTATTAAGAATTTAAAACTGTTTAATATCTGCCTAATGTGTAAATGGTGGTGTAAGTTGGAAGTGGAAGATGGGTTGTGGCAAAGAATTGTGAAGGAAAAATATGGGATAACTCATGGGATCTGGAGTGTCAAAGTGAAGCAAAATGACTCTGCTGCCTAGAAAGATCTCATGAAATCAGGCAGTTTTACCTCTCTAGCAGGAAAATGGAAGTAGGTGGTGGGAGAGAGACTGATTTTTGGCATGATCAATGGGTTGGGAATTTCTCCCATTGTGAGAAATTTCCTGAACTATTTTAGTTTTGTAATCAATAAACTGGCACTGTTAGAGAAATGTATGATTTGGGGTGGTTCTTTTCCTTTAGAAGATGGTTGTCTCCTAGACTGGCTTCTCGGTGGTAGGAACTCAGGAGTATGTTAGCCTTGCTTAGGCTGAATGATGAGATAGATAAACCCAAATGGAAATAAACTAAATCGGGTGTCTTCGCTGTTATGGGTCCTGATAGATCTTTTAGGCATCTGTGGAAAGCTAGGCTGCCTTTGAAAATCAAAATATTTCTCTAGCTAATATGGCACAATGCAATTGCTACTAAAGGTAACATGAAAAGAAGGAAGTGGGTTGGGAGTTATGTCTGCCATTTTTACCCTCTAGATGAAACTATTAACCATTTATTTTTCACGTGTCTTGCTGCTGTCTATATGTGGATCTCTGTTGCAAGTGTTATTGGTGCTCATTCTAGGCCATCTTGTTTTACTCAGTATTTCTGGTGGATTGTGAAATTTTATTCCCTTTGGATTTAATTTTCACATTGTTTGTATTGCTGATCTGTGTTGGGATTTATGGAAATCTAGGAATCGTGCATGTTTTGAAGGGAAGTTGCCTTCTTCCCCTCTGGGATTAATCTACTACATGTGTGCTTTCCTTCGCTATTGGGCAGGTCTCCAAAATGAAAGGGATCGGGTCATAATGGTGGAAGGTGGTGATCGTCTAAAGAGGATGGCCACATAGGTGCATGACATGGCATGCCACGCTTCAACATTGAGAGTCGAGAATGGCAAAGAGGATGCCGATGTGGACACCGCTGGAGATTACGGAGGAGGTTGCCGATGTTGAGGTTTCCTATGATGGGTTGCCCTTAATAACCTGGGATTTGTGGCTGGATTGTATGCTGGCCTATGGAGCAAAACTTCTTGTTCTCATGATGGGTTTATGTCCATGTGTTGTGGTTAAAGATTTTAGGCTCTTTTGAACTGGATTTTATTTATCCTAGCTATAAAATAGTACTATTCTATTATCCGGTGATAATGGAACTTGGCTCATGTGAGTCGTATGGAAAAATTGCATTATGCCAGATTAGCCAGAGCCAAAATTTGATTTCAAAGGCAATTTAGTTTTCCACCGATGTCTAAAGGATCTATCTAGACCAACATCAGCCAGTTAGTTATACAAAGATTTAACAGAGAATGCACTAGATTTAGTGTACTTCCATTTAGGTTTATCAATCTCATCATTCATGATAAGTAAGCCGAGCATGTTCCTAAGTTCCTACCAATGAGAAGCTAGTCTGGGTGATAGCCATCTCCTAAAATTAAAGAACCACCCCAAATCATACATTTCTCTAACAATGCCAATTTTTTGATTACAGACCTCATACAACACAGCGAATTTCTCACAAAGGGATAATATTTCAACCCACTAATCATGCCAAAAATCAGTCTCCCTCCCACTACCTACTTCCATTTTCCTTCCAGCAAGGTAAATTTGTCTAATGTTCAAAAGATCTTTCTAGGCAGCAAAATCATTTTTCTTCATTTTAACCCTCCTAACACCATGAGTTATCCCATACTTTGCTTTAACAATTCTTCGCCATAGCCCATCTTCCACTTCCAACTTCCACCACCATTTACACATAATGCAAATATTAAACAACTTCAGATTTTGAATACCAAAACCCCCTTTCTTTATTGGTCTACAGATTAAGGACCACTTAACCATATAGTATTTTCTCTTATCACTTGAAACTTCCCAAAAGAATCTCCTAATGATTTTAGTATACTCCACTAGAATTGTTTGAGGGCATCTCCATCAGGCCGACCCAAACGGGTGACCTAAACAGTCCGTTTTTGTCTGTTTCAGTCGGGTCGTGGTCTCTTTTGGGTTGCAGTCTGGCCTGCCCACGCAACCACGCCCAGCGGCGCGACCCATCTGTCCACGCCTGGCCAGCGCTGGCCGGAATTTTCATGTTTTTTGCATATTGAACACAAAGTCCATATACAAATGTACAAGATAAGAAAATAAACTAGATTATATAATCTAATTAAAATAGTGCTTACATATGAATATTTCACACTCACATGGTTCGATAAAAATTAAGAAAAAGTCACTCAAATTACATAAAACAAATAAGGGATTAACCATTTTGGTTTCCCGCACGATCCCATATATGCTCAACCAAATCTAGTTGAAGCCGGTCATGGGTGTGCCTATGACGCAAATTTTCATGCACTTGCATGAATTCTTCCCAAGACGCTACACCTGGCTCTAGCTCAACCAATTGACCCTGAAAATCCTAGCCTTGGTCCAAGATGTTGTCATCACGCTCGTCCTCAACGATCATGTTGTGCATGATCACACATGTAGTCATCACATCCCACATCCTCTTTGTGCTCCAGGTTCTAGCAGGATATCAAACAATATCCCACCTTGACTAAAGCACACCAAATGCTCGCTCCACATCCTTTCTAGTGGCCTCTTTCTCTTTCACAAACCTCTTGCATTTCTCATCCCTAGGGTTGCGGATTGTCTTCACAAAGGTGGCCTAGGAGGGATACATATCATATGGATTTCCATTGATCTCATAGGAAACTTGTGGGGCATTGCCTTCTGCCAGCCTCACAAACAATGGAGACCACTGTAGCACATTGATGTCATTGCTTGATCCAGCCATGCCAAATAAGGAGTGCCAAATCCAGAGATCGTGTGATGCAACAACCTCTAGTATGATGGTGCAACCCTTTGCATGCCCTTTGAACAGCCCTTACCAACCAAAAGGACAATTCTGCCACTTCCAATGCATGTAGTCGATGCTGCCAAGCATCCCAGGAAACCCCTACTCTCGTTTATGGATAAAAGGCAGGCAGTGTGTTTAGTGTTTGGCTCTCTCGGATAAACATTGCCAAACACCACAATAACTGCGCTACAAAATCGGTACATGGTCTCATGGCATGTGGAGTCACTCATGCGCATGTAGTCATCAAGGAGATCACCGGGCACTCAATATGCAAGCTACCGAATTGCAGAAGAACATTTTTGGTAAGAGGAGAAGCCAATCTTACCAATACAATCGTACTTGGCTTAGAAGTAGTCATTGTACTCCGATAGCAGCGACGAAATGCTTTCTCTTTGAATAATGGATTAGTTGGGTGGAAGTATTCCTTGTAAAGGTAGATGTGGCTAGCTTCTCGGTCGCGTTCATGGTTGGCTTTGTGCCGCTTCGTCGAGCCACCTCTATTCGGCAGTGGTAGGTAGTGGTCATGCACCATCTATACATCCGCTAGCATAACTTCGGTCTCACCCTCGGATTACTCCTCGGATGATGATTCAAAGAAATTCATGTAGAATAACTCGATTGTCCTTCGACTGCTACCCATCTCTTCAACATACGGACGTCAATGGCCATGCCAAACTCCCGCAGTAGACCAAACAAACCTAGAAAGGACTGGCAAACACACCTCAGGTAAATGACCGAACAGGCTGTGCGTGACGCACTCTAGAGGCAGTGGCGCATCTAGTTGACAGTCGGAGGGTAGGGCGGGTATGGCCTGCGGTGCGACTAGTAGACAATCGGATGCCAGGGCAGGGATGGCCTGCGGAACGTCCAGTCAACTCTGGCAACACGTGTGGCCTTGCTCAATATCACGGGGGAAACAATGGCAGCGAGCAGTGGCGGAGACAGCAACGGTTGCCCCTACTCTAGCCGCAGGATATGAAGGGCGAGGGTTTGGGGGAGGAGAGCGTCTCTTGTGCCACTGGCGAGAAGGCCGAGCGAACAAGAGGGAGGACGCGCAAGGACAAGCGTGTTGTCCAGGCCAACCCAACCAAGTTCCAAATTTGATGCATGGATGGGTCGTTTCGCACGCGCTTGTCCGGATGGGTCGCACCACTGGGCCGCCACACAGCCATCCACCAGTCTGCTCGGGCTGGTTCGGACGCGCTCGGACGGGTTAGATCAGCCCGATGGAGATGCCCTAAGCCATTAGATACATAGACATATTATAAATAAGTAAGCTATTCAAAGAGGATTGAATCAGAGTAAGTATCCCACCAATTGAAGATGAATTGCCTACCCATCTATCTAGCTTTCATTTGAGTTTATCAGCCAATGGCTGCAAATTAGCAACATGTAACCTAGTGCCACAAACAGGGACACCAAGATATTTAATCGGCCATTACTGACTTGACACCCAAACATATCAGCATACCTCAGCCCTTTCTTACTATCTTCTAAAACCATCCAGAGTTTACTTTTGTTAAAGTTAATTTCCAGGCCTAACATGGCCTCAAACATATACATAATTAGCTTTATATGGATTAGTTGGTCCACATCATATTGGACCAGCGGGATAGTATCATCCGCATATTGCAAAATAGCAACCCCATTGTTCACTAAATGAGGGACCAAACCCGTCATCAAAGCAGAAAATTGTGCCTAAATAACCATTTTAGTGAATCCTTCCACAACCAAATTAAAAAGGGATCACCCTGTCTCACCCCTCCACGGTACCAAAATATTTTCCCCTCTTATTATTAATCTTGACGCATAAAGTACCATTCTTCACTACCACCTCTACAAGCTTACACTAGAAATTACTGAACCCTTTCTGAGAAACACGCTTTAATAAGTATTCCCAATCAACTTTATCGTAAGCTTTTTCAAAATCAATTTTCAAAATAATCACCTAGCATTTTTTCCTTCTAGATTCATGCAAGATGTCATGTAGTGACATCACCCCATCCATAATATTTTTTCCTTTTATAAAAGCAGTTTGGCATGAGATTAACTTACCCATAAATGGTTCAATTCTAATTGTAATTACTTTGGTAATTAATTTGTAAAGAACTTCTAGCAAACATATAGGCATATACTTAGAAATAATATCAGCATCTTTTGTTTTCTATAATAGAATAATCATGCCAAAATTAATCCTAAACAGATCAAGATTAATCCTAAACAGATCAAGATTAATCCTAAACAGATCAAGATTACCAGAAGGCCATAATATCATTTTAACTATTGGCTAGCAAGATTGATAAAACTCAACATGCATACCATCAGGACCAGGAGCTTTATTCCTAACCATAAGGTCAAGGGCATTCTTAACTTCTTCCTTAGAGAAGGGACTATTTAATAGAGTGTTATCACATGCACATAAATTTTTATTATCAGACCAAATTTCAGGGTACAGCCCCAACTGATTCCCTTCCCTCTTCCAAATAACACCTTATAATACTCAGTAGCATGAGATAGGAGATCAGAGGTCCTTGAATGACAACATCATTGTTTTTTAGACAATACATTGCATTTTCCTTTTTCTACCATTAGCAATTCTATGAAAATAGGCAGTGTTATTATCCCCCTGTAAAAGCAATTTGCACTTGATCTACTGAACCAAAAAAATTCCTCCTCCTCATACATTTGCATTAACCTGAACTAGATATAACCTTTTCTCTAAAATTGACTACCATAAAGCCGACAATGTTCCTCCAACTTTTCTAAGAGCTCTAATTCCAACATGAGCTCCCTCTTCTCTTTAGTAAACTGCCCCTAACGTTATCCCCCACCTTTTTAGGCTATTTTACCATATTCAGCTTCTGTTGGACTACACTAATGCTATCATGCACACTAACAGAGGAATGCCAGATAGCCTTAACCCTATCTTGGAACTTAGAGTGAGAAAGCCAAGTCTTCTCAAGCCTAAATTCCTTAGCTTTAATCTCCACAATTTCACAAGTACCAACCACCAAGTGGTTGTGATCATACATAACTCTTGGGACTTTCTTAACTTGAGTCAAAGGAAATAGACTCTCCCAAGCACAGTTAACCAAAACCCTATCAAATTTTTCAGGGGTAGGAACTTTTTGATTATTAAACCAAGTGAATTGACTACCAGAAAAATTGATCTCTCTTAGAGCATACGAATTAATAATGGAGTTAAAAAATCAGAAAACTTGGAACAAATCCTAGGTTTATTTTTTCACTAACAAAACGAATGATATTAAAATCCCCTCCAATTAGGGATGGAATAGAAACATCATTACAAATACTATAAAACTCAGTAAGAAACAGCTCTTTATCCTCAACTTGAGTAGCTCCATAAATAACAATTAGGACCAACTCCCTTAATAACTTGTTATCAAACAGTCTAGCTTTAACAAAATATCTATTTGTGATCACCTTACTGACTTTAAATCTTGAGGATTTAGGTCCACACAAAATTACTCCAGATCTGCCCACAGAGGGGGACCAGAGCCAGGTAAAGCAATTATCTGGCTCAAACTTTCTATAGACTAATATATCAAACTTCTTTTTCATAGTTTCCTGGATCCCAATAAAGTCAAAATCAAACTTACTAATCAAATCTCTAAGGCAAAATGCAAAACCTTTCTTCCCCACCCCTCTACAATTAATTATTAAACCTATCATGAGTACTTATTATTTCTATTTCTCAACCATGGTCCAGGAAGAATATCACAAAGATGGTGATTCTTTTCAGCCCAGCAAGAAGCCCCGGTGCCACCAAGGGGCACCCCACTAGATTTCTTACTGACACTATTCATCTTCTCATTAGTTTCTTGGTTTTTCTAGAAACCACTAGAATGAAATCCTCGTCATCTATATCAACATAATCTTGTCTATCATGAACATTGCCATCAACAATATTAATTACCTCTACACTAACCACCCCACTCTTAACTAAGTTGTCTCCCATAGAAATCTGCTCTATAACATGAATGCAATCTTTCTTATTATCCAAACAACTTCTAGCATTTTCCAAATCTTTTAGAAACTTAATAGTAGCAAGAGGAAGAGTTTTTATATCAATGCCAATCTCTAAAGCTTTTTCCACAATTTTATTATCACTTGACATAGCAAAACAGTTAGCAGAATGGATAAGTTTGTTACCTTCATTATCTCTTGCATTAATATGCTACATAGCTCTAGCTAAGACAGGCATGTTGGCAATACTAGTGTCTTGAATCCTCATGCTGGCCCTAGTAGGCATTGGCTTCTCAGGAGTTGGAATAGTTGGCACAAAGGCCTAACTACATGAGAAGATATCACTAATTCCCAAAAATCAGAAGGCATGTCAGTAATGTTGATCACAGAGGATTGAACAATATGTGGCCGTGACAGATCCTCAGGCACACCACACTCTCAATAGAACTGTTTTTGTTGGATTCCATCTCACTACCTTGGGGAGATTCCACCACAGGGTCTAAGTTTGCTCCAGGTAACCTTGAAAAATGCTTCCTCCACTCATATCTCTTATCACTATTTGTTTCCAGTAACTGCTTGAGGAATTCTTCATATGAAAGTTCATTTTCAAGGGTTCATTAGGATCTTCAACAACCCCAACTACCAGAATCCTGGGTCTCTTAATGAACTCTACATACTGATAATAATAATCCACAATAGGTGATGGCTTAATAGCAACACTGGAAGAAGCAATGTCCTCATTGCCAAAGCAATCAGGAACGAGGCCATGTTGCCTCAGATTTTTTTCAGAGAAGGGGCATCATCATCACTATAAACCTCATCAATAGATTTCCTTTTTCCCAGATTATCACCCTCATCTCTAACTTGATTAGTAGCATCAGGTACATGAGTTTGAGCAGATATATGGCCAGGCCCACCCGCATTATATGTCCTGCATGCATCACCCATAAAGCCTCCAGGGGCAGATTGAGGACCCTCTCTAGCACAAGTACTCTTTCTTCTTGCCCTCTTGGGAGTATGCTGAGGGTTTTGAGGATCCATGTTTGTATTTCTCACATCAGTAGAAACAGACACCCTATCCCCAACGTTTTTTACTCTAGGAATTTCCCTAGTGAACCCAGTATCATAAAAGCTGGATCCAATGTCTACATTAGAATTTATAGCTCTTCATCCTTTAATTAAACACAAGAGCATCTCCACCGACCCAACAATGCTCCCAACAGATCTAAGGTGTGTTCATTAGAATGGAATGTAACCGTTCTGGATGCAATTCCAGCGTTCAGTTATGTAGAAGGAATGGAACCAACTAGTTTCACCAAAGCGAATATAATTTCTAGATACGGAATTTGCTTGTTCGATAGAATTGGTTGAATTTGGTGCAACGGGCCCAAGATCATCAAAAACTCTCCCTCCCACCAAAAAATCCTATCCTATTTTCACCTGACGCCCACCCCACAAAACCCTATTCCCGACCTCGTATCTCCCTTCTCTTGCGCGACTCTGATACATTGCAAATGTATCTATAATTTTTGATGTTCCATGCTTGGTTTTATCTACTTTCTTATGTTTTGTTCCAACTTTGGAGTACTTTTCATATGATTTCTTGGACTAACCTATTAACAAGAGCCACAGTGCCGATTGCTGTTTTTCTGCTGTTTTTGGTTCCAGGAAAGTCAGAAAATGAATATTCTCGGAATTGGACGGGACAAAAGCCAAAGTTACTATTTTCCCGGAAGACTCACGGAGCCAGAAGGAGAGCTGGAGGGGGGGCACAGGGTGGCCACACCACCCCTAGGCGCGGGTCCACCTAGGCCGTGCCAGGGCATGGTGTGGGCCCCCTGGCCGCCCACCGACCTTGCCTCTTTCGCCTATAAGAGCCTCCTGATGCGAAAACCCTAAAACATCAATCAGAAATCCACGAAAAGTTCCACAGTGCCGCCGCCACCGAAGGGGAGATTCGGGGGACAGAAAGTCTCTGTTCCGGCACCCTGCTGGGATGGGGAAGTGCCCCCGGAGCCATCTCCATCGATCTCCACCACCATCGCCATCACCGTTGCTGATTCCCATGATGAGGAGGGAGTAGTTCTCTCTCGAGGCTAAGGGTTCATCGGGCCGTGGCAACGCCGTGGGCTTCCACTGTATCTGGACCGTATATACTAAACTCGAGTACCTAAAGGGTATACCCATGTCAAGTTTCCAGTGGAATCGTAGATTCGACTGGGGACTTTATGAAGCCTTTCGAGTGCATGACTAAGTATTTTTTTCAAGTGTTCTGTTTATGTCATAAGGATTGTTGATATGCGTGCCTGATTTAACCGATGTATCGGTATCAGTTAACTACCTTAGGGCAAAACAACGCAATCTCATCGAACTCGAGTCCCCGGACTAGAATTCAGAAAAGTGCTGGTGTAATTTGACTCAAGCCGCGGAGGTCTTATAGGAGTCGAATTCCAGTATATGGGTGTGAGCACACGACGCGTCCGTCAAGGCATGTTCATCACACCTGTAGGTATGGATATATTTCTGGTAGTGCACAGAAAATGCATTGCCAGGCCTTATCCAGGTCTTGTCTTCACGCTATAAGCGCGGCATCCGAATTTTTGTCATCACGGAGATGATTCGGGTGGCCCAGGAGACGCAGTCTCTTTGTAGGGAAAAATATGAGGCGGTGTCGCCATAGACTTCGAGTGTGGATGTTATGAACACATAGTACGACGTACAAATAATCATAGGGTGTGCGACTAGCGCTCCCTATGGGAGTAGCCCCCGAGTGCCTGGTTGAGTCGAAGACTCAGGCAGGGGCTAAAGAACTTTTGCGACTGCTGTCGTCTTTTGTTTGCTTGTTTTAGTCGAATTTTCTTCCGGCACAACCTATGGGAGTAACCCATGATCCATAGTCGAATTGTAGATTCGATTGGTTGGGTATGCTTTGAATGTCCATATTCCTGCATAAAAAGAAAATCGTAGGGTGCGCGACCAGCGCTCCCTATAGGAGTAGCCCCCGAGTGCTCGGAGGAGTCGAACACTCGAGCAAGGACTAAAGCAATCAAAGTATTCTAGTGCTGAACTTGATGACATCAGTGTTGATGATGTGATGACCTTAGTTGCCCACGTGAGCGGTTTTGATGGGACGTGACAAGCGATGGGTCCCATTTTCTGACTTTGATTTGACCGGGCGTGCGTAATCTTTTGTTTTAACTGCGCTTCCTCGATTTCCGCACGTAATGGAGATAGTGGGGGACGGTTCGTGTTTTGGCATCTCCACGTGCCGACCGCTATGTGCGCCACGTGTCCAATAGGGTTTCTGCTAGCCGTTGGATTGCATCCGCAAGGGGGTTAAGTAGCAACGCAGCTGTGGTAATTTTCCCATCTGCTCTTTTCTCTGCTTGTGCTTCCATCGCCATTGTCGCTGCTCTCTGCTTCCTAGAGCTTGTCCTCTTCACGGCACTGGACGAACTCCGCATGTTCCCGAGCTACTTCCTCCGCTCGCACCGCCACCGCAAGATGGGGAAAAAGAAGGGAGGCGTCGTCGCTGAGTCCGCCGCCGTCATTACTACTGCCAAGAAGAAAGGCGGCTCCATCGCTATCGGCACCAGCGCCACCAGCACCGAGAAGAAGAAGGGCGAGGGTACCCGTGTCACCAATGGTACGTGGCGCACATCCATCATCAAATCCTCCGAGCTTCGTCTCCTCCGTCAAGATGGAGTTGTGTCACCCGTGGCGGATGACTCACGATTGCCAGGTGACGAGGTAACTCCTTGTCCTCCTGCTGGTTTCTGGGTGATGTTCCTAGCGTTCATCATCCGCGGTCTTTCTCGGCCCCTGCATCCTTTCTTAGGGGCCTCCTTTGCGTCTACAGGCTCCAGCTACATCATCTATCCCCCAACTCCATTCTCCACATCGCCTGTTACATTACACTTTGCGAGTGTTGGCTCAGAATCGAGCCACACTTTGGCCTCTTTAAGAGGATCTTCAAACTGAAGCACCAGTCGGCATCTGGTTCCGTAGTCTATGATGTAGGAGGCTGCGGGATCCATGTCGACTCCTCCATCACATATTTCGATATCAAGCTCATGGCGTCCGTCCAAGGGTGGAGGGACAAGTGGTTCTACATCCGTGACCAGAAGGCCGACGAAGAGCACTACGGACTCGCGCCCTTCGATCCCATGACGCCGTGTAGGAGGAGGCGTTCTTGGAAGAACCTGGTGATGCCTGGCGAGTCCGAGGAGACGGAAGTGCTATATGAGCGCGTCTGCGACCTCGAGAGTCGCATCAGTAAAGAAGAGGGAGGTGCCGCCCTCATTCGCACATGGTTGCGCCATTGCATCCATTCTCTGCTGGCCAGAGTCCACCCCATGTTGTAATGGGTTGGTGCGGACGATGTCACTCGCTTATCTGCCGATGGCATTTCCGCGAGTGAAGTAGACAAGAGGTGGTGACAAAGTACACCACCAAGGAGGTTCTCCCAGGCGAACCAGTCGTACCTCCCTTAGACGCCTCTAACCCTCCTCCTGAGGTAGATTTGTGCTACGAAGTAGCTTCATTTGTCGATTGCTTCTGATTTCTTGACATATACTGAATTGTTTTCTATATGCAGGATTGGAAGGTGTCTCCCAGTTTGCCCCCTCTTCCTAAGGGGGTTATTTCTCGCGAAGTAGATGAAGAGGACGAGTCGGAATCGACCGTCCCACCGTAAGAGGAGGAGGAAACCCCTGAGTGCAGCGGTCCGAACACTCACAAGCGTTCTCACAGCAAGGATTTGGATGCTTCATCTCCGTCGACTCCAGAGGGCCCAATCATTGGTGCGGAGGAGCCGATTATCGTTGTTCCTGTATGTTCCATGGCGCCATCTTCTCACAAGAAGATGCGGCTGCCGAAGGAGTCGTCAGAGTCGGAGGAGCAAACCTTCGACTTTGATAAATTTGACTAATAAGTATACAACTCTCATCTTGGTTCCTTTTGGAGTTGTATTTCCTGATGCTGGCTTTTGTTTCGTAGTCAAGAGGCGTCGTCGTCTTTTGGCGACGTCCAATTTGTGAAGGAATCCGGAGTCGCGGATTCCAAGGCCAAGGAAGTGGCTGAACGATCTTCCTCTCCTCCATTGGCGGCCCACTCCGGGCACAACTCATCGAGTTCTCCACAAGCTGGGGGGCACTAGATGGTTGCCCGGACGACTGTGCGGCAATCTTCTTCGGAGTCTTTGGAGGAGAATGTAAGTGTGATTTTGTTTTGTAGTCGAATTTGTGGTCCATGCCATCTGCTGGTCTTTTATTTTCTTCTAAGGTAGCTCATTGTGAAGCAAGCTGCTTGTTTGGCGGAGCAGGTACTTGCGATGGGTCGTCAGCACGGAATGCTGGACAATCGCCATCGCGTCGTTGAAGGTTAGTATTTGCTTCTTCTTCTTTGTTCTTGTGAGATTTATACATTCGACTGATGCTCCATCTTGTATTTTGGCAGCCGAGCATAACGAACTTCTTCGTGGTGTTGCTTCTCTTGAAAAGACGCTTGCCGCGGGGGTGAAGAGTCGCGACGAGGTAGTCACTGTGTTGCATGAATCGCGGAAACACGAAGAGGATTTGCGCAGCTCCATCGCTGCGAGGGAAAAGTTGTTCGAAGAACAGCTCTTCTCGATTGCTAAGTCTCTTTCAGGTATTCTTTCGTCTGGATTTTGATTGTTTCTTTCTTCAATATCTTGTTATTGTGCTGACGCTTTGCTCTGTGTAGATTCTGGCGGTCTAAGCTTTGATGCCCAGGCACTTCGTCGCGATGATGCTTTGGCAGGCGCCATCGCGGCAGTCGAGGACCGCAGCGCTTCCATTCAGGGGACGCTGACTAAGGCTAAGGGTGTGCTCAGTCGCATCCGCCAGGAGCTGACGCCCAAGGATGAGCTGATTGAGAACTTGGAGGACCTGGTGGAGTCCCTCACTAGGGGTATCCCCGCGAACTTCAGGAAACCGCAGCGTGTGGTTGGCGCTTCCATGGCACTCGCAATGGGGCAAGCCCATGGCGTGGAGGTGGATCCTGCTATGGTCTCCAAGGCGATGCCCGTCGGTGCAGATGGTCAACAGGTAGTTTCTGATCCTTTTGCAACTGTCTGCGGCAAGTACGGGCCACAACTCATTAACACAGTCGCCAAGTATTCCGAGGAGCTGCAGCGAGCCAAGAAGGCAGCAAAGGCTGCGGCATCTGGGGCTGGTGGGAACTCTGTGGCGTCTGATACTTCCACGGACTCAATTAGGCCACCGAAGCCGAAGTCCAAGTCAAAGAAGCAGGCTGCTCCTCAGTAGTTATATTGTAATAGTTAATAGTTTGACCTTGGCGGAGTCGCGTTCAACGGTGGATGTGTTGTCCCTGCTTTCGCGACTGTGCGATTGCGTTAAGCAGCTGGAACATGAGATGCCCATCCTTTGCGGTAATGCAGATGTATGGAAGTCAAGGGCGTAGAAGGCTACCGCCCGAGAGCAATATCTGTTCGAGGAGGTGACGTAGTTGGGAGATTGATACATTGCAAATGTATCTATAATTTTTGATGTTCCATGCTTGGTTTTATCTACTTTCTTGTGTTTTGTCCACACTTTGGAGTACTTTTCATATGATTTCTTGGACTAACCTATTAACAAGATGCCACAGTACCAGTTGCCTGTTTTCTGCTGTTTTTGGTTCCAGGAAGTCAGAAAATGAATATTCTCGGAATTGGACGGGACAAAGCCAAAGTTCCTATTTTACCGGAAGACTCATGGAGCCAGAAGAAGAGTTGGAGAGGGGCCACAGGGTGGCCACACCACCCCATGGTGCGGGTCCACCTAGGCCGCGCCAGGGCATGGTGTGGGCCCCCTGGCCGGCCATCGACCTTGCCTCCTTTGCCCATAAGAGCCTCCCGATACCAAAACCCTAAATAATCAATCAGAAATCCATGAAAATTTCACAGCGCCGCCACCACCGAAGGGGAGATTCGGGGGACAGAAAGTCTCTGTTCCGGCACCCTGCCGGGACGAGGAAGTGCCCCCGGAGCCATCTCCATCGATCTCCACCACCATCTTTATCACCATTGCTGATTCCCATGATGAGGAGGGAGTAGTTCTCTCTCGAGGCTAAGGGTTCTACCGATAGCTATGTGTTCATCTCTCTCTCTATGCACGATCTTATTGAGATCATGAGCTTGTAGTCTATAGATCTACCTTGCTACTCAAGTGCTTTAATAGATCTCTGCTCTCCCCATGTGTGTGAAAGTGACAGTGTGCACACCATGGTGGCACTTAGGCTAGACATTACAAATACTTGTTATGAGTTATATTTGGAGTTGGATGTCTTTATGAAATTGTGGTGTTTGTTGGAACCATCTAGTGCTCAAGGTGACAGTGTGGGGTTTTCTAGATGGGAAAGACTTACTTTGAGGTGTGCTGTTATAGCCCTACCATCGATTAGAGTGTTCAACCGGAGAGTAGTTAAGAGTAGTATCATAAAGAGAAGATATTTATATGAGAGTGTTCACTAGTGAAAGTATGATCCCTAGGACTTGTTTCTAAGCATTGAAACACCGTTTGCTACTAGATCTGTTACATGTTTGCTTGCTTCCATCTTTATTTCAGTTTGCCTTTAGTCTCTTCCTCGCCATCAATCTATTTTCTCGCACCATTGTCTTATATCCATACCACTTGTATTTCACTATCTCTTCACCGAACTATTGCACCTATACACCTGACATGTGTATTGGGTGTGTTGGGGACACAAGAGACTTCTTGTATCTTGATTGCAGGGTTGCTTGAGAGGGAATACCATTGACCACTTCCTCCCTGAGTTCGATAAACCTTGGGTGATCCACTTAAGGGAAAACTTGCTGCTGTTCTACAAACCTCTGCACTTGGAGGCCCAACAAGTGTCTACAAGAATAGAAGTGCGTAGACATCAAGATATTTTCTGGCGCCATTGCTGGGGAGGTAAGGTAAAAGGTATTCACATCGGAGGATTAAAGAAGAAGAAGAACCTCCCACGGCAAACGCCTATTTTCTGGCGTCATTGCCGTGGAAGTAAGGTAAAAGGTACTCACATCCTCCGGTGTGAGTGCTCGAAGTTATTTCCTTTAGATTCTGCAAATTTGTCTTTTTGTTTCTTGTTTTCACTAGTTAGGCTTAATGGAAAACAACAACAAAATTAGAGAGCTTTATAGTATTTATCTTGAGTTAGGACATGAAGTGTTTGAGGAGAAAATTAAAAAACCTATGGAACTTTATTTGCATGCTAATAGCAATGTTATTAGTATGAATTCTTTGAACAACATTATTGCTAATGCTATGGAAAAGTCTAAGCTTGGGGAAGCTAATTTTTATGAAAATGATCTTTTTAGTTCCCCAACTTTGGAAGATAGCTATTCTATTGGTTATGATAATACCAAACCTCCAATATATGATGATTACAATGATGATTATGATATTTTCAGTCCACCTACTATTGAGGAGGAAATTAATTATTATTACAATATGTCTCCTATATTTGATGATTATGGTGATGAAAATAATAATGATAGCTATTTTGTTGAATTTGCTCCCACTACAATCAATAAGAATGACTATGTTTATGTGGAGAGTATTAATTCTTTTATGCATGTGGCTCATGATAAGGATGTTTTATGTGAAAGTTATATTGTTAGTTTTATTCATGATGCTACTGAAAGTTATTATGAGAGAGGGAAACATGGTTTTATGTGTCTCAACAATATTAAGTTTTCCCTCTTTATGTTGAAAATTTTGAAGTTGCACTTGTTTTGCTTTCCTATGCTTGTTGCTTTGTGCTTTCATGACTTGTTTCTTTATAAGATTCCTATGCATAGGAAGTGGGTGAGACTTAAATGTGTTTTGAATTTGCTTCTTGATGATCTGTTTTACTTCAATTCATATTTCTTATGTGAGCATCTTCTCAAACTATCATGCCTAACTTAAAGGCGTTAAAGAAAAGTACTTATTGGGAGATAACCCAAAAGTTTTAGATGAGTCTTGGAAGTTATTACTTCAGTAAGAACCTCTCCTTATCCTTTTTATTTGCTTTTTGTGCCAAGAGTAACCTCTAATGAGAGAGAAGTAATGATTGGGAAAGTTGCTGTCCCGAAACAGAATTTTGTGCTTCACAGTAAACATTCGTGAGAGAGCTCTATATGTCAGATTGAGATGTAATTGTTTGTGCTTCTGACCCAGGTTGTTACCTAACTTTCGTTAGTTCAAAACTTTTTGATTTGAGCAACAGAAGGTCTTCAAAAAAAATCGTCTTTACCTGCTGGTCTGTTTTGACAGATTGCTGCCATTTTCTGCATTTGCTTCTTGTTGGTTCCTTCTTGAGTTCTTTTGGGGAATTGAGCTTTTTGAGGGAAGTGCTACAGTATCTAGTGTTCTAATGGAAGTTTATTTGGTGTTATAACTGAACCTTAAGACTTATTTATCTTGAGTGCACTAATGTTGCTAATAAAGATTGTGTGAAGTTTTGTATGAAGGAAAATTTTCAGGTGTATAGAAGGAATGAGTAACGAGATGAAGGATGGACTAAAGCTCAAGCTTGGGGATGCCACGCATGTCAACCCAAGAAATATCCAAGAAGTACCAGCGTCAAAGCTTGGGGATGCCCAGGGCATCCCCTTCTTCATCAATAAAAATTCCAGATTTCTTCCAAACGCTTCATTTTTATTGTTTCATGCACAGTTGTGTTGTTCTTGGAGCGTCTTCTTTTTCGTTTTTGTTTTGGTTTTTAGTTTGCTTGGTTTGCTTAGTTTTTTGAATAAATTGGTTGGACCCCCTCTTTCATACACTGGTTTGCAAATAGTTTGGTTTGGATTGGAAAAGAGTAGGAAAGTTCATGCTTAAGTGGTATAAAAGGAACTTGTTTTTGACTGTGGCCTAGACTCTACCATGTCATGCTTTATATTGTTTTGGCTTTATGCTTAGTGATCTTTGTTGTAGCATGACATGTTATAAACAATTGAGATTTCTTAATGTTCCTTGGATGAATCATGCGTTGTTTTAGCATATTAAAGTATAGTATAGTGGTATTCTCCTTTGATGCTTTATTTGGGTTGACTTGGCGCATGCTCACACCATGTATGACTATCTCAAGTCACCATAGCCTTTATGATCCTTTAGTTTTGAACTTGTAGTATCACTTTATGCTTTGATCAATGATGTTTTGTCGCTCTACATGATTATGGCCATTCTTAGTTCTATGTGCATTGTCCCAAGACTAATTGATTGATGCATAAATTGATATAACTTGTTTTAAACTATTTGTATCTACTCACTCTTATGAACTTTGAAGGTGTCCTATGCATTTATGTTTGCTACTCCATGAGGGACAAGCTGAATACTATTATGCTATGTTTTCTTTATGTGAAACAAACAAACGTCTTGCAAAGAATTGTTATTCATGAATCTTTTGTTTGTGCCTTCTCATGTTGCAACATAGTTTCTTTGTCTTATTGCTAGAACTTTGTCTTTCATGTTATGATTTAAGTACTATGATTCCAGCTTTGAATGTTTTACAAGTACTTTGATCAAGTCTTTGATGGTGCATGTCACCTCAAAAATTATTCTTTCTTTTTATCACTTACCTACTCGAGGACGAGCAGGAGTTAAGCTTGGGGATGTTGATACATTGCAAATGTATCTATAATTTTTGATGTTCCATGCTTGGTTTTATCTACTTTCTTGTGTTTTGTCCACACTTTGGAGTACTTTTCATACGATTTCTTGGACTAACCTATTAACAAGATGCCACAGTGCCAGTTGCTTGTCTTCTGTTGTTTTTGGTTCCAGGAAGTCAGAAAATGAATATTCTCTGAATAGGACGGGACAAAAGCCAAAGTTCCTATTTTACCGGAAGACTCACGGAGCCAGAAGGAGAGTCGGAGAGGGTCCACAGGGTGGCCACACCACCCCATGGCTCGGGTCCACCTAGGCCGCACCAAGGCATGGTGTGGGCCCCCTGGCCAGCCACCGACCTTGCCTCCTTCGCCTATAAAAGCCTCCCGATACCAAAACCCTAAATAATCGATCAGAAATCCACGAAAAGTTCCGCAGCGCCGCCGCCACCGAAGGGGAGATTCAGGGGACAGAAAGTCTCTGTTCCGGCACCCTGCCGGGACGAGGAAGTGCCCCCGGAGCCATCTCCATCGATCTCCACCACCATCTCCATCACCATTGTTGATTCCCATGATGAGGAGGGAGTAGTTCTCTCTCGAGGCTAAGGGTTCTACTGATAGCTATGTGTTCATCTCTCTCTATGCATGATCTTATTGAGATCATGACCTTGTAATCTATAGATCTACCTTGCTACTCAAGTGCTTTAATAGATCTCTTCTCTCCCCATGTGTGTGAAAGTGACAGTGTGCACACCATGGTGGCACTTAGGCTAGAGATTACAAATACTTGTTATGAGTTATATTTGGAGTTGGATGTCTTTATGAAATTGTGGTGTTTGTTGGAACCGTCTAGTGATCAAGGTGACAGTGTGGGGTTTTCTAGATGGGAAAGACTTACTTTGAGGTGTGTTGTTATAGCCCTACCATCGATTAGAGTGTTCAACCGGAGAGTAGTTAAGAGTAGTATCATAAAGAGAAGATATTTATATGAGTGTTCACTAGTGAAAGTATGATTCCTAGGCCTTGTTTCTAAGCATTGAAACCGTTTGCTACTAGATCTGTTACATGTTTGCTTGCTTCCATCTTTATTTCAGTTTGCCTTTAGTCTCTTCCTCGCCATCAATCTATTTTCTCGCACCATTGTCTTATATCCATACCACATGTATTTCACTATCTCTTCGCCGAACTAGTGCACCCATACACCTGACAAGTGTATTGGGTGTGTTGGGGACACAAGAGACTTCTTGTATCTTGATTGCAGGGTTGCTTGAGAGGGAATACCTTTGACCACTTCCTCCCTGAGTTCGATAAACCTTGGGTGATCCACTTAAGGGAAAACTTGCTGCTGTTCTATAAACCTCTGCACTTGGAGTCCCAACAACTGTCTACAAGAATAGAAGTGCGTAGACATCAGCAATCAGTTCAAATGTTAGCTTCCTTCCCTCTTATCTTTTCTTGTAGTCAGTCGCGATAGTTCCTTGTCTTCATATGTTGCCTTTTTTGCTTGGTGTAGTTGTTAGTGCTCGTCATCCGCAGGATGAGAAAGATAGGATCACCGTCCGAATGAACGACCTGACCTAGAACAACTTCAGGCAAGTGGGTATTTTTGGGTGGACCACGATCGCGCAATTGCACTTGCGACCCTGCAGGATTGTGCCTGTCGAGTGCTCCATTTTCTAATGAAGGCACAATCATGCCTGAGGAATATCTATTGGACGATGTTTCCACTAGACGCCGCCCCTTCGAGCTTGTTGGCTCTCCTGGCTAAGTTTCAGGATTTGAGTGCAGTTCGCGAGTGCGTGCGGCAGCAGTTGGTGGCTGGTGCCAAAGTTGTGTTGTCGGTGGTGCGACTGCATAGGCCTGATGTAGACGTGGAAGCTGTTGCTACCGGACCATCGACTCTGCCGGTGGGTTCAACCTGGAACATGGTTCCCCATTATCAGGCGGTGGACCGTCCAGCAGAAGAAATTGTAGACTTCTTTGAGGAACAGACAAACGTTCTTCTGCTGCAGCAGTAGTGTAGCATGTGCCCTGCACATAAGTGTACCAATGTTGTAAAGTTCGTATGTATATGTTGGATGTAATTGATTTATATTGATATGTAAAGAGCTTGCTAGCTTATATGTTTTGCGAGTGTATTTGTAATCTGCAGTTCCTTTTCGTTAGCCTGACTTATTTTATCTCAGCACCTTGCCAACCTGTCAGGTGCGTTGCAGCTGGGTTGGTGTTGTATCAAGGGTTCGATTGTTGTTGTGTTAGCTACTCGGGATACTGCGACTTGTTCGTAGAACTAGGGTGTAAAGGGTGGCGTAGCCCCAATTGATAGAATTGCTAGAAAAATGAGGAAAACACAGATTTTCAGGTCACTTAGCTTTATTTATTCGCAGAATCAGTATGAGGTACAATGTGTGGCTAAGTAGCCTGGCTGAATAGCCTTATTTGTAATGTAAGAAAAAAAGGGAACGACTAAGGGTAGAAGCGCCACAGCTGCACGATGTTCCAAGGGTTGGAGCATGCGACTCCTGTCTCGAAATCTTTGAGGCGATAGGTGCCACCTAGGATTACTTCTGTAATCATGTAAGGTCCTTCCCAAGGGGACTCGAGCTTGAGGTGCCTTGCTGCTTCAGTCGCAGGACCAGGTCTCCTTCAACGAAGGATCTGGGGTGTAGCCTTCTGTTGTGGTAGCTGCGCAGGTTCTGCTGGTAGATCGTCGATCTTTCTGCTGCGATGTCTCGTGCCTTGTCAAGGACATCAACATAGTCTTCAAGTGCAAGTGTTAACTCCTGCTCGCTGTACGTGACTACACGTGGGGCTTTAAAGCGTACTTCTGCGGGTAGCACTGCTTCGGCGCTGTGCACCATGAAGAATGGGGTATATCCCGTGGCGCTATTTGGAGTTGTGCGCAGGCTCCACAGTACGGACTGTAGCTCGTCTAGCCAACATCCAGCGGCTTGCTCGAGTGGTCAGAGGAGTCGCTTCTTGATTCCACCGCAGACGAGGCCGTTGGCCTTTTCGACTTGACCGTTGTTCTGTGGATGAGCTACGGAGGCATATCTTACATTGATTCCCAGGCTTCCGCAGAAACCCTATAACTCCTTAGAGGTCAAGTTCGTTCCATTGTCCATGATGATGCTGTGTGGCCCTCTGAAGTGATAGACAATGGACTCGAAGAACTTGACGGCACTGGCTCCTGACTGGTTTGTCACCAGCATGGCCTCTATCCACTTGGTGAACTTGTCGACTGCGATCAAGAGGTAGATGTAGCCTCCTCGTGAGGACTTTGGGAGCTTGCCGACCATGTTGAGTCCCCATTGTGCAAAGGGCCAAGCCAATGGTATTGGCCGGAGTTCCACACTAGGTGCGTGCGGTTTTTCTGCGAATCACTGACAGGCGTTGCATCTCTGGACGATGTCCTTGGCGTCGCATGTGGCCGTGGGCCAGTAGAATCCATCTTGTAGATCTTTGGCGACGAGGGCGCGACTGCCGGCTTGGTGCCCATAAGTCCCTTCATGGATGTCGAGGAGGACAGCCCTTCCGTCCGCGTTGGAGACACACCGTTGGAGTACTCTTGTGATGCTGCGCTTGTATAGTTTGCCGTTGATGACGGAGAATGCCTTGGATCGCCGTGCGATGTGTCGCGCATCAGTCGGGTCGTCTGGTAGCCTCTTGCTTAGAAGATATGTGATGTAGGGTTGAGTCCAAGATGGCTCGTTCATCATGACCCCCATTGGTCCCTCGAGTCCTGTGTCAAGCTCCAGGTCGTCGAGTGCCATTGGCTCATTGCGTGGCATAACCCCCGAGTCCATTGTTGTGCTTGTTTTCTTCTCTGCGGCCTTTGGCTTGATGGAGTGTTCACAGATACGCTCGAGAAATACCCTAGGTGGTATGGGGGAGTAGGTGGATCCAATGTTGGCGAGTGCGTCCGCCTCTTCATTGCTTTCGCGGCCTACGTGTCGCAGCTCGCAGCCGTTGAAGTCACCTTCGAGTGTGTCGTAGAGGTCGCGGTAAGGGATCATATTGTCATTCAGTGCGTCGCACTTGTGCATTGTCTGTTTGACGACCAGCTTGGTGTCACCATAGATGATGAGCCTCTTGGCGCCGCAGGCTTTTGCCATCAGCATCCCGTGCAACAGGGCCTCGTATTCTGCTTCATTGTTGGAGGCGGTGAACTGTATTCACAAAATGTATTTCAGCCTGTCTCCTTGGGGTGATGTCAGTATGACACCTGCGCCAACCCCGTTCTTACGCTTGGATCCATCGAAGTGCATCGTCTAGAGATAAGACATATCTGGCTTTTTGGGGAGCTGGTTCTCCATCCAGTGTATGAGGAAATCAGGGAGGACTTGCAACTTGATCGCGTCACGCTTCTCGTATGTAATGCCTCGTGGAGACAGCTCGATTTCCCAGAGCGTGACTCGTCCGGTGGTGTCGGGGTTGTTGAGAATATGCCCAAGTGGGGCATCGTTGACCTCCACGATTGGGTGCTTCTGGAAGTAGTGGTGCAGTCGCCTGGCTGTCATGAAGACGTTGTATGCCAGCTTCTGGTAGTGCGGGTACTGCTGCTTTGTTGGCGTGAGCACCTCGCTGAGGTAGTAGACTGGGCGCTGCACCCCGTGGACTTTGTTTTCTTCGGCTCGTTCCACCACGAGTACTGTGCTGACCACCTGGTTGGTGGCAAAGATGTATAGCAGCAATGGTTCTTTTTTGCGTGGAGTTACCAGTACTGGTGAGGTAGATAGTAGACGCTTGAGGTCTTCGAATGCCTCCTGCGCCTCGTCGGTCCACTTGAACTTGTCAGTTTTGCGGAGAAGTTGGTAGAAGGGCAGTACCTTTTCGGCCATTCGACTGATGAATCGACTGAGTGCCGCGATTCGCCCAGCCAGCTGTTGGACGCCTCTTATATTCTTCGGCTTCTCCATAGATAGTATGGCTTTTATTTTCTTCAGGTTCGCCTCAATTCCCCTTGCGGAGATGAGATACCTGAGTAACTGCCCAGATGGTACGCTGAGGGCGCATTTGTCTAGGTTGAGCTTGATTCGGTAGCGGTCGAGGTTGGCGAAGGTCTCGTGTAAATTGTCAATTAGTGAGGCTTCCTCTTTGGTCTTGATGACGATGTCGTCAACATAGACTTGGATGTTGCGACCAAGTTGATTCTTGAGGCAAGCCTGCATGCATCTCTGATAGGTGGCTTCTGCATTTTTGAGCCTGAAAGGCATTGTATTGTAGCAGAACACACCGAAAGGCGTTGTAAACGCCGTTTTATCTTGATCTTCCTCCTTCATTCGGATTTGATTATAGCCTGAGTAGGCGTCGAGGAAGCAGAGGCGCTCACATCCCGCGGTGGAGTCGATAATTTGGTCGATTCTCGGTAGCGGCAAGTGATCCTTTGGGCAGTGCTTGTTCAGGGAGGTGAAGTCCACACACATCCGCAGGATATCCATGTCTTTTTTAGGTACTAGCACCGTGTTGGCGAGCCAAGTGCTTTCCTTGATCTCGCAAATGAATTTGGCGTTGAGGAGTCTATTGATCTCCATTCCGACTGCCTTTCCCCTTAGTTCGGACAGTCGCCGAATTGTCTGTTTGACAGGCCTTGCATCTGGGTTGACGTTGAGTGCGTGCTCGGCGAATTCCCTGGGAACCCTTGCATTGTCCACTGTACACCAGGCAAAGATTTCCCAGTGCTCACAGAGGAATTCGACGAGCGCGAGTTCCTATGCGGAACTCAAGTTGTTGGCGATGAGGGTCGTCTTGGTCTGGTTCGATGGGTGGACCTAGACTTTCTTCGCGTGCACCGATGAGTCGAAGGACAGGTCGGGTGAACTCGGCCAGCTCAGGGGAGGCAGATTTTTGTCTGTTGACTCCATCAATATTGCGAGCTCCTCCTGCATGCCGAAGGACTGGGAGATTCTGTTGAATTCCCTTTCGCTGTTGTCGGACCTCTCGAAGCTCCTGTTGATTGTGATGACGCCATTTGGACCTGGCATTTTCATCTGCAGGTAAGCATAGTGTGGCACTGCCATGAACCTAGCAAATGCGACACGTCCGAGGATGTAGTGGTACTATGAGGGCCAGTCGACGACTTCGAAGTCTATGCGTTCGCGTCGAAAGTTTTTTGGCATGCCGAAGATGACGTCAAGGTTGATTTTTCCCAGGGGATATATGCCCTTCCCTGGGACGATGCCGTGGAACATCGTGTCCGAGACTTCTAGACACGTCAGAGGGATCCTCATTGCTCGCAAGGTACTTGCGAACATGAGGTTAATGCCGCTTCCACCATCCATGAAGACGCGACTCATGTAAAAGCCTCTGATTTATGCCTCGAGTACGAGGAGATAGTAGCCTGGACAAGGGACTTGGTGCGGATGGTCGCGCTTGTCGAAGGTGATGCAGGAGTCGCTTCCACTGAGGTACTCAGTGGTGGAGGGCAGAGAGTTTTGTCGCCAAGTTGACTTGGCGAGTGATGGCTTTCTGCACCCGATTTGAGGGGCGCCCCTTTTGGATCATCATGTTGCCTACGGCCCGTGGGTACGGTTCGCCACCTTGATTATAGACCGGTGCGACCGCAGGTGGTGGTACTCCGGGTGGTGGTGGAGGAGCTCCATGTGCTATGGCGCCTGGGGCGACTCCGTAGCCCATGTTGACTGTGTCGCGATTCATCCGAGCAAAACCCTCGTGGAGCTTGAGAAACTCTAGACAGTCCTTGAGAAGGTGGCTGGATTTTTTTCTTGCCGTCGTGCTTGTCGATGTAGAAGTGCACGTTGCACGGCCTAGACAGTTTGTCCTTGATAGTTGTTATGGGTGCCTCTTCCCTAGTGTGGCGCTGCCACACCTGCGTGGTTTTCCTGGAGTCGCGGTATCCACCGCTGTGATAGCCACTATTGCGGTTGTCGTCGCGTTTGTCGGCATAGCCTGCTGCGACCATATTGACGTCATCGCGGTCATCGTAGACGCGCATTCGCCACTTGCCTCGACGGTCGTGTCTGCGCCCGAGGTCGTCTTCGTCGTTAGAGTAGGTGTGGTTTTACACCGAATCCTATCCATCGGCCCACCGATTCACAATTTCCATCAGGTGGTCAATTGTTTTGGGCTTCGAGCGGCCCAGCTCCTCCCTGAGCTCTATGCGGCGAACAACGCCGTTGAATGCGTCGATTGCTTGATCCTCCGAGATGTTTTCTGCGAAGTTCTTGATGATGGACCACCTCTGGATGTACGAGTGTAGCGATTCACCCAACCTTTGCTAGCAGCTCCTCAGTTCTTCGATTGATATGGGCCTTTTGTAAGTGCCCTTGAAGTTGCGTACAAAGCTGTAGACCAGCTCTTCCCAGCTGCGAATGGATCCACGCGGGAGATTGTTGAGCCATGCTCAGGCGGCGCCCTGCAGCTGTAGCTGCAGGCATTGCATGGTCGTGCTTCGACTCCCTCTGTGGAGCCTGACGGAGGAGATGTGATCCTCCAACCAGATTTTCGGGTCCTGCAGACCATCAAATTTTGGGTTCTCTGATGGGAGCTTGAACACTTGGGCATTCGCTTCTGCCTGATAGCTCTGCTAAAGCATCTGGCGCCACAGTGCTCCACATCTTCATCCTCTGAGTCAGTCGAACGAGCGCGTCTTGCCCTTGATTTGTCGATTTTGCACTGCATGAGGTCATCACACGCATCGTAATCGCGATCATGGCGCCGTGAGCGGTGACACAGAGACAGATCATGACTATCATCACTGGACGAGGGCGAGGAATAGCGTTTTGCGGAGCTTTTCCCTTCTTTGGCTCCAGTGTTGGCTCTTTGTCGAAAGCAGCCTTGACTAATCCCAAGCCCGTGATCGTAGATCGGTGCATAGCGGCTCGCGGATCTCTAGCCGGCGGCTGGTTGTTGAGGAGGTACATGGTTGCCATTGTCACCGCAGCTTGTGGCGTCTTTGGGACCACGTTGCCCCGCGTGTTGACTGTCATAGAGCTGAAGTCGAGGACTTCTGCAGCTTCTATGTGTTCCTGCCCGGTGAGGTGGGCCATTTGATATGGCCTTTTGTTGGCGACGTACTCATTGCCTTTGGAGGAGGATCCTCCGTGCGAGGAGAGCTCGGCCCGTCGAAGACTCGACTCGTCCGCCGCCTTTTTACGTGCTTCGAGTTGCATGATCGTGTGTAGCTGGCGTCTATACTCCTCCTTTAGTAGCCAATGATAGCCCATCAGCAGGTCCTGCAGCATACCGGGGGGCAGAGGATTGCCTCGCAGAGCTTCTCGGCAACGGGCCCACTCGTTGTCGTTGAGTCTGATCATGACATGTTCACCAGTGTGTTCGCTCACCATGGTTGGAGGTTCGACTGCCCCTCCATTGTTGACGGGCGTGCCATTGCCACCATTGGTGGGGCCGCCATTGGGTGGCTCGCTGTTAGGTATGCCACCGTAGTGTGGATCAGGACCGTTGCCACCGTTTTCACGATTGGTACTGGTTTCGTCGACGTTGATGACGGCACACATGAAGTGGTTGGGGAAGTTGTTGCTTCCGCAACTTTCGGATCCAGAGCCGTAGACCCCATCTTCCGTTGCTAGGTCACCCAGATCGGATCCGCGACTGCTGTCGCTATCCGTGCTCTCAGCTGCTTCTGAGGTGTTGAGCTCGCTGAGGGCGCCGATTGGTGGCAGGAACCACGATGCTGGAGCAATCGCGGATGCTGTTGGCTGGTCAGGCATGCGAAGCGTGCCCATCTGACCAACTTGGAAGTGGAAGCTCCCGATCGCCAGGCTGATTCCATCGCCCACGGACTCAAAAGCCGGGCGAGTGGCCGGCGTGTGGACAGTGAAGTCGAACGCGCCCAAGAGCTGGCGAATCTCCGCTGTTGCGGAGTTGTAGATCGCGGTTGATGGGGCCGAAGAAGCCGCAACATTAGAACTCCCAATTCCCACAGACAGCACCAATTGAAGAGGGTTTAACTCATCAATGCCCATTGTTATGGACTTGGGTTTTGGAGAAGGAGGAAGCGCTGGAGGCATCAGTCGGCTAGCAAACAAGCACACAGGGACGCAAGGTTTACCCAGGTTCATGTCTCGTAGAGGTCCCTACTCCTACTTGTCTGCTCTTGGAATTAATGGAGGAATCAAAGATTATAGGGGCGCACAGATGCAATCTAGCGAGAGTTGTGGAAACTAGGGTTGCATGTGTCCTCCTCGCTGCCCCCTCCTAGCCTTTATATAGATAGGCTAGGTCTTGGATAGTAGGTCGAGTCGGTTAAAGATTAGGGTTTTCCCTTTAAACTTTCTATCTTTAAGCTTCTTCTTGTCTTGCAAGTAATCGAGAGTCCGTGGGCCATCGAAGTCTTCATCGGGTCGTGGCAACGCCATGGGCTTCCACCGTATCTGGATCGTATATACTAAACTCGAGTACCTGTAGGGTATACCCATGTCAGTGTCTATGCGGCATTGGTCAGATTTGCAGACCGGTTTTCCGCTGCCGGACATGGCGACCTTCTGTTGCTCCCGGCCCTTGGTGAGTAGCTAAATACTTAGCTGAACCTGGTCTAGTCTTGTATTATCAGGATCTCTCGGGCCACAGCAGTGTTTTCTACTGGCGTGTTATACACCCAGTTTCCTTTACTGTCGATCCGAGGTTTTCCCATGGCTACATCTCCTTTGAAAAGGGTCTTGTGAACCTTCAGATTTATATTGGCTAATTTAGGGCCATTTCGGGTCTTCTGTTGTTGCGGGGAGTTAAACTATCCTTCCGCTACAATGTGTGGCTTCTCCTCTAAGAGATTGGTTGCTTCGTGTAAGATTCTCTGATGATACGCCTCTAGAGCTATGGATCTTTCCTCCAACTCCCAGGCACCTGGGGTAACCACGTGTCCTTCCATCGTCTGAGGGGATCAGAGCGCCAGCTGAGTCCTCCTCATATTCCTCGGTGATCACCTCCTGAGCCGGAGGATCCTTGGCCGCAGTTTTCTTCTTCTTTGTTGCCTTCTTAGCCTTATTGGCACCCGTAGCAAAGACGGCTTTGGGTCCGATTCCTGGAGTCAAGCTTATATCAGTACTCTCGGACATCTGGATGTCGGGATTTTCTCCGAGATCCATATCATCATGCAGTTCGAGAGAGTTTTCTCTTGATCTTTCATCCATACTATTGTAGGGGCTTTGATCCATAGTTTCTCCTTCTTACGTAGCCTTGGAGTTTATCTCCTCTTCAATTTATGCTTCAAACTTTCGGAATTCTGCCGACATCATGGAATCCTCAGGGGAAACTGGTATGTCAGTGTTTGTTTCGATTGCATCCAGCATCGAGTCGTTATCGTCTCTAGCATCGGCAATGCCGGATCCGAATCTAACGCATCCAACGAAGTGTGATGTGTGCGCCCTAAGGTAGTTGCGACTTCTTTGTTGGCCTCCTCGAAACACCTTATGGTTTCGATAATTGCATCTGTGTTGACTATGGCACTATTCATCATCTTCTTCATGGTGTACCTCAGGAGGGATTTTCCAGCTCCAGCATCGGCAGAGCCAGATCTAGAGCTGTTGTTGCTTTGACCTTCCTAAGATTCGACCTTCTTTGGGAGATCTTCTTCAGATCTGATTTTCTCCACTATCTCTGCTTCAGGTGCAGGTTGGGTGGGATTAGGGTTTTCTGAGACCCGAAACTCTACCGCCTTTATGGATAAAGTGGATCCACAAGCTTCTTCTACCTCGATCATCACCTCTGGGGTGGATTGGGCAGGTTCAACGAAACCGAGGTAAACATCGATCTCACCGAAAAACATGATTGTGTAGCTGGTCACGGGTTCCCTAGCTGTAATCCAAGTCTCGTCGAGAAGGACAAGACGAATGTCGCTGGTGTAGAGGACCCAACCAACGATGATTGTTTCACTGATTCTGATTCATGCAGATTCCGCCCAAAAAGCAACTCCGAAAGTCACCTGCCCCACGGTGGGCGCCACCTGTTGTCGTATTGATGACAAGTACGCCATGAGGGGGTCCTTGGGGCGTGGAGAAAGATGGGGTGGGATACGATGGTGTTCCAGGATAGTGAGCACACAATCTTTATCCAGGTTCAAATCTTCCAGCGGTGGATGGATCCTACTCCTGCTAGCAATCCAGTATTACGACAGAGTCATAAGTATAGATTATAAGAGATGTTTCGCCTGTGCGAGTTGAGGTTGTGATTGTTGTGCCCAAAAGGCCTACCCCTAGGACGGCTTATATAGTCATCTAGTCCTAGGGTTTATAGGAGAGTCCTATCCGGCTACGATACAGAGTCGGTTACATAGTACATCTTGGAATACAAGTAACACTACAGGCCCAAGTCGGTAAGTCTTCTGGGCCTTCTCAAAGCCGGATGGGCTTCCAACTTCTCTCCTTTACTGGGCCGTGATGTCTACGCACACTTCTATTCTTGTAGACAGTGTTGGGCCTCCAAGTGTAGAGGTTTGTAGAATAGCAGCAAGTTTCCCTTAAGTGGATCACCCAAGGTTTATCGAACTCAGGGAGGAAGTGGTCAAAGGTATCCCTCTCAAGCAATGCTGCAATCAATATACAAGAAGTCTCTTGTGTCCCCAACACACCCAATACACTTGTCAGGTGTATAGGTGCACTAGTTTAGCGAGGAGATAGTGAAATACAAGTAATATGGATGATTATAAGTGGTAATTGCAATCTGAAATAAGAGTGGCAGGAAGCAAACATGTAACAGGACTGATTGTAAATGGTGTTTCAATGCTTAGAAACAAGGCCTAGGGATCATACTCACTAGTGGACACTCTCACATAAATATGTTCTCTTCATTATGCTACCCTGAACTACTCTCGGGTTGGATGATGTAGGGCTATAACAGCACACCTTAAAGTTCGCATTCCCCATCTAGATAACCCCTCACTGTCACCTTGAGCGCTAGATGGTTCCAACAAACACCACAATCTCATCGAGACATCCAACTCAAATTATACTCATGATAAGTATTTCTGTAACCTTAGCCTAAGTGACACACGGTGTGCACACTGTCAACTTCACACATGTGGGGATAAGAAAAGATTAATTAAAGCACTTGAGTAGCATAATAGATCTATAGATTACAAAGCTCGTGATCTCCATAAGATCACGCATAGAAAGAGAGATGAACACATAGCTACCGGTAGAGCCCTTAGCCTCGAGAGAGAACTACTCCCTCCTCATCATGGGAGTTAGCAACAGCGATGGAGATGGTGGTAGAGTCGATGGAGATGGCTCCGGGGGCACTTCTCCATCCGGGAAGGTGTCGGAATAGAGACTTTTGTCCCCCGAATCTCCTCTTCGGTGGCGGCAGCGCTACGGAACTTTTCGTGGAATTCTTATCTGGTACTTAGGGTTTTCGTCTCGGGGGGTTTATATAGGTGAAGAGGCGATGCCAGAGGTGGGCCAGGGTGGCCATACCACCTGGTGGCACGGCCAGGGGGACCTGTGCTAGGGGGTGGTGTGGGCCCCCTATGGCCCATCTCCACTCCTCCTTCTGGCCTCCTTCGTCTTCTAGAAAAATAGGAATTTCGGCTTTTGTTTCGTCCAATTCCGAGAATATTTCTTTACTACCCTTTCTGAACCAAAAACAATAGAAAACAGGCAACTTGCACTGCAGTATCTTATCAATAGGTTAGATCCAAATAATGTATAAAAATGCCTCAAAGTGTAGACAAAACATAAGATAGTTGATACAAAACAAGCATGGAGCATCAAAAATTATAGATACATTTATGACGTATCAAGCATCCCAAGCTTAACTCTTGCTCGTCCTCGAGTAGGTAAGTGATAAAAAGAATAATGTTTTAGGTGACATGCACCATCACAATCTTGATCAAGGTATTTGTAAAGCATTGATAGCTAGGATCAAAGTACTCTAAACATGAGCATGAAAGATGGAGTTCTAACAATAAGACATAGCAACTATGTTGTAACATGAAAAGGTACAGACAAAAGATCATGAATAACAATGCATTGAAATACATTTGTTTGTTTCACAAATAGAAAACATAATAAGAGTGGTATTCAGCTTGCCCCTCATGGTATAGCAGAACATAAATGCATAGGACACCGTCAAAGTTCATAAGGGTGACTAGATACAAATAATTTAAGAACAAGCAATATCAAAGTTATGAATTAATCAACAAGTTTTGGGACAAAGCACATTAAACTAAGAATGACCACTATGCTCTCTCAATTGGTGCATAAAGATAGAAGATGGAGACTCAACATAAAAGTAAAAAAGAAAGGCCCCTTGCTTACGAGTACCGAACCTCATGCCAGTCAACTTTAGTCACAAGTAAGTTCTTGTCATTGTAAGTACATGTGTATCATGGAGAACCTCCAACGGGGTACCCCTTGTCCCATGACACAGGAGCTTTCCCATATCAAAATGACAAGGCAACAGACAATGAGCATCTCAGCGATCTTTTTATTTGCTATTTACATAGGTTTTAAGTGAGGATGCTTCACAGAATGCTCACTATGGTTATGCTACAAGTTTCCACCATGATTAGGCATGGCTTAGGCTAGCCGCCCAGGCGTTTCTCTAACACACATACAAACTCCACGAGCTTACAAGCTCTCCTTTTATTTCACACTGCCGGGATCTATAAACAAAAGAACATGATATCAACTGAATAATAAGTGCAATGTTGAAAGCATTCCCCATGGTATCATGGTTCTGCTAATTCACAACTTATAAAGTGCAAGCATATAAGCAACATAGATGGACACAATGGTTCAAGTTTATTAAGTGCAAGAAAATAAAGTGTGCCATCAAGTTTATGAGAGCTTTAATCACTAATTTTCACATAACAAAAGTTTAATTTGGAAGGTAAATAAAAACATGAATATAGTTCGAATGGTGTAACACACCATACATAGGAATTTATAGTGGAATCTTTGGAATAACTTGGTTTTCTTGAGGGTTGGATGCATGAGTGGAACTCATACTTGGTACAGGTGGAGGCTAGCAAAAGACTAGGAGCGACCAACTAAGAGAGCAATAATGGCCATAATCATGCAAAGCGACAAAACATTATTATTAAAGCATAAAGTGATATTACAAGTCAAAAACTAAATGATCATAGAGGCTATGGTGACTGGTTCATAGTCTTAACATGGTGTAAGCATGTTCCAAGTCAACCCAAATAAAGCATCAAAGGAGAATATCACAATATTATGCTTTTGTATACTAAAACAACGCATGATTCTTTCAAGGCACATTAAGCAATCTCAATTGTTTGAAACAAGACATGCTACAGCAATAATCACTAAGCATATGGTCAAAGCAACATCTAGCATGACATGATAAAGTCTAAGTCGCAGTCAAAACAAGCTTCCTTTTGTACCACTATAAGCATGAAACTTCCTACTCTTTTCCAACACCAATCGACTTATTTGAAACAACTCTCAAAGATAATAATCAATAAAGACCAGAGAGCATGTCTCACCCATCTACAAAGAAGAACTAAAAAGTTCTAAGCCAAAAGAATAAGAAAACTAAATCGAAACGAGGTGCTAGCAAAGGAGAACACTCACAGAACAATAAGAGTGAAAACTAGAGTGTTCTAAGCAATGAATAACGGGGTGTGTATCTCTCCAAAAGAAGTGTGCTGGAATCCAACCAACTTACTGCGCCAAAGAAAGCAAAAGAAAACTAAAAAAAGATGCTCCAAGAACAACACATAGTGCATAAGGTAATAAAAATAAAGTGTCTTGAAAGAAGACGTGAGATTATTGATGAAGAAGGGGATGCCTTAGGCATCCCCAAGATTTGACACTTGTACTTCTTGAATATTTCTTGGGGTGACACGGGTGGCATCCCCAAGCTTGAGCTTTTGTCCATACTTCATCTCATCACATCATTCTCTCCCTACACTTGAAAACTTCCTTCATACAAAACTTCACACAATCTTCATTAGCAACATTAGTGTATTGAGAATAATAATCCTTTGGGTTCAGTTTCAACTCAAGTAAATCATCCATTAAAACATAAGCTACTGTAGCAATTTATTTTAAAAGCTCGAGTGCCAGGAGAACTCAAAAACAAACAGATTAAGAGGCAAATGCAAATAATGACAGAAATCTGTCAAAACAGACCAACAGGTAAAGACTGATTTTTTCGAAAATCTTTTGTTGCTCAAATCGAAAAGTGCAAAACTAATGAAAGTTGGGTAATAACCTGGGGCATAAGCACAAACAAATACATCTCAATCCGACGTACTGAGAGTTATCATGATTTTTTACAATGACGCACAGAAATCTGTTTCGGGATAGCAACTTCCCCATATCTTACTTCCCTCTCATTAGAGGTTATTCTTGGCATGAAAACCAAACAAAAAGGATAAGGAGAAGTTATTACAGAGGCAATAACTTCCAAGACTCAACAAAACAAAAATAAACTTAAAGTAAAAACTATAATGGGTTGTCTCTCAAAAGCTCTTTCTTTATAGCCATTAAGATAGGCATGATAATTTTAATGATGCTCACATAAGAAATATGAATTGAAGTAAAAGATACAATCAAGAAGAAAATATGGAACAAATTTAAGTCTAACCCACTTCCTATGAAAAATAATCTTGTAAATAAACAAGTCATGAAAGCATAAAGGAACAAGCATAGGAAAGCAAAACAAGTGCAACTTCAAAAATTTCAACATAAAGAGGGGAAATTTAATATTGTTGAGATACATAAAACCATGTTTCCCTCTCTCATAATAACTTTCAGTAGCATCATGAATAAAATTAACAATATAAATATCACATAAAACATTCTTATCATGAGCCACATGCATAAAATAATTATTACTCTCCCTATAAGCATAGTCATTCTTATTAATCATAGTGGGAGCAAATTCAACAAAATAGCTATCATTATTATTCTCATCACCATAATCATCAAATATAGGAGGCATTAATTTTCTCCTCAATAGTAGTTGGACTGAAAATATCATATTCATCATTATAATCATCATATATTGGAGGTATAGTATCATCATAAGCAATAGGATAGTTATCTTCCAAAGTGTGTTCATTTTTAAACATATCATCATTGGAAGGAACATGTATGGTACTAATAGTACAACAATTATTAACATCATCATTTTCATAATTGGTATCGAAGAGATTTTCAATATCAAAAGTAGTGTGGTTTCCCCAATCATTATCACTACTATAGGTAACAGGCATAGGAACATCATCGAGTTCAGACTCATGAAAAACTATAATAGGAGCAACATGCTTAGGGGAAAATACCGTTTCCTCCCTCCTTTTACTCCTCCTCTTCTTCTTTTTATTCTTCTCTTTAGGAGGGAGAGGCTTGAAAGGAAGCTTCTCCATATATCCTGGTTTATTGTTAGAGACAATAGAAGAAACTTTGGAGGATTCCTCCTTTTCATTAATAAGAACAAAACACATATTAGTCATATCATATTTTGGTAAAATCTCATCTTTTATAATATTTTGTATGTAAGTATTTCTGTGGAAATTATCAACACAATAAAGATGACAACCATGCAGGACACTATTCATATCAAAAGCACGCATATCTACCAAATAAGTTTTTCTTGATAACTCTTCGCACCCCAAAAATAATGTAAGTTCGTCATGCTGATTAGGAGTGATCATGTTATCACAATACAAACTTGCAGTACTCATTGTATTAGAAGGGCTATTATTATGGCCTGAGCATTGAAAATTGAAATGACCCACTTCAAAGCAAAGTTCACAAATAAAAGGATAGGGGGCACAAACTTTTTTACCAAAATCATTTAGAGCCCTATACCACGTTCTAGTTTTTTCATTCCTATGGGTGATACAATATTCTTCTTCAATTTGATTCTTTTCACAATGTCTATGTACTCCACAAAAATTAACATGCTTAAAGAAATAGTACTTTTAGAGGTTTGAGCATGTTTATTGCTATCATTAATAACAATTTCATTTTTCATGCAAGTTTCTTTAAAAGGCTCATGATACATGTCCCATTTTTCTTTAGGAGCATTAATATGAGAAGCAAAGGCTCTACAACAATCAACAAGAATTTGATGCTCAAGACCATATTTAGCACTAAGCTCTTGAAAATCAGCAATTTCAGCGAAAGATTTAATGCAATCATAATCATAGTTTATACTTGGTTCTTTAACTTTGTCGTTATCCCAATCTTCGGTATTGCTTTGAATTGTTTCAAGAAGATCCCACTTAGCTTTGACCTCCTGTCAACACCTGGATTTTTAATCCCATATGCCTGTTATGTCATTCATCGCAATCCCAGGATTACCATTTTTGCGAGACATAACAGATTGGATATCACATTACATCATCCATTACAAACCATACATAAGGTCTTACACAAAAAAGGATCTCATGATCCAGTCTTAATACAACAAGCAGCGGAAATAAATAATAAGCGTACCAGTGGGATCCATCTTCAGGGGCACAGGCAATGCTGATGAAGGCAGATAGTCCTAGTTCTCATAGCCGTCCTGTTGGCCATCATCTTGGTAGTCTCCTTCATAGTCTGGCCATGAGAATAGCCAGGGACAAAAGCCATGAGTACTCTTTAAGTACTCGCAAACTACCTCTAACAAATAGTATATTTCTAAAGTAAAGTGCTAACTCTAAGTTTAACTATGAAATTAAGTTTGAAACCTAAGCTGAGTTCAGAAACAAAGAAAGATAAAATAAAGTTCTAGAATCACTTAAGTTGGGAAGCTAGTGTCATAGTCACAACTTAGTTGTGGTCAAGTCAAGATTCATCATTCATTTCATAAGTTATTTTGAAAACATCTAACAACAAAACAGTATGGCCACTCCAACTGTCCATAACCGCGGACGCGGCTATTCGAATAGTTCGACACTCTACAGAGGTGGTACACTTTCACCACAAGATTTGATACATCTATCAGGTATAACCCTGAATCATCATACTTAGTATGCACATAATCAAACATAACCTTTCCTTTACACACCCTAGTATAAGAACCTCTCCTATGAGCATGGCCTCCCAACCATGACCATCTGTCATCTTGGGCACTACATAGGTGGAAAACATTGAGAGGTAGCCTCAGCTCAAACCTCTCCCGCGAGGGAACTAATACTAATGCACATAAATTTCTGGCTAAGCCTTACCCAATTCAGGTATTGTGGTTGTATGGTAAAAATTTGGAATGATATCGCATCCAAATCCAACCATCAATTTTGTAAAGGGTTAAGACTCATGCCTCAACATTTTTATCATCATAAACCATTTGTGTTTCTCAACACATGTCAAAACATCTCAATAGAATGACTCATCATTCCAAGGTTTTCTCAATTCATTTTCACCAAGTGTTCCCATCTAAAGTGACTCAAGTTTTTATCTAACTCTAAACTACTAAGTTAAGAATGTTCACTAAGGTGGAAAGATGGGATCAATCTCATGCCATAGAATTACATCTAAAGTTATCTAAATAGGTCAAGTTTTATACTCTTTATTCTACCTTCAAAATAAGGAAAGGACTTTGGTAAAGTAAAAGAAGTAAAGCTTGGAAAATAATACTTGGGATAAGTAATAGTCAAACATGGTATAACTAAAGCATGTCCTAAGCATCTTTGCTTGGGTTATCTAGATTGCAAGGGTTAGCTTGCATTGTTAATGTTGGCTTGCTAGTATAATACTTGCAAGTGTTAGCTTGCCTTGGTTGGTGCAGTGGTTGATGTTTTCTTCCTCCTCCTCTTGGTAGCACTCCTCCTCCTCGAAAGCTTGGTCGGTACTATCGTCTATAAATACATATGGAGTACACAATCACCAAACAATACTTAACTAGTCTAATTAGCACTCTAAGGCACACATTTGATGATCTATTATCATCACAAGCATCACAAGTTTTATTAACTAGTTTCATTCTTTTTATTTAAGAGAAGTAATTTCTACTCACTGAAATAAAAAAATTAAGATTTAATATTCACCACTTAAAACATGGGATCATGTGGACACATGTCATCACCACATATCCTAATATATGGGAATGTGGTTTAAGGGTTGGTTCATAACTACTTGGGTTTAAGTTTGTTATTTAATGATTTAAAGTAACTAGAAATGCCTATATAGCATTATTTTGGTACTAGTCCAAAGTCACTGCAGGTAAACCTTAATATTATTACGTATTCAGCTAGGTATGGTTAAATGTGATTTTTGAGAGTTGGAATCAACTCAAAAGCTATTTTGGTTGATTTTATAAAAATGTTTGAATGTGCAAAAGCTTCAGTCTTATTATTTTTACTAGGAGATATCTCTAATTCTAAATGAATTAAATCCAACTGGCTTGGATAGATCTTTTCAGTAGCTTTCTAACACAATTTGAATCACTCCATTTGGATTTGTAAATACCTCTGAATTGATTTTCAAACTAGGGGACAGAACTAAGTTCAAAACTAAATAGAAAAATCTAAGTTTGAATTAAATGGGTCGCGCGGGAATGAAAACGGGCCGGCCCAGTGGCGTTCCGTGGCATAGAGAACTACGGTGTGGGGGTCCACCGGCGGCTCTTTATTCATGCCAACGGGGCGATGTGGGCCGTTAGATTAGAAGGGGAATCTACGACTGAGAGGTGTCGTCTTCGGCGAACAGCTCGCCAGCGAGGACATACCCTTGCGGCTCGGTGGGGGTGCTCAGGGGGCATACCAGGGCTCCAGCTACGGCGGTGATGGGGCAATCAAACGTGCTGTCGATGGCAGGCTCAGGGGTGGTCGCGGCAGCTCCTGGGGTGGAGGAAATCGATGGCGCCTTCTCCTCCTCTGCAGCGGGCTCCTCTGGCGAAATTCCAGTGAACCAAGGCTTGGGCGGCTCCGGCGAGAGGCGGGGAAGGACCAGTGAGGAGAGGGGAGTTGAGTGGTGTGAGTATTTGGTGCTGGGGAGGGCTCCTTTTATAGGCGCGGCTAAGCGGCAGAGAAGCATGGGCGGTGCTCGCAGGTGACGACGGCACAGCAAGCTAGAGGCATGGGCGGTGCGCTAGGACGGTGGGCGGTGCCTTGGCGAGTGTCACGGTGGTGCTTGTGTTGTGGTTTGTGGTCAGGGAAAGTGAAGAGAGCGACTCGCACTAAGTCTCTGCCGACGGCGAGTTTTACGGTGGCTGGCGACTACGGGGCACGGTTGGGGGAATGGGCATGTTCGTTAGCTTGCTAGGCCGATGGGGATCGTGTAGGCAGGCGGCTGGAGCGAGGCGAGGTCTGGCTGCGCGGGGACAGTGCGCGCTCTCCGGGCGGCGTCGGCATGGCCGACCGTCTCCGGGCGCAGCGGTTCCTGGCCGTTCTGGTCATCGATGAACACAACTACAAACTTATCTAGGAAATTCATAAAGATCTTATTCATGAGATTCATGAAATAAGCAGGGGCATTGGTTAATCCAAAAGACATAACCGTATACTCGTATAAACCGTAACGAGTAGTGAAGGCGGTCTTTGGAATATCCGTTGCACGAATCTTAAGTTGGTGATAACCAGTCCTAAGATCAATCTTTGAGGATAATTGAGCTCCAGTCAACTGATCAAATAGATCCTCTATCTTGGGAAAGGGGTACTTATTCTTGATGGTGACGTCAATCAGTTTCCTGTAATCTGTGCACAGACGGTTGCCTCCATCTTTCTTGTCGACGAATAACACTGGTGATCTCCATGGCGATGCGCTTGGTTGAATCAAGCCTGTTGCTAACATGGCGTCCAACTGCTTCTTCAGTTCCACTAACTCTGAGGGGTTCATGCTATAGGGTCTCTGGGCTATGGGTCCGGTTCCGGGGATTAGTTCGATAATGAACTCAGTATCCCTATCCGGGGGCATACCTGGCAATTCATCTGGGAATACGTCGGGGTATTCACAGACTACTCTTACTTGGTCTACGGTGGGTAGGGCTAGACTCTTGTTGCACTTGAATTAACGGGGTAAGTTTTCAGATATATGCTCTACCGTTACTCCAGAGCTACTGGTCATGGTGATGGCTTTCTTAGCATAGTCTATCATTCCTTTATGCCTTGACATCCAGTCCATACCTAGTACTACTTCCAATCCTTTGGTTCCAAGTACAATTAGGTTGGCATAAAATCTATCCCATGTATTCTGGTAGGTACAGCTTTGCAAATTTTTCTAGCTTTTGTAGTTGAGCCAGGGATTTGAACTATCATGACATGCTTTAGGCTGGTTGGGTGAATCTTACTAATGCGATGCTCCCGAATCAAACAATACCCTTGCTAAAACTAAGTTGATAGAAAACATACCCAGCACTACATCTAGCGCTTCTTGGGCTTCCTCGGATCGTTAAGGATCCTAAGTCCCTGTGATTAGCATGCTAGTCCCTGGATCAATAGCTAGCACTTCACAGTCGATGAATATCATGTAAAACACAAGTCATTATTACACGAATAATCTAGAGTATAATTATTACAACTTGCATAGCTTATAGCTAGCTCAAATAAAACAGCGGAAACTAATTAAAACTTGAGTCCCTCAACGCCTCAGGCTAGTTGCGTGAAGACCCGTGATCCCTACGCACCTTTCAGTCTTCGGACTCTGCACATAAGACGTGCAACCAACAAGTTGGGTCAATACTTTGAATGTATTGGCAAATTACACCAAGGAAAGAGTAAGTCTATCTCTACATGCAAGGCTAAGAGTAGGCTTTGGGGTTCATTTGCATAAAGCCAATTTTCTCAATGTAAGAAGAAAAGAGGGAGAGATTACCCTACTTTGCAAACTTTGATAAGTAGTATAGGGTCGAATGGAACACGTGGATATTACTCACCAAGTGCCCAATCAACCTAGCACTTGGATATTATGCACCAAGTTCCCAAAATCCCACCCAATGGCGATATTACTCACGCCTTGGGGTTTATAAAACGTTAGGTTTAGAAAAGAGAGAGGAAGATCTTTCAAAGGCTCCGTCCTTCAGATGTTCAACGTTGTTCTGTTTCCGTGAACACGGTTGATCGATCAGTTTGCAATACTCTCGAGAGGTTGTGCACTTTCCCCACAATCCACGATCAAGTCCTTTTGCAGACAAGACCATGGCGAAGCCTTCCCTTAGTAGCCCCTCTACCAGCTAGATCCAACCGTGCCAAGAACCTCCAAATGTTGGTACCTCGGTGAGGTTTCCCACTAAGTACTAAGCCAAACAGAGCCTGTATGTATTGTGGTTGCACTGGAAGCTTCTGAATTCTGAAACATGGCAGACTTCTTTGATTCCTGGGCGGCCGTCCTCCACCAAAATTCCACTTGTTGTCGCAACAACCATTCCGCCTAGAAGAAAACTTAGTTTTATTTTGAAGGGGGTTTTGGAGAAGAAAAGTTCGCTCGAGAGAGCTCTCATACTTAGAAAATTTTGAGTCTTTCGAACCCCCCAACGGTACTTAGTATAAATATATATAGCATAGCAAGTAATACTTAGCAAAAATAGGGAAACCTAATAGGCCGGAAATTCCTAAGTATAGAACTATCATGGCATACTACAAAATCATCGCACTTGCAAAATATTTTCAAGTAGATCTACCAAAACAATCCTACACATGCATACTACTATTTTGAAGAGCAAAACATGCATAGTATTCAAAACTAGGACGTAAACATGAACAAGTGGTGTAACTTGCCTTGATCCAAGCAGCACTCTACACAACAGTACTCCTCGGCGCACTCCGAGCAATCTAACTAAACAAAACATAGATCCAATCACAATTTGCACAAAACAATGTCACGAAGGCGAATATGCATGCATGCAACATGGTAATATGCAAGGATGGATTCAATTTTGACCAAGGGTTTTATTCGGGGGTGTTTTTGATTTGGGGATGTCATTAGAATCGATTCCCCATAGGTTTTAAGTGTTTTGGATTAAACCCTAAATAAACAAGCTCAAAACTAGATCTACAACTCCAATCTACCTCGAAACAGATCTGAACACTCTAAGCAAGTTATAACAATTTTCTACAGAAAGTCTCGTAGATACAAAGCCAACGCAACAAGAATCAACTAAAACGGATCTACGAATAATTTTCTAGAATTAAAATACTCTAATCTAAACTTTAATTCCTACTGCAAGATTGCTGTAGTAAAACAGTAATATTATTGTAGATCTGTGTTCTACTCAAAATTATGAATTCAACGGTATATTATACGCATTTTTTGGCCAAGTATTCGAATTACTATGAATTTTACAAGATTTAAAGTGTTTTCTGCCTATTTAAAAGGAAACAGGGTGGCGGCCAGCTGTGCAGTGCCAAGTGGCGGCTTGGGACTGGTCCAGGGGGAACGCGGCCCTGACGCGGGTGCTGACGCGGCGCTAATGCGGGCACGCCACATGGCGGCACGGGGTTGGGCGATACCCCTTCGCTAGGGCGAGCTAATCTCCATCGTCGCATTGAGATCTAAGAGAGGGGGCGGAGGAACTCACCGGCGGAGATGACTTGACGATGACGACGATGATGGACGACGGCGGCGTGTCGGTGGTGATGCTCGGCGGCATTCTGGCGAGCTCCCGGCTGTGCGAAGTGGACGATGATGTGGCCCTCCTCCTCGCGGTCCCTCTGGTATAGACAGCGTCGGCCCTTCCCTCCTCTGTTCATGGCGGCGCTCCGCCGATCCCTCCCATCTCCGGCGAGACTCCGGCGACAAATCGGTGGCGGCACAGGGCCCTGCTCAAGGGGAAAACGACATGAATTGAAGTGGTACTAAGGGGGAAGGCAGAGAGGGGGAGAGAAGGGGTAGGGGCAGTCTCGAACCCGGTCCGGCGAGCTCGGTGGCGGCGGCTCTGGCGAGATGCGTTCCGAGCTGTATGGCGGCGGCTCCGGTGGCAAACGGTGAAAAAAGCTAGGGTTTTGGGAGGCGTGCCGAGGGGCTTTAAATAGGCGGTTTGGTTGGCGCAGCGGCTGTGGAGTTGCTCCGATTCGGCCAGAGGTGGTTGCGCCGACGCGGTCGAGCTCATGTTCGAGCTGGACTCGGACGGGGGAGGGGGATGACGGGTGGGGCCGCATTGTCAGTGAGAGGCGGGGGGAAAGTGGGCTGGCGGCTGGCGCGGCTTGCTGGGCCAGCATGCGCGGCTGCTGCTGCTGCGTGGCGCCTGGCGTGCGGTAGATAGGAGCGGGTCGGCTCGGCTGGCCCGGTTAGGCTAGGTTTCCTCTCTTTTTTATTCTTTTATTTATTTATTTTTTCTGTTTCACCAATTGTTGCATAACTTTTGCAAACGGACTCCAAATTACGTGAGATCGGTCTCTAAAAATTTGTAAAAAGAAGAGGATTAGAATGGTATTGTAAAATAACACTTTTGCCAAGGTTTAGGAGGTTAGATTTGGTTTTACCCTTTTAGTCTTTATATGACTATGGGGTTTAGGAAAATATCTGATACAGTTTTTATTATGTGATGCCATGATGCAAGGATATGATGCATGCTTCTAGTAACATCTGCAATTGTAAAATTTGGGATGTTACAAACCTACCCCCCCCCCTTAAGAAGAATCTCGTCCCCGAGATTCAGGTTGGTTAGCAAATAGGTGTGGGTGTTCTTTCTTCAGATCTTCTTCACGTTCCCACGTGGCCTCTTCCTCAGAGTGGTGATTCCATAGAACTTTGCAAAACCTGATAGTCTTGGTACAAGTAATTCTCTCAGCTGTTTCCAGAATCCTGGTGTGTTTTTCCTCATAGGTGAGATCGTTTTCCAGTTGAACCTCGTCCAACGGAATCGTATCCTTTAGTGGTGTTTCAGGCATTTCCGGGTGAAACTTCTTTAGTTGCGACACGTGGAAAACATCATGAACAATTAACACTTCGGGCAATTCCAACTGATAGGCAACCTCCCCTCTACGACCCAAGATCTTGTAGGTTCCTATGAATCGGGGTGCTAATTTACCCTTGATTCCAAATCTCTTAACTCCTTGTAGTGGAGAAACTCGGAGATACGCACGGTCTCCCACTTCATAAGTCACATCCCTGCGCTTGGAATCAGCATAACTCTTTTGTCTGAATTGGGCTATTTTTAACCTGTCTTGAATCTGTCTCACTTTTTCTTCGGCATCCTTGATCAGTTCAGGTCCAAACAAACTCCGTTCTCCAACTCCACTCCATAGCAGCGGAGTTGTACACTTTCTGCCATATAGAACTTCAAATGGAGCCATCTTGATACTAGTTTGGTAACTGTTATTGTATGAGAATTCCGCATAGGGCAAATTATCATCCCAACTAGATCCATAGTCTAGCGCACAGGCTCTTAACATGTCCTCCAAGATCTGATTAACTCTTTCCGTTTGTCCATCTGTTTGCGGGTGGAAAGTAGTACTAAACTCCAGTCGTGTCCCTAGAGACTCGTGTAACTGTCGCCAAAACTTCGAGGTGAATTGGGTACCTCTATCAGAGACAATCCCCTTGGGTACACCATGAAGACTTACGATCCTTGACATATAAATATTGGCAAGCTTAGCACTAGTATAGGTGGTCTTTACGGGGATAAAGTGGGCCACCTTTGTGAAGTGATCGACCACTACCCAGATGGAGTCATACCCAGAACGAGTCCGTGGTAGTCCTGTGATAAAATCCATGCCTACCTTGTCCCACTTCCAATCGGGCACAGGTAATGGCTATAGCAGCCCTGCTGGTTTTTTATGTTCGGCCTTGACTCTGTTGCATACGTCACACAATGAGATGTATTCAGCAATTTCTCTTTTCAAGTTATTCCACCAGAATCTATCTTTCACATCCATGTACATCTTTGTATTACCAGGATGAATTGAGTAAGGTGAATCGTGAGCTTCCTGAAGAATTATCTTCTTGATATCGGGATCATCAGGAACGCACGAACGCTTCTCATACCAAAGTATTCCTTGATCATCCGTATGAAACCCTTTTGCTTTACCCTTGCATATATTAGCTCTTATCTCCTCCAACTCTTTGTCCCCCTTCTGGGCCTCTTTGATTTGGTCCAAAAGCGTGGGCATTATCTCCATAGTCGCTAAGTACCCCTTAGGAACTATCTCAAACCTTAGGTCCTTGAACTGTTCACACAAATCCTTTGGAAGTTCTCCCACGGTAAGTCCATTTACATAGACCTTCCTGCTTAGGGTGTCAGCCACAACATTGGCCTTTCTAGGATGGTACTGCAGGTCCAAGTCATAGTCCTTGATGAGCTCAAGCCATCTCCTTTGCCTCATATTTAATTCCTTTTGAGTGAAGATATATTTAAGGCTCTTGTGATCCGTGAACACATCACAATGTTTGCCCATGAGGTAATGTCTCCATACCTTGAGCGCATGCACAACTGATGCTAGTTCCAAATCATGCGTGGGGTAGTTATTCTCATGGTTATTAAGTTGCCGAGAGGCATAAGACACTACTTTTCCATCTTGCATCAGTACACTATCAAGTCCTTATCGAGAAGCGTCGCAATAGACTTGGAAATCCTTTTGGATGCCAGGGAGACACAAAACTGGTGCTGTTACTAGGCGCTTCTTCAATTCTTGAAAACTTGCTTCACATGCCTCGGTCCATTGGAACTTCTTCTCTTTCTTCAACAATTCTGTCATGGGCTTTGCTATCTTGGAACAGTTTTCAATGAACCTTCGGTAATATCCCGCAAGGCCCAGGAAACTCCTGATATCACCCACATTCTTAGGGGACTCCCATTCTGTCACGGAAGCTACCTTACTTGGGTCCACGGTAACTCCTTTAGCTGATAGAATATGACCAAGGAATCCCACTTCTTTCAACCAGAACTCACATTTGCTAAACATGGCATACAACTTGTGTTCCCTTAACTTTTCCATAATTAGGCGCAGATGCCTCTCATGTTCCTTCTCGTCCTTGGAGTATATGAGTATGTCATCAATGAATACCACAATAAACTTATCCAAGTACTCCATGAACACCTGGTTCATCATAGTCATGAGTATGTTGGGGCATTGGTTAAGCCAAATGACATCACGGTGTATTCATACAATCTGTATCTCGTGGTGAAGGCTGTCTTGGGTACATCCTGCTCCCGGATCTTTAGCTGGAAATAACCTGATCGGAGATCAATCTTAGAGAACACACTAGCTCCCTTTAATTGATCGAACAGGTCGTTGATATTGGGTAGAGGGTACTTGTTCTTGATTGTCACTTCATTCAACGACCGGTAGTCCACCACTAGTCTCTTGGTTTTATCCTTCTTCTCCACGAATAAGACAGGCGCTCCCCAAGATGACGCACTTGGTTGAATGAAGCCTTTGTCCAATTGCTCTCTAAGCTGTTTCTTAAGTTCATTCAACTCATCCACATCCATCTTGTACGGTCTCTTTGCTATCGGTCCAGTACCAGGCATCAAGTCAATGAGAAACTCGATGTCTCGGTCAGGAGGCATCCCTGGAAATTCTTCCGGAAACACATATGGATACTCCTTCATAATTGGCACATCCTCCAAGCTAACCCCCTTAAGAGAGTTCACCATACTTCCTTTGAGTGCGAAAGCTGACTTAAAGCGGATCCTTTTCTTATCCGGAGTCGTGAGTGCGATAGTCCTTTTGGCACAATATATGACTCCCTCATATTCGGTCATCCAATTCATGCCCAAAATTATGTCTAATCCTTGTGATTCCAGAACGACTAAGCTTGTGGGAAAGATGTGTGCCCTAATCCTTAGTTCTAACCCACGGCATCCAGAGTTTGCCACTATTTCTCCACCAGGAGAACTTACCCTTAGGGGAGTACTAATAGTCTCCGTACGTATCTTGCCTCTATCCACAAATACCCTTGATATGAATGAATGAGATGCACCAGTATCAAAAAGAACAACTGCGGGGGTGGAGTTAAGCTTGAACTTACCAATCACGGAGTCAGGTGCCTCACGAGCATCCTCCACGGAGACATGATTCACCGTGGCTTTGACGAATGGATTCGGCTTCTTCCCATTTTCATTACCATTGCCATGGTTGTGTCTGTTGCCGTTCCCATTACCATTCCCATTCTTCATCTTTTCGGGGCAAGTAGTTGCATCATGCCATGTCTTGTTACACTTGAAGCATGTCACTTCACTCAGGTTGTAACATCCCAAAACTTCAATCCAAGAGTATCAAAGATCAAATCATCCAAATTTAGGATTAACAAAAACTTTTCCATATTTAAAATAAAAGCATTCATATATGTGTGCATTTAAAATAGGAGTGGTTTTGAAGTGCCATGATTGTGTGATCCTTTGCTTCTAAAATGTTTCTTAAGGGAATTAAACATCATCTACATCATTCCCAAACTTTTCCTAAAAGAAATCAAATCAAAAAGAATTAAAATAAAGGAATGGTCATTTGGACAAATTTAACTCTCATGCCTACTTTGGCTATTCCTAGTACTCAAATCTTAACAGAAACAATTCTTGATCTTTGCACCCCTTGCTAGTACACATAATGAGGTACCAAGGCCCACCATTTGATCTTCTAAAAACATTCTGGAAACTATTTTAAATGGTAGTTCAAAATTGAATCTAATGCATATGCATAGATCACCGCTATTTCAAAAACCATCTAATTGAGCACCATTTTCAGAACCCTTGCAACCAGAGACTACCTAGCACTAGTGGAGATCACCCAAAAATTTTGAACTCAAAATTCAAAACTTTTTCTCTTGCGGCCATTTCATCAAACAGCTTGTGTGCACAAATCTGGCCAAAATTAAAACACTGTTTTGAGCAGTGATCTTGGTCACCATTTGTGCCTAACCTTGTCCCCTTGTTCCCTCAGTACCAGCCCTACCTTTTGCTAGCCCGACCACACCCTGTGCACACGACCAAATGGTCATGGCCATTAAGGCCGAGCACCTTGAGCACCCCCACCGGCGACATCGCGCCACAGCAGCCGCCAACTTCCCTCGCCATGTCTAGGAGGTAGCCCCTCTCTGTCCCTTGCCCGAGCCAAGAGCAGCCGTGTACCACCGAGGAGAAACAGCGCCCAGTGCCACCGGACCATGCCGATGTCGCTCGCAGAGCGCGCTTCGCCTCAGCACACGCGCCGCCGACACCAGCCCGCCCCACCGCCTCCGCCGACCGAGAACACCCCAGACACCCCGTCACGCTGCCCTAAAGCCCCACAGCCACCGCCGCCATGGACACCGCTGCCCGGCCAGCAGAGCGCCACCTCACCCCGACCGCATGCCACCGCCCCTACGGCCGCATTGAAGTGCTAGAGCACCACCAGGGGACCGCCCATCGATCGCCATCCCCAGCCATGCCGCTAGCTCGCCGTAGCCATGTCGCCACCGTCGATCGCCCATCCCGCTCGGTCTCACCGTCGAGCCTATAAAAGGAGCACTCCCCAGCACCAAAGACTCACACCATTCCACTTCCCTCACCTCTCTGAACCTCAACCACCCCTCGCCGGAGCAAGTGGAGCAGCAGCTCGCCGGAATTGGAGCCGGAGCCGCCACCTCTAGAGAAGAAGGGTGCCGTTGATTCCGGCCACCCCAAGCTCCGTCGCGACCACGCGTTGCCTCGCCGTCATCTTCCACTTTGTTCGCCGATCACGACCCCGCTGGAGCCTGGCACGCCCAAGAGAGACCCCCACCGAGCCGCTTAGGGTTTGAGCTCACGGCCGACCCGTCATTGCCGTCGACGCGACCCTCACCGTAGATCTAGCTTCTAATCGCTTACCCACAGCGCACGTGGCGCAGTTAAGTGCCGCTGACAAGCGGACCCTCGTTGAGCCTCAGGTCAAGACAGTACCACCGGGCCGCCCATTTCTTTCCGCCAAGCCCGTAGATTCAAATTAGGATTTTTCTTTTTAGTTAGAATATAGTTTCTGTCCAATGTTTCAAAATTCAATTCTATGAGTTTGACAAATCCAAATTGCATGAAACCAATTTTTTCTGAAAGGTATTGAAATGCTATATCTAAGCCCGTTGGATTTAATTCATTTAGAGGTATAGATTTCTCCTAGTAAAAATAAGAAGACAGAAGCTTTTGCAACTTGAAATATTTTTGTAAAATCAACCAAGTTAGCTTTTCAGTTGATTCCAACTCTCAAAAATCACATTTCATCATATCTATCCAAATATGTAATAATATTAAGGTTTACAGATAGTGACTTTGGACTAGTACCAAAATAATGCTATATAGGCATTTCTAGTCACTTTAAATCATTAAATAATAAACTTAAACCAAAGTAATAGTAATCCAACCTTTAAATCTCATTCCCACAGGTTAGAATATGTAGTGAGGACATGTGTCCACATGATCCCATATTTTGGTGGTGAATATTAAATTATGGTTAATTTTTCAATGAGTAGAAATTACTTTTCCAAAATAAAAAGGTGGAAACTATTGAATTAAACTTGTGATGTTTTGGATGATAATAGATCATCAATTGTGTGGTTTAGAATACTACTTAGCCTAAGTTAAGTATTGTTTGGTGATTGTGCCCTCCCTATGTATTTCTAGACGATAGTATCGACCAAGCCTTCGAGGAGGAGGAGTTCTACCAAGAAGAAGAAGAAGAAAACTTCAACCACTTCACCAACCAAGGAAAGCTATTAGTGGCAAGCTAATCCTTGCAAACATGCTTTAGTAAGCTATTGTAGCAAGCTAGAATAAAACTAGATAGTTTAGTAAAGATGCCTTAAGCATACTTTGATCACACCCCCTTAGTTGACACAAAGTTCTTTAATTAATTTTGAAGGTAGCATAAAGAGTATAAAACTTGACCTAATTAGAAACCCTTAGATGTCATTCTATGGCATGAGATTGATCCCACCTTTCCACCTTAGTGAACACTCTTAACCTAGTGTTTTAGAATAAATCAAACTTGATTCACTTTAGATGGGAACACTTGGTGAAAATGAGTTATGAAAACCTTGGAATGATGAGTCATTCTATTGAGATGTTTTGACATGTGTTGAGAAACACAATGGGTTTATGATGATGAAAATGATGAGGCATGAGCCTTAACCCTTTTATAAAACTGATGGTTGGATTCGGATGCGATACCATTCCAAATTTACCGTACAACCACATTACCTGAATTGGGTAAGGCTTAGCTAGAAATTTATATGCATTAGTATTAGTTCCCTCACGGGAGAGGTTTGAGCTGAGGCTACCTCTCAATGATGACCACCTATGTAGTGCCCAAGATGACTGATGGTCATGGTTGGGAGGCCATGCTCATAGGAGAGGTGCTTGTACTAGGGTGTGTAAAGGGAAGGTTATGTTTGATTATCTGCATACCAAGTATGATGATTCAGGGTTATCCCCATGTATGTATCGAATCTTGTGGTGAAAGTGTACCACCTCTGCAGAGTGTCAAACTATTCAATAGCGTCATGTTATGGACATTGAATGGCCATACTGTTTCGTTGTCAGATGTTTTCTAAATACCTTGAAATGAATGATGACCTTTGACTTGACCACAACAGGGTTGTGTTAATGAAATTAGCTTCCCAACTTAGGTGATTCTAGATATTTACTTTATCTTTTCTTGCTTCAGAACTCAGCTTAGGTTTCAAAATTAACTTGATAGTTATTCTTTCCATTCAGCACTTTAACTTAGAATTATAACCCTTGCTAGTAGTAGTTTGAGAGGACTTCAAGAGTACTCATGGCTTTTGTCCCTGGCTATTATCATGGCCAGACTATGAAGGAGAGTATCAAGATGATGGTCAGCAGGACAGCTATGATAACTAGGACTATCTACCTTCGTCAGCATTTCCTGTGCCCCTGAATATGGACCCCACCGCTACGCTATCGTTTATTTCCGCTGCTTGTTGTATTAAAGACTGGATCATGAGATCCTTATTTGTGTAAAACCTTATGTATGGTTTGTAATGGATGATGTACTATGATATCCACTCCGTTATGTCTCGCAAAAATGGTAATCCTGGGATTGCGAGGTATGGCATAACGGGCATCTGGGATTAAAAATCCGGGTGTTGACAAGTTGGTATCAGAGCCATCCTGACCATAGGAGACCCTAGTTAGAATGGACGTCCAAACCAAAAACTTAGCTTCAAAACCAAAGTGAGTATTTATGAAAAACTATTTCCCCTCTTACCCTTGTGAACTCATTCTTTCTCAGAAATACATGTTCCTCAAAATTCATACATTACTACTTAAAATTTGACACACTTGATCACTTCACTAATTTCCTCATCCTAAATTCTTGTAGATGGAGACTCCAGCAAGTTTTACCAGCTTGGGAAACGGAGGTCACTGATCTTCGAGAGGGATCTGATTCACCGCCGAATTTCTGGGACGCCCACAACCGGAGTTTCTTGAGCTCAACTTCAGACCCCTGTGAGGAGACCTACAATGGCTAGTCACCGCAGATCTTCGAGGAAGCATTGAAGCACCAACTTCCGGGAGAATTCAGTTCTCTGTGAGAGAGAACAACTGGCTAGATGGATTAGCCAGGGCAATGCATGAAGCTCTCGCACGTCTATGTGCCCTCAGCGTCAACAAGATTCAAGGAACCCGTTTTGCCCACTATGCAAGACGTGACTTCATGGGAATGCCGATGTAGATGCCAAGTCACCTAGAGTTGAGGCATCAAGTGGAGAACCTTGACTTCTTGCTTCATGACAGACAGCAGGAACTGGACAATGCCAGAGAGTTAGCCAACCAGAACCGTGCCATCGCCGACCAGAAGGCCCAGACTTTCACACTACTCGTCCAAGATCGCCAGTCTCTTCGTCGCCATCGTTCAAAGAAGGATCGCACCATCGCTCGTCTTCACAAGAAGGGGGCCTACCTCGAGAAGACCGTCAAGGAGCAGGAAGCTCAGCTGGCCGCCAAGGAAGAACATGATGAAGGAGAAGACATCTAGGGAGATATGGATTCTTACCTCAGCAACGATGACAATTTTCTGGCAGAGGATGCTGTGGACTTCTACACTGATGATGAAGACTCCGACTTCATCGACGATGAGTAGATGCACTAGAGCACTGTCGTAGCATGAGATGTATCATCTTATTGTATCGTAGTTTGTAGAATGGTTCTTCAAACCATTTGTTTTCCCCTTTGATTGTTGTGGTGTGTGTTGTATCGTGTGCTTGCTTGCATGAATGAGAATGAAGTTAGTGAAAAAACCTGAGTCTAACTCAAAGTTGTAGCTTTGAAAACCCAAAACCATGAACCTTAGAATTTCCCTCTTACCCCTATATCTATCTCAATCTTCAGATGACTCGTGGAAACCAAGGAGGGAGCATCTCACCGCAGGACCCAATGTTGCAGATCTTGCAGAATCTCATCGCAGACCGTGAAGCAAGCAGGGCCGAGCGTCAAGCCAACTTAGCAACATTGCAGCAGATCGCCCAAATGGCTCTCAACAACCAAGGACATGGAAATCAGGATCACCATGGATCTAAACTCAAAAACTTTGAGAACACCAATCCCCCAATCTTCAACCAATCTAAAAATTCATTAGATGCTGATGACTGGTTACAGACCATGGAAAACAACCTAGAAGTTGCAGGAGTTGAAGAGAATGAGAAAGTTCTCTTCGCCACCCACTATCTGGTGGGAGATGCAAGAGCTTGGTGGAATAGCGTCCGCAACATGAACCATGGCCAGGTGATGACCTGGGAAGCATTCAAGGTCAAGTTCAGCTGCACCCACGTGCCGCAAGGTCTTGTCAACAGGATGAGAGATGAATTCCGTGAACTGAAGCAAGGAAGATTGACTGTAGTAGAGTACCGTGACAAATTCTTGTCACTTGCCAGATATGCACCGGATGAGATCAACACGAAGGCCAAGAAGAAGGAGAGATTCTTAAACGGACTGCATGATGAGATGTAGACTGTCCTCGTCAACATCCGTTTCCAGGATCTTGAAGAGCTAGTCGACTCTGCCATCCAGATGGAAGGGAAGATTAACCAGGCAAACGACAACTGCAAGCGTCGTATGATGCAGCAGTCTGGATCCAGTAGTCACCAGAAGTACCGTCCTAACCCCTCACCAGGATATGCACCAAGGAACAACCGACCCCCAAATTCTCACCCAAGCTACCCCAACCGTAGCGGAAGAAATGTGAAGCCCGGAGGAAACAATCACAACTCCGGCAATGCCAACAATTTCAACCGTGCCCCTCCCAAGAGAAACAACAACAACATGCACCAATCGGCGGCAAGAATGCTACAGCGATCAAGGACAAGTCCCAGATCACTTGTTTCGAATGTGGAGTGAAGGGTCACTACTCCAATGAGTGTCCCAAGAAGACTGCCGCCAATGCCCCTGTGAATGCCCCAGCTCAGCAGCAGCGTCGTGTTCAACAAGGCAGGAGATTTGCCCCAGGGAACCCGCACAACCGCAACAGTCGTCTCTTCCACATGAATGTAGAAGAAGCCCAGGAAGCACCAGATGTAGCGCTGGGTATGTTTTCTATCAACTCAGTTTTAGCAAGAGTATTGTTTGATTCTGGAGCATCGCATTCATTTGTCACCGAAGAATTTGTATGCACTAGTAAGATTCGCCCAACCAACCTGAAGCATGTCATGATAGTTCAAATCCCCGGTTCAACTACAAAAGCTAGAAAAATTTGCAAAGTTGTACCTATCAGAATACAAGGGATAGATTTTTATGCCAACCTAATTGTACTTGGAACCCAAGGTTTGGAAGTAGTACTAGGTATGGACTGGATGTCAAGGCATAAAGGACTGATAGACTATGCTAAGAAAGCCATCACCATGACCAGTAGTTCTGGAGTAATAGTAGAACATATCTCTGAAACCTTACCCCGTCAATTCAAATGCAACAAAAGTGTAGCCACCTACCATCGACCAAGTCGAGTAGTCTGTGAATACCCGACGTATTCCGGATGAATTGCCGTGTATGCCCCGGATAGGGATATAGAGTTCATTATCGAACTAATCCGGAACCGGACCTATAGCCCAGACCCTATACCATGAACCCTCGGAGTTAGTAGAACTAAAGAAGCTTAGATGCCATGTTAGCGACCGCTTGATTCAGCCAAGTGCATCGCCATGGAGATCACCGGTGTTATTCATCGACAAGAAGGATGGAGGCAACCGTCTGCAGTACGACTACGTAAAGTTGAATGATGTCACCATCAAGAACAAGTACCCTTGCCAAAGATAGAGGATCTATTTGATCACCGATCGGAGCTCAGGTATTCTCAAAGATTGATCTTAGGACTGGTTATCACCAACTTAAGATTCGTGCAACGGATATTCCGAAGACCGCCTTTACTACGCGCTATGGTCTATACGAGTATACGGTTATGTATTTTCGATTAACCAATGCCCCTGCTTATTTCATGAATCGCATGAATAAGATCTTTATGAATTTCCTAGATAAGTTTGTAGTGGTGTTTATCGACGACATCCTTATCTACTCCAAGTCAGAAGAAGAGCATGAGCAACATCTGAGAATCATCCTAGAAACCCTGAGAGAACATCAGTTATATGCCAAGTTCAGCAAATGTGAGTTTTGGCTGAAAGAAGTAGGATTCCTAGGACATATTGTGTCTGCCAGAGGAGTCTTTGTTGATCCCAGCAAGATCAAAGATGTCGAAGAATGGGAAGCCCCAACAAATCAAACCCAAGTTCGTTCATTTCTCGGATTAGCGGGATATTACCGCAAATTAGTAGAAGGATTCTCGAGCATAGCCCGACCAATGACCCAATTGTTGAAGAAGGACAAGAAGTTTGAATGGACAGACAAGTGTGAAGCCGCCTGTGAGTTGAAGAAGAGATTGATATCCGCCCCAATTTTGATCATGCCAGACATCAAGAAGCCATTTGATGTATATTGTGATGCATCCAAGATTGGTCTAGGATGTGTATTGAAGCAAGAAGGCAAAGTCATCGCGTATCTGTCTCGACAACTGAAGCAGCATGAGCAGAACTATCCGACCCATGATCTTGAGCTAGCAGCAGTGGTTCTAGCATTGAAGACATGGCGTCATTATTTGATGGGTAATCGCTATGAGATTTACTCAGATCATAAGAGATTGAAGTATATCTTCACCCAGAAGGAGTTGAATATGAGGCCAAGAAGATGGATAGAGTTAATCAAGGATTATGACCTTGACATTCACTATCACCCCGGCAAAGCCAATGTGGTAGCGGATGCTCTTAGCAGATTGCCGTGTAGGATTAACAGCATGATCAAAGAGAAGCAACCAAGTTTGTATGAGGAGTTGGAGCAGTTCAGGACTGAGTTAGTTAGCAAAGGATTCCTCGCTAGCATTGAACTTCAACCCACTTTGATTAGCCAAATCAAGGAAGCCCAGAAGGGGAATGAAAGTATCGACGGGATCAAACGTCGTATTGGTACAGGCAAAGTACCTGGATTCACCAAAGACGAAGAAGGTGTACTATGGTACAAGGGACGTATCTGTGTGCCAGCAGATTCAGAGCTGAAGGAAATTATCATGAAGGAAGCTCATGATACTCTTTATTCTATCCACCCCGGAGGAACAAAGATGTATCAGGATTTGAAAGAGCAATTTTGGTGGCACAAGATGAAGAGAGAGATCGGAAGCTACATCGCCAAGTGTGACATTTGTCAAAGAGTCAAAGCAGAGCATCAGAGACCTGCCAGATTGTTGCAACCATTGCAGATTCCGGAAGGGAAATGGGATTCCGTCGGAATGGATTTTATCACCGGTTTACCTACTTCTAGTAGGGGAAATGACTCAATCTGGGTCATAGTTGATAGACTATCCAAGGTAGCCCACTTCATACCAGTCAAGACAACCTACCAGAGTGCAAAGCTAGCAGAGCTGTACATTGCTAGAATTGTTAGTCTGCATGGAACCCCCAAGACCATCGTATCAGATCGAGGAACTCAGTTTACTTCAAGATTTTGGCAGAAAGTTCAAGAAGGTTTAGGAACCAAGTTGAATTTCAGTACCGCTTATCACCCGCAAACAGATGGACAGACTGAGAGAGTCAACTAGATATTGGAGGATATGCTTAGAGCTTGTGTGTTGGAATACAGATCAAAATGGGAAGATTGCCTGCCTTTCGCAGAATTCTCATATAACAACAGTTATCAAGGTAGTTTGAAGATGGCACCCTTTAAATTCCTATACGGAAGAAAGTGTCATACCCCTTTGAATTGGTCGCAAGTAGGAGAGAGTCAGATCTTTGGACCTGACATTCTCCATGAAGCAGAAGAGAAAGTTCACAAAGTTCATGAGCACCTCAAGACCGCCCAATCTAGACAGAAGAGTTATGCTGACAAGAGAAGAAGAGACCTGACTTTCAATGTCGGAGATTTCGTATATCTCAAGGTTTCACCATTGAAGGGAACCCAACGCTTTAGTCTGAAGGGAAAGTTAGCTCCCAGATATATCGGACCTTTCAAGATTCTGAACCGCCGAGGAGAAGTATCGTATCAACTGGAACTGCCTGAAGAGATGTCAACCATCCACAATGTGTTCCATATCTTGTTACTTCGCAAATGCTTGGGAGTGCCTGAGAAGACTGAAGTTTTCAAGAATATCGATCACAGAGCAGTGGAAATCAACAATGACCTGACCTACCGGGAAGTACCCATCCGTATCTTAGAAGAAGTCTACAAAACCACCAGGACCAGGAGTATCAAGTTTCTCAAGATTCAGTGGAGCAACCATACCGAGGAGGAAGCTACTTGGGAGCGCGAGGATTACATTAGGACAGAGTTCCCAGATCTCTTTAGTTCCTAGTTTTCTTGTAAATCTTGGGACGAGATTTTATTTAAGGGGGGAGGTTTGTAACATCCCAAAACTTCAATCCTAGAGTATCAAAGATCAAATCATCCAAATTTAGGATTAACAAAAACTTTTCCATATTTAAAATAAAAGCATTCATATATGTGTGCATTTAAAATAGGAGTTGTTTTGAAGTGCCATGATTGTGTGATCCTTTTATTCTAAAATGTTTCTTAAGGGAATTAAACATCATCTACATCATTCCCAAACTTTTCCTAAAAGAAATCAAATCAAAAAGAATTAAAATAAAGGAATGGTCATTTGGACAAATTTAACTCTCATGCCTACTTTGGCTATTCCTAGTACTCAATTCTTAACAGAAACAATTCTTGATCTTTGCACCCCTTGCTAGTACACATAATGAGGTACCAAGGCCCACCTTTTGATCTTCTAAAAACATTCTGGAAACTATTTTAAATGGCAGTTCAAAATTGAATCTAATGCATATGCATAGATCACCCCTATTTCAAAAACCATCTAATTGAGCACCATTTTCAGAACCCTTGCAACCAGAGACTACCTAGCACTAGTGGAGATCACCCAAAAATTTTGAACTCAAAATTCAAAACTTTTTCTCTTGCCATTTCATCAAACAATGTGTGCACAAATCGCCAAAATTAAAACACTGCTTGAGCAGTGATCTTGGTCACCATTTGTGCCTAACCTTGTCCCCTTGTTCCCTCAGTACCAGCCCTACCTTTTGCTAGCCCGGCCACACCCTGTGCACACGACCAAATGGTCATGGCCATTAAGGCTGAGCACATTGAGCACCCCCACCGGCGACATCACGCCACAGCAGCCGCCAACTTCCCTCGCCATGTCTAGGAGGTAGCCAACGCCGTACCGCCCCTCTCTGTCCCTTGCCCGAGCCAAGAGCAGTCGTGGACCACCGAGAGAAACCGCGCCCAGTGCCTCCGGACCATGCCGACGCCGCCCACAGAGCGCGCCTGTCATCACAAGGCACAAGCCGCCGACACCAGCCTGCGCTCACCGCCCGCCTCGACCGAGAACACCCTAGACACCCCCTGCTCGCCACCCAAAGCCCCACAGCCACCGCCGCCAGGACACAGCTGCCGCTGCCAGAGAGCGCCACCTCACCCCGACCGCATGCCACTGCCCCGACGGCCGCATTGAAGTGCTAGAGCACCGCGAGGGGACCGCCCATCGATCGCCATCCCCAGCCATGCCGCTAGCTCGCCATAGCCATGCCGCCACCTTCGACCGCCCATCCCGCTCGGTCTCATCGTCGAGCCTATAAAAGGAGCACTCCCCAGCACCAAAGACTCACACCATTCCACTCCCCTCACCTCTCTGAACCTCAACCACCCCTCGCCGGAGCAAGTGGAGCAGCAGTCACGAATTGGAGCCGCCGCCTCTAGAGAAGAAGGGTGCCGTTGATTCCGGCCACCCCAAGCTCCGCCGCGACCACGCCTCGCCTCGCCGTCGTCTTCCACTTCGTTCGCCCGCATCGCCGACCCCGCTGGAGCCCTGGTACGCCCCTAGTAGACCCCCACCGAGCCGCTAGGGTTTGAGCTCGCCGGCGACCCGTCCGGCGTCGACGACGACCCTCAGCCGTAGATCTAGCTTCTAATCGCACGGCCCACAGCACGCGTACCGCTTCGCGTGTTAAGTGCCGCTGACAAGAAGGACCCCCCTGTTAGCTGAGCCCTGTGCCGCACAGCGCCACTGGGCCGGCCCATTTCCTTTCCCGCGCAAGCCCGTAGATTCAAATTAGGATTTTTCTTTTTAGTTAGAATATAGTTTTTGTCCAGTGTTTCAAAATTCAATTATGTGAGTTTGACAAATCCAAATTGCATGAAACCAATTTTGTCTGAAAGGTATTGAAATGCTCTATCCAAGCCCGTTGGATTTAATTCATTTAGAGTTGTAGATTTCTCCTAATAAAAATAAGAAGACAGAAGCTTTTGCAACTTGAAACATTTTTGTAAAATCAACCAAGTTAGCTTTTGAGTTGATTCCAACTCTCAAATAATCACATTTCATCATATCTATCCAAATATGTAATAATATTAAGGTTTACAGACAATGACTTTGGACTAGTACCAAAATAATGCTATATAGGCATTTCTAGTCACTTTAAATCATTAAATAATAAACTTAAACCAAAGTAATAGTAATCCAACCTTTAAATCTCATTCCCACAGGTTATAATATGTGGTGAGGACATGTGTCCACATGATCCCATATTTTGGTGGTGAATATTAAATTATGGTTAATTTTTCAATGAGTAGAAATTACTTTTCCAAAATGAAAAGGTGGAAACTATTGAATTAAACTTGTGATGTTTTGGATGATAATAGATCATCAATTGTGTGGTTTAGAATACTACTTAGCCTAAGTTAAGTATTGTCTGGTGATTGTGCCCTCCCTATGTATTTCTAGACGATAGTACCGACCAAGCCTTCGAGGAGGAGGAGTTCTACCAAGAAGAAGAAGAAGAAGAAGAAAACTTCAACCACTGCACCAACCAAGGCAAGCTGTTAGTGGCAAGCTAATCCTTGCAAACATGCTTTAGTAAGCTATTGTAGCAAGCTAGAATAAAACTAGATAGTTTAGTAAAGATGCCTTAAGCATACTTTGATCACACCCCCTTAGTTGACACAAAGTTCTTTAATTAATTTTGAAGGTAGCATAAAGAGTATAAAACATGACCTAATTAGAAAGCCTTAGATGTCATTCTATGGCATGAGATTGATCCCACCTTTCCACCTTAGTGAACACTCTTAACCTAGTGTTTTAGAATAAATCAAACTTGATTCACTTTAGATGGGAACACTTGGTGAAAATGAGTTATGAAAACCTTGGAATGATGAGTCATTCTATTGAGATGTTTTGACATGTGTTGAGAAACACAATGGGTTTATGATGATGAAAATGATGAGGCATGAGCCATAACCCTTTTATAAAACTGATGGTTGGATTCGGATGCGATACCATTCCAAATTTACCGTACAACCACATTACCTGAATTGGGTAAGGCTTAGCTAGAAATTTATATGAATTAGTATTAGTTCCCTCACGGGAGAGGTTTGAGCTGAGGCTACCTCTCAATGATGACCACCTATGCAGTGCCCAAGATGACTGATGGTCATGGTTGGGAGGCAATGTCATAGGAGAGGTGCTTGTACTAGGGTGTGTAAAGGGAAGGTTATGTTTGATTATCTGCATACCAAGTATGATGATTCAGAGTTATCCCTGACAGATGTATCGAATCTTGTGGTGAAAGGTACCACCTCTGCAGAGTGTCAAACTATTCGAATAGCGTCATGATTATGGACAGTTGGAATGGCCATACTGTTTCGTTGTCAGATGTTTTCTAAATACCTTGAAATGAATGATGACCTTTGACTTGACCACAACAGGGTTGTGTTAATGAAATTAGCTTCCCAAGTTAGGTGATTCTAGAACTTTACTTTATCTTTTCTTGCTTCAGAACTCAGCTTAGGTTTCAAAATTAACTTGATAGTTATTCTTTCAATTCAGCACTATAACTTAGAATTATAACCCTTGCTAGTAGTTGTTTAGCGAGTACTTAAAGAGTACTCATGGCTTTTGTCCCTGGCTATTATCATGGCCAGACTATGAAGGAGAGTATCAAGATGATGGTCAGTAGGACGGCTATGATAACTAGGACTATACGCCATTCGTCGGCATTACGTGCCCTCGAAGATGGACCCCACCGCTACGCTATCGTTTATTTCCGCTGCTTGTTGTATTAAAGACTGGATCATGAGATCCTTATTTGTGTAAAACCTTATGTATGGTTTGTAATGGATGATGTACTATGATATCCACTCCGTTATGTCTCGCAAAAATGGTCATCCTGGGATTGCGAGGTATGGCATAACGGTCATCTGGGATTAAAAATCCGAGTGTTGACACAGGTCCTTCCCATTGCCATTTCCATTGCGGTGTTTATGGCCATTGTGGTTATGTCCTCCATGACGATGACCATTGTGGTTGTGGGGTGGTGGTGACGAAGTGCGTTGCTTCTGATATGGGGCTGAGTTGTGCTTGTGTGAGGTGGACTTTATCTTGCGGTTCTCTATACTCCTTTGCTTTGCTTCAACCACAACTGCCCTGTCCAGAAGTTCCTGATAGTTATCAAACTTCAGAGACACAAGCTAAATGGATATCTCATCATTAAGTCCCCTTAGGAACTCCTCTTGTCTCTTGGCATTAGTGGAAACATCATCAGGTGCATAGCGTGCCAGCTTGTTAAAAAGGTCCCCATACTCGGAGACAGAGCGGTGCAGTTGTTTCAAGTCACGGGACTCACGTCTCTTAAGTGACATGACTCCCACGGCTACGAGATGAGTACGAAAGGCTGCCTCAAACTGGTTCCAGGTGATAGCTTCAATATCGGGGTGGGTGACCTGGTAATTATCCCACCATTCTGCAACTGGTCCCTCAAGTTGGTGCGCGGCAAAGCGCACCCTGTCAGCTCCAACAACTTGGACAGTGTCTAAATTCTTGTTGGTGGTGCGGAGCCAGCCATCTGCCACAATTGGCTCAGAACTACTTGAGAAAATTGGAGGGATCAACCTCAAGAACCGAGTCAAGCGATCCTGTTGGGGCGGTGGAGGTGGTGGAGGCGGCGAGTTGTTGTTGTTGTTTTGCATGTTTTGAGTGAGGAGTTGGATCAGCTGATTCTAGGAGTTCAGAAGTTGTGCTATCTCTAGGGGCATGTTGTTGTTGTTGTTGTTGTTTCCACGTCTCGCCATCTGTGGGGTTTGGGAAACAAGTTAAGAAATAGATAAAAATCCTACGGAATAAACTCCTACCCTTATGTAAACATGAGAAAAACACACGAGAAAAGCAAGGCACTCAAAGCACATAGTTTAACACACTCAACCAAGTTTAACTAAACCATAATAATTTTTGGTACTCATTACAATCGCGAACAACGTTTGACTATAGAACTAAAGGTGGTCCAACTACTCTACCCATCATCCACTTCCTCATCCTCAATAATGAAGCCTTCCTTCTCCAGTAGTGACTTGTATAACTCCATGTCCTTCGTCGTGGCTTCAAGCTTCTCCTGAAGTTCCTTCACCTCCTGTGGCTCCGGTGTAGCAGCTTCGAGCCTCTCTTGAAGTTCCTTCACCTCTTGCAGCTCCTGGGTAGCAGCTTCGAGCTTCTCTTGAAGTTCCTTCTTCTCCTTCTGTAGCTTCTTGATCAAACTTGACCCCATAGTCACGGGCGTGATCTTCTCCTCCAAGCTCCTCTTGGCTGCTCGCAGGTCCTTCAACATGGTTGCAAAGTTCTTGAACTCCATCTCGTTTTTTGCGAGCACAAGACTTTGTTCCCTAATCCTCTTGTTCTTATCTTGTACACTTTTCTCTTGATTAGCAAACTTCTTGTCTTGGGCGGTGAGCTCCCCTCCTAGGGACTTGATCTTCTCTTCCAGCTCCTCGATCTTTTCGTCCTTCTCCTTGACTAGGGCACATAGCTCGTCATTCCTCATGATCTCAAGGCAGCTCCCCTTCTGAAGGTCATTGATGTGGGACTCCAAGTCTTCATATTTGATCCTTCGACGCTTGCATGTCTTCCTTTCCTCCGGGGTTAACTCGATTGGGACTCCCTTCTCATCACGTCTTCCAAAGAGTTTGATGTAGTGGCCTTGAACCTCTTCATGGTGGCATCCACAAAGGCGTCCAATGAGCTCCTGCATGCTGATGCTAAGTCCTTTCTCCTTGGAGTCGCTGGTGACGTTGAGTACAGTGGCCTCTCTTGGTTCTCACTTGCGCCCGGTTGGATGACTTTAATCGCCCAGCATCCTTCCATGTGCATCTTCCTCAACTCGCTCCCCTTGATTGGCGGCATGGGCAACTGCAACGTCTTGATCATGTCCAGAAGGCATTCCCCAAAGCACAGGCACTTGATGTCTTCGGCGGTGTCGTAGTAGAAGGCCATCATCTTTAGGTTAGGAGAAAGAAAAATTAGGCACAAGGCGATAAGGAAGAGAATTACTAGAAGAGCGTAAATAACTTAGAAGAATATGGAAAGCAAAAACACACAATGGTAAAGGTGGTTTCCAATCCTAGGGGTCACGTCCTACAGGCAACTTTGTGCTCTTATACCATCTATTGTGACCTCGGATCGTTAAGGATCCTAAGTCCCTGAGATTAACATGGTAGTCCCTGGATCAATAGCTAGCACTTCACAGTCGATGAATATCATGTAAAACACAAGTCATTATTACACGAATAATCTAGAGTATAATTATTACAACTTGCATAGCTTATAGCTAGCTCAAATAAAATAGCGGAAACTAATTAAAACTTGAGTCCATCAATGCCTCAGGCTAGTTGCGTGAAGACCCGCGATCCCTACGCACCTTTCAGTCTTCGGACTCTGCACATAAGACGTGCAGCCAACAAGTTGGGTCAATACTTTGAATGTATTGGCAAATTACACCAAGGAAAGAGTAAGTCTATCTCTACATGCAAGGCTAAGAGTAGGCTTTGGGGTTCATTTGCATAAAGCCAATTTTCTCAATGTAAGAAGAAAAGAGGGAGAGATTACCCTACTTTGCAAACTTTGATAAGTAGTATCGGGTCGAATGGAACACGTGGATATTACTCACCAAGTGTCCAATCCACCTAGCACTTGGATATTACGCACCAAGTTCCCAAAATCCCACCCAATGGCGATATTACTCATGCCTTGGGGTTTATAAAACGTTAGGTTTAGAAAAGAGAGAGGAAGATCTTTCAGAGGCTCCATCCTTCAGATTCTCAATGTTGTTCTGTTTCCGTGAACACGGCTGATCAATCAGTTTGCAATACTCTCGAGAGGTTGTGCACTTTCCCCACAATCCACGATCAAGTCCTTTTGCAGACAAGACCATGGCAAAGCCTTCCCTTAGTAGCCCCTATACCAGCTGGATCCAACCGTGCCAAGAACCTCCAAATGTTGGTACCCCGGTGAGGTTTCCCACTAAGTACTAAGCCAAGACAGAGCCCATATGTTTTGTGGTTGCACTGGAAGCTTCTGAATTATAAAACATGGCAGACTTCTTTGATTCCTAGGCGGCCGTCCTCCACCAAAATTCCACTCGTTGTCCCGACAACCATTCTGCCCAGAAGAAAACTTAGTTTTATTTTGAAGGGAGTTTTGGAGAAGAAAAGTTCGCTCGAGAGAGCTCTCATACTTAGAAAATTTTGAGTCTTTCGAACCCCCCCAACGGTACTTAGTATAAATATATATAGCATAGCATGTAATACTTAGCAAAAATAGGGAAACCTAATAGGCCGGAAATTCCTAAGTATAGAACTATCATGGCATACTACAAAATCATCGCACTTGCAAAATATTTTCAAGTAGATCTACCAAAACAATCTTACACATGCATACTACTATTTTGAAGAGAAAAACATGCATAGTATTCAAAACTAGGACGTAAACATGAACAAGTGGTGTAACTTGCCTTGAGACGAGCAGCACTCTACACAATAGTACTCCTCAACGCACTCCGAGCAATCTAACGAAACAAAACATAGATCCAATCACAATTTGCACAAAACAATGTCACGAAGGCGAATATGCATGCATGCAACATGGTAATATGCAAGGATGGATTCAATTTTGACCAAGGGTTTTATTCGGGGGTGTTGTTGAGTTGGGGATGTCATTAGAATCGATTCCCCACAGGTTTTAAGTGTTTTGGATTAAACCCTAAATAAACAAGCTCAAAACTAGATCTACAACTCCAATCTACCTCAAAACAAATCTGAACACTCTAAGCAAGTTATAACAATTTTCTACAGAAGGTCTCGTAGATACAAAGCCAACGCAACAAGAATCAACTAAAACGGATCAATGGATATTTTTCTAGAATTAAAATACTCTAATCTAAACTTTAATTCCTACTGCAAGATTGCTGTAGTAAAACAGTAATATTATTTTAGATCTGTGTTCTACTCAAAATTATGAATCCAACGTATATTATACGCATTTTTTGGCCAAGTATTCGAATTACTATGAATTTTACAAGATTTAAAGTGCTTTCTCCCTATTTAAAAGGAAACAGGGCGGCGGCCAGCTGTGCAGCGCCAAGTGGCGGCTTGGGACTGGTCCAGGGGGCACGCGGCGCTGACGCATGTGCTGACGCGGCGCTGACGCGGGCACGCCACGTGGCGGCACACGGTGGGGCGATACCCCTTCGCTGGGGCAAGCTAATCTCCACCGCCGGATCAAGATCTAACGGAGGGGCGGGGGAACTCACCGGCGGCGATGACTTGACGACGACGACGGTCGGCGGCGGCGTGTCGGTGGTGATACTCGGCGGCGTTCTGGCGAGCTCCTGGCTGTGCGAAGTGGACGACAACGTGGCCCTCCTCCTCGTGGTCCCTCTGGTATAGACGGTGTCGTCCCTTTCCTCCTCTGTTCGTGGCGGTGCTCCGCCGATCCCTCCCGTCTCCGGCGAGACTCCAGCAACAAATCGGTGGCGGCACGGGGCTCTGCTCAAGGGGAAAACGACATGAATTGAAGTGGTACTGAAGAGGGAAGGCAGAGAGGGGGAGAGAAGGGGTAGGGGCGGTCTCGAACCCGGTCCGGCGAGCTCGGCGGCGGCGGCTCCGGTGAGATGCGTTCCGAGCTATATGGCGGCGGCTCCGGTGGCAAACAGCGAAAAAAAAGCTAGGGTTTTGGGAGGCATGCCGAGGGGCTTTAAATAGGCAGTTTGCTTGGCGCGGGGGCTGCGGAGTTGCTCCGATTTGGCCGGAGGTGGTTGCACCGACATGGTCGAGCTCGTGTTCGAGCTGGACTCAGACGGTGGAGGGGGTTGACGGGTGGGGCCGCATCGTCAGTGACAGGCGGGGGGAAAGTGGGCTGGCGTCTGGCGCGGCTTGCTGGGCCGGCCTGCGCGGCTGCTACTGCGTGGCGCCTGGCGTGCGGTAGATAGGAGCGGGCCGGCTCGGCTGGCCCGGTTAGGCTAGGTTTCCTCTCTTTTTTTATTCTTTTTTTTATATTTTTTTCTGTTTCACCAATTGTTGCATAACTTTTGCAAACGGACTCCGAATTACGTGAGACCGGTCTCTAAAAATTTGTAAAAAGAAGAGGATTAGAATGGTATTGTAAAATAACACTTTTGCCAAGGTTTAGGAGGTTAGATTTGGTTTTACCCTTTTAGTCTTTATATGACTATGGGGTTTAGGAAAATATCTAATGTAGTTTTTATTATGTGATGCCATGATGCAAGGATATGATGCATGCTTCTAGTAACATCTGTAATTGTAAAATTTGGGATGTTACACGATTGTTCCTTGGTGCATATCCTGGTGAAGGGTTGGGACGGTACTTCTGGTGACTGCTGGATCCAGATTGCTGCATCATATGACATTTGCGGTTGTCGTTTGCTTGGTTAATCTTCCCTTCCATCTGAATGGTAGAGTCGACTAGTTCTTCCAGATCCTCGAAGCGGATGTTGACAAGGACAGTCTGCATCTCATCATGCAGTCTATTCAGGAATCTCTCCTTCTTCTTGACCTCTGTATTGATCTCATCAAGGCCGTATCTTGCAAGCGACAGGAATCTGTCACGGTATTCCACCACAGTCATTCTGCCCTGCTTCAAGTCGCGAAACTCATCCCTTACTCTGGTGACTAGACCTTGCGGCACGTGGGTGCAGCTGAACTTGGGTTTGAAGGCTTCCCATGTCATCACTTGACCATGGTTCATGTTATGGATACTAGTCCACCAAGATCTTGCATCTCCCGCCAGATAGTGGGTGGCGAAGAGAACTTTCTCGTTGTCATCAACTCCGGCTACTTCTAAGTTGTTTTCCATTGTCTGTAACCAGTCATCAACATCTAGTGGGCTTCAGCCTGGTTAAAGATTGGGGGATTGGTATTCTGAACGTTTTTGAGTTTGGATCCATGGTGATCCTGGTTTCCATGCTCTTGGTTGTTGAGAGCCATCTGGGCGATCTGTTGCAGTGTTACTAGATTTGCTTGGCGCTCTGCCCTGCTTGCTTCTCTATCTACAATGAGATTTTGTAAGATCTGCAGCATTGGGTCTTGCGACGAGTTGCTCCCTCCTTCGTTTCCACGAGTCATCTGAAGATTGAGGTAGATAAAGGGGTAAGAGGGAAAGTTCTAAGGTTCATGGTTTTGGTTTCAAGACTAAAACTTTGAGTTTGACTCAGGTTTTGCAACTAACTTCATTTCATTCATGCAAACAAGCACACGATACAAACACACACACACACCACAACAAGGAAAACAGATGGTTTTAAGAACCATTATGCAAGCTATGATACAGTGGGACCGCTACATCTCCTGCTATGACAATGCTCTAGTGCATCTACTCATCGTCAATGAAGTCGGAGTCCTCATCGCCAGTGTAGAGGTCCATGTCATCCTCCTCCAGAAAGTCATCATCATTGCTGTGGTAAGAATCCATATCTCCCTGGATGTCTTCACCCTCCTCTTCTTCCTCCTTTGCTGCAAGCTGAGCTTCCTGCTCCTTGATGGTCTTCTCGAGGTCGGCCACCTTCTTGCAAAGACGGGCGATGGTGCGATCCTTCTTCACATGCTGGAGGTGAAGAGACTGATGGTCCTTGACAAGCAGTGAGAAAGTCTGGTCCTTCTGAGCGGGAATGGCAGGGTTGTGGTTGGCGAACTCCCTAGCATTGTCCAATTCCTTCTGGCGATCATACAAAAGAAAGTCAAGTTTCTCCACTTGACGCTTCAGCTCTGGATGACTTGGCATCTCCATCTGCATCCCCATAAAGTCATGTTTTGCATAGTGAGCAAAACGGGTTCCCTGGAGTTGGTTGACACTAAGGACACATAGACATGCGAGAGCTTCATGCATTGCCCTGGCTAATCCATCTAGCCAGTTGTTCTCTCTCACGGAGAACTGGATTCTCCCGGATGTTGGTGCTTCTATGGTTCCTCGAAGATCAGCGGTGACCAGCCACTTCAAATCTCCTCCTGGGGGTCCTAGAAGTTGAGCTCCAAGAAACTCCGGATGTGGGCGTCCCAGTAACTCTGACAGTGAATCTAGATGCCTCTCGAAGATCAGCTGACCTCCATTTCCCAACTGGTAGAACATGCTGAACTGAGTCTCCATCTACAAGAATTAAGGATGAGGAAGTCACTGAAGTGATCAAGTGTGTCAAATTTTAAGTAGTAATGTAAGAATTTTGAGGAACATAATTTTTTTAGAAAGAATGAATTCCCAAGGATAAGAGAGGAAATAGTTTTCAGAATTACTCACTTTGGTTTGGAAATTAAGTTTTTGTTTGGATGTCCATTCTAACTAGGGTCTCCTATGGTCAGGATAGCTCTGATACCAACTTGTCAACACCCATATTTGTAATCCTAGATGCCTGTTATGTCATTCATCGCAATCCCGGGATTACCATTTTTGCGAGACATAATAGATTGGATATCACAGTACAGCATCCATTACAAACCATACATAAGGTCTTACACAAATAAGGATCTCATGATCCAGTCTTAATATAACAAGCAGCGGAAATAAATAATAAGCCTAGCGGTGGGGTCCATCTTCAGGGGCACAGGCAATGCTGACGAAGGAAGATAGTCCTAGTTATCATAGCCATCCTACTGGCCATCATCTTGGTAGTCTCCTTCATAGTATGGCCATGAGAATAGCCAGGGACAAAATCCATGAGTACTCTTTAAGTACTCGCAAACTACCTCTAACAAGTAGTATAGTTCTAAAGTAAAGTGCTAACTCTAAGTTTAACTATAAAATTAAGTTTGAAACCTAAGCTGAGTTCAAAAACAAAGAAAGATAAAATAAAGTTCTAGAATCACTTAAGTTGGGAAGCTAGTGTCATAGTCATAACTCTGTTGTGGTCAAGTCAAGATTCATCATTCATTTCATAAGTTATTTTGAAAACATCTGACGACGAAACAGTATGGCCACTCCAACTGTCCATAACCGCGGACGTGGCTATTCGAATAGTTTGACACTCTGCAGAGGTGGTACACTTTCACCACAAGATTCGATACATCCGCCGTGGATAACCTGAATCATCATACTTAGTATGTAGATAATCAAACATAACCTTTCCTTTACACACCCTAGTATAAGCACCTCTCCTATGAGCATGGCCTCCCAACCATGACCATCTGTCATCTTGGGCACTGCATAGGTGGACAACATTGAGAGGTAGCCTCAGCTCAAACTTCTCCCGCGAGGGAACTAATACTAATGCACATAATTTCCGGCTAAGCCTTACCCAATTCAGGTATTGTGGTTGTACGGTAAAAATTTGGAATGGTATCGCATCTGAATCCAACCATCAGTTTTGTAAAGGGTTAAGACTCATGCCTCAACATTTTTATCATCATAAACCATTTGTGTTTCTCAACACATGTCAAAACATCTCAATATAATGACTCATCATTCCAAGGTTTTCTCAATTCATTTTCACCAAGTGCTCCCATCTAAAGTGACTCAAGTTTTTATCTAACTCTAAACTACTAAGTTAAGAGTGTTCACTAAGGTGGAATGATGGGATCAATCTCATGCCATAGAATGACATCTAAAGTTATCTAAATAGGTCAAGTTTTATACTCTTTATGCTACCTTCAAAACAAGTAAAGGACTTTGGTAAAGTAAAAGAAGTAAAGCTTGGAAAATAATACTTGGGATAAGTAATAGTCAAACATGGTATAATTAAAGCATGTCCTAAGCATCTTTGCTTGGGTTATCTAGATTGCAAGGGTTAGCTTGCATTGTTAATGGTGGTTTGCTAGTATAATACTTGCAAGTGTTAGCTTGCCTTGGTTGGTGCAGTGGTTGAAGTTTTCTTCCTCCTCCTCTTGGTAGCACTCCTCCTCGTCGAAAGCTTGGTCGGTACTATTGTCTATAAATACATACGGAGTACACAATCACCAAACAATACTTAACTAATCTAATTAGCACTCTAAGGCACACATTTGATGATCTATTATCATCACAAGCATCACAAGTTTTATTAACTAGTTTCATTCTTTTTATTTAAGAGAAGTAATTTCTACTCATTGAAAAAAATAATTAAGATTTAATATTCACCACTTAAAACATGGGATCATGTGTACACATGTCATCGCCACATATCCTAATATATCGGAATGTGATTTAAGGGTTGGTTCATAATTACTTGGGTTTAAGTTCATTATTTAATGATTTAAAGTGACTAGAAATGCCTATATAGCATTATTTTGGTACTAGTCCAAAGTCACTGCAGGTAAACCTTAATATTATTACATATTCAGATAGGTATGGTTAAATCTGATTTTTGAGAGTTGGAATCAACTCATAAGCTATTTTGGTTGATTTTATAAAAATGTTTGAATGTGCAAAAGCTTCTGTCTTATTATTTTTACTAGGATATATCTCTAACTCTAAATGAATTAAATCCAACGGGCTTGGATAGATCTTTTCAGTAGCTTTCTAACACAATTTGAATCACTCCATTTGGATTTTTAAATCTCTCTGAATTGATTTTCAAACTAGGGGACAGAACTAAGTTCAAAACTAAATAGAAAAATCTAAGTTTGAATTAAATTGGTCATGCGGGAACGAAAACGGGCCGGCCCAGTGGCGTTCCACGGCACAGAGAACGGCTGACAGGGGGGGTCCACCGATCAGTGGCTCTTTACACGCGAAGCGGTACAGGGCGATGTGGGCCGTTAGATTAGAAGGGGAATCTACGGGTGAGAGGTGTCGTCTCCGGCGAACAGTTCACCGGCGAGGACAAACCCTAGCGGCTCGGTGGGGGTGTGCGAGGGCATACAGGGCTCCTACAGCGGAAATGGGGGAAAACGTCTTTGTCGATGGCGGGCTCAGGGGTGGTCGCGGCAGCTCCTGGGGTGGACGAAACCGATGGCGCCTTCTCCTCCTCTGCAGCGGGCTCCTCCGGCGAAATTCCGGCAAACCAAGGCTCGAGCGGCTCCGGTGAGAGGTGGGGAAGGACCAGTGAGGAGAGGGGAGTTGAGTGGTGGAGTCTTTGGTGCTAGGGAGGGCTCCTATTATAGGCGCGGCTAAGCGGCAGAGAAGCATGGGCGGTGCGCGAGGACGGTGGGCGGTGCCCTGGCGAGTGTCACGGTGGTGCTTGTGTAGTGGTTTGCAGTCGGGGAAAGTGAAGAGCGCGGCGTGCACTAAGTCTCTGCCGACGGTGAGTTTTACGGTGGCCGGCGACTACGGGGCACGGTTGGGGGAATGGGCATGTCCATTAGCTTGCTAGGCCGGTGGGGATCGTGTGGGCAGGCGGCTGGAGCGAGGCGAGGTCTGGCTGCGTGGGGACAGTGCATGCTCTGCGGGCGGCGTCGGCATGGCCGGCCGTCTCTGGGCGCGGCGGTTCCTGGCCGGTCTGGTCGCTATCCTCGGGCTGGGGTTGGTTGGGCGGTGGAGGTGGACCACGGGCTACCTCCAGGACATGGTGGATGGCGTTGGCGGCGGCTATGGCATGTTGTCGCCGGTGAGGTGCCCAAATGGGGGCTCGGCCTTAATGGCCATGATCATTTGGTCGTGGCACAGTGTGTGGCTGGGCTAGAGAGGGGTAGGGGGTTACACTGGGTGCATTTGGTTGCAAAATGGGGAACCAATTTAGTTCAAACACTGCTCCAAATAGTGTTTTGTGTTTTGTTTGAAATCTGTCTATCAAGTGTTTGTGAAAATGGCCGAAAGAAATCAAGTTTTGAATCTTTGGATGAATTTTGGTGGAGTTGCTAGACACAAGCTTAAACCTCTGTGGTTGCTTAGGATTTAAAAATGGAGCTCATTTGAGTGGTTTTTGAATAAGTGTGATCTTCTCATATGAACTACATTCAATTTTCAAATGCCATTTAAAATTAGTGTTTGAAAGTTTTTGGCAAATCACAAGGTGGGCCTTGGTACATCATTACATGTACTAGCAAGGGGTGCAAAGATCCATATTTATCTCTGTTAAGAATTGAGTCCTAGGAATAGCCAAAGTAGGCATGGTAGTTAAAATGGCACAAATGACCATTGCTTTCTTTTATTCATTTTGATTTGTTTTTCTTTGGGATTTGTTTTGGAATGATTTAGATGATGTTTATTTCACCTAAGAATCATTTTACAAGCAATGGATCACTTAATCAAGGCAATTCAAAACAACTCCTATTTAAATGCACACACATATGAATGCTTTAATAATTTTAATTGGAAAAGTTTTTGTTAACCCTAATTTTTGATGATTTGGATCTTAATAACCTTGGATTGAAGTTTTGGGATGTTACAAACCTTCCCCCCTTAAACAAAATCTCGTCCCGAGATTTACAAAGGAAACTAGGAACTAAAGAGATCTAGGAACTCTGTCCTAATGTAATCTTGTCGCTCCCAGGTGGCTTCCTCTTCGGTATGGTTGCTCCAGTGAATTTTGAGGAACTTGATACTCCTGGTTCTGCTGGTTCTGTATGCTTCTTCCAAGATACGGATGGGCACTTCACGATAGGTCAGGTCATTGTTGATCTCAATAGCTCGGTGATCGATGTTCTTGAAAACTTCAGTCTTCTCTAGCACTTCCAGACATTTGCAAAGTAACGAGATATGGAACACATTGTGGATGGCTGACATCTCTTCAGGTAGTTCTAGGTTATATGATACTTCTCCTCAATGATTCAGAATTTTGAAGGGTCCGATATATCTGGGAGCTAACTTTCCTTTCAGACTAAAGCGTTGCGTTCCTTTCAATGGTGAAACCTTGAGATATACAAAATCTCCGACATTGAAAGTCAGGTCTCTCCTTCTCTTGTCAGCATAACTCTTCTGTCTGGATTGGACGGTCTTGAGGTGCTCACGGACTTTGTGCACCTTCTCTTCGGCTTCTCGGAGAATGTCAGGTCCAAAGATCTGACTCTCTCCTACTTGCGACCAATTCAAAGGGGTGCGGCACTTTCTTCCGTATAGGAATTCAAATGGTGCCATTTGCAAGCTAGCTTGATAACTGTTGTTAGATGAAAATTCTGCGAAAGGCAGGCAGTCTTTCCATTTTGATCCATACTCTAACACACAAGCTCTTAACATATCCTCTAGGATCTGGTTGACTCTCTCAGTCTGTCCATCAGTTTGAGGGTGATAAGCGGTGCTGAAATTCAACTCGGTTCCCAATCCTTCCTGGACTTTCTGCCAAAATATCGAGGTAAACTGGGTTCCTCAATCTGATACTATGGTCTTGGGGGTTCCATGTAGACTAACAATACTAGCAATGTACAGCTCTGCTAGCTTCGCACTCTGGCAGGTAGTCTTGACAGGTATGAAATGAGCTACCTTGGACAGTCTATCAACTATGACCCAGATTGAGTCATTTTCCCCTATTGGAAGTAGGCAAACCGGTGCTAAAGTCCATTCCGACAGAATCCCATTTCCATTCTGGAATCTGCAATGGTTGCAACAGTCCTGTGGGTCTTTAATGCTCTACTTTGACTCTTTGACAGATGTCATAGTTGGCGATGTAGCTTCCGATTTCTCTCTTCATCTTGTGCCACCAAAATTGCTCTTTCAGGTCTTGATACATCTTCGTTCCTCCGGGGTGGATAGAATAAAGAGTATCATGAGCTTCCTTCATGATAACTTGCTTCACTCAAATCTGGCACACAGATACGTCCTTTGTACCACAGAACTCCTTCTTCGTCTTCCATGAATCCAGGTACCTTTCCTGTACCAATATGATGTTTGATTCTGTCGATACTTTCATTTCCCTTCTGGGCTTCCTTGATTTGGCTAATCAATGTGGGTTGAAGTTCAATGCTAGCTAAGAATCCTTTGCTAATTAGCTCAGTCCTAAACTGCTCCAACTCCTCATACAAACTGGGTTGCTTCTCCTTGATCATGGTGTTTAGCCTGCAAGGCAATCTGCTAAGAGCATCCGCTACCACATTGTCTTTGCCGTGGTGATAGTGAATGTCAAGGTCATAATCCTTGATTAACTCTATCCATCTCCTTTGCCTCATATTCAGCTCCTTCTGAGTGAAAATATACTTCAAGCTTTTGTGATCTGAGTTAATCTCACAGCGATTACCCATAAGATAATGACGCCAAGTCTTTAATGCCAAAACTACGGCTGCTAGTTCAAGATCATGGGTCGGATAGTTCGGCTCATGCTGCTTCAGTTGTCGAGACAGATACGCGATGACTTTGCCTTCTTGCATCAATACACATCCTAGGCCAATCTTGGATGCATCATAATATACATCAAATGGCTTCTTGATGTCTGGCATGATCAATATTGTGGCTGATATCAATCTCTTCTTCAGCTCTTGGAAACTGGCTTCGCGTTTGTCAGTCCATTCAAATTTCTTGTCCTTCTTCAACAATTGGGTCATGGGTCTGGCGATGCTTGAAAATCCTTCGACGAACTTGTGGTAGTATCCCGCTAATCCGAGGAATGCACAGACTTGGGTTTGAGTGGTTGGGGCTTCCCATGCTTCGACATCTCTGATCTTGGCGGGATCAACAGAAACTCCTCCCGCAGACACAATATGTCCTAGGAATCCTACTTCCTTTAGCCAAAACTCACACTTGCTGAACTTGGCATATAACCGATGTTCTCTCAGGGTTTCTAGGATGATTCTCAGATGCTGCTCATACTCTTCTTCTGACTTGGAATAGATAAGGATATCGTCGATGAACACAACTACAAACTTATCTAGGAAATTCATAAAGATCTTATTCATGAGATTCATGAAATAAGCAGGGGCATTGGTTAATCCAAAAGACATAACCGTATACTCGTATAAACCATAACGAGTAGTGACGGCAGTCTTTGGAATATTCGTTGAACGAATCTTAAGTTGGTGATAACCAGTCCTAAGATCAATCTTTGAGAATACCTAAGCTCCAGTCAACTGATCAAATAGATCATATATCTTGGGCAAGGGGTACTTATTCTTGATGGTGACGTCATTCAGTTTCCTGTAATCTGTGCACACACAGTTGCCTCCATCTTTCTTGTCAACGAATAACACTGGTGATCTCCATGGCGATGCGCTTGGTTGAATCAAGCATGTTGCTAACATGGCGTCCAACTGCTTCTTCAGTTCCACTAACTCTGAGGGGTTCATGCTATAGAGTCTCTGGGCTATGGGTCCGGTTCCAGGGATTAGTTCGATAATGAACTCAATATCCCTATCCAGGGGCATACCTGGCAATTCATCTGGAATACGTCGGGGTATTCACAGACTACTCTTACTTGGTCTATGGTGGGTATGGCTAGACTCTTGTTGCACTTGAATTGACGGGGTAAGGTTTCAGATATATGCTCTACCGTTACTCCGGAGCTACTGGTCATGGTGATGGCTTTCTTAGCACAGTCTATCATTCCTTTATGCCTTGACATCTAGTCCATACCTAGTACTACTTCCAATCCTTTGGTTCCAAGTACAATTAGGTTGGCATAAAAATCTATCACATCTATTCTGATAGGTACAGCTTTGCAAATTTTTCTAGCTTTTGTAGTTGAGCTAGGGATTTGAACTATCATGACATGCTTCAGGTTGGTTGGGTGAATCTTACTAGTGCATGCAAATTCCTCGGTGACAAATGAATGCGATGCTCCTGAATCAAACAATACCCTTGCTAAAACTGAGTTGACAGAAAACATACCCAGCACTACATCTGGCGCTTCTTGGGCTTCCTCAGCGTTCATGTGGAAGAGACGGCCGTTGCGGTTGTGAGGGTTCCCTAGGGCAAATCTTCTTCCTGGTTGAACACGACGCTGCTATTGAGCTGGGGCATTCACATTGGCAGTGGCGGCAGTCTTCTTGGGACACTCATTGGAATAGTGGCCCTTTACTCCACACTCGAAACAGGTGATATGGGACTTGTCTTTTGCTGCGACAGGCACAGCATTGCTGCTAGTTCTGGGTGTAGTGTTGTTGTTGTTGTTGCTCTTGGGAGGGGCACGGTTGAAATTGTTGGTGTTGCCGGAGTTGTGATTGTTTCCTCCGGACTTCACATTGCCCCCACTACGGTTGGGGTAGCTTGGGCGAGACATTGGGGGTCGATTATTCCTTGGTGCATATCCTAGTGAAGGGTTGGGACGGTACTTCTGGTGACTGCTGGATCCAGATTGCTGCATCATACGATGTTTGCGGTTGTCGTTTGCCTGGTTAATCTTCCCTTCCATCTGAATGGCAGAGTCGACTAGTTCTTCGAGATCCTCGAAGCGGATGTTGACGAGGACAGTCTGCATCTCATCATGCAGTCCGTTCAGGAATCTCTCCTTCTTCTTGACCTTTGTGTTGATCTCATCAGGGCCGTATCTTGCAACCGACAAGAATCTATCACGGTATTCCACCACAGTCATTCTGCCCTGCTTCTAGTCACGAAACTCATCCCTTAGTCTGGTGACTAGACCTTGCGGCATGTGGGTGCGGCTGAACTTGGTTTTGAAGGCTTCCCATGTCATCACTTGACCATGGTTCATGTTACGGATACTAGTCCACCAAGCTCTTGCATCTCCCGCTAGATAGTGGGTGGCGAAGAGAACTTTCTCGTTGTCATCAACTCCGGCTACTTCTAAGTTGTTTTCCATTGTCTGTAACCAGTCATCAGCATCTAGTGGGTTTTCAGCCTGGTTAAAGATTGGGGGATTGGTATTCTAAAAGTTTTTGAGTTTGGATCCATGGTGATCCTGGTTTCCATGCCCTTGGTTGTTGAGAGCCATTTGGGTGATCTGTTGCAGTGTTGCTAGATTTGCTTGGCGCTCTGCCCTGCTTGCTTCTCTGTCTGCGATGAGATTCTGCAAGATCTGCAGCATTGGGTCTTGCGACGAGCTGCTCCCTCCTTGGTTTCCACGAGTCATCTGAAGATTGAGATAGATAAAGGGGTAAGAGGGAAAGTTCTAAGGTTCATGGTTTTGGTTTCAAGACTAAAACTTTGAATTTGACTCAGGTTTTGCAACTAACTTCATTTCATTCATGCAAACAAGCACATGATACAAACACGCACACACCACAACAAGGAAACAGATGGTTTTAAGAACCATTCTGCAAGCTACAATATAGTGGGACCGATACATCTCCTCCTACGAAAGTGCTCTAGTGCATCTACTCATCATCGATGAAGTCGGAGTCCTCATCGTCAATGTAGAAGTCCACGGCATCCTCCTCCAGAAAGTCATCATCATTGCTGAGGTAAGAATCCATATCTCCCTGGATGTCTTCACCCTCCTCTTCTTCCTCCTTTGCTGCAAGCTGAGCTTCCTACTCCTTGACGGTCTTCTCGAGGTCGGCCACCTTCTTGCAAAGAAGGGCAATGGTGCGATCCTTCTTCTCGCGCTAGAGGCGAAGAGACTGACGGTCCTTGACAAGCAGTGAGAAAGTTTGGGCCTTCTGATTGGCAATGGCACGGTTGTGGTTGGCGAACTCCCTAGCATTGTCCAATTCCTTCTAGCGATCATACAACAGGAAGTCAAGGTTCTCCACTTGACGCTTCAGCTCTGGGTGACTTGGCATCTCCATCGGCATCCCCATGAAGTCACGTCTTGCATAGTGAGTAAAACGGGTTCCCTGGAGTTGGTTGACACTAAGGGCACATAGACGTGCGAGAGCTTCATGCATTGCCCTGGCTAATCCATCTAGCTAGTTGTTCTCTCTCACGGAGAACTGGATTCTACCAGATGTTGGTGCTTCTATGCTTCCTCGAAGATCAGCGGTGACCAGCCACTGCAAATCTCCTCCTGGGGGTCCTGGAAGTTGAGCTCCAAGAAACTCCGGATGTGGGCATCCTAGTAACTCTGATAGTGAATCTAGATCCCTCTCGAAGATCAGCTGACCTCCGTTTCCCAACTGGTAGAACTTGCTGAACTGAGTCTCCATCTACAATAATTAAGGATGAGGAAGCTAGTGAAGTGATCAAGTGTGTCAAATTTTAAGTAGTAATGTAAGAATTTTGAGGAACATGAATTTTTGAGAAAGAATGAATTACCAAGGATAAGAGAGGAAATAGTTTTTTAGAAATACTCACTTTGGTTTGGAAATTAAGTTTTTGTTCGGATGTCCATTCTAACTAGGGTCTCCTATGGTCAGGATGGCTCTGATACCAACTTGTCAACACCTGGATTTTTAATTCCAGATGCCTGTTATGTCATTCATTGCAATCCCAGGATTACCATTTTTGCGAGACATAACAGATTGGATATCACAGTACATCATCCATTACAAACCATACATAAGGTCTTACACAAATAAGGATCTCATGATCCAGTCATAATACAACAAGCAGCGGAAATAAATAATAAGCATAGCGGTGGGGTCCATCTTCAGGGGCACAGGCAATGCTGATGAAGGCAGATAGTCCTAGTTATCATAGCCGTCCTGCTGGCCATCATCTTGGTAGTCTCCTTCATAGTCTGGCCATGAGAATAGCCAGGGACAAAAGCCATGAGTACTCTTTAAGTAACTCGCAAACTACCTCTAACAAGTAGTATAGTTCTAAAGTAAAGTGCTAACTCTAAGTTTAACTATAAAATTAAGTTTGGAACCTAAGCTGAGTTCAGAAACAAAGAAAGATAAAATAAAGTTCTAGAATCACTTAAGTTGGGAAGCTAGTGTCATAGTCATAACTCTGTTGTGGTCAAGTCAAGATTCATCATTCATTTCATAAGTTATTTTGAAAACATCTGACGACGAAACAGTATGGCCACTCCAACTGTCCATAACCGCGGACGTGGCTATTCGAATAGTTTGACACTCTGCAGAGGTGGTACACTTTCACCACAAGATTCGATACATCTGTCAGGGATATCCCTGAATCATCATACTTAGTATGTAGATAATCAAACATAACCTTTCCTTTACACACCCTAGTATAAGCACCTCTCCTATGAGCATGGCCTCCCAACCTTAACCATTTGTCATCTTGGGCACTACATAGGTGGACAACATTGAGAGGTAGCCTCAGCTCAAACCTCTCCCGCGAGGAAACTAATACTAATGCACATAAATTTCCGGCTAAGCCTTACCCAATTCAGGTATTGTGGTTGTACGGTAAAAATTTGGAATGGTATCGCATCCGAATCCAACCATCAGTTTTGTAAAGGGTTAAGACTCATGCCTCAACATTTTTATCATCATAAACCATTTGTGTTTCTCAACACATGTCAAAACATCTCAATAGAATGACTCATTATTCCAAGGTTTTCTCAATTCATTTTCACCAAGTGTTCCCATCTAAAGTGACTCCAGTTTTTATCTAACTCTAAACTACTAAGTTAAGTGTGTTCACTAAGGTGGAAAGATGGGATCAATATCATGCCATAGAATGACATCTAAAGTTATCTAAATAGGTCAAGTTTTATACTCTTTATGCTACCTTCAAAACAAGTAAAGGACTTTGGTAAAGTAAAAGAAGTAAAGCTTGGAAAATAATACTTGGGATAAGTAATAGTCAAACATGGTATAACTAAAGCATGTCCTAAGCATCTTTGCTTGGGTTATCTAGATTGCAAGGGTTAGCTTGCATTGTTAATGGTGGCTTTCTAGTATAATACTTGCAAGTGTTAGCTTGCCTTGGTTGGTTTAGTGGTTGAAGTTTTCTTCCTCCTCCTCTTGGTAGCACTCCTCCTCCTTGAAAGCTTGGTCGGTACTATTGTCTATAAATACATACGGAGTACACAATCAACAAACAATACTTAACTAGTCTAATTAGCACTCTAAGGCACACATTTGATGATCTATTATCATCACAAGCATCACAAGTTTTATTAACTAGTTTCATTCTTTTTATTTAAAAGAAGTAATTTCTACTCATTGAAAAAATAATTAAGATTTAATATTCACCACTTAAAACATGGGATCATGTGGACACATGCCATCACCACATATCCTAATATATGGGAATGTGATTTAAGGGTTGGTTCATAACTACTTGGGTTTAAGTTCATTATTTAATGATTTAAAGTGACTAGAAATGCCTATATAGCATTATTTTGGTACTAGTCCAAAGTCACTGCAAGTACACCTTAATATTATTACATATTCAGATATGTATGGTTAAATGTGATTTTTGAGAGTTCGAATCAACTCAAAAGCTATTTTGGTTGATTTTATAAAAATGTTTGAATGTGCAAAAGCTTCTGTCTTATTATTTTTACTAGGATATATCTCTAACTCTAAATTAATTAAATCCAACGGGCTTGGATAGATCTTTTCAGTAGCTTTCTAACACAATTTGAATCACTCTATTTGGATTTGTAAATCTCTCTGAATTGATTTTCAAACTAGGGGATAGAACTAAGTTCAAAACTAAATAGAAAAATCTAAGTTTGATTTAAATGGGTCGTGTGGGAACGAAAACAGGCCGGCCCAGTGGCGTTCCACGACGTAGAACGCGGATGTGGGGTCCACCGGTCGGTGGCTCTTACACGGGTTGCACGGGCGATGTGGGTCATTAGATTAGAAGGGGAATCTACGGCTAAGAGGTGTCGTCTCCGGCGAACAGTTCGCCAGCGAGGAAAAACCCTAGCAGCTCGGTGGGGGTTCTCAGGGGGTATATCGGGGCTCCAGCTATGGCGGGGATGGGGCGATCGAGCATGCTGTCGACGGCGGGCTCGGGGGTGGTCACGGCAGCTCCTGGATTGACGAAATCGACGGTGCCTTCTCCTCCTCTGCAGCGGGCTCCTTCGGCAAAATTCCGGCGAACCAAGGCTCGAGCGGCTCCGGTGAGAGGTGGGGAAGGACCAGTGAGGAGAGGGGAGTTGAGTGGTGTGAGTCTTTGGTGCTGGGGAGGGCTCCTTTTATAGGCGCGGCAGAGAAGCATGGGCGATGCTCGCCGGTGACGACGGCACAGCGAGCTAGAGGCGTGGGCGGTGCGCTAGGATGGTGGGCGGTGCGCTAGGATGGTGGGCGGTGCCCTGGCGAGTGTCACGGTGGTGCTTGTGCAGTGGTTTGCAGTCAGGGAAAGTGAAGAACGCAGCACGCACTAAGTCTCTCCCGATGGCGAGTTTTACGGCGGTCGGCAACTATGGGGCACAGTTGGGGGAATGGGCATGTCTGTTAGCTTGCTAGGCTGGTGGGGATCGTGTAGGCGGGCGGCTGGAGCAAGGCGAGGTCTGGCTGCACGGGGACAGTGCGCGCTCTGCAGGCAGCGTCAGCTTGGCCGACCGTCTCCGGGCGCAGCAGTTCCTGGCCGTTCTGGTCGTTGTCCTCGGGCTAGGGCTGGTTGGGCGGTGGAGGTGGACCATGGGCTACCTCCAGGACATGGTGGATGGCACTGGCGGTGGCTGTGGCGTGTTGTCACCGGTGAGGTGCCCAAATGGGGGCTCGGACTTAATGGCCATGACCATTTGGTCGTGGCACAGTGTGTGGCTGGGCTTGAGAGGGGTAGGGGGTTGCACTTAAGCAATCAAGTTTTGAATTTTTGGATGAATTTTGGTGGAGTTGCTAGACACAAGCTTAAAAATGTAGCTCATTTGAGTGGTTTTTGAATAAGTGTGATCTTCTCATATGAACTACATTCAATTTTCAAATACCATTTAAAATTAGTGTTTGAAATTTTTTGGCAGATCACAAAGTGGGCCTTGGTACATCATTACATGTACTAGCAAGGGGTGCAGAGATCCATATTTATCTCTGTTAAGAATTGAGTCCTAGGAATAGCCAAAGTAGGCATGGTAGTTAAAATGGCACAAATGACCATTGCTTTCTTTTATTCATTTTGATTTGTTTTTCTTTGGGATTTGTTTGGGAATGATTTATATGATGTTTATTTCACCTAATAATCATTTTACAAGCAATGGATCACTTAATCAAGGCAATTCAAAACAACTCCTATTTAAATGCACACACATATCAATGCTTTAATAATTTTAATTGGAAAAGTTTTTGTTAACCCTAATTTTTGATGATTTGGATCTTAATAACCTTGGATTGAAGTTTTGGGATGTTACACCTCCTTCCTTGTGAAGGATCCCTCTAAACAGGTATCTAGGTAGTCCTTGTAATGTCCTGAAAGCCTTGCATAAAAATTATTAATAACAATATTACTGGGGAGCTCATGAATGGGACATTTGAGAATTAGTGACTTAAATATCCCCCATGCTTGGGCAATACTTTCTCCATCATGAGGATGAAAATTATAAATATAATTACTATCTTTATGAATTTCATGAGGAGGATAAAATTTAGAGTAAATGAGAGATTCAAGTTCCTTCCTCCGAATGATTTTCATCGTCCAGTAACTCATACCACTCCCTTGCTTTGCCCTTCAGTGATAAAGAGAATAGCTTCCTCATAACTTGGTTCATTGAAATACCTGCACACTTGAACAACTCGCATAATTCATGTATAAAGAGTAAATGATCACTAGGATGGATAGTTCCATCTCCAAAATAACAGTTATGCATAACACGTTCAACAATTTCCATAGGTATTTTAAAATGGACGCTTTCAGTATGTGGATTTAAAATATCACAAGTATCATTAGAATTACCACATATGGGAGATAATGTATCATCAGAGCAAATTTTCACCTCTAAAGCTAGGGATCTAAAGAGATCATTTTCATAGAAACTAACTTTCCCAAGCTTAGACGTTTCCATAGCATTAGTAACAAAGGTGTTCAAAAAATTCATACTAATAACATTGCTATTAGCATGCAAAGAAAGTTCCATGGGTTTTTTAATTTTATTTCCAAACCATTCATGTTCTACCTCAGGAAAAATACTAAAAAGCTCTCTAATTTTGTTGTTGTTTTCCATTAAGCCTAACTAGTGAAAATAAAAACAAGAAACAAAAAGATATAATTGCAGAATCTAAAGGAAATAACTTTGAACACTCACACACCAGCAACAGTACTAGAAGATAGCTTAGTAGCCAGAGGATGTGAGTACCTTTTACCTTTCCTCCCCGGCAACGGCGCCAGAAAATAGCTTGATGTCTACGCATGCTTCTATTCTTGTAGACAGTGTTGGGCCTCCAATTGGAGAGGTTTGTAAAACAGCAGCAAGTTTCCCTTAAGTGGATCATCCAAGGTTTATCAAACTCAAGGAAGAAGTGGTCAAAGGTATCCCTCTCAAGCAACCCTGCAATCAAGATACAAGAAGTCTCTTGTGTCCCCAACACACCCAATACACTTGTCAGGTGTATAGGTGCACTAGTTTGGCGAAGAGATATTTAAATACAAGTAATATGGATGATTATAAGTGGTAATTGCAATCTGAAATAAGAGTGGTAGCAAGCAAACATGTAACAGGACTGATTGTAAATGGTGTTTCAATGCTTAGAAACAAGGCCTAGGGATATACTTTCACTAGTGGACATTCTCACATAAATATCTTCTCTTCATTATGCTACCCTGAACTACTCTCCAGTTGGACGATGTAGGGCTATAACAGCACACCTTAAAGTTCGCAAAGATTATTTCTGTAATTATACTCATGATAAGTATTTCTGTAATATTAGACTAAGTGCCACACAGTGTGCACACTGTCAAATTCACACACGTGGGGATAAGCAAAGATTAATTAAAGCACTTGAGTAGCAGAATAGATCTATAGATTACAAAGCTCATGATCTCAATAAGATCACGCATAGAAAGAGATGAACACATAGCTACAGCTAGAGCCCTTAGCCTCGAGAGAGAACTACTCCCTCCTCATCATGGGAGTCAGCAACGACGATGGAGATGGCGGTGGAGTCAATGGAGATAGCTCCGGGGGCACTTCCCCATCCCGACACGGTGCCATAACAGAGACTTCTGTCCCCTAAATCTGCTCTTCGGTGGTGGCGGCGCTGCGAAACTTTTCGTGGAATTCTGATCTTGTACTTAGGGTTTTCGTCTCGGGGGGTTTATATAGGCGAAGAGGCAATGCCAGAGGTGGGATAGGGTGGCCACACCACCTGGTGGCGTGGCCAGGGGGACCTGCGCTAGGGGGTGGTGTGGGCCCCATGTGGCCCATCTCCACTCCTTCTTCTGGCCTCCTTTGTCTTCTGGAAAAATAGGAATTTTGGCTTTTATTTCGTCCAATTCCGAGAATATTTATTTACTAGCTTTTCTGAAACCAAAAATAGCAGAAAACAGGCAACTGGCACTGCAGCATCTTGTCAATAGGTTAGTTCCAAAATATGTATAAAAATGCCTCAAAGTGTAGACAAAACATAAGATAGTTGATACAAAACAAGCATGAAGCATCAAAAATTATAGATACGTTTACGACGTATCAGGCCGCCCATGAAGCATTGCTCTAACCCAAAGTAGGCCAACCTAGTTAGGGAGTCATAGTGGGTATATCCGGAAAGTATATCCCCAACAACAGGGCCAACAAAAAACTTAGGAAGTGCTAATCTTGTAATCTACATATGACGTAAAGGTGTAAAGTACTTGTTGTAATTAATTATTTTCTGCTATTTGACTCGACTCGATGCACCGTATGCTAGGCCCTTTCGTTAGCCTGGCTCCCTTAGTCTTAGTACCTTGCCAACCTATTAGTTGGGCTACAACTAGGTTAGAGTTTCAAGGATTCGATGCTCAGGCAGAGTTAACTATTCAGGCTATCATGTAAGATGTGTTTGAGTGCATTGATTCGATAATAGGTTGCTCAAAGACACGAAACCACCGAGTATGAGATGCATAAAAGTAAGGCAAATATCTTGCTCTTAGTAGAGGGAAACTTATCTTTATTGATAGCAGGTAGCAGGTACATGTTTCAGCTAACTAGCCTGTCTAAGTACCATTATTTATAGTAAAACATCCTAAGCATATAAATAACAAAACTATGTGATGTTCCAAGGGTTGGAGTATGTGACTCTAGTTTTTCAGGTCCTTGAGGCGATATGCTCCACCTAGGATCACTTCCATTATAATATAGGATCCTTCCCAAGGGAATTCCAACTTGATATGGCCCTTTTTCTCGAGCCATAACATGAGGCCTCCTTCGGAGAAGGACTTAGGGCGCACCCAACAACTATGGTAGTTGCATAGGTGTTGCTGGTATACAGCCGAAATGCGTAGAGGCGATGTCACATGATTCATCGAGTGTTTACATTGTCTTCGAGTGCGGCCGTGGAGTCGGCTTTGTTGTAGGCAGCGAACCTGGGGCATTGTACCTAACCTCTGCTGGTGGGACAGCTTCTGCACCATGCACCATGAAGAATGGCATGTAGCCTGTGGTGTTGTTCGGAGTTGTCTGAAGGATCCATAGCATAGAGGGTAGTTCCTCAGGCCATGCCCCGACTTCTCTCTGAATAGGTCACAGGAGTCGCTTCTTGAGGCTATTGCAGACAAGACCATTGGACTTTTCGACCTGCCTATTGGTTTGCGGGTGTGCTACTGAGGTGTAGCTGATGTTTATGCTCATCTCTTCGTAGAAGACTTGAAACTCTCCTAAGGTGAAGTTGGAGCCATTTTAGGTGATGATGCTATGGGGAACCCCGAACTTGAATATTAACAACAAGATGAATTTCAGCCGAGGTCGCACTTTGATTGGTGACATGTGTGGCCTCAATCCACTTGGTGAATTTGTCAACTATGACGAGGAGGTAGACATGGCATCCATGAGAAGATTTCGGTAGCTTGCCCACCATGTCGAGTCCCCATTGAGAAAAGGGCCAAGCGAGAGGGATCGTCCTTAGATATGAGGCGGCTTCATGAGGCTTCTCTTTGTACCTTTGACAATCATCGCACTTAGTGATGAGGTCCATAGCATCTTGCATTGTAGTGAGCTAGCAAAATCCCACCCTGAGAGCCTTTGCTACTAGTGCACGGTTGCTAGCGTGATTCCTGTAGATGCCCTCGCGGATGTCGAGTAGGATGCTCCTACCATCTACGGGTGTGACGCACCTTTGAAGGATGTTGGTTATGCTTCGCTTGTACAACTCGCCATTTATTATTGTGAATGCCTTGGAGCAACAAGCGATGTGTCATGCCTCGGTTGGGTCTTCCGGTAGCTCCTTACGTGTCAGGTACGTGATGCATGGGTGCATCCATGTTGGGTCTATCAGTATCACTTCCACCGAATCTATGGTGGGTGGTTGCTCTTCCGATGTTCCGGGTGCCTCAGAGTCGACAGGAGGGATAGCCCCGAAGTGCGTCATTTACTCTAGAGGGTTGGCAGATGCTTTGGTCTCGATGGACTATTGATGCATGTAAAATGCATACATGAACTTTGCACTTTATTACTTGATATTCCAACATATTTACATCAAATATGGGTTAACCCTGCCGAGGAAGAAAACCCCTATTTCAATGTTTTTGACTTTTAGGTACCCAAACAACGTCCAATTGACCTGAACTTCACGGGACACGGTATTTATCAGAATGAAGAACAATGTGCCAAATATTTGCGAGAAAAGAAGACCGATCCTCGACACAGATGGAGGTAGAGATCGAAAACATAGAAAGAGAGAGTCAGGAGGCTGCCACTAGAGAAGATCAGAGGGGGAACACCGCCGGAATAGCCTCTAGAGGGCTCCACCCCCTACGGCGTGTTCATCATCAACACCTACATCAAGATCCTCTCCATCCCCCTACTATAATCTCTTGGCAAACATGATGTGTGAAGCAATATTTTATCTTCCATTGATCTATTGTGACTCCATATCTTTGTTTGAGTAGTGAATTGTTATGGCAAAGTAAAATAGTTCGTTTATTAGTTGCATTCAATGTCGTTATCTTTTATGATTGTCTTATTGTACAATATATGAGTGCACGCATATGATGGGGAATTCATGTAAGGTGATCACCATAGTTGAATGGCATGGGGAGGACCGTGGAGGATAGAAAACCATGGTCCAATCCATAAAGGTACATTAGGGGGCATATGTTGGGGACCCTAGAGTTTATAGCTATGGTGGGACAATTATGTCATAAAAATTCCTATGTTTGCTTAGTAACATGGCATTAGGATCCATCATAAGAGTTGTGTATGCACATTTATTTGGTTGCACCTAATTAAGGCTCCGTCCTAGAAGAAACAATAAACAACCAAACAAACGAATGAAATAACAATTGCCTAAACATTTACTCCCTTAGAGAAACTTGCTACTTGAGAAAACTTGCCACCACTCCTCTCCACTTCATCAGATCAATTTAACTTGCACTACTTTACTTGTAGTTTCCACTAGCACATACTTTATTTATTTTCTACTTAGTACCAAAACAAAACACACACTTAGATTCTAGCTTTGCATAGAAGGCCATATAAGAGGGTTATAGGGCTTTAGAGAATAGATAGTTTACCTTCATCTCCTCTTGGGTTCGACACTCAAATACTTATCGAATTGTACTAGGTGATCCCCTGCACTTGGGGGTTATCAAGATACTTTTCTAGCGCTGTTGTCGGGGAGCATAGCGCTAGGCTTCTATTCTTGCTTGTATTGCTAGTTTATTTTTAGTGCCTTTTTCTTTTATATAAAACTAAAACCCAAAATAATTAGATGGATCCTTTTCCCAAGATTAACCATGAGATATATGATTTTTATGTCAAATATATTCTTTTGGGCAGTAACCTTTTTGATGCAAGAGATAATGTTGAAAGTGCCAAGGAAGGAGATGACAAAAGCCTACTCTTGGGGATGTCCATGCCACCCCAAGAAGAAGAGGAAAAGGAAGAACAAGTGGAGGAAGAATGGAGTAGCTACTCATCTCTACACCCAACAATGGTAATGAACACATTCTTATTAATGGTGATGATCTTTCATTGTCTAGTAGTCCTCTATGTGGAACAATTATGACTAATATATGGGAGGATGAAAGTGATATAATTGAGTTAGATGATCCAATATGCTCATTAGATGACTTGTATTTATATGGTGAATCTATTCAAAACTATGAGATTAAGTTTGCTTTTGATGCTTGCAACTATTATGAGAGAGGAAGAGATAAGAGCCCTCTTTATATTTCTATGTTACTTAAAATGCAAGCTACTGATCATTATATGCATTGGACACCATAACCTTGATTCTATTTATTCACATATAAAATGTCAATGCATAGGAAGAGAGTTAGACTTAAAAGTAAATGTCTATGTGCTTTGTGGTGTGCTCCACATGCTTTCAAGTACTATTAAATTTGATCACACCCTGATATCCATGTAACATGTAAAATAACTTTACCTACTGATTTTTAACAATTATTTTAAGATTTTCACTTTTCATAAATTTTGGAAAAGTAAATGAGAAACATGAGCAATGGAGAAGTTGGGGTCGACCTTGAACATGTGTTTTTCATGCCAATGGAACCATTAAAAAATCTCTATCATTAAAAAACTTCCCATTATAAAAAAAATAAAAAGAGTGTTTATTACTACTGAAACATCACCTTTGTATCTTACTTTATTATATTTGTGCCAAGAATAACCTCTTTTGAGAGGTAAGATCAAACAATTGTAACTTGCTGTCCAGAAAATAGATTCCTAAGCTTCACTAAAAAATATTAAAAATCACAGAAGAGGAATGTTGACCTGCAATTTCACGTCAGCAATACTCAGCGCTTTACCCACATTTCATTAGTTCAAAGTTTTTTATTTGAGCAACGTAAGTGCCTCTAAAAATTCGCTCTTTACAGACTGTCCGATTTTTGACAGATTTTATTTCTATTATGCATTAGTCTTGTTACCTTTATTTGTGCGGTTCCTTTTTATCATAGAGCAATACAAAACCATAGTTACAGTAGTTAATGTTTATTTCATGGTATGTCTTTGCTGTACCTATTGGGATTTAATTTATGGAGGCACTAACCACTCTAATCAAGTTTTATGATGAGTTTTGTGTGGAAAGAGTTTTCAAGTGAAAGAGTTGAGCGTGATGAATGAAGATTAAGAAGGACAAACAATCAAGCTTGGGGATGTTACCCCTGGGAGCACCCCACATGTATCAAAGGAATACAAGAATTTAAGATTGGGGATGTCCAAGCTACCTCATAAACTCAAACCATCTTGATATCAAGTAAGTAAGACTAGCTATATGGCTATAAAGAAAATTCTTGCGGGAGACAACCCGATTATTTTTGTTTTGATTATGTTTATGTCCTCTTTCTGTAACAAGAGAAATAACATTTTTTTTGTTATGGATTTTTTAATAAAGTACCAAGTTTTACGCATTTTGGATTGAAAGAGTTGAATAAATATAGAGTTGCAGATTCCTGCATGAGTCTCTATACCGTATGATTTTTCATATTTTTTTGTAACTCCGATTGAGCTGATATTTGAAATTTAGTTACGACTTTTCATCTTCTGTATGCTCAAGAAATTTCGTGATTTTAGAACATGTCTAAGTAGGATAATTGATTTTGTTTGCTGCTGCTAAAATTCTGGATAGATTCTATCCCATTTTGTTTTATGTCTTCTTAGAGCTTTTAAGTTGAATCTTTTTGATTAATTTGAGTTCATGAGAGAGCATACAACATTATATACCTACTGGACACTTCATATATATATTTTTTTAAGGATTTCTTGCAGCAAATATTATGTCTTTTATGCCCACTAATGTCACCCCACCGAAAAAAGATGGGAGAAAATTTGGTGTTGAAGTTTTTTTTACAGGAATTAGAGGATCTGCACCAAGATCTATCTAAGGATGGTGAAAACCATAAGCTCGGGGATTCCCAAGGCACCCCACTGGACCAACCACACTCTTGGTTTGCAAGCGTCTACTTTCTGTTTTTCGAGGAACAGATTACTATCGACAAACTTGGAGCATTTGTGTCTTACTTCCTTTATTTTTAGTTATCGTTTTGTTCATGTTGCCAAGACCATTATCAATATATACTTTCTGTAGAAATAAATTAAGTTGGATTCTATAAAAAAATTGGGATTGGGATGTTGAAGTTGATTTAAAAAGGATACATATAGTTACATGATTCATATGCTTTGAATGAATATTAATTTGCATGTGAGTTATGTAGAGCTATATTTTATTCATGTTTTGATGCTTGCTATTAGTTTACATTGTTTGACATGGATTGATTAGAACTATGTACTCTTATGGATGCATCTAGACGGTCAACCTTCTCCCTCTTGCTAACCCAAAAATAAATCCAACAAGTTAAAACTTGTTTATCCAACTCCCTTTGAACCAAGTTTTTCCAGAGTGTCCACCATACCTACCTATTAGCAAAATTGCTATTCCAAGTATATTTATCATGATTTATTATTTTATATAGATTCCAAATTAAAATGCTAATGATTGTGTTTCTATGAGAAAGTTAGTTAGTGAAGCTCTCGCGAACTTGATGGCACATTTTATTTTCCTGCACATAATAAACTTGAACATTGTGACTATCTTATGAGGCTATGTTGTTGTAAATTTATGGGTTGGGAGTTATCACAACCATGTTTTCATGGGGCATGTTTTCAACATTGCACTTATTTATATTTAGTAGATATCATGATTTTTTGTTATGGATGCCTATCGGTGTGAAATAAGTTGGAAATTTGTAAGCTCGTGGAGTTTGTATATGTGTTAGAGAAACGTCTGGGCCGATAAGCAAACCATGCATCATTCATGGTGGAAATTTACAGCAACCCATAGTGAGCATTCTATGAAGCATCTTCAATAAAAAGCTATGCCATAGTACATAAAAAGAATTGTTAAGATGCTCATTGTCTGTTTGTCTTGTTGTTTTGATATGGGAAACCTCCTATATAATGGGACAAGAGGTACCCCGTTGGCGTTCTCAATGATACATGTACGCATACAATGACAAGAACTTATTTGGGACCTAAGTTGAGTAGCATGTGGTTTACGTACTCGTATTCAAGGGGCATGAGGCATTCAACTCATATTTTGTTAAGCATATACCTCATACTTGCCATCACATTAACCTTAACCATTCAAGATGCTAATGATAGGGGGAAATGAGAGCTCAAAGCTAATGAATACCATAGTTCAAACATAATCATAAGAGGAAGCGTGTGGAAGCTATATGAAACGTATTCATGATTTATATCTGCTTATTATCTATGTTTTCAAAGTGTCCACTTTAATATTCAGAATTTAGAAGAAAACTCTATGACCACTATAGGATGTTTTTACTTTGCTTTTGCATTTTGCATTCATTTGGTCCATAGCTCTTTCTTCTATGTTACACTTTGTGAATTACTATTGATCATACTTTCATTGTATATGAGATATCACTTCATTATCTATCTTGCATATTGTTATTCCTTTGAAGAATGAATCATTTAAATTTGTGTTGAAATAGTAATCAGTTATGATATCCAAAATAGTATTAAAGTACAAAGTCCATGTTAGTTTTATCACCTTCATACTCGAGGACGAGTATAGGTTAAGCTTGGGGATGTTGATGCATGTAAAATGCATACATGAACTTTGCACTTTATTACTTGATATTCCAACATATTTACATCATATATGGGTTATATTCATGTTTCATAATGATTAGTGGGAATAATTCACACTTCCCATATTTCTTTGGAATTAACCCTACTGAGGCAAAAAATATCCCTTTTTCAATGTTTTTGACTTTCAGGTACCCAAACGATGTCCAATTGACCTGAAACTTCACAGGACCCAGCATTTATCAAAATGAAGAACAATGGGCCAAAGATTCGCGAGAAAAGAAGACCGAGGAGGGAATAGGCACAGCAGCCGCAGCCCACCCCCTGGCCGTGACTGGTATGCTCTTTCCTCCCTAGAGTCTACGATGCCATCGATTCTTTCACCAAATGACTTGTCTTGACCTAAAACCTACTATATATACACCCTTTCGGCGATCCTTGACACATATGAAGGTAGAGATCGAAAATAGAGAAATAGAGAGTCAGGAGGATCCTGCCCGAGAAGATCGGAGGGGGGAAACGCCACCGGAATCGCCTTCGGAGGGCTCCACCCCTCCGGCGTGTTCATCATCAACACCTACAGCAAGATCCTCTCCATCCCCCTACTGTAATCTCTTGGAAAACATGATGTGTGAAGTAATATTTTATCTTCCCTTGATATATTGTGACTCCATGTCTTTGTTTAACTAGTGAATTGTTATGGCAAAGTAAAATAGTTCGTTTATTGGTTGCATTCAGTGTTGTTATCTTTTATGATTGTATTCTTGTACAATATATGAGTGCATGCATATGTTGGGGAATGCATGTAAGGTGATCATCGTAGTGTAATGGCACGGGGAGGACCACGGAGGACAGAAAACCGTGGTCCAATTCATAAAGTTACATTAGGGGGACATACATCAAGGACCCTAGTGTTTATAGCTATGGTGGGACAATTATGTCTTAAAAATTCCTATGTTTGCTCAGTAACATGGCCTTAGGATCCATCATAAGAGTTGTGTATGAACATTTATTTGGATGCACCTAATTAAGGCTCCGTCCTGGAAGAAACAATAAACAACCAAACAAACAAATGAAATAACAATTGCCTAAACATTTACTCCCTTAGAGAAACTTGCTACTTGAGAAACTTTCTAATTGAGAACACTTGCTACCACTCCACTCCACTTCATTAGATCAATTTAACTTGAACTAGTTTGCTTGTAGTTTCCACTAGAACATACTTCATTTATTTTCTACCTAGTACCAAAACAAAACACACACTTAGATCCTAGCTTTGCATAGAAGGCCATATAAGAGGGTTATAGGGATTTAGAGAATAGATAGTTTACCTTCAGCTGCTCGTGGGTTCGACACTCAAATACTTATCGAATTGCACTTGGGGGTTATCAACTATTCACTGATCTGCTCCAGGAAAACACCAGGAGGTATGAGTGCACAAGTCGACCCTATGGTGTACAGTGTATCGGCTTCCTCATTGTTGTTGCGGGAGACATGCCACAATTTGCAGCCATCAAAACTTCCCTCCAAGGAGTTGTACGGCTCCCGATAGGCAATCATATTGTTGCTGACTGCATCACACTTGTTCATTGTCTGTTGTACGATTAGGTTTAAGTCGCCATATATCATGAGGAGCGTGGTACCGCAAGCCTTGGCCATTTGCATGCCATGAATCATGACCTCATACTCAGCTTTTTTTTTAGATGCTTGAAACTTCATCCTTAGCATGTACTGCATCTTGTCTCCCTATGGTGATGTCAGGATGACACCAGCACCTGCACCTTCGACTCGTTTCGATCCGTCAAAGTGCATAGTCCATACACCTGATAGATCTGTAGGACCCAGTGTTTGCAGCTCCATCCAATGAATTATGAAGTCCGGGATCACCTGCGACTTTATCTCCATGTGCCTCTCGTAGGAGATGTCCCGTGGAGACAGTTTGATTGCCTAGAGGGAGACTCATCATGTTGCTTCGGGGTTGTTGAGGATCTTGGACAGCGCGGCGTCATTGACCACTACTATCGGGTGCTCCTAGAAGTAGTGGCGTAGTCTGCACGCTATCATGAAGACACCATCGGCTAGCTTGTGATAGTGCAGGTACCGCTTCTTGGTGGGGGTGAGGACCTTGCTGAGGTAGTACATGATCATTTCACCCCATAAGCCTTGCCTTCTTCTATGCGTTCAACAACGAGCATGGTGCTGACCACCTGGTTTGTGGCAAAGATGTATAGTAACATGGGATCCCTTTCTTGCGGAGTTACTAGGACGGGTGGAGTCGACAACGTGCGTTTGAGATAATCGAAAGTTGTTTGTGCTTCATTGGTCCACTCGAATTAATACGATGTGCACATCAGCTGATAAAATAGGAGTGCCTTCTCTCCTAGCCTACCGATGAATCCACTGAGTGTTGCTATGCGTACTGCCAGCTGTTGGACACCTCTAAGGTGTGTTAGATGCTTCATTGTTAGGATTGCCTTTATCTTCTTTGTATTCGCTTCGATTCCTCTTGTTGAGATGAGGTAATCGAGAAGTAGACCTACTGGTACTCCAAATGTGCACTTCGTTAGGTTCAGCTTGATCCGGTAGCGGTCGAGATTGTCATAAGTCTCTCGGAGATCGTCGATAAGCATGGCTCCCTCCTTGAACTTGATAACCATGTCGTTGACGTAAACTTGGATATTCTTGCCAATTTGGTCATTGAGGCAGGCTTGCATGCACCTTTGGTATGTGGCACCTTGCTTACTCAAGATGATGAGCTCGTTCAAGAACCCCAAGAGAAAGGTATGATCAGTATAGCAACAGGTTTTCCCTCCGTTATGAAACCAAGGTTATCGAACCAGTAGGAGCAAGGAAACACCTCCAAGGTGTTGTTTCCAACTTGGAATCCTGCATAACAAAATCACATAACTTTGCCCCCAACTCAGTGAGGTTGTCAATCTCATCAGTTTTGCTGAAAACAAAGGATTAAACGTATTGTGTGAAAGATAGTAATAGCTTGCAGAAAGTAAGCAGAAAATGGTAAATAGTAGATTGTAGATTGATGGTAAAAGAAAGGACCGGGATACATAGTTCACTAGTGGTGATTCTCCTTAAGATAGATGACATGTTGGGTGAACAAATTACAGCGGGGCAATTGACAAACATCGAGAAAGCATACATGCATATACTACCTCTGTTTGGGATTATTAGTCCTAAGAGTTTTTCTACATTGTTTGAGATTATAAGGGCTATCTCATTTATTAGTCTCTCTCGTCCAATACATGTTCTACTTTTTCTCTCACTTCTCTCATGCATGTAAAACTATTGGTGCATGCATGTATTAATGAGAGAGTTATGGAGTGTCTTGGTATTACCAACTTGGCCCTTAGGACTAATAATCCCGAACAGAGGTAGTACTAATCATCTTGACTCCTATGAGATTTGATTGGGTATTACAACATTATACATAGACCGTAATCCAATTGCATCTATGACTAATAATCCACCTTCAGGTTATCATCCGAACCCCCTCCAATATTAAGTTCCAAGCAACAAATAATTGCATTAAGCATTGTGTGTAAAGTAAACAATACGATTGTTCTATGAACAAAGGGTTGTTGTTTTCTCCCTAGTAGCAACAACACATCTAGTACCTTGGAGATTTCTGTCACTTCCCCAGATTACTAGAGGCATGAACCCACTATCGAGCATAAATACTCCCTCTTGGAGTTGCTAGCATCTACTCAGCCAAGGTAGCTACTAACAACTGAGAGCATCCAAGATCACAAATAACAAAGACATGATAGAATCAATAATCAATCTGAAATAGCATCTCAATATCCATCGGATCGCCGCAAACACAACATGTATGATTACAAATAGATGATCTTGATCATGAACGGAGCTCACAAGATCTAGACATGGTAGCACAAAGGATAAGAACCAACCATCTAGCTACTAAATGGACCCGTAGTCTAGGGATGAACTACTCACGCATCACACCGGAGGAAGGCATGGTGATGAAGAAGGCCTCTAGGGTGAATTCTCCCCTTCGGAAGGGTGTCGGGAAGAGCTTCAGATCCCTCCCGATCTAGGGATGGAGATGATGGCGGCTACAAACTCTTTCGTGGAATTTTGATCAGGTACTTAGGGTTTCTGTATCGGAGGCGATATATAGGTGAAAAGGAGGCCGAGGGGGTGCCTAGGCGGCCACACCACCCCTGGCACGGGCCAGGCCTGGCCGCGCGGCCAGGTGGTGTGGCCATCCTCTAGCCCCTCTCCGTCTTGTCTTCTAGCTTCGTGTCCCCTCGGTGAAATATTAACTTTGGGTTTTGTCCCGTCCAATTCCGAAAATATTCATTTTCTGACTTTCTGGAACCAAAAACAGCAGAAAACAGGCAACTGGCACTGTGACATCTTGTTAATAGGTTAGTCCCAGAAAGTGTATAAAAATACTCCAAAGTGTGGACAAAACATAAGAAAGTAGATATAAAACAAGCATGGAACACTACTAGGAAATAGCTTATAAGTAGATAAGATATTCTGTGGCGCATATGTAAAACCATGCGCCACATATATGTATCAGTGGCGCACTAGTAAATATGCGCCATAGAAGTTTGGCAGTTCAGTGGTGCACGGAACCAATATACACCACAGAAGTCTAAAACTTCTGTGGAGCATATTTTCGTGTGCGTCATAGAAAGTGATGATTCTGTGGCGCATATAGATGTATGCGCCACAGAAAGTTGATGGGACCTAGCACCAAGAAAAGGGGGAGAAACTTCTGTGGCGCATATGTCCATATGCGCCACAGAAAGTGATGTTTCTGTGGCGCATATAGGTGTATTTTAGTTTTGTAAAAAATAAACAAAAATGATAGAAACTTCAAAAAAATAATTCCTTTGAGTTGTAGTTAGATTTTAGGATGTAGATCTAGAGAAAATTGAAAAACATGAATTTCGATGTATTTTGCAAAAATAGGTCATGGCACGGTAAAATGGCTATAACTTTTGCATACGATGTCGGAAAAAATATTTAACCTATCAAAATAATCGTCTCGAAATTCCCTACTCGAATTCAACGACCTATGGTCGTCCTTGATTTTACAGAATCCCCAAATTCGAAAAGAGTAAAAAGTTATTTAGGGTAGAAGATTTTTTACTGCAAAAAAATAAAAAAGGGGGTGAAACTTCTCTGGCGCATTTCTCCCATATGCGCCACAGAAGTCTTGGGCGGGATTCGAAATTTGAATCCTGCTGGCGCCCTTCTCCCTTCCTTTTTCGCCCCCTCCCCACTTCTTCTCCCCTCCACACTTCTCCCCTTCTCCTCCCTCCTCCTTCTCCACTCTCCGGCTACCTCCTCCTCCTCCACCACCAACTCCGGCGACCTCCGGTGACCTCCTCCTCCTCCACCACCAACTCCAGCGACCTCCTCCTCCTCCACCACCACCAACTCCGGCGACCTCCGGTGACCTCCTCCTCCACCACCACCAACTCTAGCGACCTCCGGTGACATCCTCCTCCACCACCAACTCTGGCGACCTCCTTCTCCTCCTCCTCCACCACCAACTCCGGCGACCTCCTTCTCCTCCTCCTCCACCACCAACTCCGGCGACCTCCTCCTCCACCACCAACTCCGGCAACCTCCTCCTCCTCCTCCTCTCCTCCTCCACCACCAACTCCGGCGACCTCCTCCTAGCCCTCCCTCCTCCTAGCCCTCCCTCCTCCAGTCGTCGCCACCGCCACCACCACCACCACCACCACCTCCGGCCAGATCTAGATCTGGCCGGGTTTTTTTGAAATTTGAAAAAAACTTCTATGGCGCATATTGGCCATATGTGCCACAGAAGTTTGAGATCTGGCCCGCCTTTATTTTGAATTTTGGAAAAACACTTCTGTGGCGCATATTGGCCATATGCGCTACTAAAGTTTGAGATTTCTGTGGTGCCTTTCAATATGCGCCACAGAAGATAGTTATCAGTGGCGAGGTAATAGTGGCGACTAAGATATGCGCCGCGGATAGTGAAAAAAGGTGCGCCACTGATAAGCTGTTTCCTAGTAGTGGAACATCAAAAATTATAGATACGTTAGCAACGTATCAACATCCCCAAGCTTAACTCCTGCTCGTCCTCGAGTAGGTAAGTGATAAAAAGAAAGAATAATTTTTGAGGTGACATGCACCATCATAAACTTGATCAAAGTATTTGTAGAACATTGATAGTTGGGATCATAGTACTTTAACATAGCATGAAAGATATAGTTCTAACAATAAGACATAGCAACTATGTTGTAACATGAAAAGGCACAAACAAAAGATTCATGAATAACAATGCTTTGCAAGATGTTTGTTTGTTTCACATATAGAAAGCATAATGAGAATGGTATTCGGCTTGTCGCTCATAGTGTAGCAAAACATAAATGCATAGGACACCTTCAAAGTTCATAAGGGTGACTAGATACAAGTAGTTTAAGAACAAGCAATATCAAAGTTATGCATCAATCAACAAGTCTTGGGACAATGCACATTAAACTAAGAATGGCCACTATGCTCTCTATAGGTGCATAAAGATAGAAGATGGAGACTCAACATAAATTAAAATAAAGGCCTTCATAGAAGGAAGCAGGAATTCATGTCACATAAAGAGCTTCCAAAAATTATGGTACTTATTAGCTTTCATCTCTCATTGCCCCTATCATAAGCATCTTGAAGTGATTAAGGTTAAAGTGAACAAACTATGGAATATATGCTTGACAAAGTATAAGTTGGCACTCTCATGTCCCTTGAATACGAGGGCCACTCCTCATGCTACTCAAGTTTAGTTACCGGTAAGTTCTTGTCATAGTAAGTACATGTGTATCATAGAGAACCGCCAACGGGGTACCCCTTGCCTGATGATACGAAAGAATCCCCATATAAAAATGACAAGGCAAGCAGACAATAAGCATCTCAGCAATCTTCTTATTTACCATGGGAAAATGGTGCTTTTTTCTCTCTTTCCTATTTTCTCATCTCTTTTTTTCTCTTTTTCTCTTTTTCTCAATCTCTATCTCTTTTTTTATAAGAAGAATGCTTCATAGATTGCTCATTATGGTTACGCTGCAGGTTTCCACCATTATTAGGCATGGATTAGACCAGCGGCCCAAGCGTTTCTCTAACACACATACATAACTCCATGGACTTACAAGCTCCCCTTTCATTTCACACGGATGACGTCCATAGACAAAAGAGCATGATATCACCTGGGTACAATGTGCAAGTGCAATGTTGAAAGCGTTCCCCATGACAGCATAGTTCTGCTAATCCCCAACATATAAGTGCAAGCATATACAACTTAGATGACACAATGGTTCAAGTTTATTAGGTGCAAGAAAAGTAAAGTGTGTCATCAAGTTTGTGGGAGCTCTAATCACTAATTTTCACATAATAAGTTTAATTTGGAAGGTAGATAAAAACATGAATTTACTTGGAATAGAAATAGTGCTAATAGGTGGGTATGGTGTACACTTTGGAATAACTTGGTTTTATTTGGAGTTGGATGCATGAGTGGAACTCATACTTGGTTATGGAGGCTAGCAAAAGACTGGTAGCGACCAACTAAGAGATCAATAATGGCCATAATCATGCAAAGCGATAAAACATCATTAATTAAAGCATAAAGTGATATTACAAGTCGAAAACTAAAGGGTCATAAAGGCTATGGTGACTTGGGATAGTGTTAACATGGTGTGAGCATGCGCCAAGTCAACCCAAATAAAGCATCAACGGAGAATACCACAATACTATGCTTTAATATGCTAAAACAGCGCATGATTCTTTCAAGGCACATTAAGCAATCTTAATTGTTTATAACATGTCATGCTACAGCAAAAATCACTAAGCATAAAGCCAAAACAATATCAAGTATGACATGATAAAGTCTAAGTCACAGTCAAAAACAAGCTCCTTTTTACCACTTAAGCATGAACTTTTCCTACTCTTTTCCAATCCAAACCAATCTTATTTGAAAACTAATGTATGAATGAGGGGGTCCAACCAATTTATTCAAGAAAAATAATCAAAACCAAGCAAACAAAAATGAAGACGCTCCAAGAACAACACAATTGTGCATGAAACAATAAAACTGAAGTGTTCGGAAGAAACCTGAGATTTTTATTGATAAAGAAGGGGATGCCCAAGGCATCCCCAAGCTTTGACGCTTGTACATCTTGGATATTTCTTGCGGGTGGCATCCCCAAGCTTGAGATTTAGTCCATTCTTCATCTAATTACATCATCCTTTCCTTACACCTGAAAATTTCCTTCATACAAAATTTCACACAATCTTTATTAGCAACATTAGTGTACTCAAGATAATAAGTCTTTGCGTTCAGTTCCAACACAAGTAAAACTTCCATTAAAACACAAGCTACTGTAGCACTTCCCTCAAAAGGCTCAATTCCCCAAAAAGAACCCAAAAAGGAATCAACAAGAAGCAAATGCAAATAATGGCAGAAATCTGTCAAAACAGACCAGCAGGTAAAAACCAATTTTTTCGAAGACCTTCTGTTGCTCAAATCAAAAAGTGTTGAACGAACAAAAGTTGTTTAACAACCAGGGCAGAAGCAAAAAAATGATAGCTCAAACCGACGTTCAGAGATTTTACATGAATTTTTACAGTGAAGCACAAAAATCTGTTTCGGGACAGCAACTTTCCCAAGCATTACTTCTCTCTCATTAGAGGTTACTCTTGGCACAAAAAGCAAATAAAAATAATAAGGAGAGGTTATTACTGAAGCAATAACTTCCAAGAATCAACTAAAACTTTTGGGTTATGTCCCAATAAGTACTTTTCTTTAACACCTTTAAGTTAGGCATAAGAAGCAAGAAAGGAATCAAGTATTTTCAAATGAAGAAGCATTAAGATTAATAGCAGAAATATCTTCAAAAAGGCAAGGTATCTCATCCAAATAAGTTCTAGAGGATCCTCCCTCAATTCTTGTGGGTTCACTATTTTCATCAAATGGGTTTTCAGGAACAATCCAATCAAAATTCTTTTCTAAGGCTTCATGCATTCCTACAACTTTAAAAGGTATTGGTATCTTAATTTCCTCCCCATTAAGTTCGGTTTTGTTCATCTTTTCTCGTGTACCAATAACATCTACATATGAGCCTAGCATATTAAAACGATCAAAGACTTTTCTAGCTTCCTTAGCAACGTCATAGAATTTTTTAAGCATGGTTTCCAGAATAAAATCTCTCTTTTCGGGGTCCTCAATTTCTTTAAGTTTAAGAAACATTACTTGCATTATGGGGTTAAGGTTAACAAACCTAGCTTCCAACATGTGGACTAAACAAGCTGCAGCAATTTCATAATTTGGAGCAAGTTCTGCAAGGGATCTATCCTCAATATCCTCATGATTGCTAACATGATTAAAGAATTCATCAATATTATCTTTCCCAATTATAGAGCCACTACCTATTGAAAGGTCTTTCAGGGTGAACTTGGGGATCAACATGGTGAGCTAAGAATGAGGAAACAAAAAATTATGTTTTTGATAAAGAAAGCAAACTAGTACAACTAATTTTTTTGTGGTTTTGATAAAGAAACAAGCAAACAAAGCAGAAAATAACTAAGCAAAACAAAAATAATAAAGTAAAGAGATTGGTTATGAGGGACTCCCCAGTAACGGCGCCAGAAAAAGTCTTGCTTACTCAAGATGATGAGCTCGTTGGGGAAACCCAAGAGGAAGGTATGATGAGTATAGCAACAAGTTTTCCCTCAGTTATGAAACCAAGGTTATCGAACTAGTAGGAGCAAGGAAACACCTCTAAGGTGTTGTTTCCAACTTGGAATCCTACACAACACAATCACAGAACTTTGCCTCCAACTCAATGAGGTTGTCAATCTCACCGGTTTTGCTAAAAACAAAGGATTAAACGTATTGTGTGAAAGATAGTAATATCTTGCAAAAAGTAAACAGAAAATGGTAAATAGTAGATTATAGATTGATGGTAAAAGAAAGGACCAGGATCCATAGTTCACTAGTGGTGATTCTCCTTAATATAGATGACATGTTGGGTGAACAAATTACAGCGGGGAAATTGACAAACATCGAGAAAGCATACATGCATATACTAATCATCTTGACTCCTATGAGATTTGATTGGGCATTACAACATTATACATAGACCATAATCCAACTGCATCTATGACTAATAATCCACCTTCAGGTTATCACTCCGAACCCCCTCTAGTATTAAGTTGCAAGCAACAGATAATTGCATTAAGCATTGTGTGTAAAGTAAACAATACGATGTTCTATGAACAAAGGATTTCTATTTTCTCCCTAGTAGCAACAGCACATCTAGTACCTTAGAGATTTCTATCACTTCCCTAGATTACTAGAGGCATGAACCCACTATCAAGCATAAATACTCCCTCTTGGAGTTGCTAGCATCTACTCGGCCAAGATAGCTACTAACAATGGAGAGCATGCAAGATCACAAATAACAAAGACATGATAGAATCAATAATCAATCTGTAATAACATCTCAATATCCATCAAATCCCCGCAAACACAACATGTATGATTACAAATAGATGATCTTGATCATGAACGGAGCTCACAAGATCTAGACATGGTAGCACAAAGGAGAAGAACCAACCATCTAGCTACTACATGGACCCGTAGTCCAGGGATGAACTACTCACGCATCACACCGGAGGAAGGCATGGACATGACGAAGGCCTCCAAGGTGAATTCTCCCCTCCGGCATGGTGCCAGGAAGAGCTTCAGATCCCTCCCAGTCTATGGATGGAGATGACGGCGGCTACAGACTCTTTCGTGGAATTTTGATCGGATACTTAGGGTTTCTGTATCGAAGGCGACATATAGGCGAAAGGGAAGGCCAATGGGGTGCCCTAGGCGGCTACACCACCCCTTGGCGCGGGCCAGGCCTGGCCGCGCGTCCAGGTGGTGTGGCCGGCCTCTGGCCCCTCTCCGTCTCGTCTTATGGCTCCATGTCCCCCTCGATGAAATATTAACTTTGGCTTTTGTCCCGTCCAATTCCAACAATATTTATTTTTTGACTTTCTGGAACCAAAAACAGCAGAAAACAGGCAACTGGCACTGTGGCATCTTATTAATAGGTTAGTCCCAGAAAGTGTATAAAAATACTCCAAAGTGTGGAAAAAACATAAGAAAGTAGATATAAAACAAGCATGGAGCATCAAATATTATACATACGTTAGCAACATATCACACCTGCATTTTTTAGCCCAAAGGTCATGGCGGTGTAGCAGAATACTTTGCTCATCCATGAAGACTTTGCTCATATCATAACCACCAATCTGATCCTCGAGCACTAGGGCGGTGTGGCCTAGTCGTGGGACCTGACAAGGATGATCATGTCTATTGAAGTTAATGCATGACTCAGACCCGCAGAGGTACTCACGTATGAATGGGGGTGGTTTACCACCTAGGAGATCACCTTTTGGATCCTGTTTAAGGGGCACCCTTATTGGATCATGCTCATTTTACCCAATGGATGTGGGTATGGTTTGGTTCAATTGTTATGAGCGGCCACAACCATGGGTGGTGACACTCCATGTGCTGGTAGCAGGGGAGGTGGTGGTGGTGCATGTGTTATGGGTCATGGGACTGTTGCGTAGCCTTAGTCAGTTGCGCTTTTCTGCATACTGTTGTAAGAATCCTGGAGGTGATTCTCTTGACCACCACCATGTAGCTTTCTTTTGGTATGGCTTGTAATCTTGCACACATACCCACGCTCGACATAATATATCCGGTCAATATGCACAAAGGTAAAGAAAGAACCAATCATAGAACGACATAGTTTTTGATCCACATCCTTACCTTTCTGATCGAGATCAAGGTTAACCTTAGTGGTCATGGGAGTCTTGGCACCTTTTACTTGATCCATACTGAACTTCTTGAGCATATCTTGGGTGTATTTGGCTTGATTGATGAATTCCCCGTCCTTATTTGTTTGACTTCAAATCCAACAAAAAATCCCATCTCACCCATCATGGACATCTCAAAGCAGTCGATCATGATCTTCGAAAAGTCCTCATCGAAAGTTTTGTTAATATAGCCAAAAATAATATCATCAACGTAAATTTGGCATACTAACAAGTTCCTTCCAACCCTCTTAGTAAAAAGAGTGGTGTCAACTAGCCCAACCTTGAAGCACGGTCCAACAATAACTCTCCACTCATACCACGCATGTGGGGCTTGCTTAACATCGTAGAGTGCCTTATCAAGCCTGTATACATGGTTCAGGAAGTGGGGCCTCATAGGTTGCCTGACATATACCAACTCTTTCGAAGGACCATTAAGAAAAGCACTTTTCACATCCATTTGTTATAACTCGAAATTGTGATGCATAGCAAAAGCAAGTAAGATGCAGATATATTCAAATCAAGCAATAGAGGTGAAGGTTTCACAATAGTCAATACCCTCAACTTGGAATAATCCTTGTGCCACCAAACTTGCCTTATTGCACACGATGGTCCCATTTGCATCTTGTTTATTCTTGAAGATCCACCTAGTCCTGATGACATTTTGGAAATCCTTTGGCCTCTCCACCAATGTCCACACCTTGTTGCACTTGAAGTTGTCAAGTTATTCATGCATGTCTACAATCCAGTCTATATCCACAAGTGCCTCACAAAACTTTTGGGGTTCAACATGAGAGATAAATGTATGGTGAGAGTTAAAAGCTGCTAATTGGTTGTGAGTAGTAGCACCTCTTTTGAAATACCAAATAACAATTTCAAGGATATGGTCTTATCATATAATCTTGGTGGCCCTCCTTGCATTACGGCAGGCATGGGCTTCAAGAAGTTATTTTTTTGAAACCGCTTGGTCATCACTGTGGTTTTGGTCCCCGTGTTGACCATCAACTTAACCTTTGATCAATAATAGTGTCACCATCATCATCATGGTGAGAGGCGTTAACTTGATCTTGATCTTAATTTGGCACCCCACCATCATATTCGTGAGGTAGATCATGTAGAGCTTGATCATGACCAGTCACATGTTCTTGGTCACCTTGACGAGATCTTGCTGTATCTAGGCATGCATTAGTTGGTCATTGAAGCACAAGTTGATCTTGCAAAAGTGAGGGATCCACTTGAGTAGAGAATTGTCCTTATCATTCGACCACAAGGGGTTCCACAGCAGGGCATAAAAATACCGCACCCATTCTTCTTATGGATTGATGAGGAAGTTTATCACCTATATCACAAACACCAACTTGCCCTACAATACAGTTATTATCCTCGTCGAACTTCACATTGCAAGTCTATTCAACTTGTCAATTAGAGTTGTTGTATATCTTATATGCATGAGATTTCTCGGCATAACCAACAAAACTTCCCTCTTAGCTTGGGCCTTGGACTCGAATTTAGCCAAGTGAGTACCTTTCTTGAGAATTTAGCACTTACACCCAAACACCCGAAATTACTTGATTATTTGGTTTGTTGCAAATGAGGGTATCATGTGGTGTCTTCTTCAAGAGCTTGCGGAGGTAGAGCCAGTTGGTAGCATGATACGCGGTGGAGATGGATTTGGCCAAAAATTAGTATGGAGACTTGAATTCTACCAACATGGTCCTTGCTGCATCCATCAAGGTCCAGTTCTTCCTCTCGGCTACACAATTTTGTTGAAGGGTGTACGAAGCACAATACTGATGCTTAATCCCCTCATAACTAAGGAATTCATTCAAGGTGTACTTCTTAAATGCGATGCTTGTCACTTCTTATCATCAAGATTGTTGCATTGTGTTGATGTTGAACTTGATTGGCGAATTCAATGACGATCTTTTGAGTCCCTCTCTTCTTATCACCAAGAATATCATGAGAAGGAGGTACAAATAGATCCAAATGTAGGAGCTCCAATGTAACACCCTCGAATCAGCCCTATGCAAGTTTCAGCAATTCCTGCCAAACCCGCATAGAAACGTTTCAAAGATGCCCACCATGCACTTGCGTGTAGGTGGAAAATGAAGTAATATCATTACACAATCGTCCACGATGGAACCCACAAAACATACATATACAACAACGACTCATCGAGTCAATAATACAGATATACAGTACAAATATCCAAAGCAGCTTGAAAACAATACAACATCCGAGTACGGATAAGATGCAAATGGGGCTAAGAGCCATGAAGAATAACCAATGGCGTCCATAACCCTGCCCAGGACAAGCCGGAAGGGTAACACTACTAACGACGTCGATCTCAAACCTGCTAAAACAAAAGGGGTGTCGACAAAGGGCAAAGGAAAAAGAGAGCGGACAGTACTAAGGCTAGTGCATGACGAGTCTATAATTTGGCGGCTCTCGCCTACATAGGTATGGTGGACTGAAGCGGCAGTGAAGCATGCACTAAACAACCTATAGAGACTCAATTGAGGATGGGTGACCCACCAGGAAGTGGGTCCCAGTTGTGCACGAGTATTTACAAAGTGCGCATAAAAGACTAGTGTTGGTCTGTGGGGCCAGTCTATATATCCTATTAATATGCCAGGAGTGACAGCCTGGTCATGGAGAATCTGGGGTGCTACAAGTGGTATCAAAGCCAATCCTCGCGGTTACACGAGCGTGTGCAGGTCAGTGGCGGACATGTGGAGCATGGCGTGTGTGGCCCAAAGTGGACACGTCATGGCACATGTGCCGGTATTGGACGCACAGACGTGTGCCAAGAGGGTACGTTCCTGGCTTGTGGTTGATTGACGAGGGCGTCGATCTTCTAAGGGTGGGTGTATGTGAGACCCTAGCGCATATTTTAATAGGATTGATAGGATACTCATACCAACGAGTTGCAACTTATTTTCCGGAAGCTCATCTAAAAATAACTTTGAGGTTAAGTGTGGTTCTCCTAGAGCAATCTGAGGATGGGTGATCGACCGGGAAGTGGTCCCGGTTGCGCACGAGTGAGGACAAAGTGCACAATAAAGACTAGTGTTGGTCTGTGGGGCCCGTCTAGATATCCTATTAAGCTGCCAGGAGTGACAACCTGGACACGGAGAGTCCGGGGTGTTACAAAAGTCTCATGCATATTTCCTTCAATGTAAGTCCTAGAGACACGATCTTTGGAAAAGGAAACATCTTTTGGTCTAAGGATGTGGCCAATCATGTAGATACTTTGAAAAGATATCATATTGACATGGGACAACCAGCGATGCCAAAGCCATCCCACGTTGACCTTAGCATATAATCATATCACGATTGAAGTGGTTTTCCTCAAAAGTCCACCACATACAAACTGTGCTCGACATACCCAACAAACGCGACTTTTAGAGTCTGGATCCACATGAGTACCACAATGTGCACATAAAAATAAGAGGCAATGCCCATAATAGCAAGTGCACAAATAGAAAGAATATTGTGACCAACGGTCTCTACAAGCATGACATTCACTAAGGATACATCCATAGTGACTAGCACCTTACCAAGACCAATTACCCTAGAACTTGTTTTGTCACCATAGAAGACAATTGTATTGTCATAGTGTGGCCTCATATCCTACATAATATACTTTAGTACGGTCATATGACTTGTGGATCCACTATCGAGCACCCATTTCACTCCTCCGAAAGCATTATCCTACAAAAGATCAAGTTTTGATCTTAGGTACCCATTTTTCGATGGGTCCTCTTTTGTTAGCAACAAGGGTCTTGGGAACCCAAATAGACCAATGATAATCATCAGTATAAGATGTTCCAAAATATTTGGCATAAACATGCACATCATGCCATTTCAAAAGAACATAAGATGGATTATGTTTGCTGGTAAAATTATTGTTAGAAGCATAGGTAGAACCGTGTGCTTTCCCTTGTGCATTGCCCTTGTTATTATTTTTCTTATTATTGGGATTGGGAACATATCCAATCCCTCTCTTGTATACTTTCCCTTTTCAAGTAGAGCCTTCAATTCCTTGTTTTCCTCAACAAGATTCACATGCTTGCAAGAAGGGTTAGAAGAGCTAAGCAAATCAATAACATCCGTAGAGGAATATTTTGATTGTTCATTAGTCAACCAAGTTTGAAGTTGCTCATGGAACTAAAAGAGGCTTGATAATTTACTCTCCAAGGCTTTACGTTCCTTTTTTATGTTCTCAAAATCCTCTAAAATCCTAGCACGACCAACACCAAACTAAACCATTTCAGTTTTAACCATTTTAACCAAAGCAAGAGCATGGTCACGTTCTTTAGTGAGTTGAGAGATAGGCATATTATGATTATCCTCAAACTTAGAGACACTCTCCTCAAGAGAGTCCCTAAATCATTTCTCATCCTTAAGAGTTTGAGTAAGAGAAACAATCCCATCAACGTCTTCTCACTCATTCTTACCCAACAAGTCAATTATCTCTTATTTATCCTCAAGAAGCTATTGTGCATGACCTAGTTGGCACATGGGAGCCTCAAATGAGCTCTTGGTCTTACCATACATGTTATCCATGAAGTCATCCATATCAATCCTCTCCTTCTTAACTTTCAGACCCTCAACATCATATCCTGAAGGTGCACTGGAGATGGGTTTAGAAGTGGATGTTACCTCTATGGATTTTTCCATAAGATACTTTTGGATATTGTTGGTGATGTTATGATTTGGCGAGTTGAAGAGGGAAAATGGAAAAGTGGAGGTTGTTGTGATTGCATCCACTCCTAGTACCTCACTATCTTGATCATCATCACCATCCTCATCCTCATCGTATGTGTACTGTTCATGCACCACCAACACATTTTTCTTCTTGAAGTGGGTCTTGTTGGCGTAGTTCTTGTTCTTCAGATGGGGAGGATTATAATTGCCCTTGCTTATAGGATGCCACCATTGTCTTTTCTCTTCTCGAATGGACATTGAGCAACGAAGTGATTCTTGTCCTTGCAACTATAGCATGATCTCACTTTAGGACCATTTGATCTTGGGTTGTCCCTTGGCCTTGAACTCCACCTTGCTTGCTCCAAAAGCTCTCTAAGCGAGTGCCAAGTGCTCATTGAATGTATATTTGATGTCCTTGGGATACCACTCACTTCCATCATCTTCATCATCAAGATCCACGACCTTGGCCTTTAATGCAAAATTCACCTTTTGGGCTCCAAAGGCACGTGCACGAGCAGAGTCCACGTTCTTCTTGGAAATTTCCATTGGCAATAACCTCACTCAACACTTTTTAGGAGGACGTTGAGTGATAGTTGGATATTCCCTTGATGGGGTTCAATTTTTGTTCTTCATATGGCAATAGGGCTTGAACAAACTTTCTCTTCATGAAATTTCCATCAAAATATGAGGCACCAAGATCCACTATGGTGATGACTCCCAAGTGCAGGATATAAATTGTAGTAACTTTCAATAAGAAAAGATTGTAGAACCCACGAGGAGATGAAGGTATTAGTTAGCAAGTTTGATAAGTAAAGCAATAAAAGATGTTGTCGTTTTGTATTTTGCGTCTGTAGTTTGCAGTAATATAAATTTCTAAAAGTAAATTGCAGTTAATAAATGCTCTTAATAAGAGAAAGCCCAATCCTCTATGCAGAAAGAGGATAAGATCACGTGTGTGTTTTATATGTGACAAGCATTCCCGAGGGTGACATGGTTTTACTTAGCATACAGATTTCTACACAATATGGTGAATATCTTGTCAAGTTTAGTTCTCTTAGGACGGAGCCTAGTTTAGGTGCAGCCATAGATATGAGCAACTACACCCCTTATGATGGGTCCTATATCCATTTTCATGAGCAAACATAGGAATCATTAAGACATAAATGCCCCACCATAGAAGTAAGTTCATGGGTCCCCGATATAAAAGGCATCCAATGCAACTCAAAGTATTGGAAAACGGTTTCTGTTGTTCCATCCCTTCCAACCCTCTTTGTTACATTAAAGTGCAACCCTATGAGCCCATATAGGTGAGGTGGCATGTAGTCGACATTCGCACATCACCATCATAGAACATCATAAAAGATATAAACTTGACCAAATACTCATTGCATATTATATGCAAATTATAGCTAATGCATCCTATGCCCTCTAGAACATGGATATCTACTCACAAGTGTCAAACATTATATGGATCAGTGGCATATGGATTACAACACAATCTGGAAATATAATATCCCTACCAAATAAAGATAATTTGACAATCACAAACATGCAAATAGCACTTAAACAATATCTATGGTTCAATCAATCCCAAACTATGAGGGAAACGAGAAGGATCTTGGAGATGGAGATGGCGATGATGTTGGTGCTGATCGAGATGTTGATGGATAGGCCTCCCGCAACACCAAGGAGGAGTGGTGATGACGATGGCATCAATTTCCTCCTCACCAGAGGCTCCGGCATAGCGGGATCTGCCCTCTCTCGAAGTAGGATAAGACTTTCGCCTCCGCTTCTGCCTCTATAAATCGTTGAAAAAATAGGGCATAGGTTTTTTGGCAAAACGGTGGCATCTATAAAAAGGGGGATCCAAGATGATGCTCGAGGGACAAATGGGCCCAGGTGGCACGTGCACCCTAGTGGACCGCACCACCTGGCCTCTTTTGGCCTTCATGTCTCCCCTCGTGTGCTTCTTTCGCTCCATGGTCTTCTCTTGATGAAAAACTTATCAGATATTTTTTCTCAGAATTATGGATGTCCAGAAGGTCCCTAAAATAGAAAAAGACAAAAAAGGAGATTTTCTGCCTCCCAGAAATTAAATACCAATGAAGGATACTTTGTAGGGAAGTCCCATAAATCATATAAAAAATGCATAAATAATGATAGCATAATGCAAATAACATTATGAAATGATCATATATGTTGTTATTATGATGATGCCAAATGCACGTATCATATGGTCACACACAGACCCTTGAGCCAATGATACATGTCTCCGAGGGTCTCATCATCTAGCGTAGCAAAGCCAACTGACTCATTGTTGATCTCGTCAAACTTGGAGCTTCGAATGCTCAAATTCCCCACAAATAGTCCTGTAAGATAATCCCAAGCTTCTTTGGCGGTGGTGAGTGGACGAATGTGAGCGAAGTCCTTCAGAGTCAATGCATTTTGGATCATGGACAAAGTGGTGGAATTTAGTTGCTTGTCCACCACTTTGGCTCGAGTTGGATTCTTTGGATTGATCGAGAGAAACCATATTCCATGATCCTCATCAAATCGATTAAAGAGCTAGAAATATGAAACTTCATCAAGAATTAGCAGTTAGGAAAATTTAATGCATCTAGCATGGGTGGGTGGGCTTCTAGAATTATATGAGGTGTGGTAATAGGTGGGTCCAGGGTATACCGCTATGGTGGGGGGAACCGCCGAGTGAACACCCGACCCATCATCCCTTTTTGAAGATGAATCACTGTTACCCTCCTCACTCTCACTTTAAAGCTTTTCCATTTGAGTGAAAAAACCCTATGAGAGGAGCGGTTTCCATAGGGGAAACAAGAGTAGGATCAATGATTTGTAAAATAGGATTAGGTTTATTTAGGTTGTTAAGAACAAACATTATATCATCAAATTTGGACATCATGTATGACTCTAGTTTCTTAAGGTCATACATAGTGGCCAAATTCTTTGTGACGACATCACCTTTCCTCTGCCTCTTTGTCAGCCATATTCTCTTAGGTAGTAAAGCCAGAAATAAGAGCCCAGGCTCTGATACCAATTCAAAGGACCAAATAGGTTGTTTAGAGGGGGAGGGTGAATAAGCAACTATCAATTTTCAGTTATGTTTTCAATTTAGGCTAAACAATAAAAATACATTGTATAGATATGCAACTAGGTTAAAATCCTATATGACAAGGTACAAGCAAGCAAGTAAGCACAGAGGAATTGCATGTAGTAAGGTAGGGGAACAAAGTAACCGAATAGTAGACATGGAGATGTAATTCCCGTAGTTCCTTCCTTTTAAGGGGAAGTATGTCTATTTTGGAGGGATGTGGCACCACAAAGGCCACCAATGCCATAGAGGCCTCACCCTATTCTCCTGAGAGGGCACCACAAAGGCGGGCTCAAGATCCACTATGCGATGACCTTGAAGGCGCAAACAAAACCTTTACAGCAAGGTTGGGGTATCTCCATAACTCAATTGAAGGCTCCCAACAACTCCACGAAGCTTTACAAGCAATGCCACGAGTTTCGAGGAAGTCCAATCCCGTCTAGGGTTCCAAGAACCCAAGAGTAACAATATCCACGAAGGATGGGTGGAGGGAATCAAATTTCCTTTGGTGGAAGTGTAGATCTAGGTATTATCTCCCAATCTTCAAAAGTTCAAGAAGTTTGGGTGGCTAGGGAGAGAGATCTAGTGAAATGAAGATCTTGAATTAATGGAAGAGAGAGGGTGTTAAAGTGGTGCGTAGGAAGGAGGAAGAAGGCATCCTTATAAAGGGGCCTTCAAAACCCGTTGTTTTCTGTCTTGCCAACACCTGCTGGTACTACCAACGGTTCACCAAAAGTTTTGACTGACCCAGATCCAATGACTATAAGGACCTGGTAGAGACCATGTTGTACATGTCGGAAGTTATGCTAGGAGAGGGACGGAAGCTCTAGTCGGTACTACCGGTCAACCACTGGTAAAATATGAGGCCCATCTAGAACCATGTTTGAGCTCACACCTCACATCGTCGGTATTGTCCCGGAACTAGGCACAAAACTTCTGGGTTAGAAATGCCCTGGTCGGTACTACCAACGGCACATCAGTAGTACCACCTAGCAGAGTACCAATGGCTATAAGACATGGAGGTGGCTTGGGTCGGACCTTCCAACCGGTACTATCGACCAACCTTCGGTCTAGTACCGGTAAATTGCGGAGGTATCCAGAAAACCTTACTGCTCCTAGTCCCCATTTCATTGGTACTAGCCTGATACTTAGCCTAGTACTACCGGTGATGCCTGTACCACAGACCCTATCAAGGGGGCGGTACTACCAACGCCCCACCGATACTTCCGGCCAAGAAAACACTCAACCACCCAGAAGAGTCGCTCTTTTTTCACGAAAACGCAAAAAGCTTTGCGTTTCGATTCATTGATAGGAAAAGAGAGTTATGTACAACATATACACAAGCTCAAGAAAGCTGCCACCCATACAACTCAACCCACTAGGCCTACTAGGCTGCTGGCAGTAGGCCGCGAAGGCCAGTCGCCGCAGCCCAATCCCGAGCCTCGGAGCGAATCGTACCGAAAAGGGCACCCAAGTTTGGTGACGCGTTGTCGAAGACCACCGCATTGCGCTGCTTCCAAATCCACCAGGCCTTCAACATGATCAGCAAAGATGTCCCTTTTCGTGGAGCGCGCAGGGTGGATGAAAAAGCCTGCTACCACCAATCCACGAAGTCCCCTTCTCCATCCGGTGGTGTGGTCGTGGATCGGATCCAAGACAATACCTCATGCCAGATTGCCTTGGAGAAGGGGCAGCCCACCAAGAGATGAGTCATGGTTTCCTCCAACTGGTCACATAGGGGGTAGCGCGGAGGGTGAGCAAGTCCCCGTCTCGCAAGCCGCTCAGTCGTCCAGCAGTGGTCTTGGTAGGCTAGCCACACGAAGAACTTGACCCTGGGTGGAGCCCAGGTGTGCCAGTTCAGCTGCCAAGACCTCGATGTGGTAGATCCTTGGAAGAGGAAATCGTAGCAAGATTTGGCAGAGTATTGGGCGTTCGAAGTCTAGCGCCAGAGCAGGGTGTCGGGCTCGGCCAACTCGAAGTCTCGTACTCGAATCCAAAGCTACACATACTACCATAGGGCAAGCGGACTTAGCGCGCCCTGAATGTCAGCAACCCATCTGCGCTCTATGAGCGCCTCTCTCACTGTCCTGCGCTTCCTAGCATGTTTGGCGATATGAGCGAAGAGTGCCGGCACCATCTCCTCGATGGTCTGCCCGTCGAGCCAGCGCTCTAGCCAGAAAAGCGTCGTGGTCCCATCCCCGACCCTCAGCGTGGTGGAGGCGTCAACACCTGCAGCTCCTTCTCCGAGAAGCGCACATCTAGGCCACGCCAGGGCCTCATCGGATCCGTCCGCATCCTCCAAATCCAGCGAGTGCGCAGACTGATCGTGGTGCAAGCAAGGTCAGGGACCCCTAGGCCTCCAAGGTGCTTCGGCCTGCACACCCTCTCCCAGTTGACATGGTAGTGTCCCCTATTGTCCTCGGCCCTCCCAGGCCAGAGGAAGCCCCTCACAATATTCTGGATCTGTTTGAGCGTCCGCTTTTTCAAACCTAGCACGATAATCTAATGGAGGGGGATCGCCATGAGGACCGACTTAACTAGCGTCAGGCGCCCAGCCTTTGCCATCATGGAGGCTCTCCAGGTTGGCAGCCTGTTCGCAATGCTATCCACCAGGGGTTGGAGTGCTGCCGCGGACACCCGTCGCGATGACAGGGGTATCCCCAGGTACTTCACCGGGAATGGCGCTAGCTGACAACCCACGGTTGCCGCAGCCAGCAAGGCCTCCTCATCTAAGCAAGCGATCGGGGATATCGAGCATTTGTAGAAGTTTGTGCGAAGTCCCGAGGCTTCTCCGAAGAGCGCAAGGAGAGCGCGCATAGTGCGCAACTCTGTCTCATCCGGGTGACAAAAGATCACCATGTCATCCGCATAAAGGGAGACGGTCATCACCAGCTCGCGAGGGGCAACCCGCTTCAGCATGCCGAACTCTAGGGCTCTATCCAGAACTCTGTTGAGTGTATTGATGAACAACACAAACAACATAGGCGATAGTGGGTCCCCCTGCCTCAGGCCCCGGTGGTGCCAGATCGGGGGGGCGGCTCGCCGTTGAGCATCACCCATGAACTCGCTGTCGAAAGCAAGATGGCCACTAGCTCGCGAAACCGGCGACCGAATCCAGCCTTCCGCAGCACCTCAAACAGCAACACCCAGGAGACGGAGCCAAATGCTTTAGCTATATCCAGCTTGAGCATGGCTCGCGGTTCCTTAAGCCTATGCAGCAGGTGCGTTGTCTGCTGAACCAGCATGAAGTTATCATGAATGCAACGCTTCTTGATGAAGGCGCACTAGTTCGGCTCAACCATGGCCCCAAGCTTGGGGCCAACCGCGATGCCAACACCTCGCCCCAAGCTTGGCAAATATGTGTATAAGGCTTATCGGCCTAAATTCACCAATGGTAGCCGCATCACTACTCTTGGGCAGCAGTATAACCAGAGCCTGGTTGAGACCCTGGAATCCGCGCCCGTTCATGTCGTACAGCTTGGTGAAGGCTGTCATGAAGTCAGCCCAGACCACCCCCCAGCAGCGCTGGAGGAACTCCGATGTGAACCCATCAGGCCTAGGCGCTTTGCCATGAGGTAGCTGCTTAACCACATCCCATACCTCCTCCTCGGAGAATGGGGCATCGAGGTCAGCCAGGTCCTCATGGTGGTACTCAAGGAAGTCGAGGTCGAGCGAGTGTGAACATGCCACGTGCGTACCCAGGAGGCCCTGAAAGTGGTTCTACGAGGCCTTAGCCATGGCAGCGTGGTCCACCACAATCGCGCCATCAACCCTTAGGCTGCGAATCACATTCTTCTGACGGTGGTACAAAGCATGCTGGTGGAAGAATGCTGTGTTGGCATCCCCCTCCCCCAGCCACCTGATCTTGGCCCTCTGGTGCGCCATCATGTGCTCCAGGGAGGTAAGCCCTAGATAGGTGCGCTTCAGCATTGCACGAAGAGCGCGCTCATCCAGTGAAAGTTGTCTGGTCTCCATGGCCACATCCAGGTGGTAGAAAATGACCCGCGCTGTCATAAGTTGCAGCTTGACTGAATCGACCTTCTTATCAGCCCAGCTCATCAGCCTCCTGGCGGTGCGTTTGAGCTTGGCCACAAGCCTCCGAAAGGGGTCGGGGTCACCATCGATAGTCGTCCAGTTTCAACCAGAACTGCTTGAACTGGAACTGCCCTCTCCCAACTGCCACCGGGGTGCAGTCCAGGAGCAGGGGATAGTGGTCAGAGATCACCGTCGAGAGACAGCGCAAGGAGCAGCTGTCGTACAACTCCTCCCAGTCCGATGAACAGAACACCATGTCCAGACGGACCAACGTGGGGGTCTCGCACTCATTGGACCAGGTGTACCTCCTACCATGCAGATAGATCTCTTTCAAGACAAAGTCGTTCAGGAATCGTCGAAAGCATCCCATCATACGGCGATGTAGGTTATCGTTATTCTTGTCCTCATCCCGGTAGATCATGTTGAAGTCCCCGCACAACACCCAGGGTCCTGGGAGCACCCTCCTGATCTCCCGGAGTTTGGAGAGGAAGGCAACCTTGGCAGCCTCGTCTTGTGGCCCATAGACACAGGAGAGCCACCACAGTGTGCCACCCGCCGGCGCGACCCTGGCAGTTACGTTGTTTGCGTCTACATGTGTGCTATCTAGCTGCACCAATCTACTCTTCCAAGCCAAAATAATACCCCCTCGGGTTCCGGACGCTGGCAAGCAGAAGTAAGCATCAAAATCCGTGCCTAGGGTTTCCATTACAATCAAGGGTGATACAACATCTAGCTTAGTCTCCTGCAAACACACAATGGACGCGTTTGTCGTAGCGACAACGCTCCTCACACCCGTACGACGCGCACGGTCATTGAGACCACGCATGTTGGACACCAAGATCATTGGGTCATACATCATCGGAACCGTGTAACACCCGAAAGCGACCTAACGATCACACTGCCATCAAGTGGCCACACGGTAACACCCCTGGTGGGGGCATCGTGCAACCTCTAATCACCGAGAGCGTCCACCCGTATAGCTCACCCACCGCCTCTATCATCTCGTCCATGAGAGGTGTCTCGAACATCCGGTGGAAAGTGTCCAGGGCGGCATCAGAGGGCGCCTCGTCCTGAGCGATCAGCCCTAGCTTCCTCATAAGGTTGCGGATCGCCTTCTGCTCGGAGTTGAGCCCACCCGGTTGTCGCGTGATCCTAGAGCTCCTACGTGGCTGGAAGTTCAGGGCCACCAACCTGCGCTGCACCGGTGGTGCCAGCAGCAGCGCATCTGAGCGTAGCTTCGCGGCAGCCAGAAACTCCCCGCGCCCGTGGCCGAGCCTGAGGTGTCCCTATGCCCCCATCTAGGGCTGCTGCCCTCCGGCTGTAGAACTGGGTTTGGGGAGATGTCAGTCTAACAGCAGGCTGCGAGGCGGGAGGGGTGGATGTCCGTGAGATGCCAGGGGTTTGCGGCGTAATGGTAGTGTAGCATCCCAATTGTCTAACAGTTGTAATGCTACTTGGATTAGTAATATAATGGCTACTTCAAATATATAATTGTTGCATCATCATTATATCATGCTCATGTCATCATGCCACCTTGCATTTGAGCATCATATAAAACCCTTTTCCATTTGGTTCTTATCTCATATGCATTATTAATTGTATTTGCCTCTTGATATTGTATTTGGTTCTTGATATATTGTTTAAATGCCCAAGTTGAGTTGGGGGCATATCTTTTATTAACTCCACCACCTTTTCTTTCACCACCTTATAATTCCACCATCCAACTAAAAATGAGCTTTGCACTTTATTTGAGTTTACCTCTAGCTCATGTGGGTTGGGATGGATCCAATTCTTTTCCACATGCTCCCATATATGCACCATGTTGTTTTCACATTGTTGGTATATGACAGCCACATGGCCATCTTTGCTTGCCTTGTGAGTGGAACCCTTTTGCTAGCTTCCATATGTGTGGTGTGGGGTTATTTTCATTTTTGGATATTTTGGGCTTATTAAATGCCTAGTGGCACATACACACTAGCAAGTCCCAATTTTATTCAAACATGGCCATCTCCAACTACTCCACATGGGGCATCCTTTCATTTCTTTTGCTTGGCTTTATTCCACCTTTGGAAATGCAAATGAATAATGCCATGTAATAATATTGTTTTCACAATAATCAACATGGTATTAAATATTTTGCATGGGCCATGCAAGTGCCACCTTTTTCTAGTATTTGGGTTTTATTGAATCTTGAGAGGCTCATCTCTATCTCTATCCCTTCTTTTGGGCTTGATCTATTTTGATCTTGCTTAAACCTCATCATCATCTCCATCCACCCATCACCACCTCCCTTTTCTTCTCTCTTTTGGCCATTTCTTGCTTGAGCTTGTTTTGGTCTTGCTTGATCTTGTCAAAGAGAACCACACCACATCTCTCACTCTCTCTTACCCTCTAGCTAAGATCCTCCCTATCATCTACCCCATCATCACCCTACCCCCTCTCCTAAACCCTAAACCTACCTCTCTCTCTCGGCCTCTCTTTTCTCTCTATCTAGCTGGCCCCACCTAGCCACCCTCCCCCCTGGTCGAGCTACCCTCTCCCTGCCCTAGCTACCAACCCCCAAACCCTAACCCGAGCCTAGCTCTAACCCTACCCGAGCCTCACCTCTCTCTCCCTAGCTCTCTCTCTCTCTGCCATGAGGACCCCACCACCCGAGCCTGTCCTCTCTCCTCCCCTGCCTGCATAGCCTCGCCTCAGCCCCCACACGCATGCCCTCGCCTCGACTGCCCGAAAGCACGTGAGGGTGGAGGAAGAAAAGGTGGCCGAGCCACCTTATCTCCAACCACTCCCCACGGCACCCTCTCTCCTCTCTGCTATCTACCACCGTCCCCCGGCTCTCCTGCCCCAGATCCACCCAGCGCGCCTCCCTCCTTCCTTCTTCTCCATCGCCGCCGCTACCCCATCGCCGGCAAAACCCTCGGCCTCCACCGCCCTACTCAAACCAGCCGGTGGCGTGGTGCTCCAGGGTGTCGAGGAAGGCCACGGTCGTCTGCTGCGACGCCCTGTACACGGCAACGAGGAGGAGGCGAGCTGGAGCCGGAGAACCTCGCGAAGCCGACCCCGAAACCCTAATCCGCCCGGCGTCTGCCTCGCTGTCGATCCGCTGCTCGCCGTCCCGATCCATCACCGCCGACTACCTCTCGGTGAGCTGGCCAACCTCCCTGACACCTCCGTTTCCCCCGCCGTCGCCTGTGCTCGTCGGTCGTTTCTCCGAGCGCCCTCGGTGCGCCGTCGTGTGCTGCTGTCTGCTAGCTCCCGCTCCGCGTAGCAACCTACCTAGGCCACGCCCACCTCCCTGACACCAACCCCCACCTAGCCCAGTGGCTGCCGCCCACAAGACGCCAGTCCCCGGATCGAACCTGCGCGGCCGCGCCCGTGTCTGCACCGACCGTCTCATCCGACGCGAGAAGAGGAACAGTACGGCTATGCTCGTTTTGCACATACCCCCCTGTCCCTTTTTCTCTGCAACCCGCGCTCCCTCTAGGCCCACCAGACAGCCATCGTGGCCATCTCCCAGAAAACCCCCTGGCTTTTTGTAACCCTTAACCCGCGCTCCAGTCTAGCCCCACACTGCCGGGTTCTGGCCCGCTTCGTCTCACAGCGTGGTCCCCTGTGGCCCTGACCCCACCTGTCATTCGCTGGGGCTGGATTAGCTCGCGGTGAGGAAAACCTTCCCTGTGCGCGTTTGGTCCAGTCAGCCAGAGGCCCCACCTGACAGTGTCTGTGGCTAGATAAACCTGAGTAGAAAACGTATTCACTGCAGATCTGTTTAAAATCAAAACTTTTTCAAATTAATTCAAATTCAAATCTAATTCTGTTTTTAAATATCTTTTAAAATCTAAACCCAAATAATACAAATAATATATGTTTTCAAATCAGAAAAATATGAGGAATTCAAATATGGCCTCTAAAATATATTTTGAACACTTTAAAATTCCAAGTTGGTTTAATTACATTAAAATGCCCTTTTCCCTTAATTAATTAATATCTTTTGTTTTATAACTCCAAATTTAACAAATGATATGTCTAAAATGATTAGCTCGACGAGACCTTTCTGTTTATGCATTCCATGGTTTGTTTTGAAGCATGCATCATAAAAATATAATGTGAACAGCAACTAAAATGAGGATAAAATGTGGCCAAAACTCAATAAAATGGTTTATTCTTGTATTCCACACCTAACCCATGCCATGCTACTTTAATGCCATGCAAATTGTGCATCATTCATCATGGCATGATTTTTTGCTTGTCGCATTTGTTCATATGCTTGTGCACTTTATTTATGTTGGCCCTTTCTTGTTTGGTTCTTCTTCGAATAGACGCTGAGCAGGGGATATATCAAGAGAACCAGGAGCACTACCCAGATCCATCCATTGCTTCAACTGAGCTGCCAGGCAAGCACTACCACATGCTTGCATACATATAGTACCTATTGCCTCTATCTTATTCTTGCATCATTGAGTCGCGATTGCATTAAATTGAATCCCAAGTATTGCATAGCCTTTACTTTTAAACCCCACCGAAGCTTGTTCCTCCATCCCATGAGCCATTACTACAGGAGTTGTTTGAGCCATGCGAGTCGTAGAACAGCATGTGTAGGGTTTGTGAGTGTCTGATGGATAACGAGATACGTAAACAACTTAACCTGAGTAGTAATGGGATAACTAATGAAAGTGGCATCGGTGAGCCATATTTGCTATTTGGTTTTTCAGGCTCACTTGTGTCCCGTAGGACCCCGAGTACTTGATTCCTGTTCCTTGAATATTCGCGCTATCCACATCCGGGAGGCCTATGGACCCCCCTGAGCTAGAGCTTGATTCATTCTTATTTCTTGGGGCCACAAACTAGTTTGAGGTTTTATTTACTATCCTGTACTTATGCCATGCTTTACTGCTTTATTTAAATTGTACGAGGTACTACACCTTTGTCTTTGTTTAGGAAAGCGGAGTGTTTTCATGTGTCGACAAGCCAGTCACATTTTCGGGTTCCATCGTTCACACCGACGCGCAAACCTTGAGGCCATCTCGAGTCACTAACTTCGCGGGTAGCTCAATGGGGTGGCCCCTGAAATATTTCTGAATCCTGTGATTGCTTTGTCGTGACTGCCTCGTTGGGTTTTGATTTGGTTTTCCGAGGCATATCAGTGTGTGTTGCTATTTGTGCACCCTGCAGGTAAAACTTTCAAAGCCGTGTCATGGTTATGGACGACTTGGAGCACAGTTTCTCGATCATAGACAAGCATAACTAAAGTACCGCTATTAATTTGACTAGACTAGGTACCTGACTAGTAAATAGTGCAATACTCACGGAATGGATAATAAAACTGCCAACGGATGGGGGGTTGTTCGTCCGCTTCCTCGTCGGTAAGCGAGGAGGAGGATGGATCTGTGGATATTACCTTTATAACTGTTGTTGTTAATTCACAGACATCCGTCTATCTCTGGTTAGGCGGATGGTTAGCGAGTATCTATAGAATTGTTAGGGTTTATCTTTTGCTGCAATTGCGTCACCCCAGGTTGTGTCCCTTTAGCGGCATAAAGACTTCTTTGAGTACCCCTAGGGTCTCACCACGATAAATTATTGGTTCGGATGAACAGGTACCCTCACAAGATGGATACTTTGGGTGGAAGAGAGGCAGACGATGTGGGCAACGATCATTCAGTGTAGAGATTCCCGAGCGGGATCCGTGAGATCTGTAGGCGGGATCTGCTTATTTATGGGGCATCTTATGCCGATTTGCTTCTTATCCGTACTCGATTTTGTCTTCGCTTCGCTTGATACTCTGTTGATTGATGTATGAGGAGATATCCTAAACTATTATATCTATCTAGGATATTTGGATCTTGCCATGGCGTTGCTATATTCCTTTCTTTTTAGATGGAATGGCTCGATGTACTGTTGTATGGTGGCTTGCATACATACTCATTTGTGTATGTAGTTGATCCCTTCGCCGATTCGCCGCCCGTTCTTGTCCCGATGTGTGGAAATGGTTGGGACGGCCAAAGGTCTACTGTGAGTGGCATTTGGGCCCCGTACTATTTCAACCATTTCTGCTCATCCAGGCTTGCAACTAGGGCGTAATTCACCGAGGTAGTTACAATTGGTATCGAGCCATCCCGACCTTCGTGGTCTCAGCCAAATGGTCGTTGTCATCTAGCAAATATTTTTGGTAGTTATGTATACTAGGGAAAAACAAAACGCGAGAGTAGGACTGCTTCCACTTTTCTTCTTACCCACCCACCCACCCTTTTCTGGTAAGGAAGTGTAACGTTTTCTATCCTCTTCTTAAAATTCAAACTAGGATTCACGTGTTCTGGGTTTCCGTAGTACCATAGGTTGTGTATCTGTGTGTGTGTGTGTGTGTAATTCCTTGTCTATCTGTTGCATCCAAGTTGTTATCTTATCGGCCTTTTGGTTATCAACTGTTGGTACATTCCATACCGACAGGCTTTTGCAAACTGACGCGACCTATCTGATTCGTTGTACACCGCCGCGATCTGTCTTACTCTTTGTTATCCGACGTTATCTTGTTTGTGGTGTTCGTTTCCGTAGTTGCTAATCTTTAGGATCATCGTGAGAAGAAGGTGTTGGGATAGGTGTTTTACTTATTCATGTGCGGAGTAATGGTTTGAGTGCGGGATGGAGTCGTGACCATACCACTACTTTTATCATTGCTCTTGTATGTTGAGTTGGTAGAGTCAATAATCATGATTCGTTAAGGGATTTTGCGCATCTATTGGTATTTTAATGCCGAAATTTGTGGAAAAATTTTCTTTGATATATTTGTGTACCACACTCCTTTTCAGTGTAATGCGATGCTTAATATCTTCTAGGTGCTTTGAACTTCGTTGATATTTTAATATCATCTTAGTAAATTGTATCCTTTAATCTTGATTAATTCCATCTTGGTACTATTTTGGATTATTATTATTCTCCATCATAGTACTGACTTGTGTTTTATATCAATCACAGGATGGCACCACCACGCCGTTCTGAGGAGGACATACAACCTGAACTGGGGGCAGCGTTGTCCAGCATCGCCAATGCCTTGGCAGCAATGCAGCAGAACCAGCAGCGTTTCGAGGAAAGTGTCAGGAGGAATGAGTTTGTGCCGCTACCTCCACCTCCCAAGCGAGGAGACATCAAAAGCTTCCTGAAGTTCAACCCTTGCCAATTTGATGTTTCTGATCAACCACTTGATGCTGATGATTGGTTGCGTGAGATGTCAAGGCTGCTGATGTTCTGAGCAAGAATGGGTAAAGTGTGCTACTCACCTTCTAAAGGAGATGCAGCTCTCTGGTGGGAGAATTACACGAAGGCAAGCTGCACCGGTTTTCAGCCTACTTGGGACAGTTCACTTTGGAGCTTTCAAAGAGCGATGTCATCGAAATTGTCATGGAGAGGATGAAGGAAGTGTTTCTCAACCTCAAGCAGGGCAATGATAATGTCAACACCTACATCAGGAACTTCATGAACCTTTCTCGTTATGGTCGCGATGAGATCTCTGATGACAAGAAGAAGCAAAAGAGGTTCAGGCAAGGGCTCAATGCATCGATTAAGTATGCAATCACACATGCAAGGCCGGCGTCTTTTCTGGAACTTCAGGATACAGCTCTGCAGGAAGAGGCAAGTAGGCAAGTGTTTGAGGAGTCAAAGAAACACAGCCGTGATGCAGCAGGCTCTTCAGCTATGTCAGCTCCTAAGCGTCGTGTCTGGGTTCCTAACACCCCACCGTCGCTCCCGGCTCCACCAAGACCTTCAAGCTTCGCGGCAAGGCCACCAAACTTCCTCACTGCTGCTCCCAGGGGCTACAACCACCACTACCCTGGAGCGCCTGGCGGAGTCCCTGGCTACGTTGCTCCACGTCCACCTGGTGCTTGTTACACGTGTGGAGACACTGGGCATCAAAGCTGGAACTGTCCGTTGAAGAACAAGGCTCTTCCTCCACCACCTCCAAGATCTGTGGCAAGCTCTCCTTTGGTTCGTGCACCACCACCTCGGGCTCTCAACATCAACACCAAGCCCGGGTCTGCTATTGCTCGTGCCAATTGTGTCAACGCCGCTCAAGCTGAGCATGCACCTGGAGTTGTGATGGGTATGCTATCCGTTAACTCAGTTCCTGCACGAGTTTTGTTTGATTCTGGTGCATCGCATTCTTTTGTGTCTCACAAGTTTGCAAATGAGAATGAGTTAGCTATGGATCCTCTCCTGAAGCGGTTAATGGTCCTTTCTCCTGGAGCAACAATGGCAGCTTCTAAAATCAGCCATGGCAATCAAATTGAGATTGGTGGCTCTTCGTTCTCAGCGTCCTTAATCCTTCTGGGCAATTATGACATTGATGTCATCTTGGGCATGGATTGGTTGACAGCAAATGCAGCTGTGATTGATTGTGCTGAACGCTCGGTTTCTCTGAAGATTCCTGAAGGCCATATAGTCTATTCTCCAAGTCTGACTCCTGCTATCCATCTTTTCTCTTTGGCGGCTCTGAATGTTGATGCTATGGAAGCTATTCAGAGTGTTCCGGTGGTCTGCGAGTTCCCAGATGTCTTTCCTGAAGAGTTGCCAGGTATGCCTCCGAATTGTGAGGTTGAGTTTGTTATTGAGCTTGAACCTGGTACCGCTCCTATCTCCAAGCGGCCTTATAAGATGGGTCCTGCTGAGTTGGCTGAACTCAAACGTCAGCTTGATGAACAAGAGAAGTTGGGCTTCATTCAGCATAGTACTTCTTCTTGGGGTAGCCCAACCCTCTTTGTGAAGAAGCGAGACCAGACTGATAGACTTTGTGTTGACTATCGGGCTCTCAATGCTAAAACCATCAAGAATAAATATCCCCTTCCGCGGATTAATGATCTCTTCGATCAGCTAGCTGGAGCTGTGGTATTCTCTAAGCTTGACTTGAGAAGTGGTTATCACCAAATCAAGATTCGCAAGGAAGATGTTCCGAAAACAGCTTTCACCACCCGCTATGGCCTGTATGAGTACACGGTCATGTCTTTCGGTCTCACCAACGCACCTGCCACCTTCTCGAGGCTCATGAATTCGGTTTTCATGGAGTATCTTGATAAGTTCGTTGTGGTATACCTAGATGACATCCTAGTCTATTCTAAGTCACAAGAAGAGCATGAAGAACACCTTCGGTGTGTCCTTAGCAAGCTTCGTGAGAACCGCTTGTATGCAAAGTTCTCCAAATGTGAGTTTTGGCTGCCTCAAGTTACCTATCTTGGTCACGTCATCTCAGCCAAGGGCATTGCCGTCAACCCGGAAACTGTGAAGACAATTGTTGAATGGCTTCCTCCTGTTATGTCAAAGAAGTGCGGAGTTTCCTTGGTTTGGCTAGTTATTGTCGTCGCTTCGTTCAGAACTTTTCGAAAATAGCGAAGCCTCTTACCGATCTCCTCAAGAAAGGCAAGAAATACCTTTGGACTCCTGCATGTCAAGCAAGCTTTGAGACACTCAAAGAGAAGCTCACTTCCACACCAGTCTTGGTTCCTCCGGATACATCCAAGCCGTTCCAGATATTCTGTGACGCCTCTTTGCATGGATTGGGTGCGGTCCTTATTCAAGAAAAACAAGTTGTTGCTTATGCCTCTCGACAGTTGAAGACGCATGAGATCAACTATCCTACACATGACCTCGAGCTCGCAGCAGTTGTCTTTGCTTTGAAAGTATGGAGGCACTACTTGCTTGGTAACCGTTGTGAGATCTTTTCTGATCACAAGAGTCTGAAGTATATATTTACTCAGCCTGATCTCAACCTTCGGCAAAGGAGATGGATTGAAGCAATCAATGATTTTGATTTGACCATCAACTACACTTCGGGCAAAGCTAATGTCATGGCCGATGCTCTTAGCCGCAAAGCTTATGTCAACAACCTCGTGATGGAAGAACAACAGCCTCTCTTGTGCGAGGAATTCCGTCAGCTCAACCTTGAGATTGTGGAACAAGGGTATCTCCTGAACCTTCTAGCAACTCCTCTCTTGGAAGAAAAGGTTCGCTCTTCTCAGCTTGGTGATCCGCACACCAAAAAGATCATCTCTAGGCTTCAGCTTCCGAAGTATGAGTCCTTCCACGTCGATGATCAAGGCACGCTTTTCTTTGAACACCGGATGTTTGTTCCGAACTACCCGGGTTTGAGAGAGCAAGTTCTCAAGGAGGCGCATGATTCTGTTCTTTCTATCCACCCTGGCAGCACAAAGATGTACATGGACTTGAAAACACAATATTGGTGGCCTGGTTTGAAACGATATTGTGCCAAATATGTCTCAGAGTGTGATGTCTGCCGCAGAGTGAAAGCTGTCCATCAGAAACCTTCCGGTCTTCTACAGCCATTGAAACCCCCGGAATGGAAATGGGAGAAAGTAGAGATGGACTTCATCACTGGTTTCCCTAGGTCGCAGAAGGGCAACAATGCAATCTTTGTTGTCATTGACAGGCTTTCTAAAGTGGCTCACTTCTTCCCCGTCAAGGAAACCATTTCTGCAATTCAGTTGGCTGAGCTCTATATCAACAGAATTGTCTCTCTGTATGGGGTTCCTCTCGAGATCAGTTCAGACCGTGGAAGCATCTTCACTTCCAAGTTCTGGGAAAGTTTCCAAAATGCTTTGGGAACAAAGTTGAACTTCAGCACAGCTTACCACCCTCAGTCGCAAGGACAAGTTGAAAGGATCAATCAGATTCTGGAGGATATGCTTCGTGCTTGCGTCATCTCTTTTGGCATGAAATGGGAAGAATGTCTTCCTTATGCTGAGTTCTCTTACAACAACAGCTTCCAGAAAAGTCTAAAGATGGCACCATTTGAGGCTCTCTATGGTCGCAAATGCAGAACTCCGATTGGTTGGTCGGGTGCAGGTGAAAGGATCTTGTTTGGCCCTGACATTGTGACTCAAGCGGAGGAGAAGGTTCGTATCATTCTGGAAAATCTGAGGATTTCTCAAAGTCGCCAGAAGAGCAATTATGACAGGAAGCACACGGACATGGACTATGTCCCTGGTGATCTCGTTTACCTTCGTGTCACTCCCATGAGAGGCACGCACCGCTTTGGTATCAAAGGAAAGCTGGCTCCTAGATACATCGGTCCCTTCAAAATTCGTGGAAGAAGAGGAGAAGTTGCTTATGCTCTTGAGCTCCCGGAAAAACTCAAAGTCCATGATGTTTTCCACATCTCTCAGCTCAAGAAGTGCTTCAAGGATCCCGGCAGGACTGTGGATCATGAGCTTATCAATCTCCAAGAAGACCTATCTTATCAAGAACACCCCACAAAAATCCTTGAAGTCGCAGAAAGAAGGACTCGCAACAAGTCCATCAAGTTCTGCAAGGTGCAGTGGTCGCACCATTCTGTTGATGAAGCCACTTGGGAACGTGAAGATGAGCTCCATGCCAAGTATCCTACCCTCTTTGTGTCTTCTTCTTCTTCCTAGAATCTCGGGGCGAGATTCCTGTTTAGTGGGGGAGAGTTGTAGCATCCCAATTGTCTAACAGTTGTAATGCTACTTGGATTAGTAATATAATGGCTACTTCAAATATATAATTGTTGCATCATCATTATATCATGCTCATGTCATCATGCCACCTTGCATTTGAGCATCATATAAAACCCTTTTCCATTTGGTTCTTATCTCATATGCATTATTAATTGTATTTGCCTCTTGATATTGTATTTGGTTCTTGATATATTGTTTAAATGCCCAAGTTGAGTTGGGGGCATATCTTTTATTAACTCCACCACCTTTTCTTTCACCACCTTATAATTCCACCATCCAACTAAAAATGAGCTTTGTACTTTATTTGAGTTTACCTCTAGCTCATGTGGGTTGGGATGGATCCAATTCTTTTCCACATGCTCCCATATATGCACCATGTTGTTTTCACATTGTTGGTATATGAGAGCCACATGGCCATCTTTGCTTGCCTTGTGAGTGGAACCCTTTTGCTAGCTTCCATATGTGTGGTGTGGGGTTATTTTCATTTTTGGATATTTTGGGCTTATTAAATGCCTAGTGGCACATACACACTAGCAAGTCCCAATTTTATTCAAACATGGCCATCTCCAACTACTCCACATGGGGCATCCTTTCATTTCTTTTGCTTGGATTTATTCCACCTTTGGAAATGCAAATGAATAATGCCATGTAATAATATTGTTTTCACAATAATCAACATGGTATTAAATATTTTGCATGGGCCATGCAAGTGCCACCTTTTTCTAGTATTTGGGTTTTATTGAATCTTGAGAGGCTCATCTCTATCTCTATCCCTTCTTTTGGGCTTGATCTATTTTGATCTTGCTTAAACCTCATCATCATCTCCATCCACCCATCACCACCTCCCTTTTCTTCTCTCTTTTGGCCATTTCTTGCTTGAGCTTGTTTTGGTCTTGCTTGATCTTGTCAAAGAGAACCACACCACATCTCTCACTCTCTCTTACCCTCTAGCTAAGATCCTCCCTATCATCTACCCCATCATCACCCTACCCCCTCTCCTAAACCCTAAACCTACCTCTCTCTCTCTCGGCCTCTCTTTTCTCTCTATCTAGCTGGCCCCACCTAGCCACCCTCCCCCCTGGTCGAGCTACCCTCTCCCTGCCCTAGCTACCAACCCCCAAACCCTAACCCGAGCCTAGCTCTAACCCTACCCAAGCCTCACCTCTCTCTCCCTAGCTCTCTCTCTCTCTGCCATGAGGACCCCACCACCCGAGCCTGTCCTCTCTCCTCCCCTGCCTGCATAGCCTCGCCCTGGCCCCACCTGCATGCCCTCGCCCGACCCTGCCCGAGCACGTGAGGGTGGAGGAAGAAAAGGTGGCCGAGCCACCTTTATCTCCAACCACTCCCCCACGGCACCCCTCTCCCTCTCTGCTATCTACCACCGTCCCCTGGCTCTCCTCTGCCCCAGATCCACCCCAGGCGCCTGCCCTCCCCTCCTTCCTTCTTCTCCATCACCGCCGCTACCCCATCACCGGCAAAACCCTCGGCCTCCACCGCCCTACTCAAACCAGCCGGTGGCGTGGTGCTCCAGGGTGTCGAGGAAGGCCACGGTCGTCTGCTGCGACGCCCTGTACACGGCAACAAGGAGGAGGCGAGCTGGAGCCGGAGAACCTCGCGAAGCCGACCCCGAAACCCTAATCCGCCCGGAGTCTGCCTCGCCGTCGATCCGCTGCTCGCCGACCCGATCCATCACCGCCGACTACCTCTCGGTGAGCTGGCCAACCTCCCTGACACCTCCGTTTCCCCCGCCGTCGCTGCGGCTCGTGCGTTTCTCGAGCGCCTCGGTCGCGTCGTCAGGCCATTCTTGTCTAGCTCCCGCCCAGGTAGCAACCTACCTAGGCCACGCCCACCTCCCTGACACCAACCCCCACCTAGCCCAGTGGCTGCCGCCTCACACAAGACGCCAGTCCCGGATCGAACCTCGCGGCGCCCGCGTCTGCCCCGTGCACCGATCTGTCCACTACACGCGAGAAGAGGAACAGTATGGCTATGCTCGTTTTGCACATACCCCCCTGTCCCTTTTTCTCTGCAACCCGCGCTCCCTCTAGGCCCACCAGACAGCCACCGTGGCCATCTCCCAGAAAACCCCCTGGCTTTTTGTAACCCTTAACCCGCGCTCTAGTCTAGCCCCACACTGCCGGCCTGGCCCGCTCGTCTGCACGCGTGGTCTGTGGGTCCCTGACCCCACCCACATTCGTCAGGGCTGGATTAGCTCGAGGTGAGGAAAACCTTCCCTGTGCGCGTTTGGTCCAGTCAGCTAGAGGCCCCACCTGACAGTGTCTGTGGCTAGATAAACCTGAGTAGAAAAAGTATTTACTGCATATCTGTTTAAAATCAAAACTTTTTCAAATTAATTCAAATTCAAATCTAATTCTGTTTTTAAATATCTTTTAAAATCTAAACCCAAATAATACAAATAATATATGTTTTCAAATCAGAAAAATATGAGGAATTCAAATATGGCCTCTAAAATATATTTTGAACACTTTAAAATTCCAAGTTGGTTTAATTACATTAAAATGCCCTTTTCCCTTAATTAATTAATATCTTTTGTTTTATAACTCCAAATTTAACAAATGATATGTCTAAAATGATTAGCTCGATAAGACCTTTCTGTTTATGCATTCCATGGTTTGTTTTGAAGCATGCATCATAAAAATATAATGTGAACAGCAACTAAAATGAGGATAAAATGTGGCCAAAACTCAATAAAATGGTTTATTCTTGTATTCCACACCTAACCCATGCCATGCTACTTTAATGCCATGCAAATTGTGCATCATTCATCATGGCATGATTGTTTGCTTGTCGCATTTGTTCATATGCTTGTGCACTTTATTTATGTTGGCCCTTGCTTGTTTGGTTCTTCTTCGAATAGACGCTGAGCAGGGGATGTATCAAGAGAACCAGGAGCACTACCCAGATCCATCCATTGCTTCAACTGAGCTGCCAGGCAAGCACTATTACATGCTTGCATACATATAGTACCTATTGCCTCTATCTTATTCTTGCATCATTGAGTCGCGATTGCATTAAATTGAATCCCAAGTATTGCATAGCCTTTACTTTTAAACCCCACCGAAGCTTGTTCCTCCATCCCATGAGCCATTACTACAGGAGTTGTTTGAGCCATGCGAGTCGTAGAACAGCATGTGTAGGGTTTGTGAGTGTCTGATGGATAACGAGGTACCTAAACAACTTAACCTGAGTAGTAATGGGATAACTAATGAAAGTGGCATCGGTGAGCCATATTTGCTATTTGGTTTTTCAGGCTCACTTGTGTCCCGTAGGACCCCGAGTACTTGATTCCTGTTCCTTGAATATTCGCGCTATCCACATCCGGGAGGCCTATGGACCCCCCCCTGAGCCAAAGCTTGATTCATTCTTATTTCTTGGGGCCACAAACTAGTTTGAGGTTTTATTTACTATCCTATACTTATGCCATGTTTTACTTCTTTATTTAAATTGTGCGAGGTACTGCACACTATACTATTTAGGAAAGCGGAGTGTTTTCGCGGTGTCGACAAGCCCAGTCACATTTTCGGGTTCCCAATGATCGTTCCACATTGACGCAAACCTTGAGGCCGTCTCGAGTCAGCTAACTTCGCTATGGTAGCTCAATGGGGTGGCCTCTGAAATATTTCTCAATCCTGTGATTGCTTTGTCGTGGATCGCCTCGTTGGGTTTTTGATTTGGTTTTTCCGAGGCATATCGAGTGTGTGTTGCTATTTGTGCACCCTCGGGTAAAACTTTCTGAAAGCCGTGTCCGCGGTTATGGACGACTTGGAGCACAGTTTCTCGATCATAGACAAGCATAACTAAAGTACCGTTGTTAATTTGACTAGACTAGGTACCTGACTAGTAAATAGTGCAATACTCACGGAATGGATAATAAAACTGCCAACGGATGGGGGGGTTGTTCGTCCGCTTCCTCGTCGGTAAGCGAGGAGGAGGATGGATCTGTGGATATTACCTTTATAACTGTTGTTGTTAATTCACGGACATCCGTCTATCTCTGGTTAGGCGGATGGTTAGCGAGTATCTATAGAATTGTTAGGATTTATCTTTTGCTGCAATTGCGTCACCCCAGGTTGTGTCCCCTTTAGCGGCATAAAGACTTGCTGAGTACCCCTAGGGTCTCACACGATAAATTATTGGTTCAGATGAACAGGTACCCTCACAAGATGGATACTGGGTGGAAGAGACAGACGATGTGGGCAACGATCATTAGGTGTAGAGATTCCAGGAACGGGGATCCGTGAGATCTGTGGGCGGGATCTGCTTATTTATGGGGCATCTTATGCCGATTTGCTTCTTATCCGTACTCGGATTTTGTCTTTCGCTTCCGCTTGATACTCTGTTGATTGATGTATGAGGAGATATCCTAAACTATTATATCTATCTAGGATATTTGGATCTTGCCGTATGGCGTTGCTATATTTCCTTTCTTTTTAGATGGAATGGCTCTGATGTACTGTTGTATGGTGGCTTGCATACATACTCATTTGTGTATGTAGTTGATCCCTTCGCCTGCCGATTACGCCGCCCGTTCTTGTCCCGATGTGTGGAAATGGTTGGGACGGCCGAAAGGTCTACCTGTGAGTGGCATTTGGGCCCCACCGTACTATTTCAACCATTTCTGCTCATCCAGGCTTGCAACTAGGAGCGTAATTCACCGAGGTAGTTACAGGTAGTCTCTCCTATTAGCGTGGGGGTGCACTGTCGAGTCATGCCCTCCACCTCAGGAATAGGCGTCGCAGATGTCTGTGCACCCCATTCCTTGTCGACGTCGAAAAGCCAATGGGGCATGCCAAGTTCCCCAAAGTGGACCCTCTCAGCCACCCCCTCATGCGCTAAGCCAGCAGCAGGACCGCCCGAGGATATGAGGGAGTGGGCCGTGTCAGCCGAGCGTTCCACAAAACCCACCAAAGCTGAGGAGCACGACCCGCCTAGGGCCCGGTGGGGTTCTCCATCCGTAGTGGCCCCCTGAGCAACGGTACGGGCCAGTGCCCCCAGATGTCCCCCAGATGATTGGGTCGTAGACGGGCCTACAGCGGTCGTAGCCGCGCAAGGCGACACAGATGGGACCAGGGGATTTCCCGCATCGCACCCCCACCCCCTTTATCCATGCAAGAGGGCGTAGCCGCCCCGTCAACCTCAGTCACGCCGGCAGCAAGACCACCATCGTTCTCCGTGTTCGTCAGCAGCAGAGGGGGAGGAGCTTCCTCCCGTTCGCTCCCGCGCAGCACGTTGCTCTCTGCAGCCAGCTAGGCGCATGCATCCGCCTCCGCTTTCCGGCTGTCCCTCCTGCACTATTGCTTTGCCCTATTCCTCTTTTGACTACGAGTCAAAATCGGCGGCTGCTCTGCTACGCTCCCCCCTCCTCCAGTGCTTGGAACAAGAAGGGAGAGAGAACCACCAGCCCGCTAATGTGGTCCCTCCTCCAATTGGCGCCTAGCGGCAGCCCTGGCATCCATCCCAGCGGTTGCGTTAGCCATGACCGGACTGGTCCTAGCGCGACTCACGCGACCGCGCCCACGATGGCGTGGGGGCACGTGGTGGCCCCCTCCATAGGCGCCAGCGAGGCCCCTAGTGAAGCTTCCGAGCGGTAGTGGCGGGGCCTGCTGCCGTTGCTGCCATACGCACCACGGGATCGAGAGGCGCCGTCTGTGCCACTGCCCAAGCCGCTGCCCAAACACCCATCGAGAAGCTGGTCTGGTGAGCCCCGGACATACAAGTATCACCGCGTCGTGGGGTATCCAGGAGAGGAGCCGCCGCCTCCCGTGCCGTCCGATCCCAGACCTTGCCACCGGTAATCAGTAAAGCTGGTCACGTGGACGATGAGAGGGTGAATCAGGGTTGAAACTTGCGGTGGGGTGACCGTAGCTTTAGGCGCCACCATCGTCAACGTGGACGGCGTTGCCTCCGGCTCCACCATGTGGAAGTCCACCGTCTTGGGGATGAGTGCAGGGTCGAGGCACCAGGCCATCAGGCGCATGGTCTCCATGTCGGCACGGGATCAAGTCAGCGGATCCAACTGCTCTACCCATGAATTTGGGGCGAGCGGAGTTTCCGTCGCCGCCATGCTCCAGGAGTTGGCCAGAACGCCCTCTATCTCTAGGCTGACATGGACCCCGAGTGTAACATCCCAAAACTTCAATCCAAGCTTATCAATATCAAATCATCCAAAAATAGGGTTAACAAAAACTTTTCCAAATTTAGAATGAAAGCATTCATATATGTGTGCATTTAAATTAGGAGTTGTTTGAATTGCCATGATTGATTGATCCAATGCTTGTAAAATGTTTCTTAGGTGATTTAAACATCATCTACATCATTCCCAAACTTTTCTTAAAAAACTCAAATCAAAAAGAATTAAAATGAAGGAATGGTCATTTTGGCAAATTTAACTCTCATGCCTACTTTGGCTATTCCTAGTACTCAATTCTTAACAGAAACAATTCTTGATCTTTGCACCCCTTGCTAGTACACATAATGAGGTACCAAGGCCCACCTTTTGATCTGCTAAAAACATTTTGTTAACTATTTTAAATGACAGTTTAAAATTGAATCTAATGCATATGCATAGATCATCCCTTTTTCAAAAACCATCTATTTGAGATCCACTTTCAAAACCCTTGCAACCAGAGACTACCTATCACTAGTGGAGATCACTCAAAAAATCTGAACTCAAAATTCAAAACTTTTTCTCTTGCGGCTATTTCATCAAACACTTGGCATGCTTAATCTCACCTCTAATCCTAGCTCACTGTTTCTACAGAGTTTAGCCACCCATTTGACCACAAAACACTCCCTCTGTCTCCACTTGATCAAACCATGCCATTACCACCCCAACCCCTACACCCTAGTGGCCAGGCCAAGCCATGTCGAGCACCAACTCGCTGGCCAAACTTGCCCTCACCCCAGCAGACCACCTCCTCTTTCCTCTCCATGTCTAGGAGGTAGCCAACACCTCACCGCCCCTCTCTATCCCCTGCCCGAGCCAAGTGCGGCCGTGGACCACCGAGGAGAGCCCGCACCCAGTGCCACCGCACCATGCCAGTGCCGCCCCTAGAGCACGCCTTGTCCCCACGCGCACAAGTCACCGCTCGACCGCAGCCCGCGCCCGCCGCTCCGCCTCGACCTGGAGAACACCCCAGACATCCCCGTTCGCCGCCCAAAGCCTCACAGCCACCGCTCACCGTGGACACCGCCGCTTCGGCCGTGTAGAGCGCCACCTCGCCCAGACCGCGTGCCACCGCCCCTACGGCCGCATTCAAGTCCTAGAGCACCGCCAGGGAACCGCCCATCAATCGCCAACCCTAGCCATGCCGCTAGCTCGCCGTAGCCATGTCGCCATCGTCGACCGCCCATCCCGCTCGGTCTCACCGTCCGGCCTATAAAAGGAGCCCTCCCCATCCATTCTTCTCCACACCATTCCACTCCCCTCACCTCTCTGAACCTCACCCACCTCTAGCCGGAGCAAGTGGAGCAGCAGCTCGCCGGAATTGGAACCGGAGTCGCGGCCTCTAGAGAAGAAGGGTGCCGTTGATTTCGACCGCCCCAAGCTCCACCGCGACCATGCCTCGCCTCGCCGTCGTCTTCCACGTCGTTTTCCTGCCTCGCCGACCCTGCTGGAGCCCTGGTAGGCCCCCAATAGACCCCCACCGAGCCGCTAGGGGTCGAGCTCGCCGGCGACCTGTTCGTCGTTGACGACGACCCTCAGCCATTGATCTCACTTCTAATCGCACGGCCCACAGCGCGTGTACCGTTTCGCGTGTTAAGTGCCGCTGACAAGCGGGACCCCCCTGCCAGTTGAGCCCCGTGCTGCGGAGCGCCACTGGGCCGGCCCATTTCTTTTCCCACGCTAGCCCATAGATTCAAATCTGGTTTTTCCTTTTTAGTTAAATCTAGTTTCTGTTCCTTATTTCAAAATTCAATTCAGAGAGTTTTATAAATCCAAATTGTATGAAACCAATTTTGTCTGAAAGGTATTAAAATGATCTATCCAAGCCCGTTGGATGTAATTCAATTAGAGTTATAGATCTATCCTAATAAAAATAACGAAACAGAAGCTTTTGCAACTTGCAACATTTTTATAAAATCAACCAAGTTAGCTTTTGAGTTGATTCCAACTCTCAAAAATCACATTTCATCATATCTATCTAAATATATGATAATATTAAGGTTTACATGCAGTGACTTTGGACTAGTACCAAAATAATGCTATATAGGCATTTCTAGTCACTTTAAATCATTAAATAATAAACTTAAACTAAAGTAATATTGATCAAACCCTTGAATCTCATTCCCACATGTTAGAATATGTGATGAGGACATGTGTCCACATGATCCCATATTTTGGTGGTGAATATTAAATTTTAGTTAATATTTCAATGAGTAGAAATTACTTTTCTAAAATAAAAATGTTGAAACTATTGAATTAAACTTGTGATGTTTGTGATAATAATAGATCATCCAATGTGTGTTTTAGAAAGCTACTTAGCCTAGTTAAGTATTGTTTGGTGATTGTCTACTCCCTATGTATTTATAGACGCTAGTACCGACCAAGCTTTCGAGAAGGAGGAGTTCTACCAAGAAGAAGAAGAAGAAGAAGAAAACTTCAACCACTGCACCAACCAAGGAAGCTATTGTTAGCAAGCTAGAATAAAACTAGATGGTTTAGCAAAGATGCCTTAAGCATGCTTTGATCACACCCCTTTAACTATTAGAAACCCAAGTCTTATTGACAAGTTTTACCTCCCTTAGTTTACACAAAGTTCTTTACTTAATTTGGAGGTAGCATAAAAAGTATAAAACTTGACCTACTTAGAAACCCTTAGATGTCATTCTATGGCATGAGATTGATCCCATCTTTCCACCTTAGTGAACACTCTTAACTTAGTATTTTAGAATAGATCAAAACTTGAGTCACTTTAGATGGGAACACTTGATGAAAATGAATTGTGAAAACCTTGGAATGATGAGTCATTCTACTGAGATGTTTTGACATGTGTTGAGAGACACAACTGGTTTATGAGGATGAAAATGATGAGGCATGAGCCTTAACCCTTTTATAAAACTGATGGTTGGATTCGGATGCGATACCATTCCAAATTTACCGTACAACCACATTACCTGAATTGGGTAAGGCTTAGCTGGAAATTTATATGCATTAGTATTAGTTCCCTCACGGGAGAGGTTTGAGCTGAGGCTACCTCTAAATGTTGTCCACCTATGCAGTGCCCAAGAGGACTGATGGTCATGGTTGGGAGGCCATGCTCATAGGATAGGTGCTTGTACTAGGGTGTGTAAAGGGAAGGTTATGTTTGATTATCTGCATACTAAGTATGATGATTCAGGGTTATCCCTGACAGATGTATCGAATCTTGTGGTGAAAGTGTACCACCTCTGCAGAGTGTCAAACTATTCGAATAGACGCGTCCGCGGTTATGGACAGTTGGAATGGCCATACTGTTTGGTTGTCAGCTGTTTTCTAAATAACTTGAAATGAATGAGGAACTTTGACTTGACCACAACAGGGTTGTGTTGATTATAATAGCTTCCCAACTTAAGTGATTCTAGAACTTTACTTTATATTTCTTTGCTTCTGAACTCAGCTTAGGTTTCAAACTTAACTTGATAGTTAACTTAGATTCAGTACTTTAACTTAGAATTATACCACTTATTAGTAGTAGTTTGTGAGTACTTAAAGAGTATTCATGGCTTTTGTCCCTGGCTATTATCATGGCCAGACTATGAAGGAGATTATCAAGATGATGGTCAGCAGGACGGCTATGATAACTAGGACTATTTGCCTTCGTTAGCATTGCCTATGCCCCTGAAGATGGACCCCACTGCTACGCTATCGTTTATTTCCGCTCCTTGTTGTATTAAAGACTGGATCATGAGATCCTTATTTGTGTAAAACCTTATGTATGGTTTGTAATGGATGATGTACGGTGATATCCAATCCGTTATGTCTCGCAAAAATGGTAATCCTGGGATTGCGAGGTATGGCATAACGGGCATCTGGGATTAAAAATCCGGGTGTTGACACCGAGCCCCCCGGCTGTCGTGTTCGTCCGGCGCGACCACGGTTTCACCTGGAGCCTGAAGAAGGGGGATTGCACGAACTGCTCGCGAAGCAATCGGTCCTGATCCTCACACACGGCGAAGTACAATAGCAGTGTCCCGCCGCCGTGGCGGTGCACCGAGAAGAGCTCCGTCAGGATCCTGAAGCGTCCTCAAGCGCAACGGCAACATCCTCCGGCGATGCCGTGCTCCCCGACAAACACCCCGACGAGCGTGCTCTGCAGCGCATGCTCAGCATCCTCCACCTCCCTGGAGCGCGCGAACACACAAGTAGTGTGCGCCGACCGCCTGACAAGCTCCCCACCGAAGGCAACATCCGGCAGCGGTCTTCTCGCGCCGCGGTGAACACGCACACCCGTCAGCTGCAGCGGCACAACGATCGCGTGCTCATCTACCCCGCGCGTCGTATTGGACGTGCCTACCCCGGCGGTGTCCAGGCGAGGGTGCGTGGTGCCTAGTGCTGGCGGCGGGGTGACCACGCGAGCCAGCTCCAGGACCGATGAGTCCCCACGCTGCACCCCCGACGGCCCATGCGCAGCTCTCCCCACCTACGGTCCTGCGGGAGGTTGCACCTGGCGTGGCGCAGGGGTCGCGGCCACCCCTTGTCGCGCGGAAGCGCGGCCACCCGCGACGTCGCTCCTGCCAGCGCCCTGGGTGCCACCCGTGGCATCGCCCCTGTCAGCGTCCTGGGCGCGTGTCACCGTTGTCGCCCGCAACAACTCTCACCGGATCTCGCCCCGAAGCCGCCCCCGGTCCGGCGCGAGCCACTCGCTTGTTTGGCGGCTCGTCGCCATCGCACGTAGGGGTGTGCGGCCTGGGCAGGGAGCACCCCCTCGCCATGTGCCCGGCGAGGCCACAGCAGAGGCAGACCGGACCAACCGTGCAGTCCTTGGCCCGGTGCCCCGGCTCGTGGCAGTGGAGGCAAAGGCCCCTATAGGCATCGTAGGCACCGGGTTCGTGTCCTGCGCGCGCCGCCCGAGCTGCCGCCACCTTTTTTCCTGCGTGGTGGCCGCGCGCGCGTTTCCCCTTTGGCTGCTCCCACGGAGCCTGTTCGCCGTCGTCCATCGAGTCGTCAGACCGATCGAGCGCATCCACTACCGTCGAAGCCGGATCCCGGTGGACCTCCGAGCGAGGTGCCCGCGAGGTAGTCTCCTGCTGCTCCGCCGGCCTCTTGCCCTTGAGAGCCTCCAGGTAGGACGTCGTGGATCCCTCCGAGTCAGAGTCATGCCCGTCGCGCCACCTGTCCTCGCAGCCGCGCGGGCTGGCGCCGCTGTTAGAGGGAACCGGAGAAGGCGAGAGGGGGGTGGTGGCCATGGGGGAGGAGGGCGCCATCACCGGAGTGGAGGACGGCAAGGAGGGGGGCTGGGCGCCATGGCCGGAGTGGCCAGCAGTGGAGGGGAGAGGGTACTGGGCTCTCATATGCTTCTCTTGTCCGCCCAATCAACGTTCAGAAGAGTCGCTCTCTCTCTCTCTCTCTCTCTCTCTCTCTCTCTCTCTCTCTCTGAAAACTAGGAAGGCCGTGGGGGTGCAAATTGAGTTGTGCAAGTGAACTTGATTCCCCCTTTATCTTTCGAGGTGAACCCCCTCTTGATAGTACGGTGCTCCTAAACACACCAAAATAGAGAGAACTAAACAAAAACATTGTCTTCGACAAACTTCTCACTGAGGGTCCACTCACCAACATGTGCAAAGGTATAAACCACCTGTATCCCAAGAACAAGATCAGTCCACAAGTGGAGTTGTCATCTACACAAAAACACATAGAGAGATCAATGACCTTTCAACTGTATAATAAGGGGGTATGATTAGGGTGTGGAGGTGACTGTTCTCTGAGTAAGTCCCATAATCATGTTAATCCATATCAAAATAGTTTTATATTTTCTGTGTTTATATTTCTATGACATTTTTGTGCAGTTTTCCCATCTTGTGATGATAGACGGATTTATCTATCCTTCAAGAGGAAGTTAACCATTGCATCTGAGGAAGTTAACCATTGCATATGAGGAAGTCAAGTGCATCTAGGAGTTCATGCTGAAGGAGGGACTTGTGTTCCTCTCTTTAGACATGTGTTGTGACTCATAAAGAGTAAGTATCTATATATGTTGTGACCACATAAATGATCTATTTGCTTCAATCATATCATTGATTCACTTTCTTATTTCTATGTAAAGGTCAAACAAAATGCATTCCACGAGCTACTCCACCTCCATAATCCTCCCAAGTTTTCCAAACCCACCGTTGTTGTGATGTTTTGACGCACTGCATAAAACACTATTTTAGTTAAGTGTGTCTTATAGAGTGTTTCCATAATATCACAGTGGTGACAAAAATGCCGAATCGAAGGTTCTAAACAAAGAGAAACTGCAAGGGCAACTACTAGTCTTTGGAAGATCTAGCAGATCTATCCAGGCCATGTATACCTGGCGTATAGGTGTACTCAGTCGAGCTGGGTATACTCCACGTTTTCACCGGCAGATCCCACCTCCCGTTATCGCGATCTACATCTTTGTATTTCACAATTTGAATTTGTGTTGATGCGACTATATGTCTCCCGATTTCTGCCTCCCGCAGGCACGTGAGCATAAGTGTACGATGAGTATACGTCTAAGAGGACCATACAGCTTTTGGGTGAGTTCGTACGATCTTCAAAACGAGTCTGTATCGATTTTTTTTGTCAAAATTTGAACAGGAGGGGGGACATCGAAGCAAAAGTGCACTTGTATAGCTAGCAAAATATATTCTCTCTGCACTTTTCTCACTTGTATAACTAACATTGTATGTATGCGGCAATGCATGTATGCATGTAGTGGGGCCTTCTACCACGGCACAATGTTATTGAGTATGGAGCCCGTCCGGTGCGCTGCCATGCCTTTAGATTATTTTGTGAAATCTTTCCAGAAGCAGGTTATTTCGTGCTTATTTTTCGTGATTACGTTATTTGTAGTTTTTGTCTTGCAGAGATGTATGGAGTTTGGGGACATAGGCTTGTGTCGGGTTGAGGATGAGATGCAGACGAACATGGGAAGTGGTCCAAGGTATTTTGAGCCCAAACCTGAACATGTTTCAGTTTTGCTCTGGGTCCCGAAAGAAGCTCCAATTGAAGCAAAATTTTGTGAACCGCAAATATGAAAAATCAATCCTGCCGTTCCAGAACTGACGGCTCATGTGGCTAACATAAATGTGTTTTTTTTTCTGCAAATACATTTTAAAAGGGTTAATCGGTCAATCCAAACAGTTTGATCATTCACCACACAGTCAATTCAATCACCGAAGAAGATCTAGCAAGTTCGTGTTTTTCTCGGTAATAAGGTGCTACTAGAGTAACAAGTACAGTATGAAGCATAGATACACGGCGCAACAATCATTCTATTCCTGGCATATACGTATGTATGTACTATATGTATAAGTAGAAGGAAAAAAGAATTCGGAGCTGGGAGTACTGTACAGTTACAAGCTTGTTTCGTTAACTCTTCCATGTACGTCCAGATAGAGTTTTCAAGAACTTACACATAATACAGGCAAACCAATCACCAAGTCATCATATCTCGATCGTCGGCAGAAAACGGGAACAAGTTAGATCACAGGTTCCGCAGCGTGGACACCACTTACTATGCTTGATCCTAAGCAAGTAGTAGTAGCAGAGAACTCGCGTACGCGCTAGCCGGAAGAGCATACGCCTTCAGGTCAAGCTAAACCTGGAGAGATTTCAACATGAAAGAAAAGAAAATGGTCAGTCGCTTTGAGCTTTCGAATCATCAGAATTACTGCATGTTTCAGAACCCAAACTCATCAGACTATGAAATGCCACAGGTATGTACATGAGTACTCCATTCGTTTCGTGATATAAGTATGTTTTAGCAACTTGTTTCAGCTTGTTAAAACCATTATAAACTGTGAAACTGAGGAAGTACGTAGCAGATTAGCCATATATATCATGTATCATCACTGCAACCTTTTACATAACTGACTTGAGTTTGGAGGGAGTACATCTTTTTGGAAGCGTCAATGTCCTGTGGGGTGCTGATCACTCTACCTGTAATAAGCTTTAGGTGGGCGCGTCTAGTTTTCGGACACTGGTCCTTGCGCGTACAGTTGTTGCTAATCATGTTCCTCTAGTCTAGTCTAGGATCCAATGTCCCAATCTACTGTTGGGTTTCCCTATTCGTCGTCCGAATTGGCAGATTTTCTTGTCTTCCCTATTCACCTGAGCAACTTGTCAAAAATAAGTACGCCGCCGCGTGTGCCGAACAAGCTGGACAGCGACGCGCCAACATATATACACAACATCTGAACATTTCATTTAAATCGGAGGCTGCCACGACCACGACCACGACTACTAGTGAATTCTCATGGCTGTGCAAGTCACCTACCTACCTAAGCCAACAAATATGTATGGTGCGTGTGGTAGCTAGGGACAGAGCGAATCCTGCAGGCAGGGAGGGCTTTGCTTTCGCTTGGAGACAGCCGTTCCGCTCACTGCTCGTCGGCGCCAAGCCGCCAAGCAAGGCAGATGCCGCGTATCTGTTCTACCACTACAATCCAAGGGTCTGCATGATCCAGCACTGTGCGATACATACTACGTACTAGAGCAGACTGTATAGCCCTGTGGCATCTTGTGTGCCACAAAAATGTGCCACTGAGCTAAAGGGAGGGCCTCCTCTACACGACAATGACATCTCACGGTCGTACGAATATTAAATATTTTGGCCTGTGTCCTAAACTCCCAATTCCCCCCATTTGACCTCATCGAATATTTCCTTGTGTTGTGTGTTGGGTGGTTGGTTGGTTCATGGGGCATGGGGCATGGGGCATGGATCAGCTCGAATCATCTGGTCTGGTCAGGAAGCAAGGAATTTTTCAGTGGGGTGCACACTACGAGAAATTTATGTCTTATATATGCCTCCTTCCAGAATCCACACTTGTTTTTTACGATATTTTTAATGTAGGATAGACTAGACCTGCTGATTGATACTAATTTGAATGTGTATTTCCATCAAAACAATTGGATGCGTGTACAGTTGGAATATACAGTATGTACTAGTACTAGCATTCATAAACCTACGGGCAAGTTAGTAAATAAAGCACTCCTGGACTTACCATCTCATTCTAAATAGGTACACCTGGCACTTGCTCATTGGGGTCCCGGCGGGCCCACCTCGCGGCGCCATGATCCCACTGTCGCAAGACAACCTGACGGGCACCATGCCAGTGCGCAGCGCCCCCACTCGCACGCCGACGTGGGTGTCCACGACCACCTTGAACGCCAGCTGCCGCCGCCGGTACCGCTCGCGAACGCGCCCCGCCACGGCCTCGTCCACCACCACCCCCTTCGCCGCCGCAACGAACCCGATCGCGGCCACGCTCCGGGACGCCTGCTCGAACCCGCCCACGGGAGCCCAACCCAGCGCCACGTCGCCGTCGCTGTCGGCCAGGGCGGCGCGGCCCTCGCCGTCGCCGTACTCGAAGGCGATCTTGTCGTTGGGGTTCCAGGACACCACTTTGATGCCGACGGTCACGTCCATGGCGGACACCGCGGTGGAGTTGCCCACGCGGAACCGCGTCGTGGACACGGGCAGGAGGTGGAACGACGGCGGCCGCGGGTGGTAGTAGAGGTACGCGAGGCACGCAGCGGCGAACGCGAGGCAGCACGCGAGAAGGACGAGGCCGGTGGCGATGCAGCACACCCGGCGGCAGGAACATGAGTTGCGGTGGTGCCGGTACTGCCGCTTTCGCGGGGCACCGCCGCCCCGCTGCTGCTGCCGGTAGTGGTGCGCCGGAGGAGGCTTCAGTGGAAGCACCTGATGCCCATTCTGCGGGTGCACGAGGGGCGGCTTCTTCATCGGCGGTGGCGCCTGCAGGGACGGCTTCTTGAGCGGCGCCGCCGTCCTAGCCGGTGCTGGAGCTGCAGACGCAACGGCAGCAGGTTTGGGCTTGCTGGGCTTGGAGGCCAACGCCGGCGCCGGCGCGATGGGCGGCTTGTCGGCCATCGACGGATCACCGCGCGCTTCTTGGTGGCGAGCAGGTGGAGACCGCGCGCGCTGTGTCCGCGAGAAGCTTTGATGGTGCGAGTGAAGTGATGGGTTTGGTGCTCGGCTGGTTGTTGATACTTATAGCAGCTACTTATGGAGAATTAAAGGTTGGGTTGGTCTCTGTGAAGCAAGGGAGGCAAGTGGCGATGGAGCGGGCGGGAGGACTAGTGGCAAGGTAGCCGGTAGCTAGCTATAAGAGCGGCCGTCGGTGAAGGAGGATCTGACTGGTGGGGCCGGGAAGCGGTGGCACGCTGGCACGCGCCCACTGTCCCCCGTGCCTGCATGGGTTCAGGTTGGATGGTGACGCGTGGTTTCACAATTTCTCGTGAATATTTTTTGTGTTAAGTCATTTTAGGAAGTTGTATGACTGTACCGAACTATATAATCTGGGTCATGGTATGTATTCGGAAGACGATTCCCGGTCTATCGTCTCGTTATTGTGCCTCATAAGGTGTCAAAGTGGGATTCCCACTTCTTGTTTTTTTAAAATGAACATATATTAGAATCACATGGATACCAATTATACCCAGCCTCTACAACAACGCATACCCTATTGCAATACGGATGCACAAAGCTTTAAAAAGAAAGTCCCGCTACTGTAATCAGATACTTGGCAACAGCGACACTACCACCACCAAAACAACACCACAAGTCCAACCCCTCTAAAAGCGACGCCTCCGAGAAGAAAACAGTACACAACTAATGTCATTGCCCGATCAAAGATCTTAGTTTTTCACCCTAGAGAAAGTCCTCGCTCGCAAAACAATGTCTTCTACAAGACTATTATCAGGCACAACCAATAAAGGTCAGACCTTGCTTTTCACCCTGCAAGGTAAGACTGTGAACTTCTCATGTGATGTCGCCTCCTCTAATAAACGCTGCTGCGAGTCAAAGATAACCAAGCCAGAACCTCATCGCCATAAAGACTCAATCCACCATAGCTCGCCCACATGTCTCTGACTTCATGACATTCTCCGCATCTGACTTCATCATATGTACCGTCAAAGACATGTCACATGATGGTAATAGGTAGCAGAGCTTAACCACGCTCCCACTGAAACCAAAGGGCTAGCAAAATCACAGGTGCGCATGACCGAATTACTTCCGATCCAGCAAGCTCCAGGCATATATGCCCATGGGACTTCGCCGGCGAAACCTTTCAGAACCAGACACTCCGGCCAAATCAATGGAGACGCACATCAAGTAGATCTCTGTCTTGGTGCAGGAGGGATCCGAGGACCACCCCCTTTATTCAAACCGAGCCAGCAGCCCCCTCGCCACCTGCTGGCAACCTGCAAGTTTTGCCGCACCAAACCCTACCAGCAGCCCTGCGGCTAGGCTAGTAACGAGAGAGATGACAGCAGAGCAGGATCGACCCCCACCGGATCCGACCCTACCAGCAGTGTGAAGGGTTTCGCGGCATAGTAAATCAAAATTTTCTACGGAAGCGAACAGAGGGAAAGCCAAGATCTAATCTAGGAGATGCAAACAACGAGAGAGATTGGATTAGATCTTCATACCCTTGAATATTCACATACAGGAACGTTAAATCGGAGCGTGGGTGATGTAGTACTCGCTTCTCCTCCTCGCGATCCGATCCGATCTAGCACCACAAGTGGCGGTGCCTCCGTGAGATGCACACGTGCAGCACCTCGACGTCTCCTCCTTCCTTGGACCAGCAAGTATGGTGGAGAGATGGATTGGATCTACAACACGACGGCGTGGTGTATTTGGTGGAGAATTTCTGTGAGGCTTCGCTGCAAGCGATCGGGAGGGAGAGAGGAGGGCAGCAGGGCAACTAGGGTTTGGAGGAAGGTGTAGGTTGGGGGAGGGGGCGCACCAGCCCTCTATATATAGAGGGGGGGTGCGGCCAGCCCTTGCCCATCCTCCAAGCCTATCTCTAGTTTAAACGATTTAAACTTATCCCTTATCTAGAAACCCTATCTCTAGTTTAAACGAGTTTAAACTTATCTAGGATCGGCTGGGCCCTATGGGGCCTTGTGCCCCTGGCCCAATGCGGCCAGGACGCTCCCTCATAGGCCCATGCCCCCTCCCGGAAGGTGGGACCACGTTGGCCCCCTTCCGGAAGGTTCTAGAAGCTTCTGGTACAATACCGATTAATCCGGAACAATTCCGAACTCCAAAAACTGCACTGCCTTATATGAATCTTATTCTCCGGACCTCTCGTGATGTCCCGGATCCCATCCGAGACTCCGAACAAAAATTCATAAACCAAGTATCCAATCTATCCTAGCGTTGAGACACGTTAAGTGTGTGACCCTGCGGGTTCGAGAATATGCAGACATGATCTTCTATCAATAATCAACAGCGGGGTCTGGGCACCCATATTGACTCCCACACATTCATCGATGATCATATCGGACGAACCATGATGCCAGGATTCAATCAATCCCATATATATATTCCCTTCGTCTCGCGATATTTTACTTGCCCGAGATTCGATCGTCGGTATCGTCATACCTAGTTCAATCTCGTTCACAGCAAGTACTTTACTCGTTTCGTAATCCGATATCACTTTGTGATTAACTCCTTAACCACATGCTTGCAAGCGGTGTTGATATCGATTACCGAGTGGGCCCGAAGCATATCTCTCCGACTTGGGAGGGACAAATCCCATCTCGATACATACAACCCAACAGATACTTTCCGATCACCTGAGAGACACCTTTATGATCACCCTCTCATAGGATGACGTTTGATGACCTCAAAGCTTTCTTCCGATACCAGGGAGTTGTATTATCTCATGGTCTAAGGAATACAATATTTGACATAAAAAAAACTTCACAAAGACGAACACGATGACACGATCTAATTGCTTCGCTTAGTTTGGGTCTATCCACCATATCATTCTCCAATGATATGATCTCATTATCAATTGACAACTCATGTCTATGGTTAGGAAACCTTAACCATCATTGATCAATGAGCTAGTCCATAGAGGCGTACTAGGGACACGGTGTTGTTCACAAACCACACAAGTATTAAAGTTTCCGCTTAATACAATTCTAGCATGGAATATAAACTTTATCATGAACAAGAATTATAATAATAACATCTTTATTATTGCCTCTAGGGCATAATTCCAACAGTCTCCCACTTGCACTAGAGTCAATAATCTAGTTTACATCTGGCAACAATCTCACACCCATGGCACTGAGGTGCTGATCATGTTTTACACGTGGAAGAGGTTTAGTCAATGGATCTGCGACATTCAGATCTGTATGTACTTTGCTAATCTTCAGATCTCCATCTGCTATATAATCTCGAATTATATGAAACTTGCGGTTGATATGCTTGGTCTTTGGATGATATCTTGGTTCCTTAGCGAGTGCTATGGCGCCAGTGTTGTCACACAATATCTCCAGTGGGTCCAATGCACTTGGAACCACGCCAAGCTCAGTGATGAAGTTCTTGATCCAAACTCCTTCACTTGGGCCTGCGGCAGCCATGTATTCGATTCTCATCAGAGATCCCGCGATCACGCTTTGCTTGCAGCTTCTCCAACTCACAGCTCCTCCATTCAAAATATACACGTATCACGAGATTTACAATCATCCTTGTCGATTGTCAAAACTAGCATCGACGTAACCTTTTACGACGATGTTCATCACCCCATAGACTAAGAACATTTCTTTAGTCCTATTCAGGTACCTTAGGATGTTCTTCACGGCTGTCCAGTGTTCCACTCCTGGATCACTTTGATATCTGCTCGTCAAACTAAGAGCATTGGACACATCCGGTCTAGTACACAGCATGGCATACATGATGGAACCTATGGCCGAGGCATAAAGCACTTTGCTCATAGCTTCCCTATCATTTACCGTAGCTGGACACTGAGCCTTGCTCAATATCTTCCTCGACAACATAGGCCTTGAACCTTTCAATGCCTTATCCATTCTGAACCTTTTGAACTTTGTCTAGGTATGTACTGGCTTAAAGCTATCAGCGTCTTTGTCTATCTCTATAGATCTTGATGCCCAATATATAAGCAGCTTCACCTAGGTCTTTCATTGAAAAACACTTGTTCAAATAACTCTTCACATCGTTAAGCATGTTGATGTCATTTCTAATAATCAATATGTCATCCACATATAGTACCAGAAACGTCACCGAGCTCCCATTCACTTTCTTGTAGATGCAAGCTTCGTAGCAATTTGGAACAAATCCAAAGCTCTTGATCACTTGATCAAAACGAAGGTTCCAACTCCGAGATGCTTGCTTCATCCATAAATGGAGCTGAAGTTTGCATACTTTATTAGCATCCTTAGGATCGACAAAACCTTCGGGTTGTATCATATACAACTCTTCATCAATGTTGCCATTGAGGAAAGCGATCTTGACATCCATTTGCCATATTTCATAATCATGAAGCGCAGCAATTGCTAATAAAATCTGAATGGACTTAAACATCGCTACGGAGAGAAAGTCTCATCGTAGTCAACACCTTGAACTTGTCGAAAACCTTTCGCAACAAGCCGTGCTTTATAGGCAGTAACATTACCATCTGCGTCCGTTTTCTTCTTGAAGATCCATTTGCACTCAACGGCCTTTTCGCCGCTAGGAGGGTCCACCAAAGTCCATACTTGGTTTTCGCTCATGGATCCCAATTCGGATTTCATGGCTTCTAGCCATTTCTCAGAGTCTGGGCTCATCATCGCTTCCTCATAGTTCGTAGGTTCACTGTCTTCTATTAACAAGGCATCGAGCAGGGTTGCCGTACCACTCGGGAGGGCACGCGACCTTGTCGACTGCGACGTTCGATGAGACATCGTCAAGCTTCATGATCCTTGTCATTAGCTTCCTCTATTGTTGGTGCAAACGCTGGAACAATTTCAGGTCTGCGCTACTCTCCAATTCAAGAGAAGGTTGAATAACCTCGTCTAGCTCCACTTTCCTCCACTCACTTCTTTCGAGAGAAACTCCTTCTCAAGAAAGGAACCGTTCTTCGACAAACACTTTGCCTTCGGTTACGTGATAGAAGGTATACCCAATAGTTTCCTTAGGGTATCCTATGAAGACGCATTTCTCGCTTTGGGTTCGAGCTTGTCGGCATCAACTTCTTGGCGTAAGCTTCGCATCCCCAAACTTTAAGAAACGACAACTTAGGTTTAGCACCAAACCACAGTTCATACGGTGTCGTCTCAACGGATTTAGATGGAGCCATATTTACAGTGAATGCAGCGGTGTCTAATGCATATCCCCACAATGATAACGGCAAATCAGTAAGAGACATCATCGATCGGACCATATCTAATAGGGTTCGATTCGGCGTTCAGACACACCATTGCGCTTGTGGTGTTCGGTGGCGTGAGTTGTGAAACGATTCCACTTGCCTTGAGATGCGTGAGAAAATCATAACTCAAATATTCGCCCACGATCGGATCGTAGAAACTTAATCTTTACATTACGATGGTTCTCCACTTCATTCTGAAATTCTTTGAACTTTTCAAAGCGTTTTGATTTATGTTTCATTAAATAGATATACCCATATCTACCTAAGTCATCGGTAAAAGTGAGAAAATAGCGATATCCACCACGCGTCGAAACACTCATCGGTCCGCATACATCGGTATGTATGATTTCCAACAAGTCCGTTGCTCGCTCCATCATACCGGAGAAGCGGGGTTTTGATCATCTTGCCCATGAGGCATGGTTCATGTGTCAAATGATTCAAAATCAAGAGACTCCAAAAGTCCATCGTAATGGAGTTTCTTCATGCGCTTTACACCAATATGACCTAGACGACAAATTGCCACAAATAAGTAGTATTATCACTATCTACTTTGCATCTCTTAGCCTCAATGTTATGGATGTGTGTTTCATCCCTTTCGAGATTTAGAAGAAATAAACCATTTACAAGGGGTGCATGACCATAAAAGATGTTACTCATATAAATAGAACAACCATTATTCTCCGATTTATATGAATAACCGTCTTGCAATAAACACGATCCAGAAATAATGTTCATGCTCAACGCGGGCACATAATAACATTTATTAAGGTTTAAAACTAATCCCGAAGGTAAAACTAAGGAGAGCGTCTTACGCCATCACATCAACTCTTGATCCGTTGCCAAGCCGCATCGTCACCTCATCCCTAAGTCATTGCCGTCTATTCGCAGCTCACAGTTACAAATATTAGCAACGAACCAAGTATCAAATACCCGTGCACTACAACGAGGGCTAGTAAGGAAAACATCAATAACATGTATATCAAATATACCTTTGATGGTGCCACCTTCTTGTCCGCTAAGTACTTGGACGATTAAGCTTCCATGACCCTTGTCCTTGCAATAGAAGCACTCGATGTCCGGCTTAGGACCGGACTTGAGCTTCTTCTCGAGGGCAACGCGCTTGCCGGCTCTTTTCTTGAAGGGCTTCTTTGCACCTTTATCTTTCTTAAAGGAGTGCTTGTTGACCATCAACACATGATTATCCTTCTTGATGTCCACCTCCGCAGCCTTCAGACTTTGCGAAGAGCTCGGTGATCGTATCGATGGAACCAATCTGATTATGAGTCACTACAAAACTTTTGTAGCTGGGAGGAGTGATTGCAGAACCTGTCAATCTTGAGCTCCTGGAATCTTGTAGTCCAGTTGCTCAAGGCGTTGAGTGTAGCCCGATATCTTAATGGCGTGCTCACTAACGGAACTCCCTTCCTCCATCTTGCGGTTAAAGAACTTCGGAGATCTCATATCTCTCGAAGCGGGCCTGAGTCTCAAACATGGTTTTCAGCTCTCGAGAATCTCAAAGGGCGGGATAGTTTTCAAAACGATTTTGAAGTTCGGTTCCATAGCAAACAACATGGTGCTCTTAATCACACCATAATCATCTTTCTTGTGACGATAGACAGCTTTCTCATCACGGCCGATTTGCGCAGGGGGTTACCTAACGCTTTCTCATGGACATAGTCCTTTTGTCCGCCAGACAGAATGATTCTTAGATTGCGGAACCAGTTGGTGAAGTTAGACCCATTGTTTCTAAGCTTTTCTTTCTCAGCAAAAAACGTTGAAGTTGAAGTTGGACTTGGCCATGTGATCTACTGATTTGCAAGTACAATTTAGACTATGTTCATGATAAATAGTTCAACTTAATCAAATTACTAGATGAACTCCCACTAAATTCAACATCCCTCAAGTTGCTTAGTGAACACGATCCAAATTCACCACACCTAATCCGATCATCACGAGAAGAGATGTGGTTTCAATGGTGGACAACGAAGTGTCGATCATATCATTCATATGACTCATGCTTAACCTTTTGGTTGTTGTGTTTCGAGGCCATGTCTGTACATGCTAGGCTCGTCAAGTTAGACCAAGTATTTCGCGTGTGCAAAACTGGCTTGCACCGTTGTATGTGAGCGTAGAGTCTATAGCACCCGATCATCACGTGATGCTTGGACACGACGAACTTTCGCAGTGCATACTTGGGGAGAACAGTTTTATCTTAATCTTTAAGTGAGGAATCATCTTATAATGCTACCGTCGCGATCTAAGCATAATAAGATACATAAAAGGATAAACATCACATGCATATAACTTTATGTGACATGGTATAGCCAATCTTCGCAATGATCTCCATCTTGTGCGTTCCGCATGATCTCCATCACTCCACCATGATTGCCTCCACCACGAATAGCAACTACAACTATTGCTAACTACTTAGCGATAAAGTAAAGCTATTACATGGCGTATAAGAAGTTGACTACAGGTCATACACAATTATAAAGACAACCATATGGCTCCTGCGTTGTGTACTCATCGACATGCAAGTCGTGAAACATTACAAAACATGATCATCGCATACAATATACACATCACATCTTGGGCCATACCATATCACGAAAACACTCCTGCAAAAACAAGTTAGACGCCTCTACTTTGTTGTTGCATGTTTTACGTGGCTTATGGGAGTAGATGCTAAGAACGATTCTTACCTACGGAAAGCCACAACGGTGATATTATGGTTGCCAAACTCGGTGTTAATCCCATGACAACTATAGTGAGAGCGACATCCACCGCATGTGTGGTACAAGCCACACGTCAAGTCGGAGCGGTCTCATGACGACGTCACGTAAGGTTGGCCTGGACCGCTTCAATCTCACTATCCCGTCATAAGAAGAACACAAACAAGAGGCTTGCAACAGAAAACATCAACGCCGCAACAACCATGTTATGCGTCTACTCGTGAATCACATCTACGCATAGATCTAGCTCGATACCACGAAGGGTTTCAAGGCATAGTAAATCAAAATTTCTACGGAAGCAAACAGAGGAAAGCCAAGATCTAATCTAGGAGATGCAAACAACGAGAGATTGGATTAGATCTTCATACCCTTGAAGATTCAGCCAGAGCGTTAAATCGGAACGTGGGTGATGTAGTCGTACTCGCTTCTCCTCCTTGCGATCCGATCCGATCTAGCACCACAAATGGCGGTGCCTCCGTGAGATGCACACGTGCAGCACCTCGGCGTCTCCTCCTTCCTTGGACCAGCAAGTAAGGTGGAGAGATGGATTGGATCTACAACACGGCGTGGTGTATTTGGTGGAGAATTTACAGAGGGCCGCTTGCAAGCGATCGGGAGGGAGAGAGGAGGGCAGCAGGGCAACTAGGGTTTGGAGGAAGGTGTAGGTTGGGGGAGGGGGCGCACCAGCCCTCTATATATAGGGGGGGTGCGGCCAGCCCTTGCCCATCCTCCAAGCCTATCTCTAGTTTAAACGATTTAAACTTATCCCTTATCTAGAAACCCTATCTCTAGTTTAAACGAGTTTAAACTTATCTAGGATTGGCTGGGCCCTATGGGGCCTTGTGCCCCTGGCCCAATGCGGCCAGGACACTCCCTCATAGGCCCATGCCCCCTCCCGGAAGGTGGGACCACGTTGACCCCCTTCCGGAAGGTTCTAGAAGCTTCCGGTACAATACCGATTAATCCGGAACAATTCCGAACTCCAAAAACTGCACTGCCTTATATGAATCTTATTCTCCGGACCACTCCGGAACCTCTCGTGATGTCCCGGATCCCATCCGAGACTCCGAACAAAAATTCATAAACCAAGTATCCAATCTATCCTAGCGTTGAGACACGTTAAGTGTGTGACCCTGCGGGTTCGAGAATATGCAGATATGATCTTCTATGAATAATCAACAGCGGGGTCTGGGCACCCATATTGACTCCCACACATTCATCGATGATCATATCGGACGAACCACGATGCCAGGATTCAATCAATCCCATATATATATTCCCTTCGTCTCGCGATATTTTACTTGCCCGAGATTCGATCGTCGGTATCGTCATACCTAGTTCAATCTCGTTCACAGCAAGTACTTTACTCGTTCCGTAATCCGATATCACTTTGTGATTAACTCCTTAACCACATGCTTGCAAGCGGTGTTGATATCGATTACCGAGTGGGCCCGAATCATATCTCTCCGACTTGGGAGGGACAAATCCCATCTCGATACATACAACCCAACAGATACTTTCCGATTACCTGAGAGACACCTTTATGATTACCCTCTCATAGGATGACGTTTGATGACCTCAAAGCTTTCTTCCGATACCAGGGAGTTGTATTATCTCATGGTCTAAGGAATACAATATTTGACATAAGAAAAAATTCACAAAGAGGAACACGATGACACGATCTAATTGCTTCGCTTAGTTTGGGTCTATCCACCATATCATTCTCCAATGATATGATCTCATTATCAATTGACAACTCATGTCTATGGTTAGGAAACCTTAACCATCATTGATCAATGAGCTAGTCCATAGAGGCGTACTAGGGACACGGTGTTGTTCACAAACCACACAAGTATTAAAGTTTCCGCTTAATACAATTCTAGCATGGAATATAAACTTTATCATGAATAAGAATTATAATAATAACATCTTTATTATTGCCTTTAGGGCATAATTCCAACACAGTGAAGAGGTCCGGGAAGGCAGCATCGGAGCCCTAGATCGTAAGATCTAGGGTTTCCTACACTAGCCGTCTTGGCCCAAGACTTCCACCGCCGGTCAAGGCGCCGCCGGGAGGGACCTCCGCCACCACCCCAACCAGGGGACTTCTTGTTCATTTGTTAAATCTAGGTCAAATTTTTGCATAAATTTTAAACTATATTTTGGCAAATGAATTAGAAGCAGGGATTTGGTCGAATACCACTGATAGGCTGACACCCTAGTGCCTCCCACCACTGTTTCCCCCTAACTTGACTCGTCCAACCCGACACTCTCTTTTGACCTTTTCCATGCACCTCTCCGCAAATCCTCTCTCTCATGCCTCCTTCGGCGGCAACACCTCGTTTCTCATTTCTGGTGCCCATCAGATGTAGGGTTGCGAAGCTGACACCCCGCGAGCCCTCATATAAATATATCATGTCAAACATATATTAATCTCAAATAAAAATTACACTAGTTTGACTTTTAGGACACCTATATGCGGGTTTATGTGGGCTCTTGCTTGCAACCCTATCAAGATGGTAGCAACAGATGGACCTCATGGTAGTTTTTGTTTGAATAAGAAAAACAGAGCTTCTTTGAAAGCCGAGCTTGTGGAAAAGGGATTGAACGGAATGGTCCCAGGGTCATTGGATCAGGTGTCGATGAGGCTCCATGTTAGCACCGGGGCGGCAAGGTCACTGTGTCCAAATGAAGGTTCTTGATTTACAGAATTCCATTGTCGCATACGCTTTTATACTCTACAACCTCATGTGTGTCGGTTGCAACCACACGGACTCTACATGTGCGGTGTGAATGTTATCTTCATGGTGCGGGTGTTGCTTCATGTGTTGCAAGCGTTATTTGATGTTACGGACGGGGATTTGTTGCATGCATACAAGAGTTTGTTGCATGAGTACATTTAAAATGTTGCCGGTCTTTTGCATGTATTGAGATATTGTGAGGAAAATGATGGTGCAAAAGTATAAGAAAATATTGCAAGTAGGGGTTCTTTGTAACAAGAATTTGATAGCTCAGGGATCTTAAGTAAGATGAGAACTCTTATTGGCGTTCCAAACACCTGTAGAAATGCATGTCTCCTTGATCAATGAAAACATAGCTAGATTACAATCTCAACTTACTCTTGTCGGAAGGGACCTTGCAGCACACAGTTAAAAGAAGTGGATATGGTAAATAAAATGTTACTAATGTCTTTTAAGTAATAAAGCTTTCTTTATTGAAAAACATATAGAATTTTTTTACATGAAAATATATAGAATGTTTTTTTTACATGTGAAAATATATAGAATGTTAATGCAAAGGAAAGTGTCATGGGAGGTTCGTACCTCGAGCTGCAAAGCTTGTGTTTGTACATACACGAGGAGCCGTGATCGAACCTGATTGATGTCGGTGATCAATCAAAAAAGAAGTCAGAGAGAGAGAAGAAAGAGGTGGGGGATGGCACATCATATTCGCATGAACTGGTGGAGAAAGACAGAGGAGGTGCGGGGCCGCGCGCGCGAGACCCGCTGTCTCCGTCTCTCCATCGGCCCGATGTATGCATGCATTGATGCATGTAGTAGCATCTGCTAATCTGCTAATTTGTAAGCTTGCAAGTATTTTCAGCTAGCTAATTAAGCGTTTGGTCGTCGTGGTTAAGACGTAGCTCCGAATCACCAATCATATAAAGTATGCATACCATCTAATTTGTACAATCATGTATGATGTATAGATAAACACTAATCAATTATTGCCAAAGCCTGGCCGTCGCCGTCGGCGGAACGTGCCACGATTACACGTCGGCGCCGCGCACTCTGCAACGGTCGTGTAGAGCCTCTACGGTATGCCCACTTATAGTCAGGCGCGCCCGTCGGAACGAAGCCTACGTAAACCACTGTATTTTGTTAATTCAGGGTTGCAATTGATTAAAAATTGTGGCCTGTAATTGGCCATCAGAGTCCAAAGGCATTGCTTGATCGTTAACCAGTCGGGAATTTGAAGAAGCTTCAGCGAGGAGAAAAGGGTCAAAGGCATATTTCCTTTCACTCACTCACGCTAAGGACTGATCATCGACTGACCGTTTTTCTAAATCGGTTTTATTTCTCTCTCTCGCCTTGTGATCGCTTTCTGGTCGATCTGATATCTGAGCAGTTATTCCGATCGATGGGTGGCCGCATTTGCTTTGCTTGCGGCCGTGGCGTCTTCGAATCCACACTTTTCACGACGAGTCGACGACGACAGAGACAGATCGTAGCTCCGCCTCCGTGGCCGTAGGCGTGGCTCAACGCCTTTGCCCGTCAGGGCTTGTAAGTTGTAACCCAACGTGCCTCGCCAAGTCCAGTGGGGACGCCACGGCCTGAACGTACAAAAAATCAGATCGGCAGATGCGGGTGCCTGGCAGACGCTGAGTCACAACTGTGCCAAAAATGTAAAGTTGTTCGGTCTGTGATACGTGGATTATACTGTGATTCTTTTCGATAAAAAAATTATATTAATATTACCATGACATCGATTACAGCATGACTCTGTATAACTGCACTAGTAGAAGAAAGGCCTTCGTCCGTCTGAAGCTTGGCCAAGACGTGTTTGTGAGCGTTAGTCCCGGATCAACGGCTAGGACGCCGCATGGGCCCGGCCGGCTCTAGTCCTAGGTCAAACAGGACCTACCGGGACTAAACGGGTTGCGGCAAGCTGCGGCAGGTTTGATCCGTTTAGTCTCGGTTCTAGACACCAAGGCATTCTTATATATCATGCATCGTCCTGTCCGAGCCATATTCATGCCTTCTTCTCTGTTTCCTTCCCGAGCTTTAGTTTATCCCTATTTTTTTCACGATTTGTCAAGATTTCGCGGCGTCCCATCTGTCCAAGGGTTCTAGAAGGTTAGCAACTTCATCATTTTATCTGTTATTGCTAGTTTAGTTCTTTTCATGCTCTAAAAGTAGAGGGATTTGTGGATTTTAGTTTATGAGTAATTATGTGGAAATTTATTTAATTTATATGCAATTTGATCTCAAATTAACTTCTTAGTTTGCATATGTGCAGATATTGTTTACTTAGTAATTGATCAAAATGAGTATGAAATAGAATTTTTTTTAAATGAGTGCATAATTTTTTATTTTTGCAATAACATTTGGTCACTACTCTACTTTGGTTTTAATATGATGAACTTGTATTAATTTGGTCATTTCTCTATTCATGATGTTGTGTAATGGATTTTGGTATACTTATATAATGCAGATGAACCGACAATGGATGTACGATGACAGACGCTCTGTCGAGTTCATTAATGGCATGGATTATTTCCTCAATGTGGCTAAGGCAAACAAGCGAAATGGTTTTATGTGTTGTCCATGTGGTGTCTGTAAGAATAAGAAGGATAAATCTTCCTTAAAAATTTTTCATAGCCACTTGTTTCGGTCCGGTTTCGTGTGCGGCTATAATTGTTGGACCAAGCACGGATAAAAAGGGGTTTTAATGCAAGACAATTAAGAAGAAAAGGATGATGACAACTATCCTAGGTTTCCTGAATAAAGTATTACTGCAATGGGGAAAGCTGAAGAAGAGGCATCAGAGGAGCTCGCTGGTGATCTTGATTGGGCCATTGTTGATACACAGAGAGACTATAAAAGTGAAAATGAGAGGTTAAAGTTGGAGCGCATGTTAGAGGATCATAACAAATTGTTGTATTAAAATTGCAAAGATGGCAAGAAAAAGCTAGATAACACACTAGAATTTGTGCAATGGAAAACAGGAAATGGTGTATTTGATAAGGGTTTTGAAAAGTTGTTGAAAATAATAAATAAGATGCTTATAAAGGATAACAAATTATCTCCCAGTACATACGAAGCAAAGAATGTTTGCCCTCTAAAATTAGAGGTCCAGAAGGTATATGCATGACCTAATAACTGTATCCTATAGCATGGTGAGGAGTATGAGAAGAAGCTCCAAGCCTTGTAACTTGAGCCCGATAGTGAAGCACACAAGCAATCAGCTTACACATGCAAGCAATATGTGAGCTGTCAACACACCAGTGGAAGCTCGGATACTAGTAAGATGCGGATTATACTATGATATCGTAGTACCAAATCAACAATTTATTTCGTAGTAAGATGCGGATTCTACTATGATGTCATATATAGGACCAAAGTTCAGGGCGTTGAACAATCAATTTTGGTTTTGTACGGTGCATAGCACGATGTGACATATTATCTGCAATTAAAAGTCAAAAGTGAAGACTACTTAATTACTAGTAGTATAATTGATGGGCGCATGCATGCCTAGCGAATTAACCAAAGTCGCATCCATCGAACGACCGGCAGTTTTTCAGTGTGCACAATGTACTACCAACTAAACAAAGACCCAGAAATCGACGTACAATATGATGGACACTATTCGGCTAAATCGGCGTATAATATACAATTCTAGGGCTTAACCACCTCATCGTTACCCCTTGTTTTGAAGCCTTGGACAACTCTTAAATGCAAGTTCTTTGCTTAGTTGATCCTACAAAATAGAGTGTGGAGTGAATTGGCTTGCCCGAAGAAGATGGCTAAATTGTGGACTATGTAAGCTATGCAATCAAAGATAATAGTCGGACTCCCACCTCCTTTTTAAGTGCCGCTTCTCCATGAGGATTTAGAACAAGTTAAAGACTTGGCTCGGTCTCCACCAAATCAACACGGCTACTTGGCACTAATTCCACTCCGTCAAAGAGTGGTGGAAGAAGTCAATCCACAAGAAAGGATCACAAAGAAAGCTTTGGCTTCACTCGCAATGTTGGTCTCATGGAAAATATGGAAGGAAAGGAACGCAAGAATTTTTCGAGGCCACACTGTCACCGTTGATATGATAGTAACAAAAATCACGGAGAAAGCACGTTTATGGTGCTTTGCGGGAGCAAAAGCTCTTAGTAGTTTAATCATGAACGAGTTTTGTTGTTTGGTCTTGGCTTTGGCCAAGACGTGGTTTATAAGCACTATCTAAAAATCTTCTCCTTAATCAGTAAAAATGGCAAGCCTTTTGCCTTGTTTCAAAAAGAAAACACCTAGAAATGTAAAAAAAAAACACAAAAATATTTTGAAAGAACAAATTAGCAGCACCCAAACCTGTTAACAATTTAGGGGTCCATCCCGGCCCCAATCTTTGGATCAAACAAAATCAACATTCAGATATTCTCCGTCTCCTTTTTGTATAACGTAGCAAAATATAGTCTTATTTTTGCTACATGTAACAAAAACGGTTCGTCCTCGGGATAAAAAAATAAAAAGGCAGGTCCCGTCGGAGACCCCGCAAGAAACCTTATAGCAAAAAAATTATGCTAATATAACAAATCCGACCTCACCGAAGACCTACGCCAGGAGACCTTGTAAAAAAACATTTATACTATTGTAGCGAGACTACATAACGGTTATAGCAAACAAAATATGCTATTGTAGCAAACCTACATCACCGGCGACCTCGCTGGAGATATCATCGGGGACCTCGCTAGAGATGTCACCATAGACTTTCATCCAAGACCTCATAGCAAACCCTTTGTACTATTGTATCAGAACTAAGAAACTGTTGTGGCGAAACTACAGAACCGTTGTAGCAAAATCCCCAACACGAAAACCTGCCGACTGCTGGTAGCAACGACGATGAATGTCGGTAGCAGCACACGTGTACCCTCGCAGCAACGACGGCAGTCGTTGGTAGCAAATCCACCCATCGGTGTGGGTAGCATGCACGGTAGGAGGTCCATGGCGAGGTTGCAGGGATGAAGATGACCTCGAGACGGGCGACGATCGCTGGAAGATGCTGGAGGCGGTCGGTGGCGGCCGTGCAGCACACACGAGAGGGCAGAGCAGACTTGCGTGCGTGCTCGCGAGGGAAGCATCGCATGCATGGCGAAGAGCACATGTGACGGCTACGTCGTCGACTAGGAGGAGCGGGGTGAGCCTGAACTGGCACGGAGGGCGACGGGTCTCACGAGAAACCGCCCCAGGCAGCGGGGAAGGGGAGCTCAAGGAGGAGGGAGTGAGCAGCATCGCCAGGGAGGCAGCGGCCGGCGCGGGCGCTAGGAACACGAGGAGAGAGTAAAGCAGTAGTACGGTGAATCGATAAGGTAGGTAGGCCCACCACGACCTGGTACGCGCGAGTTCTCAGTCACGAATCACCCCCTGGGAAGCAGTGTTGTTTTTCAACAATTAATAAATCTTGAAAAACAGTCGACGGTACTAGTGATATTATAAGTAACATCTTGCTGAAGAGAAAGGATTTTGTGCAACGTGGGCACCAGTGCTCCCGTCACTTTAGGATTTTTGAAAAATTTAAAACCTCATACTTTTATGTCTCAAAAAAATTATGACGTTACTTATATAGATAGATACTAGCAAAATTGCCTATGCGTTGCACCGGGATGAACGAATTCTTCATACTCTCATATCTCACAAGCTCTTTTTTTCTATTCTTTTTTGTAACAATAATATAAATAGAAAAAGATCAAAGAAAAATATGTCCACGCGTTCCCATAGCTTGTCACAACTTTGCATTTGAAACATCAAAGTCAATATATATATTGAGCAAAAAAATAGCGAGATCGAAAATCATCGTACCTGAAGAGATAGGAAAGCACTCGGAAGATCACAATTCACAATGCCCAGGGTTTCGAGTTCCCACAAGTAGCAAAAAAAGTATTCATCAGACAATCCTAAAGTTTTTGGTGCTAATCTATGTAACAATGAAGTCCACACGAACTAACGGCAGAATCTTGGAGATAAGAAGTTTTACTTCAGTAATATAATGTATGTGCTCTTCCAATTACGTGAGAGCTGGTAGCGATGAGTAGTTTCTCTTCAGCCTTCACCAAGGGCGAGCTATATATGCTCCAATTCACACTCCAAGATGGCCCGCCGCTAAGTCTGATTGGCTGAAGCTTCTGGTAAACACCAATGCGCAGCTTGTGCTGTCCGTGGAAGCGACCAAGGATGTGTTGTCTTCCTGTTTTGCCTTCTGGTCCGCTCGTCGGCACCGCCGTGGAGCTACTCGGGGCGGACGTGGATCCCACGGTCGGAAGCACCTGCGACCTCTATGCCAACATCGCAAAGCTCGCCAGACGCCAGCATATCTACGCGCATCACCGAATGTCACGGCCTCACGGGGTAGCACATCGAGCCACGATCTGGACAGGCTTCACGACGAGTTTGACCAAAACAGAAGCTATGGTCGACAGAGACCAATACCAGTAGTTCCTACCGATTCCCCACGTCTAGCCCCTTTGACCCGCCGGCCCTCCCACCGCCCATCCCGGCGACCGACGCTACCGATCCCCCGCTTCCATCCTCTTGACCAGTCGGTCCTCGCACTGCCCATCCCGACCACCGAAGGTGCCCTGCCGACCCTCCCATCGGCCATCCCGGAGACTGACAGCGGCCCGCCTGTTTGTGCGTAATAGTTGCATGTGTCTGACGGAGATGGGGGAATGAATCCCTCCACAGGTCCTTGATCTCCTTCAGAATCGCTTGGACGCCATCAAGGCGAGGCCGATGCTGGGCATATTTGCATCGAAATCGTGCAGGAGAAATTCAGATCAAAATCGTGTAGGGCAAATATCCGATTGAAATCGAGAAAAGGAAGAAGTAGAGGAGGAGATAGATCAACGAGCGCGTGTGTATAGACAGAGGGATTGACTGACCGGGGCGATTAGAGAGAGGAGGGCGATGGCTCCCGTGGCCAGAGATTAAGGGGGTGACAGCAACTTGTATTTTGCTCGGGGAGGAGGGGATCCTTTGGATGGGATGAGGCAGCGCCCAAGCCCTAGCGGGGATGGTGAGGTGTCCCAGACTGTCGACACCCAAACGAACCGAACCGGGCAGTTGACTAAGCGGTGCCAGTTTCAGTAATTTCTCCGAACTTTCGAGGGCAAAACCGTCCAGAAAAAATGCTGGTTGACAGAAGCGATGCGTGCTTTATTATTAGGTATAGATATACAAGATGAGTGTACGCAAAAAAATCCTGTTAAGAAAATTAAGTCTCCCAGTATAAGTCTCATGCAAGGTCGGGTTTGCTAATGGAGACTTACGCCGGCAGACCTCCCATAATACAATGTATGAGACCTATTTTTTAACGAAATTTTTTTCGTATACTCCCACTAGTAGAAATCAGACCTTTAGTCCCGGTTCGTAAAGATCTTTAGTCTCGGATTGCAAACCGGGACTGTCAAATCGGGACTAAAGGTCCTGCCTCGGATTACGAACCGGGACTAGAGGTCCATCACGTGGTCCCGCGAGCCGCTAGGCTGGAGGACATTTAGTCTCGGTTCGTAACATGAACCGGAGCTAAAAGAAATTGCCGCGGCAGGAGATGGGGTTTTAGGGTTTTGTGTTTTTCTTTTCATTTTGTGTTTAATTATTTTTCATTCTGTCATTTCATATTACAAACAAGTTTTCGTATACATACACAATGCTACTACACACTAACGTTGATGCATAATATAATATATCTTACAAGCATACATGCATGAAGGTTATTACATGGAGTCCCAACCGGGTCCAGAGCCTGTCTATTTGATTACATGGATATCATTACATGGATACTTTAGGGTCTATCTGGAGAGTATTCTCCGTATGGGTCTATGACCTCGTCGATAAAAAATCCAACCAATTCCTCTTGGATTGCTAGTAGGCCGTCCTGTGGTAGGAGCTTGTCCCGCATCACGTCCAACTATAAAGAAGGAGATCATATGAATTAGACTCAACACAACTTTTTGTAATAAAAATAAAGGGTGAATATATTGTTTACTTACTCGAACAGTTTTTAAGGGCTTCTCAGTAGTGATGCGAATGAACTCGCACATATAGAATCCACATAGATTAGCCCCGTGGCTGCCTCGCGCACTTTACAAGAATAGAATTGAATCAAATAATAACTATAACATGATAAATGTATATAAACTAGAATTAAATAGATGCGGGGACCTAACTCGTACTACTTACCGAGACCGATTTAAAAAATAGCGCCTTATGCCATTGACCGTAGACCTTGTTCTTGAACCGTGTCCAAACACTACCCAACAAAGAAAATGAATGTATGAGTTAATAACTACTTGATATCCCAAAAAAGAACGAAAGAAACCGATATAGTGCGATAATGGTTGAAATTACCTCTGGAGCATATCGATAATGTTGCGGTACTCTTCCATGTCTTTGTTTAGTGAGTCCATGGTGTAAATTCTTCCCAAGTCAACTGACATGCTTAGAAGAATCAAGTGGTAGCTACGTAAGGTTTACATACGTCAGTAACTCATCATTTACACTGAACATCGAGTAAGAAAAAGTTAATGTGTACAAGAACTCACTTGCCGGAGTGGTAAGGAAATAGTATTTCATTATAGAAATGCTGGTTCATGAGAAACCGGAGCAAGTTTTGCTCGGTCTCCAGTGTCTTATCCTTTAGCATAGCTCCATTAACTCGATGTGGGTCAATGAACCCAAATCCGTTGATATCCTTTCTTTTACATTCGAGAATCTTCAATCTGCATCATTATATATAGCGTACAAAAGAATATAGTGAATATACTTACCGATAATGAATAGAACAAGCTGAGCTAGAGACTTAATTATATAAATAAAGTAATCACTTACAGAAAATAGCAACTGAGGATAGATTTGTCGAGTTCCCTTAGATTGAATAACTAAAAGAGTTCTAAAAATTCAATAGGGACCTCGTCTTCAGTGAAGTAATGCTCTTTTCGAACTTTCGCTATGAGCCAATATCACTCTTCTTTTGATACTTTCATGTACCATTCATGCAATCATCGCATTTTTGTTGCAAATCCCGAAGCCTCTCAGAACTGACCAGAGGCTCCCCGTGAAAAAATTTGGGTGCTACCTCAGCCTTGGGCATATGATCGCCGTGAATAGTTTCATGAATAGACATATTACATTACTCGACCAATATCTTAGCCATTTCCATATGCAAAGGTTCTCCCCCATATAGTTGAGGTTTAGGTATGTACACATGGAGCGGGGGGATCGATTGATTTGCTTGTTTCCCCAGCTGGGGAACGTCTCTTTTGATTCTTCCGCTACCACTCGATTGTTTTGTTTGTTTCCCCAGCTGGGGAACGTCCGTTCTGATGCTTCCACTACCACTCGATTGTTTTGCTTGTTCCCCCTGCTAGGGAACGTCTTTTGTGATGCTTCCTCTACCACTTGATCTCTTCTGTTCAGTGTCTTCTGAAGACATCGTGTATAGTCATCTGGCGCATTTAACTGAGCTTGGGATGGCTGCGTCAGTAATTTCCTAAAGTGCTCCTTGGTTTCCGGTTTTATTTGGACCTCTGGCTCAGGTTGTTTCTTTTTAAAAGGAGCATCCACTTCGGCCTGTACGACCGCATCAGTCTCCTCATCGTTCAGATCATAAGCCCTCTTGGGAGGAATCGGCAGTGCTCTTGGAAAGGGCGACAACTGGCGCTTTGGGCATCGGTTATCGCTCGATGGAGTGGTGCTATTCTTCCGCTTTCGGCCCTTAGTCGGTGGAGGCGGCTGCATAGATTGAGATGGACTCGTGCTGAGGTCATGGATTGTACTTGGAGGTGGTGGACTTTTACTGGGAGGAGACAGTTCCCTTGGAGGTGCACTTTTACTAGGAGGAGACGGTGGCCTTGGAGGTGATAGATTGTTTCTCAGTGGAGAAGGTGGCCTTGGTGCTGAGCCTGGAAACTTGATGTATTCCTTTTTCCAAAGAATGAAGCCACTCGTGACTTCTCCCAGTGTCGTCTCCCCTTCACCTCTAGGGAAGTCAAGCTGCAGTGACTGACACAGCGGTTGAACTTCATCCACACCGACATGAGCATAGCCAGCTGGAATCGGATTGCAATGGTAGGTCGCTCCCGGTGCATAAGGTAAAGCAAAGCCGACCGCCACCTTCATGGATATGTTCTTCAGTTTAACATGCAGCTCACAACTTGCCTTCTCCTTAATTGCATCCACGAGGTACACATCCATCGTTGCATCATTATCTTGCCCCTCCGTGGAAGCCACACTGATTTTCCATTGCGATGGGCCGACCGTACTGTCTGGTGTAGGATCTTGTTGTCGGAGTCCTTTAAGTTCATTAAGCTCCTGCCGATGCTCTTGCAGCATGGCTTCAAACCTCGCGAACCGCTCTGCATCCTCCTCTTTTTGCCGCTTTGTTTTTCTCGATCGGCTTCTATACGTGTCAAGGACCTCGGGAAACCCGATAGCGCATGGACAAGAAGGTCCGAAGCCTCTTGTTCGTCCAGCCTTTTCAGGATTCCCGAGGGCCTTTGTCAGCTCATCGTTCTCTCTGTCGGGAACAAACTTTCCCTCTTCAACCTCTTTTATCACTTTAATAAGTTCATCCTTGGGTGCAGCAACTTCTTTGGCTGCAACAATCTTGCTTGTTTCTGGGTCATACGATGCCCCATGCCCGAGTAACCAATTTCTTGACCTCAAGGGACAAACAGACATAGCTGGAGTGACCCCTTTAGCCGCCAGGTCGGCCTCGGCTTTATCCCACTTAGGCATGGCACTCTTGTAGCCACATGTGCCCATATGATGGTGATATTTCTTTTTAGCTGCATTTAGCTTATTCTTTTCTGACATTGCCACAGCTAGTGCCGAGGTCTTGTATTCCACAAATGCGGCCCAGTTATCCTGCTGCATCTCTAGTGGGCCAGTGAATGGAGGAGTTTTTTTCTTCAATACATAGTTGTGGTACAATCTTTTCTTCCACTCCTTGAATAGTTCGTCCATCTTCTTAAGAGCCCACTCCTTGACTTTCCTCGTCATTTGCTGTGTGAGCTCATCAGTCTCCAAGACTGGTAGGATGAAATGTGTCATGAGAGAATTCCACATCGCATCTCTCGCTCTGTCATCTAAAAAACTAGCCCCAGCTAGATCCCTTTTCTTTCCTGGCTTATTCCACTCTCACGTGGTGATCGGGGCGGTGTCTCTAACAATCACTCCGCATTGATGTACAAATGCATTCACAGATTGTTTGGGCTCCAACGGTTGACCCAGTGCAGAGACTTAGTCAATGCTGAAACGGACATCAGCGGGCAACTTTTGTGCCGGGCTTCTTTTCCTTGTAGAAGATTGGCCCGATGCGGAGGTCTAAGAGAAGAAACATTCGTCAGTACATATATACGAATCAATTAGTGCATCTATACTAGTGATCGATTGGTAGAGGCTTTATATACCTCGCTGGACTTTGTTATTAAGGTGTCTTCACCATGGTCTCCACCATGATTAGCACCATCGTCTCTACTATCATCTCCACCCTCGTCTCCTCCAGACAAATTAAGATACCGGGAGCCATCATCGTAATAAGAACCCCTAGTACCCTCATCTATCATGTTGAGAATCTCCTCTTTATTCTGTTTACCGTCCATAGCTTAACTAATACATAAAAAGATAAAACAATTTTGCATTAAGTAAAAGATTATTACAATTGCGATGACTCAGATACAGAAAAAAGATTATGTACTAATAATGAAACAATTTTGCATTAAGATAAAGTACAATAATATAAGATAAAGTACAATAATACATCTCGCTCATAATATCAAACTAGCAAATTTGGCTGCCACGTTCTGTGCCACGGCAGCTCTGCATCCAGAGAAGAGGAACCATCACCGGAGAATAGCTCGGGTGAGATCTGTGAACCTGCCAGATATTGGATAACCTGGTCTCCAAAAGATACATATATCGGTGGACGTGCTCGTCCTCTTCCCTAATATGACGATGTACCACCTCCTCGGGGGTCGGCTCCCTCTGCACCGCTCCTGGACTTTGTGGACGCCACCAAATAAGCTCCGGGTCGACGATGATACCTGGATTCCTCACCAAGGTAGGAGTCCTGACAGGTAGCACCTCCCAGTGCCAACCCGGCGGAGCCCAGGCTCGGACATCCTCGAAACCGACGGAGTCCAGTACGCTCGAACGAGGAGGACGTGTCATAACTAAATAATAGCAATAAACAATCATAAAACATAAACAATAACTAAATCACTAAGTATTGCCCTAATAACACTAACCCTAAACCTAACACTAAATAAACTAAACCTAATTAACTAAGTATTCTAACTAATCCTAACTAACCCTAACTAGCCCTAATGAAATTGTTTTGACAAGAGAAGGCACAAGGTACAATGAGGAAAATAGCCTAACACTAACTACTATAAACAACTATTTAGGGTTAGTTATACCCTCGGGACGGATCGGACTCTCCGGGTCGTGGCTAGACCCGGGGTGGAGGTGGGGGTATTTACCTAACTAATACTAATACTAACAACTAATACTAATTCTAATTCTAACTTAACTAAAGGGTCGTGGCTAGACCAGGGGTGGAGGTGGGGGTATTTACCTAACTAATACTAATACTAACAACTAATACTAATACTAACAACTAATGCTAATACTAATTCTAACTTAACTAATACTAATACTAACAATTAACCCTAATACTAATAACTAGATTAACCTAATACTTAACCTATACTAACTAATACTATTAACCCTAATACTAATAACTAAATTAACCTAATACTTAACAAATATTACCTAATACTAACTCTAAATTAACCTAATAATAATAACTATAAATTAACCTAATACTAATACTAGCTAATTAACCTATATACTAACTATAATTGACCTCACCTGTAGGGGCGGCGGAGGACGTGGGCGGCGGCGAAGAGCTCTCTACGGGCGCGTGGCGGGTGGCAACAGCAGCGCGACGGAAATGAAGGATGTATGGCGGCGGTGTGACCTCTCCACGGGCGCGGCAGGAGGCAAGGACGACGGCGGCGAGCTCTCCACGAGCGCGACGGGCGGAAACGACGGTGGCGGCGAGGCTCTCCACGGGCGTGGCGGGCGGCAACGGCGGCGCGGTTCGTCTTTGGGGAAGAAGGTAAATCGCGGGCTCTCCGGGTCGTGGCTCGACCCGGGGTAGGGGTGGGGGTATTTATACCCCACCATCTTTAGCCCCGGTTTGTAATACAAACCGGGACCCTTTAGTCCCGTTTGTATTACAAATCGGGGCTAAAGGTGTTTTAAGCCCGCCGCTATTCCCGCGCGCCATACCCCTTTAGCCCTGATTTGTAATACAAACCGGGACTAAAGGCCTTTTGTCCCGGTTTGTATTACAAACTGGGGCTAAAGGGGGGTTTTTGGCGCCTAAAATAAAAATGGTTTATAGTTTTCAGAAAATTATGTATTATATATCAAAATTTTCAGAAAAAGAAGATCTATAATTTAAATCTATTATCATACTTTATTATACAACTTAAATGAAATTATATATTGTTTAACAAGTATTATATTTAGTATAAATATTGGAAAATATAGTTTATTATTGAAAAAACAGAAAAATACATATAAATACCAAAATATTCACAAAAAATAATATACTCATTAGAAATATAATATTTAATACTAAAACTAGTAACTGGGACTAAAAGATATTTTGGGGGCCTTTAGTCCCGGTTGGAGCCACTAACCGGGACTAGATATTTCCCGCCATTTCCCCCGCTTCCCGCCATGTTTTCCCGCCATTTCCCCTGCTTCCCGCCATGTTTTTCCGCCATTTCCCCCGCTTCCCGCAATGTTTTCCCGCTATTTCCCCCCGCTTCCCGCCATGATTTCCCGCCATTTCCCTCTATATCTAGGTCGACCGCCATGTCCATCCACACATCAACAACTTCTCTCTCACAACAATGGACACCGCTTATTGGGCCTTTCTGACGCTCGAGGAGACCGAGGCGTTGTGCGCCTGTAACATCCCAAAACTTTAATCCAAGTGACCAAGATCAAATCTACCTAATTTAGGGTTAACAAAAACTTTTCCATTTAAAAATCTTTAAGCATTCATATGTGTGTGCATTTAAAATAGGAATTGTTTGAATTGCCATGATTGAGTGATCTATTGATTGTAAAATGATTCTAAGGTGAATTACACATCATCTAGATCATCCCCAAGCAAATCCCAAAGAAAAATAAATCAAAAAGAATTAAATAAGCAAATGGTCACTTTTGCCATTTTAATCACCTAGCCTACTTTGGCTATTCCTAGCACTCAATTTCAAACAGAGAAAATTGTGGATCTTTGCACCCCTTGCTAGTAAAAGTAGTGACCAAGGCCCACTTTGTTTCATCCAAAAATCTTTCAAACACTAAATTTAAATGACAATTGAAAATTGAATGTAGTTCATATGTATAGATCACACTTATTCAAAAACCACTCAAATGAACTCCATTTCAAAATCCCAAGCAAATCTAGATGCTTAAGCATAAGTTACACCACTCCACCAAAAATCTCCCAAAAATTCAAATATTTTCTTCATGCGGCCATTTGATCGAACAGTTGGCAGGCAGACAAAATGTGGCCTAACTATTACTGTTTTGGATAAATTTTTGTCGAGCCAATTGGTGTGCATTGATCATCTTGGTCTCCCCCAGGCCTAACTAGACAAACCCACCTCTATCCCTAGCCCCTGGCGCCAGTGCCACGCCGTCCCGACGCCATGCTGGCTGGCCAAGCGTGCACAAGGCGCAGGAGATCGCCAGCCCCTCTCCGCTGCTCCAGGAAGTTAGGCACCACCCCACCACCGCCCACGGTCCACCCCACGGTCACAGATAGCCCCTAGACCACCCCACAGCCTCGCCGCCCCTTCTCTCTGCGTGCAGCCAGAGCGCGATCGCCGCCAGCACGGAGCAGACCGTGCCTCGACACCATATTACGCACGCCGCTCCGCCTTGACACCAGCAACCCGCCAGACACGGTCGTGCACCGCCGCGCGACCCACAGTTGCCGGGAGCCGCTTCGAGCACCGCCTCTGTCTCCTAGAGCGTGGAAGCTCCTGACCGTTAGGCACCGACCCTAGCCACGCCATTGCGCCGTAGCTGACCGCCAGCAGACCGCCCACCGTCCGCCTACCTCACCCACGCTGGTAGCCCTCTATACCGCCCTCGCCGGAGACGCCTACCCACACCCGTCGGTCCCCTTGTCGAAACTATATAAGGAGGCTACCCCCAGCCTCAATCGCTACACCATCTCACTCCCCTCTCTCCACTGACCATTTCCCCTCTCTCACCGGAGCCGCTCGAGCTGCCGTTCGCTGGAATTGCACCGGAGGTAGCCGCTGCAGAGGAGGAGAAGTTGCCGTTGATTCCGTCCACCACAGCCCCTGCCGCGACCTCGCCTGAGTCCGTCGTCGCTGTCCAGTTCATTTGCCTGCCTCGCCGCCCTAGATGGAGCCCTGGTTTAGTCTCGCCGACGACGAGTCTGTCGTCGACGACGACCATGAGCCGTTGATCTGTGTTCTAATCGTGTGGCCCAGATCGCCTCATACCGTTTCGGGTTTTAAGTGTCGCTGACATGCGGACCCCCTTGTCAATCGCCCTCTGCGCCACTAAGCGTCACTAGCTGGCCCATTTACTATCCCGCGCGACCCAGTTAATTCAAATATAGGTTTTGCTATTTAAGTTTAAAATCAATTCTGTCCCTTAGTTCAAAAATCAATTTAGAGAGTTTTATAAATCCAAATTGAGTGATTCCAATTTTGTTGGAAAGCTACTAAAAACCTCTATCCAAGCCCATTGGATTTAAATCATTTAGAGTTAGAGATCTCTCCTAGTAAAAATAACAAGACAAAAGCTTTTGCACATTCAATTTTTTTATAAAATCAACCATAATAGCTTTTGAGTTGATTCCAACTCTCAAAAAACACATTTAACCATACCTATCTGAATATGTAATAAGATGAAGGTTTACATGCAGTGACTTTGGACTAGTACCAAAATAATGCTATATAGGCATTTCTAGTTAGTTTAAATCCTCTAATTTTAAACTTAAACTTATTAAAATGTGATCCAACCCTTAAATCACATTCCCATATGTTAGAATATGTGGTGATGGCATGTGTCCACATGATCCCATATTTTAATTAGAGAATAATAAATCTTAGTTAATTTCAATGAGTAGAAATTACTTTTCTCAAATAAAAAGAATGAAGCTACTTAATTAAACCTTGTGATGCTTGTGATAATAATAGATCATCAAATGTGTGCCTTAGTGTGCTAAGTAGAATAGTTAAGCATTGTTTAGTGATTGTGTATTCCGTATGTATTTATAGACGATAGTACCGACCAAGCTTACGAGGAGGAGGAGTTCTACCAAGAGGAGGAGGAAGAAAACTTCAACCACTGCACTACCCAAGGCAAGCTAACACTTGCAAGTGTATTAACTATGCAAGCCATCATTAACAATGCAAACCAATCCTTGCAAGCTAGATAACCTAAGCAAAGGCATTGGGCATGCTTTGGTTATACCATTTTGGACTGATACATATTCCAAGTTTTAATTCCAAGCTTTACTTCTTTACTTTACCAAAGTCCTTTACTTGTTTAAAGGTAGCATAAAGAGTATAAAACTTGACCTATCTAGTTAAGCTTAGATGTCATTATATGGCATGAGATTGAGATTAGCATCCCACCTTAGTGAACACTCTTAACTTAGTAGTTTAGAGCTAAACCAAAATTTGATTCACTCTAGATGGGAATACTTGGTGAAAATGACCTATGAAAACCTTGGAATGATGAGTCATTCTATTGAGATGTTTTGACATGTGTTGAGAAACACAAATGGTTTATGATGATCAAAATGTTGAGCATGAGCCTTAGCCCTTTTACAAAACTGATGGTTAGGTTCGGATGCGATACCATTCCAATTTTACCGTACACCCACAATACCTGAATTGGGTAAGGCTTAGCCAGAAGTTTATATGCATTAGTATTGGTTCCCTCGCGGGAGAGGTTTGAGCTGAGGCTACCTCTCAATGTTGTCCACCTATGCAGTGCCCAAGATGACAGATGGTCATGGTTGGGAGGCCATGCTCAAGAGGTGCTTATACTAGGGTGTGTAAAGGAAAGGTTATGTTTGATTATCTGCATACTAAGTATGATGATTCAGGGTTATCCCTGACAGATGTATCGAATCTTATGGTGAAAGTGTACCACCTCTGCAGAGTGTCAAACTATTCGAATAGCCGCGTCCGCGGTTATGGACAGTTGGAGTGGCCATACTGTTCCATTGTCAGATGTTTTAAAAACAACTTATGAAATGAATTGTGACATGACTTGACCACAACAGAGTTGTGACTATGACAACTAGGTTCCCACTTAGGTGTTTTCAAACTTCTTTTATCTTTCTTTGTTTCATAACTCAGCTTAGGTTTCAAACTTAACTTTACAAATAAACTTAGAGTTAGCATTTCCTACCTAGAACTATCTTAATTGTTAGTGATAGTTTGCAAGTACTTAAAGAGTACTCATGGCTTTTGTCCCTGGCTATTCCTATGGCCAGACTATGAAGGAGACTACCAAGATGAAGGATAGTAGGACGGCTATGATAACTAGGGCTATCTTCCATCGTCAGCATTGCATGTGACTCTGAAGATGGACCCCACCGCTACGCTATTTATTCCGCTACTTGATTGTATTACGACTGGATCATGAGATCCTTTATTTGTGTAAGACCTTATTATGGTTTGTAATGGATGATGTACTGTGATTTCCAATCTGTTATGTCTCGCAAAAATGGTAATCCTGGGATTGCGATGTATGGCATAACAGGCATATGGGATTAAAAATCCGGGTGTTGACAAGTTGGTATCAGAGCCATCCTGACCATAGGAGACCCTAGTTAGAATGGACGTCCGAACAAAAACTTAGTTTCAAAAACCAAAGTGAGTATTTATGAAAACTATTTCCTCTCTTACCCTTGGGATTTCTTTCTCTCAAAAAAATTCATGTTCCTCCAAATTCTTATATTACTACATAAAACTTTGACACACTTGATCACTTCACTAACTTGCTCATCCTAAATTCTTATAGATGGAATCCCAGTACATCAAGTTCTACTTGTTGCGCAACAGAGGCCAACTGATCTTTGAGAGGGATTTGGATGCACTGTCTGAGTTCTTGGAGCGTACTCATCCGGAATTCCTTGGAGCTCAACTCCCGGGTCCACCAGGAGGAGATTTATAATGGCTAGTGACTGCTGATCTTCGAGGCAAGATAGAAGCACCAGTATTTGGGAGGATTCAGTTCTCCGTGAGAGACAACAAGTGGCTAGATGGATTAGCCAGGGCAATGCATGAAGCTCTCGCGCGTCTATGTGCCCTCAGTGTCAACCTAATCCAAGGAACCCACTTTGTTCACTATGTAAGGCGTGATTCCATGGGAATGCCGCTCGAGATGCCAAGTCACCCAATACTGAAGCGCCAAGTGGAGAACCTCGACTTCCTACTGTACGACAGACAGAAGGAGTTGGACAATGCTAGAGAGCTCGCCAACCACAACCTTGCCATTGCAGCCCAGAAGGCCCAGACTTTCTCACTGCTAGTCCAGGATCGTTAGTCTCTTCGCCATCAACGTGCAATGAAGGATCGCACCATGGACCGTCTTCGCAAGAAGGTGGCCGACCTCGAGAAGACCATCAAGGAGCAAGAAGCTTAGCTTGCCATAAAGGAAGAAGAAGAGGAAGGTGAAGATATCAAAGGGGATATTGACTCCTACCTCAGCAATGATGATGACTTTCTGGAGGAAGATGCCGTGGACTTCTACACCGACGATGATGACTCCTACTTCATCGATGATGAGTAGATGCACTAGAGCACTATCGTAGCATGAGATGTATTGGTCCCATTGTATCGTAGCTTACAGAATGGTTCCTAAAACCATCTGTTTTCCTTTGATGTTGTGGTGTGTGTGTGTTTGTATCATGTTCTTTGCTTGAATGAATGAAAAGAAGTTAGTTGCAAAAACCTTAGTCAAACTCAAAATTTTAGCTTTGAAATCAAAACCATAAACCATAGAACTTTCCCTCTTAACCCTTTATCTACCTCAATCTTCAGATGACTTGTGAAAACCAAGGAGGGAGCAGCTCATCGCAAGACCCAATGCTGCAGATTCTGCAGACTCTCATTATAGACCGTGAAGCAAGCAGGGCAGAGCGCCTAGCTAATCTAGCAACTGTGTAGTAGATTGCCCAGATGGCTCACAACAACCAGAACCATGGAAATCAGGATCATCATGGATCCAAACTCAAAAACTTCCATAATACCAATCCCCCAATCTTTAGTACTTCAGACAACCCACTGGATGGTGATGACTGGTTGCAGACAATGGAGAACAACTTAGATGTAGTAGGAGTGGATGCAAACGAGAAGGTTCTTTTTGCCACCCACTATTTGGCAGGAGATGCAAGAGCATGGTGAAACAGCATCCGCACAATGAACCATGGTCAAGTGATGAGATGGGAAGCCTTCAAAATCAAGTTCAGCCGCACCCACGTGCCGCAGGGTCTAGTCACCCGAATGAGGGATGAATTCCGAGAATTGAAGCAAGGCAGAATGATTGTAGTGGAGTACCATGACAGATTCCTGTCCTTAGCAAGGTATGCACCTGATGAGATCAACATGGAGGCCAAGAAGAAGGAGAGGTTCTTGAACGGACTGCATGATGAGATGCAGAATGTCCTCGTCAACATCCGTTTCTAGGATCTCGAAGAACTAGTCGACTCTGCTATTGAGATGGAAGGGAAGATTAACCAGGCAAACGGCAACTGCAAACGTCATATGATGCACGAAGCTGGATCCAACAGTCACCAGAAGTACCGTCCCAACCCTTCAGCAGGATATGCACCTCGGAACAATCGACCCCCAATGTCTCGCCCAGGCTACCCCAACCATAGCGGAGGAAATGTGAAGTCTGGAGGAAACAACAATCACCCCGGCAACACCAGCAATTTCAACCATGCACCTCCCAAGAAGAACAACAACAACAACAACACTGCACCTAGAACTGGAAGCAATGCTATGCCCGTGGCAGCGAAAGACAAGTCTCAAATCACTTGTTTCGAGTGTGGAGTGAAGGGCCACTATTCCAATGAGTGTCCCAAGAAGATTGCCGCCACTGCAATTGTGAACGCCCCAGCTCAACAGCAGCGTCGTGTTCAACCAGGAAGAAGATTCACCCCAGGGAACCCTCACAACCGCAACGGCCATCTCTTCCACATGAACACCGAAGAAGCCCAAGAAGCGCCAGATGTAGTGCTGGGTATGTTTTCTGTCAAATCAGTTTTAGCAAGAGTGTTGTTTGATTCTGGAGCATCGCACTCATTTGTCACCAAAGAATTTGCATGCGCTAGTAAGATTTACCCAACCAACTTGAATCATGTCATGATAGTCCAAATCCCTGGTTCAACTACAAAAGCTAGAAAAATTTGCAAAGTTGTGCCTATCAGAATACATGGGATAGATTTTTATGCCAATCTAATAGTACTTGGAACCAAAGGTTTGGAAGTAGTACTAGGAATGGATTGGATGTCAAAGCATAAAGGATTGATAGACTATGCCAAGAAAGCCATCACCATGACCAGTAGCTCTAGAGTCTCAGTAGAGCATATATCTGAAACCTTGCCCCGTGAATTCAAGTGCAATAAGAGTCTAGCCCTGCCCACCATTGACCAAGTCAGAATAGTCTATGAATACCCCGATGTATTCCCAGATGAATTGCCCGGTATGCCCCCGGATAGGGATATTGAGTTCATTATCGAACTAATCCCTGGAACCGGACCCATAGCCTAGAGACCCTATAGCATGAACCCCTCAGAGTGAGTGGAATTGAAGAAGCAGCTGTATGCTATGTTGGCAATAGGCTTGATTCAACCAAGCGCATCGCCATGGAGATTGCCAGTGTTATTCATCGACAAGAAAGATGGAGGCAACCGTTTGTGCACAGATTACAGGAAGCTGAATGATGTCACTATCAAGAACAAGTACCCATTGCCAAAGATAGAGGATCTATTTGATCAGTTGACTGGAGCAAATGTGTTCTCTAATATCGATCTTAGGACTGGTTATCACGAACTTAAGATTCGTGCAACGGATATTCCGAAGACCGCCTTTACTACTCGTTATGGTTTATACGAGTATACGGTTATGTCTTTTGGATTAACCAATGCCCCTGCTTATTTCATGAATCTCATGAATAAGATATTTATGAATTTTCTAGACAAGTTTGTCATTGTATTTATCGACGATATCCTTATCTACTCCAAGTCTAAAGAAGAGCATGCGCAACATCTAAGAATCATTCTTGAAACCCTTAGAGAGCATCGGTTGTATGCCAGGTTCAGCAAATGTGAGTTTTGGCTGAAAGAAGTAGGATTCCTAGGACATATTGTGTCTACCGGAGGAGTCGCTGTTGATCCTGCCAAGATCAAGGATGTCGAAGAATGGGAAGCCCCAACCACTCAAACCCAAGTCCATGCATTTCTCAGATTAGCGGGATATTACCGCAAGTTCGTAGAAGGATTCTCTAGCATCGCCAGACCCATGAACCAATTGTTGAAGAAGGACAAGAAGTTCGAGTGGACCGACAAATGTGAAGCCAGTTTCTAGGAGCTAAAGAAGAGATTGATTTCAGCCCCAATATTGATCATGCCAGATATCAAGAAGCCGTTTGATGTGTATTGTGATGCATCCAAGATTGGTCTCGGATGTGTATTGATGCAAGAGGGCAAAGTCATCGCTTATCTGTCTCGACAACTGAAGCAGCATGAACAGAACTATCCAACCCATGATCTTGAGTTAGCAGCCGTAGTTTTGGCATTGAAGACATGGCGTCATTATCTTATGGGTAATCGCTGTGAGATTTACTCTGATCACAAAAGCTTGAAGTATATTTTCACCCAGAAGGAGCTGAATATGAGGCAAAGGAGATGGATAGAGTTAATCAAGGATTATGACCTTGACATTCACTATCACCCCGGCAAAGCCAATGTGGTAGCGGATGCTCTGAGCAGATTGCCGTGTAGGCTAAACACCATGATCAAGGAGAAGCAACCAAGTTTGTATGAGGAGTTGGAGCAGTTTAGAACTGAGCTTGTTAGCAAAGGATTCTTAGCTAGCATTGAACTTCAACCCACTTTGATTAGCCAAATCAAGGAAGCCTAGAAGGGAAATGAAAGTATCGCCGGAATCAAATGTCATATTGGTACAGGAAAGGTACCTGGATTCACTGAAGAAGAAGAGGAGTTCTGTGGTACAAAGGCTATATCTTTGTGCCAGCAGATTCGGAGCTGAAGCAAGTTATCATGCAAGAAGCTCATGATACTCTTTATTCTATCCACCCCAGAGGAAAAAAGATGTATCAAGATTTGAAAGAGCAATTTTGGTGGCACAAGATGAAGAGAGAAATCAGAAGCTACATCGCCAAGTGTGATATCTGTCAAAGAGTCAAAGCAGAACATCAGAGACCCGCAGGACTGTTGCAACCACTACAGATTCCGGAATGGAAATGGGATTCCGTCGGAATGGACTTTATCACCGGTTTGCCTACTTCTAGTAGGGGAAATGACTCAATTTGGGTCATCGTTGATAGACTGTCCAAGGTCGCTCACTTTATACCTGTCAATACAACCTACTAGAGTTCGAAACTAGCAAAGTTGTACATTGCTAGAATTGTTAGTCTGCATGGAACCCCCAAGACCATAGTATCAGATCGAGGAATCCAATTTACCTCGAGATTTTGGCAGAAAGTCCAAGAAGGATTAGGAACCAAGTTGAATTTCAGCACAACTTATCACCCGCAGGCTGATGGACAAACTGAAAGAGTCAACCAAATCCTTGAGGATATGTTAAGAGCTCGTGTGTTAGAATATGGATCAAAATGGGAGGATTTCCTACCTTTCGCAGAATTCTCATATAACAACAGTTATCAAGCTAGTTTGCAAATGGCACCATTTGAGTTCCTATACAGAAGAAAGTGTCGTACCCCTTTGAATTGATCGCAAGTAGGAGAGAGTCAGATCTTCGGACCCGACATTCTCCGAGAAGCTGAAGAGAAGGTTCACAAAGTCCATGAGCACCTCAAGACCGCCGAGTCCAGGAAAAAGAGTTATGCTGACAAGAGAAGGAGAGACCTGACTTTCAATATTGGAGATTTTGTGTATCTCAAGGTTTCGCCATTGAAGGGAACCCAGCATTTTAGTCTGAAAGGGAAGTTAGCCCCCAGATATATCGGACCCTTCTAGATTCTGAACCGTCGAGGAGAAGTATAATCAACTGGAACTGCTAGAGGAGATGTCAGCCATCCATAATGTGTTCCATATCTTGTTACTTCGCAAATGCCTAGAAGTGCCAGAGAAGACCGAAGTTTTCAAGAACATCGATCACCGAGCTGTTGATATCAACAAGGACCTCACGTATCGTGAAGTGCCCATCTGTATCTTGGAGGAAGACTACAGAACCACCAGGACCAGGAGTATCAAATTTCTCAAGATTCAATGGAGCAATTATACCGAAGAAGAAGCCACTTGGGAGCGAGAAGATTACATTAGGACTGAGTTCCTAGTTTTCTTTCTTAAATCTCGGGACGAGATTTTGTTGAAGGGGGGAAGGTTTGTAACATCCCAAAAATTTAATCGAGGTGATCAAGATCAAATCTACCCAATTTAGGGTTAACAAAAACTTTTCCATTTAAAAATCTTTAAGCATTCATATGTGTGTGCATTTAAAATAGGAGTTGTTTGAACTGCCATGATTGAGTGATCTATTGATTGTAAAATGATTCTAAGGTGAATTACACATCATCTAGATCACCCCCAAGCAAATCCCAAAGAAAAATAAATCAAAAAGAATTAAATAAGCAAATGGTCACTTTTGCCATTTTAATCAGCTAGCCTACTTTGGCTATTCCTAGCACTCAATTTCAAAAAGAGACAATTGTGGATCTTTGCACCCCTTGCTAGTACAAGTAGTGATGTACCAAGGCCCACTTTGTTGCATCCAAAAATCTTCCAAACACTAAATTTAAATGACAATTGAAAATTGAATGTAGTTCATAAGTATAGATCACACTTATTCAAAAACCACTCAAATGAACTCCATTTAAAAATCCCAAGCAAACCTAGATGCTTAAGGATAAGTTACAGCAATCCACGAAAAATCTCCCAAAAATTCAAATATTTTCTTCATGCAGCCATTTGATCGAACAGTTGGCAGGCAGACAAAATGTGGCCTAACTATTACTGTTTTGGAGCAATTTTTGTCGAGCCAATTGGTGTGCATTGATCATCTTGGTCTCCCCCAGGCCTAACCAGACCAAACCCACCTCTATCCCTAGCCTCTGGTGCCAGTGCCATGCCGCCCCGATGCCATGCTCGCTGGCCAAGCGTGCACAAGGCGTAGGAGACCGCCAGCCCCTCTCCGCCGCTCCAGGAAGTTAGGCGCCACCTCACCGCCGCCCACGGTCCACCCCACGGCCACAGATAGCCCCTGGACCACCCCACAACCTTGCCGCCCCTTCTCTCTATGCCTAGCCAGAGCGCGCCAGAGCGCGATCGCCGCCAGCACGCAGCAAACCACGCCTCGACACCATATCACGCACGCCGCTCCGCCTCGACACCAGCACCCCACCAGACACGGCCGAGCACCGCCGTGCGACCCACAGTCACCGGGAGCCGCGTCGAGCACCGCCTCTGTCTCCTAGAGCGTGGGAAGCTCCTGGCCATTAGGCACCGCCCCTAGCCGCACCATTGTGCCGTAGCTGACCGCCAGCAGGCCGCCCACCGTCCGCCTACCTCACCCACGCCGGTAGCCCTCTGTACCACCCTCGCCGAAGACGCCTGCCCACACCCGTCGGTCCCCTCGTCGAACCTATATAAGGAGGCCACCCCCAGCCTCAATCGCCACACCATCTCACTCCCCTATCTCCATTGACCATTCCCCTCTCTTGCCGGAGCCACTCGAGACGCCGTTCACCAGAATTGCACCGGAGGTAGCCGCTGTAGAGGAGGATAAGTTGCCATCGATTCCGTACACCACAGCCCCTGCCGCGACCTCGCCGGAGTCCGCCGTCGCCATCCAGTTCGTTTGCCCGCCTTGCCGCACTAGCTGGAGCCCTAGTACGTCCCAAGTAGACCCCCACCGTCCGTTTAGGGTTCAGTCTCACCGGCAACGAGTCTGTCGTCGATGACGACCGTGAGCCGTTGATCCGCGTTCTAATCGTGTGGCCCAGATCGCCCCGTACCGTTTCGGGTTTTAAGTGTCGCTAACATGCGGACCCCCCTTGTCAGTCGCCCTCTGCGCCGCTGAGCGTCACTGGGCCGGCCCATTTACTTTCCCGCGCGACCCAGTTAATTCAAATATAGGTTTTGCTATTTAGGTTTAAAATCAATTCTGTCCTCTTAGTTCAAAAATCAATTCAGAGATTTTTATAAATCGAAATTGAGTGATTCCAATTTTGTTGGAAAGCTACTGAAAACCACTATCCAAGCCCATTGGATTTAAATCATTTAGAGTTAGAGATCTCTCCTAGTAAAAATAACAAGACAAAAGCTTTTGCACATTCAAACATTTTTATAAAATCAACCATAATAGCTTTTGAGTTGATTCCAACTGTCAAATATCACATTTAACCATACCTATCTGAATATGTAATAATATGAAGGTTTACATGCAGTGACTTTGACTAGTACCAAAATAATGCTATATAGGCATTTCTAGTCACTTTAAATCCTTTAATTTTAAACTTAAACTTATTAAAATGTGATCCAACCCTTAAATCACATTCCCATATGTTAGAATATGTGGTGATGACATGTGTCCACATGATCCCATATTTTAATTGGAGAATATTAAATTTAGTTAATTTCAATGAGTAGAAATTACTTTTCTCAAATAAAAAGAATGAAGCTAGTTAATTAAACCTTGTGATGCTTGTGATGATAATAGATCATCAAATGTGTGCCTTAGTGTGCTAAGTAGACTAGTTAAGCATTGTTTAGTGATTGTGTATTCTGTATGTATTTATAGACGATAGTACCGACCAAGCTTTCGAGGAGGAGGAGTTCTACTAAGAGGAGGAGGAAGAAAACTTCAACCACTGCACTACCCAAGGCAAGCTAACACTTGCAAGTGTCTTAACTATGCAAGCCATCATTAACAATGCAAGCCAATCCTTGCAAGCTAGATAACCTAAGCAAAGGCATTATGCATGCTTTGGTTATACCATTTTGGACTTATACCTATTCCAAGCTTTACTTCTTTACTTTACCAAAGTCCTTTACTTGTTTAAAGGTAGCATAAAGAGTATAAAACTTGACCTATCTAGTTAAGCTTAGATGTCATTCTATGGCATGACATTGAGATTACCATCCCACCTTAGTGAACACTCTTAACTTAGTAGTTTAGAGCTAAACCAAAATTTTATTCACTCTAGATGGGAATACTTGGTGAAAATGACTTGTGAAAACCTTGGAATGATGAGTCATTCTATTGAGATGTTTTGACATGTGTTGAGAAACACAAATGGTTTATGATGATCAAAATGTTGAGGCATGAGCCTTAGCCCTTTTACAAAACTGATGGTTGGGTTCGGATGCGATCCAATTTTACCGTACAACCACAATACCTGAATTTGGTAAGGCTTAGCCGAAAGTTTATATGCATTAGTATTGGTTCCCTCACGGGAGAGGTTTGAGCTGAGGCTACCTCTCAATGTTGTCCACCTATGCAGTGCCCAAGATGACAGATGGTCATGGTTGGGAGGCCATGCTCATAGGAGAGGTGCTTATACTAGGGTGTGTGAAGGAAAGGTTATGTTTGATTATCTGCATACTAAGTATAATGATTCAGGGTTATCCCTGATAGATGTATCGAATCTTGTGGTCAAAGTGTACCACCTCTGTAGAGTGTCAAACTATTTGAATAGCCACGTCCGCGGTTATGGATAGTTGGAGTGGCCATACTGTTCCGTTGTCAGATGTTTTCAAAACAACTTATGAAATGAATTATGACATGACTTGACCATAACAGAGTTGTGACTATGACAACTAAGTTCCCACTTAGGTGTTTTCAAACTTCTTTTATCTTTCTTTGTTTCAGAACTCAGCTTAGGTTTCAAACTTAACTTTACAAATAAACTTAGAGTTAGCATTTCCTACCTAGAACTATCTTACTTGTTAGTGATAGTTTGCGAGTACTTAAAGAGTACTCATGGCTTTTGTCCCTGGCTATTCCTATGGCCAGACTATGAAGGAGACTACCAAGATGAAGGACAGTAGGACGGCTATGATAACTAGGACTATCTTCTATCGTCAGCATTGCCTATGACTCTGAAGATGTACCCCACCGCTACGCTATTTATTCCGCTACTTGATTGTATTAAGACTGGATCATGAGATCCTTTATTTGTGTAAGACCTTATTATGGTTTGTAATGGATGATGTACTGTGATATCCAATCTGTTATGTCTCGCAAAAATGGTAATCCTGGGATTGTGATGTATGGCATAACAGGCATCTGGGATTAAAAATCCGGGTGTTGATAGTGCCTCCAGCTACCCATGCCCGCCAGGGTACCGGCTGCCCGCCGGCTGGATGCTGAGCACTGGAGGGGTTCCTATTCCTCCTGTGCCTCAAGGTTCGGCCCTCTAGGCAGCCATCACGAACCACTTCTACCTCGAGCTCATGTCAGAGAAGCGGATGGATCACCATTGGGATCCCCACAACCTCGACACCTGGAATGCCTTCTTTGCAAACTGGCAGGAAAGGGAGCTCGCCAGGTACAAGGGTGACGGCCCGCCCCCAGTGAACCACAACGAGGCCGGTCGCCACCTATGGTGGGCGAACCGGACTATCGCCAGCGTGATGCGCTACATCTCCATGGGAGACCATCATCGCCTGAGGTACCCGCACTTTCATCAGCCGCATAGCCACAAGAATGGTGGTGGTGGTGAAGGCCGAGGGCATACCGGGGTTGTCATCCGGGATACCCCTCCCCCATGCATCGTGAATCTGAGGCCAGAGTGGCAGGTGCCCCCTCCCCCGTTCCCCCGTGCACAAGCCGGGGAAGGGTTGAGGATCCAGCCGCGTGCTACGAGCAACGACGATGACGATTCCGAAGACGACCCTGAAGCTGTGTACTATAGGTCTAGATATGATTATAACTAATTTTTATGTTTTAATATTAATAAATTTCTTTGTTGTTGGCCACAACAAGTTGTAATACTACCTATTGAGATCGAGACAGTTCATATCCACATATATATATAAGCAGATCATTAAAAATAAAGGTTTAATAATATTGTACGTCACCAACATCCACACATCTCTATTGTTAGGGTTTTCTTCTAATCCGTAACCTTGGAGCAACTTCCTTACTTAACGGGATGCTTGGGTCATCCTTCACAGCAAAGGGTGGAATTTCATGAAACTTATCATAACCTTCTGACATGTCTGCCTTATCCTCCACCCCCACGATGTTTCTTTTTCCTGAAAGAACTATGTGGCACTTTGGCTCATCGTATGTTGTATTCTTTTGCTTATCTTTCCTTTTTCTAGGTTTAGTAGACATGTCCTTCACATAAAAAACCTGAGCCACGTCATTGGCTAGGATAAATGGTTCATCTCTATACGCAAGGTTGTTGAGATCCACTGTTGTCATTGCGTATTTCTTGTCTACCTCAACCCCGCCTCCTGACAGCTTGACCCATTTGAACCGAAACAAAAGGACCTTAAAATAAGGTCCATAGTCAAGTTCTCATATCTCCTCTATGTAACCATAATATGTATCCTTTTGCCCATTCTCGTGATCTGTTGCATCAAATCGGACACCACTATTTTGGTTGGTTCTCTTTTTATCTTGGGTCATCGTGTAAAATGTATTCCCATTTATCTCGTACCCTTGGAAAGTCAATATAGTTGAAGATAGTGTAGAGTTCCCAACCTTTAATAAGGTAGAGATCCCTGTGTTTACAATGCTAGTCCCTGGATCGATAGCTAGCATCCATAGTTAAGATGTAATATCAAGAAACAAAGGTCATAATACAACTTTATAACCAGGAATAAAATAGTTTATTACATCTTTCATAGCTCATTTGGCTATTACATTACATTGCAGCGGAATAACTATAAGTATGGGTCCTTCATCTTCAAAGTGCCACAGGCAAACATGTTGGTTGTAGACTTTGTAATCCTAATCAATACACTTCACTAAATCAAACAAACCTGCAACATAACAAGTTACAGCCACAAGGGTCAATACATTTGAATTGTATTGGCAAGTGATACTATGGTAGTATAGTGGAGTCTATCATCTATATGCATTTGGCTAAGTGGAGCTTAGGCTTGCATTGCTCAAAATAGATTTTTCCTTATCATTTGAAAACACTAAGCTTTTGCTTGACAAAAACACCCAAGGTATCTCCCAATAGAAATTGGTGATCCTTTAACCCTTGTTCACCCACAAGTTTTTAACTTAGAAATTGGGATGATGAGATTCTTGATAGCTTCCATGTCTTGATGCTCAAATTGTCCTTTACCAGGGACATGGCTAAGTACTTAGGTTTTACACTCTGCAGAGGTGGTGCACTTTCCCCACAAGACTTGGTTTCCCAAGACAAGATCTTTCAGAAGCCTTTCCTTAGTCAAATGGACGCGTTCCAACCTATCATTCCCTCTACCACCAACTGTCCAAGAGACTAAGTTCTAGCAACCTATTTGATCATGGCAGAGCCCATATTGCCAAGTGGTTGCACTTGAAGCTTCTCAACATTTGACAACTCAAATCTCTTTGTTCCTGGGTGGCCATCCACAAGTGAGATACACTAAGGTAAACCATAAAATTGGGCCTTGTGAACCACTCAACCAAAAACCACCAAGCAAGTCCCATTCCACCCAGGTGATTCATTAACTTAGTTGTTTTATTAAACAAAACACAAGTCCTCAGACTTAGAATATTTTTCCATAGTGTGAATATATATTCCACCATTGTTTTCTATTAGCTAAGCTAAGCATGATAGTAGTAGGAGTCTTAACTTAGGAAATTTTACTAAGGTTTCATCTACTAGGTTTTCCCATAGCAAGGTTTATACTTAGCAAAATCACTAATGCATAGTGAAAGTAATGGGACAAAAGATATGAAGCATCACTTGCCTTTTTGGTAGAGTATCAGTTCACTCCTTGTCCTTGCAACAATCACACTCTTCAAGTCACTACAAATCAATCAAGCAAGGCACAAACTCAATCTACCAATCAAGCAAAACAACACATCAACTAGCATTCCAAATAATCAATCAAACATCATTTCACACACACAAAACTATGAAAACTAGGTCATGCATGGGAGCATGCACAAGATAGTTTATTTTGCAAAGAGGGTCTCTATTAGATTCCTAAACTTTGTAAGATCCAAATTGGTCATTTACCAAAGTGGCAAAGTTATTAGCAAGAGGGTTTTGTCCAAAAATCCTTTTTAAATCCATTCATCATTTTATGTGGTGGAAAATGGTTTTATCAAATCAAAAATCTTTAATTTTCTCACCAAAAGTTTCTAACTCTCAAGACTTGGTGTTTTGGGTCAGTAGCTTTGAATCAAAATATTTTCTCAAAGTTTTTACTCAAAACCATTTTTCATAAACAAAACAATAGTTTTATTTAGCTAGAAATGGACTAAACCAAGTAATCCATTCTAAACTTTTACAAATTCATTTTCCAAAACATGGGTTGGTTCCTAGGGTTAGTAAGGTCACAACAATCCATTTTGCAAAGGTTTTAACCCTAAAATCATTTTTAAACAATTTTTCTAATCTAAACAAGCACACAAAAGAAACTGCAAAAACAAACAAACTAACAGATACTATTTGCTAAACCAAGGGCAAGGTTGGTTAGGTCTTGCTCTCCTGAATCCAACGACATAAAATTTGTAATTTTTGGACGTGTGGATCCAGAGTTATGAGGGTTTGAAATTCACAAAATATTCTGTTTTCAAATCTGTTTTTAAACAGAACAGTGACACGCGGCGCTTCGCTATTCGCGGGTACCGGTTCGGCCGGATCGGCAACGCGGTGCGTTGGATCTAACTAGATCGTGTGGTCCAGAGAGCGTACCTCTTCGCGACTAAGTGATTCTATCTCGCTCGCCCGATCTAGATCGAACGGCTCGCACGGGTTTGACCAGAAGCTGGCGGCGGCGAGGTCAGACGGCGGTGGCGCTGGTGAAAACAGGAAGCGAGAGGAGTAAGGGAGATGCTCACAGTGATCGCCGTGGAATGCTGGTGCTCAACGTGGTCGTGATAGTCCAAGGGGCGCACGGTGCTGTCAGGGATTTCTCGCCGAAGCTGCGTCTGACAACGGCTGGCTCTGGTCGAGGTCGAAGATGAAGCTGTCGATTACCAGGAGGCAAACAAAGGACATGATCGACATCTGAGACCTCGGGATGATGTGTGCATGAACGAGAGGGTCGGGTGGTCTGGTCTTACCAGATTGCTCACGGAGTGGAGGACAACGTCGGGTGGTCTCAGTCGTGGTCGGAGACGTCGCTACAGGTCACGAGAAGATCAACCGAGGGTAGGGTTAGACACAGGAGATCACAGAGGTGCTGTGTGCGTGAACGAGAAGAAGAGGGGCGACCTGGTTTACCTGGGAGGCGTCGTCGGAGAAGAGACAGACGACGGCGCTCAGAGCTTGGTCGAAGTCGACGTTCAGGAACGCCCGCGAGTGAACGGAGGGTACCAGCAGATGCGTCTGGGAGTGGTGAACGTGCTCGTGTGCTCGGAAAGGCAGGGGGTGGTGTGGCTTGGCCGGAATCGACAAGAAGGGTCGTCGGAGACAGAAGCGCTCGGGGAGGAATTGGGGCGGCCTGGTGGCGTGCTTGAGGGAGTAGACAGAGGGGAAGTGAAGAGGAGTCACTGGCGTTTTAAAGCGTGCTGTCACGGCGAGATTAACGCGCGGCATCAATGCGAATTGATCGCGACATTCAAAGGCAGGTAACGGCGTCGAAGGAGGAAGAAGGGGTCGCACGGGTGTGGACGATGAGCAGTAGAGGTGGGGTCCACCGGTCAGTGGGAAAAGAAACGAGAGGGAGGTCCACCGGTCATACTCTGTGTGGGTCAGAATACTAGTGCGAAACGTTTTCTTTCGGGGTGAGGAGCTGGGCTGTTTCTGGGCCTGTTTGGGCTAGTTGGGCCAGAGGGTGGCTGTTCTATTTTTTTTTCTGTCTGAATTCTTTTTCCTTTTCTATTTCTATTTTTCTGTTTTGAAATTCAAACAATCAAACAAAATTCAAATCCAATCAAACAATCACCAAACTTCACAACTTTGAACTTGGTTCTGTTCAGTAACATAATCCAAATCCCAAAATAATTTAATATTTTTATTCATTTTTAGGATCTATTTAATATTTAAATAAAATATCCCTTTAGTTATTTAATCAAATAGGGTTTGATTTATTTAATAAAATCTTCATTTGAAATCCAAACACTTTCAAAACCAAATCAGTAGGTATTAATTGAAAGTGAAGATTACCTAGAAATCTTGTTTAAAATAAAATAACATTTTTGTTATAGGGTCCATTAATAATTAAATAAAATGGACCTTAGTTAATAAATCAAATAGGATTGGTTTTATTTAAATCTTTATTTTGAAATCTAGAATAAAATCAAAACACCTCAGTAGGTTTTATTTTGAGAATATAAAACATTTGGAAAACTTATTTAAAATAAATAAATAAGTTTTGATGTTTTGAAAATAGTAAAACCTTTATTAATAAAACTTGGATATTTAAATCCTTTTTATTTTATTTTAAATAAACCTTTACTAATTTAATCAAAGCAAAACCTTTTGTTTCAAAGTCTTGGCCAAGGTTTAATTTGGCTTTATAAAATAATCTTTATTTAAAATATTTCTTTTTATTTTGAGAACCAAAACCTTTTATAAAAAGATTTTAAAGTAGTAACAAAATACTTTTATTTTCCCTTTATTAAATATTTATCTTTTTAAATCCCTTTAGGATTATTTGTTCACCAATTGGTATGGGTTTTTGGTAAGGGATTTATTAGCTTTGGAAAATCAATTTCCTTATCTTATTATATTCATAAGATTTTATCCATGGTCCCAATTTGAGTGAAACCAACTTCTATGGTCTTTCTTGATCCTTTGTGAATATTTGTTGATCAATTTTGGTATGGATCAAATCCATGGATTTGGAGATAACTTTGGAAAATGATTTTTATTCCATTAGGGTTTTAGGATTTGGATTTATTTTCCAAATGTTTAAATTTCCAGATACATTCATTGAGGAATGCATTTCTCTTGATTTGGATTTGTTGAATTCAAACTTTAACCAAAGTTTGTTCAAGATGGGATTTTAAGTTTCCTTTTAGAAACAAAAGTTTCTTTTCACCCTGATTTTCAACAAAATTTTATTTGGTTTATTTTATTTTTCACATTACAAGATTTGGAAAATCTTGGGATGTGACAGATAGTAACCTGGCCAACAAGTACAACTGCTCTCCAACATTGATATCATTCATGAGATGTGTATGCAACCAACCGCTGAAAGTCCTCATGTGTTCATCTCTAATCCAGGAACCAGGCTTCCCCGGGTAGTTAGAGTGTATAATATTCTTGTGTTCCTCGATATACGGAGCCACCAAGGTGGAACTTTGCAGAACTGTGTAATGTTCTTTAGTGAGAGAATGTCCGTCCATACATATCATTGCTTTATTTCCTAGCGTGCCTTTTCCACTCAGTCTACCCTCATGCCGTATTCAGGAACACCGATGGGCTTAAGGTCAGGAATAAAGTCAACACAAAACTCAGTGACCTCCTCTGTTCCATATCCCTATGAGATGCTTCCTTCTGGCCTAGCATGGTTATGAACATATTTCTTTAACACTCCCATGAACCTCTCAAAGGGGAACATATTGTGTAGAAATACGGGACCGAGAATGTTAATCTGTTCGACTAGGTGAACTAGGAGGTGTGTCATAATATTGAAGAAGGATGGTGGGAACACCAACTCGAAGCTGACAAGAAATTGGACCACATCTTTCTGTAACCTTGGTAGACTATCTAGACTAATTACCTTCTAAGAAATTGCATTGAGAAACGCACATAGCTTCACAATGGGTACTTGAACATTTTCTGGCAGGAATCCCCTCAATGCAATCGGAAGCAGCTGTGTCATAAGCACATGGAATTCATGAGACTTTAGGTTTTGAATTTTTTTCTCTGGCATACTTATTATTCTATTTATGTTCGACAAGAAACCAGACGGGACCTTGATACTGTAAAGTACTTCAAAAAAGATTTCCTTCTCTTCTTTGGTAAGAGCGTAGCTGGCAGTAGCTTCAAACAACTCTGGATGCATGCCGTCTCGGTCTTTCATACATTGTTGGTCCTGCCGTGCTTCTGGTGTATCTTTATTCTTCCCATACACGCCCAAGAAGCCTAGCAGCATCACACAAAGATTCTTCATCAGGCGCATCACGTCAATTGCAGAGCGGACCTCTAGGACTTTCCAATAGGGTAGCTCCCAAAATATAGATTTGTTTTTCCACGTGGGTGTGTGTCCGACATCGTCCTTCAGAACAGATTGTCTACCAAGACCCTTTCCAAAGATTACTTTTAAATCCTTCACCATATCAAATACATCATCACCAGTACGGCAGATAGGCTTACACCAGTTGTCTGCCTCACAATTGAAATGCTTACCTTTATTTCTTAGGGTGTGCGTGGGCGGAAGAAAATGATGATTTCCCGGGTACACATTCTTCTTATATTTATCCAAATATATACTTTCAGTCTCATTTAAACAGTGTGTGCATGCATTGTATCCCTTGTTTGTCTGTCTTGAAATGTTACTAAGAGCAGGCCAATCATTGACCGTTATGAACAACAACGCTTGTAGGTCAAATTCCTCCTGCTTGTTCTCATCCCACACACGTACACCTTGTCTGTGCCACAATTGTAAGAGTTCTTCAACTAATGGCCTTAGGTACACATCAGTGTCATTGCCGGGTTGCTTTGGGCCTTGGATGAGCACTGGCATCATAATAAACTTCCGCTTCATGCATAACCAAGGAGGAAGGTTATAGATACACAGAGTCACATGCCAGGTGCTATGACTGCAGCTCTACTTCCCAAAAGGATTCATGCCATCTGTACTTAGACCAAACATAAGTTCCTCGCGTCACCTGCAAAGTCCGGGAACTCTCTCTCAATTTTTTTCCACTGCGACCCATGAACGGGGTTTCTCAACATATCGTCTTTCTTACGGTCTTCCATGTGCCATCGCAACAACTTGGCATGCTCTTTGTTCCTGAACAAACGTATCAACCGTGGTATTATAGGAGCATACCACATCACCTTGGCAGGAACCCTCTTCATGCGGCGCTCGCCCTTAACATCACCAGGGTCATCTCGTCTTATCTTATACCGAAATACAGTGCATACTGGGCATGCATCCAAATTCTCGTACTCCTCACCGCGGTAGAGGATGCAGTCATTAATGCACACATGTATCTTTTGCACCTCTAATCCTAGAGGGAAGACAACCTTCTTTGCTTCGTAGGTACTAGCGAGCAGTTCGTTATCCTTTGGAAGCAACTTCTTCATTATTTTCAGCAACTTTTCAAATCCTTTGTCAGTCACACTATTCTTTGCCTTCCATTCACTAGTATAAAATGGGATTTTGGTTTGGGCCACTAGTCCCGGCCGTGGCCGGGGCTGGGAATAATGGTACGAACCAGACGGCCCGAGGACACCGATGTCCTTTGCCCGGCCCGTAAGGGACCATTAGTCCCGGTTTGAGATACAAACCGGGACTAATGGGTCTAGGCACGCTCGCGTGGTCCTAGCAGAACTATTAGTTCCGGTTTGTGTCTCAAACCGGGACTAATAGTCTGGCCCTATATATACTGCACCCAGCCCTCCACTATCTCCTGTTTTTTCCTATGTGAGGTGGGTATAACTTTGTGCTAATTTTTTTCTTCATATGCACTAGAGGTGTTCGGTGAAATGCCTGTTAGTACGATGCCACTTGAGTTCACACAAGACAAAACATGAGATGAGGTGCCAGAGCCACACTTAAGTTTTCTCATCTTTGTTTCTAGGTGTCCTAAAAGGTTAGCAAGTATTTTCTCGTTTAGACTGCGTGGTAGTAATTTTATCATCGTGATTGCGTTTGATATATATGGTTGTATGATGCAGATGAGTCATCCATGGATGTACGGTGACCGACGCTCTGACGCTTATAGAGAAGGCGTGCGTTCTTTTCGCCTTGTGGCCCAGGCGAACAAGCGGCGAGATGGTTTTATGTGTTGTCCATGTGTTGAATGTCGAAATGAGCAGGCTCACACTTCCTCAAGAGTCATTCAGAGCCACCTGCTTCGGTCTGGCTTCATGTACGACTATAATGTTTGGACCAAGCAAGAGAAAGAGGGGTTATGATGGGGGGCAACGATGAAGAAGAGAACAATGATGACAACTACTGATCTATGTTTCCTGAATATGCTGATACCACAATGGAAGATAATGAAGAACAATAAGAACAATATGAGCCTACTGATGATCTTGGTCAAGTAATTTCTGATGCAAAGCGAGACTGCGACACAGAAAAGGAGAGGTTGCAGTTCGAGAAGATGTTACAGGACCACAACAAATTGTTGTACCCAACTTGTGAAGATGGCCAGAAGAAGCTGGGTAGCACACTAGAATTGCTGAAGTGGAAGGCAGAGACCGGTGTGACTGACTCAGGATTTGAAATGTTTCTGGTAATAATGAAGAAAGCTTCCAAGAAATAACAAATTTCCCTCCAATAGGTATGGAGCAAAGAAGGTTGTATGCCCTCTAGGATTAGACATGCAAAAGATACATGCAGGCCCTAATGACTGCATCCTCTATCGTGGTGACAAGTATGAGAATATGGATAAATGCCCGGTTTGCACTACATTGCGTTATAGGATCAGAAAAGATGACCCTGGCGATGTTGAGGGCGAGCCACCCAGGAAGAGGGTTCCTGCCAAGGTGATGTGGTATGCTCCTATAATACCACGGTTGAAACGTTTGTTCAGAAACAAAGGGCATGCAAAATTGTTGCGATGGCACATGGAAGACCGTAAGAAAGACGGGAAGTTGAGGCACCCTGCTGATGGTCGGTAGTGGAGAAAAATCGAGAGGGACTTCTCGGACTTTGCTGGTGATGCAAGGAACTTATGGTTTGGTCTAAGTACCGATGGCATGAATCCTTTTGGGGAGCAGAACTGTAGTCACAGCACCTGGCCTGTGACTCTATGTGTCTACAACCTTCCTCCTTGGTTGTGCATGAAGCAGAAGTTCATTATGATGCCATTGCTCATCCAAGGCCCGAAGCAACCCGGCAACGACATTGATGTGTACCTAAGGCCATTACTTGATGAACTTTTACAGTTGTGGGCCAAACTAGGTGTACGTGTGTGGGATGAGCACAAACAGCAAGAATTTGACCTACAAGCGTTGTTGTTCGTAACCATCAATGATTGGCCTGCTCTTAGTAACATTTTGGGACAGACGAACAAAGGATACAATGCATGCACGCATTGTTTAGATGAGACTGAAAGTATATATCTGGATAAATTTAGGAAGAATGTGTACCCGTACAATCGTCGTTTTCTTCCGCCAAGTCATCACTTAAGGAAGAAAGGCAAGCATTTCAATGGCAAGGGAGAAACCCGAACGAAGCCTGTCCCCCGTACTGGTGCTGATGTATTTGGTATGGTCAAGGATTTGGATGTAATCTTTGGAAAGGGTCCTGGAGGACAACCTGTTCCGAAAGACACCGACGGACATGCATCCATGTGGCAGAAGAAATCTATATTTTGGGAGCTACCCTATTGGAAAGTGCACAAGGTCCGCTCTGCAATCGACGTGATGCACCTGGCGAAGAATCTTTGCGTGAATATTCTAGGCTTCATGGGCTTGTATGGGAAGTCAAAAGATACCCAGGCATCACGGGAGGACCAGCAACATCATAAAGGATGTGACGACAAGCATCCATGGAAGTTTCAAGGGCTTGCCAGCTGCGCTCTTACCAAAGAAGGGAAGGAAATATTTTTTGATGTCCTTTTCAGCATCAAGGTCCTGTCTGGATTCTCGTCGAATATAAAGGGAATAGTAAATATGAAAGATAAAAAATTTCAAAACATAAAGTCTCATGACTCCCACGTGCTTATGATGCAATTGCTTCCGGTTGCATTGAGGGGAATTCTACCAGAAAATGTTTGACCAGCCATTGTGAAGGTATGTGCATTAATCAATGCAATTTCTTAGAAGGTAATCGATCAAGAAAGTCTATCAGGGTTACAAATTGATGTGGTCCAATGTCTGGTCAGCTTCGAGTTGTTGTTCCTGCCATCCTTCTTCAATATTATGACGCACCTCCTAGTTCACCTAGTCGAAGAGATTAGAATTCTCGGTCCTGTGTTTCTACACAATATGTTCCCTTTTGAGAGGTTCAAGGGAGTCTTAAAGAAATATGTTCATAACCATGCTAGGCTAGAAGGAAGCATCTCCAAGGGCTATGGAACAGAGGAGGTCATTGAGTTTTGTGTTGACTTTCTTCCTAACCTTAAGCCGATTGGTGTTCCTGAATCTCGGTATGAGGGGAGGATGACTGGAAAAGGCACACTAGGAAGGAAATCAATGGTATGTATTTCGAGCATTCTTTCACTCAAGCGCACTACACAGTTCTACACAATTCTACTGTGGTGGCTCCGTATATCGAGAAACACAAGAATATTATACGCTCCGAAAACCCGGGGAAGCCTGACTCCTTGATTAAAGGGGAACACGAGAAGAATTTCGGCAGTTGGTTGCAGACACATCTCATGAATAACACCACTGTTGGAGATCAGTGGTACTCGTTGGCCAGGTTATCATCTTCGACTATATGTACTTTCCAAGGGTACATGATAAATGGGAATACATTTTACACGATTGCCCAAGATAAAAAGAGCACCAACCAAAACAGTGGTGTCCTCTTTGATGCAACAGATGACAATGGGCAGAAGGACACATATTATGGGTACATAGAGGAGATATGGGAACTTGACTATGGATCTACTTTTAAGGTCCCTTTGTTTCGGTGCAAATGGGTCAAGATGACAGGAGGAGGGGTACATGTAGACCAAAAGTACAGCATGACAACGATGGATCTCAACAATCTTGCATACATGGATGAACCATTCGTCCTAGCCAACGATGTGGCTCTGGTTTTCTATGTGAAGGATATGTCTACCAAACCGAGAAAATGGAAAGTTAAGCAAAAGAATACAAAATATGATGAGCCAAAGCGCCACATAGTTTTTTCAGGGAAAAGAAACATCGTGGGAGTGGATGACAAGACAGACATGTCAGAAGATTACAATAAGTTTCATGAAATTCCGCCATTCAAAGTGAAAACTGACCCAAGCATCCTATTAAATGATGAAGATCCTCCATGGCTACAATGCAGAAGAAAACCACAACACTAGATGTTGGTGATGTGTAATAATGTATTAAACCTTTAATTTGAGACATAAATCTATGTAATGTATTAAACCTTTTATTTGAGATATAAATGCCCCCTTTCATGTAATACATCTTGCTCAATCAAACTGAACGTCGACGAACGGGTTCTGACCGCGGGAGGTGGTCACCCAAAGAGAAGGAACCATCACAGGAGCATAGCTCGGGTGAGGTCCCGGAAGATGTTGCTAGGTATTGGAAAACCTGACCTCCAACATATACATATAGCAGCGGACCCTCCTCCCTGACACGCCTCTATACCACCTCCTCAGGGGTCGGCTCCCTCTGCACCGCACCTGGACCATGCGACCGCCACCAAAGAAGCTCCGGGTCGATGATGGGACCCGGATTCCTCACCAGGCTAAGCGTCCTGGAAGGTAGCACCTCCCAGTGCCAGCCCGGTGGAGCCCAATCTCGGACATGCCCGATGGAGCCCAGTACTCCGCCATCATTGCCGCCGAGTCGTGGACGAACATGCGAGGGCACCCTAAAGTAGGCGGCGGGAAATGTGTGGATGTGTGGCAGGGAATGTGTGGTGTTCATGATGATCGCCGACCTATATAAAGAGGAAAAGGGCGGGAAAACATGGTGGGAAAAACATATGGCGGGAAAACATGGCAGGGAAACATGACGGGAAAACGTGGCGGGAAAACATATGGAGAGAAAACATGGCGGGAAATATGTTTAGCCCCGGTTGGTGTTTCCAATCGGGACTAAATATTCATCTTTAGTCCCGATTGAAGAAACCAACCAGGACTTAAGGGGTGAGTGTTGATACTATGACAGGGGTGAGTGTCAACATTATGTCGTGAGTGTCGACACTATGTTGTGCTGTTTTAATCTATAAATAGGCATCCCTATGAAGTTATGTTTAGCCCCGGTTGGAATTCATCTTTAGTCCCGGTTGAAGAAACCAATCGGGACTTAAGGGGTGAGTGTCGACACTATGACATGGGTGAGTGTCGACATTATGTCGTGAGTGTCGACAGTATGTTGTGCTGTTTTAATCTATAAATATGTCGCCGAAGCCTAGTCCTCTGGCATCTCTCTGAAGCTGTCCATGGAGGCACTCCCGAATATGTGAAATTAGTTAGCTCCCCGACATATTGATCTAGGTAGAGAAGTTATGAACTACAAGAGCAGGGACAACACTACGGCCAACTTCAGGGAGATGCCGAGCCAGATCCTCCCAAGATCTCTCCAAGCTAGCCATAGAGGCACTCCCTAATATGTGAAATTAGTTAGATCCCCGACATATTGATCTAGGTAGAGAAGTTATGAACTACAAGAGCAGGGACAACACTACGACCAACTTGAGGGAGATACCGCCGGAGCCCAGTCCTCTGGCATCTCCAACAAGTTGGCCATAGATGTACTCCCTAATATGTGAAATTACTTAGCTCCTCGGCACAAGAATAGAACATCTTCATAGATCTAGAAAGTTGTAGAGAGACCAACACTAGTAGGAAACGATCGATTAGTCCCGGTTTCTAACTGGGACTATGGAATCGGGACTAAAGTCCCCCTTTAGTCCCACCGGTCCAGCCACAATCCGGGACTAACACTCAAGACATTTATTATTATTAAAAAACTGGGACTATGAAATCAGGACTAAAGGCCCCCTTTAGTCATACTCATATCTAGCCCTATAGTACACAACTTCAGGGTCGTCTTCATCTTTGTCATCATCATCATCGTCGTCGCTAGGCGCACATGGCTGGATCCTAAGCCCAGCCATGGCATATTCCAGGGGTACCTGCCACTCCAGCCTCGGATTCACGATGCGCGAGGGAGGGGGCTCCTGGATGACGATGTTGCATAGCTCGCGACCTTCACCATCCCCACCCTTCTTGTGGCTCTATGGAGGGTCAAAGTGCGGGCACCGCAGGCGAGGATGATCTCCCCGGGTTTGCCCACCATAGGCGGCGACCAACCTCGTTGTGGTTCAATAGGGGCGGGCCGTCACCCTCGTACCTAGCGAGCTCCTTTTCCTGTCGGTTAGCGAAGAAGGCATTCTAGGTGTCGTAGTTGTCGAGATCCCAATGGGGATCCATCTGCTACTCCGACGTGAGCTCGATGTAGAAGTGGTTCGTGATGGCCGCCTGGCGGGCGGAACCTTGAGGCACAGGAGGGACAGGAACTCCTCCAGTGCTCAGCATCTAGTCGGCGGGCAGCCGGTAGCCTGACGGGCATGGGTAGCTAGAGGCCCACAACGCCCCAGTCTCCTCGAGGGTCAGAATAGCCCAGTATGCGGTGTCCATTGTTGTGAGAGGGGAAGATCTGGATGTGTGGATGGCCATGGTGGCTGGCCTAGATATAGAGGCAAAAGGTGGGAAAATATGGCGGGAAGCGGAGGGAACTGGCGGGAAAGCATGACGCGTGGCTTGACGACTCTGAGAAGGGCGGGAAATATATTAAGTCTCGGTTATTGACTCGAACTAGGATTAAAGGCCCCAAAAATATAATAGTTAAACCCAAAACCCTAAATCCTAACCTTAACCCAAAACCCTAAACCCTAACCCAAAACCCTAAGACCTAACCCAAAACCCTAAATCGTAACCCTAACCCAAAACCTTAACCCAAAACCCTAAACCCTAACCCAAAACCCTAAATCCTAACCCCAACCGAAAACCCTATATTAATTATTTTATAAAACAGAAAATGGATTTGGATTATTTATTCAAATTCAAGCATTTTTTATGTTAAAAGTTTCGTGAGATTCAAAAATATGCAAAATATAATAGTTAATGCATTTTTAAATTGAAAATGGCAAAATAGTTAATAGTTTTACTACTTAGAATAATTATTTTATAAAATATAAAATGGATTTGGATTACATATTCAAATTCAAGAAATTTTCATTTTAAAAGTTTAGTGAGATTCAAAACTATGCAAAATATAATAGTTAATGCATTTTTATATTGAAAATGGCAAAATGGTTAATAGTTTGACTAATTAGAATAATTGTTTTATAAAATAGAAAATGGATTTGGATTACTTATTCAAAATCAAGAACTTTTCATGTTGAAAATTTTCTCAAATTCATAAGTATCCAAAAACTATATAATTCAAGTGTTTAAAAAATATGCAAATTGAAATTTTATAAAACAGCCGCGCCCCTTAACGATTATTTTTCTCATTTTCTAGTATTTTATATATATAGTTTGTAAATATATATATTGTATAAAAATATATATTAATTATTTTTCTAGTAATTAATGTATATAAAGTAACATAGACATAATCGAGAGAGAGAGAAACCAATTAGCTCGACGTCGTCGATCTTCCAAAGAGGAAACACAATAGAGACGATGCTCCGGTCACGGCTTCCGACCACCACCGCCGTGGTGGTCGCCGCACACGCCGACGTCGAGGGTGTGGTAGTTGGCGTAGCGGCTGGGCACCAACAGCGACACTCGGAACCCCCTGGGCATGCATCCGTTGGCCGCCCGCCCGCCCACCCGTAGGGGGCACTCGTGGGCCCCCGGACTTAGGGTTAGGGTGCTAGTGCTCGCGGTCCCCCGGACTTCGGGTTAGGGTGGTGGTTCTCGCGGACCCCCGAACTTAGGGTTATGGTGGGAGTGCTCGCGGGCCCCTGGACTTAGGGTTAGGGTGGTAGTCCTCGCGGGGCCCCGGACTTAGGGTTAGGGTGGTAGTGCTCACGGGCCCCTGATGACCCACAAGTATAGGATGTGTATCGCAGTATTTTCGAGGGAAGTGAAACCCAATTTATTGATTCGACACAAGGGGAGCCAAAGAATATTTATAAGCCTTAACAACTGAGTTGTCAATTCAATTCACACTGAAACAATCTTGCTCATAGCAGTTTATCAACAGTAGCTTTGTAGTAGTAGTAAAGTAACAACAAGAGTAAAGAGTACAAGAAAGAATAATAGTAGTAAACAGTAGGATTCGAGTGCGGTAGGCATAGGGATGGATGGACAGGCATTGCATGGACAGAACAATTCACATGGCAATCAGAACATAGGGCAATTGCAGATAAATAAGATAAAGCATCCAAGTACTAGATAATCCTAGGCATGTGTTCCATATATAGTCATACGTGCTCGCAATGAGAACTTGCACAACATCTTTTGTCCTGCCAGCCCGTTTGCAGCGGGGCCTCAAGGGAACTACTGGCAATTAAGGTGCTCCTTTTAATAGAGCACCGGAGCAAAGCATTAACACTCCGTGAACACATGTGATCCTCACATCAAAGCCATTCCCTCCGGTTATCCTGATTTCTGTCACTTTGGGGCCATTGGTTCCGGACAACAACGTGTGTATGCAACTTGCAGGTAAGACCATAAACAATACTATCATAATGATCAATAACATGTTCAGATCTGAAATCATGACACTCGGGCCCTAGTGACAAGCATTAAGCATAACAAGTCGCAACAAAGTCATAAAGCACTAATAGAAGATACTAGGCACCATGCCCTAACAATCTGATGCCATTACATGAACGATCTCATCCAATCCCTACCATCCCCATAGCCTACAGCGGGGGATTACTCACTCATAGATGGGGGAAACATGGATGGTCGATGGAGAAGCGATGGTGATGATGATGGCGATGATCTCCTCCAATTCGCCGTCCTGGAGGGTGCCAGAACGGAGTTTCTGGTGCTGTTTCGTGGAATCTGGTGGTGGCGGCGGAGCGGAACTCCTTCTGGAAAAACGTCGAACCCCCCTGAGTTTTTAGGTCAGAAGGCATCTTATAGGCGAAGAGGGAGACCGAGGGGTGCCGGAGGGGCCCACACCATATCCTGGCGCGGCCTAGGGTACCCGCGTCTGGGGGGTGTGGCCAGGCCCTGGCCCTCCTCTGTCTCGTATTATGGCTCTGTGAGTCTTTCGGTAAAATAGGAACTTTGGCTTTTGTCCCGTCCAATTCCAAGAATATTCATTTTCTGACTTTCCTGGAACCAAAAGCAGCAGAAAACAGGCAGTTGGCACTGTGGCTCTTGTTAATAGGTTAGTCCAAGAAATCATGTGAAAAGTACTCCAAAATGTGGACAAAACATAAGAAAGTAGATAAAACCAATCATGGAACATCAAACAATTATAGATACATTTGCAATGTATCAACATCCCCAAGCTTAACTCCTGCTCGTCCTCGAGTAGGTAAGTGATAAAAAGAAAGAATAATTTTTGAGGTGACATGCACCATCATAAACTTGATTAAAGTATTTGTAAAACATTCAAAGCTGGGATTATAGACTTCAATCATAACATGAAATACAAAGTTCTAGCAATAAGACATAGCAACTATGTTGCAATATGAAAAGGCACAAACAAAAGATTCATGAATAATAATGCTTTGCAAGACATTTGTTTGTTTCACATAAAGAAAACATAGCATAGTGGCACTCATCTTGTCCCTCATAGAGTAGCAAACATAAATGCATAGGACACCTTCAAAGTTTACAAGAGTGACTAGATACAAATAGTTTAAAACAAGCAATATCAAGGTATGCATCAATCAACAAGTCTTGGGACAATGCACATAGAGCTAAGAATGGTCACTATGCTCTCAAGAAAGTGCTCATAGAATGTGTGAAGACTCAACAAGGAAATGAACGGGTTTTGAAATGTTTGAAAGGCTTCCAAATGCTGAAAGTATGGTACTCATTAGCTTGAGCTCTCATTGCCCTATCATAAGAATCTTTAAATGGTTAAGGTTAAAGTGACACAACTCAGAGGATATGCTTGACAAGTGATAAATCGAAGTCTCATGCCCTTTACTTACAAAGACCGATCCTCATGCTACTCAACTTCAGTCACGAGTAAGCTCTTGTCATTGTAAGTATATACGTATCACAGAGAATCGCCAACGGGGTACCCCTTGCACATGATACAAGAGCTATCCCATAATCAAAATGACAAGGCAAGCAGACAATGAGCATCTCAACGATCTTTTTATTTACTATGTGCATAGATTTTTATTGAGGATGCTTCATAGAATGCTCATTATGGTTATGCTGCAAGTTTCCACCATGATTAGGCATGGCTTAGGCTAGCGGCCCAGGCGTTTCTCTAACATACATACAAACTCCATGATCTTACAAGTTCCACTTTTATTTCACACCTCCGGGATCCATAAGCAAAAGAACATGATATCAACGAGGTACTAAGTACCAATGCAATGTTGAAAGCGTTCCCCATGATACATGGTTCTACTAACTTCAACTTATAAAGCACAAGCATATACGCAACAAAGAAGGACACAATGGTTCAGGTTTATTAAATGCAAGAAAATAAAGTGTGCCATCAAGTTCGTGAGAGCTTTACTAACTAACTTTCTCATAACAAGCAAACATTTTATTCGGAAGAAAACAAGGCACATTGAATATGCACGAAAGTAGCAAATGATGCTAATAGGTAGGTATGGTGGACACTTTGGCAATATTTGGTTTTAGGGAGTTGGAAACATGAGTAAAACATACTCAGTGAATATGAAGGCTAGCAATAGTATGGGAGCGACAAACGAGAGAGCAATAATGGCCATAATCATGCAGAGCGACAAAACATCATTGATCAAAGCATAAAGTGATACTACAAGTTGAAAACCAAAGGATCATAAAGGCTTATGGTGACTTGGGATAGTCATAACATGGTGTGAGCATGCGCCAAGTCAACCCAAATAAAGCATCAAAGGAGAATACCACAATACTATGCTTTAATATGCTAAAACAATGCATGATCCTTCAAAGGCACATTAAGAAATCGCAATTGTTTATAACAAGTCATGCTACAGCAAAGAATACTAAGCATAAAGCCAAAACAATATCAAGCATGGCATGACAGAGCATAGGCCACAGTCAAAAACAAGCTCTCTTTACCACTTAAGCATGAACTTTCCTACTCTTTTCCAATCCAAACCAAACTATTTGAAAACCAATGTATGAAAGAGGGGGTCCAACCAATTTATTCAGCAAACTAAGAAAACCAAGCAAACGAAAAACCAAAACGAAAACGAAAAAGAGGACGCTCTAAGAACAACACAATTGTGCATGAAACAATAAAAATGAAGTGTTTGGAAGAAACCTAGGATTTTTATTGATGAAGAGGGGGATGCCTTGGGCATCCCCAAGCTTTGACGCTTGTACTTCTTGGATATTTCTTGGGCTGACACGTGTGGAATCCCCAAGCTTGAGCTTTAGTCCATCCTTCATCTCATTACTCATTCCTTCCATACACCAGAAATATTTCTTCATACAAAACTTCACACAATCTTTATTAGCAACATTAGTGCACTCAAGATAATAAGTCTTTAGGTTCAGTTCTAACACCAATAAAACTTCCATTAAACACAAGCTACTGTAGCACTTCCCTCAAAAAGCTCAATTCCCCAAAATAACTCAAAAAGGAACCAACAAGAAGCAAATGCAGAAAATGATAGAAATCTGTCAAAATGGACCAGCAGGTAAAGAAGAATTTTTTAGAAGACCTTTTGTTGCTCAAATCAAAAAGTGTTGAACTAACAAAAGTTAGATAACCACCTGGGGCAGAAGCACAAAAATTCACGCCTCAAAAAGACGTTCAGAGATTTTAAACGAGACAACAACTTTCCCAATCATCACTTCTCTCTCATTAGAGGTTACTCATGGCACAAAAAGTGAATAAAAAGGATAAGGAGCGGTTATTACTGAAGTAATAACTTCCAAGACTCATCTAAAACTTTTGGGTTATCTCCCAATAAGTACTTTTCTTTAACGCCTTTAAGTTAGGCATAAGCAAAAACTAAAATGGATAGAATAGATGTAAGCGGAGATAATCATGGTAAAAACATTGTTTTGTTTAATGAAATCCTTTTGTTAACAAGGTTGATCAGGTCTTGTTACCAAAACAATTTCACATGAGACAAAACTTTGTATTCCACTAATGATTATGTTACCTCAACCTTGATAGCAATGGTCCCAATCATAATAGTTTCAATTTTTTCTCTTGGTATGGGACAATATATTCCTCCAACTTGAATGCCCTCAACATGTTCAATTGAATTCAAAGCCATAAGTCCTATCAATCTTCTTGGGTAAATAGATAGTATGTTCCTTGTCATTAACATTAAAGGTCACCTTCCCTTGATTACAATTAATAACAGCTCATGCAGTATTTAAGAAAAGGTCTCCCAAGAATAATAGACATATTATCATCTTCGGGCATGATAGTTTGAGAGGATGCTCACATAAGAAATATGAGTTGAAGTAAAAGAGAATCAAGAAGCAAATTCAAAACACATTTAAGTCTAACCCACTTCCTAGGCATAGGAATCGTGTATGCAAATAAATTTGCAAGGAACAAAGTGACAGGCATAGGAAGATAAAACAAGAGTGACTTCAAAACTTTCAGCACATAGAGAGGTGTTTCAATACCATAAAAGCTTCTACAACCATATTTTCCTCTCTCATAATAATTTTCAATAGCCTCATGAATAAACTCAACAATATAACTATCGCATAAAGCATGCTTTTCATGATCTACAAGCACTAGAGCTTTATTATAAATAGCTTCAAAAGAATCCTCAGGAACATAACATTCATCCTTCTTTAGTAATCATGGGGGACAATCAAATAAAGTAAGGGATAAAGAGTTACTCTCATTAGAAGGTAGGCATGGGTAGGTAATCCATTCTTCCTCCTTTTGTTCATCACTCTCCTCCTCTTTTTCATCTAATGAGATTTCAGGTTCATCAATTTCTTCTTCCATAGGATCCTACAAGGCATTAGTCTCTTCCATTTGTGGAAAGCATCTATTAATATATTCAAGAATATAGCCATTTTCTTCCTTGTAATTATCAAAGAAAAAATTAAGTATACCATAAACCTCATATTTATAAGGGCAATCATCAATATTTTCAAGCAAACTAGCAAGTTCAAATGCACTCTTCCAAGCAATAAATTCTTCAATTTGTTCCACATCATAAAAGTCATAATTTCCTTTAACATAAAAAGATATGGGAACATTATCATTATACTCACATTAAAAAGGGAGGTGTTTATACCTCTTACAACAAAAAGATTTATCAAAGCAATAAGTAACATTATAAGTAGAGCACACGTTTATAGCAATGGTATAAAATTTATCAATTTCTTCCCATAAGTGTTTCCCTTTTTGTGACAAGCGGTGTTCCTTATAATAATCTTTTTGATCTTCCGTGAACCCACCTTGCCAATAAGATTCAGTTTCAAAGAAACCAACCATTGACAACAAGCATGATAAAGCAAGACAATAACAGACCAGCGAAAATAACAACTAGGGTAGGAACTAATTTTTTGTATTTTTGATAAAGAAATAAGCAAACAAGGCAGAAATAAACTAAGCTTGAACAATAGTGATTCCAAGTGGACTTAATAAATAAAGCTATGCTCCCCGGTAATGGCGCCAGAAAATAGTCCTGATGACCCACAAGTATAGGGGGTGTATCGCAGTATTTTTGAGGCAAGTGAAAACCAATTTATTGATTCGACACAAGGGGAGCCAAAGAATATTTATAAGCCTTAACAACTGAGTTGTCAATTCAGCTACACCTGGAAATAATCTTGCTCACAGCAGTTTATCAGTAGCAATAGTTTTGTAGTAGGAGTAGTAAAGTAACAACAGTAGTAAAGTAAAGACAGCAGTAACAATAGCAGTAAACAGTAAGATTCGAGTGCGGTAGGCATAGGGATGGATGGACGGGCGTTGCATGGATAGGACAATTCACATGGCAATCAGAACATAGGGCAACTATAGATAAATAAGATAAAGCATCCAAGTACTAGATAATCCTAGGCATGTGTTCCATATATAGTCATACGTGCTCGCAATGAGAACTTGCACAACATCTTTTGTCCTGCCGGCCCGTTTGCGGCGGGGCCTCAAGGGAACTACTGGAAATTAATCTGCTCCTTTTAATAGAGCACCGAAGAAGCATTAACACTCCGTGAACACATGTGATCCTCACATCAAAGCCATTCCCTCCGGTTATCCCGATTACTGTCACTTCAGGGACATTGGTTCCGGACAACAACGTGTGTATACAACTTGCAGGTAAGACCATAAACAATACTATCATAATGATCAATAACATGTTCAGATCTGAAATCATGGCACTCGGGCCCTAGTGACAAGCATTAAGCATAACAAGTCGCAACAAAGTCATAAAGCACTAATAGAAGATACTAGGCACCATGCCCTAACAATCCGATGCCATTACATGAACGATCTCATCCAATCCCTACCATCCCCATAGCCTATAGCGGGGTATTACTCACTCATAGATGGGGGAAACATGGATGGTCCATGGAGAAGCGATGGTGATGATGATGGCGATGATCTCCTCCAATTCCCCATCCTGGCAGCGTGCCAGAACGGAGTTTCTGGTGCTGTTTCGTGGAATCTGGTGGTGGCGGCAGAGCGGAACTCCTTCTAGAAAAATGTCGAACCCCCCTGAGTTTTTAGGCCAGGAGGCATCTTATAGGCGAAGAGGGAGACCGAGGGGTGATACATTGCAAATGTATCTATAATTTTCGATGTTCCATGCTTGGTTTTATCTTCTTTCTTATGTTTTGTCCACACTTTGGAGTACTTTTCATATGATTTCTTGGACTAACCTATTAACAAGATGCCATAGTGCCAGTTGCCTGTTTTCTGCTGTTTTTGGTTCCAGGAAGTCACAAAATGAATATTCTCGGAATTGGACGCGACAAAAGCCAAAGTTACTATTTTCTGGAAGACTCACGGAGCCAGAAGGAGAGTCGGAGAGGGGCCACAGGGTGGCCACACCCCCCTTGGCACGGGCCAGCCCAGGCCGTGCCAGGGCATGGTGTGGGCCCCCTGGCCGGCCATCGACCTTGCCTCCTTCGCCTATAAGAGCCTCCCGATACCAAAACCCTAAATCATCAATCAGAAATCCACGAAAAGTTCTACTGCGCTGCTGCCACCGAAGGGGAGATTCGGGGGACAGAAAGTCTCTGTTCTGGTACCCTGCCGGGACGGGGAAGTGCCCCCGGAGCCATCTCCATCGATCTCCACCACCATCTCCATCACCATTGCTAATTCCCATGATGAGGAGGGAGTATTTCTCTCTCGAGGCTAAGGGTTCTACCGGTAGCTATGTGTTCATCTCTCTCTCTATGCATGATCTTATTGAGATCATGAGCTTGTAATCTATAGATCTACCTTGCTACTCAAGTGCTTAATAGATCTCTGATCTCCCCATGTGTGTGAAAGTGACAGCGTGCTCACCATGGTGGCACTTAGGCTAGAGATTCAAATACTTGTTATGAGTTATATTTGGAGTTGGATGTTTCTATGAAATTGTGGTGTTTGTTGGACTCATCTAGTATACAAGGTGACAGTGTGGGGTTTTCTAGATGGGAAAGGCTTACTTTGAGGTGTGCTGTTATAGCCGTACCAACGATTAGAGTGTCCAACCGGAGAGTAGTTCAGTGTAGTATCATGAAGATGATATATTTATATGAGAGTGTTCACTAGTGAAAGTATAATCCCTAGGCCTTGTTTCTTAGCATTGAAACATCGTTTGCTATTAGATCTGTTACATGTTTGCTTGCTTCCTTCTTTATTTCAGTTTGTCTTTAGTCTCTTTCACGCCATCAAGCTATTTTCTATCACCGTTATCTTATATCCATACCACTTGTATTTCACTATCTCTTCGCCGAACTAGTGCATCTATACACCTGACAAGTGTATTGGGTGTGTTGGGGACACAAGAGACTTCTTGTATCTTGATTGCAGGGTTGCTTGAGAGGGGATACCTTTGACCACTTCCTCCCTGAGTTCGATAAACCTTGGGTGATCCACTTAAGGGAAAACTTGCTGCTGTTCTAACCTCTGTACTTGGAGGCCCAACAACTATCTACAAGAATAGAAGTGCGTAGACATCAAGCTATTTTCTGGCGCCGTTGCCGGGGAGGTAGGGTAAAATTTATTCACACCGGAGGATTAAAGAAGAAGAACCTCCCACGGCAAACGCCTATTTTCTGGCGTCGTTGCCGGGGAGGTAAGGTAAAAGGTACTCACATCCTCCGGTGTGAGTGCTCGAAGTTATTTCCTTTAGATTCTGCAATTTTGTCTTTTTGTTTCTTGTTTTCACTAGTTAGGCTTAATGGAAAACAACAACAAAATTAGAGATCTTTATAGTATTTATCTTGAGTTAGGACATGAAGTGTTTGAAGAGTAAATTAAAAAACCTATGGAACTTTATTTGCATGTTAATAGTAATGTTATTAGTATGAATTCTTTGAACACCATTATTGCTAATGCTATGGAAAAGTCTAAGCTTGGGGAAGCTGGTTTTGATGAGCATGATATTTTTAGTCCCCCAAGCATGGAGGAGAAAATTTACTTTGATGATACTATGCTTCCAATATATGATGATTACAATGATGAATATGATATTTTCAGTCCACCTACTATTGAGGAGAAAATTAATTATGATTACAATATGCCTCCTATATTTGATGATTATGGTGATGAGAATAATAATGATAGCTATTTTGTTGAATTTGCTCCCACTATAATTAATAAGAATGACTATGTTTATGTGGGGAGTATTAATTCTTTTATGGATGTGGCTCATGATAAGAATATTTCTTGTGATAGTTATATTATTAATTTGATTCATGTTGCTACTGAAAGTTATTATGAGAGAGGGAAACATGGTTTTATGTATCTCAACAATATTAAGTTTCCCCTCTTTATGTTGAAAGTCTTGAAGTTGCACTTGTTTTTGCTTTACTATGCTTGTTGCTTTGTGCTTTCATGACTTGTTTCTTTACAAGATTCCTATGCATAGGAAGTGGGTTAGACTTAAATGTGCTTTGAATTTGCTTCTTGATGCTCTCTTTTATTTCAATTCATATTTCTTATGTGAGCATCTTCTCAAACTATTATGCCTAACTTAAAGGCGTTAAAGAAAAGTACTTATTGGGAGATAACCCAAAAGTTTTAGATGAGTCTTGGAAGTTATTACTTCAGTAATAACCACTCCTTATCCTTTTTATTTTCTTTTTGTGCAAAGAGTAACCTCTAATGAGAGAGAAGTAATGATTGGGAAAGTTGCTGCCCCGAAACAGATTTCTGTGCTTCACCGTAAAAATTCGTGTAAAATATATGAACGTATTTTTGAGGCGTGAATTTTTGTGCTTCTGCCCCAGGTTGTTATATAACTTTCTTTAGTTCAACATTTTTTGATTTGAGCAACAAAAGGTCTTCGAAAAAATTCTTCTTTACCTGCTGCTCTGTTTTGACAGATTTCTGCCATTTTCTGCATTTGCTTCTTGTTTGTTCCTTTTTGAGTTCTTTTGGGGAATTGAGCTTTTTGAGGAAAGTGCTTCAGTAGATAGTGTTTTAATGGAAGTTTATTGGTGTTAGAATTGAACCTAAAGACTTATTATCTTGAGTGCACTAATGTTGCTAATAAAGATTGTGTGAAGTTTTGTATGAAGGAAAATTTTCAGGTGTATGGAAGGAATGAGTAATGAGATGAAGGATGGACTAAAGATCAAGCTTGGGGATGCCACGCGTGTTACCCCAAGAAATATCCAAGAAGTACAAGCGTCAAAGCTTGGGGATTCCCAAGGCATCCCCTTCTTCATCAATAAAAATCTCAGGTTTCTTCCAAACACTTCATTTTTATTGTTTCATGCACAGTTGTGTTGTTCTTGGAGCGTCTTCTTTTTCGTTTTCGTTTTGGTTTTTCGTTTGCTTGGTTTGCTTAGTTTACTGAATAAATTGGTTGGACCCCCTCTTTCATACATTGGTTGGCAAATAGTTTGGTTTGGTTTGGAAAAGAGTAGGAAAGTTCATGCTTATGTGGTAAAAAGAGCTCGTTTTTGACTGTGGCCTATGCTTTTTCATGGCATGCTTGATATTGTTTTGGCTTTATGCTTAGTATTCTTTGCTGTAGCATGACTTGTTATAAACAATTGAGATTGCTTAATGTGCCTTGGATGAATCATGCGTTGTTTTAGCATATTAAAGCATAGTATAGTGGTATTCTCCTTTGATGCTTTATTTGGGTTGACTTGGCGCATGCTCACACCATGTTATGACTATCTCAAGTCACCATAGCCTTTATGATCCTTTAGTTTTCAACTTGTAGTATCACTTTATGCTTTGATCAATGATGTTTTGTCACTCTGCATGATTAGGGCCATTATTGCTCTCTTAGTTCGTCGCTCCCAGTCTTTTGCTAGCCTCCACAACCAAGTATGAGTTCCACTCATGCATCCAACTCCCTAAACCAAGTTATTCCAAATAGTTCACCATACCTACCTACTAGCTTATGCTATTCCAAGTATATTCATGCTTTTGTTTACCTTCCAAATTAAACTTGTTATGAGAGAACTAGTGATTAAAGCTCTCACGAACTTGATGGCACACTTTACTTTACTTGCCTCTAATAAACTTGAACCATTGGGTCCTACTTTGTTGCGTATATGCTTGCGCTTTATAAGTTGAAATTAGCAGAACCATGTACCATGGGGAACGCTTTCAACATTGCCCTTGTACTTTGTACCTCGTTGATATCATGTTCTTTTGCTTACGGATCCCGGCGGTGTGAAATAAAAGTGGAACTTGTAAGATCATGGAGTTTGTATGTGTGTTAGAGAAACGCCTGGGCCGCTAGCATAAGCCATGCCTAATCATGGTGGAAACTTGCAGCATCACCATAATGAGCACTCTATGAAGCATCCTCAATAAAAACCTATGCAAATAGCAAATAAAAAGATCGTTGAGATGCTCATTGTCTGCTTGCCTTGTCATTTTTATTATGGGAAAGCTCCCGTATCATGTGCAAGGGGTACCCCGTTGGCGGTTCTTAATGATACACACGTACTTACAATGACAAGAGCTTACTCGTGACTGAAGTTGAGTAGCATGAGGATTGGTCTTCGTAAGTAAGGGGCATGAGATTTCGGTTTATAACTTGTCAAGCATATCCTCTTAGTTGTGTCACTTTAACCTTAATCACTTCAAGATGCTTATGATAGGGGCAATGAGAGCTGAAAGCTATTAAGTACCATAATTTTTGGAAGCTCTTTATGAGACTTGAATTCCTACTTCCTTTGATAAAGGCCTTTCTTCCACCATTATATTGAGTCTCCACCTTCTACCTTTATGCACCTACTTTGAGAGCATAGTGGCCATTCTTAGTTCTATGTGCATTGTCCCAAGACTAGTTGATTGATGCATAACTTGATATTGCTTGTTTTAAACTATTTGTATCTAGTCACTCTTATGAACTTTGAAGGTGTCCTATGCATTTATATTTGCTACTCTATGAGGGACAAGCTGAATGCTACTATGCCATGTTTTCTTTATGTGAAACAAACAAACGTCTTGCACAGCATTGTTATTCATGAATCTTTTGTTTGTGCCTTTTCATGTTGCAACATAGTTTCTTTGTCTTATTGCTAGAACTTTGTCTTTCATGTTATGATTGAAGTACTATGATCCCAGTTATCAATGTTTTACAAATACTTTGATCAAGTTTATGATGGTGCATGTCACCTCAAAAATTATTCTTTCTTTTTATCACTTACCTACTTGAGGACGAGCAGGAGTTAAGCTTGGGGATGTTGATACGTTGCAAATGTATCTATAATTTTCGATGTTCCATGCTTGGTTTTATCTACTTTCTTATGTTCTGTCCACACTTTGGAGTACTTTTCATATGATTTCTTGGACTAACCTATTAACAAGATGCCACAGTGCCAGTTGCCTGTTTTCTGCTGTTTTTGGTTCTAGGAAGTCAGAAAATGAATATTCTCGGAATTGGACGGGACAAAAGCCAAAGTTACTATTTTCCCAGAAGACTCACGGAGCCAAAAGGAGAGTCGGAGAGGGGCCACAGGGTGGACACACCCCCCTTGGCGCGGGCCAGCCCATGCCGCGCCAGGGCATGGTGTGGGCCCCCTGGCTAGCCACCGACCTTGCCTCCTTCGCCTATAAGAGCCTCCCGATACCAAAACCCTAAATCATCAATCATAAATCCACGAAAGTTCCATTGCCGCCACGAAGGGGAGATTCGGGGATGAAAGTCTCTGTTCGCACTGCCGACGGGAAGTGCCCCCGGAGCCATCTCCATCGATATGCACCACCATCTCCATCACCATTGCTGATTCCCATGATGAGGAGGGAGTAGTTCTCTCTCGAGGCTAAGGGTTCTACCGGTAGCTATGTGTTCATCTCTCTCTCTCTATGCATGATCTTATTGTAACTACCTCGGTGAATTACGCTCCTAGTTACAAGCCTGGATGAGCGGAAATGGTTAAAATAGTACGGTGGGGCCCAAATGCCACTCACAGGTAGACCTTTCGGCCGTCCTAACCATTTCCAAACATCGGGACAAGAACGGGCGGCGTAATCGGCAGGCGAAGGGATCAACTACATACACAAATGAGTATGTATGCAAGCCACCATACAACAGTCCTTAGAGCCATTCCATCTAAAAGAAATAGAAATATTGCAACGCCATACGGCAAGATCCAAATATCCTAGATAGATATAATAGTTTAGGATATCTCCTCATACATCAAACATCAGAGTATCAGGCGGAAGCGGAAAACAAGATCCGAGTATGGATAAGAAGCAAATCGGCATAAGATGCCCCATAAATAAAGACATTCCGCCCACAGATCTCATGGATCCCCGTTCCCGGAATCTCTACACCGAGTGATCGTTGCCAACATCGTCTGCCTCTCCGCCCAAAGATCCATCTTGCAGTATACCTGTTCATCTGAATCAAACAATTTATCGTGTGAGACCCTAGGGGTACTCAGCAAGTCTTTATGCCTCTAAAGGGGACACAACCTGGGGTGACGCAATTGCAGCAAAAGAGAATACCTAACAATTCTATAGATATTCGCTAACCGTCCGCCTAACCAAAGATAGACGGATGTCCGTGAATTAATAACAACAGTTATAACGGTAATATGAACAGATCCATCCTCCTCCTCGCTTACCGACGAGGAAGCGGACGAACAACCCCCCTATCCGTTGGCAGTTTTATTATCCATTCCATGAGTGTTGCACTATTTACTAGTCCGGTACTTAGTCAAATTAAAAGCGGTACTTTAGTTATACTTGTCTATGATCGAGAAACTGCTCCAAGTCGTCCATAACCGCGACACGGCTTTGAAAGTTTTACCTGCAGGTGCACAAATAGCAACACACACTCGATCAACCTCGAAAAACCAAATCAAAACCCAACGAGGCATTCACAAAGCGATCACAGATTCAGAAATATTTCAGGGGCCACCCCATTGCTACCCGCAACGGTTGGCCCGAGACGGACTCAAGGTTTGCGCCAATGGCTGTAAACGATCGGGAACCCGAAGTGTGACTGGGTTTGTCGATACCGCAAAACACTCCGCTTACCTAACAAAGACAGTGCTCTCGCACAATCTTAAATAAAGCAATAAAGAATGGAATAAGTACATAAAAGTAATAAAGCTACAAACAACATAGTGGCCCCAAGAAATAAGAATCAATCAAGCTCGCCTGTGGGATTCATAAGCCTCCCGGATGTGGATAGCGAATATTCAAGGAAAAGGAATCAAGTACTGGGTCCCACGGGACAAGTGAGCATGAAAACCAAATAGCAGATATTGCTCACCGATGCCACTTTCATTAGTTATCCCATTACTACTCGTGTTGTTGTTTAGGTACCTCGTTATCCATCAGACACTCACATACCCTACACATGCTGTTCTACGACTCGCATGGCTCAAACAACTCCTGTAGTAATGGCTCATGGGATGGAGGAACAAGCTTCGATGGGGTTTAAATGTAAAGGCTATGCGGTACTTGGGATTCAGTTTAATGCAATCGCGACTCAATGATGCAAGAATAAGATAGAGGCAATAGGTACTATATGTATGCAAGCATGTGGTAGTGCTTGCCTGGCAGCTCAGTTGAAGCGAGAGAAGGATCTGGGTAGTGCTCCGGTTTCTTGATATATCCTCGCCCGGCCTATTCAAGAAGAACCAAACAAACAAGGGCCAGCATAAATAAAGTGCGCAAGCATATGAATAAAATGCGACAAGCAAACAATCATGCCATGATGAATGATGCACAATTTGCATGGCATTAATGCAGCATGGCATGGGTGAGGTGTGGAATACAAGAATAAAGCCTTTTATTGATTTTTAGTCACCTTTTATCCTCAAATAAGTTGCTGTATACTTTATATTTATATGATGCATGCTGCAAAACAGAACATGGAATGCATAAACAGAAAGGTCTCGTCGAGCTGATCGATTTAGACATATCATTTGTCAAAATCGGAGTTATAAAACAAAAGTTATTAAGTAATTAAGGGAAAAGGGCATTTTATTGTAATTTTAATCAACTTGGAAAAATAAAGTGTTCAAAACATATTTTGAAGGGCATATTTGAATTCCTCATATTTTTCTGATTTCAAAACATATATTCCATGTATTATTTGGATTTATATTTCAAAAGATATTTGAAAACAGATTTAAATTTGAATTTAAACAATTTGAAAAGTTTAAATTAAAAACAGAAAAGAACAGAAACTTTTGTTACTCAGCCTGTTACAGACTCAGACGCTGATGGGTGGGGCTCACTGCTGACTGGGACAACACGCGCACAGAAAAGTTTTTCTCACCACGCCGCCTAGACACGAGGGTGATGATGGGCCCTTCTCATGGGTCCACTTGCCATGACGGGACGCCACGGGGAATCCGGGGACTGCGGGTTGAGGTTGGAGAGCTGGGGTTTTTGCAAGACTGCCTGGGAGGCTGACTAGCGGGCCCCGCGGTACCGCGGGTTAAGAGCGGAAACAAAATAGGGGGTATGTGCAAAGTGGCGGCGGCCATCAGATTTCTTCTCGCGACGACGGTCGGTGCTCGTCGACGGCGCGCAGACGCTGGGCTCGAACCCACAACTGGCGCTTAAGGGCGGGCGGCGCCGCTGGCGGCTAGGTGGGGTAGGTGTTAGGGAAAGCTGCGTCTAGATGAGGTCCATGACGCGATGAGCGAGCAGACGACGCTGCCGGGCACCGAGGGTGTCTGACGAAAAGATCAACGACACAGGGAGGATGACGACAACGCGGATGTCTAGGAGGGTGCATGGCTCACCGCGAGGTTGCTGGAGATGGTGGATCCGGCAGGGGAGCGATCGATCGTCGACGAAGCAGGCGCCGGGCGGAGCTAGGGTTTCGTCGGAGCGCGCTTGTCGACGAGCCTGGGGTCCTCCTCCTCCTCGCTGGTACGTACAGGACGAAGCAGGGAAGGGTCCTTGGCCTTCCTCGACACCTAGAGCACCTCGCCACCGGCTGCAAGAGGGAGACGAAGGAGACCGGACGGTCAAGCGATGGGGTAGATGGTGGCGGTGGAGAAGAGAGGGAGGCAAGGCCCCTGGGCGGATCTGGGAGGCAGAGGAGAGCCGTGAGGTGGTGGTAGATAGCAGAGGGAGAGGGAGGGTGCCGTGGGAAAGGTGGAGGAAAAGGTGGTCTCGGCCACCTTTTCTTCTCCCTCTCCTCTCTCACGTGCTCGGGCAGGCTAATGGGCTGGTCTCCAGGGCAGGCGGTGAGGATGGCAGGCCAGGCTCGGGTGGGGCCGAGCTGCAGTGAGAGAGAAGGGAGAGAGATAGAGGTGGAAGCTCGGGTTGGAGCTAGGTTAGAGGAACGGGGGTGGCTCGGGTTAGGGCTTTAGGGTTGGGGTAGGCTTCGGCCTGGGGGGGTTAGGTAGCTAGGTGGGGCCAGGGTGGCCAGGTGGGGCCAGCTAGGTGAGAGAGGAGAGAGGCCGATAGAGAGGGTGGGAACTAGGGTTAGCTAGATAGGGGCTCGGGTTAGGTTAGATGGTGCTCATGGTAGAGAGAGAAAGAGAGAGAGGGGCTAGGTGGAGTGGTTTTCTTTGACAAGATCAAGCAAGACAAACCAAGATCAAACAAGAGCTAGACAAAAGGGAGGATGAGATAAAAAGGTGGTGAGGGTTTAGAGAGAGAGGTTAGGGTTTGGAGATAGAAAAGAGAGAGGGGTAAGAGAGATTAGGGTTTAGAAGAACTAGGCTAGGAGATAAAAGAGAGAAAGAAAAGAATTAAGCCTCATATGATCAAGCTTAAGAGTTTTATATAAAAGAAAAGATATGGGTGAGATAATGGGGTGATGGAATGGATGGAGATGGGTGTAGGGTTTTAGATGCTTGCATGCATCAAGCAAGATCAAGCATTAAGAGGGGTAGAGAGAGATGTGGGGGATGATCCACTCAAAGATTCAAATAAAAACCCAAAAGACTAGAAGGTGGTGGTACTTGCATGGCCCATGCAAAATATTTAATGCCCTGTTTATTCTTGTGAAAACAATAATATTCACATGGCATTATTCCTATGCATTCCCAAAAGTGGAATAAAGCCAAGAAAAAGGATTTAAAGGAATGTTCCAGATGGAGTAGATGGAGATGATCACATTTGATTATAATTGGGACTTGCTAGTGTGTATATTCCACTAGATGTTTAATAGTCCCAAAAATACCCCAACATGAGCATAAATCCATAATAATCCATATGAAAGCTAGGAAAAAGGGGCACTACTCATAAGGCATGCAAAGGTGGCCATGTGGCTCTCATAAACCAATAATGTGGAAACAATATGGTGCATATATGAGAGCATGTGGAGATAGAATTGGATCCATTCCAACCCACATGAGCTAGAGGTAAAACCAAATAAATTGCAATGCTCATATATGGTGGAATGGTGGAATGATGGGGTGATGACAAGAAAGGTGATGGAGTTAATAAAAGATATGCCCCCAACCCAACTTGGGCATTTAAACAATATATCAAGAACCAAATACAATATCAAGAGGCAAATACAATTTACAATGCATATGAGAGAAGAACCAACACAAAAGGGTTTTATATGATGCTCAAATGCAAGGTGGCATGATGACATGAGCATGATATATTTATGATGCAACAATTATATATATAAGTAGCCATTATATTACTAGACCAAGTAGCATTACAATTGTTAGACAATTGGGATGCTACAACTCTTCCCCACTAAACAGGAATCTCGCCCCGAGATTCTAGGAAAAAGAAGAAGACACAAAGAGGGTAGGATACTTGGCACGGAGCTCATCTTCACGTTCCCAAGTGGCTTCATCAACGGAATGGTGCGACATCGCACCTTGCGTAACTTGATGGACTTGTTGCGAGTCCTTCTTTCTGCGACTTCAAGGATTTTTGTGGGGTGTTCTTGATAAGACAGGTCTTCTTGGAGATTGATAAGCTCATGGTCCACGGTCCTGCTGGGATCCTTGAAGCACTTCTTGAGTTGAGAGATGTGGAAAACATCATGGACCTTGAGTTTTTCCGGGAGCTCAAGAGCATAAGCAACTTCTCCTCTTCTTCCACGAATTTTGAATGGACCGATGTATCTAGGAGCCAGCTTTCCTTTGATACAAAAACGGTGCGTGCCTCTCATGGGAGTGACACGAAGGTAAACGAGATCACCAGGGACATACTCCATGTCCGTGTGCTTTCTGTCATAATTGCTCTTCTGGCGACTTTGAGCAATCTTCAGGTTTTCAAGAATGATGCGAACTTTCTCCTCCGCTTGAGTTACAATGTCGGGGCCAAACAATATTCTTTCTCCTACACCCGACCAACCAATCGGAGTTCTGCATTTGCGACCATAGAGAGCCTCAAATGGTGCCATCTTTAGACTTTTCTGGAAGCTATTGTTGTAAGAGAATTCAGCATAAGGAAGACATTCTTCCCACTTCATGCCAAAAGAGATGACGCAAGCACGGAGCATATCCTCCAGAATCTGATTGATCCTTTCAACTTGTCCTTGCGACTGAGGGTGGTAAGCTGTGCTGAAGTTCAATTTTGTCCCCAAAGCATTTTGGAAACTTTCCTAGAACTTGGAAGTGAAGATGCTTCCACGGTCTGAACTGATCTCAAGAGGAACCCCATACAGAGAGACAATTCTGTTGATATAGAGCTCAGCCAATTGAATTGCAGAAATTGTTTCCTTGACGGGAAAGAAGTGAGCCACTTTAGAAAGCCTGTCAATGACAACAAAGATTGCATTGTTGCCCTTCATGACCTAGAAACCCAAAGTGATGAATTCCATCTCTACTTTCTCCCATTTCCATTCCGGGGTTTCAATGGCTGTAGAAGACCGGAAGGTTTCGATGGACAGCTTTAACTCTGCGGCAGACATCACACTCCGAGACATACTTGGCACAATATCGTTTCAATCCGGGCCACCAATATTGTCTTTTCAAGTCCATGTACATCTTTGTGCTGCCAGGGTGGATAGAAAGAACAGAATCATGCGCCTCCTTGAGAACTTGCTCTCTCAAACCCGGGTAGTTCGGGATAAACATCCGGTGTTCAAAGAAAAGCGTGCCTTGATCATCGACGTGGAAGGACTCATACTTCGGAAGCTGAAGGTTGGAGATGACCTTTTTGGTGTACGGATCACCAAGTTGAAAGGAACGAACCTTTTCTTCCAAGAGAGGGGTTGCCAGAAGGTTCAGAAGATACCCTTGATCCACAATTTCAAGGTTGAGCTGACGGAATTCCTCGCACAAGAGAGGCTGTTGTTCTTCCAGCATGAGGTTGCTGACATAAGCTTTACGGCTGAGAGCATCGGCCATGACATTAGCTTTGCCCGAAGTGTAGTTGATGGTCAGATCGAAATCATTGATTGCTTCAATCCACCTCCTTTGCCGAAGGTTGAGATCAGGCTGAGTGAAGATATACTTCAGACTCTTGTGATCAGAAAAGATTTCACAACGGTTGCCCAGCAAGTAATGCCTCCATACTTTCAAAGCAAAGACAACTGCTGCGAGCTCGAGGTCATGTGTAGGATAGTTGATCTCATGCGTCTTCAACTGTCGAGAGGCATAAGCAACAACTTGTTTTTCTTGCATAAGGACCGCACCCAATCCTTGCAAAGATGCGTCGCAGAATATCTGGAAAGGCTTGGATGTATCTGGGGGAACCAAGACTGGTGTGGAAGTGAGCTTCTCTTTGAGTGTTTCAAAGCTTGCTTGACATGCAGGAGTCCAAAGGTATTTCTTGCCTTTCTTGAGGAGATCGGTAAGAGGCTTCGCTATCTTCGAAAAGTTCTGAACGAAGCGACGGCAATAACTAGCCAAACCAAGGAAGCTCCGCACTTCTTTGACATTAGCAGGAGGGAGCCAGTCAACAATCGTCTTTACAGTTTCCGGGTTAACGGCAATGCCCTTGGCAGAGATGACGTGACCAAGATAGGTGACTTGAGGGAGCCAAAACTCACACTTGGAGAACTTTGCATACAGGCGGTTCTCACGAAGCTTGTTTAGGACACACCGAAGGTGTTCTTCATGTTCTTCCTTTGACTTAGAATAGACTAGGATGTCATCCAGGTAGACCACAACGAACTTATCAAGATACTCCATGAAAACCGAGTTCATGAGCCTCGAGAAGGTGGCAAAAGTTGGTGAGACCGAAAGACATGACCGTGTACTCATACAGGCCATAGCGGGTGGTGAAAGCTGTTTTAGGAACATCTTCCTTGCGAATCTTGATTTGATGATAACCACTTCTCAAGTCAAGCTTAGAGAATACCACAGCTCCAGCTAGCTGATCGAAGAGATCATTAATCCGCGGAAGGGGATATTTATTCTTGATGGTTTTAGCATTGAGAGCCCGATAGTCAACACAAAGTCTATCAGTCCTGTCTCGCTTCTTCACAAAGAGGGTTGGGCTGCCCCAAGAAGAGGTACTGTGTTGAATGAAGCCCAACTTCTCTTGTTCATCAAGCTGACGTTTGAGTTCAGCCAACTCAGCAGGACCCATTTTATAAGGCCGCTTGGAGATAGGAGCCGTTCCAGGTTCAAGCTCAATTACAAACTCAACCTCACGATTCGGAGGCATACCTGGCAACTCTTCAGGAAAGACATCTGGAAACTCACAGACCACCGGAACACTCTGAATAGCTTCCATAGCATCATCATTCAGAGCCGCCAAAGAGAACAGCTGAATAGCAGGAGTCAGACTTGGAGAATAGACTATATGGCCTTCAGGAATTTTCAGAGAAACCGAGCGTTCAGCACAATCAATCACATCTGCATTTGCTGTCAACCAATCCATGCCCAAGATGACATCAATGTCAGAATTGCCCAGAACAATTAAGGACGCCGAGAACGAAGAGCCACCAATCTCAATTTGATTGCCATGGCTGATTTTAGAAGCTGCCATTGTTGCTCCAGGAGAAAGGACCATTAACCACTTAAGGAGAGGATCCATAGCTAACTCATTCTCATTTGCAAACTTGTGAGAAACAAAAGAATGGGATGCACCAGAATCAAACAAAACTCGTGCAGGGACTGAGTTAACGGAAAGCATACCCATCACAACTCCAGGTGCATGCTCAGCTTGAGCGGCGTTGACACAGTTGGCACGAGCAACAGTAGACCCGGGTTTGGTGTTGATGTTGAGAGCCCGAGGTGGTGGTGCACGAACCATAGGAGAGCTTGCCGCAGATCTTGGAGGTGGTGGAGGAACAGCTTTGTTTTTCAACGGACAGTTCCAGTTTTGATGCCCAGTGTTTCCACAAGTGTAACAAGCACCAGGTGGACGTGGAGCAACGTAGCCAGGGACTCCGCCAGGCGCTCCAGGGTAGTGGTGGTTGTAGCCCCTGGGAGCAGCAGTGAGGAAGTTTGGTGGCCTTGCCGCGTAGCTTGAAGGTCTTGGTGGAGCCGGGAGCGACGGTGGGGTGTTAGGAACCCAGACACGACGCTTAGAAGGAGTTGACATAGCTGAAGAGCTTGCTACATCGTGGTTGTGTTTCTTTGACTCCTCAAACACTTGCCTACTTGCTTCTTCCTGCAGAGCTGTATGCTGAAGTTCCAGAAAAGACGCCAGGCTTGCATGTGTGATTGCATATTTAATCGATGCATTGAGCCCTTGTCTGAACCTCTTTTGCTTCTTCTTGTCATCAGAGATCTCATCGCCACCATAACGAGAAAGGTTCATGAAGTTTCTGATGTAGGTATTGACATTGTCATTGCTTGAGGTTGAGAAACACTTCCTTCATCCTCTCCATGACAATTTCTCGTGTGTATGCTCTTTGAAAGCTCCGGTGAACTGTCCCCAAGTAGGCTGAAAACCAGTGCAGTTTGCCTTCAGGTAATTCTCCCACCAGAGAGCTGCATCTCCCTTCAGAAGGTGAGTGGCACATTTTACCCATTCTTGCTCAGGAACATCAGCAGTCACCAGTAACCTTGATATCTCACGCAACCAATCATCAGCATCAAGCGGTTGATCAGACACATCAAATTGGCGTGGGTTGAACTTCAGGAAGCTTTTGATGTCTCCTCGCTTGGGAGGTGGAGGTAGCGGAACAAACTCATTCCTCCTGACACTTTCTTCAAAACGCTGCTGGTTCTGCTGCATTGCTGCCAAGGCATTGGCGATGTTTGACAACGCGGCCCCCAGTTCAGGTTGTATGTCCTCCTCAGAACGGCGTGGTGGTGCCATCCTGTGATTGATATAAAACACAAGTCAGTACTATAATGGAGAATAATAATAATCCAAAATAGTACCAAGATGGAATTCATCAAGATTAAAGGATACAATTTACTAAGATGATATTAAAATATCAACAAAGTTCAAAGCACCTCTAAGATATTAAGCATATCGCACACGACTGAAAAGGAGTGTGGTACACAACTTAATAAACAAAAAATTTCCGCAAATTTCGGCATTAAAATACCAATAGATGCGCAAAATCACTTAACGAATCAAGATTAGTTACTCTACCAATTCAATATACAAGAGCGAATGATAAAAGTAGTGGTATGGTCGCTACTCCATCCCGCACTCAAATCATTACTCCGCACATGAATAAGTAGAACACGTATCCCAACACCTTCTTCTCAAGATGAACCTAAAGATTAGTAACTATGGAAACGAACACCCCAAACAAGATAACGTCGGATAACAAAGGGTAAGACAGATCGCGGCGGTATACAACAAATCAGATAGATCGCGTTGGTTTGCAAAAGCCTATCGGTATGGAATGTACCAACAGTTGATAACCAAAAGGCCGATAAAGATAACATGTTGGATGCAACAGATAGACAAGGAATTACACACACACACACAACCTATGGTACTACGGAAACCCAGAACACATGAATCCTAGTTTGAATTTTAAGAAGAGGATTGAAAACGTTACACTTCCTTACCAGAAAAGGGTGGTTGGGTGGGTAAGAAGAAAAGTGGAAGCAGTCCTACTCTCGCGTTTTGTTTTTCCCTAGTATACATAGCTACCAAAATATTTGCTAGACTGACAACGACCATTTGGCTGAGACCCTGAAGGGCGGGATGGCTCTGATACCAATTGTAACTACCTCGGTGTATTACGCTCCTAGTTACAAGCCTGTATGAGCGGAAATGGTTAAAATAGTACGGTGGGGACCAAATGCCACTCACAGGTAGACCTTTCGGCCGTCCTAACCATTTCCAAACATCGAGACAAGAACGGGCGGCGTAATTGGCAGGCGAAGGGATCAACTACATACACAAATGAGTATGCATGCAAGCCACCATACAACAGTCCTCAGAGCCATTCCATCTAAAAGAAATAGAAATATTGCAACGCCATACGGCAAGATCCAAATATCCTAGATAGATATAATAGTTTAGGATATCTCCTCATACATCAAATATCAGAGTATCAGGCGGAAGCGGAAAACAAGATCCGAGTACGGATAAGAAGCAAATCGGCATAAGATGCCCCATAAATAAACACATTTTGCCCACAGATCTCATGGATCCCCGTTCCCGGAATCTCTACACCGAGTGATCATTGCCAACATCGTCCGTCTCCTCCGCCCAGTATCCATCTTGCGAGTATACCTGTTCATCTAAATCAAACAATTTATCGTGTGAGACCCTAGGGGTACTCAGCAAGTCTTTATGCCTCTAAAGGGGACACAACCTGGGGTGACGCAATTGCAGCAAAAGAGAATACCTAACAATTCTATAGATATTCGGTAACCGTCCGCCTAACCAAAGATAGCCGGATGTCCGTGAATTAATAACAACAGTTATAACGGTAATATGAACAGATCCATCCTCCTCCTCGCTTACCGACGAGGAAGCGGACGAACAACCCCCCTATCCGTTGGCAGTTTTATTATCCATTCCATGAGTGTTGCACTATTTACTAGTCCGGTACTTAGTCAAATTAAAAGCGGTACTTTAGTTATACTTGTCTATGATCGAGAAACTGTGCTCCAAGTCGTCCATAACCGCGGACACGGCTTTCAGAAAGTTTTACCCTGCAGGGGTGCACAAATAGCAACACACACTCGATCAACCTCGGAAAAAACCAAATCAAAACCCAACGAGGCATTCACGACAAAGCGATCACAGGATTCAGAAATATTTCAGGGGGCCACCCATTAAGCTACCCGCAACGAAGTTGGCCGGCTCCGAGACGGACTCAAGGTTTGCGTCAATGGCTGTAAACGACTGGGAACCCGAAAGTGTGACTGGGCTTGTCGACAGCAAAACACTCCACTTACCTAACAAGACAGTGCTCCTCGCACAATCTTAAATAAAGCAGTAAAGGATGGCATAAGTACAGAATAGTAATAAAGCTCCAAACTACTTTGTGGCCCCAAGAAATAAGAATGAATCAAGCTCTGGCTCAGGGGGGTTCATAAGCCTCCCGGATGTGGATAGCGTGAATATTCAAGGAACAGGAATCAAGTACTCGGGGTCCTACGGGACACAAGTGAGCATGAAAAACCAAATAGCAGATATTGCTCACCGATGCCACTTTCATTAGTTATCCCATTACTACTCAGGTTAAGTTGTTTAGGTACCTCGTTATCCATCAGACACTCACATACACTACACATGCTGTTCTACGACTCGCATGGCTCAAACAACTCCTGTAGTAATGGCTCATGGGATGGAGGAACAAGCTTCGGTGGGGTTTAAATGTAAAGGCTATGCGGTACTTGGGATTCAGTTTAATGCAATCGCGACTCAATGATGCAAGAATAAGATAGAGTCAATAGGTACTATATGTATGCAAGCATGTGGTAGTGCTTGCCTGGCAGCTCAGTTGAAGCGAGAGAAGGATCTGGGTAGTGCTCCTAGGTTTCTTGATATATCCCCTGCTCCGCGTCTATTCGAAGAAGAACCAAACAAACAAGGGCCAGCATAAATAAAGTGCGCAAGCATATGAATAAAATGCGACAAGCAAACAATCATGCCATGATGAATGATGCACAATTTGCATGGCATTAATGCAGCATGGCATGGGTGAGGTGTGGAATACAAGAATAAAGCCTTTTATTGATTTTTAGTCACCTTTTATCCTCAAATAAGTTGCTGTATACTTTATATTTATATGATGCATGCTGCAAAACAGAACATGGAATGCATAAACAGAAAGGTCTCGTCGAGCTGATCGATTTAGACATATCATTTGTCAAAATCAGAGTTATAAAACAAAAGTAATTAAGGGAAAAGGGCATTTTATTGTAATCTTAATCAACTTGGAAAAATAAAGTGTTCAAAACATATTTTGAAGGGCATATTTGAATTCCTCATATTTTTCTGATTTCAAAACATATATTCCATGTATTATTTGGATTTATATTTCAAAAGATATTTGAAAACAGATTTAAATTTGAATTTAAACAATTTGAAAAGTTTAAATTAAAAACAGAAAAGAACAGAAACTTTTGTTACTCAGCCTGTTACAGACTCAGACGCTGACGGGTGGGGCTCACTGCTGACTGGGACAACACGCGCACAGAAAAGTTTTTCTCACCACGTCGCTTCCTAGCCACAGAGGGTGACAGATGGGCCCGGCAGCCTCGCGGGTCCACGGCGCGCGCAGCCAGCGGGGACGCGACACGTGGGGAATCCGGGGGACTGCGGGTTGAGGGTTGGAGAGCTGGGGGGTTTTTCTGCAAGACTGACTGGGAGGCTGACTAGCGGGCCACGAGGTACCGCGGGTTAAGAGCGGAAACAAAAAAGGGGGTATGTGCAAAGTGGCGGCGGCTACTGTACTTCTTCTCTGCGCCTGAGGACGGGTCGGTGCTCGTCTGACGCGGGGCGCGGCGCGCGGGGCTCGAACCCACGACCTGGCGCTTGCGCGCGGCGGCGGCGACCGCTGCGGCTAGGTGGGGTAGGTGTTAGGGAAAAGCTGCGCGTCTAGATGAGGTTCCGCGACGCGATGAGCGAGCAGACGCACGCGCTCGCCGGTGCACCGAGGGTGTACGACGGAAAGATCAACGCATACAGGGGACGATGACGACAACACGGATGTCTAGGAGGGTGCATGGCTCACCGCGAGGTTGCTGGAGATGGTGGATCCGGCAGGGGAGCGATCGATCGTCGACGAAGCAGGCGCCGGGCGGAGCTAGGGTTTCGTCGGAGCGGCGTCGGTCTGGCGAGCCTGGGGTCCTCCTCCTCCTCGCTGGTACGTACAGGACGAAGCAGGGAAGGGTCCTTGGCCTTCCTCGACACCTAGAGCACCTCGCCACCGGCTGCAAGAGGGAGACGAAGGAGACCGACGGATCGCCGGCGATGGGGTAGATGGTGGCGGTGGAGAAGAGAGGGGAGAGGGCAAGGCCCTGGGGCGGATCTGGGAGGGCAGAGGAGAGCCGTGAGGTGGTGGTAGATAGCAGAGGGAGAGGGGAGGGTGCCGTGGGGAAAAGGTGGAGGAAAAAGGTGGTCTCGGCCACCTTTTTCTTCTCCCTCTCCTCACGTGCTCGGGCAGGCTCGGTGGGGCTGGTCCAGGCAGGGCAGGGCAGGTAGGGATGGCAGGCCAGGCTCGGGTGGGGCCGAGCTGCAGCGAGAGAGAAGGGAGAGAGATAGAGGGGGAAGCTCGGGTTGGAGCTAGGTTAGAGGAATGGGGGTGGCTCGGGTTAGGGCTTTAGGGTTGGGGTAGGCTTCGGCCTGGGGGGGTTAGGTAGCTAGGTGGGGCCAGGGTGGCCAGGTGGGGCCAGCTAGGTGAGAGAGGAGAGAGGCCGAGAGAGAGGGTGGGAACTAGGGTTAGCTAGAGAGGGGCTCGGGTTAGGTTAGATGGTGCTCATGGTAGAGAGAGAAAGAGAGAGAGGGGCTAGGTGGAGTGGTTTTCTTTGACAAGATCAAGCAAGACAAACCAAGATCAAACAAGAGCTAGACAAAAGGGAGGATGAGATAAAAAGGTGGTGAGGGTTTAGAGAGAGAGGTTAGGGTTTGGAGATAGAAAAGAGAGAGGGGTAAGAGAGATTAGGTTTTAGAAGAACTAGGCTAGGAGAGAAAAGAGAGAAAGAAAAGAATAAGCCTCATATGATCAAGCTTAAGAGTTTTATATAAAAGAAAAGATATGGGTGAGATAATGGGGTGATGGAATGGATGGAGATGGGTGTAGGGTTTTAGATGCTTGCATGCATCAAGAAAGATCAAGCATGAAGAGGGGTAGAGAGAGATGTGGGGGATAATCCACTCAAAGATTCAAATAAAAACCCAAAAGACTAGAAGGTGGTGGTACTTGCATGGCCCATGCAAAATATTTAATGCCCTGTTTATTCTTGTGAAAACAATAATATTCACATGGCATTATTCCTCTGCATTCCCAAAAGTGGAATAAAGCCAAGCAAAAGGATTTAAAGGAATGTTCTAGATGGAGTAGATGGAGATGATCACATTTGATTATAATTGGGACTTGCTAGTGTGTATATTCCACTAGATGTTTAATAGTCCCAAAAATACCCCAACATGAGCATAAATCCATAATAATCCATATGAAAGCTAGGAAAAAGGGGCACTACTCATAAGGCATGCAAAGGTGGCCATGTGGCTCTCATAAACCAATAATGTGGAAACAATATGGTGCATATAGGAGAGCATGTGGAGATAGAATTGGATCCATTCCAACCCACATGAGCTAGAGGTAAAACCAAATAAATTGCAATGCTCATATATGGTGGAATGGTGGAATGATGGGGTGATGACAAGAAAGGTGATGGAGTTAATAAAAGATATGCCCCCAACTCAACTTGGGCATTTAAACAATATATCAAGAACCAAATACAATATCAAGAGGCAAATACAATTTACAATGCATATGAGAGAAGAACCAACACAAAAGGGTTTTATATGATGCTCAAATGCAAGGTGGCATGATGACATGAGCATGATATATTTATGATGCAACAATTATATATACGAAGTAGCCATTATATTACTAGACCAAGTAGCATTACAATTGTTAGACAATTGGGATGCTACACTTATTGAGATCATGAGCTTGTAATCTATAGATCTACCTTGCTACTCAAGTGCTTAATAGATCTCTGCTCTCCCCATGTGTGTGAAAGTGACAGCATGCTCACCATGGTGGCACTTAGGCTAGAGATTCAAATACTTGTTATGAGTTATATTTGGAGTTGGATGTTTCTATGAAATTGTGGTGTTTGTTGGACTCATCTAGTACTCAAGGTGATAATGTGGGGTTTTCTAGATGGGAAAGGCTTACTTTGAGGTGTGCTGTTATAGCCCTACCAACGATTAGAGTGTCCAACCGGAGAGTAGTTCATCGTAGTATCATGAAGATAATATATTTATATGAGAGTGTTCACTAGTGAAGGTATGATCCCTAGGCCTTGTTTCTTAGCATTGAAACATCTTTTGCTATTAGATCTGTTACATGTTTGCTTGCTTCCTTCTTTATTTCAGTTTGTCTTTAGTCTCTTTCACGCCATCAAGCTATTTTCTATCACCGTTATCTTATATCCATACCACTTGTATTTCACTATCTCTTCGCCGAACTAGTGCATCTATACACCTGACAAGTGTATTGGGTGTGTTGGGGACACAAGAGACTTCTTGTATCTTGATTGCAGGGTTGCTTGAGAGGGGATACCTTTGACCACTTCCTCCTTGAGTTCGATAAACCTTGGGTGATCCACTTAAGGGAAAACTTGCTACTGTTCTACAAACCTTTGCACTTGGAGGCCCAACAACTGTCTATAAGAACATAAGTGCGTAGACATCAAGGGGGTGCCGGAGGGGCCCACACCATGCCCTGGCGCGGCCTGGGGGTACCCGCACCTGGGGGGGAGGTGTTGCCAGGCCCTGGCCCTCCTCTGTCTCGCATTCTGGCTCCGTGATTCTTCCGGTAAAATAGGAACTTTGGCTTTTGTCCCGTCCAATTCCGAGAATATTCATTGTCTGACTTTCCTGGAACCAAAAATAGCAGAAAACAGGCAACGGGCACTGTGCCTCTTGTTAATAGGTTAGTCCAAGAAATCATATGAAAAGTACTCCAAAATGTGGACAAAACATAAGAAAGTAGATAAAACCAATCATGGAACATCAAAAATTTATAGATACATTTGCAATGTATCAGCCCCCGGACTTAGGGTTAGGGTGGTAGTTCTCGCGGCCCCCGGACTTAGGGTTAGGGTGGTAGTGCTCATGGGCCCACCCACTTAGGGTTAGGGTGGTAGTGGTCGTCGGCCCTTAGACTTAGTTTTATTGTAGCAAATTAGGTGTACATATTATTATTTAGTAATATTTTATATTGTGTGCATTTTTGCAAAAAAAAAAACTATGGATCCACCTAGTCCAATCTGCAGAGACCTGGAACAAGAAGAAATCCTCAAGAATATGATCAACAATGCCCCCTTGTTCATCCACCCGAATCTCTGTCGATGTATCTGAACCCCTTCGGTGAGGGTGAGGAGGTCGACCGAAATGACCAGGGAGAAGCTGGCGGATCCGATGATGGAGAAGCTGACGACTCTGATGATGGAGAAGCCGACTCCTCCAGTGGACCCCTACCTATGTCCGGTGAGGTATATATATGAAGTCCGATGATGGAGAAGCTGGCGACTCCGATGATGGAGAAGCCGACTCCTCTAGTGGACCCCTAACTAAGTCCGGTGAGGTATATATATGAAGTCCGGTTATGAGTAGATGCATTAATTGAGTTTTATATATATAAATTGACGAATGTTGATTCACTTAGGCCTCCACATCAAGCCAAAAATATTCCAAACGAGGCCCAGCCAAAAAGTTGGACGCATCTACGCGTTATACAATTACGCGGGTATCACCACGGGGTGAACCATTGGAACCCGAAAAGGCTAAAAGTGTTTTGTACAACAGTGCAGAGTTATGGTTAGGGATCGCATCCCGATCACCGTTCGAGAGTGGAATAGGACAAAAGGGGCGGGAGAGGGTGAGTATGTCGCCGACAGGTACAAAGAGGGTCTTTGGAATGACCTCATGACACATTTCACCCTGCCAGAATTTGAGGATGAAGCCGACACAACTACATTGAGGAAGAAAGTCTAGTAGTGGACTCTACGAAGATTCCCGAACTATTCAAGAACTGGAAGAAATCATTATGGCAACAGTATCAGAAGAAGAAGACTCCTCCTATATTCAAATCCTCTCTAACAAAGCAGCAGGCTAACTGGGATGCATTTGTGAAGTACAAGGAGTCAGAAGCTGCTAAGGAAAAGTCAGAAAAAAACAAGTTAAATGCGCGAAGAAGAAATATCACCATCACCTAGGGCCAGGGGCTACGCGACTGCCATGCCAAAGTGGGATGCTAAAGAGAATGAGTTGCTCGCTAAAGGGATCACTCCAGAACCAAAACACGAAGAATGGGATTTGAGGGCAAGAAATTGATTCCTTGGGCATGGGAGTGAGTATGACAAAAAAACAGGGGACCTTATTTGCAGTGATGGGATTAGGATACCCCGGAGACATGGCAGAGAGTGGTGAAGGAAATTAAAGAGGGGACAACAAAGTTCTGTCCCGATAGAGAGAATGACTTACTGACAAAGGCCCCCGGGAATAAAGAACACGGAGGACGAGTACGAGGCCTTGGACCTAGTTATACTTGGGAGATGGGTTTCCCAAAGACAGAGATAGTTATAGGAGCCGAGAGAGAGCAAAGAGGCGACAGCAGGAGGAGGATGGAGATAGGTTCACCGAGTTACTAGGAACACTTCGAATTCTTCAGCAACAGATTGACGAACTTCGAGGAGTAGCGCGCCTGCAAGATCCTGCACTCAATATTACCGCTGTCCCATCTCAGCGGAGAAGCAGCATGGCTGAATCGGAGGTCCCGTCTGACGATGCACGGATGGTAGATGGTGGTCTCGGCTACCCCGTGGATGGAATCAAGGAGCAGACATCTTGTGAGCTCCATCAGAAGGTGAAGAACCTATCCATCAAGGTGGCGATCGGATGTGCTTTACCTTGTCCACCTGACGCACGCTGGCATGGCCTTGAGATTCCAGCTGGCTATGCTAAAGTCAGGGTGGAAGAAATCGCAACGGGGTGGGACTCAATGGAGCTTGACATTCCTGGAGCTGAAGGTGAGAGGACACTCGGAGAAGTATTGGGTGGTATCATTCTATGGGACAAGAACAACATCAAGCTTCCAGGCTTAGCGCCAAGGCCAACACCGCCTCCGAGTCGTCGCATGTCACCTTCACCTCCTTCACCTCAAAGAAGCCCACCCCATGACTCCGACCACCACAGCTCAGGTCCATCTCGATCTCCGCCGTAGGGTCAGCTGTCTTCGCCGCCTGCTAAGGAAAATAAGCGGAAGCATGCTCTGTTGATGAGTACTAAACGACACAGCAGTCCAAAATGACAAATGTCACCCCTCCCAAGAGTACCTCATAATAATCTTCGCATCAGACCTTATGATCATACTGAAGAGGAAACCGCAGCGATCGCAAAGGCCGAATGTGTTGCGCAGCTTCAAAAGAAGAAACCTGAGCCCGCCCCGGTATACACCGAGAAGCAAAAAGCATATGCACTTGGTCTTCTGAACACAAAATCGCAATATGACTTGCACCATAAGCCACATGACTATTTACGCATGCTTCAAAAGGAAGTGAAGAAGAGCAAATCAAGTAAAAGTGCGAGCAGGAGCAAATCATCAAGTCAAAGTGCAACCGGGAAAAGAAAGGACGTCCCCCAGCTCGGGGAACAGGCCAAAAAATCGACCCCACCCCTCAGGGTGGCATCCTCTGACATTCCCCAGCAGAATATGGAAGAAGCTGCGGAGCTTGCGACCGCTATGAATGTGACTATTGAGGAACTGCTAGGTTCGCAGGACGACAAGTTACCCAAGGATGATGTAGTCCCTCAATATGTCCCAGGGATGCCGTTGGGCACCCCAGAGAGGTTCCAACAACTGCCAACACAAATGTAGAGTTTACATAACTGGTACTTGAAAGCCGCAAAGGAGGAGAGAATAATGATCGTGGTGAAAGTACCACAAGACTACTACTTCCGAGAAGAAGAGGTCCGTGTTGAGTTTCTAGATCTCTTCTAGTTATACACTTTCGACGCCCTCAACAAATCTATCATGAGTTGCTATTGTCTGTAAGTTGTTGAATTCATTGTCTACATATAAGTTGTTCAAATTTTCACTTATTCAGTTTATTGCATGTAATTATCCTCATTATATCCTTTTGTACTCTATTATTATGCAGAATGAAGATCCAGGAATGTAAAATAAGGTCACTCTTTAGTGTTGGGTTCATTGACCCAGATAAAATACATATAAATACGCTAACGGATAAACCCGAGGAGACGGAGGAAAACCTTCTAAGGTTTTTAACGGAGCAAAATTTCTGTGACCACATACTGTTTCCTTACAATTTCAAGTGAGGGTCTTACTCTGGTGTACCCATTCACTATTGCTTACTCGATAGTAAGTGTAATTGATGATTTACTGATGTATATATAAACGTGTGTAGATACCACTGGATTTTTCTAAATATTCAACTTGATAAAGGAAGAGTTGAAGTCATGGACCCATTAAAAAGACCCCTAGAAATGTTTAGGGACATCCAGGACACGCTCCAGTGGTAATTTTCGCGCTACATCGGTCTCTTTCGTTGATTTCCTGAGATATCACGTAATAAATAACTCATTCATTTTCTTTACTGGGCAGGGTTTGGAACCAGTTCAAGAGTGCGGTTACGGGTCACTTTAGTGAGAAGCTGACGTTTAAGCCTGTCTCGGTAAGTAGTACACACTTATCTTTACTTCTATAGTTTCAATACAATTATGATGCTAGAATATTATTCTGATTGAATTCTATTCTCGTAAAGTGTGCTAGGTAGCCACCCAGGACAAATCTATGTGGATTCTATGTTTGCGAGTTCATTCGCACATTTACCACTGAGCACAAAAATTATAAATTCGATGTAAGAAATACATTCACAACATTATTTTTATTACCGTCACTTTTTGTTATCATGATTGGTATTAATATATTGATCTCCTTTTCTTATATATAGTTCGATAGAATGCAGGATCAGCTCCTACCAGAGCAACGCGTACTAGGAATTGCTGAAGAACTGGCAGGATTCTTGATGAAAGAGATGATAGATGATGCCGGAGAATTTAGTGTGAATAGGCGCTACCAATGATCCCCTGACCGTGTAATTGAATAGACGGGCTCTAGTCCCAGTAACTGTGATGTATCCATGTTACTATCATGTATATATATTTGTGTATGCTCGATCCTAATGGTTCTCCATGTAAAATATCATGTATATATATTTGTATGTTCTAGTCCCGGTAACGTGTACCGTATGTGGTAGCGTAGAAATCTATTTTGAAAATGAAAAAAGAAACAAAATGAATTCTCTACCACGGCAGAGAAAAGGGCCAAAACTCTGCCGTAGCAGAGAACCACTAGTCCCGGTTTGTAATATCAACCGGGACTAATGGGGGTGGACCTAGCGCGCGCAGGGGCGGCCACGTGGATGCCCATTGGTCCCGGCTGGTAAGCAGGCCGGGACTAGTGGATGGGCCTTTAGTCCCCCCTCTCCAGTCCCGGTACCGCAACCGGACTAAAAGCCCATACGGGCCGGGACTATAGGCCCATTCTCCACTAGTGATTGCAGCAATTCCAGTGTGCTACCCAGTTTTTTGTGCCCATCTTCACAATTTGGGTACAACAATTTGTTGTGATCCTCTAACATCTGCTTGAACTTCAACCTCTCCCTTTCAGTTACGCATTCTTCCTGGGCATCAGCAATGGCCCGACTAAGATCATCATCGGTCAGATCTGATGCCTGTTCTTCATCTTCTTCTTCATCATTGTCTTCCATTGTAGTACCATCGTATTCAGGGGACATAGTAGGGTAGTCGTTATCATTCTCTTCTTCTTCGTTGTCTTCCATCATAACCCCTCTTTCTCCATGCTTGGTCCAACAATTATACCCGGTCATGAAACTGGACCGAAACAGGTGGCTGTGAAGGACTCTTGAGGAAGAGTATTCCTTATGATTCCGACAAACACCACATGGACAAGACATAAAACCATTCCGCTTGTTTGCCTCGGCCACAAGGAGAAAAGAATGCATGCCTTTAATGAACTCGCTAGAGAGTCGATCAGCATACATCCATTGCTGGCTCATCTGCATTATATAATTAAGTACATCAAACAAAATCATGATGATAAAATTAGTACTGGTCTAAAAAAAATTAAAAACAACAACCGGGACTAAAGATATGATAAACCCTTAGTCCCGGTTGGAGGAACCAATCGGGACTAAATGTGGATGTGGCGACAACATGTCGATACTATGTCCTCAGTGGGCAGCACTAAGCCAGTAAATGACAACACTATTTTGAGTGGGTGGCAGCACTATGCCAGGGGTGAGTGTGTCGACATTATGTCTTTAGTGCCCGACACTATGTTGTGCTGCTTAATCTATAAATAGGTATGCATTCTTGTGAAGAATTGCAAGATGGTGTGCGAGACCAGGGACACCACTATGGCGGATCTTCTCGAAGATGTCTTAGGACCTCGACCTCAGACATCTTCGAGGAGCTCGCCGTAGAGGCACTCCCTAATATGTGAAATTAGTTAGCTCCACCAGCATACTGATCTAGCTAGAGAAGATATAAACTGAAAGATGGTGTGCGAGAGCAGGGACACCACTACGACCGAGCTTCTCAAAGATGTCTTAGGATCCCGTCCTCAGACATCTTCGAGGAGCTCGCCATAGAGGCACTCCCTAATTTAATTTGGTAGCTCCCCGGCGTGTTCATGTTTTTGGTTTGCTTAAACGATCGATGATTAAAATGTAGGGGATCCATAGCAAGAAACAAAAAATTTCCTACGTTGGAACCCAAAATTTCCTAGGATCTATCTATGTAGTAATGTAGTCACGGCCAATGCGTATATAATACATACCCTTGTAGACCGTACGCGGTTAACGTTCCGAGTGGAACGTGGTTGATGTAGTCGTAGTCGTAGCCAACCTCAAGGTCGCGAAGCTCCTCGCAGGTCACCCCTTGCTCCTTCTTGATCGTGCAGTAGCTCCGGCCCACGACATTCAAGCGCCCCAAGTATTGTGCCTCGTGTCTTCGTACACATCCGGTGCACGATGAGACCTCTAGCTCCCCGATCCCGCCGGGAGTGCGGAAGTTGATATCCGGCTAGGAATCCCTGGAGCGCAGCGGCGTACTATAGGTGTGCCTTGTTCGCACAGCCCAAACGTGGGGCCATGGTGACAAGGGCTAGAGAGAGGGAAGGAGGAAGTCAACCAAAGGACTTATCCAAATATTGGTGTGTATCATCCCACCCATGGGCACCCCTTCATATAGGCTAAGGGGGTGTGCCTTTCTCAAAGGCTAAGCCATGTGGGACTAAACAAGGGGAAGAGAGGAGGGGAGGCGCATGGGCCCTTAGGGCTTCATGGTCCAGTCGGCCAGGGGTGGGCCCTACCCCGCGCACAGCCCTAGGCTGGCCGGGTGGGCCCCTTGTGGCGGCTGGACCTTGGCCCTCTTGGCCCTTGGCCCTTCCCTCTTTCGGTTTTCCCTCATGGGCCTTTATTCACTAGGAAGTTTGGCCCATTAGTAGAATAACCCTTCAAATTAGATTTTAATATTATATTTAATATTAATTACACTAATTAATATGTAAATACATATTACAAAACCTGATTAACCTGAAATACCTTTCGATTCCCCTTTTTATATCCTCCAAACAACTTCAGAATTCCCGGAATGATTCTGGTCCTTTATTCTTTCTCCGAACAGCTTCAGATATCTCCGCTGAACGATTCCGGCTTTCTCTTTCTCTACTGTGATTCCTTCTTATGAATGATCGCTCTCATCGTACCCTTAAGTGTATCCTCTCACGGATCGGGAATGCTCTAGACATGATCTAAATCAATGATCAACAGAGGGACCAGGGATATGCATGTGACCCCTATGCATTCCTGATGACAATGTCGTTTGAACCGGTAAATGTAGCATCCAATTCCTTTTGTTTCTTGATACGACTTGTCCGAGATCCGATCATTGGTATCACATACCTTGTTCAATCTCGTTCACAACAAGTTCTATTTTCTTGTTACCGTGATATTACATCCCCGTGACCGAGTCACATGTTGCAACATTTATGGACGTAATCTCACCAAGCCGGCCATATGTATCTTTACCCGTCATGTGGGTGAACAAATCCCGGTCTTGCAGTCACATGTCATCTACTGTTCCTTTGGAATACCCAACATACATCTTTATGACCATCGTATTACCAGATGACGGTTGATGCAGTCTAAGAAGCCTCGGGAAATAGTGAGTAATATGAGCTCACGGTCTAAGGAAAAGGAGTCTAGGTATAGTTGTTGCAACAATGAACTTATATGACTTTATCGTGTTGCAATCATTCGAGGAATGTCCATCACTTCATTCTCTAATGATATGACCCTGTTGTTAATTGCCATAAATGCCCATGACCTTGAAACCCAGATCATCCTCATGACCAGCGAACTAGTATGAATAGAGGCTACTAGGGACTTGGTTGTTTCATACCACACTTGTACCAATGTTTCTACTTGATATAGTTATAGCACAATATGAAACTATTATAAACTAATTGAGATATGGCAATAAAAACCTATTTATTATTTTCCTTTAGGGCATATCTCCTTCATAAAATGCTAGGGCGTCAATATATATATGTATGCCTTCATAGTTTTGGTTCTTATGTTTGTTGCAATCGATTTTGTGACGGCATGTAGAAGAAGAAGAAGGATATTTTGTTGCTCGACGGCGGCATGATGCACATATTGTGATATTTACCTTGGAGTTCCTTACATTTATACAAGATAGATAGAATCTAAACATCGATCTCATGTTATCATTGCAAAAATTACTGCCAAAACTATATCCACAAATCCATCTACAAGATAGATCATGAAATGAGATAATATAGCAATGAGAGTTCAAAGGATGAAGTTGCTCACCTTTTAGAACCTTTGGATAGATGGGGCACCAAAAAATATAGACAAATCTTGAGAATAATTGGGCATGAACTCGAGCTTGTTGAAGCAAAGAAAGAGAGAGGAGCCACCAGCTTGAAATGGTGGCTCGGGCAGGTTGGGGAAGAAGATATAGCCAGGCCTTTAGTCCCTGTTTGTTTCTACAACCGGGACTAAAGGTTCACCTTTAGTCCCGGTTCGTATAACAAACCGGGACTAGAGGGTCTAGCGCTGGTCCCAGCCTGCCTGACGCCCTTTAGTCCCGTTTATTACATGAACCGGGACTAAAGGGTCCGTTCGAACCGGGACTAGTGTCTGTTTCCCCCTGCGACCAGATAGAGTTGTTGGGACTGGGGCATTAGTCCCAGTTTGTAGCAGAACCAGGACTAATACCCCTGGACTAAAGGTATGTTCTCTACTAGTGTCCTCCTATATGTATCTATATATATATTTAATGCCATAATATTTTGAGACATAAAAGTGCGAGAATTTGAAACTTTCAAAAATCTGAAAGTGAAGTGAGCACCGGTGCCCACATACCAAAGACATTTTCCGCTTGCTAAAAAGCTATATGGTGGGAAAGAGGAAGTAGTACATTCGAAGGCAAGTTTACGCATCTATGCATTGTCCATGCTCGTTGGTCAGAACGATTGATCACATTCTGCTCGTTCATCTGTCATTGCATTCTGCTCGTGCATCTGTCATTTTTGTGAAGTCCTGACGGCTGCATGATTCCAGTGCGGTGTTGTCGCCATTATTTGGGGCATGCAGTGATGGAACAAAAGCCACGATTCTTTTTGTCCAGTTCCTGGCAAGACAGGATCATGCATTGTGTGGCTCCCATGTTCTCTCTGATGCGTCTAGCTGAAACATCCCAAAACTTTAATCCAAGTGATCAAGATCAAATCTATCCAATTTAGGGTTAACAAAAACTTTTGCTATTTAAAAATCTTTAAGCATTCATATGAGTGTTGCATTTAAATAGGAGTTCTTTGAATTGCCATGATTAAGTGATCTATTGATTGTAAAAGGACTCCAAGGTGATTTGAACATCATCTAGATCATCCCCAAGCAAATCCAAGAAAAAGAAATCAAAAAGAATTAAATAAGGCAAATGGTCACTTTTGCCATTTTAATCACCTAGCCCACTTTGGCTATTCCTAGCACTCAATTTCCAACAGAAACAATTGTGGATCCTTGCACCCCTTGCTAGTACAAGTAGTGACGTGCCAAGGCCCACTTTGTGATCTCCCAAAAACATTCAAACTCTAATTTTAAATGACATTTGAAAATTGAATCTAGTTCATATGTATAGATCACCCTTTTTCAAAAACCCTCCAAATGAACTCCTTTTCAAAATCCCAAGCAAACCTAGATGCTTAAGCATAAGATGAATCACTCCACCAAAAATCTTTCAAAAATTCAAATAAAAGTTTCATGTGGCCATTTGATCGAACAGGTGGCAGGCAAGATTTTTCTGCCTAACTAATACTGTTTATGGATCAATGCATTGTCGAGTTTTTGGCCTCCATTTGGTTCCCCTGTCTCCCCTAGCCCTAACCAAACCCTCACCGACCTAGCCCTTAGCACCGAGCAGCGATTCTTGGCGCCCCTGCTTTTGCTCACCCCGGTAGCAGGCTCGCAGGCGACCATCACGTCGTGCCATTCCAGCTTGCCCTCTAGCTCTGCCCAACCCTACTGCGACTCCCTGTCCACCCCACACTCGCTGCCATCCCCTGGACCACCCCATAGAAGCGCCGCCCTTTCCTCTCTGCGCCGTGCCAGAGCACGCCAGAGCGCCCTCGCTGCCAGCATGCCACAGACCTTGCCTCGACACCATATCGCGCACGCAGCTCCGCCTTGAACCCATCACCCTGCTAGACACGGCTGTGCACCACCGCGCGACCCACAGTCGCCAGGAACACCGTCAGGCACAACCCCTGTCCCTCAGAGCGTGGGAAGCCCCCGACCAATTGCCACCGCCCCTAGCCACGCCATTACACCATAGAGGACCGCCAGCAGACTGCCCACCATCCGCCTACCTTGCCCATGCCGGTAGCTCCCTGTGTCGTCGTCACCGACGAGCCGCACCCATACCTCACTGCCCCACTGTCGAGCCTATATAAGGAGGCCACCCCCAGACTAAATCACCACACCATTCCACTCCCCTCTCTCCACTGATTGTTTCCCCTCTCTCACCGGAGCCGCTCGAGCATCCCTTCGCCAGAATTCTGCCGGAGGTAGCCGTTGTAGAGGAGGAGAAGTTGTAGTCGATTTCATCCACCTCAGCCCCTGCCGCGACCTCGCCTAAGTCTGCCGTCGTTGTCCAGTTCGTTTGCCTGCCTCGCCGCACTAGCTGGAGCCCTGGTACGTCCCCAGTAGACCCCCACCGACCGTGTTAGGGTTCAGTCTCGCCGGTGACGGGTCCGTCATCGACGACGACCGTGGACCGTTAGATCTTGTTCTAGTCGTGTGGTCCTCAGCACCCCGTATCGCTTCGTGTTTAATGATTCACTAACAGGCTTGACACCCCTGTTAGCAGCCCTCAGCGCCGTGGAGTGTACACGGGCCAGCACATTTAGTTTCCCGCGCTGACCCAGTAATTCAAATATAGTTTTTTTTATTTTAATTAAAACCTAGTTCTGTCCCTTAGTTCAAAAATCAATTCAGAGAGTTTTACAAATCCAAATTGAGTGATTCCAATTTTGTTGGAAAGGTAATGAAAATCTCTATCCAAGCCCGTTGGATTTAAATCAATTAGAGTTAGAGATCTCTCCTAGTAAAAATAACAGCACAGAAGCTATTGCACATTCAAACATTTTTATAAAATCAACCATAATAACTTTTGAGTTGATTCCAACTCTCAAAAATCACATTTAACCATACATATCTGAATATGTAATAATATTAAGGTTTGCATGTAGTGACTTTGGACTAGTACCAAAATAATGCTATATAGGCATTTCTAGTCACTTTAAATCATTAAATATTAAACTTAAACTTATTAAAATGTGATCCAACATTTAAATCACATTCCCATATGTTAGAATATGTGGTGATGACATGTGTCAACATGATCCCATATTTTAATTGGAGAAGATTAAATCTTAGTTAATTTCAATGAGTAGAAATTACTTTTCTCAAATAAAATAAATGAAGCTAGTTCATTAAACCTTGTGATGCTTGTGATGATAATATATCATCAAATGTGTGCCTTAGTGTTCTAAGTAGACTAGTTAAGTATTGTTTGGTGATTGTGTATTCCGTATGTATTTATAGACGATAGTATCGACCAAGTCTTCGAGGAGGAGGAGTTCTACCAAGAGGAGGAGGAAGAAAACTTCAAGCACTGCACCAACCAAGGCAAGCTAACACTTGCAAGTATTATACCTAGCAAGATATTGTTAGAAAGTTAGAATGAAGCTAGATAACTTAAGCAAATGCATTAGGGATGCCTTGGTTATATCATTTTGACTTATACCTACTCCAAGTTTTATTTACAAGCTTTACTTCCTTTACTTTACTAAAGTTCGTTACTTGTTTAAAGGTAGCATAAAGAGTATAAATCTTGACCTATCTAGTTAGGCTTAGATGTCATTCTATGGCATGAGATTGAGATTAGCATCCCACCTTAGTGAACCCTCTTAACTTGATTCACTCTAGATGGGAATACTTGGTGAAAATGACTTGTGAAAACCTTGGAATGATGAGTCATTCTATTGAGATGTTTTGACATGTGTTGAGAAACACAAATGGTTTATGATGATGAAAATGTTGAGGCATGAGACTTAGCCCTTTTACAAAATTGATGGTTGGGTTCGGATGCGATACCATTCCAATTTTACCGTACAACCAAAATACCTGAATTGGGTAAGGCTTAGCTGGAAGTTTATATGCATTAGTATTAGTTCCCTCGCGGGAGAGGTTTGAGCTGAAGCTACCTCTCAATGTTGTCCACCTATGCAGTGCCCAAGATGACAGATGGTCATGATTGAGAGGCCATGCCCATAGGGGAGGTGCTTATACTAGGGTGTGTAAAGGAAAGGTTATGTTTGATTATCTACATACTATGTATGATGATTCAGGGTTATCCCTGATAGATGAATCGAATCTTGTGGTGAAAGTTTACCACCTCTGCAGAGTGTAAAACTATTTGAATAGCCGCGTCCGCGGTTATGGACAGTTGGAGTGGCCATACTATTCCGTAGTTAGATGTTTTCAAAACAACTTATGAAATGAACTGTGACATGACTTGACCACAACAGAGTTGTGACTATGATAACTAAGTTCCCACTTAGGTGTTTTCAAACTTCTTTTATCTTTCTTTGTTTTGGAACTCAGCTTAGGTTTCAAACTTAACTTTACAAATAAACTTAGAGTTAGCATTCCTACTAGAACTATCTTATTTGTTAGTGATAGTTTGCGAGTACTTAAAGAGTACTCATGGCTTTTGTCCCTGGCTATTCCTATGGCCAGACTATGAAGGAGATTACCAAGATGAAGGACATCAGGATGGCTATGATAACTAGGATCATCTCCCATCGTCAGCATTGCCTATGACTCTGAAGATGGACCCTACCGCTACGCTATTTATTCCCCCTGTCAGCAGCCCTCTGTGCAGCTGAGCGAGACTGGGCCGACCCATTTATTTTCTCGTGCTGACCTAGTTAATTCAAATTAGGTTTTTCTATTTAGACCTAAAATCAAATCTGTCCCTTAGTTCAAAAATCAATTCAAAGAGTTTTACAAATCCAAATGGAGTGATTCCAATTTTGTTGGAAAGGTAATGGAAATCTCTATCGAAGCCAGTTGGATTTAAATCTTTTAGAGTTAGAGATCTCTCCTAGTAAAAATAACAAGACAGAAGCATTTTCACATTCAAACATTATTCTAAAATCAACCATAATAGATTTGGAGTTGATTCCAACTCTCAAAAATCACATTTAACCATACCTATCTGAATATGTAATAATATTAAAGTTGCATGCAGTGACTTTGCATTAGTACCAAAGTAATGCTATCTAGGCATTTCTAATCACTTTAAATCATTAAATATTAAACTTAAACTTATTAAAATATGATCCAACATTTAAACCACATTCCCATATGTTAGAATATGTGGTGATGACATGTGTCCACATGATCCCATATTTTAATTGGAGAATATTAAATCTTAGTTAATTTCAATGAGTATAAATTACTTTTCTCAAATAAAAGGAATGAAGTTAGTTAATTAAACCTTGTGATGTTTGTGATGATAATAGATCATCAAATGTGTGCCTTAGTGTGCTAAGTAGACTAGTTAAGCTTTGTTTGGTGATTGTGTATCCCATATGTATTTATAGACAATAGTACCGACCAAGCTTTCGAGGAGGAGGATTTCTACCAAGAGGAGGAGGAAGAAAACTTCAACCACTGCACCAACCAAGGCAAGCCATCATTAACAATGCAAGCTAGATCTTGCAAACTAGATAACCTAAGTAAATGCATTAGGCATGCTTTGGTTATACCCTTGGACTTATACCTACTCCAAATGTTATTTACAAGCTTTACTTTCTTTACTTTACCAAAATCCTTTACTTGTTTGAAGGTAGCATAAAAAGTATAAAACTTGACCTATCTAGTGAGATTTAGATGTCATTCTATGGCATGAGATTGATCTTAGCATCCCACCTTAGTGAACACTCTTAACTTAGTGGCTTAGAGCTAAATCAAAACTTGAGTCAATTAGATGGGAGTACTTGGTGAAAATGACTTGTGAAAACCTTGGAATGATGAGTCATTCTATTGAGATGTTTTGTCATGTGTTGAGAAACACAAATGGTTTAGGATGATGAAAATGTTGAGGCATGAGCCTTAACCCTTTTACAAAACTGATGGTTGGGTTCGGATGTGATACCATTCCAATTTTACCGTATAACCACAATACCTGAATTGGGTAAGGCTTAGCGGAAAGTTTATATGCATTAGTATTAGTTCCCTCGCGGGAGAGGTTTGAGCTGAGGCTACCTATCAATGTTGTCCACCTATGTAGTGCCCAAGATGACAGATGGTCATGGTTGGAAGGCCATGCTCATAGGAGAGGTGCTTATACTAGGGTGTGTAAAGGAAAGGTTATGTTTGATTATCTCCATACTAAGTATGATGATTCAGGGTTATCCCTGACAGATGTATCGAATCTTGTGGTGAAATTGTACCACCTCTTCAGAGTGTCAAACTATTCGAATAGCCGCGTCTGCGGTTATGGACAGTTGGAGTGGCCATATTGTTCTGTTGTTAGATGTTTTCAAAAATGACTTATGATATGAATGATGAATCTTGACTTGACCACAACAGGGTTGTGACTATGATAGTAGCTTCCCAACTTAAGTGATTCTAGAAATTTATTTTATCTTTCATTGTTTCTGAACTCAGCTTAGGTTTCAAACTTAACTTTACAAATAAACCTAGAGTTAGCATTTCCCGCTAGAATTACCTTTAGTGATAGTTTGCGAGTACTTAAAGAGTACTCATGGCTTTTTTCCCTGGCTATTCCTATGGCCAGACTATGAAGGAGACTACCAAGATGAAGGACAGCAGGACGGCTATGATAACTAGGACTATCTTCCATCGTCAGCCTTGCCTGTGACCCTGAAGATGGACCCCACCGCTACGCTTATCATTTATTCTGCTGCTTGTTGTATTAAGACTGGATCATGAGATCCTTTATTCGTGTTAGACCTTATTATGGTTTGTAATGGATGATGTACTGTGATATCCAATCTGTTATGTCTCGCAAAAATGGTAATCCTGGGATTGCGATGTATGGCATAACGGGCATCTGGGATTAAAAATCCGGGTGTTGACAAGTTGGTATCAGAGCCATCCTGACCATAGGAGACCCTAGTTAGAATGGATGTCCGAACAAAAACTTAGTTTCAAAAATCAAAGTGAGTATTTATGAAAACTATTTCCTCTCTTACCCTTAGGGATTATTTCTTTAAAAAATTCATGTTCCTCCAAATTCTTACATTACTACATAAAACTTTGACACACTTGATCACTTCACTAACTTTCTCATCCTAAATTCTTATAGATGGAAGCCCAATACAGCAAGTTCTACCAGTTGGGAAACGGAGCCCAACTAATCTTCGAGAGGGATCTTGATGCACTATCTGAGTTCTTGGAGCGTCCTCATCCGGAATTCCTTGGAGCTCAACTCCTGGGTACACTAGGAGGAGATTTACAATGGCTAGTGACAGCTGATCTTTGAGGCAAGATAGAAGCACCAGTATCCGGGAGGATTCAGTTCTCGGTGAGAGGGAACAACTGGCTAGATGGATTAGCCAAGGCAATGCATGAAGCTCTTGCACGTCTGTGTGCCCTGAGTGTCAACCTAATCCAAGGAACTCGCTTTGTTCACTCTGCAAGGCGTGATTCCATGGGAATGCCACTAGAGATGCCAAGTCACCCAATACTGAAGTGTCAAGTGGAGAACCTCGACTTCCTACTGTACGACAGACATAAGGAGTTGGACAATGCTAGAGAGCTCGCCAACAACAACCTCGCCGTTGCCGCTAGAAGGCCCAGACTTTCTCACTGCTCGTCTAGGATCGCCAGTCTCTTCGTCGTCAATGTGCAAAGAAGGATCGCACCATCGATCGTCTTCGCAAGAAGGTGGCTGACCTCGAGAAGACAATCAAGGAGCAAGGAGCTTAGCTTGCAGCAAAGGAAGAAGAAGAGGAAGGTGAAGATATCCAAGGAGATATTGACTCCTACCTCAGCAATGATGATGACTTTCTGGAGGAGGATGCTGTGGACTTCTACACCGACGATGATGAGTCCGACTTCATCGATGATGAGTAGATGCACTAGAGCACTATCATAGAATGAGGAGTATCGGTCCCATTGTATCGTAGCTTACAAAATGGTTCTTAAAACCATCTGTTTTCCTTTGATGTTGTGGTGTGTGTGTGTGTTTGTATCGTGTGCTTTGCTTGAATGAATAAAAAAGAAGTTAGTTGCAAAACCTGAGTCAAACTCAAAGTTTTAGCTTGAAACCAAAACCATGAACCTTAGAACTTTCCCTCTTACCCCTTTATCTACCTAATCTTCAGATGACTCGTGGAAACCAAGGAGGGAGTAGCTCATCGCAAGACCCAATGCTGCAAATTCTGCAGACTCTCATTGCAGACCGTGAAGCAAGCAGGGCAGAGCACCAAGCTAATCTGGCAACACTGCAGCAGATCGCCCAGATGGGTCACAACAACCAGAACCATGGAAATCAGGATCATCAGGGATCCAAACTCAAAAACTTCCAGAATACAAAACCCTTATCTTTAGCACTTTAGAGAACCCACTGGATGCTGATGACTGGTTGCAGACAATGGAGAACAACTTAGAAGTAGCAGGAGTGGATGCCAACAAGAAAGTTCTTTTTGCCACCCACTATTTGGCATGAGATGTAAGAGCATGGTGGAACAGCATCCGCACAATGAACCATGGTCAAGTGATGAGCTGGGAAGCCTTCAAAATCAAGTTCAGCCGCACCCACGTGCCACAAGGTCTAGTCACCAGAATGAGGGATGAATTCAGAGAGTTGAAGCATGGCAGAATGACTGTAGTGGAGTATCGTGACAGATTCTTGTCCCTTGCCAGGTATGCACCTGATGAGATCAACATGGAAGCCAAGAAGAAAGAGAGATTCCTGAACGGACTGCATGATGAGATGCAGACTGTCCTCGTCAACATCCGTTTCGAGGATCTCGAAGAGCTAGTCGACTCTGCCATTTAGATGGAAGGGAAGATTAATCAAGCAAACGACAACCGCAAACGTCATATGATGCACCAAGCTGGATCCAACAGTCACCAGAAGTACCGTCCCAACCCTTCTGCAGGATATGCCCCATGGAACAATCGACCCCCAATGTCTCGCCCAAGCTACCCCAACTGCAGCGGAGGAAATATGAATTCCGGAGGAAACAACAATCACCCCGGCAACACCAGCAATTTCAACCGAGCACCTCCCAAGCACAACAGCAACAACAACAACAATAACAACAACAACACCGCACCCATAACTGGAAGCAATGTTGTGCCCGTGGCAGCGAAAGACAAGTCTCAAATCACTTGTTTCGAGTGTGGAGTGAAGGGTCACTATTCCAATGAGTGCCCCAAGAAGATTGCTGCCACTGCCAATGTGAATGCCCCAGCTCAACAGCAGCGTCGTGTTCAACCAGGAAGAAGATTTTCCCCAGGGAACCCTCACAGCCACAACGGCTGTCTCTTCCACATGAACGCCGAATAAGCCCAAGAAGCACCAGATGTAGTGCTGGGTATGTTTTCTGTCAACTCAGTTTTAGCAAGAGTGTTGTTTGATTCTGGAGCATCGCACTCATTTGTCACCGAAGAATTTGCATGCACTAGTAAGATTCACCCAACCAACTTGAAGCATGTCATGATAGTTCAAATACCTGGGTCAACTACAAAAGCTAGAAAAAATTGCAAAGTTGTGCCTATCAGAATACATGGGATAGATTTTTATGCCAATCCAATAGTACTTGGAACCAAAGGTTTGGAAGTAGTACTAGGAATGGATTGGATGTCAAAGCATAAAGGATTGATTGACTATGCCAAGAAAGCCATCACCATGACTAGTAGCTCTGGAGTCTCAATAGAGCATATATCTGAAACCTTGCCCCGTCAATTCAAGTTTAATAAGAGTCTAGTCCTACCCACCATTGACCAAGTCAGAGTAGTCTGTGAATACCCCGACATATTCCTAGATGAATTGCCCGGTATGCCCCCGGATAGGGATATTGAGTTCATTATTGAACTAATCCCCGGAACCAGACCCATAGCCCAGAGACCCTATAGTATGAACCCCTCAGAGTTAGTGGAATTGAAGAAGCAGCTGGATGTTATGTTGGCAACAGGCTTGATTCAACCAAGCGCATTGCCATGGAGATCACCAGTGTTATTCGTCGACAAGAAAGATGGAGGCAACCGTTTGTGCACAGATTACAGGAAGTTGAATGACGTCACAATCAAGAACAAGTACCCTTTGCCAAAGATAGAGGATCTATTTGATCAGTTGACTGGAGCAAATGTGTTCTCTAAGATTGATCTTAGGACTGGCTATCACCAACTTAAGATTCGTGCAACGGATATTCCGAAGACCGCCTTTACTACTCGTTATGGATTATACGAGTATACGGTCATGTATTTTGGATTAACCAATGCCCCTGCTTATTTCATGAATCTCATGAACAAGATCTTTATGAATTTTCTGGATAAGTTTGTCGTTGTGTTTATAGACGATATCCTTATCTACTCCAAGTTAGAAGAAGAGCATGAGCAACATCTGAGAATCATCATTGAAACCCTTAGAGAGCATCGGTTGTATGCCAAGTTCAGCAAGTGTGAGTTTTGGCTGAAAGAAGTAGGATTCCTAGGACATATTGTGTCTGCCGAAGGAGTCACTGTTGATCCCGCCAAGATCAAAGATGTCGAAGAATGAGAAGCCCCAACCACTCAAACCCAAGTCCGTGCATTTCTCGGATTAGAGGGATATTACCGCAAGTTCGTAGAAGGATTCTCGAGCATCGCCAGACCCATGACCCAATTGTTGAAGAAGGACAAGAAGTTTGAATGAACCAACAAATGTGAAGCCAGTTTCCAAGAGCTGAAGAAGAGATTGATTTTAGCCCCAATATTGATCAATCTAGATATCAAGAAGCCATTTGATGTGTATTGTGATGTATCCAAGATTGGTCTCGGATGTGTGTTGATGCAAGAAGGCAAAGTCATCGCGTATCTGAAGCAGCATGAGTAGAACTATCCAGCCCATGATCTTGCAGCCGTCGTTTTGGCATTGAAGAGATGGTGTCATTACCTTATGGGTAATCGTTGTGAGATTTACTCAGATCACAAAAGCTTGAAGTATATCTTCACTCAGAAGGAGCTGAATATGAGGCAAAGGAGATAGATAGAGTTAATCAAGGATTATGACCTTGACATTCACTATCACCCCGGCTAAGCCAATGTGGTAGCAGATGCTCTTAGCAGATTGTCGTGTAGGCTAAACACCATGATCAAGGAGAAGCAACCAAGTTTGTATGAGGAGTTGGAGCAGTTTAGGACTGAGCTAGTTAGCAAAGGATTCTTAGCTAGCATCGAACTTCAAACCACTTTGATTAGCCAAATCAAGGAAGCCCAGAAGGAAACGAAAGTATCGACAGAATCAAACGTCATATTGGTATAGGAAAGGTACCTGGATTCACCGAAGATGAAGAAGGAGTTTTGTGGTACAAAGGACGTATCTGTATGCCAGCAGATTCAGAGCTGAAGCAAGTTATCATGCAAGAAGCTCATGATACTCTTTACTTTATCCACCCCGGAGGAACAAAGATGTATCAAGATTTGAAGGAGCAATTTTGGTGGCACAAGATGAAGAGAGAAATCGGAAGCTACATCACCAAGTGTGATATCTGTCAACGAGTCAAAGCGGAACATCAGAGACCCGCAGGACTGTTGCAACCATTGCAGATTCTGGAATGGAAAGGGGATTCTGTCGGAATGGCCTTTATCACCAGTTTGCCTACTTCTAGTAGGGGAAATGACTCGATATGGGTCATCGTTGATAGACTATCCAAGGTAGCTCACTTTATACCTGTCAAGACAACCTACCAGAGTTCGAAGCTAGCAGAGTTGTACATTGCTAGAATTGTTAATCTACATGGAACCCCCAAGACCATAGTATCGGATCGAGGAACCCAATTTACCTCGAGATTGGTAGAAAGTCCAAGAAGGATTAGGAACCAAGTTGAATTTCAGCACCGCTTATCACCCGCGAACCGATGGACAGACTGAAAGAGTCAACCATTTATCATACAACAACAGTTATCAAAATGGGAAGATTGTCTGCCTTTCGCAGAATTATCATACAACAACAGTTATCAAGCCAGTTTGCAAATGGCACCATTTGAATTCCTATACGGAAGAAAGTGTCGTACCCCTTTGAATTGGTTGCAAGTAGGAGAGAGTCAGATTTTTGGCCCCGACATTCTCCAAGAAGCCGAAGGGAAGGTTCACAAAGTCCGTGAGCACCTCAAGACCACCCAATCCAGACAGAAGAGTTATGCTAACAAGAGAAGGAGAGACCTGACTTTCAATGTCGGAGATTTTGTGTATCTCAAGGTTTCGCCATTGAAGGGAACCCAACGCTTTAGTCTGAAAGGAAAGCTAGCCCCCAGATATATAGGACCTTTCAAGATTCTGAATCATCGAGGAGAAGTATCGTATCAACTGGAACTGCTTGAAGAGATGTCAGACATCCACAATGTGTTCCATATCTCGTTACTTCGCAAATGCCTAGAAGTGCCGGAGAAGACCGAAGTTTTCAAGAACATTGATCACCGAGTTGTTGATATCAACAAGGATCTGACGTATCGTGAAGTGCCCATCCGTATCTTGGAGGAATCCTACATAACCACCAGGACCAGGAGTATCAAATTTCTCAAGATTCAATAGAGCAACCATACCGAAGAAGAAGCCACCTGGGAGCGAGAAGATTACATTAGGACTGAGTTCCCAGATCTCTTTAGTTCCTAGTTTTCTTTCTTAAATCTCGGGACGAGATTTTGTTTATGGGGGGAAGGTTTGTAACATCCCAAAACTTTAATCCAAGTGATCAAGATCAAATCTACCCAATTTAGGGTTAACAAAAACTTTTGCTATTTAAAAATCTTTAAGCATTCATATGAGTGTTGCATTTAAATAGGAGTTCTTTGAATTGCCATGATTGAGTGATCTATTGATTGCAAAAGGACTCTAAGGTTATTTGCACATCATCTAGATCATCCCCAAGCAAATCCCAAAGAAAAAGAAATCAAAAAGAATTAAATAAGGCAAATGGTCACTTTTGCCATTTTAATCACCTAGCCCACTTTGGCTATTCCTAGCACTCAATTTCCAACAGAAACAATTGTGGATCTTTGCACCCCTTGCTAGTACAAGTAGTGATGTGCCAAGGCCCACTTTGTGATCTCCCAAAAACATTCAAACTCTAATTTTAAATGACATTTGAAAATTGAATCTAGTTCATATGTATAGAGCACACTTTTTCAAAAACCCTCCAAATGAACTCCTTTTCAAAATCCCAAGAAAACCTAGATGCTTAAGCATAAGATGAATCACTCCACCAAAAATCTTTCAAAAATTCAAATAAAAGTTTCATGCGGCCATTTGATCGAACATGTGACAGGCAAGATTTTTCTGCCTAACTAATATTGTTCATGAATCAATGCATTGTCGAGTTTTTGGCCTCCATTTAGGTTCCCCTATCTCCCCCAGTCCTAACCAAACCCTCACCAGCCTTCCCCTTAGCCTGGAGCTGCAGTTGCGTGCCGCCCGTTTTTGGTCACCGCCGACCAAGCATGCATAGCTCGCAGCAGACCACGCCGCGCCATTCCAGCTTGCCCACTAGCTCCGCCCAACCCTACCGCGACTCCCTGTCCACCCCATGCTCACTGCCAGCCCCTGGACCACCCCAGAGAAGCACCGGTCTTTCCTCTCTGCGCCGCGCCAGAGCACGCCAGAGCACCCTCTCCGCCAGCACGCCACAGACTGCGCCTCGACACCAGACCGTGCACGTAGCTCCACCTTGAACCCATCACCCCGCCAGACACAACCGTGCACCACCGCGCGACCCACAGTCGCTAGGAGCACCGTCGAGCACCGCCTCTGTCCCTTAGAGCGCGGGAAGCCCCCGACCAATTGCCACCGCCCCTAGCCATGCCATTACACCATAGAGGACCGCCAGCAGACCGCCCACCGTTCGCCTACCTCGCCCGTGGTGGTAGCCCCCTGTGCCGTCATCACCGACGAGCCGCGCCCATACCTCACTGCCACACCGTCGAGCCTATATAAGGAGGCCACCCCAGCCTCAATCGCCACACCATTCCACTCCCCTCTCTCCACTGATCGTTTCCCCTCTCTCGCCGGAGCCGCTCGAGCAGCCCTTCACCGGAGGTAGCCGATGCAGAGGAGGAGAAGTTGCAGTCGGTTTCGTCCACCTCAGCCCCTGCCGCGACCTTGCCTGAGTCCGCCATCGTCGTCCAGTTCGTTTGCCCGCCTCGCCGCACTAGATGGAGCCCTGGTATGTCCCCAGTAGACCCCCACCGACCGTGTTAGGGTTCAGTCTCGCCGGTGACGAGTCCGTCGTCGACGATGACCGTGGACCGTTAGATCTTGTTCTAATCGTGTGGTCCTCAGTGCCCCATACTGCTTCGCGTTTAATGAGTCATTGACAGGCGGGACCCCCCTATCAGCAGCCCTCAGCGCCGTGGAGTGTACATGGGCTGGCCCATTTAGTTTCCCGCGCTGACCCAGTAATTCAAATATAGTTTTTTCTATTTTAATTAAAACCTAGTTCTCTCCCTTAGTTCAAAAATCAATTCAGAGAGTTTTACAAATCCAAATTGATTGATTCCAATTTTTTTGGAAAGGTAATGAAAATCTCTATCCAAGCCCGTTCGATTTAAATCAATTAGAGTTAGAGATCTCTCCTAGTAAAAATAACAAGACAGAAGCTATTGCACATTCAAACATTTTAATAAAATCAACCATAATATCTTTTGAGGTTGATTCGAACTATCAAAAATCACATTTAACCATGCCTATCTGAATATTTAATAATATTAAGGTTTACATGTAGTGACTTTGGACTAGTACCAAAATAATGCTATATAGGCATTTCTAGTCACTTTAAATTATTAAATATTAAACTTAAACTTATTAAAATGTGATCCAACATTTAAATCACATTCCCATATGTTAGAATATGTGGTGATGACATGTGTCCACATGATCCCATATTTTAATTGGAGAAGATTAAATCTTAGTTCATTTCAATGAGTAGAAATTACTTTTCTCAAATAAAATAAATGAAGCTAGTTCATTAAACCTTGTGATGCTTGTGATGATAATAGATCATCAAATGTATGACTTAGTGTGCTAAGTAGACTAGTTAAGTATTTTTTGGTGATTGTGTATTCTGTATGTATTTATAGACGATAGTACCGACCAATTCTTCGAGGAGGCGGAGTTCTACCAAGAGGAGGAGGAAGAAAACTTCAACCACTGCACCAACCAAGGAAATCTAAAACTTGCAAGTATTATACCTAGCAAGCTATTGTTAGAAAGTTAGAATGAAGCTAGATAACTTAAGCAAATGCATTAGGCATGTTTTGGTTATATCATTTGACTTATACCTACTCCAAGTTTTATTTACAAGCTTTACTTCCTTTACTTTACCAAAGTCTGTTACTTGTTTAAAGGTAGCATAAAGAGTATAAAGCTTGACCTATCTAGTTAGGCTTAGATGTCATTCTATGGCATGAGATTGAGATTAGCATCCCACCTTAGTGAACCCTCTTAACTTAGTAGTTTGGAGCTAAACCAAAACTAGATTCACTCTAGATGGGAATAATTGGTGAAAATGACTTGTGAAAACCTTGGAATGATGAGTCATTCTATTGAGATGTTTTGACATGTGTTGAGAAACAAAAATGGTTTATGATGATGAAAATGTTAAGGCATGAGCCTTAGCCTTTTTACAAAACTGAGGGTTGGGTTCGGATGCGATACCATTCCAATTTTACCATACAACCACAATACCTGAATTGGGTAAGGCTTAGCCAGAAGTTTAGATGCATTAGTATTAGTTCCCTCGCGGGAGAGGTTTGAGCTGAGGCTACCTCTCAATGTTGTCCACCTATGCAGTGCCCAAGATGACAGATGGTCATGGTTGGGAGGCCATGCTCATAGGGGAGGTGCTTATACTAGGGTGTGGAAAGGAAAGGTTATGTTTGATTATCTGCATACTATGTATGATGATTCAGGGTTATCCCTAACAGACGTATCGAATCTTGTGGTGAAAGTGTACCACCTCTGTAGAGTGTCAAACTATTCGAATAGCCGCGTCCACGGTTATGGACAGTTGGAGTGGCCATACTATTCCATTGTCAGATGTTTTCAAAACAACTTATGAAATGAACTGTGACATGACTTGACCACAACAGAGTTGTGACTATGATAACTAAGTTCCCACTTAGGTGTTTTCAAACTTCTTTTATCTTTCTTTGTTTCGGAACTCAGCTTAGGTTTCAAACTTAACTTTACAAATAAACTTAGAGTTAGCATTCCTACTAGAAATATCTTACTTGTTAGTGATAGTTTGCGAGTACTTAAAGAGTACTCATGACTTTTGTCCCTGGCTATTCCTATGGCCAGACTATGAAGGAGATTACCAAGATGAAGGACAGCAGGATGGCTATGATAACTAGGATCATCTCCCATCGTTAGTATTGCCCGTGACTCTAAAGATGCACCCCACCGCTACGCTATTTATTCCGCTACTTGATTGTACTAAGACTAAATCATGAGATCCTTTATTTGTGTAAGACCTTATTATGGTTTGTAATGGATGATGTACTGTGATATCCAATCTGTTATGTCTCGCAAAAATGGTAATCCTAGGATTGCGATGTATGGCATAACAGGCATCTGGGATTAAAAATCCGGATGTTGACACTAGCTCCAGTAATCTAGAAGCTAGTTTTGTTTTTCTATCTTTCCGCATGAAGTTGACCATATTTGGAACCTCAGTTTTTCTAAACCAAAGTATTATCAATCTCATAGAGTATTCAAAGAATACTTCGGTTTCTAAAAATATTGAAGTATTAAATATTTTAAGATGTTTGGATCCAAAAAAAATATCGTGGTTTTAATACTGATCTAAAACTGCAAAAAAAATAAGTTTGGAGAAAGAGGTCCGCATCTTTTTTTCCTAAAATAGCGAAACAAGAAAAACTGTGTATTTATTAGCGCATTGAAATATTTCGGTTTTGAAATATTTGGGTTTAGAAAATACTAAGTACCAAACAGAGCCTTAGTGCCCGGCTAACCCCCTTTCTTAGTTTTAGAAAAAAAGTGAAGGTAATATACCCGAGAGGGAATAATAAAGTGGTTATTATATTATTCCATGTTTATGATAAATGTTTATTTCTCATGCTATAATTATTTTAATAAAAAACGTTAATACATGTGTGTTTAATAAACAAAGAAAAGGTTCCTAGTAATCCCTTCCATTACAATAGCTTGTTGATTAACATATAATCAAGGTTTTCGGATCATGAATAATGGATGTTGTTAATGACAAGATCATGCCATTGGAGAATGATGTGATGAACATTCACCCATAGTAGGTTTAGCAATACGATCATGTCGTCAACATTTATATTGCTATATCAATCTGACACGAAGTAACACTAATCCTTGGACCATGAGATCAAGTCAATCACTAACACTAGAAGAGTACTTTGATTTTATCAAACACTACACCATAACAGGGTGATTATAAAGATGTTGTTGGATCCTTAGAAAGTGTTATTTGAGGCTCGTGGATCAAGAGTGGGATTTGTCCACCCCGATGACGGAGAGATATACTCTGGACCCTCTCGGTGATATCACATTAACATCGCTTGCAAGCACGTGACTGGCTCACAAGAATGTTATATCACAGGGTAAAAGAGTATTTGTCGGTAATGAGATCGAACTAGGTATGGATGATACCAAAATGATCGCATCTTGGACAAGTAAAATATCGTGATACAAAAGGAATTGGTTACTACGAAAAAGGTTCACGTGATTACTAGTTTATCTTTGAGTAAATGGGAGTCGTTATGGATCTCTAGATCCCACTAATGACTATTGATCGGAGAGAGTCTCGATCATGTCCACTTAGTTCACGAACCGGAGGGTGATACACTTAAGGCTCGTCGACGAATTTGAGTGGATACGAAACACATGAGAAAATACTAGACGGTGCAGAAACTGTTTTAATAAAACTGCCGGAATAGTTTCGGTATATCGAAATAGTGCAAGGGAATAAATTTTTATCATTAAATGAAGTGTTCATTAAATAAAGTACTCACTAAATGAAGTGTTCATTAATTTGAGTGACATTAACCCAAGTGAATTTAAAGTGTTTTAGTGGAAAGACCTTTGATTTTTTAGTGGAGATTTGATGGGAGAAAGTGATCCTTCATTATTTATGAGTGGAGAGTCCACTAGCAATCAAGAGGCGAGAGGTGGCAGGACCACATGGGGCACCGACCACCCCTTGGATGCTTCCCCCTCCACTCCTATATAATGAGGATGTGGAGACCCTCTCCTCACACATCATTCCATCTCTCCCATATTCCCTTTGGTTGGCATCTTCCTCCCCTTTATAGCTGATCCAATATCATGAGTACAGTTCTTAGGTGAAGCTATGCTCAAGACCTTCACCACCACCACCATGTCGTAGTGCTTCTGAAGTTCCCGAGGATCTGCTGCTTCCTCTGCCCAACTGAGCAACAAACAGAGGTCGTCGGCGTGTTGGATGTGTGACCGATTATAGAGGCGCTGCCTATTTGTGGCGATGATCGTCTTCACTTCCTTGAGGACGAATGAGTACATTCTGCATCAGCCACATTTGTTTGCGGGAAAGTTATCCCTCTTTCAGTCTTCAAGGGTGAGTCCTTCTGAAAGCATGACAGGTATAACCTAGATTTGATCTTGCTGTTGCAACTATAGGAAAAAATGTTTTCTATGCAACGAACCCATCAGTGGTATTAGAGCTATGTCTATGCGTATATGCTTTATACGGTTAGAACACATGGAGAGGTGGATGTTGATGATCATGTTATTGCATACCTTCGTGTATTTTGGATCACGGTGGCATATTGGATGAAGCAGCCCGAACTAACTTTACATGTTCTTGCACATGAGACTTGTCTCACGCTTGACATGTAACTTATATTGCATAAGTGGCTCCGTGGGTGTCTGTCTCTCCCAGCATAGTCATGATCTAATTTACAACGGTTTGCTAATAACTTGATTATCACCGTTGTGGTTGAATTTCGTAGGTACAATGGTCATTTCCTAGAAAGCCCATAGGTATGCAAAATATACAAAAATAAATTAGAGACGTCTAACTTGTTTTTGCAAGGCTTGTGATGTGATATGGTCAATGATAAAAAGTTGTTGTATGCAATGAGATTTATTGTAAGTTAAACAACCGACAGAAGCCATATGGTTATCTTTTTCTTTTTATGGCCTACATGCTGTATATATCCATGAGATATATTATAATGCTGAAAGACGGCCATGATGGAGGCGCCGTGGACCTTGGTGCCATGCCGGTGGAATGATGAAGATCATACCATGACACAAAAGATGGAGATCGAATTCGAGAAAGACCATATCATATCACATTATTCTTGCATGTGATGTTTATCCTTTGATGCATCTTATTTATGCTTTTGTCTAGCTTAGAACTTGGAGGTAATATTATAATATGATCCCTCTCACTAAAATATCAAGATAAACATGTGTTCTTCCTTTAGTATGCGTCGTTAAGAAAGTTCATCATTTCGAAGCACCACATAATGATCGGGTATGATAGACTCTACGTTCGCATATAACATGTGTAAGACAGTTTTACACACGTCAGCACTAAGCTTCTTAGTTGGCGAGCTTGACATGTACAGACATGTCCTCAAAACACGAACCGAAAGGTAAAGCATGAGTTATATGAATGATATGATGACCATATAATGCTTGCCATTGCAGCTGCACCACCTCACATGACCATACAAGCTTCTTAGTGAATTTGGTTCGTCAAATCACTAAAAATCTAAAGGGATGTTGTTTTGAGTGGGAGTTCATTTAGTAATTTGGATGAATTTAAACTTAATTTATCATAAAAATCAAAGTGAATTTGCACAGTTCATTGTAGTCACTAGCATTCGTTTACTACCTTGCATTTAGCTATAATTGAGATAATATAACTATAGAATTCTCGATTTTTACAAACTGGTATCGTATTGTTTTTGAGTATTAATCTAAAGTTCAAAATACTATTGCAAACTTTTAGCAAAACCTCACTTACTCCATGAAATTCAATAAATGTATTGAATCAATAGTAAGAAATTGCAGTGTTAGTATATAAGTATCATGCTTATCTCCATGATTCTTGATACTGAAAAATTGGTTTAATATCAAAATTATCTAGGAGCTGATTTTTTCCAGAAACCATCATGTGTACAAGATATGGTGATATCTGAAACAATGCTTAGTTGCAATATCATAGAGTATAATTTAATATAATACATATTCTCGTATTGTATAAGAATTTGCAAAGGTTGGAGATGCTAGGCATCATGATCACCCAAAAGGTTTTGCAAATTAACATTATATTCGTGACTCGTCCTTATGAGCTATAGTATCTTGATCATGAAAGTTATCATGATAAGGATGGATAGAAGATGTGGATAAAATGTTTACAACATTAAAAGGATTACTAAAAGAATGAAATTTGGAGAGCGCCAAATATTTGATGTGATCTACATCAAAAGTGCAAGTGGAAGGATATTAGTGTTTGACTAACAGGATTTGGACTATGTGTCATGTGTATGGCACCACTATTAACGTTGATAGATTCTTTTAAAGAAAAAAGTAAATGATGAAAGAGAATGAGAAAAATATTTGGCAAAAAAAAAGACTAGAAATGTCCATCTTAAGTATATAGATAATATACATGTTTATGGTGTATAGTTTTCTTGTTAAAAAATGTGGTTCTTAGGAGGTGGTGTTTTGCCTCATGGGTGCAAATGATCCTATTATACAAAATGTATAAAAACAAAAATTAAAATGTTTAAAAAGTTGAACAAAATTTTGCATGTACATCTAAACATTCTAGGTTCATGCACAAGGTTTTTAGAAAAAATAAACATTTTATGTGGCTTTGTAAAAATGAAAATAAAAATGTCCGTGAATAGTCAGGTTGTAGCACCAAAATTTGTGTTTTTTACGTGGGGCACAAAAAATATTCTTTTTCCCTGAAAATTTGTGTACGAGCATATAATGTCCAGTTGTAAATGCATATATATTTTCTATTTTTTGAAATTTTAAAATATATTTGCACACATGATCCGAATTGTATTTCCGTGGTTCTTAGGTATTGATACCTAATTGGTTAGTGTGAAATGTCACATAGAGCAACATAATTCATGAACAACAATGACCTATATAACTAGCAAGATAATACATGATGATGTTCATCGAAAACAAATAAAGTGTTGTTATGCTTCTTGTTGACATCAAAATTTGTCTTCAAGAGTTGTTTTAATAATTGTTATTTTGTTCCGGTATTATGAGAATAATGATTCCGTATTACATAAAAGATGGATGAACTCTTACAAGTCTATTTGGAGAAATCACGTCCATAAACACTCATGCTAAAGTGTCGTAAGACAAATTATTAGAAGATCACTTATGAGTGACACTACAGTTTAAATCATATTGGAAAAAAACATGAAGAAACTCCATATTGATATAATTTTGGAGTCCTTTTGATTTTTGAATCAATTGACGCTTGTGAGAATTTCCTGGAAATGATTTAAATTTCATGCATAGGCCAAAACAAGAACGAATGACTAACTTGTCGGACATTGTGCATGTTGATTTGTATAGTCCATTATGTGTAGCCATGTGTGGTGAATCTTTCAACTTCCTATACTTTAACCAAAGATTTGAGTAAATATATATGTATATTTACTTAATAAGGGAGAAGTATCAAACATTTGAAAATGTTCAAATAGTTTCAAGATGAAGTGGAAAATCATTGTAACAAGAAAATAAAGAATTTATGATTGAAATAAAGGAAGATATTTGAGTTACAAGTTTAGAAAACACTTAAGAGTCGAGGAATCGTTCCATAGACTTGTGTTTCCCGAAACACCATACAAGTATGGAGTATTTGTGAAATGTAATCAAACCCTATTTGACATGGTAGGATCAACAATCTTATTTATAAAATTACCATTATATTTTGAAGATTAAGGTTTAGAGACTCTTGCTTTTACACTAAAAATAGCACCATCATGATCCGTTGAAATGACACCATATGAGTTATGGTTTGGGATAAAACCCAATTAGTATTTTCTTAAATTTTGGTATGCTAGACATAAGTGAAGTCTTTACAAGCAAAGTCGGATAGGCACGTCTTTGTAGCTTATTCCAAATAACCTTTGGGTGTTTCTTCATAACACCGAAGACAAAAGTGTTTGTCACTTTGAGACGTCAAATTTCATGAGAAGGAATTTTCTGCGAAAAGTTAAGTGGAAGGACAATAGAACTTTGATACGACTATTGAACCTTAGCTATATGTGTTGAGTTGCGCAACGTCGAAAAGTGTCTTGCAGGCAGCCATTATTCTCATGGCTCCCGTGCCTCAAAGCTTGTGGCCATAAAGATCTAAGTTCATATTGAACCATGTAGGTCAGATAAACAATCAAATAGCAAGATTTGAGATCAAATCATTATTGTTTGACAATAATAAACTGACTACATGCAAAGAAGCCATGATGGACCCTGATCCATCAAATGACTAGAAGTCATAAAATCCGTGATAGTTTCCATACATGAGAAACAAGTTTCTAAATTTGGAAGATCCTCTAGAAGGCATGAATCCTATTAGCCATATTTGTATCTATAAAGAAACATACATGGATGTTTCACATCTATGAAATAGTTGACATATCGTTAAATGAGTTTTACAATTATGTTCAATGAGTTAACTATGACAAGATTTGATCTTTCATGATGATATTTAGTTTGGACGGATTATTGTAGCAACCACTACATATGTCAATTTTGGTATATGGTAGTTGAACAAACAAAACAAAGTTCTTATAATAGAATGGTTACCTAGGACCTGTACATGACACGGTCAAAAGGGTTATGTTGAATCAAATGATGCTAAAAAGGCATGCAAACTTTTATGGTTGAAGTAAGCATCGCGGAGTTGAAATCTTCACCATGATGAAATTGTTAAAAAGTTTAATTTCGTTAGAGATGATCAAGATGCTTGCATTTGCAAGAAATTAAGTGGAAGAGCTAAGACATATTTCTAATACATTATGTATAATACATATTGTTGATTGGGAATGATTTATCCTTTATTGACAAAAGTTAAGGATTTCATTAAAATTATATTTAAATGAAAATTTTAGGCAAAACCAGATTATTGGACATAAATATCTATGTAGATAGATTGAGATGATAGTATGGTTGTGCCGAAGTACAAAGAAATGTTGAATGGATTTCAATATGGAAACGATGAGAAAGTTCTTGCCGCATGGAAGAGGTTGAAGCAAGATTCAAGTGTTTTGACACTTGGTGAGTGAAACCACATGAATGATTTGATAAACCATGAATACCGTGATATGTACATATCCAGATATGTCATGTGCTCTAAATATTATGAGCATACACCAGAGTGAGTTATAAGATAATCACTGGACAATAGTAGGATATCCTTATGTCCTTTGGAAGTACTAAGAACATATTATGTAAAGGTGACAAATAGTTTTTGTAAAGTGTTACACTAATACTAGTTTATAGTTCAATATAAAGTGTTACATTAATACTAATATTGTCACAAGATAATTTTCTTGTTTATCTCAATTTAGGTTATGAATTAAGGTGGCACAATTTGATGGAAGAAAGTTTCTTGATAGATTTGGATGACTTCCAAAAAGTTAATTATTGTGACGGATACTACAACGAAAGGCTAAGTATAAGACTTCTCTAGTAGCAGCATAGGAGGGCATTTGTGTCAATAAGTTTGTTATCAAACTAGGTGTCCAAGTGGGCTAGTACTATGAAGATCCAGTGTATGACAATAGTGTCAATATGTTTTTAACTCAAGGAAGTGAGGTCTCACCAAAAAGACTAAATTTATACAATGTCATCTCATTTGAGAATCAGTGATGCGTAGATATGCAAAGACATGCAAATACACATAGACCTAAAAGTGTCAGGTCCGAAGATTATGTTTACCACTAGCAATCACGTATATACAACACCATAAAGTCATAGGTGTTGAATGTGCAAGTTTCCAAACTAGATTATTGACTCTAGTGCAAGTGGGAGACTGAAGGGAATATGCCCAAGAGGCAATAATAAAGTGGTTATTATATTATTCCGTGTTTATGATAAATGTTTATTAATCATGCTATAATTGTGTTAACGTGAAACGTTAATATATGTGTGTTTAATAAATAAAGAAATGGTTCCTAGTAATGCCTCTCATTACACTAGCTTGTTGACTAATAGATGATCAAGGTTTCCTGATCATGAACATTAGATGTTGTTAATGACAAGGTCATGTCATTAGAGAATGATGTGATGAAAATTCACCCATAGTTTGTTTAGCAATACGATCATGTCGTCAAAGTTTATATTGCTCTATAAACCTCAGACGAGTAACACTAATCCTTAGACCATGAGATCATGTTAATCACTAACACTGGAAAAGTACTTTGATTCCATAAAACATCACACCGTAACAGGGTGATTATAAAGATGTCGTTCGGTACTTAGAAAGTGTTAGTTAAGGCTCATGGATCAAGAGTGGGATTTTTCCATCCCAATGGCAAATAGATATATTATGGACCCTCTCGGTGATATCACATTAACATCGCTTGCAAGCACGTGACTAGCTCATGAGAATGTTATATCACAGAACGAGTAAAAGAGTACTTTTCAGTAATAAGATCGAACTAGGTATGGATGATACCAAATGTTTGGATCTCGGACAGGTAAAATATCGCGAGACAAAAGTAATTGGTTACTATGAAAAAGGTTCACGTGATCAGTAGTTCATTGTTGAGTAAGTGGGAGTCATTTTGGATCTCGAGATCCCACTAATGACTATTGATCGGAGAGAGTCTCGATCATGCCCACTTAGTTCACGAACCATAGGGTGACACACTTAAGGCTCGTCGACGCATTTGAGTGGATACGGAATGCAGGAGAAAATACTGGACAATGCGGAAACTGTTTGATAAAACTGTCGGAATAGTTTCGGTACATCAAAATAGTGCAAGAGAATAAATTGGTAATATGTTCATTGAATGAAGTACTCATTAAATAAAGTGTTCATTAATTTGAGTGACATTAAACCAAGTGAATTAAATGTATTAATTTGGAAATACCTTTGGATTTTTAGTGGAGATTTAATGGGAGAAAGTGACCCTTGATTATTTGTGAATGGAGAGTCCACTAGCAATCAAGAGGGGAGTACCACATGGGGCCCTTGGGTACTGCCCCCACTCCTATATAAGGAGGAGGTGGAGACCCTTTCCTCACACACCACTCCATCTCTCCCATATGCCCTTTTGTCGGCATCTTCCTCCCCTTGCTAGCTGATCTAATATCACGAGTATGGTGCTTAGACGAAGCCCTAATTAAGCCCTTATCCACCACTGCCACCACCATGTCATTGTGTTACTTGAGTTTTCGAGGATCCGCTATTTCCGTTGCCCAACTGGAGCAACAGACGGAGGTTGTTGTCGTACTGGACGTGTGACCGGTTGTGGAGGCGCTGCCTGTTTGTGGAGTGGATCATCTTCGTGTCCTTGAGGATAGATGAGTACATTCTACATCAGCCACGTTTATTTGCGGGATAGTTATCCCACTTTCGGTCTTCGAGGGTGATTCCATCTAAAACTGTTACAAGTATCACCTAGATTTGATCTTGGCAGTAGCAACGATAGGATTTTTTTGTTTTCTATGCAACGAACCCATCAAAAAGACCCTCTTTCCCCAATGCTTCAAAAAAATACCATAGAGTACTCAAATAATACATCGCTTTCTAAAAAAGTTGAAGTATTGAATACTTTAAGGTATTTGGACCTAATAAATATTATGGTTTCAATACTGAAATATTCTTTAAAACTGTGTTTTTTAAGTTTGGAGAACAAGGTCTGACCCTCTTCTTTTCTAAAACAGAGAAACAAGAAAAAATGTGGTATTTGCTATCAAGACCCTGAAATACTTTGGTTTTGAAATACTTCGGTTTAGAAAATACTGAAGCACCAAATATGGCCTTAGTGCCTGGCAATTTTAGAAAAAAGAGGGGCAAACCTCTTTCTCCATTACTTAAAAAACACGGTTTCTCGTTTTAAAAGAAAACCATGGTCTTTTGAGAAATACTTTGGTTTTAAAACCACAACATTTATTGAAACCAATTTTTGTAAAGTATTTGATACTTCAGTACTTTTAGAACCGAAGTATTCTCTGAATACTTCAAAAAAACTTTTTTTGTGAAATTCCACCGATCTATTAATAATCATCAACATAAATAAAAAGAGGCCAAAAGTAATAAAAATTACAAATAGGTAATGGGACCACCTAGCGATGACTACAAACACTAGAGCAAGCCGAAGGCGCGCCGCTATCCTCACCCCTTCATAACTGGAGACGGGCGAAACTTGTCGTAGTAGAGATTGTTTTAGTAGACAAACGGGAAATCATCGTGCTAAAGCCACAAAGGACCAGCGCACTATAGTAGCAACCATCTCCAATGACGACAACCATAAATGGGAAGAGACTAACCTGAACACAAACCAATGAAGACAAAAACGGATAGAATCCTAGGAGATCCGTCTGGCAAAAGACTCCACGCGCCCTCCATATGCTCTAGATGCACCACCAGAGCAATGATAGAGCATGGAGGACCTTACTATGACTTTAAAACATATCCTTCATATCAACATCCCGAAGAAAATACTAAAGCATAGACTCAAGAAAGAATGGAAAAGCTCCCGCCGGCGAGAGGCCACTAGTAGAAACAAGGGCTTCGGTTTGAAGCCGATTCTAGGTCTAGTACCGGGTGGGTTTTGGGTCGAGACTAGTGCTCACACTAGTACCGGTTCATCCCGGATCCAACGGCTAGGATACCAGGACAACTCTAGTCCTGGATCGTTCCGTACCTCTAGTCCTGGTTCGTGATATGGCCCGGGACTAGAGGGCTCGCACCAGATAGCACCACATGCGGGAGCTTGTAGTTCCGATTTGTATTACAAACCAGGACTAGTGGTCAATCACTAGTCCCGGATCATAATACAAACCGTTACTATTGGTTTCCCTATATAATTCGGTTTCGTCTATGTCCGAGCCCATGGCCTTTTTTCCTCCAAACAAGCCGAGTTCATGCCCATTTTTTCTCCAACATTTATCAAGATTTGGTGGCACCTCCTAAATCCAAGGTTTTAAAAGGTTAGCAACTTCATTCTTTCATCTCTCGTTGTTAGTTTAGCTCAATGCTCTAGAAGTAGAGAGAGATTTCATGCTCTAGAACTAGAGGGAATTTTATATGTGTAACGTTAGGCAAATTTTGATTAGGCAAAAAGTTACTGAAAATTAAAATGTGTAATTTTAGAGTTTAAGAGCTCGAAATGGAATAAGATTTTCACTGGTGGATCAATAATTAAAAACTCCATTTTTTCATGTTAATTGTTTTGTCTAATTCAAAAATTGATGCATGTGAAATTTTCAAAATTCAAATTTTTAGATTTCAACAAGTAAATGAAGTGAGGAAATAGGGTTTTTCTTTAAATAGTGTTGCTCATTTGATGCTCTAGAAGCTCACATTAACTTGTTAGTTTGCATATGTGTAGATGTTGTTACTTAGATGTTGTTTACTTAGTAACTGATCAAAATGAGTATGGAGTAGTTTTTTTAATTAGTGCATAGTTTTTTATTTTTGCAATAATTACATTTGGTCCACTAGACTCTATTGTTGTTTTAATGTGATGAACAACTTGTAGTAAATTGGTCACTGATCTATATTCATGATGTTGTGTAATGGTTTTTGATATACTTATACAATAATGCAGATGGTCCGGGAATGGATGTACGGTACTGACCGACGCGCTGGCGAGTTCATTAATGGCGTGCATGAATTCCTCCGTGTGGCTGATGCGAACAAGAGGAATGGTTTTTTATTTTGTCCATGTAGTGTCTGTAAGAATGAGAAGGATTACTCTGACTCAAAAATCCTTCACATCCACCTGTTTCGGTCTGGTTTAATGCCCAACTATAATTATTGGACCAAGCACGGAGAGGGAGGAGTTATAATGGAAGACAACGAAGAAGAGGATGATGAAAACTATCATGGGTTCCCTGAATACGATGATACTTCCATGGGGGAAGCTGAAGGGGGGCTGAAGAAGAGGCACATGATGAGCCCGTTTGTAACATCCCAAAACTTCAATCCAAGCTTATCAAGATCAAATCATCCAAAAATAGGGTTAACAAAAACTTTTCCAAATTTAAAATAAAAGCATTCATATATGTGTGCATTTAAAATAGGAGTTGTTTGAATTGCCATGATTGATTGATCCAATGCTTGTAAAATGTTTCTTAGGTGATTTAAAACTCATCTACATCATTCCCAAACTTTTCCTAAAGAAAATCAAATCAAAAGGAATTAAAATGAAGGAATGGTCATTTTAGCAAATTTAACTCTCATGCCTACTTTGGCTATTCCTAGTACTCAATTCTTAACAGAAACAATTCTTGATCTTTGCACCCCTTGCTAGTACACATAATGACGTACCAAGGCCCACCTTTTGATCTACTCAAAACATTCTGTTAACTATTTTAAATGACAGTTTAAAATTGAATCTAATGCATATGCATAGATCACCCCTATTTCAAACACCATCTGTTTGAGCTCCATTTTCAAAACCCTTGCAACCAGAGACTACCTATCACTAGTGGAGATCACTCAAAAATTTTGAACTCAAAATTCAAAACTTTTTCTCTTGCGGCCATTTCATCAAACACTTGGCATGCTTAATCTCACCTCTAATCCTAGCTCACTGTTTCTACAGAGTTTAGCCACCCATTTGACCACAAAACACTCCCTCTGTCTCCACTTGATCATAACCATGCCATTATCACCCCAACCCCTACACCCTAGTGGCCAGACCAAGCCATGCCGAGCACCAACTCGCCGGCCAAACTTGCCCTCACCAAAGCGGACCACCTCCTCCTTCCTCTCCATGTCTAGGAGGTAGCCAACACCTCACTGCCCCTCTCTGTCCCCTGCCCGAGCCAAGTGCTGCTGTGGACCACCGAGGAGAGCCCGCGCCCAGTGCCATCGCACCATGCCAGTGCCGCCCCCAGAGCGTGCCTTGTCCCCGCGTGCACAAGTCACCGCTCGACCGCAGCCCGCGCCCGCTGCTCCGTCTCGACCTGGAGAACACCCCAGACATCCCCGTTCGCCGCCCAAAGCCTCACAGCCACCGCTCGTCATGGACACTGCCGCTTCGGCCACGCAGAGCGCCACCTCGCCTAGACCGTGTGCCACCGCCCCTACGGCCGCATTCAAGTCCTAGAGCACCGCCAGGGAACCGCCCATTGATCTCCATCCCCAGCCATGCCGCTAGCTCGCCGTAGCCATGTCGCCACCGTCGATCGCCCATCCCGCTCGGTCTCACCGTCGAGCCTATAAAAGGAGCCCTCCCCAGCCATTCTTCTCCACACCATTCCACTCCCCTCACCTCTCTGAACCTCACCCACCTCTCGCCGGCGCAAGTGGACCAGCAGCTCGCCGGAATTGGAGCCGAAGCCGCCGCCTCTAGAGGAGGAGGGTGCCGTTGATTTCGACCGCCCCAAGCTCAGCCGCGACCACGCCTCGCCTCACCATCATCTTCCACTTCGTTTGCCCACCTCGCCGACCCCGCTGGAGCCCTGGTACGCCCCCAGTAGACCCCCACCGAGTCGCTAGGGTTCGAGCTCGCCGACGACCTGTTCGTCGTCGACGACGACCCTCAGCCGTTGATCTCTCTTCTAATTCTACGGCCCACAGCGCGCGTACCATTTCGCATTTTAAGTGCCCATGACAAGCGGGACCCCCTGTCAGCTGAGCCCCGTGCCGTGGAGCGCCACTGGGCCGGCCCATTTCTTTCCCGCGTCAGCCCATAGATTCAAATCTAGTTTTTCCTTTTTTAGTTAAATCTAGTTTCTGTTCCCTATTTCAAAATTCAATTAAAAGAGTTTTATAAATCCAAATTGCATGAAACCAATTTTGTCTGAAAGGTATGGAAATAGCCTATCCAAGCCCATTGGATTTATTTCAATTAGAGTTATAGATCTCTCCTAATAAAAATAAGAAGACGGAAGCTTTTGTAACTTGCAACATTTTTATAAAATCAACAAACTTAGCTTTTGAATTGATTCCAACTCTCAAAAATCAAATTTCATCATATCTATCTAAATATGTAATAATATTAAGGTTTACATGCAGTGACTTTGTACTAGTACCAAAATAATGCTATATAGGCATTTCTAGTCAGTTTAGATCAAAAACTTGAGTCACTTTAGATGGGAACACTTGGTGAAAATGAATTGTGAAAACCTTGGAATGATGAGTCATTCTATTGAGATGATTTGACATGTGTTGAGAGACACAACTGGTTTATGATGATGAAAATGATGAGGCATGAGCCTTAACCCTTTTATAAAACTGATGGTTGGATTCAGATGCCATACCATTCCAAATTTACCGTACAACCACATTACCTGAATTGGGTAAGGCTTAGCTGGAAATTTATATGCATTAGTATTAGTTCCCTCACGGGAGAGGTTTGAGCTGAGGCTACCTCTCAATGTTGTCCACCTATGCAGTGCCCAAGATGACTAATGGTCATGGTTGGGAGGCCATGCTCATAGGAGAGGTGCTTGTACTAGGGTGTGTAAAGGGAAGGTTATGTTTGATTATCTGCATACTAAGTATGATGATTCAGGGTTATCCCTGACAGATGTATCGAATCTTTTGGTGAAAGTGTACCACCTCTGCAGAGTGTCAAACTATTCAAGTAGTCGCGTCCGCGGTTATGGACAGTTGGAATGGCCATACTGTTTCGTTGTCAGATGTTTTCTAAATAACTTGAAATGAATGATGAACTTTGACTTGACCACAACAGGGTTGTGTTGATGATAATAGCTTCCCAACTTAAGTGATTCTAGAACTTTACTTTATCTTTCTTTGCTTCTGAACTCACCTTAGGTTTCAAACTTAACTTGATAGTTAACTTAGATTCAATACTTTAACTTAGAATTATACCACTTGTTAGTAGTAGTTTGCGAGTACTTAAAGAGTACTCATGGCTTTTGTCCCTGGCTATTATCATGGCCATACTATGAAGGAGATTATCAAGATGATGGTCAGCAGGACGGCTATGATAACTAGGACTATCTGCCTTCGTCGTTACTGTGCCTGAAGATGGACCCACCGCTACGCTATCGTTTATTTCCGCTGCTTGTTGTATTAAAGACTGGATCATGAGATCCTTATTTGTGTAAAACCTTATGTATGATTTGTAATGGATGATGTACTATGATATCCAATCCGTTATGTCTTGCAAAAATGGTAATCCTGGGATTGCGAGGTATGGCATAACGGGCATCTGGGATTAAAAATCCGGGTGTTGACAAGTTGGTATCAGAGCCATCCTGACCATAGGAGACCCTAGTTAGAATGGACGTCCAAACCAAAAACTTAGCTTCAAAACCAAAGTGAGTATTTATGAAAAACTATTTCCCCTCTTACCCTTGTGAACTCATTCTTTCTCAAAAATGCATGTTCCTCAAAATTCTTACATTACTACTTAAAATTTGACACACGTGATCACTTCACTAACTTCCTCATCCAAAATTCTTGTAGATGGAGACTCAGTTCAGCAAGTTTTACCAGTTGGGAAACGGAGGTCAGCTGATCTTCGAGAGGGATCTGGATTATTGTCGGAGTTACTGGCGCCCACATCCGGAGTTTCTTGGAGCTCAACTTCCGGGACCCCGGAGGAGACCTCGGTGGCTAGTCACCACGGATCTTCGGGGAAGCATCGAAGCACCAACTTCCGGGAGAATTCAGTTCTCCGTGAGAGAACAACTGGCTAGATGGATTAGCCAGGGCAATGCATGAAGCTCTCGCACGTCTATGTGCCCTCAGTGTCAACAAGATTCAAGGAACCTGTTTTGCCCACTATGCAAGACGTGACTTCATGGGAATGTCGATGGAGATGCCAAGTCACCCAGAGTTGAGGCGTCAAGTGGAGAACCTTGACTTCTTGCTTCATGACCGGATGCGGGGAACTAGACAATGCCGGAGAGTTAGCCAACCAGAACCGTGCCATCGCCGACGGAAGGCCGGACTTTCACTGCTGCTCGTCCAAGATCGCCAGTCTCTTTGTTGCCAGCGTGCAAAGAAGGATTGCACCTTCGCCCGTCTTCGCAAGAAGGTGGCCGACCTCGAGAAGACCGTCAAGGAGCAGGAAGCTCAGCTTGCCGCCAAGGAAGAAGATGATGAGGGTGAAGACATCCAGGGAGATATGGATTCTTACCTCAGCAACAATGATGACTTTCTGGAAGAGGATGTTGTGGACTTCTACATTGATGATGAAGACTCCGACTTCATCGACGATGAGTAGAGGCACTAGAGCACTGTCGTAGCATGAGATGTATCATCTCATTGTATCGTAGCTTGCAGAATGGTTCTTCAAACCATCTGTTTTCCCCTTTTTCTTGTTGTGGTGTGTGTTGTATCGTGTGCTTCTTTCATGAATGAAAAAGAAGTTAGTTGAAAAACCTGAGTCTAGCTCAATGTTTTAGCTTCGAAAACCCCAAAACCATGAACATTAGAATTTTCCTCTTACCCCTATATCTATCTCAATCTTCAGATGACTCGTGGAAACCAAGGAGGGAGCCGCTCGTCGCAGGACCCAATGCTGCAGATCTTGCAGAATCTTATCGCGGACCATGAAGCAAGCAGGGTCGAGCGTCAAGCCAACTTAGCAACATGGCAGTTGATCGACCAAATGGTTGTCAACAACCAAGGACATGGAAATCAGGATCACCAAGGATCCAAACTCAAAAACTTTTAGAACACCAATCCCCCAATCTTCAACCAATTTGAAAACCCATTAGATGCTGATGACTGGTTACAGACCATGGAAAACAACTTAGAGGTTGCCAGAGTTGAGGAGAATGAGAAAGTGCTCTTCGCCACCCACTATCTGGCGGGAGATGCAAGAGCTTGGTGGAATAGCATCTGCAATATGAACCATGGCCAGGTGATGACCTGGGAAGCATTCAAGGTCAAATTCAGCCGCACCCACGTACCGCAAGGTCTTGTCAACAGGATGAGAGATGAATTCCGCGAATTGAAGCAAGGAAGAATGACTGTGGTAGAGTACCGTGACAAATTCTTATCACTTGCCAGATATGCACCGGATGAAATCAACACGGAGGCCAAGAAGAAGGAGAGATTCTTAAACGGACTGCATGATGAGATGCAGACTGTCCTCGTCAACATTCGTTTCGATGACCTAGAAGAGCTAGTCAACTCTGCCATTCAGATGGAAGGAAAGATTAACCAGTAAACGACAACCATAGCGCCAGATGATGCAACGATGCGGATCCGAGAGTCACCGTAAGTACCGTCCTAACCCCTCACCAGGATATGCACCAAGGAACAACTGACCCCCAAATTCTCGCCCAAGCTACCCCAACCGTAGTATAGGAAATGTGAAGTCCGGAGGAAACAATCAGAACTCCGGCAACGCCAACAACTTCAACCGTGCCCCTCCCAAGAGCAACAACAACAACAACAACAACAACACTGCACCCAGAACTGGAAGCAATGTTGTACCTGTCACAGTCAAGGACATGTCCCAGATCACTTGTTTCGAGTGTGGAGTGAAGGGTCACTACTCCAATGAGTGTCCCAAGAAGACTGCCGCCAATGCCCCTGTGAATGCCCCAGCTCAGCAGCAGCGTCGTGTTCAACCAGGAAGGAGATTTGCCCCAGGGAACCCGCACAACCGCAACGGTCGTCTCTTCCACATGAACGCAGAAGAAGCCCAGGAAGCGCCAGATGTAGTGCTGGGTATGTTTTCTGTCAACTCAGTATTAGCAAGAGTATTGTTTGATTCTGGAGCATCGCATTCATTTGTCACCGAAGAATTTGTATGCACTAGTAAGATTCGCCCAACCAACCTGAAGCATGTCATGATAGTTCAAATCCCCGGTTCAACAACAAAAGCTAGAAAAATTTGCAAAGTTGTACCTATCAGAATACATGGGATAGAATTTGTGCCAACCTAATTGTACTTGGAACCAAAGGATTGGAAGTAGTACTAGGTATGGACTGGATGTCAAGGCATAAAGGACTGATAGACTGTGCTAAGAAAGCCATCACCATGACCAGTAGTTCTGGAGTAACAGTAGAGCATATCTCCGAAACCTTACCCCGTCAATTCAAGTGCAACAAGAGTGTAGCCCTGCCTACCATTGACCAAGTCAGAGTAGTCTGTGAATACCCCGACGTATTCCCAGATGAATTGCAGTATGCCCGGATAGGGATATTGAGTTCATTATCGAACTAATCCCGGGACGGACCTATAGCCCAGAGACCCTATACCATGAACCCCTCAGAGTTAGTAGAACTGAAGAAGCAGTTGGATGCCATGTTAGCAACAGGTTTGATTCAACCAAGTGCATCGCCATGGAGATCACCAGTGTTATTCATCCACAAGAAAGATGGAGGCAACCGTCTGTGTATAGACTACATAAAGTTGAATGATGTCACCATCAAGAACAAGTACCCCTTGCCAAAGATAGAGGATCTATTTGATCAGTTGACTGGAGCTCAGGTATTCTCAAAGATTGATCTTAGGACTGGTTATCACCAACTTAAGATTCATGCAACGGATATTCCGAAGACCGCCTTTACTACTCGCTATGGTTTATACGAGTATACGGTTATGTCTTTTGGATTAACCAATGCCCCTGCTTATTTCATGAATCTCATGAATAAGATCTTTATGAATTTCCTCGATAAGTTTGTAGTTGTGTTTATCGACAACATTCTTATCTACTCCAAGTCAGAAGAAGAGCACGAGCAACATCTGAGAATCATCCTAGAAACCCTGAGAGAGCATCAGTTATATGCCAAGTTCAGCAAGTGTGAGTTTTGGCTGAAAGAAGTAGGATTACTAGGACATATTGTGTCTGCGGAGAGTCTCTGTTGATCCCACCAAGATCAAAGATGTCAAGAATGGGAATCCCCAACAAATCAAACCCAAGTTCGTTCATTTTCGGATTAGCGGGATATTACATAAGTTAAAGAAGGATTCTCGAGCATACCCGACCAATGACCCAATTGTTGAAGAAGGACAAGAAGTTTGAATGGACAGACAAATGTGAAGCTAGTTTCCAGGAGCTGAAGAAGAGATTGATATCAGCCCCAATTTTGATCATGCTAGACATCAAGAAGCCGTTTGATGTGTATTGTGATGCATCCAAGATTGGCCTAGGATGTGTATTGATGCAAGAAGGCAAAGTCATCGCTTATCTGTCTCGACAACTGAAGCAGCATGAGCAGAACTATCCGACCCATGATCTTGAGCTAGCAGCCGTGGTTCTAGCATTGAATACATGGCGTCATTATTTGATGGGTAATCGTTGTGCGATTTACTCGGATCATAAGAGTTGAAGTATATCTTCACCCAGAAGGAGATGAATATGAGGCAAAGAAGATGGATAGAGTTAATCAAGGATTATGACCTTGACATTCACTATCACCCCAGCAAAGCCAATGTGGTAGCGGATGCTCTTAGCAGATTGTCGTGTAGGCTGAACACCATGATCAAAGAGAAGCAACCAAGTTTATATGAGGAGTTGGAGCAGTTCAAGACTGAGTTAGTTAGCAAAGGATTCCTAGCTAGCAATTAACTTCAACCCACTTTGATTAGCCAAATCAAGGAAGCCTAGAAGGGAAATGAAAGTATCGACAGAATCAAACGCCGTATTGGTACAAGAAAGGTACCTGGATTCACCAAAGACGAAGAAGGTGTACTGTGGTACAAAGGACGTATCTGTGTGCCAGCAGATTCGGAGCTGAAGGAGGTTATCATGAAGGAAGCTCATGATACTCTTTATTCTATCCACCCCGGAGGAACAAAGATGTATCAGAATTTGAAAGAGCAATTTTGGTGGCACAAGATGAAGAGAGAGATCAGAAGCTACATCACCAAATGTGACATCTGTCAAAGAGTCAAAGCAGAGCATCAGAGACCTGCAAGATCAAGGCAACCATTGCGATTCGAATGGAAATGGGATTCCGTCGGAATGGACTTTATCACCGGTTTACCTACTTCTAGTAGGGGAAATGACTCAATCTGGGTCATAGTTGATAGACTGTCCAAGGTAGCCCACTTCATACCTGTCAAGACAACCTATCAGAGTGCAAAACTAGCAGAGCTGTATATTGCTAGGATTGTTAGTCTGCATGGAACCCCCAAGACCATCGTCTCAGATCGAGGAACCCAGTTTACTTCAAGATTTTGGCAGAAAGTTCAGGAAGGTTTAGGAACCAAGTTGAACTTCAGCACCGCGTATCACCCGCAAACAGATGGACAAACTGAGAGAGTCAACCAGATCTTGGAGGATATGCTTAGAGCTCGTGTGCTGGAATACGGATCAAAATGGGAAGACTACCTACCTTTCGTAGAATTCTCATATAACAACATTTATCAGGCCAGTTTGCAGATGACACCATTCGAATTCCTATACGGAAGAAAGTGCTGTACCCCCTTGAATTGGTCGCAAGTAGGAGAGAGTCAGATCTTTGGACCCGACATTCTCCGAGAAGCAGAAGAGAAAGTTCACAAAGTCCGGGAGCACCACAAGACCGCCCAATCCAGAAAAAAGAGCTATGCTGACAAGAGAAGGAGAGACCTGACTTTCAATGTCAGAGATTTCGTATATCTCAAGGTTTCACCATTGAAGGGAACTCAATGCTTTAGTCTGAAGGGAAAGTTAGCTCCCAGATATATCGGACCTTTCAAAATTCTGAACTGTCGAGGAGAAGTATCGTATCAACTGGAACTGCCTGAAGAGATGTCAGCCATCCACAATGTGTTCCATATCTCGTTACTTTGCAAATGCTTAGAAGTGCCTGAGAAGACTGAAGTTTTCAAGAACATCGATCATAGAGCTGTGGAAATCAACAATGACCTGACCTATCAGGAAGTACCCATCTATATCTTAGAAGAAGCCTACAGAACCACCAAGACCAGGAGTATCAAGTTTCTCAAGATTCAGTGGAGAAACCATACAGAGGAGGAAGCCACTTGGGAACGCGAAGATTACATTAGGACAGAGTTCCCAGATCTCTTTAGTTCCTAGTTTTCTTTGTAAATCTCGAGACGAGATTTTGTTTAAGGGGGGAAGGTTTCTAACATCCCAAAACTTCAATCCAAGCTTATCAAGATCAAATCATCCAAAAATAGGGTTAACAAAAACTTTTCCAAATTTAAAATAAAAGCATTCATATATGTGTGCATTTAAAATAGGAGTTGCTTGAATTGCCATGATTGATTGATCCAATGATTCTAAAATGTTTCTTAGGTGATTTAAAACTCATCTACATCATTCCCAAACATTTCCTAAAGAAAATCAAATCAAAAAGAATTAAAATGAAGGAATGGTCATTTTGGCAAATTGAACTCTCATGCCTACTTTGGCTATTCCTAGTACTCAATTCTTAATAGAAACAATTCTTGATCTTGGCACCCCTTGCTAGTACACATAATGAGGTACCAAGGCCCACCTTTTGATCTGCTCAAAACATTCTGTTAACTATTTTAAATGACAGGTTAAAATTGAATCTAATGCATATGCATAGATCACCCCTATTTCAAAAACCATCTATTTGAGCTCCATTTTCAAAACCCTTGCAACCAGAGACTACCTATCACTAGTGGAGATCACTCAAAAATTTTGAACTCAAAATTCAAAACTTTTTCTCTTGCGGCCATTTCATCAAACACTTGGCATGCTTAATCTCACCTCTAATCCTAGCTCACTGTTTCTATAGAGTTTAGCCACCCATTTGACCACAAAACACTCCCTCTATCTCCACTTGATCAAACCATGCCATTATCACCCCAACCCCTACACCCTAGTGGCCAGACCAAGCCATGCCGAGCACCAACTTGCCGGCCAAACTTGCCCTCACCCTAGCAGACCACCTCATCCTTCCTCTCCATGTCTAGGAGGTACCCAACACCTCACCGCCCCTCTCTGTCCCCTGCCCGAGCCAAGTGCTGCCGTGGACCACCGAGGAGAGCCCGCGCCCAGTGCCACCACACCATGCCAGTGCTGCCCCTAGAGTGTGCCTTGTCCCCCGTGCACAAGTCACCGCTCGACCGCAGCCCGCGCCCGCCGCTCTGCCTCGACCTGGAGAACACCCCAGACATCCCCGTTCGCCGCCCAAAGCCTCACAGCCACCGCTCGCCGTGGACACCGCCGCTTCGGCCGTGCAGAGCGCCACCTCACCCAGACCGTGTGCCACCGCCCCTACGGCCGCATTCAAGTCCTAGAGCACCGCCAGGGAACCGCCCATCGATCGCCATCTCCAGTCATGCCGCTAGCTCGCCGTAGCCATGTCACCACCGTCGACCGCCCATCCCGCTCGGTCTCACCGTCGGGCCTATAAAAGGAGCCCTCCCCAGCCATTCTTCTCCACACCATTCCACTCCCCTCACCTCTCTGAACCTCACCCACCTCTCGCCGGAGCAAGTGGACTAGCAGCTCACCGGAATTGGAGCCGGAGCCGACGCCTCTAGAGGAGGAGGGTGCCGTTGATTTCGACCGCCCCAAGCTCAGTCGTGACCACGCCTCGCCTCGCCGTCGTCTTCCACTTCGTTTGCCCGTCTCGCTGACCCCGCTGGAGCCCTGGTACGCCCCCAGTAGACCCCCACCGAGCCGCTAGGGTTCGAGCTCGCCGGCGACCTATTCGTCGTCGACGACGACCCTCAGCCGTTGATCTCGCTTCTAATCCTACGGCCCACAGCGCGCGTACCGTTTCGCGTTTTAAGTGTCGCTGATAAGCGGGACCCCCCTGTCAGCTGAGCCTCGTGCCGCGGAGCGCCACTGGGCTGGCCCATTTCTTTTCCCGTGTTAGCCCATAGATTCAAATCTGGTTTTTCCTTTTTAGTTAAATCTAGTTTCTGTTCCCTATTTCAAAATTCAATTCAGAGAGTTTTATAAATCCAAATTGCATGAAACCAATTTTGTCTGAAAGGTATGGAAATAATCTATCCAAGCCCGTTGGATTTATTTCAATTAGAGTTATAGATCTCTCCTAATAAAAATAAGAAGACATAAGCTTCTGTAACTTGCAACATTTTTATAAAATCAACCAAGTTAGCTTTTGAGTTGATTCCAACTCTCAAAAATCACATTTCATCATATCTATCTAAATATGTAATAATATTAAGGTTTACATGCAGTGACTTTGGAGTAGTACCAAAATAATGCTATATAGGCATTTCTAGTCACTTTAAATCATTAAATAATGAACTTAAACCAAAGTAATATTGATCCAACCCTTAAATCTCATTCCCGCATGTTAAAATATGTGGTGAGGACATGTATCCACATGATCCCATATTTTGGTGGTGAATATTAAGTTTTAGTTAATATTTCAATGAGTAGAAATTACTTTTCTAAAATAAAAAGGTTCGAACTATTGAATTAAACTTGTGATGCTTGTGATGATAATAGATCATCAAATGTGTGTTTTAGAATGCTACTTAGCCTAGTTAAGTATTGTTTGGTGATTGTCTACTCCCTATGTATTTATAGACGATAGTACCGACCAAGTCTACGAGGAGGAGGAGTTCTACCAAGAAGAAGAAGAAGAAGAAAACTTCAACCACTGCACCAACCAAGGCAAGATATTGTTAGCAAGCTAGAATTAAACTAGATGGTTTAGCAAAGATGCCTTAAGCATGCTTTGATCACACTCCTCTAACTATTAGTACCCCAAGTCTCATTGACAAGTTTACCCCCCTTAGGATATACAAAGTTCTTTACTTAATTTTGAAGGTAGCATAAAAAGTATAAAACTTGACCTACTTAGAAACCCTTAGATGTCATTCTATGGCATGAGATTGATCCCATCTTTCCACCTTAGTGAACACTCTTAACTTAGTATTTTAGTATAGATCAAAAACTTGAGTCACTTTAGATGGGAACACTTGGTGAAAATGAATTGTGAAAACCTTGGAATGATGAGTCATTCTATTGAGATGATTTGACATGTGTTGAGAGACACATCTACTTTATGATGATGAAAATGATGAGGCATGAGCCTTAACCCTTTTATAAAACAGATGGTTGGATTCGGATGCGATACCATTCCAAATTTACCGTACAACCACATTACCTGAATTGGGTAAGGCTTAGCTGGAAATTTATATGCATTAGTATTAGTTCCCTCACGGGAGAGGTTTGTGCTGAGGCTACCTCTCAATGTTGTCCACCTATGCAGTGCCCAAGATGACTGATGGTCATGGTTGGGAGGCCATGCTCATAGGAGAGGTGCTTGTACTAGGGTGTGTAAAGGGAAGGTTATGTTTGATTATCTGCATACTAAGTATGATGATTCAGGGTTATCCCTGACAGATGTATCGAATCTTGTGGTGAAATTGTACCACCTCTGCAGAGTGTCAAACTATTCGAATAGCCGCGTCCGCGATTATGGACAGTTGGAATGGCCATACTGTTTCGTTGTCAGATGTTTTCTAAATAACTTGAAATGAATGATGAACTTTGACTTGACCACAACAGCGTTGTGTTGATGATAATAGCTTCCCAACTTAAGTGATTCTGGAACTTGACTTTATCTTTCTTTGCTTCTGAACTCAGCTTAGGTTTCAAACTTAACTTGATAGTTAACTTAGATTCAGTACTTTAACTTAGAATTATACCACTTGTTAGTAGTAGTTTGCGAGTACTTAAAGAATACTCATGGCTTTTGTCCCTGGCTATTATCATGGCCAGACTATGAAGGAGATTATCAAGATGATGGTCAGCAGGACGGCTATGATAACTAGGACTATCTGCCTCCGTCAGCATTGCCTGTGCCCCTGAAGATGGACCCCACCGCTACGCTATCGTTTATTTCCGCTGCTTGTTGTATTAAAGACTGGATCATGAGATCCTTATTTGTCTAAAACCTTATGTATGGTTTGTAATGGATGATGTACCGTGATATCCAATCCGTTATGTCTCGCAAAAATGGTAATCCTGGGATTGCGAGGTATGGCATAACGGGCATCTGGGATTAAAAATCCGGGTGTTGACACCGTTGATGATCTTGATCGGCCCATTGCTGGTTGATACGTTGTAAATGTATCTATAATTTTTGATGTTCCATGCTTTTTTAGTATCTACTTTCTTCTGTTTTGTTCATACTTTGAGGTATTTTTATACATTTTCTGGAACTAACCTATTAACAAGATGCCACAGTGCTAGTTTCCTTTTTTCTTCTGTTTTTGGTTTCAGATAAGCTAGTAAGAAAATATTCTCGGAATTGGACCAGACAAAACCCAAAGTCAATATTTTACCCGAAGCAACACGAAGTCCGGAGGGGAGACGAAGTGGCACACCAGGGCAGCCACACCTGGTGGCGACGTGGCCTAGGGGGCGCGCCACTAGGGGCTGCAGGCCCCTGGTGATCCACCGACCTTGCCCCTTCGCCTATAAAAGCCTCCCGGGACAAAAACCCTAAGTACCCGATCAGAATTCTACGAAAAGTTCTGCAGCGCCGCCGCCACCGAAGAGGAGATTCGGGGGACAGAAGTCTCTGTTCTGGCACCCTGCCGAGACGGGGAAGTGCCCCCAGAGCCATATCCATCGACTCCATCGCCATCTCCATTGCCGTTGCTGACTCGCATGATGAGGAGGGAGTAGTTCTCTCTCGAGGCTAAGGGTTCTTTCGGTAGCTATGTGTTCATCTCTCTCTATGCGTGATCTTATGAGATCATGAGCTTTGTAATCTATAGATCTATTCTGCTACTCAAGTGCTTTGATGAATCTCTGCTTATCCCCATGTGTGTGAAGTTGACAGTGTGCACACCGTGTGGCACTTTGGCTAAGGTTACATAAATACTTATCATGAGTATAATTTGAGTTGGATGTCTCTATGAGATTGTGGTGTTTGTTGGGACTATCTAGCGCTCAAGGTGATAGTGAGGGGTTATCTTGATGGGGAATGCGAACTTTAAGGTGTGCTGTTATAGCCCTACATCGTCTAACCGGAGAGTAATTCATGGTAGCATAATGAAGAGAAGATATTTATATGAGAGTGTTCACTAGTGAAAGTATGATCCCTAGGCCTTGTTTCTAAGCATTGAAACACCGTTTACAATTAGTTCTGTTACATGTTTGCTTGCTGCCACTATTATTTCAGATTGCAATTACCACTTATAATCATCCATATTACTTGTATTTCACTATCTATTTGCCGAACTAGTGCACCTATACACCTGACAAGTGTATTGGGTGTGTTCGGGACACAAGAGACTTCTTGTATCTTGATTGTAGGGTTTCTTGAGAGGGATACCTTTGACCACTTCCTCTCTGAGTTCAATAAACCTTGGGTGATCCACTTAAGAGAAACTTGCTGCTGTTCTACAAACCTCTGCACTTGGAGGCCCAACACTGTCTACAAGAATAGAAGCGTGCATAGACATCAAGCTATTTTATGGCGCCGTTGCCGGGGAGGTAAGGTAAAAGGTACTAACATCTTCTGGCTACTAAGCTATGTTCTAGTACTGTAGCTAGTGTGTGAGTGCTCGAAGTTATTTCCTTTAGATTTTGCAATTATATATTTTTGTTTCTTGCTTTTATTTTCACTAGTTAGGCTTAATGGAAAACAACAACAAAATTAGAGAGCTTTTTAGTATTTTTCCTAAGGTAGAACATGAATGGTCTGAAAAGAAAATTAAAAACCCATGGAACTTTCTTTGCATGCAAATAGCAATGTTACTAGTATGAATTTTTTGAACACCTTTGTTACTAATGCTATGGAAACGTCTAAGCTTGGGGAAGTTAGTTTTTATGAAAATGATCTTTTTAGTTCCCCAGCTTTAAAGGAGAAAATTTGCTCTGATGACACTTTATCTCCCATATGTGGTAATTCTAATGATACTTGTGATATTTTAAATCCACATACCGAAAGCGTCCCTTTTAAAATACCTATGGAAATTGTTGAACGTGTTATGAATAACTACTATTTTGGAGATGGAACTATCCACCCTGGTGATCATTTACTCTTTATACATGAATTATGCGAGTTGTTCAAGTGTGCAGGTATTTCAATGAACCAAGTTAAGAGGAAGCTATTCTATTTATCACTTAAGGTCAAAGAAAGGAAGTGGTATAAGCTACTAGACTATCATCATCATTTGGAGTGGAAGGAACTTGAATCTCTCTTTTACTCTAAATTTTATCATCCTCGTGAAATTCATAAAGATAGGAATTACATTTATAATTTTCATCCACATGATGGAGAAAGTATTTCCCAAGCATGGGGGAGATTGAAGTAACTAATGCTCAAATGTCCCATTCATGAGCTCCCTAGTAATATTGTTATTAATAATTTCTATGCAAGGCTTTCAGGACATTACAATGACTATCTAGATACTTGTTTAGAGGGATCCTTCACAAGTAAGGAGGTCAAAGCTAAGTGGGATCTTCTTGAAACAATTCAAAGCAATACCGAAGATTCGGATAACGACAAAGGTAAAGAACCAAGTATAAACTATGAGTATGATTGCATTAAGTCTTTCGCTGAAACTGCTGATTTTCAAGAGCTTAGTGCTAAATATGGTCTTGATCCTCAAATTCTTTTTGATTGTTTTAGAGCCTTTGCTTCTCATATTAATGCTCCTAAAGAAAAATGGGACATGTATCATGAGCCTTTTAAAGACACTTGCATGAAAAATGAAATTTTTATTAATGGTAGCAATAGACATGCTCAAACCTCTGAAAGTAATATTTCTTATAAGCATGTTAATTTTTGTGGAATACATAGACCTTGTGAAAAGAATCAAATTGAAGAAGAAAATTGTATCACCCATAGGAATGAAAAAACTAGAACATGGTATAGGGCTCTAAATGATCTTGGTAAAAAGTTTGTGCCCTCTATCCTTTTATTTGTGAACTTTGCTTTGGAGTGGGTCATTTCAATTTTCAATGCTCAGGCCATAATAATAGCCCTTCTAATCCAATGAGTACTTCAAGTTTGTATTGTGATGACATGATCACTCCTAATCAGCATGATGAACTTACATTATTTTTGGGGTGTGAAGAGTTATCAAGAAAAACTTCTTTGGTAAGTATGAGTGCTTTTGATATGAATAGCGTCATGCATGGTTGTCATCTTTATTGTGTTGATAATTGCCACACAAATACTTACATACAAAATATTATAAAAGATGAGATTTTACCAAAATATGATAGGACTAATATGCAATTTGCTCTTATTAATGAAAAGGAGGAATCCTCCAAAGTTTCTTCTATTGTCTCTAACAATAAACTAGGGTATATGGAGAAGCTTCCTTTCAAGCCTCTCCCTCCTAAAGAAGAAGAAGAAAAAGAAGAAGAAGAGGAGGAGTAAAAGGAGGGAGGAAACGGTATTTTCCCCTAAGCACGTTGATCCTATTATAGTTTTTGATGAGTCTCAACTCGATGATGTTACTATGCCTATTACCTATAGTAATGATCATGATTGGGAAAATCACACTACTTTTGATATTGAAAATCTCTTCGATACCAATTCTGAAAATGACGATGTTAATAATTGCTGCACTATTAGTACTATCCATGTTCCTTCCAATGATGATATGTTTACAAATGAACACACTTTGGAAGATAACTATTCTATTGTTTATGATGATACTATACCTCCAATATATGATGATTACAATAATGAATATGATATTTTAAGTCCACCTACTATTGAGGAGAAAATAACTTATGATTACATTATGCCTCCTATATTTGATGATTATGGTGATGAGAATAATAATGATAGCTATTTTGTTGAATTTTCTCCCACTACAATTAATAAGAATGACTATGTTTTTGTGGCAAGTATTAATTCTTTTATGCATGTGGCTCATGATAAGATGTTTTATGTGATAGTTATATTGTTAATTTTCTTCATGATGATACTGAAAGTTATTATGAGAGAGGGAAACATGGTTTTATGTATCTCAACAATATTAAGTTTCCCCTCTTTATGTTGAAAATTTTGAAGTTGCACTTTTTTTGCTTTCCTATGCTTGTTACTTTGTGCTTTCATGACTTGTTTTTTTACAAGATTATTTTTCATAGGAAGTGGGTTAGACTTAAATTTATTCCATATTTGCTTCTTGATGATCTCTTTTACTTCAATTCATATTTCTTATGTGAGCATCATCGAAATTATCATGCCTAGCTCAAAGGCGTTAAAGAAAAGCACTTATTAGGAGATAACCCAAATTTTTAGTCAATAAAATTTTCTTTTGTTGAGTCTTGGAAGTTATTTCCTCAGTAATAACCTCTCCTTATCCTTTTTGTGTGGTTTTTGTGCCAAGAATAACCTCTAATAAGAGAGAAATAATGCTTAGAAAAGTTGCTATCCCGGAACAGATTTTTGTGCTTCACTGTAAAAATTCGTGAAACATCTCTGTATTTCGGATTGAGCTGTAATTTTTTACGACTCTGCCCCAGTTTGTTCTCCAACTTTCTTTAGTTTAACACTTTTCGATTTGAGCAACATAAGGTCTTCGAAAAAATCGGTTTTTACCTAATTGTCTGTTTTGACAGATTTCTGCCATTATTTGCATTTACCTCTTAAATCGCTTTCTCTTTGTGTTCTTGCCAATTTCTTGAACTTTTAAAAGGAAGTGCTACAGTAGTTTTGTGTTTTAATGGAAGTTTTTCTTGTGTCGAAACTGAACCCCAAAGACTTATTATCTTGAATACACTAATGTTGCTAATGAAGATTGTGTGAAGTTTTGTATGAAGGAAATTTTGAAGTGTAGGAAAGAACAATGTGATAAGATGAAGTATGGACAAAATCTCAAGCTTGGGGATTCCACCCGTGTCACCCCAAGAAATATTCAAGAAGTACAAGCATCAAAGCTTGGGGATGCCCAAGACATCCCCTTCTTCATCAATAAAAATCTCAGGTTTTCTTTCAAACACTTCATTTTTATTGTTTCATGCACAATTATGTTGTTCTTAGAGCGTATTAGTTTTTTTTTAGTTTTTTTTGCTTGGTTTGCTTAAATAAATTATTTGGACCCCCGCATTCATACATAGTTTCAAATAAGTTGATTTGGATTCGAAAAGAGTTGGAAAGTTCATGCTTATAAGTGGTACAAAAAGGAGCTTGTTTTGAATGTGGCATGGGCTTTATGATGTCATATTTGATATTGCTTTGACTTTATGCTTAGTGATTATTGTTGTAGCATGACTTGTTACAAACAATTGAGATTGCTTAATGTGCCTTGAAAGAATCATGCGTTGTTTTAGCATATAAAAGCATAATATTGTGGTATTCTCTTTTGATGCTTTATTTGGGTTGACTTGGCGCATGCTCACACCATGTTAAGACTATACCAAGTCACCATAGACTCTATGATCATTTAGTTTTCAACTTGTAATATCACTTTATGCTTTAATTAAAAATGTTTTGTCGCTTTGCATGATTATGGCCATTATTGCTCTCTTAGTTGGTCGCTCCAAGTCTTTCACTAGCCTCCACATGTACCAATTATGAGTTCCACTCATGCATCCAACTCCAAATAAAACCAAGTTATTCCAAAGAGTCCACCATACCTACCTATTAGCATTATTGCTATTCCAAGTATATTCATATTTTTATCTACCTTCCGAATTAAAGTTGTTATGTGAAAATTAGTGATTAAAGCTCTCACAAACTTGATGGCACACTTTACTTTCTTGCACTTAATAAACTTGAACCATTGTGCCCATCTATGTTGCGTATATGCTTGCGCTTTGTAAGTTGTGAATTAGCAGAACCATGTTATCACGGGGAACGCTTTCAACATTGCACTTTATTTAGTTGATATCATGTTCTTTTGCTTATGGATCCCAGCGGTGTGAAATGAAAGGGGAGGTTGTAAGGCTCATCGAGTTCGTATATGTGTTAGAGAAATGCTTGGGCGGATAGTCTAAGCCATGCCTAATCATGGTGGAAACTTGCAGCATAACCATAGTGAGCAATCTGTGAAGCATCCTAAAAAAGGAAAAAAAAGAAAAAGGGAAAACCTTATGCAAATAGCATACAAAAAGATCACTGAGATGCTCATTGTCTGCTTGCCTTGTCATTTTGATATGGGAAAGCTTCTGTATCACCGGGCAAGGGGTACCCCGTTGGCGGTTCTCTATGATACACATGTACTTACAATGACAAGAACTTACCTATGACTAAAGTTGAGTAGCATGAGGTTCGATACTTGTAAGTAAGGGCATGAGATTTTCAGCTTATAACTTTTCAAGCATATCCTCATATTTGCTCACTTTCACCTTAATCACCTAAAGATGCTGATGATAGGGGCAATGAGAGCTAAAAGCTAATAAGTACCATAATTTTTGGAAGCGCTTTATGAAACTTGAATCCCTGCTTCCTTCTATGAATGGCCTTTCTTTTACTTTTATGTTGAGTCTCCATCTTCTATCTTTATGCACCTATTGAGAGATCATAGTGGTCATTCTTAGTTTAATGTGCATTATCCCAAAACTTGTTGATTGATTCATAACTTTGATATTGCTTGTTCTTAAACTATTTGTATCTAGTCACCCTTATGAACTTTGAAGGTGTCCTATGCGTTTATGTTTTTCTACACCATGAGGGACAAGCTGAATTCCATTCTCATTATGTTTTCTATATGTGAAACAAACAAACGTCTTTCAAAGCATTGTTATTCATGAATCTTTTGTTTGTACCTTTTCATGTTACAACATAGTTGCCATGTCTTATTGTTAGAACTATATCTTTCATGTTATGTTAGAGTACTATGATCCCAGCTATCAATGTTTTACAAATACCTTGATCAATATTATGATGGTGCATGTCACCTAAAAAATTATTCTTTTTTATCACTTACCTACTCAAGGACGAGCAGGAGTTAAGCTTGGGGATGTTGATACGTTGTTAATGTATCTATAATTTTTTATGTTCCATGCTTGTTTAGTACCTACTTTCTTATGTTTTGTTCATACTTTGAGGTATTTTTATACATTTTCTGGAACTAACCTATTAACAAGATGCCACAGTGCCAGTTGCCTGTTTTCTGTTGTTTTGGTTTTAGAAAAGCTAATAAGGAAATATTCTCGGAATTGGACCAGACAAAAGCCAAAGTCAATATTTTACCCGAAGCAACACGGAGTCTGGAGGGGAGACGAAGTGGTGCACCAGGGCGGCCACACCTAGTGGCGGCATAGCCTGGGGGCGCGCCACCAGGGGTGTGGGCCCCCTGGTGCTCCACCGACCTTGCCCCTTCGCCTATAAAAGTTCCGCAGCACCACCGCCGCTGAAGAGGAGATTCGGGGGACAGAAGTCTCTGTTCCGGCACCCTGCCGAGACGGGGAAGTGCCCCCGGAGCCATCTCCATTGACTCCACCGCCATCTCCATCGCCGTTGCTGACTCCCATGATGAGGAGGGAGTAGTTCTCTCTCGAGGCTAAGGGTTCTACCGGTAGCTACGTGTTCATCTCTCTCTATGCGTGATCTTATGAGATCATGAGCTTTGTAATCTATAGATCTATTCTGCTACTCAAGTGCTTTAATGAATCTCTGCTTATCCCCATGTGTGTGAAGTTGACAGTGTGCACACCATGTGGCACTTTGGCTAAGGTTACATAAATACTTATCATGAGTATAATTTGAGTTGGATGTCTCTATGAGATTGTGGTGTTTGTTGGAACTATCTAGCGCTCAAGGTGACAGTGAGGGGTTATCTAGATGGGGAATGCGAACTTTAAGGTGTGTTGTTATAGCCCTACATCGTCCAACCGGAGAGTATTTCAGGGTAGCATAATGAAGAGAAGATATTTATATGAGAGTGTTCACTAGTGAAAGTATGATCCCTAGGCCTTGTTTCTAATCATTGAAACACCGTTTACAATTAGTTATGTTACATGTTTGCTTGATGCCACTATTATTTCAGATTGCAATTACCACTTATAATCATCCATATTACTTGTATTTCACTATCTCTTCGTCGAACTAGTCCACCTATACACCTGATAAGTGTATTGTGTGTGTTGGGGACACAAGAGACTTCTTGTATCTTGATTGCAGGGTTGCTTGAGAGGGATACCTTTGACCACTTAATCTCTGAGTTCGATAAACCTTGGGTGGTCCACTTAAAGGAAACTTGCTGTTGTTCTACAAACGTCTGCACTTGGAGGCCCAACACTGTCTACAAGAATAGAAGCGTGCGTAGACATCACTGATGCACGAAGATACTACAAAAATGAAAAGGAGAGGGATAAGTTCGATCACATGTTATAGGATCACAAAAATTCATTGTACCCAAATTGCAAAAATGGTCTGAAAAAGCTGGGTTGCACACTGAAATTGCTGCGATGGAAGGCAGAGTGTGGTCTATCTGACTCCGGATTTGAAAAGTTGATGAACATGATGAATAATATGCTTCCAAAGGATAATGTATTGCCCATCAGTATGTACGAAGCAAAGAAGGTTGTCTACCCTCTAGGTTTAGAGGTTCATAAGATACATGCATGCCCTAATGATTGCATCCTCTACCGTAGTGAGGAGTACGAGAATTTGGATGCATGCAATCATTAGGGCGAGATGACCCCGGTGATGTTGAGGGCGAGCCCCCCGGAAGAGGGTTCCTGCCAAGGTGATGTGGTATGCTCCTATAATACCACGGTTGAAACGTTTGTTCAGAAACAAAGAGCATGCCAAGTTTTTGTGATGGCACAAAGAGGAACGTAAGTCAAACCAGATGTTGAGACACCCCGCTGATCGGTCACAGTGGAGAAAAATCGACAAAGAGTACCCAGACTTTGCTGATGACACAAGGAACTTAAGGTTTGGTCTAAGTACACATGGCATGAATCCTTTTGGGGAGCAGAGCTCCAGGCATAGCACCTGGCCCGTGACTCTATGTATCTATATCCTTCCTCCTTGGTTGTGCATGAATCGGAAGTTCATTATGATGCCAGTTCTTATCCAAGGCCCGAAGCAACCCGACAATGACACTGATGTGTTCCTAAGTCCATTAGTTGAAGAAATTCTACAGTTGTGGCGCGACAAAGGTGTATGTGTGTGGGATGAGCACAAACAGGAGCCATTTGACCTACGAGTGTTGTTGTTCGTAACCATCAATGATTGTCCTACTCTTAGTAACCTTTCAGGATAGTCAAACAAGGGATACAATACATGCACACACTATTTAGATGAGACATAAAGTATAGATTTGGAACATTGTAGGAAGAATGTGTACGCAGGATATCGTCGATTTATTTTGGCCAAGCATCCCTTAAGAAAGAAAGGCAAGCATTTCAACGATCAGGCATGTCACTAGTCGAAGCCTAAAGAACGTACTGGTGCTGATGTATTTGATATGGTTAAGGAATTGGATTAAATAGTAACCTTTGGAAAGGGTCTTGGCGGACAATCTGTTCTGAAGGACGCTAATGGACACACACCCATGTGGAAGAATAAATATATATTTTGGGAGCTACCCTATTGGAAATTCCTAGAGGTCCGCTCTGCAACTGACGTGATGCATGTGACGAAGAATCTTTGTGTGTACCTACTAGGCTTCTTGAGCGTGTATGAGAAGGCAAAAGATACACTGGAAGCACGACAGGACCAGCAATGTATGAAAGACCCAGAAGGCTTGCATCTAGAATGGTTTCAAGGTCCTGCTAGCTACGCTCTTACCAAATAAGTGAAGGAAATATTTTTTCAATGCCTGAGCAGTATCAAGGTCCTGTCTGGCTTCTCGTCGAATATAAAAGGAATAATAAATATTGCAGAGAAAAAGTTCCAAAACCTAAAGTGTCATGACTACCATGTGATTATGATACAATTGCTTCTGATTGCATTGAGGGGGCTTCTACCAGATTATGTTTGAGTACCCATTGTGAAGCTATGTGCATTCCTCAATGCAATATCTCAGAAGGTAATCAATCCTGAAGAAAGAGCATGGTTACAGAATGATGTGGTCCAATGACTTGTCAGTTTCGAGTTAGTGTTCCCACCATCCTTGTTCAATATTATGACGCACCTCCTAGTTCACCTAGTCGAAGAGATTTCCATTCTCGGTCCTATATTTCTACACAATATGTTCCCCTTTGAGAGGTTCATGGGATTCTTAAAGAAATATGTTCGTAACCATGCCAGGCCAGAAGGAACCATCTCCAAGGACTATGGAATAGACGAGGTCATTGAGTTTTGTGTTGACTTTGTTCCTGACCTTAAGCCGATTGGTCTTCCTCAATCACGGCATGAGGGGAGACTGAGTGGAAAATGCACTCTAGGAAGGAAATCAATAATATGTAGGGACAAGTATTCTTACACTAAAGCACATTACAAGTTCTATACAATTCCACCTTGGAGGCTCCGTATATCGTGGAACACAAGAAAATTGTACGCTCCAACAACCATGGGAAATGATGACTAGATTAGAAATGAACACATGAAGACTTTTGGCGGTTGGTTGCAAGCACATGTCATCAAAAACAACACTCTTGGAGATCAGCTGTACTTGTTGTCCAGGTCACCATCTTTGACTATATCGACTTTCCAAGGGTACGAGATAAATGGGAATACATTTTACACGATCGTCCAAGATAAAAAGAGCACCAACAAAAATAGTGGTGTACGCTTTGATGCAACAAACAACAATGGGTAAAAGACCACATGTTATGGTTACATATAGGAGATATGAGAACTTGAATATGGACCTACTTTTAAGGTCCCCTTGTTTCAGTGCAAATAGATTAAGCTTACAGGAGGCAGGGTAAAGGTAGACGAGCAGTATGGAATGACAATAGTGGATCTCAACAATCTTGCATACTTAGACGAACCATTCGTCCTAGCCAATGATGTGGCTTGGGTTTTCTATGCAAAGGACATGTCTACCAAACCGAGAAAAAGAAAAAATAAGCAAAAGAATACATCAGACGATGAGCCAAAGTGCCACATAGTTCTTTCAGGAAAAAGAAACATCGTGGGAGTGGAGGACAAGACAGACATGTCAGAAGATTACGATAAGTTTCATAAAATTCTGCCCTTCGTAGTGAACACTGATCGAACAACCCTGTTAATTAATGAATATTCTCCATGTTTACGGTACAATCATCAAGGGGACACAAGCGAAGAAATGAGGTGTAATAATATATTAAACATTTCATGTAACTGTGTTCGAAAAACTCAGAAGAAAACATTTAGGTAATGTATTGTTCCCGAGCATTCTGAATAGTTCCCAAGAAAATCTCTTTATTTAACTGATCTGCTAATCTGGATATGAACTAACTTTCAATAGGAAATTGTTAATCCTTTATTTGCAACTTGTTGTGGACAACACCCAAGACATTTATTAATATTAAAAAATAAGCACTTGAGCAAACTCACAAGAATACAACAACATCGTCATAGTTCGGGATGGTTGTAGAGAGACCAACATGCAAGACATTTATTAGTCATAATAATGTCTAGCCCTATATTACACAGCTTCAGGGTCATCATCATCATCGCTAGGAGCACGCGGCTGGATCCTCAGCCCTTCCCCGGCTTGTGTACGGGGGAACCGGGGACCGTGAACCATGGCATAATCCAGGGACACCTGCCACTCCAGCCTCGGATTCACGACGCGCGGGGGAGGGGGCTCCCAGATGACAATAGCGCTACCCCCGCAGCGTTCACCACCACCACCCTTCTTGTGGCTCTACAACGGGTGAAATTGCGGGTATCGTAGGCCAGGATGATCTCCCTCGATGATGTAGCGCATCACGCTAGCGATAGTTTGGTTCGCCCACCAGATGCGCGGTCGGCTTTGTTGTGGTTCACCGGTGGTGGGCTGTCACCCTCGTACCTGGCGAGCTCCCTTTCCTACCGGTTAGCAAAGAAGGCATTCCAGGTGGCGTAGTTGTCGGGATCCCAAAGGGGATCCATCTGCTGCTCCGTCATGAGCTCGAGGTAGAAGTGGTTCATGAAGTCTATATGGCTGGCGAAACCTTGAGGCATAGGGGGACAGGAACCCCCCCCAGCGCTCAACATCCAGTTGACGGGCAGCTGGTAGCCCGACGTGAATGGGTAGCTCGAGGCGCATAGTGCCTCGGTCTCCTCGAGGGCCAGAAAGGACCAGTATTTGGTGTCCATTGATGTGAGATAGAAATGTATGGATGTGTGGATGGCCATGGTGGTAGGCCTAGATATAGAGGGAAAGTGCGGGAAAACATGTCGGGAAGCGGAGGGAAATAGAGGGAAAGCATGGCGCATGGCTTTACGACTCTGAGATTGGCTAGAAATATCTTTGGTCCCGGTTGGTGTCTCCAACTGGGACTAAAGATGGACTAAAGATGAACCTTTAGTCCCTGTTGGATACACCAACCAGGAGTTAAGATATTTCTCGCCAATCTTAGAACCGTCAAGCCACACGCCATGCTACGACAGGCTAGGGCCAGCGTAAACCATGTTTAGTCTCGGTTGGAGACGCCAACCGGGGCTAAACCTGGGTGGCTGCTGACTCGTGTAATAAGGAGCTCGTTGGGGAACCCCAAGAGGAAGGTATGATGAGCACAACAGTAAGTTTCCCTCAGTTATGAAACCAGGTTATCGAACCAGTAGGAGCAAGGAAACACCTCCAAGGTGTTGCTAGCTGGCCTTTGGCAGGGCGCACCACTGGTGCTAGCAGCAACGTGGAAACCTGCACAACACAACCACATAACTTTGCCCCCAACTTACAGTGAGGTTGTCAATCTCACCTGTTTTGCTGAAAACAAAAGATTAAACGTATTGTGTGGAAGAAAGTAATAGTTTGCAAAAAGTAAACAAAAAGTAGTAAACAGTTGTAGATTGATGGTAAAAGAAAGGACCGGGATTCATAGTTCACTAGTGGTGGCTCTCCTTAAGATAAATGACATGTTGGGTGAACAAATTATAGCGGGGCAATTGACAAACATCGAGAAAGCATACATGCATATACTAATCATCTTGACTCCTTTTAGATTTGATTGTGAATTACAACATTATACATAGACCATAATCCAACTGCATCTATGACTAATAATCCACCTTCAGGTTATCATCTGAACCCCCTCCAGTATTAAGTTGCAAGCAACAGATAATTGCATTACGCATTGCGTGTAAAGTAAACAATATGATTGTTCTATCAATAAAGGATTGTTGTTTTCTCCCTAGTAGCAACAACACATCTAGTACCTTAGAGATTTCTGTCACTTCCCCAGATTACTAGAGGCATGAACCCACTATCGAGCATAAATACTAACTCTTGGAGTTGGTAGCATCTACTTGGCCAAGATAGCTACTAACAACGGAAAGCATGCAAGATCACAAATAATAAATACATGATAGAATCAATAATCAATCTGAAATAACATATCAATATTCATCGGATCCCCGCAAACACAACATGTAGGATTACAAATAGATGATCTTGATCATGAACGGAGCTCACAAGATCTAAACATGATAGCACAAAGGAGAAGAACCAGCCATCTAGCTACTACATGGACCCGTAGTCCAAGGATGAACTACTCACGCATCACACCGGAGGCTTGCATGGTGATGAAGAAGGCCTCCAGGGTGAATTCTCCCCTCCGGCAGGGTGCCGAGAAGAGCTTTAGATCCCTCCCGATCTAGGGATGGAGATGACAGCGGCTACAGACTCTTTCGTGGAATTTTGATCGGGATCTTAGGGTTTCTGTATCAGAGGCATCTTATAGGCGAAAGGGGAGGCCGAGGGGGTGCCCTAGGTGGCCAGACCACACCCTGGTAGGGGCCAGGCCTGGCTGCACGGCCAGGTGGTGTGGCCGGCCCCTGGCCCCTCTCTGTCTCGTATTCTGGCTCCATGCCCCCCTCGGTGAAAAGCTGACTTTGGATTTTGTCCTGTCCAATTCCGAGAATATTCATTTTCTGACTTTCTTGGAAGCAAAACAACAGAAAACAGGCAGTTGGCACTGTGGCATCTTGTTAATAGGTTAGTCCAAGAAAGTGTATAAAAATTACTCCAAAGTGTGGACCAAACATAAGAAAGTAGATAAAAACCAAGCATGGAACATCAAAAATTGTGGATACGTTAGCAACGTATCAACATCCCTAAGCTTAACTCCTGCTCGTCCTCGAGAAGGTAAGTGGTAAAAAGAAAGAATAATTTTTGAGGTGACGTGCACCATCATAAACTTTATCAAAGTATTTGTAAAACATTGATTGCTAGGATAATAGTCCTTCAACATAACATGAAAGATAAAGTTCTAACAATAAGACATAGCAACTATGTTGCAATATGAAAAGGCACAAACAAAAGATTCATGAATAACAATGCTTTGTAAGACGTTTGTTTGTTTCACATAAAGAAAACATAGCATAGTGGCATTCAGCTTGTCCCTCATAGAGTAGCAAACATAAATGCATAGGACACCTTCAAAGTTCATAAGAGTGACTAGATACAAATAGTTTAAGAACAAGCAATATCAAAATTATGCATCAATCAACAAGTCTTGGGACAATGCACATAGAACTAAGAATGGCCACTATGCTCTCTCAATAGGTGCATAAAGATAGAAGGTGGAGACTCAACATAAAAGTAAAAGAAAGGCCCTTCATAGAAGGAAGCAGGGATTCAAGTTTCATAAAGAGCTTCCAAAAATTATGGTACTTATTAGCTTTCAGCTCTCATTGTCCCTATCATAAGCATCTTGAAGTGATTAAGGTTAAAGTGAACAAACTATGGAGTATATGCTTGACAAAGTATAAGTTGGAAATCTCATATCCCTTGAATACGAGGGACGCTCCTCATGCTAGTCAAGTTTAGTTACCGGTAAGTTATTTTCATAGTATGTACATGTGTATCATAGAGAACCGCCAACGGGGTACCCCTTGCCCGATGATACGGAACAATCCCCATATCAAAATGACAAGGAAAGCAAACAACGAGCATCTCAGAAATCTTCTTATTTACCATGGGAAAATGGTGCTTTTTTCTCTCTTTCCTCTTTTCTCGTATCTCTTTTTTTTCCTTTTTCTCTTTTTTCTCAATATCCAACTCTTTTTTTATAAGAATGCTTCATAGACAGCTCATTATGGTTACGCTGCAGGCTTCCACCATGATGGCATGGATTAGACCGGCGGCCCAGGCATTTCTGTAACACATATACATAACTCCATGGACTTACAAGCTCCCCTTTCATTTCACACCGACGACATCCTTGGACAAAAGAGCATGATATCAACTAGGTACAAAGTACCAGTGCAATGTTGAAAGCGTTCCCCATGATAGCATGGTTCTGCTAATCCCCAACATATAAGTGCAAGCATATACAACATAGACGACACAATGGTTCAAGTTTATTAAGGGCAAGAAAAGTAAAGTGTGCCATCAAGTTCGTGAGAGCTTTAATCACTAGTTTTCTCATAAAAAGTTTAATTCGGAAGGTAGATAAAAACATGAATATACTTGGAATAGCAAATGCTAATAGGTAGGTATGGTGGACTCTTTGGAATAACTTGGTTTTAGGAGTTGGATGCATGAGTGGAACTCATACTTGGTTATGGAGGCTAGCAAAAGACTGGGAGCGACCAACTAAGAGAGCAATAATGGCCATAATCATGTAGAGCGACAAAACATCATTAATCAAAGCATAAAGTGATACTACAAGTCAAAAACTAAAGGATCATAAAGGCTATGGTAACTTTGGATAGCCATAACATGGTGTGAGCATGCGCCAAGTCAACCCAAATAAAGCATCAAAGGAGAATACTACAATATTATGCTTTAATATGCTAAAACAATGCATGATTCTTCCAAGGCACATTAAGCAATCTCAATTGTTTATAACATGTCATGCTACAGCAAAGATCACTAAGCATAAAGCCAAAACAATATCAAGCATGGCATGAAAAAGCATATGCCACAGTCAAAAACAAGCTCTCTTTTACCACTTAAGCATGAACTTTTCCTACTCTTTCCCAATCCAAACCAAACTATTTAAAAACCAATGCATGAAAGAGGGGGTCCAACCAATTTATTCAAGCAAAATAAGAAAACCAAGCAAACGAAAACCAAAAACAAAAAACAAAGTCGCTCCAAGAACAACACAATTGTGCATGAAACAATAAAAATGAAGTGTTTGGAAGAAACCTGGGATTTTTGTTGATGAAGAAGGGGATGCCTTGGGCATCCCCAAGCTTTGACCCTTGTACCTCTTGAATATTTCTTGGGGTGACACGGGGTGGCATCCCCAAGCTTGAGCTTTAGTCCATTCTTCATCTCATTACATCATTCTCTCCATACACCTGAAATTTTTCCTTCATACAAAACTTCACACAATCTTTATTAGCAACATTAGTGCACTCAAAACCTATAAAACTTCCATTAAAACACAAGCTACTGAAGCACTTCCCTCAAAAAGCTCAATTCCCCAAAAGAACTCAAAAAGGAACCAACAAGAAGCAAATGCAAATAATGGCAGAAATCTGTCAAAACAGACCAGCAGGTAAAAACCAATTTTGTCGAAGACCTTCTGTTGCTCAAATCAAAAAGTGTTGAACTAACGAAAGTTAAATAACAACCTGGGGCAGAAGCACAAAAATTCACGCCTCAAAAATATGTACAGATAGTTCACACGAATTTTTATGGTGAAGCACAGAAATCTGTTTCGGGACAGCAACTTTCCCAATCATTACTTCTCTCTCATTAGAGGTTATTCTTGGCACACAAAGCAAATAAAAAGGATAAGGAGCGGTTATTATAGAGGTAATAACTTCCAAGACTCATCTAAAACTTTTGGGTTATCTCCCAATAAGTACTTTTCTTTAACGCCTTTAAGTTAGGCATAAGAAGCAAGCAAAAGAATCAAGTGTTCTCCAATGAAGAAGCATTAAAACCAAATTTCTTGCCCTTACCTCTCTTACTTTTATTCTTAACCTTGGGGAACATATGATTGTTTGGTGGAGAAGCAAAGTGCATGGTGCCCTTTTCCACATCTATTATTGCTCCAAGGAGTTTCAATAGGGATCTTCCAAGTGTGATTTGTCCTTTTCCTACACATTCAATAACAAGGTAATCAGTAGAAACCATTTTCCCTAGGATCTTTGTAAACACTCCTTCAGCTATTCCAATTGGAGATATTGTGGCATTATTAGCAAGAAATATTTCTCCTCCTCCTTCATAAAGTCCCCAAAGATTCAAAGATTCATAGATATATTTAGGCATAAGACAGAATTCAGACATGATATCATAGCGAGCATGAAAAGTTTCATTATTTATAACAATCTTTACTGTGGGGAGCCATTTTGAGGGTTCAGAGTTTATTGGAACATAGTCATGATGTTCTCTAAGTGTATTATAGCAATCCTTTAAACTAGTAGTGCGGGTCTCAAGAGTGTTCAATCTAGCAAATATGTTTATAAAGGAAGAATCAGATTTGCTAGGCAAGTTATAAGTAAAGAACAACTTCTTTATGGCATTAACATCATCATCCTCATTGCATTGGAGGAAACCTCCTCCCACTACAGCATCCAAAGCATATCTATAGCAAAGAGCAATTCCAAGGTAAAAACTGCTAAGAAACAAGCTGTGAGTCATTTTAGGTTTGGTTTTTCATGTAGATCAGAGATTCTAGACCAAGCTTCTTTGAAACTCTCTTCAATTCCTTGTTTAAAAGTGAAAATCATTTCCTCAGGTGACATAGTAGCTGGAGCAATGCTAGACATATTGGCAACTTAAGAAAGGAACTAATAATTTTTTGTGTTTTTAATAAAGAAAGCAAACTAGTAAAACTATTTTTTGTGTGTTTTTGATAAAGAAACAAGCAAACAAATAAGAAATAAACTAAGCAAAACAAAAGTAACAAAGTAAAGAGATTGGTTATGAGGGACTCCCCTTGTGAAGATGTCCTTGACTCCCGGGCAACGGTGCCAGAAAAGTACTTGCTGACTCGTGTAATAATGAGCTCGTTGGGAACCCCAAGAGGAAGGTATGATGAGCACAACAGTAAGTTTCCCTCAGTTATGAAACCAAGGTTATCGAACCAGTAGGATCAAGGAAACACCTCCAAGGTGTTGCTAGCTGGCCTTTGGCAGGGCGCACTACCGGTGCTAGCAGCAACGTGGAAACCTACACAACACAACCACAGAACTTTGCCCCCAACTTACAGTGAGGTTGTCAATCTCACCGGTTTTGCTAAAAACAAAGGGTTAAACGTATTGTGTGGAAAAAAGTAATAGTTTGCAGAAAGTAAACAGAAATCAGTAAACAGTTGTAGATTGATGGTAAAAGAAAGGACCAGGATCCATAGTTCACTAGTGGTGGCTCTCCTTAAGATAAATGACATGTTGGGTGAACAAATTACAGCGGGAAATTGACAAACATCGAGAAAGCATACATGCATATACTAATCATCTTGACTCCTTTGAGATTTGATTGGGCATTACAACATTATACATAGACCGTAATCCAACTACATCTATGACTAATAATCCACCTTCAGGTTATCATCTGAACCCCCTCCAGTATTAAGTTGCAAGCAACAGATAATTGTATTACACATTGCGTGTAAAGTAAACAATGCGATTGTTCTATGAACAAAGGATTGTTGTTTTCTCCCTAGTAGCAACAACACATCTAGTACCTTAGAGATTTCTGTCACTTCCCCAGATTACTAGAGGCATGAACCCACTATCGAGCATAAAAACTAACTCTTGGAGTTGCTAGCATCTACTTGGCCAAGATAGCTACTAACAATGGAAAGCATGCAAGATCACAAATAACAAAGACATGATACAATCAATAATCAATCTGAAATAGCATCTCCATATCCATCGGATCCTCGCACACAAAACATGTAGGATTACAAATAGATGATCTTAATCATGAACAGAGCTCACAAGATATGAAAATGATAGCACAAAGGAGAAGAACCAGCCATCTAGCTACTACATGGACCCGTAATCCAAGGATGAACTACTCATGCATCACAACGGAGGCTTGCATGGTGATGAAGAAGGCCTCCATGGTGAATTCTCCCCTCCGGTTGGGTGCCGGGAAGAGCTTCATATCCCTCCCGATCTAGGGATGGAGATGATGGAGGCTACAAACTCTTTCGTGGAATTTTGATCGGGTTCTTAGGGTTTCTGTATGAGAGGCATCTTATAGGCGAAAGGGGAGGCCGAGGGGGTGCCCTAGGTGGCCAGACCACCCGCTAGCACGGGTCAGGCCTGGCCGCGCGGCCAGGTGGTGTGGCCGGCCCCTGGCCCCTCTCCGTCTCGTATTCTGGCTCCGTGTCCCCCTCGGTGAAAAACTGACTTTGGCTTTTGTCCCGTCCAATTTCGAGAATATTCATTTTCTGACTTTTCTGAAACCAAAAACAGCAGAAAACAGGCAGCTGGCACTGTGACATCTTGTTAATAGGTTAGTCCAAGAAAGTGTATAAAAAGTACTCCAAAGTATGGACAAAACATAAGAAAGTAGATAAAAACCAAGCATGGAACATCAAAAATTATGGATACGTTAGCAACGTATCAGTGGCGACATTATTTCGGTGGGTGGAGACACTATGCCAGTGAGTGTCGACACTATGTCATGAGTGGCAGCACTATGCCAGTTAGTGGCGACACTATTTTAGTGGGTGGCGGCACTATGACAGGGATGAGTGTCGACATTATGTTGTGAGTGTTGACACTATGTTGTGCTGCTTAATCCATAAATAGGCATCCTTGTGAAGTTATCAGCTGCAAGATAGATGGTGTGCGAGAGCAGGGACACCACTATGTTGGAGCTTCTCGAATATGTCTTAGGATCTCGTCCTCAAACATCTTTGAGTAGCTTGACATATATTGGGCATCCTACTTGGCTCACTCACTTAGTCCCTGTGATTTTTGTGTCCAACATAAGTATGAGGCCTTATAGTACTTGATCTTCATAGTTTTGGTTCTTATTTATCTTGCAATGGCCGATGATTAAAATGCTAGTTTTGGTTCTTATTTTTGTTGCAATGTTAGTGTAGATGCAACAAGATTTTTATGTTGAAAGTTTTATTAGATTCAAAAGTATGCAAAAGATATGATTTAATGCATTTTTAATTTAAAATGGCAAAATGGTTAATAGTTTTAATAGTTATATAGATAGAATCCACATTTTTAATATGCCAAAACAAGATATAGATAGAATCCACATATATTAAAAATGATATTGAGCTTGGAGTTCATCACATTAATACAAGATAGATAAAATCCAAATTAATACAAGCTCATCTCATATTATTATTGCAAAAATTACTCCCAAACTAAACCCACAAAACCCTTAAATTATACTTTTATTAGATAGATATTTCTTTTATGAACATTTTAATATGATATATACTTTTATTAGATAGATATTTGTGTTATGAACATTTTGATATGATATTTTTTAGATAGATATTATTTTATTTCTTTTATTTAACATTGTAATATGCAATATGGTGGGAACCATAGTTTGTAGAAACAAATTCAAAAACAATTTTCGTAAGGACCTTTAGTCCCGGTTCATGCCAGGAACCGAGACTAAAGGGGGACGGTTTTCGCGCCCTTTTGACTGCTGCCAAAAACCTTTAGTCTCGGGTCATGGCATTACCCGGGACTAAAGTGTCCACCTTTAGTCTCGGTTTATTACTCGACCCGAGACTAAAGGACCTTTAGTCCCGGGTCATGCCATGGTCCGAGACTAAAAGTCCTGGATATATATATTTCGCATCCTGTTCCTCTTCCCCCAACCCATCTCAATTTTCGCAAAGTTTCACGACGCAAGAGGCATCATCGAAAATCGACTGACACCGGCAGGCTGCCCAACTCTATCGCGTCGTCCTCCTCTGCATCGTCGCCTTCCTCGCGCCGCGCTCGGCCGCCGCGCCACACCACCGCCACTGGCCCCAACAGATAGGTGCGCCCCTCGATCTCCCGTCCTATGTTAGCTAGGTAATTAGTCTAGGATTAATAGTACTATTAGTAGTAGTAGTAGCAGTAGTAGTAGTGGTAGTGGTATTGTAGTATTAGTAGTAGTAATATTAGTAGTAGTAGTATCGTCATATTAGTAATAGTAGTAGTAGTATTTGTAGTGGTACGTAGTGGCTAAGCATATTTATTGATTTAACAAAAGATTATAAAGAAAGTGTATATAGATATATTTTGTGTATAAATAAAAGAAATAATTATTACAAAAGTATACGTATTGTAGTATATGTATACATAAGTATACATAACAAAGTATAGTGAGTTATTTTCTTTGTTTATATAGTTACATTCTTTTGTTGTTTAATTAGTTATTTTCTTAATTAGTTGTTTAGTTATTTTTTTAGTTGTTTAGTTACTTTAGTTATTTTAGTTATTTAGTTATCTTAGTTACTTAGTTATTTTAGTTAGTTAGTTGTTTAGTTACTTAGTTATTTTACTTAGTTATTGTACTTAGTTATTTTACTTACTTTATGGATTATTTAGACAGATTTGATTTTATTACAATAGAAATTTGTTATCGGCGGTGATGCCCATCTCGCATCCTCGTCGTCGACTCGGCGGCAACAACGGAGGACTGGGCTCCACCGGGCTGGCACTAGGAGGTGCTACCTTACGGGACGTGTAACTTGGTGAAGAATCCGGGTCCCGTCGTCGACCCGGAGCTTCTTTTGTGGCGGTCGAGTGGTCCACTATCGGTGCAGAGGGAGCTAGCCCCCGAGAAGGTGGTACAGAATCGTGTCAGAGAGGGGGACGGGCACGCCCATCGCTATATGGCTACGTTCACTACTAGGAAACAGGCTGTTAGTGGCGCACCCGAAATGCTCATCCGTGGCGCACTAGCAGTGCGCCACGCCTCTGCCACGGCTATCTCGATCGTGGCGCACTACCTAAGTGCGCCACGGTTGTGTAGAGATAGGCGTGGCACCTCCCAGTGCGCCAGAAGTTTGGGATGGTGCGCTACCTGAGGATCTTACATGGCGCACTACCTAGTGCGCCACTAAACTTCCATAGTGCGCTTTAGGTGTAGTGCATACAGAAGGTAGACCATGTGCGCCAGATGTATTTTGTTTTTTTTTAATTTCCGAGCCAGATTATATGCAATACAGATTATATACAATATTACAGCAGATATACACACAGATACAAGATATACAATTATATATATAAATACTCAATATGAAAAACAAGATTGAAACAAATACATATAGATAAGGCTCATACATGAATACATAGTCTAAATTACATTGTTTCGATCATGTTACAAAGTAGTAGTTGGTGACATGCTAATACATGTGTCGATCGAACAAGTTAGAGCTCGGAAGCTCGCCTAGACATCTAAACTAGCTAGCTAGACACAAACGCGGGATAAATAACCAAAGAAGATAAGCATGATCACCGCCGCGACGAAGGAGTGCCCGATTTCTGCCAAAACGGAAGTTAATCAACATTCTGGCAAAAATCGGGACTCATTTCATACAAGAACCTGCATACACACATAATAAAGTGCTTCATATACAAGCACAAGCACAATTTCAAGGTGCTGTTGTCCTAGCACAGATAGTAGTAGAAGCACAGTAGCACCACAGATAGTAGTATCCAGAGCAACACTAGGATGGATATAAGGAACAGATAGTAGTAGCAGCACAGATAATAGAAGTAGTAGCAGCTCAAGTAGCATAGAAGTAGTAGTAGCACAAGTAGGGTGGACATATAATATGTGGATGTTCCAGACTAAGAAGAAGAGCAAGCACAACAATGATAACAGCAAGCAGAGCAAGCACAACACAGCAAGCATATTGCTGTCATTTGTACTATTTCAGTGGGAGAAAAAAGTGGATTCACCAGGCTATTATTTGGATGAAATATGCAAAGATCATATTTCTATCAGTATTAGCTCAGTAATCTCAAAACATTATATACCAAACTTATGTTTTCTGAAAGAAAGAAAATTGTAGAGCAACTGAATGTGTACATCAAACATATCTTAATCTTGTGCCCAATATGCTTTTTTTCTGGAAGCTGGTTTAGAAGTACTAACTTCCCAATATGCATTTTTTTACAAAACACCAACTTTCGACAGAGTGCACAACATTAGTATGATTGATAAGCAGCTAGCATATGAGCCTGCTTGACCACACCATGACACTTCCTCTGCCTCCAGTGTTGTGTGATTATCTACAGCAATGTTGATCCATGAAATTTAACAGAAAGATGGGCATTTAAGAAACAACCCAGCACAAACATTGTAATAGCCATTGATGCTAGTTGAACCACCACACTAAAGGAGTCTAGATACATGGTGAAGCATCTTATACTCCAGGCAAGGATGTGCCATATTTTCAACATTGTCTGTGTCATATGTAGTTAGTTTGGTTATAACTATCCCTTCTGGATATCAGTACCATGACTGCAGTTATAGGTTCTAAGGCTACAAACTCTTAACACTTTTAAGTCAGCTAATCAGTAGGTCTGAATGGTATATAATGACTACTCAGATAATTAACTAGATCAGTAGACAGAATGTCAGATAGTTAGTACGAGTCAGTGAGAAGAATTTACAGAGAGGACTAGACAGGAATTCTTTTAGTAGAAGGGATATCATACACATAACAAAGCAGGGTAATTTACTACAAAAATGATCGTAACTGGTATATCTTTTCTACACTAGCTGTACATCATGTGCCAAAACATGACAGGCTAAACTAGGCTGTACAGGGTGACAAGAAGACAAGCTAAGCTCTATAATGTACATCACTGTTTACATATGGACCATTCGGATGGTAATATCATCAGGTTTTCTCGTTCGAGGCAAGGAGCTCCATCTGCTCAGTGATCTGGTCGACATTGCCTCTGTGATTTAACCAGTGTCGGTCTATGCCTATTCTTACACCCTCCATGGATTCAGTTGTCTCTCTTTTACAGCCAGCATCGTCATGGCTTTCGGAGCAGATGAGAGAAAAGCGTAAGTGTCCGAGAGAAACCGCTCCCGAATTGATCGTTTGCATAACCGGTTCATGGAAACTCCGGTTTCGTGTCGATGTGCTAACCTCAGAGCTCATATCAGCCTCAGTCGTCGTGGCCCTGTGGGTGGTATCTTGGTGAATATTGGGAAGCATACAATCATACTACCTAAGAACATTTCCTAACTCTGAATCCTAACTCTGAACCACTACTCTGAACAACCATAAACCATGCAACCATTTCCTAACTGAATTTCCAAATCTGAATTTCCTACTCTAAATTTCCTAATCTGAATTTCCTAACTGATTAACATTTCCTAATCTGAATTTCCTAATCTAAACATTTCCTAACTGAATTGTCTAAGAACATTTCCTACTCTGAGCATTTCCTAACTGAACCCTACTCTGAATCCTAAGAAAATCTGAACATTTCCTACTCTGAATCCTAAGAACCCTAACTGAACCCTACTCTGAATCCTAAGAAAATCTGAACATTTCCTACTCTGAATCCTAAGAACCCTAACTGAACCCTAACTTTGAACCGTTACTCTGAATCCTACTCTGAATCCCCTAAGTGAATGGATGCAACGAGAGGGGAGAGAGGGGGAGAGGGGAGAGGGTGATTCTCACCTCCGAGATAAGGACGACGAGCACGCTGGACGATGAGGGCCTTCTCCTTCACGGATCGCTGGCGATCGCGACCTCCTCCTCCACGAAGCAGCGCGACCCCTCCTCTTGGCGTGGCGTCGCGACCTCCTCCTCTTGGGATGCGGTGGCGGCGGATTGGCGGCAGACGGGGCCTGCTCCTCCACGGTCTCCTCCTCGAGTGGCGGCGGCTGGCAGGGCTGGCGAGGCGGCGGATCGACAGTGTCGGCGGCGGCTGGCAGGAGATGGGTGGGCGCGGTTGAATGGGGATGAGGGACGTGTGTGCCTGCGTGCACGTGGATAAGACAAAGATAGGCGTAGCGCACTCTGGCATAGTGCGCTACGGATATCCATACACATCTGTGGCGCACTAGGCCATGTGCGCCACGGATGTTTTACTCCTCGCGCGCCATGTAAGTTTGTGGCCGCTTGCAGCGTAGGGGGCATGCGCTTAGGCGTAGCGCACCACCCCCATGTGCGCCACAGATGACACTAACAACCGTGGCGCACATGACTATAGTGCGTACAGATGTTTGGCGTGCGGCCAACAGGGCCCTGTCCCACACACATCTGTGGCGCACTATAGTCATGTGCGCCACGGTTGTTCTAGTTATTAGTAGGGCACTGCCCACAGGTGAGCCACGCCTGTTTTAGCCGTGGGGCACTTCAACCATGTGAGCCACGGATGTGCTGATTACCTATAGCCGTTTTTCTAGTAGTGGTTGGACGTTAGGATCTCCAATACATGGCAGTTTCTTTAGGGATCTCGCCCGAGCTATGCTCCTGTGATGGTTCCTTCTCTTTGGGTGTTCACCGCCCGCGGCTCAGGACCCGGCAGTCGACGTCCAGTTTGATTGATCTAGATATGTATTAGTGATGTCTTATTCGAGATGTATTAATTTACTTACTATTTCTTCAGCGATTTGATATTATTGTTGCATTAACCGAATTATTTAAGATTTAATAACTTTACTTATTATTTCATTAGTATCGTTTTATCTTCTGTATTAGTGAATCTATGGACTTCAACGACAGAGACGGTGAGGATGATATGTTCTACGTAATACGGAATCCCCTTGGTGGAGCAGAAGACGGTGGAGCATATCAGGGTGGAGCAGAAGACCATGAAGCGAAGATGGCTCACAATTTCTGAATGAGTCCGGCGAAAGAATGAAGATAGAGCAAAAAATGAAGCGCCAACGAATTTTGATTGCGATGGAGGCTCGCAAAATAATGGACCGGCCTTAACAAAGTCTGTTAAGGTATATTAAGCGCCAACTAGATAGATGCATTAATTAATTTGTGTGTATATATATATATATTAATGAATATGTTTCTCTGGTAAAAATTAAACGAGATCCGACCAAAGGGATGGCCACCAATAGTGTCGGCGACCCATCTTAGCGGAGAAGCGACATGGCTTCCACGACGGTCGGGGCTGATGAGGATAGATCGCTACCCCGTGGATAATATCAGTGAGAAGACAAGTTTTGAACTAAATGTGGGAGTGATCAACTTATCCTTCAAAGGGCGGTCGGCTTTTCTTTATCCTGTTAACTCAATATGATTTAGTAATCTCTATGTAATTAAATAGTTTTATATATTAAATTGCATATGTATACTCGCAAGAGATCGAATATTAATTATAGATGCATCGACGTGGACTGTGTATGTAGTAGCGTAGAATATGTGTACGGAAACATGTTTGAAATTATAATAAAACATAAATTAAAAAAAGAATAAAATGGGAAAGATAAAATGAAAAAGAAAACACAAAAACGTGTTGTGGCAGAGAAACACACGAATTCTCTACCGCGACAGGAAAAGCCCTAGTGCCGGATAGTATTACGACCCGAAAATAGAGGTCCTCCAACCCTCGCCACGTTGCCGCTGCCACATGGTGGCCTCTAGTCCCGTTCCGTAGCAAACCGGGACTAGAGATAAGGGTCTCTAGTCTCGAATTGGTAGTCCCAGGTGCAAAACCGGGACTAGAGCCACTTACGGACCGGGACTAGACCCCCGTTTTCCATTAGTGGGCCTGGTCCGTCACAGCTCCAAGACCCTTGTGGCACCAGAAACAGAGCGTACCAGCGATATCGCCGGCAAGGGATGCGGAACCCTATATAGGTTTTCTCCTCCCAAACGCCTCTCCCTGGAGGCTAGGGGCTGTAGGTACCGGTTACTTTGAAAATACTTTAATGTTAAACCAGCTAGAAAACATGCTTTCTAAAGAGAAAAGAACAAATTATGAGATTGGAGTAGAATCATTTCCAAATATTAGTACTGCCTCCATTCAAAAATAACTGATTTGGGTTTGTCGTAATTCGAATGTGTCTATATACTAAAATAAGTCTTGATACATCGAATCTAGACAAGTCTAGTCAGTTATTTCTGGACGAAGGGAGTATATTTTTGCAAATTTTTGAATCTGAAGCATCATCACTAGGCTCCACAGCATTAAACATGTGCATGTATGAAGATGATTTGTTTTCTCAAACCTACGGTAGATGACTTCTCCAAGAAGTCCAATCATTGAAAGTCTCGCGGGGAGCAGATCAGGAAGGTGATCCCGCAGACCATCGACGTACCACCATCCGAGGTCACCGTGTGAAAATCCAGGCCTGTATCGTGACGTCTCCTTGAGAGTTCAGAGGAGGCAAGCGGATGTCCCAGACCCAGAGGCAACAATCAATCATCCAGAACCTCTATCCCGAAAGGATGTTACAACTTATCTAGAGACACATATATTTAGACACGTTTTTATTACTTCTTTCGATTCAAATTAACGCTCTCAGATTTGTCTACATTTGAATATACCTAGCCCTAAAATATGATTAGATACATTTAAATCTAGATAAATCTAAAAACATTAATTTAGATCGGATGAATTACGTCGAGACATATAAATTTGGATAAATTGGCTACGATTTTTTAAATACCGGGAATCAAGTTAGCAGGCCGCGGGGAAGCAAAAGAAGCAGCGGGCCCAGTGCATGCACCGACAAGGGAAGGATCGGATCCAGGGGACAGCGACGGGCAGCGGCTGCCCACCCATCGCAGCAAAGAAAACATACCACGGAAAACCGGCCGTTTCTGCGCAGGTGAAGGAGGAGGATGGCGTCTCGCTATTAGGAGGCGCGGTTGGGGCGTTGGCCGTCGTCGTCCCCCTGCCCTGCCGACGGACGGCGACCGCCTAGCTAGCCAGCGACGCCCCCTCGGCGCGGTGTGCGGGGCGCTGCACGGTCCTTGTCTCGCGGAGCTGGAGTCCTCAAAGACGTCTACGACTACACCTGTGTACGTACAGCGAGTGATTACGTTTCTGAAAAAGAGAGAGGATTGATTCTGCCTACTAGGTTTGTCAGCTTGTGCATATATAGTCTTGGCTCGGTCGGAATGAAGGGCATCTCTAGCGGGCACCCTAAAGTCGCGAATTAAAAAAAACGTTTACACGTAATGCAGAACATGTTCACTGGACATATTTGCCTTCACGCGGAATATCCCGAATACGGGTTCTCTTCCGCGCAAGCACAAAACTGAACCAAAAATTGAATTTTTTTTGTTGATTTCACAGTTTTTACATCAACGTTTGCAATGATCCTAACCACTAAACAAAATACATTCATATCATATCAATCCGGGGATCATGGCATCAAGCAATACCGGTATCACCAAGCCCACCGAAGGCACCATCACCGCCAACACCACCACCTAGAGAGCTTCCTTCCTTTTTTTTTAAGATCTCCATTCTTACAAATTTTCTACTGCTTCAATTGGAATGAATCCATTTTGATTGGATTCATTGTCATTATTTTGTTCTCCTCAGCAATGATGTCGTGGTATTGCCGACACGTACACCATATGGGTATCCCAACGGCGAGTTTAGAGACGTGGGGGTAAGACGGAGAGCGTCCGGGACGGCGTGACACAGCTTAACCAGGTTCAGGTCCCACAACAGTGACGAGATTCTACTCCTGCTATAAATCATTATAATGGCGATACGCCGAGTTACAGAGATCGGTTCGCTGTGCGAGGTGTTGTACGTTGGATACCCCAATCGTATGAATCGTGCCCTAAAGGCTTCCATATGTCCGGTTTATAAAGACACGAGAACCTAGGGTTATAGGGAAATGACCTTACCGGACAAGGTAAAGAGTCCTACCCTAACACAAACTAGTCTTCGTGTCTTGCACTCTAAGGCTCCGAGTATGTCGGTGACTCCTGCGTAGCCTTTCTTTATCCGGCATGGGCCTCTCTTCTGGATCCGCCTAACTGGGCCACCCAGCAGGCCATGGGCCATGCTACCAACTGTGCGCCACCCGGGTTAGCCGAATTAGAGACATGCTATGGTGATACCCATTTGGCATATCCCCAACAGTAGCCCCCGGAGGACTTTGAGATCTTGTGCCGTCTTTCCCATTGGTCTTGAATGCTCCATCTAGATGATGTCGGCAATCCGTCAAGCAATATCTCGAAGGCCTCCCAAAGAACCCTACAATCTTCTCCGTCTTCGTGATGTCGCCGGAGATTCTTTGAGTTTTCATTTCCAGAGCCGAATATCTTCCTTCTTCGATGGAATCTTCAGATGTGACCTCTCCACTGCAACAGTCAGAAGTTGACATAGGCTACAGCCTATGCTACCTCGAAACTCACAGAAGGCAGTGAATTAATCATTAGCTATTTTTACGCGCGTAAAATCCGAAACATTAAAGCGGCAAAGACGGAGGACGTGGCGAAGTTACCACGCACACTCATCTCCACGTCGGCAACACTTCGTCCGTTGGATCTCTCTGCACGAATCTTGACAACAGGTCTATATAAATTAACTGCGGCTTAGGCTTTTACTTTTACCCGCATTCTTCCATGTGTCTTCGTCTTCCTCTAGCCGTGCAACTGTTCGAGCTCTTCGACGGAAAACCCTAACCAGAGCTTTCCCCTTTTCTACACCTTCCTCCACCTGTGCAATAGCCTTCAGTAGCTCTGCTCCCTCAACAACGGCGGCTCACGAGGCTTCAACGGAGCCATCACAGGGAATGACCGTCCCACCGGAGGGGGTCGTCGTTCCTGTCTCCGCCATGGTGGAAACCACCAGCGGTGACCCAAAACAAGCGGTGTCAGAAGTTGCAGAAGAAGAGGGCGACTCCCACAAGGGAGTGTGGAGGGGCTCTGACCTCTCCGCCGAAGATTTGCAAGAACTCATCGCCGAGGGGTATCTCCCCGTGACGGAGGGTTTGGCCTGGCGGTCGGTGCCGGCCGACGAGGTGACACCTTCTCCCCAAGACGGAGAGAAGGTGTGCCTCAAAGCTCAGCTGGTGTGTGGCATAAGCCTGCCAGTCTCCGACTTCTTCCTGGACGTCCTTCGTTACTTTCGGGTACTTCCCCACAACCTCTCTCCCAACAGCATCCTCGTACTTAGCAACTTCATAGCTTTGTGCGAAGGATACCTAGGAATCAAACCTAGGTTAGATATGTTTGTTTACTTCTTTAACGTCAAGAGAGAGTCCGTAGAATCCAAGGATGAGCTGCGGATATGCAGAACTATTAGCTTTAAGATCCGGCCTAGCCGGCGCTTCCCCGACATTGTGGGCCACGAGTCTTGCAAGAACTGGCAGTGCACATATTTCTATGGCCCAGACATTCCTCTACCCAACCGTCTTGAGACGTATCCTGACTTCATCGATGGGGCCGCCGCCGAAGCACCCACCTGGAGGTCCCAAGCCTGCCTTCCGTCCAACGAGCAAGCCAACAGTGTTGTAAGGTGGATCGAATGGCTCGTAGACGGAGGTCTGACCAGCTTGGACCTAGCCATGTTCTGGTTCACTAGGCGGATCCAACCTATGTAGCACCGCATCGAGCTGATGTGCATGTACTCTAAGGATAGAAAGGATCTTATGCGAATTTTGCGGGATAATTTCTCCAACGACACCATCAAGCTCCGGCTTAAGGACATGGTCAAGGTGAAAGATAGGAAGCATGGCTTCAAGATCACCTATCACATGTTCGAATGCGGCAAGTGCCCCGAGGTAGCTTATGTTTCCTTTGTTCCTCGTTATATATACTCTAAGGTTTTTCTGTCTTGAAGTCACCAAACTAACACTCCTTTGCCTTACAGCTGACAACCTTGGCGAGAGATCAGATGGCCTCCCAGGTCTATGATCCCAAGCTTAAGGATATCCAAGTGGTGTCCGATGATGATGCCTCCAAGGATCCTCCGGCTTTGGCAGCACGAAAGCGGAAGAGCTCCACCTCTGACGTTGCTGCCGAGGGCAAGAAGAAGAAGAAGAAAATGGAGAGTGGAGTCTCCAAGAAGTCCACTGCTGCCTTAGAGGCAGAGAAGAAGAAGTCTACCAGCATCCTCTTAGCTAGGTCGTCTACTGTCGTGTAAGTTCATTCATTCTCCGACTTTAATTTTGTTATACTTATTCAATCCTGTACTTATACTGAGTATGTTTCAGGAATAAATCCAGTGTTGGCTTAAAGCGATCCTCCAAAGAAGTTGGAGGGTCCAAAAATATATGTGATATGCTGACCAAGATTATGGCAGCCAAGTCTTCTCCTGCCACTCCTCCCCCAACTCCTGCCGCCCAGCCTATTATAGGCCCCACTAGGCCTTTGTCACCCGTCATTCCTGAGACCTCCGCCATGGATATAGATATCAATCCAACCACTGATGTCTCGAGTTCTGTCGGCATGGACGTCGCTCCCAGTGGCTAGGCAACACAAGAGAGTACTTCCTCCAAAATGGCTGAAGCTCCGGCTAAGGATGCCATTGAGAAAGGGAAGCAAGTAGTGGAGGGAGCAGAGGCGAAAGCAGCTACATCGATGGACAAGGCGGGAGCCTTTGAGCCATCAACTACCATCATCAGGCAGCAGGCGGCCAGGGCATCATCCACGTCTCCGTCTTCAAGAACTCCCTTGGCCTTGACTCCCCCGACGTTGTGCGTGGATGATCTCATTAAGCAGGCATATGCCATTTATAAAAATGCGTGGACCTTCCATGACTCGTACGCTCATTTGGCCAACAATTAGAAGGTTATCGCCATTGTAAGTTTTCTGAACTTTACTTCTTTTACTTTGCAATATATCCCAATGTAGCCCCCGAGCTCTTAGGCGGAAAACCATTGTCTTTTGGCCTGAGTGCTCCAGAGAACCAAGTGTAAAATTTGTTAGTCTATCCCTTGAGTTTCTAATTTAGAATGATTCTTCTGACTAGACACTCTAAGATAGAACACTTGCTGATTAAAAACTGATACTATAGTCCCTGAGCATTTAGTTGAAACCAGATAGTTCCGACTAGATTCTCCTGGGAAACTAAGCATGTTGTCTTCTTTGTAGAATGAAAATACCCGGAGAATTGCTACCAATGAGAGGTTTGCTAACTTGCGGAAGGAACTGGACCTTGAATAGGGTAAAACAACCTTCCTCAAGCAACAGATCAAAAATAGCCAGAGTCTGTTTCTTTTTAACATCTCTTTACTTTTCTCATGGCTCAGTTTTCTCCAGCTTCTCATAATGCTCTCTTTTCTCCATCTTACAGAGGCCATTGCCAAAGCCAAGAGCATCATCGAGAAATCCAAGCATATCCAGGAGCTTGATAATGAAAATAAAATTTTGAAGGACATGGCTGAAGCTATCAAAGGCCATGAGCAGGCAATGAAGGTGCTGCAAGAGTCTGCTGACACCGAGATGCAGCACCTGAAGAATGAAATTGTACAGCTCAAGGGACAAAATCAAGCTACCAAAGAGCAGAATGAAAGAAACATTGAGGTGTACAAGATAGTTTAGGAGGAGCATGACACCTTAGCGGAGATCTGCAAGCAGGCGGAAACAAGCATCTTTGGTAACTTTTCTCTGACTGTGCCAATTTCTATAAGATGGATACTTGTATTATTGTACTCACGATCTTTTGTCTCTAACAAAAACACAACCCCCATTGTCTTATCCAACATGGGTGAAGGTGCTCCGGATCCAAAAGAATGCATGATTCTTGCTGGAAACTTCATCAGCACTGCCATTGCCCAGGCTAAGGAGATAGCACAACCCCTAGGCATCAACATCAAGGCGGCAGAATCTGCGGCCAAGTATTCGGAAATCCTGCGGCCCCCGTTAAAGTCTAGGACTGGAAAGCCTCTTGCGTTTGGGCTGGTGCAAGGATGACCTTGTCCTTGGTCAAGGCGCACTATGACAACGCAAACATTGATTTGGTAACCTCTGGCATGCTGAAGTTTGATGAGGAAGGAAAGGAGATTGATAATGATGCTATTTGGAACTCCCTCGCCGTATATGACACCAAGGTTGCCAAGATTGGCAAGGCGGACGTCTTTGTGCCTGTCGAGGAGATGGATGAGGATCTGGCATCTTCTGAATCTAGCCCTGGCCCTTACGAATTTGATGAAGTCTCTAGGCCTGGCTCTCTTGTTGACGATGCAGCCACCAAGTCCCCAGCAGCAGAACCATAAAACAATGTTTGTATTAAATGTATCTCTGCAATGTGTATGCGGAAAAAACTGATCAATTTGTAAGGCGGAAAAACTTGTTCTCAAGTTTCCTGCTACTTATCTGTTTCCTGTATGTATATATTTTTAAGCACGTGATGGCTTATCCATTATTCTGGTTGGTATGCTTGACCTTTCGTGAGACGGAAAACTCGCATCACAAAACTATGCTCTCAGGCGATGATGCTTAATAGCACCGTCAAGAACCTAAGAGAAAAATCGCCGGCTTTGAGTGCCGAGAAGTCACTACTCTGGAATCCACATAAAAACTACACAAAACATGTAGACCAGAAAACTTAAGCTAACACCCGTAGGCAGAATTTTCACAAGTGCAAATGCAAACTTGCGCATAAAGGGTTTATATGGTCCAAAAATGAATAACTAAAGGAGGTAAAAGACTCAGAAATCATGATTGAACCAGATGCTTTATTTCATTAATCATATAAGAAACGTATTACATAATATATTAAGTGTAAAAGGGACGTAGCTGTGCTATGTTCCATGGTCGATCTGTCTCCGGGTAATCATCATCGAAGTCGCGTTGCTTGAGCTTGTGATTTTTTGGCCTATCTTTCAACTTGCGAATATCGAAAAGGTAATACGAGCCATTGAGCAATGCTTTTCTTATGACGAACGATCCTTTCCAAGGTGGGGATAGTTTTGTAACATCCCATGATTAGCACCTCGAGATAGATAGGACATATGTTTGTGCATTGCATTCATGTATAAGAAAATCCAGAGAATTTTCGTGCAAAACTAAAGAAGCAATAGAGGGATCGATATTTCTCTTGTTCTGATGGAAACATAAGGGCAGGTGCGATAAATTTTGACATGACCTTTATAGGACTCTTTGGTTAAGTAGGGAAGTGGTTCAAAGATGTATTTGAATACGAATAGAATTTGAAAAGGAGTTAGTAAAAATGAAATTGAACCTAAACTATAACTAAAGAAATGAATTCTTATAATATACTGTAACATCCCAAAACTTTAATCAAAGTTATCAAGATCCAAATCACCCAATTTAGAGTTGACAAAAACTTTTTATCATTAAAATAATTAGAGATGCATACGTGTGTTGCATTAATATAGAATTGTTTAGAAATGCCATGTTTGTTTGTTCTAATGGTTGTAAAATGATTCAAAGATGAATGCCACATCATCTAGATCATTTAGAAACAAAATCCAAAGAAAAAGAAATCAAATAAGAATAAAAATACCAAATGGTCACTTTTGCCATTTTAATCCACTAGGTCACTTTAGGTGTTCCTAGAAGTCAAATTCAAACAGAAACATTCTCAACTCTTTTCACCCCTTGCTAGTACAAGTAAAGATCTACCAAGGCCCACTTTGAAATCTTATAAAAAACATTTAAAAACTAATTTTAAATGGCATTGGAAAATTGAATCCTTTACATATGCATAGATCCCACCTTTTCAAAAACCACTCAAGTGAATTCCCCTTGACCTCTCCAAGGAAACCTAGAATATCAAGCTTAAGTGGACAACCCTCAAAAATTTTGAATCCAAAATTCAAAAAATTTCTTCATGCGGCCATTCTGTTGAACACATGGCAGGCATAGATCAAACACTAGAGTAGCTTCACTATTTCTACAGTGATCATCGACTAATTTGGTCTCCATCTTAACCCCATGTCCCCCTAGCATCTACCCCAGCCTAGACCAGCACCCCCATTCACCGTGAAGTACAGTGGCGCGCTGCCCGTTCTTGGTTGCCGTCGGCCAAGCGTGGACAACGCGCCAGAGACAACGCAATGCCTAACCAGCACACCCCTAGCTCCGCCACACCCTACCGCGATCCCCTGTGCACCCCACGGAAGCAGCCGAGCCCTGGACCACTGAGGAGAAGCCGTGCACCGCCACCTCTATGCCATGCACGGACCGCTCCAGTCTGCCGTCCCCGACCTGCTCGCCTAGCTCACGCCTTGCTCCCAGCTTGCGCGTGCAGCATCGCCTTAACCCCAGTAGCCTCCCCGACAACCCCTCTCCCCGCCGCTTGACCTGCAGCCACCGCACGCTGCGTCAAACACCGTCGGACCCGCTCAGAGCGCTAGCCTCGCCCGACCAAAAGCCACCGCCCCTAGCTACGCCATTGCACCGTAGATGACCGCCAGGAGGCAGCGCACCGTCCGCCTACCCCACCCATGCCTTTAGCACCCTGTACCACCGTCATCGACGAGCTCATCGTCGCACCCCTCGGTCCCCTTGTTGGGCTATAAAAGGAGCCCTCCCCATCACCATTTCTCCACACTCCAACACTCCCCACCTCCCACTGAGTCCCTCACACCATCCCCGGGCCACTCGAGCCACCGTTCGCTGGAATTTCCACCGGAGTCGCTGCAGTAGAGGAGAAAGGGGCCCGTCGATTGCGACCACCCCAGGAGCCGGCGTGACCATACCTGAGTCCGCTGTCGTCCACCTGTCTGATCGCCCCCATCGCCACGTTAGCTAGAGCCCTAGTAAGCCCCCGATCGACCCCCACCGAGCCGCTAGGGTTCAGTCTCGCTGGCGACCTGTTCGTCGTCGATGATGAACCACAACCGTCGATCATAGTTCTAATTGCATGGCCCACATCGCCCCGTACGCTTCGTGTTAGTCAGCCGCTGACATGTGGACCCCCCTGTCAGCTGCCCTCTGCACCACGGACCGTCACTAGGCCGGCCCATTTAGTTTCCCGCCTTAGCCCGCAGATTCAAATGAAGATTTTTCTATTTAGACTTAAACTCATTTTGTCCACTAGTTTAAAAATCAATTCAGAACCAAATTGAATGATTCAGATTTTTTTAGAAAGATAATTCAAATATCTATCCAAGCCCGTTGGATTTAAATCATTTGGAATTATATATCACCTATAGAAAACATAACAAGACAGAGACGTTTCTACATTCAAACATTTTTCAAAAATCAACCATAATAGCTTTTGAGTTGATTCCAACTCTCAAAAATCATATTTGATAATACCTATCTGAATATGTAATAATATTTAGGTTTGCAGGCAGTGACTTTGGACTAGTACCAAAATAATGCTATATAGGCATTTCTAGTCACTTTAAATCATTTAAATATGAATCCTAAAACTTTATAAAAGGTGATCCAACATTTAAATCACATTCCCATGTATTAGAATATGTGGTGATGGCATGTGTACACATGATCCCATATTTTAATTGGAGAATATTAAATCTTAATTAATTTCAATGAGTAGAAATTATTTTTCTCAAATCAAATAAATGAAACTAGTTCATTAAATCTTGTGATGAGTGTCATGATACTAGATCATAAAATATGTGCCATAGTGTGCTAAATAGACTAGTTAAGTATTGTTTGGTGATTGTGTATCCCGTATGTATTTATAGACGATAGTACCGACCAAGTCTACAATGAGGAGGAGTTCTACCCCGAAGAAGACGAGGAGAATTTCAACCACTTCACCAACCAAGGCAAGCTATTATTGGCAAGCTAATACTTGCAAGCCATCACTAGATGCAAGATAACCTAAGCAAGATGCATTAGGCATGCTTTGGTTATACCTTTTGATTTATACCCATCCCAAGGTTTACTTACAAGTTTTACCTTTTACTTTACCAAGTTTTCTCTACTTTTAGTAATGCTTTGTGAGATTTTAGAAAGTAGTTTAGATAGCATAAAGAGTATAAAACTTGGCCTATACTAGATATCATTCTATGGCATGGGATTGAGATTAGCATCCTACCTTACTGAACACTCTTAACTCAGTAATTGGAGCTAAATCAAAAAATTGATCACTCTAGATGGGAATACTTGGTGAAAATGCTTATGAAAACCTTGGAATGATGAGTCATTCTATTGAGATATTTTGACATGTGTTGAGAAACAAAAATGGTTCATGATGATGAAAATGTTGAGGCATGAGCCTTAGCCCTTTATAAAAACTGATTGTTGGGTTCGGATGCGATACCATTCCAATTTTACAGTACAACCACAATACAAGTTTATATGCATTAGTATTGCCCTCGCGGGAGAGGTTTGAGCTGAGGCTACCTCAATGTTGTCCACCTATGCAGTGCCCAGGATGGCAGATGGCCATGGCTGGGAGGCCAAGCTCATAGGAGAGGTGCTTATACTAGAGTGCGTAAAGGAAAGGTTATGTTTGATTATCCGCATACTAAGTATGATGATTCAGGGTTATCCCTGACAGATGTATCGAATTTTGTGGTGAAAGTGTACCACCTCTGCAGAGTGTCAAACTATTCGAATAGCCGCGTTCACGATTATGGACAGTTGGAGTGGCCATACTGTTCTGTTGTCAGATGTTTTCAAAATGACTTATGAAATGACTTATGACATGACTTGACCACAACAGGGTTGTGACTATGACAACTAAGTTCCCACTTAGGTGATTTAAACTTTATTTTATCTTTCTTTGTTTCTGAACTCATCTTAGGTTTTAAACTTAACTTTGCAAATAAACTTAGAACCTAGCATTCCTACTAGAACTACTTTACTTGTTAGTGATAGTTTGTGAGTACTTAAAGAGTACTCATGGCTTTGTCCCTGGCTATTCCCATGGCCAGACTATGAGGAGGACTATCCGGACGAAGGATAGCAGGACGGCTACAACAACTAGGATCAGCTCCCATCGTCATCATTGCCTATGACACTGAAGATGGAGCCCACCGATATGCTATTTATTCCATTGCTTGTCTGTACTAAGACTGGATCATGAGATCCTTTATTTGTGTAAGACCTTATTATTGTTTGTAATGGATGATGTACCGTGATATCCAATCTATTATGTCTCGCAAAAATGGTAATCCTAGGATTGCGATGTGTGGCATAACAGGCATCTCGGATTAAAAACCCGGGTGTTGACAAGTTAGTATCAGAGCCATCCTAAGCATAGGAGACCCTAGTTAGAATGGACGTCCGAACAAAAACTTAGTTTCCAAAAATCAAAGAGGTGAATATTTATGAAAACCTATTTCCCCTCTTACCCTCGAGATTCTTTCAAAAAGATTCATGTTCCTCAAAATTCTTACATTACTCCATAAAATTTGACACACTTGATCACCTCACTAACTTTATCATCCTAAATTCTTATAGATGGAAGTTCAGTACTACAAGTTCTACCAGTTGGGCAAAGGAGGCCAACTGATCTTCGAGAGGGATCTTGATGCACTGTCTGAGTACCTTGAGCGTCCGCATCCAGAAATCTTCGGAGCTCAACTCAATGACCACCCAGGAGGAGATTTACAATGGTTGATAGTTGCTGATCTTCGAGGCAAGATGGAAGCACCTCTTTCCGAGAAGATTCAATTCACCGTGAGAGAGAACAACTGGTTAGATGGATTAGCCAGGGCTATGCATGAAGCACTCGCCCGTTTGTACGGACAGACCGTCAACTTGATCCAGGGAAGTCGCTTTGCTCATTATGCAAGGTGTGATTCTATGGGAATGCCATTAGAGATGCCAAGTCATCCGGAGTTGAAGCACCAAGTGGAGAACCTCGACTTCCTACTGTATGACAGACAGAAGGAATTGGACAATGCTCGAGCCTACGCCAACCACAACCTTGCCATTGCCGCTCAGAAGGCCCAGAATTTCTCACTGCTCGTCAAGGATCGTTAGTCACTTCGCCGACAACGTGAGAAGAAGGATTGTGCCATCGCTTTTCTTTGCAAGAAGGTGGCCGACCTCGAGAAGACCATCAAGGAGCAAGAATCTCAGCTTGCAGCAAAAGAAGAGGAGGAAGAAGAAGGTGAAGACATCCAGGGGGATATTCACTCGTACCTCAGCAATGATGATGACTACCTGGAGGATGATGCCATGGACTTCTACACAGACAATGATGACTCCGACTTCATCAATGATGAGTAGATGCACTAGAGCACTATTGTAGGAGTGAGAAGTATCGGTCCCATTGTATCTTAGCTTACAAAATGGTTCTTAAAACCATCTGTTTTTCCTTTCATGTTGTGGTGTGTGTGTGTTTGTATCGTGTGCTTTGTTTGAATGAATGAAAAGAGGTTAGTTGCAAAACCTAAGTCAAACTCAAAGTTTTAGCTTTGAAACCAAAACCATGAACCGTAGAACTTTCCCTCTTACCCCTTTATCTATCTCAATCTTCAGATGACTCATCGAAACCAAGGAGGGAGCAGCTCATCGCAGGACCCGATGCTGCAGATTCTGCAGATGCTAGTTTTGGACCACGAAGCTAGTAGAGCAGAGCGCCAAGCCAACCTAGCTACCCGGCAACAGATCGCCTAGATGGCCCACAACAATCAGGTCCATGGAAATCAGGATCATCATGGATCCAAACTCCAAAACATCCAGAATACCAGTCCCCCTATCTTTAGCAAGTCTGAAGACCCGCTGGATGCTAATGATTGGTTACAGACCATGGAGAATAACTTAGAAGTCGCAGGAGTGGATGCCAACGAGAAAGTTTTGTTTGCCACCCACTATCTGGTAGGAGATGCAAGAGCTTGGTGGAACAGCACCCGCACGATGAACCACGGTCAAGTGATGATGTGGGAAACTTTCAAGGTCAAGTTCAGCCGCACCCATGTGCCGCAGGGTTTAGTCACCAGAATGAGAGATGAATTCAGACAAGTAAAGCAAGGCAGAATGACTGTAGTGGAGTACCATGATAGATTCTTGTCCCTCGCTAGGTATGCACCTGATGAGATCAACACTAAAGCCAAGAAGAAGGAGAGATTCCTGAACGGACTGCATGATGAGATGCAGACGGTACTAGTCAACATCCGTTTTGATGATCTCGAAGATCTAGTCGACTCTGCCATTCAGATGGAAGGGAAGATCAACCAAGTGAATGACAATCGCAAATGCCGGATGATGCACCAAGCTGGGTCCCACAGTGCCCAGAAGTATCGTCCCAACCCGTCTGCAGGATATGCCCCGTGGAACAATAGACCTCGAATGTCTCTCCCAAGCTACCCCAACCGTAGCGGAGGAAATGTGAAGACCAGAGGAAACAATAACAACCACCCCGGCAACTCCAACAACTTCAACCGTGCACCGCCCAAGTCCAACAACAACAACACAACAATACTGCCCCAAGGACTGGAAGCAATGTTGTGCCTGTTACAGCAAAAGACAAGTCTCAGGTTACTTGTTTTGAGTGTGGAGTCAAGGGTCACTACTCCAATGAGTGTCCCAAGAAGATTGCCGCCACTTCTAATGTGAATGCCCCAGCTTAGCAGCAGCACCGTGTTCAGCCCGGAAGAAGATTCACCCCCGAGAACCCTCAAAACCGCAATGGCCGTCTCTTCCACATGAAAGCCGAACAAGCCTATAACATTGCAAAATTCTAATCCAAGTGATCAAGATCCAAATCATCAAATTTAGAGTTAACAAAAACTTTTCTATTTAAAAATATTAAAGCATTCATATGTGTGTGCATTTAATTTAGGAATTGATTTGAATTGCCGTGATTAAGTGATCCATTGATTGTAAAATGATTCTTAGGTGAAATAAACATCATCTATATCATTCCCAAACAAATCCCAAAGAAAAACAAATCAAAATGAATAAAAGAAGCAAATGGTCATTTGTGCCATTTTAATCATCATGCCTACTTTGGCTATTCCTAACTCAAAACCTAAAAGAAACAAATGTGGATCTTTGCACCCCTTGCTAGTACAAGTAGTGATGTACCAATGCCCACTTTGTGATCTACCAAAAACTTTCAAATACTAATTTAAATTGCAATTGAAAATGGAATCTAGTGTAGGTATCAAGATCACACTTATTCAAAAACCACTCAAATGAATTCATTTTAAAAACCCAAGCACACATAGAAGCTCAAGCATAAGATACAACACTCCACCAAAATTCAGCCCAAAATTCAAAAAAAATTCTCTTGCGGCCATTTGACCGAATAGGTTGCAAACAGAATCAATTTGGCCTAATTTATACTGTTTTTGATCGAATTTTGTCGAACCATTTGAACCCTAGTAGATGCCCTTGTCCCCTCTGTCCCCTCCCTGAGCAGAGCCGAGTCGTGGACCACTCACAGAGCGCCGCGCCCAGGACGTCTGCACCATGCCGAGCATGGGCCAGAGCGCCGCGCCCGACAAGCATGCACACGGCGCGCCTCAACCGCAGCCCGTGCTCACCGCTTTGCCATGACCCTAGGAACCGCCCGGACATGCCCGTTCGCTGCCACTTGACCCACAGCCCCCATGCGCCGCATCGAATGCCGCCGCTGCCACTCAGAGCACCAGCTTCCCCCGACCAAATGCCACCGCCCCTAGCCACGCATTTAAGTCTTAGAGCACCACCAGGAGGAAGGCCACCGTCCCCTACCTCCAGCCATGACGATAGCTTGTTGTACATCCCTCGCTGGAGTCGCCAACCCATCCCGTTCGGTCGCCTCGTTGACCTATAAAAGGAGGCCACCCCAGCACCAACTCCTCACAACATCTCACTCCCCTCTCTCGACTGATCCTTCCACCCCATCCCTGGAGCATGGCGGGCTGCCGTTTGCCGGAATTGTGCCAGAGCTTGCTACAGGAGAGGAGGAGAGGCGCCATTGATTGCGACCACCCTAGGAGCCATCGCGACAACGCCTAGAACCGCCGTCGTCTACCAGCTCGATCGCCCCCATCGCCACGTCTAGATGGAGCCCTGGTAAGCCCCCACGTACCCCCACCGAGCCACTAGGGTTAGCTCTCGCCGGCGACCTGTTCGCTGGGGACGACGATCCTCAGTCGTTGATCCATCTTTTAATCGTAGCACTGCGAGTGCCCCGTACCGCTTCGCGTTTGATGTGTCGCTGACCTGCGGGACCCCTGTCAATTGTCATCCGTGCCGCGGAGCGCCACTATGCCGGCCCATTAGTTTTCCCGCGCGACCCAATTAGTTCAAATATAGATTTTTCTATTTTAGTTTGAACTCACTTCTGTCCCTTAGTTCAAAAATCAATTCAAGAAGATCTAATGAACCAGATTGAGTGATTATTTTTTTTAATCCATTTAGAGTTAGAGATCTCTCCTAGTAAAAATAATAAGACAGAAGCTTTTGCATATTCAAACATTTTTATAAAATCAACCATAATAGCTTTTGAGTTGATTCCAACTCTCAAAAATCACATTTAATCATACCTATCTGAATATGTAATACTATTAAGGTTTACATGCAGTGACTTTGGACTAGTACCAAAATAATGCTATATAGGCATTTCTAGTCACTTTAAATCATTAAATTTTAAACTTAAACTTATTAAAATGTGATCCAACCTTTAAATCACATTCCCATATGTTAGAATATGTGGTGATGACATGTGTCCATATGATCCCATATTTTAATTGGAGAATATTAAATATTAGTTATTTTCAATGAGTAGAAATTACTTTTCTGAAATAAAAAGAATGAAACTAGTTAATAAAACCTTGTGATGCTTGTGATGATAATAGATCATCAAATGTGTGCCTTAGAGTGCTAAGTAGACTAGTTAAGTATTGTTTGGTTAGTGTGTACTCCATATGTATTTATAGACGGTAGTACCGACTAAGCTTTCGAGGAGGAGGAGTTCTACCAAGAATAAGAGGAAGAAAACTTCAACCACTGCACCAAACAAGGCAAGCTAACACTTGCAAGTATTATACTTAGCAAGACATCATTAACAATGCAAGCTAACACTTGCAAGCTATTGTTAGCAAGCTAGAATATCTAGATAACCTAAGCCAGATGCATTAGGCATGCTTTGGTTATACCACTTTGACTAGTACCTACTCCAAGTTTTTACTTTCAAGCTTTTACTTTCTTTACTTTATCAAAGTCCCTTACTTGTTTTGAAGGTAGCATAAAAAGTATAAAACTTGACCTATCTAGATATCCTTAGATGTCATTCTATGGCATGAGATTGAGATTAGCATCCCACTTTAGTGAACACTCTTAACTTAGTAGTTTAGAGCTAAACTAAAACTTGAGTCACTTTAGATGGGAATACTTGGTGAAAACGAATTGTGAAAACCTTGGAATGATTAGTCATTCTATTGAGATGTTTTGACATGTGTTGAGAAACACAAATGTTTTATGACGATGAAAATGTTGAGGCATGAGCCTTAACCCTTTTACAAAAATTGATGGTTGGATTCAGATGCGATACCATTGCAATTTTACCGTACAACCAAAATACCTGAATTGGGTAAGGCTTAGCCGGAAATTTATATGCATTAGTATTAGTTCCCTCGTGGGAGAGGTTTGAGCTGAGGCTACCTCTCAATGTTGTCCACCTACGCAGTGCCCCAGATGACAGATGGTCATGGTTGGGAGGCCATGCTCATAGGAGAGGTGCTTATACTAGAGTGTGTAAAGGAAAGGTTATGTTTGATTATCTGCATACTAAGTATGATGATTCAGGGTTATCCCTGACAGCTGTATCGAATCTTGTGGTGAAAGTGTACCACCTCTACAAAGTGTCAAACTATTCGAATAGCCGCGTCCGCGGTTATGGACAGTTGGAGTGGCCATACTGTTTCGTTGTCAGATGTTTTCAAAATGACTTATGAAATGAATGATGAATCTTGACTTAACCACAACAGAGTTATGACTATGACACTAGCTTTCCAACTTAAGTGATTCTAGAACTTTATTTTATCTTTCTTTGTTTCTGAACTCAGCTTAGGTTTCAAACTTAACTTATTAGTTAAACTTAGCGTTAGCATTTCCCACTAGTACTATCTTACGTGTTAGTGGTACTTTGCGAGTACTTAAAGAGTACTCATGGATTTTGTCCCTGGCTATTCCTATGGTCAGACTATGAAGGAGACTACCAAGATGACGGACAGCAGGATGGCTATGATAACTAGGACTATCTGCCTTTGTCAGTATTGTCTGTGCCCCTGAAGATGGACCCCACCGCTACGCTTATTATTTATTCCGCTACTTGTTGTATTAAGACTGGATCATGAGATCCTTATTTGTGTAAGACCTTATTTATGGTTTGTAATGGGTGAGGTAGTGTGATATCCAATCTGTTATGTCTCGCAAAAATGGTAATCCTGGGATTGCGATGTATGACATAACATGCATCTAGGATTAAAAATCCGGGTGTTGACAAGTTGGTATCAGAGCCATCCTGACCATAGGAGACCCTAGTTAGAATGGACGTCCGAACAAAAACTTAATTTCAAAACCAAAGTGAGTATTTATGAAAAACTATTTCCTCTCTTACCCTTGGGAATTCTTTCTTTCTCAAAAATTCATGTTCCTCATATTCTTACATTACTACATAAAATTTGACACACTTGATCACTTCACTAACTTCCTCATCCTAAATTCTTGTAGATGGAGACTCAGTTCGGCAAGTTCTACCAGTTGGGCAACGGAGGCCAACTGATCTTCGAGAGGGATCTGGATTCACTGTGTGAGTTATTGGGACGCCCACATCTGGAGTTTCTTGGAGCCCAACTTCCAGGACCCCCAGGAGGAGGTTTATAGTGGGTAGTCACCGCTGATCTTCGAGGAAGCATAGAAGCACCAACGTCCAAGAGAATCCAGTTCTCCGTAAGGGAGAACAACTGGCTAGATGGATTAGCTAGGGCGATGCATGAAGCTCTCGCACGTCTATGTGCCCTTAGTGTCAACCAAATCCAAGGAACCCGCTTTGCGCATTATGCAAGGTGTGACTTCATGGGAATGCCGATGGAGATGCCAAGTCACCTAGAGTTGAAGCGTCAAGTGGAGAACCTTAACTTCCTGCTGTACGATCGCCAGAAGGAATTGGACAATGCTAGGGAGTTTGCCAACCACAACCGTGCCATTGCCGACCAGAAGGCCCAGACTTTCTCACTGCTAGTCAAGGACCGTTAGTCTCTTCGCCTCTAGCGCGAAAACAAGGATTGCACCATCGCCCGTCTTCGCAAGAAGGTGTCCGACCTCGAGAAGACCGTCAAGGAGCAAGAAGCTCAACTTGCAGCAAAGGAGGAAGAAGAGGAGGGTGAAGACATCCAGGGAGACATGGATTCTTACCTCATCAATGATGATGACTTTCTGGAGGAGGATGCCGTGGACTTCTACACTAATGATGAGGACTCCGACTTCATCGAAGATGAGTAGATGCACTAGAGCACTGTCGTAGCATGAGATGTATCGGTCCCATTGTATCGTAGCTTGCAGAATGGTTCTTAAAACCATCTGTTTTCCTTGTTGTGGTGTGTGTGTGTTTGTATCGCGTGCTTGTTTGAATGAATGAAAAGAAGTTAGTAGCAAAAACCAGAGTCAAACTCAAAGTTTTAGCTTTGAAACCAAAACCATGAACCTTAGAACTTTCCCTCTTACCCCTTTATCTACCTCAATCTTCAGATGACTCGTGGAAACCTAGGAGGGAGCAGCTCATCGCAAGACCCAATGCTGCAGATCATGCAGATGTTAGTTGCAGACCGTGAAGCAAGCAGGGCAGAGCGCCAGGCCAACTTAGCAACACTGCAGCAGATAGCTTAGATGGCCCAAAACAACCAAGGGCATGGGAATCAGGATCATCAAGGATCCAAGCTGAAGAACTTCCAGAATACCAATCCCCCAATCTTTAGCACTTCGGAGAACCCACTAGATGCTGATGACTGGTTGCAGACAATGGAAAACAATTTGGATGTAGCCAGAGTTGATGAGAACGAGAAAGTTCTCTTTGCTACCCACTACCTGGCAGGAGATGCAAGAGCCTGATGAACCATGGTCAAGTGATGACATGGGAAGCCTTCAAGATCAAGTTCAGCCGCACCCACGTGCCGCGGGGTCTAGTTACCCGAATGAGGGATGAATTCAGAGAGTTGAAGTAGGGCAGAATGACTATGGTGGAGTACTGTGACATATTCCTGTCGCTTGTAAGGTACACCCCTGATGATATCAACACTGAGGCCAAGAAGAAGGAGAGATTCTTGAACGGACTGCATGACGAGATACAGACTATCCTCGTCAACATCCGCTTCAAGGATCTCGAAGAGCTAGTCGGCTCTGCCATTCAGATGGAAGGGACGATTAATCAGGCAAACGATAACCGCAAACATCGTATGATGCAGCAATCTGGATCCAACAGTCACCAGAAGTACCGTGCCAACCCCTCACCGGGATATGCACTGAGAAACAACCACCCCCAATGTCTCGCCCAAGCTACCCCAACCGTAGCAGAGGCAATGTGAAGTCCGGAGGAAACAGCAACAACCCCGGCAACAATAGCAATTTCAACCGTGCACCTCCCAAGAGCAACAACAACAACAACACCAACACTGCACCTAGAAATGGCAGCAATGTTGTGCCTGTCGCAGCAAAAGACAAGTCCCAGATAACTTGTTTCGAGTGTGGAGTGAAGGGTCACTATTCCAATGAGTGTCCCAAGAAGACTGCCGTAACTGCCAATGTGAATGCCCCAGCTCAACAGCAGTGTCGTGTTCAACCAGGGAGAAGGTTTGCCCTAGGGAACCCTCACAACCGCAACGGCCGTCTCTTCCACATGAACTCCGAGGAATCCCAAGAAGCGCCAGACGTAGTGCTGGGTATGTTTTCTGTCAACTCAGTTTTAGCAAGGGTATTGTTTGATTCGAGAGCATCGCATTCATTTATCACCAAAGAATTTGCATGCACTAGTAAGATTCACCCAACCAAATTGAAGCATGTCATGATAGTTCAAATCCCCGGTTGAACTACAAAAGCTAGAAAATTTGCAAAGCTATGCCTATCAGAATACATGGGATAGATTTTTATGCCAACCTAATCGTACTCGGAACCAAAGGATTGGAAGTAGTACTAGGTATGGAGTGGATGTCAAGGCATAAAGGACTAATAGACTGTGCTAAGAAAGCCATCACCATGACCAGTAGCTCTAGAGTCACAGTAGAGCATATATCTGAAACCTTACCTCGTCAATTCAAGTTCAACAAGAGTCTAGCCTTACCCACCATAGACCAAGTCCGAGTAGTCTGTGAATGCCCCGACGTATTCCCAGAAGAATTGCCAGGTATGCCCCTGGATAGGGATATTGAGTTCATTATCGAACTAATCCCCGGAACCAGACCCATAACCCAAAGACCCTATAGCATGAACCCTTCAGAGTTAGTGGAATTGAAGAAGCAGTTGGATGCTATGTTAGTAACAGGCTTGATTCAACCAAGCGCATCGCCATGGAGATCACCAGTGTTATTCGTCGACAATAAATATGGAGGCAACTGTTTGTGCACAGATTACAGAAAACTGAATGACGTCACCATCAAGAACAAGTACCCCTTGCCAAAGATAGAGGATCTATTTGATCAGTTGACTGGAGCCCAGGTATTCTCAAAGATTGATGTTAGGACTGGTTATCACCAACTTAAGGTTCGTGCAATGGATATTCCGAAGACCGCCTTTACTACTCGCTATGGTTTATACGAGTATACGGTCATGTCTTTTGGATTAACCAATGCCCCTGCTTATTTCATGAATCTCATGAATAAGATCTTTATGAATTTCCTAGATAAGTTTGTCGTTGTGTTTATCGATGATATCCTTATCTACTCCAGGTCAGAATAAGAGCATGAGCAACATTTGAGAATCATCCTAGAAACCCTAAGAGAGCATCGGTTATATGCCAAGTTTAGCAAGTGTGAGTTTTGGCTAAAAGAAGTAGGATTCTTAGGACATTTTGTGTCTACCGGAGGAGTCTCTGTTGATCCTACCAATATCAAAGATGTCGAAGCATGGGAAGTCCCAACCACTCAAACCCAAGTCCGTGCATTTCTCGGATTGGAGGGATATTTTCGCAAGTTCGTAGAAGGATTCTCGAGCATCGCCAGACCCATGACCCAATTGTTGAAGAAGGACAAGAAGTTTGAATGGACTAACAAATGTGAAGCCAGTTTCCAAGAGCTGAAGAAGAGATTGATATCATCCCCAATATTGATCATGCCAGATATCAAGAAGCCGTTTGATGTATATTGTGATGCATCCAAGATTGGTCTTGGATGTGTATTGATGCAAGAAGGCAAAGTTAGCGCATATATGTCTCGACAACTGAAGCAGCATGAGCAGAACTATCCGACCCATGATCTTGAATTAGCAGTCGTGGTTTTGGCATTGAAGACATGGCGTCACTATTTTATGGGTAATCCCTGTGAGATTACTCAGATCACAAAAGCTTGAAGTATATTTTCACTCAGAAGGAGCTGAATATGAGGCAAAGGACATGGATAGAGTTAATCAAGGATTATGACCTTGACATTCACTATCACCCCGGCAAAGCCAATGTGGTAGCGGATGTTCTTAGCAGATTGCCTTGTAGGCTAAACACCATGATCAAGGAAAAGCGGCCAAGTTTGTATGAGGAGTTGGAGCAGTTTAGAACTGAGCTTGTTAGCAAAGGATTCTTAGCTAGCATTGAACTTCAACCCACGTTAATCAGCCAAATCAAGGAAGCCCAGAAGGGAAATGAATGTATCGACGGAATCAAACGTCGCATTGTTATAGGAAAGGTACCTAGATTCACTGAAGACGAAGGAGTTCTGTGGTACAAAGGACGTATCTGTGTACCAGCAGATTCGGAACTGAAGTAGGTTATCATGCAAGAAGCTCATGATACTCTTTATTCTATCCACCCCGGAGGAACGAAGATGTATCAAGATTTGAAAGAGAAATTTTGGTGGCACAAGATGAAGAGAGAAATCGTAAGCTACATCGCCAAGTGTGACATCTGTCAAAGAGTCAAAGCAGAGCATCAGAGACCCGCGGGACTGTTTCAACCATTGCAGATTCTGGAGTGGAAATGGGATTTCGTCGGAATGGACTTTATCACTGGTTTGCCTACTTCTAGTAGGGGAAATGACTCAATCTGGGTCATCATAGATAGACTGTCCAAGGTAGCTCATTTTATACCTGTCAAGACAACCTACCAGAGCTCGAAGCTAGCAGAGCTGTGTATTGCTAGAATTGTTAGTCTGCATGGAACCCCCAAGATCATAGTATCAGATCGAGGAACCCAGTTTACCTTGAGATTTTGGCAGAAAGTCCAGGAAGGATTAGGCACCAAGTTGAACTACAACACCGCTTATCACCCACAAACTAATGGACAGACTGAAAGAGTCAACCAGATCCTAGAGGATATGTTGAGAGCTTGTGTGTTGGAGTATGGATAAAAATGGGAAGACTGCCTGCCTTTCGCAGAATTCTCATATAACAACAGTTATCAAGCTAGTTTGCAGATGGCACCATTTGAGTTCCTATACGGAAGAAAGTGTCGTACCCCTTTGAATTGGTCTCAAGTAGGAGAGAGTCAGATCTTTGGACCCGACATTCTCCGAGAAGCCGAAGAAAAGGTGCACAAAGTCCGTGAGCACCTCAAGACCGCCTAGTCCAGACAGAAGAGTTATGTTGACAAGAGAAGGAGATACCTGACTTTCAATGTCAGAGATTTTGTATATCTCAAGATTTTGCCATTGAAGGGAACGCAACGCTTTAGTCTGAAAGGAAAGTTAGCCCCCAGAAATATCAGACCATTCAAGATTCTAAACCATCGAGGAGAGGTATCGTATCAACTGGAACTGCCCGAGGAGATGTCAGCCATGCACAATGTGTTCCATATCTCGTTACTTCGCAAATGCCTGGAAGTGCCGGAAAAGACTGAAGTTTTCAAAAACATCGATCATCGAGCCGTTGAGATCAACAATGACCTGACATATCGTGAAGTGCCCATACGTATCTTAGAGGAAGCTTACAGAACCACCAGGACCAGAAGTATCAAATTTCTCAAGATTCAATGGAGCAACCATACTAAAGAAGAAGCCACTTGGGAGCGAGAAGATTACATTAGGACAGAGTTCCCAGATCTCTTTAGTTCCTAGTTTTCTTTCGTAAATCTCGGGACGAGATTTTGTTTAGGGGGGGAAGGTTTGTAACATCCCAAAACTCTAATCCAAGTGATCAAGACCCAAATCATCAAATTTAGAGTTAACAAAAACTTTTCCATTTAAAAATATTAAAGCATTCATATGTGTGTGCATTTAATTTAGGAGTTGATTTGAATTGCCATGATTAAGTGATCCATTAATTGTAAAATGATTCTTAGGTGAAATAAACATCATCCAGATCATTCCCAAACAAATCCCAAAGAAAAACAAATCAAAATGAATAAAAGAAGCAAATGGTCATTTGTGCCATTTTAATCATCATGCCTACTTTGGCTATTCCTAGAACTCAAAACCTAACAGAAATAAATGTGGATCTTTGCACCCCTTGCTAGTACAAGTAGTGATGTACCAATGCCCACTTTGTGATCTACCAAAAACTTTCAAATACTAATTTTAAATTGCATTTGAAAATGGAATCTAGTGTAGGTATCAAGATCACACTTATTCAAAAAACACTCAAATGAATTCCATTTTCAAAACCCAAGCACACATAGAAGCTCAAGCATAAGATACAACACTCCACCAAAATTCAAACATTTTTTTCTTGCGGCCATTTGACCGAACAGGTTGGAGACAGAATCAATTTGGCCTAACTTATACTGTTTTTGATCGAATTTTGTCAAACCATTTGAACCCTAGTAGATGCCCTTGTCTCCCCCAGACCCAACCCAGCCATCAAGAAGCTACCCCTTAGCCATTTGCACCAGTGCCGCGCCACCTGAGCCCCATGCTCGCCGGTCCAGCATGGATAGCTCATAGCCGACCGCCCCTCTCTCTCTCGCCATGTCTAGGAGCTAGACCAGACCACACCACTGCCCTCTGTCACCTCCCCGAGCAGAGCCGAGCCGTGGACCACTCGCAGAGCGCCGTGCCCAGGACGTCTGCACCATGTCGAGCATGCGCCAGAGCGCCGCGCCCGAAAAGCATGCACACGACGTGCCTCGACCGCAGCCCGTGCTCACCGCTTCGCCATGACCCCAGGAACCACCCAGACATGCCCGTTCGCCGCCGCTTGACCCGCAGCCCCCATGCGCCGGTCGAACGCTGCCTCTGCCGCTTAGAGAACCAGCTTCCCCCGACTAAATGCCACCGCCCCTAGCCACGCATTTAAGTCGTAGAGCACCGCTAGGAGGCATGCCACTGTCCCTACCTCCAGCCACGATGATAGCTCGCTCTATAGCCCTCGCCGGAGTCGCCTGCCCATCCCGTTCGGTCGCCTCGTCGACCTATAAAAGGAGGCCACCCCAGCACCAACTCCTCACACCATCTCACTCCCCTCTCTCCACTGATCCTTCCACCCCATCCCCGGAGCAAGGAGGGCCGCCGTTCGCCAGAATTTTGCCGGAGCTTGCTGCAGCAGAGGAGGAGAGGCGTTGTTGATTGCGACCACCCCAGGAGCCACCACGACCACTCCTAGAACCACCGTCGTCTACCAGCTCGACCGCCCCCATCGCCACGTCTAGCTGGAGCCATGGTAAGCCCCCACGTACCCCCACCAAGCCGCTAGGGTTAGCTCTCGCTGGCGACCTATCCGCTGGGGACGACGATCCTTAGCCGTTGATCCATCTTTTAATTGTAGCGCTGAGAGTGCCCATACTGCTTCGCGTTTGATGTGTCGCTGACCTACGGGACCCCCCTGTCAGTTGTTATCCGTGCCGCGGGGTGCCACTGTGCCGGCCCATTAGTTTTCCCGCGCGACCCAGTTAGTTCAAATATAGTTTTTTCTATTTTAGTTTGAACTCACTTCTGTCCGTTAGTTCAAAAATCAATTCAAGAAGATCTACTGGACCAAATTGAGTGATTCAAATTTTTGTTAGAAAGCCTCTGAAAAGATCTATCCAAGCCCGTTAGATTTAATCCATTTAGAGTTAGAGATCTCGCGTAGTAAAAATAACAAGACAGAAGCTTTTGCACATTCAAACATTTTTATAAAATCAACCATAATAGCTTTTGAGTTGATTCCAACTCTCAAAAATCACATTTAACCATACCTATCTGAATATGTAATAATATTAAGGTTTACATGTAGTGACTTTGGACTAGTACCAAAATAATGCTATATAGCCATTTCTAGTCACTTTAAATCATTAAATTTTAAACTTAAACTTATTAAAATGTGATCCAACCTGTAAATCACATTCCCATATGTTAGAATATGTGGTGATGACACGTGTCCATATGATCCCATATTTTAATTGGAGAATATTAAATCTTAGTTATTTTCAATGAGTAGAAATTACTTTTCTGAAATAAAAAGAATGAAACTAGTTAATAAAACCTTGTGATGCTTGTGATGATAATAGATCATCAAATGTGTACCTTAGAGTGTAAGTAGACTAGTTAAGTATTATTTGGTGATTGTGTACTCCGTATGTATTTATAGACAATAGTACTGACCAAGCTTTCGAGGAGGAGGAGTTCTACCAAGAAGAAGAGGAAGAAAACTTCAACCACTACACCAACCATGGCAAGCTAACACTTGCAAGTATTATACTTAGCAAGCCATCATTAACAATGCAAGCTAACACTTGCAAGCTATTGTTAGCAAGCTAGAATACCTAGATAACCTAAGCCAGATGCATTAGGCATGCTTTGGTTATACCACTTTGACTAGTACCTACTCCAAGTTTTTACTTTCAAGCTTTTACTTTCTTTACTTTATCAAAGTCCCTTACTTGTTTTGAAGGTAGCATAAAAAGTATAAAACTTGACCTATCTAGATATCCTTAGATGTCATTCTATGGCATGAGATTGAGATTAGCATCCCACTTTAGTGAACACTCTTAACTTAGTAGCTTAGAGCTAAACTAAAACTTGAGTCACTTTAGATGGGAATACTTGGTGAAAACGAATTGTGAAAACCTTGGAATGATGAGTCATTCTATTAAGATGTTTTGACATGTGTTGAGAAACACAAATGGTTTATGATGATGAAAATGTTGAGACATGAGCCTTAACCCTTTTACAAAAACTGATGGTTGGATTCGGATGCGATACCATTCCAATTTTACCATACAACCACAATACCTGAATTGGGTAAGGCTTAGCCGGAAATAATGCATTAGTATTAGTTCCCTCGCGGGAGAGGTTTGAGCTGAGGCTACCTCTCAATGTTGTCCACCTATGCAGTGCCCAAGATGACATATGGTCATGGTTGGGAGGCCATGCTCATACGAGAGGTGCTTATACTAGAGTGTGTAAAGGAAAGGTTATGTTTGATTATCTGCATACTAAGTATGATGATTCAGGGTTATCCCTGACAGATGTATCGAATCTTGTGGTGAAAGTGTACCACCTCTACAGAGTGTCAAACTATTCGAATAGCCACGTCCGCGGTTATGGACAGTTGGAGTGGCCATACTGTTTCATTGTCAGATGTTTTCAAAATGACTTATGAAATGAATGATGAATCTTGACTTGACCACAACAGAGTTGTGACTATGACACTAGCTTTCCAACTTAAGTGATTCTAGAACTTTATTTCATCTTTCTTTGTTTCTGAACTCAGCTTAGGTTTCAAACTTAACTTATTAGTTAAACTTAGCGTTAGCATTTCCCACTAGTACTATCTTACGTGTTAGTGGTAGTTTGAGAGTACTTAAAGAGTACTCATGGCTTTTGTCCCTGGCTATTCCTATGGCTAGACTTTGAAGGAGACTACCAAGATGACAGACAACAGGACGACTATGATAACTAGGACTATCTGCCTTCGTCAGCATTGCCTACGCCCCTGAAGATGGACCCCACCGCTACACTTATTATTTATTCCGCTGCTTGTTATATTAAGACTGGATCATGAGATCCTTATTTGTGTAAGACCTTATTTATGGTTTGTAATGGATGAGGTACTGTGATATCCAATCTGTTATGTCTCGCAAAAATGGTAATTCTGGGATTGCGATGTATGACATAATAGGCATTTGGGATAAAAAATCCGGGTGTTGACAAAGCCCAAGAAGCGCCAGATGTCATGCTGGGTATGTTTTCTGTTAACTCAGTATTAGCAAGAGTGTTGTTTGATTTTGGAGCATCACACTCATTTGTTACCGAAGAATTTGCATGCACTAGTAAGATTCACCCCACCAACTTGAAGCATGTTATGATAGTTCAAATACTTGGTTCAACCACCAAGGCTAGAAAAAATTGCAAGGATATGCCTATCAGAATACATGGGATAGATTTTTATGCCAATCTAATAGTACTTGGAACCAAGGGTTTGGAAGTAGTACTAGGAATGGATTGGATGTGCCAAGAAATCCATCACTGTGACCAGTAGCTTTGGAGTATAAGTAGAGCATATATCTGAAACCTTGGCCCATCAATTCAAATGCAACAAGAGTCTATCCCTACCAACCATAGACCAAGTCAGAGTAGTCTATGAATACCCCGACGTATTCCCAGATGAATCGCCCGTTATGCCCCCAGATCGGGATATTGAGTTCATTATTGAACTAATTCCTGGAACCGGCCCCATAGCTCAGAGACCCTATAGCATGAACCCATCAGAGTTAGTGGAGCTAAAGAAGCAACTGGATGCTATGCTGGAGAAAGGCTTGATTCAACCAAGCACATCGCCTTGGAGATCGCTCGTGTTGTTCGTCGACAAGAAGGATGGAGGCAACCGTTTGTGCACAGATTACCGGAAGCTGAATGATGTCACCATCAAGAACAAGTACCCATTGACAAAGATAGATGATCTATTTGATCAGTTGACTGGTGCCAGAGTGTTCTCTAAGATCGATCTTAGGACTGGTTATCACCAACTTAAGATTCGTGCAACGGATATTCCAAAGACCGTGTTTACCACCAGACATGGATTGTATGAGTATACGGTCATGTCTTTTTGATTAACCAATGCCCCCGCATATTTCATGAATCTCATGAATAATATTTTTATGAACTTTCTGGATAAGTTTGTCGTGGTGTTTCGACGATATTCTTATCTACTCCAAGTCAGAAGAAGACCATGAGCAACATCTGAGAATCATCCTTGAAACCATTAGAGCGCATCAGTTGTATGCCAAGTTCAGCAAATGTGAGTTTTGGCTGAAAGAAGTAGGATTCCTCGGACATATTGTGTCGGCAGGAGGAGTCATTATTGATCCCGCCAAGATCAAAGATGTTGAAGAATGGGAATCCCCAACCACTCAAACCCAAGTCTGTGCATTTCTCGGATCAGCGGGATATTACCGCAAGTTCGTAGAAGGATTTTCGAGCATCGCAAGACCCATGACCCAATTGTTGAAGAAGGACAAGAAGTTTGAATGGACCGACAAATTTGAAGTAAGTTTCCAAGATCTCAAGAAGAGATTGATTTTAGCCCCAATATTGATTATGCCAGATATCAAGAAGCCATTTGATGTGTATTGTGATGCATCCAAGATTGATCTTGGATGCGTGTTGATGCAAGAAGGCAAAGTCATCGCATATCTGTCTCGACAACTGAAGCAGCATGAGCAGAACTACCCTACCCATGATCTTGAATTAGCAGTGGTAGTTTTAGCCTTGAAGACATGGCGTCATTACCTTATGGGTAATCACTGTGAGATTTATTCAGATCACAAGAGCTTGAAGTATATTTTCACTCAGAAAGAGCTGAATATGAGGCAAAGAAGATGGATAGAGTTAATCAAGGATTATGACCTTGACATTCACTATCACCCTGGCAAAGACAATGTGGTAGCGGATGCTCTTAGCAGATTGTCGTGTAGGTTAAACACCATGATAAAGGAGAAGCATCCAAGTTTACATGAGGAGTTGGAGCAGTTTAGAACTGAGCTTGTTAGCAAAGGATTTTTAGCTAGCATTGAACTTCAACCCACTTTGATCAGTTAGATCAAGGAAGCCCAGAAGGTAAATGCAAGTATCGACAGAATCAAACGTTGTATTGGTACAACAAAGGTGCCTGGATTCACCGAATACATAGAAGGAGTTCTGTGGTACAAATGATGTATGTGTGTGCCAGTAGATTCGGAGCTGAAGCAAGGTATCATGCAAGAAGCTCATGATACTCTTTATTCTATCCACCCTGGAGGAACAAAGATGTATCAAGATTTGAAGGAGCAATTTTGGTGGCACAAGATGAAGAGAGAAATCGAAAGATACATCGCCAAGTGTGATATCTGTCAAAGAGTCAAAGCGGAACATCAGAGACCTGCAGGACTGTTGCAACCATTGCAGATTCCGGAAAGGAAATGGGATTCCATCGGAATGAACTTTATCACCGGTTTGCCTACTTCTAGTAGGGGAAATGACTCAATCTGGGTCATAGTTGATAGACTGTCCAAGGTAGCCCATTTTATACCTATCAAGACAACCTACCAGAGTTCGAAGCTAGCAGAGTTGTATATTGCTAGAATTGTCAGTTTGCATGGAACCCCCAAGACCATAGTGTCGGATCGAGGAACCCAATTTACCTCGAGATTTTGGCAGAAAGTCCAAGAAGGATTAGGAACCAAGTTGAATTTCAGCGCAGCTTATCACCCGCAGACCGACAGACAGACTGAAAGAGTCAACCAAATTCTAGAAGATATGTTTAGAGCTTGTGTGTTAGAGTATGGATCAAAATGGGAAGATTGCCTGCCATTCGCAGAATTCTCATACAACAACAGTTATCAAGCTAGTTTGCAAATGGCCCCATTTGAGTTCTTATATGGAAGGAAGTGACGTACCCCTTTGAATTGGTCGCAAGTAGGAGAGAGTCAGATTTTCGGACCCGACATCCTACAAGAAGCCGACCAGAAGGTTCACAAAGTCCGTGAGAACCTCAAGACCACCCAATCCAGACTTAATAGTTATGCTGACAAGAGACGTAGAGACCTAACTTTCAATGTCGGAGATTTTGTGTATCTCAAAGTTTTGCCATTGAAGGGAACGCAACGTTTTAGTCTGAAAGGAAAGTTAGCCCCCAGATATATTGGACCCTTCAAGATTCTGAATCATCAAGGAGAAGTATCGTATCAACTAGAACTGCCTAAGGAGATGTCAGCCATCCACAATGTGTTCCATATCTCGTTACTTCGCAAATGCTTGGAAGTGCCGGAGAAGACTGAAGTTTTCAAGAACATCGATCACTGAGCCATTGATATCAACAAGGATCTGACGTATCGTGAAGTGCCCATCCGTATCTTGAAAGAAGCTTAAAGAACCACCAGGACCAGGAGTATCAAATTTCTCAAGATCCAATGGAGCAACCACACCGAAGAAGAAGCTACTTGGGAGCGAGAAGATTACATTAGTACTGAGTTTCCAGATCTCTTTAGTTCCTAGTTTTCTTTCTTAAATCTCGGGACGATATTTTGTTTAAGGGGGGAAGGTTTGTAACATCCCAAAACTTTAATCAAAGTTATCAAGATCCAAATCATGTAATTTAGGGTTAACCAAAACTTTTTATCATTAAAATAATTAGGAATGCATATGTGTGTTGCATTAATATAGAATTGTTTAGAAATGCCATGTTTGTTTGTTCTAATGGTTGTAAAATGATTCAAAGAAGAATGCCACATCATCTAGATCATTTAGAAACAAAATCCAAAGAAAAAGAAATCAAATAAGAATAAAAATACCAAATGGTCACTTTTGCCATTTTAATCCACTAGGTCACTTTAGGTGTTCCTAGAAGTCAAATTCAAACAGAAACATTCACAACTCTTTTCACCCCTTGCTAGTACAAGTAAAGATCTACCAAGGCCCACTTTGAAATCTTACAAAAACATTTAAACACTAATTTCAAATGGCATTGGAAAATTGAATCCTTTACATATGCATAGATCCCACCTTTTCAAAACCACTCAAGTGAATTCCCCTTGACCTCTCCAAGCAAACTTAGAATCTCAAGCTTAAGTGGAGAACCCTCAAATATTTTGAATCCAAAATTCAAAAAAATTCTTCATGCGGCCATTTTGTCGAACACTTGGCAGGCATAGACCAAACACTAGAGTAGCTTCACTATTTCTACAGTGATCATCGACCAATTTGGTCTCCATCTTAACCCCATGTCCCCATAGCATCTACCCCAGTCTAGACCAGCACCCCCATTCACCGTGAAGTACAGTTGCACGCCGCCCGTTCTTGGTCGCCGTCGGCCAAGCGTGGACAACGCGCTAGACACAACGCAATGCCTAACCAACACACCCCTAGCTCCGCCTCACCCTACCGTGATCCCCTGTCCACCCCACGGAAGCAGCCGAGCCCTGGACCACCGAGGAGCAGCCACGCACCACCGCCTCTGTGCCATGCACGGACCGCTCTAGTGCGCCGTCCCTGACCCGCTCGCCTAGCTCACGCCTTGCTCCCAGCTTGCTTGTGTAGCATTGCCTTAACCCCAGTAGCCTCCCAGACAACCCCTCTCCCCGTCGCTTCACCTGCAGCCACCGCACGCCGCGTCAAACGCCGTCGGACCCGCTCAGAGCGCCAGCCTCGCCCGACCAAAAGCCACCGCCCCTAGCTACGCCATTGCGCCGTAGATGACCATCAGGAGGTAGTGTACCGTTCGCCTACCCCGCCCATGCCTTTAGCACCCTGTACCACCGTCACCGACGAGCTCACCGTCGCACCCCCCGGTCCCCTCGCTAGGCTATAAAAGGAGCCCTCCCCAGCACCATTTCTCCACACTCCAACACTCCCCACCTCCCACTTGGGAATGTTCGTTTGCGGTACAAAACTTGGTGGGTGAGCACACCGTGGTACCCGAGTTGTCATCAATCGCGCGGAGGGGCCATAGTAGAATCGCCAATTGTCCAGAAGGGCCAAATGGGGGTGAATACAAATCTAACGGCCAAACGGTCGTTTGAACCAGATGAAAAATTGTTGAACTCAAGTACCGCCATTAGGTTAAATCTTCTTGGCCCGTCATGACAATATTCCCCGTTATCTTTTGCGGTCGTGGACTAGCTTACCCCTGCGTGGACCAGATCACTGAGTGGACCAGATCTATTTCTTTGCTCTGCTCTAGTCTTCTCCCCTGCTCCCCTCCCCATAACATTTGCTCAGCTCCGGCTGCTCGTCTCAGATCGGAGCTCGCACTTGCTCTAATTTGCATCCCCGCCATGTCCGGTCAACCTCCGATGCCTCTAATCGAAGCTCGCAGCCGTCACCGTTGCATCGTCCGTCGTATCGGAGCTTCACGTCCCTGGACTAATATCTCGCCTCTAGCTAGTCCTTCTCACATGGCAGAGCACGTCCCGTCAGGCGATCCAGGCCGGCGATCGACCTCGGGAAGTTGCGTGCTGCCGTGCACCCCGGGCATGGTAGCCCTAGCATAGCAGTTCGACGGCCATGCTCTCATGGCCACCGTGCTGGGCGTTCGTCCCGTCGTGTCGCTGGCAGAGTTGCTGTCGGCTTTCAGGTCTCGTTTTGGGATCAGACGAAATGAGGTTAACATTGAGGTATGCGCGCCGCCATTCGATTTTTTTGTCCGGTTCGAGCACAGCTCAGACACCGAGCAAGTTATGCATTCTTCCCGTTCTTTCGAGTGATGTGGGGAGAAAATGAGCTTCATGCTTGGCATCGCGCATGTGGTTGGGACGATCACTTGGGGCAGTTTCATTTCTTTTCCAAACTCGGCTTTGACGGCCTCCCATTGGATGCTTGGGAGCCGGAGGCCCTCAAGCAGGTTGTGAGTAGCCTTGGCGACGAGCTGGTGGAAATCGTGCCACCGAGCGACAGATGGGTCATCGAGGTAAAGGCATCGCTGAAAGATCCTAACGCCGTTCCTAAGATGTATGAGGTGCAGATTCCAAGCAGGGCAGGGCGACAACTTTGCTGGAAGCACCCGGTCATCATCCACCTAGAGGAGGTTCTGGAATCGGTACATGACATTCAGGGCCCTGAAGAGGCTGCCAGAAAGCATCCTCGTCACCTGCAGTGTTGGCCTGGAAGGATCGATGGCACAGGACCACCACCGTTTCGCGACGGCGCACACAGTTTCGGTGGGAGAACCGGGCTTGGACGAGCTAGTGGTTCTGATTTCCCTCGAGTGAAGACAGAGCTCTAGTGAATTGTCGTGGTATGTGTGGCTAATGAATTTGTAGTATGGAAAGCGTAGCAGGAAGTTAGCATCGACTAAAAATGCGTAATAGTTTGAATCGATGTAGTACGTGTGTGTAATAGTTTGAAGTAGTATGTGTGTGTGTAATAGTTTGAATCGATGTAGTATGTGTGGGTAATGAATTTGATGTAGTGTGTGTGTGTGTAATAGTTTGAATCGATGTAGTTGAACATCGTGCTTTATAATTTCTATGAATAACCAAGCACAACCTCATGAAAAGAGGGTGGTCTGGCAATGAGCAATGTCAATTCTGTGGATGCTAGGAAAATATAGTCCATCTCCTCTTCAAGTACAAGGTAGCTACATTTGTAACACGTTGAACTGCAGGACCATTTTGCAGGCAACACAAGACAAAGGAAAAATGGTTTATAGCACAGACAGCAGACACAAAATTTGTAGTCTGGGATAAAAAGATGCCAGTTAACTGGATTGAACCACGACTACTAATTGAAGGAAATAGATACTTGATAGTATTTTCTTACAACAACATTACTTCCATACAAAAGGGTCTTATACCTGCACAAAAGTGGGCTAAACTTCCTACTAGTTTATAGAACAATTCGTCAGCATTTCATCTATAAAAGCCATTCTTCAGTCTGAACTTAACTATTCTACACTGAAGAAACTACAGATCTCCACCAGAAAAGTTGGCTGGCCAATTGCCTTGAGAGGACATAAGTTCTTTGGTCATTTAACCCAAACTGATCTATTGCCTTCCCGCCAAACTACAAGAAATCTGCATCGTTCATGCACGAGCGATTTGCGTGCGCCAGTCCCGGTTCAGTTGGACCATCCGCGCCGCCGCAACGATTTCTTCAAAACTGAAATTCGGCATCTCCTTCTCGGGATCGTAGGTCCGTGTGAACTCAAACCTGAATTCCGGGGCTGAGCTGATGCCCGCCGCCGGCTCCGGCTATCAAACAATCCATCATGCTGAGTGTAGACGTTTGGTCGCCGCCACGGTACGGCCTCCGACGGTGTGTAGGATGGAGCGTCTTTGCCGCAGACGGCGTGCTCCTAGCCTCCCCCACTAAGGTAAGGTAATCCATGCCGAAGCATGGACGCGAGAGTTCCTAGACCTTGGCGCTTCCCTGTTCGAGGGTGTGTACCCTCGGCGGCATGCTCTCGTGAATAATTTGATATATATCTTGTTCCCACTGCCTAGAGCATGCCGTAATGCCACCGCTCAATTTCTCCACATCACTCTCTTGGCCCTCCTTGCCGCATCTGGCGCCGATGATGCCGCAGTCGCCGTCGCGGCCGATTCGGCACATTCGGGGAAATCATCCGCCTGGCAGGGCAATGGGAGACTGGCCTTGAAGTAGAGCTTCATGGCCTGCCTTAGAGGGGCTAAATGCTCTAGTTTTGGTGGATGTCGCGGTGGCGGTGACGGCTGCTTAGGCGGGACCATGTTACCCTAGTTGGTGCGGCACGGAGGAGCTATGCAAGGTGAACTGTGGTTAGTCGGAGAAGGGGAGTGAAAGACTGACAGTAGGTTTGGACTACGGGCACGCGTGAAAATAACCATTTCCCATTTCCTTAGAGGGTAATAATTTGACACTCGTTGCATTAACAGCTCAATCTTTATTTCCCTTCTCAGCATAAGAGTGTGAACGTATTAAAAAGATCGGTCGTGGCTATCCACCTCATCGGGCAATGTACCAGGACAGGTAGGAGACGGGACCGGGTTTCATTTTAGAAATGTTGACGACTGTGCCCTTATGTTTATACGATATTATTTATATGCCACCATGTACCGTTAATTGTAGCAACACCATCAGAAACAGGGGATAACGACCTGGCGTGTTTTCTTTTTTTAAAGGGAAACAGAAACAGGGGATGCCGATGTGGCATGGTTTCTGACTGGCGGGCCCGCCTCCTCCACCTTCGATGTGGCATGTCGAATACAGATAATTCTGAAAGAAGCTACTAAAAATAAATACTTTGAATTCTGAAAGTACTAAAATTAAGTACATTACAATTTTGTCTGAAAGGTAATACGCATACTGCTGATCGAAATAATATAAATAGAGTACAAATTTCTACTTCGAAAAATAGACCTGAAAATGCTAGCAAATAACCTAGGATGAATATAGGATTCATTCTCCCCTATATATTTCATCGGCGGTGGCTCCCACATGCTGCAACACATATTCAGAGAACTCTCTCCGTCTGCAATGTGCTGCCAGTATCTCGTCTAGAGGGTAAGGCCTCGGTGTATGTTCCAGACTTAAGCCATACGTCATTGTTGGTTCCTCTTCCTAGGCTTGAACCTCATGATCGTACAGTCTGATATAATTCTTGTAGTATATGCAACCGGGTTTGACTGTGGGGTGTAACCTGGTGTCAATGGAGATAGACCGATTGTAATCAACAAAGAGGGCATGACTTCCAATGTCACCGACAGCCTCGAGAGAGCGGTTCTCCATGTCCACCCGGTACAACACCGGTTGCCCTTTGGCGAAATCCCTGTTCAACACAAGAAGCAGATCACCATCTGACTCCACAAGGTAAAATTTGTAAGTTCAGCGTACCTGTTCAAAGACTGGGGCCGAAATTATTTTGGCCATCGTGATAATGCTCGCGCGCTGCTCTAACTTGATGTTGGTCGACAAGATGTCTCCATTCTCAAGTAATGCATATACTTCCCCTCAGAATGCCATCATGTAGTCTAGAAGCATAGCAGGAGGTGGCGAATACAATCCTTCTCCAAATGATTCATTGATTTGCCCCGTTGGGGTGCTCTCATCGGCCCATGCAATATGACCTGGATACTCAGTGCAAACGAACACCATCGTCGGGGACTTCGTCACGATGACAGATTGCAGAAGATCAGATGGTATATGTGCTTGAAACTCAGTGTTAGACTTATGAGTGATTGGGTTCAGAAGCCGAATCTGGTACAGCTCCACCCTCTAAGCAAGCACGATAATGCCACGAGAAACACCGACGAAGTAGAATCTTTTGGAAGAAGAGGGCATCAGTTAGCACTAAGATGTTTACAATGGAAAATACCAATAAATATCGGATGTGAATGTGAACCTGCGATGGCCGTCCATTAGATTTTTCCTGAAGCAACGACCGGTGGCGAGGTTGAGGAAGGTGAAGTCACCAACGTCTGGAATTGTGTGATCTATCATGATCCACTTGTTGAGATGGAATTCGGGCACATTTAAAGTGCAGCGCCAATCGGTGCAGACTTTCTGACAAGCAGCATAGGTGTCGATGTACTCCTCTTTCTCCAGCAAGTAGTCGGCGATCTTGTGAAGTGGGTCGGCCGGGAGATCAGACCAGTTCCTCTTCATCTGGCTACTGGCCATGGCTTATGTGCGGGAATGTTTTGATCGAGGAAGAAAGAAGAACTACCACTGCGAGGAGAAGAAGAAGAGGATAACAGACGAGGGAGACGAAGCGGAACTGCCACTGCGAGGAGACGAGGAGATGGGGGAGAAGAAGCAGAACTGCCAATTCAAGTTTGGATCAATGGGCTTTTTTTGGAACTAGCGCGTGAACTAGCCATGCACTTCATGCAAGTTTTGAGCAAACAGACTGACATGTGGGACCTGCTAAAAAATTCCGTGAAGTTCTCCCCGTGCATAGTGCGTTGACATGTGGCATGTTTTCTGACTGGCAGGCCGGCCTCCTCCACCTTCGACGGCGCGCGTCCTAGGTTCGAGGGCTGGTGCCGCCCACCAACACATTATTTGTGCAATTTTCCATGCATTGTCGCAACCAGCTCCGTTCCGCTCCGCTCCTCTGCTCTTGCCGCCGCCACTCCACTCAGTCATGCACCGCTCTCGTCGTCCCCTTGGGTCGTCGTCCTCCCGCCCTCCCCTCCCTGCCACCCCCTCATGTCCCCTCCCCTCCCTGCCCTATCTCCTTGCCGCCGCCCACCGCCCAGGCGCGTCTGGAAATGAAAACCGAGAGTCGGCCATTGGGTTAGGGGCCCAACAACGTTGGTGATCCGGATCCCTCTCGAAGATGGATCCTGCGAGGCTTGAGAGCACGGATATGGGTCCTGCGCGGCTGGAGAGCACGGAATCTCCTTCAAGTCTGGGGAGCACAGAGGACAATGAAACAGGAGGAGAGGAAGCGGGGTGCAGAGCTTTGGAGGTATGGAGACCGGAGAAGGTGTCGTGCATCCACATTGAAGGGTAAGAACTGTGATTCCTTTTCTGCATACCCCAATTAGCGTTTCTAGTCCCGTGGTGATGGCAAGGATATGTGTTGGTAACAGGGCGTCTGTCTGACTTGTCCTTGAGCATGATGCTTTGTCAAGCGAGCATGAAGGCACTGAAATGTGTGGCGGTGCGGATGATGATGAGAAAGCATATCCAAACATGGCTGGGTAGGGAATATTTGGTTGATTCGAACTTTGAGCCTGACTATGGGACTGATGAGGAAGAGGAATGTGAAGATGTGGAAATGGGATGTAGATACAACGACGAAGACGTGTACAGGCCAGTGATACACTTTGACACGGACAATCCTACAATTGATGAGGGGACTACCTTTGATAATGTGGAGGACTGCAGATATGCAGTTGCAACCTATGCAATCAGAGTTGGGTTCGAATTTATCATTGAAAAGAGTGACCAAAAGAGATTTAGGGTGCACTGTAGGGAAAGTAATGTGTGTAAATGGAGATTACATGCATCTCCAATGCGGGGTGGACACCCATTTCAGGTTGCAATAGCTAAATTTAGTTTCAGTATTTCTTATATTTATTCTGCTGATAACTAGCTCTAAATTATTTGGATTCTTATCGAATGCAGATCAAAGTAAATACGAAGAAACACAACTGCCCTAATACTTATTTAAGTGGTAAAATTAGACCGGCAACTACCAAGTGGATTGCTGCTACTGTACTTGACTGGGTGAGGTTGGATCATAACATTGGACCTGCTGAACTTAGAGCAAAGATTAGCAAAAAGTTTAACGTTCTGATTCCTTACCACAGAGTCTTTGATGGGAAGGAGATGGCTCTAGACTTCCATTCAAGGCAAGTGGAATGACAGTTTTCATATGTTGTATAGTTTCAAAGCTCAGGTAGAGAAAACATCACCTAGTAGTGTTTTTGACATCGATTACGAGGTTGTGAAAGGGAGAGAAAAGGTCTCGAGGGGGGTCAGGTATAAGTAGGCAGATAAGATATGCTTCAGGAGATGTTTTGTGTGCCTGAAGGCATCTTTGGAAGGGTTCCTAGGCAGTGCAGGCCATACTTGCCAATAGGCGCAACTTCTTTAAGAGGGAAGTTCAGGGGACATGTTGCTTCTGCTTGTGCTTTGGACGCGCATAATTGGCTTCTACCTGTAGCTTATGCTGTTCTTGAGGGTGAATCAAATCAAAGGTGGACATGGTTCATGCAGAGACTATGGGAAGTAATTTGTCACCCTGAAGGCTTGGTGATACACACCGGTGGATGCGAGGGTCTTGAGAATGCTGTTGATGCTGTGTTTCCTGGGTTGAGCGTAGGGAATGCATGCGGCACCTCGCTACTAACTTCACGAAGAAGTTCAAAGGAAAGATCTTTGAAGAGGACTTGTGGCGATCAGCATACACATACACCCCAAGCACACATGCTACTTACTTGCAGAACATGTATGTAGTGCCAAAGGTGAAAAAATACCTTGAAGAACATCACACCAAGCTATGGGCCAGAAGCAAGTTTGGTGAGTTAAGCAAGGTGGATTTTGTTTGCAATAATTTGGCAGAGAGTTTCAATGATAAGATTTCGGGCATGAAGACACTTGGAATTGTTATTTTGTTGGATGCAATAAGACAGTGCATAATGGTGAAGATAGATTTAAGGCAAAGAGTTTGTGCAAGAAATTTTTTAGGCCATAAAATAGTTCCAAAGGTGGTTATATGAATGCAAGAACCAGGGCAATGAGAACGATAAAGATGAGGATGGTCAGAAGTTCCAGAACATTGGCTGAGGTTTATGCAGAATACAAGCATGGAAGTGAACGGAGGTACACTGTAGACATTGGAAACAAGACTTGTTCATGCAGGCAGTGGCAGATTACTGGTCTGCCATGTCACCATGCAATTTACTTCATCTTAAATCTTAGAGGTAACGGAGCTGAAATAGAGAACTATGTCGACAACTATTTCTCCGTGGACAAGTTTGCCGCAACTTATGCAGAAAACGTACCACCTATGGCCGATGAAAATGATTGGGAGATTGTCGATCCAGGGTTCAAACTTCAACCACCAGTTCTTAGGAGGCCACCTGGGAGGCCTAGAAAGCTAAGGATTGAAGCCTCCACCTATAAAGGTCCAAGGCTGGGAGCTAGGAAAAGGAAATGCAAAGATTGTGGCGGATTTGGCCATATCAAGAGGTTGTGCAAAAACCCAGTTACACATGATATTGTCCCTATTCACACCCCGGTGGTAGAAAAATGAGGCTTTTCAGCCAGAACTGGTGGAAGAGCAACGCGAAGACGGTGATGAGTACTCGGAGGAAAACGTACATAAGTAGCCAATTTATGAAGAAGTGGAGGTGTCGGCGATAAAAGGGTGTGAAAAGAAACTAAAGGGTAAGCGGAACGGGGAGGAAAGGGCAAATAATGAAGGTGTATTAGAATATGAAGAAGTTACAGGGGTGATTGAGGATGTTCTTGAGGATCTTTCCGTTAACTGCAGGAGAAATAATAAATCCCTGCCAATTTCATCTTTTTACGATTCTCCGGATGAAAGGTAAGCTTAAATTTTTTTATTTGCCATTTTATCATTTTTTTATCCTCATCAACTGATGCTTAATGCAGCGTGGGCTAGCAGACTAATAAGAGGAGCAGAAAGATGTGGGCACAGTAACGTTGTATGTTGAATTATATCATTAAAACTAAACTAGTTGTGTCGTCTTTATTTATATCTGGCGCGTGCAACGTGTCTGTGATGAGGTCATGTGGACCAGATTACAATTTTTTTAAATATTATTACATTAATTTTTTTACCTGTGTTTGGACGTGGCTACTAGTTCCCATCTCCCTTGCATTCCCATCTCCTCTGGCGCACTCTAGAATTATGGATGTGCCATCAAGTAGCAGAGTCAGCGTATTGTCCCATCAGTTGTGAACACAATGACTTTATTTGTTCAGAATTTGACGACTTTTGATTATTTTGAAAGACAGAGAAACCTAAAACATGTATCTAGACATGTTTTGGTTATAGACACATTTATTAAATATTAAAAAAACTAAGTCAGTTATATCTGGACAGGAGTAGTACACTATTACAACACGCTCGATCCCTTCTCCTCTGGCGCACTCCAAATTATGGCTATGCCATCAAGTGCTGGGAGCAGAGTTAGCGTATTGTCCCATCAGATATGCCAGGAACGCGCGAACTTTATTTTCAAAATCGGACGAGTTTCGATGGACTAGTTTCAAAGACAAAGACAACAAAAACATGGCCAACATATATACATTATGACGATAATCGACCATGACTCAAGTGACCCTGATCCAAAGAGCGCATTAAGATACCATACATAGATTTAATTTTTGCTTAAGTGGCCCTAATCAAGTATGACGCTCCCGCAGTCTCCATCATTGACGACGTTGTCCTTGTTGCCACCAGCCTCCTCCGTGTCGGAATCGATGCCGACGTTCCCTGCAACGTTCCTCCTCCTCATGGATTCTTCACGGCGCGTTGCATCGATAACGGTGGAGGTCATACGCCCAGGCACTACCCAGAAGCGCTGCCTCCCATCGGGGTTGCGCAGATCCAGGTGGATCTCCCGCCGGTGGGTTCCGCACAGCTCAATCAACGTAGCCCGCTCCTTCTTGAACAGCTTTCACCAGTACGCGCTCGTACGCGAGTACCGCACCATTGCCCTCTTCCGCTCCGATAGCTGGCGGCGGTGCTCCTCGATCTACCATGCCAACGCGTTGTCACGTAAGAGCGGCGTGACAGGAACCCCGGCGTAGCTGAGCTCGAAGCCGGCCGGAACCCTCGCGAACAGCGGCGTGAGTATGTCGTAGTGGGCGAACATCTGAGCCTCGTGCAAGCTGAGTTTGGGCCTCTCCCTCTCCATGGCGATGAAGGAACACGATCTGATCTTCGGCCCCGAGGTTAAGGGGATAAGGGCAAGGACGTAGGCCCAGTGTTGTTGCCACTGCCAATCAGTTTGCAGAACAGACTTCTTGCGGATCGCCCTCGTGAAGGACATCACTATCGTCCACGCACCCCGGTCCAACGGTGCCTAACAATCAGGGATCGGGTCTTCTAGAAGCCCAGAGCGGTTGCTGGTTAGCTCTGCGTCCTGATTGTTTGTGGCCAACGGCTGTAGTTGAAAATAATACACATTTCAATGACAATTGTGGATAAATATGTGGTCTCTGAAGAGAACACACATCCAATAACTCTAGCTGTGGTTAATAAGAAGAACACACATTTCAATGACACTGGTGGATCCATATGTGGTAAAAGAAAAGAATAGTCATGAAATGACTCCAGTTGTTGTTAGTAAAAAGAACACACATGCAATGACACTGGTGGATCCATAGGTGGATTGTGAAAAGAACACACATGCAATGGCACTGGTGGATCCATATGTGGTATGTGAAAAGAACACACATGCAATGACTCTGCTTGTTGTTAGTAACAAGAACACATATGCAATGACACTAGTTGTTGTTATTAAAAAGAACACACATACAATGACATTGGTGGATCCATGTGTGGTCTCTGAAGAGAACACACATTTCAATGACTCTGGTTGTTGTTAGTAAAAAGAACACACATGCAATGACACTAGTGGATCCATAGGTGGATCGTGAAAAGAACACACATTTCAATGACACTGGTGGATCCATATGTGGTATGTGAAAAGAACACACATTTCAATGATTCTGGTTGTTGTTAGTAAAAAGAACACACATGTAATGACACTGGTGGATCCATAGGTGGCTTGTGAAAAGAACACACATGCAATGACACTAGGGGTTCCATGTGTGGTCTCTGAAGAGAACACACATGCAATGACACTGGTGGATCCATATGTGGTATGTGAAAAGAACACACATTTCAATCACTCTGGTTGTTGTTAGTAAAAAGAACACACAAGTAATGACACTGGTGGATCCATAGGTGGCTTGTGAAAAGAACACACATGCAATGACACTGGGGGATCCATGTGTGGTCTCTGAAGAGAACACGCATGGAATGACACTGGTGGATCCATATGTGGTATGTGAAAAGAACACACATGCAATGACTCTGGTTGTTGTTAGTAAAAAGAATACACATGCAATGACACTGGTGAATCTATGTGTGGTCTTTGAAGAGAACACAGATTTCAATGACACTGGTGGATCCATATGTGGTATGTGAAAAGAACACACATGAAATGACTCTAGTTGTTGTTAGTAAAAAGAGCACACATGCAATGACACTGGTGGATCCATATGTGGTCTCTGAAGAGAACACACATTTCAATGACTCTGGTTATTGTTAGTAAATAGAACACACATGCAATGACACTGGTGGATCCATGTGTGGTCTCTGAAGAGAACACACATGCAATGACTCTAGTTGTTGTTAGTAAAAAGAACACACATGCAATGACACTGGTGGATCCATGTGTGGTCTCTGAAGAGAACACGCATTTCAATGACTCTGGTTGTTGTTAGTAAAAAGAACACACATGCAATGACACTGGTGGATCCATAGGTGGATCGTGAAAAGAACACACATTTCAATGACACTGGTGGATCCATATGTGGTATGTGAAAAGAACACACATTTCAATGACTCTGGTTGTTGTTAGTAAAAAGAACACACATGTAATGACACTGGTGGATCCATAGGTGGCTTGTGAAAAGAACACACATGCAATGACACTGGGGGATCCATGTGTGGTCTCTGAAGAGAACACACATGCAATGACACTGGTGGATCCATATGTGGTATGTGAAAAGAACAGTCATGAAATTACTCCAGTTGTTGTTAGTAAAAAGGACACACATGCAATGACACTGGTAGATCCATAGGTGGATTGTGAAAAGAGCACACATGCAATGACACTGGTGGATCCATATGTGGTATGTGAAAAGAACACACATGCAATGACTCCAGTTGTTGTTAGTAAAAAGAACACACATGCAATGACACTGGTGGATCCATGTGTGGTCTCTGAAGAGAACACACATTTCAATGACGCTGGTGGATCTATATGTGGTATGTGAAAAGAACAGTCATGAAATGACTCCAGTTGTTGTTAGTAAAAAGAACACACATTCAATGACACTGGTGGATCCATAGGTGGATTGTGAAAAGAACACACATGCAATGACACTGGTGGATCCATATGTGGTATGTGAAAAGAACACACATGCAATGACTCTGGTTCCTGTTAGTAAAAAAGAACACACATGCAATGAGACTGGTGGATCCATGTGTGGTCTCGGAAGAGAACACACATTTCAATGACACCGGTGGATCCATATGTGATATGTGAAAAGAACACACATGAAATGACTCTAGTTGTTGTTAGTAAAAAGAACACACATGCAATGACACTGGTGGATCCATAGGTGGATTGTGAAAAGAGCACACATGCAATGACACTGGTGGATCCATATGTGGTATGTGAAAAGAACACACATGCAATGACTCTAGTTGTTGTTAGTAAAAAGAACACACATGCAATGACACTGGTGGCTCCAGGTGTGGTCTCTGAAGAGAACAGACATTTCAATGACACTGGTGGATCCATATGTGGTATGTGAAAAGAACAGTCATGAAATGACTCCAGTTGTTGTTAGTAAAAACAACACACATGCAATGACACTGGTGGATCCATATGTGGATTGTGAAAAGAACACACATGCAATGACACTGGTGGATCCATATGTGGTATGTGAAAGGAACACACATGCAATGACTCCAGTTGTTGTTAGTAAAAAGAACACACATGCAATGACATTGGTGGCTCCATGTGTGGTCTCTGAAGAGAACACACATTTCGATGACACCTGTGGATCCATATGTGGTATGTGAAAAGAACAGTCATGAAATGACTCTAGTTGTTGTTAGTAAAAAGAACACACATGCAATGACACTGGTGGATCCATATGTGGATTGTGAAAAGAACACACATGCAATGACACTGGTGGATCCATATGTGGTATGTGAGAGGAACACACATGCAATGACTCTGGTTGTTGTTAGTAAAATAGAACACACATGCAATGACACTTGTGAATCCATGTGTGGTCTCTGAAGAGAACACACATTTCAATGACACCGGTGGATCCATATGAGGTATGTGAAAAGAAAACACATGAAATGACTCCAGTTATTGTTAGTAAAAAGAACACACATGCAATGACATTGGTGGGTCCATAGGTGGATTGTGAAAAGAACACACATGCAATTACATTGGTGGATCCATATGTGGTATGTGAAAAGAACACACATTTCAATGACTCTAGTTGTTGTTAGTAAAAAGAACACACATGCAATGACACTGCTGGATCCATATGTGGTATGTGAAAATAACACACATGCAATGACTCTAGTTGTTGTTAGTAAAATGGACACACATCCAATGACACTGGTGGATCCGTGTGTGGATTGTGAAAAGAACACACATGCAATGACATTGGTGGATCCATATGTGGTATGTGAAAAGAACACACATGCAATGACTCTGGTTGTTGTTAGTAAAAAGAACACACATGCAATGACACTAGTGGATCTATGTGTGGTCTCTGAAGAGAACACACATTTCAATGACACCGGTGGATCCATATTGGTATGTGAAAAGAACACACATGAAATGACTTCAGTTGTTGTTAGTAAAAAGAACACACATGCCATGACACTAGTGGATCCATATGTGGCCTCTGAAGAGAACACACATTTCAATGACTCTGGTTATTGTTAGTAAAAAGAACACACATGCAATGACACTGGTGGATCCATGTGTGGTCTCTGAAGAGAACACACATGCAACGACTCTAGTTGTTGTTAGTAAAAAGAACACACATGCAATGACATTGGTGGATCCATGTGTGGTCTCTGAAGAGAACACACATTTCAATGACTCTGGTTGTTGTTAGTAAAAAGAACACACATGCAATGACACTGGTGGATCCATAGGTGGATCGTGAAAAGAACACACATGCCATGACACTGGTGGATCCATATGTGGCCTCTGAAGAGAACACACATTTCAATGACTCTGGTTATTGTTAGTAAAAAGAACACACATGCAATGACAGTAGTGGATCCATAGGTGGCTTGTGAAAAGAACACACATGCAATGACACTGGTGGATCCATATGTGGTATGTGAAAAGAACACACATGAAATGACTCTAGTTGTTGTTAGTAAAAAGAACACACATGCAATGACACTGGTGGATCCATATGTGGTCTCTGAAGAGAACACACATTTCAATGACTCTGGTTATTGTTAGAAAAAGAACACACATGCAATGACACTGGTGGATCCACGTGTGGTCTCTGAAGAGAACACACATGCAATGACTCTAGTTGTTGTTAGTAAAAAGAGCACACATGCAATGACATTGGTGGATCCATGTGTGGTCTCTGAAGAGAACACGCATTTTAATGACTCTGGTTGTTGTTAGTAAAAAGAACACACATGCAATGACACTGGTGGATCCATAGGTGGATCGTGAAAAGAACACACATTTCAATGACACTGGTGGATCCATATGTGGTATGTGAAAAGAACACACATTTCAATGACTCTGGTTGTTGTTAGTAAAAAGAACACACATGTAATGACACTGGTGGATCCATAGGTGGCTTGTGAAAAGAACACACATGCAATGACACTGGGGGATCCATGTGTGGTCTCTGAAGAGAACACACATGCAATGACACTGGTGGATCCATATGTGGTATGTGAAAAGAACAGTCATGAAATTACTCCAGTTGTTGTTAGTAAAAAGGACACACATGCAATGACACTGGTAGATCCATAGGTGGATTGTGAAAAGAGCACACATGCAATGACACTGGTGGATCCATATGTGGTATGTGAAAAGAACACACATGCAATGACTCCAGTTGTTGTTAGTAAAAAGAACACACATGCAATGGCACTGGTGGATCCATGTGTGGTCTCTGAAGAGAACACACATTTCAATGACGCTGGTGGATCTATATGTGGTATGTGAAAAGAACAGTCATGAAATGACTCCAGTTGTTGTTAGTAAAAAGAACACACATTCAATGACACTGGTGGATCCATAGGTGGATTGTGAAAAGAACACACATGCAATGACACTGGTGGATCCATATGTGGTATGTGAAAAGAACACACATGCAATGACTCTGGTTGTTGTTAGTAAAAAAGAACACACATGCAATGAGACTGGTGGATCCGTGTGTGGTCTCGAAAGAGAACACACATTTCAATGACACCGGTGGATCCATATGTGATATGTGAAAAGAACACACATGAAATGACTCTAGTTGTTGTTAGTAAAAAGAACACACATGCAATGACACTGGTGGATCCATAGGTGGATTGTGAAAAGAGCACACATGCAATGACACTGGTGGATCCATATGTGGTATGTGAACACACATGCAATGACTCTAGTTGTTGTTAGTAAAAAGAACACACATGCAATGACACTGGTGGCTCCATGTGTGGTCTCTGAAGAGAACAGACATTTCAATGACACTGGTGGATCCATATGTGGTATGTGAAAAGAACAGTCATGAAATGACTCCAGTTGTTGTTAGTAAAAACAACACACATGCAATGACACTGGTGGATCCATATGTGGATTGTGAAAAGAACACACATGCAATGACACTGGTGGATCCATATGTGGTATGTGAAAGGAACACACATGCAATAACTCCAGTTGTTGTTAGTAAAAAGAACACACATGCAATGACATTGGTGGCTCCATGTGTGGTCTCTGAAGAGAACACACATTTCGATGACACTGGTGGATCCATATGTGGTATGTGAAAAGAACAGTCATGAAATGACTCCAGTTGTTGTTAGTAAAAAGAACACACATGCAATGACACTGGTGGATCCATATGTGGATTGTGAAAAGAACACACATGCAATGACACTGGTGGATCCATATGTGGTATGTGAGAGGAACACACATGCAATGACTCTGGTTGTTGTTAGTAAAATAGAACACACATGCAATGACACTTGTGAATCCATGTGTGGTCTCTGAAGAGAACACACATTTCAATGACACCGGTGGATCCATATGAGGTATGTGAAAAGAAAACACATGAAATGACTCCAGTTATTGTTAGTAAAAAGAACACACATGCAATGACATTGGTGGGTCCATAGGTGGATTGTGAAAAGAACACACATGCAATTACATTGGTGGATCCATATGTGGTATGTGAACACACATGAAATGACTCTAGTTGTTGTTAGTAAAAAGAACACACATGCAATGACACTGGTGGGTCCATGTGTGGTCTCTGAAGAGAACAGACATTTCAATGACACTGGTGGATCCATATGTGGTATGTGAAAAGAACAGTCATGAAATGACTCCAGTTGTTGTTAGTAAAAACAACACACATGCAATGACACTGGTGGATCCATATGTGGATTGTGAAAAGAACACACATGCAATGACACTGGTGGATCCATATGTGGTATGTGAAAGGAACACACATGCAATGACTCCAGTTGTTGTTAGTAAAAAGAACACACATGCAATGACATTGGTGGCTCCATGTGTGGTCTCTGAAGAGAACACACATTTCGATGACACTGGTGGATCCATATGTGGTATGTGAAAAGAACAGTCATGAAATGACTCCAGTTGTTGTTAGTAAAAAGAACACTCATGCAATGACATTGGTGGATCCATATGTGGATTGTGAAAAGAACACACATGCAATGACACTGGTGGATCCATATGTGGTATGTGAGAGGAACACACATGCAATGACTCTGGTTGTTGTTAGTAAAATAGAACACACGTGCAATGACACTTGTGAATCCATGTGTGGTCTCTGAAGAGAACACACATTTCAATGACACCGGTGGATCCATATGAGGTATGTGAAAAGAAAACACATGAAATGACTCCAGTTATTGTTAGTAAAAAGAACACACATGCAATGACATTGGTGGGTCCATAGGTGGATTGTGAAAAGAACACACATGCAATTACATTGGTGGATCCATATGTGGTATGTGAAAAGAACACACATTTCAATGACTCTAGTTGTTGTTAGTAAAAAGAACACACATGCAATGACACTGGTGGATCCATATGTGGTATGTGAAAATAACACACATGCAATGACTCTAGTTGTTGTTAGTAAAATGGACACACATCCAATGACACTGGTGGATCCGTGTGTGGATTGTGAAAAGAACACACATGCAATGACACTGGTGGATCCATATGTGGTATGTGAAAAGAACACACATGCAATGACTCTGGTTGTTGTTAGTAAAAAGAACACACATGCAATGACACTAGTGGATCTATGTGTGGTCTCTGAAGAGAACACACATTTCAATGACACCGGTGGATCCATATGTGGTATGTGAAAAGAACACACATGAAATGACTTTAGTTGTTGTTAGTAAAAAGAACACACATGCCATGACACTGGTGGATCCATATGTGGCCTCTGAAGAGAACACACATTTCAATGACTCTGGTTATTGTTAGTAAAAAGAACACACATGCAATGACCTTTGGTGGATCCATGTGTGGTATGTGAATATAACACACATGCAACGACTCTAGTTGTTGTTAGTAAAAAGAACACACATGCAATGACATTGGTGGATCCTTGTGTGTTCTCATCATAGTACACACATTTCAATGACTCTGGTTGTTGTTAGTAAAAAGAACACACATGCAATGACACTGGTGGATCCATAGGTGGATCGTGAAAAGAACACACATGCCATGACACTGGTGGATCCATATGTGGCCTCTGAAGAGAACACACATTTCAATGACTCTGGTTATTGTTAGTAAAAAGAACACACATGCAATGACAATAGTGGATCCATAGGTGGCTTGTGAAAAGAACACACATGCAATGACACTGGTGGATCCATATGTGGTATGTGAAAAGAACACACATGAAATGACTCTAGTTGTTGTTAGTAAAAAGAACACACATGCAATGACACTGGTGGATCCATATGTGGTCTCTGAAGAGAACACACATTTCAATGACTCTGGTTATTGTTAGTAAAAAGAACACACATGCAATGACACTGGTGGATCCATGTGTGGTCTCTGAAGAGAACACACATGCAATGACTCTAGTTGTTGTTAGTAAAAAGAACACACATGCAATGACATTGGTGGATCCATGTGTGGTCTCTGAAGAGAACACGCATTTCAATGACTCTGGTTGTTGTTAGTAAAAAGAATACACATGCAATGACACTGGTGGATCCATAGGTGGATCATGAAAAGAACACACATTTCAATGACACTGGTGGATCCATATGTGGTATGTGAAAAGAACACACATTTCAATGACTCTGGTTGTTGTTAGTAAAAAGAACACACATGTAATGACAATGGTGGATCCATAGGTGGCTTGTGAAAAGAACACACATGCAATGACACTGGGGGATCCATGTGTGGTCTCTGAAGAGAACACACATGCAATGACACTGGTGGATCCATATGTGGTATGTGAAAAGAACAGTCATGAAATTACTCCAGTTGTTGTTAGTAAAAAGGACACACATGCAATGACACTGGTAGATCCATAGGTGGATTGTGAAAAGAGCACACATGCAATGACACTGGTGGATCCATATGTGGTATGTGAAAAGAACACACATGCAATGACTCCAGTTGTTGTTAGTAAAAAGAACACACATGCAATGACACTGGTTGATCCATGTGTGGTCTCTGAAGAGAACACACATTTCAATGACGCTGGTGGATCTATATGTGGTATGTGAAAAGAACAGTCATGAAATGACTCCAGTTGTTGTTAGTAAAAAGAACACACATTTAATGACACTTGTGGATCCATAGGTGGATTATGAAAAGAACACACATGCAATGACACTGGTGGATCCATATGTGGTATGTGAAAAGAACAAACATGCAATGACTCTGGTTCTTGTTAGTAAAAAAGAACACACATGCAATGAGACTGGTGGATCCATGTGTGGTCTCGGAAGAGAACACACATTTCAATGACACCGGTGGATCCATATGTGATATGTGAAAAGAACACACATGAAATGACTCTAGTTGTTGTTAGTAAAAAGAACACACATGCAATGACACTGGTGGATCCATAGGTGGATTGTGAAAAGAGCACACATGCAATGACACTGGTGGATCCATATGTGGTATGTGAAAAGAACACACATGCAATGACTCCAGTTGTTGTTAGTAAAAAGAACACACATGCAATGACACTGGTGGCTCCATGTGTGGTCTGAAAGAAACAGACATTTCAATGACACTGGTGGATCCATATGTGGTATGTGAAAAGAACAGTCATGAAATGACTCCAGTTGTTGTTAGTAAAAACAACACACATGCAATGACACTGGTGGATCCATATGTGGATTGTGAAAAGAACACACATGCAATGACACTGGTGGATCCATATGTGGTATGTGAAAGGAACACACATGCAATGACTCCAGTTGTTGTTAGTAAAAAGAACACACATGCAATGACATTGGTGGCTCCATGTGTGGTCTCTGAAGAGAACACACATTTCGATGACACTGGTGGATCCATATGTGGTATGTGAGAAGAACAGTCATGAAATGACTCCAGTTGTTGTTAGTAAAAAGAACACACATGCAATGATACTGGTGGATCCATATGTGGATTATGAAAAGAACACACATGCAATGACACTGGTGGATCCATATGTGGTATGTGAGAGGAACACACATGCAATGACTCTGGTTGTTGTTAGTAAAATAGAACACACATGCAATGACACTTGTGAATCCATGTGTGGTCTCTGAAGAGAACACACATTTCAATGACACCGGTGGATCCATATGAGGTATATGAAAAGAAAACACATGAAATGACTCCAGTTATTGTTAGTAAAAAGAACACACATGCAATGACATTGGTGGGTCCATAGGTGGATTGTGAAAAGAACACACATGCAATTACATTGGTGGATCCATATGTGGTATGTGAAAAGAACACACATTTCAATGACTCTAGTTGTTGTTAGTAAAAAGAACACACATGCAATGACACTGCTGGATCCATATGTGGTATGTGAAAATAACACACATGCAATGACTCTAGTTGTTGTTAGTAAAATGGACACACATCCAATGACACTGGTGGATCCGTGTGCGGATTGTGAAAAGAACACACATGCAATGACAATGGTGGATCCATATGTGGTATGTGAAAAGAACACACATGCAATGACTTTTGTTGTTGTTAGTAAAAAGAACACACATGCAATGACACTAGTGGATCTATGTGTGGTCTCTAAAGAGAACACACATTTCAATGACACCGGTGGATCCATATGTGGTATGTGAAAAGAACACACATGAAATGACTTCAGTTGTTGTTAGTAAAAAGAACACACATGCCATGACACTGGTGGATCCATATGTGGCCTCTGAAGAGAACACACATTTCAATGACTCTGGTTATTGTTAGTAAAAAGAACACACATGCAATGACACTGGTGGATCCATGTGTGGTCTCTGAAGAGAACACACATGCAACGACTCTAGTTGTTGTTAGTAAAAAGAACACACATGCAATGACATTGGTGGATCCATGTGTGGTCTCTGAAGAGAACACACATTTCAATGACTCTGGTTGTTGTTAGTAAAAAGAACACACATGCAATGACACTGGTGGATCCATAGGTGGATCGTGAAAAGAACACACATGCCATGACACTGGTGGATCCATATGTGGCCTCTGAAGAGAACACACATTTCAATGACTCTGGTTATTGTTAGTAAAAAGAACACACATGCAATGACAGTAGTGGATCCATAGGTGGCTTGTGAAAAGAACACACATGCAATGACACTGGTGAATCCATGTGTGGTCTCGGAAGAGAACACACATTTCAATGACACCGGTGGATCCATATGTGGTATGTGAAAAGAACACACATGAAATGACTCCAGTTGTTGTTAGTAAAAAGGACACACATGCAATGACACTGGTAGATCCATAGGTGGATTGTGAAAAGAGCACACATGCAATGACACTGGTGGATCCATATGTGGTATGTGAAAAGAACACACATGCAATGACTCCCGTTGTTGTTAGTAAAAAGAACACACATGCAATGACACTGGTGGATCCATGTGTGGTCTCTGAAGAGAACACACATGCAACGACTCTAGTTGTTGTTAGTAAAAAGAACACACATGCAATGACATTGGTGGATCCATGTGTGGTCTCTGAAGAGAACACACATTTCAATGACTCTGGTTGTTGTTAGTAAAAAGAACACACATGCAATGACACTGGTGGATCCATAGGTGGATCGTGAAAAGAACACACATGCCATGACACTGGTGGATCCATATGTGGCCTCTGAAGAGAACACACATTTCAATGACTCTGGTTATTGTTAGTAAAAAGAACACACATGCAATGACAGTAGTGGATCCATAGGTGGCTTGTGAAAAGAACACACATGCAATGACACTGGTGGATCCATATGTGGTATGTGACAAGAACACACATGAAATGACTCTAGTTGTTGTTAGTAAAAAGAACACACATGCAATGACACTGGTGGATCCATATGTGGTCTCTGAAGAGAACACACATTTCAATGACTCTGGTTATTGTTAGTAAAAAGAACACACATGCAATGACACTGGTGGATCCATGTGTGGTCTCTGAAGAGAACACACATGCAATGACTCTAGTTGTTGTTAGTAAAAAGAACACACATGCAATGACATTGGTGGATCCATGTGTGGTCTCTGAAGAGAACACGCATTTCAATGACTCTGGTTGTTGTTAGTAAAAAGAACACACATGCAATGACACTGGTGGATCCATAGGTGGATCGTGAAAAGAACACACATTTCAATGACACTGGTGGATCCATATGTGGTATGTGAAAAGAACACACATTTCAATGACTCTGGTTGTTGTTAGTAAAAAGAACACACATGTAATGACACTGGTGGATCCATAGGTGGCTTGTGAAAAGAACACACATGCAATGACACTGGGGGATCCATGTGTGGTCTCTGAAGAGAACACACATGCAATGACACTGGTGGATCCATATGTGGTATGTGAAAAGAACAGTCATGAAATTACTCCAGTTGTTGTTAGTAAAAAGGACACACATGCAATGACACTGGTAGATCCATAGGTGGATTGTGAAAAGAGCACACATGCAATGACACTGGTGGATCCATATGTAGTATGTGAAAAGAACACACATGCAATGACTCCAGTTGTTGTTAGTAAAAAGAACACACATGCAATGACACTGGTTGATCCATGTGTGGTCTCTAAAGAGAACACACATTTCAATGACGCTGGTGGATCTATATGTGGTATGTGAAAAGAACAGTCATGAAATGACTCCAGTTGTTGTTAGTAAAAAGAACACACATTCAATGACACTGGTGGATCCATAGGTGGATTATGAAAAGAACACACATGCAATGACACTGGTGGATCCATATGTGGTATGTGAAAAGAACACACATGCAATGACTCTGGTTCTTGTTAGTAAAAAAGAACACACATGCAATGAGACTGGTGGATCCATGTGTGGTCTCGGAAGAGAACACACATTTCAATGACACCGGTGGATCCATATGTGATATGTGAAAAGAACACACATGAAATGACTCTAGTTGTTGTTAGTAAAAAGAACACACATGCAATGACACTGGTGGATCCATAGGTGGATTGTGAAAAGAGCACACATGCAATGACACTGGTGGATCCATATGTGGTATGTGAAAAGAACACACATGCAATGACTCCAGTTGTTGTTAGTAAAAAGAACACACATGCAATGACACTGGTGGCTCCATGTGTGGTCTCTGAAGAGAACAGACATTTCAATGACACTGGTGGATCCATATGTGGTATGTGAAAAGAACAGTCATGAAATGACTCCAGTTGTTGTTAGTAAAAACAACACACATGCAATGACACTGGTGGATCCATATGTGGATTGTGAAAAGAACACACATGCAATGACACTGGTGGATCCATATGTGGTATGTGAAAGGAACACACATGCAATGACTCCAGTTATTGTTAGTAAAAAGAACACACATGCAATGACATTGGTGGCTCCATGTGTGGTCTCTGAAGAGAACACACATTTCGATGACACTGGTGGATCCATATGTGGTATGTGAAAAGAACAGTCATGAAATGACTCCAGTTGTTGTTAGTAAAAAGAACACACATGCAATGACACTGGTGGATCCATATGTGGATTATGAAAAGAACACACATGCAATGACACTGGTGGATCCATATGTGGTATGTGAGAGGAACACACATGCAATGACTCTGGTTGTTGTTAGTAAAATAGAACACACATGCAATGACACTTGTGAATCCATGTGTGGTCTCTGAAGAGAACACACATTTCAATGACACCGGTGGATCCATATGAGGTATGTGAAAATAAAACACATGAAATGACTCCAGTTATTGTTAGTAAAAAGAACACACATGCAATGACATTGGTGGGTCCATAGGTGGATTGTGAAAAGAACACACATGCAATTACATTGGTGGATCCATATGTGGTATGTGAAAAGAACACACATTTCAATGACTCTAGTTGTTGTTAGTAAAAAGAACACACATGCAATGACACTGCTGGATCCATACGTGGTATGTGAAAATAACACACATGCAATGACTCTAGTTGTTGTTAGTAAAATGGACACACATCCAATGACACTGGTGGATCCGTGTGTGGATTGTGAAAAGAACACACATGCAATGACAATGGTGGATCCCATATGTGGTATGTGAAAAGAACACACATGCAATGACTTTTGTTGTTGTTAGTAAAAAGAACACACATGCAATGACACTAGTGGATCTATCTGTGGTCTCTGAAGAGAACACACATTTCAATGACACCGGTGGATCCATATGTGGTATGTGAAAAGAACACACATGAAATGACTTCAGTTGTTGTTAGTAAAAAGAACACACATGCCATGACACTGGTGGATTAATATGTGGCCTCTGAAGAGAACACACATTTCAATGACTCTGGTTATTGTTAGTAAAAAGAACACACATGCAATGACACTGGTGGATCCATGTGTGGTCTCTGAAGAGAACACACATGCAACGACTCTAGTTGTTGTTAGTAAAAAGAACACTCATGCAATGACATTGGTGGATCCATGTGTGGTCTCTGAAGAGAACACACATTTCAATGACTCTGGTTGTTGTTAGTAAAAAGAACACACATGCAATGACACTGGTGGATCCATAGGTGGATCGTGAAAAGAACACACATGCCATGACACTGGTGGATCCATATGTGGCCTCTGAAGAGAACACACATTTCAATGACTCTGGTTATTGTTAGTAAAAAGAACACACATGCAATGACAGTAGTGGATCCATAGGTGGCTTGAGAAAAGAACACACATGCAATGACACTGGTGAATCCATGTGTGGTCTCGGAAGAGAACACACATTTCAATGACACCGGTGGATCCATATGTGGTATGTGAAAAGAACACACATGAAATGACTCCAGTTGTTGTTAGTAAAAAGGACACACATGCAATGACACTGGTAGATCCATAGGTGGATTGTGAAAAGAGCACACATGCAATGACACTGGTGGATCCATATGTGGTATGTGAAAAGAACACACATGCAATGACTCCAGTTGTTGTTAGTAAAAAGAACACACATGCAATGACACTGGTGGATCCATGTGTGGTCTCTGAAGAGAACACACATTTCAATGACGCTGGTGGATCTATATGTGGTATGTGAAAAGAACAGTCATGAAATGACTCCAGTTGTTGTTAGTAAAAAGAACACACATGCAATGACACTGGTGGATCCATAGGTGGATTGTGAAAAGAACACACATGGAATGCCACTGGTGGATCAATATGTGGTATGTGAAAATAACACACATGCAATGACTCTGGTTGTTGTTAGTAAAAAAGAACACACATGCAATGACACTGGTGGATCCATGTGTGGTCTCGGAAGAGAACACACATTTCAATGACACCGGTGGATCCATATGTGATTTGTGAAAAGAACACACATGAAATGACTCTAGTTGTTGTTAGTAAAAAGAACACACATGCAATGACACTGGTGGATCCATAGGTGGATTGTGAAAAGAGCACACATGCAATAACACTGGTGGATCCATATGTGGTATGTGAAAAGAACACACATGCAATGACTCCAGTTGTTGTTACTAAAAAGAACACACATGGAATGACATTGGTGGCTCCATGTGTGGTCTCTGAAGAGAACACACATTTCAATGACACTGGTGGATCCATATGTGGTATGTGAAAAGAACAGTCATGAAATGACTCAAGTTGTTGTTAGTAAAAAGAACACACATGCAATGACACTGGTGGATCCATATGTGGATTGTGAAAAGAAGATACATGCAATGACACTGGTGGATCCATATGTGGTATGTGAAAAGAACACATATGCAATGACTCTGGTTGTTGTTAGTAAAAAATAACACACATGCAATGACACTGGTGGATCCATGTGTGGTCTTTGAAGAGAACACACATTTCAATACACTGGTGGATCCATATGTGGTATGTGAAAAGAACACACATGAAATGACATTGGTGGATCCATGTGTGGTCTCTAAAGAGAACACACATTTCAATGACACTGGTGGATCCATATGTGGTATGTGAAAAGAACAGTCATGAAATGACTCCAGTTGTTGTTAGTAAAAATAACACACATGCAATGACACTGGTGGATCCATATGTGGATTGTGAAAAGAACACACATGCAATGACACTGGTGGATCCATATGTGGATTGTGAAAAGAACACACATGCAATGACACTGGTGGATCCATATGTGGTATGTGAAAGGAACACACATGCAATGACTCTGGTTGTTGTTAGTAAAATAGAACACACATGCAATGACACTTGTGAATCCATGTGTGGTCTCTGAAGAGAACACACATTTCAATGACACCGGTGGATCCATATGTGGTATGTGAAAAGAACACACATGAAATGACTCCAGTTGTTGTTAGTAAAAATAACACACATGCAATGACACTGGTGGATCCATATGTGGATTGTGAAAAGAACACACATGCAATGCCACTGGTGGATCCATATGTGGTATGTGAAAAGAACACACAATTCAATGACTCTAGTTGTTGTTAGTAAAAAAACACACATGCAATGACATTGCTGGATCCATATGTGGTATGTGAAAATAACACTCATGCAATGACTCTAGTTGTTGTTAGTAAAATGGACACACATCCAATGACACTGGTGGATCCGTGTGTGGATTGTGTAAAGAACACACATGCAATGACACTGGTGGATCCATATGTGGTATGTGACAAGAACACACATGCAATGACTCTGGTTATTGTTAGTAAAAATTACACACATGCAATGACACTAGTGGATCTATGTGTGGTCTCTGAAGAGAACACACATTTCAATGACACCGGTGGATCCATATGTGGTATGTGAAAAGAACACACATGAAATGACTTCAGTTGTTGTTAGTAAAAAGAACACACATGCCATGACACTAGTGGATCCATGTGTGGTCTCTGAAGAGAACACACATTTCAATGACTCTGGTTGTTGTTAGTAAAAAGAACACACATGCAATGACACTGGTGGATCCATGTGTGGTCTCTGAAGAGAACACACATGCAATGACTCTGGTTGATGTTAGTAAAAAGAGCACACATTCAATGACACTGGTGGATCCAAAGGTGGATCGTGAAAAGAACACACATGCAATGACACTGGTGGATCCATGTGTGGTCTCGGAAGAGAACACACATTTCAATGACGCTGGTGGATCTATATGTGGTATGTGAAAAGAACAGTCATGAAATGACTCCAGTTGTTGTTAGTAAAAAGAACACACATGCAATGACACTGGTGGATCCATAGGTGGATTGTGAAAAGAACACACATGCAATGACACTGGTGGATCCATATGTGGTATGTGAAAAGAACACACATGCAATGACTCTGGTTGTTGTTAGTAAAAAGAGCACACATTCAATGACACTGGTGAATCCATAGGTGGATTGTGAAAATAACACACATTTCAATGACACTGGTGGATCCATGTGTGGTCTCGGAAGAGAACACACATTTCAATGACACCGGTGGATCCATATGTGATATGTGAAAAGAACACACATGAAATGACTCCAGTTGTTGTTAGTAAAAAGAACACACATGCAATGACACTGGTGGATCCATAGGTGCATTGTGAAAAGAGCCACATGCAATGAAACTGGTGGATCCAGATGTGGTATGTGAAAAGAACACACATGCAATGACTCTAGTTGTTTTTAGTAAAAAGAACACACATGCATTGACACTGGTGGATCCATGTGTGGTCTCTGAAGAGAACACACATTTCAATGACACTGGTGGATCCATATGTGGTATGTGAAAAGAACAGTCATGAAATGACTCAAGTTGTTGTTAGTAAAAAGAACACACATGCAATGACACTGGTGGATCCATATGTGGATTGTGAAAAGAAGATACATGCAATGACACTGGTGGATCCATATGTGGTATGTGAAAAGAACACACATGCAATGACTCTGGTTGTTGTTAGTAAAAAAGAACACACATGCAATGACACTTGTGGATCCATGTGTGGTCTCTAAAGAGAACACACATTTCAATGACACCGGTGGATCCATATGTGGTATGTGAAAAGAACACACATGAAATGACTCCAGTTATTATTAGTAAAAAGAACACACATGCAATGACACTGGTGGGTCCATAGGTGGATTGTGAAAAGAACACACATGCAATGACACTGGTGGATCCATATGTGGTATGTGAAAAGAACACACATTTCAATGACTCTAGTTGTTGTTACTAAAAAGAACACACATGCAATGACACTAGTGGATCCATATGTGGTATGTGAAAATAACACACATACAATGACTCCAGTTGTTGTTAGTAAAATGGACACACATCCAATGACACTGGTGGATCCATGTGTGGATTGTGAAAAGAACACACATGCAATGACACTGGTGGATCCATATGTGGTATGTGAAAAGAACACACATGCAATGACTCTGGTTGTTGTTAGTAGAAAGAAGACACATGCAATGACACTAGTGGATCTATGTGTGGTCTCTGAAGAGAACACACATTTCAATGACTCTGGTTGTTGTTAGTAAAAAGAATACACATGCAATGACACTGGTGGATCCATGTGTGGTCTCTGAAGAGAACACACATGCAATGACTCTGGTTGATGTTAGTAAAAAGAGCACACATTCAATGACACTGGTGGATCCATACGTGGATCGTGAAAAGAACACACATTTCAATGACACTATTGGATCCATATGTGGTATGTGAAAAGAACACACATTTAAATGACTCTGGTTGTTGTTAGTAAAAAAACACACATGCAATCACACTGGTGGATCCATAGGTGGATTGTGAAAAGAACACACATGCAATGACACTGGTGGATCCATGTGTGGTCTCTGAAGAGAACACACATGCAATGACACTCGTGGATCCATAGGTGGATTGTGAAAAGAACACACATGCAATGACAGTGGTGGATCCATATGTGGTATGTGAAAAGAACACACATGCAATGACTCTGGTTGTTGTTAGTAAAAAGTACACACATGCAATGACACTGGTGGATCCATGTGTGGTCTCTGAAGAGAACACACATGAAATGACTCTGGTTGTTGTTAGTAAAAAAACACACATGCAATTACACTGGTGGATCCATATGTGGTATGTGAAAAGAACACATATTTCAATGACTCTGGTTGTTGTTAGTAAAAAGAACACACATGCAATGACACTGGTGGATCCATGTGTGGTCTCTGAAGAGAACACACATGCAATGACTCTGGTTGTTGTTAGTAAAAATAAATACACATGCAATGACACTGGTGGATCCATGTGTGGTCTCTGAAGAGAACACACATTTCAATGACTCAGGTTGTTGTTAGTAAAAAGAACACACATGCAATGACACTGGTGGATCCATGTGTGGTCTCTAAAGAGAGCACACATGCAATGACTCTAGTTGTTGTTTTTAAAAAGAACACACATGCAATGACACTGGTGGATCCATGTGTGGTATCTGAGGAGAACACACATGCAATGACTCTGGTTGTTGTTAGTAAAAAGAGCACACATTCAATGACACTGGTGGATCCTTAGGTGGATTGTGAAAATAACACACATTTCAATGACACTGGTGGATCCACATGTGGTATGTGAAAATAACACACATTTCAATGACTCTGGTTGTTGTTAGTAAAAAGAACACACATGCAATGACAGTGGTGGATCCATAGGTGTATTGTGAAAAGAACACACATGCAATGACTCTGGTTGTTGTTACTAAAAAAGAACACACATGCAATGACACTTGTGGATCCATGTGTGGTCTCTGAAGAGAACACACATTTCAATGACACCGGTGGATCCATATGTGATATGTGAAAAGAACACACATTTCAATGACACTACTAGATCCATATGTGGTATTTGAAAAGAACAGTCATGAAATGACTCCAGTTGTTGTTAGTAAAAAGGACACACATGCAATGACACTGGTGGATCCATAGGTGGATTGTGAAAAGAACACACATGCAATGACACTAGTGGATCCATATGTGGTATGTGAAAAGAACACACATGCAATGACTCCAAATGTTGTTACTAAAAAGAACACACATGCAATGACACTGGTGGATCCATAGGTGGATTGTGAAAAGAGCACACATGCAATGACACTGGTGGATCCATATGTGGTATGTGAAAAGAACACACATGCAACGACTCCAGTTGTTGTTAGTAAAAATAACACACATGCAATGACACTGGTGGATCCATAGGTGGATTGTGAGAAGAACACACATGCAATGACACTGGTGGATCCATATGTGGTATGTGAAAAGAACACACATGCAATGACTCTGGTTGTTGTTAGTAAAAAAGAACACACATGCCATGACACTGGTGAATCCATGTGTGGTCTCGGAAGAGAACACACATTTCAATGACACTGGTGGAAACATATGTGGTATGTAAAAAGAACACACATGAAATGACTCCAGTTGTTGTTAGTAAAAAGAACACACATGCAATGACACTGGTGGATCCATAGGTGGATTGTGAAAAGAGCACACATGCAATGACACTAGTGGATCCATATGTGGTATGTGAAAAGATCACACATGCAATGACTCTAGTTGTTGTTAGTAAAAAGAACACACATGCAATGACTCCAGTTGTTGTTAGTGAAAAGAACACACATGCAATGACTCTAGTTGTTGTTAGTAAAAAGAACACACATGCAATGACTCCAGTTGTTGTTAGTAAAAAGAAATGACTCTAGTTGTTGTTAGTGAAAAGAACACACATGAAATGACTCCAGTTGTTGTTAGTAAAAAGAACACACATTTCAATGACACTGGTGGATCCATATGTGGTATGTGAAAAGAATAGTCATGACATGACTCCACTTGTTGTTAGTAAAAAGAACACACATGCAATGACACTGGTGGATCCATATGTGGATTGTGAAAAGAACACACATGCAATGACACTGGTGGATCCATATGTGGTATGTGAAAAGAACACACATGCAATGACTCTAGTTGTTGTTAGTAAAAAAGAACACACATGCAATGACACTTGTGGATCCATGTGTGGTCTCTGAAGAGAACACACATTTCAATGACACCGGTGGATCCATATGTTGTATGTGAAAAGAACACACATGAAATGACTCCAGTTATTGTTAGTAAAAAGAACACACATGCAATGACACTGGTGGATCCATGTGGTATGTGAAAAGAACACACATACAATGACTCTGGTTGTTGTTAGTAAAAAGAACACACGTGCAATGACACTAGTGGATCTATGTATGGTCTTTGAAGAGAACACACATTTCAATGACACCGGTGGATCCATATGTGGTATGTGAAAAGAATACACATGAAATGACTTCAGTTGTTCTTAGTAAAAAGAACACACATGCAATGGCACTAGTGGATCCATGTGTGGTCTCTGAAGAGAACACACATTTCAATGACTCTGGTTGTTGTTAGTAAAAAGAACACACATGCAATGACACTGGTGGATCCATGTGTGGTCTCTGAAGAGAACACACATGCAATGACTCTGGTTGATGTTAGTAAAAAGAGCACACATTCAATGACACTGGTGGATCCATAGGTGGATCGTGAAAAGAACACACATTTCAATGACACTGGTGGATCCATATGTGGTATGTGAAAAGAACACACATTTCAATGAATCTGGTTGTTGTTAGTAAAAAGAACACACATGGAATCACACTGGTGGATCCATAGGTGGATTGTGAAGAGAACACACATGCAATGACACTGGTGGATCCATGTGTGGTCTCTGAAGAGAACACACATGCAATGACACTGGTGGATCCATATGTGGTATGTGAAAAGAAAAGTCATCAAATGACTCTAGTTGTTGTTAGTAAAAAGGACACACATGCAATGACACTAGTGGATCCATAGGTGGATTGTGAAAACAACACACATGCAATGACACTGTTGGATCCATATATGGTATGTGAAAAGAACACACATGCAATGACTCTGGTTGTTGTTAGTAAAAATGAAAACACATGAAATGACCTTTGGTGGATCCATGTGTGGTCTCGGTAGAGAACACACATTTCAATGACACCGGTGGATCCATATGTGATATGTGAAATGAACACACATGAAATGACTCCAGTTGTTGTTAGTAAAAAGAACACACATGCAATTACACTGGTGGATCCATAGGTGGATTGTGAAAAGAACACAAATGCAATGACACTGGTCGATCCATATGTGGTATGTGAAAAGAACACACATGCAATGACTCTAGTTGTGGTTTTTAAAAAGAACAGACATGCAATGACACTGGTGGATCCATGTGTGGTATCTGAGGAGAACACACATGCAATGACTCTGGTTGTTGTTAGTAAAAAGAGCACACATTCAATGACACTGGTGAATCCATAGGTGGATTGTGAAAATAACACACATTTCAATGACACTGGTGGATCCATATGTGATATGTGAAAAGAACACACATTTCAATGACACTACTAGATCCATATGTGGTATTTGAAAAGAACAGTCATGAAATGACTCCAGTTGTTGTTAGTAAAAAGGACACACATGCAATGACACTGGTGGATCCATAGGTGGATTGTGAAAAGAACACACATGCAATGACACTAGTGGATCCATATGTGGTATGTGAAAAGAACACACATGCAATGACTCCAAATGTTGTTACTAAAAAGAACACACATGCAATGACACTGGTGGATCCATAGGTGGATTGTGAAAAGAGCACACATGCAATGACACTGGTGGATCCATATGTGGTATGTGAAAAGAACACACATGCAACGACTCTAGTTGTTGTTAGTAAAAATAACACACATGCAATGACACTGGTGGATCCATAGGTGGATTGTGAGAAGAACACACATGCAATGACACTGGTGGATCCATATGTGGTATGTGAAAAGAACACACATGCAATGACTCTGGTTGTTGTTAGTAAAAAAGAACACACATGCCATGACACTGGTGAATCCATGTGTGGTCTCGGAAGAGAACACACATTTCAATGACACTGGTGGAAACATATGTGGTATGTAAAAAGAACACACATGAAATGACTCCAGTTGTTGTTAGTAAAAAGAACACACATGCAATGACACTGGTGGATCCATAGGTGGATTGTGAAAAGAGCACACATGCAATGACACTAGTGGATCCATATGTGGTATGTGAAAAGATCACACATGCAATGACTCTAGTTGTTGTTAGTAAAAAGAACACACATGCAATGACTCCAGTTGTTGTTAGTGAAAAGAACACACATGCAATGACTCTAGTTGTTGTTAGTAGAAAGAACACACATGCAATGACTCAGTTGTTGTTAGTAAAAGAAATGACTCTAGTTGTTGTTAGTGAAAAGAACACATGAAATGACTCAGTTGTTGTTAGTAAAAGAACACACATTTCAATGACACTGGTGGATCCATATGTGGTATGTGAAAGAATAGTCATGACATGACTCCACTTGTTGTTAGTAAAAGAACACACATGCAATGACACTGGTGGATCCATATGTGGATTGTGAAAAAGAACATGCAATGACACTGGTGGATCCATATGTGGTATGTGAAAAGAACACACATGCAATGACTCTAGTTGTTGTTAGTAAAAAGAACACACATGCAATGACACTGGTGGATCCATGTGTGGTCTGTGGGAAGAACACACATGCAATGACACCGGTGGATCCATATGTTGTATGTGAAAAGAACACACATGAAATGACTCCAGTTATTGTTAGTAAAAAGAACACACATGCAATGACACTGGTGGATCCATGTGGTATGTGAAAAGAACACACATACAATGACTCTGGTAGTTGTTAGTAAAAAGAACACACGTGCAATGACACTAGTGGATCTATGTATGGTCTTTGAAGAGAACACACATTTCAATGACACCGGTGGATCCATATGTGGTATGTGAAAAGAATACACATGAAATGACTTCAGTTGTTCTTAGTAAAAAGAACACACATGCAATGGCACTAGTGGATCCATGTGTGGTCTCTGAAGAGAACACACATTTCAATGACTCTGGTTGTTGTTAGTAAAAAGAACACACATGCAATGACACTGGTGGATCCATGTGTGGTCTCTGAAGAGAACACACATGCAATGACTCTGGTTGATGTTAGTAAAAAGAGCACACATTCAATGACACTGGTGGATCCATAGGTGGATCGTGAAAAGAACACACATTTCAATGACACTGGTGGATCCATATGTGGTATGTGAAAAGAACACACATTTCAATGAATCTGGTTGTTGTTAGTAAAAAGAACACACATGGAATCACACTGGTGGATCCATAGGTGGATTGTGAAGAGAACACACATGCAATGACACTGGTGGATCCATGTGTGGTCTCTGAAGAGAACACACATGCAATGACACTGGTGGATCCATATGTGGTATGAGAAAAGAAAAGTCATCAAATGACTCTAGTTGTTGTTAGTAAAAAGGACACACATGCAATGACACTAGTGGATCCATAGGTGGATTGTGAAAACAACACACATGCAATGACACTGTTGGATCCATATATGGTATGTGAAAAGAACACACATGCAATGACTCTGGTTGTTGTTAGTAAAAAAGAACACACATGCAATGACACTGGTGGATCCATGTGTGGTCTCGGTAGAGAACACACATTTCAATGACACCGGTGGATCCATATGTGATATGTGAAATGAACACACATGAAATGACTCCAGTTGTTGTTAGTAAAAAGAACACACATGCAATTACACTGGTGGATCCATAGGTGGATTGTGAAAAGAACACAAATGCAATGACACTGGTCGATCCATATGTGGTATGTGAAAAGAACACACATGCAATGACTCTAGTTGTGGTTTTTAAAAAGAACAGACATGCAATGACACTGGTGGATCCATGTGTGGTATCTGAGGAGAACACACATGCAATGACTCTGGTTGTTGTTAGTAAAAAGAGCACACATTCAATGACACTGGTGAATCCATAGGTGGATTGTGAAAATAACACACATTTCAATGACACTGGTGGATCCACATGTGGTATGTGAAAAGAACACACATTTCAATGACTCTGGTTGTTGTTAGTAAAAAGCACACACATGCAATGACACTGGTGGATCCATAGGTGGATTGTGAAAAGAACACACATGCAATGACACTGGTGGATCCATATGTGGTATGTGAAAAGAACACACATGCAATGACTCTGGTTGTTGTTAGTAAAAAAGAACACACATGCAATGACACTGGTGAATCCATGTGTGGTCTCGGAAGAGAACACACATTTCAATGACACCGGTGGATCCATATGTGGTATGTGAAAAGAACACACATGAAATGACTCCAGTTGTTGTTAGTAAAAAGAACACACATGCAATGCCACTGGTGGATCCATATGTGGATTGTGAAGAGAAGATACATGCAATGACACTGGTGGATCCATATGTGGTATGTGAAAAGAACACACATGCAATGACTCTGGTTGTTGTTAGTAAAAAAGAACACACATGCAATGACACTGGTGAATCCATGTGTGGTCTCGGAAGAGAACACACATTTCAATAACACCGGTGGATCCATATGTGGTATGTGAAAAGAACACAGATGAAATGACTCCAGTTGTTATTAGTAAAAAGAACACACATGCAATGACACTGGTGGATCCATATGTGGATTGTGAAAAAAAGATACATGCAATGACACTGGTGGATCCATATGTGGTATGTGAAAAGAACACACATGCAATGACTCTGGTTGTTGTTAGTAAAAAAGAACACACATGCCATGACACTGGTGAATCCATGTGTGGTCTCGGAAGAGAACACACATTTCAATGACACTGGTGGATCCATATGTGGTATGTAAAAAGAACACACATGAAATGACTCCAGTTGTTGTTAGTAAAAAGAACACACATGCAATGACACTGGTGGATCCATAGGTGGATTGTGAAAAGAGCACACATACAATGACACTAGTGGATCCATATGTGGTATGTGAAAAGAACACACATACAATGACTCTAGTTGTTGTTAGTAAAAAGAACACACATGCAATGACTCCAGTTGTTGTTAGTGAAAAGAACACACATGCAATGACTCTAGATGTTGTTAGTAAAAAGAACACACATGCAATGACTCCAGTTGTTGTTAGTAAAAAGAAATGACTCTAGTTGTTGTTAGTGAAAAGAACACACATGAAAAGACTCCAGTTGTTGTTAGTAAAAAGAACACACATTTCAATGACACTGGTGGATCCATATGTGGTATGTGAAAAGAATAGTCATGACATGACTCCACTTGTTGTTAGTAAAAAGAACACACATGCAATGACACTGGTGGATCCATATGTGGATTCTGAAAAGAACACACATGCAATGACACTGGTGGATCCATATGTGGTATGTGAAAAGAACACACATGCAATGACTCTAGTTGTTGTTAGTAAAAAAGAACACACATGCAATGACAATTGTGGATCCATGTGTGGTCTCTGAAGAGAACACACATTTTAATGACACCGGTGGATCCATATGTTGTATGTGAAAAGAACACACATGAAATGACTCCAGTTATTGTTAGTAAAAAGAACACACATGCAATGACACTAGTGGGTCCATAGGTGGATTGTGAAAAGAACACACATGCGATGACACTGGTAGATCCATATGTGGTATGTGAAAAGAACACACATGCAATGACTCTGGTTGTTGTTAGTAAAAAGAGCACACATTCAATGACACTGGTGAATCCATAGGTGGATTGTGAAAATAACACACATTTCAATGACACTGGTGGATCCACATGTGGTATGTGAAAAGAACACACATTTCAATGACTCTGGTTGTTGTTAGTAAAAAGAACACACATGCAATGACACTGGTGGATCCATAGGTGGATTGTGAAAAGAACACACATGCAATGACACTGGTGGATCCATATGTGGTATGTGAAAAGAACACACATGCAATGACTCTGGTTGTTGTTAGTAAAAAGAACACACATGCAATGACACTGGTGAATCCATGTGTGGTCTCGGAAGAGAACACACATTTCAATGACACCGGTGGATCCATATGTGGTATGTGAAAAGAACACACATGAAATGACTCCAGTTGTTGTTAGTAAAAAGAACACACATGCAATGCCACTGGTGGATCCATATGTGGATTGTGAAGAGAAGATACATGCAATGACACTGGTGGATCCATATGTGGTATGTGAAAAGAACACACATGCAATGACTCTGGTTGTTGTTAGTAAAAAAGAACACACATGCAATGACACTGGTGAATCCATGTGTGGTCTCGGAAGAGAACACACATTTCAATGACACCGGTGGATCCATATGTGGTATGTGAAAAGAACACACATGAAATGACTCCAGATGTTGTTAGTAAAAAGAACACACATGCAATGACACTGGTGGATCCATATGTGGATTGTGAAAAGAAGATACATGCAATGACACTGGTGGATCCATATGTGGTATGTGAAAAGAACACACATGCAATGACTCTGGTTGTTGTTAGTAAAAAAGAACACACATGCCATGACACTGGTGAATCCATGTGTGGTCTCGGAAGAGAACACACATTTCAATGACACTGGTGGATCCATATGTGGTATGTAAAAAGAACACACATGAAATGACTCCAGTTGTTGTTAGTAAAAAGAACACACATGCAATGACACTCGTGGATCCATAGGTGGATTGTGAAAAGAGCACACATGCAATGACACTAGTGGATCCATATGTGGTATGTGAAAAGAACACACATGCAATGACTCTAGTTGTTGTTAGTAAAAAGAACACACATGCAATGACTCCAGTTGTTGTTAGTGAAAAGAACACACATGCAATGACTCTAGTTGTTGTTAGTAAAAAGAACACACATGCAATGACTCCAGTTGTTGTTAGTAAAAAGAAATGACTCTAGTTGTTGTTAGTGAAAAGAACACACATGAAATGACTCCAGTTGTTGTTAGTAAAAAGAACACACATTTCAATGACACTGGTGGATCCATATGTGGTATGTGAAAAGAATAGTCATGACATGACTCCACTTGTTGTTAGTAAAAAGAACACACATGCAATGACACTGGTGGATCCATATGTGGATTCTGAAAAGAACACACATGCAATGACACTGGTGGATCCATATGTGGTATGTGAAAAGAACACACATGCAATGACTCTAGTTGTTGTTAGTAAAAAAGAACACACATGCAATGACACTTGTGGATCCATGTGTGGTCTCTGAAGAGAACACACATTTCAATGACACCGGTGGATCCATATGTTGTATGTGAAAAGAACACACATGAAATGACTCCAGTTATTGTTAGTAAAAAGAACACACATGCAATGACACTGGTGGGTCCATAGGTGGATTGTGAAAAGAACACACATGCGATGACACTGGTAGATCCATATGTGGTATGTGAAAAGAACACACATGCAATGACTCTGGTTGTTGTTAGTAAAAAGAACACACGTGCAATGACACTAGTGGATCTATGTATGGTCTTTGAAGAGAACACACATTTCAATGACACCGGTGGATCCATATGTGGTATGTGAAAAGAATACACATGAAATGACTTCAGTTGTTCTTAGTAAAAAGAACACACATGCAATGGCACTAGTGGATCCATGTGTGGTCTCTAAAGAGAACACACATTTCAATGACTCTGGTTGTTGTTAGTAAAAAGAACACACATGCAATGACACTGGTGGATCCATGTGTGGTCTCTGAAGAGAACACACATGCAATGACTCTGGTTGATGTTAGTAAAAAGAGCACACATTCAATGACACTGGTGGATCCATAGGTGGATCGTGAAAAGAACACACATTTCAATGACACTGGTGGATCCATATGTGGTATGTGAAAAGAACACACATTTCAATGACTCTAGTTGTTATTAGTAAAAAGAACACACATGGAATCACACTGGTGGATCCATAGGTGGATTGTGAAGAGAACACACATGCAATGACACTGGTGGATCCATGTGTGGTCTCTGAAGAGAACACACATGCAATGACACTGGTGGATCCATATGTGGTCTCGGTAGAGAACACACATTTCAATGACACCGGTGGATCCATATGTGATATGTGAAATGAACACACATGAAATGACTCCAGTTGTTGTTAGTAAAAAGAACACACATGCAATGACACTGGTGGATCCATAGGTGGATTGTGAAAAGAACACAAATGCAATGACACTGGTCGATCCATATGTGGTATGTGAAAAGAACACACATGCAATGACTCTAGTTGTTGTTTTTAAAAAGAACACACATGCAATGACACTGGTGGATCCATGTGTGGTATCTGAGGAGAACACACATGCAATGACTCTGGTTGTTGTTAGTAAAAAGAGCACACATTCAATGACACTGGTGAATCCATAGGTGGATTGTGAAAATAACACACATTTCAATGACACTGGTGGATCCACATGTGGTATGTGAAAAGAACACACATTTCAATGACTTTGGTTGTTGTTAGTAAAAAGAACACACATGCAATGACACTGGTGGATCCATAGGTGGATTGTGAAAAGAACACACATGCAATGACACTGGTGGATCCATATGTGGTATGTGAAAAGAACACACATGGAATGACTCTGGTTGTTGTTAGTAAAAAGAACACACATGCAATGACACTAGTGAATCCATGTGTGGTCTCTGGAAGAACACACATTTCAATTACACCGGTGGATCCATATGTGGTATGTGAAAAGAACACACATGGAATGACTCCAGTTGTTGTTAGTAAAAAGAACACACATGCAATGACACTGGTGGATCCATATGTGGATTGTGAAAAGAAGATACATGCAATGACACTGGTGGATCCATATGTGGTATGTGAAAAGAACACACATGCAATGACTCTGGTTGTTGTTAGTAAAAAAGAACACACATGCAATGACACTGGTGAATCCATGTGTGGTCTCGGAAGAGAACACACATTTCAATGACACCGGTGGATCCATATGTGGTATGTGAAAAGAACACACATGAAATGACTCCAGTTGTTGTTAGTAAAAAGAACACACATGCAATGACACTGGTGGATCCATATGTGGATTGTGAAAAGAAGATACATGCAATGACACTGGTGGATCCATATGTGGTATGTGAAAAGAACACACATACAATGACTCTGGTTGTTGTTAGTAAAAAAGAACACACATGCCATGACACTTGTGAATCCATGTGTGGTCTCGGAAGAGAACACACATTTCAATGACACTGGTGGATCCATATGTGGTATGTAAAAAGAACACACATGAAATGACTCCAGTTGTTGTTAGTAAAAAGAACACACATGCAATGACACTGGTGGATCCATAGGTGGATTGTGAAAAGAGCACACATGCAATGACACTAGTGGATCCATATGTGGTATGTGAAAAGAACACACATGCAATGACTCTAGTTGTTGTTAGTAAAAAGAACACACATGCAATGACTCCAGTTGTTGTTAGTGAAAAGAACACACATGCAATGACTCTAGTTGTTGTTAGTAAAAAGAACACACATGCAATGACTCCAGTTGTTGTTAGTAAAAAGAAATGACTCTAGTTGTTGTTAGTGAAAAGAACACACATGAAATGACTCCAGTTGTTGTTAGTAAAAAGAACACACATTTCAATGACACTGGTGGATCCATATGTGGTATGTGAAAAGAATAGTCATGACATGACTCCACTTGTTGTTAGTAAAAAGAACACACATGCAATGACACTGGTGGATCCATATGTGGATTCTGAAAAGAACACACATGCAATGACACTGGTGGATCCATATGTGGTATGTGAAAAGAACACACATGCAATGACTCTAGTTGTTGTTAGTAAAAAGAACACACATGCAATGACACTTGTGGATCCATGTGTGGTCTCTGAAGAGAACACACATTTCAATGACACCGGTGGATCCATATGTTGTATGTGAAAAGAACACACATGAAATGACTCCAGTTATTGTTAGTAAAAAGAACACACATGCAATGACACTGGTGGGTCCATAGGTGGATTGTGAAAAGAACACACATGCGATGACACTGGTAGATCCATATGTGGTATGTGAAAAGAACACACATGCAATGACACTGGTGGATCCATATGTGGTATGTGAAAATAACACACATGCAATGACTCTGGTTGTTGTTAGTAAAAAGAACACACATGCAATGACACTTGTGGATCCATGTGTGGATTGTGAAAAGAACACACATGCAATGACACTGGTGGATCCATATGTGGTATGTGAAAATAACACACATGCAATGACTCTGGTTGTTGTTAATAAAAAGAACACACATGCAATGACACTGGTGGATCCATGTGTGGTCTCTGAAGAGAACACACATTTCAATGACTCTGGTTGTTGTTAGTAAAAAGGAACACACATGCAATGACACTTGTGGATCCATGTGTGGTCTCTGAAGAGAACACACATTTCAATGACACCTGTGGATCCATATGTGGTATGTGAAAAGAACACACATGAAATGACTCCAGTTATTGTTAGTAAAAAGAACACACATGCAATAACACTGGTGGATCCATAGGTGGATTGTGAAAAGTGCACACATGCAATGACACTAGTGGATCCATATGCGGTATGTGAAAAGAACACACATGCAATGACTCCAGTTGTTGTTAGTAGATAGAACACACATGCAATGACACTGGTGGATCCATGTGTGGTCTCTGAAGAGAACACACATTTCAATGACACTGGTGGATCCATATGTGGTATGTGAAAAGAACAGTTGTGAAATGACTCCAGTTGTTGTTAGTACAAAGAACACACATGCAATGACACTGGTGAATCCATATGTGGATTGTGAAATGAACACACATGCAATGACACTGGTGCATCCATATGTGGTATGTGAAAAGAACACACATGCAATGACTCTGGTTGTTGTTAGTAAAAAGGAACACACATGCAATGACACTTGTGGATCCATGTGTGGTCTCTGAAGAGAACACACATTTCAATGACACCTGCGGATCCATATGTGGTATGTGAAAAGAACACACATGAAATGACTCCAGTTATTGTTAGTAAAAAGAACACACATGCAATGACACTGGTGGGTACATAGGTGGATTGTGAAAAGAACACACATGCAATGACACTGGTGGGTCCATAGGTGGATTGTGAAAAGAACTCACATGCAATGACACTGGTGAATCCATATATGGTATGTGAAAAGAACACACATGCAACGACTCCAGTTGTTGTTAGTAAAAAGAACACACATACAATGACACTGGTGGATCCATGTGTGGATTGTGAAAAGAACACACATGCAATGACATTGGTGGATCCATATGTGGTATGTGAAAGGAACACACATGCAATGACTCTAGTTGTTGTTAATAAAAAGAACACACATGCAATGACACTGGTGGATCCATGTGTGGTCTCTGAAGAGAACACACATTTCAATGATACCGGTGGATCCCTATGAGGTATGTGAAAAGAACACACATGAAATGACTCCAATTGTTGTTAGTAAAAAGAACACACATGCAATGACAGTGGTGGATCCATGTGTGGTCTCTCAACATCAACCACAATTCAATGAGTCTGCTTGTTTTTAGTAAAAAGACCACACATGCAATGACACTGGTGGATCCATGTGTGGTCTCTTAATATAAAACACATGCAATGACTCTGGTTGTTGTTAGTAAAAAGAACACACATGCAATGACACTGGTGGATCCATAGGTGGATTGTGAAAAGAGCACACATGCAATGACACTGGTGGATCCATATGTGGTATGTGAAAAGAACACACATGCAATGACTCTGGTTGTTGTTAGTAAAAAGAACACACATGCAATGACACTTGTGGATCCATGTGTGGATTGTGAAAAGAACACACATGCAATGACACTGTGGATCCATATGTGGTATGTGAAAATAACACATGCAATGACTGGTTGTTGTTAATAAAAGAACACACATGCAATGACACTGGTGGATCCATGTGTGGTCTGAAGAGAACACACATTTCAATGACTTAGGTGGATCCATATGTGGTATGTGAAAAGAACACACATGAAATGACTTTAGTTGTTGTTTGTAAAAAGAACACACATGCAATGACCTTTGGTGGATCCATGTGTGGTCTCTGAAGAGAACACACATTTCAATGACTCTCGTTGTTGTTAGTAAAAGAACACACATGCAATGACACTTGTGGATCCATGTGTGGTCTCTGAAGAAGAACACACCAATGACTCTGGTTGTTGTTAGTAAAAGAACACACATGCAATGACCTTTGGTGGATCCATGTGTGGTCTCTAAAGAATACACATACAATGACTCTAGTTGTTGTTTTTAAAAAGAACACACATGCAATGACACTGGTGGATCCATGTGCGGTATCTGAGGAGAACACACATGCAATGACTCTAGTTGTTGTTAGTGAAAAGAACACACATGCAATGACACAGGTGGATCCATATGTGGTATGTGAAAAGAACACACATGCAATGACTCTGTTAGTTTTTATTAAAATAACACACATGAAATGACAATGGTGGATCCATGTGTGGTCTCTAAAGAGAACACACATTTCAATGACACCGGTGGATCCATATGTGGTATATGAAAAGAACACACATGAAATGAGTCCATTTATTATTAGTAAAAAGAACACACATGCAATGACACTGGTGGGTCCATAGGTGGATTGTGAAAAGAACACACATGCAATGACACTGGTGAATCCATATGTGGTATGTGAAAAGAACACACATTTCAATGACTCTAGTTGTTGTTAGTAAAAAGAACACACATGCAATGACACTGGTGGATCCATAGGTGGATGTGAAAAGAGCACACACGCAATGACACTGGTGGATCCATATGTGGAATGTCAAAAGAACACACATGCAATGACTCCAGTTGTTGTCAGTAAAAAGAACACACATGCAATGACACTGGTGGATCCATGTCTAGATTGTGAAAAGAACACACATGCAATGACACTGGTGGATCCATATGTGGTATGTGAAAAGAACACACATGCAATGACTCTGGTTGTTGTTACTAAAAAGGACACACATGCAATGACACTGGTGGATCTCTGTGTGGTCTCTGAAGAGAACACACATTTCAATGACACTGGTGGATCCATATGTGGTATGTGAAAAGAACACACATGAAATGACATCAGTTGTTGTTAGTAAAAAGAACACACATGCAATGCACACTAGTGGATCCATGTGTGGTCTCTGAAGAGAACACACATTTCAATGACTCTGGTTGTTGTTAGTAAAAAGAACACACATGCCATGACACTGGTGGATCCATGTGTGGTCTCTGAAGAGAACACACATGCAATGACTCTGGTTGTTGTTAGTAAAAAGAACATACATGCAATGACATAGGTGGATCCATATGTGGTATGAGAAAAGAACACACATTTCAATGACTCTGGTTGTTGTTAGTAAAAAGAACACACATGCAATGACACTGGTGAATCCATGTGTGGTCTCTATAAGAGAACACACATTTCAATGACTCTGGTTGTTGTTAGTAAAAAGAACACACATGCCATGACACTAGTGGATCCATGTGTGGTCTCTGAAGAGAACACACATGCAATGACTCTGGTTGTTGTTAGTAAAAAGAACATACATGCACTGACCTTGGAGCATCCATCTGTGGGCACTTACGAGAACACACATTTCAATGACTCTGGTTGTTGTTAGTAAAGAACACACATGCAATGACCTTTGGTGGATCCATGTGTGGTCTCTGAAAGAGAACACATGCAATGACTACGGTTGTTGTTAGTAAAAAGAGCACACATTCAATGACACTGGTGGATCAAGGTGGATATGAAAAGAACACACATTTCAATAACACTAGTGGATCCATATGTGTTATGTGAAAGAACACACATTTCAATGACTCTTGTTGTTGGTAGTAAAAAGAACACACATGCAATGACTTGAGAGTGGATCCATGTGTGGTCTCTGAAGAGAACACACATGCAATGACTCTGGTTGTTGTTACTACAACGAACACATGCTAGGCCACTGGTGGATCTTAGGTGCATTGTTAAAAGAGCACACATGCAATGACACTGGTGGATCCATATGTGGTATGTGAAAAGAACACACATGCAATTACTCCAGTTGTTCTTAGTAAAAAGAACACACATGCAATGACACTGGTGGATCCATGTGTGGAGTGTGAAAGAACACACATGCAATGACTGGTGGATCCATATGTGGTATGAGAAAATAACACACATGCAATGACTCTGGTTGTTGTTAATAAAAAGAACACACATGCAATGACACTGGTGGATCCATGTGTGGTCTCTAAAGAGAACACACATTTCAATGTCACCGGTGGATCCATATGTGGTATGTGAAAAGAACACACATGAAATGACTCTAGTTGTTATTAGTAAAAGAACACACATGCAATGACCTTTGGTGGAACCATGTGTGGTCTCTGAAGAGAACACACATTTCAATGACTCTTGTTGTTAGTAAAAGAACACGCATGCAATGACATTGGTGGATCCATGTGTGGTATGTGAAAAGAACATACATTTCAATGACTCAGGTTGTTGTTAGGAAAAGAACACATATACAATGACCTTTGGTGGATCCATGTGTGGTCTCTGAAGAGAACACACATGCAATGACACTGGTGGATCCATAGGTGAATTGTGAAAAGAGCACACATGCAATGACACTAGTGGATCCATATGTGGTATGTGAAAAGAACACACATGCAATGACTCTAGTTATTGTTAGTAAAAGAACACACATGCAATGACACTGGTGGATCCATGTGTGGTCTCTAAAGAACACATATTTCAATGACAGTGGATTCATATGTGGTATGTGAAAAGAACACATGAAATGACTCAGTTGTTATTAGTAAAAAGAACACACATGCAATGACCTTTGGTGGATCCATAGGTAGATTGTGAAAGAACACACATGCAATGACACTGGTGGATCCATATGTGGTATGTGAAAAGAACACATGAAATGACTCAGTTGTTGTTAGTAAAAGAACACACATGCAATGACCTTTGGTGGATCCATGTGTGGTCTCTGAAAGAACACACGTGAAATGACTCTGGTTGTTGTTAGTAAAAAGCACATGCAATTACCTTTGGTGGATCCATATGTGGTATGTGAAAAGAACACATATTTCAATGACTACAGTTGTTGTTAGTAAAAGAACACACATGCAATGACCTTTGGTGGATCCATGTGTTGTCTCTAAAGAGAATACACATGCAATGACTCTAGTTGTTGTTTTTAAAAAGAACACACATGCAATGACACTGGTGGATCCATGTGGTATGTGAAAGAACACACATGCAATGACTCTAGTTGTTGTTAGTGAAAGAACACACATGCAATGACACGGGTGGATCCATATGTGGTATGTGAAAGAACACACATGCAATGACTCTGGTTGTTATTAGTAAAAAAGAACACTCATGCAATGACACTTGTGGATCCATGTGTGGTCTCTAAAGAGAACACACATTTCAATGACACCGGTGGATCCATATGTGGTATATGAAAAGAACACACATGAAATGAGGCAATTTATTATTAGTAAAAAGAACACACATGCAATGACACTGGTGGGTCCATAGGTGGATTGTGAAAAGAACACACATGCAATGACACTGGTGGATCCATATGTGGTATGTGAAAAGAACACACATTTCAATGACTCTAGTTGTTGTTAGTAAAAAGAACACACATGCAATGACACTGGTGGATCCATAGGTGGATGTGAAAAGAGCACACACGCAATGACACTGGTGGATCCATATGTGGAATGTCAAAAGAACACACATGCAATGACTCCAGTTGTTGTCAGTAAAAAGAACACACATGCAATGACACTGGTGGATCCATGTCTAGATTGTGAAAAGACCACACATGCAATGAAACTGGTGGATCCATATGTGGTATGTGAAAAGAACACACATGTAATGACTCTGGTTGTTGTTACTAAAAAGGACACACATGCAATGACACTGGTGGATCTCTGTGTGGTCTCTGAAGAGAACACACATTTCAATGACACTGGTGGATCCATATGTGGTATGTGAAAAGAACACACATGAAATGACATCAGTTGTTGTTAGTAAAAAGAACACACATGCAATGACCTTTGGTGGATCCATGTGTGGTCTCTGAAAGAGAACACAAATTTCAATGACTCTGGTTGTTGTTAGTAAAAAGAACACACATGCCATGACACTCGTGGATCCATGTGTGGTCTCTGAAGAGAACACACATGCAATGACTCTGGTTGTTGTTAGTAAAAAGAACATACATGCAATGACATTGGTGGATCCATGTGTGGTCACTTAAGAGAACACACATTTCAATGACTCTGGTTGTTGTTAGTAAAAAGAACACACATGCAATGTGCTTGGTGGATCCATGTGTGGTCTCAAAGAACACATGCAATGACTCACGGTTGTTGTTAGTAAAAAAGAGCACACATTCAATGACCTTTGGTGGATCCAAGGTGGATGTGAAAAGAACACACATGCAATTACACTTGTGGATCCATAGTTGGTTTGTGAGAAGAACACACATTTCAATTACTCTTGTTTTTTGTAAAAAGAACACACATGCAATGACACTGGTGGATCCATGTGTGGTCTCTGAAGGGAACACACATGCACTGACTATGGTTGTTGTTAGTAAAAAAAACACATGCAATGACATTTGGTGGATCCATGTGCATTGTGAAAAGAACACACATGCAATGACATGGTGGATCCATATGTGGTATGTGAAAGAACACACATGCAATTACTCCAGTTGTTCTTAGTAAAAAGAACACACATGCAATGACATTTGGTGGATCCATGTGTGGATTGTGAAAGAACACACATGCAATGCCTGGTGGATCCATATGTGGTATGAGAAAATAACACACATGCAATGACTCTGGTTGTTGTTAATAAAAGAACACACATGCAATGACCTTTGGTGGATCCATGTGTGGTCTCTAAAGAGAACACACATTTCAATGTCACGGTGGATCCATATGTGGTATGTGAAAAGAACACACATGAAATGACTCTAGTTGTTATTAGTAAAAGAACACACATGCAATGACTTTGGTGGATCCATGTGTGGTCTCTAAAGAGAACACACATTTCAATGACTACACGTTGTTGTTAGTAAAAAAGAACACATGCAATGACATTGGTGGATCCATGTGTGAGTATGTGAAAGAACACACATTTAAATGACTCTGGTTGTTGTTAGGAAAAGAACACATATACAATGACCTTTGGTGGATCCATGTGTGGTCTCTGAAGAGAACACACATGCAATGACACTTGAGTGGATCCATAGGTGGATTGTGAAAAGAACACATGCAATGACACTAGTGGATCCATATGTGGTATGTGAAAAGAACACACATGCAATGACTCTAGTTATTGTTAGTAAAAGAACACACATGCAATGACCTTTGGTGGATCCATGTGTGGTCTGAAAAGAACACGTATTTCAATGACCTTTGGTGGATTCATATGTGGTATGTGAAAAGAACACATGAAATGACTCCGGTTGTTGTTAGTAAAAAGAACACACATGCAATGACCTTTGGTGGATCCATAGGTGGATTGTGAAAAGAACACACATGCAATGACCTTTGGTGGATCCATATGTGGTATGTGAAAGAACACACATGAAATGACTCTGGTTGTTGTTAGTAAAAGAACACACATGCAATGACCTGGTGGATCCATGTGTGGTCTCTGAAAGAACACATTGAAATGACTCTGGTTGTTGTTAGTAAAAAGCACACATGCAATTACAGGTGGATCATATGTGGTATGTGAAAGAACACATTTCAATGACTCTCGTTGTTGTTAGTAAAAGAACACACATGCAATGACAATGGTGGATCCATGTGGTATCGAAAGAACACACATGCAATGACTCTGGTTGTTGTTAGTAAAACAAAACACATGCAATGACTTGGTGGATCCATGTGTGGTCTCTAAAGAACACACATTTCAATGACTCTGTTTGTTGTTAGTAAAAGAACACACATGCAATGACCTTTGGTGGATCCATGTGTGGTCTCTAAGAGAACACACATGCAATGACTCTAGTTGTTGTTTTAAAAAGAACACACATGCAATGACCTTTGGTGAATCCATGTGGTATGTGAAAAAACACACATCAATGACTCTGCTTGTTGTTAGTAAAGAGAACACACATGCAATGACACTGGTGGATGCATAGGTGGATTGTGAAAGAACATACATGCAATGACACAGGTGGATCCATATGTGGTATGTGAAAAGAACACACATGCAATGACTCAGTTGTTGTTAGTAAAAAGAACACACATGCAATGACCTTTGGTGGATCCATGTGTGGTCTCTAAAGATAACACATTTCAATGACAACTGGTGGATCCATATGTGGTATGTGAATAGAACACACATGAAATGACTCCAGTTGTTGTTAGCAAAAAGATCACACATGCAATGCCACTGGTGGATCGATAGGTGGATTGTGAAAAAAAACACATAGAATGACACTAGTGGATCCATATGGTATGTGAAAAGAACACACATGACTCTAGTTGTTGTTAGTAAAAAGAACACATGCAATGACACTGGTGGATCCATAGGTGGATTGTGAAAAGAGCACACATGCAATGACAACGGTGGATCCATATGTGGTCTGTCGAAAAGAACACACATGCAATAACTCAGTTGTTGTTAGTAAAAAGAACACACATGAAATGATATTGGTGGGTCCAGATGTGGATTGTGAAAAGAACACACATGCAATGACACTGGTGGATCCATGTGTGGTCTCTGAAGAGAACACACATTTCAATGACACTGGTGAATCCCTAAGTGGTATGTGAAAAGAACAGTCATGAAATGACTCCGTTGTTGTTAGCAAAAAGACCAGACATCCAATGACTCTGCTGGATCCTGTGGTGGAATTTGAATAGAACACACATGCAATGACACTGGTGGCTCCATATGTGGTATCTGAAAATAACACACATTTCAATGACTCTGGTTGTTGTTAGTGAAAAGAACACACATGCAATGACCTTTGGTGGATCCATGGGTGGATTGTGAAAAGAACACACATGCAATGACAACTGGTGGATCCATGTGTGGTCTCTGAAGAGAACACACATGCAATGACTCTGGTTGTTGTTAGTAAAACAAAATACACATGCAATGACACTGGTGGATCCATGTGTGGTCTCTGAAGAGAACACACATTTCAATGACTCTGGATTTGTTGTTAGTAAAAGAACACATGCAATGACAACTTTGGTGGATCCATGTGTGGTCTCTAAAGAAGAACACACATGCAATGACTCTAGTTGTTGTTTTAAAAGAACACACATGCAATGACACTAGTGAATCCATGTGTGGTATGTGAAAGAACACACATGCAATGGCTCACAGTTGTTGTTAGTAAAAAGAACACACATGCAATGACACTGGTGGATCCATAGGTGGATTGTGAAAAGAACATACATGCAATTACACTGGTGGATCCATATGTGGTATGTGAAAAGAACACACATGCAATGACTCTAGTTGTTGTTAGACAAAAGAACACACATGCAATGACCTTTGGTGGATCCATGTGTGGTCTAAAAGAACACACATTTCAATGACACGGTGGATCCATATGTGGTATGTGAATAGAACACACATGAAATGACTCCAGTTGTTGTTAGCAAAAAGATCACACATGCAATGCCACTGGTGGATCGATAGGTGGATTGTGAAAAAAAACACATAGAATGACACTAGTGGATCCATATGTGGTATGTGAAAACAACACACATGACTCTAGTTGTTGTTAGTAAAAAGAACACACATGCAATGACACGGTGGATCCATAGGTGGATTGTGAAAAGAGCACACATGCAATGACACTGGTGGATCCATATGGTATGTCAAAAGAACACACATGCAATAACTCCAGTTGTTGTTAGTAAAAGAACACACATGAAATGACATTGGTGGTCCATATGTGGATTGTGAAAGAACACACATGCAATGACAACTGGTGGCTCCATATGTGGTATGTGAAAAGAACACACATTTCAATGACTCTTGTTGTTGTTAGTGAAAAGAACACACATGCAATGACACTGGTGGATCCATAGGTGGATTGTGAAAAGAACACTCATGCAATGACACTGGTGGATCCATATGTGGTATGTGAGAAGAACAAATATGAAATGACTACGGTTGTTGTTAGTAAAAGAACACACATGCAATGCTTTGGTGGATCCATGTGTGGTCTCTAAAGAGAACACACATTTAATGACACTGGTGGATCCATATGTGGTATATGAAAAGAACACATGTGAAATGACTCTAGTTGTTGTTAGTAAAAAGAAACACATGCAATGACAACTGGTAGATCCATGTGTTGTCTCTGAAGAGAACACACATTTCAATGACTCTGGTTGTTCTTAGTAAAAAGAACACACATGCAATGACACTGGTGGATCCATGTGTGGTATGTGAAAAGAACACACATTTCAATGATTCTGGTTGTTCTTAGGAAAAAGAACACATATGCAATGACCTTTGGTGTATCCATGTGTGGTCTCGGAAGAGAACACACATGCAATGACACTGGTTGTTGTTTGTAAAAAGAGCACACATGCAATGACACTGGTGGATCCATAGGTGGATTGTGAAAAGAACACACATGCAATGACACTGGTGGATCCATATGTGGTATGTGAAAAGAACACACATTTCAATGACTCTGGTTGTTGTTAGTAAAAATAACACAAATGCAATGACACTGGTGGATCCATAGGTGGATTCCGAAAAGAGCACACATGCAATGACACTAGTGGATCCATATGTGGTATGTGAAAAGAACACACATGCAATGACTCTGGTTGTTGTTAGTAAAAAAACACACATGCAATGACACTGGTGGATCCATAGGTGGATTGTGAAAAGAACAAACATGCAATGACAATTGTGGATACATTTGTGGTCTCTGAAGAGAACACACATGCAATGAAATTTGTGGATCCATAGGTGGATTGATAAAAGTAGACACATGCAATCATACTTTTGGATCAATATGTGTTATGTGAAAAGAACACACATGGCATGACTCTGGTTGTTGTTAGTAAAATAAACACACATGCAATGACACCTTTGGTGGATCCATATGTGGATTGTGAAAAAAACACACATGCAATGACACTGGTGGATCCATGTGTGGTCTCTGAAGAGAACACACATTTCAATGATACTCGTGAATCTATATGTGGTATGTGAAAAGAATAGTCATGAAATGACTCCAGTTGTTGTTAGTAAAAGAACACACATGCAATGACCTTTGGTGGATCCATATGTGGATTGTGAAAGAACACACATGCAATGACCTTTGGTGCATCCATATGTGGTATCTGAAAGAACACACATGCAATGACTCTGGTTGTTGTTAGTAAAAGAACACACATGCAATGACATATGGATCCATGTGTGGTCTCTGAAGAGAACCCACATTTCAACGACACTGTGGATCCATATGTGGTATGTGAAAGAACACACATGAAATGACTCAGTTATTGTTAGAAAAAGAACACACATGCAATGGCACTTGTGGGTCCATAGGTGGATTGTGAAAAGAACACACATGCAATGACACTGGTGGATCCATATTGTGTATGAAAAGAACACACATTTCAATGACTCTTGGTTGTTGTTAGTAAAAGAACATACATGCAATGACACGGTGGATCCATAGGTGGATTGTGGAAAAGAACACGGATGCAATGACCTTTGGTGGATCCATATGTGGTATGTCAAGAACACATATGCAATGACTCTGGTTGTTGTTAGTAAAAGAACACACACACAATGACCTGTTGGATCCATGTGTGGTCTCTGAAGAGAACACACATTTCAATGACTGGTGGATCCATATGTGGTATGTGAAAGAACACACATGAAATGACTCAGTTGTTGTTAGTAAAAGAACAACATGCAATGACCTTGGTAGATCCATGTGTGGTCTTTGAAGAACACACATTTCAATGATTACGGTTGTTGTTAGTAAAAAGCAACACACATGCAATGACTGGTGGATCCATGTGTGGTATGTGAAAAGAACACACATTTCAATGACTCTTGGTTGTTGTTAGGAAAAGAACACATATACAATGACCTTTGGTGGATCATGTGTGGTCTCTGAAGAACACACATGCAATGACTCTGGTTGTTGTTAGTAAAAGAGCACACATTCAATGACACTGGTGGATCCATAGGTGGATCGTGAAGACCACACATTTCAATGACACTAGTGGATCCATATGTGGTATGTGAAAAGAACACACATTTCAATGACTCTGGTTGTTGTTAGTAAAAAGAACACGTGTGCAATGACACTGGTGGATCCATAGGTGGATTGTGAAAAGAGCACACATGCAATGACCTTTGGTGGATCCATATGTGGTATGTGAAAAGAACACACATGCAATGACTCTAGTTGTTGTTAGTAAAAATAACACACACATGCAATAACCTTTGGTGGATCCATGTGTGGTCTCGGAAGAACACGCATTTCAATGACTCGATCGTTGTTAGTAAAAAGAACACACATCCAATGAGTTGGTGGATCCATATGTGGTCTCTAAAGAACACACATTTCAATGACTCTGTTTGTTGTTAGTAAAAAGAACACACATGCAATGACCTTTGGTGGATCCATGTGTGGTATGTGAAAAGAACACACATTTCAATGACTCGGTTGTTGTTAGTAAATAGAACACATGCAATGACAGCGGTGGATCCTTGTGTGGTCTCTAAAAGAACACACATGCAATGACTCTGGTTGTTGTTAGTAAAGAGCACACATGCAATGACCTTTGGTGGATTGTGAAAATAGCACATGCAATGACACTGGTGGATCCATATGTGGTATGTGAAAATAACACACATGCAATGACTCAGTTGTTGTTAGTAAAAGAACACACATGCAATGACAACTGGTGGATCCATATGTGGTCTCTGAAGAACACACATTTCAATGACTCTTGTTGTTGTTAGTAAAAGAACACACGTGCAATAACCTTTGGTGGATCCATCTGTGGTCTCGGAAGAGAACATACGTACAATGACTCTGGTTGTTATCGGTAAAAGAACACACATGAAATGACACTTGTGTATCCATAGGTGGTATGTGAAAAGAACACATTTCAATGACTCTGGTTGTTGTTAGTAAAAAGAACACACATGCAATGACACGTGGATCCATAGGTGGATTATGAAAATAGCACATGCAATGACTCTGGTTGTTGTTAGTAAAAAGAGACACATGCAATGACACTGGTGGATCCATATGTGGTATGTGAAAAGAACACACATAATGACTCTGGTTGTTGTTAGTAAAAAGAACACATATGCAATGACAACGGGTGGATCCATAGGTGGATTGTGAAAAGAACACACATGCAATGACTTGGTGGATCCATGTGTGGTCTCTAGAAAGAAGAACACACATGCAATGACACTTTGGTGGATCCATATGTGGTATGTGAAAAGAACGATCATGAAATGACTCAGTTGTTATTAGTAAAAGAACACATGCAATGACCTTTGGTGGATTGTGAAAAGTACACACATGCAATGACACTAGTGGATTCATATGTGGTATGTGAAAGAACACACATGCAATGACTCAGTTGTTGTTAGTAAAAAACACACACATCATATGACTTGGTGGATCCATAAGTGGATTGTGGAAAGAGCACATGCAATGACACTGGTGGATACATATGTGGTATGTGAAAAGAACACACATGCAATGACTCAAGTTGTTGTTAGTAAAAATAACACACATGTAATGACACTGGTGGATCCATGTGTGGTCTCTAAAGTGAACACACATTTCAATGACACTGGTGGATCCATAGATGGATTGTGAAAATAACACACATGCAATGACACTGGTGGATCCATATGTGGTATGTGAAAAGAACACATGCAATGACTCAAGTTGTTGTTAGTAAAATAACACATGCAATGACACTGGTGGATCCATGTGTGGTCTCTAAAGAGAACACATATTTCAACTGACTGGTGGATCCATAGATGGATTGTAAAAAGAGCACATGCAATGACTCTATCCATTGTTGTTAGTAAAAGAACACACATGCAATGACACTGGTGGATCCATAAGTGGTATGTGAAAAGAACACACATTTCAATGACTACGGTTGTTGTTAGTAAAATACACATAAAATGACCTTTGGTGGATTCATAGGTGGATTGTGAAAGAGCACAGATGCAATGACACTGGTGGATCCATATGTGGTATGTGAAAAGAACACACATGCAATGACTCCGGTTGTTGTTAGTAAAAGAACACACATGCAATGACACTGGTGGATCCATGTGTGGTCTCTAAAGAACACACATTTCAAGGACTCATGCGTTGTTAGTAAAAGAACACACATCAATGAGGTAACTGGTGGATCCATGTGTGGTCTCTAAAGAGAACACACATTTCAATGACTCTGGTTGTTGTTAGTAAAAGAACACACATGCAATGACACTGTGGATCCATGTGTGTGGTATGTGAAAAGAACACACACATTTCAATGACTGGTTGTTGTTAGTAAATAGAACACACATGCAATGACCTTTGGTGGATCCTTGTGGTCTCTAAAGAGAACACACATGCAATGACTCTGGTTGTTGTTAGTAAAAAAGAGCACACATGCAATGACCTTTGGTGGATCCATAGGTGGATTGTGAAAGAACACACATGCAATGACACTATTGGATCCATATGTGGTATGTGAAAGAACACACATGCAATGACTCTGGTTGTTTTAGTAAAAAGAACACACAGCCTCAATGACACTGGTGGATCCATATGTGGTATGTGAAAACAACACACATGGAATGACACCTGGTTGTTGTTAGTAAAAAGAACACATGTGTGATTACAGGTGGATCCATGTGTGGTCTCTGAAGAGAACACACATGAAATGACTCTGGTTGTTGTTAGTAAAAAAAAAAAGCACACATACACATTACACTAGTGGATCCATATGTGGTATGTGAAAAGAACACAAGCAATGACACTGGTTGTTGTTAGTAAAAGAACACATGAAATGACCTTTGGTGGATCCATAGGTGGATTGTGAAAAGAGAACACATGCAATGACACTGGTGGAACCATATGTGGTATGTGAAAGAACACACATGCAATGCCTCCAGTTGTTGTTAGTAAAAGAACACACATGCAATGACATGGTGGATCCATGTGGTCTCTAAAGAGAACACACATCTCAATGACTGTTGTTGTTAGTAAAAAGCAACACACATGCAATGACATTGGTGGATCCATGTATGGTCTCTGAAAGACACACATTCAATGACTCTGGTTGTTGTTAGAAAAAGAACACACATGCAATGACACTTTGGATCCTTAGGTGGATTGTGAAAAGAGAACACATGATGACTCTGTTAGTAAAAAGAGCACATGCAATGACACTGGTGGATCCATATGTGGTATGTAAAAAAGAACACACATGCAATGACTCAGTTGTTGTTAGTAAAAAGAACAGACATGCAATGACACTGAGTGGATCCATGTGTGGTCTCTGAAGAGAACACATTTCAATGACACTTGTGGATCCATATGTGGTATGTGAAAAGAACAGTCATGAAATGACTCCAGTTGTTGTTAGTAAAAAAGAACACATGCAATGACACTAGTGGATCCATAGGTGGATTGTGAAAGAACACACATGCAATGGCACCGGTGGATCCATATGTACTATGTAAAGAAAAGAACACACATGCCAATGACTCTTGGTTGTTGTTAGTAAAAAGAACACACATGCAA